>OY728139.1:219619198-224587949 GCA_963277665.1 Viscum album
CAATGGTGTACCTAGAGAGAAATGAAATGATTTTATTAACATACGTCGTGATGAGAAGCACATGGTATTTAAATATATATTATTATATTAATCTCATTTTACATTTATACATTTTTATGAAAAGTAAATGACATTGCATACATTCCTATTAAATTACACTTTATTTATTTCAGGATCTTTCAAGGAAGAATGCATCGAGATGAGCTAAGAAACTCATCCCTCACACTGTAGGGTCAAAGAGTTTTTCTAGAATCTAATCGACTCTGGTAATAGTTTCATTAGTTTAAATATTTATAAGAAAATATTATTTGTTTAATATATTAAATTATTGATTTATCTTTGTTTAATCCAGTCACAAAATTTAGGGAACCAAGCATCCTGAACAAAAGTGTGGTTGGATGTTCAAAAACAATCTGATGGGAGTTTTGTTAATGATCATGCTAAAGAAGTTGGGGTATGAATTCATTTTTAATTATAATAACTTATTATCAGTTGTAACTATGTTAATATATACTTCTTCTAATGTGATTGATATTTTATTTATAGGTAATAATTAAAGAACTATGGGATGCCAATCCCATGCAGTCCTACTCAGTCTCCCAGGATGACCCAATTGGTAAAGTGGTTGGGAAAGATCATCTTGGTCGGGTGCACGGGATGGGTTTGGGACCCTTACCATCTGAGGTCTATAGCAGACCATTAGGGATTAAAGATGTATCTACTCTTAGTTGTAATTGATATGATCAGAGAGATTATCTTTCCATGAAAAACACAATTCAATAACATGGGGCTCAAATATCCTCTTTGCATAAAGCATTGCTCGATTTATATTAAAAGATGACCAGATATATCTATGGTGATATTGCATTGATGACAGGTGGTGGGCTGGTAAATCACACAACTTAAAATCATTTTGTTTGAAAACATTTATTGGTTTTAATTTTAAATATAAATATAAAACATTAGTTAATTTTAAATATAATTTTCTTACAGGTTCTGGTAGCATGATGTAAAGATGGAGGTGGAGAGGGTGACAAGTAGTGTTCATTATTGGATCGTGATTAGTGGTCTTGTTGATATGTTGAACAAATATGGAAACATAGGGTTTGTTCATGTATCATGTATCATTTACAATGTATCATGTATCATGTATCATGTATCATGTATCATGTATCATGTATCATGTATCATGTATCATGTATCATGTATCATGTATCATGTATCATGTATCATGTATCATGTATCATGTATCATGTATCATGTATCATGTATCATGTATCATGTATCATGTATCATGTATCATGTATCATGTATCATGTATCATGTATCATGTATCATGTATCATGTATCATGTATCATGTATCATGTATCATGTATCATGTATCATGTGTCATGTATCATGTGTCATGTATCATGTATCATGTATCATGTATCATGTATCATGTATCATGTATCATGTATCATGTATCATGAATCATGTATCATGTATCATGTATCATGTATCATGTATCATGTAGTATGTATCATGTATCATGTATCATGTATCATGTATCATGTATCATGTATCATGTATCATGTATCATGTATCATGTATCATGTATCATGTATCATGTATTATGTATCATGTATCATGTATCATGTATCATGTATCATGTATCATGTATCATGTATCATGTATCATGTATCATGTATCATGTATCATGTATCATGTATCATGTATCATGTATCATGTATCATGTATCATGTATCATGTATCATGTATCATGTATCATGTATCATGTATCATGTATCATGTATCATGTATCATGTATCATTTATCATTTATCATGTATCATGTATCATGTATCATGTATCATGTGTGGCACAAAGTAGTCACCTAACATTTTCATGACCTAACATTTTCATGATTCCCCATGTTTGATAAAGGCATTGGAATTTGATATGGCCTGATGATTTAGTAAGGTAGTAAGTCTAGAATTTTTTAAGTATGAAGTTGGTAGAGTATAATGTAATCTATGTTCCATATAGAATATGGAGATATTTGATAGTTTCATTTGAGTTATGTTAGGATTTTTATATTTGTATTTTGGACTAACTATTATGTTGTTTATTTGATTCATTTTATTCATGTTGGAGACACAAGCCCCATAGATGTGTTATTCAAGGATGGTGACAAAACATGTTGTGTCGACCATTGACCACTTTCGAAACATGGGAATGATCACTTCTCCCAAGAGATCCTTTAAGGTGTGTTCCCTAGATGTTAAGAGAGCCTATTTTGGCCACGCACCATCACTATATAGGAGAGTAATACTTAGAGGATGATGGAGATCCAAATTGGGAGCTACACCACTATGTGCTTGAGCACATTGAGTGAGACTATATATAAGAGAGATTCAACCCCATTATCAAGGGGAATTCCCTGAGGTTGGTCATTGTTTGGGATGGGACTAAGATGTGAGATTTGTAATCTCTTTGTATCCCATGAAACTTAGAATCTAGCCATATGTAGTTTTAAAAATCAATGTGGTAGATTAACATCATTAGAATATAAAGTCCTGTCAGGAAAGTTCTAGAATATCATGTTCATTACATACTGGTCCCAGATGGACAATGTTAGTATAGATAGATTAAAGTCTTATAGATCATAATTTTGTGATATGTAGTTTTAAGGTTTAAAGGTTAGATGTTGGTTCTATACAGTTTAAATACTTAGATTTAGATCTATGAAACATTGTTAACTTTGAGAAAATAATCTTAAATTTTAGAGGGGGAAATGTAGTTTCGCCTCTTTTTAAGGGGTGAAGATTTTGGCTGTATGGTTTTCCAAACCATGAACAAACCATGCAACTCCCACTACTTAAGATCCACATTCCACATATTATGTTAAAATGTTTGTGTAAGTTGTGTGCTAATTGTGACTTTGGCACTATCTCACCCATAAACCCAACATGGGTTGGGCACATAGTTTGACAAAAACATGCAGAGCTCATGCACACACCTCTACAATAAAATTAAAAGTTATCACATGGTTGTGTGACCATGGGGCCATGGTTTGATAAACCGCGTGAAAAAATTGTAAGTCTTATATGATTTTCTAAGACCTTTTTCATGTTATTTTCAAACGATGTTCTTAATTAAAATTTCTTTAATGGTTGTATTCCCTTTTTAGTACTAAACATGCTCCAACAGTTTTCCAAAGGCTATCTCCCCCAAAAAATGAGATTTGAAATTATTATTCTCTCAAAACTCATTAAGAAATCCAAGACACGTCTCAAGCCTCAAAAATATATATAAAAATAATTTTTTTTCCAATTGTCGTAATTTCATTCTGAAGCCAAATTTTAAATTTAACCCATACACTAAACAAAAAACATAAATTAATTTAAAAATTTCAACCCTTCAAAAACATGTGATCTTAAAACATTACCACCTTATAAATTCTCATCACTGAGAGTCTGCAGAGGACATTATAAACACGAACTGGCCTACATGGGATGATAATTCCAACTCAAAATTACACATTTCATTTCCAGCCTCCCAAAGTTCCTTTAAATAAAACATAGATCATACGACCCATGAAATGATAAAACATGAGAAAAAGATTGTACCCAATAACAAAATCACTAAGATGGTTCATACAGTATCCCATATATACTGAGAAATGATCATGTAATCATCCTATTATCAACTATCACATATATATATCCACAATAAAGTTTAATTTTTAATGGTCAATTCTAAGTTGTGATACTCCCACTATCACAATTTACTATTTATGCAAGACCTCAATGTCCTAACGGTGCTCCCACCACATTTAATATGTTACTTAGGAGGATATTATCCCTGGTCCTCAATTTTTTTGAAATGGATGAAATCCAATTGACCAAGCTCATATTTTTCACACTATATTTTCCTTTAAAATCTCTCAGAATCCATTAAAATGCACATGTATCAATCGACCATTCACCTGAAGTGGTTTCTCACTGACCACATACTACTTTTATAAATAAATCATATTGAACTGCTTTTGGTTAAGTATTTTTTGAGAACTCTCAAATTTTATAGTCGATATTTCTGAAGACATATTCTAACAACTTTTATCCAAGGAACCCTAATATCACTTTGAGCATGTTCACCACTATTTCTAACCAACTTCCAGTGACGTCTCTTGATCTTACCAAATCTTACTTGTTTATATCACCATTCTAAAAAAATATTCAAGTTCATTCCCAATCCAACACACCAAGATAATCAAAAGGTATCATAATTTTAATGCCTAGACTCGAGCTTCTCTAAAGTATGTATTTGAACTAGTACCTGACATTCACCGTGGAATACAATAGTACCCAGTTCCAGTTATCAAAAAACTCAAAAACTAAAAAAACCATACAATGACCAGTACAACACTCACATGAGTGTTACCCTCCAATATTTTACATTTTTAATCCATATCATAAGGATTTCTATAAATCAATCCTTGTGTAAAACTTCCATAGATTGCAACCATCCAAAAAAAGGCATTGGTTTTAATTATTTATCTTAGTATATAGACACTCTCCCAACATACTTAGGATGGTTTCAATATATTGGTAATGACTGAATATATACTAGAAGTACACCAAGTTGATAAAAATTTCTTATTCTTGGTCCAAAAATAAAAACATCCTAACATTTTTTAGAAATTATGTTGATAGGTCTTTTTAGATCTTCCGATACACACTACATAAAAACATGTTATACTTTCCTTGAACCAACCCTTGATTCCACATCTCTTGATGATATGTGACTCTGTCCAACAATGTGTTAACCACCTCAGTGCACCCTAAAAAACTCATTGAACTTATATGGTCTATCTTTAAAGGTTTACACCCCAAAAATTACACATAATATTTAACATGATTCATTGATGGAAGTCTCAACTCCCCTTTAAAATTTGATCATTGAAGAATCAATCAATACACTTTGGGTTACTTTTTTAAGAGATTCCCATAGTAATAGAAAGTTTTTTAATTAAGGTATTGATCAAACAACCTTATATACCAATGATACCGTGTTATTTAATGCCTAACCAAAAAAACTCCAATAAGGAATCTCATCATTCATCAATGGTTAGGTAATCAACCAACCACATTTCCATCACATTTCTATGAATTCATATACACACTACCAACTGGTAAAACTCATGGATCACTTATTTATCTTGATCATTAATCTATCATATTGAATTTTTTTTAACTAAAACCTATGTTTTAAAATTCATCTTCATGTTTGAAATATGAAATGTTGAATATACCAACTCACTAGCTTCAAGAAGTATTTCTGAGAATTTCCAATTGTTCCATTACAATTGTGTCCCTCTATATGAAAAGAAAGATTTTCCATAATACTCATCATTCTACCCACCTTAATAATTTCCTAGGAAACATTTTATTGAAATAAAAACTTTCCATGGAACATGATTCATCCACTACTGAATGCGGTTCCAAAACTAAGATAACATGCTTATATTAATCATCAACCTGAATTGAAAAAAAATCATCCTCTTAAAAGTATTATAGTATAGGTTTTCTCATAGATTCATGCCTCATTATCTTACCGAGTCATATTTAAGAACATCATTTGTATTAAACATAAATTCCAAACTAAAACTAACTGGTAGTGTTGTCAGTCCTAATTATTTTTACAATGATATCATGAGAACTAGGATAAATATTCCTTATTATGATGGCTCAGGCATACATCTTAAAGTTTTTGCTATGTAGTTTTAAGTCTTATAGCTCATACATTGGTTTTTACAGTTTAAAGTCTTATATTTAGATATATGAAACATTATTAGATGGTTGAGATGCTATCATTTATAATATTTTTTCATATGTTCTCTGTACATGGTTTTTTATGAAATAATGTTATATTGTTGACTACTAAACATTTCTATATGGTTTAGATTTTTTTATATGTTCTATGCACATGATTTTTAAGAATACTGGTATTGTGACTATATAATCTGCTATATTTTTTATTTGTAGATCTACATTTAGTGGAGATTTAAACCACCACTAATGAAATGAACCATATTTTGGGGCAGTTTAAACCGTCGTTATAGTTTGATATTCTCTTATCAGTGGTGGTTAGAACTACCACTAAATAAATGTGTGTTATTTTTTAGTAGTGATTATGTTGTTTTTATGGGTGATTTTAATGTAAAAAATGATAAATTTATAGTAGCGCTTTAAACCACTGCTAAATACCCCATTTTTTCACATGAAGTTGCCACTAAAACCATAAAACCACCATTAAATATGTTTACTATGACACTTTCCATAAACCAACCCTAAATTAAAGAAACCACCGCATGTTGGATTTTGACACCTGATTTAGTGGTGGTTTTATGAAACCGTCATAGAATCATATGACGGTGGTTTAAACCGCCGATATGAGTCACTTTTCTTATAGTGACCATAGATTTATAATGGATTCATTACTATGAATTCCTTAGGGTGTATCTTGCATATATTCTGGTTATGTATTATATTTTTTATTCCATGGATTCCCTTTGGGTAACCTTATGAATTTTATGGGATTAGAACCCAAGATTAGGGTTTATTATGAAAGATAAAATTCCATGGGTGTAGACTACAATGCTAGTCACGTCTAATAATTTGAATTCCTTGGACACATGGTTTGTTATATTCTTTTAAGTGAATTCTAAGGTTGGATTCCTTGGATTTTATTTTATGTCACAAACAATAATTATATGGATGAATGCCATGGATTCTGGGTGGTTTTATTTGATTGGAATGATTGGTCAATCCCCTGTGGATTCCAAGGTGCTTTCTAGTCTATGGTTTCCATGGTCGTGTACCTTATAACTAGATGTTTCATATTATGTTTCAGGATAAGGGACTTATTGGTGACATATGAAGTATGAATAGACTTATGAAGAGTGTCAATATAAATCCTAATAAATAGTGTTTATTTTAATTTCATTAATTTATATTATTACACTATTGATTTTTTAACTGCTAAATGATATATGATTATTTATAGAACTGGTTCATGCACTCTTTTATGGACAGTTTACTTTGGGGAAACCATTAGTTATGGTCAATTGAGTTTTATTCACACCCTACTCAAGCCTCCATGTCACTTAGGTACCTGAGAAAAATTCTATAAATTTATAGTTTGAAAGTTTAGGGAAAGGAAAAATTACTTGATTATTTTCTTGGTATTCTAATGTGGAGGGTGGATGATGGAACTAGGTTGGTATCATGACATATTTGGGAATTAGTTTAATCTTTGATTTTATTTTATTTCTTTTATAAACTTGTATGTAATCAACCCATGGGGGATTTATTATGGAATTAATATAATTATCCATTATTGTAAAATTTGATACTATGGTTATTTATGAAACTTTCCCTATCTTATATGGGTTGGTTATTTGATATATATTATATGTTTTTTATTATTTTTATACTAGTATATCTATGTTATGTAAGTATAGTCTCACCATCATTCCACCTTTGAACCATGCTTCTAGTCGGTAGCCTCTGGTATTTTTGGAGGCATGTTTGGGACCATATAGCGGACCAAAGAAAATAACAGGTTCAGTGGATCCCAATTCGGGGCATTACAAAGTGGTATAAGTTGTTTTTTATTTTATATTAATATTATGGAATGTTGTACATGAGACTTGGAGTATATTGTTTCTTGGTAATGAGCTCATTTATATGAGTGATTTACCAATTCATGGGTTAAAACTAAAGTTTCCAATTACGGGATTATTTCTTTTGGATTTATTTAGTTCTGGATATATTTTATTTTTCCATTGACTGAGACACATTATTTTAGATGTTATTGATTTTTTTGAATTATACTATTTTTTGTTTTGGAAAGGGAGGGTGGATGGGTTAATGCATCATTTCATGCAATAGGGATTCACATGACAAGAATCATGCTAGGTTCATAGTTTTTAGATGTCAGTTGCATGACTTTTTGTCATTTATATTATTTTATGATTATGTTTTATTGATTATATCAGTTTTATTTATTTATACCAATGGTTTATATTCCCCTCATAATAAGGGGTTTGGTATTTAAATTTCCTGCAATGTTATATATAGTGTTTTCCATATACAGCTATAGAAGAATATAACTTGGACAATTCCTAGGATAAGACCCTATTATACATATAGATATAAATGGATAGATAATGGTGTTTATTAAAAAAGGTTATAGTAAAAACCTATAAGAGCTTTTACTTTATAACTTTTGAATGGAACCATGTTTAATCAGGCCTCAAGAATTGATTGAAAATATTAATGGAACTAGGAAAGACTAAATGTGAATTATAGAAATAATTTTATTTATGAGCCTTATTAAAATGTAAACCTTATAGATTTATGGTATGGGAAATAATATAAAAATGTTTGTTCTAGGAAAGAATATTTTTGGGTTAAATAAAAATTTATAACCAACTTATTATGTGTTTCCCTCATAAATTATGAATAGCATTTTATTTAATCAAACATGGAATGTACACATTGTGAAATGATAATGACCTAGAAATGTAAACTTTTGAAGTGTTGACACTTAAATGGATGTGGTGTCTTAGAAGCCTTATGTGATTTTATTGACCTGATGTATGGATAATGGGACTGCTATGAGTGATTGAGTTATGAGGTTCTTGTGTTATGGACCTATCTCTGTGTGGTGATGGCCCTAGTGATGGAAGGAGGGGCTAGAGAGAGAGATCCTAGTTTATGAGAACCCTAAGTTTGATGTTTGGCATGTTATATGTCCCTTGAAATTGAGACAGGAATAATGGGGTGTTTGTCACGGTCTAGGAACTTTGTGATCATTGACCTTGTGTAAGGATGGTGAGCCTAGTGAATTGTGAGTGAAACTTATGTTTGGTGGGTCATTGTTGTGTGGCCTTGTAAAGGGAGTATTTTTTCCCATGAGATATGGAATTATTGAGGCATTTAATGATGGATTATGTGGTAGGAAATATTTACTTTTCTGGTGTGACCCAGGTCTTTTAGTGATCCCTTTCCATGTGACCTACAAGGGTGGCCCATTAGAGTAGTGGGCCTAATATAGTTAGATGACTTTAGTGGTGTGGGGAAAGGTGGATACTTTAGGTTATTTGACCAGTGAATGTTTAGTGATTAGTATTGTTAGTTTAGTTGTGGTTAAGCACTATTATGATAATTTATTGTGTATAGTCCAATTACTATTTGGAATAACATTTAGATTTCAAAAACTAATAGTTTTGAACGATTTGTGGGTATGTGGTGCCTATATAGGTAAGTA
The DNA here is from genome assembly GCA_963277665.1 of Viscum album. NCBI lineage: Eukaryota > Viridiplantae > Streptophyta > Magnoliopsida > Santalales > Viscaceae > Viscum > Viscum album. The sequence continues at coordinate 219,628,517 of OY728139.1, forward strand.
GTTTTGATATATAAGAGACACTTGGGTTGAAAGGTTTCCATACACTTAAAATTTATTCATTTATGGAATTAGGATTATTGTAATAGAAAACCTAGGATATCTCTTATTAGTATAAGCAACGCACCATGAGAATTTTTTGTCTCTCAGCTTGGAATACAATCCTAGGACCCGTGATGCTCGACTTAGGTAATGATGATTCCGATTCAATAAGTTATTCATGGTTGAGTGTGTGACCCAATGAGATCAGAAAAATGGGAGTGGGAACCTATTTTCTCACTGAAATCGACACAATTTTTGGGGTTCTGATTGATCCTTGTGATGTGCAACCAGGTGTATGTCAGGGGTGAGGCAATTCACAGAATGGTTATAAATGTAAAAGTAGCTAGGGTGTCTATACTAGGTATCAATATTGGGGTTTTATAGTAAGATATGTTGATTTCCTAGACTTGTTGAGTTTTGGGCATGCTTTCGATAGGTTGGTGAAAGTATGGTTAGATGATTTCAGAGTTGGAATGACTTCTGTTGGTGGGTAGTTGCATTCTAGATCTTCGTACAAGTGAAGCTATTGAATTTTAATAGGATTACTGATGGTTCTCTCAGATAAGTAAGGTTGACCCACACATGAGAATGGTCGGTGGATTAAATGTGTGAGAATGGTTTGGATGTGACACAACTCATGGGAGTGTGAGTCAATATGTGTGATTTGTTGGTGAAGGACTGTGCACCCATTTTCTATTGATGGATCAAGGTAGTTTGTTTTGGAAGTCACATTTATTTTCATGTTCTGATTTGGGGAGAGAATGCATCTGAGACCAGGGCTAATGATCCTAAAGAGATGTTTTGGGGATAAATGCTTGAGGTTTGGATGTAAATGGAAAATACCCTTAGTTGATAGGGGAAATGTGTTTTTGGATATGGGTGTTGTTGTATGGTCAAAATAAGAGATCCATCCTAGTCTAGTTTTGATAGGATGGTGGGAATGGATTGGGAGGAGTGGAACACATGTGGTAAATGTAGGACCCATTAGGGGTTAGCTCTAATAGAGTAGTGTAAGGGAAGGTATATGGTAGGGATACCACCATGTGCTATTGTAGTACATGACAATCACATTAATAGTTCTTTATGAGGTCAAGGATAGAGTTCCATGGGGAAAAATGAGAAACCTTAATGTTTTGATTAACTCTTGGGAATTATAAAGTGTAACAATATCCAGCCATTTTGATTAGTGATAAATGTAATACAAGCATTGAGATATGGGTTTTTAACAAATATAAAACAATAAGGTAATTCCTATGTTGGGGACCTTTATGCTAGTTGTTGCATGTGACCCATGTGATGGAACATTTTGACCTGTTTTTAGATGGTCACAATGTTACAAAATATTGGTGTGCATGTGCTTTCAATTGTTTCTGGATTTCTCTAGGAATGATAGAGTATAATCTCTATATAGTACTATATTAGTTTATGAAATTGGTTAGAGATCTGGATGTAATGATGAGTTCAATTCATGGTATAATGCGGTGTAACATTGATTCTTTAGGGAGATCAGAGTAAATGATATGAGTAGATGATGTTTGTTTTGGGAATCACACCAGGGATCATGATAGACATTGATGTATCTGGACGAGCATAGGATGAATTATGTGATAAATAAATAATGATTTAGTAGTTTTAATGAACATTAATGATGAAAGATGAGAATTATTGAGTTTTGGTTACCTGTGGTTTTAATCAGAAGTGACATCATGAGTCAGGATTAGATTGTGATGTGCATGCTGGGGCAGTTTTTGGATTCCATTGGAGGTAGGCATCAATATTGAAAAGTGAGGTAGTAAATTAGTGGTAGGTGATTATTTTGAGTTAGTTCAACTAGGGGAGGTTCTCCATATGATGTCGTGTGAAGTTATATGTGGTGAATTGAAAACCACATCGGGTGGGTAATTTTTGGATGCGATGGTTACATGTCAGTTTTATGGGGTTTTTTGAGGAAAATACGGCATGATAGTGGTGTAATTGGATTATTTTGTCATGTAGGTTTTATATTTGAATATGTAAAATGATATTTGGTACTATAATTGACTGGAGTTCTTTCATGTGTCGAGGTAGGTGTGTTGGGAACTTTGCAAATTCGGTTGGTGGATTCCTAAAAACAATCTTCAATAATAAAAAATTAGGATGGTGGGATGATTCAAGGCATAAAATTATCCTTTTGGTCATCTCTTATGGTGGGGAGAACCATAAGTTGGATAATCAGTTGATTGAGAAGATGTGGGTGTCTCAAGGGAGACATAAACCATAGAACCTCATCGTAGTGGCTGGCGATAATGAGAGAGTTAGATTGTGGTTGGGAATACTTGTGTCTTCAATTTAGACATATGTTTTGGGAATATTTTGGGAATTTTAGTGTGGACCGCAAACATTTAGAATGAATTTCATGAATGATCTAGGTTTGGAATAAATTTTGGATGAACAATAAGATTTCTTTGGGATGAGAAGTGTTATAGTGGGGAGTTTTTAGTGAACGACTATACAAACATGACATGAGCTTCAATGAAATTTTGGATTATCTATTTTATAGTGGGTTTGGTTTTTCAACAGGCACTCAGGTTTTAATTTCAAGGTTTAGAACTCCAAAAAAAAATTTATGAACATTGAATGAGGTTTTATTGGTAGATCAAAGGTTCGTGAGTGCACCAGAGGGAGTTCAGGCCTAGCCAAGTTGTATTATTAACCACTATCTTGTAGGTGGCCTTACTAGAAGTGAGGAATCCCTATTGGGATAAACAAATACCTAAGGCCTAGTACTTGATATCAATTGGATCCTGGGTGTCTTCTTTAAAGGGTAAATTTTTTATTTTTCATGTTTTATTCTTTAAAAACCTTAATCTATAATTTTCACACAAAATGTCTAGTAACCCCATCTCCCATATTGTCTCATCTCACTCTTTATACATGGGAGTTCCCCCTTGACTCCTGGTCAATGGAGTTTCTATCGCATACAATCCAGAGACCTTGGTTATTATACCAATCTTCTTCATTCTATTTTTGTTTTATTTATTTATCAAAAGTTATTCCATTAGTTTTGGATAATTTAGCCTATTTTACAAACTTTTATTTGATTTTCCACTTCCTCACATTTCAATCCAAACTAAAAGTTTATATCAGATGGGTTTTCTTTACTTTTCATAATGTAGGTCGTCCCTAAGACTAAGTTATTGTTTTATTCACAAGTGATGCAGTTTTGAATTCAAGATAACCATGTTGTGGATTTAATTTTATTAAATTACATCATTCAAGTTAATATTTTCTTAGTTATATTCTCTTGACAATGTGACCTGAACTATAGAAAAATGGTAGTTCCTTCAGAGACAATCTTGATTATGTTTTTCTATAAATGGTATCAGGGGTGAGAATTTGATTTTGTCTAAAAATTTAAAGGGTAATTTATAATTTGAATTAATGGTTGGGAAATTGATTTTAGAAACCATTGATAATTTTAGAATGGGTTTGATGTTTGAATTAGACATATTTGGAAATTAGTGTTGAATTGAAATATGAATTTTACCCCTGAGATGAATCTAAGGGAATGAAAAATATTGTGTATAAAAATGAATAATTATATTTGAGATGTATTTTTGTTAAAGTTTATGTGATTTTGAAATAACCTACATTTTGAGTAATTTTATATTCCATGGTTATAAAAAAGAGAACAAATTTTATAATTTGGATTGTTAACTTGTGAATTCGATTAAGATTTTAAATGATGGTCTTGTTTAAATAGAGAACTAGTGATAAGCCTATATGGTTTTCCCATATATATTTTCAGTGAAACTCAATTTTATAAATCCTTGGGAAATGATAATAATTTATGAAATAGAAGTGAGGAATTATAACAACATGGGATATATTTATGGGTTGGTGTTCAATTTATTAACCTTCTTTTGTACATGGATATTATCTTATAAATTCCACAGATGTCATCCCTTGGATTATATTTTGGATATGAAATTACTGGAATCCCTTGAGTGAGAATAGATTGCATTATAAGACTAACTTATATGTTATGTGACGATGCCTCAATGGTTCCAACGATGTCCAAAGATAAATAATTATATGAGCTACCTTAGATTTATCACCGATTCATTACTGTGAATGCCTCAAGGAATACCCCTATGGAATTTAAATGAAATATTAAATGTTGAATTCCATATATTAATGTTGTGTATTAAATTAAGGAACCCTTATGATTTCCATGGTATGATCTCCTTGGAAACCTCTTGAATATACAGGACTGAATTATCTAGGTGTGGAAATGGATTTCAGTCAAGACTGATACTACAAATTCCATGGACACATGGTTCTATAGGTTTTTTTTAGAGAATTACATGGTTTGTTTCCTTGTATTATTCTAGATAACAATGTGAATAATTACATGGATGAATCCCATGGATTCTAGGTGGTTTTTTCAGAAGGGAATGCCTAGTGGATCTCTTGTATATTCCCATGCTCTTTCTTGATTTTGGTTTCCGTGGAGGAATATCTTGGAAGAAAATGTTCCATAGAATGTGTTGTAACCAGAGACTCACCGACGATAGATGAAGTATATATGGGACAATGTCGAGTGTCAATGTGGAGCACGGACATGAGGGGTCATTTTATTACCTTTAAATGAAATTATTAAACTATTAATTTTTAATAGATAAATGGTAAATGGTTATTTAAAGAACTCATCCATGTACTCTTTTATAGACTGATTATTTTGATGACACTATTAGTGGTGACCTAATGAGTTTTACTCAAACTCTTATTGGTTCTATTGGGAACTTGTGCATTCAATAAAAATGTTGTTTTACTAAAGGTTATTGGTTAAGGGAAAGGGATAGGTACTTGATTTTTTTTTCTTAGCATGCTAGAGTAGAGTCTGAATGATGGGATCAAGTAGGACTTGATACTGATTTGGGGATGAGTTTCAGTTCTCTTTTTATTTGTTCTATTTATGCTTTTATGTGATCTTCCCATGGATGGTAATTTATGTAATTTATGGAAATATCCCTTTTTATAAAATATAATAATTTGGGTATTTATGGAACTTTCCATGTGTTATATGTGATGGTTATATGATCTGGTTTATAAGTTTATTATTATTTTTCTACTATAATAACACTAATAAATTGGTATTGTCTCCACACCATTCGACCTTAGACCCACCCAAATAGTTTATATCCTCTAGTGTACGAGGATGTACACTTGGGGCCATGTAGCCTATCAGCTTAGAACACCATTTCAGTGGCTCCTGAGGAAGGGTATTTTTAGATCATGGAAATTTGTTTCTCTATTTTGGAGTATTTATATTTTATTTATTTGAATATTAAGAATAAATAAATGATTTTTTACTATTTTTCAAAATAATTTTTTAAATTATTATATAATTCTTATAAATATTTTAATGTAATTATATTTTCTTAAAATTTTTATCATTTATTTTATTTATTATTTTTTTATTTTATTTTTCTTTAAAATTGGTTTCTAGTTTTAATATATTTTCTATGCTTTTTATTTACCCTTATGTATGATTTAAAATTCATTATTTACCCTTACGCATGTCTTGATAGACATTATTTACCATTATGTAAAATAATTTAACCCTTACATGAGCATGATTATACCTTTATGTATCCTATATATATTTTTCTTAACCATTATAATAGCATGTTAGTTACCCTTATGTGACTAATTTGTACCTTTATATGAACCTTTATAAAATATTTATACTATTACACAAGAAATTCTTTACCCTTACGCAATATATTAAATCTATTTTATACCCTTATATAACATCCTTTTAAACTATTTCATTTTTAATTTTTTTAACCTTTAAATTGTATTATATACACCCTTATGATGCATTTTTTTTACCTTAAGCATGGTATGAAAACTTTTTTATACCTTTAAAAAACATTCATGATATCCATAACCATCTCTTATTACCCTTATACAATAAATTGATTTACCATTACACATTGTTTGAAAAAAAATTATTACCTTTATACACAATTCTTGTTACCTTTACACAAGAGATTCTTTTACCTTTAGACATGATTTTATTTTTACCTTTACGCTTAACATGAAAGAGTCATGTTACCCTCATTTAGACAATACAAAATATGGCTTAACTTTATAGATGTTATTCATAATTATTTTTAACTTTACAAAGATTATGGAAAACCTATTTTATCTATATGAATTTCTTATACATGACCCTTAAGTGAATATGGTTTTCCATATTACTCTATTTATATGTTTTTCAGGGTATTATGACTTGATTCATGCTTATAATACTTTTTAAAATTGTTTTAATCATTATATAAATTCATATTAATTATATTTAACCTATAAAAAGTGTTTTCACATTGTTTTAATCATATTTTAATGATTATCAAAGATATTATTTGTTTTTTATGAATATAAAGCATGGAACTTAAAATTTTAATGTTTGTTATTTTAGGTAATTTTATTAGTTTTAATTATTCTAAATTAATATTAGATGATAAAAAACTTATTAAAAATTGTTACATATTTTTTAATACAATTGTATTTATTTTTGAAAATGTTCATATATTCGAGACTATATTTTGTAAGTTTTTCAAATTTGAATTTTAAAGTGTGATGTAGTGCGATTATCATAGTATTTTCATTGAACTTTTATATTGGAAGTTTTTTTATATTTTAATGATGATTTAAAATTATTTTGAATTGATATTTTAGGTTTTGATTTATTGGATTAGATTCATGTGATAATTTTATAATTATAATATCCTCCTCTCTCACTCTATGATAAGTCTATAATTATCTTTTTTTGAATTTGAAATTGAAATTTTTAACATTTGGATTTATTTCTTAATTTTAATTTTTTAAATAGTTTTAGAAGTGAATCATAATGTTCCTCAATATACTAAAATAATACTTCTTTGATTAATGATTACACATTTTTCAACTGAAAGTGAAAACATTGTTATGGAATGATACTGTGATATTGATGTGAAATTTTATGATCCTGTGAAAATATTTATTTCCCTTTCAGATGATATCTCAAGGACTAAACCTAACTACTTTTATTTCTACCACCTTACAAAAATCATGTATCATGGTTGTACTTCCACTAGAAAAAAATGGGTTGTATCAGGTTATTCTTCCCCTTAAAAAATAAATATAGTGAACACTATATCAGTCATTAAGTATATAGGTATTTGAGTTTAATAAGTTAACTTTGGACCAAAATACAATAAAAATCCATCTGTTCTTTTTTTTATTCTATTGCTAATTAACTTTTATAACTAACTTTGATAATTAATTTAGATAATTAAACAATATTTTAAAAACTTTATAGCTGGATTATTAAACCCTTCTCTAGAACATATTCAGTGACCTTATACGGCCTAAAAATTGGTATCAAATATTGAAAATTTTAGGAATGTTCAATTCAGATTCTGCTGTTATTATTTTATTGTACTGGCCTTTTCCTAGACCTCATGTTTAAGGGAAAATATCTATAAGATGTTAGTAAAGAACAAATGATGCATGGATTCATTAGAAACCACCTCAACTTTATAAAAATGGGTATGGTTCATAATAATCTATAATACAGGCATATCTTAAGTAGTTAAGCATAGAGAACCAATCGATCATAGTAGAACCATGAAAACTACCTAAATATAACCTGAATAATATTATTGGAATCTATACTGCTATATATGTTTTGAATTATATAGTAGAAAATATTTTATATTGTGCTATTAATATAAGTAAGTTTATTCATGTGTCTTAATGTAAGAAAACTCATGAGATCTAGAAGATATTTTAAGTGAAAAATCTTTTATTTTACAAGATGATTAGAATCAAACTTGTAATACTTTGAGCAGAGTAACAATATTTTAAGATGGGTAAAGAATAAATCATCAATCAAATGTTCCATTAATTAACAAGATTTTTAAAGGGAATTAATTCCCTTAGGGAAAATTTGTAAGACCCCTTACTTGTTGAGGGATTCCTAAGAGTTATACCCAAGAAATGAAATTCAAAGAAGGTTGCAATAGAAGAAAGTAATAATTTTAAAGAATACAAATTGGAAGAACACATCAGATCACTTCTTGAATATGAACTTTAGTGGAATAATATAGTGAAACATAAGACTTCAAATAATAAATTTATTTCATTATAATCACACATAAATGTTATTTATAAATCTTCATAATTTGAGGCAAAAAAAGTTACAAAGGAGAAATTTGAAATATAAGAAAAGGTATTTATAATTTTAGGAGGTAAAATTAAAAGTTCAAGAGGAGACCAAGTAAACATAAAAAGAATGATAAAAAATAAGATAAATATTTTTCATATGGACCAAAGTTTACCTATTATGAGTTTTGAATGAAGGGACACATAAAACCATATTGTATAAAGTTGAATCAAGATGTGTGAGTTAAATGATACACAAAATAATTCAAATGTGAAGATAATTCTGGATGGAGTTGTACTGATGAAACTAATTCTTTTAATAAATCCAAAAGTGATAAAGAATGAACCAAACTATATTTGATGGAAAAAAACACAAATGATGCATGTAATGATTTTAATTCTAGTTATTATTATGATAGGGATGGTTATAACATTTATGATTTGTATGAATAAAATAAAAATCTTTAAAAGTATGTTTTAAGAGTTAATACATTGTATAAAAAATGAAACATGAAAATTAAAGGCTTATCAAAGAAACTATGAAAGTTAATGAGAATAATAATATTCTTAATAAAGAAATAATAAATTATACTTTATGTACTAACATTAAGATCTATGATAAATTTGAGTCTGTTCAGATGGAGAATGATAATCTTATAACGGAATTTGTTTTCCTAAAAGTAATATTAGATAATTTTGTTCAAGGAAAGGAAAATTATGAAAAGGTTATTTTTATGATGAAACTAAATGAAGATAAAACTGGTTTTCTTTAAAATCTATAGATTCTTAAGATATATAAAATTTCCTCTCAAAATGATTCTTCTATAGCATGATTTTTATTTTTTATATAATGAAATTATGCTAAATAATATTATCTTATATTTTATCAATATCCTTTAAATGTTATAAATTATATTTCAAAAGATTTATATTATTGAGTAACTTTCAGAAAATATTTTTAATTTATTTTTTAATCTAATAATTCTAATTATAAATTAATTAGACCAAAAAAATCATGGGTATAAAAACTGTTCCATACCAAATTTTTCATTTTAGAATATCCACATTAAGAATAATAAGGACACATGGTACGTGGATAATGGCTATTATCAGCACAAGACAGTTTAACTATCAAATTTACACTCTTATGACAAACTTTAATGGAGGCACTATTAAAATTTGAGATAAATATAAAGGAAAGGTTAAAGAATTCAATGACACGGGTATTTAAAATATTATTTTTATTTCTAAAGCTTTATATATTGAAGGTTTGAAACATAACTTAATTACCATATAACAAATATTTTATGATGGTATGTATGTTAAATTTTAAGATAATAAATTTCTAGTTTTAAAAAATAAAAATGTTTTATTTTATGCTAATAGAAAGGATAATATTTATTAGATTAATTTCACGGATCTATCTAATAAAAATGTGAAGTGTCTCAATGCTATTGAGACAAATTATTTTCTCTGGAATAGAAGTATTAGCCATTATCATTTATGAATGATACACATTTTATCCAAGTATGGACATGTTCTTAATTTACCCAATTTAATGGAAATAAAAGATATTGTATATCATTCTTTTTGAAAAGTTAAACAACATAATTATTATAGCATATATATTAAAAATGTTTCTACATCTAGATCACAGAATGTTTTTCAGATTGTTTTATTTGGTCCTATAAAAACTACTCATTTAGGTGGTAAGAAATATTTTTTTTTATTATTTATGATTTTAGTTTCTTTACATGGGTTAATTTAATGTCTCGTAATCATGAAACATATATAGATTTATTTATTTTTATAATATAGTTCCAAATATGAAACGTTTTTTATTGTTTATATTAAAATTTATAACGGAGGTTGTTTTTTAATTTTAAATTTGAAATAGTTTTTAATGAAAATGGTTATACTATTAATTTTTATGCTCTTAGAACTCCACAACAAAATGTTGTTATAGAACAAAAAATTGATCCACTCAATAAATGTATAGAACTTTTGTTAATGAATATAATATTCCTAATTATATTTGGGAATAATTTATTAATAATGATTGATATGTATTTAATAGATTTAATGTTATAAATTTTTAATATAAAACTCCTTATTAATTGTTTAATCACATAAAAACAATGGTTGGATATTTTAAGGTTTTTGGTTGTAAAGTTTTTATTCTTAAGTATGAAATATAATTTAGATAAGATAGATGATGAAACTATTGAAGGTAAATTTATTAGTTATTATTATAATAATAAATATTATAGAGTTTATAATAAGCATTAAATGATTATTGAATAAACTGTTCATCTAAAGTTTGATGAATTTTTTGACGTCCATAAATCTGTTTTTGAAAATATTGATGATGATTCCATGGATTTCAATTTTGGAAAAGAGAAACCTCTAGATAATGAATTTGTTTATGGAATGAAATAATCTTGTCAAACTTATCCTAGATCATGGAGGATTTATAAATATCATTATATTGACTAGGTAATTGGAAATGTTGGTTCTGGTATAAAAATAAGATGTTCTGTTTTAAATTTCTTTATTAATTTTACATTAATTTTTGATTTTGTGCCAAAGGATGTTTTAGATTCTTTGAATGATACTAATTGTATCGTTACTATAAAAGATGAATTTAATTATTTTTCTATAAATAATATTTATAATTCAGTTGAACACCTACTAGATGTGTATTTTTTGAGAAAAAAAATTGAATTTTAGAAACAAAATTGATGAATCTAGTCAAATTATTAAGAAAAAAGATAATATAGATGCTCATGGTTTTTATCAAGAAGAAAATATATATTTTGAATAATATTTACTGCATTTTTCTTAGAATTAATTTGTTATAATTTTATAATATTTTTCATCCTTTAATTTTTTTAATTTATTTTAAAGGGATGTTAAAAATTCATTTTTAATGGTTTTATTTCTCAAGATGTTTATGCTTCTCAAACCCCTAGTTTTTAAAATTAAAAATTTATTAATCATGTTTTTAAATTATCAAAAAAATTATATAGTCATAAATAGGCACCTCATGCTTGGTAAGATTTAATTAATCTATTTTTTGTTGAAAGATAAATTTAAGAAAGGTAAAGTAGGCCCTACATTATTTATCAAAATAATTTCAAATTATATTTTAGTTGTTTAAACTTATGTTAATGTTATTTTTTTGATTTTTAAATCATTTTATTTTATATAATTTTATAATATTATGGATAATTAATTTGATATGATACCTATGGGAGAACTGGGATTCTTTTCAAAACATAGAATTAATAAAAAATGATGGTATTTTCTGGAATTAATCTAAATATGATATAGATTTGTTTAGGAGTGGTGGTCTTGATTATTTTAAATCTTTTAAAACTCCAATCAGTTTGAGTTGTAAATTATATTTTGATGATTCTGTAAAATCTATTGATTCTAAATTATTTAGAGGCATTATTGTAAGAGTTTCATATATAAATACTTCTAGATATGATATAATGTTTATTGTATCTATATGTGCTAGCTTTCAATAAAATCGTGATGAATCTCACTTAAAGGATGTTAAAATAATTGTTAGATATATAAAAGGAACTATTAATACTAGATTATTTTATTCTAGACAAATTTTTTTTATTTAATTAGTTACTCTGACTCTGATTTTAGAGGATATATTTATGATTGAAAATTTTTCAAAGGTATGTGTAATTTTCTTGGTGAATATTTAGTTTCTTGGAGTTAAAGAAAACAAAATTAAATTTTTATCTACTCCTATGAATTAATATATTTGTACTAAATCTTGTTTTTCTCAATAATTGTGGATTAAAAAAAATTATTTGAATTTGGTTTTTATTTTGAAATAATACCTATTTATTTTGAAAATTATTATTCTATTTATATTTCAAAATACCCTTTACAAAATTATCCAAATAGAATATTGACTTGATATTTAATTTTATAAAATATTATGTTAACAAAGGTGATATTTTTTTAGAATATTTTTCAACTGAAAATCAATATGCAGATATTTTTACTAAATCATCTGATTTTCTATATTAGAGAAAAAAATTTAAACATCGAATATTGAGATTTTAGTTTGAAAATAATATTCTATTTTTAGTTATTAAGGGGGTATTTTATTTACAATTTTAATTCTTCCTATATTTATTTTTGATAAATTTCATATGGGGGGATTTTTTGAAAAACATTGATCATTTTGTAATTTCCAAAAGGTAGTGTTTTTAGAACTTGAAGTTTGTTTCTCTATCATAAGAGCATATATAGTTTTTTTGAATATTAAAAATAACGGACAATATTTTTTTCAAAAAATTATTTTTAATTATTTTTTCGGAATTATAAATATTTTAAATAAATATATATTTTTATTTAATTTATCATTTATTTTATTTATTATTTAATTATTTTAGTTTTTTTATAAAATATATTTCTAGTTTTTATATTTTTTATACACTTTTTATTTACCCTTATGGAAGTATTAAAATTCTTTCTCTACCCTTACGTAAATTTTGAAGGTCATTATTTTCCCTTACACAAAATAATTTTACCCCTATATGAGAATACCTTTACCTATACATAATATATATATATATATATATATTTCATTACCTTTATGTGAGAATTATAGTTACCCTTATATAATTACTTTGTACATTTATATGAGCCTTTATAAAATATATCTACCCTTATGAAAGAAATTATTTACCCATACACAATATATGTAAACTATTTTTTAACCTTATATAATTGGGTATTACCCTTATTCATGTATATTTAATTTTGTTTTACCTTTATGTATTATTGTATATACCCTTAAATAGTATTTTGTGACCATTACACAAGGTTTGTAAAATTGTTTATAACTTTGTGAAACATTCATGTTACCCTTATGAAATTCTTATTACCCTTATTCATGTATATAAAGAGAGTGGTGGATTATGTATGAGGTTTTACGGAAGAGTGGAGCTCGATTTAGGAAAAAACCATTCATAAGTCACTAACATACTAGAGATTTAGGTTTGAGTCATTTAATAATCCATTTCAGAGTCATCTATATAGAGATAGATCTATACATAAGAGTGTCGACATAAGGGTATCAAAAATAGAGTCATATTTATAAGAGAATCCATTTATGAGTAAAAAATGATGATTTATTCACACACACATTGATTCTATGAGAATCAATGGTTCTTTTCAAATCTTCAAAAATTTATAATATCACAATGTTGTTACTCATGATTCATGCATTGATGGGAAATTAAGATTGAAGTGAATAGTAAAGATGTTAGTGAGTAGAACATATGAATAATGAGAGTTTTTACGGTATACCCAAAGATCTTCATAAGGTATAGCATACCTTATTAAAATACATGGTTGAACCCTTTGTGGTATTTCTACACCGTAATGATTTCTCGATTCCACAAGTATGTGATACTTAAATAGATGCATGTTGATGGTTCATATGATCTCATGTAAACATGGAATAATATGAATAATTTTTTGATGATGATAATTATTTCATGATGTTTAATTTATGAGTATATGAGGAGAATACATCACATATTGAATACATCACAATTTAAATAAAAAAGATTTTATAAAACATGAATGATGAGGTTTTATCTTAGTTTAGATTTTTAATATTGGTATTATAATATTGATAGAGTGTATTGAATATAAAAGAATACAAGATTATAGAAAATAAAATGATATTCCGACTCTTATTGTGTAGTATATTCTACAAGTAGACGAAACATATAGAAGAAATTGAACATGTTCTGCACTCTATTATTGACTCCAACTATTGGTGGTAGTGTGAAATGGTGTTATGTTTAGATGATCTTTACTGTGAACTAGAGGATAAAAAGAAAATAGAGAGAAAGAGAATAGCTGGATTCAATTAGATATTATTATATGATTAACATATGATATATCTGGCCCAAAACCATCATATACTATAAAATTATGAAGATGTTTGAGACAACACATCATATTTCTCAAACCGTGGAGGAAGATTTATTATATATTGTTTAGTAGGGACTCAATCCTACACCTATGATCTTGATTAAAGGAAGTCAAATCACATATTATTGTAAAAAATAATATGAATTCAATTTTTATTTTATATTTGTTTTGTTCTATAATAATGGGTTTATGGTCTCACTCTTACCCACACTTCATTTGATAATAAGAAGGATTTTGGGTTTGAGTGGGGTAATGGTATTTCCAGGACATATTCTTACTAAATAGATTATAAAATCATTAAAAAAATATGGTTTCCTATTTTTCACAATTCTATTTACTTAACATGCATACCAAAAAAGGGTGGATAAAGAAATAGTGAGATACATTCACTGAGAATGTGAAAAGACGACATAAGATAAAAATTGGTTAAATTGGATTATAATGTATTAACATGGATTCGCCTTCTCCAAGTGTTGGAAAAATACATTTGTGATCCTAAAAATTGGTATCAGAGTATTAGATCACACCTATAATTGTATTTTTTTCTATCCCAAAGTTATTTTTTCAAAATGATTTTCAAGTGCATATTTGAAGAAGCTTGTGAATTCCATATGAAGGAAACTATGGCAGGTATATATTCCAAGGGAATAAGGAACAAAATGAAAAGATATGAAAATTTAATAAATTATTTATCAAATAAATAATTATATATATTTTTCTAATTTAATGAAATTTGAATTATTTATGTTAATAAGGCTCCATTAATAGATGTTAGTAAATACAAAGTAACCCTCTTATGAAAGGTGGTAGAAAATTGAATCTCCCATTCTAAAATTTCGAAAATGACAATTCAATCGTGAGAGAAGAAGTTTTTTTGTTGAATCCATCAACAAGGAAGTGGAAAACAGTTCTATCTCATGTATTTCATTATCTATACATAAATAAGTGAAAACCAAAATTTCTTTTTTAAAATTTACTATTGAAAATATAAGAATAAGTGGGGATGATCACAATCCCTAGAAATCACAAGATGAATCAATAATTCTATTGAATTATATCATAAATACCTATCCAAAAGAGATAATCAATTTTTTATGCGGTTCTTTTATAAAATTTTACGATAAGATCACCCAACTTAAAGATAAAGGTGAAATAATGGAGAAAGTCTTGGAAAAAATAATAAAAATTAGCGTAGAGATATCCAAATAAGTAGGTGGAATATAGTAAATAAACATGGATCTTGAGTAGAATTGATTTATATTTGATAATAAATGGGTCATTATTATCCTTGAAAGAGAATAATCTAAGAAAAGGAATTGAAAAAATGCACATGCATTGAAATAAATCATAACAAACTGAGATTTTATACCCTTTAAATTGATACAACATTTAATAGCTTGTGTCACACATAACACAAAACTAATGAAACACTTGACAAAAACCAATTAAGACATATTAATATTCTTTCAATAATATAATCATTAGTATATAAAAGTTAATAATCAGATGGATTAATTAAAAAATATTTATTTATTTTAGTAATATTTTTTAAAGGATTCCTTTAGAAGAACCCTTTAAGAAAAGGAGGTATTGTATTTTACTGTGGTAAATTAAATTTATAATAGTTAAAAGTTTATTATAATAATTAATATTCATATTTATAATCTAATATATAATTAAAAATAATTATAAATCTATATGTAATAACATTAAAAACACTTGAATTTTAAAAAGGTATTTTTTTAATAAAATCATTTTTTCTTTATATATTGTATTTTAATTTAAAATATAATTAATAAATTTTAGAATTAAAATTAAAAAATTAATGAAATTTTGATATTTATAATTGTTATATTATCTTAAGATAAATTTTGGTATTTTTCTAAAAATATTTTTTAAGTGAACAGTGAAAATACTATTTTTATAAATTATATGTATTTTATAACATTATCAGTATACAAGAATTAATTTAAAATTAATTAAAAAATTTTCTAATACTATATAAGTATTATATAAGTTTATTTATAATTTTAATTTTTTTTTAATTTAAAAAAGAAATTTGAAATTTTAGAACATAAGTTATATTTTTTCAAAATATTGTTCTCAAAACATTATACATTTATTAGTTAAAAAGTAAATTTTATCACTATTATAAATATATTCTTATTAAATGAATTTATAATTTGGAATTAGTAGGTAAAAATTAGGAAATAAGTTTCATTTTTTGGGCCTAAAGTATAAATTAGAGGTAAAAACTAATTACCCTCTTGAAACCCAAAATGGAAAAAATGAGTAACCTAAGTTTTAAATGGACTAATATGTTAAAAATATGTTTTATTTGAGTTATTTAGGTGTGTGTATACCTTATGTGTTCCCTAATACATTATTTCTCAACATTTTATCCACTTTCCTTGAGAGATACTTCCCATTATTTGAATATTTCTTGGTATATAAAAAATTGTCATCCCTTTTCACTTATAAAAGGGGCACTCATGTCCTCACTTACCATCACGGAAAAACCCACTATGTTTTTACCATAATCTAACAAAACCAATATAATTTTTTTTATACACATTCAAGAGGTTCTTTTCTTCTCATAAGATCATCCCTTAATTTCTTAGCTCCCTTCACTTAGTATACAATTCAAGTAGTGTGGTATGAATTTCGAACCACTTTTTTCATATTTCTATTTTTTATGTGATCTAATTACTCAAAAAAATATTACATCATATTAAAGTGATATAATAAGTATTATTAGTATAATTTTATTTTAATATAATTATTCTACAAGAATTAACCACCTTTATCCCTTTTCTATTAAGAAAAAAACTGTTAGGTGTGTGTTGTACTGACTACCGCCTCAACAAAGTAACATGTTCATTTCATTAACCGCCTTTAAAATATGTTTCTAATAGGGAATATAAAATATAATTATTATTTTTATGACATATTTTTTAATCTTATATTATAAACCATATTACTCATTTTCCCCATTATATGGAATACGAAATCATTATCTATGGTTACATGTGGACCACGGTCTCCTTGGAAGGATCAATTTCCAAAAACAATTCACCACTTCATTAAATGGATAGTAATTATAATTTTTTTAATGGATAAAAAATATTTTCATGAAATTATTAATGTTATGTAATGAAAAATTTTATAACCTATTAAAAAAATATGTAATAAACAACCTTGGTAAATTCAACTGTCCAAAAGACCATTATAAGAGCATTTATGATTTAATCATATTATGTAATAATGTCATATAGATTATATTATCCTTAAATGTATTTATAATTATAACATAAAACACTAAAAAACAAAATAATATCATTATGGTTCTATTATAATGATATTACAACTAATTTATTTCATAACCATCTAATATTTATGGTACGTTCTTGTTAAGGTCTGTTTAACTACATTTTTGAAAAATGATATAAATTTAAATCACGGATGACTTTGAGAATTTAATTTCTCATAATTTATGATATAAATAAGATAATAATTATTATTTTTTGGTCTTTTCCTGGTAATATAAATATTTAAATAATTATTTAAAAAAACACCCTTCATTTTATAAGAAACATCAAAACATGGTCATCACCACATTAAAATTTATGGATCATAAACAAATATCCCAATAAAATAAATTATAATATTATAAGTAATAATAAATAATCAATTATATTTCACTGTATGATTTGATAATGAATAACTTTTGGATAAGAATGAAGAACAACACCGCTATTATGAAACTAGTTCAAAATGATCCAGATTTAATCACACCCAATATTAGAAATAGATAATAACTAAATAATATAAACATAGAGAATAATTATGAATAAATTTTATAAATGGTTAATAATAAGGTTGTGAAATATTTGATTAATATATTTAGTTTTTTTATACAGTTGTCTATGGTGCATTCAACAAAGCAGGGAAACGGGGTAAAGGGTTTTCTAGGTCTCAGTTCAGATTATTGAGACATGTTACATGTTACAAAACATATTTCATTTTTAAGGTGTTATATTGATTTAAAATCCATTGAATGTTATATAATTTATTTACTTGAAATTAATGGGGTATAAATTTCCAAATCAAGTTATTTTTATCAAATTTATTTTCAATCAAGTGTTACCCTAGTCGTAAGAGTTTTTTGTTAACTCAATTTTCAATAATTTAGTAATGATTATTATATTAAACTTATTTTATATAAGTTTTGTAAATTATAATCTTATATTTTATTATTTTTTATTCAATAATTGATTAAATTTTACCACCCAACCCCACTTTAAAATATTTCATGCTTCATGGAGTGTGTTTCCCATAAGGGATATTGATAACTCAAATCTCCATTCATTGAGTTCTAAAGTTTTATTTTAATTTTTTTTCAATTCTTGGGTTATAAAAGTATAATATTTTATTTTATTTTATTTTATAATCAAATTTATTAAAATTATGTTTTAATACATATAAGTTTTATCACTCTTTTTAAAAAAATTGTTTTCAACAAAGGTATTTTTAAATTAATTAAAAGTTTTATTTCATTTTATTATCAAACGTTTTATCTTTGGATCCAAATTTTCTATAGAAGACTTTAATAAATTTTAATTATATATTACTGGAGATTATATTTTAAAATTTAGTTTTATATAAACATATTTCACATCCCATTTTTAAAAGTTACTTTTGAAAGTGACATGTACATTTTTTATTTTACATTAATGTTAAAATTATTTAGTAAAGGTTCTTTGAAATTTTCACCTCCATTTTTATTTTAAAATTTAAAAAGACTTACAATCATGGGATTTATGTTAATGATAAAATATATAATAAATATATATTTATAATTTTGTAGAATAAAAATTTTGTATGAAATAATTTGATTCTTTATCTCTTCTTGCTTGATATCATTCAATGCTTTATTTTGTAAAGATGTTTTCCATCCGTGTCAAAATACTTTTGAGTTTCCTTTATTACATGAGTTTTACATTTTTTAAACCATAAACATTTTTTTATCTAGATGTATAATGTAATGTTATTCTCTATAAATTATATGATCCATAATTACCTTTTTCATACCTAACCATCCACTATAAATATTTGCATGAGTTTTCCTCCAATAACTTAACTTTTTAAAAAAATTATTTTTGATTTCATTGATTGAAGGTTGTTCACATAGATTCCATACATAGATTGATTGGAGAAATTATTTATATAACCATATAACCTTTATCTATATAGTTTAAATACACTATACTTTATTATCTTTATTGAATGGTATTTACCTAGAAACACTTAATTACACTATATGACCATTTTATTTCAACATGTTCTTTATGATGTGATAATTTAAAAAAAATTATTCATGTGGCACTAAAAATTATTGATGGATAATTGGTGGGGTATTATATCTCCTTCTAATTAATTATTTACAGATTTATATCTCATGAGAAAATGATGGTAATCTTGTATTTTTTATTCATAACATAACACATGGTAAATGTTTTGTTCACAACATTTAGTGTGAGAATTTTGTTTGTTTCGAATAAATAATTTGGTATTTGGTGTGTTAAAAACATGAAGTGTGAAATTTTTTTTGTTCACAATGTTATATTTTCTATATTATTATTTGTTTCTTCCAAAATTATTTTTTATTTTAGTTGTGTCACATTTCCAATCTATAAACCTATCATTATACTCTTATGGATCAAGTTTTTTATATCATGTTCCCATACTATTTTGATTAATATAATATGATATCATAAGCCTTGTTCCATAATTTTTGATCCATTATTTACTATTTATAATTTTATAATGCATACTGATCATATATATATTATCACCTCACACAAATTTATGATATTTGATTGTTAAAAGTTATATTTATTTTTACTAAGAATATGATATCACCCCATTCTTATAATTCCACACCCAGGTTATAAAGATAAAAAAAATATGTAATATCTCGATTAGTTTCTTATGTATAGAATTTGCATGACATGTTGAAGACTCGTTATAAATTAATAAGTTTTTTTCATATTGGAAATAGTGTCAGTTAGTTTAAATGGAATGTGTTTTGTTAGTTATTGTTTTTGTATAATTCCTTAAAACTATAATCATAAATGGTATTTGGAATGTATAATAATTATATATTTTCTTTAAGTAATGTAACTAGATGGTCACATCAATGGTCTATCATAAAATAACTACTTCCAACAATTCTCAATTAATAATCAAAGAAGATAAGATAAAAGAGTTTGAGTGTCTATTAAAAAGTAGAATCCAAATTCATGAAGATGAAATTTAGTACATGATAAATACTTGGTAAGATGAAATAAAATCAATGAAGGGGGACACAAATATCCACAATATGAAATGCATCAACCATGAAGTTAAATTGATGAATATTGAAAGAACACAACCCAAGTATACACATAATTCTAAGAAGAAATATAGTATCCCAGGATATTCTAAGGATTATTTATGTGAAAAAATATGTCTATATAGTGTCATGAATATCCAAGGATCATCTGATGATCAATATCAAAAAACTAAAAAAGTAAAGGTATAATAAATCTCAAAATTCAATGACTGTGCTCAATCTATTTTTATACAGTTTGTATATATTAATTTAAAATGTGTAAAAAAATGTATGAGTAAAAAATGTATTTCACTAAATATAGGGTGGATATAATCAATAGTATATGTTGTTGTTCCCCAAAATAATCTCATATCGTGAATGTAAAGGCACAGAAATATGATGCAAAAAAATCCACCCAGATTACTATAAAGAGGGACAAATCAAGGTTTAGTGGGTCGTTGTTCGCGTAATAATAGGTTTAGATATATGGATACATATTATTGACATAATTCGTCAACCTATGGAAGAAAATTAGATCCTATATCAAGGGAGTAATATTTAATTGATGTAAAATCAAGGAGAGGAAAAGTATTTATGTTTCTAATAGATTTTAATGTTTAATTAATAACTATGATGACTTCTAATAACAAGGTTACATAAATGATACATTATTATCATTAAATGTAATCATGATTCAAATTAAAATGGAAACAAAATACCAAATAGAATTTTTAAGAAATATGATATATTCTTGGGAGAGTAGATCAAGAAATTTGGAAACTAGAATACTCTCAAGAAGATTTTGGTGAGGGTAAATAATATATCCTGGAATAGTAAATTAAAGATAAAATTGATTCAAAATATATCCATGAATCCAAATAAGAGTAATAAACTTTGTATAATCAGTTTCATATATTTTGGGAAAATAGGAAACACCAAGGATACATGAAATTATACTGTGGAAGTAAAAACTGATGGATGAAATTGAAGAAAAATAAAACAACTTGTCCAAGAGAAAAAAGGACAAACATAGTGAAGAATTATCTTGAGATTCTATGTGGATAAATAAAAAAGGAAAATACTATTTCTATGGAATATATGAATATTTATACAACTGACTTGGAGAAGGAAAATATAACATGGGATATAAAAGATAAGGAATGTTAAAAGGAAAAAAATATAATTTTATATGCAGATAAACATGAATTTCAATAGTTTTTTTCAAGAAATTACAACACAAAACCTAATGAAATGATGTGTAGAGGTGAAAATAGGTTAGAAACTAATCTTGAAACACCCTGATATTTTACAAAATATATATTTTTAAAATATATTTTATCTCTTTGATAGCTTGCGATATATGAAAACCTAAGTTCAAACGAACAATGATATAGACAATATTATTTAAAAATGACCATTATAAGCCTACTACTAAATTGGATAGTATGGATATGAATAAGTAAAAAATGAAATGCATATGTGTTAAAAATTTATAAAAGAAATTCATTTCTTATAAATCTATTATAAATAAAAATAAAAAGAATTTTAAAGTAGAAGAAATGTTTTCCTTAAAAGCTATTTTATGCATGAAATGTGTTTTTATCATGAAAATTTAAATTAAAAACTATTTTTTATTTATTTTAATGAAATTAATATATTATATATTTAATTAAATGTTTTATCATTCATCAAATAGTTTTTATAGGCATGGAAAAATAAAAAATCTTATTTCATGCTTAGAACATTATTCTTCTAAAAAGTAATTTGGTAACATTCTGAAAACAAATTCAAAAATTATTTTTTCCCACTTTTATAAAGTTTATTTAAAAAAAGAAAATATTTTTTGAAATTATAGTGTAAAAAATATATTAAAAATAATTTAAGATTTTTTTTATGAAAATATAAAATTTTCAACAAATTATAAAAAAAATTATTGAAACTTGTTTTTTGTTTAATGAATTTCCAGAGTCCCATTTTGTTTTAAATATTTTTAAAAGTAAAATTACTAAGATTATATTATTATTAATCTAATATATTTCATTTCGATCCATTTTATTTTAAATTTTGATAATTATTTTTATTTATGTAAAACTTTTCTTTGGAAAACCGCATTTTCATCATGCTTGTGGGTTTCATTTTAAATTAAATTATACAGGTTTTATGAATTTAATTTTAAAAAATAGATTAAATATTTTGAATATTAATCTGTAATTTTATATAATAAGTTCAACTTAGTTTTTTTATATAATTAATAATAACAATAGTTAAAATTGATTGCCGAAGTTAAGATTAGAATGAGTTTACATGGAGGTTAAACTAAAATTATAATAGTTAAAATGACTTAAAAACGTGTCTAATTTATATTTTATTTCTATATTTATACATTATATCTTCCATGGTTCAATAAGTTTCCTTTTTTGATCTTATTATCATGTAAACAATATGGGTATAATTCATTGTTTTAAAAAATTCCAAGAGTGTCCTCTCCCCCTATTATAAAAGGCCACCACCTATCTTCTCTTTCCAACACTTAAAGAGCATTTAAGTTTGGCCAAGACCTTCACAAATTAATCCATTATTTACTCCTCACATCCTAGTGTCCTTGGTTAGGAATCCCTCCTAATAAGGATTTTGGTACTAACCTAAAGTGATCGTCCAAAGAAGTGGTATCATTCTTAACCAATATTTTTTATTTTATTTCTTCTTCCGCACTAGTATAAATCATATAATAATATTTTATTGTGTTAATTTCATAACTTATATCCATATTCTCTTCCATAAAATAGGAATCAAAACCTTCGATCATGTGTATGGTGAACTAAAACCTCATGAACCAATGCCATATGTTTCCTATCACTACCTTTCATAAACATATATAATGAAGGATTTAACATATGTATATGATATATATTAAATTAATATACTTATGTAAATATAAGATCATATATACCTTCTTACATTCTAATCTATTGGAAAATGATAATGTTGCTCAAGTGCATGTCTCGACTACCGCCTCCACCAAGCGATATGAAACATTATTCATATTATATATTCATGGATGGTAATAAGTATAGATTTAATGAATATATTTTATATATATAATATAATAATTATTATTTAATGGAGAAATAATATTTAACTTTCTTTTATTAATTCTGTTAAATAAAGGGAAACAACATTCATGCGTACGTACGACCTACCGTTTTCATGAACAGTGTAATTCATTTTAAAATCCATAAATTGTATGGATTTAAAAAATACATATATAATGAATATATATATATATATATTATATTTATATAATGGTTACAATTTTGGATATTATGGAACTATGATCAAAATATAGGGACCAAAACTATCAAACTAGAACATACATGAAAAATAGATAAGTTATCACTCATAATAGTGTTTTTAATAAATAATTTTTAATAAATTCATGATAAAAGGATATAAGTAAATAATAAATGATATGATATGTATTATTTTTATTCTTGAATAAATTAATTGTAATTATCTATTTATTATACAATAGGTTTATACAAATACAAAGGAAATTAAATCTGAGGTAAGGGTTTCTGGTCCCACTATTACTTCCATGAGACATATGCCATATTCACCACCTATTTATTTTTATGGTGTATATAATTACACATTTCCATGATATATCATGAATATATTTATCTTCATATAAATTAATGTTTCATCTAAGTTATTTCTTTTATGGTGGATTATGATTCAAAATTTAGCAAATAGGTAAGGGCTTATTCTACAGTCTCCATATTATTCATTATTGTTTATGTGTTTGTCTCCATTGGGATAATTATTTATTCCATCTATATTGAAACCAATTTATTTTATTCTCCTATAAATATTAATGAAATATTAAAATAACAGCACAATTTTTTCTTTATTTGGTACCTAAAATTATTGAGTAAATGTTTATAAGAAATGATGACATTATATCTCACCTTGGTCAAAAATCCTTATTCTTCTATGTTCATTTATTAAAGAAATTTTTTCCAGAATGTTTTTTACATTCTTATTTTTTTTTATTAAAAAAATTTATATATATTTTACTTTTTATAAAACATTTTGAAAGAAGTCTTATTATCTTTTTCTAAATGGGTTATTTTTTAACCTTTTCACAATACTGTAAAAGTAATGATTTTTATCTTATATGGCATGTACATAATTACCCTCCTTTATGACCAATAATTTATTTATATATTAATTTACTTGTTTACGTGGTTATTTTTTTATGGAAATTTATTTTATAATATTATTTCATTTGTTACTCTTAAAATTAATTTTCAAAAGTTAAAAGGTTATTTTCTTCAAGAATTTTTTTAAGGATCTTTTCATGGTATTATTATTCATCAATGATTTCAAACATTTATTGTTATTATGATTAATGTGGGAGAAGATTTATTTATACTATCCTAATTATTTACTTAAATGGTTTATGAATAGTTTTACTTAGGAATGTTTTTATATTCTATATTTGAGTTCTTCCGATATGAAAAATTAGATATTTTTTAGTCATATTGATTAAGTTGTATTGGTTATTTGTATGAAAAATGCATTGGATTTATTAAGTGATGGGTGGGGCCAAAAATTAAATATTAACATGATTCATAGGTAGGTCTCATGAGATAAACTAGATTGTGTATTTTCCAATGGCCATACCAATTTTTTTAAGATGTCTTGGCATGAGGTCATGCCGATATAAATTTCTTATCCTGAGGCCTTGATGGTTAGTATCAAATATTCAACATTATACATTCCATAATTATGAAATAAGTAATTGAAGTCTATGTGATTATTTTATTTGATATGATATCTATGTATAGGTTTCTAGTTCATGTGATTATTTATATGTCATTATTTTATTATCATTTAGTCTTTCGATATTATTCATGCCTTAGTAGATTCCATTATACACATACCCTTATTGAGAATCTAAGATCACCCCTTCATTATGTTTCTTTTTCCCAAGTTTATAATTTTTTTATTATGATTGATATACAAGGTTATTTTAAAAGTAAACAATGATTCCCTTGAAGAAAATACAATGTAGTATTTTAGGTTTTCAAATGTAACGTGAGTTTAAATTTTATATCTTGTTTACTAAGACAAGTAAACTACTCAATCCTTAGAGGCATGATTCCTTTTATCTATTTCTAATGTAATATAATAAATACCAACTCTGGGCTACTATTTTTGTGGTCTTTACAGTTTTTATCAGAAAACTTATAGTATAAAATTTGAGAACCATACTTAGGAAAACATTAATTAGGGAAAGTAACCTAATGATAGAATTTGAAGATAAGTGTATAATAACATACAAAGGTTTTTTGAGAAATAAATTATTAATGTTTTAGTATAAAAAAATCCTTGTCTGGATACTATAAGTATAAGTGGATCTAGAATATTTTTACCTATGGGTAATAACTCTAAAAAGGGTGCATTGGGATTTGACTTGATCGTCACCTCGTGAATGAAAATAAGCTTTGCTACACACCTACTTTGACACTCCTAGGAGATATTCTTATGTTAATTCACATTTTATTTACAAAACATTATAAAGTATTTGAAAATATTTCTACTATTTAAAACATTACTAAATAAACCATTTTTATGTTTATGAGATTAGTTATACATAATTTTTTCAAATTATGTTAAGTGTTTCACTAGTTTTGGGAGTATACATTATAATGTTGTGATCTATTATAGGGTATCCCATTGTTTAAAAAAGGATCCCAATGGAAGGAATGTAAACTATATAAATACACATACTCCATGTAGGAATTCCATTCCTAATAAAGATAATAAATCTAAAGTTATAGTTATTGCTAGAAAAGATCAAATAATTACCATATTGGGGTAGCTGAATCAAGTTATGATGAATAGACTTTTCTGTAAAGAGCATAATACTAATGAAAAATGTAGTAAAGAAATTTTTTACCACTTTATGTATCAGAAACCTCTGTCATTAAATAGGACTAAAAACCTATTTATAGTTGATAAATGGATATCTTCCTTAGAGAAGATATTTACTAATTTGGGAAGTAATGAAAGGGAGAAGTTTTTCATGTGATTTTATCATCTATTATGAGATGAATGTTAATGGTGTCCATTGATTCAAAATATAAAGGATGAGGAGGAAATAATGAGCATGGAATTTAATTATTTTAGGGAACTTTTTTTGGGAAAATTGTTTTTTATAAAAAATGAGCGAATATATTGAGATAATTCTTGTGTTTGAGACAAAATGAAGAAGAAAATATTTCTACGTATGAAGATAAATTTAAAAGGTTATCAAGTAATTCAGTGGACTACATATGTAATCCAAAGGGAATGATTTTTTATTTATTTGATGGACTTAATCCAACCCTCCAAAGGGAACTAGTCTCCCTGAAATTATCATTATATGAGTATATATAATCATGTTCTATCAAGATATAGAAAAAATTATCCAAGAAATATGGATTTAAAGGAAAGGAACAAAATAAGTGAATGAAAGAAGAAAATGGATAAGGGGAAGAAGATAAAGGGGAATTTACCAACATGTGATACTTTTGGTAAAAAACACCTTGATACATGAATAAAAAAAGGTGTTTACATCATGTATAGAGAAAAAGGCCATAATTATCTTAAATTAAATGGTAAGGTAGAATACCCCAAAGTACAATTCTTTTTCTGTAAGAAGATGGGGCATTATTCGAACTTATACACCAAACTTCTAGGTAACCTACAAAAAAATAATCCAAGGGGAGAAGATTAAGAATATTTAATTACTACATCCATCATGGAAGTTCCTAACGATGTGTAAAAATTTACAGTTACCATCCACTATAGGATTTTAAATGTTTTATTTGATTCTTATTTTACTCACTCTTTTATGTCTCAATAATTTTATAAGGGTAACATGTCACAACCTAAATGGTTAGATAATGAGATAGAAGTGAAACCCCAAAATGGTAGGATGATCACATATCAGGTCTATGATTCTCCTTGAATTAATTTTTTTTGGAATGTGCTTCACGAAAATATTGTTATTCTCCATCTATTCAAATTTGATGTAATCACAGAAATGGATTGGATTTCCCTACATAAATACCAAATCAACTTCTAAGTAAGGGAAGTAAAATTGTATATTATTAACCATAATTTGATCTTCCTTTTTTCGTGAGAATAAATATGAACCTCTTATTGTAAGAACCCAGTTCTTCCTTTGAGGTGCGGTTTCTTCTTTTCTTTTACTTTGAGTTGTTTTCTAGACAAAAAAGGGAAATTTGGGAAAAGTACTAGAATCAGGGGTTACATGTCGTGTACTCAAAAGAACATAGCATTTAGTATGTATGTGTATTAAGGGAATACATGGAGTGTTGGAATGTCGGAAATGGAAAGAGTGAAAACCACTTACACACCGATTACTTCCTAGTTCACGTCATGTAGTCATGTCAGCAGGCCCTGGAAAGTAAGTCAGTGAAATTCTGCTGGGAAATAAATAGTAAACGTTATAAACACCATGTATGTGGAATTACATGCAGTGTACTTTTTTTTTTATTAAAATATGTATTAGCTTCATTTTTCTATCATTTGGACAGAAGGCTCGCCAGGGGAAACTCAAGAGGAGCTTTGAAACTTCAACCCTTTCCCAGTTGATCATCTGAACTCTGAATCCATCACTGTTGGTCCTATTTAAACCCAATTGTTAATCTATAGATTACTCTTGAGCCATTCTTGGTGATTGTTTTTCTTGACTATGTTATTAAACATTGAGTGTGTATTCGCATTTCAAAGATCTACACCATTCTTGCTTGAATTAAAAGTAGAGGCTAGATGAGGAGAGTTATACTACGATGAGGTAAGTGGTTACATGCTTATTGCTTAATGTCCAGTTGTTTATATGTGTTTTTGTGCCACTCTCCCATGTTTAGGGTGTCTCTTTGTTGGGTAATTGACCCATGTTAATTCCTAAGGATGTATATGTGATTAATTATATGAATTGAAACACGTTGAGACTACTTGTACTGATTAAGGACCACCCTGCAGATGTGTTTCCCTTGGATAACTGTTGTTGGGACTTTTGGATTAGGATAATCATGGTTATGCCTCTTTTCCTATTATGGGTTGTCTAGAATTAATTGGTTAATTAAATTCTTACCAATGTGAATAGTTTCCTTGTTAACCATGTAATAGCATAAAGATCTCATGAGTTACCTTATCCTGAATTTATTATATATCGGGCTTGACCCTGTTGAATTATTCTGCCTATGAGATTATATTTTTCAAGCCTCTGTGAAAGGTTTTGGGTGCCTTTGGGATACGTTTTTTTATGCATGTTGGTAATTTCTTGTGGGTAAGGATATGTTATGTTTTTGGACTACCTGAGGTACATGTTTTTAATTGAGGTTTTACTGTTGTAATGACTTATGATGCATCTTCCAAGCTAAAAAACAAGCTTTGATTCAATTGTCATTTTACAAGATATATTTCCTGCTAAGGTATCTATTGTGTTTTCTTTAATAAGAGATTGATTATGTGTGGTTGAATCCTAAGAACTTATGTGTCAATGTAATTTAATTTCTTAGTGAACACGAACGGTATAAATGGAACAATACTTATAGGACTGTTAACTTTTGAGTAATTCTTAGTTTAATGAATTCATTATTATACACTATTGTTTCATATACTCACTGATAGATTGGAACATTCATTTAATGGTTTCCTACTTGGATTTATTTCTCACACCCTATTTGGGTAATGTTTTTGGACCCAAATAAAGTATATTGCTCTAGGAGTCGAGAGGGAAAGGCTCCTTATACAGGTATTTGATTGCTGCTTAGGAGCAGGAGAGCAAGGGACCAATCCAAGGCTTGTGATGATGCTATGTTTTATTTTTTACTTTTTTGCCTTATTATTATATTGTGTTGATAGTAGTAAATCATTTTTTCTCTCCTTTTTTATAACATGTGTCATGCTACATCATTATGATATTATATGCCTTCTAGTATCTTTACCTTTCAGTCTTCCGTTGTTTACTTCAGTTGCATGTTGTTAATTCTTCCTCTATTGTTATTATTTGTTCTGATGTGTTACACTATTCCAATTAGGGCATATCTTCCCCCACTATCACACCCTAGGACCTCACTGCTGGTTAGAAGCCTCTGGCATTTGGGGAAATGCGTTTGAGGCCATGTGGCCTAGAGGGTACGGGGCACCTTTTAGTGGCATCCGAATCTAGGACGTTACACAGTGGTATCAAAGGAAGGTTCTTTTCTTGTTTGCTTTACTATTTGGAAAGGATATAAATGATATAAAATTTATTAATTAGTTATGCCCGGGAGTAGCTAACTCGTGTACGGGGAAAATCCAAATTGCCTCGAATTAAATTGTTCTATTGTATTTTGAGATATTACAGTTGATTCGATTTCACCGTTGGGTGAAGCATTTTTCATGTGCTGTTATTATTGATATTATTGTGGTTCTGTTTTTTTAAACCTAATGATATGAGGGTATGACATCTCATATATCATATAGTCACTAGATAGAAATCACATTCCATGCATACTTTCCATGCCATTTAGGGAGAATTACTGATTACTTGATATTGTAATATATAATGTGATAGATATGCATGTTGTTGTGATAGTACCTTGATAGATATGCATGTTTTTGTGATAGATGTTTTGGTACGTGTTATGGTTTGAATTGGATGGACTTAAAACATTGATCTTTGAGGTGTACGGTCCCTCTGGGATCAGAATATGGTGGATCGGGATTTAGCCTTTTGTATAGAATTGTATTGAGATTTGTTATTCTTGGATTCCAAAATTTGATTCATGGGGAGTATGGACCCTCAAGGATCGGAATTTTTTATACCAATGGTTGGTTTTTCTATTGAACAGGGGTTTTCTGGGAAATATGGAGTTTTTGTCCTAAAAAACCTAATATACACAGCGTGCAGTTTAGCCTAACATGCCATGTGCTCTTCCTGTTCAGGGGAGATGATGTATCAAGTTTTAAGAAGAACATATCGTGTACCATGTTTACATGTCATGTAGTATTTGACCATGTAACTAGATGTGTGAGAGGAAACACAGGTAGTTGATTTTTGATCAGAACACACCGTGTACTTTTGGTACACGCCATGTAGCCTACCTAGGAAGAACCTGTGTGTACCTAGCCATGTGGGAGTATATGGCTAGATGGATAGACCTTTGTACATGTCGTGTACATGTGCCACACATTGTGTACCTGGGGTTGGTACACGCCCAGGCCGGTGGTCGAACATGACCATGTAAGAGCTTAAAGGTACATGCTGTGTATTCTTTCTACACATCGTGTAGTCCTTTTTTCCAAATGTTGATGGTATTTTCCTGTTTCGTTTTGGAACTCTTGAATGAGAAACCTTGATAATGAGTTTGTACTAAGGAAAGTTGTTGACCTTGTAGAGTCATGTCGCCGCAACAACTACGAGTTGTACGCTAGGAGAGCAGCGATGATCATACTCTAAAAATGGTAGGGCATGGGCTACTGATGGATCCTCCAGTTGTTACAGCTATGAAACTAGCTGTTATAATGGATGTTGGTGCATATTCACAGTTCTGTGAAGTTTTTTTTGAGGTTAATGCAGTCCTTTTAGGGAGCATCGCAATCTTCCACATATATGGAATAGATGATGCGTATCTTCCATTAGCAGTATCTGCCTACTTTTTCAGGGGTTGGTAGACCAGATTCTACATAATTGTGGATGGAATTAGGGATGACTATCTTCGTGCATCTAGAGATGCCTCTCGATAGGAGGTTCAATCTCGCGATATATATATTGCATGTTTCTACTAAGAGATGGTGGGTTGTTATCACTTAGGCAGGTCGTCATCAGAATATGACATGGGAAGACTTTTAGGATGCCTATTAGGATTATTATTTTCCTAAGACACTGAGGGGAGACCAAGCCTAGGATTTCAAGCACCTAGAGTGGGGCACACTATCAGTTATGGACTATTCTTCCTGGTTTATTGAGCTTCAGCGATTCACACCTATTCTTATGGGTGATGACGTATTGAAAGCTATAAAATTTGTGGTTGGTTTTAGGTTTGATATTCAACCACAAGTGAATTTATTCAGGTTTCTTTCTGTATATGCTATTGTGAATTAGGTTCTCATCATCGAGAACAGTCTACGAGAAGCTAGTGGTGCGATCTAGGTCAGTTCAGCACTGGTTTCTGGTACTATCTCATCCAGCAAGAGGAAGCATCATGTGGTGTTCTCTCATGGTGACAGTAGTACCCATAACATTTCCTTTGGGGTCTAGGTGATGTTATACCAGTGTTGAAAGGTTGGGAAAAAGAGACCTCAATGACCAAGGGACCCAGTTGAGAGCTGAGATTACAGCAGGATGGGCCATCTACAACGCTACTATAGGGAATTTCCACTAGTTCATAGTGAGAGAGGTTCTGTACAGACTCTGCCTATAGAAGTAGGGTCAGTAGCTTCTCACCATTCTAGAAACTAGAATGCATTGGGGGGTTTAGGACAAGGTGGAGGTTGTGGATGTGGTAGTTAGACTCCAAAATCTCAGTGACAACAGGGCAGGTTATCTCATGTTATCCAAGCAGTGTCTCAGGGCCACGGAGCGGATCAGACATATACAGTGCAACAAACCCAACATGAGCAGGATCCTGAACCTTCTACTATCAAAGGTACTATCCTAATCACCTCTGTTATATCTTCTATAATTTTTTATACTGGTTCTACACATATTTTTATATATGTGGACATTGTAGAGGCCTTGGGCTATGTGTTTATACATATTCTGATGTTATGATGCTAGACACTTCATTAGGGATTAGAACTGTAGGTGTGAGTCAGTGCAAGGAGTTCCCCCTTGAGATTAGTGGGTGTCACATTCTATGGAACCTCTATGTCTTAGAGATGATAGGATTCAATTTCATTATAAAAATGGATTGGTTGGTTTTTTTTGACCCTTTGTTGATTTCTATTGTCTTAGGGTGAGTTTCATGTCACTAGAGGGTGGGGAGTTTCCACATACGTATGAATGGGATGTCTAGGCGAGCAGAGCTGGACCCGAGCATCATGGGTTGGGCGGGATGATAGCCTAGGTTGTGAGTTTATATCTGGATGACCAGGGAACATGTCTGGAAAATTTACCTCCAATGGTTGATCGTTTAAGGGATGTTTCTCTATAAAAATTCTCAAGATTAACTCC
The DNA here is from genome assembly GCA_963277665.1 of Viscum album. NCBI lineage: Eukaryota > Viridiplantae > Streptophyta > Magnoliopsida > Santalales > Viscaceae > Viscum > Viscum album. Next base: position 219,661,339 of record OY728139.1, read on the forward strand.
GGCTAGGGAGGTCGATTTCACTATTGAGCTAGTTCCATGAGCTGATCCTGTATCCATTCTACCTTATAGAATGGATACAATATAGTTGTAAGAGTTCAATAGGTAGTTTTAGGATTTGGAAGTTAAGGGTTTAATCGAACCCAATACTTCTCTTTGGGGTTCACTGGTCCTTTTTTCAAAAAAGGTGGATGATACCCTTAAACTATGCATGGAATATCTGAAACTGAACCAGTTAACGGTTAAATATCGATATCCCTTTAAATAGATAGATGACCTGTTTAATCAACTTCGAGGAGCTCGAGTGTTATAGAATATTGACTTGAGGTCAGGATATCATCAGGTACGTATTATACCTATAGACATACCTCGTACCATGTTTCATATTAGGTATAGTCTATATGAGTACCTGGTTATGACATTTGGTCTCAAAAATGTGCCCTCAGTTTTCATGGATATGATAAACTATGTGTTCCATCCATACCTAGATTCTTTTTTGTGGTTTTCAATGAATACATCTTAGTGTATTATCACAATCTACATGACCATACCAAGAATCTTGAGATCATTTTGAATACACTGAGATAGCATTAGTTATATGCTAAGCTCACAAAATGCCACTTCTGTATGGACCAGATTCACTTCTAGGTCACGTCATCTTAGATACTGGAATCTCAGTGGACCCAGAGAAGGTGAGATTAGTAGTTACATGGGAGAATCCCTAGAACGCTTTTAAGGTATGGAGTTTCTTTGGTCCAGCTGGTTACTACAGGTGTTTTATACGTGAATTCTCATGCTTATCAGCGCTGATGACGGGATTGACTAAAAAAGGTGTGAAGTTTGAGTGGTTAGATTCTTGTGATGCAGCTTTTTAGGAGTTTAAGGGACATTTGACTTTAATGTCGATACTGATATTTTTAGATCTAGGTAAGAGTTAAATTGTGTACTATGATGCATTAGGTATTGAGATGGGAGAAATGCTTGTGCAGGGGGGTCAAGTTGTTGTATATGGGTCTCGGTAGTTTATTCCACATGAGAGGAATTACAGAATGCATGATATTGAGTTATTTTCATATGTTCATGCTTTGAACTGTTGGAGACATTATTTATTGGGAGAGAATTTTGTAGTGTAAACAGACCACAAAAGTCTCAAATACATATTTTCTATGTGTGATTTTAATCTACGACAGTGAAGGTTCGTGGAATGCCTTCAGTCGTTCAATATTGAGCTTGCTTATATGCATGGAAAAGGAAATGAAGTGGCTGATGCACTGAGCAGGAGGACTCAAATATAGGTAGTGTAGGAGGCCATTAGTGAGTGGAAGCTTATGGTATTTTTCACTGAGATGCATTTTGTAGAGCACGATAGTCAGTGATAGACTTATCTTTCATCTTTGGCTATTACCTCTACCCTACTAGACATGGTAAGGATGAGATAGCTATCGGAGTTCGAAGGCCTAGTTATACGAGACAGTGTAGATGGTGAGGACCATCCTCCTCCTTAGATGATAAGAAATGATTTGGTTCTATATATACATGGACATGTGTGGGTTATAGGGGATATATGCGAGGAGATGATGTGGTAGTTTCATGATTTACCTTGGTCAGTGAATCCTAGAGTCACCAAGATATACCATGACTTTTTTCATTATTACTGGTGGCCAGGTATGAATTGGGAATTAGGTGGTTTTGTTACCAGATGTTCCTCCTGTCAGTAAGTGAAGGTGGAACAATAGCATTCGGCTGGGCTTTTACAATATTTACCTATTCTAGAGAGAAAATAGGATGATGTCACGATGGATTTTGTTATGGGGTTACCGAGTTCACCTCGAGGCAACAATGTTGTGTGGGTCATAGTTGAGAAGCTTACAAAGGCCGCTCACTTCTTTCCAATCAAGGAGACCATCGATGTTGATGAGCTTAGAAAGCAGTATATATGAGAGGTGTTCTGACTTCATGGGGTCCCTCATTCTATCGTTTCAGATAGGGATGCCTACTTTACATCTCATTTTTGGTAGAGTTTTCAGAGGGCTCTAGGTACACAGATACTTCTGAGTACAACATACCACCCTTAGACTTATGGCCAGTTAGAGAGTAAGATACAGGTGCTAGAGGACATGTCGTGTGTAGGTTTCCTAGACTTTAGAGGCTCTTGGGAGAAGTATATTCCCTTAGTTGAGTTCTCATACAATAACATTTTTTAGGAGACTATATAGATGACACCTTATGAGGCTTTATATGGTAGGCCATGTTGTTCTCCCCTGTGCTGGTTAGAGGTAGGTGAGAAAGCCTTACTGGGACCGCATCCCACATAGGAGACTTTTGAGTAGGTCCAATTGATTTATAAATGGATGGATACTGTGCAGTCTCATAAAAAATCTTATGGGGATCACCGCAGATGACCACTAGAGTTTGAGGTCGGAGATCCAATTTTCCTACATATCACACCGAGGTTGGTACATAAGAGGATTTGGAGATAGGGTAAGATTTCAATGAGATATGTCAGACCATTTTAAATTCTTGAGTTATTGGGTCTGGTTTCCTATCAGTTACAGTTGCCTCAGAGGTACCACGACCTGCAAGATTTCTTCCATGTATCTCAGCTACACCTTTATCACTCAGACTCATCTCATGTTTTTTAGCCCAAGTAGGTTGAGATTCAGGTTGATTCATCCTTTGAGGATAATCCGATTCATATTTTTGACACAAGCATGAAGTTTTTTTGATGCCGGTCAGTTCCTCTCATATAGGTGTTATGGTATCAAGGATGAGTACAAGACGATACTAGGGAGACAGAGGCCAAGGTACGTGCTCAGTGGCCATATTTATTCTCATATATTCCTTCACCACACTTGGAAGGTAAATTCAGGGATGAATTGATTTAATGGGGATGTTTATAAGAAATCGGTTCCTCCATTGAGGTATGATTTCTTCTTTTCTTTTCCTTTGAATCTTTTTCGAGAAAATAAGTGAAATTTGGGAAAAGTACTAGAATCATGGGTTACACGTTGTGTACTACCAAGCACACACCATGTAGTAAGTCCGCGTATGGAGAGAATACATGGTGTGTGAAAATTTCAGCAAGTTAAAGATTTAAAACAAACTACATGTCGTTTACTTCCTAGTACATGTCGTGTAGTCATGTTGGCTGGCCTTGGAAAGTAATTCGGTGAAATTTAGCTGCCCAACGAATAATTAAATGATATACACACTGTGTATATGGACTTACACACTGTGTACTTTGGGTTTTTTTCTTAAAATGGGTAGTATCCATGTTCTTCTATCATTTGTATAGAAAGATTTCTAAGGGAAACTCAAGAGATGTTCCATAAATTTTACCCCTTCCTGGTTGATCATGTGAACACATAATCAATCATTACTGGTCTTGTTTGAACCCAATTGGTAAGCTCTCGATTAGTCTTGAGACGTTCTTGGTGATTTTTTTCTCAACTAAGTTATTTAACATTGATTTAATATCCTTTTTTCCTAGATCTACACCATTCTAGCCTGATTTTAAGGTAGAGGCTGGATGAGGAGAGTCATACTATGATGTGTTAGGTGGTCTCATGCTTATTGCTTAATGTCAAGTTATTTATATGTGTCGTTATGTCACACTCCCACATTTGGGGTGTCTCTTGTTTTGATAATTTGACCTATGTTAATTACTAAGGATGTTTATGTGATTAATTATATGAATTGAGTCATGTTGATACAACTTGTTTTGATTAAGGGCCACCACGCGTGTGCGTTTTCTTTAGATAACTGTTGTTGGGCCTTCCGGCTTAGGATAACTGTGATCATGCCTCTGTTTTCCATTTTATGGGTTGTTTGAAATAAATTGTTTAATTAAATTCTTACCAATGTGAATTGTTTTTTGTTAATCATGTAATAGTGTTAAGATTGCATGTGTTTCCTTATGCTGAATTGCTTGTATGTTGGGCTTGGCCCTGTTGAATTATTCTGCCTATGGGAAGAGATTTGGCATGCTTGTGGGGAAGTTTTTGTGTGCATGTGGGATATATTTTATTATTCCTATGGTCAATTTCCTATGGGAAAGGATTTTTTATGTCTATGGACAGTCTTAGGGAAAGTTTTATAATTGAGGTTTGACTATTGTAATGACGTATGACACATCTTCCAAGTTAAAGAACAATCTTGGATTCAATTTTCATTTTACTTGATAGATTGCCTGGTGAGGTATCTGTTGTGTTTTATTGAATAGGGGAATGACTGGCCATTTCCAAATCCCGAGAAATTATGATTTGATGTAATTGAATTTCTTAATGAACATAAATGGTATAAATGGAAGAAGACTTGTAGGATTGTTTACTTTTGAGTACTTCCTATTTTAATGCTTTCAATATTATACACTACTACTGCATATACTCACTAACAGATTGGCATAGAACTTTCATGGTTTCCTAATAGGATTTATTTCTCACACCCTATTTGGGTCATGTTTTTGGGCCCAAATAGACTATATTACTGCAGGTGTCGATAGGGGCAAGGCAGTTTATACAGGTACTTGATTGCTGTTTAGGAGCAGGAGAGAATGGGACCAAGCCAAGGCTTGTGATGCTTATGTGTTTCATTTTGTATGGTTGTACCTTAATATTATATTGTACTTGGTAGAATTATATATTATTTTTGCTTATTTCTTAGAACATGTGATATGTTGTATCATTTTGATATTATATGCCTTCTGGTTATCATTACCTTTCAGTATTTCGTTGTTTACTTCAGTTTCATGTTGTTACTACTTCTGTTATTGTTATTTTTTATTCTATTGTGTTACACTCTTCCAATGAGGTAATATTTTACCCACTATCACACCTTAAGACCTCTCTTCTAGTCGACAGCCTCTAGAATTTGGGGAAATGCACTTGAGGCCATGTGGCCAACTGTGTACGGGTCACCTTTTAGTGGCAGCTGGATTCAGGATGTTACACTTATGGAAATCAAAACCACTATATGGGTCTTGATTCCTATTAAAAATGGATGTTTCTATTATATGGGGTGGAAAAAACTGATATCAAATATATACCTATTATGAATGAGTTTATATATATATTTCTAGAAGAGTTTCCCAGTCTATCACATAATCATGAAGGTGAGTTTTTAGTATAACTTAAACCTAGTTCAACACATATTTTGAAGAATTCATATAAAATGGCCCCAATTGAGTTGTAATAATTAAAGAAATAACTCCGGGAGAATATTCAAAAGAGTTTCATTTGTCCAAGTGCATCGCCATTTGGTGCACCAATTCATTTTTTAAGAAGAAAGATGGATCAATGAGACTTTTCATTTATTATGGAGAACTTAATAAGGTCACTATTAATAAAAATTATCTTTTACTCTATATCGATGATTTTATTTATAAATTTTGTGGAGCTCAATACTTTTCCAAAAATGATCTTCAATATCAGTACTATTATTTTAAGGTAAAAAAGGAATATAAACCCAGCAAATCCTTCTATACAAGGTATATATATAATTAATTTATAGTGATTTCATTTTGCATGAAAATTTTCTTACTATTTTCATGGATTTAATGAATATGATGTTTAAATATTTCTTTGATCAATTTATAAAAATCATTACAGATGATATTATTATATATTTAAAAATAAATGAAGACCATGATGATCGTTTAAGAATTTTACTAAAGACCCCAAGGAAGGAGAAGTTATATGAAAATTTTACTAAGTGTAAATTTTTTATTTATAATGATTCATTCTTTAGTCATATTATCAATTGTGTGGGTATACCAATGGATTCTTCAAAGATAGAAGTTTTTGAGAAATGTCTTAAACAAACCACAATTTCTTATTTTTCTTGGTTGTGATGGATATTATTGAATCTTTATGGAAACTTTCTCATGGATTTATAATCCACTAACCATGTTAAATTAAAAGGTATCCACGTTTTTTTAAACTAATGCATGCAAATAAAATTTCAAGAAACTGAATTGAAGGAGATTCAGGGAACCTGTATTTAGATTACGATGTAGTGGTGAGGTGTTTTTTATCTAAAATGAGGCATTAAGGAAGATATTGATATTCATCCTCATAAAAAATTATATAGTGATATCTTATGCCTCAATCCAATTGAAATTTCATGAGAAAACATAACTAAACCCTAATTTTTAGTTAACTACAGTAAATATTTCATTAAAGATATAGTGCAAATATATTTTTGGATAAATATGTGATATACAAATAGATCAAAAAAATTTATTTTTTATATTCACTAAAAAGATATGAATATGCACTATATAATATGGTTGAAGATAATTAAATATTATGATTTCTCAATGCATTACCACCCTAGGAAGAAGATCAAGGTAGATTATGCTCTATGTTTAAAGAAACATGCCAGTTTATCTATAATACAGATCATAAAGTATCCAATATTTATTGATTTTTCAATAATTGATATATAAATATTTAAGGATGGTAAATAATCATATCTTTATTAAATTAATTATGAACCATAAACCCATATGAGGATTAAAGAGACATAGAAGGAAGATGAATATCTGTTGAAGAACGTGGCTTATGTTCTTGAGTTTAACCTTGATTATGGTGGAATGATAATATTTAAGAACAATGTATGTGTCTCATCCAAACCAGACCTAAATAAAGAGCTATTAGATAGGGCCCATATTTCATCATTCTCTATACATCTTAGACGTATTAATACATATAAAATTTTTATGGAGAATTTATGGTGGTATGGAATGAAGAGAGATATCACAAAGTTTTTAACTAGGTGTTTGGTATGCCATAAAATTAAGGGAAATGGAAAATAAATAAGGGGATGTTATAACTATTACCCATACTACATTGGTAATGGTAGAACATCACCAAAGTTTTTTCACCGGCCTCCCCAAAATTCCAAAAATCTATAAGGTTATATGGGTTTTATTCGATCACCTTACAAATTCAACACACTTCACTTAAATCAGAGAAGACTTATCTTTTCATCATAGTTATAGAATATACATTAAGGATGTGGTAATATTGAAAATAATCCCACATTATATTATATCCAATCAGCATTCTATGATTTCCTCAAAGTTCTTAAAAAGTCTTCAAAAAGGACTTGATATAAATTTGAGTTTAAGCACTACATATCATCCTCAGAAATATGTTCAGTCTAAATGAAAAATTAAAATTATATAGAATATGTTGAGTTATTTTTCTTTGAATTTAAAAGGTGTATATGATCAACACTATCCTCTAGTTGAGTTTTCTTACAACAATAACTTTCACATGAGAATTCAGATGACTCCTAAGGATTCCCTCTATGGATATAAGTTTAGAACTCCAACTTCTTAAGATAATTTTAGGTAATGAAATATATTGGGAACTGGGTTAGGTAAGGAAATGAAAAATTTCAAATCCATTCAATAATATATCAAGGTGGCTAAAAGTCAAAAAAAATAGTTAATTTGATAATCTTTGACAAGATCTAGAGTTCAATGTTGGTGGGAATGTGTTTTTGTAAATTTCACCATGGAAGAAACTTATCAAATTCTTGAATAATTGAAATTTGAGCCCTATGTATATTGTCCCATTAAAAATTCTTGATCAAGTCATGATAGTAGCGTATTGTTTGCTACTTCCATGAAACATCTCTCAAGTTCATGATGTGTTCCATATATCTCGCATGAGGAAGTATATACTGAATCATTCACATGTAATAAACTCAAAGATCATATCACTGGGTCATGAACTTTAATATGAAGATAAACTAGATGAAATTCTTGATCATTGGGATAAATAACTACGAATCAAGACCACTCACCTAGTCAATGTTTTTTGGTGAAACCACCAATTTGAGAAAGTTATGTGGGAACTTGAGGATTTGACGAGGAAGAAATATCCTATATTTTTTATATTAGAGCGAAAAAAATTCAATGGATAAATTATTTTTATGGGTGGTAGAATTTAACACCCTGATATTTCAAAAAATATTTTTTTTCAAATAAATTTAATCACTTTGATATCTTGCGATACATGAAAACCCGAGTTTAAAAAAACCAAGGTATAAATAATATTATTTAGAAATTAAAATTATAACCTAGAAACTAAATTATAATGTATTAATTTGAAAAAATGGAATATGAAAAGTATATGGATAACACATATATTAAAAAAATCATTTTTTTATAAATTGAAAAGAAATAAAAATAAAAATAATTTGAATATATAAGAAATGTTTTCTTGAAAAACTATTTTGATGAATGTAACGTGTTCTTATATTAATAAGTTAAATGAATCACTATTAATGAATGATTTTAATGAGATTTATATATTATATACTTAATTAAAACTTTCATCTTTCATCTAATATTTTTTCAAGGTAAGGGAAAAATAAAAACCTAGTTTTATTCTTAAGAACTGTATTATTTTAAAAATCAGTTTCATCGCATTTTGAAAAATTATTTTAAAGTTAATTTTAAAAACAATTATAAAAATAATTTAATAAAATGAAATTAATTTTTAAAATAATCATGTAAATATTATATTAGAGTGATTTTTTGATAATTTTTTAAAAATATTTATTTTTTGATGAATTGTAAAAAATACTAATTTTTATTGAAAAATCAATTTTTGTTTCATGAATTTATAAAATCCCATTTTGATTTAAAATTTAAGGTAAAATTAGTTTAATTATAGTATAATTAATCCAATTCATGTCATTTTAATTAATTTTATGTTCAATTTTGATAAAATAACATGTATACTTATGAAAACCTTTTCTTCATAAAACCACATTTTTATCACGCTTGAGGGTTTTATTTTAATTTTAGTTCTGAAAATTATATATATTTAATTATAAAAAAAATGTATTTATTATATTTAATTATCATAATTAGAATTAGTTACTAATTTTAAGTAAATTTTTTTTCATAATTAAAAGAAAAAATATTTAAAATTGTTTACCATGATTATGGTGAAAATGGGTTTAGAGTGGTTAAAATAAATAGATAAGGGTTAAAATGACCTAAAACTATGTATAAATTCTATTGTATCACCAACATGGTTTTATAATGTTCTTATGAGGATCCTTTTGGTGTGTTAAAAATATTGGTATAATCTATTCTATTCAAAAATTCTAAGTGTGTCCTCTCCCCTCTTATAAAATACCACCCCCACTCTTCTCTTATGCAAACTTCAAGAGCCTTTTGATTTAGAAAATACCTCCAAAAAATCATTCCTTAATTCCATAAACTCATCCTATAAGAATTTTTTTATTAAGAAACCCTCCTATGTATTATTTTTGTACTATCCTAAATAGGCTTTCCGAAGAATAGGCATCGTTCTTAAATGAGATTTTTTTATTTTATTTATTCTTAAACATCATTCAAATATTATAAAAATATGATGAAATAATAAAAACTTTCCACTAAAATAATTATATGTTATTATGTTAATTAAATAATGTAAATACATGTCATTTTCCATCAAATGGGAAACAAAACTGTCAATCATTTGTAAGGAAGACTACAACCTCATGGATCAATGTATTTAATTTTCCATCACCACTATAAAAAATTGGATATAATGACGTATTTAACATATGAATATTATATTTTTGACATTACTATACTTGTTGAAATATTATATCACATATACCTTCTTACCTTCTAATATGTTATTAAAATGATAGCATCACTCATGAATAAGTGTGTACTACAACCTACGTGAAGCGATGCAAAACATTTTTCATTTTATTTTTATATGGATATAAATAAGTATATTTTTAATAAATATATATTTTATAATAATTATTATGTAAATTTGAAATATTATTTACCTTTCTTTCATTCTATCTATTGAAAAAGGAAACAATATTCATGCGTACGTATGACCTACCGTATCTATTAATGATGTAATTTGTTTTCTATTTATAAATTTTACTAATTACGATAAATTAATTTATAATTAATATATATGATGTTAATATCATGGTTAAAATTTTGGATATGATGTATCCAATATCAAAATATAAGGACCAAAACTACCGAACTAGAACAAACATGATAAGGGGCAGTTATCACTCGAAATAGTGATTTTAATAAAGAATTGTTAATAAACTAGTGATTAATGTTTATAAATAAATAATATATGAAATGATATATATTATTTTGGTTCTTGAAAATATGTAAAATAATTCTATATTTATTACACTAGACATTAATAAATATGTGAATTTAATCGAACATGTTGTTAGATTTTCTCATCTCACATTTACTTCCTTGAGGAATATTTCATATTCACCACTTATTTATTTTGTGTGGTTTATAAACTTATATTTTGATATGTTATATAAAATATATATATATATATATATATATCCATGATATTTAATGTTTAATTTGAATATATTTCTTTCATGGGGATTACGATTAAAAAGTAACCAAAGCGGTAAGGGTTTATTTTACAATCACCATATTATTTGGGATAGTTTATGTTTAAATCTGTGTGAGGAGAATTATTTTTTATATCTATCATAGACATAATTTATTTTCTTTTCCTATGTTTATTCAAGAAATTTTAAATTAATATCACCATTTTTTCTCTCCTTGGTACATAAAATGATTGAGAAAGGGTTTTTAACAAATTATGACTTTATATCTCTCCTTAGTTGAAAATCCAATTTCATTCATAACAATGTTTTTTATAAAATTTTTGAAGATATTTTTTAAAATTCTAAAAATGGTTTATTAAATAATTTTTTATAGATGTTTTAAGTTTTACTAAATTTTTCGAAGAGAATATTAATTTCATTTTTTGAATGAGGTACTTTTTAACCCTTTTATAACAATGTAAAATGAATGATTTTTTAACATTTATGGACTGTATAGAATTAAACATTATAAAAATAATTTATTTTAATATTAATTTACATGTTTAAAAGGATATTTTATTAGAAAATGTTTTTATAATATTCTGGAATTATTTATTTTTTTAGAGTAAATTTTAAAAGAAAAAAGTTTATTTTCTTCACGGTTATTTTTAAGGATACTTTTTTTTATATTTTTATTCATCAATGGAATTGAAAGTTTATTGTACTTATGATTGAATAGGTATGTAATGTATTAATTCCATTCTAATTATTTGTTGGGATGTTTTATTATCTGTTTGATTGGGGAATGTAATTCTAGTCTTTATACCAGTCCTTCCAACATGGGAACATATTGATTTTAAGGCATGTTGATTAAGTTGTATTGATTATTAATATGATGAATGAAATGGAATAATTAATTACTCTATGGGGATCAAAATTACATAGAACCTTGATTCATTAGTAGGTATTATGGTACAAAAAGTCATGGGTATTGGGTTGAGGCCATAAAGTTTTATGTAAGATGTCTTGGTATGAGGCCATGATGATATAAATATCTTGTCCTGAGGCCTTGATTGTAAGTTTAAGATTTCCAACATTACAAATTCCATCATTATGAAATAAGTTATTAATTTCCATGTAATGATTTGGTTTTTTATGATATCCATGGATAAATTTCTAACTCATGTGATTATTTATATTGGATTGTTTAATTATCATATATTTATTCCATATTATTCATGTATTATTAGATTTATCTATATGAATACCATTACTGAGCTTATTATCTCACCAATTTCCAGTATTTATTTTCTCTTGGATGCCAAAATATGTATTAAAATTGATAAGAAAAGTTATTCTAATGTAAATAATGATGAAATTTATGAAAATACTATATTGTATTTTATGTTTACAAGTGTAATGTGTGTTCCATGTGTATGTTTAGTTTACCTAGAATACTAAACTACTTAGTCATTTGGGATGAGAGTAATTATATCTAGAAATAATGTAAAAATGTAACCACTGACTCTGGGCCACTAGGGTCATGAACATTACAACTCTAAGGGATGTTTAATAATCAAACTAGCTGAAGAATAAATCTCTTTCAACAGGAATGCTGAACCATGAGCTTCATGTACCTTAATAGAAAAATATAAAACAATAACATAATATAAATAAATTTAATCCTTGAATAAATCAATTCAACCCAAAGTAAAATCAAATGTTTAAAAAATTTGTGCACACATGAAGAGTGGAGAAACTTGGTTGATAAATCAATCTCAACCATGTTGGTCGCATTGAAATAATAATTTTTTCCACCTAATTTCCTATCATTTGTGTAGTATTTTTGCGCTAACAATGTAGGGGATTGAAGGTAAAGTTATTTTCAAATATAAGAACACAAAAACGAAGAAATAAATATAATATATCAAAAATGGACAACACAATAAAAATAAGTATTTAGAAATAACTATTTAATATTCGTTGAAATCCACTATAATATTATGATTTATCAAATAGTGTTTCAAATAAATAATATAGAATAAAATACATACATTTAAAAATTTAATATGGGTGTCATCCCTTGAGGTGGAAATAAATAAAGATAATAATTGAGATGCATCCACCATTGTAGGACACATATAAAACTAAAATCCTAGAAGTTTGTTGTAAAAGTGTTCTTGAAAAGGTATTTATTTACATTATACCACTCTTGGATATTAATAATAAATTCAGTTTTTAATAGGGGATAAATTGATTTAATAAATTAAATTAAATGAATAATTTCTATAAGATCCTAGGGAAGATTTCTAAAAACTTATACATATGTGTTGAATGTTTTTGTCTTGTGTATTGAGAGGAGTAAATTATCTAATGTTATAATTCCATTTAGAAAAAAATTATCAATTAGCATAATTTACTTTCATCTTGAGGGTTTATAAAAAACCCTTGAATGTGTCATTGTATGTTGTATCAGTTGGTATCATGACTACTTTTTTAATGAATAACTTTATTATCTAAATCAAACCCTAATTTTTTCTACACCAATAATAGATCATGTATAATATTAGTGTATTTATCATTTATATCTTTCTTAAAAATTAATTTGTATCATCCTACCCCATAAACATTTAATTTATTATCAATATGGGTGAGAGAAGAAAGTGAAAGGATTTTATTTAAAAAATGAGAGATGAAAAGATGGTGAATGATCAAGTTCAATTGGATGAAACGTTGACATATCATTTTTTTAGTATGGTAATTGAACATAAATATAAAAGGGAGATATTTCTTCCACTACATGGGATTGTGTTGAATTTTTTCTTAATAAGTTAAGAGTGGTCTCATGTAAATATGTTTGTCGAGTTAAAATGGTTATGATAGATGAACTACAAGAGGGGGTGAATATAAAATAATAAATTTAGAATAGATGGATTAATTATCAAATATAATTAATAGAGTTAATTTAGAGTAGAAAATAAAATAAATAACACATATATATTTTTATAGTAGTTTGGTCCAAAGGGGAAAGACTCTACTCTCATACCACTCTACTCTATAAGAGATATGTTGTGTAAAATAAATATTTTTGAAGGGTAACCATTACCTGATTATAATCTAATTTTTCTTGTGGAAGTATAACCAAGACACTTTACTTTTGTGTGGGTATTGATAATGTAATTACAACACTAACTCTAAACAATTGGAGTCATAACGTGAATGGTCTTGATTTTAGAATCTAAAAGTCACAACCTGAATAATGAGAATTCTTTTTTAGTTAAAAGAAGAAATAGAATGTGAGAGAATGTGTGAGTGGTAAAAATTAGTTTTATATTCAAAAGAAACCAAGATGAAATATATATAATATGAAAAATACCAATTATTAGTTCCTAAATAATAGATTAGTTTAACTCAGAAAGGCTGCAGACGTTGAAGAAGTTTGGGTATAACCCTTGAGATATTATTTAACAAAAGAGAGACTTATTTTCATAGTATTACATGAAAATATGTTTCATCACATAAAATAAGTATTAATTTATTATATATATATATTCATACATTGAATAAATTCTTGAACTAAATAAATAAGATAGAAACTCAACACAACTGAGACATTGGGTAGATAATTTAAAACTCAAATAAATTGTTTCATAACTACTGGAGAGATATAGATTATCATTACAAGATAATTGTATAAAAATTCAAACATTAAAGAACAATTCAAACTGACTTGAAATCATATATAGAGAATTTTGAAAACAACTCCATAATAATAAATCAAAAATAATTTGATGAAAATATCAAAAGTTTCCATTTAAAAATGAAAATTTAAAAATTTATAGAATACATGCATATATGTGTAGATTTAAAAAAAAGAGTAACAATTCCTTAAAAATATTAAAAATCTTTGAATGTGTTTCTAAAAATCTAATATGAATATTGAAAAATTAAAAGTAAACAAATCAATTATAATAATAAATTTTATCTTTTTTGAGTTTCATGCTGTATAAATATGTGTAAAAATGTTTTTTTTATATTCACATAAATGTATTTAAAAAATATCAAATGCTTAACACAGATTATATATAATTAATAAAAATTTATAGAATAAATAAATTACAGAAAAAATTACTATATGCATGAAATAATTCAAAATAAAAAGAAAATCATGTAATAAAGAAATATAGAAAAACCATGTTTGGGTAGAGATATTATTCACTTAAAATAAATTCTACATAAAGGTAACAAGGATTTTTTACACTATGAGTAAAGGAAAATACTAAATTTTATTTCCTTCATAAAGGTAAACTTCATAATATACATGATACGTAAGGGTAATCCAAAGATTATAAATCTCATATAAGATTAAATTACATTTTATATATACCATGTAATGTTATATATAGCACATGTAAAGGAAAAATAAATTATATAAGTTGAATAAAGTTACAAATTAGTTCACATGCATAAGTGTTGTATAAAATTCACTTAAGGATACATGAAAATATCTGTAAAGGTAAAACCTAGTTTATAAATAATGTGTAAAGGTAATGATATATCTTGCATAAGGGTAAACATATATGCATGTATGTGTAAAAGAGTGATGTGTAAACATTGATAATAATCATAAATAAAGTTAATGATTGATTTAAAAAGGATACATAAGTGAAAAATATGGTTATGTAAGCATAACATACAATTCATATAATTTATATAAAGGTAAGAAGAAAGTTATTTAAGGGTAAAAAAACTACCTAACACACACGTAAAAGTAGAAATATATTTTTTTAAACTCACAAAATGGTAATTATAACTACTGATAAAAAATAACTAAAGAATAAAGAATAAATGACTAAATGACTAAATATATAAATAAATAAATTAGTAAATAAATAAATAAATAACAATTAAAAATTAATTAAAAAAATGTCTAATAAATTACATTAAAGAGTAATTAAATACTAAATAATTAAAAATAATAATTTATATAAATCATGAAAAAATTATTGAGATAAATAAAATATAATTATGGAAATATTGTTTTGAAAAATAATAACAACATTGAGAGGCATTTTTGATATTCATAACATAAAATATATATAAAACATATATACTACAAAATGAGAAACAAATATACCTTACACTAAAAATGCGGATAAATAATGGGTTGGAAGTTATTTTGGAGTTCCAATAATATCGAGAATAAGTTGGATTGTGAATATCTTGTCTTTGGATGCCTTAGAGATTATTTCCCATGATTAAACTAATGGTTGAAGCACTTCAGTTACTACCAAGATTTATTTTACATTGAGAGTTATTGTCTGTAAAAGAATATGTGATATGTATTTTTAAGAAGTTCCATCCTTATATCGATAAGATTGATAAGGTTGTATAAAATAAGACTCTAATGAAGCAATTTAAAGAAGGATAGAGATTGAGTTTGAGTTCCATTACAGTCTGTTAAAAAAATTTATGTTATTCAGGAAATTAATTCTATAATGAGGAGAAGAAATAAATAATCAAAATTAAAAGAAACTCAATCACTCGACTAAAATAGAAATATTAAAGACACCAACCAAGATTAAATATAGGACCCCACATTGAGATTCATATTGAAGGAGGAAGGATCCATGATGGGTGGACATTGTCTTGAGAATAGTAAACACTGTGTGGGGATGCACGATGATCTTCTAGGATGTAGGATATATAAATAAATTATTATGAAGATATTAGAGAGCATGTTATTATAAGGTATAGATATAAAAAATTACTTTCTAAAATGGTATTACATGAAAATAAACAATTTTCTGTTTAAAAAACATATATAACTAGGTAGTGCAACATAATTCGCATAATCTTCAACATATTACACTATGGTTTTCACCATAATTAATGAGTAATTTTCAAAAAATATTAGGTGAAGTATTAAATAATATCAAATTCACATAAATGAAAAAGAAAACTATGATTTATGTTGGAATTATCAAAGATCATTGGAGAACCATGAATTCATACATAGTGATAGAATATCAAATGTTCATATATTTTACTCATTGTAATGGAATAGGGAAGTGATTGTTGGGTAACATAAAAGCATCTACGGAAGAGTAGAGATTAATGTATAAAAAATCCATATATGAGTCACTAGAATATAAGTGATTCATATGTGCATCATTTATGGATCCATGTTATAGTCATCGATATAAGGATGTAGATCGATGTAAGAGTGTCAACATAAGGGGATCCAAAACAGAGTCATCGATGTATGAGGATCCTTGTAAGAGTGAAACAAGTGTGATAATTTTACTCAAAAAATGATTATACATGATCATATTATTATTTTCAAAGTTTTTAATGCGTAGAATGTCATAATTCTATTACTCGTTATTAAATAAATGATGAAAAATGAAAATTATAGTGAATATTTAAGATGATAGTGACTAGGAAACTATGAATAAAGCGATTTTGCAAGGCACACCCAAATATATTTATAAGTTATAGAAAAATTTATATAAATTTAATTTGTAACACTTTGTGGTATTTATTCATAGTAATGAGTTTTCTACATCACATGAACATGGTATTATAACAGTGATATCTTAAGGGTGTATGCAATCTCATGAAAATGTGTAAGGGGTGCACATTTTTTACTAATAATAAATAACAAAAAAAATGTTTAATATTTTATTTTAGAGGTGGATTAAAAGGAAACTGGAGACTCGAGATATAACAATTTAAAGATACAAGATTACAAGAAACTTTAATATAAAGATTTTATGAAGGTTTGAATTTTTAATATTATGAGAATAATATTAAATTAGTGAAGTTAATATAAAATAATAGGAGAATTTAGAAAAAAAGAGAATATAAACCTCATTGGTTTATATATTATATAAGTGTAATAAATAAAATAAAGAGTAAAGTGATCTGGTACTAAACTCTATTGAATATTACATGTATCAAAGAGAGTGATAACTAGTGCTACATTAAAATTATCCCTATCATTCATTGAATAATAATAATACAAAGGATATAATGTGAGAGACTTGATTTAATCATATATTCTTAAAATCCTAAGAGATGAGGAATCCATCATATAACCTTAATATGATATATAAGTCTGATTAAGTTTGATACAACACAAAATATTTATATAAATGAGGAAGAAGATCAATTCTATATATTCCAAGAGGGACTCATTCCCTTATTAGTTATCTACCCTCAAGGAAGTGAAAACATATTTTCTTATACAAAATAATAGTATGTTAATTATGGGTTTATATCTGGTTGGTGCTAGAATAGTGTGTTAATATCTATAACCTAACATGTTCTTCATTTGATAAAAAGAAGGAAGCAGTGTGCAAGTGGGATAATAACCATAGTAAAGTAGGGATATAGTTATCCAAAAAGGAAGTGAACCTCATTGACAAATCTAAATACTTGTTGTATGTTTTATTCGGAAACTACTTGCATACCTATGAAAGAATAGATAAATAAAGAGTGAGATACATTCACCAAATAAGTGAAGAGGTGACATGAGATAAAAAAGGTTAAATCAGTTTAGAAACTATAAACAATGATTAACCCCCTTATAGTGTTGGAAACATCCCTCTGTGATCTTAAAAATTACATCCCAACCACCTATGGAGGCATAACATCCAACCTGCCATATCAAAACCACTTTGGGAGGAATCATGTCTAACCTGGCACATAAAAACAACCATATTATTCATTATTTAAATAACAATAATTTATCCCATATAACACACCATTTATATCTAACACAATTTCATCACTATTTTGCATATTGTATAACCCAAATAAAAATCATGTAATCCCATCCATGGTTGGCAAGATTTTGAACCCATAACACAATATTACCCTGATTGGAATGGAATGAAAATCATAACATAATTCATCCCATAATAACATGCATGTTTATGTTTTTCATGTCCAACCAACTTATATCATAGTCTTCCCATGGTTTTAATATTTTCCAAATGATAGAATAATCTATTATAGGACAGCATGAATCACTATGGTTAGCATGATTTCCAAGCCTCTTAAATATATCTCACTCCATCACATATTATTTTTTTGTAGTTGGTATGATCATAGAACTTACATTATAATTATATCTCATGTGAATGGTTAGAATGAGTACCCAACCTATAACATAAGCAATACACATTAAGCATTCCTAGAATATAAACTCATATAATTTGAATCATTTATTATTTTAACACATAATAAATAACCCATATTAACAACCAATCATATATCTTGTGGGTCAAAAGGGATGCCAAATTGCACAACCCCAACATACACATTACCTTTAGGTTGTCCACTCTATCACAGAAACCATTCTTACAACCCATTTACCCAAGTTTATCACCATGTAATCCTTTTATTAATATCATTAGAGTGTCAAATAAGGGACTTAGGGTACCTATCCTAATCCAATTGTTCATAAAATATTCAAGACACCCCATGGGTTCCTTTTATAATTCCCAACATCTCTACACTACCTGCCACATAATGGGAATTGAATCCATGGACCCTAAAACAACCACATTACATTTTAATCAAAAACATGAACACCACAAGATAAAAAAATCATATAATGGATGGAAAAATTTCCATTTCACATTAATGTGAAGATAAGTTGAATCTCCCACACCTTACCTATGAATAAATCTATACCATGGTATACCCATAAAGTTAAAATATTCCAAATATGAAAGAACACTCACCTCAAGTTCCATTTAACTAGTCAATATCTCTAATAATCAAAAATGTTATAATCAACTGAGACTTAAGATGAACATAATCAGACAACAACATACTATAATCTAAGGTGGATAAGGGTACTTATTTATATTATACTATTTTTTAATTCATAAAGGATATATCCTCATGGTGTTCTATCATTGTCACTTTAAACGTTATGTCAATCCCCTGACCATCCCTAACTATTTCATCAAATTATAGTGATCAAGGGTCATTTTGATCCTATAAAATCCAATATTACTCATCTATATCAAATGAAAACAAATAAATTCAATTTATAGTCAATCACACACATCTGGAAATACCTCATTTCACATGTTGTGTGACAATAATATATAAACTATAAATAAAATAATTAGTGACCACCTACCTTAAGAAATAAAGTCATTCCCTTTTGTTAGCCATTTGTATGGTCAACTGACCATCGTTCATCAACGTAAGGACATAACTCTATAAATAACCTATTGATTAATTATAAAATAATTAATATTAATTCCTTCGGTATAATCAATGAAAAACTCACAAGGTAGTCTCATATGGAAAAAAACATTGAGTAACAGGGTATAAACCACCATTTAAATCCACCAAGATCCCTAACATTGAAAATACCCAAATTCCCATCTTAATTCATCAATTAATTTCATTTAAATTGTTTGAAATCAAAAAAAAATCAATGAAATTACACAAATTTTTTGAAAGAAAATGACACCATGTGTGTCACTCTTCCCAAATCTATCTCTAATGATCCTGATAAAAGTACTTCCCATGTTGGTATGATTCCACCATGCTTTGGTGGAATCATTATGAAAGACTTTAGTTTCACCCCATAAAATTAGAGAAGATAAATAGAGAAATAAAGATGAGGAATATATGAGATAATAACTTACCAAAAAATGAATGATGAAATTCTATAATATTACTTGAGTTAAAATGGAAAAAGGGATGTTTAAGGGGGATAAAGGAATAACCTACCGCATAATTCTATCTAAAATAATAAAGAAACCTTCAAAAGAAGTTTAAAATATAAACCCCAAAAATGAACACAATTCCTCTATAAAAATGGATTTTGGGGACATTGGGTACCTGATATGGATTCAACATGAATATTTTTTATGGAATCCCAAAGTAGAGGTCTACTATCCCAAAGATACTCATTGAGTAATCAGTATTACAAAAAATTGGTACCTCATTGATTTATATAGCCACTACCAGCCCTTTTCCACTTCTTTAACCATTAGAGTTGAACATGGGCCTCCTCTACCCACACAACCACCACATAATACTAAATTAAAACATGTTAAATGAGTTAAAAATTAATATTTTATATCAAAATAAAATATTGAAACCATTTAAGGTTATTCTCTATTTAGAACCTGATAATCCTATAACACCACTAACATGAACATGAGTAGTACGTTGCATATAAGGTGTTATGGGGAAAGGTAGTTACAATAGTATGGAAAAAAAATGGTAGCATAATAATCCTGAATATAATATATGGGATAAAAATTCAAATATAGGTATAATGGATGGAGTTGTTCCCTAAAGAATCTGATTAAATGTTATTATATATGAGAACCCCAATGGTAGGGTGGTAGTAAATACCATGACCTATCTAGTCATTGTTATCTTAATTTTTACCATTTGTTTCCATTTTTGGTTTGTTTGTAATTGGATGTAGATTTATAGGTATTGGGATAATATGGGGATAAAGAAGAACGAGAACTAAGTTTTAGGGCACCATTGTGTACTTAATGGACCTAGATAGGGTACCCAATGAGGTGCTAGAGGTACAAGTGGTTCTTTGAATACCACAATGTACCTGATGACCTTATTTCAGAACCCAATGAAAACTTGGGAAAAATCAATTTTTAAGGATCATTTGGTCTTTTCAAACACGTTATTTAAATTTAAATCTTATTAAATATCTTAATTCAATTGTATTTTATCCAATTTCCTCCTCTATAAAGCTATCATCTCCTCCTCCTTCAACCTATTTTCAATCTTCTTTATCCTTGATTCAATTGCCTCTATATAGGTATGGAATATTTTTTAAGTAATGGTAAATCTTGGTATATTCATTAATCTTCTCTCTATTACTATTTTTTAATTGCATTTGGGTTTATCCATCCTCCTCAAACAATATAGATTTTAGAATTCATTAAAATAATTGGATTCCTTATTTTTAGGTTGCTTTATAAGAATTTTCAAGATAAGCCTAAGGGGTATTATCATTTTATTTTTTATATTTTTAATTATTTGACTATAATAAATTAAATACCTAATTCCACTTTATTGAGGGGATTAAATAGACTTGTTAGTTAAATCTAATCTCTTCCTTAGCAGATCAAATAGTTCTACAAATAAATTGGTAGGTTTATTTACTTTTCATCTAATAATTATAGTGGATTATCCTCATAATGTTTTTAGGTTGAGTGAAATTATTTAAAACTAAGTTTTTTACCTAGTAAAAGTATTCCAAAATTTTTATTTGAATTATAAGATCAATTAATGTAACTCTATGTTGAGCTTAATGTGTTTATCAATATATACTATAAATTGAAATAATTGATTTTAATTTTTTACATTATTGGAAAAAATATCATTTTTTATGCCTAGTAACACATTTAAGGGTATATATTCATCTTTTTCACCATTATACACTATTTCATAATTTCATTCTTAGCTTATTTTCCATGATTCACTTGATTTTCATGTTATATGACTAGTTTTTTGTCTTATCCACTATATTTATAATGTTATAATATATAAATACTATGGTATATAAATAGTAACATGTACCCACATGTTGATGGAAATATGGGTCGTTTTGGGATGTGATTTCAATTCCTTAAACCATTATACTCATTCTCAAATTCCCCAAGATGGGCTATAATATTTACATGAAATGTTATACATGATTTCTTTTTCCCCAAGATTGGTCGTAATATTCTAACTTCTTTTCAACACATTTAAAATTATGTGCACGTTCATAAATAAACATGTGTGAGATATTTATAGGTACTATAATTACCTCTTGTAGGTAAAAATACTTGATTACTATCTTTGATCTTGATCCAAGGAATAAAAAAGGTAGTACAGGTAAGAATTATTCCCAAGTTTAGAGTTTCTTGTAACTATTCTATTTTTGTTTAATTTTATATTAGGAACATACATTATTATACTCTCTTTTCCTATATCTTTTTAACATTGTTTGAAGACACTCTAGTTTATGATTGGTTGTTAAGGATGGTATGGTGACCACCAACATTGTACTTTTATTCTCACACCATGAATATTCCCCAATGAGATTCATGTTGATACTATTGTGTGTGAATGAAGTAATGAAAATTCTCTAGAGTAAGGGATTTAGGAAAAATATATCATATATTATGTGAGATCAATTTTTTGTATTTGGTTGTGTGGACCCGTTGATGGAATGAGGGAAATCCCAGGTATATTTCAAAAGAGTTTTTACTTATGGGAGAACCATTTTAAGTTTTTAGGTCATGTTTGGTTTGCAACACACACACACACACAGATATATATATATATATATATATATATGGTTTTACTTAGTATCACTTACTTGGTATATAGTCGAATGATGTCAGACTATTTATAGAGTTTCATGTTCATGTCATGTTATGAATTTCTTGAATTGTCTTATATTTTACCTTCTTGCATTTACTATAGTTTAAATACTAGATATCAGTAGTTCATTTATAGGTAATTCCACCTATAGGTATAAAACTTTTTCATTTATTTCAATAAATTAATATAGAAAACCATCTTCTACGGGTGTATTACTAAATCTATATAATTTATTCCAAACAATAGAAATTGATCGGTAAACCTAAATTATTATAATGATGTGATTAAGATACCATTTAGGAACTCAAGTCACGCAATTTAAGAAACCCATAGAGATAAAAAATAACCCAATTATAGTTGTACACATGACTTTGGATAAATCTAAATTTTCGTGGACTTTTATAAAAGAGACAAAGAATTTATTTTTATGGATATTTTATTGTAAAGTGACTAATATTATGTTAGGAGCACTGATATAGGGAAGATTCTAAACATTAGAAATAGTGGAATATTTTATATAGATAAATAAACATGGGGAATGAGTTATTTATAAGCAAGAGTCTAAGATGACGGATTTAGTTTGAGGCCTTGGGGGGAGATGTGAAACCACTAAAAGATGGGATCAATGGTTACTAATACACTAAGTCTAAGAGAAATCATTCCTATTAATGTTTTAACATGGATCTATGAAGGAAACCATGTGATTATAGGATATAGTGTGTGATATAAGACACACATTACAAGATATTTACAAGCTTTACTTACTATTTTAATTAAGTAGAAAAGCCTTGGTGCCCAATTATTTTGATCTCAGTGTATATGTTCTTGTCATATTATCAACATTAATAAAATATTAGTAGTTGGAATATGGACATTAATGAAAAGTAAAATAATTATAAAAATAGGATTTTATAATTAAATCAATATTTTATAGCTTCCTCAAATTTCTATGAATGGTATATCAAGTGTGCATAAATTTTCATCCCCATTAACCAAACCAAATAGTTCTATAGATGCCCCTATAAAAAGTATATCTACTTATCTAAAATTTCAATCTACTCATTTATGTAATGATATATATATATATATATATATATATATGATTTCACCACATCTTGTTGGTGTTGGTCATGGCATAACACACCTAGTTAAAGGAATATTTGAAAAACATGATCCGATATCTCTTTCTTTCCATTTTATAGTGAAAGGTTTTCACCATTGATCATATAAACAGCAATCACCATGAAATAATAATATTTTTTCAAACAATATTTCTCTAAAATCCACGAATTAAATAATCAGTTTGTGGTCATTTTTCGGTTGAGTGTGGTTCATAGATATTTTTCTTCTCACTATGGAACACTCCATTCCTTTTTTCCCTATTTCTCCTCATGCTTGAGCATTGGGTTGACTCCTTGATTCTCTATAACTATTAATATAAATTTTTAATTTATTTACATTAGTGACCATGATACAATGACATATCATCACTCCTATTTTCAGATAACTCAATGTTATCTTCATGAACAACATGATACCAAAAACTCTAAATAGTTGTTTTAACATTAATTATTCACAATCCTTTTTAGAATAAAAGGTATTGTTTTTTATCAATCAAAATGATAAAATATGTGATACATTATAAATTATCAATTCCATTTGTTTCCAACTAAACATTAATTATCCTATGAATCATCCATGTGTATGTTTCCAATAAATCAACATGAAAAAATCATGATAACTCAAGAAAGAACTATCTAAATAAAAAAATCATAGAATGACTCTAATATGAAATTTATCTAAATAAAACAGTATGGAATCCTGGACTTGGATGCCACTTGATAGGTTCCTCGAGCCTAGTGTGCCACATGGCCTCAAGTGTATCTCCCCAAACGCCAGAGGCTACCGAGTAGCAGTGAGGGCCTAGGATGTGTCCATGGGGAGACTATTCCCTCATTAGAAAAGTGTAGTGAAAAAGTTAAATATTAAATGAGGAAAATAGAGGAATCAATACAAGTAAATATCATGAACAGTGAAAAATAGAGACAACAATAAGAAAAAACTGAAATAACTTGAATAATGTACACCAATTGATGATAATATGTTAGGTGTCTAGAAAACTATATAACATGGGTAAAAGAGAGTATACATAACATGTTCCAAAAAATTATAATGGAAATCAAATACTATACCAAGCATCCCAAGCTTCAACTCGGTCATCTTCTATCAATCTCCTTCCTAAACAGTAAGTAATCAAGTGTTCGAAGCCATATACTCTCCTTTCCCAACACTCGTATACATGCAATCTTCCCCAGGTACCAAACACTACCTAAAGAGGGTGTGAGATAAATCACAGTAGGCCACCACCAATGGTGTCTATAATATAAATCCCATGTAATAGAAATGTGAAAGTGTGAAAGCATGCATATATAACATAAATCATCACAATGTAACTAAATACCCAAGTACCTACTTCAGCCCTCAGTTGGTGTTTAATCATAACCATTCCATTAATTGATTATTACCAGTTAATAAATAAGTCACATGTTAAAAATAGTGAAGCTTCCAAGTTATGAAAAGGCAACCTATAATGACATTTAATAATGAGGTTCAAACTTAATAACCATGGAAAAATATACCTCAAGGGTCGCCAAATTAGTAACAACTATAGCCCGGCTAAGGGTAAGAGTGTAATCCAAGGAGAATATTCCAAGGAATTCCACAATAAGATGCCTACCAAATCCAAGGTGATCATCCAAGGTAAAACAGGTTGAAGTAGAGACAGGGTCTAATGGGATATAACCATGGCCCTTACTTATCAATGATGGATCCAAGGAGTGTACTCAAGGAGTCCTTTAATACTATGTGAGGTATCCTACAATGTCATACCGAGAATCCAATAAGTTACAAGGATCAAGATCTAGGTGGGTCTCAACCTATAAAAGGATGATCCTTGAATCAGAATGGGGTTCCCAAGAGCTCAAGGAATTCCCCAATAAGAATCCAAGGCAAGCTTGAGTGAGGGAACTCCTATTTAATTATGAAGTCAAGTAATATCATATTTGGATCAATCCTTGACTTTCATTAGTGTGATAAGGTCAGGCAGAATGAAACATTTTAATCAGGTCATAATTAATCAATAATTCCATTTCGATCAATCCTTTCCTTTCATTAGTGTGACAAGGCCAAGTAGCATGCAACCTTTTAATCAAGTCATAATTAATCAATAAGTCCATTCAGTTCAAGACTTTAATTTCATTAGTTTGATAAGGCCAAGTAGCATACAAACTTTATTAATTTAATTTAAGAAATATTTAATAATTAAGTTTCATTCCACTGCCTTCCATTAATGTGGGGAGGGGTGCTACAGACATGAAACCTATTAATCATTTACGTTTAATCCGGTCAAGTAATATACTTAGTATACTTCCCAATTTCCATTTAACATTTAATTATCAATTTGAATCACTTAACTTTGGTGGGTCAAGTGGAAGTGACATGGTAATTTCCACTCATCATTACATGATACAATAAGAATTTATGATACGAAGGTATACCATTAATGTGGTCAAGATTGTGCACATCCGAACAATGGATCAAAATTCTCAAAACACTAAAAACTAAACTATGGAATATCATCCTTCATGGGATGGATGGAGTTGAAGGATTAACCAATAAAAAATAATCAAATATATGGAAAGAGTATAATCATATGGTTATAATTATTATAATCATTAAATATAAATTCCATAAATTGCACCTAATGAAATCGATGGGCCCCACACGATAATTTGAAAATTAGTGAACATGATGGATGATTTATAGACCACCCACCTTAGGGTTGTACAATCCTTCTCATCTAATATCAACTTCTAATTCAACTTGGAACATAGTAAATCTATGAAAAAGGGAAAACCCTCACAGAATGATAACTAGGTCGAGAGAAAGAGAGTAGAAGAATGGCTAAAAAGGACTCAAGTACTTACCATTGTGCATCCAACATGAAGAAAAGAAGCTCGATCGGATCCTGGATGAAAGAGATATTTTGATCCAAACCTTAGGCCTTCAAAAAGCTCAAAAAGGTAAGATAAAGATTTCAATCCTGTATAAACTTAGATTATGAGGAAGTAGGAGTCTTAATCAAATCAGTAAGGGAAAATAGTGAAATTACCCTGAAATTATCTTGTGCACGGTTTTCCGAACCTTCCACCAACCATGCACAAGTACCTATTAAAGAAAGGTTAGTTTCATGATTTGGTTTTATAGTTAGGTAAACTTTCTGCCAACCGTACGGCAAGGATTTGTCTAAAGAGTCACCATCCATATGATTTTTCCTAATTGTGTAGCCTCCCTTCACGGTTTTCTCTAAACTGTGTGCTAGACTGGTTTTTCTAAAAAATGAGTGTCAGGCTCCAAACAAGCCTCTGAAACCCCTCGGACATTGCCTAACCCATTATTCATCCAAAATATGTCCAACATGGGTAATTATAAAGAAATTTAAAAGATCCATACCTAAGAAAAAAATTGGGTTCGTACAGTCTTCCCCTCTTAAAAGAAATAGTCCATGAGTTCACCTTCCAAGGGTATATAAACATTTTTTTAGACATATTCTAGACAGTAAGCATGTATACTGACCTCCCACTCCCATGTATCATCCTGAACGTGACCATTCTACCATAGAACCCATACTAGTGGGAAAAACTAGCTTTGAAGCATAAAATAACCTACCATATAAGGCCACAAAAGGAGACATCTAAATCGTCTCCTAAAAGATGTTATTATAGTATAACTCAACGAGAGAGATATCATTTTCCTGAGAAACTCCAAAATCTAGGACATATGCTCGAAGCATATAATCTAGGACATGTATTATCTGTTCTGATTGTCCATATGTCTGAGCATGAAAAGTTTTAATTTGAAACACCTGTGTTCCCATAGACTTCTACAATACCTTCCAGAATTGTGATGTTAAATGAGCATCCCTAAATGAAACGATAGTACGAGGTACCCCATTCAATCATATGATTTCATGGATATATAGTTTTCCCATCTCATCAACTGAGAAAGATTACCGAATAGTAATAAAGTGGGCTACTTTTTTCAGTTTTTCAATGAAAACCCATACATCATCTCTACATCTAGGAGACCTAGGTAAACCAACTACAAAGTACATAGAAACATATTTCCTTATCCATTCTGAGATTGGAAGTGGATGTAACAAGACTATAGGTATCTAGTGCTCCGTCTTCACCTATTGTTAGTGGAACACCTAGTGATAAAGCATGAAATCTAACATTTCATTCCAGGTCACCAATACTGGTGTCACATGTCTCAATACATCTTTGAGATGCCAGGATGAACTACCCACTAAGAGGCATGGAGCTGTTTCATCAAATCCTCTCTCATATCTGTAGGGACCCAAAAATGTCCATGGATACTTAGGATGTTTTATCTATCTAAAGACCAATATAGAGGAGGGTTATCTCTTGATATACTCTCACGGAGTACCAAGCCTTCAAGATCTGAAAATTGTCTATTCTTTACCTTTTCAAGGAGGGAAGAGGTAACTTTCAAGGATGGGAGGTATTACTGCTCATGACTATCATGAAACTCTTGATGTAGCTCATACAAGAGGTTTATTAACTTCCACTCATCATTGGATTCCCATACTTCCAGTTCCTGATTTCTCCAACTTAATGCAACTATAACCACATTTCCCTTCCCATGTATACAGGAAATATCAAAATCAAAGGATTATAAATATTCTCCCCATATTCTCTATATGAGGTTCAATTAATGCTAATAAAAGATATATTTTAGGCTCTTGTGGTTTGTGTACACTACAAAGTTCTCACCCAATAGATAATTTTTATAACAACGTAAGGCATAGACAACTGTTACTAGTTCAAGGTCATGTGTTGGGTAGTTTCTCCCGTGAGTCCTTGGATATCGAGATCCATAAGAAATGACTATATCTTCTTGCATCAACAATACTCCTAGGTTGAAAACTAATGCATCAAAGAAATTGGTATAACCTATACCTGGCTTAGGAAGAATTGAAACAGGTGTTAAGACAAGCATCCCTTTTAGCTCTTCAAAGGCTCTCTCGCACCATTATATCCAAAGGAACTTAAAACCCTTCTTTTCAAGGCCAGTAAGAGGTGAAATAAGATGTGAGATGTCTTTTATGAAATAATTGTAATATCCAACCATCCCCAAGAAACTCCATATATCAAACGCGTTCTTAGGATGCTCCCAAGAAACTACAAGAGTAAACTTTTCTAGGTCAACAGATATGCATGATTCCAAGATAATATGACCTAAGAAGTGAACTTTTTCGATCCAGAAGTGGAACTTAGAAAGCCCAGCATAAATAGGATTCTCTCTTAGTGTGCACAAAATGATCTCAATATGTTTGGAATGGTCCTTATGATTATGATAATACATCAAGAAATCATCCAAAAAGACCACGGAAAAAGAGTCAAAATAGATTCGGAACACCCAATTCATCAGATCCATGAAAATTCTAGGTGCGTTCGTTAGACCGAACATCATAACAAGGTGCTCATGCAAACTATACCTAATACGGAAAGCTGTATGAGGCATGTCTGATGGCCTAACTCACACCCGATGATAACTCGATCTCAGGTTGATCTTAGAGAAGACCCTAGATCTCCAAATCTAGTTGAAGAGATCATCTATTAAAGGTAGTGGATATCATTTATTGACCATAATATAGTTCAACCTTATGAAATCCACACTTAGACATAAGTTTTCATCTTATTTTTTAGAAAAAAGAAAGGGTAGACCTAAAGGGGATGTACTGAGCTGTACAAAACTTTTGGACTCTAAATCCTCTAACTGCCTCATGAGCTCCTGAAGCTCTGTAGGTGCCATCATGTATGGAGGAATGGACATTGGAGCTGCTCCAAGAACAAGATCAATTTTAAACTTTACCTCTCTCTCAAGAGGTAAACCAAAAAAATTGGGAAAGACATCCCTGAAATAATCGACTACAAGAGGGAAATAAGATTTTCGTAAACCCTAATTTTCCATGAATATATTTCCAATCTCAGAAGTCACCCCACCTATCCTATGATTCTCTGGTCCAACTCTACCATCCTGAAAATCCTACCCACCATTATATAGATAACTGCTACCCTCTGGTGATGTAAATGATACCCTATGGTGATATAAGTCTATAAAAGCATGATACTGAACTAACCAATCCATCCTGGGAATGACATCGAATCCCATCATCTCAAGAACAAAGAGGTTCCATAAGAAGGGGTAAATTCCTACATCAAGGGGAAAGTCCTTACATTGGTGTATGCCCTCTATTACTGCCCCTAATGGCATATCTAGTGCCATTACACCATAGTAATATTGTATCTCTAGTTCAATACTTTACAAGATAGATACAGAGATAAAAGAGTTCAAAGCACCCATATCAAATAAAGAATATACCATTGTAGATTCCATAAGAATAGTACCTCATATTGTAGATGGCCTACAGCCTGATCCTCATGTATTAGATGTAGTTCATGAAACTGACCTGATCCATGGCCCTATATAATAGATGGACTACCATGATCATAATAGATCTATTGGCTCTTCTAGTGATCAGGGTTTTGGCTTCGATGTCCACGACCACCTCCTCAGCCAGTTCAGCCGATGCTATTCCAAATTCCCACCTGAGGGGATGTAAAAGAAACAACTACTGAAGGTGGAGAGATCATTAATCCATTTCTACTAAAAGCTTGTGGAAAGGTATTGCAGGACCTCTTACAATGCCTCATACATCTACAATCCCAATACTATATTGGTTCTCTATCTCAATAAGGCTTCAGGTTCCCCCATCATCCAACTGATGAAACACTTTTGTTTCATCAAAATGAGCACTATGGATGTCACTTCCCTGACAAGAAACCTCAATAGAACGCTTCTTACCACCAGAAGAAATACTTTCCTAATGTGAAATTGGTCCTATATTTCTGATACTATTGTCTTCCCTCATGTTATGCTCATTTATAAAAGATTGATTTACTATTTTATAAAAGGTAGGTAGGAAAAAGTCATTCACCTGCATATAGATGGAATACTTGATCCCATACTCAAAACATATAACACGCAAAATCTCATCACCACCTAGAAGTGGTGAAAAGCGCTACAACTCCGTGAAATGCACTGAATACTCCATGAATAACATAGAAACCTACTTGAGATGTATGAACTATCTAGATTTATCAAGTCTCAGGGTCTGAGGAAATAATGAATCATAGAAGGCAATCTGAAAATCAACCCATAACATTCCCTGATAATGACCAGCCTGGGTAATCACATCCCACCAGTGCTTGGCCAAATCCCAAAGCATGTATGTGGAAATATTAACCCTCAACTCTAGAGGTGTCTCTATATGATCAAAGATAGATAGGGTGACCTCTATCTAAGAATCATCAGCCTGCATACCATCATCCCCTGAGAAAGTAGAAGGATGCTACTACTTGAACTCATGAGTCAGATCATCCATCATAGGTGCAATCCATGGATCACAATTCATGGACTACATTAGATGTATGAAACTATCACAAACTTGGGAATATGTGCCCAGATTAGGTACAACGGGTGGTTCCTCAAGTGGAAATCATAGAGGTAAGACTCGAGGCTCATGGCCCACCACATCTGGAGTATGATCGTCGCCACCTTCCTAGCATACAATACAAGGACTTCATGGTAGCATTGGTCTACAAATTCCAAGCACACACCTCAAAAAAAGATTAAGCAAAAATATAGAAAAACTACATGTAACTGAACATAGGAAAACTCTCTGCCTAAGGCATACTAACCCAACTACCCACGTAGACAACTAGGTATCAATAAGTTATCAAGAATATGTTTCATTTAATTTTACATTTAATCCCTAGGTTCACTCCTTTACCTTTCATAAACATGATATGGTGGGGTAAAGATATATTACCAATTAATTTTAGATGTCATTACTAGTAAATAAATGCCTATAAACCTTAGAACTGGAAATAGCACCCATTTATATATAGCATAATTTCTCACCTCATTAAATTACACATTCCAACCCACGAGGGCCCATACACCTCATGAATTGAGATAATCAATCACTCAATCGAAACCAAAAATAATACATTTTTAAGATAACTATCATGACATCACTCAACAATCACATATGTATTAAGAAATGCATGTAGTGAAATGAACCTATATGGAATGGCAATTTGCATGACATGTGAATTCAAGGTGCCTATAATGATGCATGTAACAATTCTCCTTTACCTCATATCATTGGGCCAAGTATGAATGAAAATCCTAGAATATAGTAATAATCCACAACACTACACAACATGTGTATCACCCAACTTTGAAATAATGTAAACTATAATAGACAAAACAAAACAAAAATTATAATTTAAGAAACTTGAATTTTACCCTGAACATGGGTTCATGATACCTAAGAACTGCTTATAGCCAAGTCCCCAGCATTCCTAATATCTAATCTATCATATCAAAATAGTAAAGCAAGAAAAGAAACCTCCTATAATACCACATCGTGATGTCTCTAAATTGAATTCTACTTGATAGGGGCCCTGAGCCTAGTGGGCCACATGGACTCAAGCGTATCTCCCCAAATTCTAGAGGATTTCGACTAGCAGTGAGGGCCTAGGGTGTGTCTGTGGGGAGACTATGTCTTCATTAGAAAAGTATAGCACAATAGTTAAATATGAACTGAGGTAAATATAGGAATCAATACAAGTATATAGAAGGCACATCATAAAATAGAGACAACATTAACAATACCTAAAATAACTAGAATAACATACAACAACTGATGATGATGTGTCATGTATCTAGAAAATAGAAAAACATGGGTACAAGACAGCAGGCATAACATATTCCACAAATGAATAAAGGAAATCAAAGACTATCCCAAGAATCCTGAGCACTATCTCGGTCAGCTGCTATCAAGATCCATCCTAAATATTATGAAATCAAGTGTTTGAAGCCACATACTTTCCTTTATCAAGACCTTCATACATGTAATCTACCCCGGGTACCAAAAAATGTCAAGTGAGGGTGTGAGATAAATCTAAGGGTTCCACCACCAATAGTTTCTATAACGTCTAGAATGTTTAATGGAAATGTAATAGTTTTCAAGATTGTATATATAAAGTAAAGCATCACAATGTAATTAAATACCCAAGTACCTGCTTCAAACCCTAAATGGATTCTGAACTTAACCATTAAATTAAATGATTATTACCAGTTTATAAAAAGTCACATGTTAACAATTCTGTAGGTTCCATGTTATGACAAGGAAACCATTAAAGAAATTTAATATTGATGTTCCAAGTTAATATCCAAGGCAACATAGACCTCAATGGTCGACAACGGAGTAATAACTATAGCCTAGCTATAGGTAAGAGTGTAATCTAAGTAGCACATTCCAAGACATCCATAATAATATTCCTACCTAATCCAAGGTGATCATCCAAGGTAAACGAGGCTATGAAAATATAGGTCCCTATAGGTTGTAACCATAGAATGAACTTATCAATACTGGATTTAAGGAATCGTTTAATTCTATGTGATGGATGCTATAGTTTCATACCAGGCATCCAAGAAGAGACAATGATCCAGATCTAGGTAGATCTCAACCTAATAAAGTTGTATCCTTGAATCAAAATGGGGTTCATGTGTTCTCAGGTCATTCCCTGATAATAATCGAAGGATATCTCGATTCATGCCACTACTATTTAATTATGAAGTTAATTAATATTTCATTTGGTTTAATCCTTTCCTTTCATTAGTTTGATAAGGTCAAGTAGCATGAAACCTTTTAATCAATTCATTAGTAATCAATAACACCATTTGGTTCAAGCCTTGACTTTCATTAGTTTTATAAAGCAATGAAGTATGAAACCTTTTAATCAAGTCACAATTAATCAATAAGTCTATTTAGTTCAATCCTTGCCTTTCATTAGTGTGATAAGTCCAACTAGCATAAAAACTATATTAATTCCACTTAAGGAATATTTAATAGTTAAGGTTCATTCCACTACATTCCATTAATTTTTGTGAGGGTTGATATAGACATGAAACATATTAATCATTCACATTTAATCTGTTCAAGTCATATACTTAGTATACTTGTCAATTTCCCTTTTATATTTAATTATCAATTTGAAGCACTTACCATAGGTGGGTCAAGTGGATGTGACAAGGTACTGTCCATTCACTATTATATAATATAACATGAATTTAGGATATGGCGGCATACAATTAATGTGGTCAAGATCAAGCACATCCAAACAATGGATCAAAAGTTCCAAAACAAAAAACTCAAATATGGAATATCACCCTAAATGGGATGGATGGAGTTGATGGTGTAAACACCAAAAAGTAATCAGGTATATGGAAAGAGCATAACCATAAAGTTATAATTATTATAAGTATTAAATATAAATTCAATAGATGAAACCTGATGAAATATATGGGGCCCACACAATGATTCCAAAATCAATGAACTTGATGGATGTGTTATAGAACACCCGCCTTAGGGTTGTAAGATCCTTATCCTCTAATATCGGCCTATAATTTTGCTTAGAACTAATTAGATATGAGAAAAATGAAAAAATGATCACACCTTGACAACTAGGCCAAGAGAAAGAGAGGAGAAGAATAGCTAAAAAAGACTCAACTACTTACCATTGAGCATCCAACGTGATGAAAGAAAGCTCAATTTGATCCCATATGAAGTGATATTTAAATACATACCTTAGTCCCTTAAAGATATCCAAAAGGGAATAAAAATAGTCCAATAATGTATAAACATAGATTAGGAGGAAGGGGGAAGCTTAATTAGATCATTAAGGTAAAATTAGTAAAATTACCATGAAATTATCCTCTGTAGGGTTTGTCTGCATGGTTTTCCAAACAGTGTGCTAACCATGAATGGGTACATGGGAAAGGAATTTCACTTTCATGATTAGGTTGTATGGTTAGGGAAACCGTGTGCCAACTTTTCAGTAAGTCTCTACCCAAAGAGTCACCATTCGTACGGTTTTCCTCAACTGTACTGCCTTCCCACATGGTTTTCTCTAAACCATGCACCAGACATGTTTTCCAAAAAAGATGGGTTCGAAGCTCAAAATTAGACCCTAACACCCTCGGGACATTCACTAACACATTAGGCATCCAAAATAGGTCCAAAATAAATAATTAGACTAAAATTTAATAGATACATACCTAAGTGAAAAACCAGGTTCTTACAAACACCGTTTGATAGAATCATATTTTTGGGAGTTCTTCGACTCTCAGTACAAAGATAAAATAGATATTGACCATGTCTTAATTGAGATCATCTCAAAACTCTATATTTTCCCTTAAAATTTATATGGGATCTTTCATCTCAAATATATCACTAATACCCCCTTTTTAATTTTTTGGAAACATACTAAATAATTGTTAGATATTATCAAAGACTCAACTAAAAACACCTCATTTTTCACTTTGAAAGGAAAATGATTGTTCTATCTATACCATTATCATCATATAAAAAATGAAATTATTTTCTATTAATTCTCAGGATTAAATCTCATACTATTTTCCCCATTTATTATAAATGAAAATGAATGAAATAGGGAAAATAATTTAGTGAATGTAAAATTTTTTAGGAGAGAATTGACTCTTCACAACACTATCAAGTTCTAGAGTGGATCCATCAATAGGTACATCATACAAATATATGAAACACTATATTTTGTTAAAAATATTTTAATGGAATAACTCCATGTTATACCTTATCCTTGATTAATTGGTACTTAATATGAATATGATTTTACCTAAAATGTTGAACCATATTCTTTGATGAATTTATTACACTATGATTAACACACCCAATCATCAGTGGGAAAGAAAATATCACCCTCATGTATTTTAGTTGTGAGTTAATAAAAATCATATTAGATATATATTTTTTTATAAACATACTCAAAATTTATCATGATTATATTATCTTATTTCTTCATTTTATTTTTCTATGAAATGAAAATTTATTTTAGAAAGAATATATCTCCAAAAGGCCACTTTTGATGCCCAACTTCATCTTCCCAATCCATATTGTAATTGACAAAAATTTGAAATGATTTTTTTTCTATCATTCATCAAGATATAATCAATATCACCCTTTATTTAATTAAAGAAACATTTCGCTAATATTTAATCAGGACCCAAAGAATTTATTTGGAATCATGAAAAAATATTAATGAAAAACACAATATTAAATCTTGATAACATATTTTAGAGTAGTATTTTAATGTCCCTCTATAATTCCTTTTGATCTAAAATGAATCCTTCTTCATAAAACGGAAACATTGTCTTATGTTATAATGGGTATTTACCACTCTTTATTGTTCCATTATAAATTTTCTTAATAACCCATGATCATAATTCAGTTGATATAGAAATAAAAAACCTTCCATGTTAGTAAACTTCTTATCCAATAATAATGTCATCTCACATATGATGTCATCTCACAAATTAGTGATATATCAAAATGATTTCTCATCAGGTAGTAAATTCCTTAAATTTTTTCAACTTGTTCATAAAAAAGAAATTCATCAATGTACAAATTCACAGTGAGTGAGTTACATTAATCACCCCTTAAATAGATATTTTTATCAACATTTCCTTTTAAAAAATACATAATATTTAAACTGCTTATTATATTTGAATACCATTATTAGGGTTCCTTTATAAGCCCATATAAAAGTTTCTTTGGATTAGAAAATTATAACCATCACCATCATGTATAAAAACTTTTGGGGTTTCAATGTAAATCTATTTATGTAGTTCCTTATACAAAAAATCCTACATAGAATCGATTTAGAATATGTTATAGTTAGTTTGATAACAGGAAATAAAAAAATTGAATCATTTCAAGACTCTTGACTGGAGAAAGTTTATCATAATTCGTCCCCTTTTTTTAGAGTAATTATTACATGAAATATGACCTTTTTTCTATGATAATTATCCTTTCTCATTTATTTTATTCTAAATAACCCACTTCTTCATGATAATATATTTTTATTTGGAATTTGGAACTAATTACCAAGTGTTATTATTATCAATATGATTCATTTATACTTCTATTAGTATTTTCCAATCCACATATTTTAATTATTAATCTTTAATATTTAGTTAAACATGATAAATCAAGAATCATGATAATATTTTATAATGATTCATTGAGTTTGAAGAAAGTTGTTTCTATCTAAAATAATTTTTTTTAGGTTAAATAGTTTTTTATAAGTTTTATATACTTTATTTATCCTCATTCAATCAATCGTTATAATTTTAAATTTTATAATCAAAATTAGAATCTTAGAAATATCCTACTATAACCAAATCTATCCCTTGATGTCCAATTTTTTCTCATAGAGATTCTTCAATATCACATTAAATAGGAAACAATGTTTATAATTTTTTTTCTAGGATAATCATATATAAGATTCTAATAATAACATATATATTCTTGTAATAACATCGGTAACTCATTCCTCTAGGTGTATTTCTAATAAATATTCCCTCATAAGCTCTTTCATAAGACATTCCCAAATGAGTTACTTTAATTTTGAAGTAGCATCAGATACTAAATACCATTAGGAACATTATGTTGTGATTATTATTAAACCATATATCAAAATTTGTATTGAATGAGTTTTTTTAAAGTAAGAACTAATAAAGAATAAATATATTTCTTATGGTGGCTTGTCTTTAAAATTATTTTGAGGTTCCATGCTTCCAAAACATAGTTCTACCCATGCCAAAAAACTGTGAATATTTCTCTTAATTACTCTCTTTTTTTGGGTATATAGAGAACTACAGTCATGTATTATTCTATGATTTCAATGATATGCCTAAAACTCTTTATTCTTTTATTTGTATATATTTTTTGTGTCAAAACAATTTTAGAACACACCCATTCTATTTTTATCACATCTTTTAAAGTGCTTAAATCTATCAAGATCTTGTGGTTTACTTGATATTAAATAAACATAATTCATATGATACTATAAGAAAATAAAACATTTGGGATTGATTAATAAGGATAGATATATTATCTATCCCAAAAGAAATACATAATATCTTTAGGGTGGATTTTATATCTATCCAAGATTAGTAATGGATTATATATCTGGGAGATATTATGTGGGGAATAATTAATTTACTTCTTGATAAGTTGGCATACATGTGCACCATTTTTTATTTGGGAAAATTTAAGTGCATCCCAAATAATATGTCCCATATATGCACTTATCTAGGACTCATTTGGCATTCATCATAGATATATTTGGGGAAGCTACTTTATCTCGGAAAAAATTAATTCCATCATTGATGTGTGTGTGTGTGTGTTTATGTTATTAATATATAAATAAAAAATAAATAGGGATAAATCTATAAAAATATATTTAAAAATATATTTATTTTTATATATAGTAAGGGATATATTTATTCGTAGTTAAATAAATTATTTATATTTAAATATAGTTTTATAATTAATTATTTCTAAATATATATTTTATAAAAAATAATATTAATATATATATATATCAAAAAACATATACTTATAAATAGGTATATTAATTATAAATATATTTTTTATTACATTATAATTATATTTTTATAAAATATGTATTGTGAATATATATATATGTGTGTGTGTGTGTGTGTCTTGAAATAAATATTCACACACCCACACACATACAAACATTTTAAATTTATAGTCATATATATTTTTCAATTTCATAAATACATATTTATAAATATATAGATTTAGAAAAATGTATGTTTATTAATACTTATTTAATTTAATTTTTATTTATAAAAATATAAACCGGGTTATTAATATATAAAAATGGCCAAATAAATATATTATACAACTACATATATTATAAAAAAATACACTCAAATAAATATACATATTGATTTAATTATATATATATGTGTATGTGTGTAAATATATAAAGCTATACTATATATATGTATATATATTTCTATCATAATATTATAATCATATGTTTTTAAGTGTAGTCACAGAGGATGATCCAGATATTTGGAGGATATGCTCATGGAGTGCGTGCTTGATTGTAGTAGAGTGTGGTATAACCATATTGATTTCACGGAGTTTTCATATAGAAAAAACATTAAATATTTAATCTATATATCTTCATTTGATGACCGTTATGGAAGACCGTATAACTCACCATTGTGATAGTAAGATATGGGTGAATCAGAAGTGATATGGATGAACTTGGAGCATGAGACCACCAAGAAGCAAGGTTATTTCAGAAGTGATTGGTAATCGCTTAGAGAAAGAAATGATCATATGAATTCCAGAGGTGAATCCCTTGGAGTTTCCCAAGAGTGACTGGGAGCTTCTATGAGAATCTCCTTGATTGAAAAATATCTATTTTAGGAGGTAGGGAAATATTATACTGTGATTTGTTTTTCCATTCAAGGTTGTGAATCAGATTGGGGTTGTAGCTTACTAGTTGTATAATCCTCCAAAATAGCAAGGTACCTTTATGGGTTCCACATGTGGTAGCTCTGGAATAATGAGATGGACCCTATGCGCATGATTTAAAGTGATTATGTTAAGTTTAAGGTAGATTCATAATTTTAGGGGCATCCAGTGCATATAGTGGATTAGAGAAAGAAGAGTTTATAAGGGAGGAAATTTCCTCTTGTTTGGGTATTTTGGAAACATGGTTCTATCTAAGTGGAAACTCAAGTGAAAGAGTTCATTGTTTGGGAATAATGATCAAATATATTCAATTAGTATCCATATCGATATTTTTAGATATAATAATCCCTTATAGGGAGTGTTTGTAACAACCCTCAAATTTCAAGTTCTTATTTATTTAATTCTTTTTGAATCTTATGTATCTTGATGAGTTTGGGATTTTTAGGTACTTTTTGGTGGACTGTGATTGATATCCATGAATTAAAAAATAGTTTGGAGATGAAATTATATAACAGGTGGGTCATCACACCATGATGACTGGGTGTCATGATGTGATGTGTGGTTGATCTAGGGTTACATCATAACCTAGAGTTACCATAACAAGATTGATGCTATAAAAGAGGAGGTAATGGTGTGGAAAATGAGTTTTGATATCAAAATGAATTATCCTATATTTTAACCTTGAATAATTTTATTTAAAATTATTACATTGTACACACCCCATCATTTAATAATATTTAATCCAACCCTAATTATTCATTCATTATAAAAAATATATATTTAAAATGGGAATCTCACTATTTTTGATAATTCTTTTGAAAATAATCAACTTGTTACGTAATCATAACTTTCAGTACACTAATATTAATTGAAGAAAATATTTTTTTAAAGGATTATATTGTTATTAAAAAAATTTAACAGGACATAGTGATGAATCCAAATATGTGTGGTTAAATTGAATCATAAACTTTTAAAAAACATTGAGATGATATAATGGAAGAATATTTAGTAAATGGTTCATAAATTAATATAAATTACTTTAAATGGTATTATTCTAGTTCTTAATTCATGACAACTTGACAAAACATATATCTATAAAATTTAATAGAAATATTATCCGACTAAGGCTATTAGTTGATGTGTAGAAGTAGGGTTAACTGAATAGTATACAAAAACTGAAAAGTTTACTTTAATAATTTGAATATAAAATTTTGAACATGGGTCTAATGTAACTAAAATTTTCTATGATAATATATATTGTATATCAAAAAAAATTCACAATTGATATATTTTTGAGATTTGGTGATTTTTGAGATGAAAAATGTTTTCAAGTTCAAAGATGTAATTTTAGAGAGAATATTTCACACCCCTAATATATAAATAAGCAGATCCAGTTCTATTAAAGGCATCAGTTATCCATTTTTAATATGAAAAGACTAGTATATAACTTCCAAGGGGGGATTTATAACTGATTAGGGTTTTATATTGTAATGATTTTTATATTGATAATAATACTTCACCCCCCTCCAATTATTTTCTCTTTATGTTCACTCCTTTATGATCCTCTCATATGAACTATTTAGGGGGGTAGGGGGGATAATATTTATTTTTAAAACTTTTTCCTTAATTTTTTCTAATTGTTTTATTCTATAGATTCATTTGTTGTTAAACTAATTACATGTGTGATTTCCTTTCATTCTATTCTATTATATTCTTCTTCCTATTTATTTATTATACTCTCTATTATCATTAGAATGATTCATATAGTGGAGTATAATTATAATTTTTATGTTAGAGATATTTTATTACATGAAAAAGTCTTAGTGTAGGATAATCACCATTAGAAAGGGAGGGTGTATAGTGATAACTTTTGATCTCTACATTGAGTAGAATAATGAGAATTAATTTTTTATAAAGAATAAGGATTGAATCACTATGAACTCCCCAAGACAAAAAATTATCATCAATAACATATTTTTTTTCTATGAATATATATATTTTAAATAAATTTTTTAAACCCAAACTATTTTATGTTTTTGTCTATAGTGTATTTTAGTTTATTATAAATAGTGATAATAGGATAATAGTGTTGTGTGAGTGGACACCTCAAGAGATTTACCAAAGGTCTTCCACAGTATTGTATACTTTTGAAAATAAAAATATATTGATTCTAAACTCTTGAAAAATCTTGTATAACAATTTGGAACCATTTTCAGGGTGACAAAAAACTGTCACTCACCATTTTTTTTATAAAAACTAAAAAAAATATAAATTTAAAAAACTAAAAATTAAAACATTATATCATGAAGATAAATATGTATTTTTTAGTTATTATTCTTATGAATGGCCTATTAACCAAATATTTGAGTCTATCTTGGAAGTATATTTAGGGATTAAAGTGAAATTAAATTTTAAAATTCTTAGATAAGTGAGAAACAAATGGAGATTCATGGAACATACATAATAGAATTCTTTTTTTTTTGTTCGAACGACAAAAAATAAGATAGTGAAGATGTAAATATTATTTCACCCACATTTAATGTTAAAAAACTC
Source organism: Viscum album (assembly GCA_963277665.1). Classification (NCBI taxonomy): domain Eukaryota; kingdom Viridiplantae; phylum Streptophyta; class Magnoliopsida; order Santalales; family Viscaceae; genus Viscum; species Viscum album. The sequence continues at coordinate 219,703,190 of OY728139.1, forward strand.
ATGGTGGTGATGAATAAACTATTTTAAGACCTATCAATTAATATCTCTCAACTATTTTTAGGTGACTTTCTTGATGAATACATTCTAGATGACACACATGTGGGGGATCAAGATGATTTAAATGAATATTGGTTTAATTTTTAATGTAATAAAATAATAAATTATTATATAATATTTAATAAAGAAACACCATTACCTTTCTATCACTTATTTTCCTCAGAATAAGATACCATTTAGGTGGCATAATTGGAAGGTTATAGGGGATTTAATACCTCTGGAAACTCAAAAAACCAAACTCTAAGAGGAATTAATAAAAGAATAAAAAAATTGATCCAATCCAATAAAAGGATTTAATATTTCCTTGGACCTATTTCTATATAAATTTCATGAAAATGAATTGGGTATTAACTAAACTTCATTAAATTTTCTATTTTATCCAACCAATGTATTTCCTTAGAGAGTGATGTAGAAGTAACCAACCAAGAGGTGGTGGTCAAATAATAATAAGATATCAAAGATCTCGTGGTGATGTGAATGAATCATCTATATAAAATTGAATACCACATGGAGGGGGAAACCGTAGAATTCAATACGGATCCGATATATTTTCATCCCATACCCTTTTCACTCCATTTCTCTATTTTTATATCTTAGTGGTTGGAACACCTCTTATTCTTTTATTTAGGGTTTCCCTCTCTTATCATCAAAAAATGAATGTCATCAGAAATAAAAAAAGTTTTTTATTGAGTAAGAAACCCCATACACCATTGTATTAGAGATAATGTATTATCATTTTTCAACATACAATAGTCAAAATCATATCACCCCTTGAGGTGTTCATCATAAGATTATCATTACTTTACTTGTGTTTAGTTTTATTTAGTTTTTTTTATTTTTTTATTTTTTTAAATTTTTATTATAAGTATGAAGTATAAGTAAATTTTAAGCCTAACTCAAAGATTTATTGAAAAATATATCCATGTTGTATCTCTCCTTAATAATAGTTTTACTTCCATATTATCTTAGATCAATATGATTTAAAATGATGAGAAGTTACATTTAATTATGGGAGAGTGTCAAACTACTAATGAAACTAGGGGAAAATTTGTTTATATCCATAATCGATGATCATGGATATAGACCTTATACAATTATATATAGATTTTAACAATAGTCAGGATGCTTGTGGATTCTATAGATGCGGATATATCTCCCAGGTCTATATCCATGATCATTGCATATGGATACAACACGCAAATATATGATTTTACATCACATTCTCACCCTATAACTATGAAAATAGGATCATGTCTATAACAATAATGAATAAACATGTTAAACCATCCATGGTTAGAGGGTAAAGAAAAAATAACTCAATTAATTTTCAACTGATATCTCTCACACCAATAAAATAAGTGTTACTCCCACTTCACTAACACAATTATTACGAATATATATATATATATAATATTTTATAAATATTTTATTTTTGATAATTAATTTATTATATTTCTATTCTTGAGTGAGAATTATAGAAATGGGAAGTTGTGACTAAAGATACAGGAACCATATTGCCATGGGTGGGGTCTTCTTGTGGCTATAGGTCACCTATATACATGAGCATATAGATCTATGAATATAGGGCCCAAATCTTGGGATTATATAGCCACCTAAAAATATTCCCATGGATACAAGGTACCTATAGCCATGGACATACCCTACCAATATATATAGGGGATTTCTTTCACCCTTACCATAATAAATGTTTTTCGCACCTAGGCACCAAAAAACCTATAGCCACACAACGTCCTGACATTGTCTATAGACACACCTAAAGAAAAAAGGATTTTTTTTCTCATGGATATAGGACACCAATATCCAATGACTATCTTTACCATGGTTATATCTTCATGGATAAAAAAATTAATATTATTGGAAGTTTGTGTTTGATTTTAATTTCCCTTATTTTTAGAAACATTATGATTCAATGAATATTCATGAATATCCTTTTTGTTGTTTTTTTACAGAGTTTTCAATTTTTTTCAATATTTTAATTATGGATGATTTTTTTTATTTTTGATAAGAAAGGGTTGTTGTAGTTGTTTAAGAAACTATCCTTATGTACTACTACTAAATGAGTTTAAGAAATTTTTCTTACCATGTTAAGAAAGATTCCTTAAAAAGTTAGATGATTCTTTTCCAATATTCAAGATCTTACTATAATGAATAAAATCATGTTTGTAGTTGAGATTTTATAAATGGGGAGAATTTAAAATTTTGATGAAAACTTTTTGATTTGTGGGTGTATAAAGTTCAATTTGAGACTATGTGATGTCTAAGAAACAAAGTGATAATGTTTTAACTTGTGATTTATTTGGATATAAAGTTTTTATGTTGTTAAATTATAAAAAAATTAAGTCACAAGTTATAAAATGTTCAAATATATAAAATCTTGGTGTTCCTACTAAATGCATAGTGATATCCACAATTTTCATAATAAAAAGGTCGATTGGATTGAGACTTTGTAACTCTAGTAAAAGATGAAAACTATGATGGTTACTAGAAATATATGTATAAATCTATATTGGATAGAGATGTATAATGTTCACCATATAGAGTGAATATTAAAATATTACCATAAAATGTTTAAATGGATAGATATTTACAATTTCCATTAGGCTAAAAATTCCTAGGATTTAAACTGAAGGTGATCAGATAGAGAAAGATGAGGAGTTGCATCAGACAAGGAATAAAGAAGTAAATCAGACTAAGAGAGTTAATGACGAATGAAGATTCCAAGTATGAGGTTTACATGTCAATATAAATAGACAAAGATACATTGTACAGAATAAAATCATTCACAAAATACGAATTCACTAGATAGATGATTCTATAAAGTCGTACTAGATTAATTTTTTCAATCTAATCCATGTATGAAGTTTGAGTGAACACAATATGGCTATATTAAGATATATTGATTCATCAGACAGATCAAATTTCAATGAAATTATTTGATTTTAATAAGATATAGGATCCATGTGAAGAATACTGGATATAGAAAGCTAGAATATACTATATTAATTTAATCATATGATCTTGATCAGATATAGGTGAGTTAGAAATAGTAGTACCAGACATAGGATTTATTGTGAAGGTACCAGAAAGGTATTTTACAGATTTAATTATGAGGATATTTAACTTAAATCTATAAATTATCTAACCATGAGGGTTCTAAGTTGTTCTTTATGTTGAGTTTAAGAACATTTTAAAAATATTAATTTTCCTAAAACATCAATAACTTTCTAGAGTGTTTTAGATAAATCCAACGAATTTGAGTAGAGTGGGAAAATGTATAATTAAATTTTTGGGATCCTAAACATTCTATAGGAAGAATGCCTATATTAGGGTTGAAATTATATCACAAATGAAAACTATTTATAAAAGTGAGGGAGCTGAATTGTTGAATATTTTTTAGAAAGAAAATTGTGAGTTCCACACCAAGTTTATCTTGGTTGAAAAAGAGGTACCATATAGAGGTACAATAATTATGTGTATTATAAAGAAGCACCAAAAATAAGTTTACTAAACATAGGTACAAAATATAGATTTATGGGAACCAAATGAATCTTTAAAAGATGAAGGTAGGGTTACATTAGTCAGATTCATTTAGGATAGAGAGTATATCATAAAGATAATTCTTGGATGAAGTTATTGTGAGCTATTTACAATGTTTATTATTGTTTTTCTTGAAAGAAAAGAAAACATTATAATTGATAAGATTCATTAAAATTATCTATCAGGATATGGAAGGAGCCTAATGATATTTGGATCAATTTTATTCACTTCATATAAAAGTAAATTTCAATGGAATGTTGAGAGTATCCATGATATGGATATAATCACCCATACTAGGCATGAACTTCATAAATGTTGTGTTCCATGATTTATATTTCTACATTTTTCTCTGTGTTTAGTTTAAATATAATGCTCAAATGTATAGAATGTATAACATGTTTTAGGGGTTAATTTAAAGTGAAAATAAATTGTAAATGATGAGCACTAATTTAACACCCCCTCTCAGTGGTTCTCATATTCATGGGAACTTCTAGTGGTATGAGAGCATCAAGGTTCCCCATGAAATATACTTATATTTATGATAATAAATTACCTCAACTTTTGTATAATAGTTGTATTCCTAACTTTGATAGAAAAATTTTCCTGGATGGAAATACATAATGAAATCCTATCTTTTATCTCTTGATCTATAGGTGATCATTACAGTTATAGTTGGGTTTCCACCGAATAAGAATGTTTCTCTACTGATATCTGATGGTGTTTTCAGTTCTTTTTCTAGGGCATGTGTTTCCGTATTGTTGGGGAATGGCGGCACTGTCTTTTGACCTGTATTCCCACTTTCCAAAGGTGGGAGGCATTCATTCCTTGTTCAGAGACGTTTTCTCCTTGATCGAAATGGGATGATGGGATGTCGATTATTTCTTTCGTGGATTCCTCCTAGAAACTCGTCACCTAGTCCGGGTATCCCTTATAGATTTAAGACGTTGTTCGTGAAACTCTTCCTAGTTCCATATCTTCATGGACACCAGTTAATTACACTGATTTTATTGGGACATTCCAAAGGGTCAAGTCAGGGCATCAACCTTTGGTCAGGGGAGTAGTCATGTTGGACATCACTGGTGTGTCTGGATGCTAGGACACTAGCGCGTCTAGGTTTCTTCCCCTTATTATAGGGCTTCTTTAGGGCACGGAATCCAAAGGAATCCCACGTCGAATGTAGGAAATCATATTCCATAGGCATGTATCTGGGGTTTTCCTCATATTCCCATGTTTAACACTGGGTATGCCACAGGTTTAATGCCCAACGGAGATGGATCAGACTGATCATAACACTGATCAGAGTGGATCGGATGGGTACAACCCCTAGAGGGAGCACTGATGTTGGGGCCAACGTGTGGTTATCTTCCAAGTTGTTATTGAGGGGAACGAGGAATGAGGTGGCATGATCCCACCGGGATGTGGCGGCCCGGGTAAAAATCAGGATGGATGATGTATGGTTAAGTGAAGTGAGTGGAGAATGAGATGGAGTCGAATCAAGGATGACGGTGATGTTGGGAAGAGACCTCCTATGTATCCCTGTGGTAGGGAATCAAAGTCCTAGTAGTTTATCTGATGATAGCATACTGTCGATTGAGGATTTCAACGGACTACTACTGGATGGGGTCACATCGGCTTACCGCTGGACGAGGTCACAACGACTTACCGCTTGATGGGGTTGATCCTCATGGAATATTCCTATGTACCCTGCCTAGGAGATATATATCAAACCCACATAGTACATATGAGATGGGGGTCGGTGGACCAACGCGAATAAGGACCTGGGGTCCAGATGGATGGTGGGATTGAACCTTGTGGAGGCTTCATACATATCATTCCTTTCAAGGGATCAAAGTTTGCGTAGTTCAGGTAGAGTGGGGGAATCGATGTAAAGGAGGTCAGAGTGACTGGGTATTGGGATTGAACCTCAGGGAGGCTTCTTACGTACCCTACCTTGGCAAGGATAAAATACCTCGTAGTTTAGGTTGGAGTTTGGTGAACTCGCATGAAGGGGGTCGGAATGACCAAGTGTTGGGATTGAACCTTAGGGATGCTTCCTATGTACCTTGCCTTGGCAAGGATCAAATACCACATAGTTTAGGTTGGAGTTTGGTGAACCAACGTGAAGGGGGTTGGAACAACCGGGTGTTGGGCTTGAAACTTATGGAGTCTTTATACGTACCTTATCTAGGACACAAGGATCAAAGAACTCATAGTTCTTGAATGGGGGCATTTAGGGGCTTACGCTCTGAGGAAGCCCGATTTGTTGGTGAACCGACTTGGAGGGGGGTCAGAGCGACCGGGTATTGGTCTTGAACCTCAGGGAGGCTTCCTACGTACATTTCCTTGGCAAGGATCAAAGACCACGTAGTTTAGGTGGGTGGGTTGTGGGGATTACACTCTAGGCTTCTTGGATAGGATGTCATGGTTGATTCTTTCTCTAAGACCACGTGAGTCATGCTTGGTGTGAGAAACAAGAGAAAACAAAGACCCGGTGATCATGTCGCGAAAGGTTCATCCTTGGGAAGTAGAGTGGGGACACGCTTAGTTGGCGGCCCAAAGAGGAAACAGGGTCTTATGTGTGGTTAGAATCCCAAGTGATGGAGATTGGGACTTACTCCAGGAGGGAGGCTCGGGTGGAGACAAAACCCATTGGGAGAGGGATTTTTCACCCAAGAAGAGAGGAGGAGCAGGGGTACTGCCTCCTGCCAGGAAATCTAGGGGTTACACTAGGGTGGTTTCCCTTTCCCCGCGGACAGACGCTGCTCCGATAAAGAGGTTGTCATTACATATGAGGAATGATTTCTCTCCCATGGAGACCAGTGGGCATAGAAAATGTCTTAGACAGGGCACCCCATGTGCGAGGCACAGGGTGAGGTCACAGTTTAACGCCATGTGCTAAGGACGATGGCGCTTGGCAGTTTAGAGTCCTACAGCTCGGATGAAGTGGGTACACTCTGCACCCCTAGGACTTACATAACCGGCACCTTCTACACCTTAGTGAAGAGAAGGTCATGCAATGCCTTGGTCATGGGTTGTTGTGAGGTGATCCCACTGGGGGTCACCATTAGCGTGGCTATGCGAAGAAGAAATAGTCATTAGTGTTCCTATGCAAAGAAGCATGAGGTGAAGCAACGCAATTTGAAACACTGACCAAGGGACTTTAAAGCTTCGTATGAGCCTAGAAGGTCGTATGGGAAAACAGTGTGTGTCATAGATGTTTTGGATGTGGGAGGAGCCTGGAAATGATGTCTGGAAGAGAGACATCGAACACATATGCACAAGAAGGGAGGCTTGCGTGTAAAAAGTAACAGTTGCACGAAAAATGCCGAGTCAGCGCGTAATTGAGGTACATGCGCGGAAAAGACCGGTTCGGTGCAGAATTGAGCTGCTTGTATGGAAAAGGACGGGTCAGTGCGCAATTGAGTCGCCTGTATGTAAAATCCCAGTTCAGCGCACAATTGGAAAGTCTGAGCATGTAAATGGGAGCCAAGGTTTTGCGCGCAAGTAGAGGAGATAGCGCACAAGGAATAAGGGTTACACATAATTTCAAGATTTTGCGCACAATTGGAAGAGCTAGGGTGTAATTGGAAAGTATTGAGCACAATTTGAAGTGATTGCGCACAGGGGATGGGACTCAAATGGATTTGGTCATGGGTTAAGACCGAGTGTTCTCATGTGAAGGCGGACCCCGGGGTGACCTATCACGAAAAATACCATACCTAAAAGCCATCTTTTGTGCATAGGAGAGGAGGATTTCGCACAGAGGAGATAGTTCATATTCTTCAGCCGTCGGAAGTTGAAGGGGTTTCCTTCTATTTATAAGCGCTCAGGGTCGCCCGATCCGCGTGAAAATAGTTCTGCGTGAAAGTTGGCACACCAGTGTTGGCAGTGAGAAAGATCATCCACATGGGGGCGGCGCGTGCGACTTTCCACACCCACGTTCGGTGGTGTGGAAGTTCCTGCGCCGGCACAGAAGTTTTCGCAGGGCGCGGAAGTTTGTGCGCAGGCTCAGAAAACTTCCTCAGATCTCGTGGTTTTCTGCACGGGAGAGATTTTTTTCGTGCACACCTGATATTTTTTCACACATCCCCTCCAGGACCCCCAGAATGGATCACCAGGTCAAAATATGTCTTCGCTTTTTCATGCCAAAACCTCCTCCAACCCTTGAGCGTTTTTCGGCATCTAAAAATTCCCCCCACCTCAGAATCAGATCAGCAAGGGGAGAAAAGGTCAGATTCCAAGGGAAACACCGAGTCACATAACTTCATGTAGTCCATTCACGAAAAACCCGCAGATGCGTGGAAAACTAGGAAGTGGTGAAGAAATCCCTTTTACGGGCGTGAAAACCCTGCAGATGCGCAAAAATCCAGGAAGTGGTGCACAAATCCCTTTCGCACGTGAAAAAATGTTGTAGATGCGTGAAAAGATAGTAAGTGGCGCATAAATCTCTTTTCGCGTGCGTGAAAGTTCTACTCAGCACTTATAAAACCCTCACGGGTCCCTCAGTCCATACAAATTTTTCTCGTGCGATAAGTCCTAATCTCTCATGCGCGAAAAACTTCCCTTGTCTTGTGTGGAAAATCGCTTCGGTTGCGTGTAATTCCACGAGTCTAGCCATCATTTTACATGCAAACCTGGGGTTTTTTGCACCAACTCCTGATTTTTCGTGCCACCTTTTAGTTTTTAACACCGACTTCTCAATTTTCGTGTCGACTCCTTGAGACCTCACCAGAAGAAGATGGCTGCTAATATGTATGACATTGAGAGATAAGTTGTGCTCTCCAATCGAAGGGCTGAGTTGGTTGCCAACCCTGAGGTTTATGGAACCCAAAATATCATATCTGGTAACCATACTCTCTTCAACATGTTGACCCCTGCCTAGAAGGAGTATGCACTATCTAACAATTTTCCGATATGCGACTTCGGTATTTTGGAGAAGGTACACGTGCCCCGATTTGAAGTCGACACACCGCGGTCATGGGTGACCTGTGAGGATGACCTACCTCGATATAATATCACTGACAATGTTCATCCTACCAGAAAAACCAGGCATATAGATGTTTACGTCCTGAATCCCAGGACCAGGAATATTTTGGGAAGTGACCCAGTCGTAGAGGATTCTCTGGCCCATTATGCAAGTACTTTCCAATATAGTGTCACTGACGAAACTAAAGTCTGGCTATAGAATTAGGATCTCTGGTCTGGAGGAAATTTCACCAGTGAATGGGCATGGGGGTATTCGGTATGCCATATGTGTGACTAGTTTGGGGTCGAACTGTGGCACATTGGGTAGTTCGAGGCTGTGTGGATGTTGCAATTCCATTTCTACCATCAGCATAAACTTGGTCCTGATATGTTTACCCAATAGTCCCCAAATACCAATACCTTCTATATTCACCATGGGGAACTTGGTATCAGCCTTTGGGACATTCATTGCATCAGGGGTATCCCTTTGGATGGGCATCAATACGATGAATTCCTTCCAACAATGAACATCTAGGGAGAAAGATCACAAACTCCTATCCTAACATGGAATCTGTAGAAGCTGGATAAGGAGAGGTTGGGGGTCAAGGACTTTTTGAAAGATATCACCTACAAAAAATGGTTTAGCTTTTTTCTAAAAAGATATATGGAAGTCAAGATGCTGGGGTGAAGAAGGTGGTGTCCGATCGCGGCACAGAGGAGATAAATCGGATCGTACTGGAGGATCCTGGAGGCGGGGGAATATCAATCATGGGGCTTCAGTATAAATGAGATTCGGGACCCGAACGTCCGATACACCGGATTTCTTGAAACCTTCCTAAGTGGGTGGCTCCTACCAGTGAGGGACATAAGGATGGTAGTTCATCCAGTGACCTTGGTAATGGATGGCATCATGGCCGCTAATCATAAGTTCAATCTAGGATTCCATGTTTGGCCCACTTTTACACCATTCTAGGGTGCATTTTGAGAGGGGGTCACTGAGGAGGATATGTGTTCCCTTATAGGTCATTCATGGCTGGGTCATGGCTCATTGTGGTGGGTATACCTTTCTAAATACCATTCATCCTCTGAGTAATGGCATGCGACCTTCCTTGTTGAACATTGCTGGGGTTATTTCATTGACGCTCAACGAGGAGGGGGTAAGGATCAGAATCAGAAATCATGACAACTTCACTTTTAGCCCATTCCCCACCCTAACTGGATAGATGATAGACAATGGTAAAGTCTCACTGGAGCAAAGGGAATACTTCCAAGGCATCATAGGTGGGGTGCTTGTGGCCCGGATTGAAGGGAATATCCTTTGTGAGCCCTAAGTGCTATCAAGATTTGTCACGCAGTCTGGGTGCCTCCAGCGGATGCCGAAGAAAGTGTATACAGATGTCCGGGAGGAGAGTAATCCTTGCGTTCTTCTCCAAATGTGGCTGATGTTCATAGCCTAAGGCTCTGGTGATGTCATTACCTTTCCCCCCACCGGAGTTGATGTTGGCCTCTCGACAGAATATTCTGAACATTGGGTCATAGCATACCCTAAGGGGCTTTTGTGTAAGAGAGTTCTGCAGCTCAAGGTATCCATTGTAGAACCTAGTCAGCAAGAGAGAATACAGGGTGTTGTTGGGGAGGAAAGTCTCGAAGAAAGTAAGGCAACTGGGCCCACACAGGTCGGGACTACAGCAGCGGGAACGTCACACAGCATGGTCGAGACTTTGTCGCCCAGGGGGAGAGGGGATCACAGAGTGGTCAGGGAACTTCCCAGGAAGAAAATAAGATATCTTCTTCAACCTTCCGATGATGCAATCTTCATGGCTCTATGGTCATCCTGGTTGACCCTACGGAAGTCGATGGACTTCGAATCCCTCTGGAAAAAGATAATATGAGACGGAATCTAGCTGCCAGAGGTCGAACTCATCCAGGTTGATGACAGGGTAAAATTCCATCATCGGCATGCATACATGATGGCCATGGATGCGTATACACACCAACGAGGTCAGCTTGAGAAACCACCCCTCCTGGTGAAGGTAATGCTCGACCAGGAGCATGATCCAAACAAGATGCCACCCGAGGATGACGATAGCAGTGAGGAGTTGGAGGGAAGTAAGAAGGAAGAGGAGGAGGTGGAAGGAGAAGGTGAAGGAAAAGAGAAAGAAGGAGGTGAGGGAGAAGAGGAGCTCGAAGGTGGAGGGTCTCAAGGGATGTCCCACTATGGGGGCCTTCAGGAGAGTGGTGAGATCATTGGGTCTGATGTAGACATAACTAAGCTACTCGCAGTATGTCTCATCCCTTATCTATCCTTCCCCTTTATTTTTTTTCTTTGTAACCCTCATTCAGATCTCCTTATTCTACTCAGGTGCATATCGGCGCCGACCAAGAGGCTCCATACAAAGGGGGTAGGCTCCAATAGAACAAGGTGGGGAGTCGACGCCCATTATTGAGCTAACAAGTGCTAAGGGATCCCCCACCATGACAGCTCCTGTAGCGATGGGAATGCCAGAGGCCGATGCACTGAGTTCTTGTAAGTTTTTTATCACTTAGCTGCTTGCATGGGCTATTAGAGAACCCAGATGATCAGGGTATTCATTGTTTGTGCATTAATCATGACATTGGAGGCTCGTCAGGCTGCCGAATCCAGACCATCCGTGAGTGATTCGATGGAAAATGTGTTGGCCCATTCAAGTAACATTTCCCAAACCGAGTCGGCCCGGGCACTTAGTGAATAAAGAGTTGTATATATTAGTGGTATTAATGCTAGGGAAAGGCCTGAAGTTGTCGAAGGAGCTGTTAAGACTGAGGCGAGAGAGGAAGGCCGCCCAGATGTTAAAGATCCCAACCCCTTGGGAGGAATATCTGAAAAAGACCATGATGTTGATCTCTTGGCTGCTTTCCCCAACTATCGTCCTGCAGATCCTGAGGAGATAGATGATTCTGATTCAGAGGTGGCCAATGAGAGCCCTATGATTCAGCACAAGGTGTGGAAGTGTATCAGGTGCTTTCTCATTCAGCCTCATATAGAATTGCTAAAATGGATGGGATCGATCCACACCCGGTTGCGCTTTCTCTGTGCTGGAGGGGTGGATGATCACCATCTTCATTTGAAATTCCATGACTACATGGCCCAGAAGTTGCATGAGATCAGCCAATGCTCCGGCGTTTCCCGGTATCAGAAAGAGTCAGGGAGTACCAGAGTTTTCTTGAAGGTAGAACAAGAGGTATGACACCATGAAGGATAGATGAAATAAAAGGAGGTATTCATTGCCAATTGTTCTAAGCTTGTGGAGAAATTGAGGGCCTAGCTGGAGGATGCCCAAGAGCATCTAGTGGAAGCGGGTCACCAAATGACTGAACATCAAACTGAATAGGCATAAGCATAGGCTAGGTCAGGTGCATTGTGCTATGTGGCCACTGATGAAGAGAGAGCTCTCAGGGGGGAAGCAATCATAGAGGCCACAATACAAAAGGTAGCAGCATTGGAATGATCTATCCAAGAAGTGAATCCTTAAGGGACATATTTTGGTCGAACTCATAAACTCATTTATCCTTACTACCTCTTATTCTGAACTGCATGTATGGATAGATGTATAATATTTACTTGTTCGTTTGTTTTAATGCATTCAAATAAAATCCTAAAATAAATAGTAATCCATTTATAAGCTCACATGAGTCATACCCAGTGTGATAAACAAGGGATTCTCGTACTTATTACTTAGTTTGAATGTAGGAGTACCAACCCAGCTTCGGGCACCCGAGGTTCGAACAACCAGTTTGGATTCATGGGAAGAGAAGGGAGAGGCCTGATTAGGGGAAGAGGACCTCAGAACATTCGACGTGTCATCTTCCCAATGTGCTCTAGTGCACGAGCGGGGTAATGCCAGTGGTGTTTGGAATCAATACAAACATAAGGGAGTGGAAAGTGTGAATCACAATACCCCAGATTTGGAACACTATGGGGGTGGCATGACAATAGAGGATAACTATTGACCGTGTTCGAAACATAGTATCCATATTGTATTATCCTGAAATGGGGATGAAAAATGAGGTCCGACTGCTGACCATGTTTGAAACATGGGGCTTGATTTAGAATGTTATCTATTAGTCATCCGGAATGTTGGCCCAGTATAGCAGACAAGTCATTGGCCGAGCATCCATACTGTTAGGGGGTTCTTTTAGATATGAAAGTGGGTGAGGGTCTGAATAAAGGGCACGCAAAGTGTAGAAGTTGGAGTGGTGGTTTGCTCGAATGGAATCCAACACTCTTGGCGTTACGCCACCTTGGTGGGAACACATTAGGTGGGTGCACCGGTCTGATTATGGATCATTACTTCTTCTAAACAGGACCTATCTGGTGAGGAAACTGTCACCTCCCAATGTTATTATGGGGCATCCAGAACTTGTTCAGGGTAGAATTGCGGTTATAGGTTTCCCTGAAAGAGTTCAACCCAAGGGGCCGAAAAAGAGGAGGAAACAGGATTTCCAATTCCTGGGGCAAGACCCGAAGACGAGGTGCCTAGGAATTCCTACGTATCCCATGAAGATGGGAATCAAGACACACATATTTATAAGGGTGGCATGGTAATATATTGATTCCAGAGATAAGGTCATGCAGGTATGGCCCTTGCACCAAGAGAAGCGTCATTTGATATATCTTGTTTGACCTTTAGGATGAATGGATGTGTTTTTTTTTGTGAAGAGATGGGCCTAATATGGAAGGTCCAGGTATCGCCATAGGAATCACGCCATATGTAGGCATTGACAAATGTTATGGTTTGTAACTGATACCAAACATTACGTCCCCTCAGGTGAGGACATCACAATGTAGTGTCATTTTTCATCATGTGTCCAGGACGATAATGTCACAGTTTAGGGTCATGTGATGGGACCGACTATGCATTTTTAACATCGTGCAGGTTAGACGCAATAGTTTAAAGTCATGTGGTACTAAGCATCATAGTTTAAAGTCATCGGGCTCATATGTATATAGGAGAGGTGAGGTTCTATAAGGGATGAACATGGAATGATAAAGCATACCCGACGTGAACGAGGACAAGGTCCACACCATACCATGTGCAATTTTGAGGAGGAAACCTCGGGTTGAGGGGCCAGGAAAGATTAGAGGATAAGGGGCAAGAGAAAATAGCTCCCAATTGAGCTGGACCCAAAGACGATATGTTCGGGTGTTCCTGTGTATCCCATGAGAATGGGAATCAAGCCACACATAGTTCTTGAAGGTTCCTTTTAACGTCGTGCGGGATAACATATAGTTTAATGTCATGTGGGACAGGTAGTAGGGGGGATAACTCATAGAAAGGTGCATATGTGGTGTGGCTAATGCAAACCCAATGTGAATGTGGACATAATCTCATACCACGCCACGCAGTCCAATAAGAGTTAAAGCCCCGAATTCATAACATAAGGGATAAATTAGTGGAACTCGATTTGGACCCAAAGACAAGACGTATAGGCGTTCCAACATATCCCGTGGGAATGGTAATCAAGTCGTACATAGTTCTGGAAGAGATATTAGTTTAAGGTCTTAAAGCTCGGACTATAGAGGATCGAAATCCCTCCAAGTAAGTACAGCCCTCAACCCGATCCCTAAGCCCACGTGAGTCAAACTTGGTGTGGGAAACAAGGGCGGAATAGGTGATTAGCCACTAAATGAGGCTAATATTCACTGTTAATATATATAATATTCATGTTATTTATTATTCATAAATACCATTTTTAGTGCATTTTACACTTTGAACATCATTTCACATTATGATTGTAATTCCTTCTTAAAATGCACTATTATGTGGTACATTTATTAACATTATTTAAAGTACCCAATGATCATGATTTTAGTTTAATATTTAATTTTTAGGTTTATAATTATATTGGTAACAATTCATACTTGTGGAGTGTTGGAATATTCACATTTTAAGACCACCAAAATGAGATTTCATGCAAACAATTCTGGAGAAGGCAGATTGGACACCATCCCACTGATGAGAATGTGGGGCCCAAAATACAGGCCCAATAAAGCCCATATTTCGTGAGATTCTAAAAGACATATATTGGAACAAATAAGTTTTCAGGATCCAGTGCTAATTCGGCCTCCATTGTGGTTATTCAGGCGGCCCATGTTGAAGATAAAATTCTGAGCCAGATTCTACGGCCGAGAAAACATCTTACCAATCTAATCATGTCTCAGAATCCACAACTCCAAATGGGTCCAAATTTTACATGGGGTTATAAGACATCTGGACTCCATTTTATTCGTCTATTTACTACTCTAATTAGTCAATATAGAATTATTTACAAGCACTTATGTTCGGTGGTTTCAAGTTGGCTGCCACCTCGGGTCAAGAGTGGAAAAGTCCAAGTTCTACAAGTTTTCCACCACCCTAGGCCTACCATAATCAAGTGGGATGCTTTGTAATATTTGAGGCTCAACCCAAGGCTCCCAAAATTCCTATTTAAGGTAGTGGTTAGGGAGTAGTTTTTCATCTTTGGTGCTTGGTTTCATTGTAGTGTTATGCTGCCGCTTTGTGTTTGTAATCGCATTTCTTTATCATGTGAGTTGTTTAATTTAGCTAATTTTCTTAATAAAAGTTATTCCTTTACTATTACTCTATTCTTATACATATCACGTTGATACCGTTGGTTCACGGTGTGAATTTATTCACACCATACTTTGTAATATTTATCACACAACGGTGGAGTGATCGATTTTTGTTGTTATTTTTACTTCTTCAATTCCACCCTTGTAAGTCTACTTCCCACTTCCGTTGAAGACATGTCATCAATAGAGGGATAACTATTTTATGGGTTGATCTAAGGTATTAGAAAAGGGCTGGATTGGATGTTATTTCTCACTCCATTAATGTATAATGACTTCTTTTAAATGAGATTTTTATTTGATGATTTTAAAACCTCTTCATCCTTATTGAATTTAAGGTCACACATTTCAAGTGCTAATACGAACCTTTACCATGAAGTGCTCAAAACATTGATCCTTCAAGTTTATAGGTGATTAGTATTAGGTTTTGTAGGCATTAAACCATTATGTGATTATTTTGTTGGATCTTATTAAATGAACCCATCTCAAATATAAGAAATTGAAATCATTAAAAAAGGAATTCATCCAATTCACCCTGAGTGATAACATAGGATCAACTCATTACCTTAATTTGAATTAACTTAAATATGTTATTGATCCTTTAAACCCATCTAAAATCAACCCAAGTTGGCCACTTCATAGCCAAAAACAGTCCTTAGAATGTGCGTGTCTATATGTTACTTCTTAGGTCTCTGAGGATTCGATAACCTAATCTAGACTACAAAGACCATTCTACCTTCTTATCTTGGGTAAATTTGAGCGTGAATCAAGATATTTTTTCAATACATGGAATGCGCACCAAAGGGAAGCTGGTTCGGATCCCCTAATGATTCCTTTACCGCAGCTTTTGTCCTCCTAACGTGCAAATGCGCACTGAGGGATAGTTCCAGGAGTGTCAACATTCCATTTTGACATGATGGGGTGGAAAATAATGAGAACCATGTAACCAACATTCAAGGCTTAAAGGGGATAGCATGAAGGTGGAGGATAACTATTGACCGTGTTTGAAACACATCATCCATATCGTGTTATCCTGAAATGGGGACAGACAAATGAGCGTCGACTGCTGACCATATTCGTAACACGGGACTTGTATCGATTTGTTGTCTAAAACCCTAGAGGATGTTAGCCCATAATGGTAGGAGAGCCCTTAGGCCTATCATCCATGCCATTTAGGTGTCCCTCTGGGTGTGGAAGATTATGGAAGCCCAAATGAAGGGGAACATGAAGCCTGGAAGGTGGGTGTGAACATGTCCAGGTAAAATCCGACACTCCAGACGCTGAACTAGAGTACTCTTGGGCACATTGGTGAATCACTGAAGAGGGTTGAGGGGCTGAACTTGAGAGTGGATGATTCTAAAAGATGAGTATAGAACAAGAGGATAGAGAACTCTCGGGAGAAAGAGGTACATGGCGTGGTTGTTACAAACCCAACATGAATGAGGACATAATCCTATACCACACCATATACCCCTCTCCCTGGGAAAGTGCAGGCCAAGGGTCCAAGGTGAAAGGGAGATTTCTAAGATATGGGGATGGACCCGAATTCTAGATGTTTGGGCAGTACTACTTATCCCATGAGGATGGGAATAAAGCCACATGTAGTTCTATAAGAGGGTAATGTGCAGTTTATTATCATGAAGTAAGGACGCAAATGGGTAAGATACCCCCAAACAAGGGAGGTGTACGGCACGGAGAGTAACCCGACTTAAATGAGAACATAATCCCTTACCACACCATATAATCATTAGAGAATACTTGGGACGGAGGCCCGAAAAGGCCAAGGGGCCTGATTCTGGGCCTCGGACTGAAAGTCCTAGCCAGTTTTTAGTTTAACGTCTTGTAGTGAGGATGAAGGTAGGGGTAAGTTATTTCATCCAGGGATGTGTACAAAATGTCAAGTAACCCAACATGAATGAGGACATAATCCCACACCACATCGTACAACCCTAAGTGATAACTTGGGCCAGGGGCATAAAAATGACAAGGGGCCTAAAGCTGGGCCTCGAACGGAAAGTCCCGGCCAGTTTTCAGTTTAACATCTTGCAGTGAGGATGAAGGTGATCTTAGTTTAGGGTCATAGAGATCGGACCGTATATTCCTAGTTTAATTTCATATGCATGGGACAGATATGGATAATCACCGTGCTTATGGAAGACCACAAAGTGACAATGATGATCGTGGAAAACTTTTGACCAGGTTCGCAACACAGTATCCACCCTTGTGTGACTGGAGGTTGGGGTAAACAATTGAGCATCAACCACTGACCGTATTTGCAACATGGTACTTGTATCAATTTGTCTCTTAAAATATTCTAGGGTGTTAGCTCATAATGGTAGGAGAGCCCTTGGTATGAGCATTCATTCCATTCGAGGGCCCTTTTGGATATAGAGGGTAATAGAAACCCAAATGATGGGTCATGCGGAGCACAACAAGGCATGTGCTCGTGGAACAAATGATAAATGAAGGAAGGGATATCTCAAGTGGATATGTGTGGAATAAAGAAATAGCATGATATGAATGAGTACATGAGTCCATACCGCACCACACAATCCTAAATGTGAACTTGGGCCAGGGGCCCGAAGGGGTCGAAGGACCTGAGGCTGGGCATCCTGGCCAACTGTAGCCATATGACCTCTTGTACGATTATCACCTCATCACAGCTCTTGAGCCCATATGAGGAGTACTTGGTGTGGGAAACAAGGAGTAAGATTCAGCTTTCCCTATCATATAAGGGTTTTGTAGTTGGCATCGCTTGATGGGAGTCGCAACTCAAAGATACAGCGGGCAGGATGAACCACCACACTCAATGTTTGGGATCTACGGGGGTGGTGACAGTGACAAAAGATAGCCACTGACCATGTTCGAAACACAGCATCCTTATAGTGTGACCTGAAATGGGAACAACAAATGAGCATCAACCACTGACCATATTCACAATGCGGGTCTTGTATCAATTTGTAGCTCAATATCCTCGAGGGTGTTGGACCGAAGTGGTAGGAGAGCCCTTGGGCCAAGCATCCATGTCAGTCGAGGGTCCTTTTGGATGTGAAATATGATGGAGTCCCAATCAAAGGAGTGGTTGAAACATAGTTGTGCCCATGCATTTTAATGTCAAGCATGGCGGTGAGAGTGATGGACATCTCCAGGGAGTGGGATGTATAGTGGGATCGAGATGAGCTCGACGTGAATTGGGGAAAAAGCATGTATCATACCATATGTCTTGACCCAAGGGGAGATTCTAAAGTTTGGGATGGGACAACAGATAAAATGTCCGGGCGTTCCTACGTATCCCATGAGGATGGGAATCAAGCCGTACGTAGTTATTAAAAGGTTATTCAGTTTAACGTCGTGCGGTGAGGACGTGGGAGGATAAAAGAATGGGGAGGGGAACATGGTGCGAACGTCATAATCCTGACATGAGTGGGGATAAAGAAGCCTACATTATACCATGCAAGGACCCTCGGAGAGAACTATACCCAGGGGGGATAGTCAAAGAGAAGAGTCTGGGGGCTAGACTTAGGACCGAGTGTCTAATAATTCCTACGTATCCCATGCATATGGGAATCAATCTGTACATATTTATAAGGGTGTAGTTTAACGTCTTATAGAATGACATACAATTTAACTTCATGTGGGACATTTTATAGTTTAAAGTCATGTAGGACTGGGTAGTTTAGGGTCATGTGGGACCAAACAGTTTAGGGTCATGCCGGATCAGATAGTTTAGGGTCATGCTGGACCAAATAGTTTAGGGTCATGCAGGACCATTCTGGATCAGGAAAATTATTTCCTGAGGAATTTAGCATTGGTGGGAGGATTTATGCGCTCATCATCCATGGTTACCAGCGAGTACGCACCATTGGGGTAAACCTTGTGAACAACGAAAGGTCCTTCCCATTGGGGCTCTAACATGGGTGGTTTCCTGCCAGGTATCATTGGTGTCCAAAGGGCCAATACCAGATCACCTTGTAGGAAAGATCAGAGGTGGTCCTTCTTGTTGAAGGCTCTGGCCAACTTGTTCTGGTGTCTTTCCAGGTTGTGCAGGGCACGAAGCCTGTTCTCATCAAGTGCTTCAAATTCAGTAATACGAACTTCCACTACTTTATTTGGAGCCTACTGGTCATTGACCGATGTGCGTAATGAAGGAAACTGAATCTTGATGGGTAGGACGACCTCAGTTTCGTACACCAGGGAATATGCAGTCACCTGGTTGGAATTACGAGTCTTTTTCTGATAATCCCAAAGGGAATTGGAGAGCTTGTCTGGACAACTCTTTTTGTTCTGACCAACCATTTTTTGAAAAATGTTAGAGAGGGTATTGTTAAACTCCTCGATCTACCCATTTTCTTGCGTGTGGTAGCGGGAGGTATGGTTAGAAAAGATTTTGTACTTGGTGTACAATTTCTTCAACTCGGCTGATTGGAAGTTGGTACCGTTATCAGTGAGCGTGGCATGAGGGACTCCAAATCGTTTGATTATTTTGGAACTCACAAAGTCAACAATGGACTGGGCCTTGACCTCCCTTAGTGGAACTACCTCTACCCACTTGGAGAAGAAATTTGTAGCCGTTAGGATAAATCTGCACTGGCGAGCTGTCACTGGTGGATATGGTCCCACGACATTGAGTCCCCACATCGAAAATGGACAAGAGTACTTGGTGGAGTAGAGAGGCTCTGGTGGCTGATGCATAAAGTTAGCATTAATTTGGAATGCATGACATATCTTAGAGAACTCGATGCCATCATGGATCACAGAGGGCCAAAAGTAACACAGTCTCTAGATCTAGTGAGATAGCTTCGGCCTAGTCTGGTGGGCCTCGTAGGAACCGGCATGAAACTTCTACATGACCTGATAAATCTAAACTCCATGGATGAAATGGATGATAACACCATCGAACCCATGCTTGTAGAGGATATGATCGTGACTGGGACCGTCTTAGAGGGTAAACTGTAACGTGCAGTGTCGGATTTGCTTGCGCTCGGCCAGATCATCCGGAAGGTAACCGTGTTGGAGGTATTTGACAAAGGGGGATCTCTAGTCAAGATTCACTTCAAACACTACATCTGGGGGTCCTGACGTGGAGGCTCCGGCAGTAAGATGGCTCACCTGTAGGCCGTCATCATCATCTGGGGAGACAGGAGCAATGACTCTTTGATGTGCCACACGGATAATCAGATCATCCTACTTGGGTTCTGAAAGTGATACAGCTAGGCTAGCCAGGGCGTCAGATCAACCGTTCTAATATCGAGGGACATGAGTAACTTCTGGCCGAGATGGTAACTGGGCCATTAGCTGGAGAGTGCATTCCAACAATGGTACGAGCTCTGGATTTCTGATGACGTAGTCACTATTGATCTGCTTGATGACTAGTTCGGAATCCCATTTCACATGAAAATGTGGCACATCAATCTCGAGGGCCAGTTCGAGGCTAGTGATGAGAGCCTGATACTCTGCCTCATTTTTGGTGCATCCTTCTGAAAACAGGAATGAGTACGGCAGAATGTCTTGTGTCAGGGTAATAAAGATGATACCCAAGCCTACCCTGTTGAGCCTAGGATCATTGAGCCTCCTGCCGGTGGGGATTCGAGAAGCACCGTCAAAGTGCATCTTCCAGAACGGAATGGCTTGGTATACCGAGAGGATTGCCTCATTGGGGAAATCTATATTCAATTACTGGTCAGCAGGATCCATATGGGCAGCAAGAAAATTTTCCAATGCTTTCCCCTTAATAGGTTTCTGAGGGACAAACCTGATATCGAACTGTGGGAGAATTACTGCCCACCGAGCGAGACAACCCGACAAAATGGGGTGGTTCAAAATGTACTTCAGTGGTTCTACCCAAGACACCAGTTGTAAGTCATGGTGCTGCAAGTAATGTCACAATTTTTGTACTATGAATACCAACGCAAGGCAGCTCTTTTCGTTGGGGGAGTATCTGGTCTTCATATCGAGGAGCATGCGGTTGAGGTAGTAAAGGTTGTTCTCCATCCCCTCATTGTTTTCTGGGTGAGAAGGGCACCAATAGATCGTTCCAGGGTAGTCACATAAAGGATTAGTGGTTTTTTGGAGACGGGTGGCATCAAGACTAGAGGCTGGAGCAGATACAACTTGATTTCCTCGAACGTGGTCTAGAACTCTTTGTCCCATTCGTAAGCGGTTCCTTTCTTCATGAGCCGAGAAAAGGGCTTACACTTTCCGTCCAGATTTGCAATGAATCGTTGTATGTATGATAAGTGTCCTTGAAAACCTCAAATCTCCCAAATATTGCTTGGGGGAGGCATCTGGCTGATGGCCTTGATCTTCTCTGGATCGATCTCGATGCCCCTATATCTGACAACGAAGCCAAGAATTTTTCCGGAGGTGACCCCAAAGGGACATTTTAATGGGTTCATCTTCAAGTGGAGAGAATAGAGGAATCCAAATACTTTCTCAAGGTCTTTGAGATAGTCCTGGTGCTGAAAATATTTTACGACCAGATCTTCCACGTAGCATTCCACCAATGTCTCGAGGATTGGATTGAATATGCGATGCATGGACGATTGATAGGTAGCACCTGAATTCTTTAAACCGAAGGTAATTACTTGGTAATAAAACATACTTTGTGGTGACTTGAAGGCTATAGACTCCTCTTCTTTGAGGGAAATTCATATCTGGTTTTACCCGGAGTAACCATCCATGAAGGAGAGGGATTGGAACCCAGGATTAGCATCGATCAACAATTCCATCATGGGGAGGGGAAAATCATCCTTCAGACAGTGACGGTTGAGATCACGGAATTCAATGAAGACTCTGATCTGTCCATTCTTCTTCCTGACTGGTATGATGTTGGCCATCCATTCGGGGTACTAGACCTCCTTAACAAAATTGGCTCTGATGATCTTATCAACTTCCGCCTCTACCATGGCACTGTGAGAAGGGTGCATCTTCCTGGGAGGCTGCTTGAACTCATGGTGATTTGCAGGGAGACTGAGGCAGTGGGTGGCTACCTAAAGATCTAGTCCTGGAATCTCATTGTAGCTCTAGGAGAATACATCATTATGTTGTTTTAGGAAGTCTATGTACCACTTATGCTCCTCAAGGGACATGGCGGCATTGATTAATGTAGGTCTCAAATCTTCCTCGCTACCTAGGTTTACCTATACCAACCCATCGACCGTTGCGGAAATTCCCTCTTCAAAGGCAGGGGAGCAAGCTCCAAATCCTATTTTTCACTTGTGGAGGAGGGATCCTCAGCAGGAGGAGCTTCCTCTGGGTTGACAGATCTCGAGGAGAGGCTGGTTCCAGCCTGAGCGGTAGTGGTCACTACATCAGGAGATTACAATGCTGCTGAAACCATAGCAATGAAGGCTGTAGATCTGATCCTGTCTGGTCTTTGGATCAAGGGGCCACTCTTGATAATATCAAAGTAATAGTGGCGCGTTGGATTGAGCCAGTTAATTCTATCCCAGTGAAACAGGCACGTATGATGTATTGTCGTTGCCATGGGGAGGACATCCCGATACCTTATGGGGGTATGAGGCTCCGGGATCACCTGAGCATGATTTGTATAGGAGTACGAAGTGATATCCTGATGTCACTTGGACCTGAGAATATGCTTCCCCCTTATACCAGAGACAACAAAACATTACCCAATATTAGGGGTCGTGGCCTCCAATCGATGGATCAGGAAGACATAGGTGTCATCCATACCTACCCAGGTGTCAGTTGAAACCGCAACAGGTTCAACCTCACTATCCTGAATCTACTTTTCCTTTCTCTTGTAATATTCTACATCCAGGTAGTGGGCTTCACAAGAGGCAAAAGGAGACGCGTCACCTTGGAGCATGCCCACTCGACCATTGAGGGAGTACTTGTGGCACTATTGATATGATGAGGTAACAGTCACGTGTAGGTGGATCCATGTTCTACCCATCAATGCATTGTATGCGGTGTCTTGGGAGACAACCATAAACTCGGTACTGGAAACTAGGCCACTGAATTGGATCTTAAAATGAATCTTTCTGACCAAGGTCTTCTCTATCCTGTCGTATCCTTGGATTTTCAGGTCGGAGGGAGTCAAGTCATCTTCGGATAACCTCATCATATGTAGTTTCTATGTTGGGATAAGGTTAACCCTGGAGACGATGTCAACAAGACATCAGCGAACCTCTACGCCATTGAATTGGCTGGTGATTTACAGTGGGAAAATGTGCCTCTGTATGGTAGAACCTTCATCCTCTCCAGAGAATGAGATAATGGCATGACATTAATCATTCTCTATCTCTTCTGCATGAAAGGCCTCTGCAGCTGCAACCTCCGTCTCAAACTGGAGGGGGATTCTTAAAGCCTCAGTGAGAGCCTCACACATATATGACGATAGGTGAAGGGCCTCAAGGATGGAAATCCTTTATGGGATGATAAAAATGTACTTGAGAACATCATAATTCCACACCAGGCATGAAATTATGCTTGTAGGAGGTCACTCTATGACAGGCAATATGGTGGCCCCTGTCGGCTGGACCGGCGGCTGACTGGTGCTAGGCATATCCCACTGCTCACTAGTCAGAGCCTGCAGAGTGGCTACCGGATGAGGGATGGATGACTGAGACCAGCTTATATTAGGGCATGGCTAGTCGTGTCATGGTCGAGGTGGCTCTACCTGATCCAGTAGCACAAACAGTGGTGGAGGCGGGCCTGATGACACCGGATGAGGAGGCTGCACATGCAGAGCTCTGCGTTGTGCCTGTTGTCTGGTCTCAGTGACGTGCACGGCCTAGCTGGAGGTTCCAACTGATGTCCCTCTATGACCCATATAGTCACGGCTCCGCCAACATTGGAATCGGTTGGGGACGTTGGGGAGATCCGCATAGCGCTCCCTGTCGTTGGGAGTCATGGAGGGGTTTACCAACTCCACGGTGTTAACCGAAGAATACCCTTGACTATCACTCGAAGAGTCATCCACTGCTAGGTGGATTCTAGGAGGAATTACTATCTTTAGTTTCATGAAGCCGCCAAGATTAAGGGATGACGATGGCATTGAAGGGGTTCGTTGCTTTCCCTTGCGCCGCCGATGCTTTCTCTTCTGGGAAGAGGTCGGCTGAGACGACGATGTAGAAGTGGTGGTCACAGCTCATGAAGGCTTTGTCCAATTCAGGCATGCCCGAATGATACCATGGGCATGGGTGACTATTTTGTGATCTATCCATTAATCATACTTCTGGGACCCACGGTTAGAAACCTGATGCCACTCACCTTCGTCGTCGTTGTTGTTATCTATCCGTACAAAAACACATTCAACTTGTGCCGGGGTCGGGCCCAACATGACTATGTTGTTATCGACCTAGTCTTGAAGAAAGTCTTTAAACACGTAGCACTGCTTGAGGGTGTTCCCCAGGATCTAGTGATAGGGGCAGTAGTTGGGGCATCAGAGAGGTTCACCTCTTATGGCCTTCTGCACTCAGGCAAATGCACAATCCCTTGTTCCAAGGCACTTCGGAAATAGTCAGGGACCTGATTCTCGTTGAACGAGTAGGTCTGGTTTATTCTGTTTGGAAAGGGGTCCCCTTGGAGCTTGACCCTGACAGGAGGCTAGAGGAGCCTGTTGAGGAGGCGTGGCCTCATTGCCCCACCTAAGTGGTGGCGGCGCATTGCGTGGGGGCACCTGCCGATTCTGAGGGGGTCGCTGCTGGGCTGGAGGATGCACTTGTGGGGGAGGGCCTCTATGAGGTTACGAAGGAGGCTCCATTAGTAACAATTCCAGCTATATGAGGGCCTCTATTTGGGTCACCATGGTGGGATCAGTTCTGACAGCCCTCCTCACGGGAATTGTAGGAGGCAACAGACATGCCTGGCCGGCCTGTTGCTGGGCTTCTTCCAGGCATTGGGCCTTATCAGAGAAGTTTCAGAATCCTCCATGGTAGTTCTTGGTGATCAGAGAGGGAACCTATTCTATCATAACATTTCCCAAACACATCGTTAGTAATTTATCCTGGGTCAATGGCATGTCAAGGGAGTATGTGAGTCCTTTCCACTGGGCGACAAAGTCGTCCACGCACTCATCAGGCCTCTTCTTGCACTTGAAGAGGTCTGCAATACTTTTTTTCTGCATTGTGGAGCTGAACTGGAAGAGTAATTGACTACGGAGGTCCTCCCATATGGTTACTGATCCGATGGGGATCTAGTTGTACTATAAAAACTCAGGCCCCTCCAATGTCTTCATAAAACATCAGAGCTTGGTGGCCTCCTGCTGCGCTGGAGTCCCTAACATGGGCCCACACCTTGAGGTGAAGTGGGAAAGATGCTGCGGTGGGTCCCCTGTCTCATTTAAGGGGGGAAAGGTGGGATTCTCGAAACCCGAAGGTGTCGGAATATCATCCACCCATGCTGTATATGACTTTCCATCAGGTGGGATTTCCACCTGTCGCATTTCCAACGCCTCAAGGTGGGCAATGAGTGCCTCCATTGGATCATCTGGCCAGGGGTCCCTGTCTTGATGGGGATCCCTAACCACGAGTGTGTTGGAAGGTTCTTAAACATGTAAGCAGACCTAGAGGCTTGTGTAGTGGTTGGTGGCATGACCCTTGGGGAAGCTGGGGAAACATGAGTTGGGTCCCTTGGATTGTCACGCTGTTCTGGAGGGTTTGGTGAGACATACCGCGCCCTCTTGTGGTAAGTTCCAGCTTCAACCCTATCTGCGGGGGTAGGATTATCAAGGTCACCTAGAGGAAGCTCGTCGAGGGGAAGTTGTTCCTGACCCTACTACCCTGGCCTAGGAATACCGTAGTCTAGACATCGTTCCGCAACGCGTTCATCCAGGAGGTCGCCAACCAACTTTTTTTGTTCGGAAAGTTGCTGACTCAACGCAGCTTTTTCAGGGTCTTCCTCTATCTTCTGCACTGAGCCAGACTATTCAAAGGGTTTGGCAGCTCTGAGATATTCTTTACCCTTACCATGATTTCGTCTAAGGACCAATGCCTCAATGGGCACAGGGAGACCCAGGAGGCTCCTCTGTTAATGAGTAACCCTCCCCGAGGGGTCCAGTAGTTATGGTACACCTTCAGGGGGAAGGTCTCCATCTAGGAGATCCAGCTCATTTTTCTCTTCTGATAGGGTGGCCATGTTGTCCGTGACTCTACCTGGGGAAATGTCCTCAATGTCTCCTAGGGAGTTGGGTTTCCATCGAATAGGACTGAAGAGGAGGGCAGCATACTACCCCCAGCTACGGATTTTTACGTGGGGGTAAGCCTCCTTGATAATCTTGTAGATTACCTTGAAACTCTGAACGCATTGCTGTTGGAGGGCCTTACAGCGACCTGGTGACTCAGGGTGTTGGGCCACAGGGAGTGCGACCAAATCAACTATATGGAATTTCTCACAAATGTCTTCAAAATGCACTTGGCTCCTGGGATAAACCACTCACTTATGACGAAGTAGGAAGTGCGTCGCCTAGAGGGTTTGGCGGAAACACTCAACTTCCATGGGGTGAGGGATTCTGGCGTGCAGAAATTTGGCGTTTCCATAGGCTAGAACATCTCGGGGAAGTTTTCTGCTGTGAGGATATTCCATAAGCTCCTTGGTTTGGATTCAGGGTCTGGCCCTTCATTACCCCACTCGTCAACCGAAGCCGGTTGAGGAACCGGCAGCGGTACTGAGGCAGACCGCTGGGAAAGCAGGCTGGCCGATGGGGAATACAACGAATGGGATAACTAGCCGCCGAATCTTGGGTTGTCCTCCGAAGAGTGTAGCGACTTAGCCACCACATCATGGTAGGATGAGCTGATAGCTACAGTTCCTAGAGCAAGGTATGGGGCTACTGGAAATAAGTCGCACTACTGCACGCCCACCATTGGTCCCCATAATAGCTCTCTATGATCTCTAGTTGGGGTAGAGAGTGATTCTGGTGAAGACAGTGGTGATTTCACGACCGTAACCTGTGGGGTAGCTAAATTTTTATCCTCTTGGATATACCTACGGAGGGAGGTGGGAATACAATGGAACTCTCATTCTAGGAGTACTAGGCTGATGCGCCTTGTTCTTTCCCCAGCCCTTGACTCAGAGGAGTGAGGGGAGGGTTCCTGTGCTGAGTCGTACTCTACTTCAGAGTCTGAGAAGCGAAATGGTTTGATCTTTGTCCAAACCTTCCCAGAATTATTCTTATGGTGGTGACGACCCGCCTTCCTTCCCCTGGATGGCTCTTCGGGATAGGGTAGATTCCTGACAAGGGTAGGTCCTTCGGTCATACTAGTGTTGGGGCGGAGAGGGTTTCCACCTGAGTAAGCCGGGGTGCGAGGAGAATCGGGACAGATATCAAAGGGAAAATGGGGAATACCTATGTGGGAAGTGCTGGAGTGGGTGAGACCTCCACTAGAACTGGTAGTAGCATGCGGTGGGACTCCATGCTTATTTCCCCTAGTGAAATCAGTATGAGGATGGGCCCCGTACTGGTCAATCTGAACATGGGTAGGACCTCCGTGTTGGGCGCTGGTGAGGTGAATCTGGCCCTCACTCCTCTGATTTCTGAGGTGAGGAGGACCTTCTCCATCTGTTGCGAGGACACAGGATGGGTCCCCACATTGAAGAGTGATCGGATGGGCAATGTCCCCATACCAACGGTCTATGGTGGGAGGAATGACTCCATATCCAATGTAGTGGGCATGAGAGAGAATTCTATACTGAGCATCACCGCCGCGGGGAGGACCCTCATTTATATTAAAGGTGCCATGGGGCAGACCTCCATGTCGAGCTTGGAAGCGGGGAAGATCCACGTTCTCCATGGTAGTGTTATGGGGAGGACCTCTGTACTGGGTTTCGTTACCACGGGTTAGTCAACGGCGGCCACTGCATGTGTCGGCGACCAAGAGAGTTGACCTAGCCTACCCATGGGGTGGTTGGGGCCTCAATCCAGGTCGGTCATATAAATGCCCCTGCTCAGCGTATACAGGGATCTGGTGATATACGTCGGTGGTGGCTCAGGCCATAGTAGTCGCAGACGTTGATGCCCCTTGGCGGGCGTCCTCTTCGGCTTGCACCTGATGCTGGTGTCGGGTTAGACGGACCGAAGATGGTGGTACAGGTACAAGTCTTACCAACTCCTCAGCCAGTAAGATTTGGTGGCAGCGCTGATGCGGCCTGGTGGGAGCCCTTTCTAGGAGCCCCTGGAATGGGATCCTGGCTAGACTGACCCGTATATCCCCTACCTCATAGGCGTAGGGTAGGGAGTTGTCGAAGCATTCTGGGGACAGGCTCCCGAAATAGTTATATGCTAGAGTGGGGAGTAGTGGCTCCCTTTGTGGCCCTCAGGGGTGGCGTTGAAGAGTAGGTGTAGATGCCTCTAAATCCAGGTGGGCCATATCTCGAGTCAGGATAATACCCTCCACCTCGTACCGGCATACGAGGTCATTAATCACCCTCTTCTAAACAACCTCAGATAGAGAGATGGGGTGTGGTTGCCCCATGGTCATGGGTGTAGAGGCCATTGCAGAAGACTCGGAGCTGCGCGGGACTGCCGTGTTGACATTTCCCCTACCCCTGCGTCGGTGGGTGGGTGGTGATCGAGTTTTGGGTGCAGCAGCTTGGTTTCTGAAAACAGGGAGATTAACTCATCAGTGCTGAAAGAAAAAAGAATCGACGACCAGTGCCCCAGTGCCATCCTGTCTTCCATGACCAGTAAGAGGGGTCCACACTGACAACATCGTAGGTCGGGACGTCCAACATTCTACTGCCCCAACATTTGGTGAGTTTCACACCGGGCTTGTTATTTTCTTGGTGGGACCCGACGCCAGATAGCTGGATCTGGTGACATGATAATCCACTAATGTCTCGAATGCTACTAATCTCCATGTTGAGGAGAGGACATTCACTTCAGGTTCACCATTTCTATTTCCAATGCTTTCACCGGGGCACACACATCCATCTTGTTGGGGGATAGCGGCGATGTTTTTTCCCCACATTCCTGCTTTCTAAAGGTGGGCAGCATCCATTCCTTGTTCAGGGATGTTTTCTCCTTGATCGAAACAGAATGATGGGATGTCGGTTCTTTCTTCCTTGTATTCCTCCTCGAAACTCGTCACCTAGTATGGGTCTCCCTTATATATTTAAAATGTTGTTCGTGAAACACTTCCTAGTGCCATATCTTCATGGACACCATTTAATTACAATGCTTCTTTCAGGACATTCCAAAGGTTCTGGTCATGGGATTAGTCACTTTGGACACCACTGGCGTGTCTGGACGCTGGGACACTGGCGCATCTAGGTTTCTTCTCCTTATTATAGGGATTCTCGAGGGAACAGAAACCCGAGGCATCCCACATAAAATGTGGGGAATCATATTCCATAGGCATGTATCTGAGGTTTTCCTCAGCTTCCCATGTTTAACAAAGGGTATGCTACATATTTAACGTCTAGAGGAGACGGATCGGACTGATCAGAACACTGATTAGAGTGGATCAGATGGGTTCAACCCCTGGAGGGAACACTGATGTTGGGGTCAACATGTGGTTAGCTTTCCAGTTGTTATTGAGGGGAATGGGGAATGAGGTGGCATGATCCCACCAGGATGTGGTGTCCTGGGTAAGAATCAGGATGGAAGATGGATGGTTAAGTGAAGTGAGTGGAGAATGAGATAGAGTCTACTCAAGGATGACGGTGATGTTGGGCTTGAGTCTTGAAGAGACCTCCGACATATCCTTGTGGTAGGGAATCAAAGTCCTCGTAGTTCATCTGATGATAGATTACCATCGATTGGGGATTTCAACGGCCTACCTCTAGATGGGGTCACATCGGCTTACCGCTGGACGAGGTTACAACGTATTACCGCTGGATTGGTTTGATCCTCATGAAATATTCCTACATACCCTACCTAGGAGATAGAGATCAAACCCACATAGTTCATATGGGATGGGGGTCTGTGGACCGACGTGAATGAGGAACTGGGGTCCAGATGGGTGGTGGGCTTGAACATCGTGGAGGCTTCCTACATACCATGCCTTGGCAGGGATCAAAGTTTGCGTAGTTCAGGTGGAGTGGGCGAACCGACGTGAATGAGGTCAGAGTTACTGGGTATTGGGCTTGAACCTCAGGGAGGATTCTTACGTACCTTGCCTTGGCAAGGATAAAATACCTCATAGTTCAAGTTGGAGTTTGGTGAACCGACGTGAAGGGGGTCAGAACGACCGGGTGTTGGGTGTGAACCTCAGGGACGCTTCCTATGTACCTTTCTGTGGTAAGGATCAAAGAAGACATAGTTTATCTTGGAGTTTGGTGAACTGATATGAAGGGGGTCAGAACGACCGGGTGTTGGTCTTGAACCTTAGGGAGGCTACCAACATACCTTATCTTGGAGACAAGGATCAAAGACCTCATAGTTCGTGAATGGGTCATTTAGGGGATTACGCTCTGAGGCATCCCGAGTTGTTGGTGAACCGACATGGAGGGGGGTCGGAGCGACCGGGTATTGTGCTTGAACCTCAAGGAGGCATCCTACTATCTTTTCTTGGAAAGGATCAAAGACCACATAGTTCAGGTGGGTGGGTTGTGGGGATTACACTTTAGGCTACCCGGATAGGATGTCATGGTTGATGCTTACTCTAAGACCATGTGAGTCATGCTCAGTGTGAGAAACAAGAGACAGCAAAGACCCGACGATCACGTCGCGAAAGGTGCGTCCGTGGGAAGTAGAATGAGGCCACACGTAGTTGGCATCCCAAAGAGGAAATAGGGGCTTACGCGTGGTTAACAGCTCAAGTGATGGAGATTGGGACTTACTATAGGAGGGAGGCCTGGGTGGTGACAAAGCCCAGTGGGATAGGGATTTGTCACCCAAGAAGAGAGGAGGAGCAGGGTGCTGCCTCCTACAAGGAAAGCAAGGGGCTTACACCAGGGTGGTTTCCCTTTCCCCGCGGACAGACGTCACTCTGATAAAGAGGATTCTATTACATGTGAGGAATGATTTCACTTCCGTGGAGACCAGTGGGCATAGAGAATGTCTGAGATAGGGAACCCCATGTGCGAGGCATAGGGTGAGGTCACAGTTTAACGTCATGTGCTGAGGACGATGGCGCTTGTCCATTTAACGTCCTGCAACTCAGAAGAAGTGGGTGTGCTCTGCATCCCTAGGACTTACATAACTGGAACCTTCTATACCTTGGTGAAGAGAAGGTATAGGCAACACCATGGTCAGGGGGTGTTGTGAGGTGATCCCACTGGGGGTCAATGTTAGCATGGCTATGTGAAGAAGCAATAGTTGTTAGAATGCCTATGAGAAGAAGCATGAGGTGAAGCAACGCAATTTGAAACACCACCCAAGGGACTTTAAAGTTACTTCATACGAGCCTAGAAGGTCGTATGGGAAAATGGTGTGTGCCACAGATTTTTTGGATGTGGGAGGCACCTGGAAATGATGTCCAGAAGAGAGACTTTGAACATGTGTGCACAAGGAGGGAGGCTTTCACACAAAAGGAACAGTTGCGCAGAAAACGCCGAGCTGGAGCACAATTGAGGTACTTGCACGAAAAAGACTGGGTCGGTGCAGAATTGGGGTACTTGCACGGAAAAAACCAAGTTGGCGCGGAATTGAGCCGCTTGTGTGAAAAAGGACGGGTCATTGAGGAATTGAGTTACTTGCGTGAAAAATACTGGGTCGGCATGGAATTGAGCCGCTTGTGCATAAAAGGATGGGCCGGCGTGCAATTAAGTCGCTTGCATGAAAAAGCCCGGGTCGGTGTGCAATTGTAGAGTCTGGACGCGTAAAGGGGAGATGAGGTTTTTCGTGTAAATAGAGTAGATTTCATGCATGGCGTAAGGGTTGCGCACAATTTGAAGAGCTTGCACACAATTGGAAAAGCTTGTGCGCAATTGGAAAGGATTGCATGCAATTGGATGTGATTGCGTGCAAGGGACGAGAATCAAAGGTATTTGGGTGAGGGTTAATCCCGAGTGGTATCACGCAAAGGCGGACCCCGGGGTGACCTGTCACAAAAAATCTCATACCTGAAAGCCATCTTTTGTGCGTAGAACAGGAGGATTTATCACAGAGAAGACGGTTTTGATTCTTCATCCGTCAGAAGTTAAAGGGGAACCCTTCTATTTATAGGCGCTCGAGGTCACCCGATCCACGCGGAAACAAGTCCACACGAAAGTTGGCGTGCCAGTGTCAGCAGTGCGAAAGATCATCCATGCGGGGGCAGTGTGCACAACTTTCCGCACCCGTGGTCGGCGGCGTGAAATTTTCTGCACGGCGTGGAAGTTTCCGCATGGCGCGTATTTTGTGCGCGGGAACGGAAAACTTCCTCGGATCCTGCAGTTTTCTGTGCGGAAGAGATTGTTTTCGGGCTCACTTTATATTTATTTGTACTGCCCTTCCAGACCCCCTGGAATGGATCGCCGGGTCAAAATATTTCTTTGCTTTGTTGCACCAAAACCTCCTTCAGCCCTTGAGTGTTTTTCGGTGTCTACAGATGAAAAACTAGATCTTGAGGTTGAGGGGAAAGATTGAAATGATATTTTTTTTCAATGTTAGAAAATTTTTATAAGAAGATTATGGGTATTAAGATAGATAAATAATTTTAGAACAAACAGAAAAAGGATCATAGATTTAAGTATCAAAGTAATGAAGAAAATATAAAATTTGGAGAATAAAGTTGAAAGGTATGAGAAAAAAAGAAGATGAAACTATTGATGAATAATTTACCAAAGTTAATATAGTTTTCAAGAACATCATAGTATTCCATGATTTCATGAAAGATTGTAAAATTTTTGAGAAACTGATGAGAAACATTTTGGACTGGTTTAATCCTAAAATATTTACTTTAGTATATAAATATGATGTATCTCTTAGAGATTTTCATAACTCTCTTATGGCATATGAAGTGAGTAAATATACATAATTCAAAAAAAATATAATACACGAGAAGGATTTTGAAGCTATGTGAAAGATAATTTTTTAAGAATATAAATATGTGGTAGTGGGAATCACTGAATTAGAAGATAAGAAAGATGACGCTGAATTAAATGAAAGGATCATGTCTCTCATAACTAAAATTTTCTATAAAGGTAAAGGATATTTAAAAAAACTCCCGCTTAAATATTTTTAGTGTGGTGGTCTTGTAAATTTTTATTTGAACTGTCTAAAGAAGAAAAATTGATGAAATTGTGATGATTGTGAAGATAATCCTCAATAGAAGAAGTGGAGAAAAGCATACAAGGAAGATAAAAAGTACACTAGAAGAAAAAAAACATTCACTAAAAACAAAATAATTATATTGGATAATAATTTTTTATGACTCTAATAAAAATATTTCATTGTATGGTGAGGTTCTAGAGAATATTGAAACATTATTTTTTAATGTTGAAGAATGGAAGATACTTAAAATAGTGAAGAAGAAGATGGTGAAGAAACCTACAAGGAATATCACCTGATATTTAAACTTGTGTCTTGTATTTAGAAAAACAAAAAAAAGTCAAGAAATAATCAAGAATGTTGAGGAAATAATGTGAGAAAAAGAATATAGGTAATTAATAATTCCATAAAAATAA
Source organism: Viscum album (assembly GCA_963277665.1). Classification (NCBI taxonomy): domain Eukaryota; kingdom Viridiplantae; phylum Streptophyta; class Magnoliopsida; order Santalales; family Viscaceae; genus Viscum; species Viscum album. The sequence continues at coordinate 219,736,893 of OY728139.1, forward strand.
AGTTTAGTAAATTGAGTAGATTAAAATCTACAAGACGGAAGTGGATGAACAAGGAAAGATGGAGAAATATTTTGATGGAAAACTTTCTACAAAAGAAGAATATATACTCAATACTCAGTCAAGATGTACTAAGGATGAAACTACATTGAATAAAATTAAAGAGAATTTTAATAAAGCTTCAGAGGTAAAGTCTAAAACAAAACAAGCTCCTGAAAAAATGCATTACAAGAATCAAGTGAAATATAAACCCAAAAAACATAAAATTTCCTCTGATTGTACCAAAAATGAAGGTGTTAGAAACATTTTTTGAAAATCCTAGGTTAAAAAGGATTTGAGAAACACATCACATAAATAGAAGTTAAGAATAACCTCTAGAATAATGCTTCCCCGTGCTAAGGGAAATAAAATGTAGAAATATTTGTTGAACCTCAACAATCTCTTCATAGGTTAAAATCATATTTCTATAAAAGATGGAGGTTTAGTAGATTTTTTTGGTGTCGTGGTATATATGGGAACAAGTTGTAACGTTTATAGAATGATATGTATCTGATTAATTAACATGGATGCCCTCATAAACCAATACCTAACCTAACATGTCGCATACCCAAATTTAGTTCCAAATCCTAAGGGCTGGGGACTAGCACCCAGCTATCAGAAAAAACTAGAGGAAATGATTTTTTCCATCCTGAAGGAGATAACATGACATATGTATACATAGTAGAGAGAAATTTAAATGGACAAAATAACAATAAATATATATCCCATAATTGAAATAAGATATTGGAAATGAGACAACTTAAAACTTTTCAAACAAACTCTAGGGTATGAGTCCAACAACAAAGGAGAAAACCAAAATGAGAAACAACAACTCCGTGTGATAACATTGGAAAACTCCCACCAACTCACCACTAGATACCCTGACATAATAGATATAAAACTCATTGCCTCACTATGGAACCTTACTCTTCCCTATATCAAAATACATAATATATACTATGCACTACCAAAGTGGTATGCATGGTATGAGATAAATAGGCTCAGTATAATCTCATCCATGTGTTCCATAAAAATTCTATTTATAATAATCCATACATGATCAACTTAAAATAAAATAGGGCATAATAACCTGTTAAATAGTTTTTATACCAGAAGCATGGTAAAACATTCCTTATTTTCCATAGTTTTAATTAATATATGTATTTAAAAAAAATCATTTCACTTTTATCAAAGATATTCAATGCACATACCACATATCATATCAAATCCAAAACAGTACAAACCAAAATCCCAAGTAACATCATACTAAGGATCACTGTTGGTATGTCTAGCTAGAACACTCATACCCTGACATATATAATCATGTACATAAATTTTATAGACATATTCACAAAATATAGAGAGAATAGGAACACCCTACCTAGTGAACATGCCAATAGGTCTAACAATTCCTTTGAAAAATGGGCCTAGTGAGTAGAGGAACACCCTATGAGTGAACCCCCTGATGGTATTAATGGATGATACCTATTACTAAAACTTCCACATAAGTACCATAGGCATCCTGTGTGATACATTTTCCAAATAATTCCATCAAAACTATTCTTTGAAAACCATTTCATAAATCCATTTCAAAATAATTTTAAAATACCATTTTCTTTTACAAAATGGTAAAACCATCTTTTCTCAAAAAAACCATTTTCATGCACACACACACACAATTAAATCAATAAATCATGAATTTTATTTATGATATAGTTTAAAAAACAAGAGTAATCAATGTTCCTAAAACACAAGCTAGAGAAAATACCACCTTCTTCAACTCTACTTGTACTTGACAGCAATGTAATCCACCAATAAAGAAATAATATAAAGACAACACTAGAGGACCTAGAACCAATTCCTATATCTTTGAATAAATTTAAAAATAAAATTGGTCAGTGGAGAAGATAAATGAAACATTCCTCAATGAACTCGCAATCCACACCACAACAAATAAAAGGGTCAACCTCTGGGATAAGGTTGTACAATATATCTAGACCAGATCAAGAATAAAATCACCAAAAGAATAGAAGATCCTCAAACACAACCCAATGATGTTTCCATGATCAGTTGAAACAAATAAGCATAAATATCACTTACTATGAGAGATTAAATTCAACTATAATGAAGGCTAAGCACTGAATGATTCAATAAAAGAGGCATGGAAATCCCTAAAATCACTTGGGAGATCTCATAGGTTCCAAGAGATAATCATGTATGTTGAATGAAAAGAATTATATGTGTAGCATGGTAAAAAAAATTGGTCTCAAACCATTCATGAAGTGAACCCCTTTCATGACATGAATTTCATGATTTACAAGAATCACCAAAAAAGGAATCAACTTGGTTTAAAAATCACGATCCTGACCATCTCATGATTTGAACCAGTTTCAATGCTTGTAAACTTTTTATAAGATAAATAGGTTCATGAAATTTTCCCTTCCACAGGTTCACATCATGTAACCAGTTTACAACCTAGTTGTGTCCAACAAGTAGATTCTTCTAAAGAAATTAGAAAAACCCCTAGGTCAACCAAAACCGCAAAGTAAATCCTCTTAAGCCTATACAAAATTTATTCCTAAGAACCATTAATTCAAACTGACATACATACCCAAACTTTAGTTTATTTTATCCAAAAAATTATATTTATCCTAGAAAGGCCTAAAACACACCAAAATTAAAAGAGAATCAAAAATTGATACGAGATATACCTTAAAGAAGATAACATTATGTTACAAACTCCTTTCCATGATAATTTTTTCCCTAATTAATCATGTGGAAGAATGGTTCTCCATAAATAGGTGAGGCCATTGATCCATCATTGATGTTTAACGCTACCAAGTATCATCAAATATGATACATGTCACCATAACACTTTGAAAAATGGGATAAAATTCCCAAACATGACTTTGACCTGATATTTAATGATCTCCACTATATTCTCTTGAATATAAATGTATGGATCTAACTCAATCTCTTCCCAATTGAAAGCATGATAGGGATTAAGATGATACTTCATGAGATGAGATATGTGGAAAACATGATGAATATACATTAACTGATCCAATAATGGAAACTAATAAGAAATATACCCAAGTTACTTAGTGACCACAAATAGTCCAATAATACTCAGATCTAGCTTTTCCTCTTTTCCAATATCATAGCAACCCACCCTAGGGGAAATATTCAAGAAAATTTAGTTACGAATAGAAAATTCCAATGGGAGATATCGATGATCTTCATATGATTTATATATAATTTGATCAATTAAAAAACATGAACATATATCCTAAATCCTCATCGATATCTCATGAACATGACTTGATCCCACAAGAGTGACCTCACCCACCTCTTCCCAACAAATAGGTGAATTGCACGTGTGACTATAAAAATACTTGAAAGGGCACCATTATGATCGAAAAATGGTTACTATTATTATATTAAAACTCAACCTGTCCAAGATTGATATCAAACGATACACCAAAATCCAAGATGAAATCATGAAACATATCCTCCAGGATCTGAATAGAATGCTTCATTTTTTCATATGTCTGTGGAAGGTAAGTTATACTCAACCTAAATTGAGTCTCCATTTACTCCTATAGACTCTTATAGATTCATGAGATAAATATAGGATAACTACCTAAAACAACAGCATAGGTAACCCCATGTACCATTCGAACCTCTTGTACATACAACTTACCAAATCATCAATATTAGTGGTGTCCTTGATTGGAATGAAATGAGGTGATTTCATCAACCGATCAATCACCACCCATGAAACATTATTCCCTTGGGGTGCCCATGTTAATATAAAAACAAAGTAAATGGAACCTCATATCATTTATAAACTAGAAATTGAATATTTTGGAGAAAATAGATGCTCTACCTTTATTTTTTGGCCGGTGTAACAGTGAGACACATAATCTGCAATATCAAGTTTCATACACAGCCACCAAAATTACCATATCATGTCATAATACATCTTGATAGATCCTATATGAATGTCCCATGAAGAAAAATGAAAATAAAACAAAAATGATCTCCTTACAAATGTAAGGACAACAAACTGATCCCTAAAGTATTGAACACAATTTTGAAAAGAGAGAACAACCAGAAACAATCTCCCCACCATAAAGGTTTTCTCAAATTCCTCTAAAATCATCATCTTACTTATAAATCCACATCATTGACTCAAGTAGAGTTGATGAAAAATGAGCACTATTCATAACCATATGTAAAAATCCTCCTAATTATCCATACGTATTAGAGTAAAGAGTCCCATAATGTTCCCCTACTCCACTAATTCCAATATAGCTTACAATGAAACTTTACTTATAAGGGGTGATTGCAATAATATTCCCCATCCTCAATGTGTAGGTGATTTTGATATTGAGAATATGAAGGTATTCTAATAACATCCTCTTTCCGATATTAATGTTTTTATGAGAAAATATATATTCTAGACACGTATGACCAAAGAAGACTATAATACTCTACCCAAAGAGATAGTGCCACAAAACTTTAAGCCCATACATAACTACAACATGCTCCAAATCATGTGTGGAGTAATTCTTCTTATGAGTCCAAAGATAATAAAATCTATTGGCCACAACATGAGAATAATTCATAAGCATAAAACCTAAACCAACATGGAAAGTATCAAAATACACCATATAACCATTACCACATCTAGTTAAGATCAGAATATGATCTTATGTTAGAAACTTTTTCAGTTTCTCCAAAAAATACTAAATTTGTTCATCCTATATTAATTTCACCCCATTATTAGAATGATAAGTTATAGGTAACAAAAAATTTGAGAAATATTTGTAAAACCATTGATAGTATCCATAATGACAAAGGAATATATGAATCTTAAAGGCATTTCCTGGATCCTACCCTGACAAGATATGCTTTACCTTATCAAGATAAAAAGATAAGCCACAATTAGAAATGGAATTCCTTATGAAGTTCATTTCTTGGATCTATAATATAAATTTTGAAATATTTCCATTCAAACTTATATTCCTTAGGATTTCCAAAAAAAATACTCAAATCGTGCTCATGATCATACTCAGATCTCAAATAAACTAAAATATCACCCAAGAACATTACCAAAAAAGTGTTAAGATAGTGATGGATACCCTGTTCATGAAAACCATAAAATCCACTAGAGAATTAGTCAGAAAAAAAGGCATAAAAAGGTATTCATAATGGCCATACCTACTCCAAAAATTCTACTTTGGTATATAAGAATCACGAACCATGATCTAATGATAACCTAAGTGAATATCAAACTTTGAAAACCACTTTTACTAATTTAAATGATGAAAAAAATCATCTATATGGTGAAAGGGATACATATTCTTACCCATCAACCATTTTATCTTCTGATAGTCCATTCACAACTGAAGTGAAACATCATCCTTCTTGGTATATAGTACTGAGGCTAGCCAAGGTGAAAATCTAGTGAAAATGAAAACTTTGGACATCAGATCATCCAACTGAATCTTGTGCTCTTTCATATCTACTATTTCCATACAATAAAAGGGTATTGAGAATGAATGTATACCTGGAACCAAATAAATCATGAACTCCACCTCCTCCTCTGGAGGATGATTAGACAATTCATTTGGGAAAATGTTAGGAATATCTCAAAAAACTACAATAATATCAACAAGAGAAGAAACGTCCTTGGGATATACTATAATAGAAGATAAAAAATATGAATGTTAGGTCAGAACGGTCCTGCATGACCAAACCTCAGATCCCACTCTCACTAAAACACATGAGAGCTCCCATTAGAAGCATGGAATAAGACACGTAGATGATTACAATCAACCACATCATGATGAGTGATAAATTAATCCATCCTGATAATGAAATCAAATAGTTCCAGATCGAGAATGAGAAAATCACAAACTAACTTCACATTAGCTATAGATAGAGTACATAAAGGGTATAGAAACCCATACTCTTTCCTCTTTATAATAGGTTTATCTAACTCAATAATAAAGGAAATGAGTTACATTGGATGTTTAAGAATATCAATAAAATAGGAATAAATAAACAAGTGGTTGGTATCGGTACTAAAAAAATAGTCACTATAGAAATGTAAAAAAAATGATACCTCTAACTATCACTAGAACCATGACAACCTCCACCAAGAACTCATAAAATGTGTAAATATTCTTCACTCTTAAGGATTTTGTCTGAAGACATATAGTATTTGATGCATATTATTGTGCCTCAATGACCTTTGGAGTTGATAGTACCTAACTATAATGAGTAGTTGATATATCATACCAGAACTTATTCAAATGATCATACCATCCCCAACCATTTCTCAACTTTATAGGCATGAAACAAAAATTATGGGTGTTCTGGAACTTGTCACATTGATAGAAAATTAGATTCATAATAATGGAATAACTGAAGGTGTAAAGGAAGCCCACCACTGAGAACCACATCCACCACCCCTATGATGATAATTCAACTTCTTATTCTCCCCATACATGCCATTGGGACTACCAATGGGTGGAAGAGGAATGCTAAAAGAGCCATCCTTTCCTACCAAATCTATATCTACCATTATTTATTATCCACAATTTCCTCATAGGTAGATAGCTTCAACATTAATACCTGGGATATGATATCTAGTATCATACCATGCATGTACTTCTGTGATTTTAGCCAGTCATTCTTCACTACCTCTAGTGAGAAATGAACTAGCTCAATGAACCAATTGGTGTATGACAACTCCGTTCTCTATCCCTCATACAAAGTGAGGAACTATAGATAATTTTTTATAATATGAGACTCTAGAAATAACATTTTTATTAATATGGACTTGAAACCCTCCCAGTTCAATCCCATATGCCTATATTACTATATCATGGAATCCCACCATCAATTGTTAGGACCCTAAAGTTTTAATTCCCTAGAATTCACCATGATATTATCAGGTGTATCTAGGAAGTTTAAGATATGATTAATATCTTCCACCAGAAAATCCACCTCTTTGGGATCATTCTTACCCTTAGGGGAAGATGGTTTCTCACATAAGAACTCTCTAGATAGACCACTTTCTCAAACATATCCTGGATATATCTCAAATTTCATGAACCAATCTAGGGTGCGATCCAACCAGACACCCAACCTGATCTATGGCATGGAATGAAGGGATTTCTGATCCCCACGGGCTGGAAACAAGTGTTTGAGTATCAATAAAGCAACTTGGGAATGATTTAACCCATGTAAATAACCACAACGACCAACTATAATAGGTAAATCAAAACTGAATAATCACAACTAAGCATGGAATAACTAAATTTTCATATTTATGTTTATAACATATATAAAAACCAAAAAAGGTCTACAAAAAAAGGGAACTAGAAACTATCCCAAAACCATAATGCAACAAGAGGATCATCATCCTCAATCCACCACTACAACACCTATAAGGGAAGATCACTAACATCCCAAACCACCATAATCAAATATATTTCCTTTACCTATCTCAAAAATAACCAAGTCTACTTACACCTAAAGGTGTAAGTAGGATGTGATCCAAATCCTAGTATAATTCCACCCAATAAAGAGATTCTATGATATAAATATTATATGATAAATTAACATGAAAGTTTCATAAAAAAAGGGGATAAAAATTTGATAGAAATGTCTTCATAGGAAAACAATATAAATAGAAGAAATTACATTCTTCTAAAATAAACCACAAATTTCACCATATGCCAACGATACGTACAATACCAAAAATGATCAATAAGTCATGGGAGATCCGTATAGGAACCAACTCTAGTGGGTATTTAGGAACATCATATCTCGGTGAAAAGTGGTATAGAAACCACAATGAACAATTTTTTCATGCATGAACAACTAGAGAAGATTATATCCAAAATTATTGTGGTCTCTAATTATTATAGTTAAGTTAGAGTTGTAAATTTTAATCCAACTAAGTGAAACTAGGATTTTACACTTCCAATTCACAAGAGTACTAGTCATACTCTATCCACCTAGTCACCTAATATTCCCTTTGTGCTCAATTACATTCCACATGTCACAAACACCATCACATTCACATATAAAAAAGTAAAAAAATGAAACACATATCATAAACCACCCTTTCTGCATCAAAAAAACACTTTTGAAACCAAATAGACACAAAAATTACTTTTAAAACATGATTCACACCATCTACACATTTTAACAAACTCCTTCAAGGCATCAAACAAGTAAGCATATATGAATCACATATGGAATATATCACCTTTCCATTGAAAAACAATTTTTTAATACAAACACACCTTGATTAATTTAAAAAACACATTTTAACCTCATATACAACACATAAAACATAATACAGGAATCAAGGAAATTATATAAAATAATAAAATAATTTTTAAACAAGGAACCACCTACATCAAGCGTAATACTTTCCAGAAAATTGTTCTAAACCACAACTACACCTCAATAAAACCTTATAAATGAAATATTAATTCTTTAATATAAATATTTAACCCCAAAAAATCATGATCTTACCCTAAATAGGGTACCAAACCCACTATATATGTGAAACCCTGATGAAGAAGGAGTAGATACCTAGAAAAGAGGGAGAAACCCTAAAAAGGTGGGCTTACTTGATGAATCTTGAAGCAATATCACCAAATCCTCCTTAGGAATGAAGATCCAAGGAGTCCATAAGAGAGAGGATAGCTTCACAGGTCTGAAAATCATGAGTAGTATAGAAATGGGGTGATTTGGGGTTAAATATGAAGATGGGTAAAAGGGTAAAAGCCACATTTTTAATGTCCTGGATAGGCTGCACATTTTTCTTGTACAGTTCTCTAAAATATATAGAAACCATGCACCCCTCACTATCCAAGTAGAACATAGTGAATGGTTATCCCATATGATTTAATAACTATGTGCTAAAAGTGTGATGAGCCTATGTCCAAAAACACCACTTGGCCACGTGGTTACCTTGGAAAGAGAGAATGGTTTTCTAAATAATGAGAAAACTGTGCACCATCTTCTATTTACCTAATTATTCTTAATTTTCTCCAAAAACTCCAAGGAAATCCAAAGGATATATTCTAGTCCAAATATAAATAGAAAAATACCTCAAAAATAAAACACAAGTTTGACAATTCTCTCCACTATGAGAACATTCTATCCACAGAAATTCAACCTGAAGCATGATCAGAAAATAAAAATGGATACTCTTGCTCAAGTCACGAAATGCACTTTCTTGTATCATGCATATAATTACCATTCTTCTATATAACTTTTACCATTGGAATATACTTCCCACAGAAAAGTTCTCTTGGGAATCTACAATCCACACTGGCCGCTCAAACACTGAAAAATCTAGTTCCAACTCCAACTCTCCCTAATTGAATATATGAGACAGATCTGGGTTATATTTATTCAACTTGGAGACATGTAACATGTCATGGATTGATTTCAACTAACTGGTAAAAGATAACACTTATGACACCCTACCAATTCGTTTGGTAATCTCAAAATGTCCGACGTGACTTGGCTTTAGATTCCCATGTTTACTAAACTAACGATGACCCAAATGAGTTTCCACTTTTAGGAACACCCAATCACACATATAGAATTCAATGGTCAGAGAATCTCTAATCATTTTAAGATTTATGCCGAATCTAAACTATCAAAAATCACTGTTTGATTAACTTGAATTTATTAGAGGTCACTTTCACCAAGCTTAGACCCAACAGTGAGGTCTAACCTTTCTCATCCCAACACAAAGGTGACTGACATAGATAACCATAAATCTATTTAAATGGAGTCATTCTAATAGAGTATTAGTATCTATTCTTATATGAAAACTCAAACAATCCTAAATGTCTATCTCCCGAACCACCAAAACCTAACACTCATACTCCAAGAATGTTTTCCAAAATTTGGTTCGCTTACTCCATCTGACTGTCCGTTTGAGGAAGGTATGCTATGAATAACTTAATATATAATCCCATTTTATTATAAAGGCCTTCCCAAAACTATGAGGTGAAATGGGGTTCCCTGTTTGAAATGATTTCCGACAACATACTATGAAACCTTAATATTTACTGGACATACAACTCACCCAGTTCATATATCTTAGCTAAATCCATAATAAAAATGAAGTTGGATGGTTTGGTTAAATGATCGATCACAACCCATAAGGAATCCATACCCTATTTTTTATGAGGCAAGAAAATAATAAAATCAATGGTGATCTCGTCACACTTCTAGGTCGGAATGGGTAGTGGCTATAGCAATTCATATGGAATTTGGTTCTCGGCTTTAACTTGCTGGCATATATAGCACCTCGATACAAATTCAACTATATCTCACCTCATGCATGAACAAAAAAACTAATGAATAATATCATAATACATCTTGGTATTACTAGGATGAATAAACCACTAAGACTCATGGATATCCTAAATCACCACCTTCCATGGAGATAATTACACTTCAAGGAGACCCTTGAAATAGAGAAATATCTTGAGAGACAATAGCCAATCATAAGGCATATCCCCACTCTTAAGAAACTATATAGACTACCAAAACAACTCATCACTAGGATGTTCCTATTGAATCAAATCCACAATAGAAGGATTCAACTAAATTATAGCTGAGAACACACCTCCACCGTGCTCCTGGGTATCCATGTAAAATTATGAAAAAAGACCCATTAGCGTCTAATCATCACTAGACATCCTCAAAGATTTTATGAGCACTTTTTTTATAAAGGCATCTTCCATAACATTCCCTTTTATCGGGGTGTAAACTATATCAAATTTGAACCACTTTAAGTACTCCACCCATTAGCGATGCCTCATGTTCAAATAGTTTTGGGAGAAAATGTAAGCTAAGATCTTATAATAAGAATAAACTATAAAATTTTCCCCAAAGATATAATGGAACAACGTTTTCAAATAATTAATCACCACTACTAAATTCAAGTCATGGTTTGGATAGTTATTTTCAGGTGTTCAGAGTTGGTGAGATCCATATTCCACAAAACAGTCATTCTATATAAGTACACACCAAATACCCATACCTAAAACATCACAATAAACCACATACCCCTTTCCATATTCTGGAAATATCAACATAGGGGTAGTATTCAAACACCACTTTAACTTCTAAAAGGACTCATGGCACTATGGGATCCATTCAAACATCTCCCCTTTTTGGGTGAACTCTATCATGGATGAAGAGAGCTAAGAGAAGTCCTGAAGAATCACTTGTAATGACTGGACATTACTAGAAAGATTATTATTTAATACACATTTTTTGGATGCTCCAATGAAACCAATTCATTGACCCTCCTAAGGTCCACTTAAACCCCTCATTATGAGATCACATGGCCCATAAACTTTACCTCTTTAATCAAGAAGGTACACTATGATAGTCTAGAATAAAGGTGATGGTCCTAAATATTTTCCAATATGATTCAAAAATGTCTCTCATGCTCCTGGTCAGATTCAAAAATATATAGGATTTTGTCCACAATTACCATGAAAAAAGAGCTGAGATACTAGTGGAACACCATTTTCAAAAGTTCCATAAAGACCGTTGGGTCATTCATCAACCGAAAAGTCATGATGAAGTACTCAAAATGGCTACAACTGCTTCGGAAATCTATTTTCAAGATATCAACCTATTTTACTCGGACTCAGTGATAACTAGAATGCAAGTAAATTTTTGATAACCAATATTCCCATTTAAGCTGATCAAATAGGTCATAAATATTGGTAAATAGATACTTGTTCTTAATGGTCACCTTATTGGGCTTCTGATAATCAATGCATAACTAGAGAGATCCATTAGGCTTCTTCACAAAAATGACTAGGGCGACCCAAGGAGAGATTCTTCAGTAAAGGAATCCATTGGATTCCAAATAATTTAGCTATATCATTAATTACCTCAACTCATTAGGGGACATAAGATACGGGGGAAGAGATATCAGATGTGTTATCGAAGCCAAGTCTATAGAGAAATCCACATCCTGATTTGAAAGAAATCCTAAAAAGTCATTAGGAAATACCTCTGGGAACTCATCCACCACAGGAGGTAACCCACCCTCAATAACACTACCACCACCTTCCATCATGAGATATGATAAATGAAAAACAAGGTTTCCAATTTATGGAATTGGAGGTCCAGCATGACCTAACCGAGGATCCCATTCTCCATGAAAATCCTAGACACTTCCATCTAGTGCCACAAAACTCACCTATAACCTATATAAATCAATATTCTATTGGAAGTGCATCATCCAATCCATTCCAAGGATTACATCAAAGAGTTCCATATCTTGAACTAGTAAATCCCATTCCATCTTTACCATGAACATGGTGAGTGAAAAATAAGGACACCTAAATCCCTACTCTCGGTTCTTACCAATCGATATTACCACATACATTTAATATGGAATGATATTGGTTAGAAAACCCAAAAAGTTCACAAGGTAAGCATAGATAAAAAATATAAGCAACAATATAAAAAAACAATATCTATAGATGATGAAATCAAAATGGTACATCAAACTGTAGAAGGTCCCACATCTGAACCCACTGGTGCCTCATCCACTATATAAAGATGATTCGTCTTAGCCTGAGAATGACCACTATCTAGTGGCTATGCCCAGAACTGACTATTCTCAATAGATGACCTAGCTCTACCATCGCGATCGCCAAAACAAGAACCCACTGACTTGGATGGATCTCTTTGAGACGTCATTCCCCTAGAATCCACTGATTCTACAACAATATGATAGGAATGAGTGGACCTGTAGAACATCTATTGGTTCCCCATAAGCCTGTATCGATTGAATGATATGGGTGGGGTTGGATACGCTGACTCCATATGTCGTGGTTTCCCACAATGATGGCACACAACTTATGCAACATCTAAAAACACTGATGATGTTGGTCAGAAAGGATTATCTAGTCATTCCACTTCCCCTTATTCACTAATGAGCTACCACTAACCACATTTGACACTCCTATATGGAAACCATACCTCCCTTTTTGATCAATATCAACCATACAAGCATGGTCAACCACTTTAGTAATGGTCTTTATATTGAATGGAAATATCTAAGAATGAATTTCTGGCCAAAACCCCCTTTCAAACCTTTGAGACTTTATTTTCTCATTGGAAATGATTCCAGGTGCATTCTAAACTAGCTCATAAAAGTGTCTGGTTTACTCCATCCCAGACTGGTCTTGAGGAACATGATCCATAAACTCCTAGGATCTAGCATAGGCCAATACCTTAGGATAGTACTGATCAATGAAAATAGCATTGAACACTTTCCATTTCATCTTCTTGGTCTTCCTATCTTGAACCATTGAGTCCCACCACCTCTGACTAAGACCTTCTAGCAAGAATGAGGCATATCTCACCATGACTTCCTTAGGAGTACTGAGAAATTCCAACATCCTCCCTGTCTTATCAATCCATTCATCTACTTTCCAAGGTTTTGTTCTACCACATAAATAAAAAGGATTGTTCTTGAGGAACCCCTGATCTTTTTCCTTCCCATGAATAGGTTCATCTTCTCTAGCTGGAGTAGGACAATGACCCCCTCCCTACCCCAAAGTTTGGATATCCAGGACAACAACTATAAGGCCCCAGCCTTAAACCTTACTTAATCTTGAGTTATAACAAGATTACACATTGAGGATCTTTTCGGGTTTAGAGTTTTAGAGAATTAGATCATAAAACTTGCATTACATTCCACATAGAAACAAAGTGGTTACATAAAGATAGTATTCTTCATTCCCATCAATGGAAACACATTTAAAATAAAACATGGATTATTTCTTGACACATCCTTGACTCTATCATCTTATCATGTACCTTTCCCTTGACCTGTGAAAAACATTTCAAAAACTTGGGATGAGCATAAAAACTAAGTATGGGTTATAAAAAAAACATGGAAAGGAAACATGAGTTCATATATACATAAGAATGAAATCATACTTTACCCATAAAACATAGGCACTTTAACATACCTCATAAAATCATGAATAAATCATAGAAATCATAAGACATAAAGGTAACTTGAGGCATTCATAACATTCTTACGTAGGGAGTAACCCTCTTGGTTACGTTTGGAATACCCATCACAGTATATTCCCTAAAATCTCTTCGGAGAAACCTTAACGTTTCACTCCTTCGCGTTACCCAATGCATTGGAGAGCTATAACGGTCTCACCCGCCCTTAGTTTATCACGGAACCACCCGTCTTCATAATAATGCCCAAGAACCATAACATAATCATATCACATAAAACATGCATAAAGGAAACATAAAATTTCCACATTTCAATCACGAGATATCAATACAACACATTGATATAAAAACATTATGAAAACCATTTTCAATACTAAAATAAAAGAAAAGTAAAACATGGTATTTATTTTTCTTTTAAAAAGAAGGTATGGCTTGTAGAGGAAGCCGAAACTCAAATAACGGTCACGACGGCGGAGAAGTCGTTGTCGCCGTATACGTACGACAAAAACATTCCTTTTTTTCATTTAGTAAACGCTTCGTATAAAAAATATTCCTTCTGAATAAATGTAAAAGTCAAAGGGTTTTATACACCGTATAAAAGAAAGTTGTGTATAAAATAAAATATGCCTCAATGAAAGGAGATTGAGACGAAGTCCCATACCTCGTATCCGACTTGACCCGACCGTTCTTTAATCTCCTGAATAATAAACTTGAGTTAATCTCTACTTGATTATGAATCTTTTTCAAGTTCATTATTCCTTTTATACCATGTTATGAACATCATGTAATCAGTTAATTTAATAATGTTCATTTTGTCGGTATTTGGTTCTTAAGTCAAAAATAGTCTTCTTACACTTACATGTTGTTAATTTGGTCAAAGGTTCATTATATCCAGAATGGTATTCATGATGTAGATATCATATATGTCATATATATCCAGTACATACATTCATTTATAATATTACATCACATTTAGAGGTAAGAAATGAAATGCACTGTTCATGGAGACGGTAAGCCGTACGTACGCATGAACGCTACCTCCATTTCTATTTCATATTTTCTGGAATGGAATCATAATGATATAAGAGTATATTATAATTCCAGTATAATAACATATATAATATCATTAACTTTATCCTTTACACATCCCACATATGGTATTAACGAATCAAATCACTTTTAGGGGGCGGTAGTCCGCACTTCCTAAAATGAAGATATCGTGTTTTACCCATAATGGAAACCATAAAGGTATGCCCAAAATAAAAAAAAACAGAAGCTTAAGGAAAACATAAACATATTATATATCATATATAAAAATAGTGACATCATAATGGCCACCTTTGAAGGTGTTAAATGAGTGTTGAACAATCATCGTTTCGGGAGGCAGAATTTCGCCATCCACGGAAACCGTATGTTCTTTAACCATTTGATGTACTTGTGTGAGAGTTTAGCTCAAATAAATCTTATAACAACATCCTAGTATATTGATGATACTGGTGTTGTTACAAAAGAAGTAAATAAAAAGAGTTTAGGGGGTTGGAGAAGAAAAATAAAACAAATGAACATGAGAGAATGAATTACCTTTAAAAGTGTAACTCCTTTTGAGTTGAGCCTAAAGGCTTCCTTTGAAAGGATTCTGCCCAAAGGGAATCCTCTAGGATGAGGAGAGGGATGTGGATAGAGCAAATGGGCAGGGGTTGGCCGAGCCAAAGGCTTTAAGAGTGTGTGAAATGAGGTAGAGGTGGGGGCCTTTTATAAGAGGAGAGGAGGGGCACTTTTGGAAAGTAAAGAAATATTACATTATTTGAAAATGTGTTTCGGTTTTAAAAGGTCCCACATTGATAGAATTCGTGTATAAGGTGATAAGGGTTATAAATACACTCATCCAATTGGTTTTGGACATGTGTAGTTCATAGATGTTACATTATCTTTCTATTTTATTTAAATCGTCAAATAATGATGTCATCGCTGCATCATTATTATGTCATAAATAATTAACTTTATTTAATGTCTAAAAATTATAAAAAAAATACTATGATATATTAAATCTTTTTAGATTTCCAATGACTATTTATAATCAAATTTTGGACTTGTATAACCCCACTTAAAAATTGTTTTCGTAAAACATATTATGTTTGTGTCATTCTCACTTTAACATTAAATAAAAAGTAATTTATGTCATTTCCCAACAAAAGTGGATCCATGGGGTCCCCAAGTTGACCCATGGCATGTCAGGGTCGGCCATGACACAAAAAATGAGGTTGGGACATGTGTCTAGGTCATTTCCTATTATTAAAGCATTATTTATACCTTAAACTACCCTAATTACCACTAATCGCGATTAAGAACTTAATAAGTTACTATTCACCAAAAAAATTATTATAATCTCATTGAACCACATTTTACTTCTTAATGACAACCATGTATGTAGGATTTTCAAAATTCAATACACATTAGTGGTAAACTTTCATTTAACTGAAAAATCAGTTTGCTTGATTACCACTTAGTGGTTTCACTATTCATCAAAAATTGAAGTTTTTCAGAAAATTACCAAAAATTCACCCTAAGCTATATTTGATATTCCGAATTAAAAAATGAAGTCTATTTTACAAAATTCAAATCATATAAGTCACATTAATTAATTTAATAATTAATTCCCGCTGCCAGAGCAAATAGCGTGTTTTTACAAAATAATAAGTATCAAAAGATTGACACCAGTTTAAGTCTAATTTCAAAGTGAAATTGATTCCAATGACCACCATTGGATAAAATGGTAAAAATATATTCTAATTTCACTTCAAAACCAATTCAAAACATAATCTAATCATATAAATAAATTAGATCAAAAAGCAGTTTTTGATGTAAAATGCAGTATTTTTCATTATTCATTAAAAAATGAACATTGTTAGAAAAATACTAAAAATTCAAACAAGGTAAATTTTGATGTCCCAATCATAAAGAATAATTTTATTTTAACAAACATATTTTATAAAATTGTCAAAATATAGATTCAAAAATGGTTTGCCATCAAAAGGCAGTAAAACAATCTTTTAAGAATATTAGTGTATTCCATGCATAAGATTGTATTTATTTTCATTTTAAGACTCTATAACACTATCTTAATCATTAATAGACATAGATAAAAATATCTATTATTCATTAATTACTTAGGATGTTACATCCTTCCCCCCTTTAGAAAATTTCGTCCCCGCAATTTATTTACTTATCGAATAAATGGGGGTACTTATCCCTCATTGCATTTTCAGATTCCCATGTTGCCTCTTCAATCATGTGGTTTTTTCACAAAACCTTTACCTGATGAATCACCTTATTCCGTAACACTTGGTCCCTGTGGTCAAGAATCTGGACCGGTTGTTCCTCATAAGATAGGTTCTCTTCCAGCTGAACTACCTCTGGACTCAAAACATGAGATGGATCTGGCATATACTTTCTCAACATCGAAATGTGAAAAACATTGTGTACCTGAGATAAACTCGGAGGTAAAGCCACTCGGTATGCAACTGATCCAACTCTCTCCAGAATTTCGTATGGTCCAATGAACCTTGGACTCAACTTTCCTTTCTTACCAAATCTCATCACACTTTTCCAAGGAGAAACCTTGAGAAAAACATGATCACCTACCTCGAAAGATAGATCCTTCCTCCGGTTATCCGCATAACTCTTCTGCCTGCTCTGAGCTGTTCTCATGTGTTTCTGAATCAGCTGAACTTTTTCTACCATCTCTTCTACCAATTATGGTCCCATCAACTTCCTTTCACCCACTTCATCCCAGAAATCTGGAGTTCGACACCGCTTCCCATATAATGCCTGAAATGGTGCCATCTGTATACTAGAATGAAAACTGTTATTATATGAAAACTCAACCAAAGAAAGATGTTGGTCCCAACTTCCCTGATAATCCATAGAACAAGATCGTAGAATATCCTCCAATGTCTGAATTGTTCATTCTGACTTCCCATCTGATTGAGGATGAAAAGTTGTACTAAAATTTAATTCAGTACCCAACGACTTCTGAAGGCCTTTCCAAAAGTTAGAAGTAAACCTGGGATCACGATCCGATAAAATAGATAGAGGAACTCCATGTAACCTGAATATCTCTTTAAGATACAAACAGGAAAGTTGATCAAGAGATAAAGTATCTCGTATAGCAAGGAAATGAGCAGATTTGGTCAAGTGATCAACAATAACCCAGATTGCATTATTACCTCGAGATGTCTTCGGTAATCCAACAACAAAGTCCATGGATATATTCTCCCATTTCCACTCTGGCATTGGTAAAGGCTGAAGCATCCCTTTCGGTAACTGCCGCTCTGCTTTAACCTGTTGACATGTCAAACACTTCACAGTAAAATCAGCAATGTCTCTTTTCATTCCATCCCACCAGTAATACTCCCGCAGATCTCTATACATCTTAGTACTGCCCGGATGAACTGAAAACGGAGAACTATGAGCTTCACATAACAGCTCTCTCTTCAACTGTGAATCACAAGGCATACACAATCTCTTCCCAAATCTCAAAATGCAATCACTATCAATGTTGAATTCAGGCAACTTACCTTTCTGAACCAGCTCTACCTTTTTCTGCAACTCACTGTCTTGCTTCTGTGCTTGCTTGATTCTATCTGATAGAGAAGATCTCACTGATACCTGAAACAAAACAGAAGGACTTCCTGCACCAACAACTTCTATGCCAAAGTTCATCAAATCGTTAACCAAAGGATCACGTTCCAAACGCAACATTGTTAATGAAGCATTACTTTTTCGACTCAGAGCATCAGCCACTTTATTTGCTTTTCCCGGATGGTAATGAATTGTACAATCATAATCCTTGATTAATTCCAGCCATCTCCTTTGTCTCATGTTTAACTCTTTCTGAGTGAATATATACTTTAAACTTTTGTGATCGGTATATATTTCACACTTTACTCCATACAAATGATGCCTCCAAATTTTTAAATCAAAAACAACAGCAGCTAATTCCAAATCATGTGTAGGGTAATTTACCTCATGAGTTTTCAACTGTCGTGAAGCATAAGCAATTACCTGATCATTCTGCATTAGGACGCAACCAAGTCCTTTCAATGAAGCATCATTGTATATAACAAACTCACCATTCCTGGAAGGTAGTGCCAAAACTGGAGCATTCACCAATCTTCTTTTCAATTCCTGAAAACAATCATCACATTCTTTTGTCCAGATAAACTTAACACCCTTCCGATTTAGCTTAGTCATTGGACTAGATAACTGTGAAAAATTTCTAACAAACCTTCGGTAATAGCCCGCCAAACCAAGGAATCTACGAATCTCGGTTACATTTGTGGGTCTTGGCCATTCTTCCACAACTTTTGTTTTTGCAGGATCAAAAGTTATTCCATCTTTAGAAACAATGTGACCAAGGAAAGAAATTTGTTGTAACCAAAACTCACACTTGCTGAATTTCCCATACAGTTTCTTTTATTTTAAGGTTTGCAAGATAACCCTTAAATGTTTTTCATGCTCCTCTTTACTTTTAGAAAACAAAAAAATATCATCAATGAAAACCACCACAAACTTATCCAAGAACTCATGGAAAATTCTATTCATTAATTCCATGAATACAGCAGGTGCATTGGTTAGCCCAAAAGGCATTACTACAAATTCATAATGGTCATATCTCGTACGGAACGCGGTCTTCGGAATATCTGCCTCCTTAACCTTCAGCTGATGGTACCCCGATCTCAAGTCAATCTTTGAAAAAAACTGAGCTCCCTGGAGCTGATCAAACAAATCATCGATATGAGGCAAAGGATATTTGTTCTTAACAGTGATATTATTCAAGGCTCTATAATCAATGCAAAGTCTCATAGAACCATCTTTCTTTTTAACAAATAAAACAGGATCACCCCATGGTGATGTGCTAGGTTTAATGAAACCTTTCTCTAATAAATCTTGCAATTGCTCCTTCAACTCTAAAAGTTCAATTTGTGCCATTCGATAAGGGGGTTTTGAAATTGGCTTAGCATCAGGAAATAAGTCAACAGTAAACTCAACTTCCCGATCTGGTATTATTCTAGGCAACTCATCAGGAAAAACATCAGGATACTCATTTACCACTGGCACATCATTAATCTGAACAGTTCCTTTATTTTCAACGATGTGTGCAAGGTAACATTCATTTCCATCTTTTACAAGTTTCTCGGCCTCTTGATATGTTATCAAAAGTAAGGGTTCATTCTTGTAAACAAACTGAAAGTCTTTCTGAAAAGAAACTTCTTTAGCTCTACAGTCAATCTTATCATGGTAAATAGAGAGCCAATCCATACCCAGGATAACATCAAACTCTACTAGAGGTAGAACAATAAGGTTTGCAAGTAGGTTCTTTCCACAGATAAGGATAGGAAGATTCTTATAAATTCTTTTTGCCTCGACACTTCCCCCAGGTGTTTTTACCAAAAGTTCAGGAGTCATTTCTTGAGATGGTATTCCCATTTTACTAGAAAAGGTTTCAGAGATGAAAGAATGTGTAGACCCCGAATCAAACAACACACTGTCATAATCTGAAAAAACAAACAAAGTACCTGATACAACTTCATTTGATGGCCCGACATCTGCTGAAGTAGTTGCAAAGGATTTCACCACCCCTTTCTGCTTGTAGTCTAACTACTTCCCATCACTCAAGCTCCTTGTCGGACACTCGTTTTCATAGTGACCCATCTCATTGCACTTATAACACTTCACTAACTGTAAATCAAATTTGTTCTTACCTTCAGCTTGATCCTTTTCAGTGCAATCACGAGGCTTATGTCCCATCTTACCACATCGGTAGCACTTTCCAGAATTCAGAAGACATTCCCCAGCATGCCTTTTTCCACATTTATCACAAACTGGAAACTTAGTTTTCTTACCATCAGACTTTTTTGAAGAATTCTTACCTTTCTCCTGCCACCTCGGTCTCTTCTTCTGCTGGTTGTTATAGAAAACTTGGTCATCGACAAACTCCATTTCCACCTTCTCAGCACATCGAACAATATTTTCATAACTTTTAAACTCACGAGAAGCTAATTCCCTTCGATATTTTGGCTTTAAACCTGAGTAAAAACGATTGATTTTACTATCAAGGTCTCGGATAAAATTTGGAGCATACCTTGCCAAACGAGTGAACCTTTCTTCATAGGCAGCCACTGAGTCTTCCTCTTGCCTCAATTCCAAGAATTGCTTTTCCATCCTAAGTCGAACAGCCTTAGGAAAATACTTCTCAAGAAACATACCTTTGAATTCATCCCAGTCAAGAGCATCAATCTCATCGGCGTTCCGGATATTTTTAACCATAGACCACCACTGATCTGCTTCACCCTCCAAACGGTAAATAGCAAGACTATCCTTTTGATTGTATGAACACCCCATGACATCAAAAATCTTCTCCAGTGCTTTAATCCACCCTTTAGCTAGCACAGGGTCAGATGATCCTCTGAATGATGGTGGATGTTGCCTCATGAAATGTTCCACCACTGACATGTTCCTCTGCGGTTGTTCTGGCTGATCTCGTGCATGGATACCACCGCCATTTATCGCTTGAGTCAACTGCGCCATTACTGCAACAAACTGTTCAGTTCTAATTCCAACCATTTCTGGATGCTGATTCGGAAGGTTATTTCCTTCTGTATGCCTTCCTAGCACTGCTTCCCTGTTTCCTCTGTGGAAAACCAGTCTGAACAAACATGTCTTGGATGAAGCAACATGGTAATATTTAAATACTATATCATAAAAAAAATATTTTTGGATAATCATTTAATAGAGTTCTAACTCCTAAAGTTATCTAAACTGACCTCTGATACCAACTATAAGGCCCCAGCCTTAAACCTTACTTAATCTTGAGTTATAACAAGATTACACATTGAGGATCTTTTCGGGTTTAGAGTTTTAGAGAATTAGATCATAAAACTTGCATTACATTCCACATAGAAACAAAGTGGTTACATAAAGATAGTATTCTTCATTCCCATCAATGGAAACACATTTAAAATAAAACATGGATTATTTCTTGACACATCCTTGACTCTATCATCTTATCATGTACCTTTACCTTGACCTGTGAAAAACATTTCAAAAACTTGGGATGAGCATAAAAACTCAGTATGGGTTATAAAAAAAACATGGAAAGGAAACATGAGTTCATATATACATAAGAATGAAATCATACTTTACACATAAAACATAGGCACTTTAACATACCTCATAAAATCATGAAGAAATCATAGAAATCATAAGACATAAAGGTAACTTGAGGCATTCATAACATTCTTACGTAGGGAGTAACCCTCTTGGTTACGTTTGGAATACCCATCACAGTATATTCCCTAAAATCTCTTCGGAGAAACCTTAACGTTTCACTCCTTCGCATTACCCAATGCATTAGAGAGCTATAACGGGCTCACCCGCCCTTAGTTTATCACGGAACCACCCGTCTTCATAATAATGCCCAAGAACCATAACATAATCATATCACATAAAACATGCATAAAGGAAACATAAAATTTCCACATTTCAATCACGAGATATCAATACAACACATTGATATAAAAACATTATGAAAACCATTTTCAATACTAAAATAAAAGAAAAGTAAAACATGGTATTTATTTTTCTTTTAAAAAGAAGGTATGGCTTGTAGAGGAAGCCGAAACTCAAATAACGGTCACGACGGCGGAGAAGTCGTTGTCACCGCATACGTACGACAAAAACATTCCTTTTTGTCGTTTAGTAAACGCTTCGTATAAAAAAGATTCCTTTTGAATAAACGTAAAAGTCAAAGGGGTTTATACACCGTATAAAATAAAGTTTTGTATAAAATAAAATATGCCTCAATGAAAGGAGATTGAGACGAAGTCCCATACCTCGTATCCGACTTGACCCGACCGTTCTTTAATCTCCTGAATAATAAACTTGAGTTAATCTCTAATTGATTATGAATCTTTTTCAAGTTCATTATTCCTTTTATACCATGTTATGAACATCATGTAATCAGTTAAGTTAATAATGTTCATTTTGTCGGTATTTGGTTCTTAAGTCAAAAATAGTCTTCTTACACTTACATGTTGTTAATTTGGTCAAAGTTTCATTATATCCAGAATGGTATTCATGATGTAGATATCATATATGTCATATATATCCAGTACATACATTCATTTATAATATTACATCACATTTAGAGGTAATAAATGAAATGCACCGCTCATGGAGACGGTAAGCCGTACGTACGCATGAACGCTACCTCCATTTCTATTTCATATTTTCTGGAATGGAATCATAATTATATAAGAGTATATTATAATTCCAGTATAATAACATATATAATATCATTAACTTTATCCTTTACACATCCCACATATGGTATTAACGAATCAAATCACTTTTAGGGGGCGGTAGTCCGCACTTCCTAAAATGAAGATATCGTGTTTTACCCATAATGGAAACCATAAAGGTATGCCCAAAATAAAAAAAACAGAAGCTTAAGGAAAACATAAACATATTATATATCATATATAAAAATAGTGACATCATAATGTCCACCTTTGAAGGTGTTAAATGAGTGTTGAACAATCATCGTTTCGAAAGGCAGAATTTCGCCATCCACGGAAACCGTATGTTCTTTAACCATTAGATGTAGTTGTGTGAGAGTGTAGCTCAAATAAATCTTATAAAAACATCCTAGTATATTGATGATACTGGTTTTGTTACAAAATAAGTAAATAAAAAGATTTCAGGGGGTTGGAGAAGAAAAATAAAACAAATGAACATGAGAGAATGAATTACCTTTAAAAGTGTAACTCCTTTTGAGTTGAGCCTAAAGGCTTCCTTTGAAAGGATTATGCCCAAAGGGAATCCTCTAGGATGAGGAGAGGGATGTGGAGAGATCAAATGGGCTGGGGTTGGCCGAGCCAAAGGCTTGAAGAGTGTGTGAAATGAGGTAGAGGTGGGGGCCTTTTATAAGAGGAGAGGAGGGGCACTTTTGGAAAGTAAAGAAATATTACATTATTTGAAAATGTGTTTCGGTTTTAAAAGGTCCCACATTTATATAATTCGTGGATAAGGTGATAAGGGTTTGAAATCCACTCATCCAATTGGTTTTGGACATGTTTAGTTCATAGATGTTACATTATCTTTCTATTTTATTTAAATCGTCAAATAATGATGTCATCGCTGCATCATTATTATGTCATAAATAATTAAATTTATTTAATGTTTAAAAATTATAAAAAAATACTATGATATAGTAAATATTTTTATATTTCCAATGACTATTTATAATCAAATTTTGGACTTGTATAACCCCACTTAAAAATTGTTTTCGTAAAACATATTATGTTTGTGTCATTCTGACTTTAACATTAAAAAAAAGTAATTTATGTCATTTCCCAACAAAAGTGGATCCATGGGGTCCCCAAGTTGACCCATGGCATGTCATGGTCGGCCATGACACAACCAATGAGGTTGGGACATGTTTCTAGGTCATTTCCTATTATTAAAGCATTATTTATACCTTAAACTACCCTAATTACCACTAATCGCGATTAAGAACTTAATAAGTTACTATTCACCAAAAAAATTATTATAATCTCATTGAACCACATTTTACTTCTTAATGACAACCATGTATGTCGGATTTTCAAAATTCAATACACATTAGTGGTAAACTTTCATTTAACTGAAAAATCAGTTTGCTTGATTACCACTTAGTGGTTTCACTATTCATCAAAAATTGAAGTTTTTCAGAAAATTACCAAAAATTCACCCTAAGCTATATTTGATATTCAGAATTCAAAAATGAAGTCTATTTTACAAAATTCAAATCATATAAGTCACATTAATTAATTTAATAATTAATTCCCGCTGCCATAGCAAATAGCGTGTTTTTACAAAACAATAAGTATCAAAAGATTGACACCAGTTTAAGTCTAATTTCAAAGTGAAATTGATTCCAATGACCACCATTGGATAAAATGGTAAAAATATATTCTAATTTCACTTCAAAACCAATTCAAAACATAATCTAATCATATAAATAAATTAGATCAAAAATCAGTTTTTGATGTAAAATGCAGTATTTTTCACTATTCATTAAAAAATGAACATTGTCAGAAAAATACCAAAAATTAACACAAGGTAAATTTTGATGTATCAATCATAAAGAATAAGTTTATTTTTACAAACATAGTTTATAAAATTGTCAAAATATAGATTCAAAAATGGTTTTCCATCAAAAGGCAGTAAAACAATCTTTTAAGAATATTAGTGTATTCCATGCATAAGATTGTATTTATTTTCATTTTAAGCCTCTATAACACTATCTTAATCATTAATAGACATAGATAAAAATATCTATTATTCATTACTTACTTGGGATGTTACAACAACTTCCACTAATCTCTGATCAATTGTGTTATGAAAAAGATGATGATAAAGGGGATCATTTTCATTATATTATTTTATTATCAATAATTTCTAAGAAACAAGAAAGAATGTTTGAGAATAAACAAATATCACATCACTTTAAATTTTGCTGAAAATCAGACTGACCTCCATATTTAAAGAATCAAATCTACAATGCTTGAAAAGGACCATCATATTGAAAAATAATCTTGATGGAAGTAAATGGTGATTACATTCACTCTGAATCTGGTATGAATGTTTTGATTGTAATGAGGAGAATAAGAGTCTTCATGACTACAATTTAAATGTGATGGTACTTTTCTAATCATGGATTTCTCATAAATCACAAGTATTTGGAAAACATGTAATGCAAGATTGAGGATAGAAAGGTGGAGTGAAAGAGTGGATTCCAATCATATTCAGATTAATTCGATCTATATAGAAAGAGAAAAAGGTTGATGGAGATAGTATTCATTCTAATCATAATCATATTGATCGTAAACATGTCTATTGTATTCAGGTCAATTTATTTTGGAAAATATTATTGAAGTTAAGAAGATATATTTTTTTAAGAATAATAAGATGTTGAAAAATGGAAAGTTGAAATAATTTCCATTTAAAGTAATATGATGCTGAAATTGTTCCTCAATTTATTCTAAGTCATGAGGGAATTCATGATACAAGTACAAGTTTGTGATTGAAAGAAGTTTTTGAAGTCGAATATGCTAAAACTAGTCTGTCATATTCATTATTTCATCATAATCACCAGAGGAATATATATTTTTTTTGGTAGAAGTTTGTGTATCATATTCAGAAGAGAAATATGAACTTTGATTTATTTATAAATGTTTTGTTTTTAAATTAAGTCAAGGTCCATCGTATTAGAGTATATACCAATTCATCTTTATAAAGAGAAGAATAAGAATATGTTATTGAATCACATCATTCAAATGAATTTAGAAAATAGATGAATGAAATATATAGATGTGCTGTCGAGGGGAAGATTTAATTTCGAATAAGATTTTTTGATTATTTATTTGGTATAAAGAATCATAATGAAGAATCAGAATGGTGTTTGATAAAAATATTAAATATGTTTATTTCTATATACATATACATTCAATTGGTAAAAACCATCATATTGAAGAAATTATATTGAGTTAATTGGAATAAGAAATTATAATTAGATAGTTGTTTGAAAAGAAATTCTGAAGGAGAACCAAAGTTGTGAAGAATATTTGAGAAGAATCGATAAGAAATAATGAACTCATAAATTCTCCTGATATTCAAGGAACCGTGAAAATTTGGGTAAATTTTTTGATAGGGAAACCATTTCATATTCCCTCTAAAACCACTTATGAGTCACCTATTAAAGGGAAAAGTAATGTTTAATTTTTCTGATGGAAGTAGTGTTAAAAAAGAGAGAGAATCTTTAAAGTTCTTGGGAGATAAGAAAAGTTTTCCAGGTTGACATAACAGTGGATTCATGGAGGTGAGTAATAGTATCCTTCTATTTATCATATTCTTCTTTTCATCGTATTTTTATGGTTATCATATCAGGCTGGGAAATCAGATATGTATTTCCATATTGGGATTTATATAATAAGAAGTAAGTGTTTTGAATTTACTCAATAGTATTCTAATATATTTGTATCTATTGTATTGAGAAATTAGATTTGGTGATCGGAATGGAAGAATCAGTCTGGATAATCGGACTGAGTTCTATATCAAATTCATCGAAGTTTTTACCAGCTTCTAGGTAAGAAATTGAAGAACTGTTTTCAAATAATAAATCTGTGGAAATTGAAAAGTAATCATAGGTAACATGTGTTGTTTCATAAACATTAATTACCCCATTTGTGGTAGAGGGTGCACACACACTATTGGATTGTTTAAATAGTTCTACATGAGTGTAAGGGCATATCCTACTCATTGTATTTTACATAAAAAGGTATTTTTTATAGTGGATTTTTTTGGTTTTGGATCATTACCAAACCATGCTAAGGATATAACTATTCTTATTGAATTGTAAAACTTATAAATACTTGTGTTCTTGTGAATGTTTGATTGAATTGTTTTCAACAAGTAATGAAATGTTTAACAGGTGGAGAAGTCTGTTTCATTTTCAAGGAAACATAAAATAAAAATTATCACTGATTAACCCCTCCCCCTCTTAGTGATACAATAATACTTACTGGTCACTTTCAACTGGTATCATAGGGCAGGTTCCTTTCCCTTATTCTTTGTTGATGAATAACATGAATTGTGTAAATAGTAAAGGTATTCCAGTTTTCAATGGAAATAATTATCATATATGGAATGATAGGATGTCGGATAATCTCATGTTTATTGGATATGATTTTTTTGAAGCTATAATAGATGGTTTTCCTCCTATTAATTATAAACTTCCTCTAACATCTATTTAAAAGAATAATATTGAGAGTGATGGAAGGGATACAAATTAT
Organism: Viscum album; assembly: GCA_963277665.1. Taxonomy (NCBI): domain Eukaryota; kingdom Viridiplantae; phylum Streptophyta; class Magnoliopsida; order Santalales; family Viscaceae; genus Viscum; species Viscum album. The sequence goes on from OY728139.1 coordinate 219,764,888, forward strand.
TTATTATCATAACTTTATAAAAGTTAATTCTTGAGGGCAAAAGGTGTTTCCACAACCAAAGTTATATGGGAAAAATTGAAAAATATATGTAAATAAAATACAAAATTGAAGAAGGAAAAATTAAAAATATGAATATTGAAATATGAATATTTGAATATGGGTGAATATGAATATATTGGGGACTTCTTTGCCTAAGAGAATGACATTATCAGAACTATAAAATGTCTTAGTGAACAGTTAGATGATTCTATAGTTGTTGGAATGATTTTTAAAATCCATCCCAACAAGTTTGATGAAAAATTTTCTTTAGTAGAAGTCAGAGATCCATAAACATTATCTCTAGATGATTTTTATAGTGGTTTCATTAATTCTGACATGAGAAGGGACAAAAATATGAGAAGAAAAACAAAAGTTGATAGAGAAATGTATTTCAATAATTATAAGAAATAAATGTCAAAGAATATTTTTATTGAAGATGAAGTTGGTGAATCTAATTCTGAAAATGAAGTATGAAAATATTTTGATGATATTTTATCCTTGTTTTCTAAAAATGTGAAAATAAGTACATGGAAATACAAAGGTAAAAATCCATTGAATTTTTTTGAATGTGAATCTATCAAGAATTTTGTGGTTAATTTTCCCTAAAGAAAGAAATAAGAGGATAGTGATAAAGAATAAAGAAGTAAAATAAGACCATGGAATAAATAGGGAGATAAAGGATAGTTGTTTTCTATAGGGAAATATAGAAAATTCTTCAAATACAAAAGAAGAAGTTTCTAGACTAATGATAAAGAAGAAGAAGGTAGTGATTCTAAATCAAAAAAATCTATTGAGTATGGTATTGAGAATAATTTTATTGTAATTATTAATGATGAAAAATTCTAAAGAAATAGTTTTAAAAAAGAAGAAACTCAACTTGAAATTCATTTGAAAGAAGAATCGAAAGAACGTCTAAGAAAGATAAAAAGGCATGAAATGTGAAAGAAGTTAGAAGATAAATATTCCTTAACAAGAAATAAATAATGTTTATTTGATGATAAGGATAATATAGTGAATGAAATTGATGATATGAATAAATATATTGAGGATTAAAATAATCATAATGATCATATTGAGGTGAATATGAAGGGAAAAGAATAATATTTGGAACTTATACAACAAAAAATTTCTAAATATGCATAGAGAAGTAAAAGTTTCAAAAACCCTGTCTCTAAATTAGGTGGTAGTTCTCAAAAAGATAAACCATATAAATATCATCAAAAGTTTTCCATAAAGTTTTAAGAGAATGATGGAATTGTTTCTGAAATGAATAAATATGGGAAAGTTATGTATGTGGATAAGACCAAAAAAATTGAGAATTCAGAAGTTATAAAATTCCATGTGTCCAAAAATGTTTTCAAACATTTGGAATCCAGAAAAAAAAAATCCATTAATTATAGTTCTGATAAATCTGAAAGGAAAAAAGAATATTCTGATTGATAATAGAAATGTTGTTGGATTATAAAATAAAGAAAAGAAGGTTCCTAAGAAAAGTATTCACAATTTAGGTTAGTATGGAAGTTATTTAGGAAAATACTCTTTCTATGGATACTACTGTTGTACTAGATTCAGACATCTGAAAAATATGTTTTGGTTCAACCAAAAACATTACTATTATTCAATAGGTTATGAAAGGCAAGGTTTGAGGGGGAGTGAATCTCCATAAGGAAAGAAGTATTAAAAGTTTGTTGTAAAGAAACCTTATAAGGCTGGAGTAAGAATTGTAAATAGGTTCATACATTTGTAAAATAGTAGTGAAAGATGTAAAAAAACTAGATATCTTGCTACAGGTTTTCTTATTTTGTTACAGTCACAAAAACTGTTTCTTAACAATTATCAGAAGTCGAAAGTGAAGAATGAAAAGGAAGAAGAAAAGTCTCTTATTGTTGAAACTACTTTGAAATATATAAATGGATAATAAACAGCGATTCTTGATAGTGGGTGTTCATTACATATTAAAGTATATCTAATGTTTTTAAATAATGTAAAGTATTTCAAATATAGAAATGTGACATTCAATAATGATTAATCACTAAGAATCAATGTTTTTGGATCAACTATAATTAGGAAATAGGAATTGTAATCCATGAAAGATTTATATGTTTAAATGATTAAACATAACCTATTAATTGTTTCCCAATTATGTGATGAAGGTATCAAAGTTACTTTTAGGAAATATGGATTTTTTAAGAGTGAGAAATATGAAAATATTATCACAAGAGTCTAACTTACAAATAGAAATTTGTTTCAAGTTGGTGGAATAAAAACTCTTTTTATTTAAGTATGGTAGAAGATAATAAATTTTTCAATAATAGTATAGGACACAGGTGTTAAAGAAACATGAGAAATCTATATAAAAAAAATTTTATTTGATACATTTCTAATATTACAAGAAGAATAAATTGGTGTTGCACCATTTTTTAGAAACTAAATATTACAATTGTTGTGCACAAGAAAGTTGTGATTTATTCAAAAAACCCATAGATCTTTTTCATTACAATATATATATTCCAATGAGAATAAAATAAACAAATAAAGATAATTATTACATAAATTTCTTACTCACATTACTTGTTCTATGTATATGAAACTTCAGTAAGATGCTTTGAATATGTTTAAAAGTTTCAAAAGGAAAGATGAGAAGGAATGTGAGTATTCAATGAAGAATTTGAGAACTGATAATGGTGGTGAATATATAAGTGGATAATTATAATGTTATCTTGATATTCATAGAATTCTTCATGAGTATATTTCTCCTTATACTCCCCAAAAAATGGGGTTACTAAAAGAAAGAATATAATCTTGGTGGAAATGGGGAGAATTTTGTTACTTGAACAAGGTCTTTATCATTACAACTAGAGGAAATCCATGAGTATTGTTGTGTATATTTAATACCAATGTTTCAACAAAACAAGCTCACATATGACTCTATATGAATTATTTTATTAAAAAACTGTATGTTTAAACACTAGATAGTTTTTTGGAGTCCAGGCGTTAAAAAAATTAAATTAAAAACTTGGGAATTTTTTAACAGAAATGTTAAGATGGAATATTTATTAGATATGCTCTTAAAGGAAGAAGATATATATGTTTCAACAAATAAATTGGAAGTTTTTTCATTTTATTGATGTGAACATTATTGAAATACCCAAGGAATACAAACCCATTCTTGGTAAGAAATAAGTTTAATATGAAAGGTTTGATAGTAATTTTGATAAGGATAAAAACAATTGAACCCTATTTAAAGAGATTAATTATACTTATCTATTTCTAGTGATTAGGAAGATACTCAAAAACATCATCATAGGATAAGGAAGCAAGTAGAAGCTTATAATGTCATTGGATATCAATATCATAAGGTTCAAAAAAAAGAACAAAAAATGTTATTACACATACTTCTTCGCATTCAAAAGTGGATCCTAATGATGTAAATGAAACTTTTGAGAATCCATAATGGGTTCAAGAAATGAGTGAAGAGCCATATTATTTTGAAAAAAATTATACATGGGAACTCGTACCCATACCATAAAACACAAAACAATATTGGTACAAAAATGGGTTTTCTTGAACATTCTGAATGAATAAGTTGAAGTGATAAGAAAAAAAATCAATATTAGTGTGTAAAGGGTACTAAAAATTTAAGATATTGATTTTAAATATTCCTTTTATCTGGTGAAAATATTAGAAACAATTTGAATTTTTCTTGTTATTTCTATACAAAAAAGTTACAAAATATTTCAAATAGATGTTAAAACCACATTCATGAACGGTGATCTTGATGAGGAATTTTATATTGAACAACCATGTGAATTTATTCTTGGTAAAGGTGAAAGTTATGCGTGTAGATTGAAGAAGGCATTGTATAAGCTAAAACAATCTCTGAGAGCATGATATTAAAAATTCAATACTTACTTAAAAAATATGAGTTTTATGAAATTAAGAGATGATATCAATATTTATATCATAGAAAGTCATGAGTATTTCCTCATAGTAATTGTTTATGTTGATTATATTATCTTTTATGGGAATGATGATAGATGTTTTGAATGATTTTATGAAGAGATGAAAAAGGTATTTGAAATGTCCATGATGGTGGAAATGAAATACTTTATTGGATTAAAAATTTTATAAAAGAAGAAACATATATTTCTTTCCCAAGAAATATATGCTTTGTAACTTTTGAAGAGGTTCGTCATGGAAAACTAAAAACATGTTTCTATAATAATTTTAGTGGGAATAATTTTTATAAAATATGGAGTAGGAAAATAAGTTGAAAAAAATAATTTCAGAAGCTGATTGGATGTTTATTATATTTGAATGCCTCAAGAACAGACATTATTTGTGTTTTTACTCTATGTGGAAGATTTCATAGTTCTCTTAAATAATCACATTTAATTGAAGGAAAATAATTATTAGATACATTAAAGGCACAAAAAAATAAAAATCAAGTATGAAAACATAGAAAGGATTTATTTGTTTGGGTATTTAGATACTGATTGGGTAGGAAATGTTGATGATATAAGATCCAAATCCATTGTAATATTCATTCTGGGAAACATTTGTGATAGTTGGTATTCAATGAAATATAATTCAGAAACTCTCTATATGGATGAAGCTGAGTATGTTTCTTATACTCAAGCCATTGCGCAACTTACATGGATGAAAAATCAATTAGAATATTTACTTATTGAAGTGATGGTACCCTTTCTCTTGGGTTGTGATAATAAAAGTACAATAAATCTCACCAAGAATCCAGTTCAACATTCTCGTTTAAATCATATTGATATGAGACATCATTTCATCAGAGAGAATATGGATAAGAATGAATTAAATATAGATCATGTTCCTAAAATAGAAATATTTGCTGGCATTTTCACAAAACCTATACTGAAGTAATACTTTTCTAAATTGAGGTTGACCATGGGTATCCCACCACTTTCACATCAAGGTTGAGGTATGTATTTTTCCCCTATCTCATCTTACCTTTGGATAGTGTTTTCATGGTGAAGAATGAATTGTTTTATAAATCTATCCTTTTGAATGCATGTAAAAGGGGGAGTTATGGGTAAGTTGTGAATTCAGAATTATAAGTGTGTGAACTATTCTATATATTTGTTGGATTGGTTGTAGGAAATAATTTTTTTGTATTCTAAGAAAGTGGAGAAAGATAACAAATAATGTTGTGAAGAAAAGTTGAATAGGTTTAATGATCACTAATTTTGGACAAAAAGGTTTTTTGGTCAATGATTCTTGTTTCCTACAATGAGTTATCTCACATAGGCTTAGAATTTTTGATAAGTAATCCATAGATTTAGGACACATAGTTCAGTGATTTTGAAACTTGTTTGAAAAAAAATCCACAGGGGGAGATTATTAGAACTAAGATGATGATTAAGGTAATAATTTTAAAATATTTTCTTTTATTGTGGAGAATGCTTATGAAAGATGAAAAGAAGTTTGAGAATAAAGGAAAATCACATCACTTTGTATTTGGGGAAAATTTCACTGAGCATCGTATTCAAGGGATTAGAACCACAATACTTGAAATGGTCGATTGTATTGAGGAATAATATTAGTGGAAGTAAATGGCCATCATATTCACTCTAATTCCAGTTTGAATGGTTTGATCATAATGAGGAGAATTAGAGTCTTCATGAGTACTATTTAAATGTGTTGATTATTTTCTGATTTGGAGATCTCATAAATCACAAGTATTTAGAAAACATTTAATGAAATATTGATGAAATAAATGAGGAGTGGAGAAGAGGCTTCCAATCATATTAAAGTTGAACGGATCTCGATGGAAATAGAAATAGGGTGCTGGAGATTGTATTCAGCCTGATTATAATCATGTCTATTATATTCAGGTTATTTTTTTCTGAATAATTATATTATGGATGAGAAAAAATGTTTTTGGAAGAGTAGGAAGATGCTGAAAAAATTGGAACCTTCAATACTTTCTAATTAAAGTCAAATGATGTTGAAGACAATCCTCAATGTTTTCCAAGTCATGAAGGAAGTCATGATACAAGAAACAAATTTATTGAAGGATGTCTCTAAAGTCCAATCAGATGAAAATGGTCCACCGTATTCAGTATTTGATCTTAATCACGGGAGGATGAATTTTTTTTTTGGAGAAGTCTATAGTATCGTATTCAAAATATAAATATGAAACCTAATTTGTTTTCAAATGTTTTTTCTCAATTGGTTCAAGATCCATCGTATCAGAGTTGATACTAATTCATATTTATAAAGAGAATAAGAAGAGGATGTGATCATATCACTTTAGTCAAATGAATCGAGGGAAGAGATGAAGGAAATAACTAGATGGGTTGTCGAGGGGGATCTGGAATTTCAGAAAAGATGTTTTGATTCTTCAATCGGTAAAGAGCATCATAATGAAGAATTAGAATGGATTTTGAGAAAAAGATTAAAGATATCTATTTATTCATGAATTTACATTTAATTGTTATAAAGAATCATATTTAAGAAATCAGATTGAGCTAATCGAAATGAGAAATTGGAATCAGACTGGTGTTTGAAATGAATGACTTAAAGAGAACTGAAGTCGTAAAGAAGATTTGATAATAATCTATAAGAATTGATGAAGTCATAAATTCACCTGAAATTCAAATAATAATGAAAATTTGGGTAATTTTGTTGAGTGGAAAACCATTTCATATTCCCACCAAGACTACTTCTGAGTCACATATAAAAGAAAAGTAATGTATACTTTTTATAATGGAAGAATTATTCATGAATAGAGAGAATCTCTAAAGTTATAGAGATATAAGAAAAAGTTTATGGGTTACTTTATTGTATAATTATTTCCAAATTTAAGTGAAAGGAGAAGAGGCAATATCACAATGTATTCATCTAATCATCATATTTAGTGAATTACCGTAATTAGATATTTATCATATTCTGCTTGTCAACATATTTAAATGGTCATCATATGAAGCTAAGTAATTGGATTAGGATCTCAATATTGGGGTTTCCAAATAGAGAAGGAAGTGTTCTGAATAGACTCAATCATATTTTGACAAAGTTGTATCTAGAATATTGGGTAATCGGATTTGATGATTGAATCAGAAGAAATAGACTTGAAAATTAATCAAGTTCTATATCTAAGTCCTCGAAGTTCTTACCTACTTATAGGTAAGAAATTGAATATTTTTTCCAAAGAATATAGTTGCAGAAATTTAAAAGGAATCACATGTAACATGTGTTGTTAGAAAAATATTGCATTACCCCATTTGTTCTATAGGGTCCACACACACTATTGGATTGTTTACACTGTGCTACATGAGTGTAAGGGAATATCATACCAATTTTATTCCACCTAAAAGGGATTTTTTTTCTTATGAATTGTGTGGTTTTGGATCATTTCCAAACTATATAAAGGAAATAGATATTATTATTGAATAGTGGACCTTGTAAATACTTATGTTCCTATGGATGTGTGTTGTAATTTTTTTCACTAGGTGATAAAATCTTTAACATGAAGTTAATGTTGTTTCATTTTGAAGGAAATATAAAACAAAAAGTATCAATGATTAAACCCTTCCCCTCTTAGTGATACAATTATCCAAACTGGGAACTTTCAAATTTTTGAGGGAGAACTCTATCTAGCCTCTTCCCGTGACTGTATAGGAATTCTTCTAGAACGTATCTTGCTACAAGAAGCAATTACCACAGGGAAATCAATCAAAACAACCATTTTAAAATTGTTTATCTATAAAAATAAATACTAACATTCCATAAATCCAAACAAATAAAAATCTCTATAATAACCTTATAGTAAAAACCACTTCACCTCCACCCAGTGTCCATATATAGTATGCAGCCTATACGTCACACTTGGATGAGAAGTCAAAAAAAATCCAACATCCCTTGGAGACTAAAGATCTATCACGAAGTGTGCTGGCCAAGAACCATACTCGAAATAAGAACCCAAATCCCCGAAAATCCTAGCTAGAGTATATCCAGGCTCATCCCAAAATTACATGACCCAAAAAGAGCATAACCTCTCTCTAATACCATTTTTTCATAGTCCAAGATGGGGTGTCATCCAACTCAACACCTGACCAAATCCACATAATGTTCCAAAGGGCATTCCTAATCCCCATGGGCTGGAAACAAGTGTCTGGGTATCAACAAAAGCAACATGGTAATGATTTTACCCATGTAAATAACCATAATGACCAACTATAATTGGTAAACAAAAGATGAATAATCACAACCAAAAATGGAATAACTAAAATTTCATATTTATGTTACAACCTTTAATAAGAACCCCATAAGGTCTACAAAAAATGGATCTAGACATTATCCCAAAACCACCACGTAACAAGAGGAGTTCCATCCTCAAGCCACCACTACAACACCTTCAAGGGAAGAATAATAGAATCCAAAACCACCATTGAAAAAAATCTTACCTTTACCTATGTCAAACATAACCAAGTACACTTACACCCAAAGGTGTATGCAGGGTATGATCCAAGGCCCAGTAAGATGCCACCCAATAAACAGGTTCCATTTTATAAACATTATAAGACAAATTACATGCAAGGTTTTATAAAAAAAGGTACAATAAATTTTATATAAAACTTATTAATTGGAAAAAAAATATTAAATAGAAGACATGAATTTCTTCTAAAATAAACCTCAAAGTGAACTATATATTGACAGAAAGTGTGATACCACAAATTAGTACTAAGTCATAAGAGATCTATATAGGAACTAGCTATAGTGGGTATCTAGGAATATCGTATCTTGGTGAAACGTGGTTTAAAAACCACACTGAACATCATTCTCATAAACAAGACACTAGATAAGATTACATAAAATATTTTAGGGGTCTCCAATCATCACAGTTTAGTTAGAGTTGTAAATATAAATCCAGTTATGTGAAACCGGGAATTTCCACTTTATAATCAATAGCTTACTTGTCCTAGTCCATCCACATAGTCACCGAGGATTCTCCTTGGGCTCAATTTCATTCCACACATCACATAGAACATCACTTTTTCATATACACAATTAAAACAATGAAACACATATTATAAATCACCATTTACACATATAAAACCTATTTTGAAACCAAATTCACACCAAAACCATTTTTAAAACAAAATTCGCACCTTTCATACATTTTATCAAACATCTTCAATTCATCAAAAAATGAATCATATATGAATCCCACATGCAATATAACACCTTTCTATTGAAAAAACCATTTTTCAACACATAAGTAACTTAATTAATTTTAAAAATGCATTTCTCACCAAATATAAAACACATATAAAATAATCCAAGAATCATGGAAATCATATAAAATCATCAAAAAAGGTTTAATCATGGGACCACCTACCTTAAGTGTAGAACTTTCAAAAAATGGTTCTAAACTACATCGCACCTTATGAGAACCCTATAAAGACATGTTTGAACCATAAAAATCAATATTAAACCCCCAAAAATCAATAACTAACCCTAAATATGGTACACATCCCAATAGGGAAGTGAAACCCTAAAGTAGGAGAAAATCCCTAGAAAATCAAGAGGAACCATAAAAGAGGGGGACTTACTTGAAGAATCTTGAAGGAATTGCACCAAATCGGCCTCAAGAATGAAGATACAAGGAGGCCAAGGGAGATAGGAGAGGTACCTAGGGCTGAAAATAATGATTGGGATAGAAATGGGTTGATTTTTAGTTAAATAAGAAGATGTGAGAAAGGAAAAAATCCACATTTTTAATGACTTAGCCAGGACACACAGTTTTTCCACCCAATTTTCCAAATCGTGCAACATTTGTGCACCCCTTACTATCTAAGCAGGATATGATGAATGGTTAGATAGAAAATTTTACAAATAGTTTGATAAACCTTTATCCATAAACACCACTTGGCCACATAGTTACCTGGGAAAGGGTGTACGGTTTTACAAACTGTGATCCAATCGCGCACCACCTTCCATTAACCCAATTTTTCTTACTTTTATCCAAAAAACTCAAAATAAATCCAAAGGGTAAATGATAGGGGAAAAATAAATAGAAAAATACCTCAAAATAAAAACACAAGAGTGACATAAAAATCTATATTATGGACTTGTGAAACATTTTAGTTCATGACACAAATTTCCCACATGAGAATATCTATAAGATTTTGATCCAAATGTAGATTCCCTTGAGAATCATCGACTACACACACCTATGTAACCCGTGAAAGGAGTCTTGGAGGAATATCACTAGACACTAAAAAAATCAAAAATGATTAAAGTAGGTTAATCGTCATTCCAACTAGTGAACCTTAATAAAAAACTGAGATTAAGATCAAGAACTCAAAATATGAGACACACATCCCAACATCCCATGGTAACATGAGTCTATTCATGACAAGATCTAGATATAAACTCACTGTAACTACCTCTCATGTCCTAAAAATCCATCTAAAGTCTACCAACTTCCCAATACTGAGAATAATCGTGATCTGATACCAAAATGTAAATAACTAACCCATATACCCTCACTAACCATTACCCAACCTAACCGATCACATACATAAAGTGTCTTCCTGATCCCCACAGACTAGTGAATAGAACCCAGTAATTAACAAAAAATAGAGGGAATTATTTTTCCCAACCTAAAGCAGACAACATAGAATATATATTTACATAACAAAGAGAAATAATGGAAGAGAATAAAAGAATAAATAGATATTCTATAACTAAAATAAAATAGAAGAAATGATACAAAAAAATATCCAAACAGTCTCCATGGTACAATTATAATAGAAATGAATAAAACCTAAACAAGAAACAAATAATCAATTTGATAAAGTAGGAAAACTCCCACCATCACACCACTAACTACCCAAACATAGCTGACCTAGACCTCGCATCCTCACTAGGACATGTTTCATTTCCCTACATTAAAAAACATAACTAGGTCAATGAACCACATAAGGGTTGAATAGGGTGTGATATAAACATTTTTAGTAGGATCCCACCTAGGTTTTCCATAACAAGTATTTATACAAAAATCGAAACGTACTCAAATTTAAAGAAAAAATGAATGATAATTAGTTAAACATTGTTTATATCAAAAGCATGATAAAACATTCCCCTTTTCCGAAGTTCTAAATAATATATTTAAATTGTATTAAAAAATATTTCATATAGAAAAGCAATTTTAATAATGTACTACATATCATATCAAATCCAATATATTAGAAACAAAAAAGAAGATGTAACATTACACTAAGGATCACTATAGGGTTGGATATTTAGAACACTCATACCCAGACATAGAAAATCGCACACATCAAGTCTCCATACAAATTCATAAAATATAGATAGTATAGGTAAAACCCATAAAGTAAACCACCTAATATGTCTAAAAATTACCTAGAATAACTATCCAAGAAATAAGATGAACACCCCATGTGTGAACCCCCAATAGCATCAACGAATGGGTTCTATTACTACACTTTCCACCTAAGTACCCAAGGCTTTTCATGCACTACATTTTCTAAATCATTCTATGAAAAACATTATTTGAAAATCATTTCATAAATCCATTTCACAATGATTTAAAAATATCCTCTTATTTTACCAAAAAAAGTTGAAAACCATCTTTTATAAAAAATGATTTTGCACAGACACAGAAATAAATCATTCAATCATGTCATTTTATTTATAAAAAAATTAATAAAACTAGATCAACCATGGTTTATCAAACAAAGGATATATAAGTAACCACCCACCTCAAATGAGTTCTCACACACCTACAATTAAATCCACTTATAAGTAAGGAATGAAAAGACAACAGAAGAGGCTCTATATTATATTACCATATCTTAGAATCAATTTAACAAGATAAGTGTTCAATGGGGAAGATAAATAAAAAAAATTTCAAGGAACTTTCATTGCATAGAACAACAAAAACATGGGTCATCCTTTGGGATAATATCACCCAAAAAATCATGGAACAATCAATAATAACCTCACCAGAAGACCAAAAGATCTATAAACCCAGCAAAATGGAATTGCCATGATTAATGGAAATAAAAAAGTAGAAAGATATCTTACCTAGAGAGAAATAGAAAAAACAACAAATAAGATAAATCACAAAATGATATGATCTGTAAGGGGAAGATAACCCCAATTTTTTTGGGAGAGATCCTAGTATTCGAGAGAGAATCATGTACTTTGAAAGAAAAGAATCATATATGCAGAAAGGTAAAAAAATTCGGTCCTGAACCATTCATGACATGAACCCCTTTGAGGTTTTCAATTTAATAATACAAAAGATGTGCTGAAAAAGGATTAACCTAAGATTATAAATTCTGATCCTGAACATATAATGACATTAACTAGTTTCATGGCTTGTAAAATTTTTACACTTTTAACAAGCTCATGACATCTACCTTGCAACAAATTCATATCGTGTAACCAGTTCACGATATGAATTTTTATAGGAGGTGTATTTTCTAGAAAACATAGAAAATACCATATGTAAAACCATACTCTAAATAAAATCATCTCAATAAATTGAAAATTTTATACCTAGAATCCATTAATTAAAACAAAAATATATCCCTAAACATTAGGTTATTTTCTATGAAAAACACTCTATATCCTCAAAAGGCCTGAAACACACCCAAATAAAGAACAAAAAAAGAGTGTAAAGATGTACATGAAATAAGGTAATGATATGTTATAATGAATCTTATTGGTAATAGGGATGAACTGGGGGAGAAATAGTGGAAAATATAGTAATATTCCAAGGTTATAGGAATAATGAAAATAAAAATCATGATAAGATAAAAATATCTCAAAGAAAAATTATTTTGACTGTTTAGAGGGATTTTTAAAGAGGTGTGAAAAAATATTTCAATATGATGAATAATATATGAAAACAATTTTGGGATAAGTTTAATTTATAAGAAAAGTATGTCAGGAAGAAGAAAAATTAAAAGAAGATGTTTTTCTATTAAGACTGCTCTAGAAGCTATATGAGAAATAAATCATGGATTCTTGACAATTTACGTTCCTCATATATGATAGGTGATATGAAATTATTAAAAAATGTTGATGAATATAAAGTAGTTGAAATTGAAAATTATAGTGACTAAAAAATTATAGGAATTGAAATAGCTAAGATTTATTTTTAGAAATCAGATTTAAATGAATTTCTTTTTATATACGGGCTTAAGAATAACAAAATAAATATTATCTAACATTTTGATGAATGTAAAGAAATTATCTTTAGAAAATATTATCTTATTATAATATTTTTGAAATATAGAAAATTTATTACTATGGGACTTAGAACTAGAGGAAATATATTCCATATTTTATATCCTAGTAATTCATGTTACTTGAGTGCTGAAGATGAAACTAGTTGTGGCACCAAAGACTTGGGTGTATTGGCTAGAAAAGTATGAGAACTATTCATAAAGAATATGTAATAAGTGGATTAACACAACTAAAAAATGATGATACATTTTGTATAATATTACATAAAAAAGGAAAAATGGTCAGTGGTAGTGTAACACCCTGATATTTTAGAAAATGTTTCTCTTTAAATAATTTTATTTCTATGATGTCTTGCATTACACGCCCCACTAAGTTTAAACAAACAATGATACACTATTCAAATATTTTTTATTTAATATGAAATTTATAACATTTCCATTTATTTGTTTGGTATGAATACAATTTACTACTTTATTAATTATATACAATGTCCATAAAAATATAAATACTTTGTTATTAATCACTTAAATTTTAGTAAAGTCATTTTATTCCTTAATACCATGTTTTCTTCAAAAATGATTTTTTATTTATTTTTATAAGAAAATATTATAAATTATATTTGAAAATTTTAGAAAATTTATGTTATAAAATTAAAATCATTTCTAAAATCAAAATATCAAAATTATCTCTTGGTGAAATTTTGGTATATTTCTGAAAAGATTGATTTTTCAGCTAATAGTGAGAAATATCAATTTTAATAAAACTATCATTTTATTTTCATAGAAATTATCATTATGATTTTAATTTTATCTCAAAGTAAAATAAGTATTATTTAATTATAAATAATCTAATTAACTTCTTTAGAATCATCATTATACATGATTTTGGAATATGCACATTTTTTATCTTAAAAAGGCATTTTTCGAAAACTGTTTTTCATTGCGTTTTATGCATTATATTAAAAGTAATTTGTTAAAAATATTGAAATTTAATATTGAAAAATGGATTTCATATTTATAACCATGAATTTAAAATTTTTAAATTTTCCACTTTTAATTTTTTATCAAAATGAATAGTACATGCGGTTAAATTTATCCCCTCGACAAAGGGTAAATTAGACAAATCTAGGTTAAAACAAAGTGATAAGTCCACACATATTCATACTAATTACTATTTAATGAATTAAATTAGGTAATTATTAATTTATGAAATAATTTGAGTTATTTAATAGAAAATTTCCTCTGAAAATGTTTTATATATTATTTAAACCAAAGAAACAAAAATGTCACCATCTTAGTTCTAAATATCATTTGTGTGTTCACATAAGGGAAAAACTAGTTGTGGATGAAACTTAATTGTAATTTTATTCCAAATGAAATTATATTTATTATTTTAATTTATTCATTATTCTTAGGAATTAAATAAAAATATTAAATACTTACACAACACTGATATATCAATTATTAAATTAATAGAAAAATCAATGAAATTATATTAAAAAAATTAAAATAATTATAATTTAAGGTTATTATGGTGGTACACAAATAGTATAGATCAAAATTACTTTTTATTTATTTATTAAATTATTTTGATCGAATTTCTATTTTTTTTATGTTATTACTGTCATTTTCATGAATAGTGTTAACATTGACATTAAAGATATTTTATGAAAATAATATTTTATTAATTTATTTAAAAATCATAAAAATCATAAAAAAGGAAAAATGGGATACTATATGGTTGAAAATTTCATACCTTGTGAATTTATTGGCAATTTTCATGCATTTTTCTCTGTAAAATTATTATTATATTTTGATCTTTTTGAAAAATTAAACAAGTGACCCTAACATCAATTATAAATGGACACCTACTCCCTCACATATTTACACCAATTTTATCCTTATATATCAATCATTAACTAAAAAAGTATCTTCTAAACATCATTATTCACAGTTTAAAGGTGATGTTCTTTCCACAATCCCAAACCTTGAGCCCTTTAGATGAGATCTAAAGGAGTCATTTTGAAGAAGATATAGTTTCCCTAACTGATCAGTTTCTTTTTTCAACTTACATTTAGCTGCTAAAAATAAATTTTATTTATCAAAAAATAAAAAATAAAGTATTATAAATAATATTAAATGTTATTATGATAATTAAAACACCATTATACACACTTTTTCCTATCAAAAATGAAGTGAAAGTATCGTTCATGCGTACGTATGACTTACCGTCTCCACACAATGATACAATAAATTTTTCCTCACCATATTTTATGGATATTTATTAATATGGTTTTAATGTTCATATATAATATCTATAACTTAATTATACTTATTAAATGATAATACTATATCTACCTTTCCACCTTATAAACTGTTGGAAAATAATAACATCACTCGTGTGCGCGTGTTGACAACCGCTTCCATGAAGCGACATGATTATTTTTTAATTTATATTTTACTTATATGGTAATGAGGGATATATATGATGAATATATATTATATACATGATATATTAATGATTTTGTAAAATTTAATTATTGTTTACCTTTCTATCATTCTATCCTTGAAAGAATTGAATACATTATTCATGTGTACATATGATAGACTCTATCCATGAACGATGTAATTAATCATTCAATATATAATTATTATGAATGATTATGAATATATATATGATGAATATATTATTTTTTAAAAATTATTAACATTTTTTAAATGATGGTACTGTGATCAATGTATAAGGACCGAGACTGCTGAACTGAAACATGCTTGGAAACCGGAGACATTATCATTGAGAATAATAATTTTAATAAAATTTTATTAGTAAATTGGTGATAATATTTTTTAAATAAATCTTACAGTGTTTGATATAAATATATATTTTTATGTAATACATGTTTTATAAATCAATATTTACTTTACAAGAGGTTTTTATGTGAAAGGTGATACTTGAAGTAAGGTATATTCGTCTCACTTTTATTTCTATGGGATATTGATCTTATACAATACTTGTTTATTTTATATAGTATATACTTCCCATGAATTAATTTTATGGTACATATCATTAATAATATGTGTAATTACATATCCATATATTATTATTTATTTCATGGGTATTATGATTCAATGTTACCAAAGTGGAAAGTATTTATTTCACAATATTGTCATTATGTGATATCTTTTATGTTAAGTATCCACTGGGGAATATTTATCTTCCATATACATGTTTTATAAAAAAAATTCAATTTTTTTACTATAATATTAAAATTTGTTATAATCATTTTTACCCATATTTGGATATTTACAAATTGGTTTTAATGGAATATTTTTGTCATTTTCCAAACAAGGTTATTTGTAAATTTTCCAAAAAGAACTATGGAAAAAATGTTTTTTTAACTTATATAGCATGATGACATTTTCATGTTGTCACATTGAATCTATTATTTTAATCTTAATTAAAATTATTATGACTTTATTTTCAAAGAAAAATATTTCATTTAAAATTGTGCATTTTTTTAAATAGGTGTTATTTAAAAATGGAAAAGATTTTTTCCAGAAGAATTTTCCTATGTGATATTTCAAAATAATTTTCCATATAAGATGTCACACTTTTATGTTAATTATACTTTATTAGGAATATAATTAAATGATACCATCCTTATTGTTTTTCTATATTGATTATGTCTATGATGAAAAAAATAAATTTTTATTAAACCCATTTCTCTTCCATGGGCTATGCTATAATTAAATTTTTATGAAATCCATTTCTTTTCTTGGGCTTTGATATGTTGAATGGTTTATGATACTATTGAACAAATATTTATGGTTTTAGTTATGTGATGGTTGAGACCTATATCTTCCTCAAATGTATTGGTTAAAGTATTATATATCATGATATAGTTATGGTAATCAAGTCAAAGTGATAGTTCTGTTATGAAAAAAGTAGAAGTTCATGATATTTTATAATAAATAAGTCAATGGTATTATTTTTTAATGGGGAAAAATTTAGTATTCTTGATTTGTTATAGGAAACAGGTGTTGATTCCTAATTTGATGGTATTGGTAATTAATAATGAAATATGAAATGATATCTATACACACTATG
Source organism: Viscum album (assembly GCA_963277665.1). NCBI lineage: Eukaryota > Viridiplantae > Streptophyta > Magnoliopsida > Santalales > Viscaceae > Viscum > Viscum album. The sequence continues at coordinate 219,782,291 of OY728139.1, forward strand.
ATGCCACAAACATTTATAACATGAACTTATAGTTCCTGATTGAGTTAGGATTAATTAACATTATTTAGATTTGTGTATTTTTAAATGTTAACATTTTATTCCAGACCTCTGGTTTATGATCTTTTTTAGATTAGGAATGATTTTCTTATGTTATGGTTAATATATAATGCTATTATGATTGTCTTATTCTTTCATATTATTATTATTTTATATATATCATTCATACACTTACTAAGAATATGAGATCACCCATTCTTATGTTTCCTTTTCCCATGTTATAAAGAAATTTTTTAGTAGGGTATTCCACTAAAGAGTACCATGAGTTAAGATATTATTGAGAGATATTGGAGATATTTTATAAAATAAGATGATTGATATCTAATATATAAAGACACTAAACTTATATTTTCCTCAAGCATATTTATTATGAAATATATTTACTATTCATCTATTAAGATTAAATATTTAGGAATGAAAATACTAGGTCATTATATTTGGTATTAGATTAAGGTTTAGTCAAAATTTGGAGAATAGGGTTAGAAAACATTAGTGAAAACCATAGGGAGAGGTATAAGTAAAGGATAACTTCATAATGTTTAGTTACAATAAATATTATGTGATACTAAAAGAAATTACATCCATGTATGGATACTACTAGTAGATGTGGCTCTCGAACAGCAGTACATAGTTCTAATATCCTTTAAAATAAAACATTGAGGTAGACTTGATCGTCACATAGTACATGAAAAAATGACTTAATGCACCACATGTTCGACACTCTTGGGTGTTTATGATTTGGGTTAATCTATATTTTATTTATGAACCATATTTTTGTATTTGAATAGAGGTTAATCATGGTTGAACTGGGTTAAACTTATGGTTTCGTATATTTAAAAGAAGGTGTCATGATTTTGACATATGATAAATGATTATGTAGTTTCCCACTATTTTTATGGTTTCTAACACTAATCTTTTAGATATATATATTTGTGGGAACTATGAGGATTCTTGTTAATAGTGAATGTGATGGAAAATGGAATGATTTTATTCTTGAGGAATCAAATGAAATTGGAGTTGCAATGAGAATTCTTGTTATTATGAATAATCAGTAATATGATAATATGATCAAAAATTTCAACTTAGGTGAGTTTTTTGACACACCTAACAAGAAGAAAAAGGATATTCATGATGTACAAAGAGGAAAAAAATTTCACCTTTCATCATGTCAAGAATGTGGGAAGAATCAAGGAGGAGAATGCCTAAATAGAACAAGAAGACGCTTTGGTTGTGAAAAAACATGCATAGAAAAAGTAATTTCCTAGGAAAAATCAATGGTTAAGTTAACATAATAGATGAGAATAATGGTTTCAATATGGTATCATCAACAGTTAAATGTTTCAAATGTGGAAATTATGATTGTTATGAAAATCTATGTCCAAGGGGTAGATCTCAAGAAAATGATTAGTAAGGTTGTACGAGTAATGTTTTTTTTCCATTGACAATGAAGATACTATGAATGGAATATAAAAGGAAAGAATTATTATAGAATAATATAACAAATATTGGTTAATTTATTAAGGAGTAATGATTAAAATCATTATGTATTAATATTAGAGAATTTTGTTGTAAAATTGTTCCATAAATAAAATTATATATGATAAGAATCGTGAAACATATATGGATTATTCTTTATTCATTTGAAATTATATAGTGACTACCAATAACCTAGATATGTGATTTAGTGACTAGATGATTTTTTTGGAAAATACATGATTGAGGTAAAGACAACCCTTAATGTGTTCCCAATATGAAAATAATAATGCTTTGTTGGGATATATATATGATTGAAGCTGATAGGATAGTATTTGTAACCTTGAAATTGGTTAGTGATTTAGTGGCAATGTGATTTAAGTCACAATTGATAAATTTTATTTCATTTGGGACTTAAGGAATATATTCAATAGTTTTTTGTTCTATTTTAGGAAAAACAATAATGTTAATTTCTATAATCAGGCATGTTTTCATTAATTATTTATGGTAATTTAGGGTATTACCATTTTTTTAGAGAATACATGGTCATTATGTTCAGATATTAGGTATGTTAAATGAGATCTACTTTTTGGAATTAATTTTATATTGATTTTGGAATCATAGATAATTTTTAAAAAAATTAGGCCTTGAATTCTTCTAGATATATTTTGAATGAATTTTATGATTAACTACTTATGTATTGGATAATCTTAATACTTGGGTACAATTATTAATGTTTTATAAATTAATGTATTTATAAATATAGGATAACTTATGGTAACCATTTTGGTTTTGGTTAATATATAAAGATAAGAGGGGTATCTTGTTATCATTTTATGGGTTATGTGATCTATTAGAAGTTGATATTAGTGATTGAGGAATTAAATATTCATCATATTCATAATTTGGAGAAAAATAAGAGATTATGTTGGGAATTGATTAATTTATGAAATTATACATATCATGTAAGTATATTTCATTGAGTTTCTAGTATTTATAGTAAAGGAGTGTATTATATCTATGAAAAGAATCTTAAAAAAATGTTGTCTTATAACCTTAAATTAGGTTTAATTATTGGTCTAGTCCATATCTATGGTTTATTATTATGTTATTGTTAACTTTATCATGATCATTCAGTCTATTATTATCAATCATATCTATACATTGATTTTCTACCTTGTCCATATACTCACATCCACCTAATTATACCATATTTTGAAATCTATTATATGTAATCATAGATGACCTTCATACTTACCTGTATCTCTTTTCAAGATAAATATTTATTATCCCTTGTTATTGTAACACCCCGAGATTTCATATTATGTTATCTCTTCAAATTAATTCAATAACTTGCGATACACGCAACACCGAATTCAAGTGAACCACGACTTACCAAACTTGTCGTTCAAAAAACATTTATGGATAGTATTTAACTACATTCTGAATTTTATATACTCCATATAATTTTAACATCCATATTATTTGTTCCTTAGACATAATATAAGAACAAATTCAATTTTTCAGATAAAGGAAGTATTTTTCAGAAAATGCAATTTTACCGCCTTTTAATGGAGAACCCTTTTTAAATCAAATATTTGACACTTTTATATATTCAATTTGAAAAAATAAAATTCTTCATTATAATCGGGACATAAAAGATTTAGTTTTAATAAATTTTTGGTATTTTTCTGATAACTTTCATATTTTGGTGAATAGTGAAAAATACTAAATTTTAATTAAAAACAACTTTTTTAATCGAAATAATTTATTGTGTTAAATTATTCATTTGAATTGGTTTTAAGTATAATTATATTATATTTTTATCATTTAATACAATTTAGGTCATTATAATTAATTTCACTTTGAAATTGGACATAAACAAGTGTCAATCTTTTGATAGATATTGTTTCTTAAAAACACGCTATTTGTTTTGACAACGGGAATTAATTTTAAATTAATTAATGAAACTTATATTTTTTTGATTTTCTAAAATAGACATCATTTTTGAATTCAAAATATCAAATATAGATTTGGCTGAAATTTTGGTATTTTTCTGAAAACTTTTAATTTTTGATGAATAGTGAAAAACACAGAGTTATTGGTTAAAACCGACTTTTTTATTTAAAAATTTATTTATTTTATTTAAATTTATTTTAGGTCAAAATAGATACATAATACCTATATAAGTTCAATATAATTAATTGAATTCATTTTATAATAATTTTAGATATATAAAAATTTTATTGAACTTTTTACCATATTTTACCCACCTCCTAGGAGCATTTGCAAATTTGCATAAAACTTAATTTTACCGCTTATGTGAGTTGAATTTAAAAAATTTGAGAGACACGATCAACCTCAGTAAGTAAAATTTGGTTCAATAAGATGAAAATAATTTTTGTTGAATAGTAACTTTTGACTTATTTACCGCGGTTAAAGGTAAATAGGGTAATTCAAGGTAAAAAGAATATCATAATAATACAAAATTACCTTAACACTTGTCCTAACCTTATTGGATGAGTCCTGGCCTACCATGGGAATATTTGGATCAATTTTGGGACCCCATGGAGCCACTTATGAATGATAATGACACTTTATTTTAATTAACTTAAAATAAAGAAAAAATGACAAAAACAAATATATTTTAGTAAATAAATTTTTACATGGGGTTATATAAGTCATATTTTAGACTATAAATATTCATTGGAAATCTGAAAACTTTTCCTACATCATGGTTTTTTTTTATAATTTTTAGATATTAAATAAATTAAATTATTTATGACACAAAAATGATGCACTATTTACCTCATTAATAAATGATTTAAATAAATAAGATTATAAATATTAAAATAACATCCAAAACTTGTCCAATTCTTATTGGATGATTTTATTTCAACCATGAGTCATCCTATATTCGACTTTAATTAGTTTTTCACCTTTATAAATAGAATATCACTATATAATAAAATAATATTTTCACACTTTCCTAAAGAGCCCATCCTCCCCCTTATAAAAGGACACCACTTCTAACCCATTCCACACACCTCTCAAGCCCCTTGGATCGTCCAACCCCTACCCCAATAAGCTCTCAAGATCCGTATATTACACTTAGAAGCCTTACCTTAGGCATAAGTCACTTCAAAAATTCCTTTTGGTTCAAACCAAATGAAGTTACCCAAATTAAAGGAAGAACAAGGAACATACAAGCGAGTCAAGTCGGACACATGGTAAGGGGTTTCTTATCTCACTTTTAATTCCATGAGATTTCCATTGTTCACCACTTATTTATTGCATGTGGTGTATTGTGTACTTCCAGTTGATATATATTATCATGATTCTCTTTATATTCATGATATTATGTGATTCATTTGGTGGTTATTTACTATTGTCCATACGACTCGATTGATTACAACGAGGTAAGGGTTATTTCCTCAATCTCATTATTATATGAGATTTTTCATGTGTAAGTATTTTCTAGGACATACTTATCATAGATACCCATATTTTATAAAAATGATTTCAAAAGGAATATTTTGAGTTTTTATGGGAGGGTCTATTTAACTATATCATCATTTTAAATGTTTTCAAGATTTATCTTTATAAACCCTTTTAATTAATGTCCATGTTTTTAAAATGATTTTAAGTATTTACTTATATGTACCTAAATGTTTTGAAATTATAATTCTTTTAAAAAGTTTCAATGTGGTATGGGACACTTTGATTCAAAAATCCCTTTTAAATGACTACTTTTCTAAATTGTGTGACTTTTAAATGTTTTCATGAAAAATGGATATTTCTCTCAAAGAATTTTACTAATAATTTTCATCTATCTCAACGTCCTTTAATGTATTTTAAACTTGTTTGAATTTGATTTATTATGATACAAATCTTCCATATTTTATTTAATGTTTTGTGATATGTTTGACTGTGGATGTGTTATTTTTATACCATTCATGGTTTATGGATAAAGTATTGACATTTTGTATGCTAGTTTTAATATGAATGTTTATATGATGTCTAAACCTTTTCTTATGATGAATGTATTGGAATAGTATGTTCCGAGTTGGGGACCGGTAAAATTAAGCCCTCTGGGTTGGGGTTCAGTTACAGCAGACCCTCCGTGTTGGAGTCTGGTTACAAAGACTCTACAGGATGGATTCCGGTTACAGAGGCTCTCCGGGTTGGAGTCTAGTTATAGAGGCTCTCCAGGATGGAGTCTGGTTACATAGGCTCTCCAGGTTTGGGTCCGGTTACCGTTATCCCATAGGTACTGGCACGATGCCTAGACACAGAAATTAAATTCTGGTACTATACATTCCCTCATTATGAAATTAGTTATTACATGTGATTATTCGACTAGTAGAATATCCATGTGCATGTTTATATGGTAATGTTTGATTTATTTTTTCCATATTATGTTCAAGTTTATGTTTAAAAGGCTGTTGTTTTATTACACATCTTGCCTTAAAATTTCATATCATTTTCTAAATTATTTACCCTTACTGAGCATCTGAGATCACCCCTTTCTTATGTTTTATTTTCCCAGGATATGAAGAAGTTAGTTATGAGTGACTTGCAGGCATAATCTATAAGGCTTGGATGTTTCTAATGGAATAAATTACTGTTGTTTTTCTTTTCACGTTACCCAAAGGATTATTTTTTTGTTGTATGATAGAAAGTGTAATGTAATGTTCATGTATGTAATCTATTTTCCAACACTGGTAAACTTATCGGTCTTTCAGGACTTAATTCCTTGTAATCATGCCAATTTTATGTAATAATGCACCAACTCTGGGTAACTGGGGTCGGGGAATTACAGTTGGTATCAGAGGAAGTTTAGAAATAAACTTGGAAACTAGATTTAGATAAACTCTGATTAGAGAACATTACCCTAAGATAGACTTTTAGGATTAGTATAGAATAACTTCCTAGAATTTTGGTAATTTAGTGATTTTGTGAGTTTTCCAAGCAATACATCCATGTCTGGATATGAGTAGGTAGAGGTGGCTCTGGCACAGATGTACCTAAGGGTAAAACCTGAAAACACCGCTTCGAGCTAGACTCGAACATGAATTGGTGCATGAAAACGGGCCTTGAAGCACTCTTGGTTATGACACTCCCGGGGGACATGTTTAGGATAATTCACATTTTTGTTAAAAGCCATTATGAAGGATTTAGGAGTAAATACTTCCTTAAAAAACATTTTTTATGATTATGGATTATATCCATAAACTGTTCAATTTACGTTAGGTATTTTACAAGTTTGAAATTATGAATTGTGATTCATAAACCGACCTAGTGTATTCCATTATTTAGAAATGGAGCCTAGTATAAGGAATTAAAATTCCAACAAAATTCATGATAGAAATATTAAGAAGGATCATATATTTCATGGTATTAATCCAACATTTAAAAGGTAAATAGTCTCCCACATATTATCATAATATGAAGAAATAGTATCATGTGTTAATAAGATAAGTAAATAATTCTCTGATTCCAATGGATTTGAAGGGAAGCAAGAGAAGAAAAGGATAGAAGAAAGAAAGATGGATAAAGAGAAGAGGGGAAAGAAAGATTTTCCCATATGTGATAATTGTGGAAAGAATCACCTTGGTAAATTCTTGAAGGGAATGGGAGTTTGTTATAAGTGTGAAGAAAAAGGACAACAAGTATGTGATTGCAAGGGTAATAAAAAGGTTTCAAATGTAAAATGATTCATCTATAAGGCGTTGAGACACTACGTGAATCAATGTACCAGTCATCATAGTATATCGCAAATGATGATATTAGATAATAATCAAGTTATGATACTACCTCAAATGAAGAGGAATGACTAGTTTTCTTATTTTTTAATTATATAATCATTTCATTTGAGTGTTGTATCAATAATATACCGGTTATATGAATTATAGAGATAAAAAAGGATTGTATTGCAGTACTATTTTATTGAGGATTTGAGATTATATGGTTCTAAGAAGAGAAACTAAATAGTAAGATACACTTTTTGGAAAATACATGGTTGAAGGAAAGGTAATCTTTAATATGGTCCTGATAATGAGGTAGCGATTTTGGAATAAGAGAAGGTTGATTTGGATAAATTATATTGGATATTCTTGACTTCCTTGGAACTGATTAAAAGTTTGTTTATTTCTTCATTGTTGGAATATTAAAAAAAATTGGATATAAGGAATATATCTAGTATTCTATAAAGAATAAGGGAGCATGAATTTAATCAATAAGGTTTTATGGTAATTCAAGGTGTTACCATGTTTTAAAAGAATATATGATGAAGGTGTTCACATGTTATTACGTGGAAAAAAGTATCTTCATTGTGTTTAACTTCCTTATAAATTTTGGACTGTGAGTTTGGATAGAAGTATTTTGGATAAGACTAAAGGTTGGAATGGATTAAGTTTGAAATTGGATACAATTGTTAAGGTTATTTTTGGATTGTCATAAAAAGGACAACCCAGAGGTCGGGCGACAACCAGTTGCGTCTAGCAAGGCCGCGAGACTTCATCCCGCAACTGAAGGGAGAAAAGGGTACATCACCTACCACTGGCCTACATGATTTCCTGGTTATTATAATGTAATTTTTTTAATATTCTTACAAATGAATTATAAATTCATTATTTTTGGAACCCTATATGATTAGGATAAATAGAATTTTTTTAAGCTCTATTATCTTTTAGAGTGAACGATGAGTTTGTGGTGGAAATTAGTTAAGGATGGAACTCTACCTATCAGGTATATTTTTTTCCTCTTATTCTATGAATAAATTAATTATAAAACATTAGGGAATGGATCTGAAAACCAAAAATTTCTTATCCTAATACCTTAAATTTTGTTGAACCGGTGATATTTTAAATCATCATAGATTGATGGCTTTGAGGCCCTCAATTTTATACTTATTTGTGATTGATGAACTCAATCACTCCCTATAAATATTTATGTTTTTCTCCAATTATGTGTATATAATTTCCACCAATTTTCTCCTATTCGAAACCCTAAGTTGGTGGTGACTTTTTCATTTCTTTTTCCCTCTTATTAAGACTAAATTTTGTTAACCCTATTTCCAATGTGGGATTTCCACAAAGGTGTTTTCTATTTTCAACCTCTTATTTTAGAAGAATAATTTTGAATTGGGAGGACACAATTTATTGAAGGATGTGAGAATGTAACACCCCAAGATTTTATAGTATGTTATCTCTTCAAAGTAATTCAATAACTTGCGCTACCCGCAACACTGAATTCAAGCGCACCACGACTTACCAAAATTGTCATAAAAAAATGGTTATGGATAGTATTTAATAGCATATTGAATTTTATATACTTCATATAATTTTAACATCCATATTATGTGTTTCTTAAGCATAATATATGAAAAAATTAAATTTTTCATATAAAGGAAGTATTTTTTAGAAAATGAAATTTTACCGCCTTTTAATGGAGAACCCTTTTTAAATAAAATATTTGACACTTTTATATATTCAATTTGACAAAATAAACTTCTTATTTAGAATCGAGACATAAAAATTTATTTTTGATAAATTTTTGGTATTTTTCTGATAACTTTCATATTCTGGTGAATAGTGAAAAATACTAAATTTTAATTAAAAACATCTTTTTTAATTGAAATAATTTATAGTGTTAAATTATTAATTTGAATACTTTTGAAGCATAATTAGATTTTATTTTTATCATTTAATACAATTTAGGTCATTATAATAAATTTCACTTTGAAATTGGACATAAACAAGTGTCAATCTTTTGATAGATATGTTTCTTAAAAACATGCTATTTGTTTTGACAATGGAAATTAATTTTAAATTAATTAATGAAACTTATATGTTTTGAATTAGGTAAAATAAACATAATTTTTAAATTCATAATATCAAATATAACTTAGGCTGAAATTTTTGTATTTTTCTAAAAACATTCAATTTTTGATGAATAGTGAAAAGCCGTGGGTTATTGGTTAAAACCGACTTTTTATTTAAATAATTATTTATTTTATTTAAAATTATTTTAGGTAAAAATAGATACATAATACCTATATAAGTTCAATATAATTCATTGGAGTCATTTTATAATAAGTTTAGATATATAAAAATTTTATTAAACTTTTAACAGTCTTTTACCCACCTCCTAAGAGCATTTGCAAATTTGTATAAAACTTAATTTTACCACTTTTGTGAGTTTAATTTCAAAAATAATAGATACACGGTTAACCTCAGTAAGTAAAATTTGGTTCAATAAGATGAAAATAATTTTTGGTGAATAGTAACTTTTGACTTTTATTTACCGCGGTTAAAGGTGAATATGGTAATTCAAGGTAAAAATAATATCATAATAATACAAAATTACCTTAACACTTGTCCTAACCTTATTGTATGAGTCATGGCCAACCATGGGCATCTTTGGGTAGATTTTGGGACCCTATAGAGCCGCTTATGAATGATAGTGACAATTTATTTTAATTAGCTTAAAGTAAAGGAAAAAAATGACATAAACAAATATCTTTTAGTAAATAAATTTTACATGGGGTTATATAAGTCATATTTTCAACTATAAATATTAATTGGAAATATAAAAAGTTTTCCTACATCATGGTATTTTTTTTATAATTTTTAGACATCAAATAAATTAAATTATTTATGATACAAAAATGATGCAGTATTTACCTCATAAATAAATGATTTAAATAAATAAGATTATAAATATTAAAATAACATCCAAAACCTATCCAATTCTTATTGGAAGATTTTATTTCGACCATGAGTCATCTTATCTTTGACTTTAATTTGTTTTGGACCATTATAAACCGAATATCACTATATAATAAAATAATATTTTCACACTTTCCTAAAGAGCCCCTCCTCTCCCTTACAAAAGGACACCACTTCTAACCCATTCCACACACCTATCAATCCCCTTGTCGCATCTAACCCCTACCCAAATTAGTTCTTAAGTTACCTATATTACACCTAAAATCCTTAACTTAGGTATAAGTCACTTCAAAATATCCTTTTGGTTCAAACCAAAGGAAGTTACCCAAATAAAAGGAAGAACAAGGAACATACGAGCGAGTCAATTCAGACACGTGGTAAGGGGTTTCTTATCTCAATTTTAATTCCGTGAGATTTCCATTGTTCACCACTTATTTATTTCATGTGGTGTATTTTTTACTGTCATTTGATATATATTATCATGATTCTCTTTATATTCATGATATTTTGTGATTCATTTGGTGGTTATTGACTATTGTTCATACGACTCGATTGATTACAACGAGGTAAGGGTTATTTCCTCAATCTCATTATTATCTGAGATTATTCATCTGTAAGTATTTTCTGGGACATACTTATCATAGATACCCATATTTTATAAAAATTATTTCAAAAGGAATCTTTTTAGGTTTTATGGGAGGGTCTATTTAACTATATAATCATTTTATATGTTTTAAAAATTTATCTTTCTAAACCCTTTTAATTAATGCCCATGTTTTCAAAATGATTTTAAGGATTTATTTATATAGACATGAATGTTTAGAAATGATAATTCTTTTAAAAAGTTTCAAAGTGGTATGGGACACTTTGATTCAAAAATCCCTTTTAAATAACTACCTTTCAAAATTGTGTGACTTTTAAATGTTTTCATGAAAAAAGGGTATTTATCTCAAAGCATTTTATAGATCATTTTCATTTATGTCGTCATAATTTAATGGATTTTAAACTTGATTAAAGTTGATTTATTATGATACAAATCTTCCATATTGTATTGAATGTTTTGTGATATGTTTGACTATGGATGTTTTATTTTTATACCATTCATGGTTTATGGATAAAGTATTGACATTTCGTATGATTGTTTTAATACAAATGTTTATGTTATGTTTAAACCTTTTCTTATGATGAATGTATTGGACTAGTATGTTCAGGGTTGGGGATTGGTAAAACTAGGCTCTCCGGGTTGGGTTTCGGTTACAGCAGACCCTCCGGGTTGGAGTCCGGTTACAGAGGCTCTCTGGGTTGGAGTTCAGTTAAGAGGCTCTCCAAGATGGAGTCCGGTTACAGAGGCTCTCTGGGTTGGAGTCTGGTTATAGAGGCTCTCCGGTATAGAGTCCGGTTACAGAGGCTCTCTGGGTTTGGGTCCAGTTACAGTTAGCCCATAGGTCCTAGCACGAGGCCTTGACACAGAAATTATAGTCTGGTACTATACATTCCCTCACTATAAAATTAATTATTACATGTGATTATTAGACTAGTAGAATATCCCTATTCATGTTTATATGGTATTGTTTGATTTATTTTTGCCATATTATGTTCAAGTTTATGTTTAAAAGGATGTTGTTTTATTACACATCTTGCCTTAAATTTTTATAGCATTAGATAAATTATTTACCCTTACTGAGCATCTAATCTCACCCCTTTATTATGTTTTATTTTCCCAGGATATGAATAATTTAGTTATGAGTGACTTGCAGGCATAATCTAGGAAGCTTGGACGTTTCTAATGGAATAAATTACTGTTGTTTTTCTTTTCAAGTTACCCAAAGGATTATTTTTTTGTTGTATGTTAGAAAGTGTAATGTAACGTTCATGTATGTAATATATTTTCCAAGAATGCTAAACTGATCGGTCTTTCAAGACTTGATTCCTTGTAATCATGCCAATGTTATGTAATAATTCACTGACTCTGGGTAACTGGGTTCTGGGCGTTACAGTTATGATGTGGGTTTCCACAAATGAATTTTCAAGTGAAAAAACATTGATTATTAAAAAAACTTATGGGGACATAATTTATTAAAAGGGGTGGGGGATAATATAACACCCCAAGATTTTAGAAAATATTTCTCTTATAATAATTTTATTTAGTTGATGTCTTGCGTTACATGCAACACCGAGTTTAAACAAACCACGATAAAATTTTAAAAAATTATTATTTAATGTGAAATTTGTAACATAGACATTAATTTTTTGGTTATAGGTGTTATAAACTAATTAATTAATTAAATATATAGTCTCTACTCAATTTAAATATTTATTAATTAAAAACTCAATTTTTAGTAAGGTCATTTTATTCTCCAAAAGATGTTTTCTTAAAAACAATTTCTTAATTTTTCTGTGAGAAAATATTATAATTAATATTTTTAACATTTATAAAATATATTTGATGAAATTTTATTCAATTTTACATCAAAATATAAATATTATATTTAGATGATATTTTGGTATTTTTCTGAAAAGGCTAGTTTTTCATTGAATAGTTAAAAATAATGTTTTTTATAAAAATGGCATTTTATTTTCATATAAATTATATTATTTATTTGAATTAAAAGTCAAATTAACATAAATATTATTTAATTATATATAATCTAATTATCTTCATTCTAATCATCATTATACATGATTTTGGTATAAGTACATTTTGGGCATAAGAAGCATTTTTCTATTTTTTTGTTTTATTTTACACATTTATATAAAAATAAAATTTTGAAACTTATATAAATTTAATCATTAAAAAAATATTTCTTATTTTTAATCATTATATAAAAATTTTGTAAATATTCCCCCTTTATTTTTTTCAATATGAATAATAACCATAGTAAACTTTATCACCATGGTAAATGGTAAATTAGGTAAATAAAGGTTAAAAATAAGTAATAAGTACATAATTATTCATCATAATTTTTATTGAATGAATTAAATTAGTCCCTTATAAATTTATTCTATAATTTTAGATATTTAATGGAAATTGTTTCATGTAAATGACAAATATATTATTTAAACTAAAGAAAGTGACAAAATGTCACTCTCTTAGTTTTAAATATAATATATGTGTTCACATAAAAAAATATTAGTTATTAATGAATAATAATAGTAATTATTTTCAATATAAAGTTATTTTAATTATGTAAAGTTATTTATAATTTTTAGGAGTTAATTGTTACCTTAAATACTTACACAACGTTGATGCAATAATTTTTCAATTAATGAATAAATCAAATAAATGATACTAAAAAAATAAAAAGTACTATAATTTGAGATAATTATGGTTCTATAAGAATTTTCTAGATGAAAATATCCTATTATGGATGTATTAATGTATTTTTTCCTCATTTATATTATTTTATTGATGTTATGAAAGTCAAGGTAAAGAATAGTGTTAAAATCGATAATAATGATATTTTATGAAAATAGTATTTTATAGAATTATTTAAAAATAATAAATATAGAGAAAAGGGATAATATAAGGTATAAAATTACATAACATGTTAATTTATAGGCCATTTTTTAGAATTTGTCTCAAGAATAATCTTATTATATTTTAATCTTTAGAGAAATTCCAAAAGTGACTCTCACCTCAATTATAAAAGGACACCACCTCCATCACTTATTTACACTGCTTTGAGCCTTATATATTGACCATAACCTAAATATTTATCTTTTAAAATTCAATAGTGAAATTTTTTAAGTGATGGTATTTCCAAAAGACCAACCCTAAATCCCTTTAGATGAGATCTAAAGCGTTCATTTCTAAGAAAAGGTAATCGCCATAACCGATCAATTTCTTTTTTATAGACATATTTAACTCCTATAAATAATGTATATTTATCATAAAAGAATAAATTAAATATATTAAATATTTAAAAAAATTATTTTTATTATGAAAAAATGGTTATACATCTTTTACCCATCAAACAAGATGTGAGAGTATCGCTCGTGCATAAGTATGACTAACCGTCTCCAAGTAACGATATAAATCATTTTGCATCAACATATTTTATTGATGAGTATTATGATGAGTTTAATTTTTATATATTATATTTATAACATACTTAAAATTCTTAAATGGAAATAAATTATCTTTCTTTTTACCTTTTAAACCATTGCAAAATGATATTGCCCCTCATGCGTACGTGTGAACTACCACCTCCACGAAGTGATGTGATTCATTTTTTCATTTCTATTTTACTTAGATGAAAAATATGATCTATAAGTTTAATATATATTACATACATTTTATAATAATTATTCTAGATAGGTGAATTATTAATTACCTTAATTTTTTTCCATACTTCAAAAAAGAGAATATGACGTTCATGTTTACGTAGAACCTACCATCTTCATGAACGATGTAATTATTTTTTCTGTGTATAATTTCTATGAATGATTAGAAATATTTATATAATTAATATATATGATGTTAATACCATTATAATTTTTTAATCTTATTGAACCATGATCAGTGTATATGGACCAAGACCGCTAGACCGAAACATGCTTGGAAAATAAAGAATTTATCACCCATAATAGTGATTTTATTAAAACATTATTTCTAAATGGGTAATAATATGTTATAAATAAATAATACATGGTATATTAGAAATATTTTTATGGAACACATGTTTAAAAATCCAAATGTATTATATAAGGTAATTCAATTTGAATATGTAAAGGCAATACTAGAGGTAAAATACTTTCATGTCACTTTTATTTTTGTGGGACATATGTCTTATACACTAATTATTTCTTTTGTTGTGTATATAATTCCTGTGAGATAATTTTATGGTACATATCATTAATATTATGAGTATTTATGTATCCATATATTATTATTTATTTCACAGGGTTTATGATTCAAAACATACCAATGTGGTAAGAGTTCATCTCACAATCTCATCATTATTCAGGATTGTTTATGTTTAAGTATCTGCTGTAGAATATTTCTATTCCTTGTCCATATGTTATATTTTTTGTAGAAAATGTTTTTAATATTATATTAATTATTTTTAATATCATTCTTACCAACATTTGAATTATTACAAAGTGGTTTGAAGGAAATATTTTTGTTAATTTCTAAATGAAATTCTTTGTGACACTTTTGACAAAAATATGGAAGGAATGTTTTTTAACTTATATTGCATGAGTAGATTTTACCACTATCAAAATGAATCAATTTTTTGAATCTTACTTTAAATGTTTATAATTTTATATTCAAAAAAATATTTTCATTTAAAAGTGAAAAGATTTTTTTAAAGAGAAGTGATTTTAAAATGGAAAAGATATTTTCCTCAAGAATTTTTCCAAGTGATATCTCAAAATATTTTTCCATATAAGATGGAATCATTTTATTTTACTTATACTTTATAGGTGTTATGATTAAAGGGATACCATAATTATTATTTATCTTTATGGTTTATGTTTGTGATAAAAAGAAAAAAAAATTGAATCCCACTTCTTTTCCATGGGTTATGGTATATTGAAATTTTTATGAAACCCATTTCTTTTCATGGGTTCTAATATGATGAATTTTTTCTGGTCATATGGAACAAATATGTATGGTTTGTTGGTTTTGGGTGTAGAGGATGAATTGAGGTGGATGGAGATATATTAAGATTTCATTTAATAATCATTTCCAAAAACTAAGAGTGATGATGTTACCCGTCAAATTTATATTTAATTTATTTAATATCTACAAAAATAAATACCTGGGATTAGGAAATTTCGTTATTGATGATTGTTGATCATCAAAAAAGGCCCTTCCAAATTTCTAACATTTCATTAGTGAGTATTCAAGGGTAAAACACCTCTAGAGGTGATCCCCTCATGCTTTAATGATCTCGGAGCAACGCCACTCATTCATTGGGTGCTAGTACAGTGAATCAAATGTCTTGTACTATTCATTCTTGATTGATCATTATTCAGTGTTCGAGAAATTATCTCATGGGTTTTTAGTTATCGAGAGGGATAGAGAATAATTAGTCAAGAGAGAATTAATTGTATCCAATAATTCTCTATTCCAAACATAAGAATTTGTTTTGAATGGATTATACAATAGACATAGATGTCTATTTATAGAGTTGGGATATCTTTTACAAAATTTAATTAGATAAAAAAAATTAAATGTAATCATAACCAATAATTTAATCCAATTCCACATAATAATATTATTATTATTTTGTGGTGTTCCATATTTTAAAAAATGGATAAATAATATTTACCGGCTCATAAATAATTATTTTATCACCGGACACAATCTTGGTATGTTCGAACTCCTCTTGATTTTATTGAACATCAGAATAAATATTTTATTCTATTAAATAAATTTTATATTCAAATACTAGTAAATAAATATTTATTAATTATTCAATAAAATAAATAAATATATTTTATTCACAATCCGGTGAATAAATATTTATTTAATTAACGTGATCAGTATAAGTTGAATAAAAAAATTCTTCATTCTTGTGAATAATATTTATTCCATTAATTAAATTAAAATATATTTTAATCAATTCCAATAGAAACACATAGTGTGTGACCCTCTAATATTCTTTTTCATTGGTATTATACAGGCTTTCATAAAGTTCTATATTACTATCTAGAAACTGGTCAAGTCGCCCAAGATAAAGAACATAAAGTAACAATGATAAAAACCACATAAGAATGCTAATTGTGTAATATAATCCCTTTAACATAGTATCTCATCAAGTAGGTTTCATTATGGTTTCAACAACCTATATGCTTGAAACATTATTGTTTTACTATCTAAAATAAACTCATCATTACATTATAGCCATGGAATTTAGGTTGATTAATCTATTTCAATAAAAGGGGTAGGTATAAAATTCGATAATGATGAAAGGGAAAAATATTTCATCGACGTATCTATTAATAACATGTCATTCCCAATGCACCCAACATATCCTACTTCCCACCAATATATAGAGGGACATTTTCACCAGGAAATATAAGTGTGCATTTCATGACATGCATTAATGATAATATAAATTTTTTATAACCATTATACATTCTTGTAGATAGGAATATCTGATGACACCAAAACATGAAGAATTTCTATTGGAGGGTTTGTTCTCATAATCTCCCATGTTGGAGATTACCATGTGTGAACATAATTAGAATAATTCTCATTTGTTTACAAGTACTCACACTTTATGGTTTATACACCATGTGTCCCATTATAGTATTTTATCCAACCATAAAACTATATTAAGAATATTTTCATAACACTTTAAGGGTCTCATCATAGTGAGGAACTACTATGACCTTATCAATGTGAAAAATACTCTAATACATTATTACATTAAATTCATGTATAACAATGAAAAATAGGTAATAATATTTTTAATTTAGAATTTAATATATAAAATATTCATGTAATCAAAGTAAAAAAATTTGTTTCTTGGAAACCAACTCTAAAAAACTCCCACTTGGACTAAAGGTGACCACCTACAGCTTTCAGTCTGGTACACATCACATGATAGTCATGTTTCTGTTGAGTCAAGGCTTTATTCAAGGGGTCATCCATTTTTTCTTCCATAGAAACACTACTCACTAAAACCTCACCTCTCTAAGAAAAATCCATCATGATATGATGCTTCCAAAGTATGTTGTTCGTGAACTGATGTGGCCATAGATCTTTTGTGGGATCTATCGCTGCAATATTATCCCAATAGAGTGTTATGGGATCATTACATCTAGGTACCACATCAAGATATTTGAAAAAACTTCACATCAAAACTACTTATTATCTACCTCATAATCCGCAATATACTTGGACTCTGTAGTAGAATTTATGACCACAACATGATTTGAGCTCTCCCAACAAACAACACCACCATTGAAAGTGAATATGTATCTCGTTTTTTACTTCATGTCATCTGGATTAGTTTGGAAACTAGAATCTTCATATACTCTAATGACTAGTTCCTCATATCCACCATAAACTAGGAATATATCCTTAGAATGACTCAGATACTTAATGATAGACTAGACTTCCATCCAATTACAACACCCAGATGAGTTTGATATTTTTCATCCAAATTTAATGCGTTGATGACATATAGCCTAGTACATAGTATAACATACATGACTGACCCAATTTATGATGCGTATAGAATCCTTACCATTATATTTATTTCTTTATGGTTATGAGGACACATTTTCTTGGAAAGATGAATTCTATGTGATGCTGGCAATAATACCCTTTTGGATTGTTCCATACTAGATCACTTCAGTATCATGTTAATGTATGTACTTTGACATAGGATGAGAAACCTCTTGGATCAGTCACAATAGATCTTGATCCCATGAAAATATGATACCTTACCCAATTATTTCATGGAAAATAATTTATTCAACCATTATTTAATATATTGTAAGACTGGTATTTGATTTCCAATAATTAATATGTTATCAACATATACTATTAAGATAATGACTACACTCCCACTAAACCAATTTTAGACACAAGGATCACATTCATTATTTATAAAATTAAATTCTATTTTTGATTGATAAAAATGAATTTTACATGACCTAGATACATTCATTAATCCATAAATGGATTTTTTTTTCAACTTGAAAGTCTTATTGTAATAATTTTTAGTCACACACCCTTCAGGTTGTATCATTAGACATCTTCCTGAAGGTTCCTATTATGGAAGGATGTTTTGAAATCCAGTTTACAAATCTCATTGTTATGCTATGCCACAATGGAATGTATAATTATAATGAATTTCAACATTGAAACTGGTAAAATGGTTTCATCATATACAATACCTTGATGTTTTTTAAACCTTTTTGAAATCAGTCGCAACTTATAGGTACTGACTTATCCTTCCATGCCCATTTTATTTTTTAATACCTATTTACAACCAATGATAATTACTTTCACTGGAGGATATACCGAAATCAAGACTTTGTTTTGGTATATGGAATACATTTCAAAATTCATGGCTTATTTCTACTTGGAAACATCTATTCCACTTACTACTTTCTTATAGTTTATAGGATCATTTTTATAAACTAATAATGAGTCATTATCCTTAGTAACTAGAAAACTATATCATTTGGGTTTTATAACCTCTCTTGTACTCCTATGAAATAATTGTGTCTCTCGAAAATTTTCTTTTTCCATATGGCATTGGGGATTCTAATCCTGTATAAACTCTTTTCTTCCTTGAGCATCAAGTTCATCAATGTTTATCTATCCCACACTATTTCTTTTGGATATGTGCTCCCACTTAATAAATATGTCTTGTATGAACACTATAACCTTTTTATCAAAGGTTAATATAGGTAATATCCCCTTGTTTCCTTAGGATATCCTATAAAGATACATATTATTCCTTGGTTTGAATGTTTTTTACCTGAAGAGGCCTTAACAAATGCTTCACTTCCCCACACATGTAAATTTTATAATATGGTTTTTCTTCCACTTCAAAATTCATATGTAATAACATTTATCAATTTAGTTGGTAATTGGGTTATTATGTGTGTCATTATTTGTAATGCATATTCCTAAAAGGATAATGGAAGACTCAAATGACTCATCATTGATCTCACCATGCCAAACAAGGTTTCGTTCCTTTATTCTCTAATACCATTCAACTGATGTGTATAAGGAAGAGTGAGTTGGGATAGGATCACAAACTTCTATATGTAATCAATGAAGTCTTGATTAAGATATTCCAAATTATAGTATGAGTGTAGGTCCTTAATCTTTCTACCAAGTGGTTTCTCAACTTCATTATTTTATTCCTTGAATTTATCAAAAGAATTTTACTTATACCTCATTATGTAAATATATCTATGTATACTAAAATAATCATTAAAAGTTATGAAGAAGGAGTACCCACCCCTTGTTTCAATAGGAAATCGTCTAAAAACTTCGGTGCAAACTAATTCAATAATCTCTTTAGAACTCTCTTCATTCCAACGATGTGAGGCTTTGGTCATTTTCCATGTAAATATGCAGGACTTACACCAAGTGGTTTTGGTTCGAATGAATTTAAATATCCATCTTGATGTAATGTTGTCAAGAGTTTTTTATGTACATGTCATAGCTGGTGATGCCAAAGTTGTGTGTGGTATTAGTCATGCGAAGTAACTTCATTCTCATTTTCCATTAATTGGTTCATGAAATCCAACACATAAACGTAATTCTGTAAATGTTACTTACTATAACAGATGCTATATTTATAAAAGAAGCAACAATTATTTCCAAATTTGAAGATGAATCCATCCCTATCTAGTGAAGATACATGAATAATGTTTATGGAAACTGATGGAACATAATAACAACCCTTTAAAACCAATATCATTATGTTCAGAAATGTGAGGTGGCAGTCCCTGATAACTAAATCATCAAGTTTAACTCCACTGGATACTTGTAGATATACATCCACTCGGTCAATATTTTTGAATCTAATTGGTTCATGTATATGAATACATATGTGAGAACCAAAATTTGTATCTCAACCAAATTTTTAGAAACAGATAAATTCCACTCTATAACAATCTCACATGAAGATTCCCCTTTCTTATTATGTTGGGTGAATTTTTCTTCTAGTGACCCTTTTTTCATATTTGAAACAGACAACTTAATGTTCCCTTGCATCCCCATTGATCTTATTTTTATTAAAAGAGCATAAAGAAGATTTGGGATCAATGATCTTTTCTTTACCTTCCAGTTTTTTCACCATAAGGATAAAATTATTTTCAATAATTATATCTTTATCTACTTGGTGAAGGAGGATTAGAAGATCTAGAAGATAACTCTCAATGTTTTTCATATTAAAATTCACAAAAAACTAGATAACCTATAAGGTAGTAATACTGGAATGAGATCGGTTCCCAGTTCCATAGGTATTTTAAACACTAGAACCTATATGACCTCAATATAGACAATGAACTTGACTATGTGAGGCCCAGATGGGGCACCCTCTACAATATTACTTTAAAATAGAGCCTTGTAAATCTCAAATTGTTATGGTTTATCTCTCTCCTAGTAAAGACCACATAGTTTATCATGCATTCTATACATATACATGTTTTCGTGAGACTTCATGTTTATAATATACATAAATTAAAGCATCAAACATTTAATGCCAACTGCATCATTAATTTGTTTTTCATAGACTATGAACTCTTCATCACTCACCTCTTGAGCAGCCAGATCAGGCATTGAGGATTTTAGCATGTAATATTTCCATTCATGAAGTATAACAACCCGAAGGCATCTAAACCACTCCAAGAAGTTACTACTAGTGATGATATTGTCTTTATCCAATATTGATCACATGTATTTTTTGGATGAAGGGTTTGTAATTTTATTTTACAATTAAAATAGTATATTATTATTACTTTTCTTGATTACAAATTTTGTGAGAAATAATAAATTAAGTGATTTTATTAAATATACCACTATTTTATCATGTCCTAGTATCCCTCACCTTTATTCTTGGAATGTCTAGTTTCTAGTACATTATAGTGGAAATGATCCATATTCCCCTTCTCATTACCCCAACATGGGTTGTTCAAGCTATTTTGAAGGTATTTAGGTAGGAAAGACTTTGCCAACCAATGGAGGGAAGCTCCTTGATCCATAGAGTGGACTACACAATATCGAAGTCCAGACTTGTATTTTCTAAACACTTGCATCTAAATTACACCAAGTCATTCATGGTTTACTCATATTGATGTGAAATTGTTAATTCAACCTAAAAACTTTATAATAACTCCCCTTATAAAAGAATGTGTCCCAACAAGGGTTGGTCAAACACATAGTTCAATTGAGTTTTGTTTCTGATCAAGTAACATAAGGCCTAGAATGGACTAATATTACATTAAGGGATTTTATTTTATTATACCTAAATTTTTATCTTGTTTTATCCATTACTTTTCTTTTTAATATTTAAGTGGATGTTTAATTAATTAATTAACCACGTTTGGATAAAATATTTATGCATAATCAATTTTATTTAAATTTTGTCTTTGCATATTAATTCATTTATGGATCATGATATGTCATCAATAAATATAATTTTAATGCATTAGACAAAAAATAATTAATTAATTAAATAACCCGATCATGAACTTATTCAATGATTGATTTAATGAGAAGACATTAAATCAACATATGAACTATGGGAAATCACTCCTTATTCAAAAAATGGAATGAGCTACAACATTCCACATGTCCACCTATGTATCATCGAGTTGGCACCATTGTGTTTCCATCTTGAACCTTTCTACATGCCTTAGAATGCTTCATTAATTACAAATATTTTTTACTCATACATAGGTGAGGGGAACCAAAATATTTGTTAAAGGGAGTTACATAAATTTCATCAGACATATATGTCCTACATAATAATGGAGTGAGGGATGAATCACATGACATATATTAATTTAATATTAAATAATTTTAAAACCACGTAATAAATTTAATTAAATAAATGCCAACACATACATAGGTCTTGGCCAAGCTCAATATCAGTAGTAGGTGTAATAAATACACAAAAAGTAACTGGTTAGCATTTATTTTTTTATTTGTTTTTATTATTAAAATGAATGTGCTTGTATTAATTAATTAGTAAATTAATTAATTCCCTTCCATATTAACGATCATCCGAACATAATTGGAGATACCCATGAATTTAGAATTTATGGAAAATAAACAGTAGAACCATTAAATACATATTTATTACATTAAATTAATTTACCGTTTAAAATTATTTAAAACAATTATTAAATTGTTGAATAGATAATGATGTTCCAATCAATAAAATAAGGGTTTAGTGATGATATTTTTCAAATGTAATGTAATTTTATTTTTTCCATTAACGGGAGACTAAATGTTGTGCACATCTGATGACAAACCATGTACCTCAGTTTCCGTATATCCAAGACACATTTCTGGGGATTTGGTGTGTAAACTCGGCTAGACTACATGGTGTGTACATGCCAGATAAACACCCTGAATCCTACCCAGTATGTGGCAGGATGGACCAATTAGCACTTTGTGTGAAATAAAAGCACTAGATTTATTTATTTGTTTAGTGCATCTAGATACAATTCCCATGGGTATACAGTGTGTGCTACAGCCGAATGTTGTGTAACACAGCTTTACTGGCCACAAATTTGGCAGTTTCCGATGGAATCTACGGTCACTATTCATTTTTACTTAAATCTATATGAAAATGAAACACTTAATGAATATGATTAACATTTTACTAACAATTTAACTCAAATATGAATAAAGAACGAATATTATGAAATGAAAATATAACCACGATTGTGCATAGATCAACAATCAAATAAATAATTATAAATTTAAACACGACCACTCTAATACCACTCGTTGGTTTCAGAAATAGTGAAAGCATTAAAATGGAGGAAGATATATTAAAATTTATTTTAAAAAACATTACCCAAAACCAAGATCTAGGATCTTTCACATAAAATTTATAATTAATTTATTTAATATATGATGAAAGAAGAACCTGGGATTAGGAACTTTCTTCATTGATGATTTTTTATCATCTGAAAAGGCCCTTATGGATTTTATGCATTAATCTTGTGAGGATCCAATGGTAGAATCCCTCTAGTGGTGATCCAAATGTGCTCCATTGGTCTCTGAGCAATACTACTTGTTCTTCTAGTGTTAGCATGGTGAATCAAAAGTCTTGTGTTGTTTGTTCTTGATCGCCTGTTATTCGGTCTTGAAGAATCTCTCCCTTGTGTTTATATTTCTTGAGAGGGATAGAGGTTGAGGGGTTGAGATAGAATTCATTGTGTGAAACAATTCTATATTCCCAATCATGGAATTGGTTTTGAATAAATTACACAATATACATACCCATCTATTTATAAAGCCTATATTTCAATTACATAATTTAATTTCAAAAATATCCATTAAATATAATCATAACCATTAATTATATCCCAATGCACATAATAATATTATTATTATTTTTTGGTGTACCATGTTGGGAAAAATGGATAAATAATATATACCATCTTGTGAAAAATTATTTTATCACCAGACACGGTCTTGGTTCGTTCGAACTCATATTGTATTTATTGAACATCCGAATAAATATTTTATTCTCTTAAATAAATATTGTATTCAAAAAATAGTAATTAAATATTTATTAAATATTAAATAAAATAAATATATATATTTTATTCACAATTTGAAGAATAAATATTTATTTAATTTATGCGATCAATAACATGAATATAAGTATTCCTCGATTTTGAGAATAATATTTATTCCATTAATTAAATATGAATAGAATTTAAAGGAGACCAACAGAAAAACTTATTGTGTGACCCTCTAGGATTCATTCTCATTATTATTAGGTGGGATTGCCTAAAGTCAATGATTACTATCTAGAAATAGGTCAAGGAACCCAGGAGAACAAAATTAAAGTCTCAATGATGACAACCACATATAGACAATCATTGTGTAATACAATCCAATTATCACAATATCTCACCAACTAGGTTACATGAAGGTTTCATCAACCTATATGACCAATAAATCATTCTTTGACTATCAAAAATAAACTTGTCATTACACCATGGACATGGAATTTAGGGAAACGGTTTTGTTTCAGTCAAAGGGATGAGATATAAACTTTCATAATGATGGAAGGAACAATTATTCCTTGACTTATCCATTAATAAAACTTCATTCGTGATACACCCAACATACAATACTTCCCACAAATATATGGAATGATGGTTTTTGTCATAAAATCTAAGTGTGTGAGTCATGACATGCATTAATAATAATATTAGAGTCTACAGACCATTATACACGCATGTAGAAAGGAATATACGATGAAACCAAAACATGCATAATTCCTACTGGAACTCTATTCTCATAATATATTGTCTTAGAGATTACTAAGTGTGAACTTCATGAGAAGAAGTCTCATCTTCTGATGAGTACTATCACCTGAAAGTCTATATACTATGTGTCCCATCATAGTATGTTATCCAACTACAAAACTATATTTAGAATATTTTCATAACACTACAAGGATCTCATCATTGTGTAGAACTACTATGACCTTATCAATTCCAAACACAATGTAAGACATTATTACATTAAATTCATATAGAATAATGAACAGTATGTAATAATATGTTTAATTTAATATTTAATACTTCAAATATTCATGTAATCAAAGTACAAATAGTTAGTTCTAGGAAACCAACTCTAACATGGTTTTCATTACTTGATGGGTGGGACCTATGTCATCCAAAACATTCATCAGTTAAATTATTATATCTCATGATATATTTATGTGAATCAAGTCAATTTTCTTTATCCGTTATTAGAAAAAATTCAAATTGCTTGATATATTTTGGGAAACAAGTTGAAGTGCCTAATCTGCTATGGGAAACAAGTCAATGTGCTTGATCCATTATTGAGATAAATTCAATGTGCTTGATGCATTATGGGAAATATCTATTCATTCTTGATAAGATTTTCTTGGTTATTAACTATGACATATGAAATGATATTTATTCTTATGATGATGCGATATAAAATTTTGACATGAACTTATGGTTCATGATTGCGTTATGATGAATTATCATTATTATTATTCTTGTCTTTATAAATGTTGATAAATTGTGCTATAAATCATGATTACAATCTTCTTCAAATCAAGTATAATCTCTGTATGTTATGGTCGAGATCTCATGAACTTATGCTTATCTTATTCTTATATATGATCATAGATTGATATATCTCATGCTTAACCTTACAAATAGTATGAGATCACCCATTCTTATGTTTACTTTCTCAAGGTGATGAATAATGTTTTTAGTAATGTATTACTAGGATGAGTACCACGAGGGTAGATATTATTGGGAGATATTGAAAATATTTCATAAAATAAGGAGAATGATATCTTATCTCCAAGGATGTTATACTTATATGCTCCTCAGGCATGTTTTTTGTGAAATATATACTGAATATTCATCTATTAAGATGTAATATTTATGTATAAAAATACATGGTCATTATAGGAAGATATAATAAAGTGGAAATTCAATCAGAAATACCTCATGATCTTATTCCCTCTACCCTTTGTGGGCTAATGAA
Organism: Viscum album; assembly: GCA_963277665.1. Taxonomy (NCBI): domain Eukaryota; kingdom Viridiplantae; phylum Streptophyta; class Magnoliopsida; order Santalales; family Viscaceae; genus Viscum; species Viscum album. The sequence goes on from OY728139.1 coordinate 219,808,760, forward strand.
TCATCAATAAACAATAAGTGATTTTTTAATTTATTACATTAATTGATGATTTAAAATAGTTGACTATAATAATGGTCATAAATCATAAATTAGATGATACAAAATGTTAAAAAAATTTATAAGGGGTGTTGGAAAAAATCTGGGAGTATATATACTGAAGCTGGGGACAAAAAATGGAAAGGAATACACATTTAACTCTTTTGAGTCTGAGTCTTATATTAACAATAAAATGAATGAAAAACCAATACTGCTTTCCCTATAGTCCCCAATAAAATGGATTTACTTAAAGGAAAATATAGAAGTTTATTTTTAATGGGAAGAAACATACTCACTCAATATAATATTTTTATGTTCTTATGGATAGAATCCATATGTATAACTATTCGTCTTTAAAATAGATTCTTACATTGATATAATTTAAAAATGATTCCTTATTATTTATAGTAAAATAAAAATCCTATAGTGAATTAATTTAATTTTTTTATAAGTACATTATAAATAAATATAAAAAATATATATTTAATGTTTTTTATAAAATGGTAGAAGATTGAATTTTCAAGGGATATTCTGGTGAAAGAAGAGGTTTCAAGTGTTCGAATGACCAACTAGAGAAGATTATTGATCATATCAATGTGAATGTTGTTGAAAACCAGATGATATTAAAAAAAATTAATTAAATATATTAAATAATATGTTATGAAATTTGGAATGATAAGTTTCAATGAAGAAAATGATAAGAATGATGAATATGAAACTAATTTTGTATATAATGATTCAGACCAATCTAGGGATGAGTAAATTAAGATTGGAAGAATGTTTATAAAGTTTTTGACATTACAAAAATAGGTTAAATATGAAAAAACTGTTGAAAACTAGGAAGAACCTATTCAGAAAGGATGGAAATTCACATTTTTATATCAGACATTACTTTTCTCATAAGTGGAACTAGAGTAAATTTCAGAGGTAGGTTAACCTAAAGATTGGTGAAATTTTATGAATGAAGAGTTTGATCACATTGATAAAAATGAAACATTGCATCCAATTACATGAACTTTAGGAAAGAAAATTATAGTAATAAAATGTTTTTTAAAATATAATCTCATTAAAAATGGTGAAATTTCATAAAATAATTCTACAATAGTATGTAAATGTTACTCACATAAGGATGGTGTGGATTTTGATGAAATTTTTCCCACTATTGTGATACTTTAGACTATAATAATGTTTTGGGTAGTTGGTGCTCATCAAAATTACAAATTATATCACTTGTATGTTATGTTATCTTTATTAACTAAAGAAATTGAAAAATAAATTTATATTGAGAAACCCAATGGGTTCATATTTTATAAAAATGATCAATGGAATGTAAACTGAATAATTTGTTTTGTGGGTTGAAATATGTACCTCAAGCCTAGTACTCAAAATTTGAGAGTTTCCCAGAGTAGTTTAACTTTTTCTATTGGAAAATAGTATAAAAATTGAATGGGAATGAGATAATCATAGACACCCTAATCTTCATTGTATATGTTGATGATATAATTTTTTAGGAGACATGGTTAAAACTTGTGATGAATTTTCTATAAAAATGAATAAGAATTTTGAAATGTCAATGTTTGGAATGTTGACATTCTTTCTAGGATTCCATGATCAATATAATATAAGATAAAACTTATTATATTAAAAAAACCATGCAAATGAGTTTCTATCAAATTTTAGTACAGAATATTAGAAATAAGTTTCTACACCAATCTTTATTAGAATAAAGATGAGTAAATATAAATCTAGGAGAAGTGTGAATTAAAAATAATTTTGATAGTAAATATAAAGATTACTCTATATTAATTATTTAATACCATACATTATATATTTTTTTACTTTGTGGAAAAAATATGAGAGTGATCCCAAGGGATCATACATTAAGGTAGAGAAAATAATACTTATGTATGATAAAGGATGAATACATTTTCCCTAAAGTATAAAAGATGTAATCATATGACTTTTCATTGGTTCACCTATATTTAATGGGATGTATATTATAATTATAAAAAAACTATATTAGAAGAAAATTTATTCTAGTAGGAATGTTGCATGAGATAGAATAGAATTAAACAATTTTATGTAACTTTGAGTACAATGAATGTAAAATATGTTTTCTCCAACCAAGATAGTACAAAAATGATGTTAATTAAAGTTAAGCTATAATATTTTAGGGTGAATGTTGGTAAACAATTGAATATTATTTGTGATAATTTAAGTTTCATTTATCTATTTAAAATCCTATTCAAAATTCCCAATCAATGTAAATTTATTTGAAATATCATTTCATAAAAAGGAAAGATTATAGTGGGGATATAATTCTTGAGTACATTTCAAAAAATTATCAAATTGCTGATATTTTCACCTAAATTATTCTTATGGGATGATTTGATGTATTAAGGTTGAAACTACATGTACAACCTCTACCAATGACTTAATCATGTTCTTAAGGAACCAAACCCATGATCCTTTGGGTTCTATTGTCAAAGGGGGATAATATTTATATATATATTAGAATAAGTAAAAATTATTATCTCTATTTTTATGAATCTAATGCATGTGTTTTAATGAAAAGGGGGAGAATAAAACAACGGAGGGAGAATTTATCTTATTATGACCAAAAACTTTATTATCACCAAAGGATATAATTTCTGAAAAATTATTATTTATTCCTACATTGTGGTGTCAATAAATTCTATATGAGAAAATATGTTGTCAGTTTAATGATAGAGAATATTTTTTATGAATATTATGAATTTTTCCAATAAATCCAAAGGGGGATACTGAAGATCCTTTGGGTTTTTTTGTAATTATTTTGGTATTTGTTGACAACATTGTGTTTTTTAATGTTTTTTATTTTCATTAAGTATTATTTTCTAGTTTTTTTAGGAAAATTTAGTTATGTGTAGCTACTAAATGTGTTTTAGAATGATTTCTTTACAAGTCAAGAAAATTTCCTAAAAAAATTATATTATGTTTTGCTAATCTTCAAGTTACAAACATCAAGAAGAAACTCATGTTTTTTGAGTTTATATAAATGGGGAGATGTAAAATGTTTACTGTAAAAGGTTCATGTTTTTCTTGTACAATGTTTAAGTTGTGAAAGTAAAATGTTCAAGAAAAAAATTGATGATGTTCAATATTATGAAATGTTTAGATATATAGTTTATATGAAACTCAACTATAAAATAATAAAGTTACAAGTTAAAAAATGTTTTAAGATATAATGTAATGATTATTTTACTAATAAAATGTTGATCTATAATGTTTTCACTAGACGAGAGATGATCAGATAGAGACTTTGTAACTTCACAAGAAGAATAGAAATCCGAAGGTTTCCAGATAGACATTTACAAAATGATATCAGAAGAAGATGTATAATGTTACTAGATAGATTGGAGTTTTAAAAAAATTAGAAAATATTTCAATATATAGAATCTTGAAAAAAAATTGGACCAAGAAGTACGAGGATGTAATATGTGGGTAATTGGATTGAGAATGATAAGTATTTATATGAGATTGAAAAGAAGAAAATAGATCTGATAAAAAGAGATGATGATAAACAAATCCAAAAAGTGTGACATTTATAAGTCAAGATGATATGTTAATGATGTATTAGATTGAATAACATTGAATATAAAAATGTGATGTCATCATATGGAAAATTATATGAAGTTGTACGAGAATAGGTTATGCGATCCAATCCTAGTATAAAGTTTGAGTAGATGAATTATTGACTAATAAAGATATGTCAAATCATCAAATAAATCAATATAAATGAACATATCTGAGGTTCATAGAACATATGATATATGTTAAGATCACCATATAGAGAAATAAAAAAATTTCCAGACTAAGTCAATCAGATGATATAGATTAGATAAAGGGTAGTTAGATTGAGAAGTTTTAGACAAAGAAGTTATTGAGAAGGCACCAAAACATACATTTTATAGATAGAGTTCTGAGGATATTTACATAAACATTGTAATTTTCTATAAAATGGTGATTCTAAGATATTATTTAAATTTTCATAAATATTGATGATTTTTTAGAATGTTTAGAATGACCATTTTTTTAAAAAAAAATAAGAAAGTTCCTAATGGTTCGAGAGGCATCAAACAAATTTGAGATATGTAGAAAAATACATAATTCAATATTTAGGTTCCCTCAATTTATATAGGAATAAAAAAACTATATAGGGTTAAATGTATAATATAAAATAACATTGTTCATGTGAGTGAGAGAGATTACTTAGTAAATATTTGTTTGAAAGAAAAACATGAGTTCCCAACCAAGGATTCCACTAGTTGAAGAAGAGGTATGAGACAGAGGCGTACAAGAAAAATTTACAAAATAAAAATTTGTATAACAAAGGTACCAAATAAATTTTGAGGCATACTAGATGAAGTTAGAGTTGAAATACATGAAGTCATATAAGAAATATAGTATATGAAAAGGATAATTTCTAGATAATGTTGTTGTGATCCTTTTCAAAAGTTTCTTATTTTTTGGATTTGAAGATAAGAAAACTTTATAAATAATATAAGTCAGAATAGTTTCCTATAAGAATACATAAGGGTCTCAAAAAGAGTTTATTAATTAATTCCACTTCATATTATAGTGAATTTATATATATTGGTGTGAGTCACCATGAAAAGTATTTAGTCACCCACACTAGGGGTGAACACTGTAAATCTTATGTGCCCTAATTTACATTCCTATATTTTATTACATTTTTGGTTAAAAAATAAAGTTCAAAATAATATAAACTCAATTAATTTATAGGGTTTAATTTTATGAGAAAATATATTTTAAAGGATCTCCACTGATTGAACACTGATACATAGTAGTTCTATAATTCTGTAGAATATAAAGTAGAATAATAGAATCAAGGTTCCCTCTATAAAATCCTTAGTTATCCTATCGTGGATTATTTTAACTCAGTGAATAATAGTAATATAACTAAATTTAATGAAAAAAAATTTCTAGATGGAAAAATAGAACAAAACCCTATCTTTTTTCTATTCGATTCAAGGTGATCAATGGAACTGCAATTGATTTTCATCCAATTGAGAAATACGCTCCTATTCCATTTCAAAAAAAGTAAATCTTTCTTTTTGATGGGAAATCTTGAAATAATATTATTATGTACTTATCACAAAATTTTTATATAAAGGTTATGGGGATTAATATAGATAAGGAAACTTGGGTAAAACAAGAATGTTTATTCAAGGGAAATATCAAAGTGAAGTAAAAAAATCTATAAATCTAGATAATAAAGTTTAAATATATCATAATGGTTGATGATGTAACTATTGATAATTAATTTAAAAAAGTAATGGATGTTTTCAACAACATTGTAGGATTCAATAATGTATTGAAAGATTTTACTATTGTTATGAAACTAATGGATAATGTTCAGTATGGGTTTGATATTTAAATATCTTCTTTAGAATATAATTTTGATTTATCTATTGATAAATTTCATAACTTTATTACAGTGTATAAAACGGTTAAGGATCCAAATATTCCAAAATATAATTATGAAATAGGTATATTTTTAATCTATGAGGAACCCTATTTTTAATCATCTAAACATGAGGTAGTGGACCTTAGTGAATCATAATATAATGAATATGATTCTACATAAATGATAGTATCAAGTATCTCATATCTAAAAATTATAAAAAAGATAGAGGAAAGTTAAAATGAATAATGCCACTAATAATTTTCGAGTGTAAAGGTAATGGATGTTATTTTATATACCTTATGAAGAAGAAAAATGGATAATATGATTATGATTGAGAAGAAATTAATTTATGGAATAAGTGAATAAACATTTACAAGGAAGATAAGAAATCCATTGGAAGTAAGATGAATTTCATTAGATAACATAAAAGATGTATGTTGAGTAATAATGTCAAGTATGTCTCTACTGAAATGTGTTCATCAGAATATGAATATATATGGAATTTTAGAACCTTCTTTGTTAATATCAAAATAGAGGAAGATAGATGAAATAATGATGAAGAAGAAGGTGATGAAACTTATAGGGAATATCAGCTGACATCAGAACATATGGAATGTATTCTAAAAAAACAAGTAAGAATCTAGTAATTTTATGAAAAAAGTGAGAAATAGAATATATGAAGTGGATAATTACTTTAAAACAAATATTATTACATTTATTAGATTAAAAAAATCAAGATTAAAGTGGGTGAATAATAAAATATGGTGAAATATCTTAGTGAGAAAATTAATTCTATAGATGAAGGGGTATGTAAGAATCAATCAAGATGTATCAAGGTATAAAATAATTTGAATAAAATGAAAGATAATTTTTAAAAATATTCACAGGTAATGTATGAAATATCTCAAGATACAAAAATCGATCATCCCATGAATCAGGTGAAATCTACACCAACTAAACATAAATTTTCAATTGATAGTCCTAAACATGAAGGTGTTATAGGAATTATTAGAAATGTATGGGTTTATAATGGATGTGATAAATACATCACCTTAAAAAAAGAAAAAAATAACCATTGGAATAATTTTTCCCTATACCAAGAGAAAGAAAATAAAAAAAAAGTCATGTTGAACCTCAAAATTATCTTTATAGGGATAATTCATATTTATATTGAAGATTAATGTACAATGTATTTTTTATTATTTTGGTATATATGGACACAAGATGTGAAATTTTTGGCACAACATGTCTCCCCAAAGGAATAGGAATAAACTAAGGGGGAGAAATAGTAGACAAAAAGAGAGTAAATTTTTATAGTTATAGGAATAAATAATAGATACAACATCCTTGACTCAAGAGCCACTAAATCGGTGCTCTGGGATAATTCACCATATGACCTCAAGTGTGCCTCTATATATTCTAATGTTTTCCGACTGGAGACAAGGGTATAAATAGCTACATTAGGAGACTATACCCTCTTTACCAAAGTAATAAATAATAGATGACAATTTAAACTATGAAAACAATACAAAATAACCAAGTAACATGCGTAAGAAACATCTCCCAAAACTGGGTACAACCACAAACTAGAATAAATATGCCATGTCTTGCTACTAGTCTCACAAATGTAGAAAACCCAAAATAATAAAAATAGCAGAATCCCAAAAACAGTCTTGACACCAAATATATAACCTCATCCATGTAAATCCAAATCCCAACTCAACTCCCTAACATCGGGACCTTTCCACTATCCTGATCTCCAAGAATGAAGTCTACTCAGGTACCCTATAGAGGCCCGAGCAGGGTGTGAGTAGAATTTAGTAGGCCACCACCAATGATATCTACAAAATATCCAGTCTATATGAAGAGTGCCTGAAAGGGATAAAAAATTACATGTAAACAAATTATATTTTGGTGAAATTAATTAACAAGGTTTTCTTAATTCATTCATATAAATATTCACAATTCAATTACTTACATCATATCTATCACTCAATTCACCTTCATCTTTCCTTCGATGGATTAAGAATGCTCACCAATCTGAATGTATAATGGGAATAAGTCATGTTCCCTCACCCTCTAGGGATAAAAACATCATCACATATACAACACACTCACCTTTAAGTTGCAAAATAGGTGGTCTCATCGAATGAAACCATCAAGGGAATAGAAATCCATCCCCTTCCCTAATCCTTTCATTTTGGTGTGGAGTTTAAAGCCCCAGTCTAACTCGACCAATGGGCATAGATCCTCATGCCAATACCCCACTCAACAAATCCATGTGCACATTATTATATATATCCAATAACCACAAACATGCCCTATCATAACCAACCATCAAAAATATCAATATCAATATAACAATCCCTAAAAACCACAATGGGAATTGAAATTTTTCCATAATCCATTAACACATTTACCATTACTATAACATAGTCATTTAGGCCAATTCACATTTCCTATGAATAATTCACTAAGAATATTCACTAATTCCCTTACACTAACCCAATTAACATATCCAAACCTTTCCATATGTTAATTCTTTTAATACATTTATCATTTACCATGTATTATACAACTTATGCATTTCAAGTACAAATCACACTTCATTTGGAACATTACCATTAATCTCATTTAACCATTTGAATGTAAATCCATGAGATCCCTTATCCATTACCCATATCTTGTAAAAATATACCCATTTCCCTTTATTAATCATCACAAAATTAATTACCATAGCTATATTGGACTCTACATAATCATAAGTATATTTCGCACTCAACATTTTCATTAACCATGTATCAGAAGGTCGGCACCCCCCCATGGGTGGCCCCAAATTGGTTAACTCATCCTTCATGAATCCAATGAGGACCATGAAGGGTTCAATTTTTAAATTGGACACCCATTATAAAAATCTCACTAATGGAACCATGAACACCACAAATAGAAAAAAATCAAACAACATTTCATGAAAAAATCCATATAAAAACGATGTGATATAACTTGTAGACCACCTACCTAGAATATGTCACTAAAAAAACTCCCAATTTTTTCCCTAGATTCTGATCCAACCCTCCTTTAAAGCTGTAAAAACATGAATCCGGAGCCCCTCCACTGGTGCCCCGTACCCGGTTCGCCACATGACCTCAAGCGCGTTTCCCCAAATGCCAGAGGCTTCCGATTAGCAGGGAGGGCCTTGGTGAGTCGGTGGGGAAACTATGCCCTCATTCGGTAAAGTATATAGCAGAAGAACAACTAGACACAATAGTGGAAACAATAACAGCATACAACAACTGAACTGAACAGTGGAAGTAATGTATAAAATAATAATGATGCAAAATGGTACATATGTCTATGGAAAGCAGCAAACAAAACAACATTTTGAAATAAAACTGAACACAAGTACTAAAGAAACAGAAAAATAAAAATAGAAGAGCAACTCCTCAGCATCGCAAGCCTCGGCTCGGTCCCATTCTCTCCAGCTCCAGCAAGTCAGGTACCTGAAGTAGAAGGGCGCTTGCCCTTATCTATACCTGCAGAAACATAGTCTAATTGGTCCCAAAAACATGGCCCGAATAGGGTGTGAGACAAAGTCCCAGTAGGCAACCACCCAAAGATCAGTGCCTAACAGTCAATGAATACATGGCAAGTAAAGTACAGCAACATTAAACAGAAAAAACACAGCAGCTACAATTCACAGTTCTAACATATAAAGTACACAAGTAAACAACCAAAAAAATTAGAAAACAGGTAACCCTATGGGTATCTCTCACAACCTAACCCCTATGGTTCAACCTACAAGTACTAGAAATCCTCTAGGAGGAACACATAGTCTCACCTCTATGGTTTAGCTAAGAATAGACTCTCTGATGAAGCACTCACTATCAATTCCCCCTATAGTCTCATATCGTGCTAAAGGCTCTCTAGAGAAGCACTCAACGTATCATTCCCCCTGTGGCCCGCGTTAAGGAACTGCAGACTCTCTGAGGAAGCACTCATCGTCAATTCCCCCTGTGGTATCGCATCGTATTAAAATACACTCTGGAGAATCCCTTACGTCTATTCTCCCTATGGTCTACTACACTAGGTTCTTATAGTCCTGTGTGGAAATAAACATGCTCAGCACACGTGCATAATCCAAGTAAACCTCAAGAACTACTTGGCTATCAATCTAAGGATCAAAATCATAACAAAGAAATAGTTTCACTATCCTACAACTAGGCATGGCAACTGGAAAACGCCAAACAGGTAGAACAAGAATAGAAAACATCCAAAGTACAGTAAAAAATACCATTAACACAGGTAAAACATCTACTCTAGAAAACAAGAAAAGAAGGGAAAAAAACAAGGGAAAAATAGGAACACGCAATACCCTGTTCAAGGGTATTGATGGAATTTTCACAAAATACTCATCGACTTTCTACAGAAAGGCACAAACCATCTACCTCGATCCTAGGAGATCGATATACTTGAACCACAATGACTGATTCTCCTTAGAACGTCGTAGATCTGAGAAAACGCACAAAACGTTCAACCTTAGATAACTTGAGAAGGAGGAATAATTGGAAAACAAGGCTCAAGAAAAAAGGATAACTCACTGTTGCGCTTCCAACGCAATCGACCATGATCAAATCTGAGAACGGACGGAGAGGCGGGGGGATAGGGGAAGATCCGGCTGTACGGGTCGCTCTCAGACGAAGAACCTAGAGAAGGGGTGTGTTCTGTCCATCAGGCACGACCCCAGTGCGTTTAGTGAAAAAAAGAAAAGTACACGGCATGTACTAGGTTTTTCCGTACTCCACCAAAATCGGCCTCCACGTCACCCCTACACACTGTGTGTGTGGCCCGGGCACAGCCAGCACACGGCTTCGAGCTGGAGAAGAGTACACGGCATGTACTCGGAAAGTACACGGCGTGTACTTTGAAATTTTCCAGAAACTCCTTTTTTCTTAAAAACTCCAGAAAAAGGAAAGGTGTACCTGAAACGAAGATCCGTATTCTTACAAACTTCCCCCCTTAAAGAAATTTTTCCCCGAATATCCCTAGCGAGACGTAGAAGAAGAAAACCCGAACAGCTCCGGCCACTACGACCGTACATCGGCCTCCCTCTCCCAGGTCTCATCCTATACTCGCCCATGCTGCCATAGCACCCATACAAGAGGGAAAAACTGCCCACGGAGAACCTTCGTACTACGATTGACAATCCGTATGGGATGCTCCTCAAACGATGCATCCGCTTTGAGCTCAACCTCCTCGGGATGAAAGACATGAGGTGGGTCTGAAAAGTAACGTCAGAGCTGAGAGACATGGAAGACATCGTGCATGGCCCGGTACCTCTGGGGTAGCTGCAACCGATAGGTGACTGGCCCAACTCTCTCCAAAACCTCAAACGGCCCGACGTACCACGGTGAAAGCTTACCCTATCTCTGAATCCTCTTGTGTCCCAACCTCAGTGCGACACGTAATAAAACCTAATCCCTGACCTCGAACTCTAGAGGTCGTCTCCGCTGATCAGCATAAGACTTCTGCCGAGACTGTGCTATAGCCATCCTCTTCTGAATCAGCTCTATCTTCTATGAAGTCTCCTGAACAAGACGAGGTTCCAACAAAGTTTCCTCTTCTGCCTCCAGCCAGCATAAGGTTGATCGGCATGGCCTACCGTAAAAATACTCATATGGTGCCATCTAAATGGTCGCCTGGAAACTGTTGTTGTAGGAGAACTCTACATGAGGTATATGCTTCTCCCAAGACCTGCCAAAGTCTAGAATGCAAGCTCGGAACATATAATCAAGCACCTGGATCGTGCGCTTAGACTGGTCATCAGTCTGGGGATAGTATGTCGTACTCAGAAGTACCTGGGTACCCAAAGCCTTCTGAAGTCCCTACCAGAACCGGGAAGTAAAGCGTGCATCCTTGTCTGAAACAATGGAGTGTGGAACTCCATGTAGAGGAACGATATCTCTGATGTAAATTCATCCCAGATCATCGACACTGAAGGTATCCTTGATCGGTAAGAAGTGAGAAACCTTCGTAAGTCTGTCGACGACAACCCAAACAGCATCGTTTCCCCGAGGCAACCTTGGCAACCTGGTCACGAATTCCATCGTGACATCATTCCATTTCCACTCTGGAATGGGTAACTGTTGTAAAAGGTTTGTCGTTCGCTGATGATCCGCCTTCACCTGCTGACAAGTAGAGCATCTCATGAAAAAACCAGCAACATATTTCTTCATACCTGGCCACCAATACTGGAGATGAAGATCTCGATACATCTTGGTGACTCCAAGATGAACTTCCCAAACTGAGGAATGAAAATCCCACATTAGCTCCTCGCGTATATCTGCTGGCACCCATACGCGTCCCTGGAAATGCAAGATCTCATCTTCACCCACTGTCCATCCAGGAAGAGGGTCCCCTCCTGACACACTCTACCACAGGACTAAGCCTTCTGAGTCTGATAGCTGCCTCATCCATACCCGATCAAGTAGTGTCGAGGTTACAGTTACAGAAGATAGGAAGGTATGTCCCTGTCTATCGTGCACCTCTAGATGCATCTCAGAGAACAGATCCATCAGCTACCACTCACTACTGGCCTCCTGAACTGCCTGAATCTGAGTTATCCTGCTCAATGCATCTGCCACTGCGTTTCCCTTTCCCGGCATATAGGCAAGCTTGAAATCAAAAGACTGAAGATACTCGACCCACCTGCACTGCCTCAGATTCAGATCACGCTGAGTGAAGATATACTTAAGACTCTTGTGGTTGGTAAAAACCACAAAGTGCTCTCCCAAAAGTTAATGCCTCCAATATAATAATTCATGAACAACAGCTGCCAACTCCAGATCATGCGTCGGGTAGTTCCTCTCATGTGTCCTCAACTGCCGAGACCCGTACGCAACGACTCCATCTCCCTACATAAGCACAGCTCCTAGCCCGATACCTGAAGCATCATAATAAACAGTGTAGTTCTTTCCTGGCTCTAGCAAGACTAGTATCGGTGCTGACATCAACTTTCCCTTCAGCTCCTGAAAGGCTGACTCACAAGGATCTGACCATAAGAACTTCGCCCCCTTCTTGGTCAGACCTGCCAAAGGTGCTGCTAGGTGTGAGAAGTACTGAATGAAGCGTCTGTAGTATCCAGCCATCCCTAGAAAACTCCGCACCTCAAAAATGTTCTTCAGCTGCTCCCAGGAAACTACAGCTCTCACTTTCTCTGGGTCCACATATACTCCTTCCTCTGATATGACATGACCCAAGAAGTGAATCTGATCCATCCAAAAGTGGAACTTCGAGAGTTTAGCATAGAGCTGATGCTCTATCAGTGTACTCAGAATGATCTCAAGATGTGTGGCATGGTCGTGTCGAGTGTGAGACTACACCAAGATATCATCCACGAAGACCACGACGAAGGAGTCCAAGTAAGGATGGAAAACTCGGTTCATCAGAGACATAAAAACTGCAGGCACGTTTGTGAGACCGAACGGCATGACTGTATACTTGTATAGACCATACCTGCTCCTAAAGGCTGTCAGAGGTATATCTGATGGTCTAACGTGCAACTGATGATAACCGGACCTTAATTCAATCTTCGAGAACACCCAGGCTCCTCGAAATTGATCAAAGAGTTCATCGATCCTCGATAAGGGATATCAGTTCTTGACCGTCAACTGGTTCAGCTTCCGATAATCCACACAAAACTGAAGGGTACCGTCTACCTTTTTCGCAAACAAGACAGGTGAACCCCAGGGAGAAGTAATGGGTTGGATGAAACCCTTTTCCTGCAACTCCTCCAACTGCTTCTTGAGGTCTTGCAACTCAGGTGTGGCCATCCTATAAGAAGGAATGGACACCGGTGCTGCTCCTGGAATGAGCTCAATAGAAAAGTCTACCTTATGCTCCGGAGGCAAACCCGAAAATTCCTTTGGAAAGACATCCATGAAACGATCCACCACTGGAGGAAAGTCCAATTACGAAGTCCCCTGATCATCCAGATAAAGACTAGAAATCTGGGTTTTCACCCTTCCTAGCCCATGATGCTCGATTCCTACGTGACTTGCCTGCATATCCCATTCGCCTCTATGAATAAGAGATTCACCCTATGGTGAAATGAAACTCACTCTGCGTCGATAACAGTCGACGACTTCCTGGAAGGGAACCAACCAGTCCATCCTGAGAATGACATCATAGCCTGTCATTTCTAGGACATAGAGATCTCATAAGAAACGATACCTTGCAACCTCTAGAGGGCACTCTCTACACTGGTGCACACTATATGTCCTTTTCCCCAAAGGTGTGTCTAGTTTCAACGAGTTGGTAGAAGAAAATATGCAGATCCCAAGGCTCTTCATGATAGAAACAGAGATAAATATATGAATAGAACCAATATCGAAAAGGGATGAAGATAAAACTGAGGCTACTAAAACCTTACCTCGAACTATAGAAGGGTCGGGATCCTTCTTCTGATAGGTCTACTCCACGGTGAAAGACTGGCCTACACCGCAGCCCTGCGCCCCTGGCTGACCACTCTGAGCTGATCCACCTTGTTGTTTCTGAGGGACTGGTGGCTGACCTCCACGGCCTCAACCTCCACCTCGACCCGAATGGCCAGAAGAACTCAAGTTCCCCGACTGGTGAGAAACTCGCGGTGCTGCTCCTGAACGAGGAGTCATGGAAGAACCCCGGTCACCCACTGCTGGTGAGAAAACCTGGCATAAACGCTGAAGGTGACCCATCTTGTTGCAAGATCGGCACTCCCACGGGGTCCCTCTGGCACTGCGGCCTCATGTTCTCTGACCGGCCACACTGGTATCATATCACCTGGATACCTAACGATGCATCTCACTTCCACAGATCACTGCTCATAGACTCTCTACGGTGCTTCTTGCTGTCATCTGGAGGAAAACTAGCTCTGGAAGCAGAACTGCCTTGGCTCGCAGCTCCGGAGTCTCTCAGATTACGCTCTGCAATCAGTGTCTGGTTGATGATGGAAGTGATGGAATTCAACTGGAAGATATTCACCTGTGAGCGGATCTCCCTCCTGAGACCATCCTCGAACTTCCTTACTAAGAATACCCCACTCCCATCCCAGAGGGGTGTGAAACACTGTAGCTCAGTGAAATGAGAGGAATACTCCATGAAAGAAAGAGTACGCAAGATCATGAACTCCCGGGCTCGGTCGGCCCTCAGGGTCTCCGGGTAGAAGTAGTCATAAAAGACACGTTGAAACTCCTCCCAAGACATAACCTGCTAATAACCCGCTTGTGAGATTATATCCCACCACCTCTTGGCGGAGTCTCGGAGCATGTAGGTAGCGAGCTTGACTCGCCTCTCTGGAGGTGTATCTAGATGCTCGAAGGTAGTCAGCATGGCTTCCATCCATGACTCTACAGCCTGAGGTCCTCCTTACCCTGAGAAAGTAGAAGGATGTTGTTGTTGGAAAACCCGTGTCAAGTCTGCTATAGTCGTGGAAGGAGGTGGGACTCCCTGAAGGGTCTGGATCATCCTTATAAAACCTTCCCTGAACTGTGCATCAGCGCCTGAAACTGGTATGATAGTTGGTGCCAAGGCTGGCCCGACTGGAGGATCAGCAGGAAGTCCCTGATCAGCCATATATGGTGTCTGATCACTGCTTGACGACAGACGTACAACCGGAGGACATCTCAAAGGCATAGCTCTAAAAGATCAAAAGCACACCTCAGATTAGAAAACAAGGATAGGAAATACAAGAGTACAAAATGGGAATAGGGGAAGAAAAACACACAAGTTTACAAAACACGACTACACGGCATGTCTTCTTAAGCCACTGACATGGGCGTGTACCCCTGCCCTACAGGTCGTGTAACACCTCAAACTACATGGCGTGTTGACCCAACACACGGCGTGTACTGGAAAACTATTCCCCTGCCCGAGTCTCCTTAGACGGCTAACCCACACGGTCCAACTTAATCCAAGACTACACGGCGTGTTCTGAACAAACACGGCATGTACTAGACAAGGCTTCGGCGGCCTATGTTATTAAATACACGGTCGTCTACATGGATGAACCTTACACGGCATGTTTCGAACAAACACGGAGTTTATAGGTGAAGGTGACACCGTCCCGTGTTGTTCGTGACACGGCCGGGTACCTAGACAGGACTACACGGCGTGTGCTGAAAACACACGGCGTGTCTAAGAAAAGGTAACACCGACCCGTGTTGTTCGTGATATGGCTAGGTACCTGGACAAGACTACATGGCGTGTTCCTTTATAACACGGTGTGTTCTACTCGAGCTTCCCCGACCCGTGTTGTTAGTGACACGGCCGGGTACACGGCTCCGAACTACACGGCGTGTACCAACTGTACACAGCGTGTTCCTGAAGTTACTTCCACAACAGCGTGCCCCTGCTCACACGGTCAGTGACACGGCCTAAAAACTACACGGCGTGTAGTCAAAAGTACACACCGTGTATTCTAGGTTTTTCTGGGCAGTATCTCAGAAACTGCACAGAACCCAGAAAACATAGAAAACAAGGTAGAGAGGTGCCAAATTCTGATTCGTGAGGGCCCATACTCCCCGAGAATCAAAACTTGGTGTTCATTTAATAAAAGTAGAATACAAACAATACTGTAACAAGGCATCAGAGATTCTATCAAAAATATATCACAACAACATGCAAAGTCTAAACAAAGTCTATCACAAAAGCATGCAATCGCTAATGCACCCTAGATGGCATGTCAAGAATGCATGGAATGTGATTTCTATAAGTGCCTATATGATTCATGGGAAGTCATACCCTCATCTCATCAGGTTGCGACAGAAATAGAACCGCAATCATCAAGAAAATAACAACACAAAGCATGTGAATCACTCTAGGTGAAATCATATCAACCGTAAAATCTCAAAACCAGCAAACTACAATTAACAAGGTAGTATGGATTTTACCTGTACACGGGTTGGCTAATCCCAAGCACAACTTAATACCAAGTACCAAATCCATCCTACCCCTATCTAAAGGCTCCAAAAATTAAACCAAGAGAAAACAAACTCCTCTGATACCACTTTGTAACGACCCGAATCCGGAGCCCCTCCACTGGTGCCCTGTACCCGGTTCTCCACATGACCTCAAGCGCATTTCCCCAAATGCCAGAGGCTGCCGACTAGCAGCGAGGGCCTTGGTGAGTCAGTGGGGAAACTATGACCTCATTTGGTAAAGTATACAGTGGAAGAACAACCAGACACAATAGCGGAAACAATAACAGCATACAGCAATTGAACTAAACAGTTGAAGCAATGTATAAAATAATAATGATGCAACATAGTACATATGTATATAGAAAGAATCAAAAAAACAATGTGATGAAATAAAAATGAACACAATTACTAAAGAAATAGCAAAAGAAAAACAGAAGAGCAACTCCTCAGCATCGCAAGCCTTGGCTCGGTCCCATGCTCTCCAGCTCCAGCAAGTCAGATACCTGAAGTAGAAGGGTGCTTGACCTTATCTATACCTATAGCAACATAGTCTGCTTGGGCCCAAAAACATGGCCCAAACAGGGTGTGAGACAAAGTCGCAGTAGGAAACCACCCAAAGATCTATGCCTAACAGGCAATGAATACATGGAAAGTAAAGTACAGGAATAGTAAACAGGAAATACACAGCAACTACAATTCACAGTTCTAACATATAAAGTACACAAGTAAACAACCAACAAAAGTTGAAAACAGGTAACCCTCTGGGTAGCTCTCACAGCCTAACCCCTATGGTTCAACCTACAAGTACTAGAAACCCTCTAGGAGGCACACACAGTCTCACCTCTCTAGTTCAGCTAAGAATAGACTCTCTGAGGAAGCAATCACCGTCAATTCCCCCTATAGTCTTGTATCGTTCTAAAGTCTCTCTAGGGAATCACTCAACGTATCATTCCCCCTGTGGCCCACGTCGAGGAACTATAGACTCTCTGAGGAAGCACTCAACGTCAATTCCCCTTGTGGTCTCGCATCGTATTAAAAGACACTCTGGAGAAGCCCTTATATCCATTCTCCCTATGGTCTACTACACAAGGTTCTCACATTCCTTTGTGGAAATAAACATGCTCAGTGCGTGTGCATCGTCTAAGTAAACCTCAAGAACTACTTGGCTATCAATATAAGGATCAACAGCATAACAAAGCAACAGTTCCACTATCCTACAACTAGGCATGGAAACTGGAAAACACCAAACAAGCAGAACAGGCATAGAAAACATCCATAGTATAGTAAAAACTACCATTAACACAGGCAAAACATCTACTTTAGTAAACAAGAAAAGTAGGCAATATAACAAGGTCAAAACAGGAACATGCAATACCCAGTTCAAGGGTATTGGTGGAATTTTCACAAAATACTCATAGACATTCTACAAAAAGGCACAAACCACCTACCTCGATCCTAGGAGATCGATATACTTGAACCACAATGACTAATTCTCCCTAGAACATCGTAGATCTGAGAAAATGAACAAAACGTTCAACCTTAGATAACATGAGAAGGAGGAAGAATTGGAAAACAAGGCTCAAGCATAAGGGAGAACTCACCGATGCGCTTCCAACGCAATTGACCGTACTCGAATTGGAGAATGGATGGAGAGGCGGGGGCTCGGGGAAGATCCGGCCATACGGGTCACTCTCGGAAAAAGAACCTGGAGAAGGGGTGTGTTTAGTCTATCAGGCACGACCCCGGTGCGTTTAGTAAAAAAAAGTACACAGCGTGTACTTTTAGAGTACACGGCATGTACTAGGTTTTTCCGTACTCCACCAAAATCATCCTCCACGTCACCCATACACACCGTGTGTGTAGCCCGGGCATGGCCATCACATGGCTTCGAGCCGGAGAAGAGTACACGACGTGTACTTTGAAATTTTCCAGAAACTCCATTTTTCTTAAAAACTCTAGAAAAAGGAAAGGCGTACCTGAAACAAAGATCTGGGTTCTTACAAAAGCCTTAACCTATATTCCATCAAGAAAATAGTGTTTTAGGGCTTTAGAAGAAAATCTCCCAAGTTACAAACCCTAATCCAAAAAAGTGAAGAGATGAGAGGATAAGACTTACACAGAGCTTTGATCCACAATTGATGACACTCCAAATGGACAAGAAATGAAGAAGATAAATATATTGGATGATTTGGGAGCCTTTTTTTATCCTTAGGTTTTCAAGGGAGGAAATGGGAGAGAATATTAGTTGAGTCTTTAAAATCCCATAATGGCAATTTTTTAATTTTTCCAACTTTTACAAGGGCACGCGATTTACCTGAACGGTTTTCCAAACCATGTGAAGGCCACTGTCTAAGGGGAGTTGGGTCGCACAGTTAACTGGGAAGGCCCACACAGTTTAAAAACCATGCACCAACTGTGTGTTATTCCAATATCCAAGGTTTCATGGTTTTCCTAGGAAGGCCACACAGTTTACTTAACAATGTTCCGACTGTGCACCTTGCACAATTTGGCCCGGTTTTATTTCAATTATTGTTTTAAACCCCCAGAACATAACTGAGGCCCTATAAACACCAAGGAAACATTTCATTGGCCCATAAAAAGATTTTAAAACCAAAATTTTAACAATTAAATTCCTCTATGAAGTCCGAGATCTTACAACCTCCCAAACTTATAATGTTTTATCCTTGATCCTCTCTTCTCGAGCATCACTAAGTCCCTGAAGAAAAGAGATTGGGCCACCAGGACTGCATATAAAATTTTTACTCCCAAGTTTCTTCATGAACTTTTCTATGTTTCAATAAAACATGAACCAAGTTAACTATATTTCCCTATAAGAATTTATCACTACAATCCACAATAAAAACTAGATACTCCTCAAAGGACACATCAACCTCAAGCTATATCTCCTCAACGTTGACCACATGATATTGATCAGGGTGATAATTTGAAAGATATTATTCACAGAAAACATTGTGAATTCCACTATACCTATGTGGAAGATCCAATCTGTAATTCACAAACCTGATACCCTTCAAAATCTCAAATTTCCCCACATACCTGGGTGCCAACTTACCCTCTTTCCAAATTCAACAGTTCCCTAACCTTTGTGACACCCAAAGAAACTCAATATCACCCACCATAAACTCAAGAGGTCTATGACACCCATTTTAATATGAATACTACCTACTTTGAGCCATTTTCATGCATTTATTAATCAACTGTAATGTTTATGTTGTCTCCTACACAAAAATCAGTCCCAACAACTCAGAATCTACTATTTCTTACCAACACAATGAAGATCTACATGGTCACCCATATAGTACCTAAAATAGTTCCATCTGAATCGTATCATGAAAACTATTGTTGTATGGAAACTCAACAAAGTGACAAGTGTTTCTCCCATTGTACCACTGAAATCTAGGACACAACCCCTCAACATGTCCTCCAGAACCTGAATCGTACACTTCGAGTGCCCATCTATCTGCATGTGGAAATTCAAACTCAAAAACACTTTGGTAACAAGAAACCTCTATAATCCCTGCCATAAGTGAAATGTGAAAAAAAAATCATGATCCCAAACTATAGTTCTTAGTAATTCATGTTATCACACCATGTCTCCGACATATAGCTCATCCAACTAATCAATAGTGAAATTATCTTATATTAGCAAGAAATGATCCCCCTTAATCAACTTATCCATAACCACCTAGATTGCATCATTCTCCCAAGGATTTCTCGGAATATACACAAAAAAATCCATCCTTAAGTTATCCTACTTCCATTCCAGAATGAGAAATAGCTATACCAACCCACCTGGGCACTGATGCTCAGTCTTCACCTACTAACAGGCAAGGCATTATTCCAAAAAACCTAAAACCTCTTTCTCCATTCCCAACCACTAATAATTCCAATGAAGATCATGATATATCTTAGAAAAAATAGGATGCACTACCCACTTATATGTATAAGACTCATGCATCAACTCTTCTCACACACCCCCTGCACCAAAACATGGCCACAAATATAAACATTTTCATCAGCACCAATAGCCCAACCATAAGGTGACTCCCACCTTTAAGATATTCCATCATAGACAAACTCCTCGGGTCCTCAAGCCGACTCTCCTTGAAATGGGCCAAAAGCATGTACTCAAATGATATGGATGAAAGTATCATATCTCTTTGTCCATATTGCACCTCCAAGTGAGTCTCAATAAACATGACCATCATTATCCACTTTGAGTTGGATTCCCGAACCACCAAATTTGGAGTCTTCCAGCTCAAGGAATTTGAAAAAAAACCCTCTTTACTAGTGTATAAACTAACTCAAAATCAAAGTAATGTAGGTACTCAACCCACCTTCACTTACAAATATTTAGATCACACTAAGAGATGATGTAATTAATACTTTTGAGATAAGTATAGATAGTAAAATGATCTCCCAAAAATTAATTCCTCCAACAATTTAAGGAATAAACCAAAACGACCAACTCTAGATCATGAGTAGGGTAAGTTATTTCATGTGGCCTCAACTATCTTGAACTATATGATATTACCCAATCATCATGCATTAACACTAATACCATCCCAACACTAGATGAATCACATAACAATATATACTTCTTACCTAGGTCAGGTAATATCATTATCAATGTGGTAGTCAACCAGTTTTTCAACTATTGAATTGCAATCTATTATGCCTCAGAGCATTAAAAATTAAATCTATTCTTGGTTAACCCTGATAGTGGTGATACCAAATGGGATAAATCTTTGAAGAAACTTTGGTAATAACCATCCAATCCTAGAAATCTTCAAACATCAGAGGAATTATTGGGCTACTCCAAAGATTGAAAAACTTGTAATTTCTTTGGATCTACTGACACACCTGCCTCAAAGATGATGTGACTCAAGAAATAGATCTTATCAATCTAGAAATGAAATTTTGATAGCTTCACGTAAAATCTATGCTCTCTTAGTGTAATTAGGACAATCTCATGATGTTTGGAATGATCATCATGAGTTCTTGAGTACACCAAGAGGTTATCAACAAAGCAACCACAAACTAATCCAGATATGGGTGAAATGTTTGATTCATTAAATCCATGAACATGGTCAGTTCTTTGTTCAAAAAAACTAACATAACCAAAAACTCATACAACCCATACCTTATCCTGAAGGGAATCTATGGTATATCAGAACTCCTCACCCAAATATGGTGATATAATGATCTCAAATCTATCTTAGAAAACACTGAAGCACCTCTCAGCTAGTCAAACAGATCTTCTATTTGAGGATGTGGGTATCTATTCATAACTATAATCTTATTAAGATTCCTGTAATTGAAAAATATCCTCTAGGATCCATAACCATTCTTATAAACTAACACACGAGGCCCCCATGGTGGAATACTAGGATTAATAAACCCTTTATTCTCTAATTACTCCAACTTAGCTTTAAGTTATTAGTGTTCTTATGGTTCCATTATACATGGTGGAAAAGAAATTATATCCACTCCCGAAAGAAACTCTATCATGAACTCAACATAACTATAGGGTTAAATCCCTATGAAATAATCATAAAACACATTTTAAAATAATTCACCACAGAAGTAAATAAATGTTGTTCCACCCCTCCATCATTAATCAAAAGGCATGCCACTTGGGCTGTGAATTCTCCCAACTGCTAGAAAACAAGAAATGTATAGTCTGCCTAGATATCCCACTCACAAAATAAGACATAAGTGTCTCCCTAAAGAGATGTAAATTTTACCTGATGATGGTAACCTTTGATATGGTCATGGTATAACACCATTCAATCCATTCCCAAAATCCGGTCAATACCTGACATCTTGAGGACAAAAATTCCCACAAAAAATGATATCCACCAAACTCCAAAACACAAAAATTAAACTACCTGATATCCTCATCTTGTACCCCTAACATAGTATCAATAGACATAACCCCACACACACATTTAAGGGATAAGACCAACACAACCAAAATATTACTAGAGAAAAAAGAGTGTGTGGTGCACGTGTCAAATAAAGCACTATAAAGCATGGAAGTCATAAGGATTGTACCTCAAGTAGTCGATAGTCTTGGCTCACCACATCCATTTATAGTCAAAACTATGTGTAGATGACCAATCCCTCTACCCTGGGATCCATCTTGAGTTCCTAGTGTTGAACTGTTCTACTGGAATGAACGCTCTCACCCCGGAGTACCACATCCACCTCCTCACCCAGTACAACAAGTAAAGATCCACCTTCCTACCTCACATTTGTTAACTGACCCCTTCCCACACTCAACATCTTCCTCAAGCCTCCATTTATGACCAAATGGAAAGGATTTCTAAATATTCAATGCACAAGATCAATTTTTTCACACGATCAGCACTCAACTGGAATTCGAGGAGACTTACTACGCATGTGTCTTGATCTACCACATTGGTAACAGAACACATGATATCCACCCTAAGAGGATGAACCTATTTTCTTACTACTCATCACACTACCACCCTTATTGAATATATAAAAACGATGGTTATTACTCTTATAATCCACACCACTCACTCATCCAAATGGTACCACAAGTCCACTACCTAAAGCCCCATGTGGGTTACCTTTTGTGATAAGGGACTGATCTACTACCTATGAAAACCTTTTCAGGTGGAATATGTTCATGTATTACCTAATCTCATGTCTCATCCCATCCTGGAAATGTTTCTACAAAACTACCTCATATCCTACCAATTTCAGAATGAAGCATCACAAATCAGTGAAACAACTTGCATAATCCATCACCGACATTTCCCCTTGGGTCAGACTCATCAAATCTGCATCCTTCTCCTACCTCAAGTTATATGGGTAGAAATTCTCCATAAACTTCTTCTATAAATCCTTCTATAACATTCCCTCGGCCTTCTCAGTCTTCACCCCAATGTTTCACCAATGCTTTGACTAACCTCTCAACATATAGGCCAAAAACAAGAATCTCTTTTCAGAAGGATTCTATATATGATCAAGAATCATCTAGATAAAATCTATCCACAACTCAGTTTCCAATGTTCCACCCTCTCAATTAAATGTCAAAGGGTGTTGGAGCTGAAATTCCCTAGTCAACTCAAACTTTCTTATTACAACCCACCTTGGGTCATGTTCCATCGCTTGCATGAATCAATAATGATTTTCATGGAACTGGTCTTCTCTATTATTTGAGATCACCAAGTCTCTTTCTCCACTACTTTAGTAGAGTTCTTGACAAAATCCTCTTATCTCCAAACTATAACACGTCTTCATTGTGGCATTTCCCTAAAATTTCAAACATGATCTTTAGAAAACATAACAAAAACCTTCCATAGTTTGTATAAAATAAGGATCTATTCTATCCATAAAAAACTCATTTACATACACCATACCAAAAGATACCATAACACATAGAACACTACCCACTACCATACTAACCATGGTTTATGGTCAATATGGGGTAAAACAATTCTCTTCTCTATATTCCTTCACTAGAAACCCTTTATAAAACCCATTTTCACACTTGTAACATAAATAATTCCTCATAAACACATTTCCCATTTTTGAACTTTTAACAAAAACCTTTTAACTAATTTACATATTTATTAATCATAATTATTTAACTTTTTATTTATATTGCTTCTATTTTTACCATTTACATCATTATTATTAGAAATCATTTTATTTTAATTTTTTAATAAATTAAAATGCATTTCACCTTTTATATCCCACACACCCTTCTTATGTGTGCCTATGATGATGAATGTATCTTATATACCATGTTTCCTATAATGCTACATGAATAAAGAACCCCATTACATTACGTCCATGGTAAAAATATCATAAAATAGTCACATCACACAATATGTGTATCACCCAATGGTGAAATTTCATCAATTGTTAAAAAGCATATCAAGAACAGTGATTTTGTCTCTGGGTGACTTGGTTTCCCCCCGTACTTAGGTTAGCTACTCCCAAGAATGAGTTCATTTCTAAGGCTTGACACATCATATTATTTTATCTACCATCCCAAATATTAAATCCATATAATAAGTATGCCATGTCATTCTAGTAGTCTAAAAAGTGCAGAAAAAAATAATCAAAATAGAAGAATCCCCAAAATGGCCATGAATCCATGTCTAGAATCTCATACATGTACATACCAAGCCCAACTCAACTACCAAGAACCATTACCTTTCCCCTATCTTGATACAGAATCATGAAGTCTTCTCGGGTACCCAATGGCAGCCCAATAAGAGTGCGGGTACAACTCAGTAGTCCACCACCAATTGTGTCTACCAAATATCTATTCTAGATAAACGGTGTATGAATGTTCTAATAAATTATGGGCAAATAAAAGGAAATCTGAGTGACATTGGTTAACAAGGTTAACTTAAGTAATTCCTATAAATATTACCATTTTCATTACCTATGACATCTTTTTTACTTAATTCACTTTCATATCATGTACAATGGAATAGGAAAAATCACCAATCTCTATGGATAAGGGGAATAAGTCACGTTACCTAACTCTCTAGGGATAAAAAATAATAAAACATATATCACATGCACCTTCAAGCCTTGGTCCAAGTGGTCTAATCGAATGCAACCATTAGGGTAATAGAACTTTATCCTCTTCCCTAATCCATACATTTTGAGAGGGAGTTTAGATCCTCAGTCTAACTCGACCCATGGGAATATAATCACATGTTAATACCCCACTATAAAAATCCATGTACACATGATTATATATATCCAAGAACCTCAAACATACCATATCACAACCTACTATAACCAATATCAATAGCAATATCTCAATCCATGATAACCATAATGGAAATTAATATTTTTCCACAATCCATTAACACATTTTCAATTATTATCATACATTCATTTAGCCCAATTCCCATTTCCTATTCCTAACTCACTAAGAAATTTCAAAAATTACCCTACATTAACCCAATTAACATATCCAACCCTTTCAGTATGTTAATTCATTTAACATATTTATTATTTCCTATGTATTATCCCACTTATGTATTTCAATCACAAATCAAACTTCATTTTGTACATTACCATTAATCTAATTTAACCATTTTCATTTCAAGACAAGAGATTTATTGTCCATTACCCACATCTAGGAAAAAAAATCAATTTTAAATTATTAACCATCAAAAAATCAATTAACATGGTTATCTTGGAATCTACTCAATTATAAGTCTATTTCACACTCAAAATTTTCATTAACCATGTTTCTGATGGTTGAGTCACCCCATGGGTGGCCTCAAATTGGTTTAGTCATCCTCATGCATCCCACAAGGATCCTGAGGTTTTCAATTTTTCATTTGGATACCCATTATATCAAATATCACTAATGACACTAAGAACACTACAGGGGGAAAACAAGAGCACAACCTTGCATGCACAAATCTATATAAAAACTATGGGATATAATTCATTTACAAAAACACTGTTAATTTTTTCCTTAAATACTGATCAAAATCACCTTTGAATCTTTAACATAGATTACAACAAAAAATAGGGTATTATGATTTTTAAAAAAATCACCCAAGATACAAAACCCAATTTAGAAAAGAGAAGATGTGAGAGTATTATACTTACCCAAATCTTTGATCTACAATCGACGGTGCTCCAAAGAAACTAGAAACAAAGGAGATAAATCTATTTAATGATTTGGGAGACTTGGTTCATCCGTAGGGTTATAGGGTAGGGAATGGGAGAGAAATTCAGGTGAGGCTTTAAAATATTGTAATGGATATTTTTTAATTTTTATAACTTTTATAGGGGAACTTGGTTTACCTGCACGATTTTCCATACCATGAAAAAATCGTTCAAAAATCACTATCTAAGGGGAGTTGAGTCATACAATTACCTAGGAAGGATCTGATGGTTTACAAACAGTGAACCAGTCGTGCGAGATGCCACTATCCAAGGTTTCATGGTTTTCTTAAAAAGTTCGTACGATTTAATTAATTATGCCCTAACCATGTGACTTCTATATTTGGCCTCATTTTTCCATAATTTTATGTCATGAACCCTCAGAACACCCCTGAGGCCCCTCATACAACTAATAAGAATTTTATTAGCCCAAAATAAGAGATTGGAACCAAAATTTTTAAAAGGGAATACCTCTATGAAGTCCAGGATATTATTAAATAGTATACATTAGAAGATAAACATATCCTAAGGAAAAATCATTTTGATTTCATAGAGGAATTTTGTGAGAGTTGTGAAGCACTAGGTCACAATATTGAAGAATGTATGAAAATAGTAATGGGACATGTTTCTCATACTAGAAAAGAAAATGATGTTTATAAGAAGAAAAGTAAAGGAAAAAAATTTCTATTTTGACTTCTCTAAAAGCTATAAAATAAAATAAACCATGGTTTCTTGATTGTGTGTGTTCTTAAAATATGATCTGTGATATGAAAATATTAATTTTATTGAAAAACATGAAAGATGATTTTTTAGAAAATAATAGTACATTAAAATTAGAGGAATTGGCATGAATTTTATTTATTATTAGAAATTAGTGTCATAGGAAGATATATTTTATGATGAGATTAAGAATAAATTATTGAGTTTTAGAGAAATTTTTTATGATGTTATGGAACATATCTTCAGAAAATATTTTTGTATCATCGTATGTCTAAAATATGAAAATGTTGTTAATAGGGGAGAAAGAACTAGAAATAAGATATTCTAGATTAGAGGTCATTTTAAATCATTTTTATTAAATTATGGGGATAAAAACAATATATTAAGAAATTCCAAAAAATTATGGGCATAATTTATAATGTATATTATATTATAGGATTACTAAACCTAAAAAGCAATGATGAGAAATTTTCTACAACTTTCCTAAAAGAAAATATGGTTAGTGGAAAAAATATGAAAGCTGAAATTCAATCAACAAGACCAATTGAGATCATTCACACTAATCATTTTGGGTCATTGAGACATAAATAAACAATGTTAGATCTGTAAATTATTACTCTCATTGATTATTTCAACTAGTTATCTAATTTAATCATCATGAAACATAAATATGTTGGTTTAGAGATGTTAAAAATAAAAAATGGTATTATGTGAATGATATGGGTTTATATATATTTATGTTGAGAAAAAGTAATGGAAATGGTTACTCAAGTAACTCTTTTTATTATCATATTAAGAAAAATGAAATCAAACACCAATACCATGATCCCTAAACACCTCATCAAAATTTAGTTAAAAAAAGTAAAAATTGAAGTTTTTTTGAAAGGGGAAGATGCATTATTACTGAATATAAACATTTAATATTATTTTTGATGGAATTAGAAAGCAAACCTATGAATTTTAAAAATTTATGCTTACATTGAATAAATTAAAAAACGATTATCCATAAGATTTAGTTTAATTAAAATCCCAATTTTAAATACTATAAGGATTTCTAGAGTCATTTATTAACAAAGATAAAAAATATGGATTAAGAAATGTTTTATAAAAATGAATAAGAAATATTTTTCATGGGATTTATAAGTGATAGAAGATGTTATAAGTGTTGGTATAAATGGATATAGATTTGGGTTGATTCCTTTGATTTGAAATCTATTGAAAACTATTACACCTTAAAAAAATTTATTGAAGATTTTATGAAAGATAAAATGATTACTCTCGAAGAAGATAATGAGAAGAAATATGACTATAATCCTAATGTTTTACTTATTGATTCATATCAGAATAGTGATGAAAAATGTATGAATATAATAAAGTTTCTAATTTTACAAACATTAAAAAGATAGGTTGAATATGAAATAATTATCTAAAATCATGAACTCTAATTTAGATAATAAAAAATTGATATTTGACAATCAGATGTCACATATCTCATAGGTTTGTCCGGAGTCAGTTTCAAAGGAAGTTAAACATAAATAGTGCTTAAAGGCTATAAATGAAGAGTTATATCAAATTTAGAAAAATGACAACTAGGATATAATTCTAGTATTGCATGGAATGAATGTTATATAAAAAAGGGTGTTCAGAAATAAGTAAAACAAATAAGGATAAATTCCATAGAAAAAACATATTTAGTTTTGAATAGTTTATCATAGGAGGAAGGTGTAAATTTTTTAGAAACTTTTTCCTCTGTTACTATAATTAAAATTATAATAATATTCTTTGCATTTTTTTCTCAATAAAATTACATAGTCATTTATATGAATGTTAAGTTAACTTTCATAAATAAATAAATTCTAGAAAATTTTATATTGAGAAATGGTGGGTTCATACTTGATAAATATGGAACTATTGTTTGTAAGGTGAATAAATATTTTCATAGGTTGAAATATCCCCCTTGAGCCTATTACTTATAACTTAAAAATTTACATAAGCAGATGAACTTTTCTAGAGTAAATTTTGATAAAAAATTTTATATGATGGAGATAATCATAGGTATGCTAATCCTCATTGTTTCTATTACTGATATAATTTTTTATCATACAAGGATAACACTTGTGAAGAATTTTATGACTAAATTGTGAAGTAATTTGAGATGTAAATTCATGAGAGTTATATTTCTTTCTAGGATTACAAGTTCAATTAAAAGGATGATAAATCTTTCTATCTCAAGAAAATCATCTCAAGTAGTTTCTATAAAGTTTTATATGACAAATTAAATAGATTTTTTTAAACCTATCATTGTTTTTATGCTGATGAGAAAAGAAAAATATAGGAATAGTGTGAATAATAAGGTATTTAAAAAAGAAAGGAATCTCACTCTATCATACTAATTCAATACTCAAAATTGTATATGTTATTAATTTTTGTACAAGATATTAGATTGATCTGAAGGAATCACAAATGGATGTGGGTAAAATAATAACATGTCATGTCAAAGGAAAATAAAATTATGGTTTGACTTATAAAATATGTAATTTGATGACTTTTTATAGGTTCATTGATTCTCATTGGAATATATATTGTAATGATATTAAATAAAAATTAGGAAGAACTTTCTTATAGTGAGAATATTGTGGGATTAGGCATAGTAAGAAACAATGTTCTATTATTTTTATTAAAATTGAATCAGAATATGTTTCCACAACCTAGAAATGTACAAAAATGATGTGGATGAAAGTTCATATATATGATTTAATAGTGAATTTTGGAAAATTATTGAATAAACTTTATGATAATCAAAGTTATATTGATATTTATAAAAATATTGTATAATATTTCTGAACAAAGCATACTGATATTAGATAACATTTTATAAAAGAGAATTTTTCTAGAGGAGATGTTATGATTGAGTATATTATAAAAAATATTAAATCTCTAATGTTTTCACTAAATCTATGACAATGGAAATATTTTATGAATTGAGGTAGTGACTAAATTTTCAGCCTCCACTAATAAATTAAAAATTATCTTAAGAAATTAACCCCTTTATCCTTTGAATTATATATTTAATGTGTTATATTACGTAGATATTTTTATGAATAATTCAAAACACTTATCTCTATATTGTTTGAATATAAATTTATTGTTACCATAAAAGGGGGTAGAAAAAATATTGAGGTGGAGTTTATCTTATAAGGTTGAGAAAAATTATTTTAACTGAGGGATTGAATTTATTTTAAAAAAACTTACTTATTCTTAAAATGTGGTGTTAGGAAATTATCTACGATAAAGGTTATGGATTGATAAAATTTTGAGAACTGATTTGTTAAAAAAGTTGAGAATGTTGGAAACAAATCCAAATAGGGATAATGAAGATCTATTTGGTTATTTTCAATGAGTTTTTTTATTTTTTTAAACATTATCTTTGTGATTTTTTATGAAATTTAGGTAAGAAGGGTTTACTAGAGTTGTTTTAGACAATTTTCTTTTGTGATGTAGATGAAGGTGTTTAAGAAAGTTTTATTATCGAGTTAAAAAAGTTTTCTCACAATGTAAAATGATTAATTTATAATCTTTTGGTTCCTAAATTCATGATTTAAATTTTGATTCTAGATGAATTTGTAATAGTATTGTTAAAATGATATAATTCAAATGTTTTATATACAAAGTTCAATTCTTAGTGGTACAATGATTACATTGAGGTTTTACAATGTTCAAGTTAAAAAGTGATGAAGTTGAAACATATGATGCTTCAAAAAAGACATGTTTTATGAAGATATATTATAAAATTTAAAATTTAAAATTTGTATATAATTTGATGTTCCTATTGAATGAATGTTTATCTATGATGTTTTCATTGGAAAACAGATGACTGGATAGAGACTTTTTAACTTTACTAGAAGACTAAAACATTAATGTTTCTAGATGAAATGATAGAATTCTACAATAAGGTATATAAAAGAAGAAAACCATTAGTTCGTTTAAAAACATTAAAACCCATGGAAAAATTATCATAAAGTAAAACTTTTAACCATTAATAAGTTGTAAGTACTCCCCTTTAATAATAAACTCATTTAATACATTTTATTATAACCATAAAACCATATAAATCATAGATAAAACATATTGGTATCTTGGGGAATCATTATATTTATCACTATTATAAACGTAATAACCATGTGGTCAACTTCTAAACATGTCACTCTTACAAATGGAAAATCAAATCAACAAACTTCCATAACCAATGAATTGGAGGTATATCTGGTACCCACCCATAATGGGTTTATCATGGAACCACCCATCATAAGTTTATTATGTAACTACCCATCAAATGTCCTAGAACCATTATATAATTATAACACATAAAAGATTTCAATTCTCAACATGTCACTCATAATATTTCATTTTCACTCCTAAGAAAACATTTGAAGTTATTAAAATAATTAATCTATTTTAAAACCACATTTTAAAGAAAAAATAAAAAAATGAAAATAATTATTTTTATTTAATAAAACATGTATTCATGTAAAGGAATTAAGAAATCAAATAATAGTAATGGCGACAGAAAAGTCATTGTTGTCGCACATGTTAAAAATAGGACATTCATTTTGTATTTTAACAAAAATGTTTTGTATAAAACATGTAAAAATAATCCATTTGAAAACATCAAATGAAATTCAAAATAGACATAAATTTCCTTTAGAATCCTTTTACATCCATATAAATAAATATATAAAATAATATCAAGAATATTGACTTGGGGATTTTTATTAAATTAAATCATTATACATTCAAAGCATCTCATACCACTTTAAACATTTAAATAATAATCACCATGAAAAAATAAATTTTTGGAAAACCTAGTAATATATAAATTACAAATATATAATGTCAAAGGGGATGTATATACACTTTATAAAAGAATAAATGTGCATATTATCTAGAAAAGTCTCTACGAAAGGAGATTGGGAAAAAATCCCTTACCCTGAGTCCAACTTTCCTTATGTGTCTTTATATTGATAAATAATAAACATAGGATAATTATTAAATTTCTTTATAACATTTTTCATGTTTATCATTACATTTATTTCACTTACTATAATTTTGTAAACAACTACTTAAATAATTAAGTTAACGTCAAGTGTTTTGACCATATTTTTTTATGTGTCAAAAATGACTTTGGTAGGCCAACTATGGTCAAAGGGTTCATTACATAAACCTATAAAAAATAATAATAATGGAAAAATTCTTATATTTATACATCAATTACACCTTTAAAACAAATCATTGTATATGGTTATGAAAAATGGACTAATGTTACAATCATGGAGACGGTAGGTCGTACGTATACATGAGTAACGTTCCCAATTTTCCATGATCGTTATGGAATGAAGGTATATAAAATTTATCTTTATATAGTGATAATTATATAATAAATACCATTTTATTTAATAATATATAATTATATATATAATTATTTTTATGTAAAATTAATCTCATTGTATCGAGTAGGCGAAAGTCCACACATCCACGAACGGTGTTATTTCTTTTTCAGTGTGTGTAAAGGTAATAAAGAAAATGATATATTGTATTTATATAAATTTAATTATGTGATAAATATCTTATATTTGAAAATTATTTTACATATGTCTAATTAAATCCACCCTTAATACATTCCAAGTAATGTGTGAATGTATCACATCGTTTTGAGGAGGCGGCAGTCCACACGTTAACAAACGACATTGTCGTATTTACACAAAATCAAAGGATTGAAGTTATGTGTATATAGAAATTATAAAAGTATGAATACATCATAAATATAATATATATATAATATAAAAACATTTATTCCTTCATAATTTCCAATTATGAGAGGCAGTAAAGGAAAATCGAACAACAACGTTACGTGTGGCGGTAGTTCGTTGTACACGAACGGTAATTTCATTACCCATTTGATGGAAGTGTGTATCAGTGTAGTTAGAACAATTAATTTAAAAATATCTCAGTATATTTAGGATTATTATTTTATTATATAATCATGGAATGATAATGAATTTTCTGGTGGAGAAATAAATAAAACATAAATGCACAGTGAAGAATGTTTCCTTTTTTTGGGTAATTCTTTTTGGTTTGCACCAAAGGACTTATTAGGTATATTTATTCCCAAGTTTAGGACACTATGGTGAGGGGATGATGTTTTTAGATTATTTTTTATAGGGTTGTATTAGAAAATGGTCTTGAGATGTTTGAATAAATGTAAAGGGAGAGTGCTTTAATATAGTTAAGGAGGAGTGGCATTCTAATAAATATTTAAAAAGGGGATTCCATCCACATTTTTCCCTTTTTATGTGGCTCCAATAATTTTAAAAATTAAATAAAATGGATAATAGGTTATAAATATGAGAATAAAATAGGTTTTTGACATGTTTATAGGTAATTTTAGGCCTTAAGTTTAAGTTTTAGTCACTTTTAAAGCTAATTCTTCTCTTAATCGCTGAAAACTAATTTTAATCACTTACAATAATATTTTTGGTAAAGAATAAGTTGAAATTATTAGAAATTAAAAATTATTTTTATTAAAAATAAGTAATACTTTTTTTCAAATTACAATCATAGAAGTAGAAGGAAGTAATTTAAATTTAACCCAGTAGACGGGATGTTAAAGTGAGTTTTTAAAGTAAAAAATGTACAAAAGTTTGAAATGTTTTTATATCCGAATTAAAAGTGAAATTGTTACCAATGACATAAATTGGTTTAAAAGATATAAAATTGATCTAATTTTACTTTAAAACAAAATAAAAACATTATTTAACTATATAAATAAAA
Organism: Viscum album; assembly: GCA_963277665.1. Classification (NCBI taxonomy): domain Eukaryota; kingdom Viridiplantae; phylum Streptophyta; class Magnoliopsida; order Santalales; family Viscaceae; genus Viscum; species Viscum album. The sequence continues at coordinate 219,842,471 of OY728139.1, forward strand.
TAGACAAAAAATCATTTTTGAACTAAAATTATGTATTTTTCACTATTCATCAAAATATGAAAGATATCAGAAAAACTAAAAAAAATCACCCGAAGAAAATAATGATATTTATATTTCAAAAAAAAGAATTTTCTTTTTTCATATAAAAATTATAAAATTTTCAAAATTAAATTTAAAATGGGTTTTCCATTTAATGTCTGTAAAACTACCTTTTAAAAATATAGAGCTTTTTATTCTTAAAATTGGATTTATTCTTATTTTAAGTATGTTGAATTTTTTGGATGAATGTAAAAACATTTAATAAACATGTGTAAGCATAATATAGTTATTCCTACTAATTTACCCAAATAAAAAATCTAGGTGAGAACTATCACCTAAAATAATAATATTAATAGAATATTATTGTTCGGTATAACTTAGTCTTGCATGCCACACAAGATTTCAGATAAACACATTTTTTAATGTTGAGTATTATATTAGATGTAACTTCCATATAAAGCTAAAATTGTATTTAATTAATAAAAATTAATAAATATTAAAAAACATATTTTATCATTACCTTGGATGTTACAACCTTCCCCCTTTTATAAATTGTGTCCTCGCAATATTAGTCACATATCAAATAAGTGGGGATATTTTTAGCTCATAGAATGTTACAATTACTTTGTTTCCTCTAAACCATATGGTTTTTACATACAACCATAACTTGTTAAATTACTTTATTTTTCAACACTTTCTCTTTGCGGTCAAGAACCTGAACAGGTTATTCTTTATAAGAAATATTCTCTTCAAGTTGAATTACTTCGAGGCTCCAGATATGAGATAAATCAAGTACATACTTATTTAACATTGAAACATGAATTACATTGTCTACCTAGGATAAAATTGTGTGTAAATCCACTTATTAGGAAACTAACCAATCTTTCTCCATGATTTCATACAGTCCAATGAATTGAGGTCTCACCTTCCCCTTCTTACCACAACACATCACACTTTTCCATGGATAAACTTTTAAAAATAAATTATCACTTACCTCGAATGAAATAATTTTTCTCTAATTATCTGAATAAATTTTATTTCCACTTTTTATGTTCTTATGTGTCACTAAATTGACTGAACTTCCTCTATTGTTTCCTCTATGAACTCTGGTACCCTCAAATTCTTTTATCCTATATCATCACTAAAATCTGGTGTCTGACATTACTTTAGATATAATGCTTCCAAAGGTTACATCCATTTACTTGAATAAAAATTGTTATTATTAGAAAACTAAACCAAATAATGATGTTGATACCAACTTACCTAGTAATCCATTGATTTATCAAAGCATATCTTTCAATGAATGAATTGTCTACTTAGACTGTCCATCAGATAGAGGATGAAAATATGTACTGAAATTTAATTTAGTACCAAATGACTTCTAAAATCCCTTCCAAAAATTGGATGTGAAACTAAGATCACGGTCTGAGATAATGGATAGAGGAACTCCATGTAACCTGAAAAAATCTCTTAGAGTCTGAAAATATGATCTTTAGAAATTTTATCTTGAATGGGAAGGAAATGTGAATATTTCATTAATTGACCAACTAAAACCAAAATCTAATTATTACCTTGATAATCTTTAGAGATTCTACTATGAAATCCATTAATATATTTTCCCACTTCCACTTTGGTACTAAAAAAAGCTAAATCACCCCCTTCAGTAATTTTCATTCTGCTTTTACCTACTAAAAAATCAATCACTTTACAGTGAAGTAAGAAATGTTCCTTTTTATTCTATCCCACCATTAATACTCCCAATGGTCTCTGCATATCTTAGTGTTACACAAATAAATGAAAAATTGGGAAAAACGATATTTAGTAAAAAAATATTTCCTCAACTATGAATCATAAGGCACTCATAATATTTTTTCAAATCTTAAAACACCTTCTTTATCAATATTATACTCTGGAAACATACTATTTGTAATGGATTATACCTTTTGTTTCAAAGATTTATCCACCTCTTGAGGTGTATTAATTATTTTTTACAATTTCTAATTCACTAAAACCTAAAACAAAATAGATTATATCCTAGTGTCCATAATTTATAGGCAAAAATTCATCAAATCATTAACCAAAGGGTCGCATTTTTAATGTAACCTGGTTAGCGTAGCATTACTTTTTCAACTCAAAGAATCAACCAAATTGTTTTCATTTTCATGATGATAATGAATAAATTAATCCTAATCCTTTATTAGTTACAACCATATTCTCTATCTCATGTTCAATTCTTTCTGAGTGAATATATACTTCAAACATTTGTTATCAGTATATATTTTACAATTCACTCCATAAAAATTGTTCCTCAAAATTTTTAAATAAAAAACAACAATATCTAACTCCAAATCATTTGTAGGGTAACTTGACTCATGAGTTTTAAACTGATGTAATGAATAACCAATTACCTTATCATTCTATATCAAGACACAACCAAGTCCTTTTATTGGGGCACCACTCTCTATGATGAATTCACCATTTCTCATAGGCAAGTCCAAAACTGTATCATTGAATAATCTTATTTTCAATTAAAAAAATCATTACATTATTCTATAGATTAAACTAACTCCCTTTTCAGTTAACTTAGTTAGTGGGATAGAAATCTGAGAATTTTTTTCAAAAAACCTTCATTAATAACCTGTTAATCCAATAAAAATACAAATCTTAGTGACATTGGTTGGTCTTAGACAGTCTTCAACAAATTTTGTTTTAGTTAGGCCAAAATTTATTCCATATTTATAAAAAATATGTCCAATGAATTATATTTTTTGCAATAAAAATCCAATCTTACTAAACATTCAATATAGTTTATTTTATCTTAAGGTTTGGAAAACAATCCTTAAGTGACTTTCATGTTCCTTATGAATTTTATAAGATAAAAAATATCATCTATAAACACAACCATGAACAATCTAAAAAATGGAGAAATCTATTCATAAGATCCATAAATATAGTAGGTGAATTAGATAACCCAAAAGAAATAACTACAAACTCATAGTGGCCATATCTAGTTAGAATACTAGTCTCCGGAATGCTATCCTAATTCACATTTCGTTGATGGTACCTAAATCTCAAATCAGTATTTGAAAAAAACTTATCTCCCTAGAGATAATCAATTAAATCATTGATATGAGGCAAATGATACTTGTTCTAACAGTGATGTTGTTAAAGTATCTATAATAAATTCAAATTCTCAGGGAACAATATTTCTTTTTCACAAATAAAATAGGATCACCTTATGATGAAGTGATAGTTTGAAAAAAAACCTTTATCAAGTAATACTTATAACCATTTTTTCAATTTCACAAGTTCTACTTGAACCATTTGATATAGTGGTTTAGAAATAGTCTTATCACTAGGATGTAAATCAACTTCCTAGTCAAAACAACACAAGGTAATTCCTTAGGAAAACATCTATAAATTCATTCACTACCGGGATGTCACAAATCATATTTATTTCTTTATTTTCAACAATATGAGAAATATTTCATTCAATATTATATTTAATCAATTTCTCAGCTTTATGTTATGTTATCAAAGGTATGAAATCATTGAATAAAACTCTATTGACTTTAAAATCTATTTTTTCATGATAAACTGAAATCAAATCCATACCCAGAATGATATCAAACACCACTATGTGAAGTTCTCAAGGATTTAAAGGAAATACCATCACACTAATGTTAATAGGAATATACCTATAAATCTTGGATTCTCTAATATTCCCAACCAGATTTTTTACTAGAATCTCTATCTTATGTTCATGAGGAGATATTCCCAATTTTATAGAAAATTTCTCTAAAATAAAATAATATGATGATGTAGAATCAAACATAGTATTGGAATAATTTAAATAAACCAATAAAATACCATTTAAAACTTCATTTGGTGGCTCAAAAACAATTTCATTATTAGGAAAACTCCATTTTTCACTCGATATTAGGGGTTTCCACTTTGTGTAATAAAATTTGACACATATTTGAAAATTTTCCTAACTTATTTAAACTAAAACATCTTACCATTGGATTTTCATTGCTTTCGTGATAACATTCCTTCTAGTAATGAGCCATATGAACCAAATTACCATATCAAAATCACTTGAAAGGATTTAAAAGACATTATACATGATTATTTTAACCACATAAATAACAATATGAGAATTTGGGTTTCTAAACTCCAAAAGTATTTGATTAATGCTTCCCAATTTCTATTCAACTAGACCACTTCATTTGTTTGTTTTCATGGGACACATGATCATCAAAAAACCCTATTTAAACCTTCTCAAGAATTCAAAAATATTCTCATATATCTTTAACTCATGAGAATCCAATTCCATTTAATATATTGGATTAAATATTGATAAAACCTGATTTATATTATTATCAGTATCTTAGATAAAATTTGGGACATACCACACTAGCCCAGTGAAATTTTCTTCATATAAAGCCACCAAATCTTCCTCCATTTTTCTCAATTGTGAGAATTTTTTTATATCATAAGTATAATAGCCCTAGGAAAATATTTATCAAGTAAAATATTCTTAAATTCATCCCATTACATGGAATAAATATATTAACTTTTCTTTATATTCTTAATTATTGACCCCTAATAACGCACGCCTGTCATAGGGCATGGCAAAAGCAATTTAATTTTCTTAGTGCAGCACAGTGGCTGACCAGGGTCGTCTTACTTGAGGAGTGTTGAAGTCAGTTCAATCACTTATTCTAGTTCACCTAATCTAATTATTTTTGTCGTTTTATATTTTATAAAATAAATGGAATAAAATAAATGAAATTCATAAATCGGAAGAAACTAAAATTTAATTCTAAATTACCATGCAATGCTAAACAGAATGGAATTATGGAAGAAAGGAAGTTCTCCCGAGAGAACTTTCAAAGAGCACCTTCATTGGCTAGCTTCAAATATTCTTAGTGAACACACTCCATAATATGTGTGCACACCTTATTCTACCTCAGTTATGAAAGAAAATTCTACTCAGAGATCGCCAAGCACACCCTCCATCCACCTCCTCAATCGAGGGAAAATGGTTGTAGATTAAGAAGTTAAACTTTAGACAATCACATTGAGGATTACACCCACTATAAATTATCCTTATAATTAACTCAAAGAATATTAAAAATATGGTCTTGGGTTCAAGAACCTGATTACTCCCTCGGTATATTCCTTGGATTAGTTACTCATGATCATGAGTATTATAGTTCATGATGGTAAGAAGAGAGAAAGAAAAGAGTGTGGTTGGGTGGACACAATAATAAAAACAATGCAATAATTTAATTGAAATCTAAATTAAAATTTGAAAAGTAAAACAAAAATAAAGAAAATAAATTAAATGGGGAATATTTTTGGCTGGCCTCCCTCGATGGAGATCTCCTCCTTGGTGCCTTGAAGGAATGGATAGAGAATGGGATGATTTGGGAAGGAGGTGAGGGCCTCCTTTTATAGACAGAATTATTCCCCCTAAAGTCGACATGTTGTAGAACCTATTAATGACCACTTCATGCATTTCACCCTTCACGAATGTTGTTCATAAATATCTTGGACGTTTGTCCTAAAAATTTCATCTAATTTGGAAACAGTATGAAGAATTTATGAATTTTTCATTCTCGGTTTCTGTTTCTGGACGAAGCTTCCAGGATGGTTCCCCCAAAAGTATGTCGTTTAATAGCCACCTTAATGACTTCCAAACTCCCCCAAATTTGTTTTTTAGTCGTTACTAGATGTCCTAATTCTATCCTAGTTAGAAACACCTCATTTGGATATGTGTAGGCCGATTTTGGGTTCCGTTACAGTTGTGGGGTCCACGCTGTCCGCCCAGAAAAATTTCCAATTTCAATGAATTTTTAGACCCTTTAGATGGCGAAATCAGCTCCTGGTCCAGAAAACAAAAGTGGAGGAAATAAAATCAGTATTCTAATGAAATTTTAATCAAAAAATTTAGACATTTATTTTCCATTAAATGACTAAAATACCCTTAATGTAAAAATCTGTCTAAAATACAGAATTAGGCGTTTTTTAGATTTAGGCTCAAAATAACACTAAAACCTAAAAACGTGACAATTACCCATCCAATAACACTATAGTGAGATTATAAAAAATGATTTACAATATGAAATATATGAAAATTTTAGCTTCATCACTGTCCTGCCCAGGGTCGTCTCACTTGAGGAGCGTTGAAGTCAGTTCAATCACTTATTCTAGTTCACCTAATCTAATTCTTTTTGTCATTTTATATTTTATGAAATAAATGGAATAAAATAAATGAAATTAATAAATCGTAATAAACTAAAATTTAATTCTAAATTACCATGTAATGCTAAACAGAATGGAATTATGGAAGAAAGGAAGTTCTCCTCGGAGAACTTTCAGGGAGCACCTTCATTGGCCAACTTCAAATATTCTTAGTGAACACACTCCATAATATGTGTGCACACCTTATTATACCCTAGTTATGAAAGAAAATTCTACTCAGCGATCACCAAGCACACCCTCCATCCACCTCCTCAATCAAGAGAAAATGGTTGTACATTAAGAAGTTAAACTTTAGACAATCACAGTGAGGATTACACCCACTATAAATTATCCTTAGAATTAACTCAAAGAATATTAAAAATATGGTCTTGGGTTAAAGAACCTGATTACTCCATAGGATATTCCTCGGGTTAGTTACTCATGATCATGAGTATTATAGTTCACGATGGTAAGAAGAGAGAAATAAAAGAGGGTGGTTGGGTGGACACAATAATAAAAACAATGCATGAATTTAATTGAAATCTAAATTAAAATTGAAAAGTAAAACAAAAATAAAGAAAAGAAATGAAATTGGGAATATTTTTTTCTGGCCTCCCTCAGTGGAGATCTCCTCCTTGGTGACTTGAAGGAATGTATGGAGAATGGGATGATTTGGGAAGGAGGTGAGGGCCTCCTTTTATAGGCATAATTCGTCCCCCAAAAGTCTATGCATTTTAGACCCTATTAATGACCTCTTCACGCATTTCACCCTTCATGAATGTTTTTCATAAATATCTTGGACTTTTTTACTAAAAATTTCAGCTAATTTGGAAATTGGATGAAGTCGTTATGAATTTTTCATTCTCAGTTTCTGTTTCTGGATGAAGCTTCCAGGATGGTTCCTCTAAAAGGATTTCGTTTAATGGACACCTTAATGACTTCAAAACTCCCCCAAATTTGTTTTAAAGTCGTTACTAGATTTCATCGTTCTATCCCAGGTGGAAACGCCTCATTTGGATATGTGTAGGCCGATTTTGGGTTCCGTTACAGTTGTGGGGTCTACGTTGTCCTCCCGGAAAAATGTCCAAATTCAATGAATTTTTAGACCCTTTAGATGGCTGAATCAACTCTTGGTCCAAAATCTAAAAGTGGAGGAAATAAAATAAGGATTCTAATGAAATTTTAATCAAAAAATTTGGACATTTATTTTCCATAAAATTACTAAAATACCCTTAATGTAAAAATCTGTCTAAAATACAGAATTAGGCGTTTTTCACATTTAGGCTCAAAATAAAACTAAAACCTAAAAACGTGACAATTACCCATCCAATAACACTATAGTGGGATTATAAAAAATTATTTACAGTATTAAATATATGAAAATGTGATCTTCATCACTGTACTTCTCAGGGTCGTCTCACTTGAGGAGCATTGAAGTCAGTTCAATCACTTATTCTAGTTCACCTAATCTAATTCTTTTTGTTGTTTTATACTTTATGAAATAAATGGAATTTAATAAAAATAAATTAAATTAATAAATCAAAAGAAACTAAAATTTAACTCTAAATTACCATGCAATGCTAAATAGAATGTAATTAGATAATAAAGGAAGTTCTCCCGAGAGAACTTTCAGGGAGCACCTTCATTGTCCAGCTTAAAATATTCTTAGTGAACACACTCCATCGTATGTGTGCACACCTTAGTCTACCCCAGTTATGAATGAAAATTCTACTTAGATATTTCCAAGCACACCCTCCATTCACCTCCTCAATCGAGGGAAAATGGTTGTAGATTAAGAAGTTAAACTTTAGACAATCATAGTGAGGATTACACCCACTATAAATTATCCTTAGAATTAACTCAAATAATATTAAAAATATGGTCTTGGGTTAAAGAACCTGATTACTCCCTCAGGATATTCCTCGGATTAGTTACTCATGATCATGAGTATTATAGTTCACGATGGTAAGAAGAGAGAAAGAAAAGAGGGTGGTTGGGTGGACACAATAATAAAAACAATGCATGAATTTAATTGAAATCTAAATTAAAATTGAAAAGTAAAATAAAAATAAAGAAAATAAATGAAATGGGGAAGATTTTTGTCTGGCCTCCCTCGGTGGAGATCTCCTCCTTGGTTCCTTGAAGGAATGGATGGAGAATGTGATGATTTGGGAAGGAGGTGAGGGCCTCCTTTTATAGGCAGAATTCTCCCCCTGAAATTCTACGCGTTTTAGACCCTATTAATGACCTCTTCACACATTTTACCCTTCATAAATGTTGTTCATAAATATATTTTATGTATTTCATCAAAATTTCAGCTAATTTGGAAATCGAATAAAGAAGTTACGAATTTTTCATTTTCAGTTTCTGTTTTTGGACGAAGCTTCCAGGATGGTTCCTCCAGAAGTATGTCATTTAATGGTCACCTTAATGACTTCAAAACTCCCCCAACTTTGTTTTAGAGTCGTTCCTAGATGTCCTCGATATATCCCAGGTGTAAAACCCTCATTTGGATATGTGTAGGACGAATTTGGGTTCCATTACAGTTGTGGGGTCCATGTTGTCCGCCCGGAAAAATGTCCAACTTCAATGAATTTTTAGACCCTTTAGATGGCCGAATCAGCTCCTATTCCAGAAGAAAAAAGTGGAGGAAATAAAATAAGGATTCTAATTAAATTTTAATCACAAAATTTTGGACATTTATTTTCCAATAAATGACTAAAATACCCTTAATGTAAAAATCTATCTAAAATACAAAATTAGGCATTTTTCACATTTAGGCTCAAAATAACACTAAAACCTAAAAACGTGACAATTACCCGTCCAATAAAACTATAGTGGGATTATAAAAAATTATTTACACTATTAAATATATGAAAATGTGAGCTTCATCACCCACTTTTCTGATTCACCCTCAAAATAGTAAATTGTATGAGTTACCTTTTGGTGATTTGAGCAACCCATGACATCAAATATCTTTTCTATGTGTTTAATACATACGTCCGCTAGTATAGGTTCAGATGATACTTTGAATTATGGGATTTATTTTGGCATAAAATTATCTACAATCATCATATTCCTCTTTGGTATATCTAGTTTCTCTATTTTCATGGACACCACCACCATATATGGAATGTGTCAACTAATCCATCACTACAATATTCTGCTCAGTTCTAATTCCAACCATATTGGGATACTAATTTAGATGGGTATTTTCCCCTCAATATATTATCACTACACCTTCCTTGTTTCCTTTTTATAAATCCATTTTAAATATACATAATTTAGATGAATAAACATAGTATTTTTCAAATTCTATAATAATTTAACTTGACCATAAGGTAAAATATTTCAAGGGAAAGTTATTAATATTACCTTAATCTCAAAAGTTATCTAAACCAACATTTTATACCAACTATAAGGACGTGACCTTAAAACATTACGTAATCATGAGTTATCACAATAATTTTACTTTCATTCTCATTGAATATCTTTTCACATATAGCGTTTTTTATAATTAGGCCACAAATCATATATAAGATAAACCTAAAATAAAAAGTTGAAACTTATGATCAATATCCATTTTTCACCATATAATAATTTTAAAAATAAAGCATGATATATTTTATGAAAACTCTTCACGACTATCAACATGAATTCATTCAATCCAATAATCATCCTTAATTCCTATGATTGTTTTTAAAAAAACAAGGTATGAACATAAAACGCTTAGTAAGGGATATAAAAAAGGAAATTATTAGTCAATTTAAAGTCATTAATACCCATGAAATCGTTATAATAAATTAATAATTTTCAACCTTAATATTAAAAAATATTTCCTTTGATAATAATCAAGTTTAATACAAATTATTATAACCATAAATCCAATAGAATGTATATATTAACCATATTATTATCTTGGGAAATAATTATAATTGTAACTCTTATAAATGAAATAACAATGCATCCAACTTTCATACATGTCACTCTTAAAAATGTAATATCCATACAGCTGACTTCCAAACCTAATGCATTAGAGTGATATCATGAAGCCACAAATCATTGGTTTATCATGGAACCATCCATCATTGGTTTCTCACATAACCACCCATAAAATTTCTAAGTACCATTATATAATAATATCACATAAAGGAATAAAATTTCCAATATGTCACTCGTAATATATAGTTTTCACTCCTAAGATAACATTTCATGTTTTTAAAATAATCAATATGTTTTCAAAAAACATTTTCAATAACAAAATAACAAAAAATTAAAATACCTATTTTCAATTAAGGAATCATGTAACCTTATAAACTAATCTAGAAATCAAATAATAGTCATGATAGTATCAAATTAATTGTCTCCACATACGTTAATAATATAATATTCTTGTTTGTTGTTTAATAAAATATTATTTATAAAGCACCTAAAAATATTCCATTAGAAACATTTAAATGAAATTTAAAATAGAAATAAATTTCCTTTATAATAATTCTATATCTATAAAAATAAATATGTAAAATAATATCAAGAATATTGACATGAATAAAGGATTTTTAAATTTAATCTTTAAACATTAATAGCATCTCATAACACTTTGAACTTTTAAATAATAATAATCATGGAATAATAAAATTTTAAAAAACATGAGAATAGATACAATATGTATTTATAATTTAAAAGGGTTTGTACATACACATAATAAAAAAATAAATGTTCATATCATCAAGAAGTGTCTCAATGAAATGAGATTGAGATGAAATCCCTTAACTTGAGTATGACTTGTCACATGTGTATTTATGTTCCTGAATAATAAACTTATGTTAATTATTAACATTCTTTAGAATTTTTTTTAATTTTATCATTAATTTTATTTCACTTATAAATATGTTTAAAATATATACTTAAATAATTAAGTTTACATCAGGTGTTTTGACCATATTTGGTTTTTGTGTCAAAAATAATTTTGGTAGGTCAAAAATGGTCAAATGGGTCATTACATAAAAATATATAGAATAATAATTAGGAATTAATTATCATATTTAAATATAAATCAAACTTTTATAATATATAATGAAATATGGTTCTGAAAAATGGACCAACGTTACAATCATGGAGATAGTAGGTTGTACGTACGCATAACTAACAATCTCGTTTTCCAATAATCGTTATAGAAGAAGGTAAGTGACATTTATATTTACAGAAGGAAAATTTTGTAGTAAATACCATGTTATTTGACCATATATACTTATATATATAATTTTTTTGATGTAAAATTTATCTCATCATGTCAAGGAGGTGGTAGTCCATACGTCCACGAACGACGTTATCATTTTTTCATTGTGTGAATGTGTAATAAAAAAATGATATATTATTTTTAAAGAAAGGTAATAATGTAATTAAAATAATATATATTAAATTTATGTCACATAATTTTAATGAAATACATACTTAATATATTACATGTAATGTGTGAATGTATCACATCGCTTTGATGAGGCAGTAGTCTACAAGTCCACAAACGGTGTTATCATATTTAGACAAAATAAAAATCATGAAGGTATGTGTATATATAAATTCAATATGTATTAATAAATCATAAATAATATATATATATCATATATAAACATTATTTCTATCATAATTCCCAACCATGAGAGGTGGTAAATGAAAAACCAACAACAACATCACGTGGGGCGGTAGTTCGTCGTACACGGATGATAATTTCGTTACCCATTTGATAGAAGTGTGTATAGGTGTAGTTTGAAACCATTACATAAAAACATCTCGGTACATTTAGTATAATTAATTTATTTTATAATTATAGAATAATTATAAATTAAGTGGTAGTGAAAGAAATAAAACAGAAATTCATATTGAAGAATGTTAACTCTTTTTCAGGTAACTCCTTTTGCCTTGTACCAAAGGACTTCTTTGTTAGATTAATTCCCAAGGCGAGGAATCTAGAGAAAGGGGAAGGATTTTGGGATATCTTTTTAAATTTTTTATATGAGTAGAAGGTATTTCTTTGAGGGATGAAAGGGAAAGGGTGAGTGCCTTTTATAGTGGAGGAGTGAAAATCTTGTTATTTTTTTAAAAGGAAATTCCACCCACATTTTTCCCACGTCATGTAGATCAAAAAATGGTCCCAATTATAGAATATGTATTATATGGTATATATATGGCCATAAAATTGATTTTTTACATGTTTTTATGTTATTTTGGGACTTAATTTTAAGGTTTAGTCCCTCATAAAGCTAATTTACCCCTTAATCACTATAATTAATTTTAATCACTTTCACTAATATTTTTTGGTCAAAAAATAAGATGAAATTATTAATAATTATAATTTATTATTATTCTAAAAATAAAATTCATTTCTCAAAATTCAAATCATGGAAGTGGAAGAAATTAATTTAAATTTAATCCCGTAGATGAGATAACAAAGCAGGTTTTTAGAGTACAAATTAACAAAAGTTTACTAATATTTTATATCTAAATTCAATTCAATTTTCTTACCAAGACCTAAATTGATTTAAATTATACAAAATTTATCTAATTATAATTTAAATCCAATTAAAAAAATAATTTAACTATATAATTAAATTGTAAAAATATTAGTTTTGAATTACAATTCAATATAATTCACTATTCATAAAAAATTGAAAGTTCTCAAAAAAATAAAAAAAAATCACCCAAAGTAAATATTTTTATTTATAATTAAAAAATTAATTTTATTTTGTAACATAAAAATTATTAATGTTTTAGAAATTATATTTAAAATGGGTTCTTCATTAAAAGTTGGATAAACTTCCTTTAAAAAATATTGATCTTTTTTTTCTTAAAATTGAATTTATTCTTATTTTAAGCTTCGTAAATTTATTTGATAAAAGTAAAAAACATTTAATAAATGTGTTTAAACATTATATAGATATTACTATCAATTCCTATAAATAAAATTTCTAGGTAATAACTATCACTTAAAATAATAATATCAATTGTATATTTTTGTTCGGTATGACTCAGTGTTGTGTGAAACACAAGATTTCAAAGATTATCATTGTTGAAAAATGGGTACACTATTATATTGTGTATCAATTTTAAGGTAAAATTAAGATCTAATTCATAAATATTAATAAATATGAAAAATAATTATTCTATCATTACATATGATGTTACATAAGATCCATGAGATGGACAAATATCCGACATAGAAATGCGATGTCTTCGGATGGATGATTCTATGAAGTTGTACTGGATTTAGTTTTGTGACCCAATACCTGTATGATGTTTGGGCAGATGTAGGATTGAAAAATTGATATATTATGACTCATCATAAAAATATAGTTGTATTAAGATATGTGGGGTTCATTAGACGGAGGATGCATGTAAAGTGAACCTGACAGATAAATATAGAATGTACTAGACAAAGTCAATTAGATGATGTAGATCATAAAGAGGGGTGGTAAAACTATTCAATACAGGGCATAAGAGTTTTTATGAATATCTAAATAGTACACTTTTTTATGTATTTTTATGGGTATTTTCATAAACATTGTAATGTCCCTAACAAGGATAATTCCAATATATTCCTTGAATGTTTTTAAATATTTTAGTGTTTAACGATGTATTAAAAGGTTGAGTTTTCAAGAACATTAAATAAATTTACAGACGGTTTGAGAGGTATCCGACGAAGTGGAGTTGAGCAGAAAAAATACATAATTCATTTTTAGGTTCTGACCGTTTCTCTAAGAAGCACTCCTATATAATGGGGTAAGATTATAGTAAAATTGAACTGTGTTCTAGTGATAAATAGTGATAAAGAAATGATGTTTTGTTTAGAAGATAATTTTCAGTTCCCAACTAAGGATTCTTTTTATGGAAGAATAAGTACCAAAAAAGGCATATTAAGTAGAGGTACAAAATATAAGCTTACTAAATAGTGGTAATTTATAGAGTTTGAGGAGAAATAGATGGATATATACCAGATGAAGGAAGAGTATCATTAGATAGATTCATAAAATATGATGAGTATTTTAGATGGAGAATTTTTGGATGAAGTTTTAGTGAGTTGTCTCTAATGTTTCTTATTTTGTTTTGGGATAAAAGATAAGAAAAAAAATTTACTTATGGGATTTTATATAAATACATGTTAGGAGATAGAAATATCCTAATGGGAGTTAGACCTATTTTATTGAAATTATATCATTGTTAATTTTAGTGTATTTTCTGGTGTCATCATGATGATATAGTCACTCACACTGGGGGACACCATAAAAATATTTTTGAACCTACTTTAGTATCATATATTTTCTTATTTTTATTGGTGATATATAAATTCTAAAAGGATAGAAACTATAACAAATTATAGGGGATAATTTAAATTGAAATTAAATTGTAAAAGATGGAAGCTTATTCAACCACCAAATCTAAGTATTTCTCATATTCTTAGGAACTTCAAGTGGTATCAGAGCATCCATACTCCCTCTCTAAGATCCTAAATTTTATTATCATGTATTATTTGAAATAATTTAATAGAAAAGGTATTACTACCTTGGATGAGTTTTTTTAGAGATGAAAAAATAGAGTGATACCCAATATTTTTTCTCTAGTCCTGAAGTTGACCAATATAGCTATATTTCAATTTCTACTCACTAAGAATTATGCTCCTATAAGATTTTCTGAAGAAAAAAATCTTGTGGTTATTGGTAAAACACACAATTAATTTATTATATCCTTGTCAAAAAGATTTTTATATAAAGGTTATGGGTCTCAATATATCCAATGAAAGTTAGGAAAATATCAAATATATCTTCTAGGGAAATATCAAAGTGAAGGAAGAAAATATAGAAATATAAATAAGAATTTTCAAAGATATCAGAATGGTAGATGATAAAACTATTGAAGACTAATATACCAGAGTGAATAAATTTTTTAGAAACATGAAATGATATAGGGATTTCTTAGAATATCTACCATTATTAAGAATCCAATGAGCAACGTTTAAGATAGGTTTGATCCTAAAATAACTAAATTATAAGATAAAGATGATTTATCACTTAGTCAATTGTTTAACATAATTATTAAGTATATAATGGGGAAGTCTATAACATTAAGAAAATAATATTAAGGAATAAATACCTTTTAAGCTATAAGGATGGTCTATTTTTGAGAATTTGAACATGAGATTGTGGGCCATAGGGATTTGGAAGAAAAGAAAGACCATGCTGAAGTAAATGTTAGGATATTAAATTATTTCAGAAAAGTATATAAAAGTAAAAAATTAAGACTCCAATTAATATTCTTCAATTTTGGATTTATTTTAAATTTTTATATGAAATTTTAGAAGAATAAAAATAGTTAATATGATAATTATTTTCAAGAAAATCCTTATTAGAATAAGTGGATCAAAATTTACATGGAAGATAAGAAATCCACTTGAGGTATAAAATTGTTCTTCCAAAAAAATGAATGAATTATGTTGAGTAATAAATTTCAGTATGTATCTACTAAGAATAGGTTATTACAATATAAATATATAGATAATTTTAGAACCATATTTTTGAATGTTGAATAAAATGATGATAATTCAAATGGTGAAGATCAATAAGGTAAATAAATCTATAAGGAATATCATATGATATCATAACTTTTGGAATGTCTTGTATAAAAAAATCAAGAATGAAGAAATAATGATGGAGAAATGAAGTGGGGAAAATCTTTGGAAATGAATAATACCTTGAAATATAATATTAGTATATTGAGGAGGCTAAAAACCACATGTTGAAAGTGGTTGAATAAGGAAATATGGTGAAAGGCCTTGATGAGAAACATATTACTAAAGAAAAGTGCTATGGATGTCTCAATCAAGATAAATTTAGGCATAAAATACTTTGAAGAAAATGATTTAGAATTTCTAAAAAACTTTATAGGTAATTTTTGAAACATTCAAACCTCTTTAAAGAACTCATCATAAGAATCTAATGAAATCTATGCCCACTAAACAAAAAATTCCATCTGATTATACTAAAAATGATGATTATAAAAAAAATTAGAATGGAATGGGTTGAGAAGTATATTAGAAATAGATCACATCAATAGATGGTAAAAATAACCTCTTGTAGAATGTTTCCCCACATAAAGGGATATCAAATGTTGAATAATATGATGAACATTAACAATATATTCATAGGGAAAAATAATATTTATATAGAAGATCAATGTTCATAATACTTTCTATTATTATGGTATATATGGGATCAAGGTATATAATTTTTGGTAAGACATGTCTCTCCCTAGGAATAGAAATTATCTAAGGTGGAGCACTAGTTGAAGAAAAGTGATTAATATTCTAATGTTGTAGGAATAATGAAATGTAAATGTAATCAAAAGGTAAAAATCTATTAAGTAAAAATCATTTTTAATAGTTAGTGGAATTTTTTTGAATATGTGACTAACTATTTCACTATATTAAAGAATATATGATGATATATTTTTTAAATTTTTCTTATACGAGACAAGAAAATAAATTCAAGAAGAGTAAAATTAATAGAACTGCTTTTATTTTTGAGACTACTCTAAGAGATAGAAAATTGAGTAAACTATGGATTCTTGAATGTTGTTGTTCCTCACATGTAACAAGTGATATGATAATCTTATAAAATTATAGAAATCATAAAGGAGGATTATTTACCATTGGAAATTTTTGTTACTTAAAAATTATAGTAATTAGAAATTCTAATATTGATTCTCAAAAAATGGAGTCAAAGGAAGTTCTATTTTTTGATGGGATTTAAAAAACATACTAAGTTTTAGTTAACCTTGTAATGATAGTAAGGATGTTATAATCAGAACATATTATTATATCATCAGATGTTTGAAATATGGAGAATTTTTTACTTGGGTTGATGAACCAGTGAAAATATATTCCAAAATAGAGTTCCTTATAATTCATATAACTTAAATGTTGATGATGGAAGCAAGCTAAAACAAAAAATACCAAGAAAATGGGTCATAAAAGTATGATTAATATTTATAAAGAATATATTGTAAGAGGATTACCATAACTGAAAATAAAATTTTATTCTATTTTTATAAATTTCAGGAAAGGAAATATTTTAAGTGGAAGACATAATAAATTTAAAATTCAATCAACATTCCCTCTTGAACCCATTCACTCTTATATTTATGGGATGATTCAACATTAGTCAACAATAGGTGATTTGAAAAAAAATAATTTCCTTAATGATTTCACCCTGTTGACCAGAATAATTTTTATGAAATATAAATCAGTGTCTATAGAAATGTTAATCAATTTTAGAGGGTATGTTGAGAAAGATTTGGGTGTATATATTCTGAATTTGAGGTTAAATATTATATATTAGTATACAAGTACTTATTATGGGTCTTATATTAAGAAACATGGAATCAAAAACAAATATATATCTCCATATACTCCTAAAAATGTATTTACGGAAAGGAAAAATAAAATTTTCTTTTAGATGGTAAGAATCATTCTGAAAAAATATAAACTTTTTATATTCTTCTGGAGATTTTTTGTATGTGTAGCAATGAATTTTTAAAATAGATGCTTACATTCTCCAAAATTAAAAAATATTCAAAATCATATGTTTTATAATAAAAATACTATAGTGATATACTTTAATTATGTTATGATTCCTTTATTAACAAAGATAAAAAAATCCATATTTAGGAATGTTTGATGAAAAATAAGAAGAATATATTTTTATGGGATATTCAAGAAACAAAAGAAGTTAAATGTGTTGGAATAAATGAATATAGAAGTTTATTATTTAATTTATGTGAAAATTATTTAGGAATGTATTAGGAAAGATTCAATGAAGGATTATAAAGATGTTAATGAGATAAAATATTACTATGAGAATAATATTGTAGTGGTTGAATCAGATCAGTCTAGTGATGAGGAAATTAAGACTAGAAGAATGTTTAGAAAGTTATGATCTTTATAAAAAAATGGTTGAATATGAAAACATTATCATAAATAAAGAGTCTCTAGTTTGAAATTATAATTTTAGAATACGTGTCACTTATCTCACTAGGGTAAATATATTTATCTTTAAAGGTAGTTGAACATAAATAATGGCTACATTATATAAATTAAGAGTTAGATCAAATTGAGAAACTTCACACTTGGGATCTTGTTCCAAGACCATATGTAATGAATTTTATATAAATAAAATGATATTTTGTAAATAAGACCAATGAATATGGATAAATTTCAAAAAACAATGCTTTAGTAGTTTTGAAAAGGACACTAACAGGAATAAGGTGTTTATTTTTAAGAAACTTTATCCCCTAGATTCCACTTGAAAAATAATAATGTTCCTTAAAATTTCTACTCATTTAAATTTAAAAGTTTATCAAATTGTTGTTATTTCATATTTATTAAATATAGAAATTAAATAATAATATTATATTTTGAAACTGAGTGGGTTTATACTTGAGAAATATGCAATGATGGTATGTAAATTGATGAAAACTTTGTATGGGTTGAAATAGGTCCCCCCAAATTGGGTACTCAAAACTTTATAACTTCCTAAAAAATTAACTTTTATAAAGGAAATGTGTGTATAAACTTTTATGTGTAGGTGGTTAACATATGTACCTTAATTTTCATTTTTTATGTTTATGATGTTATTTTTGTTGGAGAAAAGGATAAAAGTTGTGAATAATTTACCAAATAAATGCATATTAACATTTAGATGACACTAATAAAAGAGTTAACTTTCATTTTAGGATTTCAATTTCCAAAAAGGGAATACACAAATTTCTATATCAAGTAATTTATTATAAGGAATTTTTAAAAAAAATTGAATGAAAGACTCAAAATAAGATTCTATAACTATCTCTGTTGGTATGATGTTGAGTAAAGAAGATGTTGGGAAAATTGTGAATTTGAAAGAATTATGAAATCTTATAGGAACCCTAATATATATTATATATTCATTAATAGAAATTATATATATTTTTACTTTAATTGTAAGATATCATAGTGGTTTAAATTAATCACACATACAAGTAGGTAAAATAATAATAAGGTATGTTAGTGGAAAATAAAATCATTACCTGATGTATAAAAGGTGTAATGAGATGAATTTTCTTGGGTTAACTAATGCTAATTTGGATGTATATTGTAATGATCTAAAATCAACATTTGGTGAAACTTTCTTCTTTAGAAAAATTTTTATGCGCTAACATATCATGAAATAAATATATCTTGCTTTGAGTATAGGGAAAGTTGAATATATTTTCACCATAATGGATTGTATGAAAATGGTGTGGATCAAGGTTGAATTAAAAGATTTAAGGGTGAATAATGGTTAAACATTATGGTTTTTTTTTTAAAAATAAAGGTTCCATTTATAATCCAAAAATACTATTAAACTTACTATATCAATGAACATTGATATAAAATATCACTACATGGAAGTGAATGTTTATAGTGAAGATATTATGCTTGGGAATATTATTTCATGGGATATATTTGAGTAATTGATGTTGAAATTGCATGTTCACACACCACAAATGAAATAATCATATGCCTAATAAATCATCTCCATGATCCTCTAGATTCTATTGTCAATGGGTGGATAAGTACTATCACTTTTTTAGAAGAAGAAAAAAACTATTCTATCATTTTTTGTGAATATAGAGATAGTGTTGTCATAAATGGGCATATTAATGGTTATTTTATAATATATTGGTAAAAAAATTCTTTTCATCGATGGATGAAATTCCTTCAAAAACATTTCATATTCCTATAGTGTGGTGTTAGGAAATTCTCTATGAGAGAGGTTTCCATTTGATAAAATTATAAGAACAATTTTTTTTGAATGTTGTGAATGTTGCTAAAAACATTCATAAGGGGAGATTGAAGATTATTTTTCTATTTTAAGGAGTTTTATATTTGTTTTCAACATTGTTTTTTTGAATTTTATATTTATGGTAAGAAAGAGTTGTTGGATTTTTTTATGAAATTTTCCTTCTTTTCTGCTTATAATGTTTTTTAAGAGAGTTTTATTACTTAATTTATATAGTTACCTAAAATTTTTAGATGATGAATTACTAATATTTAAGTTCATAGCATCATGAAGAAACTCACGAATCTAGTTTATTTTGTATGAATGTAGTAGTAAAATTATCAATGTATATGTTTCTTATTGTGGATG
The DNA here is from genome assembly GCA_963277665.1 of Viscum album. NCBI lineage: Eukaryota > Viridiplantae > Streptophyta > Magnoliopsida > Santalales > Viscaceae > Viscum > Viscum album. Next base: position 219,862,972 of record OY728139.1, read on the forward strand.
TACAAAGTTCATGGTATGGCTATATAATGTTAAAGAAACAAAGCACTGAAGTTGGGACAATAACAATTTCATTTCAGACATTTTTTGTGAAGTTTATCTATAAAATAATGAAGTTAAAAGATATATGTAGTTTTTATTAATAAATTCATGAATTTCCTATTGAATAAATGTTGATCTATGAAGTCCTAATCGGAAAAAAGATAACCAGATGGTGATATTATAACTCCATCCAAAGAAGAAAACAATAAAGGTTTCCAAATAGAGAGATAAAAAAGCTACATTAGGTAGATCTGTTTAATGTTCATGTGAGAGAGTGATTTTTTGAATGTTTCTACAATATGTTTAAATATATACTCATTTTCAAATCCCATGAAATTGAGAAGTTTGAGAAAGGATGATAAAGGTGACCATATAGAGAAAGATGAGGTGTTGTATCATAGATGGAAGAAGGAAGTACAGAAGATAGAGGGAGTTGATGATAAATGAATATGCCATGTGTGAGTTTGTCAAGTCAAGATAATTGGTTATAGATCCATTATATGGATGAACATCAGATAAAAAATTATATTTCATTATATAAATTTTTCAATAATGGTTTACTAGAATGAGTTTTGCGATTCAAGGACTATATAAATCTTGAGAAGATGTATGATGAAAATATAGAGATATGTAAAATCATTGGACTAATCAATATAGATAAAATTATGTTGGGATTATAAAAAAATGATATATGTGAAGTGAACTGAATATAGAAATACACAATATACTATAATAATTCTATCAAATAATTTAGATCAGATAGAGGATATTTAGACATAGTAGTATCAGAAACAAGTATTTTGTGAAGGTAGCTGATATATATTTGTCTGAGGGAGTTATGAGGATATTTACATAAACTTTGTAATGTCCCCCACTGTGATTATGCTATTATTTTTCTTAAATTTTATTAAATATTCCAAATTTTTAGAATGTTTATTATTTCTGAGTTTTTAGGATACTCCATCAATGTTTCAAAATGTTTGAGAGGCATCCAATGAATGTTAATTGAGTGAGAAAAAATCATAATTTAATTTTTGGGTTCCTACACTTTCTCCAGAAATCAAAACAATATAAATGGGTGAAATTATAGTTAAAATGGACCATGTTTATGAATTCTAGAGAGCTGAGGTGATGCAATTTTGTTAGGAAGTGCAGTGTGCATTGTCAACCATAGAATCTACTATTTGAGGAATATGTACTAGATAGAGGTAATGGTCAAAATTTTACTGGACAGAGGTGTGCTGAAAAGAGGTAAAATATAGATGTTTACTGGATAAAGGTACTAGATATAATTTTAAACAAACTATATAGATTCATACTAGATGAATGTAGAGTTGAACCAGATAGATTCACTCCATAAAGAGAGTACATCAGATGGATAATTTCTAGACAAAGATATTGTGGGATATTTTTTATGTTTCTTATTTTGTTTTGGATCAAAAGATATAAATATTTTATAACTAATGGGAGGTAGTATAATTAACTTTCAGGTGATATAAGGATCCTAATTAGATTTGACCAAATTATATTCACTTCATATCATAGAAAATTTCCATGGATAGACAAAAGTCTCCACAGTTAAAACATAGTCACCCACACTAGGGGAAAAACTTATAAATATTATGTTCCCTATGTTTATTTATAATTTTTTCTTAAATTTTTTGAGATATAAAGTTAAACCTGAGGGAAACACTATTGATTTTCAATGGTTAATTTCAAGTGAAAAGAAATTGTAAAATATCAATAGTAATTCAACACCGAATTCTCATTGGTTCTCACATTATTAGGAACATAAATTAATTACCATTTATAGAATTGAATTTATTTTTAGATATTTGAATTTATTATGGAAGAAATATATTTATTTTTAAATAATTATTATTATGGAATATTTCTTCATGAAATTTATTCTCAAATTATCCATTTTTTATAATCCATTACCATAGAACAATGACCCAATTTTCTTTCCTATATTGTGAGGTATTTTAAAACTCATTTACATATTATATATTATAACCAGAATTTCTTGATATAAATTATGATTTTTGTGTAAAAACTAAAACACCTAATTTTTTTATTTTAAATATTTTAATATTATTAAATATTTATAAAACCATTTAGAAACTTTTTTGGTTTTCCTAAAATTGAAGACGATACATTCCCTTTATACCCACCATTTTTAGAACATAGAATCCATAAATTTTATTTTAGATCTATGAAAATTAACAAGAAAATTTATCGTTACCTATATTTACTCAAAACATATTTTCATGTCTATTTTAAGATTGAGTGTAGGGGGAAGATCTTTCATGTGTGTTCTTTGGGAAACATATCATTGTTAGGTTTGTGAGTGGTGTGTCACTATTTTTGGAAGTTGAGAGAGAAATAGAATGTGTCATTATCATAATTTAGGTTTCAATCATATCATCCCTTTCTATTTAAAATAAATTAAATGAAAAAAGAAGAAGAAAATTGAGGTAAGATCTAATTATTAATTTTTATTAATTTTAGGAATCATGCACCACTCAAAAAACAAGTTCTTGATAAATAATTAATTAAAAATATTCAATTTTCTTCTCAACATCCATTAAAAAAGAAAAAATAAAAAGGGTGATACTTAGGATGAAATAATTCATTGCATTTATTATTTGTCTGATAACCCATGTTACAAAAAGAAGGTGTGGTGCACATCATATAATTATAATTGAGTGAGGACCTTCTAGTTATTTCACTTTTGTATTCATGCATTATATTTAATATTTCAACCTCATGTTTTGAACCACATGTTTTTATATTTTTTACCTACCAACCCTTAGCCACTAAAATTACATTAAAAATACCTTATAATTGAAAATAATTTTATGTCTTGGAGTATAGAGAAATTATAGTTTTTAAAAGCCTGTGGTTAAATATTAATTTTCCATTTTCAAACATAACTCTATATTATGTTTTTATTTAGTGAATGGTGACATGATTTTGTATGTGATGTAAGTTATGATTAGGTTATAAAAATTTTCCTAACATTGAAAAAATATATATGTGGGAGAAGGGAAGGAAAAAAAGTTATTTTTCATAGATGAGACATGGTTGATTCTATTTTGTAAAATATCTCTGACATTTTCACATTATTGATTTTTTGTGTGAAATTGACATGGAAGTTCGATGATTTTTTCCAAATAGTGTAAATATAAGTTGTGGGGGTGTGATAATATAATTAATTACTATATATTTTCACCCTTGCACATGTGTAATAATGTATTTACATGATCTAGGGTCCCATAATTTAATTATTTTTAATTTAACCCAATTTTTTCACTCATTATATTGAAATATATTAAAAATGTACTATTTTACTATTTTTTATATCAATGGAAAAAAAATTCACCGCATTATTTTTTCTTTCACCACACTGGTCCATATTAAAAAAATTATTTTTTGGATTATATTTTTATTGTTATTAATTTTATTCAATAATAACTAGTATTGAATCCAACCATATGGGGGCCAAATAAATTACTCAAATTGGAAAACATTTGGGTGGATAAAATTGAAAACCTTCAAAAAAAATAGGTCATAACATTGAAAAATGACTCTAAATGGTTTTATTTTATTTTGTGATTAATGATAACTATAAATACTATATATCCATAAAATATTATAGAGAAATTTATGAATTAAATATATTAGTTCATGTGTGAAATTGGGTTGAACTAAATAGTTGTCTAGAACAAAAAAAATTATTTTAGTAATTTGAATATATCATTTTCAACACATGTCCAATGAAACAAAAATATTATCAAAGAATAGGTAATTTTTAGATAAAACTCATTATATATGGCCATTTTTCTTGATTTAGTAGTCGCGGGCATTAAAAATATATTCAATGTTGATGTATAAAATTGGAGAGAGAATCTTCTATAGATCTTTCTTAAAAATATGTGCATCAACTTCCATTCAAGTATTTAATTAGACTGTTTTCATAAGAAAAGTCTAGTTTGGAAAATCCAAGGGAGGGTTTAGAATAGAATAACATTTTTTATAATAGTTTTAGTTTATATAGTAATAGTTTTCCAGGGGTAACTTGATATGTTGTGTTTGTTGAAATTTAATGTTTGGTAATGGTTTTATTTTATGAATTCAATAGTGGTTAAACTAATTTCATGTGTGGTCTCCTTGATTTCTAGGATACTATATTCTTCATTCTATTTATATTTTCGAATTTCAAATGTCGTTATAATGTTTTATATGGTGGAGTATTATTTTATTAATGATTTGAGTGATTTTTTCTTACATCTAGAGGCCTTAGTGTTAGATAGTTACTCTAAGAGTTATTTGGGGTCACATGATAGGTCTATATCATTTCATTCTGTAAAATAATGAACATTAATTCATTTTTGAAGAATAATTATTTAAATCACTATGAACTCTCACAGAAAACAACATATTCATTCTAACTACCATTTTTTGAATGAATTCATTTATATATACAGAACATGTATTTTATAATCCTACACTATTTTCTAGTTTTTATTTATATTATATTTTAGTTTAATATAAATATAGATAATAATATAATAATGATGTTTGATTATACCTCTTAAGAAATTGACCCTAGTTCATGCACTATATTTCATTATTAGGTAAATAAATATTTATTAATGTGGGACTCATGACAAAACCCAATTATTAGGCAGCAATATATAAGGTTTGGTTTTGTTAAAATATTAAATTCCCACAAATTAGTAGATCATACATATGGTTCCCAAAGTATAAGGGATTTTCCTTAACAATTGTCACAATTTGAAATAGGGTTCCATAAATTGACATCTGGGAATAAAGGTAGGGGTGATAGTGGAGAGACAAGAAGTGGGTGAGGGTTATATGAAAATATGTCCTAGATTTTCAAAGGCTTACAGGTGGAAACAATAGGGTTTCCCTATAATAACACTTCCCAATGGAAAATAATGTCACGACAGTTATGGTTTTTCCATGAAGGTGTGTTTTCAAGAAGTTGATCCCTTTACTAAGGGGTGGCCATTCTATTACTCAGAGGGGAAATGTCATAATTTGGATTGTGTGACCATGTTGGTTATGTCGTGACCCAACTATTTAGATGTTTTTTTGAAATGAAAATATAGAATTTAAAATAGGTCACCTTTAACCCCTCCTCTCATTATTCCTCAACCAACTAAGTTTTTTTATAATGCTTGATCCTTTACATGGAATTCTAAGCTTCTCCATCATCTCCTATAATACATTTGATGTTTCATTCACTATGATGATATTATATTGGTATATTTAATATAATTTATGTTTAAGATTCCTCATTCTTATTTTATTTTATTATTTCTCTTACCAAAACCATGTTTATATGGGGTTGTTCATATTTTTTGGTTTTTTGGATCGATCTTTAATTGAGAGCTCATCTTAGAGAGAGTACACCATCAATTTTGGGGTAGGATGTCCTTACCATGTTATGAATTCTGTATGAATTTTTAGGTTTTTAATTGTATGATAGTGGGTAAGAAGTCATGGTAGGTTTTCTCTATTGATATCAAAGTTACAAGGTGGGTTTTTCTTAATTTAGTTGACCAATATTAGGGGGAAATTTTGGTAAAAAATCACAGAAAAGGAGGAAATGATCCTAGTTTTTTTGCTAGATTTAGGGTCATTTTAATGGGTTATTTGGACATAAATTAAGTCATTTAGGCTTGGATAAGTCCAATGAGATCTATTTGACCTTTATTTTGGAATTTATGATGAGTACCATCACTATAGATAACATCAGGAGTGAAAATTTATATAGGAATCATTGGGAAGATAGAAAGGGAGAATACATGATGTTAGTTTTGTCTAGGTTACTTTCACATATTTATTATTTTATCATATATTGTGAGACTTTTTGAGACTATAGTAATGACCCTATATTGAGGGAGAAGATGGTGGGTTTTTATATGATTGAATGTGGTCAATTATGTAGCGGTATAAACATGAGTGGGAGGCTTGGGATCCTTAATAATTATCTTTGGAATCCTTAAGTGAGAATGTGTGTTTAGGAAGAATATGTGTGGTAAAACTTGAGAGAAAATATGTGATTTAGATAATGATGTTTGAGGAACATCTATTGAGATGGAATAGTCAAGATGATGATGTGTATCCATCATTGATTGAGTTTATGTGGTTGAGAATATCATATAGGTTTTGGTGGGTAACCTTCCTTGAGTGATATGTGTTTGGTTTGGTGATGTATATGGGATATGGTGGTATTGTTTATGTCCTATGATATATTAGATACTGAGATGAATATTACTTATTGAAATGAGCTAAACTATGAATATTTGAGGTTTTTGGATTCTTGGTTAGCATACACCAACCACAAAACTTGTATGTTTTCTATTTTTTATATCGATTAGTGTGTACAACTTAATATATTTACTTTAAATATATTAAGAAACTTTTTGTTGTGTTCTATAGGGATTTATTACACAAAAAATACATGGGAACTCCGATGTATGTGAAAGTTTTTTATAAGTTATCATACTAAGTGAAAGGGACCTATAATAGATGATAGGGCATGTGATAATTTTTCGTGATTTGAGGAGATTCTAAGAAATACTCTGGGATATTTTTATACTATTATAGTTATAATATTTTTGATCTTTTATTTTCCTTTTTATTATATATTTATTTAACTTCCAAATATGGGGATCCCATTTGAAATGGTTATATGGTTGATTATATATTATATAAATATGTCATGTGATGTTTTCTTTTTATTTTCACTATGGTTTTTTATTTGTAGACACATGATATGAGGGGTATAGTCTCCCCATTGTATGGATTATTCACTCACCGCTAGTCAGAAGGCTCTTACGTACATGGAGTCACTCTTGTGGTCTTATAGAAAACAAACACTATCTTGGTGAATTATTTTAGGGTTTCACATTGTGGATAATAATCCCTTATCCTATAGGGGTAGTAAATAAAAACATTCCATGATTATAAAATTTTGTAGATAAATATTTTCATTGATTAATAAAATTATTAAAATCATGAAAAAATCATTTTAATCTGTCTATTAGAGAATTTAGATCCAATAAAAATGAAATTTGGTTGTGTGTATACAAAATTTTAGTGGTATTAATGGAGTTTTTCAGTATAATATATCAATGATATTTTATTAGTGGAAAAAATACTATAGTCTTACAGCTATTTAAGAATTGGTTAAACAAATGTATCTCCATGAAAAACCTATATAAAAAATATTATATTATATAGATCACCATCTATAGAAATATATCCAGGAGGATTATCATATATTGAAATGGTATTGAAGGATAAAAATGAATCACTCATGAGTGGAATGTTCCTTATGTCACATGGCATAAACATTTAATAGAATTATTTTCACTTTGACAATTGAAATATATCATTTATACCATTTTTAATGTGTTATATCTAGTAAAATTATATTAAGAGGGACTTAAATATTTCCAATGATGATGTATTTTTATAGGGGTTATATTCATGGTACATGGTGAGGACAAGAAAATAGCTACAAGGGGATACATATATTCTAATTTTCATAATGATTAGTTTGATCTAATTTCATGCTAAGGATAATGATTGTGTGGTGATTTATAAAAAAAATTGTGGTTTTTGATTATACAAAACCATGAATATTGTATATCTTAATGAATATAAAGAATTTTTATGTTTATTTATTGGAAATATTATCTCTTAATATGTTTTTATCAAGGACATGAAATTGCATTTAGTCTTTTAACACCTTGATATTTTAAAATATTTATATCATATTCAATAGTGAGCATGACACAAAAAAACTAAGAATATAGGGGAATATATAATTCTGATACTTTATGATATATTTATCTTTAAATTAATTAAATTTCTTTGATATATTTCAATGCACATGACACTATGTTTGAATGAAACACAATACTCTATTAAAATATTATTATTTTATAAATTCTATTATAACATAACCATTAAATTGGCATGTGTGAATAGTATTAACTAAATTAATAATGTTATATGGTTTAAATATATATAAAATAATAAAATGGATATCTATTTATTATTAATAAAATTAGAATCATTTGAATTAAAAATGAATGTTTTATAAAAAAACCAAATTTATTCTAAAAGGTGGGTTGGTCGTACATTGCACACATAATTTATAATTAATTTTTAAACATTAATAAAATTTGTTTTATAATAAAAAATTAAATTTTTAATATCCATATAAAAATTATTCTAGGGTGAAATTTTGGGAAATTTATAAAAATATTCATTTTTTGATGAATAATGAGAAATACTATAATTTATTTGAAAGCTACATTTTTGTTTAAATTTTTTATAAAGTAAAATCAAATTTTAAATTTTTTTAAAGTATAATTATTTCACACATACACAAACATTTATATATATATATAAAGTCAATTAAGGTCATTGGGATCATATTCATTTTGAATTTTGATATAAAATCTGTGTAAACTTTTGAACATTTACTATTTAAAAACTGACTGTCTCATCACATCTACGAGATTAATATTAAATTAAAATTTTCCACTCATGTGAATGGAATCGAAAAAAATTGATTCCATATTTTTAATAATAATAATTTATATTATATAATATTTTAATCATTATTTTTTACATTAATGAATGTAAAAAATAATAAAAATTAATTACTACAACTAAGGTAAAAATCGGTTTACAGGGGGTTAAACTAAAAAGATATAGATTAAAATGGCCTAGAAAATTATCCAAAAACTGATTTTATAGTTTTATTTCATCATTAACATGTTTAATTATAGGTAATACATCATTTTTTACCCTTCTGTCATGTGAAATACGTGGGTACACTTTTTTCATTTCAAATATTACAAGTGTGCCACTCACCTCATCTTTAAAAGGCCACCCCTCTTTTATATTCATTAAACCTTAAAACCCATTTAATTCATAAATTATTTTACCAAATAACTTAAAAAAAATCACTCACTTAATCCTATAAATATTATGTTTTATATAAATAGAACCTAAGAAGTAGCTTGGTGCAAACCAAAGTTTGTTATGCGAAGAAGAGGTTACATTTTTCAATGAGCGATTTTATTTTATTTCTTCTTCCACCTCCCTAAATTATTATTATAGAATTATGATATAATAAAATAGTAATATAACATATTATTATACGTTTTTATGTTTATTTAATGACCTAAAACCATCCCCACTTCTATCAAATGAGTTATGAAATTATCATTCTTGTGTACAAAAAACTACCACATTGCGAACCGATGTCATTCGATTTTCCATTACCACCAATAAGAGTTGGGTATTATTATGGGTATAAAGTATATATATGATAATTATAATATTATTATACCTTTTGAGTAATTATATAATATAAAACTTTTTTTACTTTCTATTCTATAGGAGATACAATAACATCATTGGTATGTACAGCGGATTACCGCCTCGCGAGGCGATGTGATTTGTTTTTCACTAACATCTTACATAGAAGGTAATAATGATACATTTAATGAATATAAATGATATAAATGATATAATTATCATATTAATTAATTATTTATAGTTATTAAAATATAATATATATCATTTTCTTTTTTACACTGAAAAATGTTAACTTTATTCAGGTACGTGTAGTCTACCGCCTTCATGAAGCGATGTGACTCTCTTGTCATCACCACACAATATAGATGATATATATTTAAGTATATTTAAAAAAATAACTTTTTATACATTACATTACGATCATTCTAGAATTATAAAATATTATTTACCTTCTTCCAAAAATGATCATTGAAAAATTGAAATGTTGTTCATACCTACTTACGACCTACCATCTCCATGATTGTAACATAGTTCATTTTTCATAACCATATTTCATGATTGGTTTTAAAATTATACATTAAGTAAAAAAAGTAACTATGTCATGATTATTTTTCTATATATGTTTACATAATTTCCACTTTTACCATAGTCAAACTACCAAATATAGTTTTGAAAAATAAGAAAAATATTTTCGAAACATATGACGTAAACATAATTGATTAAGTAATAATATATAACCTAGAAATAAGTGAACTAAAAGGAATAATAAACTTTAATATCAACCTCAATAATGTAAATAATTATGAAATTCTTATTTTTTTAGTAAGATAAAGAATATACGTGATGATTCAGACTTAAGGTAAGGGTTTCTCATCTCACTTTGACTTATGTGAGACATATTCCATATTCACCGCTTTTTTATTTTTTGTGATGTATACACTGACATTATGTTATGTTATATAATGAATTAATTTATATTCATGGTATTTAATTATTCATTTACTGTAATATTTTTTATGGGGATTATGATAAAATTTACCAGTGGTAAAAGTTTTTTTCACAATCTCATAATTATTAGTGATTTTTTTTGTTTGAGTCTATATTGGGGGAATTATTTGATATTTGTATCTTAAAATAAATCTATTTTTTCTAATTTTTTTATTCATTATATTTTTTATTTAATTGATCCATTTTACTACTATTTGGTGCTTAAAATTACTAAGAAAATGTTTTAAATAAATTGAAATTTATTTTTCCCATTAGACGAAAATCTTTTTCATCAAATCCCATGTTTGTAGAAAATGTTTTTTTTCATTTTTAAAATTATTTTTTAAAAAAATTCTACCCATTTTTTACTTTTTACAAAATTAATTGAAAATAATCATCACATCATTTTAAAAACAATGGCCTTTTGTATTTTACTGAAAATGGGAAAGGAACCTTTTTTTAATGTGTACGACATGAACATAATTTTCTAACATCATGACCAATAAATGTTTTAAATTTTATTTTTCAAATTTTAAAATGTTATTTTCAAATAAAAGGGTTTTAAAAAAATTAGGAACTTTTTCTTAAAACATTTTCAATGCTAAAAGGTTATTTTACTCAAAACATTAATATAGAAATATTTATAGTATTTCTACTCATTAATGACATGAATACATTATGATAAGTTTGAATAGGTATGTAAAATTTTATTACCATTTACCATATTTCTCTATATAGTTTCCGATTATGTTTATTGATTGAGGAATGTATTGACATTTTGTATCTTATATTTTTAATATGAATATTTATGTTGACTATTCTTCACCCATTTCATATGATGAATGAATTAGAATTTTTAAGTGATGGGAAGAGCCATTTATAGCTCATTGTTGCATTTTTAGGTCTCATGAGACAAAGTATATTGGGTTTTAGCCAATTACTTACATATTTATATATATGTCTTGGCATAAGGACTTGATGATATGTTTTAGATTTTATTTCATTCTATTTTTATGAATTTAGTTACTGATATTACATGCGATTGTTCGATTAGTTAGAATATATGTGCTTATGTTTTATACTAATGTGGTTATTTATATGGAATTGTTTTAACATCATTTATTTTTTCATATTATGCTCATGTTACTGATTAAATTCTATGGGTTTTAGTTATTTACCTTTTCATATGGACCAAGCGTTATATATTCATAAATTTCAAAGTACGATTACCCATTATAAGTATATGAGATCACACCTTTCTTATGTTTTATTTTCATTAGGATATGAGGTAGTTTTTTTAATTAATACACTGGGATAAAATAAGGGGAATAATAGAAATCTCAAAGAAAATTCTTTTTTTATTTTATGTCATAAATGTAATTCTAATTTTAACTATGTACATGGCATATCAATAATAATAACCTATTCGGTCCTTCATGATGCAATTTCATGAATCTTATTCCAATTTCATAGATTAGAAATTGGCTCTGATATACTAGTCATGAGGTCTCTACAGTTGGTATCAGATGAAGTTTAGTATAAACTTTGATAAATATATTTATGAAAACATAAACTAGGGAATATAACCTTATAATATACTTTGAGGGTATGTATATAAGAATATCCTAATATTTTTTAAGGAATAAATTATGTGGTTTTTCCTAGAAAATACAACCATGTTTAAATACTATAATTGGACGTGGTTCTGGAATAGATATTAATAACACTGAAAATGGTGCATTGGGTTGACCCGATCATTACTCGATGCATGAAAACATGCCTTTCTGTGCACCTATTTTGGAAATATTGGGGTATATTCTTGGGTTAATTCACATCTCATTTACAAACCATTATGAATGATTTTAAAATATTTTTATTATTTAAAAAAATTCCCAAAGAAACCATGTTTATTATTATGAAATTAGTTGTGCATGACTTTTTCACTTTATGTTCAGTATTTAACTTTTTATGGAATTATATATATTTTTTCACAGTGATATGATCTAATCTATTGTATACCATTATTTGGAAATTGTTCCAAGAATAAGAAATGGGAACTACATCAATGCACAAAATTTGAAGAATAACAATGATCACTTAATTTATGGGCTTAAGATAATATTTTTAAGGGAACAAGTCCCCCAAACATTTTGATAATATGAAGACATAATATCATATGGTAAAAATATGGATAAATAATTTTCTAAGTATTACAAATTCAAAGGTAAGCAAGAGAATAATATGATGGTAGTGAAAAAGGTGAATAAAGGGAAGAACGCAAAGACGGATTTTCCCACATGTGATAATTATGGAAATAAACAGCCTAATACATTATTAAAGGGAATTATATTTTTCTATATAAGTGTGAAGAGAAATAAAATCATGAATGTGATACAACGGTAATTAAAAATGTTTATAATGTTCAATTATTCAACTATAAGGAGGTGTAGTGCTATAAAAATGAATTCTTGAAGTATCAAAGGAGTATAACTCAAAATAAGTAATGAATCATGGTAAATATTATGATATTACCGCATAAGAAGTGGAATGATCAAAGTTATTATGTTTGTATTCAATAATTATTTAATTTTATTCTTTTATGAATTATAAATTGGTTATGATAATTATGAAGTGTATAAGGAATGTGTTGTAGTACTTTATCATTAAGGATTTGAAAGTGTATGATGAACGATTTAGATGACCAAGAAAAATGAGTTAGTGGCATGTTGAAATTCTTATAAAAAATATGACTGAGCTAAATATAACCCTTAATATATTTTTTATGTTGAGATAATGATGTTGGGATATTTAATTATTAATATGGATAAAGTAAATTGAATTGTACTGAATACATTGAAACTTATTAATGATTTTTTGAATTTTTTTTATTCTATCATTGATGGAGTTAAAAACCATATTTTAATTTAATGAATATATCCAAAAATCTATGTCTTATTTAATAAATAAGGTATCAATCATGTTTTCAATAAATTTTTATGGTAATTCAGGGTTTTTTATTTTTTAATAAAATACATGATGACGGTATTCACATGTTTATTATGTGAATATTAATAGATAATTTATCTTTTTTGAGATATTTATGATAAGTATATTTTGAAAATTTTGTTACGTAGTTTCTAATTTTTTTGATCTTAATATTTTTTAAGGGTCATAAGGATAACCATTTATGAAATGGTTTGAGTTGAACTTTGGATAAGGTTTTAGATATTAATGTATTACTTCACCATATGATGATTTATACATATTGGATAACATATACTAAACATTTTGATAAAATAATAACTAGAGATCTGGGTAATGAATTATCATTTTATTATGGGTCTTACGATCCATTAAAATTGAATTTTAGTTCTTCAGGAATAAAAAATCATTTTTTGATATTCAATTATTAGAGTAAGTGGAGAATTAGAAATTGATCATAGAACAAAAAAAGGATGAAATTGTGCTTATGGGATAGGAAAATATCAAGTAAGTATATTTCCATATATTCAAAAATAGTAAAATAATTCATCAATGCTAGGAATGGATATTGAAACAATATGTTATCCTAATACCTTTATTTAGGTTGAACCAATGGTATTTTAAATCATTGATGTTTTATGGTATTTAGGTCCTTATCATTCCATTTATCATTTAGTTTCTTGTTATTAATAACCTCTATAATTATCTGTAATAATTTTCTCTTTACTTCTATGTCCATATGTTTAATTTCCACCCATGTTATCTGTCTAAGAAACATAGTTTTGTTTTATTCCATATAAACTTATTATTTTATTTTCTCTCCAATTAAGAGGAAAATTTATTAATTTTTTGGGTTTGAAACAATGTAAATTTCAAATATCAAACCCTTTATTTTTAAGAGGAAGATTAACCTACGAGGAAATAATTTATTTAGAGTCGGAAGAATTTAACACCCCAAGATTTTAAAAAATGAATATAAAATTTGATAGTGTGTGTGACACACAAAAAAATATTATAATTGAGTATAAAATATCAATATATATGATATATTTATTTTTAATAAAAATAAAATTATTCGATATATTGTAATGCATGCAACACCAGGTGTGAATGAATAACTCTGAGAAGGGAGGTCATTCGTCTTTAATGGTTATTGATGGGCCACTGAATGAGGGAACTCCCTCTTTTGCTGATGTTGTAGCTGGAAAGAAACTTGTTAATAAACAATGTGGGGTAGACTATAGTGGGGAAGTGCTTAATGTAAAACCATCACTTCCTACTACTCATATGACTTCGTGGGAGATAACTCCTAAATGGGGTGATGTTGGTAGTCATGATGGTGATTTTTCTGATCCTAAAATGTTATTGGAGGAAATATTTCTGTCGAAAGGGAAACTAAATCCTTGTTCTATTAATAGGGTCCTTTATATTGGAGTTTGGTAGCATACTCTACCTATATAGGTTGTTCATAATGGTTCTATAAAAGTTAATTTTTATCAGGATCATGTGGAAACTCCTACACATGATTCTGTTTTTTCTATGGATCCTCTGAAGTATGTTTCTCCTTATGGTCATGATGCTTCCAGTGCACCTGCAGTTACGGGTATTTCCTCTTGGTTTCAGGTTGTATATCATATAGCTATGAATGGTTTTTCACCTCTTGTTACTCCATTGTTACAGCCCTTGTAGTCTGAGGTTATGTCTATAAATTATTGTTTCACTGATTCCATTGTAATCTTCTCTAAGGAACATCATGTGATGTCTGCACCTACTACTTTTTCTGATTTTGTAACTTCTATCTTGGGTCAGTGGGCCTTTTCACATAAATATAAACCAACACCTTTGCAAACCCCTTTGAATGTGGGCTTACATAACACAGGTACTATAAAGAACAATTTCTTTACCATGATGGAATATATAAAATCTTCATACTTTTATCGGTTATATAGAGAGAGAAGGTAATGTAAAGGAAAAACTTATTTACCACCTCCAGTGACTAATTATTCTGGTGTCAAGAAGGTTGGTTCTAAAGACATGCAGATAGGGAATCCCTCAACGGAGGAAGTCCAGGTGGATGGGATGTTGACTAAAGGTGTGAAATGGGATGATTCTACTCTCACTGACCTGGTGGATAATCAAAGTGGTTCTCAGATTGCTTATGAAATTGATGAACTGGCGGATGTCGATTATCAAGGTGGTTTGTGGAAGACCACAAATCAATGGCGAAGTGGAAGACATCCTAGAGGTCGTGGCATATTTTTTGGATGAGGTGGTAGAAATAAAGGATGAGTTTATTATCTATCTTTTGTGTTAGTGGAGTTTTTCTCCACTTTCATCTTGAAGATTCCTTTTTATATTGTTTATCTTTTCTTATAATAAATTTTAGGGATCATAAACATTCTCCATGGTCTACACTATTTGAATTTTTATTTAAACATTACCATTATAGATTTACCATTAAAATAGCTGGTATGAATATTTATAAATAAATTATTAAAATTATATGATATAAAAATATATAAAATAATTAAAGTGAATAATTTTTTACAAGGGATATAATTAGAATCATTTGAAAGAAAAAGTAATGTTTTGTAAAAAACGATATTTTTTAAAAGGCACTTTAGTTACGTTTTACACACATAATTCATAATTATTTCTTTTACCAATTTTAGAAAATAAATTTTAAAAAATAAAACTATTTTCTAAAATATAAATGTCAAAATTATCTTTATGTGTATCTTTGTTTTTTTTTGAAAAGTTTCATTTTTTGAAAAATAGTGAAAATACTGATTTTTATTTTAAATTTATATTTTTATATACATTATTGATAAAGATAATTTATATTTTAAATTTAATTTAAATTAAAATTATTTAAATTATAATAGATTAATAAAATTTAGTTCATTTATATCATTTTCATATTGAATTATGATATAAAATCATTTTAAACATTTAAATATTTTCTCTTTGAAAACCCACTTTCTCATCACATCTATGAGGGTAATTTTAAAATAAAATTTTCCACTAATTTGAATAGAATTTTTAAAAATGGAATAAATATATATAATAATCATATTTTATAATATATAACAAGGTCATCATAATTTTTAACCATAATCAATATTAAAAACAGTATAAATTAATTATCGTGGTTAAGGTAAAAATGGGTTTACCGGGGGGTTAAAATAAAATATATAAGTGTTACAATGACCTAAACAATTGTCCAAAACATATTTCATGGTCATATTTAGAATTTATAATCTCTAATTATATATAATACTCATTTTTATCCTTTTTAATGTGAAAAACTTGGGTATATCTTTTTTTAAATTACAAATCTGCAACTCACCTCACCTATAAATAGTCACCCATCTCCTCTCTTATTCTATATGTAAAAAACTTTTTATTTAGAGGATTATTTCCAAAATAACTTCCAAAATTACATCTACTAATTATATAAGCATTATTTTTTTTAAAATCAAGCATAGGAAGGATTTTGGTTCAAACCTAAGGAAGTTACCTAAAAAAGAGTTAACATTCTTCAATGAGCATTTTTATATTATTTTTTTCTCCACCACATTAAATTATTATTAAACCATGATGATTTAATAACATCATTATATTACATATAATTAAATGTTTTATGTTATGTAAATTAACTACAACTATCCCCACTTCTATCAAATAGGTTAAAAAATTACCGTTCTTGTATTCAAGGGACTACCGCCTAACAAATCAAGGTCATTCATTTTTACATTATAACCTCTCGTGTTTGGGTATGACTATGGGTATAAAGTATATAAATGATATTTATAACATAATTATAAATTTGGAGTCATTATATCATATATAAATTTTTAATTTCCATTCTATAGGGGATACAATAATGTGACTTGCGTGTAACGTGGAATACCGCCTCATGAAGTGATGTGATTCATTTTCCACTAACTCTTTACAAGGAAGGTAATAATGATAAAGTTAATGAATATATGTGACATAAATAAAAAAATTAATATATTGATTAAATATTTTTCATTCTGAAAATACAATATATATCATTTTATTTATGGCACTGAAAAATGATAATATTGTTCATGTTTGTGTGGACTACCTCCTTCACGAAGTGATGAGAATATTTTGTCATCACAAAGACACATTGATGATATAAATAAGAATATTTAACAAAATAATATTTTATAAATGAAAATATTATATTTGTGGAATTTTAATAAATTACTTACCTTCTTTCCATAATGGTCATTGAAAATTGAAAATGTTACTCATGCGTATGTATGAACTACCGTCTCCATGATTGTAGAAAAGTTCATTTTTTTTAAAAAAATTATGTTTGGTTTTAAATTTATAATTGATTTATAAATATGATAACTATTTCACGATTATTATTCTTTATATTTTTTTTTAATAATAACCAATTTAACCATATTCAACTTACCGATGTCATTTTTGAAACATCAGGAAAATATCATCAAAAAATATAACAAAAAAAATGATTAAGAAATCATATATAACATGGTAATAAGTGAAATAAAACAAATAATAAAATTGAAAAGGTTTATTTACCAATAAAATAATTAACATAAGCTTATAATTCTGTAAAATAAAGAATGTAAGTGATAATTTGGACATAAGGTAATGGTTTTCTCATTTCACATTTATATCTATAAGATATGCGTCATATTCAAAACTTATTTCTTTTTGTGGGGTTATATATACTGAAATTTTTGTATGTTATATCATGAATTGATTTATATTCATGGTTTTCAATGTTTCATTTAAATTTGGTTCTTTTTTGGATCTTATGATACAAAATTTATCAAAGTGGTAATGGTTTATTTCATTATCTCATTGTTATTCAAGATTATTTTTTTAGGTAACCCTTGGGGTAATTATTTGAAATTTTTATATTAAAAAAAATTATTTGAATCAGATATGGTTATTCATGACCTTTTTCATGTAATAGTATTATCTCCCTCTCTTTGGTCTAAATTGACTAAGAAAATATTTTTAATAAAATTTGACTTTTTTCTCTCTTTTGTCAGAAATCCTTCTTCATCAAAACCGATGTATTATGAAAATGATTTCAAATATGATTTTAACCTTTTGAAAATAATTTATAATAGAAATATTTACCCATTTTTATTTTCAAGTTTTTTTTAATGTAATATTCTAATAATTTTCAAAACAATGATAATTAGGATTTTACCAAAAATATGAAACAAATCATTTTTAAGGTGTAGAACATGAAAAAGAATTTCAACCATCGTGAATAATAAATTTTTAAAAAATTATTTTATAAATTTACAATGGTTTTTTTCAAATATATTTATTTTTGAAATATTTTGTGAACTTTTAGTTTTGATTTTTTTCAATGTTAAAGGGTATTTTTCGAAATGTTTTAAAGATATTTTTATGGTTTTCTACTCATAAAAAAATCAAACCTTTATTGAACTTAAGATACACTTGGTATATATTGTATTTATATCATCCTTATTATTTATTTGGATAGTTTATGATCATTTTGAATGAGGATGTATAATTTTATTACCATTCACCGTATTACTTTGGATGATTTATTATTATGTTTATTGATTGGGGAAAGTATTAACATTTCGTATTCTAGTTTTCAATTCTAATGTTTATGTTTATTGTGATTCACCCATTTAATATTAGGAATGCATTGAAATTTGTATATGGTGGGAGGGGCCTTCTATATCCCTTCAATTAATTGACAGGTATCGTGAGATAAACTGGAATATGTTTTGGCTGATCCATTTCCCATTTATAAAGATATATTTATATAAGGCCTCCACAGTATTAAATTTATTGGAAAAGGGCCTCAAAGGTATGGTTTAAATGTGTAAAATTATTCATTTCATCATTATGAATTTTTTTAGTTATATTCCAAGAGATTATTTTATTAGTTTGAATATACATGGTTATATTTTATTCTAATATGACTATGTATATGGAATTATTTTGTCATTATTTATTCCTACCATATTATGCTCAAGTTATTGATTAAATGGAATGTGTTTCAATTATTTACTATTCAATATTAATTATTCCATATTTATTCATTGCATCTATTGTATTATTAACCTTGATGAGCATCTAAGGTCACCCATTTTTTATGTTTTAGTTTCCCCATGAAATGAATAAGTGTTTTTTGATTGGCATGTATGGCTACACTAAGAGGAAAGAATTTATTCTGAAAGAAAATTCGTTATATATTTTATCATTTAAAATGTAATTTGAATTTTGATTATATATCTTGTTTAACAATAAAATTAAACTATTTAGTCATTTAAGATGTAATTTCTTTTATTTTATAACAATTTAATAAACTATAAACTTTCTTTGAGCTGCTAGAACTGGTTTTGTTATAAGTTTTATATCCCTAAATTCAACTGTTGTAAACCAGGATATAGAAGAATCACCTTAGTAGAAGCATGAATATCATATACCAAATATACTTATATAGAAAATATACTTATATATTACTGAAATGAGAATTCCATTAATTAATTTATCTCATAAATGGGTTATAAAAATTCATGTCTCTAATAAGAACTAAGAGATTCCAATATAATATTTTTAAAACTATGTCATGTGGTTTTGATATATCAGTCAGATGGGATATAAATTTTGTTTAAATATCAATTTTTAGGTGATCATAATCATTGATACTTAATATAATTATGTTCTCACTTGGTGATCTCTAATAAGGGACTTCATGAAGATATACCCCCAAATAAGAACACTATATAAATGATGTTTAATTGGGTGTTCCGATATTTGATAATGTGTATTTTTCCTTGGATATAAAAAATTATAAATGCATATAATATTTTATGTACATTAATACTTTACAAAAAAAAATTATGCATTTAATCCTGGTAATATAACTAGTAATGGGTGTATCATTATTGGAATGAAATTGATTTAATAATTAGGATAGAATTAATCCCTTTAGAGATAGTGAAGAGGATATATTTGTCCCTTTGATTGAGATAAGAAAGTCTCTCTGTAATCTATAACCAAGGTATATTGTAGAGAAAGTTTTCTCTATATATAAAATAATTATAAATCATGTTGAAAGGGTTATATTATATAGTATAATTAATTGGAAGGTTTGTATTTTTGTTCTTACGAAATATCCTTTTCTCCAGGTTGTCCATAATGTGTTACTAAATACCACTCTTGATCTTTAGGTTATACATACTTTCATTGAGAAAAATATAATATATGATCACAAACTAATTCTATATAAAATAATATTATATTCATTTGAATATAAGTTTAGGAATAAATTTATTCTTAATTTACAGAATGATATTTATCAAGTTACATTGATCATAAATTCAATCACAAGACTATTCAGGTAAAGAATAAGTGATTAGAATTTTATTTATATTTTATTTATATGATAAATAAAAAATATATATATTTAATAAAAATATGATTGAATATGTTATTTATTTATACATATATAAAATAAGTGAATAAAATAAATACTTATTTATAATTTCAGTGAATATACTATATATTAATTAGAAAATTATAATTTTATTATTCAATATTATATTATATTTGTGGGTGGATTTAGATGAAGTTAATAATCCAATAAATATAATTTTAATATGATTTAAATCAAAAAATAAATATTTATTTAAGAAATCATATTAGATCAATTCATGTTGTATAAAATAATAATAATAATAATAATAATAATACTTTATTAAAGGTGACATGATATTTTTTGAGAGATATATTTAAAGAAAATGGAAAAGGTGAAATTATTATAGTTTTAATATATGTATAAAAACTAAAATATTTTTTTTGTTTGAAATATGATTCCCATTTTTTTTTCTAATTCTCCTCTCAAGGGTTATAGAGTGAATTATAGATAATCTATCCTTTATCTAAGGATTTTAGGGAGATAAATAAGATATTTCTAGATATGATCAAGAATGAATAATGTGAATATTTTGATTCCCACAAGCTATTATATGAAATATAAAAATGGAGTTATAAGGTATATATAAAACAAATGGATGAAAAATGAATTATCATTTGTATTCATAAAGTTATTATGATATCATGATGATTGGTGATCAAGTTCATGACATCAATGATGAGTGAAAATAAAATTGGAAATATATCACTCAAGTCAGTTATTTTATTTAGATAATTATTTATAAATTATGCAAGATGATCCTATTAATGTGTTTTGAAAATTTTATAACACCCGAATATTTAATAATTTTTTTCTTTAAATGATATATTCGAGATCTTGTGTTGTACACAACATCACGCTTAAACAAACAATGATATACTCTTATTTAAATATGAATATTGTGGTCAGGCCATTGGTATGATGGGAAAGAATAGGAGTAAAAATATTATGAATTATATACAGAAAATTTTTCATAAATAAATTTATTTTTAATCATACATTAAATATTAATTTTTTTTAAATGAACATAAAATATTTTGAAGGAAAAAAGTGAAAATTTTAATAAAAGTGTTTTTAAGTGTGAAAAATATTTTTGTCTTGATTGATTTTTTTATTAATTATTAATAAATTATGAAATAATTATATTAAAAATAAATTTTATTTAATTAACACTCATATATTTATAAATATTATACAAGGAATGAAAATAAAGTCATTTTATGCCTAAAACATTTATTTTCTTCAAAAATGGGTTCTATTGCATTTTGTACTTAGATACTATAATGAATTACTTCCAATTTTAGGTAAAATGTGTGAAAAATTGGACATAATTTTTTCAATCAAAATTTAATAATATTCTTATGATTATTTTTTGGGAATTTTCTGAAAAGTTATATTTTTTGTGAATATGAAAAATATTGATTTTTGAAAGACTAAATGTTTTTCATTAAATCCTATATTTTCATTGTCCCCTTGTTTATAGAATTTTATATTAATGTAAAATAATATCCATATTATATAATATAATCTAAATATTTCTATAGGAATAAACATTATATTATTTTTTTTATAAGCTCATTCTTTTGCTTAAAATCCCAATGGACTAAAAAATAGATTCTCAATTTTTTATGCATTTGTATTTAAATTTATTTCTAAAACATCTATAATTCTAACCAAAAAATATTTATTTCAAATTTAGAATCATGATTTTAATTTTTTTTAAATAGGTCCATTTTAATTGTATTCATTATAAATAGTACTTTTTGTAAATATCTTTCACCTCGATAAGGGCAAAACAAGTAAAATAATAATAAAACTTTGTAATATGGCCTCAAAATATCCATAAAACATATATTTAATGTATTTTATAAGTTTTTTCAACTATTAAAATCTATGGTTTGAAAATTTGGAAGTCTATTTCCATTTTTCATTGATTATAAACTTTTTATTATTTTAAGTGAAGAATAAATACAAAATGTGACTCTCTTTCTTGTAATATGAATAATATACTTTCATCTAAATAAAAAGAAGTTATTTATATATTATAATTTTTTATTTTTAACATTTATATATTATTTTTATGAAGATAAATTATTTAAAAAAATTTGTAATTATATAATTACCTTAAACGCTTATAAAACATTGATGCAGTGTATATGCAAACAGTGAAAGAATCGTGGTGAATGATAAAAAATGAAATTAATATGTTTTGGTTGAATTGTTTTATTACATGAATTTTATAGATAATTTTAAATTTTAATAAATTTTAATTTTTTTTATTTGAATTATATTTACAACTTTGTGTCTTTGAAATCAAATTAAATGAATTGTCCCAAAAACAAATTTAATGATATTTTTTGATAAAAAAATTATTAAATAATATAAGAAAAAATAAAATATTTAAATAAAAAACATGGGATGTGAAATGATCTAAAATTTTATCTATATATCATTTGGGATCAAAATTCATCCTTAAATTTTTATTTATATCCGCTAAAGAGTGAAAATAGAGTTACTGCTATTAAACTTAAAAAGGGTTAAAGAGTGGGTAAAACAAGAATAAAAGGTTTAAAATAAAAGTAAACTAGGTATAAATTCTATTTTATGATGTTATTTCCATATCATAAGGTATTAAATTTTTAATTATTTCCATTTTGTTCCAATTTACATTATTATGATATTTATTATACATTAAGATTCTTAATATTAATAACTATGGCATTCCCCTAAATTACAAAAGAGAACCTCCTCTTTAAACTTTATTACATAATTTGAACACTTTATGCCATAAAAAATAAAAATAAAATTCTAGGATATCTATCCAAATATTATCCTTCTTGGTCTTACCATAATATATACCTAATAAAGATTAAGGTAAAATCCAAGGGAGGTTTTACAAAGAGAGGTATAATTATTTACTGACCCTTCCTTGTTTATTTGTTCTTCTACCTCTATAAAATATTTTTTCACAATGATAATATAATATAATAGTCATTTTAAATAAACATTTATTATGGTATAAAAATTTTCCATCTTCATTTTCATCATATGAAAAGTGAATGTATTGTTTGTTCATACATGTGCATTACCGCCTTCATGAAGAAACATGTTTCATTTTTAATCACCCCTTACAAGGATGATTATTATGATGGATTTAATGAATATGTAAATATATATATATATATATATATATATATTATTAGTGAAATAATAATTACTATATAAATATAATATATTACTTACCCTATTAACCTTTCATTTGTTGAAAAATGACAACGTTGCTCATGTGTACATGAGGAAAACCACCTCCCCAAAGCGGTATGAATAATTTTTAATGTACACCTTTCATGGAATATTATAAAATTTTGTTTAATATATAAAAATGATAAATATGTTATGATTTATATTATTGATATGATGTAACCATGATCCCTTTGACCATTTGCAACCCACTGAAGTTGTGTTCCAATTATGAACACAACATACTAAAAATACCAAACATGAACTTAACTGATTTAATAATTATATAAGGAAAAAAAATAAATGAAATAAAATGGATAATTTTAAGGGAATAAAATGTAAATTTTTAATATTTATAAAACTAATATTTTATTATTATATAGAATTTAATGTATGTACATAGCATGTTAGACTAGAGGTAAGGTATTTTTTCATTAAAAACTTATTTTAATAGTTTTTTTTCTATTTTCCCAAAATATATATATTATTTAAAATTTTATATGTATATTATTATTATAAAAATATATATTTTATTATTAATTTTAATCCATGTTTTAATTTTTCTAAATGGTTTTAAAATGTTACTATTTAATATTTTCTGAACATGTTATTTTTGATATTTTTACAAAATTGTGAAATAAATATATTTTTTAATGTTTAAAACATGAGTGGAATTTGTTTCCATCATAAAAATTATTATTTGAGAAGATATATCTTCATTTTTTCATGGTTTTTCAAAATAATATCATATTTCCTATCATTTTGGGATTTTTTAATTTTTTTGAATGAAAAAATATTTTTATCCTTATGTTTGCATAAAGCACCAATGGGTTCCTATATATGCATTAAAAATAATATTTATGATTTAAATAAATTATTATAAGTGATTTATATATGATATGACCCTTTTAAATTATTCATGATTATGGGTGAGCCCGATATAGCTCTCCAATGCATTGGGTAATGATCATGTTTTTGGAGAGATTGTATTGGAATTAACAGAGTATATTATTCAATTTGTAAGAGTAAATTTAAGATTGATTGTAAGAGTGATATGAATATGATATTACAAAGAATCTACATGGTCATTCTATGATTTAAAATGATTTTTCATAAATGTATATTGGTTTTATAAGGTAAGATACTTAGCTTTTTTAAAAAGTTATGTTTATGCCCCCTTTTAAGGGTGAAGAGTATGTTTTTCAAGAAAATTTTTTCATGAGTACCCATGTTTTACATGAAACACTGATGATTATATTATTTTATGTTAGGATTTATTATGATATGTTTTGTGAAATTATATTTGATATGATTCTTATTTATTGAGTTAGAAAATGAATATTTGATTTCAATGGTTATTTTATAAAAGGAAACAATTTCTTATGGGATTACAAAATTTTCAAAATATAGTAATGATTTTATTTTATTTTATTTATATAAATTATTGATAATTTTCTACTCATACCAAGTTTTAAAATATTTTTCATAGGGATTAATGATGAGTAGAAATGTTAATAATGTTTAAGATACAGATATGGGAGTTAACTCGAATGAACTAAGTGTTTCATTACAAAGGAATTTTTTTTTGGAAAAATGGTTACTCTATTGAAATGACCATTTTTTATTAATTTTTTACCTAATTCTATAAAAATATAATCCTAAAATATCCTTGAAAAAATAAATTGAAACCATTTTTTTAAATATTTTAATTATGTGGTTTTTAAGTTAGAAGTACATATAAATTTCATTAACATCCCTATACTACTATTATTGGTTATTTTATATTATTATTATTATTATTATTTTAGGTAATCATGAGTTTTTGGTCTGTGGATTTGAAAATTTTGATGTTTTAGGTTTTTGTATGGATTGCACATGGTTAAAAGAAACCAAATAATAGGCGTGATATGGGTTCTGAAATAGCTATAATGGTGTTTTCAATTGTTAGAGTATGGATTAGAAAACTATGCGGCCAAACTGTGCAGGTCCTATTGTATGTCTAGTGCTAGCTTCACATTTGGTGTATGGTTTAGAAAATTATGGAGCTTAATATTAAAAGCTGACCAGATTAAACTTAATATTAAAATTCCTTTTGACCATCCTCAAATTAAATAGGTTATAACCCCTCAACAACCTCATGTGGTTTAGCTGAAGCTAGGGAACATAAAGGGGAGATATTCCTCCCATTATTCCATATTTAGATCTCCTTATCATTGGGGTACAAATGGATTCCTAGTATAAATCCTTCCCTTCTACTTCTCCCAATAAAATTTTATTCTTATTATCTTTTCCATTACACAAATTTTTGGGATAATGTAAAAAGGATTAAGGTTTGGGTTTACACTAATTTTTTATTTTGGGTGTCTAGTTATTGAGGTGAATTTTTTTTTTCTTGGTTTGGTGTTCTCTACTAAAGGAAATACCTTTTAGTTTGATACTCATTGTTTTTTTGTAGGTGTTTCTATTTTCCTATTTTTTTCTCAATTTGTATGATTCATAGCTTTTGAAATTATTTTTATATAACATTATAATTATGTATGTTACCTATAATTTTTCAACAAAATGTTTTATGAATATTTTAGCATAGTATAAAAGGTTTATTGATTAATTTCAAATGGAATGTTGAAATAAACATTCATGATTTCCATTCCATCTATGAAATTCTCTTTAGGAACATTCAAATTGTTTTGATTATAAATATGGGAAATTATATCTATATTTCGGTTTTGAGGAAAAAGTTCATGTTTAAAAGAATGGATTGAAAAGGTATGGGATGTTGATTCCTTAATGACATATAAATAATGTCTTAAATGTTGAGTTATCAAATAAATAATAAGAAAATTTTATTATGAATTAATATTTCTAATGAATTTATATTTGGAACCTTATAATCCAAGTGTATAGAAATTTTAGAGACCCTCCTTGACTTATCCTTGTATTTAAATTATCATTATGGATTTTTTATTATATTGTGATGACTGTGTTACGTGTAAGAGGATGTTTTCTATAAGGGTGTTTGAGGTGAGATACGAGGAATTTATTGTAAAGACCCGCAAATTTCAAGGAAATTTTTTTTCTTAATTTTCTTTGGAATTTTACAAGAGCGCAGCTTTAGACGGCACCTGATTCCGAGGCCCGGTGTGCCCGGAATCAATTTCCGAAGTTTGGCTCGGGTACGTTCAGTGAACGGACGAGCGGGTTTTTCTATCTTTTGAACCGGTGCCCGGAATCAAATTCTGAGGGCACCGATGAAATCGCAGCGCCGGTATTTGCTTAGAAACGCCTCTTCCGGAGTTGCGTTTGCTCAGACGTGGTTTTTAAATTTTGCGGCTTTAAGTCAGAAATAAAATAAAGTTTGTGCGACAACTTTATTCTATTTCACTTAAGCTGCTTGGAAGCCACTTGAAGCCACTTAAAGACGGCTTGAACTGAGTTGAACTGGATAGGATGCTATCCAGAAATATCCTACCCTCTTGGTAGGATATTTGTGAGGCAGGGCCCGCACGAGCCCCGCCGTTTCTTTCGCTAAGTAACGCACCCGCGAAAACCCGTCAAAGTAACTGAAAAGTCAACCGACGCGTTTTCTTTAATTCTTAACAGACCATTTAATTGGGCGGTTTATTTCGTGAATTAAATGGACTGTTTCTTCGTGAATTAATTGGGTCGTTACTTATGCGTTTTACGTTTGTTGGCAAAATAATAAAATAGACAAACTTGTCTATTTTGGAGGATTGCTATCGTTGTGCAATTCCTCTGAGCCTCCACCCTCTCCGCGAAGAACGCGAAGAACGCGAAGAACGCGAAGAACGCCGGAACCGGAATCCGACGACGCACGATCCGCGACGTCAACAGCTTTTCCGCGACCTTCTTCTTCTTCTTCTTCTTCGGTGCCTCTTCTTCCGCGGCGAACATGCGATCGGTGGTTAAAGGTGAGAATCGAAACTTCTAAATTCTCCCTTCTTAATTTCAATAACAACGGATTTAATTAATTAAATCCGTTTGTTCTTGATCCGGAGATTGGCGACGCGACGCCGGATACCGCGACGACGCGACGATCTCCTTCTTCCGTGACGAGCGATTCCGCGACGACCTCTCGTCCGACGACGACTTCGAGGTAGGGATTTATTTTGGAAAAGTTACCCCTTTTAAATTCTCTCGTGAACGTTCTTGAAAATTTAAAAAGCCGGTTCAAGCGAACAATTTTATCTTTAAATAAAATTGTTGGATCATGTGTTGATCATCTTATTCTTTTCTCCCGTTGTTTATGATTAACGCGGAGGGAGCGGGTCTAACGAACAAGACCCGGCAACCCTCCGCCGATCTTCCCTTTTTGTGCGGATTTGGCGGACGACGACGAACCGTGCGGCAAGGGCAATCCGTTGTTTCCGCAGTGAAGATCGTCCCCCGGGAGGAGCAACGGCGCAGACGGGAAAGGAATCGGGCCACCGGAGCATCTCCGGCGGCCCGCGGAAGGCGGCGGCGGCGCGGGTCGCCGGCGCGGCGGCGCCGGCGACCGGAGGCGGCGGCGCCCGGCGCGCCGCCATGGAGGAAGCCCGCCGCGGCTGAAGCCGCGGCGGCGGCGGCCGGTTCCGCGGCCGCGCGGAACCGGGAACGGACGCGGCGGCCCGGCCGCGTCCGCGTGACAGGCGGTTCCCCCCCGCGGGGGCCGCGTTTCTCCAAATGCCGCGGGTCAAACCCGCGGCGGCAGCCTGTTCGGCCGCTCGGCCGAAGCCGAGCCGGCCGGTCCGGTCGGCCGGGCCGCGCCCAGGCCGGACCGGACCCGGCCGAGCCGGTTCGGGCCGGGTCGCCCCGGGCCCAGAACCCCCGTTTCGGGCCCTCTTCGGTCTTTCGCCCATATCTTGGGCCTGGGACCTCCGATTGACGAACCGTCAGCGGCTACGCGATCCTTGGATCGAGACGGTCGTTTCGGTATATTATACTCAAGGTTTCGGAAGACTTTGGGTTCGGCCGGGTTGGTTCGTACACGAAACCAACCGGGCCCTCGGAGCGGAAACGCTCATAACGTGAGCTACGGACGTCCGATCGACGTACCGTCAGCTGTGGTAGATTCCTCTAAGTGAGACGGAACTTTTGGCATACTCCGCCCGAGGATCGGATACAGGCGGAGTACGGTCGGGTTGGTTTTGCCCTAAAAACCAACCGGGCCCCTGGGACGAAAATGCCAATAACTCTCAGACCGGGCGTCCGATTGACGCGCCGTCTGTCGCGTTGAGATCCTGTTGTCGATACGGAACTTTTGGATACATCAACTTCGGACTACGTGTCAGTTGATGTATCAGCCTCTCGGCTCGTGGAGCGGACCCTCCTAAACGAGCTCGCTTTGTGCGGGAACCCTAGCGCTGGCTGTGACTTCGACGACAGAGCAGAGATCCTCCGTGGACTGCGACGACGGCAGAGCAGAGATCCTCCGTGGACTGCGACGACGGCAGAGCAGAGATCCTTCGTGGACTGCGGCGACGACTGTGCAGAGATCCTCAGTGGACTGCGTCGACTACTGCACTCAGCGATCCTACGTGGATCAGTGCTACCGGTTCTGTGTGAGCCTCTGCCTACAGGTTCTGTGTGAGCCCGATCCTATGTGGGTCCTTACTACCGGTTCTGTGTGAGCCACTGCCTACAGGTTCTGTGTGAGCCCGATCCTGTGTGGGTCTTTTGCGGGGGTTAGTACCTATCGATCCTTCGTGGGTCCGACGACTTAGATGGATCAGTGATCATCTTTGACGTCATCTGAAAAAGTATACCCGGTTGAGCTGAATCTTATGTTACTCTCCTTTGTGGATTGTGTTGAACTATCCTTTGTGGATTTACTGTTTACTCTCCTTGTGGATTTGAGTCTTGCTTTCCTTTGTGGATTGAATTGTTCTCGAGCTCGTGAGCAGAGCTAGAAATGGGGACTTAGGTATATGTGTGGGCATATACCTAAGTCGAGTCAGATGTTACTTCGTGATTGCATCTTTCTTTTGTGCTATATCCTTTGTGGATTTCGGGAGACCTTCGGGGGTCTCGGGGTCCTTACTGAGTAGCTTGTACTCACCCCTGCACGGGCTATGCCCGCACCTTGTTGTGTTGGTTGCAGACGACGGACAGCGCTGATCACGGTTGGGGCGTGGAGCAGGACGGTACCTGAAGGTGGACCACTGGGCGGGACGTACTCGGAGCGGACGTGGGACCCGAGGAGCCTGGAGGCTATCTGTACCCACCCTTCAGGTGGGATTGCCAGTGGACGACACGAGGCCGCCGTCTTTTCTTCAGTTGCTGTACTTTACTTTTCAGTTGTACTTTACAGTTGGGCTTGTATTTCCGGCCCCTTTACTTTTCTGCACTTTACTTTCCGCTTGCTGACTCTGTGTGGTTGTTACTTATAAAGGCAATGTCTTCCCTGTTTACTGGGATTTTACGCCTTGGTGCTAGTCGCCAGCCCCTGGCCTATGGAAGGCGGGCTTGGGGTAGTCACGGCACGGGCCCCGAGGACGGGTCGTGACATTTATTATGCTTTATTTGTAAAGTTGTATTGTTTTTATGATCTCATAAATTTTTTATTATTCATGGGAATTAGGTACCTTGGTGGGAGACCATTATTTTTGTTACACTAGTTCAGAACACACATGGGCTAGTGTCCCCTGTAGTTTGAAATACAGTTGTGTGGGGAGATCCCCCAATGATTCTTTTGTGGGCAAGTCAGGTGGCTTGGGTGTTAGGTTAAAATCAATATATTTCAAAACATTGTTCATGTTGTGATAGTGTTTTTATGGTCATATCACTATAGAACCTAGGTTGTAGACCTTCACACTTGTTCCTTGGTTAGGAGTTACTCTTGGGGATTTCCATTCCTTTTTTACATATACCCTTATGTTTGTTGCTGGTGGAACCATATTCCAATATTGTTTTTGAAATTTCATTTATGTGGTATTGCCTTATTTTATCATGAAATGTTTGTGTATTGTTGGATTTATTTCTAAAATGGCTTGAAAAGTATTTATGGAATGTGGTTTTAGGAAGTTGTTATAAATAAAAGTGAGATGAATTCTTTATAAATAAATTACTTGTTTTGATTCATAATATTTTTAAAGTGGCTATGTATGATTTTAAAATAAAAGATTTATTATTTATAAATTTGATTATGTGACATGGTTTCTATAATATATTATGAAAAAAGATTTTGTATTTTATTTTAAACTAGTATTCATGACCTATTTATTTAAAATAATTTCATAAACCATATGAAGAGATCATACAAGGACTATTTTATCACACCCTTCATATACAATATATGGGTGTGTACATAGCTTCTATTTCATTTAAATGATACTAATTTTGTTTTTTGTTTTTTATTATACTCTTTAGACACTAGTTTTGAGTTTGGTTGTGTAGATCAATCATGGGTTTCATGGTAGTGTTCAAGATTTTTGTATTGGTTTTTTCATATTTTTAGATTTTATATATCATCCAAGAAAGTCTCTAAATTACATGTTTTACTTTTCTCTTTTCTACCTTGTGACATGGTTATTTATATATGTTTTTATATGTTGCTATAAATTATTTGGATTGGTTTTATAGGATATGAATCATTTGGATTGTAAATTTATTTTTTTATTTATTTTATGTTGTATGAGTGTCAAATATATGTAGTGTCTCTTAAAAACATAAAAATTTCTATCAAAATGATTAATTTGATATGAGGGAAACATAATTCTTAAATAAAATTTATTTATGCCCATGAACTAGTTTCAAGATCATGAGGATTGGGAACACCCTTCGGGCTAATTGGCGAGCTCTATCAGGTCATCCCAGGATAGTCCATTACAAATGGCATCAAAGGTACAGTTTTTGGAAGTTCTAGGTACATCATATTTATATATTGTTATTTGGGGATCTGTCTTGGTGTATAAATATAGGGATGTCAGTACTTAGGTGGATTGTATTAAGAAGTGTATCACTAACCCTTATTCATGGTGAACCTTAAGTTACCACATGTTGTTAGTGTTGGGTCTTTAATTTTGATTCTACTCAGGTTTTTATGTATTTGAATGTAGAAATCTATTATATGAAGCCTAATATGAGTTATTCAAGTGATTTTAGTGGTTATTGTGAGTTGTGGGGTGAGATGGAAGAATAAAAGGGGTTTCATAGTTATCCCATAATGTTTTTCAACCCATATGAAGACTGTAAGGATGGTTATATAATATTTTTAGAGTTTTCCATAGGATTTCCCCATAATTTAAAAACCCATGAGGCCAAATCCATAGAGACCCTCCTTCCCTCCCACTTTTATGATTTTGACCTCTTCTGGTTATGGATTACTACCAAAGTGGTTTTAACTTATTGACCATAAATTAAAGGAAGTATTTATAGTGTTTTGATGTTTTTAAAATAGATTTTCTTAGAATATGATATTTTTCCTTGATTATGATTTATTCTTCAATGGTTTTTTTGTTTATAAATGTTCATTTTCATACAGTGTTTATTTTTAAACTAGTTTTGGTGGGTTGTTTGGAAATAATTATCACTTTTTCCTGAGTTATTCTATTAAATAGTTGATTTCAATAGAGTGTTATGAAGAACATTTATAAATATATGTGGGCCCTTTTTCTAAATGTATTGAAAGGATCCCATTAGGTTTAAAAAATTATATAACATTCACAAATGAATTAATTTAATTATAAAAGTAATAAGGAATGACTTTCCAATATTGGTTTGATTTAAAAAGTGGATGATTTATTTTTAAAAGTTTTAACTTAGTAAGATGATATTTAAAATTATTTAATGAAAGTTTGAATTTTTTTTAAAAATATTCTTTTGATGCGAGAATGATGTGGTTTTCTTTGATGAATTTATGTTTTTGGATTTTTTTTCATTTGTTTTTCGTGGGTTTGTTTAATTTATTTACTGATTCATGAATTGATTCGTGTTCATGTATTGTTTTTTAGAGTATGACTTATAGAATGGTCAATAGAGAAAGTGGAGGGATTTTTTAAGTGTGATCCTCTATATGAATTATCTCCTTGAATAGAGAAACTTCCATATATTTTGGTCTCTACCAAGACTTCAAATAGAGTGGTCAGCTCTAAATATTCTTTTCTCGTGGTCTCATTCTCAAACTCCTTGAACCAAGATAAAATCTCTTTTGTGTAGATCATGGTTCGACTAAAGTAGTGGATTGTCAAAACAAAATGAAGGGTATCCCAAACTACCTAAAGAATCTAGAGGCTTCAAGGATGATAGATCCAGTAATATTTCTTTTTGGACTGAGACAAATTTTGGGGGATTCCATTTTCCCTTATCATTTTCATAAGGATATGTCTTGTGAATTCTTCAAGAAAATGTCTTTCTATAGGGTTTATTTTAAGTATATGAATATAGAGAAAGATTTATAGTTCATTGAACTTCGTGAGAGAGAGAAAGAGAGTTCGTTAAATGAGTATGTACATAATTTCATAGAACAAGTTGTATTATCTCTATTCTAGTAATTGAAAACTCCATAAAATATCATTTCTTTATAGGTGATCCTCATCCAGATATTATATAAAAAGTGCTCATATTTTTCCTAACATCTTTAATGAAGTGGTTGAAAGAGGATTTCCAGTGGAGGTTGAAAAATATGGGCTTCATTTATGTTTCTTCAATTAAGTATAATCCTTATATCTTGATAGGTTAAATGACCTTCCTTCTTTTTGGATTTCATGACCAACATCAAATAAAATTTATTTTGGAATGTTGGAAGAAGTATTGGGTGTAATTTTTCTTTAGTTGATTTTCTATTATACCATTTTATTTATATGGATTTGGATTTTATTTGTGTTTTGAGAAAGTTCTTATTGAATATTTCCTATGGGTTTCTCATTGATCACTCTTTGTGGGGTGTTTTCAATTTTGTAAAATATGTTTTCCCTTTGTTTGTTGAATCATGGTTCTTGAGGTTTATGTAAGATTTGAGTTGTAATGTGATTTTATTGTGGAATAGTGGTCAATGGAATAACCTTGGGTGTGTGTTTTGGTAACTAGGAGTTGTGGAATTCATGTTGGGATTATGTAGTTGTTGGTTCCTAGTTTTAATCTTTATCAATTCACCATGACTTGATTCTCCATGTGTAAAGGACTAGGTTACCCCTATTTCTTTATCTTTGATCTAAGATTAGACACATGTCACTATTTATTGAGTCCAAATGTAGGGTTTTAGATTTTTTTATTTTGGTTAGAAATGTATTGTTTAATCCAATGATAGTTTTGATGAAATCATTTTGTATACATTCAGATATTTCTATAGTTTGGATTTCTCTTTGGAGTTCTATCTCATTCATGTGAATGGTTGCCTATGATTTGGTGGAGGATGTCACTTCTTTGGGGGTTTTATGAGGTTGATTTTCCTTAGTGTTAATAGTATCCTCATAGGAATTTTTTCTCTTAATCTCACCATTTTATAGGAATTATAAATTGTGGGGTTACTTATAATTGGTCTTTGTTCCAATATAGATTTCGGTTAGATGGGTGTGGTCAATCTATACTTGGATATATCTGTGTTATTTGATGATTTTTTGTTTCATTGTCTTGTTGAATTTAGGTGGATAGTTGTAAAATGGATCATGTTTACTTGTCTCGTATTTATGGGATTCTTCTAAATATTTACTTAATGCAACCGCATGTTTCTTAAGGCCTAGCAGTTTCATCATTTCATCACCTTTTATATTTTAATCAATGATTTTGTGGGGGTAAAACATAACATGGTGAGGATAATATTATCACCCCTTGTGTTACCTTTATGGTTCATTTTATATTATTTTATATTATTTTGGGATATCTTGAGTGTTTGAAAAAATTTAGGATTTTAATTTACAAATTTGGACATTCAAGTTTTTCATATGACTTATGAATGGTCAGAAGAAACCCTACAAAAGTCATGCAATGGATGTTTTACTGGTTGTAGAACTATTTTTCATAGTTAGAACATGGATTAGGAAATTTTTTGGGAAAAACTTATGGGTTTTATTGCTTATTTTGGTCTAGTTACACGTTTAGTGCACAGTTTACCAAAACATGCAGCCTAAATGTGTAAGATTACCAAAATTCACTTAAAAGTGAAATTCATGTTATACTTATTTGAATTATTGTGTTTAGACCCCCATATCCTCCATTATTTGGTTCCAAAAAATACAGGTCACATTAAGGGGTGATCTCCATCTATCCCTTCCACATTTTGAGCCTCCCCCCATTGGGTTTTAATAAAATACCCAATTTAAAACCTTCCTTACTTATTATTATCCTATTTTCCTTCTACCACACCCATTTCTTCTTATTTATATTCCTTTCCATAAAAACATGAGGAGAGTGTGGTTGGGATTATGTTTCATGTTGGATATAATTTTGTATTTTTGATTCATAGGGGATAAAGAGGACTTATCATTGCTTATTAGGGTGTTCTCTATCGAAGGAAAAACCATCTTCTTTTATTTCAATTGTTTTTAATTCAAGTGATTCTATATGTATTTTTTTGAAATCCATGTGTTTCCTCAGCATCGAAATTATATTTCTATGTCATTATAAAAATTTATGGTACCTATATTGTGTATCTAAAATTTTTTCATGAATATTTTTTCATCGATTAAAATAATTATTGATGGATCTAAAATTTCCATTTGAAATTAATGTTATATCATAATAGGCTATTAAGGAAATTATCGTGAAGAAATTTCAAATGGTTTTTATGGTAAATTTTAGAACCTGAATCTTTTCTCATTCTAAATGGTAAAAATTCTAATGAATTTTTAAATGTTGATTTTTTAAATGAATGAGATGTTAATTGGTATTATATGTTGAATTTTTATAGAAGAATTATTTGGAACCATATAAAGAAATTAGTTCAACATTTGAGAAACCCACATTGATTTCCCTTATATTTAATCACCCTTTATAGATTTATTATTATATTGTGATGATAAAGTGTGTGTGAGGGTTTGTTTTGTGTGAGGGTGTTTAAGGTGATATATGGAGCATTTATTATGATTTATTTATGTATATTATTGATTTATTTGTTAACTATATATTTGATTAGTCATGGGAAACTGGGTACTTAGGTGGGAGACCATGATTTATTCTACACTAGTGTAAAACACAAATGGGGTAATTTACCTTATATTATAAAAGAGTGTTAGGTTGGGAGTTCCCCTAATTGGGTTATGTGGGATAGTCTGGTGGACTGTGTATTACGTTATATGTAATAATTATTCTCAGTAGGTCTGTGATGCGAATGTTTTGTTAGGTTCATATCACTACAGAACCTAGGGTGTATCCCATGATACCTATGTATTTATTAGTGGTTATTATAGGATATTCCCATTCCTTTATTGAAATATCCCCTTATACATACTTTTGTGTCAACACATTCTCAGAATGTTTTTGAAATTTCATTTTTTTAAAATATCTATATCCAAATTGGAAAAAGTATGTTTATAAAAAGACCAATTTTATAAGATTGTGAAGAATGGTATTTTACAACAATATCTATCGTAAATAAAGAATAATTTAGAAGGTAGATCATCCAACCGAGTAAGATCCATACCAATTCTTTTGTTGGAGAGACCATTCTCCAAACGATTCACCTCCCAATTGGAATGTGTGAAAATGTAATTATTTCTAGAGAGAAAACTCATACATTACATCCATCAAGTTGAGTGCCACCATCAAATATGTGAAAAACATTTCTAATAGCCTATAAAATGGTTAAAGAGTCACTTTAAAGAAAAAAATAAATCCATCCTTTAGATTTTGCAAAGGGGGCCGCATTATTGACTCCGTGAATTTTGGATTCAGGTGATGTCACCAATACTCATGAGCTATAAAGGTAGAAAATGCATTCCCACTACGATCAGGATAGATGTCACTACATCCAAAAGGGCCAATGTTCCCTTATGAAGCACAATAAAAATTATTTTTGATCTAATTTTGTAATGGTGGATACCATAAAACTTACAAGGTGACAACCAATTACTTTTAATTATCATTAATTCTTAATCTTTGCAATGGAGTGAATTCAGAGATTTTTTTGTCACAAAAATAATTTTGGAGAAAACATGAATCCCCAATAGAGAAAATTAAATTGGAAATGGTATATTTAATGTTGAATGATGTGTCTCAGTAAATCGTCACATTAAATCTATGCCAAATGATTTGATAACCTCTTCCACTACAACATGGAGAAGATTAGTGAGCTGTGGAGATAAAGATACATTACCACACTGAATAAGTGAACCATGTGACATTTTGATCAACATCCAAAGTGTGAAAAAATTGTAGACCACCTTCCACAAAGTTGAATCGGTGGTGCAAGAAAAATATGATTGGAATCATCCCTATGTTGGTAACAAAAAAGACACCTAGAAAGAAGTGTAACACTGGACATTTATAAGAAATAATCTATTGGAATTCAATTATACACTAATATACATATCATAGTAAATCAAAAAGTCCTAATCCAGGGCTTATAAATTTTTTTAATCTAATAAAATCATGTTTTGAATCCTCATTAACAAACTAATTGTATAATCGTCCATTGGTAATTACATTCTTAGCTAGTTCCTCGATAAGAATTTCCTCTTATGGGATGAATGTGTAATCCCTGATTATTTCACTAACTTAACATCAATGAAATATTTAATATGGGAATGAGAATGCAAAGAAAAATCTAGTGGATAGAAGTTAGTGATCAAAGGTTGTTCTAAAATGTTTTCATGATAGAACATGGGATTTTAATTCCTACTAACAATGAATATTGAGAAATCCATGATATTCATGTAAGAATTTTTTGTTGTGGGAAAAATAGATAAATAAATATTGGGAGTGTTTTCTTATTTTAATCTTTGAAATAAACTACATCTTAGGAAGTAAAAATCCACTGATTTGAAATTAATATGATTCTAAGAAAATCGTGCTTAAAGAGATTCGTCAATTTTCTTTATGGTCTTAATGCCAATGCCACCACTATTGAGTTAATTACAATAATTTTGTAAGGAACAATAAACAACTTCCACTCAAGAATTCATTGAGGAATTTTAGTTGTTGACCATCCCCATAGAGAATTTATAAATCATAATTAAGTGGAATATCTTAATGAAAATTGTGGATTTAAAAGGAGACATTCAACCATCCATTGAGAGTGAATTACCCTTCTAAGAGGGAGGAAAATTTTTAATCTAGTCAGCAAGATTAAGGAAGTAGTTCACTTTTGGCCTCCCCTAGAATAATGGAACACCGTGATATATGAAGGGCATAGAACCCTCCCTTATTCCCATCTCCAACTAAGTGAATGAATTTCTAGAAGAGGTGAACCCCTTTCCAAAGTAAATGAACTATTTATCCTATCTGATGAATTTACCTAAAATTATTTCATAATAATTGATCATTCCATTGATATTTTTAATGTTCCTATAGGTACCTTGTAAGATGAGAATAATTTCATCAGCATGAATATTTATTTAATTATGAAAATATTTATCAAAAAATAGACAAGTTCTATAATATTTCTTGGATAAAATTATCTCAACCATAGAATCCATATGTGATTTTAATAATTTAATATCATTAATTTCTCCCAGCCAATTTTTTTTCAGAATAACATCCATATAGAAAATTCATGGAATTATTAATATATTATAATTAACTAATTTTTTAAATTTAAATCAAATCATTCCACTGAAATTGATATCTTTATAATCTACTTGGAAATTTTCTAAAAATATATAGGAACTTAAATTTTTAATACTTTAATAATAATTTTTTTAATTCCCATAAGTATTATATTCTCATTGGATATATATAAAGAAATTATGTGTTCATATATTTGAATCCCAAAATATTATAATCATACATGGATTTTAAATGCATCACAAATAACTGATAGATGTGATTAAATAATGCATGTACATAAAAAATTTAATGAAATACCATTAAGGTAGATTCTTTAATGTATTATTAATGGAAATAAATAATAGATTTTATGAAAATTAAATTTATATTATGGGAAAATAGCATTGAGACACTAGTTTTAGGTGACCTAAAATGGTGAATCCTGAGCAGAAACATAGGAAAAATATTTTTATAACATGGGTATGGAATTGATATTGGATATGATAATAATAATGAAATATTCATCACCTAACAAAAAAATAATATACTTCCATATTCCCCTCATGTTAAGTGTGCTGGATAATATCATTATGGTTTATCATCCACATGCATTTGTGGATATGATAGGTAACTTACCAGTGGTGCATTAAGAGCCAATGAATGAACATTATGCAAGGGAAAAGTTATATTTGACCACTGAAGTTGGTATTGAACTACTTTTGAAAATGGCCAGGCTACTACTTGGAACCTTGGTTTCTAAATTAAATGAGAATTCCATATAATAAAATTCAGAAAATTTAAGGAAAACTACTCTGATTCCATTATGAACCTAACACCCACCTCACACATAGGTGTAAGAGAACTCACCATTAATGATATCCTTAGAACATGACTCTTGGGGAAACCATTGAACAATATTATTTATCCCCATACTTAAAAAATCTTACCATTCACCTATAAATTTACAATACGTGTTGATAAGTGTGGATAAATGATTTCACATATACTGTGATGGGATTTTCCCCTCATCATAAAAGAAGTTTATTTTTAGGTAGTGTAAACTAGGATATGAAACATCATGTTTGGTCTTATTACGTAAAATCTAAATATCATTCTATAAAAAATAAAATAAATGAAAAGATAAATTCTTATACAAGAGAAAGTGTCAACATTATAGAACCAGGTGGATAGGAAGATATCAAACAAGTTGAGGTTGATGGAGATTATTATTCATTACTTAATGAAATATCATATTCCAATTTAGTACTTTGCATACTTATCCAAATGTATTAAAAATAAACTTAAGGATGTTATCCATTCCATCACCTTGAAATTTCATCTTCAAATTTTTAATATATCATTAAGGAATATAAAATACATTAAACTGGAGTGTTGTGGAATAACTATAATATTCCATCATCGGCCAAGAAAATAATACTTAAAAATACCAATTAAAATTTATAGTTATTTTTTTCACATTCAACTCATGAATTTTAAAAATTCACAGAAATTTACAATTAGTTCATTGCTTTACTAAATTATCAACAATTGACTCTTATTTCATTCACAGTATTTAAAATGAATTGTGTTTTAATTTGTGTCTTCTTTATAGAAAGGTCTAGCAATCACTTCAATACATTTTTAACTTTTGGAAAACTCAATAACACTAAAATAAACTACATGCTTAGTACTTTATCATATTATAATTTCATGTTAAACTAGTTGTTTATTTTAACTATAATTTCAGTAGCGAAGAATTCACCATATGTCATCTATCTAAAAACAATTAGATAATTCAATCACAATTAAGTTTATATTTTGGAAAAGAATAGGGATTTTAGAAAATGGGGGTTTGGGATGATGTAAAAATAATGAAAAAGAAACTATTAAACCAAATTAAATATTACTATATAATATTGAACATGATCAACTCTAGGATTCCCTTGATATATATAATTAATTACTTCAATGGATGAGTTTAAATATTTTAATATTTGATTTCTGATATAAATAACATATTGAAGTAAGTTCCAACATAGATTTCAATCATGATTCAGGTGGAAAGATGAAGCGATTCACTAACGATCACAGAGAGTTGATTGATTTGTGTCATAATTTATAAACCAAACTCACGATGCAAAGCCATCAAGATAAAAATTTATTTTAAAGATTTGTATGTTTTTTTACATTTACATATATGTTAAACATGAATGTCCTTGTGTGTGTTCATTTGGTGTTAATCAACTAACATGAAGCACATAAAAATTCCTCTGAAATTATTATAAATAGTGGCTGAAAGTGAAAATCATCATAAGGGTGCGTATTCATAAACATTATATTTTGAATAGGTGAGTGACATTCCATTATAGAAATAAAATAATAATATTTGGTTAAAAAATAACATAAATAATTGGTATTAATGGGACAAGTAGATAAATACAAGTCCGAATAATGGGATTACATCAAGCTTCCTCCCTAAGTGACTACATGTAGTTTATTACTCCACATAAGGGGATAAAGAATAAGGTAAGCAAATAAAACATCTAAATCAAAATCCGCTCTCTATATAGAATATAATCATTTTATAATGAGGTATTAAGTACATTTTAATTATAATTCATGCAATCTATCTTCAATAAAGTAATTATTTTGGTGGGGTATCTCTGTTTCCCATGGATAACCGATCACTTTGTCTCAAAGTTCTTGTAATATTTCCTTATCCATTGAAAGAAATTCTTCTTTATTAAAAACATCATTTATTCTGAGTTATCATTAATTTTTTTTAATAACTAGTCTAATTATGTTTTCGTAGAATAATTTATGGTTCATTTAGTGACAATGGTTATTTCACATCACCTAAAATATATTTATCTTATTTTCATCCATTGTGACTCTTATGGTTGGATTCAAATGTTGGTATAATTGAATAAAAAATATCCCAATGATATATTTATCATATAAAAAAATAATTTTTCATTTTTAATTATTGTATATAATTTTACGATATAAATCCAAGAACCTATCCATTTATGGTACAATGTAAAATATTACAATTTTTTCCTTAATTCCAAAAACATGATTAACATTCTTACATAGGACATAAAGTCAATAAATGCTAAATATTGATCCATATTAATTTTTTTGTTAAAATAAATAATATAGAAACATTTAATACTTCCATGAAACCAATAATTATAAAAAATTTAACATTTTGAACATGTTTTCAAATAATGAATACGAAATTTAAGTGGAATATAAATAGGCCTAAAAGTGGGATACTAAAAACTAACATCAATATAAAAAAACAAATAAATGCATGAAAATCTATGATAAATCGCTAAATTATCACACCACCACATATAAGCCGATGCAGTATTTTGAAAAGTCTCTCTCACAGAAGATCAAATAATTCATGAATTAAAAGCGATCAAAACCCATGTTTATCATTTGGTAGAAAGATTAAAAAAAATTTAAATTTTAAAAATAACCATTATCTAATATATATTTTTATAAAGAATAAAAATTGGAATATCATTAATTATTTTAAATAAATATAAATTAAACCCTTATACGTGAAATCCCCCATATGAGTTGACCATGTAATCAAATCCATTCATGCATGTTCTTATAAATCATTTTTTATTAATTTTATTATTTTCAATTTTATAATGGTATATTAATTTTAACATGTTTTTATACCATTTTTATTCTAACATGAACCTAATTTTACCTTTCATAATTAAATAGATATAAATTATATTTAAAATTTGAGTAAACAACCCCAATAGTCAAGCCTCAAGTTCCAAAATTTGAAATCACCATTTATTATTGATTTCCTAACAACACACCATATGTATATGTGTATATATTTTTATTTTTTTAAAGTGAACAAAATAGTTATATAATAGGTACACAATCATTGGTTAATTTTGAATCATATTAATTAATGGTCATGTACTTGGTCTATGTAAGAATTGAATAGTGTGCAAGCCTTTAGAAAGTCCCTTGTATTTAAATTAACATGATTTTTTTTCATGAAAAAAATAAAACTACCCATTATTTGATGTATTGAAGATTAAATTTAATAAGACAATCATTATGTATAAAAAATAAAAATATTGCAAACATCTCAAATGTTTTGTAAAAACACAACCAATAATATAATTGACCATTTAAAATGTTTTGGAATCTAAAACCAAATAATAATATTTATTTATATCAAAATATTGTATTAAATTATTTTAAACGCATTTTTGATCAATTTTAAATGACAGATAAACTCAAAAAATGTATTTTATGGAATCATGATGAAGGTGAAAAAACCTCTTGTCATTTAATCCCATGTAATTGATTTTAAAAACATATTAGAGGAAAATTCATTGAAAATATTATTATTTTAATTTAACACAAAAATCCTAAAACAAATGATTTTTCCATCCCATGCAACATAACATAATAATGGTTCTAGGTGCTATAGAATTTGGTCGGGTCTACGCCCAACGATGGATTTTCATTAAAATTAATGGATAATCCATATGAAAATGATGAATAATAATCATGTCTAATGAATATAACAAAATAAAATTTATGAAAGGAATCCCAAAGCATAGAGATGATATTTTCAAGTTAAAATTTTAATTAATTTAAAAACAAGAGTTACCACAGTCTTGAGATTCTTTCCTCAAAGAAGATGTTGATAATTATAACCTAGTTTGAGTTGTACCGTCATTACGCTAAGATTACCCAAATTAGAATCCAACTATCTATGATCCAAACATGCTCTAAAATCTTTGAACATCATCAATATAGGTCCACATTCTATAATTATGGTACCTAATGCCTTCCATCATTGACATTGATTGTGATGAGTTATCATTTTTTCTTGAAGTTTTTTTATCTCGCATTAATGAGAGAGAGGATGAGGGTGATAAATTATCTTGGCATTGAGTTAATCTCTATAAGTGTTATATATTATTGAGGAATCACTCTTGAGAGGATTTTTTTTACACGACAATCTATCTTATATCACGTTAACCCTAGAAAATGATATATGTCATGAATATATTGAACCATGCTTTTAATGTTGATAATTTCAAAAAATGGACCTTTATCATTGCTTCCAACGCTTTGGCTGGGGCGAGCATCCATCTGTGGAGAACGTGCTTATTATTGCCCTGCATTCCCGCTTTCCAAAGGTTAGCAGCATCCGTCGCTTATTCAGGGATGTTTCCTCCTTGATCGAAATGAGATGATGGGATGTTGGTTTCTCCTTCCTTGAATTCCTCCTCGGAACTCGTTACCTAGTCCGGGTCTCCCTTAAATATTAAGACGTTGTTCGTGAATCTCATTCATGGTGCCATATCTTTGTGGATGCTGGTTAATTACACTACTTCCGTCAGGAAATTCCATGGGGTCATGACATGGTAGTAACCTTCGGTCGAAGTAGATGACAACATCAGGCATGTTGAGCCTGAGGGCATCTCAAGGGCGTAGAACCTGAGGCATCCCACGTCAGTCGTGGGGTATCTTATTCTATAGGCATGTCTCTGAGGTTTTCCTAAGCTTCCCATGTTTAATACAAGGTATTCCGTCAGTTTAACATCTAGCGGAGATGGTTACGCCATATGCATATATTCTGAGGTTTTCCTCGGACATCTCATGTTTAACATGAGGTAGGTCGTGAGTTTAACATCTTGAGGAGACAATTACGCCATAGGCGTATCTTCCAAGGGTTTCCTCGGACTTCTCAAGTTTAACATGAGGCAGGCCACGACTTTAACGTCTTGCGGCGACGGTATGAGAATGATCATAACATCCCATAGAGACGGATCAGATTGGTACATCCCTAGGAGGGAACACCTAGAAGGTTTACCATATGGATGGATCAGAACGTCCAAGGAAGACGGATCTGAGGTGGTGTGTCTCATAGAGGGGAGATGTCACACCGTGATGGATGATTTGGACACCCTTGAGGGCGGATCAGGGAGAGTGCACCCCAAAATAGAGGACACAAAGGT
Organism: Viscum album; assembly: GCA_963277665.1. Lineage (NCBI taxonomy): Eukaryota > Viridiplantae > Streptophyta > Magnoliopsida > Santalales > Viscaceae > Viscum > Viscum album. Next base: position 219,907,726 of record OY728139.1, read on the forward strand.
TTACCATTGGCTGGGATTGAACCTCGTGGAGTTTTCCTACGTACCCTATGTAGAGGAAAGGGATCAAAATCCACGTAGTTCGAAAAGGTAATGAATCAGGGTGTACACAAAGGACAACAACCCGAAGTCATGTTAGGGCTTAAGCGTGGATAACATCTCATCGTAAGAGGGACACTCTTGGTTGAATGATTATGAATTGTGTGGGGCTTATGCATGGTTAACTGCCCGAGTGAATGGCATGATCCCACCGAAATGTGGCGGCCCAGGTAAGAATCATGATGGATGATGGATGGTTGAGTGAAGTGGATGGGGAATGCGATGGAACCGTCGTGAAAATGACGGTAGTGTTGGGATTGAACCTCGAAGAGACTTCCTACATATCTCAGTGACAGGGAATCAAAGTCCACGTAGTTTAGTGAAGTGATGGGACACCTAAGGAGGTGAGCCATGAGAATGGGCATATGGATTGGGCCCAGAGGAAGTGGAACAACTGGGTTAGGGCATGATTTTCCCGAAACACATAGACTCGAGGGAAAAACCAAGTTGAGACATGGATGATGGTCTTGAGCCTTGGGGAGGCTTCCTACATATCCCTGCGACAGGGAATCAAAGTCCACGTAGTTTAGGATGGGGGCATTGAATTAGGGTGTACACAGAGGACAGCGACCCGATGAAATACTGGGGATTACGCATGGTTAGCATCCCGGGTTGGTCTGACGCTCGATGGGCGGACCATAGATGTGGGTCCCAGTGAAGGGGGACTACAACAGCTTACCGCTGGTTGGGGTTAACAACGGCTTACCGCTGATTGGGGTTCCAACGGCATACCGCTGGTTGGGGAACACAATGTTTTACCATCGATTGGGACTGACAACGGCTTACCGTTAAATGGAGCTGAACCTCGGGAAGGCTTCATACGTACCCTGCCTAGGAGACAGTGATCAAACCCATGTAGTTTGAATGGGTACAGTTTAACATCATGTGGGACAAGGATGGACCGACATGAAGGGGTCAGGTCAAGTAGGTGTTGGGCTTGAACCTCAGGGAGGCTTCCTACGTACCTTGTTGTGGCAAGGACTAATGTACACGTAGTTTGGGAGTGTTTGGTGAACCGACGTGAAGGGAGTCGGGACCAATAGGTGTTGGGCTTGAACCACAGGGAGGTTTCCTATGTGTCTTGCCTTGACAAGGATCAAAGTCCATGTAGTTCGGAAGAGTTTGGTGAAACGACGTGAAGGGGTAGGGACCAGTAGGTGTCGGGCTTGAACATTAGGGAGGTTTCCTATGTACTTTGCCTTGGCAAGGATAAAAGTCTACGTAGTTTGGAATGGTTTGGGACATACACGCTAGGGCGGCCAAGAGAGGATGTCATGGTCGATGTTTACTCTAAGCCCAAGTGAGTCATGATCGATGTGAGAAATAAGAGGTAGTAAGGACCTGAAGATCACAGCACAAAGGTGCATCCATGAAGGGTGGTGAATAGGGGGCTTACGCATGGAAGCTCCCCAGGTGCTGCTAAGAAGCGGAAAGGGTGAACGGGGCTTACGCAAATAAGTTGCATGGGTGCCTCAATGGAGCGACAATGGTGAATGGGGCTTACGCAAAGAAGATGCTCGTGTGCTGCTATGGAGCGACAACGGTGGATGAGACTTACGCAAGGAAGATTCCCGTGTGCCGCTATGGAGCGGCAATGGTGGATGGGGCTTATGCAAAAGAAGTTGTCCGGATGCCGCTATGGAGCGACAATAGTGAATGGGGCTTACGTGTGGACGCTTCTCGGGTGCCACTATAGAGCAACAATGGTGAATGGGGCTTATGCAAGGAAGTTGCTTGTGTGTCTTTCTAATGTCTGTCCATGAGGGCATCCCAACTCGCTAGTGGGTTGAGGCATATAATTGTGACCTACGCCTATGCACTAGTGCACAAGCGGGATAACGCCAAGGGCGTTGGAATCAGTCCAAACAAAGTGAGATTAAAAGTGTGAATCACATGCCCCGCATTCAGAATGCGGTGATGGTGGCGGGACAATGGAGGATAACTGTTGACCATGTTTGAAACACAGCATCCATATCGCGTTAGCCTGAAATGGGGATAAGCAAATGAGGGTCGATTGTTGATCGTGTTCGAAACACAGGACCTGACTCGAAGTGTCGTCCAAAGTATTCTGGGGCGTTGGCCTAGAACGGTAGGTGAGCCGAGGTGGCATGGGACTAGGCTGTTAGGGGGTCCCTTCAGCCATGAAAGAGGATGAATATCCAAATAAAGGACACACAAAAGCATGAGGTGGAGTGATGGAACGTTTGAATGGATTCCAACACTCTTTAAATTGTGCCACTGTAATCATGGCATGAGGTATCTTATGATTAACACATAAGGCATCTCTTATTTGGAACAAGAGACATCCTATTATTGAATGATAGGAAATACTACAGTTTATAGTCATGTAGATAGAACTATTAGCATCTTATGATTGGAGCATAAGGCATCTCTCATTTAGAGTAAGAGGCATTCTATATTTGTCACATAAGGTGCACTATAGTTTATAGTCATGTAGATAGGACTATTGGCATCTTATGCTTGGAGCATAAGGCATCTCTCGTTTAGAGCAAGAGACATCCTATGTTTGGCGCATAGGGTGTAATACAGTTTAATGTCATATAGATAAGACTATTGGCATCTTATGATTGGAGCATAAGACATCTCTCATTTAGAGCAAGAGGCATCCTATGTTTGGCACATAGGGTGTATTACAGTTTAAAGTCGTATAGATATGACTATTATGCATAAGGCGCCTAGCAATGGCTGGTGTTGGGACTTACGAAAGAGATGCCCTTTTTAGTGGATCCTAACATAGGAGTCGAGTGATGGGGTTTGGATGAGTTACTTGAGGAATTGTTCAACTCAAGGTACTCAGGGAATTGATGATGAGAATCTCAACTCACAACATAGGAAACGAACCAAGAGGAATATGTCGACTCAAGGGGTTTCATGGAGTGTGGAGGAGTATCTCGAATCATGGTATTCTATCGGAGGAAGGTGGGCACGCATAAGGGCACAATGGAGAATACTGACGTCCCGACCCGAAAAGTTCATGATACGACTCTCCATTTTTCATGGGGGAGTTGTGCACACAATAGGGAAGGAATTGCACGCAATATGGGATATTTGTGCGCAATATGGAAGGTGTGCGCGCAATTGGATAGGTGCAGCACTGGTGCATGCAAAATTGGGCACAATGGCACTGTTGCGTGCAAAAATAATGTTTTGCACGCAAATTGGGCACGTCAGCACATTTGCGCGCAAAAGTGATGTTTTGCGCGCAAGATGTGGGGTTTTGTGCGCAGACGCAGAAAATACAGACTTACGCGCACAGAGCGATGACCGACCTCTAAAGCCCCCTCAGGAAGAAGGGGGTGCACTTGTATTTATAGAACCTTGAACGACGATGCACATAAAATTTCATTCCACTTTTGTGCGCACAGCCATTTTGCACGCAAGATTCCGTTTTTGCGTGCAAGATTCCATTATTGCGCGCAGGATTCCGTTTTTGCACGTAAATCCGTACTTTTCCCCAAAATCATCCTGGACGGCCATTTCCAGCATTCTGCCTTTGAACGGCCATAACTTCTGATCTGTAACTCTATTCGGGCTCCACGAGCAGCAAAATCGAAGCCTTCGGAACGATCTTTGATCATAGATCATGTCTCACCGCATTCAGTGATTTATATGGACGCGTTTTCTGACGCCAACAATCATATAACAAACTCCACATATTACCCATTTTAAAATATTTATATTACTTCACATAGATTGAAATTACCCATTAATATGGGATATATCATTTTTTCAGATAAATAAATTAATATTTATTTAATGATATTAAATACTTGTATCATTCTTATCACTAAGCCTTTCTTGGCCTAGATATACTCCTAGGATTTATCAAATCTTGAAAAATAAATATTTAGTAAATAAGTACTAATCAATCCCTAAGTAAATAAATATTATTTTCATGGTGTTGTAAATAAATATTTATTTAATATTAACATAGGTAAATAAATATTTATTCAGCGATAAATACTTTTTATTACCTTAATAATAAAAAGGAGATTAATAAATATTCTATTTAATAGGTATGTGAATAAATATTTATTTTGTATTCAACTCATGAAATTTTATAATACAAATATAATAGTTGATTGAATATTTTTTATCAAAAAATTCATGACTAAATATTGTTGAGATAATTATGTATTACAAATATTAAATTGAATTTAAATTTGAATAATATTAATGGACAAAATTTTTGTGTGAAACTATAGGCCTCTTAGTAGCATTAGGCATGACTTCCAGATGTCTAAAATTAGCATCTAGCAACATTTAAAGGTAGCCATAAAATAAGAAGTTAATTTTATAATGTAATCCATCACTCACGAAGACCTTGTATAATATAATCCTTTTTTATTGATATCGTAGCAATAATGTTGCATACTAGTTCCATCAACCTATATCCCCGGTATGTCTTGCATTGATTTTATGAAATGAACTCATCAATCAACATGTACATAAATTTTAGTTCAATGGTTCCATTTCAATCAAATTAGTGTGATATCTTATTCTTTAATTGGAAGGTACAAATAAAATTTTGTGTTTTTTATTGATGATATCACTCGTAATGCACTCAACATATCATACCTCCCTCAGATCATATTTTTTAATAGTTTTCATCAATACATCAAATTACGTGACTCGTGACATACATTAATAATAATATCATGATTGAGGATCATTATACAAATTCACATATATGAATATCCAATGACATGTTAGCATACAGAATTCCTATTGGTTGGTCTAATATTATAACCTCGTGTCTTAGATATTACCTAGTGCGAAGTTAATGAGATGAAGTCTCGCATACTTACAAGAATTACGAACTTGATAGTCAAAAATAATTTGTGCCTTATAGAATGTTATCCAACTATTGATAATATATTGAATAATATTGTCATATCTCTTTTGGGATCTCATGATAGATTGGAAATGATAGTTTCTTTAAATGGGATAAATATCCAAGGACAGTGCGATATTAATGTCGTTAAGAAGAAAAAAAATCACGTGATAAGATACTCAAGTAATATTATGGTCGTAGAATATCAATGTAATCAAATGCTTAAATTCATTTGTTTAATGGAGGCAACTACAAAAGGAAACCACTTACACTAGACCCAATTTCAATCCATCTTGTTACTTCTCATATGCTAAGCATGATTCTACTTAGAATATCTATAATAGCTAGGCCTGCTAGATTCTTTTGTGGCTAGGGATAGTCCTTCCATATGTCTTTATAGAAAATCTACATACTTTCATCTTACTAATCAAGAAAATTCCTCAAGTAGGGAAATCCCTATGCATTCACATGTAGTTCATTTTTTTAGAAACATGACATCATGGATAGTTCTGTTTTCAATGTGTACAATAATAATGATAATACTCTTAACCCAAAATTGAAATAAGTCATTACTATATTTCTTAAGATGCAACATAATCCATAAAATACTACATTTTTATAAATATAAAAACCTTAAGATTTAATAAGTTAGTATTTCATAAAACCTTAGACATACTATGATCCTGAATAAAAATGAACTTAAAGAAGACAACTATTATATCCCATGAAACTCTAGTATTTCCTTCTTCAACAGAGCATCAGCGACCTGATTCACCACCATGTAGGCATGTGTGACATCAAGTGATGAGGAATGATCAAGGTGAATGTATTCAATCTCGGGAAGAAACAATCTCTATGGGAAATTTATGGAATGATTTTTAAGAATATGCACAACAATAGTTGAGTTTGATTCCAACCATAGCATAAGCCAACCAAAGTGGGCAACATAGCGAATTTTCTTGATCATCACCCACAAATAAGCCTTAAGCCTTAAGGGTGACTCCTATACCAATGAAGTGAAAGAAACAACCTTTAACAAGACCCTGACGGGTGTGAAAGTTACCACTACAACCAGAAGGTCTCGGTGCACCTAAAGTCACCCCATCTACATTAACTTTCAGCCAACATAAGATGAGGGTATCCAACGAATAAATTTGGAAACAAGTGGCTTCCTCATACTTCCACTAACACCAAGGGATCTCAAAATCATCAAGTAATTAAATTAATTATTCATTATACACGTTTGAATTTTGGAGGAAAGAACAATTCCTCTATGTATAGAGGAGATCCCATCATAGAATGATAGGACATTTTTATTGAAAAAAAAATCATTCTGAGCTTTCCAAATAAAAGAGATCAGTGTGTTAGTAGTAGCTAAGATGAGAGAAGGGACCTGCTCACTACACTAAATGCACCATTTCGAAGAGAACGGAGCATCCATATTCTGAAAATTATAGGAGCAGTGAGAGATTTCTTGGATGTACCTCCAGAGTTTGGGAGTCATGAAGCAGCGTCCAAACGGGTGAAGAATAGACTCCTCATCTTGCAAACAAATCCGGAAGGTGGGGGCAAGATGAATGCCCTCAAGCTGCAGAGAGTTTTGAGTAGGCAACCTATTTCCCCAAATTTTCCAGATAAGAAAGAAATATGATGAGGAGATAAAGGGTTTCGAGAAACCAAAAACCCATGAAGGAGTTTCAGTGGACCCCCACACCGATATCTATAATAATGTTAAGTTCTAAAGCGTCCATCCGAGGTAAGAAACCAAATAAATGTATCATAATTATCCTAAACATATCTAGAGAAATCCAAAGAATGATGTGAAGGTATCAGATCCTATAAACCACTGTAAACCTACAACTCCGAAATCGTTGTATTCTTTAGAGAGACATGAATAGTAGCCTCTTCAATAATAGATTTTGAAAGCCATGGTGTGCACCAACAATTCAGTTGTGACTGCTTACATACCACCCACTTCAAAAAGACCATTAACTCATATTACCTTTGCTAACAGCTGACCAAACAGATGAAGAAACATACATGACATGACAATTATGAAGCTTATTAACAAACCTGCGGCTAAGAAATTCCAGGGATGAATCAAGACTGAAAATAAGCCTCAATGTGAATTTTTTCAGCAAGGTTTCATTGAAAATCCACAGGTCCTTGATTCCCAAGCCTGCCACGTTAACTGGCTTCACACACTCCCTCCAGGCACTTGTAACCAACTTTCTCTCAGGATCTTAACAAGTCCATATGAAATTGCGAACCAAACTTTGCAGTCCCTTGATGAGTGATCTAGGCCATCTATAAACTGAGAAATCATAAACAAACATTGATGTAATAACAACATTAACCAAAAAAATTCGACACACATGAGACATAGTTTTTTCTTTCCAGGTTTCCATATGCTTAAAATTTTTTAGGATATATTTTCCAAATAACATCTTTTCACCTTACCCTAGAAAAGTGGAATTCCAAAGTAAGTGAATGGAAAGGATACTCTATTTACACCAAGAATCCAAGACACCATGTTCTACTTAGAAATAATCACTCCTTCACAAAACATGGAAGAAGACTTATTCCTACAAATAACCTTCCCAAAAAACTCCTCATAATGACCAAAAATGCATTTGATATGAGAAATAGTAACCCTTTCGGCCTTTCCAAAGAGAAGAATATCATCTGCATAAAGAAAATTTAAGGGAGAAAATAAATCCATCATGACCTTAATTTGATGATAGAAACCAACGATGACAAGACCATTAATGCAACATCTCAAATAATCCTCACCAATGGAAAAGAGAAGCCTAGATAGTGGATCTCCATGCCTGATCCCTCTGGAGCATTGAAAAATTCCCCTTAGAGATCCATTGATAAGAATGAATAACCTAACACTCTTGAGAATAGAGTAGATTAGATTAATAAATCTCTAAGAAAATCCATGCACCTTTTTAATAGCAAAAATGAAATCCCATTTTATAGTATCAATGGCCTTGTAAATATCAATCTTCCGAGCCATACTCCCACCCCTCACCTTCTTCTTCATAATATTAACACATTCTGAAGCAGTGTAGATAAAGCTCTGTATATTCATCCTGGGAACAAACCCAAACTAATTTAATGAAATAAATCCTTTCACAATCTCACCCAGCTTGTGATTTATGATTTTGCTCAAAAACTTTGGGATAGTGTTCCCAATAAAAACAGGTCTAAAGTCCATAATATCAAGAGAATCTCATTTTTTGGGAATCAAAGCAGTGAAATTAGAATTCATACCATAAGTCATATATGCATGAGTAAAAAATTCCTCAACTGCAATAATGACGTCAAGATGAATAATATCCCAGTAAAACATAAAGAATTTGTTGGTAAAGCCATCAGGACCATTAGTACTATCAATATTTAATGAGAAGAGAGCTGAATGTATTTAAGCAAAATTAGGTACCTCAACCAGTCTTTCATTCTACCAGTCATCAATAGAAGGATCAATACAATTGGTCATTTTGTGAGTGATACTCTCCCCAATATCATAATAATGCCTCTAAAAATAACTTTTCACTCCATTTGCAATCTCATTTTTAGAACTAAGAAAATTATCATCAATTTTTAAAGCATTGAGATTTCTCCTTTCTTATTTCTCCATATGCATGCAAGAAATATCCTTGAGTTCATATCCCCCTCCTTTAGCTATCTGATATTAAATTGATTACGCGCAAGATTATCCTTGAGGGACAGAATAACATCAAGATCAGATAGGGCTTTAATCTCCTCATGAGATGGAGAATCCTGAAATTCAATATTTTTATAACAAATATTCAAGTGGGATTCTACTTCTTTAATGTTAAGATCAAGCTAAGAAAAGGAGTCTTTACTGCAGCCCTAAATTTGTGCTTTTACAATCATCAACATTCTAGAAAGGATATGCATCGGGCTGCCCAAGAAAGAAACCTTCCAAGTATCTAGAATAATCTCTATGAAACCAGGCATGATAAGCCAAGCATTGTTGAACTAGACTGGCAAGGGATATGACACTGTATTGTTGACACATAGATCAATCAACAAAGGATTATGATCAGAATGAAATTATTGAAGTATGATACCAAAACATTCAACAGAAAAATTCCTTTCATCAACCTGTACAAGACACCTATCCAACTTACTGGCCTGCCTTCCATTGATGGTATATCTCTTCCACGTAAAATCAAATCCAACTAGTGGAACATAAATCAAGTTACATTTATGAATACAGGAAGAAAATCCATTGGATTAAACTCTGAAAAAATTTCTTCCAGTTTTCTCCTCTGGTCTCAAGATGGCATTAAAAGCACCAAAAATTATCCTATTGTAAGACATGTTTTCAGATATATCTTCCATGCTCATCCAAATATCCCTTCTTCCTATGTAAAAGGTGTGGGACCAAAAAAAGGTTACAAAAAGGATAATTGCACTCAAATCATATGAAACAATAATCTACTAAAAAGAAATTCTGTAAGAAATAATGTTAACACAATAATGTTTTATAAACCATAAAGATTCCATAACACCATCAAATTGGTTAAATGCAATGAAGGAATATGCTAGGGATCTCCACTTGAAAGACTTCCAGTTATCAAAATACATTCTAGGTTTATATAGGCCAATTAATAGGGGCTTTTTGGTCGTAATAATGTGCCTGTGGGTTTTGACTGGGAGAATTCCGAATCCCTCACCTGAGCCTAGTATAAGGGCCATCATAAATTTGAGTCCTGGATTGACCAAGCATCCTTGGATCATTAGGCTGATCATCATGAACTGCACCATCCAGATTCCTCCAGAATTTCATCCAATGAATCACCTTTAAGGGCATCAAACTTATTTGATGACTCAACTGGATTCACACTGAAACTCGCAGACAGCTTCCTTCTCGAAGATTTAGAAGGTGAAACTGTTACGAAACCATCAGAATTATTACCAACAATAAAATGCTCCTTTTCAATAGGGGATGGGTGGGGGGGAGCAGAACCGCATTCCCTTTTTATAGACTAGGTGAAGCATCATGTAGCTGGTTGGTTACAGGGACATGTGAATCTTTAATTTCCATAGAAGAATAATGCTCAAACTTTCTAGAATCCTAACTATCTTCAAGATTAGAAGTAGGAGGAATAATTAGAACATGTGAAGATCCAACAGTTATGATACCACCTACAACCAAATCATGTTTAATATCAGGCCCCATATTAGAAATTCCATGAAGAGAGGAACCCATACAATTTTGATGCGGTAGGGAAACATCAGCTTGTTCAGGTTCAGTTCCTTCAATGAAAATAGAAGAAGGATATATCTCAGTATGTGTATAAATCTTTCGGACATCCTCATCTATAACATATGTTGTAATCAGCACATCAAGAAAACCCACAGCCTCCTCAGTGCAATCAGCATCAGCCCAAACATGAGTGGGAGGCATACATGTTACATCTACATGCATAACCACAATCTCATTAATGAGATCCTCATAACCATCCGCGATGGATATATCTGTAGCCACATATGAGACCACATAAAAATGTTACTTAAACACAATAGCATGACCCTTAGTATTGATAGGACCCCATTCTTTCCCATTCTTCCTTCTGCAACTGATGTCATCATGACCCCTAAACTTACAGAAATTGCATAGCTTATTCCTTTTGCAATCATCAACAACATGTCCAAGGAATTGAAAGTTAGCACAAATTTTTGGTTTCCTTTCATATAAAATCTTGAGGTTGAGACGATCATCCCTCGTGGTTAATACAACTTCTTCAACTAGAGTGGGGGCCATATCAACCTCAATAAAGATCCTTGCGTAATTTCCAAATTTTGGGTTATCCGTTTGTTTATCCAATATAATTGGATTACTAAAAGGGGATGAAATATCCAAAAGGATTTGTGGATTCCAATATAGCCAATTCAATTTGCATACCTAAATCCACACTAGAGCGTGAGTATTCATAGCATTGTTGGGGTCAATGTTTCGATCCCATCCTGGAATTCGGAGAAAACCCAGCTTCAAGGAAAAAAAATTAATCCCCGAGACCGCCTCTTAGATTCACTCAAAGGAAAGATGATGTGATAAAAACCATGAGCCATAACCGTCATCGTCCACTAATCAAAACCCCAAATTTCAGCAATTCAACATATAAGATCATTAAACTTACAAGGTTTCTCACCCTTCGGAATAGGAACACAAGAAATGATCGAGAATTTACATAAGCTTGCGCGTTGTTCCAAAACATTTTGAATTTCGGCGACATGTGAAATGGGGCCCTTCTTGATGATTCTACCTAGAGAGGTAGAATCAGAATCCAGAAATGACACGCCTCTTACAGCCTTTGCAACATCCGCGAATGATTTCCCAGAACCATACCCATCGCTGGTAGCGTGATTCGAGATATTACATTTGTTCTTCAAATAAGGGCAGAAATGGTCTTTATGACTAATAATATCCAATCATTTCTATGTCTAGGATACCTCAATCCCTTTCCCCCAATCATCACCCGAACTAGGGTTTCCAGCGCTCTTCCCTCCTTGCTCCGTCATCTCACATGTTTATATGTTTATATATAATATATGTTTATATGTTTTATTTATATATATATATATTTTATTTTATATATATGTATATATTTTAGGTTTATATATTTTATGTTTATTTTATATTTATCTATATATCTATATTTTATATTTTTGTTTATATAAATATTTATATTAAATATATATATATATATAATATGTTTCTATTAATAAATATATGATTATATTATATATATAAGTTTATATTATATATAAATATGTTTATATGTATGTGTGTTTATATACACACACAGATATATATATATTTGCATGAATTTGGGTATATATATGTGTATCTCTATATATATATATATAATTAGCCACATTTTAGAACACTGGTAATAATATCACTAAAATAGTCACGTTTTCTTAAAAAGATGACTAAATTTATAATATATATTTGTTTATATATAAAAATATATGTGTTTGTATATATATTTTTAAATGTGTGTGTGTTTATATATATATATATATATATATATGTATGTGTGTGTACATGTGTGTGTGTATATAAATATATATATTTATAGATATAAATATATATATATATAATTAGCCACATTTTAGAACACTGGTAATAATATCACTAAAATAGTCACGTTTTCTTAAAAACATGACTAAATTTATAATATATATTTGTTTTTATATATAAATATATGTGTTTGTATATATATTTTTAAATGTGTGTGTGTTTATATATGTATGTATGTATGTGTGTGTGTGTGTGTGTGTGTGTGTATATAAATATATATATTTATAGATATATGTTTATATATATGTGTCTGTGTTTAAATATATTAGTATATATATATATCTAAATATATATTTACATCGATGAGGGGAACTAGGTTGTATATATATATATATATATATATATATATATATATATATATATATATATATAGAAATATCTCCCAAAAAACATTGCCAATTTAGTAATGTTATTTCAACAAAGTTCGCTAATTTATCTAGATTTGTTTTTGCGGAATGTCACAAATTTTGTCATGTTTTGGAGGAAACATTGCTTAATTAGTGAAATTTTAAAACCTAAATAAAAAATCATGAGATTCTCGTTTTTTTAGTGAAACACCTATATATCTAAGGCCCCACCCTTTTAACATTACATAATCTTGAATTAAATGAATAATTCACATTGAGAATCTTTTCAGGTTTAGAGTTTTAGAGAATTAGGCCATAACTATTACATCTCAAAAGATTACAAAGTAGACACTTCAACTCAGTTTCCATTTTTTCATAAAATAAAAACTCTTAAAAAAAACATGTTTAGTTCCATGTATTAGATAGCATGTATTTCCTTGATCTCATCCTTGACCCTATTCATCTTTAAGTCATTGGAAAACATTTCAAAAACTTGGGATGAACATAAAAAGCTCAGTAAGGAATAAAAATACGGAAAGAAGACATTAGTCCATGTATACATAAGAATCAATGGAATCATACTTTACTCATAAAACATAAACACTTTAACATACCTCATGAAATCATAAGATTTATGATTAACTCATAGAAATCATAAGATGTAACGGTAACTTGAGGCATTCATAACATTCTTACGTAGGGAGCAACCCTCATGGTTACGTTTGGAATACTCATCACAGTATATTCCCTAAATCTATTCGGAGAAACCTTAGCATTTAACTCATTCGCGTCACCCAATGCATTGGAGAGCTATCTCGGGCTCACCCGCCCTTAGTTTATCACGAAACCACCCGACTTCATAAACAATACCCAAGAACCATAACATAAACATAACACATAACTTAAGCATAAAGGAAAGATAACATTCCCACATTACAATAACAATATAACTTTTTAAGATATTGAAATAATAAATCCATTCTAAAAACCATTTTCAATACCAAAATACGTAAAAAGAGTATATGGTATTTATTTTCCTTTTAAAAACATTACGACTTGTTAAGGAAGCCAAAGATCAAATAATACTCGCGGCGGCGGAAAAAGTCGTTGTCATCGCTTACGTAAAAAAAGAAATATTCCTTTTTGTCGTTTAGTAAAACGCTTCGTAGAGAAAAGATTCACTTTGAATGAAATGAAAAGTCAAAAGGGTTTTATACACCGTATAAAAGAAAGTCGTGTATAAATCAAAGGATGCCTCAATAAAAGGAGATTGAGACGAAGTCCCTTATAAAAACGGTATCCTTAGATTAAGGATAAATCAATTACATAATTATGTGTGACAAATATAACTACACTCAATATAAGTGGATATTAAGTGTAAAACAATCAGAGGTCATCCACACATATTCATAGCACGACATAATCAAGAAGTAGAGGTTTAACCCAAAGAATTGAAATTGGGTTAAGAAGTTCCCTTACAGAAATTCGACAGCCTAACGACATCACTTTAAAATTCAGAAAATGATTTGATGAGAGATAAAAAGGGTATCTCATCACTCGGACATAACATTTACAAAAATAAGGATATATAAGAACATATCCCAACATAAGAAGATATAAATTAAAAGACCTAACAAAAAGAAGTCTTTTAAAAAGAGGAGGGTGAAAGGTTCTCTTACCGATTTGGGTAACTTCCGAAATGTACACCCCATGAAAGAAGGATCATACAATGAAGATGTAAATACCCATAAATTAAATTATATTACACAAAGAATACAATCATGGGTAGTACATACACCACACAAAAGGAAATAGTGGCAAATGTAGCATGAATCTCACGAGAATAAAAAGTGAGATAAAAAAACCTCTTACCTCATTGTAATCAATCGAGTCGTATGACCAAAAGATAATAAACACCAAATGAATCACATAATACCATGAATATAAATAGAATCATGATAATATATATGAAATGGTAGTACACAATACACCACATGCAACAAATAAGTGGCGAATAATAGAAATTTCACAGAATTAGAAGTGAGATAAGAAATCTCCTTACAAAAATTCGGCAGCCTGACGACGCCACTTAAACATTTTTAAAATGAATTGATGAGAGCAAGATGGGGTCTCTCATCATATGAATATGAAAAGGACAATAGGATGAATATAAAAGAACATCCCCGACATAAGAACATGGAGCTTAAAATAAATGACATAAAGGAGAATACATGAAAAGAAAGAGAGAGGTAGGATCCATTACCACGTGTCTGACTTGACTCGCTCGTATGTTTCTTGTTCTTCCTGAATGATAAACTTAATTTAATTTCTACTTGCTTAAGAACATTTTTCAAGTTCATTATTCCTTTTATATCACTTATTACCATGTTATAAACTTTATGTAATCATTTAAGTTAATAATGGTCTCTAAAGACCCGGAAATTTCAAAGAATTTTTTTTCTTAAATACTTTGGAATTTTACGAGTCCGTGGCTTCTGACGGCACTTGATTCCGAGGCCCGGTGTGCCCAGAATCAATTTCTGAATTTTAGCTCGGGTACGTTCAGTGAACGAACGAGCGGGTTTTTCTATCTTTTGAACCGGTGCTCGGAATTGAAATCTGAGGGCACCGATGAAATCGCATCGCCGATAATTGCTTAAGGGGACCTTTACCGCAGTTGCGTTTTATTCGGATTGTAAGTTAAAATTTGGGGTTTAGTTAAGAAGTTAAATAAAATTGTTAGAACAATTTTATATCTAAGGAAGTTAATTCCTCCCATGGGAAGTTGTTGGTGAGGCTCACACCCACCCAACTTCCCATGTGTGGATATTTGAGAGGTGGGCCCTACACGAACCCCAACCTTTCACCTCCCATAATTCTTTTCAAACCCCTTTAAACTCCCATGTTTAATACATGACAACCCCCTTATTTACGAGGATACCTTCCTCTTCCTCTCTTCCACTTAATTGTTTGCCAACACACCCTAATTAATAAATTCAACCTCTTCACTTAATTAATTAAGTGATTTGAATTTTGAATTTTAAAATTGCATGTGTTAATAAAATAATAGCTTAGGCTTATTATTTTATTTTTGGGGCAATCCGTTGTGTTAAGGAGAGTGGGGGGAGAGAGCTTTTGAAAAGGGAGAAAGGTATTCCCCTCCTCAACGAAGAACGATGCTCTTCTCCGACGAAGAACTCTCACCTTCAACGGAGAACGACTCGGCGAAGAACGCTCCACGTTTCTTCAATCCTTTTCTTCCTCCGCATCAAGGGAGGAGACATCGACGCAGAGAACTCACCAACAATGACGGCTCTTTCTCCGACGTTGACGAAGCAACATCGCTTTTCGCGTCTACAAAGAACGAACCATATTCGAGGTATGGGGATTATATACAATTTTTAGTTGATTAAAATTGTACTTGTTCCTCATTGATTTTTCTGAAACAAATTTGGCCATGTGTTACCGCCTAACGCGGAGGGCGCGGGCCAAATGAACACGGCCCGACGAACCTCCGCTGGAACTTGATTTTTTGGAATCGGCGACCGGAGGCGGAACGCGAATGAGGCTGACGACGCAAGGGCCGTCGCCGCACACGCAAAGAAAAGCCGCAACCAAGCGAGCTGCGGCGGAGGAAGCACGGTGCCGTCGCGCTGTGCTGGGAACGCGGAGCCGCGGCCAGGGCATGCCGCGGCGGAGGAAGCCAGCACTGTCGCGCCGGCTGTGCAGAAGAAACCGCGGCCCGCTTTGCGGGCCGCTTCGGCAGGAGAACCGGCTGGTCTGTCGGCCGGCCAGGCGGAGGAGAACCGCGACTCCAGGAGGGCACTGCGCCGGACGAACCGTGGCCCGCCCATGCGGACCGCTTGCGCTAATAAGGCCGGTCGGCATCGGCCAGCCGGTTAGGGAGGGCGGTGCCGCTTGGCGCCGCCGGTTCGGGCGGCCGGGGGGGTCGTGCCCCCCCCCCGGATCGCTCGGCCTTTGGGCCGAGCCAGCCGGGTCGCGCCCAGCCGGGACGTGCCCCTCGGGCCGAGCCATGCATTTTATTGGGCCGGTCCGACACCCCTGCCAGGTTGGACCCGCCAAAACTGGGTTTACCCGACCCGTCGGCCCACTGGACTTAACGGGCCGGGCCCGTTTCCACTTAAAGGTGAATAACTTAAAGACCGCGCGTCCGATCGACGCGCCATCTGCGGCACTAGGACCCTCGCGACGAGGAGGTCCTTTTGAAATACTATAAGTGAGTTTTGGATGACTTGGATAATGATCGGGTTAGAAACGAGCATATTTCTAACCGGGCCCCTGGAACGAAAAAGCCAATATCTCTCAGACCGGGCGTCCGATTGACGCACCGTCTGTCGCGTTGAGTTCCTTTTGAAGAGATGGAACTTCGGGATACATCAACTCTGGACTTCGTGACAGTTGATGTATCGACCCCCCTTTTACTCGAGGAGCGGACCTTCCTGGAATCGAGTACGTTGTGTGCAGGAACCCTAGAGCTGGTTGCGACTACGACGACTACCGTGCTGGGATCCTTCGTGGGTTCGACGACGATGATGACTGTACTTGGATTCTCTGTGGGTTCGACAACGAAGACTACTGTACTTGGATCCTCCGTGGGTTCGGCAACGATGACGACTATACTTGGATCCTACATGGGTTCGGCAACGATGGTTACTGTACTTGGATCCTACGTGGGTTCGGCAGCGACGACTTCTGTACTAGGATCCTACGTGGGTTCGGTAGAGGAGATGATTCAGAAGCTACATCTAATCATCTCCACCCTTCTTCGTGAGTAGTATACCTGTGTGAGCTGAGTCTTGTCTTGCAATCATTACCAATGGTGTGATTGAATTCTTTCCTGTGTGGACTAGGTTTTGCTTGGGCTCGAGAGTTAGAGCCGAACTGGAATTGATGACTTAGGTATATGTATGAGCATATACCTAAGTAGAGTCGGTTGATAATTCGTGATTGTATCTTTCCTTGTGGTTTATCCTTTGTGGATTCTGGGAGACCATCGGGGGTTTCAGGGTCCCTACTGAGTATCGTATACTCACCCCTGCACGGGCTATGCCCGCACTACGTTGTGTTGGATACAGATGACGGACAACACTGATCGAGGTGGAAGCTTGTGGAGCTGGATGGTACCCGAAGGTGGACCACTAGACGGGACGTACATGGAGCGAACGACAGACCTGAGGAGCTGAGGAGACCATCTGTACCCACCCTTCAAGTGGGATATCCGGAGGACGACTCGGTGGCTGCTACTTTACTGCTGTTGTACTTTCTTTTCAGTTGTACTATACTTTCAGTTGGGTTTGTATACTGGCCCATTTACTTTTCAGCACTTACTTTTGTACTCAGTTTACTTAGTACTTACTTCAGTTGTGTAATCTGTTGTGTTTGTTTACTTTTATAAAGGCAATGCCTTCCCTTTTTCCGGGATTTACGCCTTTGGTGCTAGTCGCCAGCACCTGGCCTATAGAAGACGGGCTTGGGGTAGTCACAACATGGGCCCCGAGGACGGGTCGTGACAAATTGGTATCAGAGGAGTCAGTTCTACCGTAGAACTCAGGACTCTGATAATTTCTTTATGTGAAGCAATAATGTTTAGAGTATTGAGTTTGGTTAACAGTCCAGGGAGTCCAGTGTTGGTGCGGCGACCGACGTATCCATACACTAGGACCCTGAATTCTAATTTCCGACTCAGTGCACGAAAACATTGATTGCATGTGTGTTTCAAAAGTTTTCTTTGTGATTACTTTGTGTCAGTTCACCAGGTATACTGTTTAACCGTGGTGCACCTGTTGCTTTTCAGTATGTCCCCACGAAGTCATCCAACTAGGGTTCCGAGCTACATGCGAGATGGCAGCCCACCAAGCGACGAGGCCTCGGTGCAGGGCCCCATTACAGCGGAGGCACTAGCAGTACCACTACCCGCTGGGCCACCAATACCACCAGACCCAGCAGCAGAGAGTGCACGCCACCTGAGTGCGCTGCACGAGTTTCGGCGACAGAGGCCGCCCAGGTTCTACGGAGAGACAGAACCTCAGGCAGCCGAGGATTGGCTGAAGGCTATCATCAGAGTCTTCAGATTGGTAGGGACACCAACTGACCTTATGGCAATCCTTGCCGTGAGTCTACTGCACGCAGCTGTAGGTAGATGGTGGAGCCTGATGCTTCAGGTGCACGACGAGGTATCTCTACTTTTGACGGACTTCGAGAGTCTCTTCCGCTCGGAGTTTGTTCCAGCCACCCTTCGTGCGGTACGGATCCAGGAGTTACTTCATCTGCGACAGGGCAGTATGACAGTAGCTCAGTACTCGACGAGATTTACCGACCTCTCGCGCTACTCCACAGACAAGGTACGAGACCCATTATTCCAGTCCCGGAACTTCGAGCAGGGACTGAGGCATGAGATTAGGGCTTCGATGATCTCCCTCAGCATTCCGACGCAGGCAGGAGTGCTGGAGCGATCCCTTCTTGTGGAGAGCTTTCTTACTGAGATGACACTAGCAGCGAGACCCACCGCAGGGCGACACGTAGCGGAGTCTTCTGCAACCGACAGTAGACAGATGTTGTAGAGGTCCAAGCGGACCAGGCCATCTGGTGGGCGACCTCAGGATACTGGTTCGGATGTGCGGGGCACACGAAGCAGAGCTAGCCATACGAGGGGTAGGTAGTGCTATGCATGCGGCGGGCAGGGCCACATGGCTCGTGACTTCCCGACCCGCCATGCAGACGTGCAATAGACAGTAAAGGGACCTCCCAGGCAGAGGCATAGGTTCGACCGTGGCAGTCCGCAGGGAGCAGGCGGACGAGGCAGAGGAGCTGGCCGAGCAGCGGGTGGTGGACGACACTTCGAGGCTCTACCACCACCACCACCAGGAGGACGACCCTGACCACAGGGAGCTAGCAGACAGGGGCAGGCTCAGCTCTAGGTAGTCGAGGCCTATGACCACGATGCACCTGAGATGATTCGAGGTACTATCTATGTCTAATCCACCCTTGCTGCAGTTCTTATAGACATAGGAGCGAGTCATTCTTTTATTGCCACTGCCCTTGTTCGGAGCTCAGAGATTCCGACGGAGCCATTGGATCTATCCTTAAGTCTAGAGACTCCTACGGGAGCAGACTTGACGATTACGCACCGGTGTTGGTAGTGTGTGCTTACTATAAGAGGCGAGATCTTCGGCTGAGATCTTCTTGTAGCGGCATCGAGGCCTTACGATGTCATCTTGGGTATAGACTGGTTGTCTATAGTCCATGCTCAGATTGACTGCATTAGGCGCAAAGTGCGGTGTGTCCGCACAGATGGGAGCAGGTTCACCTTCACCGGCAAGAAGGGAGCCTTTACAGTGCAGGATGGACTTACGCAGAGGAGAGGGCAGCCGATCACACATCAGTTGGCTAGTCTAATCCTAGGAGCGGTTGATGTGCGGAGTCCTAGTTTTTTTGTTGTGGTGGATTAGCATACAGACATTTTCCCTAACGATGTTCCAGGACTACCCCCTCACAGAGAGGTGGACTTCTACATTGACCTGTACCCCAGGACAACACCGATATCTACTCCAGCATATCAGATGGCTCCCACCGAGCTTCGTGAGCTGCGGGTACAACTGGAAGACTTACAAGGAAAAGGATTCATCTGACCCAGTGTTTCACCCTAGGATTCTCCGATTTTATTCGCCAAGAAGGCAGATGGGAGCTTACGACTATGTGTCGACTACCGTCGCCTAAATCAGGTGACCGTAAAGAACAAGTATCCACTCTCGAAGATTGATAACCTCTTTGATCAGCTCAAGGGAGAACGATGTTTCTCGAAGATAGACCTCAGGTCAAGCTATCACCAGCTCAGAGTTCGAGATGAGGATGTGCAGAAGACGACCTTCAGATGTCGACATTGCCATTATGAGTTCTTTGTTATTCCCTTCGGCGTGACCAATTCTCTAGTAGTGTTCATGAGTCTCATTAATAGGATCTTTCAGCCTTACCTCAATCGTTTTGTTGTAGTCTTCATCGACGACATACTGATTTACTCGACTACTGAGGAGGAGCATGCCTACCACTTGCAGGTTGTACTGGATACACTCTGAGAGCACCAGCTTTATGGTAAGCTCTCAAAGTTCCAGTTCTGGATTCGAGAGGTTCATTTTCTAGGACACGTCATCTCAGAGACTGGGGTTGTAGTGGACCCAGTGAAGATTGATGTAGTACTTGCTTGAGAGCCACCCAGGAGCGTGATGGAGGTGCATAGTTTACTAGGTCTGGCTGGGTACTATCGGAGATTTGTGCCAGACTTCTCCAGAGTTGCAGCACTGCTTTCAGCATTGACGAAGAAGGGGAAACCCTTCATTTGGTCAGATAGATGCCAGTAGAGCTTTCAGAAGCTGAGACAGAGATTGACCAGTGCACCCATATTGAGGCTACCAGAGGAGGTCGTAGGGTACGTAGTTTAATGCGACGCATCAGGGACCAGACTCGGGTGTGTCCTGATGCAGGAGAAAACAGTGATCTCTTACGGTTCATGGCAGTTGAGGCATCATGAGCAGAACTACGCTACCCATGACCTGGAGTTAGCAGTAGTGGTCTTCGACCTGAAGATGTGGCAACACTATCTAATGGGCGAGCACTTTACAGTCTACTCTGATCACCAGAGTCTCAGGTACATCTTCTCACAGAAGTATCTGAACATGAGACAACGACGATGGCTCGAGTTCCTTCAGGACTATGACTTCAAGATAGTCTATACTCCTGGGAAGGGGAATGTAGTAGATGATGCTCTCAGCAGGAGATTGGGCATACAACTTCTAGGGGAGGCGATAGAGTAGCTAGCTGCGTTGCAGACATCCTTCATGGATAGAGATGGGGAAGCCTTTCTACAGTCTCTCACATTCACTCCCCCACTACTTTAGTGGGTCAGAGAGGAACAACATGAAGACGTTGACTGTGAGACGCGACGTGCTCATATTTACACAGGGCAGGCGCCTGATGAATTTTCTGAAGGAGGAGAGCATGTCATCCTCTTCAGGGGACATACCATGGTACCAGTTGCACTGGAGGAGGAAGTGCTGAGGGAGTTTCACACTTCCCCTCTAGCGATACATCTAGGTGTGGAGAAGATGTACCAGGACCTCAGACGACAACACTGGTGGTCGGGTATGAATAAGGCTGTAGCAGAGTTCGTTTCACGATGCCTCACTTTCCAGCAAGTGAAGGCGGAGCACCAGGTACCAGCAGGCTTGGTACAACCCTTAGAGGTTCCGGAGTGGAAGTGGGATGGGATATCCATTGATTTCGTGACAGGGCTTCCACGTACTTCCAGAGGACATGACTCCATCTGGGTGATCGTAGACCGACTCACCAATTCGGCCCACTTCCTACCGATCAGGGAGCAGGGCTCAGTAGAGAGTTTGGGACGCCTCTACGTTCAAAAGATCATACATCTTCATGGTGTGCCATCGTCTATCATCTCCGATCGAGACGATCACTTTACTTCCTAGCTTTGGAAGGGGTTGCAGGAGGCATTTGAGACACAGCTACGCCTAAGCACCGCCTTTCATCCTCAGACGGACGGCCAGACGGAGAGGACCATTCAGACTCTCAAGGACATGCTCCGTGCACGTGTCCTTGACTTTGGTCGTAGCTGGGACGATCACCTACCCTTGGTGGAGTTTGAGTACAACAACATCTACCACTCTACCATCGGGATGGCACCATACGAGGCACTGTACAACCGACCTTGCAGATCACCTCTGTGCTAGACTGACCCTGGGGAGTCATCACTTGTAGGACCAGAGATGGTTCAGGCTACGACGGAGAAGGTGCAGATCATCCAGGAGCAGATGAGGATTGCACAGAGCAGACATAAATCCTATGTTGATAGGAGACAAAGACCACTGGAGTTCGATGATGTAGACCACGTTTTCATATGGGTCTCACCTCGACGAGGATTGCGGAGATTTGGCCAGGGCGGCAAGTTATCTCCACGCTTCATCGGGCCTTGACAGGTCCTTAGCAGAGTAGGAGAGGTGGATTACCACCTGTCCCTTCCACCTCAGTTGCACCAGGTGCACGATGTCTTCCACGTATCTCAACTGAGGAGATACATGCACGACCCGTCCCACATTATAGATCATGGGGATCTGGACATCGATGACGGGGCGAAATTCACGGAGGTCCCGGTGGAGATCGAGGATCGATAGGAGCGGGTCCTACGTGGATGATCGATTCCTCTGGTGTGCATTCTTTGGCAGCATGGGAACCTCCAGAAGAGCACATGGGATCGGGAGGCTCAGATGCATGCTCGGTACCCTATTTTGTTTCCCTAGTTTATGTTTTCGCTTTACGGGGACGTAAATCCCTGAGGTGGGAGTAATGTAAAGACCTGGAAATTTCAAGGAATTTTTTTTTCTTAAATACTTTGGAATTTTACGAGTCTGTGGATTCTGACGACACTTGATTCCGAGGCCTGGTGTGCCCAGAATCAATTTCCAAAGTTCACCTCGGGTACTTTCAGTGAACGAACGAGTGAGTTTTTCTATCTTTTGAACCGGTGCTCGGAATTGAAATCCTAGGGCACCGATTAACTCACAGCACTGATAATTTCTTAAGGGGACCTTTATCGCAGTTGCATTTTATTCGAGTTGTAAGTTAAATTTTGGGGTTTAGTTAAGAAGTTAAATAAAATTGTTAGAACAATTTTATATCTAAGGAATTTAATTCCTCCCATGGGAAGTTGTTGGTGGGGCCCACACCCACCCATCTTTTCATGTGTGGATATTTGAGAGGTGGGGCCCACATGAGCCCCAACCTTTCACCTCCCATAATTATTTTCAAACCCCTTTAAACTTTCATGTTTAATACATGACAACCCCCTTATTTATGAGGATCCCTTCCTCTTCCTCTCTTCCTCTTAATTGTTTGCCAACACACCCTAATTAATAAATTCAACATCTTCACTTAATTAATTAAGTGATTTGAATTTTGAATTTTAAAATTGAATGTGTTAATAAAATAATAGCTTAGGCTTATTATTTTATTTTTGGGGCAATCGTTGTGTTAAGGATAGTGGGGGGAGAGAAATTTTTAGAAGGGAGAAAGGTATTCCTCTCCTCAACAAAGAACGATGCTCTTCTCCGACGAAGAACTCTCACCTTCAACGTAGAACGACTCAGCGAAGAACGCTCCACGTTTCTTCAATCCTTTTCTTCCTCCGCATCAAGGGAGGAGACATCGACGTGGAGAACTTGCCAACAACGACGGTTCTTTCTCCGACGTTGATGAAGAAACATCGCTTTCTGCCTCTACGACGAACGAACCATATTCAAGGTAGGGGGATTATATACAATTTTTAGTTGATTAAAATTGTACTTGTTCCTCATTGATTTTTCTGAAATGAATTTGGCCATGTGTTGCCGCCTAACGCGGAGGGCGCGGGCCGAATGAACATAGCCCGACGACCCTCAGCTAGAACTTGATCTTTTTAGAATCGGCGACCAGAGGTGGAACACAGATGAGGCTGGAGGCGCAAGGGCCATCATCACACACGCAAAGAAAATCCGCGACCAAGCGAGCCGCGGTGGAGGAAGAACGGCGCAGTCGCGTCGTGCCGGGAACGCGGAGCCGCGGCCAGGGCAGGCCGTGTCAGAGGAAGCCGGCGCCGTCGCGCCGGCTGTGCGGAAGAAACCGCGGCCCACTTTGTGGGCCACTTCGGCAGGAGAACCGGCCAACCGGGCGGAGGAGAGCCGCGACGCCAGGAGGGCACCACGCCAGACGAACTATGGCCTGCCCATGCGGGCCACTTGCGCCAAGAAGGCCGGCTGGCATCGACCGACCGATTAGGGAGGGTGGCGCCGCCGGTTCAGGCAGCCGGGGGGCCGCCCCCCCCCCCCCCCCCGTACCGCTTGGCCAGCTGGACGAGCCAGCTGGGTCGCACCCAGCCGGGCCGCGCCGGCCCGGGCTGGGCCGCGCCCCCTCGGGTCGGGTTGTGCCGCGCCCCCTCGGGTTGGGCCACGCCCCCTCAGGCCTGGCCGCGCCCCCTCGCGCCGGGCCGCGCCCCTTCGGGCTGGGCCGTGCCCCTCGGGCTGAGCCGTGCATTTCATTGGGCCGGTCTGACACCCCTGTCGGGTCGGACCCGCCAAAACTGGGCTAACCCGACCTGTCGGCCCACTGGGCTTAACTGGTCGGGCTCGTTTCCACTTAAAGGTGAATAACTTAAAGACCGCGCGTCCGATCGACGTGCCGTCTGCGGCACTAGGACCCTCGCGACGCGGTGGTCCTTTTGAAATACTCTAAGTGAGTTTTGGATGACTTGAATAACGACCGGGTTAGAAACAAGCATATTTCTAACTGGGCCCCTGGAACGAAAAAGCCAATATCTCTCAGACCTAGCGTCTGATTAACGCACCGTCTGCCGCGTTGAGTTTATTTTGATGATACGGAACTTCAGGATACATCAACTTTGGACTTAATGATAGTTGATGCATCGAATCTCGTTTTACTTGAGGAGCGGACCCTCCCGGAATCGAGTACACTTTGTGCAGGAACCCTAGAGCTGGCTGCGACTACGACGACTACGGTGCTGGGATCCTCCGTGGGTTCGACGGCGATGATGACTGTACTTGGATCCTCCCTGGGTTCGGCAGCGAGGACGACTGTACTTGGATCCTCTGTGGGTTCGGCAGTGATGACGAATGTACTTGGATCCTACGTGGGTTCGACAGCGATGGTTACTGTACTTGGATCCTACGTGGGTTCGACAGCAACGACTTCTGTACTAGGATCCTAAGTGGGTTCGGCAAAGGAGATGATTCAGAAGCTACATTTAATCATCTCCTCCCTTCTTCGTGAGTATTATACCTGTGTGAGCTGAGTCTTGTCTTGCAATCATTACCAACGGTGTGATTTACTTCTTTCATGTGTGGACTGGGTTGTGCTTGGGCTCTAGAGTTGGAGCCGAACTGGAATTGATGACTTAGGTATATGTATGATCATATACCTAAGTAGAGTCAGTTGATACTTCGTGATTGTATCTTTCCTTGTGGTTTATCCTTTTTGGATTCTAGGAGACCTTCGGGGGTCTCGGGGTCCCTACTGAGTATCGTATACTCACCCATGCACGGGCTATTCCCGCACTACGTTGTGTTGGATGTAGATGAAGAACACCACTGATCGAGGTGGAATCTTGTGGATCTGGACAGTACCTGGAGGTGGACCACTATACGGGACGTACACGGAGCGAACGACCGGACCCGAGGAGCTGAGGAGACCATTTGTACCCACCCTTCAGGTGGGATATCCGGAGGACGACTCGGTGGTTGCTGCTTTAATTTACTATTGTTGTACTTTCTTTTCAGTTGTACTATACTTTCAGTTGGGTTTGTATACTGGCCCATTTACTTTTCAGCACTTACTTTTGTACTCAGTTTACTTAGTGCTTACTTCAGTTGTGTACTCTGTTGTGTTTGTTTACTTTTATAAAGGAAATGCATTCCCTTTTTCTGGGATTTAAGCCTTTGGTTCTAGTCACCATCCCCTGGCCTATGGAAGGTGGGCTTGGGGTATTCACGGCACAGGCCCCGAGGATGGGTCGTGACATGGTCGTTTTGTCGATATTTGGTACTTGATTCAAAAATAGACTTCTTATAATTACAAGTTGTTCTTGTGGTAAAATATCCATTATCTACAGAATGATATTCATGATTTAGATATCATATATATCATATATATCCAATATATATATGTAATTATAATAGTACATAACATTTGGAGATAAGAAATGAAATGCACCGTTCATGGAGACGATAAGCCGTACGTATGCATGAACGCTACTTCCATTTCTATTTAATACTTTAATGGAATTAGAAAATTATGATATAAAGGTATATTATAATTCCAGTATAATATCATATATAATATCCTTAACTCCATCCTTTATACATCCCATATATGGTATTAATGATTCAAATCACTTTGAGGGGGCGGTAGTCCGCACTTCCTAAAAATGAATTTATCACGTTTACCCATTATGGAAACCATAAAGGTATGACATAAATGAAAAATACAGAAGCATAAGGAAAAAATAAACATAATATATATCATATATAAATATAGTGACATCTTAATGGCCACCATGAGAGGCAGTAGGAGATAATTGAACAATCATAGTTTCGTGAGGCAGTAGCTCGCCGTCCACAAAAACAGTATGTTTTTCACCCATTAGATGGGGGTGTGTGTAAGTGTAGCTAGAATAATTATTATAAAAAAATACTAGTATATTTAAGATACTTATGTTGTTACAAAATAAAGGAATAAAAAGAGTTTATGGGGTTGTATAAGAAAAATAAAACAAAATAACATAAGAGAAGACATTACCTTTAAATCGGGTAACTCCTCTTAGTTTGAACCAAAAGGGATTCTTGAAGAGATTTCTGCCTAAGGTAAGGCATCTAGGATTAAGATAGGGATATTGAGAGATTATTTGAGTAGAGTTTTGATGAGCCAAATGGCTTGAGAAGTGTGATATATGGGTAGGAAGTGGGGTCTTTTTATAAGGGAGAGGAGGGGCTCTTTTGAAAAGCATGAAACTATTATTTTATTATATATTTATTTTCGGTTTATAAAGGTCCCAAAATCATTAAAGATGAAGATAAGGTGGCCAAGGTTCTAAATAAAGTCATCCAATAAGAATTGGACAAGTTTTGGATATTATTTTAAACATTATCTTCTTATTTATTTAAATCATTCATTAATGACGTAAACACTGCATTATCATTGTGTCATAAATAATTTTATTTTTTTGATGTTTAAAAATTATAAAAAAATTACCATGATTTAGGAAATCTTTATATATTTATAATGATTATTTATAGTCAAAAATATAACTTATATAACCCCATGTAAAAATTGTTTTAGTAAAACAATACATGTTTGTGACATTTTTATTTTTACTTTAAATAAAAGGTATTAATGTCATTATCTTACCCAAGTGGCTCCATGGGGTCCCAAAAATTGACCCATATATTTTATTGGTCAGCCATGACACATCCAATAAGGTTAGGACATGTTTCAAGGTATTTTTATATTTTTATAATATTATTTTTACCTTAAATTACCCTAATTACCTTTAATCGCGGTTAACAAAACTCAAAATTTACTATTCACCAAAAATTATTTTCATCCCATTGAACCAAATTTTACTTACTAATGAAAACCATGTATGTAGGATTTTTGAAATTCAATTCAAAGAAGCGGTAAATTTTCGTTTAACGAAAAATTCAGTTTTTTAACTACCACTTAGTCGTTTCACTATTCATCAAAAAATGAAGTTTTTTAGAAAAAATACCAAAAATTCACCCTAAGATATATTTGATATTCCGAATTCAAAAATGATGTCTATTTTATAAAATTCAAAACATATAAGTTTCATTAATTAATTTTATAATTAATTCCCGTTGTCAAAACAAATAGCGTGTTTTTAAGAAACAATATCTATCAAAGGATTGCTAATTGTTTATGTCCAATTTCAAAGTGGAATTAATTCCAATAACCACCATTGTATTAAATTGTAAAAATATATTATAATTAAACTTTAAAACCAATTAAAAAGATAAACTAACCATATAAATAAATTAGATTAAAAGGTGGTTTTGAATTAAAATACAACATTTTTCACTATTCATTAAAAATTGAACTTTATCGGAAAAATAACAAAAACATACACAAAGAAAATTTTGATATCCCGATTCTAAAGAAGGATTTTATTTGGTCCAAAAGAATTTATAAGAGTGACCAAAACTATTTTTAAATAGGGTTCGCCATCAAAAGACGATAAATCGACCTTTTAGTGAATATTAGAGTATTTATGCCTAAAATTGGATTCATCCGCATTTTAAGCCTCTATCATTTATTGGGTAATTGTTAAAATATTTAACAAACGTATATAATCATTTTTTAGTTAGTTCTGTTCATTCCCGCCATTATAATGGCTAGACGTTAACTATCATTTAAAATAATATTATTATATTATTAGTGTGCAACGTAAGATTTCAAAGAAACTTGTGGTTGCGTATTGGGTACGCCATAGAACATAGCATTCCATTTAAAGTAATATTAACATTTTATTAACAAATATTAATAAATATGAAAATTTCATATTCTTTATTTACCTGGGATGTTACATCCTTCCCCCCCTTTTGGGAATTGCGTCCTCGCAATTTTAAAATTGGGCTCAGAAACTTCATTGAAAGCCCCACATCAGAAAAAGAGTAAATAAAACTATCAATTTAAAAGAAAAAGAAGTACAAAGGTCACCCGAGAAAAAAAATACTAGTATTCCATGAAAACATGGATATGAAGGAGAAAATAAACCATCAAGTTCTGCTGGAGAGTGATAGAAAACATGTTTAGGAGAAAGTTAACCACAAGAAAACCACAAAATTGTGATGGGTTAAACGGTATTTGATTCCCCAGTAGGAAAAGTTAACAGACAACGTTTTTTTTTAAAGTTACATTTCATTGAGGAATTTTTATATGAGATTAACTAAAACATAAGGAAACATACTTACTTGTCATGTAGACTTTCAACTTTTACTAGATTTCTAACACAAACTCACATTTTCTCCAAAAGATGAGTATTTAGAATGACTTGTTCACATTAAGAGTGCTATAACTAACTTCTTGAGAATCACCTAATCCAAAAAATAGAACTATATATTTCCCATGTCTTTAGACATTAACCAAAACCAAAAAGGTTAGTACAAGATCAGATAATCCCCAAAAAGGATAATCTTTTATAAAAATAAAAACTACTCTTAATCTCTAAAATTTGTCAAACAAAACCCAAAGTTCATCAAAGACCATTCAATAAATAGCTATCCATAAAATTCATCAAAGTAATCAAAACTAAGATTGAAACCCAAATCTCCGAAGGATTTAATCACATAGTCTTCCAAGGTAAATCTTAACATTTATCTCCAAATAACATCAGTTACTCTTAAAGTCTCATTTTGAAAATTAATTAACCTAATCACATATCATCCATGATAGGTTAATCATTTCCATAGATAACCCAAAATCAACTTATTACTAGTTCTTAAGATCATATAACTAAAAAGAATTAGTCAAACTAACCAGGGACTTCACGTAGACCAGTGGTAGGTGATAAATACCAGTCGCACTTTGGTTGTGGGTTCGATTCCCACAGCTTCGTCCGACGCGACAGGTTGTCACATGGTCTGCGTGTTGTCCTTTTTCCAAAATTATATATTTCTTAAAACATTCCCCAAAAAGAGATAAAATCTTCAAAAATAACCATAATATAATTTAACCTCAAGTTTATCTCATGCCTTTCATTTTCCGTCATAACATATAGTAACCCATAATTACCTCAAAAGTAAGGATCATATAAACCCTAATGGTTACATTTATAATTATTACCTGAACTTCCACATCGAGTTGGTTCTCTTGTATATGATGCATTAGAGAACTCACCAAGGTTCAAGTGGTTAATAATGACTCCTGATAGTTGGTTTAGAATAACCACAAGATTTCTCATTGAATCTCCCATTTCATCCAGTCTCTTAATCAGAGAACCACCACAGTTTCCTTCAAACCCATTGTCACTTTGGTGCCTACTAGATCTATCCATTTACTAAAACCAAAAATGTCAGTGTGAGTATATCAACAAAATCATCATGTACTAATGAGGAAGATAAAAAATAAGATATACTTATCCAAGTTATCTCAAAATCATTCCAACTTTCAAAAATAACAATGAATCCATATAATATACTAACCATTGTGGTTATACACAAATTGTCACTTAAGATTAAACAACACTCTAACCTCTAAAGTTATCTAAAAAGACCTTTGATACCAACTATAATGCCCCAACCTTAAAACATTACATAATCTTGAATTAAATGAATAATTCACATTGAGGATCTTTTCAGGTTTAGAGTTTTAGAGAATTAGACCATCTATTACATCTCAAAAGATTAAAAAGTAGACACTTCAACTCAGTTTCCATTTTTTTCATAAAATAAAAACTCTTAAAAAGAAACATGTCTAGTTCCATGTATTAGATATCGTGTATTTCCTTGATCCCATCCTTGACTCTATTCATCTTTAAGTCCTGTGAAAAACATTTCAAAAACTTGGGATGAGCATAAAAATCTCAGTAAGGGATAAAAATACGGAAAGAAAACATTAGTCCATGTATACATAAAAATCAATGGAATCATACTTTACTCATAAAACATAAGCACTTTAACATACCTCATGAAATCATAAGATTTATGATTAACTCATAGAAATCATAAGATTTAACAGTAACTTGAGGCATTCATAACATTCTTACGTATGGAGCAACCCTCACGGTTACGTTTGGAATACCCATCACAGTATATTCCCTAAATCTCTTTAGAGAAACCTTAGAGTTTAAATCCTTCGCGTTACCCAATGCATTGGAGAGTTATCTCGGGCTCACCCGCCCTTAGTTTATCATGGAACCACCCGACTTCATAAACAATGCCCAAGAACCATAAAATAAACATAACACATAACTTAAGCATAAAGGAAAGATCACATTCCCACATTGCAATAACAATATAAAATTTTAAGATATTGAAATAATAAATCCATTCTAAAAACCACTTTCAATACCAAAATATGTAAAAAGAGTATATGGTATTTATTTTTCTTTTAAAAACATTACGGATTGTTAAGGAATCCAAAGACCAAATAATACTCGCGACGGCGGAAAAGGTTGCTGTCACCACTTATGTAAAAAAAAGAAACATTCCTTTTTGTCATTTAGTAAAATGTTTCATAGAGAAAATATTCCCTTTTAATGAAATGAAAATTAAAAAAGATTTTATACACCATATAAAATAAAGTCATGTATAAATCAAAGGATTCCTCAATAAAAGGAGATTGAGATGAAGTCCCTTATAAAGACGGTATCCTTAGATTAAGGATAAATCAATTACATAATTATGTGTGACAAATATAAATACACTCAATATAAGTGGATATTAAGTGTAAAAAAATAAGAGTTCATCCCTACATATTCATAGCACGACATAATCAATAAGTAGAGGTTTAACCCAAATAATTGAAATTGGGTTAAGAAGTTCCCTTATAGAAATTCGACAGCCTAACAACGTCACTTTAAAATTTAGAAAATGAATTGATGAGAGATAAAAGGGTATCTCATCACTTGGACATAAAATTTACAGCAATAAGGATATATAAGAATATATCCCAACATAAGAAGATGTAAATTAAAAGACCTAACAAAAAGAAGTCTTTTAAAAAGAGGAGGGTGAAAGGTTCCCTTACCGATTTGGGTAACTTCCGAAACGTACACCCCATGAAAGAAGGATCATACAATGAAGATGTAAATACCCATAAATTAAATTATATTACACAAAGAATAAAATCATGGTCAGTACATACACCACAAAAAAGGAAATAGTGGCAAATGTAGTATGAATCTCACGAGAATAAAAAGTGAGATAAAAAACCCCTTACCTCATTATAATCAATCGAGTCGTATGACCAAAAGAAAATAAACACCAAATGAATAACATAATACCATGAATATAAATAGAATCATGATAATATATATGAAATTGTAGTACAAAATACACCACATTCAACAAATAAGTGGCGAACAATGGAAATATCACCGAATTAAAAGTGAGATAAGAAATCCCCTTACAAAAATTCGGCAGCCTAACAACGCCACTTAAAAAATTCTTAAAATGAATTGATGAGAGAAAGAGGGGGTCTCTCATCATATGAATATGAAAAGTAAAGTAGGATGAATATAAAATAACATCCCCAACATAAGAACATGAAGCTTAAAATAAATTACATAAAGGAGAATACATGAAAAGAAAGAGAGAGGTAGGATCCCTTACCACGTGTCCGACTTGACCCGCTCGTATGTTACTTGTTCTTCCTGAATAATAAACTTAAGTTAATTTCTACTTGATTAATAAAATTTTTAAAGTTAATTATTTCTTTTATATCACTTATTACCATGTTATAAACTTTATGTAATCATTTAAGTTAATAGTGGCCGTTTTGTCGATATTTGGTACTTGAGTCAAAAATGGACTTCTTATAATTATAATTTGTTCTTGTGGTAAAATATCCATTATCTCCAGAATGATATTCATGATGTAGATATCATATATATCATATATATATAGTATATATATGTAATTATAATAGTACATAACATTTGGAGATAATAAATGAAATGCACCGTTCATGGAGACGGTAAGCCGTACGTACGCATGAACGCTACTTCCATGTCTATTTCATACTTTAATGGAATGAGAAAATTATGATATAAAGGTATATTATAATTCCAGTATAATATCAAATATAATATCTTTAACTCCATCCTTTATACATCCCACATATGGTATTAACGATTCAAATCACTTTGAGGGGGCAGTAGTCCGCACTTCCTAAAAATGAAATTATCACGTTTACCCATTATGGAAACCATAAAGGTATAGAATAAATGAAAAATACAGAAGCATAAGGAAAAAATAAACATAATATATATCATATATAAATACAGTGACATCTTAATGGCCACCATGAGAGGCAGTAGGAGATAATTGAACAATCATCGTTTTGTGAGGCAGTAGCTCGCCGTCCACAGAAACAGTATGTTCTTCACCCATTAGATGGAGGTGTGTGTAAGTGTAGCTCAAATACTTATTATAACAACATCCTAGTATATTTAAGATACTTTTTTTGTTACAAAATAAAGGAATAAAAAGAGTTTAGGGGGTTGTAGAAGCAAAATAAAACAAAATAACATAAGAGAAGACATTACCTTTAAATCGGGTAACTCCTCTTGGTTTGAACCAAAAGGGTTTCTTGAAGAGCTTTCTGTCTAAGGTAAGGCATCTAGGATGAAGAGAGGGATATTGGGAGATTATTTGAGTAGAGTTTGGATGAGCCAAAGGGATTGATAAGTGTGAGATATGGGTAGGAATTGGGGTCTTTTTATAAGAGAGAGGAGGGACTCTTTTGGAAAGCATGAAACTATTATTTTATTATATAATGATTTTCGGTTTCTAAAGGTCCCAAAATCATTAAAGTTGAATATAAGGTGTCCCATGTTCGAAATAAAGTCATCCAATAAGAATTGGACAAGTGTTGGATATTATTTTAAAAATTATCTTCTTATTTATTTAAATCATTCATTAATGATGTAAACATTTCATCATCATTGTGTCATAAATAATTTTATTTTTTTGATGTCTAAAAATTCTAAAAAAATTACCATAATGTAGGAAATATTTTTATATTTATAATTAATATTTATAGTCAAAAATATAACTTATATAACACCATGTAAAAATTGTTTTAGTAAAACAATACATGTTTGTGATATTTTTATTTTTACTTTAAATAAAAGGTATTAATGTCGTTATCTTACCCAAGTGGCTCCATGGGGTCCCAAAAATTGACCCATGGATTTTCTTGGTCGGCCATGACACATCCAATAAGTTTAGGACATGTTTCAAGGTATTTTTATATTTTTATAATATTATTTTTACCTTAAATTACCCTAATTACCTTTAATCGCGGTTAACAAAACTCAAAAGTTACTATTCACCAAAAATTATTTTCATCCCATTGAACCACATTTTACTTACTAATGACAACCATGTATGTCGGATTTTTGAAATTCAATTCACAGAAGCGGTAAAGTTTCGTTTAACGAAAAATTCAGTTTTTTTAACTACCACTTAGTGGTTTCACTATTCATCAAAAAATGAAGTTTTTTAGAAAAAATACCAAAAATTAACCCTAAGCTATATTTGATATTTAGAATTCAAAAATTATTTCTATTTTAAAAAATTCAAAACATATAAGTTGCATTAATTAATTTATAATTAATTCCCGTTGTCAAAACAAATAGTATGTTTTTAAGAAACAATATCTATCAAAAGATTGCCAATTGTTTATGTACAATTTCAAAGTGAAATTAATTCCAATGACCACCATTAGATTAAATTGTAAAAATATATTCTAATTACACTTTAAAACTAATTAAAAATATAAACTAACCATATAAATAAATTATATTAAAATGTGGTTTTGAATTAAAATACAACATTTTTCACTATTCATTAAAAATTGAACTTTATCGGAAAAATAACAAAAACATACACAAAGAAAATTTTGATGTCCCGATTCTAAAGAAGGATTTTATTTGGTCCAAAAGAATGTATAAGAGTGACCAAAACTATTTTTAAAGAGGGTTCGCCATCAAAAGGGGATAAATCGACCTTTTAGTGAATATTAGAGTATTTAAGCCTAAAATTGGATTCATCCACATTTTAAGCCTCTATCATTTATTGGGTAATTTTTATAATATTTAACAAACATATATAATCATTTTTAGTTAGTTCTGTTCATTCCCTCCATTACAACGGCTAGGCGTTAACTACCATTTAAAATAATATTATTATATTATTAGTGTGTAACGTAATATTTCAAAGAAACTCGTTGTTGCGTATTGGGTACTCCATAGAACATAACATTCAATTTAAAGTAATATTAACATTTTATTCACAAATATTAATAAATATGAAAATTTCATATTCTTTAATTACCTGGGATGTTACAATATCAAAGCACACGATATAGATTACTAGCACATTAGATTATAAAATTATATATTTAAAATCTTTCCCATTCCTAAAGGGATTTTATTATATATAACATGTTAAACAATTTGTTCTTTAATTGTTCAATCCTATATCTTTCAATACATTGTCAATATATGTACTCGGAAAAGATTCAATAAACTATAAATCAGATTTTTTTGTGTATATCATGTTCCCTAGAACTTGGTCACTATATTAAGTCATTTTGGAGAAAATATATTCTATAGTCTTAAGAAAAAGTAAAACTAAATATATTTTTCTCTATATTATTTCCATATTTATCATGTAAAATTATAAAAATCATACTAAACACCTATAAACATATGGAATTCTTTCTTTCCAAATGAATATTCTATGTCCAATATGATTTCAATTATCCATAAATGGATTTTTGCAATAAACATATCCTATTGGAACTAATTTGTGTCACCGGACCATCTATTTGTTCCATATATATGGCTTCTATACAGTTTCTATTTTGGAAACCACCATTGACATCCAAACATCCAATGTATTGATAATATGAAATTGACATGACACCTATAATTCTAATGGATTTAACATGATGGTTGGTGTAAAAGGATTCTTCAAAGATAATTTGTTCACATCAATTAAACCCATTCATTAATATATAATGTTTTTTGGTACCAAATTGTACCATCAATGTCTAGTTTCTCTTGAATACTCACTAGATGTTTTATGTATAGAAATATCTAAAACATAGAGATATTGAATTTTGGTACATGTATTCCAATACATAATTCATATAACATTTTAATTCTAAGATTATTTTCATTTATTATTTCCTTGTTGGGTTA
This sequence comes from Viscum album, assembly GCA_963277665.1. Classification (NCBI taxonomy): domain Eukaryota; kingdom Viridiplantae; phylum Streptophyta; class Magnoliopsida; order Santalales; family Viscaceae; genus Viscum; species Viscum album. Next base: position 219,943,674 of record OY728139.1, read on the forward strand.
ATTATTCTTATGAATAAGATATATATAAATATATATATCAGATACCATAGTGTATATAAAACAAGACTTTTTGTGTTACTTTTCTATGTAGTATGTGTCCCTAGAACCACTCCTCCCACTGAGTTGAGTAGAGTCCATCATTCTTTGAAAACTCAAGTGAAACTAATGCCTTAATCTCATAAAAGTTAAGCCCACTACCACTATATCAAAAGTGTTGTGATTCAATTATATATAAATATAGTCAGTATTGTGTAATATATTTTTACCTTAGAGATGTTAATATTTATTATAATAATAGTATAATCAACTGATATGTACATAGTGTTTTCTTTGGATTTATGTTTTTTACTCTCAATAAACATCTCACTACTGAAAAAATAAAGTAATGAATTAAGGGATTCTTTATCATAATGATATTATATCTATTTTCCAATATAAATGGCATACTATTAGATATTATTCTTTTATTTGTAAAATATGTCTTGGAAGAAATCATAGAATATTTTTAATAAATATACGGCTCATCATTGGTCTTCCTTTTAATACCACAACATCTTTGATATGTATAACTTAATGTGAGTTTAGGATTACCTTTACTCTAAATTAAATTATTGATGTTTGGTTAGCTAAGATAAACCCTAAAAAACATACCATTAGGATCTAATACCTTTATACCAAGTAACATAATTATTTTACTTATCATTCATAAAATTTATTAAATAAGTTACATGATGTTTATGAAATTATATCTATATTACCCTTAGAATATTTCATCTGTTCTTGACGAACAAATTATAAGGCTTTGTGGCATCCAATTTTTGCTAAAAGGTTTTTCTATCTAAGAATTTATATCCAGTTTGTTAGTATAATTTTTTTCTTTCCTTAATTGATTTTAGATACACATTTTGATATAAACTATAAACTAATATTAGTTTACTTTGATAAAGAATTATCATAGTGTAATTAGGTATTTCAAGATTTATATTTATATTCATAATTATTTCTTTTAGATATAAATGATTCAAGAATTAAATAACTATTATTTATTTATGAAATACCATAAAAATATTCATTTATAACATGAAATAATGTCTTATTGTGTTTAATTAAACACTAATATTTTTTTCTTAATATTCATTATATAACAATAGTTTAACATGAATCTATCCGCGTAGAAATCAAAAGTTATTTCCTCCTTTTGGATGATTCATGAATCACCCTTTATTAGATACTTAGAGTGTTCACCTTACTTATTGTAATATTTTTATACATACTTGGTCCCAATATTTTGAATCTATATTCAAGAAAACATATACAGATAAATTATATTAGATATATTATGTATAATAATGAATATACCTAAAGTATAGGATTATATTTTTGTCATCATAAATTCATTTAAATTCATTTCCTAATGAAATTTTTGGATACATAATTAGTAAATAGCCCCCTATTAATTTAATATCCCTTAAATAAATTGTATCGTTGTAGGATGTTACAAATTCTCTATTGAATTTATATTTAACATTAATTTTTGAACTTGGTATTTCATTTTATTCACTATTTACAGTGAAAATCCCCATTCCCAATAATCATAATCTCATATGAGATACATATAAAAATATTCCTAACTGATTTATTTGTGAAGCCCTAGTCCTGGGAAACCTCGATAGTGTTCGAGCCAAGGTAGACTAGTGAGATCAGTCACACCTCCTAATATTCCATAGGTTTCTGAAAAATAGATATGTACTAATCCATACAATATGTAGATCAATAGCTATACATCCCTCTTCTTGTTTACATTGACACAATGAAGCAACAAAATCATTAATCTTCAGACATTACTTATCATTATCAAGTGATAGTATATGAGATAACATGATATAAGAATCCATTTCCTTATGTTGTATCATTACCTCTACAGACATAGCTAATATAATGATGCAATAGAACTAAGTCACATCCTTCATGAATCTATGATATTCTTCATTTTCAACTATATTCACCTAGTTAGGTTTCCAATCATGAATAGGATATTCCAAAACATAATATCAACAATAATGTATAATTAAAACATATAAAATACTATACCACTCTAGGAAGTTAGTGTAAGTGAGGACTTCGATTGAGTCTATAATAAATGACACAATTCCCTTGGTCTGTCTTTATATTCCCTATATCAGCTTAAATATCATTATCAAAAAATATTTATGAGACAAAATAATTTTAATAATCTTATTAGTCTCCCATTATTTTATCACGTCTAAATAACCCTCACCATTGGACACAAAATGTCCCATCTAATGGAATTTCTAGTTCCAAGGATCCATATTTCTATTCTAATAACCAAAAAATTTTCATGAAAAGTTATTCAAAGGTATTTATGTTGGTAGTCTTGCCAACTGCAAACATGCATCTATTTAATCCATTGACTGGAAAATGCAATCCAAAAATCCAAGTTCCAATTTCATCTAATTATTCCTCTGATGCACCATGTTTAACTTTTGTAGTCAACCCTTTGCTAATTTAGTTAATTCAATTCCAAACATTAGTTCAAACTCCACTGATTATTCAATGTTCATTGACTTTGGATATATAATAACTTTGAACTATGGTTTCATCCATGACTAAATCAGGGAAGGGATCTTGACTTAATATTTATACATGAGGTATTATTTTATTATGAATAAATTAATTTATTTTATCCCTTTCATGTATTATTAATATTATGTGGATTTTAGATAACTAATTAACCACATTTTGATTAAAGTATTTACACATAATCCATTTATTTAATTTTATCTTGCATGCCTTGTTCTCATATTTTCATTTCGGTGATCACATGTAACATCTTATAAATATGTATCACATAATGAAAAAGATGAAATTTGAAAAAATAATATAAATAATGTGACTTGATCGTAAAATTTCCATACATTGATTTATTGGGTAGATGATAAATCAAACTATGAATCTAGGTGTAAAAATATTTAAGTCAGGCATAACTCAAATTGGAGTATTAGGCCATTGACCTTTGTGTCAGTAGGGTTGGTTTTTCCTCAACTTAAGTTTGGAACTTACTACCTTACCATGACTTTATCCTTTACATGGTTTATTGACTTATAACGAAGTTTAACTAAGTGAATAAGATATATAAAATAAACCACAGAAAGATATTTCTATATAATACATGTGGTAGGGATTATACATAGGCCATTATAATTAATTTAATAAAACTTTATCACATATAAAAACTCATGTAATAATATTAAATTAAATATAAATCAAAATCATACATTGGTCAATTAATCTCACCGTCTATCACATGAAAATAGTGACATCATATTCTTACATGATATAATTCATTTCAAATCACTATATTAATTAAGATATATTTCTCAGTAATGAATAAATAATTGTCATATTAATTAAATAATTAATTCTCTATCTTAATTATTATCTTATTATACTTAGAGATATATGACATTCACATCGAAAATAATTTTATATATATTAATTAAAAATTATTTTATTTAAATGACTCAAGTACATAGTGTGAACTCGGGGAAACATGGCATATAACCACCCAAGATACCCAACTTCATAAATGGTTATTGTCACATACTATGTATTAAAATGACTTGTAGCGTATATAGTGTGTCAAATATATACATGACTTGTAGTTCCATGTTTTATGTTGAGTAGTCAACTGAATTTGTATTTACACTCAAAAAATGTTTACCAATATGATGTATACAACTTTATGTGTCCGTGAAACATAAATTAAGTATAATATGACCATAATTTGTATAGTTTTGAAATTTAAATGGAAATTAATTAGGAATTTAATATTATATTAAACCCTGTCATAAAAAGTGTACACCCACAACATGTTGTGTAGTGTGTTTTAATGTCACAATTAATTTTATTCCATGAAATTAATGTATGTGTGTACAACATGGATTGGTTTTTAGCCTGAATAAATGGGAATTAATTAAAAAGAATTAATACCTTCTACATGACATAGTTCTTTATAAACATCCCACATTATATTCTTAGGGATTTAATGCATGTAATCAGTTTGGGATAATACTGTGTTGCATGGTTTGTATGCTAGAAACAATTTGTTTAACTATGGATAGCCCATGCTTCTCTATTGTTAGTCACCATTTAGTTCATAGGTAATTACACCATGGCTATATTAATTATATCACACATAAGTTAACCACCTAAAATAGTGTCATGTGGGAGTTAAATGGCATGCACAATTGCTAAAAGATATATAACTATTGAAACTATGTGCCACACAAACACTATAATTAATGTGTAATTACACACTGTATAGTGAACCTTGAAACTACCATTTGTGATTGGTTAAACCACGTATGTATATGGTTGAATGAGACTATAAAACATGTAATTCTATAGATGATGCATAATCTGGTTGTGGATCCAGGATCTCCAGTACCTCCAAATGGTATCTACATGCATTGTTTATGCGTTCTTGACCCATTTTAGGTCATATTATAGTGAATTAACAAGTTATATTTATTTATTTATATTATGAAGGAACATAAAAATGAAAAAAAACTATGATATCAATAAAAGATTATTGAATAATTATTAATTTAAATGTAACCACTCTAGTACCTCATGAAGATTTTGGTTACAAAATATGTGAGTTGGTTCTATAACCAGTGATGTTTTTTACTTAGATTCAATTGGATAATACATAATAACATGAAGAATATTTTTCATATATAATGAATTTAACTGAAGAATCTAGTTGATGAAAATCTTTAAAATCATAGAGGACCATTTTATGTTAAATTTATAATTAATTTAAAAATAATAATTACCTTTATCTTGATATTCTTTCTTCGATGATGATGTTGATCATTCATACCCCATTTTGGTTTTATTTTCATTTCCTTGAATCGTTAATATTTTATCATGATAAGTGATCTTTTTTTCTTTGAGATAACGTCTCTTAATCTCTTTATGTTTGGAGAGAGAGGGGAGGAGGTTGATAAATGCTCTAAACCATGAGGGTATCTCTAGATGTAATATTAATTCTTGAGGAAGATCTTTAGAGTGGAGAATATTGTTCACAGTAATCTATCTCATATCAGGTTATACCCATAAACTGATACATATCATGAATAAATAGAGCTAGTGTTTTCATATTGAAAATTTCACTTATGGACCTTTATAAAATATTAAAATCCATATATTCCCCATGTGAAAATAATTTTATTATTTTACATAGTGTGTCCTAACCCATGAATTTGTTAAAAATTATTTTTTTATTAAATAAAAAAATTAATTTTGATTTAATAACATTAAATTCTTATATTTTTATCATCACTCAGACCTTTTAGACCTGATTATCCTCCTCCTCATTTACCAAACTTTGAATAATAAATTTTTAATAAATTCATATTATCAACAAGATAAGTAAAAAAATACTATATTCATTCCATTGTGAATAAAAATTTATCGTAATATTCATGTAAATAAATAAAAATTTATTCAATAATAAATATTATTTATTTATTAGTGAATAAATAGGAGGTAAATAAATATTCTATTTGATGGTATTGTGAATAATTTTTTTAATATTCAACTTATAAATATATTCTAATGTTACTAAAATAGGTGATTGAATATTTGTGATAAATAAAACCCTGGATAAATATTATTCATTTGTCTTGAGAGTATTATTTAATAAAAATATTAAATTCAATTTAAATTTAACTACAATCAATGTATGCGGTTTGTGTGTGACCCCATATGCCTCTTTATTACTGGCCTTAGGAGGGATTTATTATAATCCAATATCATTATCTAAAAATACATTAAATCACCCATATAGGAAGAAGTTAATTTCACAACAAAAATTACCACATACAGATACTCACATCATAATATAATCCCTCTATTAGAATATCTCATCAAGCGGGTTTCATAATAGTGTCATCAGTAAATTTTTCTAATATGTCTTTATTTTATTTCTTGGAATGAACTTATTCATCACCATATCCATGGATTCTATTTTGATAGTTCTACTTCAATCATAAGGATGATATATCATCCTTCATAATCTGAATGGACAAATCCTATATTGACTTATTCATTAATGTGAAATCACTCATCAATAACACAACATATCTTATCTCATCATGAGCATATATTTTCATATTTTTTATGAATACATTAAAGTATAAAACTCATTATATGCATTAATATTAATCTTAGGTTAATGGATTATTACTCATGTTTTCATGTAGGAATATCCAATTAAAAATAAATATCCTTAATTTTTATTGGTATAATTGTTATAATAACCCCCTCTATTAGATATTACCATATAAGAACATTATGAGATAATTTATCATCCTCTTAAAAGTAACAAACATGTAAATGTTTGATATAATTTGTATCCCATCAGAGAATGTTATCTTATTATAAAACATGTATTCATAAATATTATCATTTAACTTCAAGGATCTCATCCTAGTAGGGAACTGAAATGTCCATTTGATGTGAAAATAATATAAGGAAATTATCACATTGAGGAAATTTAGAAGAATAATGATCATGTGATAACATAACATATAATAAAATAACATGAAACTAATTTAAAAGTGTGATATAGAAAGAAAAACCATCAATATAGGTAGTCCATATTCAAATTGTGGAAGGGTATGTTTTTGAGAAACAAACAGAACCATTCACCAAAAGTATTTTTGGGTAAAAGATAGGATGATATAAATGAGAGCATCATTACATTAAGTTATTCTTCCTCCATTTCAACATGTTCCTGCATATCAAGTAGATTATTAAACAATTAAAGTTTATAATTAAATAATTTTTTATATTTTAACAATGAACAAATAATACTATATATACTAAATTTTATAATAAAAAATAGACTATTTAAAAAAATATATTCAATATTATGTTTTTATTTGGGTGTAAGAGGATAGATTACCTCCTAAATTTGGGTCATAGATTAATGGTTATGGTCATTAGAAAGTCTATCACCCACACTATTATGATTCTCAAAATTTTCAGGTTTTTTCACATTAAAAATTGATTTAATTATTTTATAATAAGATTTAATTTCTCAATGTATGTTGAGGTTAATAATTTTCATTTTATATAATAGCTCGAAGAGAGTGGGAAGGGATTTATTAATACTGGGTAGTGGGTTAAGATAAAAAGTAGTTCAAATATTTTGAAATGTTAGACCATTAGTGTTCAAACATATGTTTAGGTTACTATGGTGGATCCTTAAATTTTTTTAGTGGTAGTCCCACTTATAGCATGTAAATGTATAACACAAGTATTTTTAATCATGTTTCACAAACATATATGAATATGAGTTTTTAATTTAATTGTATTTATTAGTGTAAAAATATTTTTACCAATAATATACCACTACAAAAGATTTTTTAACTAAATGATCCATATTAATGTATGAAACTATTATTTATGGTGTATTGATCAAGGGGAAATGAAAAATTATAATCATAAAGGAAAGATTAAAAAATTAAAAATAAAACCAAAAAAAGAGGAAGAAATAAATGAATGGATGGAAAAAATATAAAATGGTGGTAGAAATGAAATAATTTGACTAAATTTGTCTAGGAATCATTATATGAGTATTCTTAATTACAACTTGATGTACTTGAACAACAAATTTAATCTCAATCTAATAATTTAAATCAAATTAGAATATCTGATCCCAACAAAACCTTATCATTGTTCAGTGGGGGAGAAAAACTATAAATAGAAAAGGAAAATAAAAAAAAGACGGAGAAAGGAATAATCCAAATGTTTTTAATAAAGAAATTAAATAATTATTGATTATTGAGAAACAATAATAAAACTTAATTATTTAGTCAATATATGTCACATTTATTTATTTTAATAAGAATTTATATAGAAAATAAGAAAAAATAGGCCATATCCCAATGAATCCTTATATGATTTAATTATAACTAAATTCATATTCTGTAATTTAAGGGTATTAGTTAAAATTTGGAGGTATTTCAGATTAAAAATCCAAGAAAAGGGAAGGTTAAAATAAATAAGAGGTTAACTTATGATATTGAACAAGACCAACATTGGAAAAATCCATTGATTCTCATCCATCATTGATTCAATGGATAGTGTTATATACTTAAATTATTCATTTATGAAGGTAGAACATCACAAGTTGAATGATTTTTCTAGGTTTTTATTTCTTTAGTATGAAACCATAAATAAGATTCAATTAGATATGATCAACCAATAAAATCTACATAAACAAAATGTTTTGATAAATACTAACAAATAGGGATTGGAAGAATGAATCTCCACATGAGTGTGTACCCCCAAACATGTTTTTTAGAATTAGGTAGTAAAATAATAACACATAAATAAAGAAAGTATATGAAAAAATAATATAAAAACATGGAATTAACTTGACCATTGAAAGAATAAATGTTTGAATCTTGGGATTTAATCAACCTTCCTCCCTATGTGATCACTGGGAGTTTAGAACCCTATAAAAGGGTATAAAGAAGATGGTGACCAAATAGAATTTACCAAGAACTCTAACCTACCCCCATGTTTTATTGTCCTTTAATCTTAAGTCATTTTTATTAATAAATTATTTTTTTTTACCTCCATGAAATAAATGGGTTTCTAATGTAGTTGATCTACCCAACAGTATGATGTCTCCATGCCTCGAGAAGCTTTACACTAACCATTGTAGTAAAAAAATAAGTTAATATTTTATGTAAATATTTGAATTTGAGTTATCTATAAAATCATTCTAGAATCATAAAATTTAGAGTTTCATATCCCATGTCATGTAATATTTATTGATGGTGGGCCAATTATACCTTATAAGGAATCACTTTATCTTGTATGCATTTATTCGCACTATTAATGCTGGATTGAACTCTTAGTCATGTTGAATAAATTATATCCATGTGACCCATTTATCTATATATAGACACACACACACAAATATATATATATATATATATATAAATATATTTCTCAATTTTAATTTTTTTATAATTATATAATACAAATACCAATCTTCTGTCCAGGTTGAAAAAAAAATGAAATATAATGATTTTACCCTTATGACTTAAAAACATGATAAATATTAAGGTATATGGAACAAGAATAATCATGGGTAAGTATTTATCTATATTAAAGGTTTATAAATATTATAATATATATAAAATTTTAACGACCCATAATTTTACGAATAAAATTTCCATTTTTGATTTAATTAAATGTCTTATTGATATAGAAATCAAATCCATTTATTTTTTTTATTATATCAAATTGGATTTAAATAACCATTAATAATCTTTACCATTGATAATATAAACATTGAACAGTGATCACATGACCAATATAAATATAGGATTTTAATAAATCTTTTTTTCATAGAAAAAGGATGTGATGGCCTCAACCAGTAGGATCATAACTTATGAATCCCATATATCATAGCTTCCAAGTGAGATATAATCTATAGGATTTTACCTAGATGAAAATCAAGCTTATATTCAACAATTAGAGCCTTATTGAAACCATTTAAGGGAGATGTTCAAGCTCATTGCGATCACAACCCAAACCATGATCATTGAACAAACCCATAAAAGCCACACCATCATGCACTTTACTCTAATGGGGTATTATAGTGTAATAAAGGGATATGTATTATGAACATAGAATTAGTAATATTTACATTATTTTATTTATATAATATTGAATATATTTTCTTCCTATTATTGTTACTTTATAAATGATTTTTAAACCACTAATAGTATTTTTGGTTAATATTGAAATTAAATTAAGAAATCTATTTTGATGAATTAATGGATTTTTGAAATAAATAATATTTTAATAAAATAATATTATTATATTAATATTTTTACATATAAATGATCACATATTTTTATATAGTAAAATGTAATTTTTAGTAGGGTTCAAAAACTGTATTGACAAAACTTGTCATTTTCAATAAATGAAAGTTTTTAGTTTAAAAGTGAAAATTGACATATTTCAAAAATTATTTAGAAAAAATGAATATTATTTTGGGAATCATGATTTCAAGGTTATTCAATGGTGATTGTTTCATAAATTCATAAGGCAGTTATTTTTTTTGTGTAAAACATTAAATACCGTATAAATATACGACGTGTTTTATGACATCATTACAGAACAATGGTGATGTAATAAATACATTAAGAGTTATAATAAGACAAATATATGTTTTTAATTTAAAATAATGTGATTTTATGTTTATTAATTATTGTATAAACCCTTTGTGAATCCTCCAAGACTAATAATATATTTTAAAATTCTAAAATCATTTATTGGAAAGTGTGACTCACCTCCACATAAGGAAGGGAAATATTTTATTATCTCTAGCCCTTTGAAATATAAGATAATGTATTCTAATTAAAGTTTTCATAAAACATGGGAAAAATCCACGGGATGGTTTGTGGTTTTGAATATTTTATTATGTAGTTTACAAAACCAAAATAATAAAGAAATCCCCATAATTTACTATATAAACCCAACCATGCTCCCATTTCTCTTCATTCAAACAACTTCAAGCTCCTAAAAACTCTAAAATATACTCTATATAATCCTCCAAAGTCTCCCCAAGCTCCCAATAATCCTCTCTTAAGCCTTTGGAGCCACACATCCAATTAAGGGATTATATCTCTCCTATTTTTATAAAGAACATCATTTATGATACACCTATTTGATTTCTATTTTATTAAATTAAGAAACATTGTTACCTATCCCCTTACTATCCATTTTATTTTTAAGTGATGGGATACCCTTTCAATCTCATTTATACCTATTATGAAACCTTATGTAGACCCATTACTATGCCAAAATATTGTACAGAATCTTACACCCACCTATTTTATCAAGAATTACTTTAATGTTATGTCTTCTAAATTTCTTTTTGTCTATATTGAGATATGTTCTTAAATTTTACTCTTACTATATATTTCATGTCTAAATTATGAGAGACCCATTTATCTCTCATAAACCCATTTTATGAATTTCTATATGAAACCGTTATTCTACCGAAATTTCAAGATGATTTTCCATGTCAAAATCATTGGGCAGTGAATACCATACCCATTTCTCTTTCAATGGTATTCACATTTCTGAAAACATAATTTTTGATTTGGGACATACCTATATGTATTACACATTCCTTAATCATGTAATAAATTATGATGTTGAATGAATCCGTGTTATATAATCTATGTAGAACTCTTAAGAATGAGAATGAAATGATTTTGAAGGGTTCACCCTGATAGCGCTCCAATGCATTAGGTAATAGTTAGTATCATGATACATCATGCCGGGACTGGGGATTGACATTATTCATTTAAGGTACATTTTACACTATGAGGTATTGGTGGATTTAGCCTTGATCTATTTATGATGTAGTGTTTTAAGTTGTTGCCACATTTTCCATGTTATGATTATCATGATATATCATGCCTTATTATTCATATTACTTTAAGACTTGACGATATGCCCAGTCTAACATGTATTATTATATTCATGTTACTCAGTTTTTATTCCCTTGTTTGGATTTATAGATCACCCATTTCTTATGTTTATCCTCAAGTTATCCCATGCAGTGTTATATACGAACGAAATTTTTGGTCATGTTAAAGAAGTTTTCAATAAAGATGTTTCCTTTCATGTTTTATATTTTTATGTAATGTACATAATTTTCCAAATATACTAGATCTATCTATCTTCTAAATTTTATTAAGTGAAATTTTATGTAATAAATCATTTTTAAAATGAAATAAAGAGGATGTTTTTTATAAAAATCATTCAATAATTCCATGATATTGATAAATATTGTATATTTGTTATTTTAAACATCTTGTAAAATAATAATTTAAATTATAAGTAGAATGAAAATGGTGAATGATGGGACAATAAAAACTATAAATAATTTAAATAAAAATTATGAGGATTAGAATATATGAAAATTCATGATATAATTTTTAGTTAATTGTTAGAATATAATAGATTGTACACTAAACTACATAGTAATTAACACATGATTAGTAATATTAATTTCATGATGTGTTCATTCATGCATAGTATAAATTTCCATTAATTTTCTAAAAAACTAAAATAACATCTAAAATGATCCCTAAATATCTTAAAAAAAAATATAGATTAAAACAACCTTAACAAAAATCAATAACATAATATTTATGAATTCATGTTTTTTAAATGAAAAATACCATTCATTGTAAAAAAATTTGATTTTTTTATATTATTAAAAATAAAAAACATCAATGTTTTTTTCAATCTCTCTAAAAATACTCCCTCAAAATTTATTAGGTTCTTAAATATTACCAATTTTATATTTTATCAATTAAATAAAACTTCTAAATCCATGGTTCATATAACATGTTATTTGATATCACCTAAATAATATATTTTCCCAATAAATAAAAAATATAATACCAATAAGGAATAATTTTTATTTTGTTGATGATATTTATTAATTTTCCTTAATTAACAATAATTAGAATTCTATCCCTCAACACTATAACCCCTTATATGTTAAAATTAAACTAACCTATAATTTAAATAATTATTCTATAATTGGATGGTGAGTACAAAAACTAAAAAATAATATAATATTTATGCCATCATCTCCTCTTTGATAATAATATCCAATGTTTTTTCAGGTTAAGAGTCCATATAACAAAATTTTAATTAAAAAATATGGAATTCAGAACATTTATCTATATCATTACACTTGAAATTTTTATTATTCTAATTTATTGTTAAAGATATTCATAATCTATTCAAAAATAGGCTTGAAATAATGATATATTATAATTTTTTTAACTTTAATCTTTATTATGTGATATTTAATTTTAATATGCTTTGATCTTAAGTTTTCACTAGGTTTTTGATATATTAATTTCTATATGGCTGTGAAAAAAAATAATTACTTGAAAATTTACTCTCACCATTAGTTATTACAATCCCTCCTTCATCCATAACATATTTATTCAAACATGTGTTGTAGGAATATAATCATCCTTTTTTTATTAACTATCCCATTTTTTTATTATAGTTCAACCTTACCCACCTATTTCCCAAAAATAATGCATATTTGTATGTATAAAATATCAGGTAATTAATGGTTCAATATTAATATGATTTAACAGAGTTATTTACCTTTTTTTTATTTATTAGTAATATATTATGTATTTTACAATATTAGTAGTACAATATCATCATAGTGGAACATGCTAATTGTTGTGTTTTTAGTGTTTTAATGTTAAATAAAATTACTAAAACTATTAAAACTTTATTTTTTTAGGATGTAAAAATTGTGATATAGTGAGAAAGAAATTATTCCAGGGTTCTTATATGAGATTGAAAAATAACCAGTAAAAAGGGAATTATGATGTAGTGGGGTTGCTTATAGAGATATTGATTTTGAACATTAGGTATGAAATCCATGGTAACTAACTACATTATGGATATATAATATATATATTTATTTAAAAAAATGTTGTTGTTTATAGTATTGGTGAACATTTAATAAAAGGTGAAACCATTTTGAAAACCATGAAAAAAATAAATTGACGTGGATTACATTGGATAATTTGATGTTTTTTTGTTTTTTGAGGACTATAATATCACTGTTTGATGACATGTTGCGATATGAGAAAAAATAACGAATAATGATAAATGAGAACATCATGGTTGTTTATTTTTCAATATTATTTTCAAAACTATGTTTTGGTTTTGGAAAATAATATATAAATCAATAAATTTCAGCATATTTTTAATTTTTTAATCAATATTAATGTTAATAATTTAATATATCATTAGGGGGATATTTTGTGTATCCCAATAAATTTTTGAGAAACATTTTATTTGTATTTAATAATAAAATAAAGGGGATAATATTTGAGGAGATGAAGAATATGCCAATATCGATTAATCTCTATAAAAGTAGCATGTTATAGATTAATAATGAAAAACAATGACATCAATAAAGACTTAGTATGGAGGATATGAGATCTTGAAGAAATTGGTTAGTATTTTCGTTAGGATTTTTAGTTCACTCTTCCAAGACTAACATGAATATATTAACAAGATCATATAAACATATGCAGGTGGTAAAAATAAATTTATATGATTTATAATGGATATGTATTGAATTGTGTTTTTCTTGTAATACCCAAATATTTTAAAAGATTACAATATTTGGTAGTGTATACAATACATAACACCGAGGTTAAATGAACCGTGGAATATTATTATTTCAAAGATATAGTCATAACCAATCCATTAAATTGGAATGTATAAATAGGAATAATTTTTTTTGAAATATATATAATGGTTCTAAAAAAATAAAAATTTATCGTTTAATTCTTAGAAAATAAGCACTTTATTTTTAGTAATTTCAAATTTTGATTCAAAAATAAATCTTCCTCAAAAATGAATATTTTTTTCATATAGATAATATAATTAATTTATAAATATTTTATAAATTTTATTTTATTAAAATTATATTATATTATAAATCATAATATCAAAATTAAATTACGGTTACATTTTGATATTTTTTCAGAAAAAAGATTGATATTTAAGTGAATAGGGAAAAATATCGATTTTCAAAAATTTTCATGTACTTTTATTAAAAATTCCCATTAAGCATAAAATTTTATTTTAAATTAATAAAAGTGTACTTTAAATATTTATTATATAATAAATTAAATTTTAATAACATTACAATGGATTGTCATATATGTTCTTTTTCATCTTAAAAACAAATGTTTCTAAAAACACCGTCTTTCACTACCCATTGGGTTTGAATATTAAATTAATTTCCTCCAATTGTAGTAATTAAATCATGAAAAATGGATTAAGTATTTTTTTAGATAGTCTAGCCAAATTTGGTTAATATTTCCTTTTTAATTTTATCGACTATGAATAGTAACCATAGTAAATATTTGTAGCATCGATAAGGGTAAATAAGTTAACTATGGTTTAATGTAATGTAATGAGGGAAAAACTATCCATAAAAATTAAATTAATCTTATTAGATACGTGTTTTTATAATTTTTCTATAAATAATTAACAATGTGTAAATTTATTACAAATTTCTTTTTATTATAACATTTATATCATTTTATGTAAATATAATTTTAAAATTTTAACTCTCTTGATTTTAATATCTACAATATTTTGTGATAGGGATAAAAATTACATATATTTAGTTTGAAATTTTTATTTGAGAGATAAATAATCTGTTTATCATGTTAATTTATTTCT
Source organism: Viscum album (assembly GCA_963277665.1). Classification (NCBI taxonomy): domain Eukaryota; kingdom Viridiplantae; phylum Streptophyta; class Magnoliopsida; order Santalales; family Viscaceae; genus Viscum; species Viscum album. The sequence goes on from OY728139.1 coordinate 219,959,049, forward strand.
AATTTTTAGTGGTTACATAATTACCTTTGATGCTTACATAATTACTTTAAATTCTTACAATAAGTTATTGTGTCAATGATAAAGCAAAGAAACAAGGTAAGAATTGTAATTCATAACTTCCTCCTTTGTGACATATTTTATTTTATAAACTTAATTTCATGAATTTTTTTATATACCACTAATTGGATATTTAATATAATTTATTTTTATTAGTCATGGTGTTTTAAATTCTACTTCAAGACCATTATTTTAATGGGTTTTTATTAGAATGTTTCTTAATTTGTTGGGTTTTTTTCTCAACTTCTTTTTATTTAGACATTTTTTAATGTTATACACCAATTTATAATTTTATTGGTGTATATACTTCCCAAGAGTGTATTTTTACATGATCTATTATTTTATCCATGCTGTTTTTAGAACCATGTGATTTTCATGATTCTAATGGATTCAAATTATAAAACTATTACAAACGTAAGGGTTTTCGTGACTCAATTCTCTTCCTTTAATCATAGTCACTAAGAATTGTCTATTATCATTCAATATCAATGTATTATATCATATGATTATTTTAAAAATAATTCCACCTTCTTATCTAGGAAAATCTTTTTTCACACCATCTTTCTTCCTTGATTATTATAACGTTTCATTAAAATTCATATTTGATAAAAACAATTCAAATTTATATCAATGTATTGTTCATCCATGCCTATATTTTTTACTCCACCCCCGAAATTTTAACATTCCCATGTAAAAAAATACATTTGTTTTATCTCTAATGATACTTTTATTACCATTATTTTATTTTAATGTAAATTTTTCTTTACCATTTTTATTGATGTGGTATTTGAAAAAAATTATTTCAAATTGTTCGAATGGTTTTTTAACCTTTCACCGTAAAAAGTTTTTTTCACCCAATAAACATTTTATTATCATAACCATTAGTTATTTTTCCAATTTTATATTATTAATTATTTTTAAGGTAAAATTTTTCATATTATTTTCACATCCTTATTTGGAAACATTTTTTCCTTTCCCATTCTACAATTTTAATGAAATAATATTTTTATAAGAAAATATTTATATTATGGTATACAAATGACTTTTATATCCCATTAAAAAATGTTTTTGAAAGTAATTTTCAAATTAATTTTTAAAATTATTTCTAAAAATATTTATAGTTTAACATATAATTAAGCTAATGAGTTTATATTTCATGAAGTGATGTTTTCATTACCCTATATATGTTATCATGATATGATTACTTTTGGAAAAATTATATTTTTGATATATTTTGAATTTTTGGATCATGATATGTGATTCATTCAAATGGTTTATGAAACCCATTATTTTCCCTTGAGTTTTTTATTTGATGACTTCAAAATGGCTTGAAACCCATTTTTATTTATATATTTTATTTTATGATTTGATGATTATTTTTCTCAAGTAAAACAAAAATTTATGGATTTTGTGATGGGTGAGACCTATATCTCCCTACAATAAATTGGGTAATGTATTAATTATGATGAGATATAAATGTTATTTGAATGAGTTAGCAGAAAATTATGTTAAAAAAGGTGATTTGGATAGTGTTTAGCTATACATAAAATTTATCTATGAATAAGTTAGTGAGTAGCTAGGTTTACAAATGACGAATGTGATTGAAGTCATATATACTAACAATTTTTGGGTGAATGGTATGTTTGGTATCCAGGTTCAAAATGATAAGAAATCCTAAGTTTTTGATTATGACACATCATTTCTTATGATCCATGATAGAAGTTATATACTTAATGTTTTATTTTCTTATTCAATGGTTAATGTTTTATAGTTTGAGATGTTCTTGTTATTATAAACCCTTAATGATTGATGTATTTTCATATAATATATTTTTTTTATTCGTAATTTTCATTATTATTATCATTTAACTATCATGAATTTTTTCTATTATACATTACTGAGTGTCTGAGTTTGTATATCTCTTTTTTTCTACTAAAGAGGATATAAAGATGATTATATCATGTGAGATATATGGGAAAGGGTATATATGAGAATTATTTTAGAAATCATATGAGTGATATTTAATATTCATAACCACTCATTATTTTTATTTTATCATAACTTTTTGGGATTAGTATTTGGTTGAAATAGGATCAATAAAATAATCCATTGAATGCCTTGTCTAAAAAAACTACTAAGAAGCTTATTTTTTATAAATATTTTCTAAATCAAAAAAGATTAATGATTTGGATATATAAGTAAAAGATATTTCTTGAGTTTATCATGGTTTCTTTAGCTTCTTCATTTATTAAATTATAATTTGATTTAAGAGGATTAAATTTATTTAAGGGGGTTGTATGTAACGACCCAAGATTTTGGATCCTTTAAAATATATACTATGTTCTATAACATGTCTCTCATAATTCACCCAAAATAAGAAACCAAAAACATATTAATAATACAATATTAATAAATATAAAATTAAAAAATATGGTAGGCCATAAATATATATTACATTTAGCTGATAAATTATTAATCCAAGTTAATATTGAAAAATATTATAATTTTTTTTATTATATGGTACCTTATTTTAAAAACTTAAGTTAAAGATTTTATAATATAAATTTGATAGAAATTAATTTTTTTGATCTCCTCTAATTAAAATTTACTCATTATTTTATTTTTCAATTTTTTCATTAATGGATTGATGTTTAGTCGTAAATACGGTTGTTGAGAAAATTATAATTTTTATGATTTTATCACAATGTAAGAATATACTATAATTTTACTAAAAATTTAAATAAATAATACATGTATATAATTTTTACCCTTAATAATTTTATAATATCATTTTAGCTTATAAATACTATTTCCAACTATTTTAGAACTAAAAAATAATGTTAGTTTAACAAAATATTTTTTGTTCTTCTCTTTAAATGTTGAATTTTTAAGGTGAGATTCATTTTTCTTATTTCCATGAAAGCCTTATAACTTTAATTATATTTTTAATAAATCAATTTATGTCCTTAGTATCATAAATAAAGGTAATTTTCTATTATATATAAATTTAAACCTAACAAACATAATTTTCTTAAAAAATTTTTAAACGCAATTATGGGTTTTTATTTTAAAATTAAAAATTAAAAAATTTAGAAAATTTATATGCTAAAACTATTTTCAAATGTAATATTATATGGTAAAAAATTATTTATTAAGTTCAATTTTAGTTTTAGTTATGAAAATCAATTATTAATGATAAAAAATAGTTACCCCTATAAAAAGTAAAAATGGTAAAAAGAGATTTACAAAGGGGTAATGAAAAAAATTAAAATAAGTTTTTAGAAAAAGTGTTTATGATTATTTTTGACATTATTTTTCCCAAACTATACTATTTTCATCTTTTTAGTAATTTACCCTTGAATAGTGTCATGAAATTATTAAAAAATAATGCGTGTTTCAAAGAGTTCTATATTATTCTCTTATTAAAGGATACCACTTCCACACTTTCATAGTTAGAAAACACCTTTTAATTACTCATTAATATGATAGTATTTTTATCTACCTAGAACCTTCATCAACATACATATTCCCCTAGTCAATCATTGGTATCCTAACCCCCTCAATTTTAAGGGGACTTCCATGGAACGATCAAGCCTCCCACATAAGTATTATAACATTCTTATCTTTTTCTTCATAATCTTAATACTAAAAATAAATTATCACCATAATAATTTAAATAATTAAATATAATTATTATACATATATTTTTTAAAATTAATGGTAAACCCTTATTTATTCATTTCCATCCACTTATAAAAACAATGGAAAATCAATCTTACTTGTGTATGGACTACCGTCTCTAAAAAGACTTGCTTTTCCATTTTTTAGTTTTTCTTTATTTATCAAAAAATGTAAAATATGGTTAAAAATAACAAAAGATAGAAATTATATAATAAATATTATACTATAACTATTTTATTTTAAAATAAACACCTCATTAACCATAATCACTAAACAAGTTAAAGTGAGTTCATGTTTGGGTTGGTTTAACCACCTTCATGAATGATGCTACACAATTTGACAAAAAATTTCTATAAGAACATGAAAAATAAAATTATTATAATATAATAATAAATAATTTATTGGTATATGGTTATGGAAATATTAAATTGGTCATTTAACTTATCATTTAAGTATCATTTTTTGTTTTCAATAATCACTGAAATAATCCCGCATTGATTCAATTTTTTCATAACACAACATGAAAACTTATGGAATGATATAAGATATTTATAAATAAAAATATGACTTATTATATTAAATTATATATTAAATTGATTTTTTTAAAAGTATGGGTAACGAAATCATCATTATAAAACATACGAAAACAATTAAAGGTATTAACTACCTAGTGAGAATATAATCTATAATATACAAAATTATCCACAATAAAAAATAAAAATCAGGGATATAAAATGTAACATATATGATAAATTTTATAAAATATAATATTATGTTATCTATTTTTGTTTTATAATAAGTTATAGTGTCAAAATATTTGAATGGAAGTAAGGTAAGGGTTCATCTAAAAACATTCTTCTTTGTGACACATTAAATTTTATAGTCCAAATTTATTTAAAATATTATATATATTACAATTGTAAATTTAATATCATTTATTATTATTTTTAATGGTATTTGAAATTATAATTAAATGAAACATTTATTTAAGGGGTTTTTATTTGAATGTTTCTCAATATATAATAGTTTTCATCTCAACTACTTTTCATCGATACACATTTTTAGGTTATGTACCAATTTCTTATTTTCATGGTGTATATAAATCCAAATAATATTTTTACATAATAAATGATTTAATCCATGGGGTTTATAAAACTATATGATTTTAATGATTCCAATTGAATTTTATTAAAAAATAACTATATCTGTAAAGGGGTTTCGTGACTAAATTCATTTCATTGTGTCAAAATTAATCATATATTTATATTATATTTATTATTTGATGTATTCCATCCCATGAATAATTTATCATGTATTAGAAATTATTTTATATGGAATTATTTTTTTACAAAAAAATCATTCTTCCTCAATGATTTTACTATTTCATTAAAATCAATTATTATTAAGAACAATTCAAATTACTTTTATTGTATATTTCTTTTATTCCCTTATTTTTAATTCTCCTAAATGATCTTCTTTCCAAAATTGTAAAAAGAAAATATTTTTATAAATAATGGTACTTTTATTACCATTATTCAATTTTAGATAAATGGTTTCTTTATATTATTAATAATGTTGGATTTTAAGAATCTAATTTCAAAACATTCAAAATCATTTTCTATCTTTATAGATAAAATGTTTTATTATCCAATTTATATTTTATTTTTTATATATCTTATGAATTTTTTAAACTTTAATTTTCAATGATTATTTACTAATGTAATTGTCTTCAATATATTTTCACTTCCATTTTTTTAAAAAATTATCTGTTTTTCGGTTTTCCATTATAGTTGTTTTAAAGAAAATGTTTTCAAGGTATTTTCACATTTATGTTTTGACAACCATTATGTATTTTCAAGGATGTTTAATTTAAAAAACTATTTATTAATGATTTCAAATTTCTTCTCTTTTGTTTTCAATATTTTTTTAGGGTAATTTTCACAATAACTATTTTGAATGTTTTTTTCAAAACGTTTTTACTTTCTCAACCATATTTCATTTAAGTTTTATATTTCATGAAGGGATGTTTTTATCATCATATATATGTTATAATGACATGTTTCATTTAAAAAAATGAATTTATTATATATTATGATTTATTAGGTTAAAGATATTTTATGTTTTTGAATGGTTTGAGAAGCCCATTATTTTTCAATGAGTCTTTAATTTTACGATATTGAAATGTCATGAATCCCACTTTTTTTATATGGGATATTTTATGTTATGATGATTGTTTTTATCATTTATTGAAAAAATTTATGGATTATCTGATGGGTGACACCTATATCTCCCTTTAATGCGTTATGTAAATTATTATATCCCATAAGATAGATATTTTATGTAAATAGGTTAGAAAGTAGCTCGATTTCCTAAATGGTGAGTGAGATGGTGTTTAACTCTACTCATAGTTTATGTATAAATAGGTTAGTGAGTATCTAGGTTCAAAATGGGTGAGTGTGAAGGAGTTTAACTCTACTATCAGTTTTATGAGTGAATGGGTTAGCAGATATCTAGGTTTACAGTGACAATAAATATTTTGTTTTTTACTATTACACCTTCTTTACTATCTTCCATAGAGCATGTTATATGCTTCAAATTTAATTTTATCATGCCCTGGTAAAAGTTATTTCATTTGATATATTATCCTTATGGTTAACAATTAATGATTTTAAAAATTAGATATTTTCATGTATTCATATTTTCCCTATGATTATGACTTAACCATTATGTCATTTGTTATGTTACCTGTTATTGAGTGGTTGATCTCAAACATTTCTTATGTTTCCTTTCACTAGGGTTTTAGAACAATTATATACTATGAGTAATATAATAAAGGGTCTATTAGAGCCTTATTATAGAGAAATGTTAAAAAGTGTATTAAAAAATATTTTTATATAGCTAAACTATAAAACACTAAATCATTATATATTTGGGTTGTGTGACTATTTGTGAGATATATTAATTAAAACTTGAGATAAATGTATTATTTATTTCATTTTTATCCTGGGTCACTTCAAGAACATTGGTATTTTTTGGTAATGATATTTTATAATTTAATGAGGGAGGGGACTCAAGAGAGTCCGTTTTGGCCATTCCCCCCCACCCATGTTCCTCATTAGATACCCTTTGATCAAGGATGTTTTGTGGGGAGTTCTTTAGGGGAATAATTTTATGCTCCTCCACTATATCATATTGTTGTTCCTTTTTTTATACCCCACTGATTGGGATTGATTTTGAGTTTGGTATATTGACTATATCTTACAAATCATGATGTAATGAATCTTGAAAGATGTTTCATTCTCTAATATTGCATTGAGGGTTCCTAGGAAAGATGTCTTTATACCATTACATACTGTTTCATCAGATAAATAGTGTTGCAAGATATAATTTATTGGTTCTTTTTAAATTGGAATTTTTTTTCCATTTAATAAAATGTAATATTTGGAGATATTTCGTATAATAGGTTACGATGAATTTTTGGAATGGACCTCACCCCATTAATTAATTTTTCAGTGATAAGAGGTGTACTGATGAGTTTTAGGAATTTATTTCAATTTAAATTAAATGTTTTAATTATTTTAATGTTTCTTAATTTTTTTCGAGGTTTTTTTTTGAGTTGGGAACCCTCAATAGTGGGTGGTATCCTAAGTGTATTGAATGATTCTAGGAGATTTTTTTAAAATTTATCTTTATAAAGTAAATTACATATTGTGGTATGTGGTCCTTGTACATGCCCACCAGTATTTGTATTTATTATTTATGGTTGGCTTGTGATGTGTGGTGTTGCCACTGATCCCTTAAAATTTAAGTAAATTGTTTTTAATAAAATTCCTAAATAAACTAAAAAATGTTATAAGGGACAATATAGACCCTTAGAGAGTAGATTGATATCCTTTTTTTTTCTAATGTAATAGTCCATGATCACATTTTATTCCTTGAGATGACCAGTCCCTAAGGGGTGAGACATTAGTATGTTTAATGAATATAGAGTCCCTTAATTTTTATTCCCTACATGCATCTTGGTAGAGTGGAATGTTAATTAATAATGAGTAGCCTCAGTTGGGCTTGAAAGAACCCTCATATTTTGTAGAGACCATGGCTAGTATAAAGATGATGGGGTGAGTGTTTAATTCTACTTTACTTGTAAGAATGTAGTATGGGTGAATAGGGTGTGATTTGTGTCGGTTGTGTGTTTAGAAGAACCTTGGAATTATATTGTTATTTATAAGGGACGAACCCTTTTATCTAGATAGGTGAATGTGATAATTTTCTAGGAGTCCAATGAGGTCTCGATTGGACATTGATGATGTCAAGGGATATTATTCCCTCCAAGTGATGGGCATTGAACAAAGAGATGTGGTAGAGATAGGGGTACCTGGTGTGATGTATTTATTATTAAATGACCTTGAGAGGGTGTGTTTGAGATTTGGGTAGTGATATATCCATGTTTCCCCTTATAACCTAAATCTATGATGTGATCCCCATATTACCATAGTTATGATTATAGTTCATGGCCTTAAGAGGCTAACTATGATCAGGCAAGATGTGTTGGGAAATGGAAAACCCATACTAGTTATATTAGTGAGATATTATAAGAGTCATTTACAAGTACCCATGATATATTTACATATATAGGATACCTTGGATGAATTACTTGGATCTATCCTTTGCGACTGCTAAAATAGAACTACCAGGGTTTCCTCCTAGGGTAAAACATTTTCACCAAATGACTATGAAATTCCCATGATAACCTTATGGGGTTTGGTGGTGATGTGAGATGAATATAGAATAGTCATGATTAATTTATAGGGTTTGGAGGTGACTATAAACAACTATGGGACACACATGATTATATCATGTGGTTTGGTGGTGATATTTTTTGACTATGAAATGATCCATATTTCCTAATAGGTTTTAGTGATAATGTCTGATTTCTATTTATTTCTGAGGATCGCCTTATAAGGATTGTCTTTCCACTTTATACTATGGGATTCCGTGGACATTATCATAGGATTTCATAGTAATTCCATATACTATGTGGATTCCGTGCAATTATTTACATGATAGAGTGTTTATTCCCACTACTATATTACTATTAATCTTGGTATTAATTGGAAGATTCATGTATCAAGATTAGAGACAACCCATCACTAAACAAAGAAAGTTTATTCTAATTCTGAGTTCAATAATATATCGTAATGATAAATATTGGTTATTTATTTATGCTTACATAATGTTTTATTTACTCAGCTAAGGATATTACACTGTATAATCTATATTTACAAGTCATTTACTTGACTGTGTTAGTGGTTTCCAACTGATTTGTATTCACATGCTTCTTGGGTGGCCACGACACATGGGTACCTGAGAAGAATTTACGAATCCTAGGTTCATGCTGTGAAGAATCTTAATGTTTCATTATTGAGTGAGATATATTAGATGATATTATAGGTCTGGATGAGGCGAGGCTTTAGGAAATTTTAGATATTTTTTACAATAATTTTTATCTTATATTAATTCTATTTTTCTATTCTTTGGGATAAAAGATATTAAAAATGAATAAAAGATCGAAATAAATACATAAGAGGTTGTACAACTACTTTGAGCCTCACCTCATCCCAACATCAAATCCTATACAAGATGTGACACTCAGTCCTGAGTTGTTCGAAAACCCTGCTTAGGTGACCATGGAACATAGGTTCCCAAAGAGAATTCACTGATCACAGGTTCAACTTGAAAACTTTTCCTATGTTATAGGATCGAGTGAGAAATATAAAATGTGATTTGAGGATAGAATAATTAGAGACTAAAAGGTTTTATAGAGCCTCTTATGTATTCATTTTGATTATTTATAATTTTTTTTTATTTTTAGTTGGGATAAAGGTTCACCGGTGATTCTATATGAATTCTTACTGAAATTAATTATGTATTGATGCTTGTGTTTATTGTTTCTGTGTACTATGATGAATGTTTATGTTATGGATTATATTTCATTATGTTTACTATTATTTAGTGGTATGATATGGGGGAATAATCTCCCCACAATACTACCTAAGACTGGTGCTACTAACAGAAGCCTATGGTATACTGGGAGGCATAGCTAAGGTAATATTAGCATCTAAATCTGTTACTATATAGTGAGCCTAGTTGGGGTGTTACACTATGTGTCCCATCATAGAATTTTATCCTGACGGTAAGATTATTTTTATGAATATGTCATAACACTTAATGGATCTCCTCATAGGGAGAAAATCCTACGCATTTTCAATGAAACAAATTCACTATGTCAATAATAATATTAATATAAAGAAAGAGAATAAATCATCATGTTATAAGGAATTTTATTATTAATATGCATGTATTTTAATATTTATAGGTAATCTAAACTACATTATAGTTGGTTATGTGGAACCAAGCCTTATATATTAAATTAAAAATACTTTGGTTATAGGGAAACAAATCAAACACTAATAATAATGGATTGATAAAATTTAATGGTTATAAGATAAATAATGGAATGTGATTAAAATTATTTAATATCAAAAATGGATATTTTCAAAGGAATTATTTTTATTATTTGTTTATTTTTATCATAGCAAACTGAATTGATCACTATTGAAAAATGGATTTAATAAAATGTATCATTTATATGTATAAATTTATATGTTAGAATTCATTTAATTATTATTAAATTATAAGAAAGAAGAATAAATTAATTTTAATGATTAAATATACAATTTTTTTAAAAAATTCTATGTATTATTCATTATTATATTATAAATAATTTTTATATTTTTTTAAAATAGAATGACATAAAATGGATTTCATATTTTTGGTCAGTATTTTCAAATTTGTTAATAAGTTCAATTTCATTTTTTATAAAAATAAGACACCAAGGTAAATGATAAGTACCAAGGTAAATATAGATTAAGGTAATAGGATTAAAATAAGTGGAGAAGTAAAAAAATATCATAAAAAATTATTTATAAATGAGAAGATTGGGGAATGATTAACTTCTCACAACCCCCTTTTCATTATTTTTCTACTTTATATTTTTTTCACTTTAAGTACAATTTCCTTGAAAATGAAATTACTTTGATATTATAGAATGATTATTTATTAAAAATGGTACCCATTCTCACCTATAAAAGTATACTCCTACACTAAAGTCAACCCGTGACTTTCTATAATAATTTTTTTGAATAAATCACTATATTACATCCCTAAAAACTATCTCCCATATGCGGTAACCTATAGTCTCCTGAAGGAGTTCAAAATCCATCATTTCTAAGAGGATCTCTAAGAGAACATTAAAGTATTCAAAATAAGTTTTTTTCCTATCCTTAGTAATTATTATTTACAATCTTAACCCACCTCATATTAAATACGAATTTTTTACTTGAATAACATGTTTTTGAGACAAAAGAATTAGTAAAATTGATATCATTACTATACATTAAAAAGTTATTACTTATTCCTTCACTATAACGTCTTCTTGTTTTTGTTAATTCCACCACTTACATGAATCTTGTTATAACATTTACATTATGAATGCATAAGAAAAAATAAATATTTAAAATATGTTTTCCCAATTATTAATTTAATATATTATTATAAATATAGAATAATAACATACCAAAGTATATTTAGTAATAACTACACTTTTTTTTTCTAATTGAACAATCCCATAAAAGGATATGTTTAGTAATTCTAGGGGAACTATCATAATAATATATATTAAATGAACATTTAACTTTAAACTATATCATAATAATATATTGTGTCTTCAGGAAAATTCTATAGGTTATAAAACCATGATTAATGAGAACAATTTGGGATCATCAAAATGTAACATGCATGAAAAAAAATCAATTAACACTCAAATAATAATATTAACTATAAAAAAAAATATATTTAATATATAGAAATAATAATCAATTATATAAAGAAAATAAATATGTGTTAGTTTCTTTTATATATGAATAATAAACATAAATTTATTATTCATGGATTTAGAGTGAGTATGACCAGTAGAAGTCCAAGGTAAGGTGACATTTTTCAATATCACATTAAAAAATGATTTCCTATATATAAATTCTCATATTAGATATTTTATATCCTTTCTCATTAAAAACCCATTTATTCACTTATATTGTATACATTTCTCAGTTTTCTATGTTTTCATACCTTTTCATTTACTTTTATATATAATTTAGGCGAACGTATTGTTGTAAGTGAAACTAATACCATCTCAACTTTTTAGTTGAGAATATTTCTCCTCTATATCCATGTTTTTTATATGATTTTATGTATGTCCTTATATATACTTATATGATTTCTTTATATACTTTTTATTTACTTTGACTTTATTTTATAAAAGTTTGAAGGGAATATTTTTTAACCTTTTCTATATGGTTTCTTTCTCTTTCTCTTTTCTTCAGTCGTCTTTACAAAGATTCCAATCCCTGATATCTCAGTTTATAAAAAGATATTATTAGTCACTTTATCTTTAATTACCATAAAATATTGTTTTATATATTATTTCTTTTTAAAATAAAAGTTAGAAAAATGTAAAGGATATTTCATATTATTTTTTCAAAGATTTTTTTCTTTTTATCTTATATTTTGTTTTTATAAACATTAATCTCATTTAATGTTTTTATTCCTTACTAGTGATATTGTATAAGGATTACATCAACTTTATTTAACTATGTGGCATATGACCATGTTTTATGTAAATATTTTTGAAACCTGTTTCTTTCACATGTGTTAACTAAGATGTGACAGAGTTATGAATTCTTTCATGTTTTTATGGAACTCATATATATGGGTTTTCATTATGTTTTGGTTATACCAGAATTATATAGCTCTAGAAAGAATTGGTTAAATCATTGAATCACATGAGATGACATGGCATTTGACCATGTATTATGTACATCTTCATGAAACCCATTTTTTTTACATGGGTTAATTTAGATGTGACGGATTTATGAAATATTTTATGTTTATATGGTACACATATATATGTATTTTTATTATGTGATGGTTAGACCTAAATTATATATCCATTTAAGGAATTGGTTAAATATTAACCTCTCATTATATGACATGTATGGGATTGGCGAGTGAATGAAATCCACTACAATAATATTTCCATTATGTTTATAGTTATGGGTAGTGAACCCAATCTACTATGTTATTATTTCAACTATGTGATCATACTCTAGGAAGGGATCATTGACGTAAAAATGTTTTCCAATTATCATGCACTTTACAAAATTTAAACAAAAAATTGATGTTATATATTTTCCTATGTTAATATTTTAAGGCTCATGATTATTGAATCAAGTTTCCATGCTCCTTTAATTTATGTATTATGATATTTAAAAATGATTTATTTCATTAATAATGTTTTATTAAATATGTTTTATATGATTTTATCTTATCATGTTTTGTTCTTGCAACATTATTAAGTTCTCATACCCACATGGCCATCTTATGCTCACTTATGATCATTGATTTCCATCACTTATCATTAACCTTAATGAGAATTTTAAATAAATATTTCTTTTATTTATATTCCCATTTTTATGGAGAGTATTATAATGTTTTTTATTTCTATATTTTTATCATATGCAAGTAATATTCTTTGAGTATAATCAAGAATTATTGTAAAATAAGTCTCATGTGCATATAATTCCCAATGAATCTAATCTAATAAGATCTATTTGTGTGATTTATTAAGTTTTGTAATGAATATTCATATAAAATGATATAATATGTACATTTTTTATGTTTGGATCATGTCAGTTGGAATCAAAATAGGTTTTAGATGATTTTAGGGATTAGGTTATGAAGAATAAGAGTATTGAATTTAAATCATATTGAACGAAAAGTGATATAGTATGATCCTAAAATATCATAGATTGAAATAAAGTATAATTTTGGATATATTTGGGGTTATTTTAATTATAATACTATATTTTTAATGGATATAATATATTAATGGTTATAGAAACATTTTTGGTTTTAGTTAATGGATGGAACTATAAGTAATCAAGTAAATATTAAGTGAAAGGGAAAATGAAATGATTTTCCCAGTGACAAACTAAATTGGATGGGTGTTGGAGTGAAACATATCATGGTAAATTTCTGTCAACTCTATTAATATATAAAAATTTGAAAAACTATGTTTAACTCCTAAATTTTATAGGGAAGTAATAAGTCTCCATTATTATCATTTGTAAATGTATACCCATATTTATTACCTATTATGATCCACTGATTTTTGATTTATATATCAACACAATAGAAAATATATTTTCTATTATCACATACTCAGAGTATTAAAAGGCAATTTTGGATATTTATTTCATAGAAGGTGAGGTTGATCAGTGGTGGATTTCATTAAGAATACAAGATTGGAGGAATAAATCAATTACCTGGAATGATAGAATTTTGAGAAGATATTTTTTAAGAATTAATTTTTCTGCACTTTTCACACTAAAATAGTTAAATAATTCTTTGAGTTAAATTATAATTAGGATTAATTCATTGATAAATTTAAACAAAACCTCAAAATACATTCAAGTTATTCATCTGATTTTTCATTAACCCCAAAAAATTAACCCATTAATTAGTGAATTAAAATGATGTATCTAAAAGTATTATTATACAAGAATTTGGTAGTAATGAATAAATGTGAAATGTTATCTCAAGGTGGAAATAGAAATTAGAGACTACTATTATTCTCTTAGATTTTTAGTAAATAAGATAGAAATATTATTTTATGAAAATTCAATTTCTATAACCCCTAGAATAAAGAAGATTTATTTTCTTACATGCCAAAATTATGGGCTAATAATTGCAGGATTTTCACAATAGATTATATAAATTATTCATATGTAGAAAATTGGTCCATTAAACACATGTTTATCAAAGATATTTAATGTGTAAAACCAATGAAATCAATGGAAATAATAATCTAACTAATTCATCATAAGGACTCTAATGATTTATTTGTATAGAGTGTGGAAATTATTCTAAATATTACACAAATATAAGGGTTGGTAATTAAAATATATGAATATGACCTCAAAATCTAAGGGATAAAAGGGAAATCATATGTAATCAAAACTACCAAATAGGGTAAAAAATGGAGTGGTTAAAGTTTCCCTCAATATCCACTCAAAAACTGTAAATGTATTTATTTTATTATGGATCCAACAACTCCATTATATCTAGAATAATTACTATAGGAATCAAAATATATCCCCAACAATTAGATATTAATATTTTGGTGAAAACCCATAATAGGGAAATGATTTCTTCCCAAGTTTATATCACATCTCTGATAGAACTTTATGGGTATATACTTCTAGTGAATAATAATATTGTTCATTAACTCTAATTTTATATGATTTTGAGCATTGATTTTATGCCTATATAGTTGCCACATTAATTTTAGGTTTAAATAAGTAGGATTTCATATCCTAATATAGACAATGATTATTTATTAGTGAAGGGTTTAATATTACATCCTTATTAGATTACATCCCATATATATTTCTTCATACCTAATTATGTGATATATTTATCTCAAATTTTATAGTATAAAATCAATAATTAGTAAAATTATATTGGTAATGAATAGATTGATATTTTCATGAACATTTTCCCAGTTTTTCACTATATCAAGTTGTTTCATTTTTAATAGAACTCATTCTTGGCGATATTCCAAAAGAAAAGACTCCTTATAGAATTTTCCCAATTGAATTTTAGGATTTAAAGAAGAAACACCTAGAGAATGTTTATAAAGGTTTTATACACACAAGTCATTCTCCAAGGGGTGAACCAAACCTCTTTGTTAAGAATATGGATTTATCCATATGCCTATGTGTTTATTATCATGAGCTAAATAGGTTCAAAATTTTGAACATGTGTCCTCTACCCCATAATTTTGAATTCATTGATAAACTTATAAGTTCTAAATACTTCTAAATAATTAACCAATGATTTTTATATCATCAATTAAGGGTACATTTGGAAAATATATCTATGAAAACTTTTATACAAGAAATGGAAAATATGAATTCATAGTGATTCCATTTGGACTTACAACTTCCACTTTTATCACTTTAAATATGATGAGTGGTGACATTATAGATTACTTTGATCAATTATGGAATTCTTTATAGATGATATTCTTATATGTTCTAAGTGAATGGAAGAATGTGAATATCATTAATGATTATTCTAAATATCTATATAATAGAGAAACACTATGACAAAAATAAAAGCATAAATTATTTCTATTGAAAGTTCATTTCTAATTAATGTAATCACAAGTGAGAGTATATCTATGGATCATTCCAAGATAGGGGAAATTAAATAATGGAACAAAAAACCATCATAATAGAGATCCTTGGGTTTCTTAGAATCAATAAATACTGTTGGATGTTTTTAGAAAATTTTCATCACTATAAAATCCATTATCCCAGTTAACTCTAAATACAGTAATGTTCTTCTAGATAGATGAATGGTGAAGACAATTTAATGGTCATCATAATAATTTTGGAAACTAAATCTACACTTATACTACCCTAAAATTAGGAATAGTTTTTGATATATGATGATTCATGAAAGAGGGATTTGTATGTGTTCTTATAGAAAATTACATTGTGGTAGCTTATTACTCTCATTAATTACAAGTCCTTGAAAAAAAATTCTTGATGCATGATATGAGGATAACAATATTAATATTTTAATTAATGACATGGAGGATTTTTTATAATAGTGAGAAGTTTAAAATATGTACTGATCAAAAGGGATTAAAGTATATAATCATGAAAAAGAAGTTGAAAATATACCTGAGAATATTGTTGGAGTTGATCATGGACTATGACTACTCAATAAATATAAAAATAAATTATTTTAATATAAATTATTTATATATATATATAATCATTAATAAAACTCATAATTTTTTTGGGTGTGTGGTTTATTTTGAGAGGTAATGAATATTCATGTAAAATGGTGTAATAGGGATTTGTGATACGGTTGTGTCATCTCAAGTGGAATTAAAAAAACCCCCTTTTACTATATATTTGAAATATAATTTTTCATGGTATGTTGATACAAAGAAAAAAAATAATTGGGATGGTTTTGGATCCCCTCATACATATAATGTTGATATAAGTCTATAGATATTTTAGTAATTTACACCATAATTTAACCCATTTAAATTTTTTTATCTTTTATTATAAAAACTCACTTTTTTACATTAATAACTTATTTTTTGGCTAAAAAAGAAATTGACCCTCTTAATTGATATTTTTTCTTAATTTAAAAAAAAATTGTTTTTCTAAATTTCAAATCTCTAAAAACAGGAAATTTATAGTGTAAATAAAAATACATAGTAATATAGAATTTTTTTATGGAATAATTGATTATATTTTTCTTATTTTCATTCCCTATTTATTAATTAGATGTTAAATATTTATTATATATATTCTGTATATTATTTATAATATATTATTATTTATTTTTCAAAAATGGACTATATGTCCTTGATAAGATATTCAATATACCCATTAGTTATATGCATTCCCAATGATCATATTTATTTTCATTGGTCATATAATGTCTATAGTACACATTTTCACTTCTATATATAAGGGTATATATATCTATACAACTCATTTATCTATATCTTCCCTTCATCCTCAAAATTTCTATCATATTTCTTATATTTTTTACTTCATTCCATTGTAATAATATTCATAATTAAGATTTATATTGCTGTATCATTATGTAATAATAATAATTATATTGTAATATTAATATCTAATAGAGAAATGTGTATTTTTTAGTGTTTCATGAGAATTAATTTATTCAACATATTCAAGGAATAAAAATGTAGGGTCTAAAATTCTACTCCCCTTAAAATAAATTTAAACATTAGTATTTCTTTACTATAATGAAAAAGATGATGGTATTTTTTCCTTATTATATATTTCAGTTCCCATGTTACAACCTCAACATTTTTATTTTTCAATTTATTTTGGATAAGGTGAGTGGTCTTTTTTATTAGTACCATATCACTATGATACATGATCTCCATCAGTTTTTTATCATAATATTTATCATATTCCATCATTAATATAACACATAGAGAGTTTGGGATTTTTTTTCCAAATAAATTAGGTTTTTTGATATTTAATGTCACACACATCACTGATCTTACCTTACATTAAATGAAAATTTGAGTTTATCTTGCGTGGCCTGAAATGATAAGTGTAGCTTTCATACACCAAATCATAGAGTTTATACTGAATGTGTCATATTATTAAAATATTATTATTTAATATGATACTTAGAAACATTCCATTTGAATGTTGTTTATTAATAATTATAACTAAATTATTAAAATATATGGTTTAAACATGTATATATAATGAATTATTTTGAGACTAATTAATTATAAATGAAAATAAAAACCATTTGAAAATAAAGGAAATGTTTCTCTAATAATATATTAACACAAACATGTTTTACATATATAAATTAAAAAAAATATTGATTCATGTAAGTGAAATTTACTTGTTATATATTGAAAAAATGTTTTAAATTCATCTTATGTGTTTTTTAGATAAGAAATAAGAATAAATCCACTTTTACGGTTAAAAATATTATTTTTCTAAAGAGAAGTTTTATTTCATTTTGTGTCATTTTTATAATTAAAATATTAATCTTGAAGAAAATTTATTTTAAAAAACAAAAATAATTATTGAAATAAATTTTTAAATATTATCATATGTTTAATTTTTGATAATTTTGTGAAAAGATTAATTTTTCGATGAAAAGTGAAAAATAATTGTTTTTATTAGTAATTATTATTTCTATAAAATCATTTAAAAATGTCAAATTTGTATTATGATACTTTTAAATATAAAATTTATTCAATTAAATGTCAATTAATCCAATTTATTTCATTAAAATCAATTTCAAATTGAATTTTTATATTTATATTTTACACACTTATGAAAATTTTATCTTTGAAAACTCACATTC
Source organism: Viscum album (assembly GCA_963277665.1). Lineage (NCBI taxonomy): Eukaryota > Viridiplantae > Streptophyta > Magnoliopsida > Santalales > Viscaceae > Viscum > Viscum album. Next base: position 219,977,859 of record OY728139.1, read on the forward strand.
TCATCGTATCAGCGAGTTTAACTTTAAATTAAAATTTCCCACTTATGTGAATATAATTTATAAATATGGATTCCATATATATAATTTGAATAATTTATATTTTCCAATAATGTAAAATTAATTCATTACCAATGTGAATATTAAATGCTATAAATATAAATTTCCGTGATTACGTTAAAAATGGGTTTATTGGGGGTTAAACTAAAAACATATGGGTTACAAATGACTAAAACCCTTTAAAAAACTCATTTCATGGACATATTTTGACCTTATATTTTATAAGTTTGATAATGTCTAATATTTTAGCCTTGTGTCATGTTCAAAACATCAGTACACCTTTATATTTTCCAAAATTAAAAGTGTTCCACTCACCTCAATTATAAAAGGCAACCCCATCTCCTATCCTCTACACACTTATAAAACCCATTGTTTCAAAAAATACGTAAAAAAATAACATCCTTAATTCCATCATATCATATTAGAATCCTTATTTTGGTCAAAAATAAATCTTAAATTTTTTTTTACTGATAACCAAAATATGTTTTCTGAATAAGAGGTAACATCCCCAACTGAGGGTTTTATTTTATTTACTCATACAACTTATTAAATTCATAATACAACATGATTAAAAAATTATATTTATCTTATGTATATAGAGATGCTATTTTTTATGTAATAACCTATATCATTCTCTTCTTCTATAAAATATAATTTGAAATCATTGTCCGTGTATACGGTGAACAACCACATGATGAACTGATTTTATTCATTCTCTATCACCACCTATAAAATCCATGTATAATTTTGGATTTAATTTTCATATATATGATATTTTAATATCTCTATAATTATAATACCACATCTACTCTTATGTCCCAAATCACAGTAAAATAATAATGTCTCTCATCTATATGATGGACCACCTCCTCACGAACCAATGTGATGTTTTTTTCATTTATATTATACATGGATGTTAATAAGATTATATTTAATGAATTAATATGGTATTTTTAACATAATTATACTTATATAATTGTTATTTCTCATATACCTTCTTACTTTTCATTCTATGGGGGATACGATGACGCCATTTGTGTTCAAGGAGGACTATCGCCTCGCAAAGCGTTGTGTTTCATTTTTCACTAATGCTTTGAATGGAATGAAATTAGGGAAAGTTTAATGAATATTTGTGTTATATATGACATAAAAATTATTATTTAATGGTAATTTATTATTTACATTTTTTATTCAGTTGATAAAATGGAAACAACGTTCATGTGTATGTACGACCTACCGTCTCCATGAAAAGTGTATTTTATTTTCTGTCTATAAATATAATGGATTATAATAAATAAATATAAAATGAATATATATGATATTTATTTAATGGTTATAATTTTATATAACAAAGAACCATGTTCAAATAAAGAGGACCTAAAATAATAAATCAAAACATACATGGAAAACAAAGCGATTTTTAACAAAAACATGATTTTAACAATAAAATTTTAATAAAAAGTTAATAAAAGTCACAAGTAACTAATAAATGGTAAGATATATATATTTATTATTATTTTATAGATTCATAATAATCTTTTATTTATTATACATGATTTTCAACCATGAATGAATGGATTCAAGACTTAAGGTAAGTAATATCTATCCTCTATTTTATTTCTATGAGGGGTATTCCATATTCACATATTATTTATTTTGTGTGGTGTATAATTAAAAATTAAAATGACATATAATTAATATCCTTCTATTAATTATATTTAATGTTTCATTTGGCATTAGTATTTTTTGGACTTACGATTCAAAAGATTACTATAGGGGTAAGGGACTTTTGTCTCAATTTGTTTTTTTGGGACATATGTTATGTTAAGAACCTATATTATTTTATGTGGTGTATTTAAAAAACATTTGAAATTTAATAGCATGAATTTATTTATTTTCATAATATAATAAGTTTCATATAATTTTATTCGTTCATGATCCTTACAATTCAATATTACTAATGTGGTCATGGTTTTATAATATGATATCATTATTTTAAGGATTTTTTATGTTTATTATTTGGATTATGTAATATTATGATATATATATCAATAAACTCACTAATTTTCTTATCCTTTTGTTATTTCATGATAATATATTTTCCCCTTTAATTTTACTCAAATTATGTAGCCAGTATTTGAAAAAAATGTTTTTAATGAAAACCAAACTTATATTTCTCTTCATTTGAAAAAAACTATACTTATATATCCTTGGTTTCTAAATATGTTCTCAAAAAATGTATCAAATTTATCCAAATGATTTTTTAAATACACCTCTACACATGTTTGACATTATAATTTTTTTAAACGAACCTTCATGAAATTTTCTAAATATGGAATATTTTTCTTTTACTACAAATGTGAAAGGAATATTTGTTGTAATGTGTACAACATGAATGAGATTTCCAAAATCATGAACATAATTTTATTTGAATAATCATTTATAATTTTAAAAGTCTATTGTAAAGAAAAATCATTTTTAAATTTTTTTAATGTTTTAAATAATTTTTTTCCAATGTGGTTTGAATATTTCCACCATTAAATATATTAACTAATTATAAAGATTTATTTATAAGGTTTCAAAGTTATATTTATTGAAATAGATTTTTAAAATGAATTCTATTTTAAAAAGTGTTTTAAAAATGGAAAATTATATTTTCCTGATGAAATGTTCCAAGTTATCTTTCAACATCATTTTACATCTATGATTCTATTCTTTGATGTTATATATGATTTTATGAGGATATGATCCAAGGATACCATTCTTATTATTTATGTGGATGGTTTCTGTTTATGATAAAAGGATGCATAACAACCCACTTCTTTTACATGGTTTATACAATAATAAAATTCTTATGAAACACTCTTTCTTTCATTGTTTATGATTTGATGAAGTGAGGAAATAATTATGACGCATATTTATTTTCTACATGTTATGTTATTATAAAGTGTTTAAAAAGCCTATTTCTTTTCATGGGTTCTAATTTGATGAATATTTTAGTTTCTTTTGGCTCACATATGTATGATTTTTATTATGTGATGGTGGCTATATTACAACCAAGGACCTTCGTTACTTTATAAACAAGATGTTTGGGACCTCTATCTCCTTCCAATGTATTGGGTAAATATTTATATATCATAAGAAAAATAAGGCTACAATGGGGATTAAACCCAGTTCGATATGGGACTCTATCCAATATCACAGTATTTAGAGTGAACCTTGATTGCTTTGATGGTTTTGGGAGTGAAACCATTCCACTATGATGGTCTTGGAAATGAGCCTTGAACTACTATGAAAATTAATTTCTATTATTATATGTTTTCCAAAAATATAGGAAATTTTGCATTGTTATGTTCTCATGGTTTATGTTATTTGAATCCATTATTATTCATGCCTTTCCAACTAACATGATTTATGTCCTGACTTAATTTTATAATAAATGAAATGAAAGGCATATTTACTAAATGTCATTTTCATGTTCTCATAACCTTATTATCATCACATAATTCTATCTCCCTTATTTACCATTACTAAGAATTTATCTCATCCATTCTTATGTTTATATTCATAGGGTTATGATGAAAGGTATTATGTTTAATTTTTCCAATAAGGGTTATAATTATAATAAAAATAGTGGGAGATTGTGTGTCTCACTAAAAGACTAGTTGTTTATTTATACATGTTTCCAAACACACTATAACTAAATGATTATTGCATGAACCATTATGTTATTTAACCAATATTCATCTTTTAAGATTTTATATTTTTGTACGAGAAGTTTGTTTCAATATAGTTGGTACTAGAGAAAGGCTTTGAAAATATTTGAAAATAAGGATGATAAAACATTAGTGATATCCCTAGGAATATTTCTTAGGATATTTCTAGGTATACGTCTAAGTATAAGTATATTGATGGGTAAAAGTATAAGAAAATTTCATATAATTTTGGTTAAGGACATAGGGAGTAGTTTTCTTTTAATTACATCCATGCCTAGATACTAATAGTTAACATGTATCTGACATAGATGTACCTATCCATAATAAATATAAAAAAGGAACATTGTGAGAGGCTTGATCATCACTAGGTGAAAAATAATGGGCCTTGCTTCACACCTCATTTTACACTCTCGAGAGATATGATTTAGAAATTCACAAACACTTTATGAACCATCATGAAGGATTTAAATAATTATAGAGACCCAAGCTTGACTTACATGAACATTAAATTTATTTTTTTGAATACTTAATACATGAAACAAATAGACGCCCAAAGACCGTATTAGTTTAGTGTCTTTGGAAACTCAGAACATAATCTTTTAATCATGGTGAAAGATCTTCAATATCTCCGATAAAGATATTCTATTTTTTTTCCTATATAAAACCTTTCTTTATATCTTGCATAAAAGAAAAAAAAGTGTGATCTAAAGTTCTCAGTAATGGTAAACATGGAGAACTTAAAACAAACCATAATCATTTGAACGTAAAAACATGAACATAAAGTTTAAACATTAAAATCTTGAGTCATGAAATAAATCATGGCAGTATGTAAGGAGTGGATCATAAAGTAATATTACCCATGATAAAATAGCATTGGCATAAAAAATGTAATTTTTGAAATCAATTAATCACATAATATGATATCCACAGTAGCCGATACATTTTTCCAAGACCATCATAGTGGAAAAAGTCTGTTACTGAACTGGGTTTACTTATCATTCCAGCCATGTATTACTGAACCAGATTTACTTATCATTCCATTCATGTTTATATCATGAGATATAAATCTTTACCCAATTCATTGGATGGAGATATAGGTCCCACCCATATCATAATGAAATCATTCTCACATGTTCCACAAAAACACAAATCATTCATCATAGCATAACACATGAAATAAAAGGGGATTCTTAAACATCATTTAATCATAACATAATTTGTATAATATAATTGGACTACATAAAAATTACTCCATAATAAAATCAATCAAATCAATATAATAATAGGGATATAAATATAAACCTATATAATATTTGATGGAAAATAATTTTGATAAAACACTTGAGCTTTATTCCTGAGGAAAATATTCTTTCTTCTTCAAAAACATTTTCCTTCTTGAAAATACGACACAATTTTAGAAGAAATCATTTTATGTGAAAATAATCTTGTAATCATGTAGGGGAATCATCAAGGAAATAAATTTTAAGAACTCGGATCTTCTTATCAGGTATGTTTTTCCTTTTCTGGTCGTTTTTGAGAAAAAGAGGAAATTATGGAAATTTTCAAAGTACACGCGGTGTACTTTATAAGTACACACCGTGTACTACTTTTCCATAGAAGGCCATGTGCTGGCTGTGTAGTGGCCACACACACGACCGTGTGGGGGTGGTTTGGAGGCTGCTTAAAGCAGAGTACTGAAACGGAGAGTACACACCATGTACTTCAAAAGTACACGCTGTGTACTTTTTTTTCATTAAACGCACCGGGGTCACGTCTAATCTCTAGAACACTATTATTTTAGGTCTCGTTCAATAAAGAGCTCTGTACGGCCGCAGATCCTTGACAAACCCCCGAGCGCATGTCTGTCCTCCGAATCAAACACCTTTAGTTGCATTGGAATCGAATCAGTGAGTTCTCTCTTCTCCCAGAGCACCATCTTCTGATTTCTCTTCTCTCGTGAGATATCATGGGTTGAATGTTTTAGAAATTTTTGTAGATATTTGACGTTCTAATGTGGTTCAAGCCTCTAGACTCACATATAGAAAATCTCATAACACTAAGGTAGGTGGTTTGTGCCTTTCCGTTCAAAGTCTTTGAGTATTATGTGCAAATTACCCCAATACCCTTGAATGTGGTATTGCGTGTTTACCGTTTTACCCTTGTTGATTTCCTGCCATGCTTGTATGCTTGTTTAGAGGTTAAATGGATGTGAATAGTGTTTATTTGATATAATTTGGATGTTTTTCCCATGCATGCTCTGTTTACGACAGTTTGGTCCTGTTTAGCCTGTTGGCCGCCTTGCCTGTTTTCCATGCCTAGAGTTGTAGGGTGTAATTTTTTACTCTGACATGTGTGATGTATTGTAGACTGATTATCCAAGTAGTTATGTAGGTTTACTTTGGACATATTACATTGCTATTCTCATTGAACTACATAGGTCTATGAAAACCTGGTGTAATAGACTATAAGGGGAACTGGCCGAGTGAGCTTCTTCAGAGAGTCTTTGAGCACTTTAGACTAGAAGGGGAATTGACCGTGTAAGATTCCTCAGAGATTATTTGTTTTACTTTGAATTACCTTGATTACTCTAGACTATAAGGGGAATTTACCGAGTGAGCTTCCTCAAAGAGTACTTGAACTTGGGGATATAAGGGGAATTGATCGTGTGAGCTTCCTCAGAGATTTCCTGACTACCTTAGACTATAAGGGGAATTGACTGTGAGTGCTTCCTCAGAGAGTATTTATGAATTCTTATGACTGAATCAGAGGGGTTAGGCCGAGTGCACTGCCCATAGGGATTCTTGTACTTCATAGGTAGGACCAGAGGGGATGGCTGTGAGTATTTCCTAGAAGGTTACCTGTTTGTGTTTAGCTGTTGTTTGATGTTTCTTGATATTGAAACTGTGGATTGTTTACTACCGAGTACTTTCCTGTTTACTATTTTCTGTACTTTTACCTTCCATATATTCACTGACTATTAAGCATAGATCTTCAGGTGGTTTTCTACTGATATTTAGTCTCACACCCTATTTGGGTCATGCTTTTGGGCTCAAATAGATTATATTGCTGCAGGTATAGATAAGGGCAAGCACACTTCTACTTCAGGTACTTGACTTGTTGTGGAGTTGGAAAGCATGAGACTAAGCTTAGGCTTTCGATGCTGAGGATTTTTTTACCTTTTTCTTTTGTACCTTGGTTTAACACTGGTTGTATTTATAGTATTGTGACTTGTTAGGATGCTTTCCTAGACATATGTATCATGCATCATTTTATATACATATGTGATCCAATTGTTTATTATTCCAGTCTTCCGCTGTTCAATGTTGTTGGATATTTACTACTTCCACTATTGTGTGTTGTTTACTTCCACTGTGTACTCTGCCAATGAGGGAATAGTTGCCCCACTATCACACCCAAACCCTCGCTACTAGTCGGAAGCCTCTGGCATGCAGAGAAATATGCTTGAGGCCATGTGAACAACCGGGTATGGGGCACCTCTGGGTGGCTTTTGGAATCGGGACATTACAAAGTGGTATCAAATGGTTTATTTTCTCTTGATTTACTGTTTGGATCCTTTAGCCAGGGATAGGGAGGAGAAGGTACTTAGTAATAAGCTGTGCCCATGAGTAGCTAACCCGTGTATAGGGAAAATCCAATCTACTTCATTTATTGCAATTTTTCAGGTTTGCAATTTTACAGTTGATTTGATTTTCACCATTAGGTGACTCACATGTATTATGCTGTTATCATTGATATTATTGAGGTTCTATTTCTGTCTCAACCCGATGAGACAAGGGTATGCCATCTCATGCATCACATAGGCACTTTCTAGAATTCACATGTCATGTATTCTTGTCATGCCATCTAGGATTCATTAGAAATTGCATGTTGTTGTGATAGATGTTGTGTAGAATGTTCATGCTGCTGTGATATATGCCTTGATAAAAATACCTACTGTTTGATAGGGTATTGGTTGTGTAAGTTTTTTCTTGAATGTATTCAAAACTTTGGTTCTTGAGGTGTTATGGGCCCTCATGGACCAGAATTTGGTAGATTATTGCCTTGTTTTCCTCGTCATAACATGTATAAGATGCCAAGATTTGATTCGCGGGGAGTATGGACCCCCAAAGATCGGAATTTGGAACTTCCAATGTTCGTTTCAGTTTTTTTCTGGGTCCCGGAGTAGTTTTTGAGGCTTAGTGTCCAGAAAAACCCAGAATACATGCCGTGTAGTTTTGACTACATGCCATGTGTTCTTCTATTCAGGAAGAACTTTTAGGGAGCTCCACCTCCTGCCCCATCAATGGAAGAATTGACACGGGTCTTTCAGCAGCAGTATCCTCCTACTTTCTTAGGGGATGGAGGACCCCAGGCTGCCGAGTCGTGGCTAGAATCCACGCTAATGATTTTTGAGCATCTGGAGATACATCTAGAGAAGTGGGTGGAGCTTTCTACATACATACTCTGAGACTCTTCCAAGAGGTGGTGGGATGTGATCTCACTGGCGGGATGCAAGCAGAATATGACTTAGGATGAGTTTCGGAATATCTTCTACGATTAATTCTATACGGAGACCTTGAGGGCCGATCGATCCTGAGAGATCATGAGTCTGGAGTAGGGTACTCTTTCTGTTATGGTGTATTCCTCTCACTTCACAGATCTGCAGTGTTTCATGCCTATTTCAGGAGGTGATGAGTTGTTCCTTGCAAGGTTGTTTGAGGATGATCTGAGGCACGACATCCGATCGCAGGTGAACATCTTCAGGTTGACTTCAATATCTTCTATCGTCAACTAGACACTGATCACAGAGTGCAATTTGAGGGATTCTGGAGCGGTGAGCCAGGGCGGTTCAGCATCCAGAGTTAGTATCCCTCCTTTTGATAGTAGGAAGCACCACGGGGAGTATTCACGAGGAGATCAAAGTAGGTGCACTACTACACTAATATCCATTAGCGACCGCCAAAAGCAGTCGCTAAAGGCCTATTGAGACCGCCTAGCGACCGCTTTTGGCGGTCGCTTTTGCTTCGTCAGTAAAGAGAAATAATGACCGCCAATGGCGGTCGCTAAAGCCTCTGTCGAAATACAGCATTTTTTTTGCGCTGTATGGAACCAGTGGACATGGCAGTGGCGATGATGGATGGTGAAGCTTCACCTGCCGGTCATGGCGGATTTACGGAGGCCGGAGGTATGTGAGGTATGTTGATGGACCATGTGGACGGTGGTCCGTTGATGTGGGGGATGACGGGGGTCACCTATGACGGGGAAAGGGGAAGAGGGGGCCGATAAAGGTATTGGAAGGGGTGACCGACTGTGGCGGCGCGTGGCGGAGAGGTGGCATGAAATTGCAGTGGCAGGAATGGAAGTGGGGAATGAAAGGGCGGGAAAAATCCCACGTTTTTTAGATGGGATTAGCGACCGCCATTGGCGGTCGCTAATGCTCTTAATAGCGACCACCAATGGCGGTCGCCCGTGTAAGGGGGCGCATATACTCAAAATTCTAGTAGTGGTGGGATACATCTTCTGCTATCCAGGTGGTGTGCTACCAGTGTGGCAAGAGTGGTCATACGAGACCACGTTTCCTGAGAGACCTAGTGGAGTGACGATCTTGCGGCAAGATGGGTCACCTTCAACACTTTTGTTATTTCTTCTCACCAGCAGCTGGTGACAGAGGTTCTTCTATGACTCCTCACTCAGGAGCAGCGCCACCAGTTTCTCACCAGTCTGGGAACTGGAGTTCTTCCAGCCATTTGAGCCGAGGTAGAGGTCGTGGCCGTGGCAGTCAGTCACCTTTTCTTCAGCAATAGTAGGGTGGGTTAGCTCAGAGCGGTCAGGTAGGGTCATAGGGCCGTGGTATATGCCAGAATATTTCAGTGGAGCATACCCAGCAGGATCAGGATCCTAAACCCTCTACAGTTCAAGGTACAATCTTAGTAGCCTCAGTTTTATCTTCTGCTCTTTTCGATACAGGGGCTTCCCATAGCTTTATCTCTTCCACTATTATGGAGAGACTTGGTCTATGTATCTTTTCCTCTACCAATATCTTGACGCTAGACACTTCGTTGGGGACTAGAATGGATAGTGTACGTCAGTACAGAGAGTGACCTCTATAGGTTGGTGGGTGTCACTTTTTATGGGACCTTTATGTCCTAGATATGACATGATATTATGTCATTATCATGATGGATTGGTTAGTTCCATTCCAGGTAGTCGTCGACTGTTATCACTGCAGGGTGAGTTTCACATCACCAGAAGGTGAATCCTTTATTCATAGGGATGGGTGGGATGTCCAGGTGAGCAGAGAGGGTCCAGAGCATTATGGGTTGGGAGGAGTTATAGCCCATATTTCTAGTATATATCTGGATGAAAAGGGGACTTCATAGTTAGACTTTCTTTCAGTGGTGGATCGTTTTAGAGATGTCTTTCCAGAGGACTTTTCAGGTTTTCCTCTGGAGTGCGAGGTAGACTTATCGATTGAGCTTGTGCTAGGAGTGGAACCAGTGTCCATTTCTCCTTATAGGATGGCTACACCAGAGTTGCAGGAGCTCAATAAACGGTTGGAGGAGTTGTAGGTAAAGGGTTTCATCTGACCCAGTACTTCTCCTTGGGGTTCACCTATTCTGTTTGCGAAAAAGGTAGACAACACCCTCCGACTTTGTGTGGACTATCGAAAGTTAAATAAGTTGACGGTCAAGAACCGATATCCCATGCCGAGGATTGATGATCTCTTTGATCATCTTCTAGGAGCCCGGGTGTTCTCAAAGATTGACTTGAGGTCCGGTTATCATTAGTTGTGCGTTAGACCATCAAATATACCTCTTACAACCTTCTAGAGAAGGTAGGTCTATACGAGTATATGGTTATGCCGTTCGGTCTCACGAACGCGCCTGCAGTTTTCATGGCACTGATGAACCGAGTGTTCCATCCATACTTGGATTCCTTTGTGGTTGTTTTTGTGGACGATATCTTGGTGTATTATCACACTTGATACGACCATGCTACCCATCTTGAGATAATTTTGAGTACAATGAGGGAGCACCAGTTATATGCTAAGCTCTCAAATTTCCACTTTTGGATGGATTAGATTCACTTCTTGGGTCATATTATCTCAGAGGCAAGAGTATCAGTAGACCCAGAGAAAGTGAGAGTAGTAGTTTCTTGGGAGGAGCCAAAGAATTTATTTGAGGTTTGGAGTTTTCTAGGGTTGGATGGATACTACAAACATTTCATACAAGACTTTTCACGCTTAGTAGCACTACTGACAGGTCTGACTAGGAAGGGTGTGAAGTTCTTATGGTCAGATTCTTGTGAGTCAGCTTTTCAGGAGCTGAAAGGGAGGTTAAACTCAGCACCGATACTAGTATTTCCAGAGCCGAGAAAGTGATATACTATTTACTGTGATACATCAGGTATCAGGATAGGATTTGTGCTTATGTAGGGAGATGGAGTCGTTGTGTACGGGTCTCGACAGTTGAAGCCACATGAGAGGAATTACCCAACACACAATCTGGAGTTGGCAGCTGTTGTTCATGACCTATGCTGTTGGAGACATTATCTTCTAGGAGAGAATTTTTTGGTTTTCACTGACCAAAAAAGTCTCAAGTACATCTTCACTCAGCATGATCTGAATTTAAGACAATGGAGGTGGGTCGAGTACCTACAATCCTTTGACTTTGAGCTTTCCAACACGCCTGGGAAGGGCAAGGCGGTGGCTGATGCATTGAGTAGGAGGAATCAGATACAGGTAGTTCAGGAGGCCAACAGTGAGTGGAAGCTTATGTCTCTGTTCTCTGAGATGCATTTAGAGGTGCACAACAGACAGGGGCAGACTTTTCTATATTTTTTAGCGGTTACCTCTAATATTCTTGATCGAGTTTGAATGAGAAAGCTATCAGATTCTGAAGGCCTAGTCCTAAGGGAGAGTGTGTCAGGAGAGGAACCTATTCCTGGATGGACCATAGGTGAGGATGAGATCTTGCATTTCTAGGGGCGCATATGGGTTCCAGTAGATATACACGAGGAGATGATGTGGGACTTTCATTCCTCAGTTTGGACAGTTCATCCTGAAATCACCAAGATGTATCGTGATCTACACCGTTAGTATTGGTGGCCAGGTATGAAGAGGGATGTTTCTAGTTTAGTCATGATGTGTTCCACTTGTCAGTAGGTGAAGGCGAAGCATCAGTGGCCAACAAGGCTTCTACAGTAGTTACCCATTATTTAGTGGAAGTTGAATGATGTCGTGATGGATTTTGTGACCGGTTTTCTGAGGCTGCTTCAAGGGAATGATGAAGTATGGGTTTTCATTGACAGGATTACAAAGGTTTCTCACTTCTTACCGATTAAGGAGGCCTTCAGTGTTGATGAGATGGGATGGTTGTACATCCGAGAGATTGTACATCTTCATGGAGTTCCAAACTCCATAGTTTCATACAGGGATGAGAGTTTTACTTCTCAGGTCTGGTAGGGGCTTCAGAAGGCGTTGGGTACATAGGTACTTTTGAGTACAACTTACCACCCCCAGATAGATGGCCAGTCCGAGCGTACGTTTCAAGTGATTGAGGATATGCTCCGAGCATGCATTCTGGATTTTGGAGGTTCTTGGGAGAAGCATATACCTCTTGTGGAGTTTTCCTACAACAATAGTTTTCAAGCAACTATTCAGATGGCACCTTATGAGGATTTGTATGATAGGCCATGCTGATCACCCTTATGTTGGCTGGAGGTAGGAGAGGTAGCTTTGTTGGGACCTCATCTTGTTTAGGACACCAGAGAGAAGATATAGTTGATTCGGAAGAGGATGAATACAACACAGTCTCGAGAGAAGTCTTATGCTGATCAGCAGAGACGACCTATGGAGTTCGAGGTCGGGGATCAGGTTTTCTTATGTGTCACATTGAGGTTGGGACACAAGAGTATTAGGAGACAGAGTAAGATTTCGCCGAGGTATGTTGGGCCGTTTGAGGTATTGGAGAGAGTTGGGACGGTTGCCTATCAGTTGCAGTTATCTCAGAGGTATTGAGCTATACACGACGTCTTCCAGGTTTCTCAGCTTCAACTTTACTTTTCAGAACCGTCTCATGTTTTCCAACCCGAGGAGGTTGAGTTGGAAGTGGATGCATCATTTGAAGAGCATCCTATCCGTGTTGTGGATTTAAGTACGAAGGTTCTCCGTGGATGGTGTGTTCCTCTGGTACGGGTGCTTTGGAAGTACGGACGAGTACAGAATGAGACTTGGGTGAGGGAGGCTAATGTATGGGCTGAGTGGCCAGAGCTGTGCAGGGTTTCTTCTTCTATGCCACATTAGAGAATTTTAGGGATGAATTTCTTTAAGGGGGAAGTTTTTAAGAACCTGGATCTTCTTCTCAGGTATGTTTTTCCTTTTCTGGTCATTTTTTTGAGAAAAAGAGGAAATTCTGGAAATTTTCAAAGTACACGTCGTGTAATTTATGAGTACACGTCATGTACTTCTTTTCCGCAGAAGTCTGTGTGCTGGTCGTGTAGTGTCCACACACACGGCCGTGTGGGGGTGGTTTGGAGGCCACTTAAAGCAAAGTACAAAAATGTTGAGTACACATTGTGTACTTCAAAAGTACACGCCATGTAATTTTTTTTTCATTAAATGCACTAGGGTCGTGTCTAATCGCCATGATACTCTTCTTTTAGGTCTCATTCTACCGAGAGCTCTGTATGACCGTGGATCTTTGATGAACCCCCAAGTGTGCATCCGTCCTCCGAATTGAAAACTGTCGGTTGTGTTGGAACTACATCAGTGAGTTCTCTATTATCCCAGATCACCATCTTCTAATTTCTCTTCTCTCGTGAGATATCTTGGGTTAAACATTTTAGATGTTTTTGTAGATCTTGAACATTCAAAGGTGGTTCAAGCCTTGAGGTTCACATATAGCGATCTCCTGACACCAAGGTAGGTGGTTTGTGCCTTTCCGTTCAAAGTCTTAGAGTATTATGTAAAAATTCCACTAATACCCTTGAACGGGGTGTTGCTTGTTTGCCGTTTTACCCCTGTTGATTGCCTTCCATGCTTGTATGCTTGTGTAGAGGTTAAATGGATGTGAATAGGGTTTATTTTCTATGCTTTGGATTTTTTTCCCATGAATGCTCTGTTTACGACCATTTGGTCCTGTTTAGCCTGTTGGTCGCCTTGCTTGTTTTCCATGCCTAGAGTTTTAGGGTGGTATATTTGTACTCTGACATGCGCGATGTGTTGTAGAATGATTATCCAAGTAGTTCTATAGGTTTACTTTGGCCATATTTCATTTCTATGCTCATTGACCTACATAGGGCCGTGAGAACCTAGTGTAGTAGACTATAAGGGGAATTGACCGAGTGAGCTTCCTCAGAGAGTCTTTCAGAACTTTATACTAGAAGAAGAATTGAACATGCAAGCTTCCTCAGAGAGTCTTTGTTTTACTTTGAATTACCTTGATTACTCTAGACTATAAGGGGAATTGACTGAGTGAGCTTCCTCAGAGAGTATTTGAACGACCTGGTCTATAAGGGGAATTGACTGAGTGAGCTTCCTCAGAGAGTCCTTGACCTTGGGGCTATAAGGGGAATTGACCATGTGAGCTTCCTCAAAGAGTTCCTGACTACCTTAGACTATAAGGGGAATTGACTGTGAGTGCTTCCTTAGAGAGTCTTTATGAATTCTTATGACTGAATCAGAGGGGTTAGGCCGAGTGCACTACCCATAGGGATGCTTGTACTTCATAGGTAGGACCAAAGGGGATGGATGTGAGTACTTCCCAGAGGGTTACCTATTTGTGTTTAGCTGTTGTTTGTTGTTTATTGATATTGGAACTGTGGATTGTTTACTACTTAGTACTTTCCTGTTTATTATTTTCTGTACTTTTACCTTCTATATATTCACTGACTGTTAGGCACAGATCTTCAGGTGGTTGCCTACTAGGATTTAGTCTCACACCCTGTTTGGGTCATGCTTTTGGGCCCAAACAGATTATATTGCTGCAGATATAGATAAGGGAAAGCGCCCTTCTACTTCAGGTACTTGACTTGCTGTGGAGTTGGAGAGCATGTGACCAAGATTAGTATTGTGATGCTGGGATCTATTTAACTTTTTTATTTTGTACCTTGGTTTAGCACTGGTTGTATTTCCAGCATTGTGACTTGTTTGGATACTTTCCTAGACATATGTATCATGCATCATTTTATATACATATGTGCTTTAGTTTATTGTTCCTATCTTCCATTGTTCACTGTTTTTGGATATTTACTGCTTCTGCTATTGTGTGTTGTTTACTTCCACTGTGTACTCTGCCAATGAGGGCATAGTTTCCCCACTATCACACCCATGCCCTCGCTGCTAGTCGACAGCCTCTGGCGTACAGGGAAATGCGCTTGAGGCAATGTGACCAACTGGGTACGGAGCACCTCTAGGTGGTTTCTGGAACCGAGATGTTACATAAATCATTATTAAATCATAAAAATCTATTCATGTCGTATAAGTAAAAAAACATTCTTCTCATACTTTTTTAGAAAAAGTCAAAAAAGTACATCATACTGAAAATGACAAAAGATTACATTCATATCGTTTAGTAAAAATTTACCAATTGATAAAATTGACATCAAAAAATTATTGAAAGATACAAAGAAAATTTTGAAATACATATTTAGGAGAAATGGACATGGATGATAAATAAACCCCAGTAAAAACTTACGAATAAACAATCCCAAATAAAAATGAGATTTTCCAATTTATCCCTTACCATAGGTCTGATATACTTTGTATATATCTGAACCTCTAGTATAATGATTTAAATAATGTTACTAATTTTTTCGGAAGTCCTAATAATTTTTATAATAACATTTATTATCATATTTTCATCTGTTTGTTAGCAACATTTTATTGTTACTTGTTATTTGGGTATTAACTGATTTAGTTTCTTATGAATGTTTTGTCAGATAAGTTCTTATTTCTATATTTAGGATATAATTATATCATTTACAACATGGTATTAGTATAATATTCATCTTATTTATTCATTCAATTTATTTATATAATCATTCTTTAATGAAAATTATGTAGAATGAATCACATCGCACCGTGGATACAGTAAGCCGTACGTACGCATGAACGATGATATAGTTCCCATAATTGTTGAATGGTATTGAATTTGATGGTATATAATATCTCAGAATTACTATAATTTTATAATAATCATATATATTTATTATTTCCACCATTATACCCATCCAAGTAAGGTGGGGGTGAAAAATAAATTACACCACAACGTGGAGACGGTATGTCGTATGTACACACACACAATGATTTCAGTTTTTGTAGGATGGTTAGAAGGTGAAATAGGGTTGTTTCATATTTATAATAACATATAAGTATATGATTGATACTTATGTTATTACTTTAAAATGAAAAACTAATGCAGATGAATAATAAGAATAATGAAATTTGAAAGAATTGGTAGAAGAGATTACCTCTTCCTCAACATACCTCCTTTAAATTTCCTCTTAGGGCACTAGAGTTGGTATTTTGAGAATAAAAGAACCTCTAGAATGTAACTAGGGAACTTGAGAAGAGAAATGGGTAGGTTTTGGCTGAGCTTTAAGGCTCAAAATAGAGTTAAGAGGAGAGGAAGGAGGTTCCCTTTTATAAGAGAGGAGAGGGTCACTTTAGGAATCTATCAAAATATTAATTTATTATAAATTCAATTTCGATAAAAAATGGTCCATAAATTTTTTAATTCAAATTTAAGATGATTTTGGTTCGAATAACCATCATCTAATAATTTTTAGATATGTTTGGAATATTTTTTTTATCCTTATCTTTTTAGATCAACCCTTATTTTACCTTTTTTAATCTTACCGTTATATCATGTTATTTACACATTATGGGTTAATGTAATTATAATATAGTGTTGAACGACACAAAAAAAGTTATTTATGAAATATTTGGACTTATATTAACCATTTTACCTGATCCTATATTTTTATAAATTTTATACCATTCCATAAACTATTTTATGTTTTAAGTTATGAATTATGTTAATTTTGGCCACTATTCATACGATTTTTTTTAACAATTCATAACAACATGATTCCTACGAAAAAATTCATTAAATCATCCCTAATATGTTAATGTCATCTATAAAATTCATTTATGAAATCAAAATATTCAAATTAAATTTATTTTAATATTTATAAATTCATTTATTTGAATCTTTCATTAATGATATAATCACTACATCATAATTGTGTCATAAATAAATTTATTTATTTCATGTCTAAAAATTATAAATAATATAACATGATCTAGAAAATATTTTTAGCTTTCTAATGACTATTTATATTCATAGATATCAGTTATATAACACTATATTAAAATCGATTTAGTAAAATATATATGTTTAGGTAATAATTATGTTTATTTTAAATCAATTCTTATAAAATGTCATTTTCACATGCAGGTGAATCCATGGGGTCCCAAAATTGACCCCAGGATGACCATTTTCTGAAATATCTCATCCAATTGAGTTAGAACATGTGTTAAAGTTTAATATTATTAAAATATTATTTTTTACCCTTATTTACTAGATTTACCCTTTAATCATGGTAAATAAAATAATTACTGAAGTTATTATTCAAAATGTCCAAAAATAAAAGGTACCTATTTACACAATTTGAAAATTCTGATTCCAAATATGAAATTAATTTTTTCAAATTCAAAACATATATGTTTATTTAATTAATTTAAAATTAATTCCTGCTGTCAAAACCAAAAAAGCGGATTTGTAAGAAGTAATAACTATCAAAAGATTGACATGTGTTTATGACCAATTTTAAAGTGAAATTACTTTTAATGACCAACATCGGATTATATGAAAAAAATATAATACAACTATACTTGAAAAAAAAATTTAAAAATAAAATCTAACTACATAAATAAATTAGATAAAAAGGAAGTTTCGAATTAAAATACAGTATTTTTCACCATTCATTAAAATTTTAATTTTATTAGAAAAATACCAAAAAATTTAACAAAAGTAAATTTTTATGTATATATTCTAAATAATAAGTTTATTTTGTCAAATTTAACTTATAAAAGTGTCAAAAATAGATTTAAAATGGGTGTTCCATCAAAAGGCGGTCAAACTACATTCTTTGAAAAATACTTCTTTTATCCAAAAAACTGATTTTGTTCTCATATTATGATCTAAAAAATGTGTAAGATGAAATATAATGTTATAAAAATTAAAAATGTGGTTAATAATATTCATAAAGGTTATTTTATATAATATTTTAATAATATATCATTGTTTAGTAAAACTCAGTATCACGTACAATGCAAGCTATCGAGGGAGGTCATTCTTATGTGTAACTCAAGAAAAGTTAGTGTTTATGTATTGAAAGATTCCTTTGTTGTTTCTTATAACATAATCAAAACTTATTTCATTTTTACATTGAAAAAAATCTATACTTATTGTTGCATGAAATTAATTTTATCCAAAGAACATAAAATTATGTGGAACACAAGCCAAGAATGTGGTTCCCTATACTGAAAGCTAATAAAGTGTTTCTTATAGAACAAGTTAATATTGGTGTATCATACAACACAAGATGTCATATAAATTAAAAATAACCGATCTCATAAAATCTCAGGGTGTTATGTTCTACCCCCTTAAAATGAATTTCTCCCTCAAAATTTATTGGGTTTATAAATGGTTTTATACTTTAATGTTTATTTCATGGAAACCCACATCGTAAAAAGAGATACTAAAACATAATTTTAAAAAGGAATGTTATAAATATAACGGTTACCCAAAGTAACTCATCAATGGGTTTCCATATAGGAGAATATAGGTGGTAAGTGAAAACATGGATACAGAAGAGAAATCTAACGATCGAGTTCTGATGGATAATGATAGAGAATAAGTTTTGGAGAAAGTTAAATACAAGAAATCCATAAATCTAAGATGATTTAAGGGATAATCTAATTAATCGGTTAAGAAAGTACCAGGATAACATTTTTTGTTTTCAAAATCCTTTTTCTAAAGTTGAAGATTTTTGCATGAGAATAATTACCGACTTGATTTTGGTACAATCTCATTGTTGTCCGTGCCTTGAATAATTTCCACTTTATCTCTTATTCAATGAAATGTTGTTGAATTTTTAATTCTTGAAGTGTTAGTAGATCATGTGATCCATAAATAGAATGATAGGTCATTTCATCTATCTTTATCACAAAAAGATTAACACAAGTTATCAAATATACATAAGTCTATATATGGTGAGATTAATCGTATATGGTTCCAAAAATGAACTTATACTTCATCTATCATACTACTTAAATAAAATAAAAATAATTTATAATAATTGGGGACTTTCCGAAGGTGAGTGGTAGGTGATAAAGGCATGTCACACTTTGGTTGTGGGTTCAATTCCTGTAGCCTTATGTAACACAACGGGTTGTCACCAATCCTGTATGTTGTCCTTTTTTCTAAAACTATACTACTATATCATTCCATAAATAATATTAAAATGTTTTATCCTTAAAAAATACTATTCAATGTCCAACTTAATCCATTCCAACCTTTATGCTTATCCAAAATACTTCGGTCCAAGCTCACATTACAAAAAAAAAACAATTACAAGAAAGGTCATATAACAAGCATGTGAATACCTTCATTTATACCCCCATAAATCATAAGATATATCTCTGGTTGGTCACATTTAAAAAAATGTGAACACCTTCATCATGTATTCACTTGAGTCATGGTGACAACCGGAATTATCAGATATCCTTTTTAAAAACATGCATGTTTCCTTATTCCCAAACTTATTAAATATATTTCCTTAAGTCACAAAAATTTGTATACTTCATCCATGATAGAATAACTCACTTTTCAATAACTCCTCAATTAGTTCGCATGAAACAAGCATCATCCAATTTACTTCTTCAAATCAAATATATCTTTATCCAAACATCATTATGTAAAGACCCATAATGTACATGATTTTTTTTAAATAAATGGGAATTTTACGGGTCTGCGATATCTGACGGCACACGATTATGAGACATGGAGTGCCCGAAATGATCCGTTGAAGTTTTTGTTAAGCTTAAGTTATCGCACGAAATCAGTTTTCCTAAAAAAGTGGAATAACTATTAAATGGTAACTCGGATCAAAAATCTGAGGGCACTGTTGCACTCAGGATGGCGGGTTTAAACTAGGCACGACTTAAGATTAGTCGGCGCGGGCCTCCTGTGAGAAAACCCAAAAATGGCATAATCATAAATAAAATAATTAAATAAATTATTTTATTTTTCAAATGCTTATAACTCAAAAATGGTAACTCAGATTAAAAATCTGAGACCACCACTGAACTCGTGAGTGTATGGTTTCTTTAAGCAGATACTAACTTTGGTCGGCGCGGGCCACCAAAGAAAGTTAGTTTTTGGCCGCAAATAAAATAATTAAGTCACAATTATTTTATTGTAAAATTTATAACTTCTAAATGGTAACTCAGATTGAAAATAAGAGAGTACCATTGGGTTTTTTTGGGTCGTGTTTCACTTAGGTAGAGCCTAAAATCGACCGGTGAGAGTCAAGGGTGACTGATAATAAATTTCCGAACTTTTTTTCGGGTACATTCAGTAAACGCACGAGCGGCATTTTGTAACTTTTGAACTGGGGCTCGAAATTAAAATCCGAGGGCACCGTTGAACTTGCAGCCCTGGTATTCGCTTAAGGAGACCTTTACCTCGACCGCAGTGGGTCGAGAGTGAAAGA
Source organism: Viscum album (assembly GCA_963277665.1). Taxonomy (NCBI): domain Eukaryota; kingdom Viridiplantae; phylum Streptophyta; class Magnoliopsida; order Santalales; family Viscaceae; genus Viscum; species Viscum album. The sequence goes on from OY728139.1 coordinate 219,998,414, forward strand.
TAAAATTTGGGTTTTTTGTGGAAGAATAAAAATAAAAATAAAAGTGTGTGATGCTTTATTTTTATTGGCAACACCCATGTGGGTGTTGGGATGTGGGGTCCTCCAGAACTAAACCTCCACATTAAAGTTGGAAGTGGGGACCACCACAGCTTAACCTCCCATGAGAGTTTATGGTGGTGGGGATCACCCAGGTTTTTAAACCCCCTTGAAACCTCCCATTAATTGGGAGAAACCTCTCAAGTCCCTATTAAATGTGGGGGGATCCTCTTGGTATCCTCCCAATAATTATAGCCAACGCACCTCTTAAATTGTGCCTACATAATTTAATTAGCTTACTCCTTTTAAATTTAAATAACCCCATCATTGAAATTTAGGAAGGTTCATAATAAATGAACCGTCATAAATTCCAACGATCGTTACCTACCTCCCTCCCTCTCCTATATATAGGAAGCTAGGGAGAAGGTTTTGGGACGGCTTCACCAAGCAAAAAAGTGCTGGTAAAGTGATGCGACACCCAACACTTGGAGGATTATGCTTCCTCCATGAAGAATTCATTCTTCCAATGAAGAACGCCAGCAAGGAGTGACTTTGACTTCCTTCCTCAGAACCTACTCTGACGTAGGACGTCTTCAACTACGATGATACGGTGCACAAACTGATGATCGAGGAAAACACCGATGACACCGACGTCCGTATTTTCCCAACGATCTATCTTCTTTCCCACGCCAACGTCGACAAACATCGAACAAAGGTAGGGGGTTTATTACATGTTGATGATTTCCTTAAATATTCTTCTTCGGTAGGAAAATAATTGTTGCAGGTGAGTTGTTGTTCATCGTACTTCTATCTTGATGAACCGATTGTTACTACCCTAAACGTAGAGGGTGCGGGCCAAACCAACCTGGTCCGACCCCTCCGAAGTTCTTGTTTGTGATAATATTCTGCATGACGCTGAGGTGATGGAACGACGAAGGTGGCGATGAAAAAGGCCGCGCTACCCACGACCTCTGCAAACCGCGCCGCCCCTGTGACGCTCCAGTGCTCCGGGCCGAACCGCGGCCCTCCGGCCAAGCCACCCCATCCGCACTGCCGTCATCCAATGCCACCTAGATCCCGTCCGCCACCAGCCTCCCGTGCGCCCTGCCCGAACCCCGTTGGCCCGCGCCGACCTGAGTCGCACCACACCGACCTGCCAGGCCGCCTCCAGGCCGCCCGCCGGCCCGCCTGGCGCCCTGCCCGGCCGCCTGCCAGCATGGCTGCGACCTGCCTGGATGCCCACCGGCCTGCCTGCCGGCCTACCCAGCTGCCTTCCAGCATACCCCACCTGCCCGGCCGAACTGTGCCGGCCCACACGCCCTACGTGCCCCGTGCTGCCCACGACCCTCCTCGCGGTACCCTGGCTGAACCGGCCCGGCCGTGCCCTTCGGGCCGAGCCACTGCGGGCCGTGCCCTCACGACGCTCCGGGCCGAACCGGCCACACGGCCTGCTGGGCTGGGCCCAGCGGGTCGGGCCGAACCTAACATGATTGCTTGCCCAATGGGCCGGACCAGACCTAACAGGTCGGACCGGACTCGGGCCCACTATCGACCCTTTACTTTCTTTTGGCCATATCTTTGGCATCGGACATCCGTTTGACGAACCGTCAGCGGCACTGGTTTTCTTCCAGTGTGAAAGTTCCCTTGAGTATACCCCACTGAATATTGGGGTAAAGTTGAGATACGTTCAGGTTGTATCATGCATGAATCTAACCAGGCCCCCGTGACTAAAAGGCTAATAACTCACAGACCGGGCGTCCGATTGACGCGATGTATGTTTCGTTGAGAACCCTATGACGAGGTGGACCTTTGAGATACTTCTACGTGGGAATTAGTGACAGTTGGAGTATCGACCTGTAGCTCGTGGAGTGGATCCTCCCGAAGATGAGCGAGCATAATGCAGAGTTAGCAGACCAGTTCTAGGTTTACCCTCCAGCGGGGCTGGGCAGTGGGTTACCCATTGATCTTAGGGTTTACCCTCCAACTAGGCTGGGCAGTGGGTTACCCTTTGACCTTTAGGTTTTACCCTCCAGCTGGGCTTGGCAATGGGTTACCGATGACCTCTAAGGGTTTACCCTCTAGCTGGGCTGGGTAGTGGGTTACCCGTTGACCTTTAGGGTTTACCCTCCAGCTGGGCTGGGTAGTGGGTTACCCGACAACCTCTTAGGGTTTACCCTCGAGCTGGGCTGGGTAGTGGGTTACTTGTTGACCTTAGGGTTTATCCTCTAGCTGGGATGGGTAGTGGGTTACCCAACAACCTCTTAGGGTTTACCCTCCAGCTGGGCTGGGTGGTGGGTTACCCGATGAATTCTTTTAGACTCAGACCTTTCTATGAGGCTAGTCAGTGACTTTTCTCCGTGATTACTGGAGTAGGACCCTTGGTTGTATGGTTCAGTGATATGACAACTTTGACGTACAGAGACCTAGTAGCTGTCTGAGACTTGACGACTGCTGATCGATTCGATTCGGAGTGATTCGACTAGCCCAGTGGGGAGCTCCTTGGTGTTGCGGCAGGCCCACTATACTTGATAGAGGAGGAGTTCTCCAGTAGCCAAGGTTTCAACAATGTGACTAGGGATGTTATTTGATACTACCCCTAGATTGAAATCCTAGTTTGATCTGAGTCAGTAACTTTTTTTTTTACCTCATGATTGAGATGGATTAGTTGATAACTTAGGTATATGTATGTGCATATACCTAAGTGGGGTTATCTGTTGATTTCATACCTTGTGGTTTATCATTGTTAGATTTTGTGAGACCTTCAGGGTCTCGGGGTCCCTACTGAGTATCGTTATACTCACCCCTGTATGGTCTATGCCCGCACCTCCTTGTGTTTATTGCAGACGACGAAAAATGCTAACTGAGGCTGAAAGTACCAGGAGTGGATGGTACCCAGAGGTGGACCTTACGACGAGTCGGTACATGGAGGAGACTGACAGACGTGGAGTGCTGAGGAGGCTATCTGTACTTACCCTTCAGGTAGGAATCCCGAAGGACTACCCAACAACTATTTTTCCTTTTTTCGGTTGTACTTGTATTTCTAGTTCCTTGTACTTTACTATTGGGCTTGTATTTCCATCCCCTTTTACTTTTGAGAACTCTTTTGTTATATAGTTTACTTAGAGATTTGTATCCATATATGTGCTCTGTTGTGTGTGTTTCTAGTTATAAAGGCAATTCCTTCCCAGTTTTAAGGAAATATGCCTTTGGTTCTAGTCGCCAGCCCCTGGCCTTTGGAAGGTGGGCTTGGGTTAGTCACGACACGGGCCCTAGGGGACGGGTCATGTCAAATTGGTATCAGAGGAGTCAGTTCTACCACATAAATTAGGACTCTGATCTTTTCTGTGAAGCAATAGTTTTATGTGTAGTGAGTGTGGTTTTCAGTTCAGGGAGTCTAGTGTTGGTGCGGCGACCAACGTATCCATAAAACAGGACCCTGACTTCTGATTTCCGACTCAGTGTATGAAAACACTGATTGCGTGTGTGTTTTATTTGTGATTTCTTTAGTCATCTCACCAAGTCATCTCACCAGGTATAATATTTTGACCATGTCTCATTTGTTTCTTTTAGGATGCCTCCACGCATACAACCAGTTAGAGTTCCGAGATTTGTACGCACTGATATCCCACCGAGCGACGAGGCTCCGGTGCATGGACCTCTTACTATGTTGGCACCTTTGCATGGTGTACCAGCAAAACCACCACCCATTGGGCAGAATATACCACCAGCCACACTAGTGGACGGTGCACGCCGACTGAGTACGTTGCACGAGTTCCAGAAATAGAGGCCTCTAAGGTTTCGAGGTGAGATAGATTCCCACACAGTTGAGGGCTGGCTGGAGGCGATTGCTAGGGTTTCCCATCTAGTTGAGACACCAGTAGAGAATATGGTGATCTTAGCTACTTTTCTTTTTCAGTGAGTGACCATAAGGATGGTCTTCTTAGTGATGAAGCTTCGGTACGTGGACCGTTGCTTGAGATAGTACCTTCGGGTAGTGCGCCAATTATATCACTACCCATTGGTGATCAGTTAGAACTGGAGGTACCAGTAGAGGACACATGTAGGCTTAGTGCCTTGCACGTGTTTCATCATCAGATACACATCAGGTTCCGAGGCGAGCCCGACTCACAGATAGCTAAGGACTAGCTCGAGGAGGTGGCTGAGAGTTCTCTAGAACTTCTACAGCTTCGACAAGATGACATGTTAGTTGCTGAGTATTCATCGAGGCGTATCGATCTTTCCTAGTACTCGATGAATATGATATGATCAGTGCTTCAGGGATCAAACTTCCAAGAGAGTTGTGTTTAAAGGACATCTGATCCAACACTATTCCTCTATGCATTCCTACTTATTCTAGGTTTCTAGAGAGAACCTTTGTGGTTGAATGTTCTTTGGATGAACAGATACATCCAGTGAATGTTAGAAGTGGGAAAGTAGGGAACTAGCACCAGTCTCAGAGACTTGGGCATGTAAAATGTGTTAGGGACAAATGAATCTTCAGGGCAACGGATGTGGAAGTAGAGTTAGAAGAGAAACATGTGGTGGTGTACTTTTTGACATGTTACAACCACCCCTTTTTGTGGACCCCTCCAGGCTCAGGGAGTTGGAGGACTAGGGAAGAGAGTTGTTGCATGAAGTCAAGGAATGTGACCCAAGGGATCTAGGAATGATTCGAGGTATGGTCTATGTCTACTACTAGCTGCCGTATCAATAGACATAGGTACCAATAATTCCTTCCTTCCACAAATCTTGTACAGGACCTAGAGTTTCCAGTAAAACCATTGACTTGACACTCACGTCTGGAGATGCATTTGGGAGGAGTCTCAATAATCACACTTACACCGATGGTGTGATATGACCATTGAGGCAAGAGTTTCGGTTGGTACCTCTTGGTGGAAGCTTCGATACGTTATGACGTTAGTTTGGTTTTGGACTTGACATCCACAGTTCACACTCAGATTAACTGTATTAGGCAAAGAGGTTTTGGTTTATCTACAAAGTTGGGATGGGTTTTTCCTTGGTCGGTGAAAAAGGAAACCCATGAAGCACAGGATAAACTCATGCATAGGAGGATGCAGACAATCACTCGTGAGTAGGCCAACCTCACCCTTGTGGCAGAAAATGTTGACTTTGAGATAGTCTATGGTCTTGGGAAGGATAACATGGTAGCAGACACACTCAACAGGAGGTCTGGCCTGAATCTGCTGAGTGAGGAGACAGAGCAGCTAGCCACCTTGTAGATATCCTTTGTGGATCAACAAGAATAGGCTTTTCTTCAATATATTACAGTCACTCCCCCAATTCTTCAGTGAGTCAGGGGGGCATAGTGTGGGGATGCTGACTGCGAGACACAACATGCTCTGATATCTATAGGGTAGGAACCTGATAGATTTTATGAAATTGGGGAGCACATCATCCTTTTCAGAGGACATACCATGGTAACAATTTCACTTCAGGAGGAAGTGTTGAGGGAGTTACACATATCCCCTCTAGTGGTGCATCCAGAAGTGGAAAAGATATACCAGGACCTCCGAAGACAGCACTGGTGTGTGGGAATGAAGAAAGCAGTTGCAGAGTTTATCTCTCGGTGCCTCACTTATTAGCAAGTGAAGGCAGAACATCAGGTACTAGTAGGCTTGTTTCATCCTTTAGAGGTCCCAGAGTGGAAGTGGGATGTGATATCCATGGATTTCATGACATGACTTCTACGTACATCCATGGGTCATGACTCGATTTGGGTGATCGTCGACCGACTCACCAAGTCACCCCACTTCCTACCAATCAATGAACTAGGTTCAATAGAGAGCCTGAGATGCCTCTATGTGCAGAAGATTGTGAGCTTACATGGAGTACCCTCAATGATCGTTTTCGATCATGATGCACGTTTTACTTCCCAGCTATGGAAGGGGTTGCAGGAGTCTTTCGGGACACAACTTCGTTTGAGCACCGCCTTCCATCCTCAGATGGATGGTCAGACTGAGCGGACCATTCAGAACCTCGAGGACATGTTTCATTCTTGTGTCTTTGACTCCGGTCGCAGCTGGGAGGATCACTTACCTATAATGGATTTTTCATACAACAAAAACTATCACTCCACCATAGTGATGGTACCTTTTGAGGCATTATATGGGTGACCATGCAGAACACCTTTGTGCTGGACTGACCCAAGGGAGTCAGCACTCGTGGGACCAGAGATGGTACGAGCTATCACAGAGAAAGTGCAGATCATCCAGGAGTAGGTGAAGATTGCACAGAGCAGGTAGAAGTCGTATGCTGATAGGAGACAGAGACCTCTGGAGTTCGAGGATGGAGATCGCGTCTTCCTATGTGTCTCACCCTGATGAGGTCTACAGAGATTTGGATGAGGAAGCAAGTTATCTCTGAGATTCATCGGACCTTTTCAGGTCCTCAGCAGAGTTGGAGAGGTGTAATACCACTTAGCTCTTCCACCTTAGTTGCACCGAGTGCACGATGTCTTCCACGTATCCCAGATGAGGAGATACATGCACGAAACTTCTCACAACATTGACCATGGATAGATGGAAGTCGACGATGAGGTGACTTCTACGGAGGTTCCAGTAGGGATAAAGGATTTACATGAGCGAGTCCTTCATAGACAGACTATACCTATGGTGCGTGTTTGTTGGTAGCACGGGAACCTCCAGGAGAGCACATGGGAGTGGGAGGCTCAGATGCGTGCTCAGTTCCCCCACTTGTTTTCCTAGATGAGTTGTGGCTTACGGGGAAGTAGATCCATGAGGTGGGGAGAATGTAAAGACCCATAATGTACATGATTTTTTTAAATAAATGGGAATTTTACAGGTCCTTGATATCTGACGGCACGTGATTCTGAGGCCTGGAGTTCCCGGAATGATCTGTCAAAGTTTTTGTTAAGCTTAAGTTATTGCGTGAAAGTAGTTTTCCTAAAAAAGTGGAATAACTATTAAACGGTAACTCGGATCAGAAATATGAGGCCACCATTGCACTCAGGATGGTGGGTTTACCATAAGAGCGACTTCAGATTAGTCGGCGTGGGCCTCCTGTGAGAAAACCCAAAAATGGCATAATCGTAAATAAAATAATTAAATAAATTATTTCATTTTTCATATTCTTATAACTCACAAACGGTAAATCAGATTAAAAATCCGAGACCACCGATTAACTTGTGAGTATATGCTTTCTCTAAGCAGATACTAACTTTGGTCGGCACGGGACACCAGAGAAAGTTAGTTTTTGGCCGCAAATAAAATAATTAAGTGACAATTATTTTATTGTAAAATTCATAATTTCTAAACGGTAACTCAGATTGAAAATCCGAGAGTGTTGTTGGGTTCGTTGGGGTGTGTTTCACCTAGGCAGTGCCTAACCTTGACTGGCGCGAGTCGAGGGTGACTAATAATAATTTTCCGAACTTTTTTTTCAGGTACATTTATTAAACGCGCGAGCGGCGTTTTGTAACTTTTGAATCGATGCTCAGAATTGAAATCCGAGGGCACTGATGAACTCGTAGCACCGATATTCGGTTAAAGAGACCTTCACCTCGACCGTAGTGGGTTGAGAGTGAAAGATAGAATTTGGGTTTTTCGTGGAAGAATAAAAATAAAAATAAGGGCGTGACACTTTATTTTTATTAACAACACCCATACGGGTGTTGGGAGGTGGGGTCCACCAGAACTAAACCTCCACATGGAAGTTGTAAGTGGGGACCACCACACCTTAACCTCCCATGAGAGGTTATGGTGGTGGGAATCACCATGGTTTTTAAACCCCCTCGAAACCCCCCATTAATTGGGAGAAACCTCTCAAGTCCCTATTAAATGTGGGGGGAGCCTCTTGGTATCCTCCCAATAATTATAGCCAACGATCCTCTTAAATTGAGCCTGCATAATTTAATTAGCTTGATCCTTTTAAATTTAAATAACCACATCGTTGAAATTTAGGAAGGTTCATAATAAATGAACCGTCATAAATTCCAACGATCGTTACCTCCCTCCATCCCTCTCCTATATATGAGAAGCTTGGGAGAAGGTTTTGGGACCGATTCACCAAGCGACGAAGTGCTGGTAAAGTGACGCGACGCCCAAAACTTGTAGGATTACACTTCCTCCATGAAGAACACATTCTTCCAATGAAGAATGCCAGCAAGGAGCGACTTCGACTTCCTCCCTCATAACCTACTCTAACGTAGGACGTCTTCGACTACGACGAGCCAACGCACAAACTGATGATCGAGGAAAATACCGACGACACCGACGTCCATCTTTTCCCAACGATCCGTCTTCTTCCCCACACCAACATTGACAAACATCGAACAAAGGTAGGGTATTTATTACATGTTGATGATTTCCTTGAATCTTCTTCTTCGGTTGGAAAAGAAATGTTGCGGGTGAGTTGTTGTTCATCGTACTTCAATCTTGATGAACTGATTGTTACCACCCTAAACGTGGAGGGTGCGGGCCAAACCAACATGTCCCGACCCCTCTACCATTCTTGTTTGTGATAATCTTTGGAATGGCGATGAGGCGATGAAACGATGAAGGTGGCGATGACAAAGGACACGCTACCTGTGACCTCTGCAAACCGCACTTCCCCCGTGACGCTCCGGTGCTCCGAGCCGAACCGCGGCCCTCCGGCCGAGCCACCCCAGCCATACGACCGCCGACCCGTGCCACCCGGCTCCCGGCCGCCGCCGGCCTCCCGTGCGCCCTGGACGAACCCCATCGGCCCGCGTCGGCCCGAGTCGTGCCCCGCCGGCCTTCCCGGCCGCCTCCCGGCCGCCCGCTGGCCTGCTTGGCACCCTGCCTGGCCGCCTGCCTGCCTGGCTGCGACCTGCCTAGCCGCCAGTTGGCCTACCCTGTTGCCTTCCGGCCTGCCCAGCCTGCCCGTCCGCCTCCCGTGTGCCTGACCGAACCACGCCGGCCCGCGCACCCTGCGCGCCCCGTGCCGCCCGCGCACCCTGCGCGCCCCGTGCCGCCCGCGCACCCTGCGCGCCCTGTGCCGCCCGCGCACCCTGTGCGCCCCGTACCGCCCGCGCACCCTGCGCGCCCCGTGCCGCCCGCGAAACCCTGGCCGAACTGGCCCAGCCGTGCCCTTTAGGCCGAGCCGCGCCAAGCCGTGCCCTCGCGACGCTCCAGGCCGAACTGCCCACGCGGCCTGCTGGGCTGGGCCCAGCGGGCTGGCCCGAACCTAATAGCCTGTCCCACCCAATGGGCCGGGCCATACCCAACAGGTCGAACCGGGTCGACCTAGACCGGGTCGGCCCAGACGAGGTCGGACCGGGTCGGTTGGACCGGGTCGGACTGGACCCTGGCCCACTATCGACCCTTTACTTTTTTGGCCATATCTTTGGCATAGATGTCCGTTTGACGAACCGTCAGTGACACTGGTTTTCTTCAAGCGCGACAGTTCCCTTGAGTATACCCCATTAGAGTTTGGGGTAAAGTTGAGATACGGTCAGGTTGGATCATGCATGAATCCAACCGGGCCCCCGGGACTAAAAGACTAATAACTCACAGAATGAGCGTCTGATTGACGTGCCGTCTGTTGCGTTGAGACCCCTATGACGAGTCGGACCTTCGAGATACTTCTACGTGAGACTTCTTGACAGTTGGAGTATCGACTTGTAGCTCGTGGAGCAGATCCTCCAGGAGAAAATCGAGCATAGTGCATAGTTATCAGACCAGTTCCGGGTTTACCCTCTAGTGGGGCTGGGCAGTGTGTTACTCGTTGATCTTAGGGTTTACCCTCTAGCTGGGATGGGCAGTGGGTTACCCATTGAACTTTAGGGTTTACCCTCCATCTGGGTTGGGCAATGGGTTACCCGACAACCTCTTAGGGTTTAACCTCCAGCTAGGCTGGGCAGTCTGTTACCTGTTGACCTTTAGGGTTTACCCTCTAGCTGGGCTAGGAAGTGGGTTACCGGAAGAACTCTTAGGGTTTACCCTCCAGCTGGGCTAGGCAGTGGGTTACCCGTTGACCTTAGGGTTTACCCTCCAGTTGGGCTGGGCAGTGGGTTACCCGACAACCTCTTAGGGTTTACCCTCCAGCTCGGCTGGGCAGTGGGTTACCCAACGACTTCTTTCAGACTCAACCCTTTCTATGAGGCTAGTCAGTGACTTTTCTCCATGATTACCAGAGTGGGACCCTTGGTTGTATGGTTCAGTGATATGACAACTTTGACGTGTGGAGACCTAGTAGCTGTATGAGACCTAACGACTGTTGACCGATTCGATTCGAAGTGATTCAACTAGCCCAGTGGGGAGCGCCTTGGTGTCACGGCAGACCCATTATACTTGATAAAGGAGGAGTTCTCCAACAGCTGAGGTTTCGACAATGTGACTGGGGATGTTATTTGATACTACCGCTAGATTAAAATCTTGGTTTGAGCTGAGTCAATAACTTTTTTGTTTACCTCATGATTGAGATGGATTCTTTATAACTTAGGTATATGTATGGGAATATACCTAAGTGGGGTTATCTGTTGATTTATTACCTTGTGATTTATCCTTGTTAGATTTTGTGAGACCTTGAGGGTCTCAGGGTCCCTACTAAGTATCGTTATACTCACCCCTGCATGGGATATGCTTGCACCTCATTGTGTTTGTTGCAGACGATGAACATAGCTAACTGAGGCTGAAAGTACCAGGACTGGATGGTACCTGGAGGTGGACCTTACGACTAGTCGGTACACGGAGGAGACTGACAGACGTGGAGTTATGAGGAGGCTATCTGTACCTACCCTTCAGGTAGTAATCCTGGAGGACGACCCAACAAATGTTTTTCCTTTCTTTAGTTGTACTTGTATTTCTAGTTCCTTGTACTTTTCTGTTGGGCTTGTATTTCCATCCCCTTTTACTTTTCAGAACTCTTTTGTTATACAGTTTACTTAGAGATTTGTATCCAGCTATGTTCTCTGTTGTGTGCGTTTCAGGTTATAAAGGAAATTCCTTCCCAGTTTTAAGGAAATACACCTTTGGTGCTAGTCTCCAACCCTTGTCCTTTGGAAGGCGGGCTTGGGGTAGTCACGACATGGGCCACAAGGGAAGGTTCGTGACACATTATATGAACATGATGGATATATTAAGGGTTATATTTCCCTTAATCATGTGTTCTCCAAATATATCACCTTACCCTTAAATAAATTTTCTATCTCCATTTAACTATTAAACATATGCTTTCCAATCATTAATTAAATACTTATACAGAAAATAGTTATATATTTCATGATTTATATAATATAAACTTTAAAATCCAAAACATAAACACCTTGATCATCCAAATTTAGTCTTAAAACATTACTAAGGATCCATAATCTTCATCTTTATTAAGATATGAATAATGTATTAAGGTTTCTTAACCTCAAACTTCTTAGGCTTAATGTAAAAAATACTGAAATAACATCACATACCATTCACATATCTTTTACAATCTCTTTATCATAAGTAGAATGAGCAATATTCATACAGTCTTCATGATTCTCATCATGATATTTCCACTTAGGAAATAGATATTCATAATTCACATAATTTTTACATTTAAAAAATTTAATGGTTAACTATGTTATATGTAGTTCTGGATATTGACTAAGATTAAAAAGTAAAGTGTGATAAATACCTCTCATAGATTAGAAACACACAAGTAAGGTAAATTACTTATAATATTTCAATCTATGATATCTTCGGTTTAACCTTAGGTTAGTCATGATTATCATAAAAACCATAGTATTGTAACAAATACTTGACTTATCCTTAGGACATACCTAGATATATCCTTAAAATTATATCTTGGGATCTCACTAAATTTTTCGAATCCTAGTATCCAGAGGTTTACTAAACCTTTGATCTGATACCAATTATAAAAACCCAAGCTCGATGAACATGGAAATTACATTTATTTTTCAAAATAAGTAATACACGACACAAATAGATGCCAAAAGATCGTATTAGTTTAGTGTCTTTGGAAACTCAAAATATAATCTTCTAATCATGGTGAAAGATCTTCAACATTTCCCATAATGATATCCCCCTTTTATTTTTCCACCTAAAACCATTCTTCATATCATCGTGAAAAGAAAACATAAAAAGCGTGAGATCAAATTATCAGTAAGGGTAAACATGGAGAACCTAAAACAAACCATAAACATTTGAATGTAAAAACATGAACATAAAGTTGAAACATCAGAATCTTGAGTCCTGAAATAAATATCGGTAGTTTGTAGTGAATGGATCATAAATGAACATTAAGCATGATAGAATATAATTGGAATAAAACATGTAATTGTGGAAAACAATTAAGTACATAATATGATTTCCATAGTATCCACAACAGTGTTTCCAAGACCATCATAGTGGACATAGTCCATTACTTAACTGGGCTTAATTGTCGTTCCGGCCATGTTTTACTGAACCAGATCTACTTTCCATTCTAGTCATGTTTATCTCATGAGATATAAATTTCTAACCAATGCATTGGAGTGAGATATAGATCTCAAAAATCTAATAATGAAATCATTCTAACATGTGCCTCAAAAACATAAATTATTCATCTTAGCATAACCCATGCAACAAAATGGGATTTTTAAGAATCATTTCATCATAACATAATCCATATAAGATAAATGAACTCCATAAAAAAATTCCATCATAAAATAAATCAAATAGAAGTAAAAATAGGGATAGAAACATAAACCTATGAAATCTTTGATAAAAAATAATTTTTATTAAACACATGAGCTTTATTCCTGAGGAAAATATACTTTCTTATTCAATTTTTTTTCCTTCCTCAAAATACAACACAATTTTAAGAGATATCATTTATATGAAAATAACCTTGTAAGATTGTAGGGGAAGCTTCAAGGAAATAAATCATTATGAAATGGTAAAAATCCATTCATGTCGTATAAGTAAAAAGACATTCTTCTCGTATAATTTCTGAAAAAATCAAAAAGTACCTCGTACCGAAAACGAAAAAAGATTCCATTCATACTATTTAGTAAAAAATTAACAATGGATAAAATCGACTTCAAACAATTATTGAAGTATATAAAGAATATTTTTAATTAAATATTTAGGAAACATGGATGTGGATGATAAATAACACCTAATAAATACTTACGAATAAACAATCTTGGATAGAAACAAGAATTTCAAATTTATCCCTTACTATTGGTCTGATATACTTTGTATGTATCCGAAACTCCTGTATAATAATTTAATAAAGTTAAAGATTTATTCTAGAGTCATAATAATTTTTATGATAACATTCATGGTCATATTTTCATCCCTCTGTTAGTAATATTTTATTGTTACTTGTTATTCGGGTATTAACTGCTATATGTTCTTATTCATGTTTTGTCAGATAAGTTCTTATTCTTATGTTTAGGTTATAGTCATATAATTTAAATCATGGTGTTAGTATAATATACATCATATTAATTCATTAAATTCATCTATATAATCATTATTTAATGAAAATTATGTAGAATGAATCATATCGCACTGTGGAGGCGGTAAGCCGTACGTACTCACGATTGACGATATCGTTACCATAATTGTTGAATGGTATTGAAGTGGATGACATATAATATCTCATAATTAGTATCATGTTATAATAATAATATATAGTTATTATTTCAACCATTATAAACATCCAATTAAGGTGGTGGTGTAAAACAGATTACACCACGGCGTGGAGACGGTAAGCCGTACCTACGCACGCGCGGTGATTTCATTTTTTGTAGGATGGATTGAAGGTGAAATAGGGTTGTTTAATATTTATAATAACATATAAGTATATGATTTATATTTATGTTATTACTTTAAAATGAAACAATTGAGGAAGAGGATGTATAAGAAGAAAGAAATTTAGAAGAATCAGTATAACAAATTACCTCTTCCTCGACGTGCCTCATTTAAATTTACAAATAGGGCACTAGATTTGGTATTTTGAGAATACTAGCACCATTAGAATGTAACTAGGAAAGTTTATAATATAAATAAGAAATTGTTTTCTAATTATAAAGGCTAAAAATGGAGTTAAGGGGAGAGGGAGGGGGTTCTCTTTTATAAGAGAGGAGAGGGGAACTTTAGAAAAATCTCCAAATATTAATTTATTAAAAATTGAATTTCGATTAAAAATGGTAAAAAAATATTTAATTCTAATATAAGAAAATTTGTCTTCTAATAAAAATCATCCAATAATTTTTAGACAAGTTTTGTATATTTTTTTATCATTATCTTTCAGGTTTAACCCTTATTTTACCCTTTTCAATCTTACCCTGATATCATGTTATTTGCAAATTATGGGTTAATATAATTACCATATCATGTAAAATGACCCAAAAAAACTATTGATGACATATTTGGACTTATATAAACAATTTTATGGAACCCTATATTTTTATTAAATAAATATCATTTAATAAACTATTTTATGTTTTAAATTATGAATTATGTCAATTTTGGACACTATTCATACTTGAATTTTTTTAATAATTCATAATAGCCTGATTCCTTTGAAAAAAGAAACTAAATCATCACTAATATTTTAATTTCATCTATAAAATCTCCGTATGGCATCAAAATGTTCAAATTAAATTTATTTTAATATTTATAAATTCATTTATTTGAATCTTTCATTAATGAGGTAATCACTATATCATAATTGTGTCATAATTAAATTTATTTATTTGGTGTTTAAAAATTATAAATAAAATACCATGATGTAGGTAATCATCTTAGATTTATAATTAATATTTATATACATAGATATAAGTTATATATCCTAATATTAAAATCAATTTAGTAAAAGATATATGTTTAGGTTATAATTATCATTACTTTAAATTAATTCATATAAAATGTCATTTTCACATCCAAGTGAATCAATTGTGTCCCAAAATCAACCAAAGGATTCCCAGGGTCGTAAATATATAATAAATAGGGTTATAACATGTGTTAGGGTAGTTTAATATTATTATAATATTATTTGTTCCCTTATTTACCAGATTTATTCTTTAACCATGGTAAATAAAATAATTACTGAAGTTACTATTCATAATTTCCAAAAATAAAAGGTCCCAATTTACATAATTTGAATCATATGATTCTAAATATGGAATCCATTTTTCCAAATTCATAACACAAAATTTTCAGTAATTAATTTAAAATTAATTCCAGTTGTCAAAACCAAAAAGCTAGTTTTTAAGAAGTAATAACTATAAAAATATTGACACGTGTTTATGTAAAATTTAAAATTGAAATGAATTCCAATGACAAATATTGGATTACATGATTAAAGTATAACCCAATTAAACTTTTAAACTAATTAAAAATGTTGTAAATAGTATTCATAATGGCTAGTTTATATAATATTTTTATAATAAATCATTGTTTAGTGAAACTTGGTATCACATACAATGCAAGTAATCGAGAAAGGTTGCTCTTGCGTCTAACACAATCCAAGTCAGTATTGCGTGTAGTGAAATATTCCTATTTTGGTGCATATAAAATAATCCAAACTTAGTTAATTTGTAAATTTAATAAAATCTATACTCAGTGTTTCATGAAATGAATTCTATAAAAGTACTTAAAATTGTGTGCAATACAAGGCAAAAATACTGTTGTGTATACTACAAGATAATACGGTGTTGCATATAGAACAAGTTAATCTTGGTGTAGCATACAAAACAAGATATCAAAGAAATTAACAAGAATATATCTCATAAAATCTTGGGGTGTTACATAATGACCATGAATGACCAAGGTTAAGCCTATGATATCACATATCGAAAAGAATTTGTTATGATTTATAAATATTATAATTTTTTTCTTGATTATGTGGTTCCCCCACCATGATTATTATTTCTCACACTATGATTTTTGGTTTTAGTCAATGGCTATAACCAGAAGGAAACATGTTAACACTGAATTTAATGGAAAATTTGGTGACTATGAGATACGAATCTAGATAATTATTGGAAAAATAGAGGTTTTTATTATGCCTAATCATATATCATGATATATGATTAAAAATTTCAACTTTAGTGAAATTCCTAATGCATCAAATAATAGGAAAAAAATTTCTACAATTTCATGTGCTAATGAACATAAAATAAAGAACATTCATCTTTATACATGTTAATAAGGTTAGGAGAAGATCATAAAATAATATATAAAATGGAGGAGAAATTGTTTTATACAAAGAAATAAAGTTCAAATAGAAATGAGTTTCCAAGGAATTAAATATATTATATGCTGCAAACATGGGAATTATAAGTGTCAATTCCCTAAACTATGGGTTAGACCTTATAAAATGGAAATAAAAATGCTATTCTAGCAGATGAAGTGAATTGATTAAAGTGTTTATGTAGTTGGATTCATGAATTATTCTATGAAATCCCTTTAGAAATGTTACATCAATTATAAGAACCAAGAAACATGTAAGGGGTGTGTTAGTTTTTGAGGCATATATGACCTCATGTTATATTAAATTAAGAGTCATGTATACCATCATGGGTATATAAGTTTAACTCTAATCATATGTTCAAAGTCATTAAAACCAATTTTTAAGTTTTATGTGATGGTAGTTTATCAATTTTAAGGATATTTTTTATAAATTTATGGAAAAACCTTTGGTTTTGTATATTTCTTAGTTAAAATGTTTTTTGAGGGGAATGACTATACACCATTTTGGATATATGAAAAAAGTTAGTGGTAACATTGAGGTTTTATCTTTTTTTTTGATGTTGAGGTAATTAAGGGTTATAGTCGATCACCTTATGAAGTCAGTGAACTTCATTTCTATCAAATAAAATTTCCCTATGGATTCACTTTCCAGAGTATACATTATGGAAGTTGTATTGTTTCATGGAATACCACATTCAAGTGTATCTTATCTAGATATACAATTCACCTCAATGTTTTTGTGAGGTCTTCATAAATATATTGATACATTTTTATGTTTCATCACTTTGTATCATCTACATAAAGATGGTCAATTTGAGAGAACAAATCAAAATTGTAGGGTATATTATATGATATTGTTATATGTATTTAAAATGTGGTTGGGATCAAAAAATTCTGCAAGATGAGTTTTCATAAAATAATATATTTATATCGATAATTCATATGTCTCCTTATGAATTCCATTATGGAAATATATATAAAACTCCAACGTACTGGAATAATGTTGTAGAAAGAAATCCATTGTGACTTAACCTTACTAGTGAAATTGAATATAAGGTTGGAGGCATTCAAAAACACATAAATGGAACAAAAAGTTAACATAATGGTTATGTTGATAATATTTGATGCTATCTATAATTTAATGTTGGTGACAAGTTTTTTCTATGTATTTATCTTTGGAAGAAAAATTGGAGATCTACACCCTATAACGATTAGGCCCTTTGAAATACCTGACCATATCAAGACAAAAACTTATCATATGGAGATTCCACTAAACATATCTTATGTTCATGACATGTTCTATGTATTTATCATGAATAAGTATATTCTTGATCCATCACAAGTACAGAACATTGAGGCTATAATTTTGGACATGATCATTCTTATAAGGAACCATTGGTTGAGATTCTTGATCATACAGAGAAATTTATATGAAAAATGACACTCTCCTAATGAATGTTTTTTTTGGTGAAACCACAGACTTGAGGAATCTATTTTTGATCATGGGGATGTAATGAGTTATAGTTTCACTCAATTTTTTTTTACCAAAATGATGAATTTTGAGGGAAAAATTATATTTAAGGGGGGTAGAATGTGACACCACTAGTTTTTATGATTTTTATCTAATAAATTTAATATTTTTATTATTTTTCATTACATAGAACACCAAAATTATCTTTAATTACATGAAACACTGATTATAGCTTTCTTTAGATGCATCATTGAGCATACTTTGTGTTTCATGAAATAGCTAGTCTAAAAGAATTATGACATACTATTAAAATATTATTATTTATTATTATAGTTATTAGCTGGTCATCTGAATTTTAGGTATGAATAGGATAATATCAATTATTAAAATATATGTTTTATACATGTATACAAAATTAATTATTTAGTGACAAATTGATTAGTAATGAAAATATATACCATTTGACAACAAATTAAATCCCTTTTTAAAAAGTATACAAACAAATGTGGTTTATGTAAATAAATTAAACAAATCAATTTTTTGAATTATTTTAATGAAAATTATATATTATATATTCAATTTAAAATTTAAAATTCATATTATATGTTTTCTATACAAGAGATAACAATAAATCCAATTTTATGATTAAAAACTAAATTTTTCTAAAAAATAGTTTTGTCACCATTTGTTCGCTTATTTTAAAATTAATTTATCCAATTTTTTTAATTTTATTTGAATAAGTAAAAATAATTTCTGAAATATATATCTCAATATTTACATATGATGAACTTTTGAAGATTTTCTGAAAAGGAAAAAAAATTTAATGAATATTGAATAATTTTTTATTATGAATTTCAATTTCTATTAAAGCACTTAAAAATGTAGAAATTATATTAATATTTTTTAATGTAAAGTTATTTTAATTATGTTTATATATATTAATATTAATTATATCATTATAATAATTTTCATATTGAATTTTTATAATAAGAATTTATCCACCTATGAAAAGTTTCTCTTTTAAAACCCGTGTTCTCATCACAACTGTGGGTTTAATTTTAATTTAAATTTTGAAACTTATGTAAATATAGTTTGGAAAAATAGATTAAATATTTTGAATCAGAATAATTTATATTTTATAATAATATCAACTTAAATTTTAAAAATTCTGAATAGTAAAAGAAGTAAAAATTAATTACCATGGTTAAAGTAAAAATGTGTTTACCTAGGGGTTGAACTAAAAAGAAAAGGTTTTAAAATCACTCAAAACATTTAAAAAATATATTTTCTGGACCAATTTTAAACTTATATCATATATTTTTGATAGTTAACCTTTTTGGATCTTCTTTTTCATGTGAAAAATGTGAGCACACATTTTTTATTTTCAAATATCACAAGTATGCCACTCACTTAACTTATAAAAGGCCACCACATTTCATCTCTAGATAAAAATTAAAAAAACTATTGGTTATACCAAAAAAAACAAATTTAACTTACATAATTCCCATATATCATCATTGAATCATTATTTTGTTCAAAACTCAACCTAATAACCCCTTTGGTGAAAACCAAAAGAAGTTTCCCGAAGATAAGGTGGCACTTATAACAAAGAATTTTAATTTTTTTATTACTAAAACTTCTCAAATTATTATTAAAAAATAATGATATAATATCCTCAATATATTCCATATACATAGATTTTTTATGTTATTGTAATAACTAAAATCCTTCTTCTCTTCTATCAAATGGGATACCAAATCATCTCTCTTGTATACGACGAACTACCACCTCACGAACCCTTGTTATTTGTTTTCCATCACCACCTCTCACAGATGAATATAATTATGGATTAAATTTATATATATATAATATTAATGATATCATTATACCTCTTAAATCATATTATATAATTTATTTTCTTACCTCCCAAACCATTGGAACATAAGAGCGTCGCTAGTGTGTACGATGGACTACCACATCACGAATCGATGTTATTTTTTTTCAATTTTTTTAATTGGATGGTGAAAATGTTATTATAAATTTATATATATAAAATAATTATATAATAATTATACTTATATAATTATTAAATCACATATACCTTTTTATTTTCAATTTCTACGAGACATGATAACATCACTCTTGTTTGTGGAAGACTACCTGTAACATCCCAAGTAAATAAAGAATAATACATTTGAATATTAATTAATATCTATGAATTAAATATTAATTTTACTTTAAAGAGGATGCTATGTTCGATAGCGTACCCGATACACAACAACGAGTTTCTTTGAAATCTTACGTTACACACTAATAATATAATATTATTATTTTAAATGGTAGTTAACGCATAGAAATTGTATTGGGAGAAATGAATAAAAATAAATACAATATGATTATACATGTTTTTAAAATGTTTTCACATTTATCCAATAAATGTAAGAGGTTTAAAATGTGAATGAATCTAATTTTAAGCATAATTTTCTTTAAAAGGTCGATTTTCAGCCTTTTAATGGCGAACCCTCTTTAAATCTAGTTTTTTTCACTCTTATATGTTCTATTTGTAAAAATAAAATTCTTATTTAGAATCAGAACATTAAAATTTACTTTGGATAAAATTTTGGTATTTTTCTGATAAAATTCATTTTTTATGAATAATGAAAAATACTGTATTTTAATTCAAAAGTGCCTTTTTATCTAATTTATTTATATGGTTAGATTATATTTTTAATTAGTTTTAAAGTGAAATTAGAATATATTTTTACCATTTAATCTAATTTTGTTCATTGTAAGTAATTTCATTTTGAAATTGGACATAAACAAATATCAATCTTTTGATAGTTATTATTTCTTAAAAACACGCTATTTGTTTTAACAGTGGAAATTAATTTTAAATTAATTTCTGCCACTTTTTTTATTTTGAATTTGGAAAAATGGATTCCATATTTTGAATCATTAGATCCAAATTATGTAAATAGGTAACTTTTATTTTTAGTCATTTTAAATATTTACTTCAGTAAATATTTTATTTACCAGGATTAAGGGGTAAATATAACAAATAAGGGTAAAATATAATATTATAATAATATTAAATTACCCTAACATGTGTACTAATCCTATTGGATGATACATATTTGACCATAGGAATACTTGGGACGAATTTGGGACCCCATGGGGCCACATGGGAGTAACAATGACATTTTATATTAATTAATTTAATGTAAAGACAAAAATGACATAAACAAATATCTTTTAGTAAATAAATTTTTACATGGGGTTATATAAGTTATCTTTTAGACTATAAATATTATTTGGAAATTAAAAAATATTTCCTAAATCATGGTATTTTTTTATAATTTTTTTACATCAAATAAATTAAATTATTTATGACACAATAATGATGCAGTATTTACCTCACTAATAAATGATTTAAATAAATAAGATTATAAATATTAAAAAAATATCAAAAACCTGTCCAAGTCTTATTTGATTATTTTATTTTGACCATGAGTCATCTTAAATTTGATATTAATGAATAGTTTACCATTTGAAACTGAATATGAGGTTATAATAAAATAATTGTTTCAAACTTTCCTAAAGAGCCCCTCCTCTTCCTTATAAAAATCCCTCACTTATAACCCATTTATCACACTTATCAAGCCTTTGGATCATGAAAAATCTACTCCAATAATCTACCAAGATCCCTCTATTAAACCTAGAATCCATACCTTAGGAATAAAGCACTTCAAGAAACCCTTTTGGTTCAATCCAAAGGGAGTTACCCGATTTAAAGGTAACATCTTCTCTTAAGTTATTTTGTTTTATTTTACTTATCCAACCCCATAAAATCTTTTTATTCCATTATTTTATATAAAAACCAGTATCCTAAATATACTAGGATGTTTTTATGAGAAGTATTATAACTACACTTACACACACCTCCATCTAATGGGTAAAGAACATAATATTTCTGTGGATGACAAACTAACGCCTCACGAAACGATGATTGTTCAATTATCTCCTACCACCTATCATGGTGGACATTATGATGGAAATTTATTTATATATGATATATATAATGTTTATGTTTTCCTTATACTTATATATTTTCCATTTATAGCATACCTTTATGGTTTCCATAATGGGTAAACGTGATAATTTCATATTAAGAAGTGCGGACTACTGCCCCCTCAAAGTGATATGACTCGTTAATGCCTTATGTGGGATTAATAAAGGATGGAGTTAATGATGTTATTTAAGATATTATACTGGAATTATAATATAAATATGTATCATTACATTTTTATTCCATCAAAATCCCAAATGGAAATGAAAGTAGCGTTCATGCGTACATACGACTTACCGTCTCCATGAACGGTGCATTTCATTTCTTACCTCCAAATGTTATGTACTAATATAAATACATATATATACTGGATATATATGATATATATGATATCTAAATAATTAATATCATTATGAAGATAATTTATATTTTACCACATGGACAACTAGTAATTATAAGGTGTTCATTTTTACTCAAGTACCAAATATCTACGAAACAACCGTTAATAACTTAAATGATTACATAATGTTTATAACATGGTAATAAGTGATATAAAAGGAATAATAAACTCTAAAAGGGTTCATAATCAAGTATAAATTAACTTTTGTTTATTATTCAGGAGATTAAATAACGATTGAGTCAAGTCGGACACGAGGTAAGGGACTTCGTCCCAATCTCCTTTCATTGAGGAATATTTTGTTTTATTCTCAAATTTTTTTATATGGTGTATAAATAACTTTGAATTTTAATTTAATTAATAGAGAATATTTTCCTACGAGGAATTTTACTAAATGACAAAAAAAGGATGTTTCTTTTTAACGTAAGCGGTGACAATGACCTTTTCCACCACCGCAAGTATTATTTGTTCTTTGGCTTATTTAACAAGCCGAAATGTTTTTAAAAGGAATATAAATACCATATAATCTTTTATGTATTTTGGTATTGAATATGGTTTTGATAATAGATTTTTTATGTCAAATGATATATTGTGATTAGAATATTATCCTTCCTTTATGTTTATTTTATGTGTTATGAATATGTTATGGTTCTTGGGCATTGCTTACGTATACGGGTGGTTCCGTGATAAACCTAAGGTGGGTGAGCCCAAGATAGCTCTCCAATGCATTGGGTAACGTGACGGAGGTAAACATGCGTGTTTCTCCTAATAGATTTAGGGAATATACTGTGATGGGTATTCCAAATTTAACTCCCTATGTAGCTATGATAGCTACAATATAAGTATGATATGGATGCCACAAGTTACATTTATGATTTATGTTTTCTATTATGTTAATCATAAATCTTATGATTTAATGAGGTATGTTAAGGATCTTATGTTATGTATGTAATGATGAACTAATGTTTTCATTCTTTGTTTTGTAACCCTTAATGAGCTTTTTATGCTCATCCCAAGTTTTGAAATGTTTTTCACAGTACTTAAAGATGAATAGGGTCAAGGATGGGATCAAGGAAAAGTCATGCTGTCTAAAACTTGGAACTAGACTTGACTCTTTTTTTTCAAGAGTTTTTATTTTGTGACAAAATGGAAATTGAGTGGACACTTCCACTCAACCAAAGGAAAGTAGCCAGACTATAAGCAGAAAGGGGTGTTGAAATCCTTTGAAACTACTTCAGAAGATGTTGGGCCATCGAATGAAGTTGTATCAGGTACACTGTTTGTTTGTTCAGATTATGCCAATGTGTTGTTTGATTCAGGGTCTACAAACTCTTTCATTTTTGAGAATTTTTCTAGTAAATCGGGAATTCAATCTCAAGATATGAATACATAACTTAGGGTAAAAACACCTGAAGGAAATGTTGAGACCAAAAGAAAACATAAGAACATTCCTGTCCTTATGTGCAGAAAGAATCTACTTGAAAAAATTATTGTTTTGCCTCTAGTAGAGTTTGATGTAATTTTGGGTATGGATTGGCTTTCTATTTATCATGCTAATATTGACTGCAGAGCTAAAGAGGTTTATTTTCAGAATTATTTTCAGTTTGTATAAAAGAATGAAACCTTTATTTTGATAACATATCAGGAAGGTGATAAACTAGTAAATTATGGAAATGAATATTACCTTGCACATATTGTTAAAAACAAAGGAACTGTTCAGATTAATGATGTGCCAGTGGTAAATGAGTAACTTGATGTTTTTCCTAATGAGTTTCCTGGTATTATACCTGATCAAGAAGTTGAATTTACTGTTGACTTAGTTCCTGATGATAAGCCAATTTCAAAACCCCCTTATCGAATGGATCAAATTGAACTTTTAGAGTTAAAAAAGAAATTGCAGGAGTTATTAGATAAAGGTTTCATTCAACCTAGCACATCACCATGGGGTGATCCTGTCTTGTTTATTAAAAAGAAAGAGGGTTCAATGAGACTTTGCATTGATTATATAGAATTGAATAACATCACTGTTAAGAACAATTATCCTTTTCCTCATATCGATGATTTGTTTGATCAGATTCAGGGAGCTTAGTATTTTTCAAAGATTGACTTGAGGTCGGGGTACCATTAGTTGAAAGTAAAGGAAGCAGACATTCCGAAGGCCGCATTTCGTACTAGATATGAACATTATGAATTTGTAGTTATGCATTTTGGTTTAACCAATGCACTTACTATATTCATGGACCTTATGAATAGAATCTTCCGTGAGTTCTTAGATAAGTTTGTGGTTGTGTTCATTTATGATATTTTGGTTTATTCCAAAAGTAAATAGAAACATGAAATTCATTTAAGGGTTGTCTTGCAAACCTTAAAAGAAAAGAAACTATATGGGAAATTCAGCAAGTGTGAGTTTTGGTTACAACAAATTTCTTTCCTTGGTCACATTGTCTTAAAAAATGGAATAACGATTGATCCTGCTAAAATAAAATTTGTTGAAGAATGTCAAAGACCCACAAATAAAACCGAGATTCGTAGTTTTCTTGGTTTGGTAGGTTATTACCGAAGGTTTGTCGAAAATTTTGCATGGTTATCTAGTCCAATTACTAAGTTAACTCGAAAAGGTGTTAAGTTAATTTGGAAAAAATAATGCGATGATTATTTTCAGGAATTGAAAAGAAGATTGGTGAATGATCCAATTTTGGAAATTCCATCCAGAAATGGTGAGTTTGTTATCTACAATGATGCTTCGTTGAAAGGACTTGGTTGTGTCCTAATGCAGAATGATCAGGTAATTGCTTATGCTTCACGTCAGTTGAAACCACATGAGTTAAATTACCCTACACATGATTTGGAATTAGCTACTATTGTTTTTGCTTTAAAAATTTGGAGGCATCATTTGTATGGAGTAAAATGTGAAATATATACTGACCACAAAAGTTTAAAGTATATATTCACTCAAAAATAATTTAACATGAGATAGAGGAGATGGCTGAAATTGATCAAGGATTATTATTGCACGATCCATTACCATCTGGGAAAAGAAAATAAAGTGGCTGATTCTTTGAGTCGAAAAAGTAATGCTTCATTAACCATGTTACGTTTGGAACAAGATACTTTGGTTTTTGATTAGATAAAATTTGGCATAGAAGTTGTTGGTGCAGAAAATTATTCTGTTTTGTATCAGGTGTCAGTGAGATCATCTATATCAGACATAATTAAGCAAGAACAGAAGGAAGACAATGAGTTACAGAAAAAGGTAGAGTTGGTTCAGAAGGGTAATTTTCCTGAATTTAACATTGATAATGATTGTGTTTTGAGATTTGGAAAGAGATTATGTGTGCCTTGTGATTCACAGTTGAAGAATGAGTTGTTATGTGAAGCTTATAGTTCCCTATTTTCAGTTCATCCTGGAAGTACTAAGATGTACATAGATCTTCGGGAGTATTAGAGGTGGGATGTAATGAAAAGAGATATTGCTGATTTTATTGTGAAGTGTTCGACTTGTTAGCAGGTTAAAGCAGAGCAGTAGTTACTGAAAGAGATTATTCAATCTTTACCGGTGCCAGAGTGGAAATGGGAAAATATATCCATGGACTTTGTTGTGGGATTACCAAATACATCTTGAGGTAATAATGCAATATGGTTTATAGTTGATCGATTGACTGAATCTGCTCATTTCCTTCCTATTTGAGATACTTTGTCTATAGATAAACTTTCTCGGTTGTATGTTAAAGAGATAGTCAGGTTGCATGGAGTTCCCCTCTTCATTGTATCTGATCGTGATCCCAGGTTTACTTCTAACTTTTGGAAAGGCCTTCATAAGTCGTTGGATACTGAATTAAATTTTAGTACAGCTTTTCATCCTCAATCAGATGGGCAGTCAGAACAAACAATTTAGACCATGGAGGATATGCTACATGCTTGTTCACTGGATTACCAGGGAAGTTGGGACCAACATATTTCTTTGGTTAAATTTTCATCTAATAACATTTTTCATTCCAGTATACAAATGGATCCATTTGAGGCATTATATGGAAAGCATTGTCGAAATCCAACTTTTTGGAATGAAGTAGGTGAAAGAAAGTTGATGGGACCAGAATTGGTATAAGAGATGGCAGAAAAAGTTCAGTTGATTCAGAATAACATGAGCACAGCTCAGAGTAGATAGAAAAGTTATGCAGATAACCAGAGTAAGGATCTATCTTTCGAGGTAGGTGATCATGTCTTTATCAAAGTTTCTCCATGGAAAAGTGTGATGCGTTTTGGTAAGAAGGGAAAGTTAAGTTTGAGGTTTATTATACCTTAAGAAATCCTGGAGAAAGTTGGAACAATTGCATACAGAGTGGCTTTACCTCTAAGTTTATCTCAGGTACATAATGTTTTTCATGTTTCAATGTTGAGAAAGTATATTCCAGATCCATCTCATGTTTTGATCCCAGAGGTAGTTCAGTTGGAAGAGAATATCTCTTATGAGGAACAACCAGTCCAGATTCTTGACCGTAGAGAGAAAGTGTTGTCGAATAAAGTAATTTTTCAGGTAAATGTTTTGTAGAAAAACCATATGGTTGAAGAGGCAACGTAGGAATCTGAAAATGTTATGAGAGATAAATACCCCCACTTATTTGATAAGTGAATAAAAATTGCGAGGATGAAATTCCCAAAAAGGGGGAAGGATGTAACATCCCAAGTAAATAAAGAACAATACATTTGATTGTTTATTAATATTTTTGAATTAAATATTAATTTTACTTTAAAGAGTATGCTATGTTCGTAGCGTACCCGATACACAACAGTGGGTTTCTTTGAAATCTTACGTTGCACACTAATAATATAATATTATTATTTTAAATGGTAGTTAACGCCTAGAAATTTTATTGGAGGGAATGAATAAAACTAACTATAATATTATTATACATGTTTGTAAAATGTTTTTACTTTTATCCAATAAATTTTAGAGGCTTAAAATGTGAATGAATCTGATTTTAAGCATAATTTTCTTTAAAAGGTCGATTTACCACCTTTTAATGGAGAACCATCTTTAAATCTAGTTTTTGTCACTCTTATATATACTATTTGAAAAAATAAAATTCTTATTTAGAAACAGGACATCAAAATTACTTTGGATAAATTTTTTGTATTTTTCTGATAAAATTCATTTTTTTATGAATAATGAAAAATAATGTATTTTAATTCAAAAGTGCCTTTTTATCTAATTTATTTATATGGTTAGATTATATTTTTAATAGGTTTTAAAGTTAAATTGGAATATATTTTTACCATTTAATCTAATGTTGTTCATTGGAAGTAATTTCATTTTGAAATTGGATATAAACAAGTATCAATCTTTTGATAGTTATTATTTCATAAAAACACGCTATTTGTTTTAACAACAGGAATTAATTTTAAATTAATTTCTGCCACTTCTATATATTGAATTTTGAAAAATGGATTCCATATTTGGAATCATTAGGTCCAAATTGTTTAAATAAGTAAATTTTATTTTTAGACATTTTAAATATTTACTTCAGTAAATATTTTATTTACCATGATAAAAGGGTAAATATAAAAAATAAGGGTAAAATATAATATTATAATAATATTAAATTACCCTAATATGTGTTCTAATCCTATTGGATGATACATATCTGACCATGTGAATCCTTGGGACAAATTTGGGACCCCATGGAGCCACATGGGAGTAATAATGACATTTTATATTAATTAATTTAAAGTAAAGACAAAAATGACATAAACAAATATCTTTTAGTAAATAATTTTTTTACATGGGGTTATATAAGTTATATTTTAGACTATAAATATTATTTGAAAATCTATAAATATTTCCTACATCATTGTATTTTGTTTATTATTTTTTGACATCAAATAAATAAAATTATTTATGACACAATAATGATGCAATATTTACCTCGCTAATAAATGATTTAAATAAATAAGATTATAAATATTAAAACAATATCCAAAACCTGTCCAAGTATTATTGGATTATTTTATTTTGACCATGAGTCATCTTAACTTTGATATTAATGAATAGTTGAACTTTTGAAACTGAAGATGAGGTTATAATAAAATAATTGTTTCAAACTTTCCTAAAGAGCCCCTCCTCTCCCTTATAAAAATCCCTCACTGGTAACCCATTTCTCACACTTATCAAGCCTTTAGCTCATGAAAAATCTTCTCCAATAAGATCCCAATATACCTATCTTCAACCTATAAGCCATACCTTAGGCAGAAAGCACTTCAAGAAACCCTTTTGGTTCAATCCAAAGGGAGTTACCCGATTTAAAGGTAACGTCTTCCCTTAAGTTCTTTTGTTTTATTTTACTTATCCAACCCCATAAACTCTTTTTATTCCATTATTTTATAATAAAAACAGTATCCTCAATATACTATGATGTTTTTATCAGAATTATTCAAACTATACTTACACACACCTCCATCTAATGGGTAAAGAACATAATGTTTCTGTGGATGGAAAACTAACGCCTCACGAAATGATGATTGTTCAATTATCTCTTACAACCTCTCATGGTGGCCATTATGATGGGAATGAATTTATATATGATATATATAATTTTTATATTTTCTTTATGCTTCTATATTTTCCATTTATAGCATACCTTTATGGTTTCCATAATGGGTAAACACGATAATTTCATTTTAGGAAATGCGGACTACTTCCCCCTCAAAGTGATATGACTCGTTAATGCCTTATGTGGGATGAATAAAGGATGGAGTTAATGGTTTTATTTAATATATTATACTATAATTATAATATAAATATGTATCATTATGTTTTCATTCCATAAAAATACCAAATGGAAATTAAAGTAGCGTTCATGCGTACGTACGGCTTACCGTCTCTATGAACGATGCATTTCATTTCTTACCTGAAAATGTTATGTACTAATATAAATACATGTATATAATGGATATATATGATATATATGATATCTAAATCATTAATATGATTATGAATATAATGTCTATTTGACCACATGGACAACTAGTAATTATAAGGTGTTCATTTTTACTCAAGTACCAAATATCGACGAAACAACCGTTAATAACTTAAACGATTACATAATGTTTATAACATGGTAATAATTTATATGAAAGGAATAATAAACTTTAAAAAGTTTCTTAAGAAAGTAGAAATTATATTTTTTTATTATTTAGAAGATTAAATAATGATCGAGTCATGTCATACACGAGGTAAGGGACTTCGTTTCAATCTCCTTTCATTGAGGCATATTTTGTTTTATTCTCAACATTTTTTTATATGGTGTATAAATACCTTTGACTTTTCATTTCATTCATAGGGAATATTTTCCTACGAGGAATTTTACTAAATGACAAAAAAGGATGTTTCTTTTTAACGTAAGTGGCGACAACGTCCTTTTCCGCCGCCGTGAGTATTATTTGTTCTTTGGATTCCTTAACAAGACGAAATGTTTTTAAAAGGAAAATAAATACCATATAATATTTTATGTATTTCGGTATTGAATATGGTTTTGATAATGGATTTTTTATGTGAAATGATATATTGTGATTAGAATGTTATCCTTACTTTATGTTTATTTTATGTGTTATGAATATGTTATGGTTCTTGGGCATTGTTTACATATACTGGTGGTTCCATGATAAACCTAGGGCGGGTGAGCCCGAGATAGCTCTCCAATGCATTGGGTAACGTGACGGAGGTAAACATGAATGTTTCTACTAAGAGATTTAGGGAATATACTGTAATGGGTATTCAAAATGTAACTCCCTACGTAGCTGTGATATCTACAATTTAAGTATGATATAAATGCCACAAGTTACCTTTATGATTTATGTTTTCTATTGTGTTAATCATAAATCTTATGATTTAATAATGTATGTTAAGGATCTTATGTTATGTATGTAATGATGAAATAATGTTTTCATTATTTGTTTGGTAACCCTTACTGAGCTTTTTATGCTCATCCCATGTTTTGAAATGTTTTTCACAGTACTTAAGTATGAATAGGGTCATGGATGGGATCAAGGAAAAGTCATGCTATTTAAAACATGGAACTAGACATGAATCTTTTTTTTCAAGAGTTTTTATTTTGTGAAAAAATGGAAACTGAGTGGAAGTGTCTACTTTGTAATCTTTTGAGATGTAATAGTTATGTCCTAATTCTCTAAAACTCTAAACCTGAAAAGATCCTCAATGTGAATTATTTATTTAATTCATGATTATGTAATGTTTTAAGGCTGAGTCCTTATACCACCGCCTCGTGAAATAATGTGATTCGTTTCTCTCTAACATTTTTCATTGAATGTAATTATGGAGAATTTGATCAATATATTGGATATATATGGAATAAAAAATATTTTTATGGTAATATATTATTTAACTTCCTTTCATTTCATCCATCAAGAAAATTGAAACAAAGTTCAAGTGTACGTACGACATACCGTCTCCAAGAATGTTGTATTTCATTTTTCATCAATAACATTAATGGATTACTCTAAATATATATATAATGAATACATATTATATTTATATCAGTTTTATAATTCTCTAGATGATGGATCCATGAAAAATGTAATAGTAATGTGTTGACACTACTTGAGAAATTAACCAAAAGGACTATGAAGAGAACTCTAGATCTTTCAGATCCCAAAGAAAGGTTTTAAAAGTAAAAAAGAAAATAAACAATAATCCCAAAGATCTTCGCGATGGAGTAGCTTCACAGATCTACGAGGATGACCTACGCAACAGACCTACGTGGCCAACCTACGCAGCTAACCTCTGTGACAGATCTTTGCGCCAGAAGATTTTTTTATTCACCTACGTGGAGAACCTACACGGCGGAGCTGTGCGACTTACCTACGCGGAGGAGCCCCGCACCAGACCTCTGTGCCATAATATGCTTGGTGCACCTATGTGGAATACCACCACGGTGAAGCTGCATGAAATACCTGCACGGGAAATATGTCTTCGACCAGTCCCATCCGTGCCTATAGATAGAGCCCTTGGCCCCCCCATTTTGGGACTGAAAAAAATTGAAAGACTCTCTGAAGCTCCCATTTCATAGCTCTTTCACCTAGATTCCTCAAATTTTCTTAGGTAGCTCTCTAAACCACAAGAGAAGAGATAATTAAATGGGATAATCATGTTTTGAAGTTCTTCACATTATTCAGTCATCATCAATACCTACACGATATACCTACACACTATACCTGCGTGGTAGACCTACACGCCATACTTGCGTGATATACTTGAGCACCATAGCTGCGTGGTATACTTGCGCTATACAAGTAATGTATGGTACCTACACGGAATACTTGTACGAAGTACCTATGTGACCATATCAAGTACCCTCTTTTAAAATACATTCTTGGCATGGTATCTCCTTCCTTGTTTCCTTTATCTGAAAGGGACTAAGTTGAAGCCTACACCAAAACCTCCTGATTTCTCAAACCTTTAGGAAAGTCACATCAACATGTATCCTATTTGGGTTTTTATTTCCACAGTCAAAGGTTTACCACATTTATTTCACAATGGGGTTAGGATTCATGGGATGTTTGTGGGTTTTTATATCCACAATCACATGGACTTTTCTCCCAGAAACAGTGTTGGGAAGTTCCCGGTTTGGAGAAGGGTTGGGTCCTGGCCTCTCCTCCTCAAATAGATGACCCATGATCTCAGGTTTTTGGTAGGGAAGGTATGGTTCACCTATTTCTTTTCCACGCAAGCATAGAAGAAGTCTCCCTCCCCTACCAGGACCAATTTCAGGGAAACCATCCTGGTATAAGCCCCTCACCTTTACCCCTTCCTCCTTCCATTTTGGACCCTTGTCCAATGTGAAGAGAACATAGGGAAGGCTCATCGCCTCACCCTCTTCCATGGTTGATGCACCGTATTCCATCATCATGGAGAAAAAATTGGAATGTGTGAAGTGTCATTGTTGAATCTTTCACATCCTCTTATTTATCACACCGAGCATGACTCACGTGGGATTAGAGATACATGATGGTTGCAACATGTGCACAAACACTCATTGGAAGGAACTACAAGAACTCCGATTCCTATTCAAACCAGGATACGTAGGAAGATATTTCAGATCCCAAGCTCACTGGATATCCTCCTTAGGAATCCAACCGCAAATTCCCCCAATTTGGGCATCCTCCTTAGGAAGTAAGCCCCAAATTCAATCCTCAAATCATCAAGGCATCCTTTTTCCAGAAGTAATCCCAAACTCATCTCTCTCAAAGGACCATACTCTCCTATGAGATGCATCAAACTATGTGGTCTTTGATTCCCATCCATATGGGATACATAGGAAGCCTCCTTGAGGTTCAAACCCAACACTTCAAATCAACCCTATTCTCTTTGGGCCATATTCCCAACAGGGTCTGATCTTACTTGGAAACCCATATCCCTTCCAAATTCCTTGGGCTGCTTTAGAATAAGTCCCACACTAAGTTTCAACTAAGCACCTTCTTCTTAGAGGTCCTTATCACATGACCTTAAAAGGTATGATGTGTCCTATTAAGTGACACCGAACTATGAGGGTTCTGATTCCTTTCACAAGGATACGTAGGTAGCCCATTTTATGGGCAGGATCCCAAGATCAAAACAAACCTTCATCTCCCTGGATGACAATAAATTCCAGAGTTCCCCACTAAGTGTATTAAAAACTAGTATCATCACAATGATGATTAAAAGAATATCTAATCAATATATTAGAGGATACCATTGATGGAAAACCTCGAATACATACAGATATTTCCATTAATGAAGAACCTTGAATACATACCAATGATTCTAAAGTTTTACACATGTTAATAAGTGATTATAAATTCCAAGAGATACTTATGATATACTTGGTTAATTAATAAGGATTCATGAAAATATTTTAATTTTACAAAGAGAGTCCCGGAGTAGACAATAATTCCCCCCAAAAGGGTGTGATGTGTCCGACCTCCCATCCTCTCGACCAATTCTCATTCTTAAGTATCGTAAAGTTAAGAAATTAATGAATGTATGCCTTTGGAAATTAGGTCCTCTTTGGATAAATAACTATTGGATGTTTCTGTTTTCATGAATAAATCAAATGGAAACCACATGGAAACAATGATTCTTAAATATATAACACACGTTTCAAGGAATGAAGAAACAAAAATGGTGAACCCGACGTGAATCCTTAACAAATTTAATATTGTTACCCACATGTTAGGCCCCTATAAATTGATAAAGGAAGGCCAGACAAAGGAATTAATCCCACATGTATCCATCTGAAAAAATGTTGCTTTAATAGAGTTTGTTGTTGTTCCCAGTTTTCCACAGAATTCTCTTCAATCCAAAGAATGGATTTCTCCAAGACAACATCTGTGAATTTCACGACTACTGCTCAAGTTGTATCTCCATCCATGAGAAGGATGTTATCACCAACCCAATGTCTTCAACATTGGGTCTCTAATGTACTGGTGAAGGAATATCGCCAGCACGGTACAATCCCAACTTTTGAGGATGCTCGACAGACCCTCCATGTTAACAAATATCCTCGATCATCTGGCCAACGATGGCGAATGATCAAGAAGCAGATGGTTCCAACCATTGTATTCAACTGTTTCAGGTCCTTATCCCCAGGACACAACAACCAGTCCCTCCCATACTATAGGGAGGTGGATAAAGAGGTCACTCAAGTCCTCAATTCAAGAATGCAGAAGTCCTTCCTGAGAACTCCCACCAGAAATCGCCTCCAAAATCTTGCAGTAATGAACCCCCAACATGATGGGGGTGTTGCCTATGAACATTCAACCCAGGTCACTCAGACTCGGGCATGAAAGAAAAACTTCCATAGACAACATCCGGTTATCAGGGAGCAGGTTCTCACCTCTACCTCCTCTAGAGAAGTCCATCTACCTAACTCGATAGCAAACAACGAGCGAGTACATACACCCATCCATCCTAATCTTGTTTTTCAACAGGCTCGTCTGACAGCAACTCATCAATCCCACCAAATAAACCTGGTGGAGTATCATGAATAGACACATACACCTACTTACAAGTTATCAGCTAGTTAGCAGGCTCGTTTGACTTCATTTAAAGAGGCCCACCAATATAATATGGTGGCAACTGATAAACAGGAATATACACCTATTTACAATAACCAATTCTATCAGTATTATCGTCTTCTAGTATTGAAGGATGTCAATCAACCATACTTGATGGATAATATCAAGCAGGAACATACACTTTCCAATGTTCATCAAGCCTGCCAACAGTCTCATTTGGTAGCACCCGAAGAAGTCATTCAGAAAGATCCGATGACAAATTTGGGGAAGACCCAACTCTATGACCCCATGCATGAGTACTGTCAATATCCATTGACTAGAAAAGGAGGAAAAGAGCAGGAATATACACCTAATTCAGATATGGAATGGATGTATATTCCCATTCCGGCCGCTGAAGTCACCAAATACATCTTATCAATGGTGAAAGGGCAGACACATATCCCTGCCCATATTTTAGAAGCATGCCAGGATATTTTAACAATTACTTCAGTAGTATCAGGGGAACAAACATATAAATATGTCCCCACACATGGGATGAAACATCGGCATGCCATACCAGAGTAGATACACACCTCTATTCCAGTCCAGGAGGGTCATGGGGCATATTCCCCCATATCATACAAACAATAGGATCAGGAACATACACCCTTTCCAAATGGAGTTAATCGGTCCATTCTGGTAACTACTCAAAGGCAATCACATACACCTGCCCATTATAACTACTTCTCCCAGTAGGTGGCCCCAACTAAGTATAAGAGAACATCCTAAAATAAGTCTCACCAAAAACCGTTGGAAAATTAAGAGTCAAGCTGTGATTTAGCTCCTCTTAACACTAGAGTTCTTAAATCCCTTAGACATTTATCTATTTCTGCTCAAGATCCTACCCTCTCATTACCAAATTTTGGGAGTGGGAGTTGTAATTATGAAGTTTCTCATTGGAAACTTCATTATAAAGGCTTGCTTCATGAAAATTTATTCAATCCAGAGTTCTTATCTCTAGATGAGAGCCATGAAAACCCTCAGTGTGGCCAGAAGACCATGGAGAAATAAGATTTATCCCTTTCTACAATCCACCACGGTGATCCTCCCCATGATGGAATTCGCTACAAAATTACTCTCCGTAGTAGTATCTCGCATTGTCAAAACAATTCCATAATTGAAAATGTAGCAACAATAAAGCCCTCCTATCTCAAGGCACTTGCAAACACAAGGCCAGTCATGTCTGATGCCATGTCATTTATGGGTGAAGCACATTCTCAGTCAGAAGACATCTTAAGGGAACGATCATTCTCCAAAACTCCCTTGGGTCATTTATCTTTTAATACAGAGCATCCACTTTAGTCAGACCAAGTGGATAAACCTCTAATGAAAGATGAAGAAGACGTGTTAAATATGTGGAAACAATTAGCTAAAGGAGAAATACCAGTCATGTTATGGCCTTTGGAAAATTCTCAGTATGATATTCCAGAATTGATAACAGAAGATTGCATTCATGAAATTCATCTCAAATTATGGAAAAATCTTCGTTATTTGAAAACCAAAGTATTAACATATTATGAATATCAAAATCATGTAAAGGTAATAGAAGGGTTGAAGTGCCAAATTGACTTGAAATCTCTCTCAATTTCCCAACATCCAAAGGTTGAAAAACAACAGAGAACCCTTCAACGTGCATGTCTCAATGCTCTAAAGAGACTATGCTAGTTAATTTCTGATTCCACATCTAGTGTTCACATCATAGGATGGGGTGTATATGGAGCATTGCATTTCACTGCACTCCAAAATTAGCAAAGTCCAAAAAAAGTGGTTTCATGCAATGTTATTTCCCATGACCAGACCCAATCAATAGGTTTTGTATGTAATCAAATATACGCTCAAGAATAGGCCTCAACTAGTTCTCATCAGAATCAGGCCCAAAGAAAAGAAGTTGTTGAGATACTTTTACATAAAGCCTCTAAGAATCTTGAGCAGGCGTCTTGTTTAGAGGATTTCATGCATCAGAGGATGAAAATGTCTGAAATAGCATAACGAACTTCTGAAAAAATTGATTTGAGTGATTGTCGTATGATGCACCTAGCTAATGTCCGAACGAAAATCCGCAAAATCAGAAGAACAATTCCATGAATTTCAGCTATAGCGGTTCAAGAATCACCCCAGCTTTCCAGGCTGGGGGATCATTTAATTCAACCTTCAAATTCATTAAACAATGTTCAAAGATTTGAAGAAGAAGAACAGGATCATCCCCGACCTACAAGGCTGAGGGTTTTTTTACATCTACAATCCCCTCCTAAACAGAAGTCATTTTTCTCTCAATTAGGGAAGAAGCCATAAGAAAATCATACAAATAAACTATCCAATGATTCCCTTCATGTTACTTCCCACCAAATAGTTCCAGGTAATTCTTCATATAGGAGAACGGAGTCTCATGAAAGATAAAAAGAGAGATGATTTAGCAGAAACACTGACAGAATGCCATCAATGCATTATGCGTCAGTGAATGTTATCAATACCATTGTAGAAGATCCTCCATAAAATAAGTCTAGTTCAGTGGAATCATAATATGAAGTTCTTTTCAACAATATGGTACACACCGAGGCAAATGAAGAAGTTGTGTGTACTCGAAATCAAAGGCTTACCCAGAATCTAGGTATGCCTTCAAATAACCAACTCCCCCTCTCCAAAAAGCATCTAACAAGGGGAAATGAAAAATTTAGATTGCATCTCACTTTTCCACTAGATAAGGTCAATATCTTTCAATTGAAGAGATATTTTCACAGTAAGAAGAGGAAATGGAGTTGAAAAGACTCAATAGAGAGTTGCTTCGAAACAACATTTCTGCTAGACATACTCCCCAGGTAATTACTCAACTTGCAAATCCCGTAGGATCTCCTCAGTAAAGGGGATTTGTAGTAACTACAGATGTGGATAATGAATTCCCTACATTAGGTACACAATAAAGATAAGATCATATACATCCTGATAGACCTGTTCCCATGGGTTATCCAAGGCAGATATCAGCACCACCATTAGTGGTCTTACCGGTCGTTGCCCCAGCTCAAAATCCAATTGCTATACCTGTACAAAATCCAGCTCATCCAGATATTCCCCAAATGATTATGAACACAATTGAGACATTAAAGACTCAATTGGAAACTATGGAGGAACAACATGCACCACTTCAGCCGAAAAAGAGAGCTTACCCTAAATGGGTGGATGAAATTCTTCCCCCACCAAATTTTGTGAATACCACATTCCCAATTTTTAATGGTTAGGGAGATCCATAACAACACTTAACACATTTTTTTTCTCATTGTGATCCTATGATGGGAAATTCTCAACAAGAAGTAGTTAATATTAGGTGTTTTGTGCAGTCATTATAAGGACCAACTTTTGTCTGGTATAAAAGTTTGCAATCTCGATCAATTACTAGGTAGGAAGATCTTCGTCATAAATTCCTTCTTCAATTTATCTCAACACTATCAAAGACAACAGTTTTTGATCTTACCAATTGTAAACAAAGGGAGAATGAAATAGTTTCAGATTTCATTTCTCGATGAAAGGGATTAACATATTCCTTAAGTTTAGCACTCCCTTAAAGAGAGTTGCTGCCAATCTATTTGGAAAATTTGCATGATGAATTATGCACACCATTGATCCCTGTAAAATACATAGTAGGGTTTCGAGACCTTAATTCAATTGTTTAGTAGATAGAAGACTCTATTATAGAAGTTAAGGCTAAAACTCGTGTAATTCCATCAGCTCTGGGAATGAGGATAGGAAAGGAAGAAGCTGCTACAATCACACTCAAACAGGCACCTGTACCTGATTCTACTTCAAGACCTTCATCATAGAGAAGGGATCCGCCTCTTGAGCATCCGTAGTAATGATTGTCTCATCAAGATGATCAAAGAGATCAAAGGTGGAAACAATTTGATGAATTAAAGAATAAATTTTATTCTTTCAAGAATGAACAAGTTACTGGTTACTTAATCACAGCCTTAGAAAACAATTTGGTTTAGTTGCCAAGGCCGAAGAATCCAAATAAATACAGAGATGAAGATCATCCGAATTATTATACCTTTCATCAGATATTGGGGCACCCCATTTAGGAGTGCTTTGTTTTCAAAGACCTTCTACAAAAGATGATAGACTCCAGACAAGTGAAATTGAAAAGTTCATCAGCTCAAGTAGCATGTGTTACTATTACTGATCCAGAGGAAAAAAGTGAATGACAAGAAGTTAAAAGTAAAAATGTGCAAAAATATGATGACTGGATGATCAGGAAAATGATCAAACGAACTCATGCTATTTTACGAACACAGTTGAAACAAGAAATTGTGTCTTCTACCACTCCTTCCACAACAAAAACATCTTTATAAAAAGGTTGTTCCTTAAAGAAACAAAGTGGTCATAAGGATAGAGAGTAGTCAGAAGAAGACGAGATCGCGTCAATGCCAAATTTGTCCTTAACCCTGGAAGATTTTATGACATCTGTTTCAAAATCATGGGCACCACCCCGCCAAATGTTACAACCAGAAGTAACCTATCAGACAAAATCCCCATCAGAAAAATAATTAATCTTTGGTTCCATTACTATTATCCATTTAACAGATCCTTATACCAATGATGATTTTGATTGTATTGATCCATAATTCTTTATACCTAATTGGGTAACTAGAGGAAGAGGCAAGGTCGAGGATACATGGGAAGATGTGGTAATTACAGAAACCACCATTTTAACTCTACCCCTACTCAAACCATATATGCGACATAAACTTGTGGAAGATCCCTTTTGAGAGATGAACAAGAACAAGGAGTTTATTCTATGAAAAACAATTTTAGTTCTGGCACAATTATTCTAGAGGAACGATTAGAAGACACACCATCTTATTCTCAACAGATGAATAGACTTAGTCAGTCTAATTTACCAAAGTCAGCAGTATTTCCCGCTTCTACTTCAACACAAAGTACATATACAACCGAAGCATAAACTTCCAAATCACCTACAAAACCAAATCACCATGATGGGAAACACATACCTTTTGACCAAAAGTATGACATCTTGAAACAATTGACCCAATAACCGTCCAAGTTGTCAATTTTGGATGCTTTGAATCTATCAAAATATTTTAGAGAGGCACTCATTGAGGCTTTTTCAAGTCCTCAAGAGTTTGAAACCGAAGTTGCTGCTGTTGAGATTTACCATATAGAGAATGATCCTACAGAATTTCACGTAGTCATATCTTTTACGGATGAAGATGAATACCATGTGGTACATGGTCATATCAGACATTTATATCTATATGGAAAGGTCAATGACATAGATATCCGATGAGCCTTCATTGATAATGGCTCTGGGGTCAACCTCATTATCATTCATACACTTCGTCGATTGGGCAAGAATGAATCTGACTTATCTCCTTTGACTTTAATATTGCAAGGATATGACAAGAATGAACAAGAACCTCTGGGAGAAATTACACTCAAAACTCAATTTAGAGATCTTGTGTCTAATTCAGATTTCATGGTTGTTCATCAGAACACAACCTTCAATATTTTTCTTGGAAGGCCTTGGTTGCATCAATATGCAGTCATACCTTTGTCATACCATCAATGTTTGAAATACAGTTTCAATGGTAAAATTGGGACATTGTATGGTGACAAGGCTCTATTCAAAACATGTGAATCTCAATACATTGATTCAGAGTTTTGTCACACAAAAGGAACGAAGTCCATGATGAAGAAAATAACTAGATTTAATGCTCTAAATGGAGTGGAAAAGATTCCAGAAAATCCATTCATGCATTTGAGTACAGATTATGTGTTACCCATCAATCAAATTAAAAGGGTAAAACCAAATCCATTCACTCATCTAGTAATTCCCATAATGTCAATTGCGGCGATTGAGCCTGATAACATGGGAGAAATTATTAATACACCAAGCAATGATGGAATCTTGAATGGAGATGTTTTCATCTCATTTGATGAACTAAAATGAGCCTCTACTTTGTTAATCATAATAGAAGAAATTGTAGTAATGTTAGAGGAAGACAATGATGTTGATTCTCAATCCATCAATTCCTCTTTACCACATGAAGACCCTTCATCATTAGTAGGGTTAGATATAGTGGATTCTTCTTCAGGATGTTCAAATACTGACTCCTCCCCTAATTCTGTGAGTATTTCCTTTTCATCTACTATTCAAGTGGAAACAGAAGAGGTAACACATAATGAGGAAGAAGAGGAAGATCTTGGGGATGCTCCTCTATCATTTGAAGGTGTCTCTACCACCATGGATGAACTCAGAGAAATAAATTTGGGTATATAAGAAGATCCACGCCCCACTCTAATTAGTGAAACCATGACCTATGAAGAGAAAGAGGTGTATACTTACTTTCTAAAGCAACAAAGAGATATATTTTCTTGGAATTATATAGAAATTTCAGGTCTTAATCCTAATATAGCCACCCATAATTTGGGTTTTCCAGAAGAACATCATGGATTCAAGCAAGCAGCAAGGAGAACATACCCAACTCATGCCTCTAAAATTGAAGCTGAAGTTGATAAGATTATAAAGGCTAACTTTGTCAGGGAAGTTCAGTATCCCAAATGGCTGACCAATATTGTCCCATTGAAAAAGAAGAATGGGAAAATTAGAGTCTTCATTGATTTCATAGATCTTAATCGGCATTTTCCTAAAGATGATTTTCCAATCCCGATTACAGAACTTCTAATTGATGCAAAAACTGGCTATGAAGATCTTTCCTTTATGGATGGTTACTCTGGGTATAATCAAATTAGAATGGTCTCATAGGATGAAGAATATAAGTCCTTTATAGCTCCTCAAGGTGTGTTTTTCTATAGGTTAATTCCC
Organism: Viscum album; assembly: GCA_963277665.1. Taxonomy (NCBI): domain Eukaryota; kingdom Viridiplantae; phylum Streptophyta; class Magnoliopsida; order Santalales; family Viscaceae; genus Viscum; species Viscum album. Next base: position 220,039,511 of record OY728139.1, read on the forward strand.
TTTGGCTTAAAGAATGCAGGCGCAACATACCAACGTGCCATGCACCATATCATCAAACCCTTCTTAGGGAAATTTGTTTAATGTTATGTGGATGATTTGGTAGTCAAATCCAAACAACGTTCCAATCACTTGGATGATTTGGAAACCATATTTTAAAAACTTTGGCAACATAATTTTAAGATGAACCCCTTAAAATGTTCTTTCAGGGTAACCTCAGGAAAGTTCCTTGGCTTTGTTGTATGCCATCATGGTATTGAATTTGATCCTGAGAAAACAAAATCAATCCTTGGTATGTCACCTCCTTGAAATTTAAAATAATTAAGAGGACTCTAAGGACACTTGGACTATATTCTGCGCTTTATCACCAATTTGTCAGGAAAGTGTTTACCCTTCACCAGATTAATGAAGAAGGGAGTCACTTACCAATGGACTGAAGATTGCCAAGAAGCATTTAATACCCTCAAGAAATATCTCTTGAGCCCACCAGTATCGATCCCTCCAGTTGAAGTAAGACCACTCATTCTTTATGTGACAGCTTTAGAGCGATCACTAGGTGCCTTCCTCAACCAAAAGAATGATGTTGGGAATGAAAACAACCTTTATTATCTCAGTAGAACTATGCTTGATGCAGAAACTCGTTATTTAAGTATTGAGAAGTGTTGTCTGGCATTAATCTCTGTAGTTCAAAAATTGAGACACTACCTGAAACATCATGAGGTCCAATTGGTATCTTATAATAACCATCTCAAATTTATCCTCAGTCGCCCTATTCTTACAGGACGTCTAGTATGGTGGGCGGTTATTTTTCAACAGTTTGATATCCAGTTTGTGCCTCAAAAGGCAATAAAAGGACAAGCTTTAGATGATTATCTTACTGAGCACCCATTTGCGGAAGACACATCATTTAATACTGAACTTCCTGATGAAGAGGTGTTATCTATTCAAGATAATTTTTAAACATGGGAAATGTATTTTGATGGTGCTTCTAGAAGTCCAACAGGGAAGATACTGGAAAATCCTAAACTCAACAAGGTTGGATTAGGAATTGTCCTTATTTCCCCATAAAAGGCAGTATTGCCTTATTCTTTCCTATTATCAGAAGGTGGTACCCACAATGAAGAAGAGTATCAAGCTCTCATCGTAGGTTTGGAACTATCCCTTCAGGTGAAAATGGATCATTTAAAGGTAAAAGGTGATTCAAAATTGGTAATCAAACAAATCAATAGGGAATATTATATCAAAAAAGAAGATTTAATCCCTTTGTGTGATTATGTTAGAGAGTCAATGACTGAATTTCCCTTACAGATGACATTGTCCTATGTCCCACGATCAAAAAATGCCCAAGAAGATGCACTAACTAATGCAGCTAAAGCCTTGGTAGACCCAAATCGGGATGAGACAGTTATTAGCATAACCCATCACCACGTGGTATTACCTTTTTTTCAAACCAGAATGGAGGAAATTAATGAAATTTTCCCTATTTTTGAACTATATGGTCATACCACAGGATGGAGAACATCCATCATGGAATATCTTCAAAATGGGGCACTTCCACCAAATAGGGTTGAGAAGGAGCAGATCCAGCAACGAGTGGATAATTTTACTCATTATGATAGTCTAGACCACCAAAAGATCCTTTACAAGTGAGGAATTGATGAAATTATCTTAAGATGTATTGATGGAGAAGAGATCACAACTGTTATGAAAGAAGTACATTTAGGAGCTTGTGGTGCCCACAAATCTGGGCACAGACTCTCCGATCAGATCCAAAGGCTTGGATACTTTTGGCCTTCAATGACATAAGATTATATAAATTTCATTAAAAAATGTCATCCCTATCAAGTGCATTCCAACATCATTCATCAAAACCCAAAGTTGATATATACAGCTAAATACTCCTGGCCATTTTCCACATGGGGAATGAATGTAGTAGGGCCTTATCCTCCAGCCACGGCTAAGCAGTTCAAGTACATTCACACTACTACTGATTTCTTATCTAAATGGGATAAGGAAATACTTCTCAAGGAAGTCAGAGCCAAAAGCATTGTTAGTTTTTTCAAAACTAATATCATCACTAGATTTGGCATCCCTCATACTATTTTGATGGAAAATGGTACCATTTTTTGTTCTGTTGAAGTAAAAAAGTTATATCAGGAACATAATATCAAGTCCAAACACTCATCTCGCTATCATGCAGCGGCCAATGGACAGATAGAGGACTTCAATAAGACTCTATCAAATATACTTCAGAAGATGGTGGATAAAGATAAGAAATCATGGCCTGATAAACTTTTGAATGCTTTATGGGCTTATTAGATAACTACTCGTACTACTACCCAAGCAAATACTTATTCATTGGTATATGGAACTAAAGCAGTTTTTCCAATTGAAATAAAATTTCCTTCACTTAGAGTTGAAATCTGTGATTAGTTACCTATAGACGAAAGATCTCAGAAACGGTTCAATGATTTGGAATGATTAGATGAGAAAAGATTGCATACATTACATCATCTAGAAGTCTATCATAATATAATAGCGTGAGATTTTAATAATAAATTTCACCTTCGTTCATTCTTTCAAGGAGAATTGGTATTGGTATTTAGGACTCCAATGATACCAGGAAAGAAACCTCCAAAACTTGAACCAAAATGGGAAGGACCTTATTCCATACATAAGGTCTATTCAAATAGAGTTTATTCTTTAATCACAATGGATGTAGAGCTCATTAAATCTCCAACCAATGAGAGATTTTTGAAGAAATACTTTGTGTAATTATACACCATAGTCCTCACTGTAAGACTTAAAACTGCACAACCCCCATGTCCTTGTTACAAGACATTAAAATTCATAACAACCACATTAGTATCACTAAAAGACTTTAAACTGCACAATAAAATGTCCTTACTGCAAGACTTACAACTACACAGCACCCATGTCCTAGTTTCAAGACATTAAACTACATAAAAACCATAAGAGTCTATGTTGCATGATGTTAAAGTGCGTAGCATCTTCGTCCTTGTCTCATGACGTCAAGCTGCATGACATCACGTGTACAACTAACATTTTCTCTATTTGACATTAGAAGCTTTAATAAGAAAACGTCATTGACGTCATCACTACTTCTTAGCAGTACATGAGTCCCTCTCTTTCCTATGTCAGAGTCAGATCTGCATAGAGACCATGTTTCAATAACTACATATGGCTTGATTCTCATTTTCAATGATATACGTAGATACACCTGAATCTCTAATTCTGGTCCCAGCCACAATCACTAAATCTTATTATTTTCTTTTTCTCCTCCTGTATATGAATCAGATCTATACAAAGCATTTACTTAAGAAATATTATTTGGTCCTTATACCATTTTATATTTTAAGATTTACTGTTCTCTCAGAACGTATAAAAAAGACACCAATCTTCATGTCAAACTCCATTAGCATGAGGAATGATTGTTTCAAGAACTACGTATGGTTTGATTCTCATTTTCAATGAGATACGTAGAGATACCTAGATCTCAAATATTGGGCCCAGAAACGCAATAAACCCCCCCTTTATTTCTTATATAAAAATCAAATATGCATAGGGAATGTTTTAAGAACTATGTATGACTTGATTCTTTCCCCAATAAGACATATAGTGACACTTGGGTTTTATCCCTTAATCTAGTTAAAATATGTATTTCCTTTCCTATCAGTTCATTTTCATCCTTACCACATGACATTAAACAACATGGAAATCTAATACCCCTATTCTTCATTTGCACCACCTTTGAATTATAAAAGAAACCCTTACTGCTCTTTGTTTCTCACACTGAGCAGAACTCACATGGGCATATAAATTGGGTAAATGGATTCTTTATATAAGGTGTTTTAATTTCTTATGGGGTTAATAATTTCCTCACTGCATGACTCAAAACTGCATAGTATAATGTCCTCACTGCATGACTAAAACTACACATCATCATATTCATTAAAAGGAATCAAAGATAGTCTCCATTTTACATATGAGTCAGATCTATGTAAAGGACATAAAAATCATAAAAAATATTGATTCAAACTTTTCTCATATGCATTAAGAAATACCTCCTTCCACATTTCACACTCTTAATCTTGAATATTTCCAGATTCTCATAATATTCCTTACGATTTCTAGTGACAGAGTTGCTAATATTTAAGATCTCTTTTGCCTGAATATGTAGCACATTCCCTTAGGCGGCCTTGCATAAGTTTCCTACATAATAGGCCTGTCAGCCAAAAGATTCCATTATTTGGCTATGCATCATATGCCCCCGTTGGACCTGCATAATATAGCCCCCATAACGGGTTTCTCAAATAATGGTAATTTCGTTCTTGGTTATAGTATCTTTGACCCCTTCAAAATTTGATGACAATATACAAGAGTCTATATTTTAAAACAGTCATTCAAGTATACTTGTCCCATTATCTTTCTCACAATCTGAAAATATTCAAGACCATAGTTTACACATTTCCTTCACCATGTGTTTGATTCACTAGGGAATAACCTTGAATTCACCTGGCCACATATCATATATTGTTTCCATTTCTAGTCCTAGTTGTATTACCTAAAACTACGGACACCATATCTTTTACGTTTGGGTCAGACCTTCATAAAAGTCTCATTCCTACGATTCTTTGGATATCTTAATTGGAAATACCCTTCCCATATTCAGGTACCTTTCTCCATAAATCAAACTCTATGCTTTGGAAAATCTGAATCTCCATAAAATTTCTTCTACTTTTAGCAATAGAACGTCAAACTTCTGAGAGCTCTTTTTCCTGACTATGTAGCACGTGCCCTTAGGCGGCCTTTCATAAGTTGCCTACATAATATGCCTGTCAGTCAAAAGATGCCACTATTTGGCTATGTAGTATATGCCCCAGTTGGCCCTGCATAATACAACCCCCATAATGGGTTTTCCAAGTAATGGTAACTTTGTTCTTAGAAAAGACTTCCTATAATTCTTTTAGCCCTTTTCCCATATCATTCCTCGGTTCCATAAATTCCTAAATCATAGTTTACAGTTTTCCATTCCATACCTAAATATGATAGTATGTTTCCAAAAAAATTATCAATAAATTGGGAGAGTTTTCTCATACCTTTGGTCAGAGCTAAATACTTTAAATTAAATCCACACAATGTCCTCACTGCATGAATTAAAACTGCACAGTACCAATGTCCTCACTAAATGACTTAAAACTGCACAGTACCAATATCCTCACTGCATGAATTAAAACTGCACAGTACCAATGTCCTTACTGCATGACTTAAAACTGCACAGTACGATATCATAAATCTCCCTTTTTCTGATAAATTTTTAACCATTACTCACACACCAAATTTTTATAAAAATGGGTTTCATATTCATGAATTATGTTGGTCTAAAATATCCGTTTTTCATTCTTAAAATTCATTTCCTTGGAAAAACCACATACTGTGGTCTTAAGTCACCTGAATCTTATTTCCCCCAATCTATCAGTAGAAAATGTTAAATTCATAAAGAACTCTTTTTCTGACTATTTAGCACATTCCCTTAGGCGGCCTTTCATAAGTTTCCTATATAATAGGCCTTTCAGTCAAAATATACCACTATTTGGCTTGCAGCATATGCCCCAGTTGGCCCTGCATAACGCGGACCCCATAACAGGTTTGTTAAATAATAGTAACGTCATTCCCGGAAAAGACACCCCTTATGTTGATATAGGTTTTAGATTTGGTGACCATAAAAATCATGAATCAAGATTACCCTTGGAAATGTTTAAAGAATATTAAAGTAATTATTAGCCACTGATTCTTGTTTGGCATCTAATTCAAAATTTATGGTCAAAGCTACTCGACCCTAAATATTATCCCTTTACATTCCAACATGCATGACTCTAAACTACCAGTAACAAAAGACTTAGTACTCATTAGATTGAGAACCTACAAAGGAAACTCTAAAAAAAAGCTGAGTCCCAACTCATTAAACATACATTTTTATATGATTTAGGTAATATTGAGAAATAAAAAAAGGAGGTCAAAAGATAAAAAATTTGTGGGGTTATCTATATAACCCTAGAAACAATAAAATTATGCTCATTAGGTCCCTTAGATTAATAAGAAAATTTTGAGCACTTCATTCTTATTATTATAATAATGATTGTTTAACATAAAGGAATCATTACCATCATTTACTTTTCATATTGAAATCATGAAAAATAAGAATAAATATTTTTCTGATTGCAAACAAAATTTCTTTCATTCATATGAAAATATAGGGACATCCACAAAATAGAGCCTCTCTATCATGTTTTAGAATAAAATCTCAACATGACTATTCATTTTTTGGACCGCTTCATAAGCTCTATCAGCTGCCTGTTGAAGTTGAGATAGTTGAGCAACTCCAGCCTCTTCTACCTGAAAAAGTGCTTCCTTAGTAATTGAAATGGCACTTATCCCCTATAATTGGGTTTATACTAATTTATGATTAAACTACTCAATCTTGTTATGAATGGAATCCAGTTTCTGTTGAAGATACAACAACTCCTTCACGGTTTCTTTGATTTGTTGTATAATCTCGAGTGATTTATTGTTATGAGTTGCCTCCGCCTCAATTACTACAGATTGAAAGACCTAAATATTGATGTGTTTTTAGCCTCTTCAAAATATTGTCGCAGCTTATGCTACTACTCCTGTCAGAGAATAGTCTTTTTCATGGCATCATAGACTGGCTGATAATTAAATCCACCAAATCCCAATACGCAGAATAATACTGGGAGTTTTGAAAAATGGGACAATAATTCATCTAAAGTCTTTTCAACAATTATGCTCTAGATATGCTGCCATGTCTTCTTACATGCCACACCAAGAGCATATTGCATCTCTAAGTCTTAATATGAGTCACTACCATGAGGTAAAATGTACTCTGGAAATAGGTTTCTTAAAGAGCTTCCTTGTTCTACTTCTCTTGGGACAGTAGAAGCTTCACCTTATGATCTAGGAACTGATAACCCTAAATGATAAAATTAAGGTCATTATTAGTTTAAAATGGAGGAAACAAATATGATTCAAACAGCTGATTATATTTACCCAATAATAAGTTAGCTAATTGATTGGATCCATTCCCCGTATGCTCAACCTTAGTGTTTTGAGTAGGTGTTTCTTGAGAAGGGGAATTTCCTTGAATTTTCTCAGTTATTGCATTTGAAGGCTTTGGAACATATCTTGATAAAGGATCCCTTGTAGATATTTCTCCAGCCCCAGAGGAAGGATAAAGTGGAACACCCTGTTCCTGAAGAGCCTTTGCATCATTTTCTGCAGATAAAGCTGCATAAGGTGAAATTTATGTAAAGAATCAATTTGAAGAGAAATTATGTATAAAAAAAATACAAGAATAGAGACTTAAGTCCTTTAAATTCTTTATGAAAATCCCCAAACTCGATGGAACCTGGAATATTAATATTTGGATTAAGGGTGTCCATAATTTCACTGTATATAGCCTGAAATGTTACAGAATCCTCACCATTTAAGGTATCCAACAAAAATTGATTGATGCCTAAATTGGATCTTCTAACATTTTTTTCCATTGGATCTTCAATTGGTATGCCAGCATCAGGTCTTTCTAGGTTTGTGTCAACATCAGCATTGGTCTTAGATTGCCTTGGATCTTCATTCCTTTCTTCTAAAGCAATAGGAATATCAGTTTTCACTATTTCATGATCCTTTGAAAAAAGAAACTGAGGAATGTATTTAATCTTACCAAGACTTTCCTCTCTCTTAGTAGATTTAGGAGTAGGTATATCTAAATCTTTTGACGATTTATCTACTAAAATTGTAGATTCGTCAGCATGAAACTGGGTTTCCCCAGGGACTTCTTTTTCTGGTCTTGAAGAATCAGCTCTTAATCCCTTGAGAGAGGAGAGAGATATAGATCCTATAAGAGGATAAAACATGGTTACCAGAATATATTGAAAAAGATGTATACACTAAGGATCATATAAATACTTACTCCTTCGGTGAACACTTTGAATCAATCTCATTTCTCTCTTGCGTTTTTTTTCAAAAGCATGGAGAGAGATTGAAACACTACTCTTATCAGGGTAAACTTGAGGTAATGGTTGAGGATTATCTGTCTCCATTACCCTAGTCATGATTCTTGCTCCTGGAGAAATTTATGGTGACCTGGGTGGATCATTTTTTACATCGATTGGAGAGCCTGCAGGACTATACTGAGGTGATTTGAGAATTGGTCCGGATGTTCCTTCTCTAAATTAAAGCTGCATAAATATATTTTTATCAAGGTTAATTATGATAAATGGTAAAATAGAGTTGAGACAAAAGAAAAAAGGGAAATACATTATCAGTGTTAACATAAATATCCCACTCCTCCTCAGAGTCGATAATTACCCCTTCGCGGACTCCTTAGTCCAGCATATGAGATACTCATTTAGAGGCTGGGATTTGTTCATCAATTTCATATATAAAAACCTCAAACTCTACAATATACTTTTGTACTTCGGCCAATTTATTGTCTGGATTGCAATCATAAGGTTCCTTGATGTCACCAATATCTGGTATTCGAATGCCATGCTGGAGAAATGACCAGACATCCCTAATATTTACAGGTTACAATCTCCCAATGATTAATGGATGAAGGTCACACATAATTCAATCTTGGTATGGTTGATTGTGGAGGAGATTCAACACCTTCTGATTGGAGAACTTCTTCAGGAATCCTTTCTTTATAAAGTTCAACAGATGGAATAAGAATCTCTGTTTAATGGTGGTGACTGGATTGCCTTGGAGTTGGAGGTTATGCTTCTTTAGCCCTGGTCTTCCTGGTATACCTCTTGTGAATACGTTTTGAGGTCTTTGAAACCTCTGCAACTTCTGTATCATCTATGGCCTTGGAATTCTTACCATGATTTTCATGTGCAACAGTCATTGTAGCCACCACTCAATATATTACTTTCGTTAAAGCCCCTTGAGGATATGAAGAGGCCCAAGCTTTGGCATACCTAGCTTCCAATCTAATCGATGCATCTGGTGGAGGTAGCGTAATCGACAATTTGGATACCTCTAAATCCATTAGAATCCATAATTGTCGCGCTACCATTGGGTGTTTCTCCTGCCTGACATACATATGTGGAAACGTGTTTGATTGTTGAAGGCATATAAATTGAAGAGCAAACCTATAGGAAACATAAGGCTCACAGATAATTTCACCTTCAATCCTAGTTGATAATACGCCATCCCTGAATTCCATCATATAAGATCTCAGCTCAAAATTCTTTTCTTTAACATCATTAATAAATGTTTTAACTGGTGGGTTACCAAAAGGAAAAAAGTTGAATTATCCTGAGACATTCAATACCTTTCATCACCTCATCAGGTCTTAACTTCAGAGGCTTAATACTAGAAACTTTCTGTAAAAATGGGGTGAATTTACCATTGGTAACTCTGACTGAATTCAACACTGAGTATATCGAAAAATGTGATGTAATCCAGCCCCGAAACACTTGGAATGGACCTGCAATCCTAAATGGAGCCTTCCCATTGTATAAATGCAGTAGGTGATGGTAAATTCTTGCTAATACGAGGGTTGATAGCTCAATATACTCCCACTCTACTAATTTAGCTGCAATGATGAAAGTCCCTAATCTTACACCACCTTCGGATTCACATACTGGAAGTAAATAAACACTTAGCCACATAGCATGGAAGGCAGATAAGCATAATTTTGGATCTATATCATGTTTTACTTTATATCCCCAATGCTTATAATCGCCTCTTTCCAGTGTAGGCCAATATATGCATGAACTGCATCGGTTATCTGCATAAGGACAAATAGTAGGACACCCACAGGTTGGACCTTCCTCTATTGTTGGTTCTAAGAAGGCTTCCATCCACACTCTAACATGAATATCTTTATTTTCCTTAGGTAAATTATTCACTATCTTAAATAATTAATGATCTAGTGGTGGTGTTCTAGAAGCATTACCCCATGTTGTAGTAGGCGGAATGAATTAATCATAAATTTCCCCAAGAATGGGAACTCCGGCTATTTGGTAAATGTCCCACAGACTAATACCAACTTCACCGTGCATCAAATGAAAGGAATTTGTTTTTGGACTCCATTGGCTTAGTAATTCAAGAATGAATTCATTTTTATAAACATAAGTTTTTCCCATCCAGACAAATTCATAGATATGAATGTCTGATAACTCTTTTCTGAATTCTGCACAAGTCTGACGTACCCAAAATGCCCACATCCACTCAGGTTTTACACCCTCTCTAGAACGAAGGTCCCAATATCCTTTCCAACCATTATATTGATCTGTTTGAGAAGCCCGAAAAGTGGAATCATAACAATGTGGTATTGCCTCTTCAACATGATCTTTCATATCAGGAGTACAACCACTATGATGAAGGATGAAGCTAATAGGGACTGTTCCTTCTTGTATTGGAACCCCCTTGCACTAATATTCATAAACTATTGAAGAAAAAAATTCTTTAGAAAGTACTTATTAACAGATGGAACATGTGCATCTTGAAAAATCTGATTCCTGTACAAGGGTAAATAAGGAATTTGTGCATAGTCACGTTGGTACGAAATTAGACCCTTCCATAGCCCAGAAAAATTACTCTCAACAATGTCATAATAGTCTGGTCTGACAATCTTCATCATTTCATTTTGGCGAGCCTTATCTTCTTCAGTATGAGTCATCAAATGAGTCATTATTTCCTAAAAAAGAATTACCAAACTTCCAGGTTATAATTTTAAAGAGGAAATCAAAAATTTGGCAAAGGACACTATTCACTTAGGTCCTTCGACAAGGCCTATCACGTAGGTCCTTCAACGAGGCCTGTCGCGTAGGTTCTTTGACGAGGCCTATTACGTAGGTCCTTTGATGAGGTCTGTCTCATAGGTCCTTTGCCAAGGATCCTAGTGAAACCCCATCGGTGAAGTCCTTTGGCATAGCTTCATCGTGTAATTAATTTTATATTGAAAATTTTTCAAAAAAATTATGCGAGAGCACAACGCAATAAGAGCTGGGCGAACAAGCTACACAACAAGAGATAGAAAATTTTGGAGAAAACACAGAAGAAGAAAAAAATTTCGAAGAGTGAGACCTATTTATAGGAAAATGAAGACATACGCATCCATACTGTGCGCTACCTCTTCGCGTTGTGCCTCCGGGAAGCAGCTGCGCGGTAAACCTGCATGGTAAACCTACACTGTTCGACAACTTTCACCTCAGGACTCGACCCTATTTGTACGTTTTGGATACAATCCTGAGGGGGGGGGGGGTGATTTTGTTGACACTACTTGAGAAATTAACCAAAAAGACTATGAAGAGAACTCCATATATTTCAGACCCCCAAGCAAGGTTCGAAAAGTACAAAAGAAAATCAACTATACTCTCAAATAGATTCATGATAGAGTAGCATTACGGATCTTCACGGCTGACCTGCACGGCGGACCTATGCGACCGACCTATATAGCTAACCTCTACGACAGATCTCCATGCCAGAAGATTTTTTTATGCACCTATGTAGAGCACCTACGCGGCGGAGTTGCGCGACTTACCGACGCAGAGGAGCCCCGTGCCAGACCTCCGCACCAGAAGATGCTTGGTGCACCTACACAGAATACCTCCATGGTGAAGCTATGCGAAATACCTACGCGGGCAACATCTATTTGATCAGGCCCATCTGTGCCTATAAATAGAGCCCTTGAGCTCTCCATTTGGGACTAAAAAAAGTGAAAGACACTATGAAGCTCCCATTGCATAGCTATTTTTCCTAGATCCCTCAAATTGTCTTGGGTAGCTCTCTAAACCACGAGAGAAGAGATAATTAAATGGGATAAGAATGTTTTGAAGTTCTTCACATTCTTCAGTCATCATCCATACCTACGTGGTATACCTAGGTTCCATACCTGCATGGTACACCTGCACAATATACCTGTGCACCATACCTGCGCAGTATACTTTTGCACCATAGTTGCGCAGTATACTTGCGCGATACAAGCAACGCAGGGTACCTACGTGGCATACTTGTACGAAGTACCTATGAGACCAGATCAAGTACCCTTTTTTAAAATCCATTCATGGATGGGTATCTCCTTCCTTGGTTCCCTTATCTGAAAGGGACTAAGTTGAAGCCTCCACCAAAATCTCCTGACTTCTCAAACCTTTGGGAAAGGCACATCATTGTGTCTTATATTTGGGTTCGTATTTCCATAGTCATAGGTTTCCCAAATTTGTTTCAAAACTGGGTTAATATTCATGGGATGTTTGTGGGTTTGTATATCCACAGTCACATGGAATTTTCTCCCAAAAACAGTGTTGGGAAGTTCCCAGTTTGGATGAGGGTTGGGTCCTGGCCTATCCTTTCTCAAAGAGACGACCCGAGATCTCAGGTTTCTGGTAGGGAAGTTACGGTTCACCTATTGATTTTCCACTCAAGCATAGGAGAAGTATCCCACCCCTACCAAGACCAATTTCAGGGCAACCATACTGGTATAATCCCCTCACCTTCACCACTTCCTCCTTCCATTTTGGACACTTGTCCAATGTGTAGAGAATAGAGGGAAGGCTCGTCACATCGCCATCTTCCACGGTCGACAAACCCTCTTCCATCAACATGGAGGAAAAATTGGAAAGTGTGAAGTGTCATTGTTAAATCTTTCACATCCTGTTGTTTCTCATACCGAGCATGACTCACGTGGGCTTAGAGATATGTGATGGTTTCAACATGTGCAAAAACACTCATTGGAAGGAACTATGAGAACTCTAATTCCTATTCAAATCAGGATACGTAGGAATCTCTTTCAGAGCCAGAGCTCACTAGATATCCTCCTCAAGAATCCAACCCTAAATTCCCCCAATTTGGGAATCATCCTTAAGAAATAAGCCCCAAATTCAATCCTCAAATCATCAAGGCATCCTTTTTCAGAAAGTAAGCCCAAACTCATCTCTCTCAAAGGATCATTATCTCCTATGAGACACATCAAACTATGTGGGATTTGATTCCCATCCATATGGGATACGTAGGAAGCCTCCTTGAGGTTCAAAACCAACACTTCAAATAAACCCTATTCTCTTTGGTCCATATTCCCAATAGGGTATGATCTTACTTGGAAACCCATATCCCTTCCAAATTCCTTGGGATGCTTTAGAATAAGTCCCACACTAAGTTTCAACTAAGAACCTTCCTCTTAGAGGTCCTTATCACATGACCTTAAAAGGTATGATGTGTCATATTAAGTGACACCGAACTACAAGGGTTCTAATTCCTTTAACAAGGATATGTAGGTAGCCTATTTTATGGGCACGATCCCAAGATCAAAACAAACCTTCATCTCCCTGGATGAAAATAAATTCCAGAGTACCCCAATGAGTGGCTTAAAAACTAGTATCATCACAACGATGATTAAAATAATCTCTAATCAGTATATTAGAGGATACCATTAATGGAAAAACTCGAATACATATGGATATTTCCATTAATGAAGAACCTTGAATACATACCGATGATTCTAAAGTTTTACACATGTTAATAAGTGATTATAAATTACAAGGGATACTTATGATATACTTGGTGAATTAATAAGGATTCATGAAAATATTTTAATTTTACAAAGAGAGTCCTGGAGTAGACAATAATTCCCCCCAAAAGGGTGTGATGAGTCCATCCTCCCATCTTCTCGACCAATGCACATTATTAAGTATCGTAAAGTTCGAAACTTAACAAACGCCTACCTTTGGAAAGTAGGTCCTATTTGGATAAATAACTGTTGGAAGTTTCTGGTTCCACGAATAAATCCAATGGAAACCACCTAGAAACAGTGATTCTTAAATCTAGAACACACATTTTAAGGAATGACGAAACATAATGAAAACTAATAATCAAAACATACACGAAAAGGGTGTTATTACCCAAAATGTGATTTTAACAAAGAATTATTAATAAATGGGTAATAATTGGTAAGAATTAAATAATATATAGTATGATACATAAATGCATGGTTCATTAATATATTGATAATAAAATTTTATTCATTATATAGGATGTTCAACTCTCTATGAAAGGATTTGAGACTTAAGGTAAGGGATCTATATTTTATTTTTTTCTGGGAAATGTATGCCATATTCGTCACTTTCTTGTGTATATACAGCTCCTTTCACATGTTATATCATTAATATACCTATTTTAATGATATTTAATTTTTTACATGATGTTATTATTTATTGGGGTTTACGATTCAAAAGGTTATTAAAGCTATAAGGAAATGTTTTCTCAATTGTCTTCTTTAGGATAAACGTTATGTTATGCACATTTATTATTTTATGATTTATATATAAATACCATTTGAAATATAATAACATGAGTTAATTGAATCTCATGATATTAAAAGTTTAATATAATTTTATTCTTTCATGGGACTTACAATTTAATGTTACCAAAATTGTAATGGTTTTATGATATAATCTAATCATTTATCAGGATTTTTTTTGTTTAGGCCTATGATGATGAAATATTATGATATATCTCTCAATAAAATCATTAATTTTCATAACTTACTTTTATTTATTAAGAATATAGATTTAAATTGATTTTTATCAAATTATGTACCCAATATTCCTAAATAATATCTTTAATTAAAACCTTCTTTATCTCTATCTTCGGTCGAAAACCCTCATCCTTCAATTTACATAATTTCAAAAAATGATTTCATTTTTTTTAAATTTTCATATTTTTTTAGTAAATACAGTTTTACCCATGTTTTACTTTTTAGTTCTTTTTGAAATGAATCTTTATTTCATTTTGAAAATAAGGACTATTTTTCTTTTATTGAAAATTTTAAAGGATTATTTTTTAAATTTGTATGAAATGAATATGACTTTCACTTTTTATCCCATTATGTTCTCTGAATATACCTTTATAATAGTAAAATGATATTTTGAAAGAAAATAATTTTTAAAATTTTTTATGGTATAAAATGATTTTTTCCAATGTGGAAATGGTATTTTATGTATGAAATATATTTAAATTATTTTTAATTCTTCCTTCATAAGATTACAATGTAATTTTTTTAAAAAATTATAAAATTGTTTATGTTTTAAGAATGTTTTTTCAAATTGGACATGATATTTTTCTCAATAAATGATCTATGTGATCTTTCCAAATCATTTCCCATCCAAGATTAAATCTTTTGATGTTACATATTCTTTACTGTGGATATGATACAAGGATACCATTATCATTATTTCTATGGATGATTTATTTTTTTAATGAAAAAATGATTATGAAACCCGATTCCCTTCCATGGGTTATTCAATGATAAAATACTTAATGAAACCTTCTTATTTTCTATGGGTTATACATTTTTTTAAGAATTGAAAGGATTAAGATTTTTTTTTATTTTCCAAAGGTTATGTTATGATAAATTTTTTTTGAAAACCATTTATTTTCATGTTTTATGTTATAAAAAACATTTTATTAGCTTATGTTACACATATTATCGATTTTCATTATATGATAGTTATTATGATATAACCAAGTACAATGGTCACAATATAACTAAGAAGGGTGGTGGATCTATTTCCATCCAATTAAATAGTTAACAATTTATATCTCATTAGATATATAGGACTATCATGTGGAGTGAACATAGTTTAGTAAGGGACTATTTCCACCATGATAGTCTTGGGAGTGAACCATGACTTCTCTGATAAATTAGGAAGTAAACCCATTATACCATGATAGTCTTGTAAATGAGCCTTGGACTAATAATAAATGATTTTATATTCATTTTTTATGGAAAAAATAAATTCCTTACGCTAATGTTGTGTTCTCTTTGTTCATGTTTTTTGAATACATTATGACTCATGTCTTATGAACTTCCACGATTTATGCCATGTCTCATGATTAGGATCTTTGATATGTAGTGTATGGTCTTAAAATTGTATTCTGATGTTCTCATACACTTATCATCATCATATATTATTATCTACCTTATTTACGCTTACTTTGAATATGTGATCACACATTCTTATGATTCCTCTCCCTAGGTTATGATGAAAGTTATTATGTATGATATGTATAAGTACAGTGGTAGTTATAAAGAAAATAGTGGGAGATTAAATAGTTAACTTATAAACATGTTGTTTATTTTTTCATGTTTCTAAAATTCACTAGAGCTAAATGATTCTAACATGGATAATTATATTTTTTAACAAATATTTTTATGTTAAGATGTGAAATTTATGCATGAGAAGATTAGATCTTTATAGTTAGTATCAGAGTTAGGTTTTGTAAATGATTTAAAACTAGGATGAGATAACCTTAGTGAGATCCCTAGGGAAGTTTCTAAGGATATTTATCTGGATTCATCTAATGATAATTATAATTATGATCAAACATATAGGAAAAGTTCTTTTAGTTTGTTAAATTATAGATTTAGTAGTTTCTAAACAATTCTATCACTATCTGGATAATAGAAGTGGATGTGACTCTATAATAGAGGTACCAAGTTGTAATAAATCAGATAAGGGTGCACCGAAATGGACTTGATCATCACCTGATGCATGAGAATATGCCTTGATGCACACATAGATTTAGAATCTAGAGGTTTGTGCTATGGAAATCAACAATATCTTTATGAACCATCATGAAATATTTGAATAATAACCGTGAATGTAATTGTTTAATACCATGGTGTCATAAATTTAAAATAAGGGTTCATGATTTAGACATCATATAAGTTATTTTTTATGATTATGTTTATTTCTTGTTATGATTATTGTTTCACACACTATGTTTTTAATTTTTAGTCATCATATCGAACTATAAGGAATCATGTTAACGCTGAATTAGATGTATAATTTAGTGACTATGATCGACCAAATTAGATCATGGTTGGAGATATATATATTATTATTATTCCAAATAATCTATCGTGATATATGATAAATAATGAGAACTTATAAGAGATTTCTAGTTCTTCAAATAAGAGTTAAATTGACTTTTATGAATGTTTGTGTAGTAATGAACATTGAATAAATAATATTCCTCTTTCTATATTTCAATTACATGGGATAAAGAACCTATAAGAATATATCAAATGGATAGGACTACATTTTTTATGTGGAAATATAGTTCATAGAGAAATGAGTAACCATGGAATTCAATGCCTTACGTGTGGGGAACTTTGTAATTATACAAGTCAATTCCCTAAACTAATGATTATCCCCTAGAACATAGAATGAAATATGATATTCCAAATGATGGAGTAAAGGATTGAAGTGTGTATGTATTTGGATTCATGAATTATTCCATGGAAGAATTTTAGCAATGGTATTTTAGTTATAATAATTTGGAAATATCGAAGGATTCTATTAATTTTGGAATAATATATGTATTCATGTAAGATTTAATTAATATTAATAAATACCATCATGGCTTTATGAGTTTAATTTTGATCATAAGTTCAAATTCATTTACACCCATTCCAAGGTTATATGTGAATAATTCTTATCAAGATTAAGGATATTTTAATAAACATTTATTGAAATAAAACCATTTAGTGTTGTATATGTTTTATTGAAAACATTATTTATACATTAGTTCATTTAGAATTTATAAAAATTTGATTAGAGGTACTTGTAACCTTTAGGGTTTATCTTTCATTTGATGTTGAGGTAATTATGGGTTGTAGTTGATCACCTTACAAAGTCAGTAAACATCATTGCTATCAGATAATATTTATCTCTTAATCCACTTTTTATAATATAAATCAAGGTATTATTAATGTTTCATTGTGTATCATGTTCAATTGAATCCTATTGGGATTTGATGTTTACCTTGAATATTTTGTGAATTCTTCAAAAAACTCTTTATATAGAGTTATGTTTCAGCACTTTGTAGATTCGTATTATAGATGGATTATCTAATAGAAAAAATCAAACCCTAGATGATTTGATAATATATTTTCATATGGATTTAAAAGATTTTATTGATCAAAACATTCCTGTTGTTGATTTTTATTAATTTTTTTTTCACATGAGCATTCATATGGCTCGTTATAAATTCCATTATGGAAATAAGTGTTGAATTCCAATGTACGGAAATGATGTTCCATAAAGGGAGATATTGGGACTTGTGATATCCAGTGAAATAAAAGAGAATGTTAGAAAAATTCACCAACATATAAGAGAATAAAAAAGTCATCAGGAAGGTTATACTGCTAATCATCGATGATATCTCTAATTTGAAGTTGGTGTGAAGGTGTTTCTTCAAATTTATCCTTGTAAGAAATAAGGGAAAACTATGCCCTAGGTAGATTATTACCTTTAAAATAATTGATAATATCGTTATATTGTGATATTGTTTTGTGCTTCCAATGAACCTCTCTCAAGTCTATGACATGTTACATATAGATCCCCTAAAAAAGTAAATTCACGATCCTTAACATGCACTAAACATGGAGGTCGCACCTCTTGGAATGATCTTTAATACAAGGAATAATCTATTGAGATTCTAGATTATACAGATAATGTTATATTAAATAAGACACTCAGTTATTCAATGTTTTTTTGGTGAAACCACCAACTTAACAAAGTGACATGGGGACCTGAGGATGTAATGAGGTATAATTATCCTTAGTGGTTTGTACTAGAGTGATGAATTTTGAATTAGAAATTCCTTTTTAGGGGATATAACGTGACACCATGATATTGTATAATTTTTTTACAAATAAATTAAATATTATAGATATTTTTTGTTACACACAACACTGAGCTTTGTTTGAGTTATATGAAATACTATGTATAACTTTCATTACATGCAATAAATAGTGTAGTTTTCTTTACATGAAACACAAATTTAAAAGAAAATGTTACATACTATTAAAATATTATTATTTAATATGATTTTTATGACATAACTCTTTTAATGTAGGGCATTTAAAGGATTATAGGAATTATTAAAATATGTGTTTTAAAAATGTATATATATCTCGAAAAAAAATTTATCACCCTTTTCAAACTTATTTTAAAATTAATTTTCAATTTTTTTTTGAAATTTAATTGTCAATATTATGATTGGGTGATTTAATGATAAGTTTTGAAAAGTTACATTTTTTTCAATGAATAATGGAAAATACTAGTTTTTGTTGAGAATTTTCTTTTCTATTGAATCATTTAAAAACATCCAAAATTTTTAAATAATGTTTTAATATTAAAATTGGTTCAATTAAATACCCACCAATATAATTTTGGCCATTAAAATAAATTTTATATTTAATTTTTATATTAAAAATTTCTCTACTTATGAAAATTTTCACTTTGAAAACTCACACTCTCTTAACATCAATGGGTTTAATTTTAAATTAACATTTTAAATTATGTGATTATAATTTTTAAAAATGGATTAAATATTTGTAATTAGAATAATATATTTTTTATAATAGGTTAAAAATATTTTTTTTATAATTATGAATAGTAAAATCAGTAGAAATTAATTATAGCGGTTATGTTAAAAATGGGTTTACTGTGGGGTTAAACTGAAAAGATAAGGGTTAAAAATGTCCCAAAACGTATCCAAAACTACTTTTCAGGAAATATTTGGACCTTATATATTTAATTTTCTTTAACGAAACATTTTGGTTCCCTATTTGATGTGAAAAACATGGGTACAAAATTTTCTTTTCAAAAATTACAAGTGTTCACACTTCTCACTTATAAAAGGCCACCCCTCTCCTCTCTTCATCACACTTCCAAAACCCATTTTTTTGGACAAAACGCTTTTTTTAAAATAACTACCAAAATATAATTATTAATTCACTACTCTTATATAATAATACTTATTTTTTTTTTTCATAAATCCATCCTAATAATCATTTTGGTTCAAACAAAATGATTTTTTACGAAGAAGAGATAACATCCAAAAACAGAATTTTTTTATTATTTATTCCTCCAACTACTTAAATTACTATTATACCATGATTATATAACAAAAACAACTATTTTACATATGGTAATATATAATTTATTTAATTTAATATCTTAAATCTTTATCTTCTTCTAATAAATGTGATATGAGATCATCAATTGTGTGTATGATGGACCATTACTTCACTAACCAATGTTATTCATTTTCCAAAATCATCTATCACGGGTGGATATAAGTATGTATTTAATGCTTATATATATATATATTATATTTATGATATTATTATACCTATAAAATTATAACTCAACATATACCTATTTACCTCCCAACCCATTGGAAAACAATAACATCGCTTGTGTGTACAACATACTATATTCTCACGAATAATTGTGATGTGTTTTTTCATTAATATTTTACTTAGACGGTAATAAGGATATATTAAATTAATAAATTTCATATTTTTAATAAAATTATAATTTTATAATTATTATACCATATATAATATCTTACTTTCCATTTCATGGGGGATACTATAATGTCGGTCGTGTGTATAACAGACTACTGCCTCACGAAGTAATGTGATTCATTTTTTCACTAACGCCTTTCATGGAAGTAAATTTGGGTAAATTTAATGAATATATGTGATATATATGAAATTAAAATGATTTTTTTTAATTCTAATATATTATTTTATTTTCTTTCATTTCATCCATCGAGAAAATGGAAACAATGTTATTGCGTATATACAACCTACAGTCTTTATGAATGGTTTATTTTATTATCTGTCTCAAAAATTTATGAATTAATATAAATACATATATATTAATTATATATGATATTTATGTCATTTTTATCATTATATATATTATTTAAATGTTTTTAATGTTAGAGGATCAAAAATAATAAATCAAAATATACATGAAAAACAAAAAAGTTATTATAAAAAATGTGATTTTAACAAGAAATTGTTAATAAACAGGTAATAAAAGATCATATGTATGTAATATATGGTGTTATATATATATATATATATGTATTTTTATAAAATAATTTTATAATAAAAATATATTTAATATAAAATTTTTCCGACCATGTACGCAAGGATTTGAGACTTGATAAACTCTCTTTTATATTTTGGAGATATATGAAATATTAAACACTTATTTATTTTATGTTGTTTATATACTGAACCATTGACCTTTTATATCATGAATTTACTTATATTTATGATATTTAAATTTTCATTTGATATTATTCTTTATTGTAACTTATAATTAAAAATATTTCACAAGCAATAAGAGATTTTTCTTTCAATTTCTCTTCTTTGAGACATACATTATGTTATGAACCTATCTTCTTTTATGAGGTATATATACATCCCCATTTTAATTTTATATGATGAATTTATCTATTATCATGATATTATTTTTTTCATATAATTTTATTCCTTCATTGGGATTATGATTCAATGTAACCAAAGTGGTAATAGTTTTATGATACAATCTCATTATTTATTGGGATTATTTATGTTTGAGATTTCGATAATGAAATCTTAAAAAATACCTCTTAATAAACTCATTAAATTTATTATGTTGTGATTACTTGTGGAGAATAAAATTTTCCCATTATTTTTCCTCTCTTGATGTATTCATGATTCCATAATAAATTTTTAAAGAAATCCATCCTTAATTATCTTTTCGAACAAAAACCTTTTATCTTCTATATCTATGTTTTATAAAAATGTTTTTAGAAATGTTTTAAACTTATCCATTTTTTTAAATACACTTTTAACCATTTTTTTAATTTTCACCAAAAGTTTTTAAAGGAATCTTAATTTCATATTCCAAATAAGGAACATTTGGATTTTACAAAAAATGTGAAGTGAATATTTGTCTTAACATGTACGACATGAACAATATTTCATCTTTCACGAAAATTATTATGTTTTAAATATTTCTTAAAAAGTGTATAAGGTTATTTTAAAATAAAATTATTTTTAAAATATTTATATTATTAATTATTTTTCTATGTATAAAAGATATTTTACTCCTGAAATGATTTAAATTATTTTTAAAGATTCCTTTATAATTTTCCAAGGTTATTATTAAATAAAATGATTTAAAAAATGTTTTATTTTTTTTCAAATTATAAAGGCTATTTTCCCCAAAAAATGTTCTATGTGATCTTTCCAAATCACTTTATTTTTAAGATGACTTCCTTTGATGTTAATTATTATTTATTAGAGATATGATCCAAGGATAGAATTCACTATATGATTTATGTTTATAATTAAATTACTCTTATGAAAAACACTTCAATTCCATTGGTTATACCATGATAAAATTCATCGAAAACCCTCTTTATCATTTACTGGTTATTATTTGATGAGATTATAACATGATTATGAAACCTCTTTAATTTTCCAAATGTTATGTTATGATAAAATTTTTATGAAACTCATTTATTTTCATTGGTTAAGATGTTATGATTTGTTATGATCTTGTGGAACAAATATGTATAATTTTCCTTATTTGTTGGTGTTTATGTTATAACCAATGATGGGGGTCACAATATAAACAAAATGAGTGTGAAATCTATCTTCCTTAAATTAATTGGATATATATTCATATATATTGAGATAAATAAGACTTGAATGGGGAGTAAAGCTATATTAGTAAGGCACTTTATCGATAATGATAGTCATAGAAATGAACCATGAACTACTAATGAAATTATCTTATATGCTTATGTGTATTCCAAAAATTTACGGCTTATGCCAATTTTATGTTCCCATCATTCATATTTTTTGATTCTATTATGATCCATGTCTTATAAAATTCCATGATTTATTACATTGCACAAGTTTATGACATATGATATATAAGGTATGGTTTTAAAATGTTATTTTCATGTTCTCATACCCTTATGCCCATAATATAATTTTATCTCCCTTGATTACCCTTACTATGAATATGATATCACCCTTTCCCATGTTTTCATTTCAATAGGTTATAATGAAAATTATTACTTAATAAGGGTGATAGTTATTATTAACATAGTGGGAGTTGAAGTAGCTTACTTATGGACTAGTTGTTTATGTTTCTATTTTTCTAAAGGCACTTATGCTAAACAATTCTCTCATGGATTTCTATGTTATCTAATAAATATTTTTATATTACAATGTAATATTTATACATGATAAGTTTGGATGTTTATAATTACTACATAAGAGTATATTAAATGCGATGAATAGAAAATGAACATCCTAAAAATTGATTCATGAAATCTATAAAGCACATGAGAGTAGTTATGTGGAAGTTTTAATCAAAAAATTATAATCAAAACACCATTAAGAATATTGATGGGGACAATATATATATCAACATTACCTTTATCATGAATCTCATAAACCTTTTATATGGTTATATTTAAATTAACAAATTATATCCAAATTGAATCCCTGAATCTCATCGATTATTATCAATATATCTTCTCTTTTGACTTTACACTAATTTAATATACTATAGAATGAATAAAGGATTCTGTGATACCTATTAATAAAGATGTGATCTCAATAGATTTTACTCAATGACATTATCCAAACATGTTTGAGTTATACACCAATTTATTTAAAAATAATTATATGTTTCCATTTCAATACAAGTGTGAAAAATACTGTTGAATGAGAACCTACCAGAGGAAGCTGATGATCCCAAACTTCTTTTAAATCCATCAAACCTGATCCATATATATTTTATCGAGTATGAATGATACTTTTAGATTTTTCATAAGTTTTAACATGATATGTTATGAAAAATTTCATTTTAATGCCCAATTTTTATGAGAGACTCCACTATTACAGTAAGGTAAACCATTGATACATATTATATAATATATAAAGTGGTAGTTAATGACACCTTATCACTTTTTTACATACATATTGTAATGTTGAACCAATGTGAAATCCTCTTGAATATCTATGAAGTGTTTCAACTTTTTAAATTGATCAAACATAATTTAAATGTAAATTTATCCTCTAGAGGTCGTAGAAAGATAGAGGACCAAATAAATGGTGACGTTATCATATTTCATTATGAGTATGGATAATAATCATATAATCCCATTAGAATTATAAAATTAATCAAAAACTTTATAGTAGACCATGCATTGGGATTTATAATCTATATTCTCCCACTTCACGATGTCCAAATAGAAGTGGTCCTTAAAGTATCTTCATAACTTTGAGATTTTCAAATGAATTGAATTATTAACTATGTGAATCTTCATATAGAACTTTCTTAACTTCTATTATATATAGTACATATATTTTCTCCCTAATTCTAATAATTCTATCATTTTCAAGGTTAAACTCTATAATACTTCCCATAAATTTTTATATCTATATATAATCCATTTACATCTCTATGATCACCATATGATTGTATTATTGATTTATCAGTTTGGATAGGTATGAGTTTATCCACTACCTTATGATTTCCATGTCTATCCTTTTCAAATCCATGAGTATTGGGTCTCATTCAATCCTTATCCATGATAAGTTATCATATTTATTTATAATCATAGAAATAAATAGTTTTCATTACTACGATAATAGTGACTTATTAAATCATAATACACGATCCATAAAAGCTTTCTCGTTTAGTGAATATTACACTCCTTATATGTGGATATATACTTTATGTTCTTATGAACGTTATATATTTCATGCTATTGAATATAGAAATAATTTTTCCAAATCAATTAAAAAAAATAAAAAAATTATACAGTCATTGTAAAACACTACTGAGGGGGGTGAATCAAAAATTACGAAAAAACCAGTCTATCAAAAGAGTTTTCTACACAAGTTAGTGAAAATACAATATCAATTGAGAAAAAACATCAATGAAAGAAATAATAAGAAAGAACACATATGATGTAGATACCCAAACATAGTAAGCATAGAGCTAGTGTCTACTACAATTATATTTGAATGAATACAAGGAATCAAATCCTGAAGGACCAAAGAGTATAGTAGTCTTGGTAGACAATATACATACACAAGTATTGTATTACAAATGAATACACTAATTAAAAAAAAAATTCTTTATTGGATAATAAGTTTATTCCATTTAGTTTATACTTGCATATATTTCATAGCACACTTCTTTTATTCTTAAGAAATATAAATAAAATAAGGGTGAACTCAAATTCTTAGTAAGGGTCATGTATAAAAGAAACAATAATGAATCATTGAGAATAGTCAATATGGAAAGATAATAACTAAACACACATTCCATTCCATCAATAAACTAAGATTTTAAATAATATTAAAAGGTAAAAAATAAAAACACATGCCCATTCAGATAACTAGATAAGGCATAATCAATATGGAAAAGAAAATAACTAAAATACATTCCATTTTATCAATGAACTAAGAATGAAATTCATCCAGAGAATATTGATACAAAATCTCATGGATAAATTATAATTGAATCAAAATGAAGGAAATGCTTAATTATTGGACACCATGTTTCCTAGGTACATGGTACCGTTATTGTCAAGATCTATTCTTAAGACAGTTTAAATATGTGGGTAGAAACCCATCTATTCTACTTAGAAACACACTCAAAGGGGTTTTCACCAACTAATTTCATCTCATGAGACTATTGATGCATCAATGGGATATCTATAACTAGGCCTGGCCCATGTCATACCTATACAAATGATTCCTCATATATCGAATAATAATTTTAGATCAATAAAAATGTTCCGTATCAAATATATGCATTGAGTATAAGATACAAGTTTATCAATATTTCCCCAGTAATCAAATTAATTCAAAGAAAACACCTAATGTAAGAATGGTATTTATTTTAGGCAATAATCATATCCATGATAAATGATATGGATATTTAGGGGAAAATAAATGTTCAATGATCATATGAAATTGAATATTTTAAGTGGATTAATAAAGCAATCAAGGAAGGTAATGTCAATAATATCCTTTTCCAAATCAACCATAAACCATCTATAAGAATAATATAAATAGTATCAATAAAAAATATCTAAATTAGAGATATTTTAATAACACTCTTGTGGAAAATATACTTTTTATTTTGAAAATATTTTTGAAAATATTTTTCTCTAGAAATAACTTTTGAAATCATTTTCAATAAAAATAATATTTTAAACTAGTAAAGTTAGATTTGATTATGTGATGGTGGGTATATCCGTACATGGATTACAAGGTAAAAATAACATTCCTTTTTCATGATAAAAGGTTAGAAAAATGCCTTTGTTTAGAAAGAGACAAGCCGATTCATTTGAAAAAAATTGTAAAAGAAAAATGGGTAAATTTTTATTTAATAAATTATTTTGGAAATTTTAAAAACATATTTGAAATTTTTTTCAGAAAACATGGTTTTTATAAGAAAATAGGTTTTATGACTAAAGAGAGAAATAATGTAAGGTTTTATTATAAACATTTTATAAAAATTTTTGAGAACCATAGAGTGAAAAATGGTGCTATTACATGGAAAGGATAATGAATAACTAGTGTAAAATAAAATAAAAGGATTTGTTAAACAATGATCTAAAAATTTCATTGATGGAAATTCAAGTGTAAACAATCCCAAAAATAATAATATTGGGAAGTAAACCCTTGAAAAGACAATAACATTGATGTGAGAATAAATCAATAAATATACTATATGTATAAAATTTAAATACTTATAAAACAAGTAGAAATAAAAAAATAGATATTAAATGTGATTCAACATATAATCCTTGAATATAACGGCAATGGGGAAGTAATATAACCCAATGAAAAGAAACAGGTTTATGAAATTATTTTCCACTTAGTAACACTTAATTCAAATCCCCTTAGATGAAATAATTAATATTTTATCTCTAAATATCATTAATAATGAATGAATCATGATATTACAAGTCAAGGTGGTTGTATGTACACCATATATAAGAAATTATGTGCACATCAATAAATTATGTTTTAAAGAATGAGAATTGATAGAGAGTCCCTTACTACTTAGTATCTTTTGAATCATAAGCCCTATGAAAGAGATAACATAAAAATAAAATTTAAATATGATGAAGATAGAAAAATTATTGATATAATATATAAAAATTGTTGTTATATACATCATACAAAAGATATATGTGGTGAAAATGGGGTATGCCTCATGGAAATAAAAGTGAGATAATAATTACATACCTTGTGTTTAATTTTGGGTGAAAATATTTTAAAATAATGTTTAAGGGTATTAAACATGTTAATAACTTATATAATAACCATAAAAATATTTATAATATCATATATAATATTCTTATAATATCTTGTTACCCATTTGTTAATAATCTTTCAACATTTTCACTATTTCGCATGTTAATTGCCTAATTTGGGGGGTATGTATTAACTTTTAATTTTTGTCCCTATTACATAGATTAGGATTTCATATCTCGAGAATTTAAAACATGATTTAAATATCACACACACACATATATATATATATCATATACATGTATTTATAATAATCCATAATGTTTGTACAAATGGAATGAAATGCACCATTCCTGGAGACCTAGGTCGTATGTACGGATGAATGCTACTTCCATTTCTTTGTCAAATTTAAAAGAATGAAATATAAATGATATATATGTATATTATAATTACAGTATCACATTTACTTTATATAATTCATATATTATTATTTAAAACATCCTTTATACGTTTCATGTATAATGTGAACGAGTCACATCACTTTGAGGATGCAGTAGTCCACACATCCACAAAGATGTTATCATATCCCCACAAAATTGAATACATAAAGGTATGTGTTAAATAAGAATTATAGAATTGTAAAGGAATTATAAAAACCACATATATCATATATAAATTTCATTTACAACATAATTTCCATCATAACATATGGAAAAGGAATAAGGAACAATCATCGTTATGTGAGGTGATAGTTCTCCGTACTCAAAAAATTCTAAACTCATTAGGAATTCGATGGAAGTGTGTGTGAATAGGTAAAAAAAATAGAGTAAAAAAATACTTATATTTAGGATACTCAGGTTATTATATAAGTATGGAACAAATGGATTTGGAGGGTGGATAATTAAAATGAAATAATTGAGCTTGAGGAAAGATGTTACCTTCTATTCAGGTAGCTCTTTTTGGATTGAACCAAAAGGCATACATGGATGTATTTTGGCCCATTTTTAGGATTATTGGTTTAGAGTAGGGTTCATGGGAGAATATTTGAGAAAATTATGGTCGATAAAAATGTATTTAAATGTGTGAGTAAGTGGGAGGGTTGATTTCATTTCTATAGTGGCAGAGGAGTGGCATTCTTGTAAATTATCACTAGAGGGAATTCCACCCACATATTTCTAATGGAAAGTGGCTGAAATAATGATAAATATCAAGAAAAAGGGAGTATAGTTTCAAAATATGTCCATTCAATGGATATTATACATAGTTATATGATAATTTTATATTATTTTTAAAGCTTATTCCCTTGTTAAGATTATTTTTCTCATTATCGCCACAATTAATTTTAATTATTTTCACTAATAATTTTGGTGAAAAACTAAGTTTAACTTATAAGAAATTATAAATTTTTCTTATTAAAAAAATAGAATCTCTTTTTTCAAATTTCAATAATAGAAGTTGCAAAAATTAATTTAAATTTAATCCTGTAGAGGGGACGACAAAGAAGGTTTTTAAAGTGAAATGTTCAAAAGTTTTCTATGTTTATATATTCAATTTCAAAGTTAAATTGAGTAAAATAAGCTAAATTTTATTAATAAATTCAAATTTTCTCTAAATAAACATTAAAACCAGTCAATAATATAATTTAACCTTATAAATAAATTATATGAAAAAGAAGTTTTGAATTAAAATTCAGTATTTTCATTATTCATCAAAAAATGAAAACTCATAGAAGAATACAAAAAACTCAACTTAATATTATTTATATATATAAATTTATAAAAATAATGTTATGTTTCCCTATTAAATTTATATAAGTTCCAAAAAATGGATTTAAAATAGGTTCTCCATTTAGTGGTGGTAAAATTTATTTTTTAGAAAAAAAAAATTTTTATGCATAAAACATGATTTATTCGTATATTATGCCTACCAAAAATATTGTATTGGTAGAAAAAATATTTTATTTAATATATAACATATATATCTCAAAAATATAATTCAATAATTGTTTTTAATTTAATTTATTATAATAAAATACCTTTGTGTTCATTATAAAATTTTATTAATATTGAATCGTTTTATATATTTATTTCTAATTAATTGGTAACTTACAAATTAATTTTATATTTTTATAAACCATATATTTTCTTAGGTTAGTTAACAATAATAATAAAATATAATTTAATAGAAAGTTTATTTATTATTATATTAAATAATAATGTTTTATTAATATATTATTTTTCGGTAAAAATAGGTCTTGCGTGTAACACAAGTCATCGATGAAAGTATTTGCTGCATGAAACACAATCTAAATAAGTATTGCCTATATTTCAAGATATATTATATATTGAATTTATTTAAAATTTTAAATATATTATAATGTCTCAAAATATTTTATTCCTTTACGTGCTTCATGGTGTGTGTCATACACACTATTGAATACAATGTTCTTACTTTAGAATCTCGAGGTGTTACATTCTGTGCACAATAATTAAATTGTGTTCTAGAAATTTAAACTCAACCTTGGTAATAAATTGTTTGATATTTCCTATTTTTAAATCCCACATCATGATAAGGGGTTGTAAAACATCCTCTAGAATAGGGAGAATAATAATTACAAAGGCCACATGGAAAAACCAATAACTTGGTATCTAAGTTGGAGAACATTAGTGGATGTGGAGATATATACATGGATAAAAATATTAAATATTTATAGGGAGTTATTGATGTCATCAATAAAAAAAATTGAATGATCAATGGAATATTTAGGGTCTCAAAATCATAAATCTATGATGATTTCAAAAGACCTTTGGTTCAAAACAAATTTAAGGTATTACGAAAACATTTTAGTTTTAAAATACTTGTCCTAATGTAGAGTAATTATTTTATTGAGTAAGAATATAAGGAAATATATTAACTTGATAGGTATCAATTTCATATGAACAATTTCATGTTTTTTTCTTCAATCAATTTCCAATTCACTCATTAATTTAAGAAAAGTATATCCAAAAATATATTTTGATTCATAAAGAACTAAAATAAACACCTAACAGATTATAAGGCCTATAATAGAGTGATAATTCTAACTAGTTTTATTTAACTATTCTCAATAGTTAATATTGTTAATAAATTAATATCAAAATACTAACAGAAACACTAAAGTTTCATCATTAATATTTACTTATCAAATTATTTAACTAAAAATAGTAACATATTAACCATTAAATCATGTTAGACAGTGGTAGTCATGAAGACCTTATCATCCTTTGGCCATGGGTTCAAATCCCACATCCTTTCCAAACTTTATAGGTTTTCACCCAGAATACTTGTTGTAATTTTCTAAAACCTTATTAATATAATTCATATAACCTTTAAAAAAGTTTTCTAGAAATACTTCCAATAAGGTTCATCAATAAATAGATTTTTAACTATGGTTTTCAATACAAACTAAATAAATAAATACTTAATCATTTTTATTTTAATATAGGTCCTTATTTTGTCTATGGTTTAAATCATTCATAGGATTAAAATTGGTTATTTCTAAATCATGAAACCTTATCCTGAATCTAAAGTTCCATTGGATTAACATTGGTTATTTATTTTCATTGTATATTCAAATCATTCATATTGGTTTTGAAATTAAAATGTGAATTATCCTAAGCATTTCCCCTGAGAGTGTCAAACCAGGTGTACACTAAAGCTCATTGTCGGGTATCAGGTAAAGCTCGAGTCAGGCCCAACAAACCTTGTTAGAGTTGTTACCATTTGGTACATTTTCTCCAAAACCACATCCACTTGTAGTATCTAGGTACAAATGTATTTCTAGGAATACTTACATAATCGATACATTACTAAATTATAGTATGTTCATATGCACATATCCTCAATCCATAAATTAGGGATTTTTTTATCTAATCTACATTTTCCTAAATCTATTTCCCATGGTTTCTACTAAACTTCATATAATACCAACAATAGTGACCCAACCCTAGAAATACCAAAGCTAGTGTCTAATACTAATATATTTTCATTATTATGAGAAATAAAATCTTAAAGGACAAAAGGGTTTAGTAGTCTTGATAAACATGATACAAACATGAGTCTTTTATTACAAATGAATATACTAATTATAACATAATTTTTTTCTTTTGTTGACAATACCTTTATTCCAACTAGAGTATCCTTTCATATCATTCATATTACACTTATTTTATTTCATGGTAAAGAAATTAAAATAAGGATGAGATCAAATGATCAGTAAGGGTCGTGTATTATGGGAGTAATAATGAATCAATGTGAATAGTTCATATAGAAAGGTAATAATTGAACACAAATTTCATTTAATAAATTAACTTAATAGATAAAAAATATGTAGAGTTAATTACTAAAAAATACCCCCTTAAAACAACCAAGTAAGGCATATTCAATATGGAAAGAAAAATAATGGAACTACATGCCATTTAATCAATGAATTGAGAATGAAATGAATCTGTAGATAAGTAAATTTAAAATATTGAGGATAAATAATAACTAAATCAAAATAAAGGAAATTTTTGATTATTTTACTCCATGTTTACATGGTACTTAGTACCATTACACTCATGTTATATTCTAATGATAGTTTAAATCTATGGTTAAAACCCCATCTATTCTCTTTCAAAACAAACTCAAAGGTTTTTTCACCAAATGAATTTGTCTCATGAGACTATCGATGAATTGAGGGACTATCTATAAATAGGACCCAACCATGTCATACCTATTTGAATAATTCCTTATATTTATCCAATAATCAATTTAATTCAAGAATAATGTGCCTAATCAACTATCCACACTGAGAAGAAGACCCAAATTTATCAATATTTCCCAAGATATAAAATATAATTCAAAGTAAAAACCATATCTAATAATGTTATATAGTTTAGGAAATAATAAAATACATGATAAAAGATATGGATATTTAGGGTAAAATCAATGTTCAATGATCATAAGAAATTAGATATTTCATAGGGACTAAAAAAGGAATCACTAAAGTTAATTTCAAAAATATCCTTGACATAATAAATCATAAAACATACAAAGGAATAATAAGTATAGTATCAATAAAAAATATTACATGTTGAGTAAGGATAATTTTTTTTGTCCTTTATTAATGAAAATACTATAAAGAGGTCATTTAGAAACATTATTGGCAAAAATATCATTTTTATTTTGGATTTTTTTAAATATATATTTCTTTGAAAATAAATAATGAAAAATTATTCTTTAAAGATAAAATTTTAAAAATTAAAATAATTATTCAATGTTGTAATATATAAAAATTCATAAATTCCATACAAGGTAAAAATAACATTTCATTTTTATGGAAAAAGGTTAAAAAACTACTTATTCAGAAAGGGACTAGAAGATTAATTTTAAAAACTTTATAAAAGCCAAGAAGTGTAAAAATATATTTAATAAATCATTTTGGATTTCTTAAAAACATGTTTGGAAAACATTTTTTAGAAAACAAGGTGTTTAGAATAAAACTACTTCTCAGACAAAAGTAGAGAAGAAAGATGGATTTACTTAAAAATATTTCCAAAAACATTTTGTAGATAAAAGAGTGGAAAAATGGTAAAATTACATGGAAAAGGTCATGGATAACCATAATAGAAGAAAATTATATTATCTATTAAACAATTATCCAATAATTTCCTCTGATGTAAATTCTCATTTAAAGAATCCCAAAAAAATGAGATAGGGAACTAAACCCTTGAAAATACAATATCATTGATGTGAGGATCAATCAATAATAGACTATGTGTGTCAAATTTAAATCCATATAAAACAATTGGAAATATAAATATATATATTAAATGATATTACACACATAATCATGGAGTATGTTTGCTTGAAATATAAAATTTAGACAACTAATTATAAGAGTGGGTGTGAATTGTATGCTTAAAAACTTTCATTCTTAACCTTAAAGTATCTTTTGTTAACCATGTTAAAAAAAAATATTCACAAAACTCTCTTCTATTATTAAAAAATAAATCAAAAGGTCAAAAGGTCTGAATATAAAGATATTATAAAGAAATAATATCATATGTATACATATGTAATATTCTACCGTAAAACATATAGAATCATAAATTAGAGTTATTAAAATTAAGAAAGTGTATGAAAGTTACACATTTTATTTATAAAAAAATTTGAAGCGAAATAAAATAAATTATAGTTAAACACATTGTAAAAGTGTAATGAAATATTTTAACCCAAATGGAAGGGTATCCAAAAACCTTGGATGGAGGTCCCTTGATTTATAGTTTCACAAATGTTTGTCTTACCCACACTAGGATAAGCTAGCGATACAATGATTAAAATCTATCATGTTATCTCCAAATTACCCTGATCTGTAAAGTGATCAGCACATCTATATTCCTTCAACTTGAAAGCCCTCGATTAAGTAGGTAATTTGAACCTCTATCTTCCTTCCACTTAGAATCACTCGATTGTATACACGAACAATTATAATCACAAAAGGGAAACAAATATTATTGAAGATTTACATATGTGGAATAAGTTGTTCACTATATAAACTCTTCAAGGATTTTTCATGAAGAAAATATAGCTGATATCTCACAGAGTGTCAATTACCCCAAAATTTAATGGCATTGAAAATGTTCAAATGATTGGGTATTTATAGCTGAAATCTATAATGGTAGAATTCTCCTCCAACTTTTATATTGTTCCTGAAATCTCAGAGGTACTGGGACATGTGGCATTCATAGTGTTCATATTGTAAATAAAATAGAAACTCCATTTAGATAACAAAAACTTTCACAAGTATCATTAGCTTTGCAATAATATGTAATAATATGAATGTAAGAATCATTACATTAATGAAATATATTAACTTTAAGAAATATATAAAATCATATCCTTAATTAAAAAATATAGTAACTTTAAGAATGATGAAAAATAGGTTTCTTAAGGAAAAAATAGTATCTATAAGAAAGTTGAAAATGGGTTTCTTAAGGAAAATATAGTAACTTTAAGAAAGTTGAAAATAATATTCTAGGAAACATGGACAAAACCATTTTATATTTTTGAGGAATTTAGAATATCAAAAACATAGAAAATCTGAATTGGGAAAGATGAATCGAATTCGAGATTCTGTGAGAATCAGAATCTAAGAAATGTAGTGTTTCAGAATTTAAGAAACAAAGAGGATGTAAAAAATTACACGATTCAAAATCAAATAAATCTAGTGTTTTGGAATTTAAGAAACACAGTGGATCCAAAATTTTATGTGATTCTGAATCTAATAAACATGGTGATTCAGAATCTTAGAAACAACGGGATATAGAATTAGTTTTTCTATGAAATTTAGAATATAAGAAACTATAAGATATTGAGAAAGTGTAAGATCTTGATTTATTCTATCAGTGATTAGATATTAAGGAAAGGATGCTTAGTCATTGATAGAAAACAACATGCAAGATGTTAGAAAGCATGACTAAGACTTTATATGTCCTTACATATACACATTCTTAAATATAGAAGGTATTATTAAGGAAATGTGTTTGTGATTTCCAAAACATAAAAGAATGGAAAAATTGATAATGAAAATTTTGACTCAAAAATCTGCCCCTTTTAGAAAGTATAAAAAACTATTTATGAAAATAATATTAAGATTGAAATAATTTATATTTTAATAAAAAAAGAAATATTTATCTCCCCCTTTGTTTATGACTTAGAGTGACTATGACTAACTCCCTCCTTAGGTTATGAAACCCCCTAAGGATCATATTATTGAATTAATGAAATTATCATATTTTCATAATGAAATAACTCCCCCTAACATGAGGATGTATTCTTTATGTATTCCCCTTCTTATATAGAAATTATCTTCTATAGATTTATATTATTTTTATAAAATATTATTCCTTCTCCCCCTTTGTGATTTTTAAAAATAAATAGAGGGAAGTTTAAGGTACCCGAAATAATTAGGAAAAATACAATTCAAAATAATGGATAACAACACTTTAAAATTGATATGGTTTTTATACAAAAAAGATCATATTAAAAGAATAATTAATCCTTCATTAGAATAAGTTTCTTGACTATGGATTTTTGCTTCTTTAACTCGTTGTGATTATCTTGGAACTTCATGATAAGATATTCCTGATACCTACTATTCTTATCAAGATACTGAATATTTTCTTGAAAAATCTCAATAATTAATTCATAAGACTTCATCTTCTCATCCACTTCATCTTTATAAGCCCCAACTATTTTTACTTCTTGAGCTACAAAGTTGAGTTTCCCATTCAGATCTCTAACTAATTGATACTAGATTACTTTCTCTACATTAATTTTCACTAAAAAACTTCTAGAAAGATCTTTAATATTATACTTGGATTCTCTAAAATCTCTCTGACTATAATAAACCAGTCATCAAAAACCTTAAGATCATGGTTTACTTTATTCAACCACTTTGTGATTTATTTTCACAATTTTCTATGAAAATCATGGTTGTGAACAAATGATTTGAATTACCCTTTAATATTCACTTGTTTTTTCATGTAATGGGTTAATGAATACGACATCCAGTTTACTGATTATCGAATAAGCTTGAATCTAGAATCAATGTTTAGAAATTATGAGATATAGTTCACCAACAACTTCAATGATAGAACAACAATGTATTCTCCTAGGGAGGATGAAGATTGTTCTAATTCTGATGAAACCTCTTTAGATGTTCCAAAATCTACATGCATCCCATTATATTTATTAGATTTATAATTTTCAAACTTCTGAGTTTCTCTCCCTTTATTAGGAATATGAACAATCCTATCATCATCATCATCATCAACTTCATTACCATCATCATATTGTACAACATCATATTCTTTATAAAAAAAGTCATCATTTGATTGGAATTATAGTCACTTAGGTTTCAATAACATTCCCTTTTTAATGAATAGATTTATGAACATATTTTCCTTCTAATTCAAGATTAGAAGAGAGGCTTGGGTGGTTCTTATGGATAACTTATCTGACTAACTGCACTTATGAGTTTCTTCAATCTGTTTAATATCATCTTTACTTTCTTTATCTTTGGTTTTTTTCTTATCCTTTTTATTCTTATTATTGATTTTTTTCTTGAATAGCTTGAGCTAAACCTTAATCAAATTATGTTTCCTTTTCTACTAGAGTTATCTATATTCACATTTATTAAGAAGGGATATAATTTTATGTTTCTTGAAGAAACGATTCTATAACATGAATTGATTCTGAATATCTTTCCATATCTTGCTACAAATATTGAATAATTTATTCTTTAGAAAGATACTTCTTAATATTCTTATCATTTTCTTGCTTCTCAATATCTTTAGAAGCTTTAACTTTTAAATCCATAACTTCAGCCAAATCTAAACCAAAAATAGTTCTCCTTATTTCATTTTCTCATGGAGTTTTCTCTATATTTCTACAACATCATCAGAGTAATTATTCTATTTCTTGGGACTTGGAGTTTTTGATTCCTGAGCTATTTATGGTTTATAAACTTTTCTTTTCTTCTGTTTAGACTTTAGACTCTCTCAAATTTGGCTACCTTGCCCGCAAGATCAACAAATTCTCTCTTCTTATCACTGAAATCATATTTCGTTATCTTCAGTGTGTCAACACTTAACAATAGAATCTTAAACTTATCAGGCTTCAAGTTGCAAGGAATATTGTGGAAGTCTAATCACTTCACTATAAACTTTGAAAAAATTTCTGGAAACACAAGGATTTTAGATTTGATATACGCATCCTTTATTTTTCTGATTATAATAAAGATAAACTTGACTAATTTAATCTTCCTTAGACTAACTAGAAAGTCCACTATGAAGATGTTTGTGATTTTCAATGCATCATTATCTCCTTTCATTGGTATCAAAAATCCTTGCAACTATATGGAAACTATCCTTTGGTTGGATTATATATTATAAATATTTAGTGACTTAACTCCCAAAAGGCCCAAGGATTCAATTTCTTGACTTTGTTAAAAGACCCCTCAAAATTCAGAATCTTATGAGAATGGTAAAATGCTTCTCCTCCATAAGTTATTTCGAGAATATCAATATATTTCATATAAGATGTTGAATAAGTCTTACCATAAGACTTTAACTAAACCTTTTTCTTTACCACATTAAATAAATAATTGAACTGTTAGATAATATTTTATTACCAAGTCTTAAAAAATATGATCTTTCTATACCTTATCCTATGCAATGCATAATATTTCCCATTCTTGGAACATGATGATCTTATTTATCAAGGATTAATAGTTGTGAAAGAAAATCCAATCAACTATCATCTCTCTGAAGATTGGACAATATTTAATTTCCTTAGTCACATGCATTAAAGTCTGAGAGGATATTTCTAGATACATTAAGAACTTTAAGGAAAAAGAAAGAAAGCAGAACAATGACTCTGAAGTGTAGCATATGTTTGAAAAGAAATCTATGGAATTCGATGTGGGACACTGGGGGGTACCCTCCTTTATATATACTATTTGGTGACAGTTCATATTCTGAATAGGATCAAATGTTTGTAATCAATGTAATTTCATCCGATGGTTGACATTGTGCTAAAGAAGACATATTGGTTCCGATATTTTGAGTTTTTAAGGAAATAAAATGGATTTAAGAAAAGTTGTATCTATTATGGTTTTTCAACAAAAATATTTGAAATAACAAAAAATGGAACTGTAAGATTAAATGTAATAAGTAAGAAAATTTTCCTTTTAGAGATGTTAGAATATTTGTTAGTATTATAAAATATTATTCTTTGACATATTAGATTCCAAAAAGTTTTGTTATAGTTTTAAAAATTTAACAGTTTTTAAAAATATTATTAGGTTCCACAAAATTTATTAGGTTTCCAAAACATCGTTAGGTTCCGAATACATTATTAGGTTCTGAAAACTTTTGTGAAGGAAAACAAATGTACTTCCCTATGAAGTGGTGTATCTTAATATTAGGATACATCTTTAACAAAAAGTAGATATGAATGATTACCTTGAAGTTATCATTCCTAAATTTTGTTAATGTATTAAAATCTATTAGAATGAACTGATTTTGTAAATATATCAGAAAATTGTTATTTAATTCCAATTAATTGTAAAATAATATCTCCTATAACAAATAAAACATTTGAAATTAAGTCTTTTCTAATAAGAATAATGTTACCTATAGCAACAATTTCTCCTTCATCATTGTCTCTAAAAATGACTCTTCCACCATTCATCATAATAATATTTTCAAATAATTTTTTTTACAAGTCATTTTTTGGGAACATACACTATCCATGTACCATGCCTTGTTGTTAGTACTTCATTTATTTTTATAAAAATTAAATACTTATAATTTCAAAATCCAAACTATCTTGGATACAAAATTTTTAGAAAATAAAATCTTAGGAATCCAAATTTTCTTAGAAAAGTGATATTTATGAAAACCTAAGTGTTTAACGTTGTTTAAAGAAAAAGGTTTCTCACAATGTCCACCAAATTGACGATTAGTGCAAAAAGGTTCACTTTTAGGAATAAAATATTTATGGCTGAAAATAGATTTTGAGTGAGTATAACCCATTCTAGAATTATTCTTAAGAGGATGAAGTTATGAATACATTTTATCAAAACCTTATTTACCATAAGTAATGTCTTACCAATGTCTCTTTGAGGAAAATATTTCATATTTTAGTCTGATGAACAAATTATTATCCTCATAGTTATTATTATTATTATTATAGTTTGTTTCTAAAACATTTTTCTTTGAAAAAACATTCTCTAAATATTTAGGAAGTTTATCCTTTTCATAATTAATTTCCTCAAGGGTTTTTGAAATAGAAATAATTTCAAAATATTTTTCATTATGATCTTTGAAAATATTTGATACTTCTTTTGTTAAAATATTAATTCTCGAGTTTTCCTTATCATGTTTCTTATTGATCTTACTATTTTAATTTTCATGAAACTTATAAAACCTAGATACTTATTCAAAGGAAGGTAAAGAATCATCTTCTGATAATAAGGATTATTCATCTGATGATTCATAATTTTCTTCATTAGGATAATTAACACTTAAAGATATATTGTTTAAAGATTTAACATTGTTTACCTTAGCCATGAAACATTGTTTTACAATAGGTATTCTAGAAATAAGACCAATATTCTTCTGTCTAGAAGATTCAATATATGAAGATTCATCTGATGATCCTCCACCACTTACACTCCAAGAATCATTTTCCTTAAATACTTTCTTTACCTTATACTTCTAATATATTTTATGATTACATTCAGAATGTCTATATTTTTATTCCATTCTTTTAATCATTAGATAATCATGTCTGATATGTACAACTTTCATACATTTATAACACGCGACTTCAAAATATTTCTTATCCTAATTATCTTTCTTCTTATATATATATATATTAAAAGTTAACATTACCAATAATCATGTTCATCTGTCGAGCAAGATTGGCTAGCTCATTCTATTAGTGTTCAGATTCACTTGAGTCTAATTGAATAACAACATTCTTTGACTTTTTTTACATAACAAATTTCTTAGGAGTCTTAAAATTCATATGATTTAAAGTAGTTGCAAAAGAAAAACTCCCATTCTTCTACTTAATATTATCAACATATCTCCTCAATCTATTCTCTTGTTTCAAGAGAGTCCCAAATAATTCATCAATAGTAATATTTATAACTTTCCTAGAATCATCAATAGTAGTTCTATTTGATTCCAATTTATTATGCATGACATCAATAATCTTTTCTACAAGTATCTTATTATCTATAAAATTTTCTCTAATTGAAAATAGATTTTACACAATAGTCCTGAATCTTTTTTTAACATTAAATATTGGTTCTTTATAAGGAGAAACAAAACCATGAAAATTTTCTCTATGCATGGCTCTTTTAGTTTCAATAACTTTGAAGGTACCAAAATGTGTAACTTCATGTTTATTCCAAATATTGTTAAGTGATTTACATAAAGATATTTGGTTGTATATATTCCTGGTAATAGAATAAGGAAATGTATTTTTTACCTTACAGTTAAGATGATATTCTTTATTTTCTTGATTGGTAAAAGTTCTGACTTTTTTGTCTGGTATCTTATAATCACCAATAAGCAGAAAAATGTTTTCAACACCAGTATTGATAAAAAAGTATTCATTCTGTCCCTCCAATATTCTTAATCAATCCCATAAAAAATTGGTGGCCATGTAGGATTCAAATTATATAAGGATATGACATTCATTCAATCCATATTTCAAAAAAAAAAAAAAAAAAATTTCCACCCCCACATTATTGTAGTATGAATTTATAAACAATGAGTTTATAATTGTAACAACTTATAGAAGTAAATAAAGATTACGTTAAGAATAAGAAATTAAAATCTACATTTGATACTAAGTGTAAGTATCAATATCTTAGAGACCTCCTATAATACCAATTGTAGGATCAAAATATAAGATATAGATACTCAATTATAAGAGGAGGTGAATTGTAAGTTTTAAAAATTTCATTTTTAACCTTAAGGAATTTTTTTTACCAAAGTTAAACAAAAAATATTAAAAAACTCTCTACTATATTTAAAAAATAAATCAAAAGTGCCCAAAGTCTAAATACAATGATATTAAAAAGAAATAATCACACATCTATACTTAGGTATGATTATACCTTAAAGCATATAGGATATTAAATTTTTGATATTACAATAGTGAAAGTACCAGAAAGTTACACTTTCTATTTATAAAAAAAAGCAGTGGAATACAATAACTTATAGATAAAAAAGATGTAATACTGTAATTAAATCTCTTAACCAAAAAATAATGGTATCCAATAAGCTTGGATAAAGGTCCCTTGATTTACACTTTAAAGATTTTCTATTTTAGCCACACCAGGATAAAACCTCGATATTAAGATCATAATATGTATTATTATCCCCAAAATACCTCGATCTCTAAGGTGAATGACACCTTTATCTTCCTTAATCTTGGAAGCCATAGATTAAGTAGGTAATCGAAACCTTAGTCTTCCTTCATCTTGGAATCCCTCAACTGTATACAACAACAATTAAAATCACACAAGGAAAACACATATTGTTGAAGATTTAAACAAAACATGATGGTCACAACTTAAACTATTAAAAACATTCGCATGAAGAAAATCTAGCAGAGCTCTTGAAGAGTGTCCATTCACCCAAAATTTCACAGAATTGAAATTTTTAAATGATTGGGTATTTATAGGAGAGATATCCAACGATCCAATTCTCCTCCAATAACCATATTTTTCCTGAAATCTCATAGGGACTTGGATAGGTGGAATTTATGACAGTTATTTTGTAACTGAAACATTGAAATCATTTAGATCAAGATAATTGTCACAAGTAACATTAGATTTCCTATAATATGTAAGAATATGAATGTAATAATTAGTACATTAAAGAAATATATTACGTTTAAGAATGATATAAAATCATATACTTAATGAAAAAATATAGTAACTTAAAGAAATATGAAAATAGGTTTCCTACGGAAAACATTGTAAGATTCAGAAAATTAAAAATATGTTTGATAAGGAAAACATAGTAACTTTAAGAAAGTTGAAAATCATATTCTATGAAACATAGAAAAAATCATTTGATATTTTGAGTAATTTGTAATTCAAGAAACATGTGAAATTAGAGTCAAGAAAGATGAATTAGATTCACGATTCAATGAGAATCATAATATAACAAATGAAGTGTTTCAGAATTTAAGAAAAATAATAGATCAAAAAATTTACATGATTCAGAATCTATGAATTATAGTGTTTCAGAATTTAAGAAACACAATTTATCCTAAATTTAACACGATTCAGAATCTAAGAAACATGGTGATTTGGAATATAAGAAACAATGAGATTTGAAATCAATTTTTCTGAGAGATTCAGAATCTAAGAAACTATAAGATCTTGAGAATGTGTAAGATAATGATTTATTTCAATGGATATTTGATCTTAAGGAGAGTATGGTTAGACTTATC
Source organism: Viscum album (assembly GCA_963277665.1). Classification (NCBI taxonomy): domain Eukaryota; kingdom Viridiplantae; phylum Streptophyta; class Magnoliopsida; order Santalales; family Viscaceae; genus Viscum; species Viscum album. The sequence continues at coordinate 220,081,770 of OY728139.1, forward strand.
TAGAAAACAACATGCAAGACATTAGAAATAATGAGTAAGACTTTATATTTTATTACATATAAACTTCCTCAAGGATTGAAGGTATTATTAAGGAAATGTGTTAGTGATTTCCAAAACATAAAATAATGAAAAATGTAATAAGAAAACTTTTGACTCTATAGAATATTAATGATAACAAGGAAGTACTAGAACCCAAAGAAAAGAAAATAGGTTATGAATTTCTTTTCTATATAGTAATACTTAATTAGAAACCCCTTAGATGAAATTATTAAAATTTAAACTAAACATATCATTAATAATGAATTTATACTTATATTACATGTCAATGTGGTAGTATGTACACCATATATAATAAATTAGGTGTACAATAATAAAGTATGTCTCAATGAATGTAAATTGAGACAAAGTCACTTACTATATAGTAAATTTTGAATCATAAGCCCCCTGAAAAAGTTAACATGAAAATAAAATAAAAATACCATGAAGATAAAATAATTAATGATAAAATATATCAGAAGGGGTGGTAGATACATGACAGAAAAAAAGAAAGTGGTGAAAATGTGGTATGCCTCACAGAAACAAAAGTGAGACAATAATCCCTTAACTTGTGTTTCCTTTCAAGTGAACATAATTTAACATCCTATATATGGTTTTTAAACATGTTATTAACTAAAAAAATATCCTTACTCATATTTATAATATAATATATACTCTTTTTATAATATCTTATTAAACTTTTTTAATAATTATTTAATATTTTCACTATTCTGGGTGCTAATTTTCTAGTTTACTGTAGAGACCCAAATCTTGATGTACATGGACATTACATTACATTTGCGGAATACTTAGTACATAACAAAAACACACACACAAGGATCGTAATAGTTTAGTGTCTTTGGAAACTCGGAACGTAATCTTCTAATCGTGGTGAAAGATCTTCAATATCTCCCATAAAGATCTTCCCTTTTTTTTACCTAAAACCTTTCTTTATATCCTGGGGAAAAGAAAACATAAAATGGTGAGCTCAAATGCTCAGTAAAGGTAAACAAAAGAAATATAAATCTCATCGTATACACAAGCACATAAATTTTGGAAATCTTAACCTGCAAAAGAGATCAAAATTTCATAACATGGGATAAATCATGGCAGTGAAATGTAATCACAATAATCATAACTTAAAACATGAAACTTTGTGGCATACACACATAATAATATAGAATCTTTTCTTGTTAGTCAAGACTCATTGCCAAGACTATCTTAGTGGACAAAGTCCCTTTCTGAACCGAGTCACCCTCGTTCCAGTCCTGTTTTACTGAACCGGTATAACCTACCGTTCCAGCCCTATCTATCTCATGAGATATAAAATCTTTACCCAATGCATTGGAGGGAGATATAGGTCCCACCCATCTCATAATGATACCATTCTTATGTGTGCCACAAAATCTTAAAACATACATCATTGCATAACCCATGTAATAAAAATGGGAATCTTAAACATCGTGACATCATAAAACAATTCATATAAGATAAATGAATTCATAAAAAATATTGCCATCACAACATAATAAAATCCATGTAATAATAGGGATATAAACATAACCCTTTATTATCTTAGATGGAAAATAATTTTGATAAAACACTTGAACTCCATTCTTGAGGAAAATATCCTTTCTACTTCAAAAACACTTTTCATTTCTTAACATGTCATAAAATTATAACTAAAAGAAGTTGATTAAAAATAAACTTGAAAACTTGTAAAGGAAGATTCTTGGAAATAATGTTTTAAAAATCCATTCATGTCGTATAAGTTAAAAAAAAACATTCTTCGTACTTTTTTCGGAAGAGTCAAAAAGTACCTCGTACGAAAAAAAACGACAAAAGATTCCTTTCATATCTTTTACAAAAAACTCATCGAAGGGTAAAATTGGTTATAAACTATTGTAGAAGGATGGAAATAATATTACATATTGAGGGAACGTGGATGTGGATGATAAAATACACCCCAGTAAATACCAAAGTATAAACAATCTCGGATAAAAAATGAGATTGTGATATTTCCCTTACCGTAGGTCCGATTTGCTTCGTATGTGTCCGAACCTCCTGTATAATGATTTAAATAATGTCATTGACTTATTACAGAATCATATTCACTGTTATGATATCATATATGGTTCACTTATGACTTTATATTACCCGTTCTTTTGTAAATTCTATGTTAAAGAAGCGTTTTGGGTAAAATCGTCTCATTTGTCGTTCGTGTTTTTAACTTGTAATTATTCATATGATTACTTAGATCATGATTACTTAATTCCAGAATATAAAACATGATTTATATATATATATTCAGAATATACATATATAATAAATCAGTAAATGGAAAGAAATACACCGTTCATGGAGACGGTAGTCCGTACGTACGCATGAACGCTGTTTTCGTTTCCTTATTGAATTGAATGGAATTAAGTAGATGACATACATATAAATAAAAATAATTCCAGTATCATTATTAGGTCATATATTTTATTAGTACTTATTATATATACTTTATAATCATTCATGAATGGTTAATCATTGAGAATGAATCTCATCGCGTCGTGGAGACGGTAGTCCGTACGTACGCACGAGCGATGATATCGTTCCCATGGTCGTGGAATTGTGTTGAAGTGTATATATACTATTTCAGTATCAATATCACTTTATAATAATCACATATAGTTACTCATTACACCTTTATACCCATCCAATTAATGTGGTGGCGGAAAATAGATTACACCACGGCGTGGAGACGGTATTCCGTACGTACGCACGCGCGGTGATTTCCTTTTTCCGTAGGATGGATAGAAGGTTAATTAGAGTTGTTTCATATTTATAATAACATATCAGTATATAATAAATACTGATGTTATTACTTTATCATGAAACAACTAAAGAAGAAGAAGTTGAAGAAGAAAGAAATTGAAAAAGATCGGTAATGGATATTACCTCTTTTTGACGCGCCTTTTCTTAGCCTCCAATTAAAGAACTAAGGATGGTATTTGAAGAAGACCAGGACCTCTATGATGATACTAGGGAAGTGGAGAAGGGATTTTGGCAGGGTTTGTCCGAGCTTGAGTGCTCAAATTGGTGTGAGGAGGAGGGGGAGGAGGTTCCCTTTTATAAGGGAGGAGAGGGGCACCTTAGGAATATCTCAAAATATTATTTTATATTAAAGTCAAAATCGGTTTATAATGGTTCCAAAGGGTCTTATTTCGAAGCTAAAGTGGGTATGGGTCGAAATACTATCAACCAATAGGATTTAGACAAGTTTAGGTTATTATTTTAACCTTATCAATTAGATTTAACTCTAAGTTAAATAATTTAACTTTTACCGTGTCTTTTTGTTTTCTTACACTATATGGTTAATAAACTTACTATAACATGCCAAACGAACCCCAAATTGTTTATTATTAATATATATATCCTTATCTAAGTCATTTGGCCGAACCTTAGATTTTTAGTAATAAAATAACAATTAATTATATAATATTTTATTTAAAAACTATTTTGTGTCAATTTTGACACTATTTGATATATGATTTTTGTGAAAGTCATAACAGAATTATATGTTCGAAAAAATTTGATTAAATCAACACTAATATATCATAGTAACCTAGAAAATTAGTGTAATTCATAAAAAGTATTAAATTACATTTATTTTGGTATTTATAATATCAATTATGTCAATATTTCATTAATAAGATAATTACTGCATCATCTTTGTGTCATAAATAAATTAAATTATTTGATGTCTAAAAATTACAAATAAAATACCATCATGTAGGAAATATTTTTATCTTTCTAATGAATATTTACAATTGAATTTATCTTATGTACAACCCTATATTAAAAATGTTTTAGTAAATATACTTTGATTTTAACTCTTTTAACTCTTCTTTGAATTAAATAATAATAAATGTCCTAATCTAATCCAAGTGGGCCTAAATGATAATATTTTACACTTAAGGTTATTTTTGGTCGAGATACACTTGTCCAATATAATTAGGACACGTGTTAGGGTAATATCAATATCATTCTTACCCTTATTTACCCTATTTACTTTTAACCGCGGTAAATAAAAGTAAAAAGTTACTATTCACACAAAATTATTTTCATCTCATTGAACCAAATTTTACTTACTGACATCAACCGTGTCTCTCGGATTTTTGAAATTCTATTCACAGAAGCGGTAAAATTAAGTTTTATGAAAAATTCAGTTTTTTAACTACCACTTAGTAGTTTCACTATTCATCAAAAATTAATGTTTTTCAGAAAAATGCCAAAATTTCATCATAAGCTATATTTCATATTCCGAATTCAAAAATGAAGTATATTTTACCAAATTCATAACATAGAAGTTGCATTAATTAATTTTATAATTAAATCCCGCTGTTAAAACAAATAGCGTGTTTTTAAGAAATAATATCTATCAAAAGATTGACACTTGATTATTTCTGGTTTAAATGTCAAATTACATTCAATGACCAACATTGTATTAAATTGTAAAAATATATTCTAAATATACTTTAAAACCACTAAAATTAATAATTTATCACTATTAATTATTTCGATTATAAAATTTGTGTTTAATTATAATTTAGTAATTTTCACTATTCATCAGAATATGAAAGTTATCCGAAAAGTACCAAAATTTCACATTAGGATAAATTCGATACTCCGAATCCAAAAATGAAGTCCATTTTGAGAGCTAAAATTTCTAAAATTTAAAAAGTGGTTATTACTATTCATAAGGGCTAGTTTTAATAATATTTTAATAGCATATCATTGTTTCGTGAAACTCAATATTGCGTACTACACACGCTATCGAGGAAGGTTGCGATTGCGTGTAATGCAAGGTAAGTCAAAGATGCGAGTTGTGCAAGCTCCTTTTTGTGTAGCGTACAACACAAGACATTAATTAAAAAGAATATTTTTCATAAAATCTCGGGCTGTTACATTCTACCCCCCTTAAAATGAATTTCGCCCTCGAAATTCGTCAGGGTTATAAATAGTTTACTATTCGAAAGTTTATTTAATAGAAAAAAGGAATATCAAAACCAATCTTTAAAAAACAAAAGTATGAAACGTAACGGTTACCCAAATAAACTAATCACTGGGTTTCCACATAGGTGAAAATATGGATATGGAAGATAAATCTAACCATCATGTTCTAATGGAGAGTGGTAGAGAACATGGCTATGGAAAATCCAGTAATCACAAAGCCATAAATTTGTGACGATCTAAGGTACCATCTGATTCATCAGATATAAGATCACTAGGACAACATTTTTGGTTTTCAAGATCATTTCCCTAAAGTTAAAGAATTTGAATTAGAATAAATACTTACTTTATGTTGGTACAACCTCACTGTTGTTCGTGCCTTTAACAATTTCAACTTCATCTCTTAAATAAATGAAGTTGAATTTGTTATTTGTGAAGTGTTAGCAGATCATGTGATAGAATGACGGGTCATTCCATCTGTCTCAAAAGGTTAGTAAAATTTATATACATAAGTCGATCTATAGTGAGATTAATCATATATGGTTCCTAAAATGGGCTTATACTTCATATATCATACTGCTTAATATAATAAAACTAGTTTCTACTAAACAGGGACTTCCTGTAGGCCAGTGGTAGGCGATAAAGGCCAGTCGCACTTCGGTTGTGGGTTCGATTCCCACAGCCTTGTCCGAAGCGATGGGCTGTCGCCCGTCCGGCAGGTTGTCCTTTTTCTAAAACTACATTACTATAACATCACATAAAAAAAAGTTCTATACTTAAACAATACTAACTTATGGTTAACATAATCCATTACAATCTTTAGGCTTATCTAAAATACTTCGGTCCAAGCTCATAGTATAAAGAAAATGATTACTTGAAATGTCGTCAACCAAGCATGTGAATACCATTATTTATCCCCCATATATCTTGTTGGTCACATTCCAATCATGTGAATACCTTAATGATGTATTCTCTTGAAAAAAAATGAATACCCATTAAACCTTACTGAAAACATGAATGCTGTCAAAAGTTAACTATTTCCACATACCAAAATCCAAAAATTCTATATACTCAAACCATGATATAACCTTCTCCTTATATCAGTCATGAGCTCATGAATACTATGAAACATTTAATTTTCTCCTTATCCCTTCATTATGCGCATATCATCTACATTCCAAAAATATCTGAATAACCTTTCATGAATACTGGTAACATTAATCAGACAACAGTGTAACAATCCTTACATGTCTCTTTAATCCATAGTACCATGAGATTACTTATACAACATTACACATGATAAACATGTAATCATTCCACTACATTCTTAAACCATTGACCGAGCTTCAACAATTATTTCATCTCACATATCATTTGTAGTCTCTTCATCATCATCCACATAAATACTTCCCATACGACCATACTGATTATCTTCAAGAGACTTTCCCTTAGGGCATTGGTTTGCATAATGCCCGCACATTCCACATTTAAAACATTTAACCATTGTTGATGTCGTAGCAATACCATTATCCTCATCCATGTTGTTAACTGAACCTTTTCCTTTGCATTTACTTGCTTTGTGTCCTTCTTTTCCACACCCAAAGCATCTTCCAGTTCCTTTGAAACATTCTCCTTGATGCCTCTTCCCACATGATTTACATAGGGGAAATTGAACTTTCTTTCCTCTATGATCATCATGAAACTCCATCTTTCTCTTATTAGCCGAGTCAGGAAACTTACCAAATTTTACTTTATTGATCATATTATGAGATTGCTGATTCGGCATAATAATGATGTTTGGACTTCCAAATCCCATTTCATTATGAAGAATATCATTCCATTGTCCATCATATCCTCCATTATCGTGAATCATCTCGTTTCCAGCCATTTTCTAAAACCCAAAAAAGAATAGTGTGAGAGGCAAAAATCATGCTAGGGAAAAGAACATAATAAAGGGGAAGTACCTTCAATATCTAACATCTTAGGTTTAATTCTATGATCGTTAGCGTAATTCTAGTACTATAACCTATACGTATACTTAACCTTAGGGACATCCCTAGACATACCTTAGAAATATCTCTAGGGATCTCACTAAAGTTCTCGCATCCTAGTTTCCAAAGGTTGACTAAACCTTTCCTCTGATACCAACTGTAACGGTCTGGAATTAATTCCAGTGGACTATAATTGATACCTATCAGGGCACTCCATGGGCGGCTACACCCCCTGGGCGGGACACACCACCATCCCCAGTGGCAGCCATTTCCTCATGAAGCCCTTGGGCGGAGAGCCATGCTTCGTCCAACGCTCACATGTGAGAGTTCCCAAGGATCAGATACATTCCTACCTCCTTTGCCTCTGATACCAACTGTAGAGACTCGAATCTTGACATACATGGACATTAAATTACATTTGCGGAATACTTAGTACATAACAAAAACACAAACACAAGGATCGTAATAGTTTAGTGTCTTTGGAAACTCGGAACGTAATCTTCTAATCGTGGTGAAAGATCTTCAATATCTCCCATAAAAATCTTCCCTTTTTTTTTACCTAAAACCTTTCTTTATATCCTGGGGAAAAGAAAAAATAAAATGGTGAGCTCAAATGCTCAGTAAGGGTAAACAAAAGAAATATAAATCTCATCGTATACACAAGCACATAAATTTTGGAAATCTTAACCTGCAAAAGAGATCATAATTTCATAACATGGGATAAATCATGGCAGTGAAATGTAATCACAATAATCATAACTTAAAACATTAAACTTTGTGGCATACACACATAATATAGAGAATCTTTTCTTGTTAGTCAAGACTCATTGCCAAGACTATCTTAGTGGACAAAGTCCCTTTCTGAACCGAGTCACCCTCGTTCCAGTCCTGTTTCACTGAACCGGTATAACCTACCGTTCCAGCCCTATCTATCTCATGAGATATAAAATCTGTACCCAATGCATTGGAGGGAGATATAGGTCCCACCCATCTCATAATGATACCATTCTTATGTGTGCCACAAAATCTTAAAACATACATCATTGCATAACCCATGTAATAAAAATGGGAATCTTAAACATCGTGACATCATAAAACAATTCATATAAGATAAATGAATTCATAAAAAATATTTCCATCACAACATAATAAAATCCACGTTATAATAGGGATATAAACAGAACCCTTTATTATCTTAGATGGAAAATAATTTTGATAAAACACTTGAACTCCATTCTTGAGGAAAATATCCTTTCTACTTCAAAAACACTTTTCATTTCTTAACATGTCATAAAATTATAACTAAAAGAAGTTGATTAAAAATAAACTTGAAAACTTGTAAAGGAAGATTCTTGAAAATAATGTTTTAAAAATCCATTCATGTCGTATAAGTTAAAAAAAAACATTCTTCGTACTTTTTTCGGAAGAGTCAAAAAGTACCTCGTACGAAAAAAACGACAAAAGATTCCTTTCATATCTTTTACAAAAAACTCATCGAAGGGTAAAATTGGTTATAAACTATTGTAGAAGGATGGAAATAATATTACATATTGAGGGAATGTGGATGTGGATGATAAAATACACCCCAGTAAATACCAAAGTATAAACAATCTCGGATAAAAAATGAGATTGTGATATTTCCCTTACCGTAGGTCCGATTTGCTTCGTATGAGTCCGAACCTCCTGTATAATGATTTAAATAATGTCATTGACTTATTACAGAATCATATTCACTGTTATGATATCATATATGGTTCACTTATGACTTTATATTACCCGTTCTTTTGTAAATTCTATGTTAAAGAAGCGTTTTGGGTAAAATCGTCTCATTTGTCGTTCGTGTTTTTAACTTGTAATTATTCATATGATTACTTAGATCATGATTACTTAATTCCAGAATATAAAAAATGATTTATATATATATATTCAGAATATACATATATAATAAATCAGTAAATGGAAAGAAATACACCGTTCATGGAGACGGTAGTCCGTACGTACGCATGAACGCTGTTTTCGTTTCCTTATTGAATTGAATGGAATTAAGTAGATGACATACATATAAATAAAAATAATTCCAGTATCATTATTAGGTCATATATTTTATTAGTACTTATTATATATACTTTATAATCATTCATGAATGGTTAATCATTGAGAATGAATCTCATCGCGTCGTGGAGACGGTAGTCCGTACGTACGCACGAGCGATGATATCGTTCCCATGGTCGTGGAATTGTGTTGAAGTGTATGTATACTATTTCAGTATCAATATCACTTTATAATAATCACATATAGTTACTCATTACACCTTTATACCCATCCAATTAATGTGGTGGCGGAAAATAGATTACACCACGGCGTGGAGACGGTATTCCGTACGTACGCACGCGCGGTGATTTCCTTTTTCCGTAGGATGGATAGAAGGTTAATTAGAGTTGTTTCATATTTATAATAACATATAAGTATATAATAAATACTTATGTTATTACTTTATCATGAAACAACTAAAGAAGAAGAAGTTTAAGAAGAAAGAAATTGAAAAAGATCGGTAATGGATATTACCTCTTTTTGACGCGCCTTTTCTTAGCCTCCACTTAAAGAACTAAGGATGGTCTTTGAAGAAGACCAGGACCTCTATGATTATACTAGGGAAGTGGACAAGGGATTTTGGCAGGGTTTGGCCGAGCTTGAGTGCTCAAATTGGTGTGAGGAGGAGGGGGAGGAGGTTCCCTTTTATAAGGGAGGAGAGGGGCACCTTAGGAATATCTCAAAATATTATTTTATATTAAAGTCAAAATCGGTTTATAATGGTTCCAAAGGGTCTTATTTCGAAGATAAAGTGGGGATGGGTCGAAATCCTATCAACCAATAGGATTTAGACAAGTTTAGGTTATTATTTTAAGCTTATCAATTAGATTTAACTCTAAGTTAAATAATTTAACTTTTACCGTGTCTTTTTGTTTTCTTACAATATATGGTTAATAAACTTACTATAACATGCCAAACGAACCACAAATTGTTTATTATTAATATATATATCCTTATCTAAGTCATTTGGCCGAACCTTAAATTTTTAGGAATAAAATAACAATTAATTATATAATATTTGATTTAAAAACTATTTTGTGTCAATTTTGACACTATTTGATATATGATTTTTGTGAAAGTCATAACAGAATTATATGTTTGAAAAAAGTTGATTAAATCAACACTAATATATCATAGTAACCTATAAAATTAGTTTAATTCATAAAAAGTCTTAAATTACATTTATTTGGGTATTTATAATATCAATTATGTCAATATTTCATTAATAAGATAATTACTGCATCATCTTTGTGTCATAAATAAATTAAATTATTTGATGTCTAAAAATTACAAATAAAATACCATCATGTAGGAAATATTTTTATCTTTCTAATGAATATTTACAATTGAATTTATCTTATGTACAACCCTATATTAAAAATGTTTAAGTAAATATACTTTGATTTTAACTCTTTTAACTCTTCTTTGAATTAAATAATAATAAATGTCCTAATCTAATCCAAGTGGGCCTAAATGATAATATTTTACACTTAAGGTTATTTTTGGTCGAGATACACTTGTCCAATAGAATTAGGACACGTGTTAGGGTAATATCAATATCATTCTTACCCTTATTTACCCTATTTACTTTTAACCGTGGTAAATAAAAGTAAAAAGTTACTATTCACCAAAAATTATTTTCATCTCATTGAACCAAATTTTACTTACTGACATCAACCGTGTCTCTCTGATTTTTGAAATTCCATTCACAGAAGCGGTAAAATTAAGTTTTATGAAAAATTCAGTTTTTTAACTACCACTTAGTAGTTTCACTATTCATCAAAAATTGATGTTTTTCAGAAAAATGCCAAAATTTCATCATAAGCTATATTTCATATTCCGAATTCAAAAATGAAGTCTATTTTACCAAATTAATAACATAGAAGTTGCATTAATTAATTTTATAATTAAATCCCGCTGTTAAAACAAATAGCGTGTTTTTAAGAAACAATATCTATCAAAAGATTGACACTTGATTATTTCTGGTTTAAATGTCAAATTACATTCAATGACCAACATTGTATTAAATTGTAAAAATATATTCTAAATATACTTTAAAACCACTAAAATTAATAATTTATCACTATTAATTATTTCGATTATAAAAGTTGTTTTTAATTATAATTTAGTAATTTTCACTATTCATCAGAATATGAAAGTTATCCGAAAAGTACCAAAATTTTACATTAGGCTAAATTCGATACTCCGAATCCAAAAATGAAGTCCATTTTGAGAGCTAAAATTTCTAAAATTTAAAAAGTGGTTATTACTATTCATAAGGGCTAGTTTTAATAATATTTTAATAGCATATCATTGTTTCGTGAAACTCAATATTGCGTACTACACACGCTATCGAGGAAGGTTGCGATTGCGTGTAATGCAAGGTAAGTCAAAGATGCGAGTTGTGCAAGCTCCTTTTTGTGTAGCGTACAACACAAGACATTAATTAAAAAGAATATTTTTCATAAAATCTCGGGCTGTTACATTCTACCCCCCTTAAAATGAATTTCGCCCTCGAAATTTGTTGGGGTTATAAATGGTTTACTATTCGAAAGTTTATTTAATAGAAAAAAGGAATATCAAAACCAATCTTTAAAAAACAAAAGTATGAAACGTAACGGTTACCCAAATAAACTAATCACTGGGTTTCCACATAGGTGAAAATATGGATATGGAAGAGAAATCTAACCATCATGTTCTAATGGAGAGTGGTAGAGAACATGGCTATGGAAAAGCCAGTAATCACAAAGCCATAAATTTGTGACGATCTAAGGTACCATCTGATTCATCAGATATAAGATCACTAGGACAACATTTTTGGTTTTCAAGATCATTTCCCTAAAGTTAAAGAATTTGAATTAGAATAAATACTTACTTTATGTTGGTACAACCTCACTGTTGTTCATTCCTTTAACAATTTCAACTTCATCTCTTAAATAAATGAAGTTGAATTTGTTATTCGTGAAGTGTTAGCAGATCATGTGATAGAATGACGGGTCATTCCATCTGTCTCAAAAGGTTAGCAAAATTTATATACATAAGTCGATCTATAGTGAGATTAATCATATATGGTTCCTAAAATGGGCTTATACTTCATATATCATACTGCTTAATATAATAAAACTAGTTTCTACTAAACAGGGACTTCCTGTAGGCCAGTGGTAGGCGATAAAGGCCAATCGCACTTCGGTTGTGGGTTCGATTCCCACAGCCTTGTCCGAAGCGATGGGCTGTCGCCCGTCCTGCAGGTTGTCCTTTTTCTAAAACTACATTACTATAACATCACATAAAAAAAGTTCTATACTTAAACAATACTAACTTATGGTTAACATAATCCATTACAATCTTTAGGCTTATCTAAAATACTTCGGTCCAAGCTCATAGTATAAAGAAAATGATTACTTGAAATGTCGTCAACCAAGCATGTGAATACCATTATTTATCCCCCATATATCTTGTTGGTCACATTCCAATCATGTGAATACCTTAATGATGTATTCTCTTGAAAAAAAATGAATACCCATTAAACCTTAGTGAAAACATGAATGCTGTCAAAAGTCAACTCTTTCCACATACCAAAATCGAAAAATTCTATATACTCAAACCATGATATAACCTTCTCCTTATATCAGTCATGAGCTCATGAATACTATGAAACATTTAATTTTCTCCTTATCCCTTCATTATGCGCATATCATCTACATTCCAAAAATATCTGAATAACCTTTCATGAATACTGGTAACATTAATCAGACAACAATGTAACAATCCTTACATGTCTCTTTAATCCATAGTACCATGATATTACTTATACAACATTACACATGATAAACATGTAATCATTCCACTACATTCTTAAACCATTGACCGAGCTTCAACAATTCCTTCATCTCACATATCATTTGTAGTCTCTTCATCATCATCCACATAAATACTTCCCATACGACCATACTGATTATCTTCATGAGACTTTCCCTTAGGGCATTGGTTTGCATAATGCCTGCACATTCCACATTTAAAACATTTAACCATTGTTGATGTCGTAGCACTACCATTATCCTCATCCATGTTGTTAACTGAACCTTTTCCTTTGCATTTACTTGCTTTGTGTCCTTCTTTTCCACACCCAAATCATCTTCCAGTTCCTTTGAAACATTCTCCTTGATGCCTCTTCCCACATGATTTACATAGGGGAAATTGAACTTTCTTTCCTCTATGATCATCATGAAACTCCATCTTTCTCTTATTAGCCGAGTCAGGAAACTTACCAAATTTTACTTTATTGATCATATTATGAGATTGCTGATTCGGCATAATAATGATGTTTGGACTTCCAAATCCCATTTCATTATGAAGAATATCATTCCATTGTCCATCATATCCTCCATTATCGTGAATCATCTTGTTTCCAGCCATTTTCTAAAACCCAAAAAAGAATAGTGTGAGAGGCAAAAATCATGCTAGGGAAAAGAACATAATAAAGGGGAAGTACCTTCAATATCTAACATCTTAGGTTTAATTCTATTATCGTTAGCGTAATTCTAGTACTATAACCTATACGTATACTTAACCTTAGGGAAATCCCTAGACATACCTTAGAAATATCTCTAGGGATCTCACTAAAGTTCTCGCATCCTAGTTTCCAAAGGTTGACTAAACCTTTCCTCTGATACCAACTGTAACGGTCTGGAATTACTTCCAGTGGACTATAATTGATACCTATCAGGGCACTCCATGGGCGGCTACACCCCCTGGGCGGGACACACCACCATCCCCAGTGGCAGCCATTTCCTCATGAAGCCCTTGGGCGGAGAGCCATGCTTCGTCCAACGCTCACATGTGAGAGTTCCCAAGGATCAGATACATTCCTACCTCCTTTGCCTCTGATACCAACTGTAGAGACTCGAATCTTGACATACATGGACATTAAATTAAATTTGTGGAATACTTAGTACATAACAAAAACACACACACAAGGATCGTAATAGTTTAGTGTCTTTGGAAACTCGGAACGTAATCTTCTAATCGTGGTGAAAGATCTTCAATATCTCCCATAAACATCTTCCCTTTTTTTTACCTAAAACCTTTCTTTATATCCTGGGGAAAAGAAAACATAAAATGGTGAGCTCAAATGCTCAGTAAGGGTAAACAAAAGAAATATAAATCTCATCATATACACAAGCACATAAATTTTGGAAATCTTAACCTGCAGAAGAGATCATAATTTCATAACATGGGATAAATCATGGCAGTGAAATGTAATCACAATAATCATAACTTAAAACATGAAACTTTTTGGCATACACACATAATCATAGAGAATCTTTTCTTGTTAGTCAAGACTCATTGCCAAGACTATCTTAGTGGACAAAGTCCCTTTCTGAACCGAGTCACCCACGTTCCAGTCCTGTTTCACTGAACCGGTATAACCTACCGTTCCAGCCCTATCTATCTCATGAGATATAAAATCTTTACCCAATGCATTGGAGGGAGATATAGGTCCCACCCATCTCATAATGATACCATTCTTATGTGTGCCACAAAATCTTAAAACATACATCATTGCATAACCCATGTAATAAAAATGGGAATCTTAAACATCGTGACATCATAAAACAATTCATATAAGATAAATGAATTCATAAAAAATATTGCCATCACAACATAATAAAATCCATGTAATAATAGGGATATAAACAGAACCCTTTATTATCTTAGATGGAAAATAATTTTGATAAAATACTTGAACTCCATTCTTGAGGAAAATATCCTTTCTACTTCAAAAACACTTTTCATTTCTTAACATGTCATAAAATTATAACTAAAAGAAGTTGATTAAAAATAAACTTGAAAACTTGTAAAGGAATATTCTTGAAAATAATGTTTTAAAAATCCATTCATGTCGTATAAGTTAAAAAAAAACATTCTTCGTACTTTTTTCGGAAGAGTCAAAAAGTACCTCGTACGAAAAAAAACGACAAAAGATTCCTTTCATATCTTTTACAAAAAACTCATAGAAGGGTAAAATTGGTTATAAACTATTGTAGAAGGATGGAAATAATATTACATATTGAGGGAACGTGGATGTGGATGATAAAATACACCCCAGTAAATACCAAAGTATAAACAATCTCGGATAAAAAATGAGATTGTGATATTTCCCTTACCGTAGGTCCGATTTGCTTCGTATGTGTTCGAACCTCCTGTATAATGATTTAAATAATGTCATTGACTTATTACAGAATCATATTCACTGTTATGATATCATATATGGTTCACTTATGACTTTATATTACCCGTTCGTTTGTAAATTCTATGTTAAAGAAGCGTTTTGGGTAAAATCGTCTCATTTGTCGTTCGTGTTTTTAACTTGTAATTATTCATATGATTACTTAGATCATTATTACTTAATTCCAGAATATAAAACATGATTTATATATATATATTCAGAATATACATATATAATAAATCAGTAAATGGAAAGAAATACACCGTTCATGGAGACGGTAGTCCGTACGTACGCATGAACGCTGTTTTCGTTTCCTTATCGAATTGAATGGAATTAAGTAGATGACATACATATAAATATAAATAATTCCAGTATCATTATTTGGTCATATATTTTATTAGTACTTATTATATATACTTTATAATCATTCATGAATGGTTAATCATTGAGAATGAATCTCATCGCGTCGTGGAGACGGTAGTCCGTACGTACGCACGAGCAATGATATCGTTCCCATGGTCGTGGAATTGTGTTGAAGTGTATGTATAATATTTCAGTATCAATATAACTTTATAATAATCACATATAGTTACTCATTACACCTTTATACCCATCCAATTAACGTGGTGGCGGAAAATAGATTACAGCACGGCGTGGAGACGGTATTCCGTACGTACGCACGCGCGGTGATTTCCTTTTTCCGTAGGATGGATAGAAGGTTAATTAGAGTTGTTTCATATTTATAATAACATATCAGTATATAAGAAATACTGATGTTATTACTTTATCATGAAACAACTAAAGAAGAAGAAGTTGAAGAAGAAAGAAATTGAAAAAGATCGGTAATGGATATTACATCTTTTTGACGCGCCTTTTCTTAGCCTCCACTTAAAGAACTAAGGATGGTCTTTGAAGAAGACCAGGAACTCTATGATGATACTAGGGAAGTGGATAAGGGATTTTGGCAGGGTTTGGCTGAGCTTGAGTGCTCAAATTGGTGTGAGGAGGAGGGGGAGGAGGTTCCCTTTTATAAGGGAGGAGAGGGGCACCTTAGGAATATCTCAAAATATTATTTTATATTAAAGTCAAAATCGGTTTATAATGGTTCCAAAGGGTCTTATTTCGAAGCTAAAGTGGGGATGGGTCGAAATCCTATCAACCAATAGTATTTAGACAAGTTTAGGTAATTATTTTAACCTTATCAATTAGATTTAACTCTAAGTTAAATAATTTAACTTTTACCGTGTCTTTTTGTTTTCTTACACTATATGGTTAATAAACTTACTATAACATGACAAACGAACCCCAAATTGTTTATTATTAATATATATATCCTTATCTAAGTCATTTGGCCGAACCTTAGATTTTTAGGAATAAAATAACAATTAATTATATAATATTTGATTTAAAAACTATTTTGTGTCAATTTTGACACTATTTGATATATGATTTTTGTGAAAGTCATAACAGAATTATATGTTCGAAAAAAGTTGATTAAATCAACACTAATATATCATAGTAACCTAGAAAATTAGTGTAATTCATAAAAAGTCTTAAATTACATTTATTGTGGTATTTATAATATCAATTATGTCAATATTTCATTAATAAGATAATTACTGCATCATCTTTGTGTCATAAATAAATTAAATTATTTGATATCTAAAAATTACAAATAAAATACCATCATGTAGGAAATCTTTTTATATTTCTAATGAATATTTACAATTGAATTTATCTTATGTACAACCCTATATTAAAAATGTTTTAGTAAATATACTTTGATTTTAACTCTTTTAACTCTTCTTTGAATTAAATAATAATAAATGTCCTAATCTAATCCAAGTGGGCCTAAATGATAATATTTTACACTTAAGGTTATTTTTGGTCGAGATACACTTGTCCAATAGAATTAGGACACGTGTTAGGGTAATATCAATATCATTCTTACCCTTATTTACCCTATTTACTTTTAACCGTGGTAAATAAAAGTAAAAAGTTACTATTCATAAAAAATTATTTTCATCTCATTGAACCAAATTTTACTTACTGACATCAACCGTGACTCTCGGATTTTTGAAATTCCATTCACAGAAGCGGTAAAATTAAGTTTTATGAAAAATTCAGTTTTTTAACTACCACTTAGTAGTTTCACTATTCATCAAAAATTGATGTTTTTCAGAAAAATGCCAAAATTTCATCATAAGATATATTTCATATTCCTAATTCAAAAATGAAGTCTATTTTACCAAATTAATAACATATAAGTTGCATTAATTAATTTTATAATTAAATCCCGCTGTTAAAACAAATAGCGTGTTTTTAAGAAACAATATCTATCAAAAGATTGACACTTGATTATGTCTGGTTTAAATGTCAAATTACATTCAATGACCAACATTGTATTAAATTGTAAAAATATATTCTAAATATACTTTAAAACCACTCAAATTAATAATTTATCACTATTAATTATTTCTATTATAAAAGTTGTTTTTAATTATAATTTAGTAATTTTCACTATTCATCAGAATATGAAAGTTATCCGAAAAGTACCAAAATTTCACATTAGGCTAAATTCGATACTCCGAATCCAAAAATGAAGTCCATTTTGAGAGCTAAAATTTCTAAAATTTAAAAAGTGGTTATTACTATTCATAAGGGCTAGTTTTAATAATATTTTAATAGCATATCATTGTTTCGTGATACTCAATATTGCGTACTACACACGCTATCGAGGAAGGTTGCGATTGCGTGTAATGCAAGGTAAGTCAAAGATGCGAGTTGTGCAAGCTCCTCTTTGTGTAGCGTACAACACAAGACATTAATTAAAAAGAATATTTTTCATAAAATCTCGGGCTATTACATTCTACCCCCCTTAAAATGAATTTTGCCCTCGAAATTCGTCGGGGTTATAAATGGTTTACTATTCGAAAGTTTATTTAATAGAAAAAAGGAATATCAAAACCAATCTTTAAAAAACAAAAGTATGAAACGTAACGGTTACCCAAATAAACTAATCACTGGGTTTCCACATAGGTGAAAATATGGATATGGAAGAGAAATCTAACCATCATATTCTAATGGAGAGTGGTAGAGAACATGGCTATGGAAAAGCCAGTAATCAAAAAGCCATAAATTTGTGACGATCTAAGGTACCATCTGATTCATCAGATATAAGATCACTAGGACAACATTTTTGGTTTTCAAGATCATTTCCCTAAAGTTAAAGAATTTGAATTAGAATAAATACTTACTTTATGTTGGTACAACCTCACTGTTGTTCATGCCTTTAACAATTTCAACTTCAT
Organism: Viscum album; assembly: GCA_963277665.1. Lineage (NCBI taxonomy): Eukaryota > Viridiplantae > Streptophyta > Magnoliopsida > Santalales > Viscaceae > Viscum > Viscum album. The sequence continues at coordinate 220,100,429 of OY728139.1, forward strand.
CTCTTAAATAAATGAAGTTGAATTTGTTATTCGTGAAGTGTTAGCAGATCATGTGATAGAATGACGGGTCATTCCATCTGTCTCAAAAGGTTAGCAAAATTTATATACATAAGTCGATCTATAGTGAGATTAATCATATATGGTTCCTAAAATGGGCTTATACTTCATATATCATACTGCTTAATATAATAAAACTAGTTTCTACTAAACAGGGACTTCCTGTAGGCCAGTGGTAGGCGATAAAGGCCAGTCGCACTTCGGTTGTGGGTTCGATTCCCACAGCCTTGTTCGAAGCGATGGGCTGTCGCCCGTCCTGCAGGTTGTCCTTTTTCTAAAACTACATTACTATAACATCACATAAAAAAAAGTTCTATACTTAAACAATACTAACTTATGGTTAACATAATCCATTACAATCTTTAGGCTTATCTAAAATACTTCGGTCCAAGCTCATAGTATAAAGAAAATGATTACTTGAAATGTCGTCAACCAAGCATGTGAATACCATTATTTATCCCCCATATATCTTGTTGGTCACATTCCAATCATGTGAATACCTTAATGATGTATTCTCTTGAAAAAAAAATGAATACCCATTAAGCCTTAGTGAAAACATGAATGCTTTCAAAAGTTAACTCTTTCCACATACCAAAATCCAAAAATTCTATATACTCAAACCATGATATAACCTTCTCCTTATATCAGTCATGAGCTCATGAATACTATAAAACATTTAATTTTCTCCTCATCCCTTCATTATGCTCATATCATCTACATTCCAAAAATATCTGAATAACCTTTCATGAATACTGGTAACATTAATCAGACAACAGTGTAACAATCCTTACATGTCTCTTTAATCCATAGTACCATGAGATTACTTATACAACATTACACATGATAAACATTTAATCATTCCACTACATTCTTAAACCATTGACCGAGCTTCAACAATTCTTTCATCTCACATATAATTTGTAGTCTCTTCATCATCATCCACATAAATACTTCCCATACGACCATACTGATTATATTCATGAGACTTTCCCTTAGGGCATTGGTTTGCATAATGCCCTCACATTCCACATTTGAAACATTTAACCATTGTTGATGTCATAGCAATACCATTATCCTCATCCATGTTGTTAACTGAACCTTTTCCTTTGCATTTACTTTCTTTGTGTCCTTCTTTTCCACACCCAAAGCATCTTCCAGTTACTTTGAAACATTCTCCTTGATGCCTCTTCCCACATGATTTACATAGGGGAAATTGAACTTTCTTTCCTCTATGATCATCATGAAACTCCATCTTTCTCTTATTAGCCGAGTCAGGAAACTTACCAAATTTTACTTTATTGATCATATTATGACATTGCTGATTCGGCATAATAATGATGTTTGGACTTCCAAATACCATTTCATTATGAAGAATATCATTCCATTGTCCATCATATCCTCCATTATCGTGAATCATCTTGTTTCCAGCCATTTTCTAAAACCCAAAAAAGAATAGTGTGAGAGGCAAAAATCATGCTAGGGAAAAGAACATAATAAAGGGGAAGTACCTTCAATATCTAACATCTTAGGTTTAATTCTATGATCGTTAGCGTAATTCTAGTACTATAACCTATACGTATACTTAACCTTAGGGACATCCCTAGACATACCTTAGAAATATCTCTAGGGATCTCACTAAAGTTCTCGCATCCTAGTTTCCAAAGGTTGACTAAACCTTTCCTCTGACACCAACTGTAACGGTCTGGAATTACTTCCAGTGGACTATAATTGATACCTATCAGGGCACTCCATGGGCGGCTACACCCCCTGGGCGGGACACACCACCATCCCCAGTGGCAGCCATTTCCTCATGAAGCCCTTGGGCGGAGAGCCATGCTTCATCCAACGCTCACATGTGAGAGTTCCCAAGGATCAGATACATTCCTACCTCCTTTGCCTCTGATACCAACTGTAGAGACTCGAATCTTGACATACATGGACATTAAATTACATTTGTGGAATACTTAGTACATAACAAAAACACACACACAAGGATCGTAATAGTTTAGTGTCTTTGGAAACTCGGAACGTAATCTTCTAATCGTGGTGAAAGATCTTCAATATCTCCCATAAATATCTTCCCTTTTTTTTACCTAAAACCTTTCTTTATATCCTGGGGAAAAGAAAACATAAAAGGGTGAGCTCAAATGCTCAGTAAGGGTAAACAAAAGAAATATAAATCTCATCGTATACACAAGCACATAAATTTTGGAAATCTTAACCTGCAAAAGAGATCATAATTTCATAACATGGGATAAATAATGGTAGTGAAATCTAATCACAATAATCATAACTTAAAACATGAAACTTTGTGGCATACACACATAATCATAGAGAATCTTTTCTTGTTAGTCAAGACTCATTGCCAGGACTATCTTAGTGGACAAAGTCCCTTTCTGAACCGAGTCACCCTCGTTCCAGTCCTGTTTCACTGAATCGGTATAACCTACCGTTCCAGCCCTATCTATCTCATGAGATATAAAATCTTTACCCAATGCATTGGAGGGAGATATAGGTCCCACCCATCTCATAATGATACCATTCTTATGTGTGCCACAAAATCTTAAAACATACATCATTGCATAACCCATGTAATAAAAATGGGAATCTTAAACATCGTGACATCATAAAACAATTCATATAAGATAAATGAATTCATAAAAAATATTGCCATCACAAAATAATAAAATCCATGTAATAATAGGGATATAAACAGAACCCTTTATTATCTTAGATGGAAAATAATTTTGATAAAACACTTGAACTCCATTCTTGAGGAAAATATCCTTTCTACTTCAAAAACACTTTTCATTTCTTAACATGTCATAAAATTATAACTAAAAGAAGTTGATTAAAAATAAACTTGAAAACTTGTAAAGGAATATTCTTGGAAATAATGTTTTAAAAATCCATTCATGTCGTATAAGTTAAAAAAAAACATTCTTCGTACTTTTTTCGGAAGAGTCAAAAAGTACCTCGTACGAAAAAAAATGACAAAAGATTCCTTTCATATCTTTTACAAAAAACTCATCGAAGGGTAAAATTGGTTATAAACTATTGTAGAAGGATGGAAATAATATTACATATTGAGGGAACGTGGATGTGGATGATAAAATACACCCCAGTAAATACCAAAGTATAAACAATCTCGGATAAAAAATGAGATTGTGATATTTCCCTTACCGTAGGTCCGATTTGCTTCGTATGTGTCCGAAACTCCTGTATAATGATTTAAATAATGTCATTGACTTATTAAAGAATCATATTCACTGTTATGATATCATATATGGTTCACTTATGACTTTATATTACCCGTTCTTTTGTAAATTCTATGTTAAAGAAGCGTTTTGGGTAAAATCGTCTCATTTGTCGTTCGTGTTTTTAACTTGTAATTATTCATATGATTACTTAGATCATGATTACTTAATTACAGAATATAAAACATGATTTATATATATATATTCAGAATATACATATATAATAAATCAGTAGATGGAAAGAAATACACCGTTCATGGAGACGGTAGTCCGTACGTACGCATGAACGCTGTTTTCGTTTCCTTATTGAATTGAATGGAATTAAGTAGATGACATACATATAAATATAAATAATTCCAGTATCATTATTAGGTCATATATTTTATTAGTACTTATTATATATACTTTATAATCATTCATGAATGGTTAATCATTGAGAATGAATCTCATCGCGTCGTGGAGACGGTAGTCCGTACGTACGCACGAGCGATGATATCATTCCCATGGTCGTGGAATTGTGTTGAAGTGTATGTATACTATTTCAGTATCAATATCACTTTATAATAATCACATATAGTTACTCATTACACCTTTATACCCATCCAATTAATGTGGTGGCGGAAAATAGATTACACCACGGCGTGGAGACGGTATTCCGTACGTACGCACGCGCGGTGATTTCCTTTTTCTGTAGGATGGATAGAAGGTTAATTAGAGTTTTTTCATATTTATAATAACATATCAGTATATAAGAAATACTGATGTTATTACTTTATCATGAAACAACTAAAGAAGAAGAAGTTGAAGAAGAAAGAAATTGAAAAAGATCGGTAATGGATATTACCTCTTTTTGACGCGCCTTTTCTTAGCCTCCACTTAAAGAACTAAGGATGGTCTTTGAAGAAGACCAGGACCTCTATGATGATACTAGGGAAGTGGAGAAGGGATTTTGGCAGGGTTTTGCCGAGCTTGAGTGCTCAAATTTGTGTGAGGAGGAGGGGGAGGAGGTTCCCTTTTATAAGGTAGGAGAGGGGCACCTTAGGAATATCTCAAAATATTATTTTATATTAAAGTCAAAATCGGTTTATAATGGTTCCAAAGGGTCTTATTTCGAAGCTAAAGTGGGGATGGGTCGAAATCCTATCAACCAATAGGATTTAGACAAGTTTAGGTTATTATTTTAACCTTATCAATTAGATTTAACTCTAAGTTAAATAATTTAACTTTTACCGTGTCTTTTTGTTTTCTTACACTATATGGTTAATAAACTTACTATAACATGCCAAACGAACCCCAAATTGTTTATTATTAATATATATATCCTTATCTAAGTCATTTGGCCGAACCTTAGATTTTTAGGAATAAAATAACAATTAATTATATAATATTTTATTTAAAAACTATTTTGTGTTAATTTTGACACTATTTGATATATGATTTTTGTGAAAGTCATAACAGAATTATATGTTCAAAAAAAGTTGATTAAATCAACACTAATATATCATAGTAACCTAGAAAATTAGTGTAATTCATAAAAAGTCTTAAATTACATTTATTTTGGTATTTATAATATCAATTATGTCAATATTTCATTAATAAGATAATTACTGCATCATCTTTGTGTAATAAATAAATTAAATTATTTGATGTCTAAAAATTACAAATAAAATACCATCATGTAGGAAATATTTTTATATTTCTAATGAATATTTACAATCGAATTTATCTTATGTACAACCCTATATTAAAAATGTTTTAGTAAATATACTTTGATTTTAACTCTTTTAACTCTTCTTTGAATTAAATAATAATAAATGTCCTAATCTAATCCAAGTGGGCCTAAATGATAATATTTTACACTTAAGGTTATTTTTGGTCGAGATACACTTGTCCAATAGAATTAGGACACGTGTTAGGGTAATATCAATATCATTCTTACCCTTATTTACCCTATTTACTTTTAACCGTGGTAAATAAAAGCAAAAAGTTACTATTCACCAAAAATTATTTTCATCTCATTGAACCAAATTTTATTTACTGACATCAACCGTGTCTCTCGGATTTTTAAAATTCCATTCACAGAAGCGGTAAAATTAAGTTTTATGAAAAATTCAGTTTTTTAACTACCACTTAGTAGTTTCACTATTCATCAAAAATTGATGTTTTTCAGAAAAATGCCAAAATTTCATCATAAGCTATATTTCATATTCCGAATTCAAAAATGAAGTCTATTTTACCAAATTAATAACATATAAGTTTCATTAATTAATTTTATAAGTAAATCCCGCTGTTAAAACAAATAGCGTGTTTTTAAGAAACAATATCTATCAAAAGATTGACACTTGATTATGTCTGGTTTAAATGTCAAATTACATTCAATGACCAAAATTGTATTAAATTGTAAAAATATATTCTAAATATACTTTAAAACCACTCAAATTAATAATTATCACTATTAATTATTTCGATTATAAAAGTTGTTTTTAATTATAATTTAGTAATTTTCACTATTCATCAGAATATGAAAGTTATCCGAAAAGTACCAAAATTTCACATTAGGCTAAATTCGATACTCCGAATCCAAAAATGAAGTCCATTTTGAGAGCTAAAATTTCTAAAATTTAAAAAGTGGTCATTACTATTCATAAGGGCTAGTTTTAATAATATTTTAATAGCATATCATTGTTTCGTGAAACTCAATATTGCGTACTACACACGCTATCGAGGAAGGTTGCGATTGCGTGTAATGCAAGGTAAGTCAAAGATGCGAGTTGTGCAAGCTCCTTTTTGTGTTGCGTACAACACAAGACATTAATTAAAAAGAATATTTTTCATAAAATCTCGGGCTGTTACATTCTACCCCCCTTAAAATGAATTTCGCCCTCGAAATTCGTCGGGGTTATAAATGGTTTACTATTCGAAAGTTTATTTAATATAAAAAAGGAATATCAAAACCAATCTTTAAAAAAAAAGTATGAAACGTAACGGTTACCCAAATAAACTAATCACTGGGTTTCCACATAGGTGAAAATATGGATATGGAGGAGAAATCTAACCATCATGTTCTAATGGAGAGTGGTAGAGAACATGGCTATGGAAAAGCCAGTAATCACAAAGCCATAAATTTGTGACGATCTAAGGTACCATCTAATTCATCAGATATAAGATCACTAGGACAACATTTTTGGTTTTCAAGATCATTTCCCTAAAGTTAAAGAATTTGAATTAGAATAAATACTTACTTTATGTTGGTACAACCTCACTGTTGTTCGAGCCTTTAACAATTTCAACTTCATCTCTTAAATAAATGAAGTTGAATTTGTTATTCGTGAAGTGTTAGCAGATCATGTGATAGAATGACGGGTCATTCCATCTGTCTCAAAAGGTTAGCAAAAAGTATATACATAAGTCGATCTATAGTGAGATTAATCATATATGGTTCCAAAAATGGGCTTATACTTCATATATCATACTGCTTAATATAATAAAACTAGTTTCTACTAAATAGGGACTTCCTGTAGGCCAGTGGTAGGCGATAAAGGCCAGTCGCACTTCGGTTGTGGGTTCGATTCCCACAGCCTTGTCCGAAGCGATGGGCTGTCGCCCGTCCTGCAGGTTGTCCTTTTTCTAAAACTACATTACTATAACATCACATAAAAAAAAGTTCTATACTTAAACAATACTAACTTATGGTTAACATAATCCATTACAATCTTTAGGCTTATCTAAAATACTTCGGTCCAAGCTCATAGTATAAAGAAAATGATTACTTGAAATGTCGTCAACCAAGCATGTGAATACCATTATTTATCCCCCATATATCTTGTTGGTCACATTCCAATCATGTGAATACCTTAATGATGTATTCTCTTGAAAAAAAATGAATACCCATTAAACCTTAGTGAAAACATGAATGCTGTCAAAAGTTAACTCTTTCCACATACAAAAATCCAAAAATTCTATATACTCAAACCATGATATAACCTTCTCCTTATATCAGTCATGAGCTCATGAATACTATGAAACATTTAATTTTCTCCTTATCCCTTCATTATGCGCATATCATCTACATTCCAAAAATATCTGAATAACCTTTCATGAATACTGGTAACATTAATCAGACAACAATGTAACAATCCTTACATGTCTCTTTAATCCATAGTACCATGAGATTACTTATACAACATTACACATGATAAACATGTAATCATTCCACTACATTCTTAAAACATTGACCGAGCTTCAACAATTCTTTCATCTCACATATCATTTGTAGTCTCTTCATCATCATCCACATAAATACTTCCCATACGACCATACTGATTATCTTCATGAGACTTTCCCTTAGGGCATTGGTTTGCATAATGCCCGCACATTCCACATTTAAAACATTTAACCATTGTTGATGTCGTAGCAATACCATTATCCTCATCCATGTTGTTAACTGAACCTTTTCCTTTGAATTTACTTGCTTTGTGTCCTTCTTTTCCACACCCAAAGAATCTTCCAGTTCCTTTGAAACATTCTCCTTGATGCCTCTTCCCACAAGATTTACATAGGGGAAATTGAACTTTCTTTCCTCTATGATCATCATGAAACTCCATCTTTCTCTTATTAGCCGAGTCAGGAAACTTACCAAATTTTACTTTATTGATCATATTATGAGATTACTGATTCGGCATAATAATGATGTTTGGAATTCCAAATCCCATTTCATTATGAAGAATATCATTCCATTGTCTATCATATCCTCCATTATCGTGAATCATCTTGTTTCCAACCATTTTCTAAAACCCAAAAAAGAATAGTGTGAGAGGCAAAAATCATACTAGGGAAAAGAACATAATAAAGGGGAAGTAACTTCAATATCTAACATCTTAGGTTTAATTCTATGATCTTTAGCGTAATTATAGTACTATAACCTATACGTATACTTAACCTTAGGGACATCCCTAGACATACCTTAGAAATATCTCTAGGGATCTCACTAAAGTTCTCGCATCCTAGTTTCCAAAGGTTGACTAAACCTTTCCTCTGATACCAACTGTAATGGTATGGAATTACTTCCAGTGGAATATAATTGATACCTATCAGGGCACTCCATGGGCGGCTACACCCCCTGGGCGGGACAAACCACCATCCCCAGTGGCAGCCATTTCCTCATGAAGCCCTTGGGCGGAGAGCCATGCTTCGTCCAACGCTCACATGTGAGAGTTCCCAAGGATCAGATACATTCCTACCTCCTTTGCCTCTGATACCAACTGTAGAGACTCTAATCTTGACGTACATGGACATTAAATTACATTTGCGGAATACTTAGTACATAACAAAAACACACACACAAGGATCGTAATAGTTTAGTGTCTTTGGAAACTCGGAACGTAATCTTCTAATCGTGGTGAAAGATCTTCAATATCTCCCATAAACATCTTCCCTTTTTTTTACCTAAAACCTTTCTTTATATCCTGGGGAAAGGAAAACATAAAAGGGTGAGCTCAAATGCTCAGTAAGGGTAAACAAAAGAAATATAAATCTCATCGTATACACAAGCACATAAATTTTGGAAATCTTAACCTGCAAAAGAGATCATAATTTCATAACATGGGATAAATAATGGTAGTGAAATCTAATCACAATAATCATAACTTAAAACATGAAACTTTGTTTCATACACACATAATCATAGAGAATCTTTTCTTGTTAGTCAAGACTCATTGCCAAGACTATCTTAGTGGACAAAGTCCCTTTCTGAACCGAGTCACCCTCGTTCCAGTCCTGTTTCACTGAACCGGTATAACCTACCGTTCCAGCCCTATCTATCTCATGAGATATAAAATCTTTACCCAATGCATTGGAGGGAGATATAGGTCCCACCCATCTCATAATGATACCATTCTTATGTGTGCCACAAAATCTTAAAACATACATCATTGCATAACCCATGTAATAAAAATGGGAATCTTAAACATCGTGACATCATAAAACAATTCATATAAGATAAATGAATTCATAAAAAATATTGCCATCACATCATAATAAAATCCATGTAATAATAGGGATATAAACAAAACCCTTTATTATCTTAGATGGAAAATAATTTTGATAAAACACTTGAACTCCATTCTTGAGGAAAATATCCTTTCTACTTCAAAAACACTTTTCATTTCTTAACATGTCATAAAATTATAACTAAAAGAAGTTGATTAAAAATAAACTTGAAAACTTGTAAAGGAAGATTCTTGGAAATAATGTTTTAAAAATCCATTCATGTCGTATAAGTTAAAAAAAAACATTCTTCGTACTTTTTTCGGAAAAGTCAAAAAGTACCTCGTACGAAAAAAACGACAAAATATTCCTTTCATATCTTTTACAAAAAACTCATCGAAGGATAAAATTGGTTATAAAATATTTTAGAAGGATGGAAATAATATTACATATTGAGGGAACGTGGATGTGGATGATAAAATACACCCCAGTAAATACCAAAGTATAAACAATCTCGGATAAAAAATGAGATTGTGATATTTCCCTTATCGTAGGTCCGATTTGCTTCGTATGTGTCCGAAACTCCTGTATAATGATTTAAATAATGTCATTTACTTATTACAGAATCATATTCACTGTTATGATATCATATATGGTTCACTTATGACTTTATATTACCCGTTTTTTTGTAAATTCTATGTTAAAGAAGCGTTTTGGGTAAAATCGTCTCATTTGTCGTTCGTGTTTTTAACTTGTAATTATTCATATGATTACTTAGATCATGATTACTTAATTACAGAATATAAAACATGATTTATATATATATATTCAGAATATACATATATAATAAATCAGTAAATTGAAAGAAATACACCGTTCATGGAGACGGTAGTCCGTACGTACGCATGAACGCTGTTTTCGTTTCCTTATTGAATTGAATGGAATTAAGTAGATGACATACATATAAATATAAATAATTCCAGTATCTTTATTAGGTCATATATTTCATTAGTACTTATTATATATACTTTATAATCATTCATGAATGGTTAATCATTGAGAATGAATCTCATCGCGTCGTGGAGACGGTAGTCCGTACGTACGCATGAGCGATGATATCATTCCCATGGTCGTGGAATTGTGTTGAAGTGTATGTATACTATTTCAGTATCAATATCACTTTATAATAATCACATATAGTTACTCATTACACCTTTATACCCATCCAATTAATGTGGTGGCGGAAAATAGATTACACCACGGCGCGGAGACGGTATTCCGTATGTACGCACGCGCGGTGATTTCCTTTTTCCGTAGGATGGATAGAAGGTTAATTATAGTTGTTTCATATTTATAATAACATATCAGAATATAATAAATACTGATGTTATTACTTTATCACGAAACAACTAAATAAGAAGAAGTTTAAGAAGAAAGAAATTGAAAAAGATCGGTAATGGATATTACCTCTTTTTGACGCGCCTTTTCTTAGCCTCCACTTAAAGAACTAAGGATGGTCTTTGAAGAAGACCAGGACCTCTATGATGATACTAGGAAAGTGGAGAATGGATTTTGGCAGGGGTTGGCCGAGCTTGAGTGCTCAAATTGGTGTGAGGAGGAGGGGGAGGAGGTTCCCTTTTATAAGGGAGGAGAGGGGCACCTTAGGAATATTTCAAAATATTATTTTATATTAAAGTCAAAATCGGTTTATAATGGTTCAAAAGGGTCTTATTTCGAAGCTAAAGTGGGCATGGGTCGAAATCCTATCAAACAATAGGATTTAGACAAGTTTAGGTTATTATTTTAACCTTATCAATTAGATTTAACTCTAAGTTAAATAATTTAACTTTTACCGTGTCTTTTTGTTTTCTTACACTATATGGTTAATAAACTTACTATAACATGCCAAACGAACCCCAAATTGTTTATTATTAATATATATATCCTTATCTAAGTCATTTGGCCGAACATTAGATTTTTAGGAATAAAATAACAATTAATTATATAATATTTGATTTAAAAACTATTTTGTGTCAATTTTGACACTATTTGATATATGATTTTTGTGAAAGTCATAACAGAATTATATGTTCGAAAAAAGTTGATTAAATCAACAATAATATATCATAGTAACCTAGAAAATTAGTTTAATTCATAAAAAGTCTTAAATTACATTTATTTTGGTATTTATAATATCAATTATGTCAATATTTCATTAATAAGATAATTACTGCATCATCTTTGTGTCATAAATAAATTAAATTATTTGATGTCTAAAAATTACAAATAAAATACCATCATGTAGGAAATCTTTTTATCTTTCTAATGAATATTTACAATCGAATTTATCTTCTGTACAACCCTATATTAAAAATGTTGTAGTAAATATACTTTGATTTTAACTCTTTTAACTCTTCTTTGAATTAAATAATAATAAATGTCCTAATCTAATCCAAGTGGGCCTAAATGATAATAATTTACACTTAAGGTTATTTTTGGTCGATATACACTTGTCCAATAGAATTAGGACATGTGTTAGGGTAATATCAATATCATTTTACCCTTATTTACCCTATTTACTTTTAACCGTGGTAAATAAAAGGAAAAAGTTACTATTCACCAAAAATTATTTTCATCTCATTGAACCACATTTTACTTACTGACATCAACCGTGTCTCTCGGATTTTTGAAATTCCATTCACAGAAGCGGTAAAATTAAGTTTTATGAAAAATTCAGTTTTTTAACTACCACTTAGTAGTTTCACTATTCATCAAAAATTGATGTTTTTCAGAAAAATGCCAAAATTTCATCCTAAGCTATATTTCATATTCCGAATTCAAAAATGAAGTCTATTTTACCAAATTCATAACATAGAAGTTGCATTAATTAATTTTATAATTAAATCCCGCTGTTAAAACAAATAGCGTGTTTTTAAGAAACAATATCTATCAAAAGATTGACACTTGATTATGTCTGGTTTAAATGTGAAATTACATTCAATGACCAACATTGTATTAAATTGTAAAAATATATTCTAAATATACTTTAAAACCACTCAAATTAATAATTTATCACTATTAATTATTTCTATTATAAAAGTTGTTTTTAATTATAATTTAGTAATTTTCACTATTCATCAGAATATGAAAGTTATCCGAAAAGTACCAAAATTTCACCTTAGGCTAAATTCGATACTCCGAATCCAAAAATGAAGTCCATTTTGAGAGCTAAAATTTCTATAATTTAAAAAGTGGTTATTACTATTCATAACGGCTAGTTTTAATAATATTTTAATAGCATATCATTGTTTCGTGAAACTCAATATTGCGTACTACACACGCTATCGAGGAAGGTTGCGATTGCGTGTAATGCAAGGTAAGTCAAAGATGCGAGTTGTGCAAGCTCCTTTTTGTGTAGCTTACAACACAAGAAATTAATTAAAAAGAATATTTTTCATAAAATCTCGGGCTGTTACATTTGCCAAGTATGTTTTAACTTGTTATTTTTTCCTATTACATAGATCATGATTAAATGATATAAAAAAATAAAAAAGGATTTTAATATCATATATATCTATTATAAAATATTTATAATAATCCATAAAATTTTGAGATAAGAAATTAAATGCACCATTCAGTAGATGATACACCAAACATATGCATGAATACTACTTCTATTTCTTTATCTTATTTAAAAGAAATATAATTAAATTATATATATATATATATTATAATTACATTATAATATTTATGTCATATATGTCACATATTATTATTAAAATTCTTCTTTATATGTCCTATGTATAGTGCGAATGAGTCACACTGCTTTGGGGAGGCAGTAGTCCATACATCCACCAACGATGTTTTCACATCCCCAAAAAATGGAACACATAAAGGTATGCATTATATAATAATTATATAATAATTAATAAATTATTAATATAATATATTTATCATATATAAATATCATTTAAATCATAATTCTAATCATGAGAGGTTGTAAAGGAAGAACAAACAATCATCATTTCGTGAGGTGATAGTTCACCGTACACAAAAATGGTAAGTTAATTACCCATTAGATGGATGTATTTGTTAGTGTAAGTAAAAAACAGAATAAAAATATATCAATATATTTATGATATTGATTTTATTATATTATCATGGAATAAAAATATTTTTGCGAGTGTAGAATTAAAATAAAACAAAAGAGTTTCCAGAAGGATGTTACATCTTATTCGGGAAACTCCTACTGGTTTGCACCAAAGGGATTAATTAGATGGATTTATGGACAAGGATGGGCTTATTTTTTTTTATAGAATTGACCCTGTTATTTTATTTTATAATACTTTGGGAGATTAAAATGGATTTAGTGGTGTGAAAAAGTGGGAGGGTTGTGTTCCTTTTTATAGTGGAGGATGGGTGGCATTGTTGTAAATTATTATAAGAGGGAATTAAACCCCCATTTTCACTATGAAACGTGGATCCAATAATATGAGAAATATGAGAAAAGGTAGAATCATTTCAATATATTTTAAAAAATTTTCTTTTGTACAAGTTTCTATGTCAATTTATATCATAAGTTTAAGGTTTAGTGGCTTGTTAAGCTAATTTTTCTCTTAATCTCCAAAATTAATTTTAATTACTTTCACTAATAGTTTTGGTGAAAACTAAGTTAACATTATTATATATTATAAATTATTCTTATTATAAATATGTATTCCAATTTTTAAAATTACAATCATTTAAGTGGTAGAAATTAATTTGAATTTAATCCTACAGATAGGACGACAAAGAAGATTTTTAAATTGAACTGTTAAAAAAGTTACTACATTTTTTTTACAATTTCAATGTTAAATTTATTAAAATATCCTAAATAATATTAATAGGTATTATGTTGGTCTAAATATACATTTAAACCAATCAAATATATAATTTAACCTTATAAATAAATTATAAAAGAGAAGTTTTTAATTAAAATTCTACATTTTCACTATTCATCAAAATATGAAACGTCACAGAAAAAACAAAAAATTCATGTTAAGATAATTTTTATATATTGATATTAAAATTGAAGTTTATTTTTAAAATATAATTTAAAAATTTTTTAAAAAATTTATTTAAAATATGTTCACCATGAAAATTGATGTTTATTTTTTACAATTTCAAAGTTAAATTTATTAAAAATATTTTATTTAATATATAACATATATATTTTATTAATATAATTATCTAAATATAATAATTTAATGTATTAGGATAAAACACCTTAGCGAGAATAAAAACATTTCCTTTATATTTTATTGTTTTTTATATTCATTTCTAATTAATTGGAAATGAGTGAATAAATTTAATATTTTCATAAACCATATATTTTAATAATATAGTTAAAAATATTCATAACAGTTAATTTAACGGTTATGTTATATCTTATTATATTAAATAATAATGTTTTATCAATATATTTCAGTTCGGTAAACCATTATCTTTCCTATAACACATGTCATCGAAGAAAGTTATTGTTGCGTGTGACGCAAGATAACTCAATATTGTTTATATTTTGAGCTATACCATAGATTTAATTTATTTAAAATATTAAATATGTTATAATGTATTGGTATATTATATTACCTTACATGCATGGTGTTTCATGTCAGACACAATATTGATTATGATGTTCTTACATTAGAATTTCAAGGCATTACATTCTCCTCACAATAAATAAATTATGTCCTATAAATTTAAAATAATACTTGTTAATTTTTTGATATTTCCTATGCTGAAATAAAAAATCATGAGAAGGTTTCATAAACCATCCTATAGAATATAGATAATGGGAATAAAAAAGTTCATATAGACTAACATATAACTAGGTCTCTAAGTAGGAAAAAAATAGTAGAAGGTAAAGATGAATTCATAGAGGAAAAGAAAAATATTTATAGGGAGTTATTGAGGTCATCGATCATAAACATGTGAATGATTAGTGGAATATTGAGGTCCTCATAATAAAAAATCTCCAATGATTTAAAAGAACACCAGTTCAACAAAAATTAAGGTATTAGGAAAACTTCTTTGTTTTAATAAACTTTTCCTAATATAGAGGAATTGTTTTATTGACCATGAATATAGGGAAATATATTAAAATTATAGGTTACAATTTCATAAGAACAATTCCATATTTTGGTTTTGCTTCAATAAATTTTAAATTCTCCCATTACTTCATGAAAAGGATATCCAAAAATAAACTTTGATTCCTAAAGCACTAAAATAAATATTAACAAACTGTAAGGCCTATAATAGATTGAAAATCCTAACTATTTCACTATAACTATTTTACAAAGTCAATATTGTTAATACATTAATCTATAAACCATAAATTAAACACTATTGGTTCATCATTAATTTTTAATCATCAAATTATTTTACAAGAAACAATGACATATTAACCATGAAATCGGGTAGGCTAGTGGTAGGCATGAAAACCTTATCTCCCTTCAGTCATGGGTTCAATTACCACTTCCTTTCCAGACCTGATGGGTGGTCACCTGACATATAGGGTTTCCTTTTCTAAAACTATAGGGACCTAACCCCAGATATCTTGAGTCCAATGTCTGCTATAAATTACATTAGCATGATTACAAGGAATCAAGCCCCAAAGGACTCATCATTTTAGTAGTCTTGGTAAACCACATAAATGAATGAGTATCTAATTAAAAATGAATACACTAATAACAAAAGATTTTTTTATTTATAAATAAAAATCTTCAAGGATAGGTCTAATACATCTAGTAAATTCCTATATATCATTAATAGTATGCTTATTAGATTCCTAGGGAAAGAAAACAAATATTGGAGTGCTCAAATTCTCAATAAAAAATATAACAGAAAAAATAATAGATAAATGAGAATAATAAATATATAAAGGTTAATAACTGAAAACACATGACTTGTAATCAATAAACTAAATGGAATTATATAAGAAATATGGAAATCTAATAACAAGAAATATATTCCATTAAAATAACAAGATAAGGTTATATTAGTATAAAATGTTAGGAAACTGAAACCCATGCCATTTATTCAATAAACTAAAAATTAAATGTATCTATATATATTTCGACTCCTAATCTCATGGATGAATAATAAAATAATAATGAGAATTAAATGCATCCTTAGATATGTCGACACAAAATCTCATGGATGAATAATATTATAATATAATTGAAGGAAATGCCTAATTATTGGACGCCATGTTTCCTAGGTACATGATACCTTTACCTTCAAGACATTTTACATGATAGTTTCCAAAAATGTAGGTTAAATACCCATATAAGGTATCTAACCAAATGACTCATCCCATAAGACTACCGATGCATCGAGGGGCTACCTATAACTAGACCTCTCTTGTGTCGTACAAGTCCAAAACATTCCTCATCTATCAAATAACCAATTTAACGATGTAGGTTATCAAATATCTATATTGGGTAAAGAATATAGAATTATAAATATTTTCCCAAATAGTAAAATAAATACCAAAGTAGACATAATATTTAAAATTGTATATAGTTTAGGTAATAATATCTATGATAAATGATATGGATGATTAGGGGAAATTTAATGAGCATAAGAGATTAAATATTTCTTAAGGACTAGAAAATAAATCAATTAAGTAAATGTGAATAATATCCTTCTCCAAATCAATAATAAACCATACAATGGACTAATAAGGATGGTATCAATACAAAATATCCCAAGTGATGTAAAATAGAGGGTTATTGTGATTGATGAAATAACAAATTAACTTATAAAAATATTATTGAGTAAAAATATCCTTTTATTTTGATAAAAAATTTGAAAATATTTTTCATTTAAAATACATTTAAAATAAACTTTTAAAATAATCATTCAAAACATGAGAAGGAGGATTCAATGAAATGACATTGAATAAATCTATACATGTTGTACGATGTAAAACTAATATTGTATTTGTATGGTAAAAGGGTAGAAAATTCCTCATTAGGAATGAAACAAGTATATTCCTTTGAATTCATTGGTAAAATAAAAAAGGGTAAAAATTTCTTTACCAAATCATTTAAAAATCATTTTTAAAACCTTTTAATAAAACATAGTTTTTATAAGTAAACAGGTTCTCCAACTAAAGTGAGAAATAAATTCAAGTTTTCTTAAAAACATTTTATAAAACACATTAAGTACCAAAGAGTGGAAAAATAGTACTAATAAATGAAAAAATTCATGAGTAAATATATGATAATGAATGTATTATTAATAAATGGTTATGTAATTTTGTCAAAAGGAAATTCCATTGTAGGATCATTAGGATTAGTCTTGAGGAAAATAATCATTAAACATTCCAAAGTGTCCCATACCACTTTGAATAATTTTTAAATCATAAACCTTATAAAATAATAATATTAAATAGAATTATTAAATACCAATAATTAATATTAAATCATGATATAATTGATAAAAATTGTCAGTAGATACACAACACAAAAGATGTAAGTAGCGAACATGACATTTATCTCACAGATGTGAAAAGTGAGATGAGTATCCATTACACATGAATCGAAAGACCCAAAAGTGATTATAATAAAATGAAACATCTAAATAACATTATGATAAATGAATTCATGATATAAAATATCAATTTAAGTAGTAGTTACACCACACAATAGAAGTAAGTGTTGAATATGAAATTTATCTCAAAAAAGTAAAAACTGAGATGGAAATCCTTACGTGGAATTTTATATCTAGTGAACATACTTTAAATTCATATATAATAAACTTATGTTAATTTTATACATGATAAAGAAAAATTTTCATTTTTATAGTTAATTTTATTTCAATTATTACCATTTTGTGTAAAACTAAATAAATAATTAATTTTACGTTAGGTGTTTTTGACAAAATTCAGTTTATGTGTCAAAACATCTATTGTTTGTAAAGTATGTTTAATGATGTCTAACATGACCAGAATAATAACCATGAAATAATTATCATATTTATAATTCAATTATTATTTTAAAATCAATAATTAAATATGTCTATGAAAAATGAGAACATGTTACAATCATAGAGACGGTAGGCCGTATGTATGAAAAAGTAAAATTCCCATTTTTAAATGATCATTGTGGAAAGAAGAAAAGTAACTAAAATATTTAAATAAATATAATTATAATACTATTTAATCATACATAATTATATATATAATTATGTGATGTAAAAGGAACCACATCGTGTCAAGGAGGAGGTAGTTCACACATCCCCGAACGACGTTATCACTTTTTATGTGTGTGAAGGGGTAATAATGAAAATGATTTATATATATAGTATATTTCCATAAAGGAAATTATGTCATGAAATTAATATATATTCTATTTATTTCTCATATTTTTAGTTATAAATATCATTTATGCATTCCATGTATTGTGTCCCTGAATCACATCACTTCGAGGGAGTGGTAGTCCACACATCCTCAAACGATGTTATCATAATAACATAAAATGGAATGTATTAAATGTTTGTGTAATAAAAGGATTATAGAAGTATAAAGAAAAAAATATCATATATCACATATATAAATAGATTTTCTATCATAATGGCCACCATGAGAGGCTATAAAGGATAATTGAACAATCATCATTTCATGAGGCAGTAGTTTTCTGTACACAGAAATAATGTGTTTTCTTCCATTAGATGGAGGTGTGGGTATGTTTAGGTATAAATATTGACATAAAACCATACTAGTATAATCATTATACTTATAGTTTTGTAAAAAAAATAGAAAAATGTTATTTTAGTGGGTGTAGAATGGAAATGAATCTAAAAATATTGAGTGAAGACGTTACCTCTTAATCGGGTAACATCTTTTTATTTAAACCAAAATGAATAAATGGAATGTATTCTTCCAAACGGTAGGCTTATAAATAATGTTTAGGTATTTTTGGTGACTATTTGGGATGATATTTTCTGAATATAAGAGTTTTTATATGTGTGAGGAATGGGTAGAGGTGGTTTCCTTTTGAAGAGAAGGAAAAAGACTCAATTGGTATTCTTGAAAATAAGTTAGGTGTTCACATGTTATCACAAAATAAAATCCAAAAACAAACCACCCAAACTCAATAAGGGAAGTTTCATGTCCAATATATGGATATAAAATGGGTTTTGTATAATTGGATATGTTTTTTGAACCCTTAAACTTAGTGGTTTAGTCCATTTTTAATCCTAATTACACCTTAATCACAGTAATTAATTTTAATCACTTTAACTAATAATTTTTGTCAAAAATTAGGTTTATCTTATTATAAAAATAATATTGTCATGATTATAATGGTTGATATTTTATTTTAAAAATTAAAATCAAAAAAGTGAAAAAATTAGGATTAATGCTAATCTTGCAGACAGACAAATTAACTGATTTTAGTAGAAAAATGTTTAAAAGACTGTTATATTGTTATATTAAATTTAAAAATTTAAGTTGACTCTAATGAACTAAATTTTATCAATAAATTTATAATTTATCCAATTTTACTTTAAAAAAAATTTATAATATAATTTTACATTAATAATTATTTAAATGAAAAGGAAGTTTTTAATTAAAATGTAGTATTTATCAATAATTACCAATGAATGATGTTTTTTAGAAAAATCCCAAAAAATAATAATAAGATATTTTTTCATTGTAAATTTCAAAATGAAGTTTATTTTATCAAATTAAATTCATAAATTTAGAGAAATTAAAAATTAAAATAGGTTCACTATTAAAAGGTGGTAAAAATGCCTGAATAAAATTATAGGTTTTTATGTGGAATACTGGGTTTTCCCTTTTCTTATGATTATCAAATCTAGTGGATGAATATAAAAAATAATTTATTAAATATAGAACATATATATTACATTAATATCATCGACCTAGTTTAATTAATTTAATATATTAGGGGAAAATAACATTGTGAGTATAAAAATAGTTTTATATTAAAATATCTTTTAATATACAATTGATTCTTATATTCATTTTTAATTTATTTGTAACCAACTTTTATGTTTTCTAAACAAAATATTTTCATAATTTAGATAATATTATTCATAATATCTACTTTATATCTTATTATATTAAATAATAATGTTTTAATTATAGATTGTTTCTCAGTAATACTCGGTATTACGTATAGCACAAGCTATCAAAAAAGGCCACTTTTCCTTGTAATATAAGATATAGAAGAAGGTGTTTGTTTCATATGATGTACTCTAACTCAATGATGTAGGCATTGTGAGCTAACTCGGTGTTTCATGCATTTAAATATATAGAATATTTTATAAATAATATATTAACATAAAGTATATGGATACTATATTACCTTACTCGCTTGCTATCACATGTCATACATGCTATCAAACACAAGGTTCTTACCATAATTTTTGGGGCGTCACATTATCCCCACCTTATTTAAATTACATCCTCAAAATTTAAAATCAATCATGGTGATAGATTGTTTGACACTTCCTATGCTTCACATCCCACATCATGATAAGGGTTCATAAGTCATCCTCTATAAAATAGAAAATGGAATGTACAAAGGTCACATGGAATACCATGTAACTAGGTTTCTAAGTATGAGAACATTAGTGTAAATTTGAGATATATACTTTGAGAAAATGTTTAAATATTTTTACAGAGTGAATGAGGTCATTAATTACAAAAAAGTGAATGATCAATGGAATGTTTATGCCTCAAAGACATAAATCTTTAATGATTTATAAATCCCTTTGTTTAATAGAAATATAGGTATTTGGATGTTATTTTTATTTTTAATTAATTTTACTAATGTTGGGTAATTCAATAATATAACTAAATATTCTTACATGAAAGGTTTCAATTTCATATAAATAGCCCTAACTTTTGGTTGTACTTTGATCAATTTTTAATTCATCCCTTTTCAATTGAAAATTAATTACCAACAATGAATTATTTTTATGCCAGAAGCACTAAATGAAACTTTTAAAGGATCATAATGAATATAAAAGAGTGAAAATTCTTACATTTTGTCTTTAAATATCTCCCAAAATAAATATGGTTAAAAAATTAATTTATAATATACATAAGTGTTACTATTGGTTCATAATAAATATATATTCTCTAAAATTTTTAACTAAAAAAATTAAAATTAACAAGGAAATTGAATATATCAATGGTTGGCGTGAAGCCCTTATTATCCTTTGGTCATGGGTCCATGTCCCGTGGCCTTGCCAAATTTGATTGGTTATTTCCCATATTATAAGTTTTTTATTTTCAAAAACCATAATAATATAACTTGAAAATATTAATATGATGGAAATCCTTGAAATTAGGTTAATATATAAATAGCATTTTAACTATGGTTTTCAATATAACCTCAATAAATAAACACCTCATCCATTTTATTTCCGTATAGGTCCTTCCTTAGTCTAGGGTTTATATATAATATCATTAGTTATATTTCTAAATCATGATACCATATATTAAATCTAAACCTCCTTAGGTTTAACATAAGTTATTTATTATGTATTCAAATCCTTCATAATGGTTTTTAATGAAAAAGTTGACTATCCTATGAATATCCCCTGGGCGTGTCAAATTAGGTGCGTAGTAAGGCTCATTGTCATGTACCAGGTTACCCCGAGTCAAGCCCGAAACACCTTTTTGGAGTTGTTACTCCTAGGTATATTTGTTCCAGAACTACACCCACTTATAGTATCCAGATAAATATTTATTTCTAGGAAGACCCACATAATCTCTACATTACCAAAATTCTAGGGGTTTATTCTATACTTATCCTCAAACTCTACCTTAGGTTTATAATCTCTAATCTAGGTTTTCTTAAATCTAGTTCCCTAGGATACTAATAATGTTCATTTTATACCAACTGTAGCGACCTAGACCCAGATATCCTGATCCTGATATCAAATATAAATTATATTGGAATGATTAAAAATAATATACCCTGAAGGACAGATCAGATTAGTTTTCTTCGTAAACCAGATACACAAATGAGTATTTAATTAAAAATTATTGCACTAATTAGATTTTTTTATTTATAAATAAATAGCCTTGAGGATAACTATAATCCATCTAGTAAATTTATGTATATATTTAATAGTACTTTTCTTGGATTCCTTGGTAAAGAAAGATAATAAGAGTGAGCTCAAATTCTCAGCATGGAAAAATATATCAGAAAAAATAATGAATAAATGAGAATAGTCAATATGAAATGGTAAATACCGAAAAAAACATACTATGTAATCAAAAAACTGAATGTAAGTACGTAAGCAATATGGAATGTTAATAAATGAAATACATTTCATTAAAATAACTATATAAGGTAGTATCAATGTGGAATGTTAAGAAACTAAAACATATTATATTTATTAAATAAACTAAAAATGAAATGTATCCATATATATGTCAATGAATTATCTCATGGATGAATAATAAGTTAATCCTTAAAATTAAATGCATCCATAAATATGTCGACGTAGAATCTCATGGATGAGTAGTATATGAATATAAATGATATAAATTTCTCATTATTGGATGCCATGCTTCCCAAGTACAAGGTACCTTTACTATTAATACCTTTAATAAGATGGTTTAAAAAGTGTAGTGTAAAAACCCATCTAAAGTGGCTATCCAAATGACTCATCCAATGAGACTATTGATGCATCGAGGGGCTATCTATAATAGGACCCACCCGTGTCATACCAGCCCAAAACATTTATCATCTATCAAAAAATCTATTTAACAATGTGCCTTATAAAATATCAATATGGAGTAAGGAATATAAAATTATCAATACCTTACCAAATAGTCAAATAACTACCAAAGTAGACACCGTATGTAAAATGGTATATGGTGTAGGAAATAATAATATACATGATAAACAATAAGGATAATTAGAGGAAATTCAATGATTATACAAGTTTTAATATTTCATGGGGACTCAAAAATAAATCATGGAAGTGAATGTGGATATGATTTTTAGCCAAATCAAGAATAAACCATCCAAAGGAAGAATTTGGATGGTATCAATTCAACAACTCCCAAGTGGAGTAAAATATAGGGTTGTTGTTATTGATGAAAAAAAATATTAACTTAAAAAAATATTATTGTGGAAAAATATACTTTTTTTGATAAACCTTTTGAAAATATTTTTTTTATTGAAAATCCATTTTAAATACATTTTTAAAATAATCCATCTAAAAATGAGAAGTATGCTTCAAAAAACGATGGTGGATAAATTTGAACATGTCGTATGAGGTAAAAAGAATATTCCATTTTTTACAGTAAAAGGATAGAAAATTCATTGTTAGGAATGAATCAAGAAGATTCCTTTTAAAAAATTAGTAAAAGACAAAAAGAGTAATTTTTTTTACCAAATCATTTTAAAATCATCTTTGTAAACCTTTAAATAAAACATGGTATTTAGATGAAAACAGGTTCTCTAAATAAATAGAGAAGTAATGTTGGGTTTTCTTAAAAATATTTTCTAAAACACATTGAGTACCAAAGAGAGTAAAAATGTTACTAATACATGAAAATGCATATGAATAACCAGAGGATAATTAATAGTTTATTTAAAAATGGTTATGTAATTTTTTAAAGGAAATTCCATTTAAAGATCATTAGAATTGGACTTGAGGAAAATAATATTTAAACATTACAATGTGTCCCACACCACTTTGAAACATTTTTAAATAGTAAAACTCATGAAAGAATAATATTAGATTAAATTATTAGGTATAATTAATTAAAAATAATTTTTGATATAATATATAAAAATGGGAAGTAGATACACTACACAAAAGATGTAAGTAGTGAACATTACATTTATCCCACAAATATGAGAAGTGAGATGAGAATCCCTTAAACATGAATCCAAAGACCCAAAAGTGATTATCATCCAATAAAAAACCTAAATTTCTTGAATATAAATGAATTAATTATATAATATATAACTTCAGGTAGTAGGTACACCCCATAATATAAGTAACTAGTGAATACGACATTTATCTTATGAATGTAAAAAGTGTGATGAAAATCTGTACCTTGCGTTTATTTTTGGGTGAACATACTTTAAATTTCTGTATAATAATATTATTTTAATTTTATAATTTATTCATAAACTTTTTCATTTTTATAATTACTTTTATTTCACTTATTACCATGTTGTGTACAACTACATAAACAATTAGTTTTACGTTAGGTGTTTTTGACCAAATTCAATTTAAGTGTCAAAACTGCTATTGTTGGTCAACTATGGTTAATTGAGTCATTATATAACATCTACAGAATAATAAAAATGAACTAATTATCATATTTATAAGTCAATTTTACTTCTAAAATCAATCATTAAATACTGATAGAAAAAATGAGAATATGTTACAATCATGGAGATGGTAGGCCGTATGTATGCATGAGTAACATTCCCATTTTTAAATGATTGTTGTGGAAAGAAGGTAATGAAATAAAATATTAATATAATTATAATTATATTATTATATAATAAAATATAATTATATATAGAACTATGTGATGTAAAAGGAATAACAGCGTGTCGAGGAGGTGGTGGTCCACACGTCTACAAACAATGTTATCACGTTTTATATGTGGGAAGGGGTAATAATGAATATGATATATATAGAATATTTATAGAAAAATAATTATTTCATAAATATAATATATATTTTTTTATGTCTCATATTTTTAGTTATATCCATCATTCATACATTCCATGTATCGTGTGAACGAATCACGTCGCTTTGAATGGGCGGTAGTCCACACTTCCTCAAACAAAGTTATCATATTAACATAAAATTAAAAGTATTACATGTATGTGGTATAAAAGGAAAAAATAATTATAATACACAATGAATTTAATATATAATACATATAAATATAGTGTAAATCAAAATGTCCATAATGAGAGGTGGTAAAGGATAATTAAACAATCATCGTTTCGTGAGGTAGTAGTTCACTATACACAGAAACAATTTGTTTGCTTCAATTAGATGGAAGCGTGTGTAATTTTAGGTTTAAATATTAATATAAAAACATACTATTATCTTTAGGATACTTTTGTGTTTATAAAATAATATTAGAAAGAGATTTTAGTGGGTGTTGAATTGAAATGAAACTAAAAAGATTAAGTGAAGACATTACCTCTTAATCGGGTAACTTCATTTGATTTAAACAAGAATGAATCACTGGAAGGTATTATTACTAAAGGGATGATTCTAGGTAGAGTTTATGGATTTTTTGAGGACATTTGGGAAGATATTGAATGAAATTAAGAGGTTCTTGAGGTTTAAGGAATAGGTAGAGGTGGTGGCCTTTTATAGGGAAGGAAAAGGACCCACTTGGAATTCTTGAATAAGAAGTTAGGTGTTCACATGTTACTACCTAATAAAAGTCACAAAAAACCTCCCAAAATAATTAATTGAAGGTTCATGTACTAAATATTTCCATACAATGTGAGTTGGAAAAGTGGATAGGTTATTTGGGACCTTAAATTTAGTATTTTAGTCTATTTTATGCTGAATTAATCCTTAATCAATGTAATTAATTTTAATCACTCTCAGTAAATATTTTTTTTAAAAACCAAGTTGATATTATTAAAAAATGTATTAAATTTATTACAAGGGTTTTTTTAAATTTTAAAAATTTAAATCTCAGAAGAAGAAAAATTAGGATTAATGCTAATATCATAAACAGACAGATTAACTGGATTTAGTAGAGAAATGTTCAAAAGATTGCGATGTTCTTTATTCAATTTAGAATGATTAATTGATTATAATGAAATAAATTGTATTAAATGATATATAATTAATAAAATTAGTCTTTGAAAAAATTATTATATAATTTATCATTAATAATTATTTAAATGAAAAGGCATTTTTTAACAAAAACAAAGTATTTTTCAATATTCACTAAAAACAATGTTTCTCAAAAAAATCCCAAAAATTAATACTAAGAAATTTTTGACATTATAAATTCAAAAAGAATCTTTATTTTATAAAATTTAATTTATAAAAGGGTCAAAATGAAGATTTGAAATAGTTTCTCCACTAAAAGGTGGTAAAAATGCCTTAATAAAAATATAGGTTTTTTTTGTGAAATATTGGGTTTGCTTTTATCTTATTGTTAGAAAATTTATTGGATGAATATAAAAAATAATTTATTAAATATTTACCACATATATTAAATTAATTCCACTCACTATGTTTAATTAATTTATTCTATTAGGGTAAAACAACATTGTGATTATAAAAATTGTTTTCTACAAAAATATCTTTTAATATTAAATTGGTTCATATATTAATTTTTAATTTATTTGTAACCAAATATTTTGTTGTATAAAACATATATTTTTATAAGTTAGTTAATTATATTCATAAATTCATGTTTATATCTTATTATATTAAATAATAATGTTTTAATTGCATATTGTTTCTTGGTAAGACTCAGTATTGTGTATAGCGTAAGCCATTGAAGATGGTCACTTTTGTATGTAATATAAGCTATAGAGGAAGGTTTTTGTTGCGTATGATGTATGTTAACTTAGTTCCACATTTACTGAAAGCTAAATCAGTATTTTAATGCATTGAAATGTATATAATATGTTTTAAATAGTAAATATATTATAAATTATATGGATATTATAGTACCTTACGTTCTTGATGTTGTATGTCATACATGCTATCAAACACAAGCTTCTTACTTTTGTTTTTTTGGGAATAAAAAAACCATATTAATATAATTTCTATAATGTTTAAAAATAATTATGGATATACTAAAAATAAGTTTAATCACTAAATATATTTTTAATATAGGTTATGAATACAACCAAAATACATAAATACTTTATCCATTTTATTTCAACATAGGTCTTTACTTGTTATAAGGTTTAACCATAATATCATTTTTTGGATTTCTAAATCATGAAGCCTTATCAAAAATATAAAGTTATATAGAATTAGCTAAGATTACTTATTTTTAATTTATACTCAAATACCATATAATGGTTTTTATTGAAAATGTGAATTATCCTAAGAATACCCCGTAAGAGTGTCCAACCTATTGAACAATAAGGCATGTTGTCATATACCAAGTTATGCTCAAGTTAGGCTCGACACACCTTGTTCGAGTTACTACCCCTAGGTACAACTATTTTAGAACCTTTTCCACTTATAGTATCAAGACATGGATGTATTTCAAAGAGGACACACATAATATCTTCATTACCAAAATTCTAGGATGTTCTTCTATACTTATCATTAATGTCCGCCTTAGGGATATTTTTTTCTAATCTATGTTTTCCTAAATCAAGATCCTAAGGTTGTGACTAAAATTTCTCTGATACCAACTATAGACACCTAACCCCAATAATTTTAGAGCTGGTGTCTACTACCATTACATTGACATGATTTTGAGGAATCAAATCCTAAATGGATGAATAGTTTAGTAGTCTTATTAATCCAAATACATACATGAGTCTTGTATTATAAATGAATACACTAATTAAAAAATAAAATTTCTCTTTTTTGGATAGTCACTTTATTCCATATACGACATCCTTGCATATCTTTTGTATTACAATTCTTGTATTCTTAGTTAAAGGAAATAAAATAAGGGTGAGCTCAAATACTTTTTAAGGGTTATGTATAGCGAATGAAATAATGAATTAAATAGATTTGTCTATATGGAAAATCTATAACTAAATACACATTCCATTTAATCAATAAAATTAACTGATAAACAATATGTAATGGTAATAACTAAAAACAAATTCCATTCAAGCAACTAAGTGAGGCATAGTCAATATCGAAATAAAAATAACTGAAACACATTCCATTTAATCAATGAAATAAATCTATAGATATATTGATAAAAAATATCATGGATAAATAATATCTGAATAAAAATGAAGGAAGAAATTACTTATTAGACACCATGTTTCAATGTTATATGGTACCTTTACTTTGATGATATACTATCAAGACAATTTAAATCTATGGGTAGAAACCCATCTATTATTTTTGGAATCCAACTCGAAGGGGGGGTTTCTCCAACTGATTTTCTGTCATGACAATACTAATGAATCAAGGAGATATCTATAATCAGGCCCCAACCATGTCATACCTATCCAAGTCATGCCTCATATATCAAATAATAGTTTTAATTTGAGAACAATACTCCTTGTCAAATATCCTTATAGAGTAAAAGATGTGGATTTATCAGTATTCCCTTAGATATCAAATAATATTCAAATTAAACAACATATATAATAATGGTATATATTTTAGTCACTAATAATATATATGATAAATGATATAGATATTTAAGGTATATTTAATGTTCAACTATCATAGGAAATTAAATATTTTAAGGGGACTAACAAAGGAATCTGGGAATTTAATGTCAATACTATCATTGGCCATGTAAATCATAAAACATTCAGAGGAAGAATAAGGATGGTATCAATAAAAAATTTCCCAAGTAGAGTATGGATAAATGGTTTTTGTCATTAATGAATGAAAACACTACAAAGATACATTTTTAAAACATTATTGAGGAAGTTAATCTTTTTTTACTTTGATTTTTTAAAATACTATTGTTTGAAATTCACTTATGATAACATTTTCTTTAAAAATAATATTTTAAACTTGCAAAGGAATTTCATAACAAGTGATAGTGGGTAAATCCATAATTGAAGTATACGGTAAAAACAAAATTCCTTTTACACTGTAAAATGTTAGAAAAATTTATTACATAGAAAGAGAAATGAATATTCCTCTTAAAAAATTTGTAAAAAGAAAAAAGGGTAAAATTTCCTTTAGTAAATAATTTTTTAAATTTAAAAGCATATTTTACAAACGTTTTAGAAAATATGGATTTTAGAAGAAAATAGGTTCTCCAACTAAAGAGAGAAATATATTCATATTTTCTTAAAAAAATTTATAATATATTTTGAGTACCAATGTGTGGGAAAATAGTACCATTGCATGGAAAAGGTCATGAATAACTATAAGAGAATAATATTAAAAGATTTATTAAAAATGATCCAATAATTTACTTTGATGAAAATTCATGTTTAACCAATCCCAAACAAAATGAGATTATGAAGTAAACCCTTAAAAAGACCATAAAATTGATGTGAGAATAAATAAATAAATTGAATACGTGTGTCAAATGTAAATTGCAATAAAAAAGTGGAAATAAAAAAATATATAGTAAAATTAATTACACATGTAATCATAGAATATTAAAAACAATGAGTAAGTAATATATCCCAAAGAAAAGAAACAGGGCTATGAAATTATTTCCCAATTGTTTATGATTAATTCAAATCCCATTAGATAAAATAATCAAAATTAAAACTAAAAATAAAATAAATAATGAATGATGATATTACATGTCAAAGTGGATGTATGTACACTATATATAAGAAATTAGGTTCACAACAGTAATGTTTCTCTCAAAGAATGGAATGTTAGACGAAGTCCCTTACTATTTAGTTACTTTTGAGTCATAAGCCCCATGAAAAAGAAAAAATTAAAATAATAATTATATACAATTTTTATAAAATAATTCCAGATATAATAAATCAAAAGGGGTAGTATATACACCAAAAAAAATAATAAAGTGGTGAAAATGGTGTATGGATCACGGAAAGGAAAATGAGATAAGAATCCATTACCATACATTTTCTTTAGGATGAAGTTAATCTATCCTCATTTATAAGGGTTTTAAAGATGTTACTAAAATACAACAGAACCGTACTCAAATTTACAATATCACATTCAGTCTTATTATAATATTTTATTACTCATTTGTTAATAATCATTCATCCTTTTCAATATTTTAGGTGTTAATTGCCTAGTTTTTCAGGTATGTTTTGACTTGTTATGTTTTTCATATTACATAGATCATGATTTCATTATCTCTATAATTTAAAACATGTTTTTAATATCATATATATCTAGTATAATTTTATTAGAAAAATCCATAATTCTTGTAGAAAATAAATGAAATACACCATTTATGGAGCCGGTATGCCGTACGCACGCATGAATGCAACTTACATTTCATTTTATTATTTAAAATAATGAAAAATAAATGATGTATATGTATATTAATATTCATGTATTATATTTATTTCATATATTTCATATAGTATTATTAAAAACATCCTGTATACGTTCCATGTATAGTTACCAAATTATATCACTTTGAGGAGGCAGTAGTCCACACATCCACAAACGATGTTATTGTATCCCAAAAAAATAGAACACAAGAAGGTATTTGTTATATAAGAATTAATTAAGTAAAAATAATTTATAAATATCATATAAATCATATAGAAATAACATGCCCATAATAATGTCCACTATGATTGGTGGTAAAGGAAGAACGAACAATCATTATTTCGCAAGACGATAGTTCACTGTACACATAAACGGTTTCTTCATTACCCATTAGATGGAAGAGTGTGTAATTATAGTTATAAAACATATTATAAAAAAATATAGGTATATTTAGGATAATTTTCTTATTATACAACCATGTAATAAGAATATTTTAGGGGGTGTAGAATGAAAAGAAAAGAAAAGAGCTTGAGGAAGGATGCTACCACTTATTCGGGTAACTCCATAAGTTTTAACCAAAGGGATTCCTTGGATGAATTTATGAACAATGAATGGTTTATAGGATTTTATGGATAGATCTTGGGAGATTATTTTATTTGTTTATGGGAAAGAAAAATGACATGAAATTTGTTATTAAGTGGGAGGGGTGAGTTCTTTTTTACAGTGAAAGAGTTATATTCTTGAAATTGTTTTCAAGACAAAATTCCACCAATGTGTTTCATTTGAATAGTGGATCCAATAATTGACCAAATTATAGAAATGAGATTATAAATTTTAATTATGGCCATTAAATTGATTTTGGATAATTTTTTAGGTAATTTTTTCTCTTATGTATAAGGTTTAATCCTTTATTAATCTAATTTCCCTATTAATCACCTTAATGAATTTTAATTACTTTCACTAATATTTTTGGTCAAAAATTAAGATTAAATTATTTTATATAAAAAAATATTATTATTAATAATTTTGAATATTTTTTTTCAAATTCAAATCATTTAAGTGGAAAATTTAATTTAAATTTAATCCTGATGACTGGATGGAAAACAGGTTTTTAAATTAAAATATTCAAAAGGTTACTCTATTTTAATATTTAAATTCAAAGTGAAATTGAATCTAATGACCTAAATTGGATTAATATATATAAAATTGATCTAATTAAAAGTTAAAAAAAATCAAAAATATAATTTATCCTTATAATTAAATTATATTAGAAAGTAATATTGAATTGAAATTCGGGTTTTTCACTATTTATAAAAAAATGAAACCTCACAGAAAAATACCAAAAAATCACCATAATATTATTTTTAAGTTTATATTTCAAAAATTAATATTATTTTTTCATATTAAATTTATAAATTTGTCAAAAATTTTATTTAAAATAGGTTTTCCGTTAAAAGTGGTAAATATTAATTTTTTAAAAAATACCATTTGAAGCATAAAATAGGATTTACTCATATATTATGATCATAAAATCTATTGGAATAATATAAAAAATATTTTATTCTATATATAACATATATATTTCATTAATATCATTAAATATTTTTAATTTATTTACATTATTAGAATTAAACACCTTCGTGAGCATAAAAACAGTTCGTGTATATTCAATTAGTTTTATATTCAATTCTTATTATTTTGTAACCTATGAATTAATTTTATATTTTTATAAAACATAATTTTTCATAAGATAGTTAATAGTATCCATAAGTAATAATTTAATGGATATTTTATATCTTATTATATTAAATAATAACATTTTATTAATAATTTGATGTTCGATAGAACTCTGTCTTGCTTGTAACACATGCTCTCAAAAAAGTCATTGTTTCATGTGAAATAAGCCAAATAAGTATTGTGTACATTGAAATATATGTCATATAATAAATTTATTTAAAATAGTAAATATATTATATAGTCTTGGGATATTATATTCCCTTACGCACATGGTGTTTTATTTCATACAAGCTATTGAATACGATGTTCTTACATTAGAATTTCGAGGCATTACACATAATAGAATAGAAAAATATAATATTTAAATATATACTTATAATATTTATAGATCCTAGTTATTAAAATTTGTATTATTATTAATCACATTGATATTTTCAATTAATAAGAACATATGAGTGTGGCTATGGACCTGAACTCCAAGTAAAAGATAATTAAATGAGTGAAAACAAGTTGAATGATCTTTGATTCATTTTACTCAAGAATATCAATAATTATAAATAGAAAAAACCCTTGTTTTTACCCTCAATTTATTGAAAAAATAATTTCATAATTCTATCTGGAATGGGTAGTCATCTTCTTCAGAGTTCGTTTAAAAATTATACATTGTTTTCCCTGTAAATCTCTATAAAATTTCCACTTATTTAATGATTTTACATCCATCATAGTGTTCCACCATGGCCTCCACCATGATACTATTATAAATAATATAAGGAAATAAAATACCAATAATATAAAATTATATTTGATTACAAATTTTAGGTTACATTGTTTCCTTTATTTGATTCATTTTACATATACGTGTAGTGCTCCCAGCTGTAACATTGAGACTTGATCTAATAAATATAAAATCTAAATTCACAAGATTTTTATACCCACTTTATTATTAAATATAGTGTATTATAAAATAATAATATGTGGATAATGGACCTTATAAACTTTAGTACTATATCGAAACAATATGGAAAAGATTCTATGAATTGATTCCTCCTTTGTGACTTCAGCATCATCTCTTTAATGTGATGATCTACCTTCCCCAAAACCTATGAACCAATAATTTTTTATAGATCCTTATCATGAAACTAATAATTCTATATAATTAATCATGAATATATTATAAATTTAAAAATATACACTTCTATTTGAGACTTATGCAATCAAAACCATCTTCACACACATTTTTGGTTTATGTAAGGATCAACTTCTTCTCAGAATATAGCCATTTATTATCAAATTCAATGAGCTTATAAATTTTACATGACTATATTATTAATAAATATAACACATAAAAACATCCAACAGATAAAATAATCTCCTCATGAACATATATATATATATCCCCCCTTTTTAGTTAAATTCATAATGGTTCTTAAATATTTTAGGGTTCTTCAATTATAACTTCTAACTCTAAATCATACATCATGTAATATTTATCAATTAATTTAAATTAGTACAAGGAATAGTTTATAAAATTTTAATTTCATAGGGGAACACAATAACTTATTAAAATATACCACTATACATCAAAAACCCTTCCCTCCTATAAGTGAGTGTCTGTACTAGTACAAAAACTAACATAATCTTGATCTGTTTGAATCTTTCTTCACATTTTCTATATAGATAATATTAAATAACATAAATTTTATATTATTTAGAGTATTTAATATCTCTGATAAATTTCTCACAATTTGTCGATAATATCTAACTATTATAATAAAAAATTAGATCATTATTTAAATAGTTGGTCATGGACATTCTATAATAAATTTTATCTTAAAAGGGTTTATTGATAAACCCTATATTTGATTACATTTTTCAAAATGTAGACTTTTTTAACTAAAAAAGTTCACTTTACAAATTTTTTCATACTGTTTCATCTCTTTCAAGGTTTTAAGAATAGTTCCCAAATTCTTATCATGTTATTACTTACACATAGAATATAGGATAATATCATCTATAAAGGATATTAAAAATTGATTAAATTAAACTATGAGTACTCTATTCATCAGATCAATGATGATTATATGATAAGTTTTAAGTCCAAATAGAATCAACACAACTTCATTGTACCCATATCATCTATGAAAATCTATCTTGGGTATATCTTCCTTATTTATATTTTTAATGATATCCAGATCCAAGGTCCACTTTTAAGAAGTATTGATCCAAAAATGTTTTATTTATAAAGTTATCAATTAGGGGTAGATCATATTTTTTATTTATTATAATTTTATTGACATCATGATGAATAATATATAGTCAAATTGATCCAATATTATTATTAACAAATAGTACCAGTTCACTGTATAGTAAATTAATTGTATATATAAATCCCTTGTATAGATTCACTAATATCTACTTATTTAATACTCTAATTCATTAGGTTCCATTATATAAGGACTTCATTATATTGGCATATCAATAGGAATGAGCTCAATTAAAAGTAAACCTCATGACCAGGGTAAAGAACAAGAATTTAATTAGTAAATATATCATCATATTCCCATACAATTAGAATATCATAAATTTAGAGAATCTATTAAATAATCTGGGAAAAAACACCTCATTTATAGATATTAAGAACTATATAAGGATATTATATACCATAAAGAGTTTATAATTTTAATTGGATCAATATATGACCTTTGTATGATTTAGTGTATTAAATTTGATTTCCTGACCATAAAAATTGATATGGTTTCTATATAGAAAGGGTCAATCCATGCTAAATTTCACAAAAACGTTTTATAATGGGTGAAGAATTATATTTTTATGGAGTATCTTGCTAAAACAACAATAGTATAAGAGTTATAAACAAAGAATAAAATCAATTAACCACTTTGTGTTTTCAATGATAATTCAATAACTAATCACTTGGGTGGTAAATTAATTATCTTAGTCAAATTTTATGAAATAATGAATTTTTATGAACTATAATAAAATAATAATTTTATTGATATTGAGTGGATGATATGTGTACATTTCATTGCTTCATTTTCATGTTCTACTTTGGAAAAATTTATGGAATATTACTTTTATTTATGTCTTATATTTTGATGTTAATGGAGTCTATTGTCCTCAATAATCCATAGATTTTCTAATTAGTTTACACAATAACAAATATTAATATAATTAATTTCTAAAATAAGATATGGGTATTTAGTTTGATAATAAATTTCATACACTGTGTTGATCAACATATTCATAATTCTTTAGAGTTGATGTTCTTGAAAATATTATTTTAAATGAATGAAACACATTAGAATTATTTTGATTAATTTTATTGGGTGATTCATCACTCATTTGTGACATTTATTATTTTTAATTATGTTTACTAATTTTTTTATCATTTTATTTTTATTTCTAAAACTTCTTTAAAACATCAAATTTCAAAAAACATTAGTATAATAGGGGAAATTTTTTTCCATTTCAACCTTGATTGTATATAATATTATTTTATCATAAATAAAAATTTATACTATAGTTAATGATTTTTGGAGACTTGATTTTAAGACACTAATGAAATAATCAATTTTTTATTTTAGGGGCTATGCTAAAACTAGTGGGTTTTCTTTAAAGTCTCGTGAATTCTAATTGATAGTAATCAATGGATTATTCTCCATTTTATTTTATCTCAAGTAATTGTAACTCTATTTTTATGTGAAGATCTTTTGGAAAATATTATTAAAAAATTATTTTCATAAACTACTCACATTCATGGGAGTCAATTTCTTCTAATTACTTTAGATTTTAGATGAGCATCCTATATTGATCTGATTCATTATACAATTGATAAAAAATAAAATAAAATATTTAATTTTTGAACCTTATAGAACATAATATATATATATATATATATATTTAATCCATTTACAAACAACTATTAGATCAGATAACCTAATAAAAGGCATTGGGCCTTGTTTCATGAAAGACTCAATAGTGATTTGCTAATTTTTTATATAATTGGAAGATCAATGTTATTCATGTTATTGTTTATATATTAAGATGGTTGGGTGAATATTTCTATTATATTTTTCATAGTATCCGTCATCTTATTGGTCACCAATTGGAAGAATCATTTCATTTTCCATCATTCTCATTATTTACTATATTCCTATTAGTTTAACCATTAACTAAAATAAAAATAGGTAGTGTGAGAATTCGATAATAATAAAAAATGTAAGAAATCATAGGATATTGGATATCATTCCTATGATTTCCTAACATAGGACACCCTTATCTAAAATAATGACTATTTAGGTTCATCATAAATAAATTTTAGTACAAAATTGGTTTATTTGTGCTTTATCCTCCAATTATTTGTAACATCTTTCAAAAAATTAAATAAACACCATTCTAATACCAGATAAAAAAAACCAAACATGACACAAACACACACCAACAACCATATATATATATGTATATATTAAATGACTAAACATGAATATATATGACAAAACATAACAAATCACACCCCCTATGACCTAATGGTTTTGTGTTTATGGATAATGCATTAATAAACACCGTATCCTACAATAAATTTTATATTTATTCCATATTTACAACACATTAGAATCCATCCTAGAGATATTTTATGTTATTTTATTCATTATAACCTAGGTAATAGAAACATAAGAAAAGTGTGAACTCAGATGCTCAGTATAGGGTAAAATATATGATATATAGATAAAAACAATATAATCTTCCATAATAAAGACCATAAGTGAGTTTAAGATAATCAAGTGAGTATTATAACATAATAAAGTTATATGAATCTATAAATAAAAAAATAATCCCCTGTTGAATATGAATCCTGAACATAAATATTAAATTAATAATATTATCCATTTCATTTGAATATAACATAGAAATTTTAAATAATATATAAATGTGGCTTATACATAGGAATAGAAAATTGTATCTTATGTTAAGGCTCACTACAAAGACCATAATTAACTAGTGTAAAAACGTTTCTATTAAAAGAGTGGACTAAGATAACCTCCCATATCCCATAACATATAATATTATGATATATAATCTCTATCCAATGAATTAGGGGATGTGTTATATAATTTTGATCCCATAAATCTTATGGTGATAAACCATATATTTGGGTTCGACAAGAGCATGAAATCATTTATAAATCCATCATATAATAATTAACCTACAAGAGAGAGTTCAATATATAAAATGTTAAAAAGTCATAAATGAATCATCCTAAGGAAGAATGTAGTTTATTCTAGGAAATCTATCCTTGGTTAAATTTTTAAACATTATAGGAGGATTAAAAATAAGTGTTTTAATGTAGATACAAACCATTTTAAGAGAGGATGAAAAATTGTATTGAAATCATATAGAAATATACCTTTCTGTTTAACTTTTATCTTATAAAACATATAGATTATGAAAAATATTTTTTAAAAAATAATTATAAAATAATAAATGAATTTAAGTTATCATTAAATAAGAAAAATTTAACAAATATCTTTATAAGGATGATAAAGGAGGTAAACATGAATTAATAAATGAATGCAAAAAATAAAGGTTGTGTAATGAAAATTTCCCATACCACATTTTAAATAATTAAAATAATTTATTAGTGTAAAATGTAATTATAAAAGTAAAAGTATAGATATTGAATATATCAATCAAATAATTTAAAGAATATTTGTGTACAGGAAAAAACATTCAATGCAAAGGAAAGGGATTAAAAAATCCCTCTTATAATTTTCATATTGAGTTATATAAGAATCAATAATAAGGGAATGTTAAAATGTCATTTAAATCTAAAAAATAACTGTAGGAGAATAATTTTTTTTTCAAGAGAGGCCATATAAATTATCTCAACATTATCATAAGTATTGATAATCTCAAATAAGTAGAGATATTGAAGGGAAAACCCTTACCTTTACACCTAACTTCAATAAACATGATTTAACCTCATTTATAATTAATATAAAGTTATTAATAATTTATTTGAAAAATTGGTTCTCATTTTTTTCCAAATATATTAATAATTTGTTCCCTTTTATTAAAAATATATTAGTATGTTATAGTTTAATTTAATCATATTATATTAGTATTTATGATAATATAATTTTTATTCTAGTAAGGTAATGTAAATCATCTTCTTATGATATGAAGTTTATAATTCATATATTTCTAAATGAAGTGTAATAATTATATTTTAATTATTTATATATTCCCATATTAATTTTAT
The DNA here is from genome assembly GCA_963277665.1 of Viscum album. Taxonomy (NCBI): domain Eukaryota; kingdom Viridiplantae; phylum Streptophyta; class Magnoliopsida; order Santalales; family Viscaceae; genus Viscum; species Viscum album. The sequence goes on from OY728139.1 coordinate 220,138,880, forward strand.
TGAAGACATTGGTATTGTTCACATAATATAATTCACAACATGCACACTTCTGGTAATATTTCTAATAATAAAGAGTTAATTTATAATGATTATTAATTCTTGTTCCGACATTTTAGAAAAAAAATAATAACATTATTTAATTGTTAACATCATATATTACTAGAATTAATCTTCTGATACTCATGCATGTTGAAAAGGATAGAGATTTTATAACATCGTTTATGCAGGCAGTTGAGCTGACCCAAACAAGAACATGATTAGGAATGTATGAGTAAGAAAATAAGATTATTTTATAGTAATATAACTTTAAAATCAGTGTAATTAAGTTAATTAAAAAAATCATAATAGCATGTTATGGGGTTTGATAATTTTGGATTTGATAAGGTTACTATAATGAAAATGATGAACTATATAATTAGTTTGATAGAATCTCTACTCAAAATGATTGCCTTCGAAACAAATATTTTGCACTTACTTCTTTAGAAAAAAATAATACCAATGATAGAGAGGACACGAAGGGTGAAAAGTTGGTCAAGAATCCCAAAGTAAACCAAAGGAGATAAGTGGTTTTAGGTGTATAAATGATAGTCCGTTTTATAGGTGAGTTTGAGTTTAATTTTCCCAAATACATATTCCTTAATGTGTAAGGAATGTAATTTAATAGGGATACTGCATCCAATTGAAAAATATAGAGGATGTAGGGTGTAATACCCCCAATAAACACGATTTAAAGACAATTATAGAGATATTTTATGACTTTAATCCTTAATTTCTCCATTTTTGTCATTTTACCCTTTACCATTAGTGGTTATATTATTTTGATTAAAGGATGAATTTCCCAAATATTTTTAAATATTAGATATTTTTAAATGGGATGGAGAATAAATAGGTTCATGTATTTTATACCCTATTTCATATTACTATGGTGATCCTTATTTTATTTAAACTAATTTATCCCTTTTTGCACAAGCCACATACACTCTATTCCTATTGTGTTCCCTCATCTACTCGAGTGTTATGCATTCTATCCCCCTGAATCCTACGCTACACAGCTTGTACAAGGTAGCTGGGTTCCCAATGTAGTTAAAAACATTTTTTTTAGTAATCAAAACCCCCTCCTGTATATATGGATCCATAAAAATTTTATATCGATGGGGGAGAAACCCTATAAGAAGATGAGATCACAAAGCATGTACCTTTATCTTATAAGATTCCCATTTTGGTGATTAAAAAAACACCTAATGGAAAATATAAGATACAAAAGGAACTATTTATTTCAATGATACAGATCATTGTATGTGACCACTTCAATTATTTCATCATAATTACGAAATAATATGATCATTCTCATATGGTTCTACTAAGTGATAAGTGAGCTACATATCAATTTGTAGTTGTTCTAGAAAGGGTTTTCCCATAGAATTTATTTAAAGGAAATAAAACGAGTTCCCAATGAATAAATAAATTAAAGATGATTGGATAATATCCACAAATAGGATAAAACTCAACCCTAGGTATATCACCAACTTGGATCCCATGTTTTCATCATTTTACATATGCGTATTCCACCCAATTGGGGATGCATCTTCCAACTCCACCTAATAAGGAACCCATCCACACATTTCCTCAAATAGGATTCCTCTTAAACTGTGTCTTATATTCTAGATCATTGAAGATTATCAATACTACTCTAGGTTTAAATCTATTTAGTTTATCTATTTTCTCAAATAATTTACTTGGGATAAGATAATTTCCCAAAAGTCTTTTCTAAAACACAACAATATAAGATAAACTACTGAGGATACTTTCTTACTTTAACATCATCCATGACCTCCCAACTTAATTGAAGTGTTATACACAATGATGATCTCTCGTTGAATAATTATTTAATTTAGTAATTTGAATATAACATATTACAATAGAAATCACACACATTGTATTACTTAAATTATAAGGTCCCAAGAGTATAGAAAATTTCAAATTCCCTTGAAAATGAGGATTCTGATACATAGGTGACTAGATGAACTCTTACTATCCTAAAAAACCATCCTATCCACTCCATACTGAATTTTATAGATTGTAAGAAAATAATAATCCACCATATTTCCACTTAATCATCCATGAGCATAAATGACTCTCTAATATTGGATAAGTCCCAAATTACCATAACCTGATTCATTTGCCAGATCAATCCAAAAAGGGTCTCTTATGATTTTTTTCTTATAACACCCCTTGATTTTAGTATAAATTTACTTATAAATCCTATATTAATGATAAATTGTGACATACATAACAATGATCTATAAAGAACAACTACTTATTTTATTATGGTATAATATTAAAATGTAAAATGAAATACCTTACATAATATCTAAATGAAAGACAATTAGTAAAATTTCTAGAGGAATACAACCCTATGTAATGAAAAATACTATATGTTTAAATTTATAATAATTATAGTATTCCATGAATACCATAAAACCAATGATAAATTAATAAATATAATAAATCAGTTTATAAGTATAATAAACATATTGATAATGAAATTATAGAATAAGATAAATGATTTTGAAGAATCATACATGAATATATATCAAAATGTAATTTTTTTGCTGTTGGATATGTGGTCATTGGATATATATGTTTCCAATAGATATATTTAGGTTATGTAATTTTTTGTTAAATTTTTTAAAAAATATTTTCACATATAATGAATAGTTATGTAATAAAATAAAAATGTTATAACTAATTAAAAACATTTATTATAAAAATATGCATATTTATTTGATGCATAATAATAATAATAAAAATAATAACATTTTTTATGAATGATTTCATATCTTTAAAAAATTACAATAATGATTATAATACTAATGGGTTGATCAGATTTAATGGTTTGAAGATAAATAGTCTATTTTGTTTAAAATTAAATATTGTTAAAAGGGGATATTTTTCAAAGAATTTTTTTTAGTGTATTGTATTTTTATAAATTAAATTGATAAATTTTAAATGATAATTATGAATAAAATTTAAAATGTATGAGGAACTATATTGATTATCATTTAATCGCACATTGATATGAAATATGATGAATAAAAATTAATGTCTAAAAAGTAATTTTCATATAAAACATTTTTTTCTAAATATTATATACTGTCATTTGAATGATAAATTTAAAAATTCCTTAAATTTAATTATATTATCTAGATTTATAATGTTGAATAAGGAAATAATAATCAGGTAATTGCTATATATTTATTTATCTTGAATGAATAATTTACCAAGTTACAAATTGAGGCACCATGATTATGGTAAAATGAGGTAAAGGGTTAAATTAAGGGGTAAAGGCCTAGAATATATATAGACTTATCACTATATTATATAGATTATCGGATTTATAAAATATATCTATTATTAACTTTTCATCCTATTTCATGTAACATGAAAATGTTTATCTTAATATATGATTATTTTGAAAAATACCACTCAATGCTAACTTATAAAAGGATCCCTCATCTAACACATGTAAACCACTCTTTGAAATTTGTTATCTATTTAATTACTATAAAAATTACATTTAATAAACCATTAATAATCATTTTATAGACTATAGTTCTATTGATTCTTGATTCCTTTATTTTGACGGAACCTATTTATAGAAAGAGTTAATTAATCAATGTAAGTATCTAGTTAATCAATTGTTTTTCAATTACCTTCTCATCTAAACTAATGTGACCCACAAATTATATACATAAATACTACATCTTAGTATATATTCATTAATTACATATCATTACGATCTATTCCAAAATAATAATTTTTTTGTTTATTTGTAATCATACATAATTAAACAACTGGTACATAATTATTATGCATTGTTTACCATATAGTTCGTTACATCTAACACCCTTATTATATGTATCATTATTTAAACACTTCTTAATATTCTAGGGAAAATGAAATATAATAAAGGGTGATCTTATTTTCTCAGTAATAGTAAAAAGGGATATATAAATTATCATTTAATCATAACATATATATAAGGATATGAAAAATGAGTATAATATTTGGAAACCATAACTAGAAATTAATAGATCATAATAATTTTTCTTGTAATTAAGCTTGTTATTTCATAAAACATGAATCATAATGAATTCATAGAAGATGATCCATATGGTGAAAACATTGTCATAAGATCATATCATAAAATAGTGTCATAATTATAATCATATAAATATTATGTCCTCCTTACCCAAAAAGAAATTAATAACATGTTATTATTAGGCTAAACACCCACATATCTGCTTCGTGCTCGGGATAACATATAGTTTACCATCTTTTAGCCTTATGATAACCATATATATACCCTCTTTTAGGCTTAGGATACCCTCCCTTATACCTATTTTGTGATTGAGATAACCTACCATATACCCGTTAATCTCATAAAACATTAATATTTACCAAATTATTTTTAGGGTTATATATTTCCAAGCACAACTATCACATATTCATAATCCATTCATATGTATGCAACAATATCATGAAAAAATTTATCATAACAAATCATGTGAAAAAAATAAGTTTCATAAAAATTTTATATTTATAACCATAAACCATCAAGATAAAAAACAATGACACTATTATATAATAATACCCCCCCTAGAATATAATTTATATAAAAATATGACATCATAGATAAAAAATTCAATTAAAAGATCAATTCGAAGATTTTTTAAGGAAAATTTCATTTAAATTTTTAAATTACATATTTAAAATATAAAATGTTAAAAAATATTAAGGGAAAAACTATGAAAAGAAATATAGAAACAGTTAAAGGAATCTTCAAAACATTGATTGTTCATGTTGGTGGAAATTTCTATTCATACAGAGTTGGTTAAAAAATATTACTTTCATATTTTTGATAAAAAATTGAAAGTACCACTTTTAGAAAAGAACAATAATATTCCATTTAATTTTTTTATATAAATTCAAAATGGGTAATATTTAATTTTAAAAATGAATTGAGAATAAAAAAAAAATCTTGAAATATTTCTAAAGAAAATATGGACAAGAAATAAATAGATTCCTGACTATGGTAGGAAATAAAGTCAGGTTTTCTTAAAAATATTTTCCATGTATCTTGTGTAAATAACGATAGTAAAATGAAATTGAAATAATTAATCTCAATAAAAAATAAAATTATTAGAATATTGATGATATTTTTTGATATACTTATCATATATGTATGACCAAAATAATTTAAGCATAAACTATCACAGTAAAAAAGAAATTATAATAATAAACCCTTACTGCTTTGTTTAATTTTGAATCATAATTTCAAAGAAATAATAGAATTAAATTAATCATAATGTGTCATTAAAATTAGTGGATTAATGATATATCATATAAAAGTTTTAATATTTACGACTCATTAAACAAGATAGTTTCATTATATAACACATCATAACTGAAACAATATTGGGATGAAAAACCTTACTAATTTGGTAATATATGAATAAAATCATCATGATATAGTGAAAAATGTGCGGATTTTAAAAAAAATCAACTTTATTGAAAAAAATTGAAGTATTTAAACTATATAAATGAAAGAAGTGCTGAATATGGAATACATCTCACACAAATAAATGTGAGACGATAAACCCTTATCCCACACCTGAATTTCATTATAACCACTCAAAAACCATGTTTAATAAATTTAAATCTATGATAAATATATAGAAAAACTATCTATATACTTATAATATCAAATATGAGCAATTTTGAACATTTAAACTCCAATTTATTACTAATTCCTTTTTAAAATCATTATTTTTGAAAGTTAGTTGTTTCATTTTTCATGTATGTTTTTGTTCTGTAGTTCTAGACATTTTGTATTCATCATGGTTCTATAATCTTCAAAATTTTAAAAAATGGTTGAGTATCATATTCAATTATTATATAAATTTGATAACTAATTCTATAAAGTGATGATGAAAAATAAATTACAACACATTTTGGAGATGGTTGTCCATACATATGCACAAGTGATGTTTCCTTTTTTTCAATGTATGGAAGAAAAGAATGATAAATAATAATTTAGCAATATATATATCTAGAATATTATCAAAAATATTATATATATATTTATATATATTTAATACATCATTATAAACATCAATTCAAGTTATTGAAAGAAAAAACTTATCCCCGTGTGGATGTGTTAGTCCACCCATACACATGAGGGTTAATTTCATTTCGAGTTTTATTGAAAAATGAGTTGAATAAATTTATTCCATTAACATAATAACATATTTTTATATGAGATATGCTGATGTTATTATATTATAAGGGTTAGGGCTGAATTGAATAACGTAGAAGAAGAAAAAAAATTAAGATTCTCATTTAAGAAGATTATGAATTCCTTGAAGAACTTCCTTTGGATATCTTATAAGAACCCTTGAGATTGTATTTTGATATGTAAAAAACCTCTAGGATATAGATAAAGTTATTGATATTATTTTTTTAGGAATTTTCTGATCAATGAATCTAAATTTAGTGGTATAAATAGAAGATATGTGGTGTAATTTTATAGTGAAGGAAAGAACCTAGTTGGTATTACATAAATGATAAAAATTTAATAAATTATTATTAATTTAAAAGTGGAACCAAATTGAATAAATTTTAATGATAAGATATGTTATTTTTTAAATAAATTCACCAATAAAATTTATACACATTTTTATTTCATTTTAATCATTTTCTATTTGTTTAACCCCTTTATTTACTAATTTTAACCTTAATTGTGGTAAAATAGTTTAAATACTTAAGGGTTATAAATTTAATTCTAATGTAAAAATTGGCTCAAAATAGTTCAGGGGATGAAATTTTAGTGCATACACCATCCTACTTGACCTATTCCAATATTTTTATAAATTTTAAATCATTTAATAATATAATATTTAACATAAAATAATATTAAAGTCATTTTATGAACTATCCATATTTTTTTTGACTTTAAATACATTAATGCAGATATTTAACTAAAATATAAACTATTTCACCATAAGTTATACATTAAAATTTACTCTTACATTCATTTTAAACCATAATTTACCTAAAAAATATTACTTTTTATGTTTTAAAAATCGTTTACTTTGATTTTTCTACTCCTCGCACAAATATTAGGGAAACATTGTGTAAGAATTTAAGGTAATTATAGCATCTTCAAAAATGAAAAATAAATTAAAATTAAAATATTATATTAATTATTTCCATAATAAAGTTTTTATTATTTCATAATATATTTGTATCATTATGTGAACATATAAGAGAAAAAAAATCCAGAGAGTTCCATTTTGGAATCTTCCATTTCTTAAAATAAAAGAATGGATTTATCAAATAATAATTTTAAAAATACTAACATTTCAATTATTTTAAGGTGATGGAAAAATATCACTTGAAAAATTAAATAAATTCAAGTTTATGGATTATTTTTAATGCCTTATCACAATATTTTCACCTTAATTACTCAATTCACCGTTACCAAGGTGAAATATATTTACCGTAGTTACTATTCATTATGAACAAAAAAATACAGATAAAATATTTAAAAAATGTAGACATGATGATTCAAAATATGGAATCCATTTTATCAAATTCACTCCCAAAAAGTGGTAAAATTAATTTTAAAATAAATATGAAACCCCTGATCAAAAAATATTTTTCATAAAAATGGAATCTTAATTATAAAAAAAATTATAGAAAAATTAAACATATTGTTGATTACAATGATATAAATTGGATTATGTGTAATCATATTTTAATAATTAAATTTCAAAATCAGTTCAAAAAAATGTAAGACTCTAGAAATAATTAAATAGAAAAGGGAGTTTTCAATAATATTGGGATTTTTTACTTTTCCCTGAAAAATTTATCGTTTTAGAAAAATACTAAAATTTTACATTATGTTAATTTTGATATGATGATTTAAAAATGATATAATTTTTATAAAATATAATTTATAAAAGTGGAATAATAGAATCATAATATTTTATCTAAAATAAAAATTAACAACAATTTTTTGATGAAAACTATTTTTTAATGCATAAAATGATTTCACTAAATATTGAGTGATTCTTTCCTAATAATTACTAAATAAATTTTATTGAGTTATAATATTATACTTATATTTAAAAATTTGGCCTCTCATATTCATATATACTAATTTTATGGATGTGTTATAATGGTCAAATTTAAATAACATTATTTTTATTGTATATTATAATTCACTTAATGATTGGTGTTGTATGTTTAGAAATATAACAAGCATAGTATTATTTTGAACTATTTTTTGGATGATAAATTATTCCCCCATTAATTAATTTTAATATCATAATTTTGTCTCACCCATTAAAGGTTTAATATTTTAAAGTACATTTTTTTGAATCCAACATTATACAATTCTATAAAAAATATTTTAAAAGGGGTAGTGGAAAATATAATGGATAGATGAAATAACACATAATTAGGTTTCCAAATAAGGAGAAAATTTTATGGGAGTTTAAATATATTCATTTTGGTTAAAAATAACGTCTATTGAAAATATATAATGTTATATAACTTGTTCATGATAAATTTAATTACTACAAAACCATAAATTAGGGAAGGGTTAAAAGACCATGAATTTATAAAAAATGAAGGTAATAGAATAATATTTTTTTAGATAATTTTACTTATGTTGAGGGATTATTTTATGATGAAGGTAAAGAACATAATAAGATATAATTACTCTATTTTATTAAATTTAAAAACCCCAATTTCATCTATTGGTTGTGATTAAATCAATTTCCACTTCATATCTTAATCTATGAAATAAATTGTAATGTTGATTTTTTTATGGAAGACGAACGAAAATTGACATAAAATGTATTGATTGATTTATAAAAAATGATAATTTATCCCTATATTTTTCTAGATATTAATTTTTTTTCATATATCACCCAATATGGATAAATATTCATATGATGAAATACTATATTAATCTATAAAATGTAAAAACAACACCCAAAGTTTATCTTCATCTATTCCATGTGTATTTAAGCATAAGAATCCTAAAAAATATGCCAAATCCAATTCAGACACAATAAATTTAGAAGAATGGTCACTAAATATTGAAAATAAAATTAACATTAATCTGAAAACAATGAAAATAAGCTCATGAAGTCACACACCAATCCAATGAATACCACAATCATTTATCCTACTAAAACATTCAAATAATTTCCCTAAAATAACTAGAATAAAAAAAACTCACTTAAGGCATAAATTCTTTCCAAAAAATATGCACACACACATATATTCTTTAAAAGAAATGGAAGAATATATAATATATTCCATAAATCGGAAAATATAGTAATTATCATCAATGATAACATAAACCAATTCATCATAAAATTAATAATCAATTTCAAGGTCACAAATACTATACAATTTACTATATTAATATAAATTATATCTTTATACTCACTAAACATTATTATCCAAACATCATGAACATATTAAGGGTCATCTATCCCTCAATCATTATTTCTTAACAAAACATATCCTTAACACCATATCACATTTCAAGATTGTTGGTACCATTAAATATATACATGAAAATACTTATGAAAAAATACTTTATAAAAATCATTAGGTATTTATCGATTATTCTAACCATAATATTAATGATAAATCACATATAAAAAATAAATATTGAATGAAAATACATAAAAACATTAATCATTACACTTATATGATTGGAATAATATAGGACCCTCCAGGACCTATGTGTTAACCATTGGATTAGGGAATCAAATCGTTTAATGCCCAAGTTCCCTAGACATAAGACATTGGACTATAAATGAGAACTATGAATGTACATTCTTTCCCTCTATTGATCTCTTCATTTTACTTGGAAATTACTTTATCAATGATGTTATTTTACACACACACAAAACAACTTTATATTCCTTTGATATATTATCCCGGGTGCATATTCTTAGGTTATATACATATATAAAGATGAATCTTCATCCCTAAATGGTCATAATAAATTTAACTCCCAAAAAACGCTATTTTTCCCTTATTGGGTGTGTTAATAGAAGAAACCAAGTTGATTTTGATAATCATATGAATATATATATATCAAGAAATGATAACATGGTTTGTTAGTCTATCTATCCTTTTATTTGGTTCCTCATGAGGAAAAAAATTAAATTATCTATCAAATTCAACATTAACATGAATCCTCGTGGTTCATTCCATTGAACAAAACAAAAAACAATAGAGTGAGAAATAATAATCTTAGTGTAAAATCAAATAATCATGAAAATATCATAGGATATGTAAATCATGGAAATTTATTTTAACTCTATGACACCATATGTTTAACCTAGTTAATCTATGGACATTATCTATTCAAATACCTTATAATGGGCTATAATTAAAATGTGAATTAAATCAAGAATACCCACATGAGTGTCTTTATATGTGTTCTATCATTGGCCCACTAATTAAGCATTAGTAACAGTTGAGTTATTACCCAATATTCCCCATTTAGGGTTATTAACACAACCTAAATCTATAACACAACCATATCCATTATCTAATATCTAGACATGGATGTATTTTATAGGAAAACCAAACTCTTTTATATAATCATTCTTTGTATTTTCTCCAGAACATAGTCTTATTCAAAGTTCTCTCACTAATTCTTTCTCAACCTATTTCTCAAAAATAATTAAACCATACACATATTCCAACTATAGATTATATAACATTTCATATAGTAATATTAAATCTCAATTTTTTATTATTCATTACTTATCCTTATAATCCATTTCAAAAATCACAAATTCATTACGTCTTTAGAAACATGACCACCTCAAAATTAACTATTTATTTTCTAAAACTTTTAAAGGAAATGTGGGAACCCCACAGAATAACCAGATCAAATTTAAAATGATACTACTGACTTATTAAAGACAAGTTTAAGTCATTTGGAATCACATGCCATAAATAGTTTTTAGGGAAGGGAATTTACATGGATATATAGATCATCCTTTAATATATCTTGATAATGCTATGATAGATAGTCCCAATATTTTATGTTCTCTTCCTTACTAATCTTCCCCATGTTGAAGCCTCTAATAAATATACAATATTTCTTGTCAATCCAGTCACACTAATCCCTATTAGTATCTACTAATTATAATCTTCCCATCATTTGACCAATATATTCCTTCATCACACTAACTATCAGAACTACCTCCACTATTTCTTAACCATAGTACATTTTCAGATCCTTCTTATGTCCCAGAACCGTGACATTTTATCATTTTGAGTTGTTAGGAGTCCTTATCTCACTCTAATATCTAGGGAAAAGAGCATCATCCATTAATAGCACCACATAATAGGATTATAATAATATCTCTATGTGATGATCCTTCGATATCTTGTCATCCCCCTGAGGGATTTTCATGACATCCGAGGTACCCACTCCAATTGTAACCTACTTGTTGAGCTCTAGAGACCTGGTGTCACATGCATGGTGTACCTTCATTCCATCCACATTATGGACCTTGTGTTCCATGGATTTCCGACCTTTTTTTGGTTGATCGTGTCTCCATTAGCCTAGGAAGATATAAATAGTCTTTGAGACCCTTTGGTTTCTACTTCTTTGTAACAATATAGCCCCCCAGATCCCTATTTCCCTTATTTCCCTTATTCATCCTTATAATATAAAGGAATTTACTAAGCCCTCCTATACAATTGTTATTTGAGGGATGTCCTTCCCCTTTGAACTCAGAATACGAGTAAAAAATGGTGTTATTTTCAAACCCTCTCTCATTAATTAGACAATCAAATTGGTTATTTAAATTTTGAAAGTATAAAATCCTCCTCATATTGGTTCTCTAATTGATATTTAGATTCATTCTTTCACAATTCATTGGCTAAAACTATTCATGAACATCCATAAAATTACCAATTCTAGTCGGTTATATCACCTTTTTAGCATTCTTACTACTTCTTTTATACACATCTATAGTATAACTGCATGAATTTGGAATTACGCCACCCTTATAATTTGGAACATCAACTCAAGTTGAATGCACTGAATCTTGTGCGTTAGTATTGTTCATATCTAGATTAAATTTTTCCATTTAACTAGCATATGCACCCCCTAAAATCATAGTTTCACCTATAGGACTTTTAAAATATCTCCTCAGTCTGTTAAAAATTATAGATAACCTAAGTTTAGGAGGTAATATCTAAACTTTATTTTTCTTCACTACTTCACCCAAACATACAATACAATTAGTCCTCTTAGGACGTCGACCAGATCATTCACAACTATCAGCAGACCAATCAACGACCATATCCAGAATCTTTCCACAATCACCAGGTGAATCACCCATGTACATATTCACCTGAACATCCGAAACATACCCCGGTTGAATCGTCCTAAATCTTCACACTGCCAATCCATACCCTAACTTCTCGCATGATCGACAAAACTGACACTAATATTCAAAAATGACAGACTACTTACATCATAATTCTTTACTAATTCCAATCAATAAGGATTCAACAGGTTCCATGGACACATTGAATTCAACACATACCCTTAGTGAAATAGGGTGATGCACCAATTTAGTTATACTATCCTAGTATAGGAAATTCTCAACCAAATTTCAAATCATAAAAATTATTGATGGATTTTGAAATGGAAAAGTAAGTTCCAGAAATCTTACCCAGATCACCAGATTTGGTGAATCTCATTTCTTATGAAAATTGTACAAACATTTTAATAGAAGAAATATAGATTCATTACAAGATTTAGATATTATTGAATGGGAAAGAATCATATCTTCTTCTGATGAAAACTGAATCAAAATATGTTTGCAGTCGAGAAGACCTACCACCACTCACTCCTACAAAACCAAAGTTTCCAAAATCAAGTGGGCGAAGGAGTCCACAGATGGCCGTTGATGATTGAATCATGTAATTAAGGTAAGCTAAAGTAAATAGGACGAATCATCGAATTCTGAGGTTGAGATCAACAGTTGTGGGAATCTGTCAAAGAATTTAGGGAATTTCAGGATGATTAAAATCTGAGGGAAGTAAGTTATGAAGTTAAGGATCAATAAAGGGACAAAGGGTGGAGAAAGAACACCATTAAGAGGTGGAGGAGGAACCTCCCCCAATGAGGGGGAAGGGACATACTGAAAATCATCACCTCCTTGGGAATGGAAACTAGAGGCATTGAAAGAAATCACTCAATTAAGTTTCATAGATGACAAGAGATATTTATAAACATAGATACATAAAATGTTAGTATATACAATTTCTACATTTTCTATCACATTGTTCATCACAACTATAACCTTTATTAATCATGAAATACTTAAAACCATTATTTATATCTAGGGTAAGGGGAATCATAATATTTGGTGAGCTTATATTCTCATCAAGAGTAAACAAGGGAGATATTAATAACCATTTAATTATTTCAAGAGAAAAATGGTTTGTAAACACGAGAATAATATTTCAAAATGATACCCTTCAATTAATAGATCATATTTTTGGTTTATGTAATAAATATTGAAATTACATAAGAAATGGGTCATAAAGTAATCAGAGAAAACAATCCTTGATAGAAGAAAATTCTCTTAAAATAATTTCGTAAAATAGTGGGATAAAATGTGACATAATCACAATACATGAAATATAATTTTGATTATTACCTCCAAGACAATAATCATATGTTAGGAGTGGGATAACAATCCATGTAATTGCTTTGGGATTTAGATTTCCTCCAGAATACCCTCTTTTAGGCTAGGAATAACCAATAGTGTACCCTATTTCAAGATTGGAATAACCTAATATGTACTCTATTTTGGGAATGGGATAACCACCAGTGTACCATTTGAGTTTATAAAAAATTAATCATTACCCAATTAACTGGAGGGATATATAATTTTCTTCCCACCCAAAAATTATTCATAATCCGTTTATATATATATCAAAATACTATTAAAGCATATATCATAAATTATCCTATGTAAATCATTGTAGTTTTCATCAATATTTTATATTCATAACCATACAAAATCCATAGAAGAAATAAGGATAGTTTTATAGAATCATATTATGATTGAAACATATGTAAAAACAAAATATATCATCATAGACCAAATAATGCCTTTAAAATATCACTTAGAACATTTCTTGAGGAAAATAACCTTCTCATTTTGAAAGAACTTATTTAAAATAAAAAAACTCCAAAATATTAAGGTAAAAGTTTTCTTTGAAAATAACTATGAAAATGTTTAAAGAAAGATTTAAAGAATTGAGTGGTCATGATGGTGGAAAATTCCATTCACAATGAGTATGTTAAAACAAATATTCCATTAATTTTTTTGAAAAAAAATAAAACAAACCTCTTTTCAGAAAATGTTTGTTGATTATTTTAAACCATTTTTATAAAGATACAAACATGGGAGAAAATAAATTTTATATAAAATTAAAGGATAATTGTAATAAAACTCTTTAATTTTTTTAAAAAAAACATGGACATGAAAGAAAAAAATTCCCGATCCATGATGAAAATGATATTAGTTTTTCATAAAAAATATTCTTCTGATATCATGAGTACTTAAAGAGATTAAATTAAAAGGAATATATGTATTAAATAGAAATAGAGGAGAGTAAAATTGAATATATTTTTAGGATATAGAACATGTCATTTCATCATTTAAAATTTCATCATAAATAATCATTTTATAAATTCTATTATAAAATAAAACCCTTATCTCTATTGTAGATTTTGAGTTATATAACCTGTCAATAAATAAAATTAAATGAAACATTAAATATCATGAACACGAGGATATTCATAATATAAAATGTAAAAGGGAAGTATTTATGTAATAACTCAAACTTCATTATGCTAGAGTATATTTTTACTTATTATATTAGTGTAAGATATAAGTGATTGCATCCCAAAACACCAAATAGTTTAGTAGCCTTGATAAACTAGATGCATACATGACTCTCAGTTGTACATTTTAAATAAAATTTTAAAAAATGTAATATAAAAAATTATGCATCCTTGAAATCATTGAAGGATTCATTCTTCATTTCATTGGGAAATATAGATATTTTATATTATTTACTCAATACAAGCATTTTTATAAGATATATTATTTATGAATTAAATTGATCATTCAAAATATAAATAATAAATTGAACTTGCATTGATAGGTGGACCCCAAAATTATACATCCCATTTATGAATTGATTGGTCTCATGAGACAATATAGTATACAACCTTATTAAATAGATTTTTTGTGTATAACTACCCATAGATTAATCTATCTTAGAATAAGGTCTTCGTAGTAAAACTATCATAATGTCTAAGATGATAATGCTTGTTGTTAATAATTTTCATCATTGAAAATTTAGTTATTATTATCCACGAGAGTACTTTATTGATATTATCAATGGATTCATTTTCTAGGGAAGCTTTTTATTAAATGGAATGTTCTTTTTCATTTATTTACCTTTCCATATTCATTATTCATTATTTATTCACGATATATTCATCTATACATAATATTTACTATTCATCTTAGGTCACCATTTAATTTTTATGCTTTACCAAATTTAAGAAGAAGTATTATTTGAATAATTTCAAGGATTCAGAATTTTTTATATTAATATGTTTTATATTTTATTTCCAATATAGAAAGGAAATCATGTTTATATATAGTTCATGAATATTTATAAATTATTATAATATTGGGATGAAATTTATTTTCTCTAACGATAAGGGAAATATGTAGCCACCATCTTTGGGATACTGGTGTTGAGATCATTAAAATTTATATATGAGAATGTTTAGTAGAATCTAAGAGAGAATATTTTAAGAAATAATATATTATGTAAAATAACACTACTACATACTTTGGGGATAATTCAATGTATAGGATAGCATCATGAGGTTTTCTCAAGGTAGATATAATGAATATTTCTAAGTAATAAATCCCTATCTTAGTACTATATGTGGTTGTATATTTAGAATAGATTTATATTTGGTCAATAACCCCCAAAAGAGTTTGTTGAATATATCTTATCCATCATTTTGAGGCTTGTTAAGTGTTAAAATACTTCACACTTGGTTTGATACTCGAATAATATGTCCTTTGGTTACTTTAAATCTTATTTACAAACCATTATATATTATTTAATAGATTATGTACATGAAAGACATTAGATAATACTAAGGTTTCTTAGATTAAAAATATGGTGTCATGATTTTCATATCATATGAATAATGTTTTACAATTCATATCTATGAATATTGTTTCTCAAACTATTCCTTTTTTGTTTTAGTCAATAGTTAGAACCAAGTGTAATTGGTTCAATACTGAATGTTATGGAAAATGGGATGATGGGCCACATGAGAAACCAAGTGAAACCAGAATTGGAATAAGAAACCCTATGATTATACCTAACCAGATATCATGATACATGATTAACAAAAATCACCTAAAACAACTCTCAAACTCACTAAATATGAAAAGAATAGAGTACACATAGAGGTAGGGTGGTGGATTCCATAGTTTAATGAATTTATAATTTCTATAATGTAAAAAATTTGGAAAGATATTCCCTATAATATTTCTCAATGTAATGAAAAATGAAATATACATGGAAAAGAGGGGCATAAGTCAATAATTTTTTTAGGAAACAAGATGATTTTAATGCAGGGTTAATAATGTATTTTGAATTTTCTATTTATAGTTCAATATATTATTCATAGGTAATAGTGTAATTATTTAAGACAATACCTTAATCAAATGTATAAATTATAGACTAGTGAACTTCATATATTATGTTAATCCTTGAAGTGAAAGTTTCTAGGTTCATATAAATTGGGATTCATGAATTTTGTTGTATAAGTGTTATTCTAATGATATTATGGTTATAATAATGATGAAACATCTAACTATTTTTCTATATTAGTTTTATTTAAGGATATTAAAACAAATGATGAATGATACAAATAACTAATGAAACAGTTTGAGTGGTAATGTGATTTTTTTGGGAGAACACCCGATTAATGATAAATAACACTTAATATGTTCATTATGTTGAATTAATAATTTTAAGTTGGTATAAATAGGTGATTTACATTGATAAGGTAAATGAGACAGTATTGGTAACCTTGAAATTGGTCAATAATTTGATGAAAATGTAGTTTAGGTCATCTTTGATGAAGTTTATTTAATTTTTTTATTTACATTATAAATTCAATATTATTTAATTTTATTTAAAGAATATATGTTGAGTTAAATTTTAGAATAATACATGATTTCATTGTAGATATATGGTGATTCTAGTTATTAATGGAAAATATTAGTAAATTTTGGAAATTTTATGATAAAGAATAATTTTTTTTGTATACAACCATATGATTGATTAATGATTCTTATAGATAAACATAAAATTGATCCCAGAATAATATTTGATCCAATATTTTATGTTTTTAAATTTTGAATTTATTAAGATATATTGTGGATGAATCTTATAGTTAACTATTTATGTAAATGACTAAGTTGAACTTTGGGGGTTATTGTTGAAGTTTATAGTTTAATATACTATATTTACCCATATTATAAAATTCTTCCTAACCAATTTGGTTTTGATAAATATTTAGAGAATGTAAGAAGGAATTTTCTTTATAAAATGGTTCTTTTGATTAGTTAAATGATTATTTTATTGCTTCAGGCAAGAAACATTTATCTTGAATACTCAATTCTTAAAATAGGAGATGAATTATAAATTCATTAAATCACAAAGAAGTGATGAAATTGTTCTTATAAAATGGAAAGATATCATTTAATTTTTTTTTTCAAATGTTCTCCATCTTTATAGTAAAATAATCCCTCAAATTTAGGAAAATTATCTTGAAATAAATATATAATTATTTTACCATCATTTCTAATGAGTTTATGGTCGTTTTACACCACATTGATTTATGGTTTCATAGTCATTAACTTTATCATGATAATGTTCTATAACACTCTATATTATTCCATGGATGTTATTTTTCTACTCCATGAATATAATTTTACTTCCCACAAATTTTATCCATATCAAGGAATCTGATTATGAATTATTTAAGGTAACCCTTTATTCTTCTCACTTCCCATTTTTTAGAATACTTTTTATTATCCCTCTATAATATGTTGTATTGACCAAAATATATTTTCAAATATTTATCCTCTGATGATGAAGAAATTTATTTATGTGGAAATTCATTTAAGGGGCAGAATTAAAACCCCAAAAATTTAGATTACTATGCTCAATAGCTTACATAAATTCAATATTAAGCTTTAAGTGAACCATGATCTACTATTAAAATATTATTATTTAATGTGACCATTGTCACCTAGACATTGGATTAGTTGGTATGACTAATATTTAACAGTATATGGAAAATATGTTTAAATATTTTATATAATTTATTTATTAAAAATATATAAGAAATAAATTTTTGGTTAAGTAATTATATGCTTCTAAAATACATTTTCCTCAAAAATGATTTTATTTCAATTTGTGTGCGGAAAATATAATTAATATATAATAATTTTAGAAATTTTATTTTATAAATTGATCATAATTTTTTAAGTTATTATATTTATATTATCTGAGGGTAGAATTTTTGGATTTTTATGAAATGATATATTTTTCAGGGAATAGTGAAATATATTGATTTTTCAAATACTCTAATTTATCTTCATTTTAAAATTTTATTTAAGAGTCATATTATATTTTTTATTACATTTAATAGTGAAATATAATGCAATAGATATATACTAATCATAATAATTCCATTTTAATTAGCGATGTTCTTGATTTTGATACATGTTATTTTTTATGCTTAAAACACATTTTTATAAAAACTATTATTCATTGCATTTAATAAATTTATATTAATATTGATTTCTTCCACTTCTAGAAAATTGAAATTGATAATAATATACTGTATTTAGAATAATGGGTTATAAATTTGGTAAATAGTTCACTATTACTTTTGGTTATTATGAATAGTAATCATTGTAAATTATTGTCACCACGGTAAGGGAAAAATGGGTAAAACATAGTCAAAACCATATGATATGCTTTCAAAATCAAACCAAAACTTGAATATATTTAATTATATGATTATTATATTTCATTATCATACAAATATTAAAAATTGAGAAATTTCATTCCACTTTCAATTGATTATAAAATTTGTATTATTTTATTTAAAAATTTAAAATAAAATTTCACTCTCTTACATTTAATATAAATAATATTTTCTGAAAGAGATACACATCCCTACCCAATATCATTATTCTTGTTCTAGAGGTTTTATTAATCCCAAAATACTAACCGTAGTTTCCATATGAAAATTTAATTGTATTAACATAGCTCTTTCTTTTTTCACTTCTTCTTTTACTACCTTGAATTATGTACTAACAATTCCAATATAATAATAGAAGTATATCATTCATAATGATATGTTATTAATATATTTAAATAATATGTAACTATATATTTCTCTATAAAGTGTGGAAAAACCATTGGTCATGTGTACGGTGTACTATATCCTCACGAATAAATGCAATTTATTTTCTGTTACAACCTCACATGGGTAGTCATAATAATGGACCAAATTAATATATATGATAATTATGAAGTAATTATTATTATTAAATTAAAATGTCTTATATAACTTCATACCCTCTGATAAATTGGAAAATTATATATATTGGGATGATTTTTATGATTTTATGCTTCTTCAATAAAAAATTATTTTTTAGTTATTTTGAAATGATAAAGTTATTTGTGTCTATGTGAGGACTCCTACCTTTATGAAGCCATGTGATTTCTTTTTCATTTATTATTTTAATGGATTTTAAATAATTTATATTTAATAAATTTATATTATATATATAAAATAAAAATTAATATGTAAAAGTGAACTACTATATACATTTCTTTCATTCTATCCATCGAATTGGGAAAACAACATTAAATCAAATGTATGGCCTACTGTCTCCATGAACGATGTAACAAATATTTACGTCTCCACCTTTTTTGGACATCTATAAATATATGTAATTAATATATATTATATTTATACCATGGATGAAATTTTATAGGTGATGTAATCATGAGAAATAGTGAAGGATATAATTTTTGGAATAAAAACATACATGAAAAATGATAAAGTGAACACTCTAAAGTGATGATTCTAATAAAAAATTATTAACATACAATCATTAAAATGTTATATGTGGATAATATATGATATTAAAATTATGTATATTATTTTTTCATAGAAGTTTTATAAATTTAAATTTATTATACAGGAGGATAAGTCAAATTTATCTAAGTGGAAGCATATAGTAAGGGGTTTCTTAACTCAATTTCCATTCATTAGATTTTAATTATATTTCAATTAATATGGTATTACATGATTATTTGTGAAATGAAGTTTTATTTTATTATGTTTTATTACCAATTATAATTTTTTATTTACATTTGTTACACTAAATTATTTCATTTATTAATTCTAACTTCATTAGTATGATCTTTGTAAGGGATTTAATCTCAATTTTCACTAAATTGAGACATGATTTTTATTATGAACCTATTTACATTTATGTGGTGTATATACTACAAATATTGAAGTATTTTAAATGAATATAAATTAATTTATGATTATTAATGTAAAAAATCTGGTTACTAATGCAAATGGGTTATAATTTAAATGTTCCTAATGAGATATGTTTTTTAAAATATCATTTTTTCTAGGATTTCCCTTATTTTCATTTAAGGAATTCAATAATATATCCTGCATAAAATATATTTATTTTATTATCCTATGGATATTTATGGAGTTTACATGTTTTTTAAAAGAAAATCCTATCTGTAGAACTTTAATCCACTAACAAAAATTTAAAATAGGAATTCGATATTTTTTATCCTTTTTATTAGTTATATTTTCATCCATGTCAATATGTTCAAAAATTGGTTAAAAAATAAATTTTTATTAATAAAATGATTTATTATGTTAATTTTTAGTTAAAATTGAATTTTTTACATGGTTTTAAAGGATTATGTAGAATGTTTTCCAAAGGGTACATTTTCAGAATTCTTTATATACATTAAAAAATAATGTTTTATTTATATTTTTTATGGCCTTAATCGATAAACCTGTACTAATAAAAATTTTGGTCTCTTTATCTTATTCTACAATATTTCAAATATTTTAAAAAGAAAAATATTTATATATATATTTTTAAATTATTCCCTTAAAATTTCTTATAATCATTAAAGGTTTTTATTTTTATAAAAAATTCCCTTTTTAAATGACATGATTGGTATATTCAAACCTTTATTATTTTTATGGACATTATCTTTCTCTTGAAACATTAAATTTCTTATGATAATTTGATATTAAGTATAACTTAAATATCCAAATTATTGTTTCATGTGTATGCATATTTCCTAAACCATATTACATTTCTATATATGATTTTTTACATTGATTTTTAATTTACTAAATATAAACAATTTTATATTTCGTATTCTCTACTCAATATAGACATTTCTTGATTTAGAATATTTTTCATTTATTTAATTGATTATTAAATATATGATAATTCATTGGATATGAAGTGATGGTTGAGGTTTGAAATTATATATCTCCCTACTTTATCGATTGGTCTCATGAGTCAATCAAGTTGGATATCTTTGTTAAACCGGTTTTTGGTGTTTAAAAATTTATATGTTAAATTTTCTTTCCAAAAGTCCTTGGTGATAAAGATATCATTATATCAAAAATTATAGATTCCAAAATTAATAATTTTCATCATTGAGAATTTGGTTATTATTATCTTGTAAATTAATTAATTGATATTATCCATGTATTCATTTCATGCACATGTTTTGATTAAATAGATTGTGTTTTAACTTCATTACCTTCCCATGTTAATTATTAATATTTTATTTATGATAGTTTACATTTTATGGAACCCTTTTAGAGAGTATTATCTCACCCATTATTTGTTCTATATTCCATATTATATGAATAAGGAATCAATTAATGATTTCATCATTGCATAATTTTTTCAGTTATTATGTTTTATATTTTATTTCCAATATAAAAATGAGAATCATATATATATCTAGATATTTAACAATGATAGAATGTTTGGTCCTTTTATATATGATCACTTGTATCTAGTTCCAAATTAATATATTAACAAAGGGATCTAGGTTAATGTTGTGAGATTTTTTACAATTTACACATCATAAAAGGAGATAAGTGTATAACCTAAAACTAGTCTCAATGAAACAATATTGAGATAGAGAACACTTAAAACATTGGTAACATTTACATAAAATACTCATGAAATAAAGAAATTGAATGTATTTTTAAATCACTATAATTATTATGAAAATAATCATAAGATACATTCATGGGTATTATATTAACCACAAAAAGGAAATAGGTGGTGAATATGTCATATGTCCCACATAAATAAAATTGAGACTAGAAATACTTAAATCACATATAAATTTATTTGTATACATTATATACTTTTGTATAATAATTTAAATTTATTACAATTATATTCAAAAGCATATACATACATATAATATCATATATAATCCAATTATCTCAATTAAACACCAATTTTTTAGTAAATAATTATTATAATCATCATTTACAAGTGTTAAATATTTCATTTTTTCCTTTATGTTTTGGTTAGTCAGTTATAGAAATTATAAATTTATGATGTTTCCATCATATTTATAACATTAATCATGTATTTGGTGTCATATTTAATAATTATGAACATTTTTATAATTATTCATGTAAAGAGATGATGAAAAATGAATTAAACTACATCATGGAGACGATAATATGTACTTATGCATGAGTGATGTTTCCATTTTTAAATGGATGTTATGAATGAAAGGAAAATAATATATAAAATTTATATAAAAATAATAAGATCATAAATATAAAATATTTTTATTAATTCCATTTTTATAATTAACAAGTTTTGGTGTTGACAAAAAATGAATTGTATCTCTTTGTGGAGGTGGTAGTCCACATGTAACCATGAGTGATACATTCATTTCCCATTTTATGGAAAAAAGGATATTGAAAAATTTATTATGGTAACAAAAAACATCTAAGTATGTGGGATATGACAATGTCATTATATTGAATTTTTTAGGATAGAATTGATGGGTGTATAAGAAGAAGTAAAATAAACATTATTGGGTAAGATTATTAATTACCCTTTGAAGGACCTCCATTGGATCTCGGTTTGAGGGCAATATGGATATTGTTTTAAGAATAAAAAACCCTCAAAAACATGTATAATAAATTTTAGAAGAGTTTTTTATTTTTTTTGGTTAAGATATGTGGCTCAATGTGTTGTTAAGAATATAGAAGATGTGATGTTCTTTTATACTAAAGGAAAGGACACACATTGAATTACATAAATCATTTATATAAAATATGTAATTATTCATATTATATTGGAAACAATGGGAGAAAATTTAAATTAAAATATAGGTTATTTTTTATATCCATTTAAAAAATAAAATGTATGCTGGTTTATGTATCATTTTAAATCGTATCTTTTCGATTGACCCCTTTGATTAAAAAATTTTAACCTTAAACATGGTGATTTTTTTGAATACTAAAGGTCTATAAATTTCATTATAAGAAACAATGAGATTATAAATGGTAAAAGGATGAAATATCAGACCCTTTACCATCCCCTTGTCCAAATTCCTTATTGGTATTATTTTTAAATCATTTTATATTATATTATTTATGATAAAATGCAAATAAAGAAATTTAATGATCTTTTCAAATATTTTGACTTCACAGACTTCAATATAGGTATGGAATTAAAAAATAGACTATATCATAATGAATAATAAATTAATATTAACCATTTAATTTATGTGGCAACATAATTCATTCAATTTGTTTTTTTACTTTTGATGTTTTAAAATTATTTACTTTTATTTTTTACAGATTGCACAAGAAATTTGTTATTTTTGCATAAAAATGTAACGTAATTATACCATCACTAAAAAAAATTTCCATCAAATAAATAAATAAATAATGTATATGATAAAAATATACAATTTTTTCATGAAATCTTATTATCCCAATGAGAGTTAGATAAATTAAAGGCAAAAGCATGACCTTTTTGAATTTTCCATCACATAAAATATAACAATAGCCATTATTGATTAATTAAGGTTAAATAATTACTTATTTTAAAATAAGTGACGAAATATAGGATTTTTTTGATGTTTTTTAAATCCTTTTCGCTTTTATTAATCATGATTACATGATTTACCATTACGGAGGTGACAAATGCTTATCACTATTACTATTCATTATAATAAAAATTAATGTTATACTATTTAAAATTTTTGGACGTGATGATTTAAAAAATGAGACACATTTTATAAAATTCAATCCTTATAATTGGAATAAATTAATTTTAAAACTAAAATACAATAGTAGATGAAAAATGTTTTTTTCATAAAAATTCATTTTTAACTATAAAAATGTTTTGATACCAAAACTAAGAATAAAACTAATTATAATGAAATTAATTGGATTATAATTTATAAATATTGATTAATGAAATTTGAAAATAAATTTAAAAATCGATCATTTTAAATAATTTAATAGAGAATAAGTTTTTATGAAATTGTAGTTTTTTAATATTCACAAAAAAATAACTTTTCTTAAAAATAAAAAAAGTGACACATTAAGATAATTTTTTTATGAAAAACTTAAAATTGATATCATCTTTACAAAATATAATTCAAAATTTAGTGGAAATTAATTATTGTATTTTCCCACAAAGTGTATTGAAAAAAAATCTTTTGATGAAAAGGTATTCATGAAGCATAAAATTTATTCACTGAAAATAGAGTTATTACTTCCTAATAATTACTCAATTAATTATTATAGAGTAATTACATAATGTGGTTAATAATCTTCATACCCTACAATTCAATGTTCTATTTATAATGGTCACATTTAAATCATAATTTTTTAAATTATAACATAATTTTCTTGTAGCTCAATATTGTATGTTAACAAATCCATCAAGCATAATATTATTTTAAACTAAATTTAATGGGTTATAAATAAAATATTTCTGAATATAAATATCCAAACTAATTATTTTATATTAAAATAATTATATTTATTTGAAGATGATATTACAATTATATACATTTATAATCCCACTTATTCATTTGTATTACATGTTGTTTTTTGGGTTGATTTATCCACCTATATGAATAATGCTATACCAACAACATAATTTTCATTATAGATTCATGTCAACACATTAATATTAGTAATATATTATAGCTAATAGTAACATGTGTTATGAATATGGTATATCAATAGTGGAACCAGAATTAATGATTATTATATAGTTACTTGTTGTTTTTTATAAATTATGAAAATTATGCACTTTTTCCTTTCAATTATGAGGAAACATACCCAAAACACCAATAAAATAAACATGATAACATATAAATTATTGAAAAAAATATTCCACTAACTTTAATAAAATTATAATTATGAATTTTTTTTCAAATAACTAGGATTTTCACCAATATTATGAAACTTGTATGAAACAAAAAAAAATTAATATTAGCTGATAATTAAAATAAAAACACTTATAAAATATATCTAAAATACATTTAGATGTCCATGCCTAGATTCCATAGAACGATTCCCCGAGCTGGTCGGTCACATGACCTCAAGTGCACCTCCCTTAATGCTAAAAGCTGAAAACTAACAACGGGGGTATAATATCTATCATGGGGATACTATACCCTCTTTATTAAAGTAATACAACAACGAAAAATAAATAAAAAATAAAAAAATAATGTTAGAACATAACCAGAAAAAATATTATATCACAAGATGACCAAACTGAAAATACAATATCAAAACATATCAAAAAATATTACATGCCAAACGATGCACCAAGTTTTAAAATAAAACTCAAAAGTAAAAAAACTGACAACTCTGAAGTGGGTCCTGAACCACATCTTTTTCCCTCATCCATGCTCCGACCCAACTCATCCATCTAAGATAGGTCCTTTTTCCTTATCCTATATTTCAACCATGAAATCTATTCAAGTACCTATCAGGAAGTCCAGGTAGGGTGTGATTACAACTCAGTAGCCCACCACCAACATTGTTTAAAACAATATTCAGTTAATAACATGTATGTAGTTTTATCAAGAATAAAATACAAGAAATAATATAAATAGTTTACTTTATTCAAATATTCTTTATTTAATGACATAAAACCCACAAGTTCTAAAGGAGTCCAAAATAATATCATATGTATGAATTCCATTTTAACAATTCATAATTCCTAATTCAAAATTAATAATTCAATGACCATGTTACCTTTCATAATTTCAAAATTGAATGACCATGTTACCATTACTAATTTGAAAATTGAATGAAATTATTACAATTCATAATTTCTAATACATGACTGAATGTCCATGTTACTATTCCCCAAAACAGAATTAATTCAAAAATTAATTATCATAATAAACATCAATAATAATTAAAAAATTAGATAATAATACCATTCCCCTTAATTAATTCACTAATTAATTAATCACATTAATCTTATTAATTAATTCAAAAAATAATTTAACTTCTCTATATCATAACTAATTCAACAATTTGGTCATCACATAATTCCACTCAATAAATTAATTAATTAATTAAGCACATAAACCCCATTCATTAATAATACAATTAATTAATCAATATCTACCAATTAAATTTCCCTTAATTAGTAACAAAATTAATTATTTTATATTAATATTCTCATTATCTCATAATTAATTCAACAATTAATTATCCATTTAATAATCTCAATATTTCATAGTTAATTCAATAATTAATGATATAATTTACAACCTCTATACTTCATAATCATTCCAAAATTAATTTTATAATTAAAAATCATAATATTTCATAATTAATTAAATAATTAGTTTTCTCAATTCACAATCTCAATACTATATAATTAATCCCACTATCAATTATCTCAAATCTATAATCTCAAAAATCCCCAATTTTGCATCTCCCTTAATTAATTAATTCAAGATAGAACTCAATTTATAACTATATAATATAAATTATACAATTATATACAAATAATTACAATCAATAAATTTCGATTTGATTATAGACAACCTACCTTGGTTTATTGATGAGCATTTGCCCAACTAAAATCCTCAATTTTAATAGAATAACGACGTAGCGTGATATCATGATCTAAAACATAAATACAATTTTTAAAAAATCAATACCACTTCATTATAGATCTATATACACAATTTCTTGATCTTTATCCAACAATAGATATATATCCATAAAAAATAGGGAAGAATAAACTTGGACAGATTGAAGATGAACATGAATGAGAAAGGAAGATACACTAGATGATATCCTCTTTACAGGAGGGGTAAATATATTCAATACATTATTTTAATTGAAAATAATAGAGGCCAAAATGGATTGTAATTAGTCCATAGGTCTCTAGAATTGTGAATAAAATTTTAGGGTCAAATGGGGGTCACTTTGGGATTCAAATAGGATCATGGAAAATATTAAAATAATTTTTTTAGTGAATAAAAAACCCATGCACAATTTATTACTTCGGGAACACAGTATCCCTTAAACATGAACCTTAACTATACACATTTTCTTAAGGGGTGGACATTTTCTTCTTTTAAGGCACATAATTTATCATACCATGCACCGGCCAAGCTAAACCTCTCATTCTTAGTTTTCAAGGCTTGCTAGGACAAGGTGTACAGTTATAGAAAACCATGTGCCTACCACGCACATCCCTATTTATTCTATTTTTCTCCAATGTTTCACCCAAACACTCCCCAATGTAAAACCCAAATGAAAAGTACTCAACACATGAAAAAATATTACTTGAAAAATTACATGAGACATCTACAAAAAATGCTAGGTTTTTAAGATCTCCCCACCATATAAAATCTATTCCTCGAGCTATACGCCCAAGAATTTATAAGTTTTCACATTGAAAATATTGGTCATTGATCCATCATATCTAACTCTATTTCTCATGTTTTCTCTTACACATATCCATGTTGTAACAATACATAAATTATTTTCATGATCTTTCCCCCACAACAATTTATTACTATAATCCAACAAATGCATCATATGCTCCTTAAAGGACACATTTATCTCAAGATCAATATAATCCACATCAATCACATGATAAGGGTTGGGGAGGAATGACCGTAGTTGTTACACATGGAAATAATCATGCATAATAATATATATATGGAAGAGATAATCAATAAACCACCAGCCCGATTCCCTTTATGACTTTAAATAGTCCAATGAATATAGGAACCAACTAGCCCTATCTATGTATCCTATGGTGAACCAATTATAGTAACAACTGAAGGAATACATGATCACCCTATATAAACTCTTGGGTTCATCAATATCTATTAGCATACTAATTCTTTCTACTATGAGTTGTATCCATACACTTCTGAACAAGATAGACCTTCTCCAACATCTCCTGCACAAGACTCAGTCCTAATAAATCTGACTCATCTTCCTCCACCCAGTATAAATGTCTCATATATGATATATCATCCCGTATTTTTATAACATAAAATATCATTTCATTACACAAAACTGAGGATCTTTAAGGTTTAGTGTCTTGGAAACCAGGAACATAATACATGAAAAGAAAAAAAAAACACTCTTCTTAAACACTTGAAAGGCTTCTCCTTAAGTTCATCCTAGGTTCATTACTGCATCTCATAACCTGGGGACATACATCAAAAGAAAGGGTGAGCAGAAGGCCCAATAAGGGAAACAAGAGAAACATTTTACATGAGAACTTGAGATACTTAAATAAGGACATGAAAAGAACTTTAAGGCATGAGAAAGAAATCATGAGGCATTTCATAATAAAAATAACATTTTTTCATAACTTGAAGATGTGGCTGCAAAATTTAATATTGAAAATCGTTTCGTTTCACCAAGGTCCATCCCCAAGGTGTTGTTAAAATTTACCAAGGTTATTCACCAAGGCGTCGTTAAAATGGTCATCTCTAGAGATTAAGTCTTTACCCAATGCATTGGAGCGCTATCAGGGCGCACCCTTAAATTTTCCTTTATTATCATGTGAGCCATATATATCATCATAAAACATTTCATAAATAACCCATATAGCATAAAATAAATGGGTTTCATTTCATAATCATAACGTTTTAAAAACTGCTTTAATGACATGATCTTTACATTACTTTAAAGCCATGGAAAGGAAAAGCGGGTATCATGTATGTAAATCCCAGAATTTAAAATAGAAAATTTTTATATATATGTGAATACCCCTGTAGAAATAGGAGCTTTGAGTATTCACTTTATAACATAAAATAATTTTGAGAAAAGAGAGGCATTTTGAGACGAAAATTCTGCAGCATAACAGCTATGTTACAAGGTTTTAGAAAACATTGAAAAGAGAGGGGAAATGGGTCTAACATTCATAAATGACCCATAAAACAGTAGGGGGACAAAATACAAGGTATTTAAGAACATGGTAATGAAATTTGAAAATATACCATATGAAATGAAGAACATGAAAGGAAGACATAAATAAGATTTCTCTTATGAAGATTCGGCAGCCCAACAACGTTATATAAACTTCAACCAAAAATGAATTGATGAGATCAAATAGTGTCTCTCATCATATGAACATAAAATATCAGTATGATAGATATAGATATCATAACCCAACAAAACAAAAAGGAACTTGAAAGAATTGACATGAAAGTAGAACTTCAAAACGAGAAGGGTGAAGAACCACTTAAAAATTTGGCAGCCTAACGGCGCCACTTAAAACTTCAAAATACTGAATTGAAGAGAGAAAATGGGGTCTCTCATAATATGAACATAAGAGTCCAGTATTATAGATATAGAGATCATACCCCAACATAACAAAAAGGAACTTGAAAGACTTGACATGAAAGTAGAACTTGAAAAACAAGAAGGGTGAAAGAATCCCTTAAAAATTCGGCAGCCTAACAGCGCCACTTAAACTTCAACAAAAATGAATTTAAGAGGTCAAATAGGGTCTCTCATCATATGACCATAAAAGATCAGTATGATAAATTTAGAGGTCATACCCCAACATAATAAAAAGGAACATGAAAGACTTGGATGAAAATAGAACTTGAAAACGAGGAAGGTGAAAGAATCCCTTAAAAATTCGGCAGCCTAACGGCGCCACTTAAACATTCTTAAAACGAATTGATGCGATCAAGGGGGGTCTCTCATCATATGAACATGAAATGGGAATTAGGATGAATATAAAAGAACATCCTCCAACATAAGAATATGGATCATAAAAGAAATGACATAAAAGAGATTACTTGAAAAGAAAGAGAGAGGTCAGATCCCTTACCTTAAAATGTAACTCTTAAACCTCAAAGGTTGGGACCTTGAGGGCTTGGGGGCACCTTGGGAGGACTCCTTGGGAGGTAATGAGACAAGAACTTCGTTGGGGAAGAGTGGGGAGTTGAATGGATGAGAGGGGGGGGGGGGCTTGGTATTTATAGGGAGAGTGAGGGGACAAGGCATTAATGGCCAAGGGACACCTCACATGTGCTTTTCTCAAACCCATGTGCTCTCCCTTGGCATTTACCATGGAGTTAGACCACATGGGGACCCCAAAACAATAATTCATCACCCTTGGCCGGCCAACTCTTAAAATATCTCATGACATCATCATGACACAGCTATGATGTCATTAAACATACCGAAACCCTAAAACTGCATTTTTACTATTCACTTGAAAATTCAACTTTCTCAGAAAAATCCCAAAATCTCACACTAACCAAATATCAATGCTCTGATTTCAAAAATGAACTCCATTTTATAAAAATAATTTTCTAAATATTTTTAAATTTATTTTTAAATAAATACACTATTCACCGAAAATTCATTTTTTCAGAAAAAACCCCAAAAATTACCAAAACATAATATCGGTGCTCTGAGTTCAAAAATGAAATCCATTTTATAAAAATAATTTTCTAAATATTTTTAATTTAAATTTTAATTAAAAAACACTATTCACCCGAAAAAACTAATACTTGAATAATAATTTATTAAACAGTTATTTAACCATTTTATTGAATCACATTACTTAATCAAGGTGCCTAGATTATTTTAAAACTTTCTTTAAGTGAGATTACTAATCCATTTGGTCATATTACTAATCCTAATCATAAAATCACTATTCATAATTTAATATTCATCAAAAATCAAGTTGATCTTATTAGACTCCAAATTTCGTACTGAACATAATTGTAGAAGACCATTTTTTGAAAATCATTACACATTTTTAATTATTTAAGGTTTACATAAACATTTTTAAAATATCCTTTTTCTAAAATTCATCAAAAATATGCATACTATATTTATCCGGTCATTTGAAAATTCATAAACATCATCATAATAAGAAATCCCAATTTTTATTTAAAACAAGGATTACACAAGGCAGTTACGGTCTCGTTACATAGCCCCTTATAATACCAACATAGGACCTAAGAGTAAGGTGTGTTAGTGTGATAGAATCCTGGGGCGGCTCAGTCAACATTGCCCGAGTAGTAATTTCTATCAGTTTGAACTTCTCGCGAAGGCGATTCCGTTCTAGCTTCACATGATGAAGTTCGGCTTGGATTTGGTCCAGAGCAAAGCCCAATGGTGCTACCTCCTTCCCAAGCTCTGTTAGATGGGCTTCGATCGGTCCAAGACTACTAGGTGAGGCCATCAAATCTTCTTTCTATAATAATTAACCAAGATTACTTATATTTAGAGACAATAATAAAAACAGTTTTTTCACAGCGGTCATATTGACCGATGGTCATATAACAGTCAAAACCCACTGGTCTCATTTTAATTATAATCATGTTTATCAAATAAAACATTTTTGTTGAGTATAAAAATAAAATAAAATAACACATGAAATTAGGAAACAAGATTTATTCAAAATTTTGGGCCGTTACAATCTTCCCCCTTAAGAAATTGCATCCTCGCAATTTTTAAAATTGGGTTTTGAAATTTCATTGAAAGTCCCACATCGGAAAAAGAGTCAGTAACACCATTACTTTAAAAGAAAGAAAAGGAAGTACAAAGGACACCCGAGTTTACTCATACTAGGATTCCATGTAGGAAACATGGACATGGAGGAGAAAACAAAGGGTCACGTCCTAAAGGAGAGTGATAGAAAACATGATTAGGAGGAAGTTAACCACCAGAAAATCCCAAAATTATGATGTGTGTAAGCGTTCTTTGATTACCTATTAGGAAACGTAAACCAACAACATTTTTGTTTTACGTTCCTTTTCATAACTTTTAGGAATTCATTTACAACATAGAACAAAAACATAAGGAAATATATCTACCTTCATACATTAACAAGTTTCTACCAAAACTAATCTTTTCTCCAAACTATGAGTATTCAAAACTACTTGGTCTCATCAAAACACAAGAATCATCTTCTAGAGAATTACATAATCCACAAAAGATCAACTATATATTTCTTTTATCTTTAAACATTATCCCAAAAATAGAAAGGGTAAGGTAAAAAAACTCTCTAAAAAGAATCCCATAGGAATGGAAACTAATTTTAAATCTTAAAAGTTCCATGGTAATACCCAAAGTTCATCATAGACCATTCCATAAATAACAGTCCTTAAAATTCCTCAAAGTAAACCAAACTAAGATTGAAACCCAAATACAAGAAGGACTTGATAACATAGTCTTCCAAAATAAACTTCATTGTTCATCTCCAAAAAACATCAACCACTCCTAACATCTTATAACAAAAGTAGCTAACCTAAACATATTTTACCCAAGATAGGTTAATCATTCCCGTAAGTAACCTAAATTACTATAAGTCCACCTTAAATTCATTGATTCTTCAAAATATATGTCAACCTTACTCCTCAATGAAAATACCGTAGTAATCTATTTACCTTGATCATATAGGGTCCTCAAAATAGTGAACATCTTCCAAAATAATAATCATCTTTTAATCCCATAATCATATCTGTCGTATTAATATGGCAATCGTAGCATTTCCTATCACATTGGTTGTTGGGACATGTTCTTCCATTTCCCGCCATTAACTAAGAAAAGAAGCTATAGTTAGGGGCTTAAATACTTAGCCAATAATCATGAAAATAAACTTAAAGAATCTAAGGATAACTTGTAGAAGTAAAGTATACCCTAACTTGTGATCCCCTAGGTTCCCTTCTAGGTTATCCATGATCATATATTTTTGTGTAAACCTTTATTTTATTTTATCTTAGTTCCTTTAACAATGGTTCATATTAAGCTTATGAATTTACCAAAGCACATCCCCCGGGAGTGTCGTAACCAAGAGTGCAGCAAGGCCCGTTGTCGTGTACCAGTTCCCGTTCGAGTCTAGCTCAAAGCGGTGTTTCCGGGTTTTACCCCTATGTACATCTGTGCCGGAGCCACCTCTACCTGCTCGTATCCAGACGGGGATGTATTTTCTTGGAAACCCCTTACTCAATACTCACCAAAATACCAGGAAGATTTCCTATATTTAAACTCTTCTATAGGGTTCTTCCTAAAGTTTTTATATCCTAATTTCCACAAATAACTAAACCATCCTTTGATACCAACTATAGCATCCCGTCTTTTTATAACATAAACTTTCATTTCATTACACAAAACTTAGGATCTTTAAGGTTTAGTGTCTTGAAAACCAGGAACATAATACATGAAAAGAAAAAAAACACTCTTCTTAAAAACTTGAAAGGCTTCTCCTTAAGTTCATCCTAGGTTCATTACTGCATCTCATAACCTGGGGACATACATCAAAAGAAAGGGTGAGCAGAAGGCCCAATAAGGGAAACAAGAGAAAAATTTTACATGAGAAATTGAGATACTTAAATAAGGACATGAAAAGAACTTTAAGGCATGAGAAAGAAATCATGAGGCATTTCATAATAAAAATAACATTTTTTCATAACTTGAAGATGTGGCTGCAACATTTAATATTGACAATCGTTTCGTTTCACCAAGGTCCATCCCCAAGGTGTCGTTAAAATTTACCAAGGTTATTCACCAAGGCGTCGTTAAAATGGTCATCTCTAGAGATTAAGTCTTTACCCAATGCATTGGAGCGCTATCAGGGCGCACCCTTAAATTTTCCTTTATTATCATGTGATCCACATATATCATCATCAAACATTTCATAAATAACCCATATAGCATAAAATAAATGGGTTTCATTTCATAATCATAACGTTTTAAAAACTGCTTTAAAGACATGATCTTTACATTACTTTAAAGCCATGGAAAGGAAAAGCGGGTATCATGTATGTAAATCCCAGAATTTAAAATAGAACATTTTTATATATATGTGAATACCCCTGTAGAAATAGGAGCTTTGAGTATTCACTTTATAACATAAAATAATTTTGAGAAAAGAGAGGCATTTTGAGACGAAAATTCTGCAGCACAACGGCTATGTTACAAGGTTTTAGAAAACATTGAAAAGAGAGGGGACATGGGTCCAACATTCATAAATGACCCATAAAACAGTAGGGGGACAAAATACAAGGGATTTAAGAACATGGTAATGAAATTTAAAAATATACCATATGAAATGAAGAACATGAAAGGATGACATAAATAAGATTTCTCTTATGAAGATTCGGAAGCCCAACAACGTTATATAAACTTCAACCAAAAATGAATTGATGAGATCAAATAGGGTCTCTCATCATGTGAACATAAAATATCAGTATGATAGATATAGATATCATACCCCAACACAACAAAAAGGAACTTGAAATAATTGACATGAAAGTAGAACTTCAAAACGAGAAGGGTGAAGAACCACTTAAACATTTGGCAGCCTAACGGAGCCACTTAAAACTTCAAAATACTGAATTGAAGAGAGAAAATGGGGTCTCTCATAATATGAACATAAGAGTCCAGTATTATAGATATAGAGATCATACCCCAACACAACAAAAAGGAACTTGAAAATTCGGCAGCCTACCGGCGCCACTTAAACATTCTTAAAACGAATTGATGCGAGCAAGGGGGGTCTCTCATCATATGAACATGAAATGGGAAGTAGGATGAATATAAAAGAACATCCTCCAACATAAGAATATGGAGCATAAAAGAAATTACATAAAAGATATTATTTGAAAAGAAAGAGAGAGGTCGGATCCCTTACCTTAAAATGTAACTCTTAAACCTCAAAGGTTGGGACCTTGAGGGCTTGGGGGCACCTTGGGAGGACTCCTTGGGAGGTAATGAGACAAGAACTTCGTTGGGGAAGAGTGGGGAGTCTAATGGATGAGAGGGGGGGGGGGGGGGGCTTGGTATTTATAGGGAGAGTGAGGGGACAAGGCATTAATGGCCAAGGGACACCTCACATGTGCTTTTCTCAAACCCATGTGCTCTCCCTTGGCATTTACCATGGAGTTAGGCCACATGGGGCCCCAAAAACAATAATTCATCACCCTTGGCCGGCCAACTCTTAAAATATCTCAGGGCATCATCATGACATAGCTATGATGTCATTAAACATACCGAAACCCTAAAACTGCATTTTTACTATTCACTTGAAAATTCAACTTTCTCAGAAAAATCCCAAAATCTCAAACTAACCAAATATCAATGCTCTGATTTCAAAAATGAACTCCATTTTATAAAAATAATTTTCTAAATATTTTGAAATTTATTTTTAAATAAATACACTATTCACCGAAAATTCGATTTTTCAGAAAAAACCCCAAAAATTACCAAAACATAATATCGGTGCTCTGAGTTCAAAAATGAAATCCATTTTATAAAAATAATTTTCTAAATATTTTTAATTTAAATTTTAATTAAAAAACACTATTCACCCGAAAAAACTAATACTTGAATAATAATTTATTAAACAGTTATTTAACCATTTTATTGAATCACATTACTTAATCAAGGTGCCTAGATTATTTTAAAACTTTCTTTAAGTGAGATTACTAATCCATTTGGTCATATTACTAATCCTAATCATAAAATCACTATTCATAATTTAATATTCATCAAAAATCAAGTTGATCTTATTAGACTCCAAATTTCGTACTGAACATAATTGTAGAAGACCATTTTTTGAAAATCATTACACATTTTTAATTATTTAAGGTTTACATAAACATTTTTAAAATACCCTTTTTCTAAAATTCATCAAAAATATGCATACTATATTTATCCGGTCATTTGAAAATTCATAAACATCATCATAATAAGAAATCCCAATTTTTATTTAAAACAAGGATTACACAAGGCAGTTACGGTCTCGTTACATAGCCCCTTATAATACCAGCATAGGACCTAAGAGTAAGGTGTGCTAGTGTGATAGAATCCTGGGGCGACTCAGTCAACATTGCCTGAGTAGTAATTTCTATCAGTTTGAACTTCTTGCGAAGGCGATTCCGTTCTAGCTTCACATGATGAAGTTCGGATTGGATTTGGTCCAGAGAAAATCCCAATGGTGCTACCTCCTTCCCAAGCTCTGTTAGATGGGCTTCGATCGGTGCAAGACTACTAGGTGAGGCCATCAAATCTTCTTTCTATAATAATTAACCAAGATTACTTATATTTAGAGACAATAATCAAAACATTTTGTTCACAGCGGTCATATTGACCGATGGTCATATAACAGTCAAAACCCACTGGTCTCATTTTAATTATAATCATGTTTATCAAATAAAACATTTTTGTTGAGTATAAAAATAAAATAAAATAACACATGAAATTAGGAAACAAGATTTATTCAAAATTTCGGGCCGTTACATATGACCTTACATAAAGAACCTTATATGGTTCCATCTATATATTTTTTTAATAACTGTTGTTATAGGAAAATTATACAAGTACCGAGTGGTTCTATCAAGACCCACCAAAGTCAAGGACACATGCTTGTAGTATATCCTCAAGCACATGTATAGTACACTCCCAATACCCATCAGCGTGCAGGTAAAATGTCTTACTCAATAAGTCATGTGTAACAAGCTTCTTCTGCAAGACCTTCCAGAAGTATGAAGTAAAATAAATGTCACAATCTGATATAATTTGTTGTGGAATCCCGTGCATATGGAATATCTCATAAACATACATTTATCCTGACTAATCCACTGTAAAATTCTCCCATATAGGAAAGAATTGTTCTAAATTTAAAAAATGGTCAAAATCACCAGTTATAATCATTATGTTGAGGTGTACATAAGAGGAAAACCACAAAATCCATAGTTACTTCATCACAATTCCATTATGGAATGGGTAATAGTTATAGCAAACCACCATGTGATTGACGATTAACCTTCACCTGCTGACATGTGTAATATCATGTCACGAACCATGGTGTCTCCTTTTTTCATTCTTGTCCACTAAAAATGTCATCCTAGATCATGGTACATTATAGTAACACTAGGATGTACCTTCTATTTTGAGGCATGAAACTCATGCATCAGATCCTCCCACATTCTTGTCTGCACAATATCCTGATTCCTGATATAGATGTTCTCATCTTCATCTATGCCCCAATCAGAAGGTGAATCCTCATATTCATGGATTTTCCTCAAGTTCAAGCACTCCATATCCTTAAAATTCATGTCTATGATCCATCTCAAAAGTGAATACTCTACTGAAACTGATGTGAGGGTTATCTTCTCCTTACTATCTTGAACCAAAATGTGAATCTCAGATAGTAATTTCCTTATCCTCCTCTCAACACGAGACTCCCAAACCATCTCAGTATGAGTTTTACTATTCAAATAATCATAAAATTGGTTCCCCTTTATAGGCATACATGCTTGCTCAAAATTCAATTCCTATATATACTCATCCCACAAATACTGTTGTAGATTCAATTATCAATGAGAAAATATAGACATTAATCTCCGATGATCCATTTATGTAGACAACTTCTCACCCAACAATTAATTCCCCAAGCACTTAAAATCATAAACCAATGATACCATCGCCAGGCCATGCCTAGGGAAGTTCTATTCATGTTGCCTCTATTTCTAATACCTATATGCCACAACTCGATCTCCCTACATCAAGACGGCTCCAAGAGCAATCCTAGAAGAATTACAATACATCATATACTCCTCACCTAGATCAGCTAGGATCCAAATTGGTGATGATGTCAATCTATTCTTAAAATCATGAAAATCTTTCTCACACGATATAGAATAGTCATACGTTCTCCCCTTTTTGTTCAAACCTGAAAGCGGAGCTACCAATCAAGAATGGTCCTAGATGAATCTATTCTAATATCCATATAATCCCAATAATTTAAAAACATATGATACTTTCTTAGTCTACTCATAAGAAACCACTGATCAAACTATCTATAAGTCCATATACACACCTTCCTCTAAGATTATGTGACCTATGATGAGTACTTGGTCAATCAAAAACTGACACATAGATAGCTTGGTATATAGCTGATGATCTCTCGACATACTCATGATTATTTCAAGTTGTTGGGAATGATCATCATGAGTGTTGGAGTACACCAACATTTCATCTACAAAATAATAATAATATATGTATGGACATAAGATTATGTTCTGTAATTATATAAACCCTGGTGGTGTATTCATTAACCCAAACTAAATTACAAGGAACTCATATATGCACTAACTAATTCTGAAGGGGGTCCCCAATATATCATAAGTCTGAAATTTGACATAATGATATCGTAATATCATATCAATAATAGAATAGACACAATTCCCTATCAGCTGGTAAAAAAATTACCAATATTTGAGAAAAGATATCAGTTCTTAACTATCATCTGGTTTAACTTCTAGTAATCGTAACATAAGAAAAAAGTCCCGTTAATGTAACATCCTAGGTAAATAAAGAATATGACATTTTCAAATTTATTAATATTTGTGGATAAAATGTTAATATTACTTTAAAGTTAATGCTATGTTTGATGGCGTACCCAATACACAATAACGAGTTTCTTTGAAATCTTACGTTGCACACTAATAATATAATAATATTATTTTAAATGGTAGTTAACGCCTAGCCATTGTAATGGTGGGAATGAACAGAACTAACTGAAAAATGATTATATATGTTTGTTAAATATTTTAACAATTACCCAAGTAATTATAGAGGCTTAAAATTCAGATGAATCCAATTTTAGGCATAAATACTCTAATATTCACT
The DNA here is from genome assembly GCA_963277665.1 of Viscum album. Classification (NCBI taxonomy): domain Eukaryota; kingdom Viridiplantae; phylum Streptophyta; class Magnoliopsida; order Santalales; family Viscaceae; genus Viscum; species Viscum album. The sequence goes on from OY728139.1 coordinate 220,178,370, forward strand.
AAAAGGACGATTTATCACATTTTGATGGAGAACTATCATTAAAAATAGTTTTGGTCACTCTTATACATTATTTTGGACCAAATAAAATCCTTCTTTATAATCGGGAAATCAAAATTTACTTTATGTACGTTTTGTTATTTTTCCGATAAAGTTCAATTTTTAATGAACAATGAAAAATGTTGTATTTTAATTCAAAACCTCCTTTTAATATAATTTATTTATATGGTTAGATTATCTTTTTAATTGGTTTTAAAGTGTAATTAGAATATATTTTTACCATTTAATCAAATAGTGGTCATTTGAATTAATTTCACTTTGAAATTGGACATAAACAATTGTCAATCTTTTGATATATATTGTTTCTTAAAAACACGCTAATTGTTTTGACAACGGGAATTAATTATAAAATTAATTAATGAAACTTATATGTTTTGAATTTTTTAAAACAAACATAATTTTTGAATTCGGAATATAAAATATATCTTAGGGTAAGTTTTTGGTATTTTTCTGAAAAACTTCATTTTTGATGAATAGTGAAACCACTAAGTGGTAGTTAAAAAACTGAATTTTTTGTTAAACGAAACTTTACAGCTCCTGTGAATTGAATTTCAAAAATCCTACATCCATGGTTTTAACTATTAAATAAAATTTTGTTCAATGGGATGAAAATAATTTTTTGTGAATAGTAACTTTTAAGTTTTTTTAATCGCGATTAATGGTAATTAATGTAATTTAAGGTAAATATAATGTTAAAATAATATAAAATTACCTTTACACTTGTCCTACCCTTATTCTTTGAGTCATGGAATACCAAGAAAATCCATGGGTCAATTTTTGGGACCCCATGGAGCCACTTGGGTAAGATAATGACTTTAATACATTTTATTTAAAGTAAAAATAAAAATGTCACAAACATGTATTATTTTACAAAAACAATTTTTTCAAGGGGTTATACATGTTATATTTTTGACTATAAATATTCATTATAAATATAAAAATATTTAATACAATATGGTAATTGTTTTATAATTTTTGGACATCAAATAAATAAAATTATTTATGATGCAATGATGATGCAATGTTTACGTCATTATTGAATGATTTAAATAAATAAGAAGATAATGTTTAAAAATAATATCCAAAACTTGTCCAATTATTATTTTATGATTTTATTTCAAACATGGGCCACCTTATATTCTAATTTAATGATTTTTGGACATTTATAAACTGAAAATCATTATATAATAAAATAATAGTTTCATGCTTTCCAAAAGAGCCCCTCCTCTCCCTTATAAAAAGACCCCACTTTCTACCCATCTATCACACTTATAAAGCCCTTTGTCTTGTCCAAAATATACTCAAATAATCTCCCAATATCCCTATATTCGTCCTAGAAGCCTTAACTTAGTCAGAATGCTCTTTAAGAAACCCTTTTGGTTCAAACCAAGGGGAGTTACCCGATTTAAAGGTAATGTCTTCTCTTATGTTCTTTTGTTTTATTTTGATTATCCAACCCACTACACTTTTTCTATAAATTTATTTTGTAACAACACCAGTATCTTTAATATACTAGGATGTTTTTATGAGAATTATTAGAGCTACACTTACACACACCTCCATCTAATGGGTAAAGAACATACTGTTTCTATGGATGTCGAATTACTGCCTCACGAAACGATGATTGTTCAATCTTCTCCTACCACCTCTCATGGTGGCCATTATGATGGAACTATATTTATATATTATATATATTATATTTATTTCCTCTCTATTCTTCTGAAATTTATATTTAAAACATACCTTTATGCTTTTCATGTTGTGCAAATGCGATAATTTAATTTGATGAAGTGTGGACTACCGCCCCCTCACGTGATGTGACTCGTTCAAGAAATAAATGGAATGTATAAAGAATTAAATTAATGAACTTATGTGACCTATATAACATATATATTATAATGGAATTATAATATATATCTCTCATTTAGTTTTCATTCCATTAATATGAAAAATAAATGAAAGTAGCATTCATGCATACGTACGGCCTACCATCTCTATGAACGATGCATTTCATTTTTTTATCTCCATATGTTATGGAATAGTATAAAATGAATATATACTGGATATATATGATATTTAAATCATTAATACTATTCTGGAGATGATGTACTTATAACTACATGGATAATTCTTTTCAAACAAGTTCATTTTTTTGACTCATGTACCGAACATCGACAAAAACGTCTGATATGAGCTCACATAATTAAATAATTATTATAACATTATAATATGTGATATGAATTGAATAACAAAATTTAAAGGAGGTCCTTAATCAATTATAAATTTACCAAAGTTTACTCTTCAGGAATATAAATAAACGAACAAGACAAGTCAGACTTGAGGTAAGGGATCCTACCTCTCTCTTTCTTTTTAACTACTCTCTTTTATGTAATTTATTTTAAGCTCAATGTTCTTATGTTGGGTATGTTCTTTTATATTCATCCTACTTTACTTTTAATGTCCATATGATGAGATACCCCCTCTTTCTCTCATCAATTCATTTTAATAATGTTTGAGTGACGCCGTTATGCTGTCAAATTTTTGTAAGGGGATTTCTTATCTCACTTTTAATTCCGTGAGATTTCCATTGTTCACCAATTATTTGTTTCATGTGGTGAATTGTGTACTGATATTTCATATATATTATCATGATTCTATTTATATTCATGGTATTATGTGATTTATTTGGTGTTTATTAACTTTTGGTCATACGACTCGATTGATTACAATGAGGTAAGGGGGTTTTATCTCACTTTTTATTCACGTGAGATTAATGCTACATTTGCCACTATTTCCTTTTGTGTGGTGTATTTACTGCCCATGATTTTATTATTTGTTTAATATAATTTTATTATGGGTATTTACATCTTCATTGTATGACTCTTCTTTCATAGGGTGTACGTCTCGAAAGTTACCAAAATCGGTAAGGGAACATTTCACCCTCCTCTTTTTAAAAGACTTCTTTTTGTTAGGTATTTTAATTTACATCTTCTTATGTTAGGATATCTTCTTATATATCCTTATTGCTGTAATTTTTTTCCAAGTTATGAGATACCCTTTTTACCTCTCATCAACTCATTTTCTGAATTTTAAAGTGACGCCGTTAGGCTGCCAAATTTCTGTAAGGGAACTTCTTAACCCAATTTGAATTCTTTGGGTTAAACCTCTACTTCTTGATTATGTCGTGCTATGAATATGTGTGGATGACCTCTGATTGTTTTAAACTTAATATCCACTTATATTGAGTGTATTTATATTTGTCACACATAATTATGTAATTGATTTATCCTTAATCTAAGGATACCGTCTTTATAAGGGACTTCATCTCAATCTCCTTTTATTGAGGCATCCTTTGATTTATACACGACTTTATTTTATACGGTGTATAAAAACCTTTTGACTTTTCATTTCATTCAAAGGGAATATTTTCTCTACGAAGCATTTTACTAAACGAAAAAAGGAATGTTTTTTTTACCTAAGCGGTGACAACGACCTTTTCCGCCACCACGAGTATTATTTGATCTTTGGAATCCTTAACAATCCGTAATGTTTTTAAAAGGAAAATAAACACCATATACTGTTTTTACATATTTTGGTATTGAAAATGGTTTTTATAATGGATTTATTATTTCAATATCTTAAAAAGTTATATTGTTTTTGCAATATGGGAATGTTATCTTTCCTTTATGCTTAAGTTATGTGTTATGTTTATGTTATGGTTCTTGGGAATTGTTTATGAATTCGGGTGGTTCCATGATAAACTAATGGCGGGTGAGCCCGAGATACCTCTCCAATGCATTAGGTAACGTGAAGGAGTTAAATTCTAAGGTTTCTCCGAATAGATTTAGGGAATATACTGTGATGGGTATTCCAAACGTAACCATAAGGGTTTCTCCCTATGTAAGAATGTTATGAATTCCTCAAGTTACCTTCAAATCTTATGATTTCTATGAGTTATTCATAAATCTTATGATTTCATGAGGTATGTTAAAATTCTTATGTTTTATGAGTAAAGTATGATTTCATTGATTCTTATGTATACATGGACTAATGTTTTCTTTCCATATTTTTATATCCCTTACTAATATTTTTATGCTCGTCCCATGTTTTTGAAATGTGTTCCATAGGACTTAATGATGAATAAGTTCAACGATGGGATCAAGGAAATACATGATATCTAAAACATGGAACTAGACATGTTTCTTTTTAATATTTTTTATTTTATGAAAAAAATCAAAGCTGAGTAGAAGTGTCTACTTTGTAATCTTGTGAGATGTAATAGTTATGTCCTAATTCTCTAAAACTCTAAACCTGAAAAGATTCTCAATGTGAATTATTCATTTAATTCAATATTATGTAATGTTTTAAGTTTGGAGCCTTATAGTTGGTATCAGAGGGAGGTTTAGATAACTTTAATGGTTAGAGTGTTGTTTAAGATTAAGTGACAAGTTGTGTATAACCACAATGGTTAGTATAGTAGATGGAGTCATTGTTATTTTTGAAATTTTTAATGAGTTTGAGATAACTTGGATAAGTATATCTTAGTGTTTATCTTCATCATTAGTACATGATTATTTTGTTGATATACTCACACTGACATTTTTTGTTTTAGTAAATGGATGGATCTAGCAGGCAGCAAAGTGAAAATGGGTTTGAAGGAAAGAGTGGTGGTTCTCTAATTAAGAGACTTGATGAAATGGAGGATTCAATGAGAAATATCGTGGTTATTCTAAACCAACTATCACGAGTCTTGATTAACCACTTGAACCTTGGATATTTCTCTAATGCAACATGTACGAGAGAACCAACTCGATGTGGAAGTTCAGGTAATAATTATAACGGTAACCATTAGGGGTTATATGATCCTTACTTTTGAGGTAATTATGGGTTACTATACGTTATGTTGGAAAATGAAATGCATGAGATAAAATTGAGGTTAAATTATGTTATGGTTATTTTTGAAGATTTTATCTCTTTTGGGGGAATGTTTTAAGAATTATATAGTTTTGGAAAAAGGACAAAACACAGACCGTGTGACAACCTATCGCGTCGGACGAAGCTGAAGGAATCGAACCCACAACCAAAGTGTGACTGGTATTTATCGCCTACCACTGGGCTACGTGAAGTCCCTGGTTAGTTTGAATAATTCTTTTTAGGTAGATGATATTATGAGTCAAGAATAAGTTGATTTTAGGTTATTTATGTAAATGATTAACCTATCATTGATGATATGTGATTAGGTTAATTACTTTTCAATATGAGACTGTAAGAGTAACTGATTTTATTTGGAGATAAATGTTAAGATTTACCTTGGAAGACTGTGATTAAATCCTTTGAAGATTTGGGTTTCAATATTAGTTTGGATTACTTTGATTAATTTTATGGATACCTATTTATAGAATGGTATTTGATGAACTTTGGGTTTTGTTTGACAAATTTTGGAGATTAAGAGTAGTTTTTCTTTTTATAAAAGATTATCCTTTTTGGGGATTATCTGATATTGTACTAACCTTTTTCATTTTGGTTAATGTATAAAGACATGGGAAATATATAGTTCTCTTTTGTGGATTAGGTGATTCTCAAGAAGTTGGTTATAATGCTCTTAATGTGAACAAGTCATCCTAAATACTCATCTTTCCGAGAAAATATGAGTTTGTGTTAGAAATCTAGTAAAAGTTGAAAGTCTACATGACAAGTAAGTATGTTTCCTTATGTTTTAGTTAAGCTCATAAAAAAATTCCTCAATAAAATGTAACTTGAAACAAAAAAGTTGTTTGTTAACTTTTCCTTCTGGGGAATCAAATACTGTTTAACCCATCACAAGTTTGTGATTTTCTGGTGGTTAACTTTATCCTAATCATGTTTTCTATCACTCTCCATCAGACCTTGATGGTTTGTTTTCTCCTCCATATCCATGTTTTCATGTAATTATAGTATCTGTTTTCTCGGGTGACCTTTGTACTTCTCTTTCTTTCTTTTAAAGTGATAGTTTTATTGACTCATTTTCCGATGTGGGGATTTCAATGAAGTTTTCGAGCCCAATTTTAAAATTGCGAGGAAGAAATTTGCAAAAGGGGGAAGGATGTAACATCCTAGGTAAATAAAGAATATGATATTTTTATATTTATTAATATTTGTAGATAAAATTTTAATATTACTTTAAAGGGAATTCTATGTTCGATGGCGTACCCAATACGCAACAACGAGTTTCTTTGAAATCTTACGTTGCACACTAATAATATAATAATATTATTTTAAATGGTAGTTAACGCCTAACCATTGTAATGGAGAGAATGAATAGAATTAAGTAAAAAATTATTATATTAGTTTGTTAAATATTTTAACAATTACACAATAAATGATAGAGGCTTAAAATGCGGATGAATCCAATTTTAGGCATAAATACTCTAATATTCACTAAAAGGTCGATTTATCACCTTTTGATGGATAAAAATCTTTAAAAATAGTTTTGGTCCCTCTTATAAATTCTTATGGACTAGATAAAATCCTTATTCAGAATCGGGAAATCAAAATTTACTTTGTGTATGTTTTTGTTATTTTTCCGATAAAGTTCAATTTTTAATGAATAGTGAAAAATGTTGTATTTTAATTCAAAACCTACTTTTAATCTAATTTATTTATGTGGTTAGATTATATTTTTTATTTTTTTTAAAGTTTAATTAGAATATATTTTTACCATTTAATCAAATGGTGGTCATTTGAATTAATTTCACTTTGAAACTGGACTTAAACAGTTGTCAATCTTTTGATATATATTGTTTATTAAAAACACGCTAATTGTTTTGACAACGAGAATTAATTATAAAATTAATTAATAAAACTTATATGTTTTGAATTTTTTAAAATATACATAATTTTTGAATTCGGGATATCAAATATATCTTAGGGTAAATTTTTCGAATTTTTCTGAAAAGCTTCATTTTTAAATGAATAGTGAAACAACGAAGTGGTAGTTAAAAAACTAATTTTTTCGTTAAAAAAAACTTTACAGCTTCTGTGAATTGAATTTCAAAAATACAACATACATGGTTGTCATTAGTAAGTAAAATTTGGTTCAATGGGATGAAAATAATTTTTGGTGAATAGTAACTTTTAAGTTTTATTAATCGCAATTAATGGTAATTAATGTAATTTATGGTAAATATAATATTAAAATAATATGAAATTACCTTTAAACTTGTCCTACCCTTATTGGTTGAGTCATGGAAGACCAATACAATCTATGGGTCAATTTGTGTGACTCCATGGGACCACTTGGGTAAGATAATGACATTAATACATTTTATTTAAAGTAAAAATAAAAATGTCACAAACATGTATTATTTTAATAAAAAAATTTTTATAAGGGGTTATACATGTTATATTTTCGACTATAAATATTCATTAGAAAGATAAAAATATTTACTACAATATGGTAATTTTTGTATAATTTTTAGACATCAAAAATATAAATTTATTTATCACACAATGATGATGCAGTGTTTACGTCATTAATGAATGATTTAAATAAATAAGAAGATAATGTTTAAAATAATATCCAACACTTGTAAAATTATTATTGGATGATTTTATTTATAAAATGGGCCACCTTAGATTCTAATTTAATGATTTTGGGACCTTTACAAACCTAAAGTCATTATATAATAAAATAAGAGTTTCATGGTTTCCAAAAGAGCCCCTCCTCTCCCTTATAAAAAGACCCCACTTCCTACCCGTATCTCACACTTCTCAAGCCCTTTAGCTCATAAAAAATCTACTCAAATAATCTCCCAATATCCCTCTATTAATCCTAGAAGCATTACCTTAGGCATAAAGCTCTTCAAGAAACCCTTTTGGTTCAAACCAAGGGGAGTTACCTAATTTAAAGGTAATGTCTTCTCTTATGTTATTTTGTTTTATTTTGCTTCTCCAACCACCTAAACTTTTTTTATTCCTTTATTTTGTAACAACAACAGTATATTAAATATACTAGGACGTTTTTATGAGAATTATTCAAGCTAAACTTACACACACCTCCATCTAATGGGTAAAGAACATACTGTTTCTGTGGATGGTGAATTACTGCCTCACGAAATGACGATTGTTCAATCTTCTCCTACCACCTCTCATGGTGGAAATTATGATGGAACTATATTTATATATGATATATATTATATTTATGTCCTCTCTATGATTTTTTAATTTATATTTAAAACATACCTTTATGCTTTGCATGTTGTGCAAATGCGATAATTTCATTTGAGGAAGTGTGGACTACCGCCCCCTCAAGTGATGTGACTCGTTCATGCAATACATGGAATGTATAAAAAATGAAATTAATGAACTTATGTGACCTATATATCATATATATTATAATATAATTATAATATATATATCTCATTTAGTTTTAATTCCATTAATATGACAAAGAAATGAAAGTAGCGTTCATGCGTACGTACGACCTACCGTCTCCAAGAATGGTGCATTTCATTTTTTATCTCCAAATGTTATGGAATAGTATAAAATGAATATATACTGGATATATATGATATTTCAATCATTAATAATATTCTTGAGATGATTTACTTATAATTACATGGACAATTCTTTTCAAACAAGTTCATTTTTTTGACTCATGTACCGAACATCGACAAAAACATCTGATATGAGCTCACATAATTAACTAATTATTATAACATTATAATATGTGATATGAATTGAATAATAAAATTTAAAAGAGTTAATTAATCAATTATAAATTGACCAAAGTTTATTATTCAATAATATAAAGGAACGAACAAGACAAGTCGGACTTGAGGTAAGGGATCCTACCTCTCTCTTTCCTTTTTAAGTACTCTCTTTTATGTCATTTATTTTAAGCTCTATGTTCTTATGTTGGGGATGTTATTTTATATTCATCATACTTTCCTTTTCATGTTAATATGATTATATACCCCCTATTTCTCTCATCCATTCATTTTAATAATGTTTTAGTGGTGCCGTTAGGCTGCCAAATTTTTGTAAGGGGATTTCTTATCTCACTTTTAATTCCATGAGATTTCCATTGTTCGCCACTTATTTGTTGCATGTGATACATTGTGTACTGAAATTTCATATATATTATCATTATTATATTTATGTTCATGGAATTATGTGATTAATTTGGTGTTTATTATCTTTTGGTCATACGACTCGATTGATTACAACGAGGTAAGGGGTTTTTATCTCACTTTTTATTCCCCTGAGATTCATGCTTCATTTGACACTATTTTCTTTTGTGTGCTATATGTACTACCCATGATTGTATTCTTTGTGTAATATATTTTAATTATGGGTATTTAAATCTTCATTGTATTACCCTTCTTTCATGGGGTGTACGTCTCGAAAGTTACCCAAATCGAGAGGGGAACCTTTCACCCTCCTCTTTTTAAAAGACTTCTTTTTTTAGGTCTTTTAATTTACATATTATTATGTTGGGATATGTTCTTATATATCCTTATTACTGTAAATTTTATTTCCAAGTGATGAGATACCCTTTTTATCTCTCATCAACTCATTTTCTGAATTTTAAAGTGACGCCGTTAGGCTGTCGAATTTCTGTAAGGGAACTTCTTAACCCAATTTCAATTATTTGGGTTAAACCTATAATTTCTTGATTATGTCATTCTATGAATATGTGTGTATAAACTCTGATTGTTTTACACTTAATATGCACTTATATTGAGTTTATTAATATTTTTCACACATTATTATGTAATTGATTTATCCTTAATCTAAGGATACCGTCTTTATAAGGGACTTCGTCTCAATCTCCTTTTATTGAGGCATCCTTTGATTTATACACGACTTTCTTTTATACGGTTTATAAAACCCTTTTAAATTTTCATTTCATTCAAAGGGAATCTTTTCTCTATGAATCGTTTTACTAAACGAAAAAAAGGAATGTTTCTTTTTTTTACATAAGCGGTGACAACGACCTTTTCCGCCGCCGCGAGTATTATTTGATCTTTGGCTTCCTTAACAATCCATAATGTTTTTAAAAGGAAAATAAATACAATATACTCTTTTTACATATTTTGGTATTGAAATTGGTTTTTATAATGGATTTATTATTTCAATATCTTAAAAAGTTATATTGTTATTACAATGTGGGATTGTTATCTTTCCTTTATGCTTAAGTTCTGTGTTATGTTTATGTTATGGTTCTTGGGAATTGTTTATGAAGTCGGGTGGTTTTGTGATAAACTAAGGGTGGGTGATCCCGAGATATCTCTCCAATGCATTGGGTAAAAGGAAGGAGTTAAACACTAAGGTTTCTCCGATGAGGTTTAGGGAATATACTATGATGTGTATTCCAAACGTAACCATGAGGGTTTCTCCCTATGTAAGAATGTTATGAATTCCTCAAGTTACCTTTACATCTTATGATTTCTATGAGTTATTCATAAATATTATGATTTCATGAGGTATGTTAAAGTTCCTATGTTTTATGATAAAAGTATGATTTCATTGATTCTTATATATACATGGACTATTGTTTTCTTTCTGTATTTTTGTATCCCTTATTGGGATTTTTATGCTCATCCCAAGTTTTTGAAATATTTTCCACAGGACTTAAAGATGAATAGGGTCAATGATGGGATCAAGGAAAGACATGCTATCTAAAACATGGAACTAGACATGTTTCTTTTTAAGAGTCTTTATTTTATGAAAAAAATGGAAACTGAGTAGAAGTGTCTACTTTGTAATCTTGTGAGATGTAATAGTTATGTCCTAATTCTCTAAAACTCTAAACCTGAAAAAATACTCAATGTGAATTATTAATTTAATTCAATATTATGTAATGTTTTAAGGCTGGGGCCTTATAGTTTGTATAAGAGGGAGGTTTAGATAACATTAGAGGTTAGAGGGTTGTTTAAGCTTAAGGGACAAGTTGTGTATAACCACAATGGTTAGTATATTAGATGGAGTCATTGTTATTTTTGAAATTTGGAATGAGTTTGAGATAACTTGGATAAGTATATCTTATTGTTTATCTTCCTCATTAGTACATGATGATTTTGTTGATATACTCACATTGACATTTTTTTGTTTTAGTAAATTGATGGATTTAGCAGGAACCAAAGTGACAATGGGTTTGAAGTAAACTGTGGTGGTTCTCTGATTAAGAGACTGGATGAAATGGGGGATTCAATGAGAAATCTCGTGGTTATTCTAAACCAACTATCATGAGTCATGATTAACCACTTTAACCTTGGTGAGTTCTCTAATGCATCATGTACAAGATAACCAACTCAATGTGGATGTTCAGTTAATAATTATAAAGGTAACCATTAGGGTTTATATGATCCTTACTTTTGAGGTAATTATGGGTTACTATATGTTATGATGGAAAATGAAAGTCATGAGATAAACTTTAGGTTAAATTATGTTATGGTTATTTTTTAAGATTTTATCTCTTTTGGGGGAATGTTTTAAGAAATATATAGTTTTGGAAAAAGGACAACACGCAGACCGTGTGACAAATCGTCGCGTCGGACGAAGGCATGGGAATCGAACCCACAACCAAAGTGCGACTGGTATTTATCACCTATCACTGGGCTACGTGAAGTCCCTAGTTAGTTTGACTAATTATTTTTAGTTATATGATCTTACGAATCAGGAATAAGTTGATTTTGGGTTATCTATGGAAATGATTAAACTATCATTAAGGACATGTGATTAGGTTAATTAATTTTCAATATGAGACTTTAAGAGTAATTGATGTTATTTGGAGATAAATGTTAAGATTTACCTTGGAAGACTATGTGATTAAATCCTTCGGAGATTTGGGTTTCAATCTTAGTTCAGATTACTTTGATTAATTTTATGGATAGCTATTTATTGAATGGTCTTTGATGAACTTTGGGTTTTGTTTGACAAATTTTGGAGATTAAGAGTAGTTTTTCTTTTTATAAAAGATTGTCCTTTTTGGGGATTATCTGATCTTGTACTAACCTTTTTGGTTTTGGTTAATTTCTAAATACATAGGAAATATATAGTTCTCTTTTGTGGATTAGGTGATTCTCAAGAAGTTGGTTATAGCTCTCTTAATGTGAACAAGTCATCCTAAATACTCATATTTGGGAGAAAATATGATTTTGTGTTAGAAATCTAGTAAAAGTTGAAAGTCTACATGACAAGTAAGTATGTTTCCTTATGTTTTAGTTAAGATCATAAAAAAATTCCTCAATAAAATGTAACTTGAAACAAAAACATTGTTTGTTAACTTTTCGTATTGGGGAATTAAATACTATTTAACCCATCACACGTTTTTGATTTTCTGGTGGTTAGCTTTCTCCTAATCATGTTTTCTATCACTCTCCATCAGACCTTGATGGTTTGTTTTCTCCTCCATATCCATGTTTTCATGTAATTCTAGTATCTATTGTCTCGGGTGACCTTTGTACTTCTCTTTCATTCTTTTAAGGTGATATTTTTATTGACTCCTTTTCCGATGTGGGGCTTTCAATGAAGTTTCCGAGCCCAATTTTAAAATTGCGAGGATGAAATTCCCAAAAGGGGGGAAGGATGTAACATCCCAGGTAAATAAAGAATATGACATTTTTATATTTATAATATTTGTGGATAAAATTTTAATATTGCTTTAAAGGTAATGCTATGTTCGATGGCGTACCCAATATGCAACAACAAGTTTCTTTGAAATCTTACGCTGCACACTAATAATATAATAATATTATTTTAAATGGTAGTTAACGCCTAGCCATTGTAATGGCAGGAATAAACAGAACTAACTACAAAATGATTATATATGTTTGTTAAATTTTTGTAAAAATTACCCAATAAATGATAGAGGCTTAAAATGACGATGAATCCAATATTAGGAATAAATACTCTAATATTCACTAAAAGGTCGATTTATCACCTTTTGATGGTGAACCCTTTTTAAAAATAGTTTTGGTCAGTCTTATACATTCTTTTGGACAAAATAAAATCCTTCTTTAGAATCGGGACATCAAAATTTACTTTGTGTATGTTTTTGTTATTTTTCCGATAAAGTTCAATTTTTAATGAATAGTGAAAAATGTTGTATTTTAATTCAAAACCTCCTTTTAATCTAATTTATTTATATGGTTAGATTATCATTTTAATTGGTTTTAAAGTTTAATTAGTATATATTTTTACCATTTAATCAAATGGTGGTCATTTGAATTAATTTCACTTTGAAATTGGACATAAACAATTGTCAATCTTTTGATAGATATTATTTCTTAAAAACACGCTAATTATTTTGAAAATGGGAATTAATTATAAAATTAATTAATGAAACTTATATGTTTTTAATTTTTTAAAATAGACATCATTTTTGAATTTGGAATATCAAATATATCATAGCGTAATTTTTTGGTATTTTTCTAAAAAACTTCATTTTTTGATGAATAGTGAAACCACTAAGTTGTAGTTAAAAAACTAGATTTTTGGTTAAACGAAACTTTACCACTTCTGTGAATTGAATTTAAAAAATCCGACATAAATGGTTGTAATTATTAAGTAAAATGTGGTTCAATGGAATGAAAATAATTTTTGATGAATAGTAACTTTTAAGTTTTATTAATTGCGATTAAAGGTAATTAATGTAATTTAAGGGAAATATAATGTTAAAATAATATGAAATTACTTTTACACTTGTCCTACCCTTGTTGGTTGAGTCATGGCCGACCAAGACAATCCATGGGTCAATATGTGGGACCCCATGGGGCCACTTGGGTAAGATAATGACATTAATACCTTTTATTTAAAGTAAAAATAAAAATGTCACAAACATGTATTGTTTTACTAAAACAATTTTTACAAGGGGTTATACATGTTATATTTTTGACTATAAATATTCATTATAAAAATAAAAATATTTCCTACAATATGGTAATTTTTTATAATTTTTAGACATCAAATAAATAAAATTATCTATGACACAATGATGATGCAGTGTTTACGTCATTAATGAATGACTTAAATAAATAAGAATATAATGTTTAAAATAATATCCAAAACTTGTACAATTATTATTGTATGATTTTATTTCGAACATGGGCCACCTTATCTTTGACTTTAATTATTTTTGGACCTTTAGAAACCGAAAATCATTATATAATAAGATAATAGTTTCATGATTTCCAAAAGAGCCCCTCCTCTCCCTTATAAAAGACCCCACTTCCTACCCATTTCTCACACTTCTAAAGACATTTGTATTGTCAAAAATCTAATAAAATAATCTCCCAATATCCCTATATTCATCCTAGAAGCCTTACCTTAGGCAGAAATCTCTTCAAAAAACCCTTTTGGTTCAAACCAAGCGGAGTTACCCGATTTAAAGGTAATGGCTTCTCTTATGTTCTTTTGTTTTATTTTGCTTCTCCATCCCCATAAACTCTTTTTATTACTTTATTTTGTAATAACAACAATATCTTAAATATAATAAAATGTTTTTACGAGAATTATTCAAGCTACACTTACGCACAACTCCATCTAATGGGTAAAGAACATACTGTTTCTGTGGATGGCGAATTACTGCCTCACGAAACGATGATTGTTCAATATTCTCCTACCACCTCTCATGGTGGCCATTATGATGGAAATATATTTATATATGATATATATTATATTTATTTCCTCTATATTCATCTTAAATTTATATTTAAAACATAACTTTATGCTTTGAATGTTGTGAAAATGCGATAATTTCATTTGAGTAAGTGCGGACTACCGCCCCCTCAAGTGATGTGACTCGTTCATGAAATACATGGAATGCATAAAGAATAAAATTAATGAACATATTTTACCTATATAAAATATATATTATACTGGATTTATAATATATATCTCTCATTTAGTTTTAATTCCATTAATATGACAAAGAAATGAAAGTAGCGTTCATGCGTACATACGGCCTACCGTCTCCATGAACGGTGCATTTCATTTTTTATCTCCAAATGTTGTGGAATAGTATAAAATTATTATATACTGGATATATATTATATTTAAATCATTAATACTATTCTGGAGATGATTTACTTATAACTACATGGACAATTCTTTTCAAACAAGTTCATTTTTTTGACTCATGTACTGAACATCGACAAAAACGTCTGATATGAGCTCACATAATTAACCAGTTATTATAACATTATAATATGTGATATGAATTTAATAATAAAATTTAAAGGAGTTCCTTAATCAATTATAAATTTACCAAAGTTTATTATTCAGGAATATAAAGAAACGAACAAGACAAGTCAGACTTGAGGTAAGGGATCCTACCTCTCTCTTTCTTTTTAAGTACTCTCTTTTATGTCATTTATTTTAAGCTCCATGTTCTTATGTTGGGGATGTTATTTTATATTCATCATAATGTCCTTTTAATGTTCATATGATGATATACCCCTCTTTCTCTCATCAATTCATTTTAAGAATGTTTGAGTGACACCATTAGGCTGCCATATTTTTGTAAGGGGATTTCTTATCTCACTTTTAATTCCGTGAGATTTCCATTGTTCACCACTTATTTGTTGCATGTGGTTCATTGTGTACTTTTATCTCATATATATTATCATGATTCTATTTATATTCATGGTATTATGTGATTCAATTGGTGTTTATTATATTTTGTTCATACGACTCGATTGATTACAACGATGTAAGGGGTTTTTATCTCACTTTTTATTCCCGTGAGATTAATGCTACATTTGACAATATTTCCTTTTGTGTGGTGTATGTACTAACCATGATTGTATTATTTGTGTAATATAATTTAATTATGGGTATTTACATCTTCATTTCATGACCCTTCTTTCATGGGGTGTACGTCTCGAAAGTTACCCAAATCGGTAAGGGAACCTTTCACCCTCCTCTTTTTAAAAGACTTATTTTTGTTAGGTATTTTAATTTACATATTCTTATGTTGAGATATGTTCTTATATATCCTCATTACTAAAAATTTTATTTCCAAGTTATGAGATACACTTTTTATCTCTCATCAACTCATTTTCTGAATTTTTAAGGGACGCTGTTAGGCTGTCGAATTTCTGTAAGGGAACTTCTTAACCCAATTTGAATTCTTTGGGTTAAACCTATAATTCTTGATTATGTCATTATATGAATATGTGTGGATTACCTATGATTTTTTTACACTTAATATCCACTTATATTGAGTGTATTTATATTTTTCACACATAATTATGTAATTGAGTTATCCTTAATCTAAGGATATCGTCTTTATAATGGACTTCATCTCAATCTCCTTTTATTGAGGCATATTTTGATTTATACACGACTTTATTTTATACGATGTATAAAACCCCTTTGAATTTTTATTTCATTCAAAGGGAATCTTTTCTCTAAGAATCATTTTACTAGATGACAAAAAGGAATGTTTCTTTATTTTACGTAAGTGGTGACAACGACCTTTTCGGCCGCCGTGAGTATTATTTGATCTTTGGCTTCCTTAACAAGACGTAATGTTTTTAAAAGGAAAATAAATACCATATACTCTTTTTACGTATTTTGGTATTGAAAATGGTTTTTATAATGGATTTATTATTTCGATATCTTAAAAAGTTATATTGTTATATCAATGTGGGAATGTTATCTTTCCTTTATGATTAAGTTATGTGTTATGTTTATGTTATGGTTCTTGGGAATTGTTTCTGAAGTCGGGTGGTTCCGTGATAAACTAAGTGCAGGTGAGCCCGAGATAGCTCCCCAATGCATTGGGTAATGCGAAAGAGTTAAACTCTAAGGTTTCTCCGAAGATATTTTGGGAATATACTATGATGGGTATTCCAAACGTAACCATGAGGGTTTCTCCCTATGTAAGAATGTTATGAATTCCTCAAGTTACCTTCACATCTTGTGATTTCTATGAGTTATTCATAAATCTTATGATTTTATGAGGTATGTTAAAGTGCTTATGTTTTATGAGTAAAGTATGATTTCATTGATTCTTATGTATACATGGACTAATGTTTTCTTTTCGTATTTTTATATCCCTTACTGAGATTTTTATGCTCATCCCATGTTTTTGAAATATTTTCCAGAGGACTTAAAGATGAATAGAGTCAAGGATGAGATCAAGGAAAGACATGCTATCTAAAACATGAAACTAGACATGTTTCTTTTTAAGAGTTTATTTTATGAAAAAAATGGAAACTGAGTAGAAGTGTCTACTTTGTAATCTTGTGAGATGTAATATTTATGTACTAATTCTCTAAAACGCTAAACCTAAAAATATCCTCAATGTGAATTATTCATTTAATTCAATATTATGTAATGTTTTAAGGTTGGGGCCTTATATTTTTCCTTCTTAGCAAACAAAACTTGTGAACCTCAAGGTGACATAGTCGGTCTGATGAAACCCTTACCCTAAATATCCCCAAATAGAGTCTTGAGATCATGAAGCTCTGTCAAGTCCATTCTGTATGGTGGAATCAAAATTGGAACAACCCCCAATGAGAGATCCACTGTAAATTTGATATATCTCTTGTGTGAAAGCCCTGATAAGTTCCATAAAAACTGATCCTGAAACCTGTCCACTATGGGTGAAAAGACATGTCTCTTTACACCTCCTTCATCCAACAATAAAATTTTGAAACCTAGGATGTGACCTGTCCCAGTTTCTGAGTTATTAGACCTACTCAGCCTGTCTGGATATCCCACTCTCTATGGTTAATATACTTATCACCCTCAAGAGATAAAAATGTCACTCTCTAACGGTAAAAATCTATGTGGGATCAGTATTCTAATAACTAGTCCATACCCATAATAATGTTAAAGCCTAAACTTTTATGAATATAGAGATACCTTATAAAATGATACTCTCCAACGATAGAAGAATATCCCCTATAAATGCATATGTCTCTAGAAAATATTCCAAGAGGTGGGACTATCATCAAAACTCCACTCACGAATTCCACCATTACACTCAAAATATTAATAAGTTATACAAAAATAAAGGAATGAGAGGAACCATTATCAAATAAGTAACTATCTAATTTATAATCTATAAGAATGGTAACTCTCTTTGGTGATGTCCCAGCCATCCTATCCACAAGTGTAGGATGAGTGTCATGCAATTATCTTGTCCCTATTTCCTATGATGAAACCTGAGTCCCCTATGTGACACCACACTAATAATATGGGTGATATTTCCTAGAAGCACCATGTTCCCAACTTCTACCACCTCGTCCAACAAAAATACATCTTCTAAATTGATATGGTGAAGAAGATCCACTTAATACACTTTGATTCTACCTAACATCTCCCAAATTTTGCTGTCTATTGCCGGGTAATACAGAACATCTATAGATTTTCCATTTTTCACAATATCATCACTCTACTAGTGGTTGAGGATATTATCTAAGATATTTTCCCAAACTACCCCACTGGGGGAATACAATCTAGGTAAGGTCTTGAGTGGATGGGCCTTATCCCTAACCACCATTATTGTTATTAACCTAGATAACACCCTCATAGTGATGATTCCAACTCTAATAATTTTTACCTCATGATCATGGAGAAACAACTACCTGTCCTGCATTAGAATCCTCTTTCAGGTTCCCCCCATATATGATATCCCAATGCAATAACTCAGAAAAAATTCGTTAACCAAAATAGGTTAAATTGGGACTTAATCTCATATTTAATCTCATCATAATAACCCCTTGGTATAGTGGTATGACCCTTGACAATGCTGAAGAAAATTTCTGAAAATCTATAAAGTGTCCACTATAGTGCATCACGAACATACTCCCCTAATTCAAACTCATGAACTCAGTAGCCCTCTCCTTTCTCAGTACCTCTGGATAGAAGTGCTCCAAGAACATGTCCTTGAATTCCTTCTATAACATATCATCATACTATCAAATCCATTCTTAGATGTACTACTAGTGAGTCGATAATCCTCATAGCATATAAGATACCAACATGAAATTATTTTTAGATCAAGTCTCTAAATGGACATGTATCGTTTGGATAGAATAAACCGAGAACTCATCCCCCTATGGTCCACCCTATCTAATAAAATTCCAAGGGTGATGCAACTAAAATTATCTCATCAGATCATAAATAATCATCACAAACATCCCAAGGTCTCTTTTTATATGTTTCTTGAAACAATAAATGTTCTCCTAGAACTTCCCTCCATCTTATTTTTCCAAAAATATTGGTGCCTCATGTTCCACCACTATTGGATCATCCCTAGTCATATCCTCATGTCATCGTCCCAAAATTATTCTTTATAGAAGAATAACTATAAAATGCTAACCACACACATTTGGACACATTTAAAAACATCGACACATTATATAAGAGGAAAACACAACAAGGCACAAAAATCAATTTTCCACAAACCCCACAACATAGCCAAAACCAAGGCGTTATTGGTACACATAACCATCCTACACTTGCTCATGGTTAACAAGGGTAAACACATATCATATTGATGTCTCTAATTTAGACACCCATTTATCCCCATCTAGAATCATTATAAAATATTTTAAAATTTCTTATTAGGATCCATTTTCATTTCAATTTTACAAGAGGTAAAAAAATTTTCATGTTCAAAAACTTATCCATAAAAAAATTTCCCATGTGTTTCAAAAATTATGAATGTCAAAAAATAATCCCAAGTTCCTAGAATGATGCATGTAAACCCAAATCTCATATGATACTAGGACACGAGTCAAGTCTCTACAAATCGTTGAAATAGTAATCACATCACACAATATATTCTTCACTCATGGTGAAATAATATTCAACTGTAAAATCACACATCAACAAAAACAATTCAAAACCTATATACTAGGGTTATCCCACTTAAATGGGTTAGATACTCTAATTCCGGATCTCATAACTTATCCCCCACTAATAATAGTATAATATCCACCATTCATAAATATTAAGTAAAAGGAATGAAAGGAAAAATCATCTTATACCACTTTTTGACGTCCCCATCTTAGTGCCACATAGTGGTACCTGAGCCAGTTCGTCACCTGACCAAAATCTTGCCTCCCCATATGAAAAAGGCCACTGAGTAGAAGCGAGGAGATAATTTTAGTCATAGGGAGACTATAACCACCTTTTCAGATTAATAAAATAGTGGAAAATAAAATAATAATAATTAATGAATGATACAACTTAACTATAACAACCAAATATCACAATATGAACAAACTAGAAGTAAAATATCAAAAACAAAACAATTGATATTCCAAGATAATGTACATGCCAAGTGTCAAAACGAAACTCAAAATTAAAGACACTAACAACTCCAAAGAGGGTTCTTAACCATGTCCATTTCCAACTTCCATGATCCATCCCAACTCAATCATCTAAGAAATTCCCTTTCACTTTTTCATGTCCTGGAACCATGAAATATATTTGGGTAATGAACAGGAAGCACAATTAAGGTATCATTAAAACTCAATAGGCCACCGCCAATGGTTTCCAAAATAATATCCAGTCAATATAGTTTATCCAATTAGTTCAAGAATAATATAAAGGTAATAAGGTAAAAATTTACATTATTCAAATATTTTTTATTTTACCACATAACACCCATCCATTCTAGAGGACTCCATAATAATATTATATGATTGAATGTTATTGAAACCATTCATAATTCATACGTCACAATTCATTATTGAATGACCATGTAACAGTTTCTAATTTCACAATTTAATAACCATGTTACCATTCATGATTTCACAATTTAATGACCATGTTACAATTTATAAATTCATAATTGAATGAACATGTTACCATTCATAATTTCACAATAGAGTAACTATGTTACCATTCATAATTTCACAATTTAATGACCATGATACCATTCCTAATTTCTAATACATGACTAAATGTCCATGTTATAATTCACCAACAAATAATTAATTCAACAATACATTATCCACATAAATTTCATTACTAATTCAAGAATTAGTTAATCATACTATTCCGATTAATTAATTAACCAATTAATTAATCATTTCAATTTTATTAATTAATTTAATAAATTATTAATCATTTCCGACCCATCACTACCTCAAAAATTAGTTCATCGCATAATTCCCCATAATTAATTACCCAATTAATTAAACACATCAATCAAATTAATTAATTCAAAAATTATTTAATCAATATCCACCATTTCAATATACCTTAATTAATTTTATAAGAAATTATCTCAGATTAATATTCAAAATTATATCATAATTAATTAAATAACTAGTTATCCAATTCATAATGTCAATATTTTATAATTAATTCAAAAATTAATTATATAATTCACGACCTAAATAATTCATAATAAATTCCTCAATTAATTATATAATTCGCAATATAAATAATTCATAATGAATCCCATAATTAATTATCTCAATAAAAATATCAATATTTCATATTTAACTGCACTGTCAAATATCTCAAATCTATAATCTCAAATATCCCCAATTTTACATCTCTCAAAATCAATTAATTCAACAAATTAATTAATTCAATCATAAAATCAATTTATAAAAATCTAATATAAATTCTACAATAACATACACATAACTACATTCAATACTTTGGGATTATAATTATATAAGACATATATTAATTAGTGGATGACCATCTTCCAAACAGAAATCCCAAATTTCAATGGAATAATGAAGTATCGCATGATCTAGATCTAAAACCTAAATCCTTGTCTGAACAAATCAAGATCCCTTAATCAAAGGTCAAGATTCATAATTCCTAGATATCTATCCAATAATCAATCTATACCTAACCCAAAATAGAGAATAAATTTTTTAATTTATATAAGAATAATGGGAAAGAGAAAGGAAACTACATGGGGTGAGATCCTATTATCAGGAGGGGTCCAAATATTCAATCCAGAATTTGAATTGAGAAGAACATAGGTTATAATGGAATTGAATCTACACAGAAGGATCCAAAATTGTGAATGAATCATTAGGTTCGAATGAGGGTCAATTTTGGATAGAAATGGTGGCTTTAAAAATTTTAAAATGAAATTTTGGAAGAATTAAAAACCCATGCATAGTTTTCTACTCGGGATGCATAGTTACCTTAACCATGAACCACATCTGGGGGTGAATAGTTTCCCATTTTAGGGCACATAGTTTAATAAACCATACTATAGAGGTTTAAAACCTATTTAATGAGGGTTTCATGGTGTTCTGTGGAAGGGCGCGCAGTTAAGGAAAATTGTGTGCCGACCATTCACTACTCTCTTTTTTGTCCATTTGGTCAAATTTTTCATTGAAACAAACCCTAAATTAAATCCTAAACAAAAAATTACTCAATATAAGGGAAACAAGTAACTGTAAATGAGCCCAAAACATCTCCCGAAATGGCTGAGTTCTAACATTAAATATTTTAATTAAGGATTATAATAGTTAAAAGATACAACTAAAATTCTTAAGTAAGTGATTAAAATGGTTATCATTATTATACACGAGTTTATAGAAATTTCATAGATTTTGGGAGTAATGAGAGGATTTTATTTCCAATATCAATTTGAAATCAATATTTTTTTCTAAATTTATTCCCATGTGAAATTTTATATTATTTATCTCTAAAACCCATGATATTTCGTCTCCTTATGTTTTATTTTTTCTACATGTTTTATTATTATTCCACCCCCTTTGAGTCACAATTCAATTAAAATGATTCTTATATGTTGATCCTACCATATATATTTCTTTTGGATAATAATATTTTCCTTAAAATTAATTATTTTTCATATTTTTTATGTATGATATTATAAATATTTTTATGATTTATTATATTCTAATTAATTTGAATCTATTTTATAAAAATTTTAAAGGAATATTTTTAATTATTTATAAACAGTTGATTTATTCCCCCATTCTCTGTGGTTTTAATTATGATTCTTCCTTTCCATGATTTTGTGGTTCTACCCAGTAATATTTTATTAATGTCCCATTATTTTTCAAAAATCATTTATCTATACATTATTTTATTTTAAAATAAAAAATAATAAAAATGTAATGGTATTTATTTTTATTATCAAAATGTTCTCTACTATCCATCTGAGGTGTTTATTATCTATGTCAAAATTCTTTAATATTTCATATTCTTCATTAAGAATATGATATAATTATACAATTTACCCTGTTCACCATAATATATAGTGATCACGTATTGTTTAATTTTACATGTAAAGTATTTATTTATATTTTCAAATTATGATGGAATTTTGAATTTTTTTATTGTTCATGTGGCACACATATGTATGGGTTTCATAGTGTGATGGATGAACCAAAAAATATATACACCTATAATGCATTAGGTAATGATTCATATCTCTTAAGATGATATAAAAGGGAATAAGGAGTCAACCCGACTATACCGTTCTTATTGGAATGAGGAGTGACCCAAATCCGCTGGAGGAATATTTCCACTATTTTATTGTATTCTTTATAATGAGTCTTGAAAAATGAAATGATTTTATAATATTATGTAAATTCCATATTATTATACAATTTATCAATGATATTCAATATTTATATTTTATTTTTCAATTTATTATTATAATAGTCTCATGATTTTACACCCCCATGCCTCATTTATCATGTTATTTCAAAATAATTATATTAAGATTCATGAT
Source organism: Viscum album (assembly GCA_963277665.1). Lineage (NCBI taxonomy): Eukaryota > Viridiplantae > Streptophyta > Magnoliopsida > Santalales > Viscaceae > Viscum > Viscum album. Next base: position 220,202,113 of record OY728139.1, read on the forward strand.
TTATTATAAATGTTTTATTTCTTGCTCTCAAGTTCATATACCTTTTTTATGTTCTAATACACACATATTTATATTATACTATCTTTGGTTCTTTTATTAATATAACTTATGTTTACCACTTACTGAGAATCTAGGATTAACCATTTTTTCCCATTCACAATTAAATAAGGAAAGGTATTATATATGATATGTTAAGGAGGGTATAATATTTTAATATTATTTATGATAGAATTTTAGAGTTTTTTTTAAAAGAAATTTGTTAGGTGTCATATTTTTTTACCACAAAACAAGGTTTAGTTATATTTGGGGATTAGGTTTTAAAGGATAAGGGGATAAAAGATATATCAAATGAAGTTGAACAAAATTTTTCATAGGTTGAACAATGGGTGTCACATGTTTATCCTAATATGTTATATATTGAAAATATAGTGTTATACTTAGAGATATATTTGGATTTATTTATATTATCAAACTGTTTTTTAATATGGATATTTTATACTCACACAAACCATTTGGTTTTTATACAATGACTATAAATAGTAGGATCGAAGTAAATTATAATTTTTATGGATAATTCAATGATTTACCCAATGAGAATCAAAATGAGATGGGTTATGGAGTGAAAAATATTATGGATACTACCCCCTATATTCTCAGACTATCAATAATAATGTAAACCATATCAATTCCAAAATATACCTATTAAGGAACTACTATCTATAGATTCCATTCAGAAATTAACATCCTATATTAGAAGGAATGTTAATAAAAGAGTTTTTGAGAAGTAAATGATTACTATAAAAAGGTTATTTTAATTTTCATGTTCTCAATTAAAAGATATTGTTTATTTATTTTATCATTTAGAAGACGAAGCTCGTCAATGGTGGAATATCATTAAGTATATAAGGTGGGATGAATAAATCAACACCATGGAATGAGAAGAGTTTAAGAAGATATTGTTTCGTATTTTTTCCATAAACTAATATTGTAACTCCCACAGATTTTAAAAGGTTAACATTATATCCTATAGGGTATATGACACACAACACCACTCCTAGAAGAGAAAATAATACCTCAAGATTATAAAAGAGAAACATTATATTCGATAACATAAATAATAAGAATAAAAATAATATAAGTGAATGTAACAACAAAAAATTTAAAAATATATTTCTACTTAAATAGATTCAATATCTTAGATAGCTTGTAATGCACACAACATTGGGTTTGAATGAAACATGATACTCAATTAAAATATTAATATATGGGTTAAAATGACCTAAATTTTTTCAAAAACCTATATTATGTATTTATTTAAACCTTATCACCTTTAATTTTTTATAATGACTCATTTTAGAGTCTTGTTTCATGAGAAAAACATTGGTATCACTACATCTTTTCCAAAATTCCATGTGTGTCCTCTCCCCTACTAATAAAGGCCACCCCTCTCCTCCTATATTTATAATTGTATTTTACTTAGATAAAAAAATACCTATCCAAATGAATTCCATAATTCCATCCTAACATCGTAGAGTAATTATTTTGAGTAGGATTACCTCTTATTAAGTATTTAACTATAAACATAACGAGGCTCTCTAAAGAAGAAGTGAAATTATTAAATGTGGATATTTGTTTTAATTTTTTCTTCCACATTATTAAAATCATCATAATATATAATTATATATTAAAAAAAATTGTCATATATAATAATATTTTATTATGTTATTTTCAAAACCAAGATCCATGTTTATTTCCATAAAATGAGAAATGAAACCATCGATTGTGTGTACGGTGAACAACCGTCTTTCAAACTCATGTAGTTAATTTTCAATCATAACCTTTAAAGGCTAGATATAATGATGGATTTAATTTTTTTATATAATATTAGTGAAATTATTAAACTTTTTAATTTATGATATCCCATATATAATTTTTCTTTCTATTCTTTTGGGCATACGATAACATCACTCGTCTGTGTGATGAACTACAACCTCGCGAAGAGACATGATACATTTTTTGCATAAGATTTACATGGATTATAGTAAGGATAAAATTAATGAATATATGTGATATTAATGACCTAATAACACTTTTTTAAATATAATATCACATCAAACTTATTATATTTCAATCCATTGAAAAAAAAACATCGCTCGCGCGAACCTTTGGATTATTACTTCCACATAAGGAAGAAAAATGTTTTTAATTTTATTTTAACATGGATAGTAATAAAGATGTATTTTATTAATAATTATGGAATTTTTAATTATTATTTATTTTTAATTAATTTATAAAAATGGAAACAATATTCATAGAAACGTATGACCTATGATATCCATGAATGGTTTTAAATATTTTATATTTATAACTTTTCTAGATTACTCTAAATACATATAGAATAAATATATATAATATTTATATCATGGTTAAAAATATAGAGATGATATAATCATGATGAATATAAAATTAAACAAAATAAATATCCAAAACATATATAAAAAATGAAGCATTTATCACCAAAAATAGTGATTTTAATAAAGATATGTTTATAAATGGGTGATAAAGGGAAACAAGTAAATCATGTATGGTATGAAATATATAATCATGGCACTTTAGATTTATTAAAATCCTATATTTATTATTTGGTATATTATAATTCATATAAATGAAATATTACCTAATGAAAGGTTTATCATCTCACTTATACTTTCATGAGACATAGGCCATATTCACCACTTGTTCCTTTGTTTGGTGTCTATACTACCCGTTTGAAATGTTTTTATATAAAACTATTTATCTTCAAGGTATTTAGATTTTCATATTAAATTATTTCATTGGGCTTATGATAAATAAGTTACTAATGTGTAAAGGTTTATTTCATATTCTCATCACTTTATAAGATTATTTATGTTTAAGTCTCCCTTTGGGAAAGTATATGATATTTATATCATAAAATCAATATATTTTCTTATATTTTTAATTTATTTCATAACTTTAAAAGTAATATTTCTATTTTACTAATCTTTGGTACTTATAATGTTGGAGAAAATGAATTTAATAATATCTAACTTCATTTCTCTATTCGGTCGAACATATTTTTCTTCAAAAATATTGGTTTATAAAAATGATTTCAAAAATGTTTTTAAGATTGTATAAAATATTTAATAAAAAATTCCAATGTTTTAATTTTTTAAAGGAATATTTATTTAGTTTTCCATGAAATCTCGATTTGAATTTTTCCAAAAATGTGAAAGGAATATTTATTTTAACATGTATCACATGAACAAAATTTCCCTCCATAATGACACCTCAATAATTTAATGATTATTTTAAAAGTTTAAAATGATTTTTTGAAAAGAAATTATATTCCAAATATTTTTTGGCATCAATTTTAATAATATTTTTATAGTGAATGGTTAATTTTCCTAAAAACATTTCCATGAATTTTTATGGTATTTCTATTCATCAATGAAATCAACCGATTATTGTACTTATAATCCAAAAGGGATATGTTGTATTGATATCATCATTATTAATTCATTGGATTGTTTATGATTAGTTAGACTAAGGACATACAATTTTAATACCATTCACCATATTACTTTTGATGGGTTATGATTTTGTTTATTTTATTGGGGTAAGTATTAAAATTTTGTATATTTTTTTTTCAATACAAATGTTTATGTTGAAATTTTTTAGCCCTTTAATATGATGAATTAATTACAATTAATAAGTAAATGAGGTTTACTGATTATATATAGCACCTCAATGCATAGTTAGGTCTCATGAGAAAAATTAGGTTTCCAAATTACATGAGTTTCTATAAATAGATTTCAAATATATTGTGAAAGGTCATGAAAATATGTTTCAAATGTAAATCAGAGGAAATTACCCCATTATATAATCAGTTACTAATGTCCATGTGATTATTTTATCTTTTAAAATATCTACGAATATGTTTCAAGCTTGTGTGATTATTTATATGTATTTATTTGATCATCCTTTATTCTTACTATATTATGATCAAGTTATTGTTTTAATGGGTTTTGTTTTATTTATTTAACTTTATATATTTATTATGATTATTTATTCACTATAGATTCCATCATATTCATACCCTTAATGGGCATCTGAGATCAACCATATCATATGTTAAATTTTTACCAGGATGATAGGAAGTGTTTTTCTGATGGATATATAGAGATACACTCTAGAAAAAAATGGTGTTCTCAAAGATAACAATTTTTTTATTTTATGTTTTAAAATGAATTGAGAATTAAAATTATATATATAGTCTTCCAAGAATGTAAAAATATTCAGTTCATTAGGATATAATTTCATGAATCTAGTTCAAATGTAATAATTTAAGCATTGGATTCAGGCTATTGGGGACATATTTGTTATAGTTATCCCTATATAATAGATAATATCTTGATTCAATGAAAATTAATGATGAATCCATTAGTTTATTTAATTAATAATTCAAAAATATTACAAGTTTTGGTTTTTATTTCATCATTTAAAATGAATGATAAATGGATTGTTTATTTTGTCTTATAAAACCATTTCGTTAAAAGGTACTAGCTATAAGGGACTTTGGTATCAACGATTGTTTTTGATAATATATCAAGGGGGAAACTAAAAAATTATACTCCCATTATTCTCAGGTTTTGAAAAAATTAGTTGGAAAATAATGTTTAATGCAAATAAAAATGATTAAAATCATGGATAAATAAAATTCATCTTCCTATATAAAAATTTGGGAAGGTTTATGGAAGGAATTTTCTCATAGAATGAGGAAATGCTTCAAGTGTATAATATAAGGCCATCAAGAACCAAAATGATAAATAAATACAAATTGGATAACCATTAAAAAGGTTAAAAATATATAATCCCAATTAACCACCCATACTTAAATGATAAAATTATAAGGTGTAATGGAATGACTCCAACTGGTACACTAATCTATGTGTTAATGATAAAATTTGACATCAGGTGCCAATAAATATTAGGGAGAAAGGGAAAACCTATCTAATCACAACTATTATTGTGGGTTATAAATATGATGTTGTGAAAGGAACACTAAAATCCACTGCATAACTGAATATATCCAATTTTATTCTTATTCAGAGTACTATTTTATGTATAGAATTTTTTCTAAGATAAACTAATCACTAACCCATAAACTAATCATCTAATTATTAGTTAAAAATAGTTGTGGTATAATTATTTCATCCCATGTATATAATTCTTCCCCAATAATATTTTGTGTAAAAGTGATTCCTAAAAATCTTATTATTCCTAATTTATTCAAATTTAATGTTATTTTTTGAATTTATTGGATCTCTCTACATAAATTCCATATTTTTTACTATGATTGGAAAAGAACATTTTATATTTCAAGAAAACCCGTGACCACCTATCAATTAAAGGAAGTATATAAAATCCCTATGGGGTTTTCTTACCTTATAATGGTATTATTTAATAATTATATGGCATATTAAGGTTAAATATTTTATAGAAAAAGAAATATTAATGATATATTTATTTATAGGAATATGTCTATGTATTCCTAAATGATATTTCTAATCTTCCCCTATATAAAGAGGTTGATTTTTCTATAGAACTTGAACCTAATTATATTTTTAATATTAGAGACTTCTTATATAACAGTCCCAATTAAAATGGAGGAATAGAAACTCTACTAGATTAATAATAAGGGTAATATATGATCTAGGGATTCACCATGGGGTGAACCAGTCCTCATCGTTATGAGGAAATATAAATCAACACTTCTCTGTATTGATTATACTGAACATGATTACATTATGGCCGATAAATAATATCCTTTACCTCATTTTTATGACATTATTGATAAATTGAGAGGTACTAAATAGTTATAAGATATATAAATTTGGTTGATATATCCCAAATTAAGGGTGAGAGAGTGGATATGTTGATGACTTCATATAATATTGGATATTGACACTATAAATTCATAATGAAATGATTCATCGTTAAAAAACCCTTACTAAAATCTTGTATTTGTTGAATTTATTATTCAAAGATTAACTAAAATAATTTTTGGTAGTATTTATAGAATATATTATCTTATATTGACAGAGTAATGAAGATCATGAAGATAATTTGAGAATTATGTTGCAACCCTTAAGAAATTAGAAACTATATTCAATATTTATAAAGTCAGAATTTTTATATAGAAAGTATCCATATCAAGTCATGTAATCACATGTGAGGGTATATATACAGAGTATTCAAAGATAAAGTTGATTAAATAATAGTATTGTCCCACCACTGTAATATAAATTTAAGGTTTTTAGGTTTTTTACAAACCACCTATTGTTTGTTATAAATTTATCAACTAAAAAAAGATAACATAGAAAAGATTCTTGTTCCTTTAGAAAGATAAAACTAAATACAATTACATGGATATTAAGGGATGGATTGTTTCTAAAAACAATCCAAAATTTCAGTAAGAATTGATAGATATGGTGATGATCACATCCTTTTTATGATTATTTAGAAAAAAAATTCAACACCTATTAATGTTAAAAACAATGTTTCTGTCACACATAATAGAGAATAAACATAACAGGAACCAAAAACTTTTATATGGAATGTCACTGAAAACTCGAAATGTTATTCTACATAAATAATTATACCAAAATATTTTTCAACTACAAGAGAATTTTCAAAAAACTTACATTTTTATTAAGTTATTATTGTGATTATTATTCTTATCCTTCATATTCAACCTCTTCCTCTTCTACTTACATTGTAGTATGTACTCTTCACAACATATCCTTATTTTATATATGTGATTATTTCTTACTATAAATTTTTTTATAGCTACAAAGTAGTCATAAAAATATATTATTCAACAAAAAAAATGATCATTTCTATTTGAATATTAATTTTAAATATGAAATTTAGTTGAGTAAAAAACATCAACAATTTCGTACCTTCTTCTTATTGAGATCTATTCCATAATATTATTTGAATTTTTTTATTACATTTGATTTATATATATACATATTTTATGATTTTTGATCACCCATTATTCATTCATGATGATTTAAAATAGATTCATGTCTTTTATCTTTAATTTCCATTTTCATCCCATAAAATTAAAATTTTGGAAAAGTAATAATCATTAAATAACATAGAATATTATTAGATATTGAAAAAAGTTTTATGTATGAAAACCATACATTCTATATATTTTACTAAATTTAAAATCAAAAAGAAAACTATACATATTATAATTTTTTATATACTAGAGTTAAAATACTAACATATAAAAAACATTATGTTTTAAGGACATTGAAAATTTTCAAATAAAAGTGAAAACATTACATATTATAGTATAAATATATCTTTAATTATAATTAATTTACTATTTTTTGACCTAGTCTTCTTAATATAACTCTTACATACTAAAGATAAAAATCTTATTTATTGGGGAGCATTCTAAATTTCTAACACAGTCTTCTCAAACTAACTCCTATATTCTAAAGATAAAAATCTTATGTCTTTCAATGACATCTGGTAATATTCTATTTTTTCAAAATTTGAGGTATCCGATATATCACTATGATAAAACAAGACATCACATGAATATATTATATATAATCTCAACTATATTATATATCTTAGTGGAAGCCCTGCATTTTAAAACATTAGAATTTATTCCCATGGCTGATATTACATATCATCAAAATATATAATGTATCACTCGGAGTTATATTTCATTGATAATTTTCAATTATATAATATATTTTATGTGTGAAAAATATATCTTACAAATGAAAACTGGACCTGACATATGAAATTATTTTCTATTATTTAGAAAATTTTTATATAGAATCAAATATAATTAGATATATTCAAAATTTATAGAAAATAAGAATAAAATTCTATAAATTTAGTTATCAAAATAAAAACAACATTTATGAACTCTAATTACTCTAAATCTATAAAATTAACTTCGCCTAAAATGAAATTCAATGAAAATATTTAGTTTTATCATTCTTTACATGTTGAAAATAAGACATAATACAAGAACTACATCAACTTATTCTCTTCTCCAATTCCACCTCTTATAATTTTTATCTTAGAAAAATTTCTATGGGTCTCAATAACGTTCCTTATTTCACTACCACTATATATCCCATCATTTTAATTTTTATTTATATAAAAAAATCAAACTTTTTATTTGTTTCACTAATTGAAATATACCCTATAGAAATGGGATTAAACCATTGTTGTTTGTTGTGGAACCGTTGGTATAGGTTATACCAATGGTTCCCCAATTCATTGGGTACTCAGGTGTGGTTATAACTATATATCAATAGTTTCTAGGAAACCATTGGTATAGGTTTATTACATTTTATGTATACCAATGTTTTTAAAAACCATTGGTATATCCTTTGTTATCATTGGAAACTGAAACTACATCCCAATAGAGCCCAAAACCAACACACAACCCCAAAACCTGCACCCATAATTTCATATAACTAGTAACCAATAAATAAAATCATGAAATGAATTAATGTATTAAAATAGTCACAATACATATTTAAAAAATGAAATATATACAATCACATCCATTCATAAAACTTGATTTCTATAAATATTCTTAAAAAAGATAAAGATTCAATCTATATCTAAACATAAAAACTATTATCATAGTCACTACCAAAATACTCATCACTATATTCATCCCTATTTTCACCTTCATCACCATCATTATCTTCACCACCATCACCATAACCATCATTTCTATCACCATCTCCATCTACATCATTCAGAAATTTGTGCTCCCAACAACCATGAGGACTATCATCACCATCACCTGATGCATCATATAGTGAATTCATTATTTACATTCAAATATCAACATCCACACAAGTATCTCATGGATGAAATGGAATGACACCACCAAAACCTTTATAAATTTCTTATTGTCCTTTTGACTTTGTTAACACTCCTTCATGGATATTATTTCACCCTTGTTGCCTCTGTATGATCATTTATTACCACTTCATGATCCATTTCTAACCCGATGCTGCCTAAAGTTTAGAGGCATTGGAAGTGGGATAATATATAGTGGGGGAAAATACTATTTCTTGGATAATAAGTAGTCACCCATGGTAATCATCTTCTAATAACTGGTTAAAATTTTCATTGGACAAAATATTTCAAATTCATACTTAGTAAGGGACTCTAAAGAACACTGTTCCAAATAACTCCATCTTCATTGAAATTATATGTATAAAGGCATCATTAAAAAATATTATATATTTGAACAAAATTAACTCATTGTAACCTATATTTAATGACAATAACCAAAACCAATAGATATAATTTTCAAAAAAAATTATTATATTATCCCTAATAGTGTGAAACTATAATCAATAAATCCAAAAAGGAAAAATTAAAGTTCATCATAATTTTACAATTATTATATATCTTACTAGTTTTCCAAAAACATATGTTGTTTTATTTTTCAATGATAAATTGAGCTATATGATTCTGAATTGTACACCACATTATTTATTTGAAATATTAGTAGTTTAAATACATTTTATTCATCTATGATAGTGTCTGAATTTGATGTTTGGATGATTTAAAAATTTACATAACTCCTAAAATGTTTTATACCATAGATCATTTTTCTAGATTAAATGTTCTTAAATTACCTAGAGATATTATAAAATATAAAGTTTTGATTAAGGTTTTTCTTAATATAATGGAATGTTCATGAAATTACCAAAATATATCAATAGGATAGAATCCAGAATCTATTAATTATAAAATATAAAAATATATCCAAATATTATGATGTCATGTAGAACTAATTTTAATTTTTTTCCAAATTAAAAGGTAACATGAAAAAATAATTGATTCCTTTCATGTTCCTTCATTATTATTCAACACAAATTAGAGAGATACATCATAACATTCTTGTTTTTTATTTATTTTTTGATTATTCCTAAAATATAATATTCAATAATATAGAATAGTTTTTTATAAAAAACAATACTATATTTTAATAAAAAATTAAAATTTGATTAGTCACATAAAATCATTACTGTTCCGATGAGAAATATTTACCCAATAATGTTTTTTTGAAAAATCATTTAGGATAGATATAGGTTATACATATTTTTAAAATCTTAAAACCTAACAATTATCAAACTAAAGTTTATTTTCTATTTAGAGATCAACTAATTCTATTTTCCATACATTCCTTATCGCCACATCATCTAAAGAATTATAACAAATTTTATACAAAAATATTAATTCATATAAAAACAATAATAACATAATGTTAATTCTAATGTATTTTTTTAGTCATATTTTTCCCATGAATTATCCCCTATTTCATTTTCATCGTGTATCTAAGAGATTGTCTTGATTATAAGGTTGTTACTATATTTGGCATTCATATCCATAAATCTCTTAAATTATATTATAATATTACCAATAGTTTTATAATCCTAATTGTACTTAGTCATCACTTATGTGTGGATGTTTATTGCTTCATGAATGCCTATACTCCCATTCCTATTTATAGTGGAAGATCTTCCAATGAAATAATAAATGAAAAATATTAAATTAGTACATATTATGACAAAAATAAATTATGGAAATGTTTTAATAGGGTTGTATACATATACCTAATCATAGATAATCTGTGGGTACTAGTAGATCCCAAGGCTGTGGAGGATCACTGACCTATGTATTAGTGAAGTATAATTTCATTTAATGATGAGTAGTATTCTTGAGAGGTTCAAAATGCTTCGATGTGCAAGTGAACATATCATTAACATAAAATACTAGAGATATAAATGTTGTAGGAAAAGGATATAAAATATATGTGTATGGAAAAGTATACTATGGATGGGGAGTGGGAGCCATCATTATATATGGAAATGATATATTATGAGGTTCAAATATAAATTTTGGTGATAATATTGGCAAGATAAATAACTCAGATGCCTCTAACATAATAGTAGGATAAAAAACACTACTACATGGTGCATATGATGAATGGTTTGGGGGTGATTAGATATTATGAGTGGTGAATATCACTCTTGTACCCCCTCAAATGGCTAAGACGACACTACTTCCATTAGGTTAGTAGAATAATAGTTCTCTCCTAGGTGATGGTTTTTGATTTAAATTTTGAAAAATGATTAATGAAATTACATTATTTTTTTGATATATATATATATATATATATATTTGAAATATTATACTCATAATATGATGTAGAGGATGAATTTATATCTTTTTAATGCATATATTATTTTCAAATATCTCATTCTTTTAATTCTCTTGAATATCATTCATTTTCTACATTGGAATATAATATGAATTTAATTAAAAATTTATATGAATTTTGTAATCCAAACAATAATGAATATGTTATGTGACTTAATCAACGGAAACCAATTATTAATCCAAATAAATCATAGGTAGTTAAATAACATAATAATATCATATTTAATGATAATAATATCAAAACCTAAAAGTCATGTCATATAAAAATTAACACACTCTAATTAGAATGTTAAACATGGTTATGAGATAGTATAATTGTTATATTTTCAATTCGATCAAATTTATTCTTGGTTAGTTCATTTGGTTTATTTGTGTAATTTTATTAGGATATTTGGCCATTTTTTGGGCCATATAACTGGTTTCATATTTTGGGTTAGGCCATTTGGATATTTGACAATTGTTTTTAGGAAACACTTACTCATTGTTAATTTTATCACAATAATTTATATATTATATTTCAGTTTAATTCATTTTTTTGTTTTAATTGGAGAGTTTTAGATATTTTGGGTTTTTGATGTTTTAATTTAATTATATTTAATATTAGTAAATGACACTAATAGAATACTGAAGCAACTTTATATTGAAAATGAACTTGATTTTCTAGTTGGATACAAAATTTTTGAAACTGAAATTATTGTAATTTAAATACTAGAAACATAGAAAACCAAAATTCAGATAAAGAAAAAGAATATAGAACACATATGTATGATTCCATATATTACCCACCACAACTTTAGGATCACAATCAACTCTAACAATAGGACCATTTTAGTCACCATACAAAATTAATTGGCTGAGGACACATGGGGCAGTGATGGTGTCAATTTCACCCACCATTATGAAAAATACATTATGGGATTACATCAATAATGAAAATTTATTCATCCATCAGATGATATTTCTCATACAAAATTTATTTCCCCAACTATTATAAAATATATTTCTCATCATTAGAAATAATGTTATTCATGTAAATAAATTCAAATCCATATACATCAATTAATGTTCCATGTATCTTGATCAAATAAATCAACATCCATTTTTATCATAGTGACTTGAACACGAGAGTAATAACAGAATATTACTATTTTCTCATCAACTCCATAATAAGATACATTTTCTTATCAATGCCTAATATTATATTTTCTATCATAATAGTTCATTTATGATTTTACCATTGCACTATCATGTTTTTTTATCATCTTCTCTACTCATTCCATGATAATAAATTTATACCCATTGATCTCAACGGATTTTCTTTAAAAAAATATGAAATTAGGACTAAAATATAAATCTATTATTTCATCAAAGATACAGTAAATAGGTAAAATCAATACCTAAAATATAAATAAACATTAAAATTAAATAAATCTTATTTTTTTATTTTATAATTACTTGAACCTTCAATTTCAACTATGATATAAACTATTTTCTTTGAAATGTATCTATCTTTTTCAAAGGAAATTATTGATCATAGATATTTATAATTTGATTATTTTTTATATATAAAAATGTAGAGACAATTTAACACACATATAAAATTACATGGGGTGAGATAACATATATTGTATCAATTTAATTACTTTATGTATTCATTAAATAAGGAAAAGTTAGACATGACTCGGTGATGTACCATCACCATCCCTTTAAGTATTAATTTAAAAAAGATTATTTTAAAAAATTTAAATGATCGATAAATTTCCACTATTTGGGGAAGTGAAGGAAAAACAGTTAAATTTTCTCTCACAAATCATCTTCATTTCACATTTCTTATTTATGTCTTATGGTAACATCAGAAAAATAAATTGAACTAAAATATATAAATTTGTGATCCAATTAACATTTCACAATGGATCATTCATATTGATTCCTATTTTGGATGTAAGAATTCAATGTTCACATATTTATTTTAGTTATATGCATCCAATGAAACTAAATAGTTTCTCAAAGAAGTATTTTAGTTGAAAAAATATAGTTATACACAACATGCATGTGAAAAATGATGGAGGAAAATCTTTCTATAAACTGAAAAAATTAATAGTTCCTCTTCTAAATTTTATGATTGAAATTCTTGGAAATTTTATTAGCATAATGATCCCTACAAAAGTCGAAAAATAGAATTAGTTCCATCCTTAAATTATTGGATAGTAGATGAAAAATTACTATTGGAATTAACTTATATAAAAGGATGTGATAATAATGATTCTTTCAAAATTTATGTTTTAACTATCTCTTAATGACCAATTTATATATGTTTCTTGAATAGATACTATGGAAATTGATAATATTTTTTATTATGGATTTTTTATGGTATGATAACAAAATAATCACACAAAATATTCCATTTATTTTACTGATGTAAACATAATGCAATTCTATTTTGATACCCCAATCCACTAAGTCATTCCAAGATCATAAATAATATTTTTTATTCCCCATTAAATTTAGAATAAATAAGAAACCCATTTAAAATATATTTATTTCAATGTGATTTTTTTATAAAATACGGATTCATTAATGTCGAAAATCAGCAGACGTACAGATGCGAAGCCATGAAGGAAAATGGTCCAGCCATAGCTAGTTTTCATCAAAGGGGCCAGATGCCGCCAGCTGATGGGAAGAATTGTTTATTTTCCTTTTAGTAAAGGATAAGGTGCTGAATGTAAAGCATTGATGGAGAGAGAGGATTTTAATGATGAGGGATCCAAAGGATTGAAGTCCGCCATCATAGAGGTTGATTGCATTGATAATGGTGAGGCAGTCTGATTCGAGGTTGATTTTATCCCATCCATGGTCTTTAGCGAGCATCATTCCAGCGAGGATGGTGACAGCATCATCAACCACAGGTTCCCAAAAAACATGATGTGATTCATGTTTGGCTGCAATGATTTGACCAAGATGATTCCGGGCCAGTAGGCCAAGGGCAACATATCCGTCCTTGGGGAGAGATGCATCCACTTTAATCTTGATAATCCCTTCCAGTGGCAGGCACCATTGGGAGGAAACGAAAGGGATTCCAAATGGATTATGTTGTCCATTGTGGTGCTTCCATCCCTGAATCCAGGAAAAGGCCCATTCAATCCAGAATCTGGGAGGTTTGTGAACATGGTTGAAAGCAGAATCATTGCGTCAGACCCAAATGATCCATGCCATGATGAAAAGTGAGCCCACTTTAGCCGATGAGAAGGAGGAGCACCATCAAATCAGGAGAGAGGGGAGTTTTGAGACCATGTTCAGTGAAGAATCTATAGTAGATCTACATTTATTCTAAATATCCTTTGCCTCGGGCATTTGATGATAGCGTGAAAGGGAGATTCTGGGACGTTCGGGCAGAAGGGGAAAAACCTGTCACTAGAAATTTGTGGGTAGACGAGAAGGCTAATGGTAAGAAGGGTACCTATATACACCTACCACCAAAATTGGCAGATGTTTTGGGGAACATTGATTTTCCAAAGTGATTTCCAGGGACCCCTTCCCTAACGTCTGTCTGAGTTCCAATAGTGATCCGGTAACCAGATTTCCCCGTATAGGCTCTTGAGAGGTCGTTAATCCAGAAGAGATGGTCGGGGCCTACGTCTGGAACATAGGGGGTACTCAGGGTAATTTTTTTTCTCTTTAATTAAACCATGCATGAATCTTTTCCATACACCACCCAAACCCCTGATCGGAAAAAAAGGCACTTGACAGTGGCATCTTCAAAACATGGTTGGGCAGGGGACGATGCCCGCACTCCTTCCTTGTTGATCAGCGAGGGATCAGCCCAAATATTAACAGTTGAGCCATTCCCAATCCTCCAGTCCAACCCTTTTTCTAAAAGACTTCGGGCACCCCAAATACTTCTCCAGAGGAAGTTAGGACGAGGGCCAAGAGAGGATTCATGGAAGTCCTTGTGGAGGAAGTATTTTTCTTAGAGAACCCGCACAAATAAGAAACTAAAATCATTATTTTCTTCATCACACTGTAATTTGATATCCTATAAACATTCTCTATATTTATATATTTTCTATGACCATTCCCAAATAATAAACTAAAATACTTATTTTCATTTTGAACTTAAATTCTATATAGAAGATAAGGTGGATTTTTAATATCCATGGTATTGTAATAATTTTAGAGATTATTCCTATATTGATGATCCATTGGAAATAATATTTTATATCGTATAAAACTGAAACTACGATGATATTTATGTCTTCAGGACCACATATTATTTATAAAAAAGGAAAAGGTAGTTTTACCTTAATCCACCATCTATACATCATTGCATAAGTAGGAAAATAATTTTTCATCCATATAAGAATAACACTCATCAGAAATATATCTTTTGATCAGGCACCACATGCGTGCACATCGACATTACTACTATGCTAAAACTATTTTATAAAAGGTTTCACGTATACTTATACACAATTTCTTAAATTATAATATATATATGAGTATACTCAAGAATGTGAATGAATTTTTAATATATTTAAAAATAGTATGGTTATAAATTTTTATCAAAACTCTACATGTGTTATAAAAAGTAAATACTTGACCAAATATATTTAAATAGTCACTTAATAGACCAAACCATACATTACAAACCTTAGTTCAAAAATCAAGATACCGAGAATCAAATTTCATCCATTATAATTCATATTTATAATGAATGAATGAATGAATGAATGAATGAATGAATTATTATCCTTATTTATATTAGAATCATTCAATAACATATTTGTTGATACATTATCAGATATAAAATAATTTGGGAGTCTAGAAATCAATTGATAGTTCCACATTTCTTTTAATTTAAGAAAATGAGATGCTTATACATTAGAATTTGTATTCAATCAATATGTTCCAAATTTTATATAATAATTTATGCAAATTATTTCCTCTTAGAATAATCTTTAATATTTTAGGAAAGCATGAGTTTTTTAAAAAATCCATGTTGGTCGACAAACATTTATGCCATATAATGGTTCAAGGGAATATTTTCATATTTTGTAAGTAATTACATTAAAATGGTAGAATATAATCAATGTAATTATTATAAATTTCATACATGGTTTTCCAGTTAACTAATCCTATTAAAAGTTCTATACTTTTTAATTTAACAGATGTCCAATATACTAGAGATCTGGCATCGTCCTTAAATATCTATATTTTTCATTACATAAATCATGTGTACTCATATTTTTGTCTTTTACAATTAATATAATTTATTTCTCACGATGATAAATAAATATAACATGGTCATATAATAAATTATCTAATCCAAACCTCAATTTTATATAATTAATATCTCGAGTCTTTCTTTTCTCCCCATTTTAATTATATACATAATGGTTTTCCTAAAAACAATATATTTCTATATGGTAGATATATTTTTTATGACAGAACCAATGAATTACAACAATATTATAACATGGGTTGTGTATAAGACCCATATCTGATTTATTGTGAAATGAAAAATCTAAATAACCCTCAAACATTTTTTTCAAACATATTTATATTCGATCAGTTTAATGTATCAAAAATCTATCCATTATTTTAAAAACATGTTATATGACAGGTTTTAAAATCAGTGAAATAATGATGAATTCAAATCAATAATATATTTATGGAAATGATAGTTGTTCACTTTATATACAACTATAACTTAACTGTAGTCTATATGATAAGTATAAAATAAATGAAAACAAAATTCTATATATATATAAATACTAAATATAAAACCATAATATTAAATTCCATTATCTAAATGGTTAAAACTATATATAATAACATAAAAAAAGTATATATATGGAATAAATTAAAAACTGTTCAATATGAGAATTTAAGATAAAATAAAACAATTTATGTCAAACACAATCCGTGGGATTTATAATGGACTAAACCTCACAATTTTATACAAAGAATGAAATTAGTTGAGGTTGGTCAGTAACATTATAATATTAGTCATAAACAATTTAACATTTTAGTATGGAATAAGTTAGAACAAACAGTTACTCAAAACATGTCACACAGGGCATAAGTCATATAAAATTATATGTTTATACATCAAAACAAATGAAATGATCCATCATATAAATATGTTTTCAAAATAATACATATAATTTTAGAAATATGTTCATGAAATAAAAAAAATTACACCCATACTGAAATTTTATGAAATGAAGGCCAATATATATATTCAAACCATGTATTACATTTTAAATAAAAACAAGTTTAAGATTTGAAATGATTAATTTAAATTAATAAAAAAAAATTAAATGAATAATTTCGGAACCCTTAGATTATCCAAAAGTAAAACCATGAAATTAAATTAATAATTACATATTTAACTCATATATCACACAAAATAATAAGTTTATATTAGATTTATATAGAAGTTGTGAGTAACTGAATAAAAACTTATATCACCTATAATTATTTTTTTAGAAAATGTAGTGAAAAATTAATGAATTCTAACCCTCATACAATGAATTAGGAATAATCCAATCATAAAAAAATGTAGGTTAGTATTTTATAAATTAAAAAAAATGAAAATTATTTTTTGTAGAAGAGACAACATATCTGGAACTCACCATTTTTTAGTTCAAGAAAAAAGAATCAAAATAAAAACCAAGGAGATACCCCTACAACTAGTGAAGAAGATACAAGGCTTCTCATAGGGTTCTTGATTAGAGTGAGAGAGGAGGAGGGGAAGCCTCATGGCTGGGATATGTGTTGAAGGCTATAAAAATGTTTTTTTAAACCATTTGTAAAGAATAATCTATACGAAATTCCTTTAAAACCCATTTATATATAATAATCTATGCCACCTATTTTAAAAATCATTTGTATAGCCTTATATATTACAATAGTTTACAGATACCATTGGTATAGTTCTCCCATATATAGTCTATACAAATAGTTAAGAATAACCATTGGTATAGGGGTATAAAACAATGGTTTTAGAAAACATTTAATATAGGTATATTGGTATAATTCTAATTTTTAGATGTGTTGTAAATTCTCGAACATAAATAACTTTTCAAACTCATCAAACTTATCATGGAATCTCTATTAATTAATTTTAATCCATTTTGAGTGAACATAGTGTAGGAAATTAGAAAATCGAATAATAATGTCAAGCATCCCATTAAAGTGAGTAACATCCACTTATTCTGGTTTTATTACACTTATCAAATATATCATGTGAACCTATTTATATCATGTTCTTAAAAATATTCAATCTAAAAGAATGTTATAATAGCATACAAATTATATAACCATGATGACTTCATATCTCACCCTTTTTAAAAACTCTTCTAAATATATGAGATGAATAAATAATATATCACTCCCCGATTAGGTTAAAACCATATATTTGGATTCTCCCCAGTGATGATCCCCCTTTTTAAAAACATTATTTAATAAACATAAATGAATTTCGGTTTTTTTCTCCCTCAAACAATATATATCAATTAAAAAATTTATTAATTTGATTAATCTCCCAAAAATTATCCACATGAGGAATTACGTTGAACAAACATCATCAATGTCAACCTATAAGAATATTTCCTTCTATAGTGGGTTAGTAAAACTATTTGTAATATCCTCATTAGTAGGAAAAAAATCCAACTTAATAAATCCTTTCTCTATTAACTTCTTAGTCAAGAGATATTTTAAATCAATGATATTGAATTGATAATTCTAAACAAAATTTCATGATAAATATATTTCACATTGATTATAAAAGACCATAAATAATGAAAAAAATATAATCCACCATGGGATATTCTCATTGAGCCTTCATCCACATTTATTGGTATATTTCTTAAGTTGTAAAAACATATTCCACATCAATAGTACATTGGTTTACCAAAACATGTTTCTTTGTGTTCTAATATATGCACCATTCTCTCAAAAATAAAACTCCACTCGATAAATGTCTTATATGATCAACATTTATATCCCAATCGATAACTATATATCCAATTAGATCATTCATTCCGTTGTTGTTTTATTTTAATCCGTAATCCATAATTCATTTAATATACCAAATAATTCTACATCTAGTAATGGAATGATATTTCTTTATTGTGTTTTGATATTTGGATATTAGTATAATAACATATACTATATGTTATATTTGATTAGTGAAGTAATGAAAACTCTTAATAATATTCTAGAATTTTCTTGAATTAACATCTTATCATTTTATATATATATCGGTTCCTACTCATATTGGATTGGAAAATATATTTATATTGTCTATACCAAACTTCTTCAAAAGTTCTTATGTATATTTTTCTTGAGAATAAAATATTTTATATTCCTATAAAAAATTTATATTCAACAAAAGTGTCCCATTTATCCATTAATAGAAATCTAAAGCATTCTTTTATCCTCCAAATAAAACTCTATTAAAAAATTTTATACATTTTTAGTAAAGGTGATTTTATAGACGTAGTAAATAATTTTAAGTGAAACCTATTTATAATTTTTAATATAGAGGTTTCCACACAGTCTTCGCTTATGAACATTAGAATCTTCATGAAAGTGTATATATTCAAATAACAAGATATTGGGTATTTTTTATACTATATAAATACATCTTGAACCTAAATAAACATAATTATTATTTTCCATGCATCGAATTGTTGATTTACACCATAACGATAGTTATAACATTGAATCAATATAGAATGATCTATCACCATCACACTAACATTATAAGGCCCAAAACCTAGAAATTATATAATCTTTAGTTAATTCAATAATTTTATTTTAATTCACTTTTAGGGTCTTTTTAAGTTTAGTGTTTTTTAGAATTAGGCCACAACTTATACACAAAAACTATAAAATACAATGTGGATAGTTATGAATAGTATACATTATTCCAATAAAATAAAAATTATAAAAAAATGATGATATTTTTAATAAAAACACTTCATGAATATAATGATGACTTTTTCCGATTCCTCACCCATCATTACATCTTGTAATAAACATTTTAAAAATTGTATGAGCATAAAAATATCAGTAAGGGTTATAAAAAGAAGGAAAACATAAGTCCATTAATAATAATTTAAAATCATGAAAAAACCTTTATTGAATACTTAACATTTTACCCCAAAATAGAAATAACATCATTTAATAAATATCACTAATTTTAACTTTTTAAAACATATTATTTCTTTGAAAATTAATTAGAAATCATAGAAAATTAATTTAGGTACCTTAATTCAACATCACATTGAACTATTTATAGATACCTTATAGAACCCTTACAAATTGAAATAACTATAAAAAAGACATTGAATATAATTCATTTTAGAATATAATCATTACCCAATGAATTGAAGTAATGTATAGGTTCACCCATCATTTAATTTATACCCATTTATATATGGGAACACCCATCATTTATAATTTCCAGGAACCAGAACAAAAAAAAAAACATTTCAACATTTGAAAAAATCTTTTGAACTCATATAAAAATCAGTTTAAGATATTAAAATATAATTTTCATTCCAAAATACCATTTTTAATACAAAATTCCCCATTCTTTTGGAAAACCATTTTCAATAAAAAATACCCCAAAAAGGGAAATACATTTTTTCATCTAAGAAAACATGAAACATTTTAAATGAAGATAAAAATAAAATAATCTCTAAGGTGGTGGAGAAGTCCTTGGTGCCGTGTATTTTATGGATAAAAGATTCTTTTTATATTATCAAAATGTTCTTTATAAAACATGTAAAAATATTCCATTTTTAAAAAATTTGAAGGAAATTAAAAATAGGCAAAAAATTTCCTTTAAAACCATTTAATATATATATAAATAAATATGTTTAAATTATATCAAGAATATTAAATTGAAATCATTAAATATTTAATCATTAGAAGTGTCCCATATCACTTTGAACATTTGAATTATAAGTAACCTGAAAGAATAAATTTTAGAAAAACCTTATATAACATGAGAATAGATATATAATTTCAAATAGGTTTTATAAACAATTCCTAAAATAATAATGGTTCATATCATCAAGAAATTCCTCAATAGATGGTGATTGAGACACAATCCTTTACGTTGAGCCTCACATGTCAGTGTGTCTTTATCATAATATTTTTTTTTTCAGGTAACTCAGTTTGTTTTTCACAAAAGGGCTTAGATGGTTGGTATTCATCCAAAATTGAGGACTCTTTGGTGAAGGGTCAATTATCATGGGATTTTGGGTAGGGTTTTGTGGAGAAAACGTGGATTGATTGGTGCAGACAATGGGAAGGGTGAGTTCCATTTATAGTGGACGGGGAGTGTCATTATTGGTTTTTTTAAATATAATTCCACCCAAATTGTTCCCAGGTAAAGTGGATCCAATAATAGTCCAAATTATATATAAGGGAGTATATGTTTGAAATATTAACATACAATGGATTTTGGACAAGTTTCTAGGTCATTTTTTCTCTTATGTTTAAGGTTTAGTCCCTTATAAAGATAATTTTCCATTTTATCATTATAATTAATATTAATTAATTTCAATAATATTTTAGTCAAAAAATATGTTTAACTTATTTGAAATTATAAATTTTTTAGATTCAAAATATTGAATACATAATTCAAAATTCAAAAAATATAATTGGATGATATTAATTTAAATGGGATGATGAAACATGTTTTTTATAAGAAAAAATGTTTTAAAGTATTCTAATTTTTTATATTTAAATTCAAGTTGATTTTTTTAAAATACATTAAACTGATTTAAATAATATAAAATTGGTCTAATTATACTTTAATACCAAATAAAGACATAATTTCACAATTTTTTTCCATTAGAATTTGTGCCCCTTGACAATTTTCTATTTCTGAATGGTTTTATATAGGTTTTCTCATGAAACCATAAACACCCCATGATTCTATATTTGAAGGGGATTGCATTACAAAGAAAATTTATTATTAGGTTTTTAGGCCAACTATTCTGATTAACTCGCATTGTTTTAGAGGATGGGAGTTTGGTCTTATCAAACGCTTTTTGGGGGAATTATTTCCTACTCTCAAACTCTCTTATAGATTTAAGAATTTTTCATGAATCATTTATTAATTTTCAAGTGTAATGCGAGTAATAACAATATTATCAATCAATTATTATCATGCATATATCTTAGAATAATATTTATATATATGATGTTCTTCATTGATGGAGATATATGTATATATCTGAGGTACTCCGTGGATGGTATCCTTTTATATACTAAATAGATATTCTATTGTCCTTATTATGATGATGTTGGTATTTTGACCAAATAGAGGGGAAATCTGGAGATTATTTTCATCCAGGGAGATGAATGTCACTCTTTAGTTTATCCTCACCCATAGAGAAAGTTTTTTTTTATGTTGGGATCCAACCCATAGATGGTATTCCTACATCTCCTTGTGAAATGAATCGGAACCCACGTAGTTTGGTGTCAGTTAATGGGGAATATCATACCATTTAAGGTCATGTGATAGGGACCTAAATTAAAAGTTCAACATAATTTGGTAAGGATGTCTAGGAGGAAGGTTTATAGTCAATGTTTGGTGTGGGACTTATGTTTAATCATCCCAAGGAACATGAAAGGGATATGGGTTTCAAAGTTAAATTAGACCATGTTGTGGATATGGACTAGAGAGAACAATTTTGATTTTGTACTTGGTATTGAACATCAGGGAGGCTTCCTACATATACCATTTATATTGAAATAAAATCCCACATAGTTTGATAAGTCTAATAGGGGAATATATCCCTTTAAGAGAATTATTTTGGGGATTAATCGTAAGTAGGATACTTATTAAAGGATACCAGAGTGATGTATTATCTCATGGTAATTTGGATACTTATTTTTAGATTACTCCTATGAAGGGTTCCCTAATAAATTTGGTGTTTTTATTAGGGACTAGTCATAAGTAGGATGATCATTAAGCTCATTCCTAAGGTAGGTGTCTTACGTATCCTTATTAAAAAGAGAACTAGAGTTATCATAGTTCAAGTCACGTATAGATCAGGCATGTTTAATGATCACCAATAACCTCTAATCCCATGTGAGACATGCTTTATGGGAGAAACAAGAGGAATCGTAAGATTCAAAAAAAACTTTTCCTTCTCCACTGGGGGAAGAGGCCAGGGATATGGAACTTCCTTTTCTTCACATTACATTGGATGTGAGTACTAAGTGAGGAGGGAGTGAAGGAGAAGGATATGGATGTTGAGAGGAGTAAGACTACATCCTTCTACAAGAAAGGATAGGGTCTTACGCTCGGATGTATGGCCTAGAATTGGTTATTTAGTAAGTGAGGAGGATGTCATTCCTAGTCAAAAGGAATCAAAAGCACAATCCTTGTCCTCCCCACTAGAATCTAGAGGCATAGGGTCTTAAAGATGAGAGGGTTAGGAGATAGTCCAAACACTAAATAACCAAGACCCGGAACTTCCTGACATAGCTTCTATGGTAGGGGTCCTCATGACTATAGTTATACAAATAGAAATTTTCCATGAGCTTTCTAACTATCTAGTATAACCAGTGTGGGAATCCTCTGACCATAGAAATACAAATCCATGTGGGAGACATGTTGTTTTTCCTTTCCTCATTGGTTTTTAAGTATATTGGTCTAGGTGGAGGTTTCAAATTTTTCCATTTCAGTCAATGGAATGAAAGGAATAGGATCAATTACATATGTGGTTTTGTAAAAGTTCTCAAAGGGTGACTTATGTAGGTTTTGGGTGCCGATTCTCATCATAGGTATACTTGGAGCAGTTGTTCCACTCATGAATGCCACATAGCTGTGCCACGTAGGGCCTAGGAGGAAATGAAGGTGCTTTATGTCGGGGGTATGTGCCTATAAGAGCTAGATATTCCATGGTAAATAGGACACTAGGGAATCAATAATTAGATGAGGCTTCAACCAAGTCACCCTAGATCTCCACCTATACCCCTATATTGGTCTCACGTAAGTCATTAATGTGGGATATAGAAATCAAACTTGTGGTTTCTCCTCATGTGAGAATGGTTCTCAGGGAGTTGTCTTATGTATTTACACACTAGAGGGACTATGACATATCTTATCCCATTTAAATATCTATTATCTCATGTTTTGGAGTGTTACCTTGTATATTTTAGGGGACCTGGGTGATGGTGCTGTAGAATGAGGGCTATGGGGTTATCCCAATTATTTGTCCTTAAAATAAGGAGACCAAGGATCCAATTTATTTAAAAATATAGTGCCCTAGGTGAATAAGTTTATCCATGAAGGTACACAATATAAGTTCCCCATGAAGGTGTCCCAAGCAGGGGTTTCTTTCCCCTTTGACCCATGCAGGGTAGCTGCACATCCTATATTACAGGAAGGTGTGTGTGAGTAGGTCGATTTGGATAAATCCTTTGGTTCCCCTTAAAGCACATTATATATTTATAATGCTAAAGGTTTTATTCATAATATTTTCTTCCTCCTTGATAAAAATAGAGTGTAAAAAAATCCACCACCCCCATAGGATTGCATCCAAATGAAAGTGGAGGGTCTAGTCCAGAGGATAAAAAATGGGGAAAATATCATGAAGGGGTAAAACACTAGTTCACACAGGTTCCCCATAAAAGAAGTCAACATAGGTTTTCTACGTAGGGTTTCTATTGGAGGCCTAATGTGTTGGAGTTGGTTACAAGGATTCAGTATTTTTATGCCACACATAGCATCACCATCAGTAAATACCCCTTCCTTTGTCATATTCTTTACATTCTTGTGTTTGATGTTTTTTCCTACCACACAGGTTTTCATCTGAGTTCATTGACACTTTTCAATTCATGAAGGTTATTTGAAGGCTACCTCGAGGTATATACATATGAGAAATGGGGTGGTTATGAGTCACCTTGGAAAGGATCCTAGGTGAGTCATCTCATCTGGGAACCTATATGAAGGACATGGAGAAAATACAAACATGAGAAACCTTATCTAGGGACTTGTATTGAAAACTTTATTGAGAGAAATTATAGGGAGTCCATGTTGAGGGAACTGGAATGATTATTTCTTTTTCCAATCATTATGATTCTCCAATGTTAAAATTTAAAATTTATTAAATAAATTCATCATCTCAATGAGAGAATTTGTAGAATTTTATTTGCAGTTTTTCAATGGTTGTTTCAATGACTTCCACTAGGGAAGATAATGTGCATCAATATGAGATAGTAAAATCCATAAGACATAGTTATTATGTAGTTTTTGAATCTGATATTCCAAAATTGGTGAAGTTTTTGATACCATATCAAAAATAGTACCTGAAAAGTTATAACTTGCCTCTGTTTGGGAAGAAACTTTTGAAGGATGCTCATATTTCAGTATTTAAGAAATACTTCCCGGATACTTGTTTCATGAAGCACATCAACTTACCTTGGTTTAAAAACTGCTCTAAGGGTACTTTTATCAAGGATGAAAAATACCTATTAGTTGTATTATACATCTTGGTGTATACGTTCCAGATGTGAAACAACATATAAAAGAGTTGAGGGACCATTTCTATGACTCAAACTTCTATGTTTTAGAAAAAGATCAATTGCAAGGTTGGAAGGAAGACTTGGAATTTTATTTTGGAGAGGGATTCATTCCTGAGTTGATATAGGCTTTTGGGTGTGTCGTGATTTGATATAATTCAGAAAGAAAATGCATGATGTTCACATTTATGAAGATATTTGGGTAGGGAATAACTATGTTTATAAGAACTGATACATAATTCCTGAATTACTAAGCTGGTGGAGTCTACATAAAAATTCCATTCATTTGACACACGGTAAAGTCGGTATCAATTTATGGGATGTCTACCAACTCATTGGGGGTTCCCATCCTCTAGGATATGTATGATGATTTCATCCTGCTAATGTCAACATGAAGTGATGATGAGAGGACACCATTATTGGCCCTTGAGCTCAGCAAGAAAGTGATGTAATTGAAGGTGGACCAAGAAACTCAACCCATGGATTATATAAATAAAGGGACATAGATGTTGGATTTCTTCAATGCAGAAGGAGAGGGTCCTACTTGATTGTACCCCAATATTTTTCCCACTAGAGATAACCAAGGTTCTTCAAGATTGGTTTGTTCTACTATGGAGAAGGTAGAGTACACGTATTGGGGTTACAAGGTTAATCCCAAGATTTATGAGAAGGTTAACCTGCATGGATTCCTCTCTATGTGTATGGGAATTTATCTACTCCCATTTTTCAAGTCCTACGATAGTGTGAGGCCATTGAATTTTATCATTGTGGCCAAATTAGTAGAGAGGAAGTATATAGAGTTGGATTCCCATATTTTAGTAAGGATTTATTGTTTCTTATTGCATAACTATAAGAGAAAGGGGCATTTCAAGTGTTATGGGGGGTATTTCAATGCATTTTACCTCATATTCTGTGTTTATTTTGGTTAAAATCCCCGAAAGATGATTTCACCAATTTATTCATAAAGTCTCATGGATTAATCCTATAAATCTAAATCCTGATGATGTAATGAGGGTGATGAATATATCTGTATAATTTAATTTCTTTCAATATGGTAACCCAAAGATCGGTAAATTTATTGATGATGGTAAAAAGAAGAACTATGAGTTAAGGGCATTCATGATGGACTTCAGGGAAAATGTATTTGTAGCCCATATCAATTGTGAGATCTTATGTGAGGATTACTATCCTTTTCAATTTTCTATCAAATTTAAATTTCTTAAATAATCAATAATATTCCCTTATGCACATGTTAGGAATGATAATTGTCTAATGGTAGTCCAAAAATTATGGATCCTAATGGATCTTGAGGTATACATAATTTCAATTAGGCTGCCTCTATTAGAGGTATCAATCGGGACTATGGTCAGATAAACAAAGGCATTTATTTCTTCATACCCTCAGGTGGTGTTGATAAAGGGAACTTATTGAGTGAAGGCCATGAATACTATTGGTCATGGTATTCACATCAAGAAGACCCATGCCAAAGATGATCTGAAGGTTCCAGAGATTTCAAAATTTCCTAAAAATAATACCACTAAGCAGAACAGGGTTTATGAGACAACACCTTCATTTCCAAGGTGGTCTAGTCTCTACCATTGGAAGAAGGTTTATATCTCATCCCCTCATTATTTTGAAATATAATGGAGGCATGAAGAGGCTTGTCAATTGGAGGCCATCAAATTTTCTCCCCCACTATCCATATTTGAGCCAAACTACACATGACCCTTATCAATCCAATTGTGGGACAACATGACTCACAATGACCGGGATGAATCAAAATTTCTCTAGGGAAACCTGCAAACCTGAAACTAGGTGATATCAAAGCACCCTCTAATCTCCATCCTGGAATTTTTTTTTCATGATGTGATAAAGTATTTCAAGTATATGGAAGATCTGATATATAAAACCGATGATAAAGTCCTAGATTCAAATCGAGTGTCCAATATGCTGGACCAAGGAGTGCATGAAGGGGAAACTATTCATCTTCTGGAGGAATGAGTCATTAAAATTAACTATACTAACTTATTTTTCTTTTATTCTTTTCATTTCATAATACACAATTCATCATCATTAATCTTGAGGGTATTTTATTTTGAAAGTTAGAATAGGATAAGGAGTATGAGGAGCAGGAACAGGGGTTTATGGGTCACCGATGTACAGGCCCATGGGTACCAGTATTGAAATAGTGGATAAATCCCTCTGGTCCCTAGAACTATACCAAAGTCAGAGGACCATGATGGATGTGACGTAGATGAGAACTTCTCAACCCCTATGTTAGGTCTCTGTCACCAAGAAGAGTAGCACATGATATTCACTATCACATGACAGAAAGGAAAAGGGGAATTAAAGTTCATGAAACAAATTCTTCATAGTAAGTCCTTGTACTGTCACATGATATAATAACATTTTTGACATTCCCTTATGACCATGATTATCTTTTTCAAAACCTTCATCAAAATCATATAGTAATGGATCTAGTACTACTCATCCAATGATTGAGGAGGACACTACTAGGTATTAGAAGATTAATACCAATTAATCCATCACATTGATGAAAAAAGTGTCAAGAGACGTAGTTTAATATTCCCTTTCTTCTCCAAAAAGAAATGATGATCATGAAAATGTCAGATAAGATCCATTTGGGGTTCATGTTTTGTACCCAATTTTCCCTCTCCATGATATTTCAGATCCATTTTACATACCATAGGACCCTATGGTAGTTAATTTTGATCATATTTTCACCCTATAAGGGGATGACATAGAACCTAGACTGTTCGATGTAGGTGTCGAAGTTTACCCTAACTTCACGAGGGTTAACTATATTTTTTTTATTGAGCATTTAGAAGTGGGGATTGATGGAAGATCCAATTCATTCATGTGATAAAACTACCTTAGATAATCCATATATTGATAATCCAGGTTCCATTAAGGAGTTTTAAGAATTTCTCAAGGAATTGGAAGGACTTGAGTTTTATCATCCTTACATTTTACAAACGTAGTTGATTTTCTCACACCAGATATCTTATATCAAGGCTCAAACTGTGTTTCTTTATCAATAGTGAATATTACTATGTCTCTTCATAAATAAAGAATTCAAATCTACCATAATCCTACCATTTAAGAAGAAATAGATGATAATTTTGATGTGGGGGATTCTAGGGGGTCTTTGATTTCGGCTACTGAGAAGACGAAAAAAGTCTCTCCATTTTAGGATGTCCCATTTCTAACATATAATTCCGGGAGTACATGAAATATGATGATTCTTGAATTTTATTCAATAAAGAGTGAGTATTATCAACCATTTCACTTTTTTTACCACCAAATCTAATTATCGATCTTCTAACTTTAACAAAA
The DNA here is from genome assembly GCA_963277665.1 of Viscum album. Classification (NCBI taxonomy): domain Eukaryota; kingdom Viridiplantae; phylum Streptophyta; class Magnoliopsida; order Santalales; family Viscaceae; genus Viscum; species Viscum album. The sequence goes on from OY728139.1 coordinate 220,231,336, forward strand.
GCATTATTGTCTCTTTAATTTCATTAACATAGACAATTGGGATTCATATGGGGGCTTTAATAACTGCCCCTCCAACACTGGTAGGTGGAGTTTGAGATACTTTAGAGGGAGAAGAAAAATACTACTCATTGATTTCACTAATCCCCGATTATGTCTCCCATTCCAAAAGTGTTTCTGAATTTGACCCAGAGATGCATAAATATTTATCCCTACACAACTTCTTTTTTGGGGATTTATTTGAAAGATAATAAGTGAGAGTCCAATTAAAGATATTTCATCATGAATTCTCTAAAATACCTTCAAGATTTCCATATTGGTCTATGGTGGGTTTTATTATCGCTAGATCCATGGTATGGTGAAGGTAATCATTCGGTGAATGAAGGAATAGAGGTTATGACATGCTAATGTTAAACATGCCGACTAGTTTGAGGAACTTAGAGATTCCATGACCCAAGATGATTTCAGCCACTCAGAAAATGTGGAGGAGCTCTAGGATCTCCTCTATGCAAGGTATTTACAAATAATACACCTTGAAGAAAAATTACATACTGTAAGGGAATATTTAGTTAAACTTCATCGATCCCTAAAAGAGGCTTCAACATAGAGGAGTGAAGCTGTCAAGGCAGAGATTCTTAAATATTAGCCATATTTTTCTTTAAAAAGGTATGAGATTCATGAAGTGGATGAAGCTTCTAGGTGTTCAATACAACTTCTAAAATCTTCTATTAACAAAAATTGTAAAATTTGGTGGAAATTATTTGACATGTGGATGTTCCTCCACATTTCAAAACTCAAATGAAAAGGATTTCTTTTTTCCAAATATCTTCGGGTTTTATCCCTATTTCATTTTTGTGATTGTAGCATAACATTGAAACTGATTTTTATAACAAAACAAATTTGTTTGAGCTATCTATAACCATGATGACAAGTATGGGGAAAATTCTCTAATTTTACCTAGGCCAAGGGACCTAGTGAGCATAATTGTATTTTTTCTATAGTTGTGGGAACAACCTTACACACTTATTTCATTTAAAATCATAAACCTAACTTTTCATAAATAACAATGTGAAGGAGCCTTAGTAAATAATACTTGGATTTTTCTTAGGCCACCATTTTTAGGTTTTCAACCTTAACATGTTTTGTTCCTTTTTGTATGGGAAGTTTAATGTCATGAAATATAATGAGGATAATGTTTTAGGTCGAATATATTTGACCATAAATATTGATATAATAACCCAAACAAGTCTTGATGTCTGGTAATGTTTCGATATTATTTATAAATGTCCAAGGGGATTCATGATCGGTGATTTCTATCATTTTGGGATCAAAAACACGAAATATGATGAGAGAGGAGGTATCTGTTAAGAATGGAGTTACCTATGGAAAGAAAACTCGTTACATGGTTTTTTTATACAAGGACAACTGCGGATCATAAAACATAGTCAAGTAGTTGTTTCCTTAGGCTGACAGACCCATTATTTGGGTGACTTATACAAGGATAACTAAGTCATGTACTTCATATTCTAGTAAAGGAGTTCCTAGTAATCCAAATATTCTATTGCTGATGAAAAAATAATGTTTATGATTTGGATGCATCAAGACCATAGTGTGTGGTTTTTCCAAATAAAGCTATTTGAGAATAAAAGGACGATTTGTATTGACACATTCCATGAATAGGAAACCACCCCTAGAGAAATTTGGTGTGTGAATAAGGGTACATTTTCTTAGATAACCAATGTCAGGGGGAGAAGGCCCCTTGATGACAAAGAATGAAGGTATCATATATTTTAATTTCATTTGACTAAGACATTGATCGTGTAGTTTTACATCATATGTTGAGGAAATTATGCTATGTAGTTTAATGTCATACTACAAGGACATTACACTATATAGTTCAACTTTGTGCAACATCAAAATTAGTCTATGCAATTTAAAGTTGTGTAGGAAGGACATTATGCATTATAGTTTAAATTCGTACAACAAGGGAATCATGGGGGATATAATTTAAGGTCTTTAGATTCGACTGATGGATTGATGGTTCTCCAATTCTTGGTAGTTTATCTAGATATGTGTTACCATATTTAGGTGTGAGATGGGAAGTTTTATGTTGTAACATGGCGATCTCTGAAACCATAGAGTTGTATGGGAATGTGGGCTTATGGAGTTAGATGGGGTATCTCTCGAAAATAAAGTTACCATATATTCAAAAACCAGTAATGAGGACTGTTTTATGCATGGTATACTAGGGAAAAAATGCATAGTCAATAGTGGTATCATTTGGATAACATACATGTTATAAGGGTTGTTTTATATAAGGGTAGCTAAGGCACGTACTGCAGAGTCAGGAAAAAGAGATCTCAGAATCATTGACATTCTATCACTAAAAGGTGATGGATGTTTATGGATATTTAGACATCTTAAAGAAATGAGTTTGGTTTTTAGATAAAAGAACCTGAATGTTTAAGGGGTATTTCAAGTCATGATTTTCGAAAAATTTGGGGAATATGAATTCTATGAATGTATGGACCAAGCATAGGAAGTATGTGGCCTATAGTTGTAGGTAATATAATAAAAAACATAATGTTATGTAAATGATGGATGATATGTGGTAAAATGGACCATGGTTATTCCAATATTCTTTTGAACATATAGAGGGGGAAAATGAAAACCATGGTCTTGGATACATTCATTATGGGAGAAATGATATGGGACAAAAATTCAAGGGATGATTTCTGATTTTGAATCATGGGTCCTAGTATAACATGATAAAAACTTGAAGGGACATAAGAGGCTTCTCCCAAGGTAGAAATTTCTACTATTTTACAAACCCATTTTGTGGGATGTTTTATGCAATAACAACTAGGGAATGTACTACATATCCAAAAAGTGGAATCATTTGGATAATATTCCCGTTATAAGGGTCATTTTATCAATGTTTATCTAGGGAATGTACTTTATAGTCAAGAAAAAGAGATTTATGGTATCATTCATACTGGTACTTGAAGCTAAGGAAGGATTATAAATAACTAAAAGTATTCATGATTATAAGTATGACATGTAAAATATGAATTTTCCAAGAAAAAAGGTAGTGTTAGGACCAATAATGTCCATGATTTTGAAGTCCTTTATATAGATCTGACTCCTACATGGAGGGGGGAGATCCCTATTTCCTTAGTGGAACTCCCAATAAGGGAACCCAAAATAAAAGATCCTAAATGATCCTTTTACTATATATAGGAAGGGGAATTTTTTTCTACCATGGGAATGGGAATATGGATGAGGTCTAAGTGTCACTACACATCTTATTATAATAATAATCATGCCATACGTAGTTTTTGAGCCACAACATATTTTAAATTCATGTGGTGATGACATTCCCCAAGCAGTTTAACATCATGTGGAAAGGAATAATGTGACATGATAAAAAACAAATAAATGAATATCATGATTGGACTAGGTTGTAATACAAAAGTTTCACTATGTATCTTGTTAAAGAAAAAATGAAGACAAACATAGTTCTCAATGGATTCCATTAACTGTTTGAATTTAGGTGCATAGAAAATTGTGCATTTTTTTGAATATGGGTTCATGTATATGATGAAAACCCATGTTGTATCCTCTCATGTATATTTGAATCATACATGGATGAGTGGGGGGAATTTCACATATTTTTTTTGTTAATGGGCCTAGGATTAATGATCTAAACATCACTATATTTCTCATAGGTAGGGGTATCAATACATATGTAGTTCATGAAGAACCATGCAATGTATAATCATGTGAAGAAGAAATATGGTGTATATTTTATGGTCTAAAAGCCAAGACAATTGATAGAACCAATGGAAATTAAGACACCTTATTTATCTAGATAACTCCATTTCCAAAATCTTAATCCCATATGAGATATTATTGATGTGAGAGACAATGATTAGTAAACGTTTCTTCAACAATACAAAGGTAACACAAATAAAGGATATGGGAATTCCAATTATGTGGTGGCTATGCTAGGAGATAGAATCCATGCATGACTATGTATATCATTGGGATGAAAATAAACATATATATACTTTATGATCTCTTATTTAGTTTAATGTCATACGACATGGATGAAGATGAATTGATGTGAATGTATGGAAATACTATGGCTGAACCATGGTGTAAGACTCTGATGCCACTATATACTTGTCGGTGCAAGAATCAAGACACACATAGTTATTGGAAATCATTCCCAAAATCAATAGATATTTGAGGTGGGGAAAAGAGGATCCTTGATAATTTCCATACTTATGTTTGGGACTAAATCATTATTTCTAGTTATCATACTATGTCTCATTGAAATAAGAATCAAGAAATATGTCATGGGACTTTTTCTTTGGTAGATCTGAATGATGAACGAGGAAAAGGAAAGGGTGTTTTCTTTTCCAAAATCATGGATGGACCTTTGATAGGAGATTCTGGAATCACTTCATATCTCAATAGGATGAGAATCAATGCACATAATTTTCATGGAATGTTACCTATGGAGGATTTATTCATACTAATAATGATTTAAGGGTTTTTTAAATTGTTTATAGACATGAGATAGGATAAATGGGAGTCACTATATATCTCAATAGGTTGATAATCAAGGAAAATGTAGTTCTTGGATGAGGTTACCCACACCAACTAGGTTATGAAGTAGGGAACGTGGATTTAAATATTTCCCTGATTAATGGTTGTGCCCAAAACATGAGGCTTGTTATCACCAAACATATATTTATAATGAAATCAAACCATACATTTTAGAAAATTTCCCTATGCAGATCTGGTTTGTATATAGGGAATGAAGTAATTTTTATTATGGTCATGTATAGAACATATATTGGAGATCCTAGTGTCACTACTTGTCTCACTAGAATGAGAATCAATCCATAGGTAGTTCTTGGATTTATCCTTCAATTTACCGTCATACAATGTGGATGTGAAAATATAGGGACTTATAATAGTAAAATGAGACCATATTCCATTATAGAGTTTCAATGATTTATGTGGGAATTATGTATTGGATCAAACCATATTTCTTCCTCATGTCTATTTAGGAGGGAATCTTAACCCACTAAGGGGTCAGAGTGATGTAATTGGGACCAATGCCAGACATAATCCCGATTTTTAAGGGACCGTGTGGGATATCCCAAATGGTGGAACACTGGGGGATTCTTAATATTGAATGAAAATGATGTTAATAATGTAGTTTAATGTCATGTGGTAAGGATAATAGGTTTCTTGTAGTTTATTTTCACGCGACAAGGGAATTATTTCGTGCATTTTAAGTTCATGTGATAAAGACCAACTATGCAGTCTAACATCTTGCATTTTGGACCATTGATCATTTAATTACACAAAATATTTATTTATGAACATTACATTAGTTGGGGTTGTATTGAGTTTTCCATCTATTATGATTAAGGAATATAATCCATTGGAGTAGACCTTATGTATTGTGTAATGTCCCTCCCACTTTGACTCAAGCTTCAGATGATTATTTGCTGGTATCATTGGAGTCATATGGACCAAAACCAACTATCCGTAGAGAAATGAATGAATAAGAACCTTCTTTTTAAAGGAATAAGCTATCTAGTTTTGATATACCTCTAAGTGATGTAAGGCATGCAATCTATTTTCATCCAGTTTCTCCAATTAATCCAGTTGTCTCTAAGACTATCCTTCTAAATATATTTGATCACAAATGGAAATATAGAGTGATGGAAACTGAACTTCAATTGGAACGACTTCCTCTATTCCCTACACCAATGAGTATAGCGTTTCCCATGTTACAGTATAGGTTGTAGTCTGGTAATCCAATAAGGAATACCAGGTATTTTCAGGTGAAGACTTCTTATCTTTATCCACCATATTCAGGAGTATGTTTTACAGAGTTCTGTTTAAATCATCTATATGTCCATCAACCAATGCGTGATAGTGGGATGAATGGATAGATTTGATATTGTAATCCTAATACAAATTTTCTAGCCCATCCGAATTAAAATTGGTTCTCTTTTACATCAATATGGAATATGGGACACCAAATCCTGTGATGATGATTGGTTTGATGAAACTAACAACACTTTTGTCCCTGAATTCATTAAGGGATATTTCCTCAGTCTATTGGGAGAAGAAATTGTTACATGTTAATATGTATTTGAACTACATGGCCATAGTTGGAGGATATGGTCTAACAAAATCCCTCCCCTGTATGGAAAATATACATGATTATTTTTCTTTATGTAACAAATCCTGGGGTTTTTAATGTATTATAAATTCACTTAGAAGTAATGACATTTCTCATTGAAATATGTACAATACAATATCATTAAATGTCTGAAGTATCCATGACATTAGATTAGATCTGAAATCTTATACCCTGACAGGTGGGCACCACATGATCCTGCATGTACATATTCTATAATAGCCACAATATCTTTACCATAGACACATATGAGAAGGATTCCCTAAAAGATTCATTTGTAGAGGTGTTTCTGGTGATTTGGGCCATCACAAAGGGTGAAATTGGTTTTCCATCTCCTGATCAGATCTCTTCCTATTTTATCAAGGGTAGCACCCCATACTAAAGTTAGTCTATCATGGGTGTCATCCATCCTATGGTATGACCATACGACCTCGGGATGAGACTGATTTCATTGATATCTTCTATTTTGATCTAAATAAAATGTGGGACCATTCGGTAGCGAGCAATGGTAATGGTTGTTTCGTCCCAATTTCGATCCTCTAAATATGTAGATATATATTCCAATGCATCTTCCTAGTAATTATATGATCACAAAACCTTCATCAATATTGGATCTAAGGGTAATTCCCCTATTAACCCATATACATAGTCAAAAAGTGCAATTAACCCATCTTTTCAAAATTTTCAATCCTCAGTGATTTTATTGATTACCAACTATAATCCACCTTTCACATCCATATAGTTTATTGGTATTTGAATTTATAATTCTAATCCTGCAATGAGGGCCTAATAATCTACCTCATTGCTGGTACAACCTTCTGATAACATAAAGGAGTATAGAAACAATACATTTTTAGGGAGATAAACACAATAAATATCCTTGATTTGTTGAATGTAGGTTCTTCCAATCTATTTCCTATTTGTATCTTTGATACACCATTAAAATACTTTTCCCTTTATTGGGGGATGCTTTCAAAATAGAATATTTCTTCATCGGTAAATTCTGTACTTAATGGCATCTCTTGTATAGATGGGTGTTCAACAAGGAAATATTCCAAATCACAACTATTCACTACTTCCAGGGTCACAGAAAGTATGTCGAAATACTTCAAAATAAATACCCACCACACCTGATGTCCTATATACATAGGACAACAAAGGATAAATTTGAGTGGGTAATTAAAAGAAACCACATGCTTTTCCTTATATGCTGGTGGAAGCAGACATGGATACAAAAGTTCCCTCTCTTCACATTACATTGGATTTGAGTCAAAGGTGAGTAGGTAATGAAGGTGAAGGACACAGAGGTAGAGAAGATAATTATAACAAACTCTGATAATAAATGATATGGGATTACACCAGGAGGAATTCCTTAGAATTGGTCACATAGTGAGGGAGGAGGATGTAATTAAATGTCAATAGAAAACATACAATTGACCCTTATCCTCCTTGCCTGGAACCAGAGGCTTCAGGTTATAGATATGAGAAGGGTTTGACATAGTCCAAACCATAATATTCCAATATCGAGAACCTCCTGACAATGTTACTTAGGTAGGGGTCCTCATGACCATAGATATACAAATATACATATTCCATGGGTATCCTAACCATTTGGTAGGACCAGTGTGGGAAACTATTGACTTTATAAATACAAATCAAAATGGAAGACATATTGGCATGACATTACCTTGGTTTTGTAAGTCTATAGGTGTTTGTGGAGGTTTCAACATGGTCCCTTTCAGACAAAGGAACCAAGGGAAGAGAAGCCATTCTATAGGCGGTTTTGGAAGAGGGACCAAAGGGTGAATTTTGTAGTTCCTCGGTGTAGGTTCTCAATGTAGGTATGTATGGTCTTGTGTGGTTTTGTGTTTTTCACAAGTGTTCTACCTAGGGACTAGGAGAAATTGAATGTGATTCACACATGGGGTATACGACAGTGCAATATAGATATGCTTCAAGTAATAGGCCACTGGGTAGAAACACATCGATGACGATTTATCCAAGGCACCATGGTTCTCCTTTAGTGCCCCTGGAAGGGTCTCATGTAGGTCCTAGATGATTGAGAGGGACCTCACATAGGTGGTTTCTCCTTTGGGGAGAATGTTCCTCGTGTAGGTGTCTTTTGTATTTAGACCTTATAGGGACATAAATATTCTTTATCCCCTTTAATTATATCTTCTCTCATGTTTTGGAGAGATACCTGAGAATCTTCTAGGGACCTGGGTGAAGGTTCCCAACAATGAGAGCTCTGGTGGTTCATATGATTTTTCAAGCTTTCAAATAAGGAGACCAAGGGTCCTATTTATAGGAAAAAATGGTTCCATGGGTGAAGGATGTTATCCATGAATGACCATGGTGCAGGTTCCCAGTTAAGGTGTCCCACACAGGGGTGTCTTGCTACTTTGGATAGTGAAGGGTATCTATGTGGCTAGTGTAACGTGCAGGTCTGTGGGTGTAGGTCGATTTGGAAAAATCCTTTGGTTCCCCTTAAGGATCTTTAACACTTAAACATTACCAAGGATCTATTCATAATATTTTAATCGTACCTAACAAATAAGGTGTGAAAAAAACTATATAAATAAATTTAATGAAAATGGTGATTTGAACTAAAATTGTGTATTATTCATTGTTCACCAAAATATGAAAGTTCTCAGAAAATAGCAAAAATTCACTGAAGTAAATTTTTATATTTGTATTTAAAAAATAAATTTTATTTTTTCATTTAAAAATTATAAAAATTTTAATTTTTTTAATATAGGTTCACCATTAAATGGTGGTAAAATTATTATTAAAAAATATAAGGCTTTATATTCTTAATTTTCTTTTTTTAATTTAAGGCTATAAAAATTATCGCATGAATGTAAAAAAATTTAATAAAAATGTGTGTGGATAATATAGTTAGTCATATTCTATCCAATAGAAACAATGACTAGGAAATACCTAACACATAAAATAATAATATTAACAATATATTATTTTTCAGTATAACTCATTCTTGTGTGCAATGTACGATTTGAATGAAACTCATTGTTGTGTGTTGAGTATGCTATCGATCATAGAGTACATTTTATAGTTAAATTACAATATCATTCATAAATATTAATAAATATGAAAATAATTATTCTATAATTACTATAGATGTTACATTCTTCCCCCTTTTAGAAATTACATCCTTTCAATTTTATTCACTTATCAAATAATTGCGGATATTTTCCATCATACCATTTTCATATTCTCATGCTGCCTCCTAAAACATATGGATTTTCCATAAATCATTAACCTAATGAATAACCTTATTCCATAACACTTTATCTCTATGGTTGAGGACATGTACATGTTTTTCCTCATATGGATGATTCTCTTATAGCTGAACTACTTCAGGGATAAAAAATGAGAGGAATATAGTACATACTTTCTTAACATTGAAACATAAAATACGTTGTGTACTTTGGATAAAATTGGAGGTAAATCCACTTGGTAATAAACTGGTAAATATTATTATAGGATTTGATATGAACTAATGAACCATGTACTGAACTTCCCCATTTTACCAAAAAAACATCACACTTTTCTATTAAGACACTTTTAGAAAGACCTGATCACCTACCTTGAATGAAAAATATTTCCTCTAGTTATATAAATAACTATTATTCATACTCCAAGATTCCCTCATGTTTCACTAAATCAAATGAACATTTACTACTATTTCTTCTTCAAACTATAGTTCCATTGACTTCTTTTCCCATGAAACTACCAAAAAATCCAGTCACCAACACCTATTTACACATAATTTCTCAAATGGTGGCATCAGTATACTAGAATCAAAACTATTATTATAAGAAAACACATCCAAATAAATATGATGATTACAAATTCTGTGGTTATCTATTAAGAAAGAATGAAACATATCCTCTAAGTTCTAAATATTCCACTCATATTTTCCATCATATTGAGTTTGAAAAGCCATACTGAAATTTAATTTTGTTCCCTACAAATTCTAATGTACATTCCAAAAATTGGATGTAAACCTGGGATCATGGTATGATATGATGGATGGAGGCACTTCATGCAACCAGATAATTTATTTTCTATACAGTCTATAAATATGAACTAAATACATTGTATCTTGAATGGTAAGAAAATTTGCAGATTTAGTTAATCGATCAACAATAAATCAAATTGCATTATTAAATTGATAAGTATTTGGAAATACTACTATAAAATAAATTTATATATTTTCCCATTTTTTCTCTGGTACTATAAAAGGTTGAATAATCCCCTTCGGTAACTATTTCACATTTCCAACCTACTATCAATTCTAACACTTCATAGTAAATTAAGTAATATTAATTTTCATTCTATCCCACTGGTAATACTCCCAATGGGATCTATACATATTAGTGCATCATATATAAATGAAAAAAAGAGAACTATTAGCTTCAATAAAAAACTCCTTCCTCAACTATTAATAATAAGACACATAGAATCATTTTCCAAATCATAAAAACACTTTATTAATAACTATTAAAATCAAGAAACTTAACATTCTTAAAGGATTATACCAATTCTTGTAATGATTGATCAACTGTCTGATCCATCTTAATTATTTATAAAAATTTTTACTGCACTGAAAATGGAATGAAAATAAAGGATTTTCCAACAACCTCAAATTCTAGGCCATAATTAATCAAATTATTAACCAAAGGGAGATATTTCAATTGTAACATGGATAACATAACATTAATTTTTCTTCTCAAAGCAGTTGTAACCTTTTTTTTCTAGAATTATAATTAATCAGGAAATCATTATACATTATTATTTCCATCTATATTCTCTATACAATGATAAATTCTTTTTGAGATAATATATTCCTAAAAATTTTGTGATCAGTATATATTTTCAAACGTTACTCTATAAAAATGATGTCTTAAAAATTTTTAAGCAAAAAAGTAGTTAATTCCAAATAATGTTTAGGTTAATTTTTCTGATTGGGATTTAGCAGATGTGAAGCATAATAAATTACCTAATCATTCTGTATTAATACACAGTAAAATAAACTCAATAAAGAATCACTATTGATGATGAATTTCCTATTTCTTAAAGGTGAGGCCGAAATAGGAGCACTCACCAATATTATTTTTAGTTATTTAAAACAATCATCAAATTATATTTTCAAGAAAAATTTAATTCTATTTCGAGTTAACTTAGTCAGTGGGATGGATAACTAAGATAATATTTCAAAAAACCACCGATAGTAACCTACTAATCCAAGAAAATTATGAATCTTGAGGTCATTTTTGGGTCTTTACCATTATTCAACAACATTAATTTTATCATGATCAATAGTGATTCCATATTTAGAAATAATGTAACCAAGGAATGAATTTTTTCAACCAAAATTAACTGTTAAAAATTTTCCCAAATAGTCTATTTTAATTTATGGTTTAAATGACAATCCATAAATTCCTTCCATGTTCCACATGGATTTCAAAAAATATTAAAATGTCACTAATAAATAAAATGACAACCATACCTAAGAATAAATGAAAAATTCAATTCATAAGATCCATGAACAAATCAGGTACATTTGAGAACCAAAAAAACATAGCTACAAATTCATAATGGCCATATCTTGTGTTAAATGCAGTCTTTGTAATTTCATCTTCCTTCACTTTTAAATGATGGTACCCTGACCTCAGTTCAACATTTGAAAAATAATATTCTCCCTGAAGATGATCAAAAAAGCTATTGATATGAGGAAAATGATACTTGTTCTTAATAGTGGTGTTATTCGAGGCTCTATAATTAATGAAAAGTGACATTGACCCATCATTCATTTTAGAAAAAAATCTAACAGAGCCCCATGGTGAAGTGACACATTGGATATAACCTTTATCCAATAGCTCCTTAAATTTCTTTCTAAACTCTATAAGATCAAAATGAGACATTCAATAAATGATTTATAAATATGATTAATATCTAGTACAAATTCAACACAAAACCATCTATTTGATCAGGAATAAAAATAAGAAAATAATCGAAAAAACATCCATGTATTCATTTACAATTAGAACATCACTAATTTGAAAAATTTCTTTATTTTCCACAATATGAGAAAGGTAAATTTTATTTCCATGTATAATAAATTTATCATATTCTTGGTAAGTTATCAAATGATTGAAATAATTAAACACAACATTTTGTCACCAAAATCTCTCTTATCATGAAATACATAAAGAAAATGCATACCAATAATGATATCAAACTCTACTATGGCTAGTTACACAAAATATGCAGGAAAGGATATCACCCTGATGACAATAAGAAGATTCCTATAAATAATGGTTTCTTAAATAATTCCACCCTATGTTTTTACCAAAAGTTATATATCACTTTCATTAGGTAATATTCCTAATTTACATGAAAATTTCTCAAAAATGAAAGAATGTGATGATCCATAGTAAAATAGGGTATTAGAATAGTTTGGAAACACAAGTAACATACATGTCACCATGTCATTTGAGAGACCAACATCAACTAAAGTAGTAGAAAATGACCTCCTTACACCTTTTTTTTCCAATTGATAATATTTCCATCCCGTACAACTAATTTGGGACTTGAATTATCATAATGATCCATCCCATTGTATTTAAAACATATTTTGATCAGATAGATATTAGTTACCAAATTCTATTATTCATTTGGATTCCTTTTCTTGCATTAACTAGATATTTGGGAAAAAATTTCACATCCATAACAAATCTCTATCTTCATAAGTCATTATCCAGGGTTCTTTTGAACACACTTACTACAAGATAGAAATGCTATTTTCTTACCTCCAGATTTATTATTTTCATGTTTCCCATCACCGACTACCCGAATAGCTTCTTACATTCATTTTCATGAGGCACATAAGAGTCAAAAAACACTATCTCAAACTTTTCATTACAAAAGAAAAATTTCTCTTATATTTTAAATTTATTGATGGACAAATATATCCATAGACTTGGTTTCAATCCTATGTAAAACCAATTAATTTTTCTACCAATGCCCCAAATAAAATCTGGCATATACCTAGAATGTAATGGCCCAGACCTCTCTGGTCCATTACTTTGTGGAATTTTGGTATTGGAGGTGTTCCGGGAGGTCAAGGGGACTTATCCCCAACACTTTGCCAATTTTCCAGTTCTGTGAACAGTGTTTCCAGTTTTATGAACAGTAACAGATCGGTCTCACCGATCGGTCTGACAGATCGGTCTCACAGATCAGTTTCACAGATCAGTGTGACAGATCGGTTTCACAGATCGGTGCGACAGATCGGTTTCACAGATCGGTGTGACAGATCAGTTTCACAGATCAGTGTGACAAATTGGTTTCACAGATCGGTTTCACAGATCGGTTTCATGTACAGTAACAGTGGGTGAACAGTGTTTCCAGACTCCTACAGTTTTGCCCCTTTTGACGTTTCCTTTGACGTAAAATACATTTAAAGCCTTATTTCAAGGGATCTTAATGCTGTTTAAAATTCCATAAATCCTATATTAATTATTCCCAAGGCTTGGAATGTTTTACTTGGTCAAACCGCATGGGTTAATGCGATCCATTTTTAATGGAGAATTAACCGGATCTTAAACCGTCGCCCCATTTAATCTTCAAAAAGGGACGAGATATCATTCTTCCTTGTTCTTTCCCTTTTTTCTCGATTAAGAGGCACTAGAACCTTTCAATCCTTTCCGTAGGAGTTGCACAATCAATCTTTACTCCTAGGATTGGTTCTGTTCTGTTTTGGATGCAACTGAGCCGTGTCGATCAATCTTCGATATAAGGTATGTTGTATCGTCATTCTTTTGGGGTTCATCTTCTCCTATCCTCTTTTCCATAATTATACCATGTAATTTCCAAGATTCTAATGGGTTTTCTTGGGGTTGGTTGGTACTATCGTACCGCAGCATCCTCCAATGGATGCAGTTGTCGCGAGGGGAGGATCGTGACCTGTTGTGTGGATAAAGAACGCGAGGAACTGTTTGAGGTAGGGTATTCATGGCTTCTCTAATTGTATATGTGCAATCGTAGAATTAGCATGATTTATCCCTTTGGATCATAATGAAATTGACCTAATTAAATACTTGAACCGGATTAAGAGAATTGGTTGATCGCATGTTGTTGCTTTATACTGTGATAACGGTTTGCCTCATGTTTTCCTAGATATAGTGATATATATGTTTTCTTTGATTTTTTGTTCGTTCATGATAGAAATTGATAATGAACGTAAATCCGGAATTAATTTTTAATTAATTGGCTAAAGATAAAGAGGCATGTAAATTTAATCTGGTTTTTACCGTTGTTGTAGTTGTTCTAATTTTAGGATAATCAAATTAGGGAAGTAAGCATGGTTATTTAATTGTGATAGCTTGCTGATTAGGTATCCATGATTGGAACCTACGAATAAAAAATCTTCCAATTCAATATGGATTAGAGAACAGATTATGTGGGAATTTCTAAAAGGGTTCTGAGTTACCCTCTTGTTTGTTAAAGGGTCAAGAGCCCATGATGTGATGTTTGTTTTCCTACTTCTTGTGCTGTGATGTGAGCCTGGGTTGTGGTTGTGATATGTGGAGGCATGGAGGCCTTGCGGTTGTGGCAGCAAATGACGCCTAGAGTGGCGAGATGCATCAATTTATGCATGTGGGTGTCGGGGAGGACACCAGGGGTGATGGAATGGGATGGATGTGGTTTCTGGTTGCTTGCGGTTCTCTTGAATGTTAATCTGCTTTGCTTTTACCCACCTCTCAAGGAAGCTGGTCTTGCTACCCTTCTTCCGAAGGAGGCGAAGACGCGCGGGGTATGCCACGTGCTTTCCGTGTTTAGCCTCTCGAGGGAGAATGGGTATATTCTCTTTCTATAGGCGGAAAAGACTCGACGGGTAGTATATATACTCACCGTGTTGAGCCTCCTTTCTGTTTAGAAGCATAGGATACTTTTCTAGAATGCCTGGGAATGTGGAAAAGTAATTCTGTAATGAATGTTTGATTAAATGGTGAAAATCCACGGGGATGGAGATGCTGGAATTTAAAGGTGATGTGAATCTTAAAAAGGAGCAGTTGTTTTTGAATATGATGCCAATTCAGTTTAATGTGGAATTGTTCATTCTTAATTAATGTTTAAAGAATTAATTAATGTACAATGGAACTGATAAAATGAGAATGGAGTAATCTAATAAATCTCTTCAAATGTTTGTGTGCTTATAGGATACCTAGTCTTAGAAGTAGCAGCCTGGAGTCTGATAGACGTTAGCTGCAGTTGTATCTAAGACTAGGTAATGCCCATAGTGTGGATGTGAGTTACTTATATATCATGTACTTTTTGTGTTTCTATACGCTACTCCACCCTTTCGGTAAGGGCAACTGACACCCCGAGGATTTTGAGCCCTGGGGGGGTGTTTTCACCAACATTCTGATGGGAGGTCGAATGGCTGACTACCCCCTTTGGCCCCGCTCTCTTCTCTTGGTAGATACTTGTGCCATGAGGCACAGTGGTTAGTTACCCCATATATGTGTGTAGAGGGCTGTAATGGCTTGTGGTTATTCACACACATATATTCTGGATATAGTATCCTATGGCCTACTATAGGTGTAACGTGTATAGGCTATGATGGCTTGAGGATCCTTACTCGGAGTATGGGCTGTAATGGCTTGAGGTATTATACCTGACATATGATACACGTTATGCAAGCTGTGGTGGCTCTCGGAAATTACCTGGTTACTTTTGGTTGTGAGGACGGTGTGGTGCTTCGCCCAGGTGTCTACGGGAAAGCCTTTGTGGTGCACGAGGTGAAGATTGTGGAGCTTAGCCCAGGTGTCTGCGGGCAGGCCTTTGGAGAGAGATGCACAAGACATATGTCGTTGGGGAAAAGCGGCAAACCAGTGGGGAAGTAGTAGCGGGGTACCCTTGATATTCTTTACTATATGTTATATTCTTGTATGCATTACTTGGTGAGAGTAGCCATGGTGAGGTTAGGAACATAGTATACCTGTTTAGGTGACGAGTTAGTTTCACTTGTTGTTCACTGGGCTTTAACATGCTTTCTTTACTTTTGCACGAGAGGCTTGGGGAGGATCCTACTGAGTATACTGTTATACTCACCCTATGTACATATAAACTGTTTTTTAGGTCACTGGGAGCAGGTTGGAGATCAAGCTGGTTACTACTAGCTGGAAGTTGGAGGAGGAGCTGTTCGGGCTTGTGGTCGCTGCCGTTTTACTTTCTTTTGGGTACTTTTAGTTTTTCCTTTCAGTTGTAGTACTTTTGCATGAAATTTCATATATGTACTTGGTTTCCTTTTATATCTCAGTTCTAAGTTGTAGTTGATTGGAGTCTATTCTATCTCTCTCTTCTGTATGTGTTCTCTTAGAGGGTAATGCCTCCCATTTGTATGTTATTATACCCTCGGTGCTAGTCGCCAACCCAGGGCCTACTGGAGGTGGGACTCGGGGGTCATTATCTCCCTTCTCACATTGCCGGCCCAGGAGGGGTACACTTTGTGGGGAGGGGGTCGTGACATAGAAAATCTTTTAAAGTTTATTTTATATTCATCTATAGAACCATTATCAATTTTCCCCAATTATATGAATTTTTTTCCATTCATAGTCGAACAAACATATAAATTTATTTCTCAAGGAAAAGATCTGTACATTTTTCTGATTTTACGACATCAAAGTCATCTTTCCTTCTGGTATCCTTAACCAAATACCACTATCAATGAGCTTAAACTTCAAAATTTTAAACTTCAGTGTTTACCTTTTGTCGTTATAAACCTTGAATTACATCAAATATATTTTCCCGAGCATTCATCCATCCTTAGGGTAACACTAGGTCAAAAGATCTACTGAATTATGGGGGATATTTTCTCATAAGAATATCCACAAAAGACATATTCCATTAGGGTAGATCATGTTCCACTCTAGAATGGATACAACCACAGTTAATCACATGAGTCAACTAATCTGTTACTGCAAAAAACTATTTTTTTTTTCAGATTCTATCCATCACAGGATACTGAGTTGGAAGGATATCTACTTCTCGATTCCCTCCAACTATCGATTCCTTATCTCCTCTAAAAAAACCATTCTAAAAAACCATTCTTTAGATGAAGAAACAAGTTAATATTCAAATACTATAAAATATTAAGATGACCATAAGGTAATGTATTTCAAAAACATTTTATTAATATAAACTAAACATATAAAGTTTTCTAAACAAAACTTTGATACAGACTATAAGGGCGTGACCTTAAAAATTCCATAATCTTGATTTATGTAAAGAATTTTACATTCTTTAACATTGAGGGGATGTTCATATTTTGAATTTTAGATAATTAAGATATAAATCATACATGAAAAAACCATTAAATATAAAGTGGAAACCTCTGAATAGTATCCATTTCTCACATAAACAAAAACTTCTAAATTAAATCATGATCTAATTTTATTAAAACTCCTCACAAATTTTAACATTAATTCTTCCCATGACTTACCAATTATTAAAATATATGAAAAATGTTTAAAAAAATGGGATGAGAATATAAAGATTAGTAAGGAACATAAAAATAAGGAAATTGTTAGTCCATTAATAAACATTAAAACTCCTTAAAACCCCTTTATTGTTAACAAATTATTTTACCCCACAAGGGAAATAACAGTATTTAATAAATTTACTTTATTTTACCTTTTGAAAATAAATGATTTACATGAAAGGCCAGTAAAAAAATTTAAATTAATTTAGGTAATTTGGGACATCATTAAATTGAACCCACACATAACCCTCATAGAAACCATATAGATTGGCATAACCATACAAATAACTTCCAAAATAATTAAACATGAAATATAATCATTACCCCAAGAATTTGAGTTCTCCATGGGACCACCCATGGTTTAATATATAATGGGCTCATACGATGCTATCTTGGTGAACCAGTCATTTATAATGTCCAAGAACCACAAAATGAAATTAAAAATTTCATAATTTAAAAAAATATTTTAAACTGGTATGAAAAAACTTTCATATATCAAAATATAATTTTCATTCAAAAACCCATTTTGAATATAGAATACACCTTAATTTTGGAAAACCATTTTCAATACAAAAACAAAAAAAATAAAAGAAGGATTTTTATCTAAGATAACATGAAATCATTCAAAGGATGTGAAAAATATAATAATTTCCATGGAAGAAGGAAATTACTTATCACCCTTCATGTTATGAATAGAAAAATCCTTTTATAATTTATCAACACATTTTGTATAAAACATGCAAAAATGTTCATTTTTAAAAACAATTGAATGAAATTCAAAATAAAAATAAAATTTAATTTATAAAAATTTTATATCCATAAAATAAATAAATATATTATAAAATAAATAATAATGAAAGGATAGGATTAAATCATTAAATATTTACAGTTTCCCAACCCTTTGAAAATTTAAATCATAAGCACTACAAAATAATAACAATTCACAAAACATTACATAAAATGAGTATATATAAAATATGGATATAGAATGTAAAGGGAAATTTATATAAAAGATATAAAAGATTAAAGGTTAATATCATTAGGAAATGCCTCAATGTAAGGAAATTGATACAAAATACCTTACCTTATGGATGATTTTCATGTGTGTCTTTATCATCCTCTTTTTTCAGATAACTCCTTATGGTTGGAAAAAAGGGCTTCCTTGGATGGATTTATAACCAAAGTGAGGAATCTATGGTTAAGGTGAGGAAGTTGGGAGATTATTTATCGATGGTTTGTATAAGAAAAATTGGAATGAGATATGTCAAGAAAGGGGAAGGGTGAGTGCCTTTTTATAGTGGAGGGGGAGTGGAATTCATCTAAATTTCTAAAAAGGTGGTTCCACCAACATTTTTCCCAGGTATTGTAGCTCCAAAAATATTTCAAATAATATAAAAAGTAGTATAGGGTATAAATATGAACATATAATTGAATTTTGACATTTTTATAGGTAATTTTTTTCTTAATATTAAGGTATAGTCCCTTATTAAGTTAATTTTCCTCTCAATCACTGTAATCAATTTTACTTACATTCACTACTAATTCTGGTAAAAAACTAAATTGAAAATATTAAAAATTAAAAATTATTTTGATTCCAAATATGTAATCCCTTATTATTAATTACTTACACATAAGTGATATAAATTAATTTAAATTTAATCCCATAGAGGGGAAGACGAAGCAGGTTTTTTAAAAGTCAAAATGTTGAAAAGATTGCTAAGTTTTTATATAAACATTCAAAGTGAAATTTTTTCCATTGAACTAATTTTTTTTACCTAATATAAAATTTATCTAATTATAATAAAAAACCCAAAAACAATTACATAAATATATAAATAAATTGGATTAAAAATTATTTTTGATCTAATTTTTATTATTAGTCCATATTCATAAAAATATGAAAGATCTCAAAAAAATAAAAACAATTCACCCAAAGTAAGTTTTTTATTTTTTATCCTAAATGAAGTTTATTTTTTCATATTAAAATTACTTTATTTTTTCAAAAATTAAATTTAAAATAGGATCTCCATTAAAAGGTGGTAAAAATATCTTTGAAAAATATAGAGTTTTTTTATGCTTTAAATTTGATTTATTTTTATTTTAGGCCTATAAAATTTATTGGATGAATATAAAAAAAATAAATAAAATTGTGTAAACATAATATATTTAGTCATATTAATTACCTCATATACAATGGATAAGAGACACATAAAACTTAAAATAGTAATATTATTAGTATATTATTTTTCGGTATAAATTTGTCTCACATGCAAAATATGATTTCTCAGAAACTAATTGTTGCATGTTAGGTATACAATCAGACATAACATTAATTTTAAGGTTAAATGACTATCTTATTCATAAATATTAATAAATATGAAAAATAATTATTTTATAATTACATGGTATGTTACAACAATACATCAGATAAGAAAAACCATTATTTGTTACATTTATTGTGTACTGAGATCATGATGAATAACATTATTCATAAGATACAATTAAAATTTTCCATATTATATTCTATAGTATTTTTTATTTAGATATTCTTTAATGAGATACCACTATTCATCATAGTACTTTTCAAAAAATTATTATATTAAAATACTTTGAATTTTGTTTCAAAAACATAATTCTTGTAATATTATTGAATTATTCTATAATGGTTATTAAATAATTATATTTATTTGTTTATTTAATCCTAATAAACTTAAAAATATCTGAATAAATGATCACTAACAGATAAGATGTTTGGATATATATTATCTTATGTAATAGAATAAACATATCCCACTTTTAGAATGTAGCAAATTATTTCTCTCTTCAATATATGACTATTATAATAATTATCTCCATAGGTAAATAAGCTCGTCTTCTTTTAAAAAATATATATAATCTATTAGTTCCATAATTTATTATAATCATTTATTATTATATAGAATTAATTTTTAGCATCACCACCTTAAAATAAATTTCCCTATGTACACGTTTCTCTTATCAATATAGATCCATCATTCAACCTCTTCACAAAGAACCCCTCAGTTTAAAACACCACTTCCAAGTCTCAAATAAAAATATAACAAACACATAATAAGTTATGATTAAACCCATTAACATATAATATGTTATTAAATTTAAAATTTACTTTTATAAACACTATTGATCCAATTTATTAGAGTTTATGGGACTCAAAATTTCCAACGATCACCATGCCTTTATTTATTTTCTCAAAGTCCAAAAATATCATTAAATTTACAAATATGTTTAAATAATAACCCCTTTCTAAAATCCATTGACATTGTTTTTTGTGATGATTTTAGTGAGACATCAATATAAAATCCCTTATATTTTTATTTGAAATTACTCCTTTTTATTATTTGTTAATTATAATTCAAACATGTTTTTTTAGTTATAAGGGTGAGACATTATTTTTCAATATCAGCAAACTGGTCACAAATTTCAAAAAA
This sequence comes from Viscum album, assembly GCA_963277665.1. Classification (NCBI taxonomy): domain Eukaryota; kingdom Viridiplantae; phylum Streptophyta; class Magnoliopsida; order Santalales; family Viscaceae; genus Viscum; species Viscum album. The sequence continues at coordinate 220,252,601 of OY728139.1, forward strand.
ATATTCAATTGGTAAGAGATTTTTTCTCAGCCATTATTCTAGAATATTATATTTTATTTAAACATTAATCGTTTGAGTGGAATGAATATACCTCAATATTTTTCTATAGATTTTTTTTGGCTTACAAAAAATATAACCCATTTCTCATTTATGTGTGTTCAAAATATCAATAATGTCAATATTATCCATAAGATACATACATTCTTTTAAAAGTGCATGTTGTATATATGTTAAAAATGGACTTATTCCCACTTTATTCATAAAACATGGATCCTTTTAGTCGAACAATATTTTCATACACTCAAAAACAATTTTAGTACAATCTAGAATTATAATCTAGTGTTTCAAGACAAGTATTATTTATATATTAAAATTCAAGAATCCATTCCAATATTTTAAAAACATTTTAGAATCATATTTATTTTCTATTTATTTGAGATTATTTATATATGGCTCTAAATTATCCCTTTAAATAACATTTATAAGATATTTTTAAATTTTTTATTATTAATTGTTTTAGCCTATTTGAATTCCATCAATCTTTAAAATTGAAAATCTTTCCCCAATCATATCCATCGATATTTCTCTAACATACTACACATAAATTTTAATGATAAATTGGAATTTATTAATTTTTATTATATCATCAAACAATTTTTTTCAAAAAAACTCAATCTCCACATTTTCATTAACTTTATCTTCCATTTGAACATTCAATTTATCCCCTTTAGTGATAAACATTATCATGTTATGAATATAATTATTCAACATTGACTCCTTTAAATATGAATAGAATCATTTTTATTAATGATTATTATAATTTCATGAATTTTTTATTTTACGTATACAATTTTAATGTCTTTTAATTAAATTTTTTGATTTCCATAATTATATTGAAATTTGTTTCTATTTCATCTTCACTTCTAGCATCACTAATTTCTTCAATGGGAACTGTTCCACATTTTGTTTTATAATCAGTTTTTTTCATCAATTTAATAGTGAGTCTCAACATAATATACATCCATACTAATAAATTCTTATTAATGTTTTGATAATTGTTTTTTTCATGGTTTTATAAACCTTCATTCATTTTATCATTTAATTAATTTTTTTGATGAATTTGGAATGTTTTTTCATTGGGAATAACCCTGATTATTTTCATTATTCCAAAAATATTTTTCCCCTTTCACATATAGAACAATTTATTTAAAATTTATAATAGATCATAATTGGAGAAAAATTAGAGTTATATTTCTCAAAAAAATTACTTTACCAATTATGATATTTATTGAAATGAATGTCAAATGTTTTCAAAATTTTGCACCAATATTATGTTCTTCATCAAAATCATATTTTTATAAAATTTATTCATATTTTATTATCTTATTTGATATATTTAAAATAAATTTATATATTTTTATTCATCACAGACTTGAATATAATTACATTCAACATTTTAATAGAAATAAAAATATTATAATGTTCATCCATTGAACGTGTACTCAAATCACATTCTTCAAGGGTGAAGACTACTGCAATAAACAATTCTATAAAAATATATAGTATCTTCTTAAGAATCATAATATTATTAAAATTCTCATTGAAACCTCTGATGATTCACATATATTTATTAATTATATAGTAATAATAATCTATTTATTTTTAATCCTAATCTTGGGAAATTTAAATTTTCTTCTCCAAATTTATAGTGTAAAATGATTCACATTTAAATTTTTTTCACAGATATTTTTCAATTTTACCTAGATTATTTTACTATTTACATCGATTTAATATTGATTTTTTAGTAATAGATAAAAAATTGGATTTTAAGAATGGAAATAATTTTCTAAATATTTTCGATTGACAAATGTCATTGATACACTAGAATCATGTGGTGTAAAACCATCAATACTAGCCAATAATTTTTCTAGTTCGATAAAAATAATGGTAGAATATGATATTTATATAAGTAATAACATTTCACATTTTTAGTGAGAACCCCATTTCTGATCACTATATTTAATGTTCACATGTTTATAACAAAAATTAAAAAAAATCAAATATTTGTATATATAGAAACACTTATCACTTCAGACTAAAAACAGATATTCATTTTTCAATGAATTATGAGTGTATTGATTGTAACAACCCTAAAACACACTATCAGAACTTATAACTCTCTAATTTTATAAAAATATATAAATTTAATATAAGTTTAACTTATTTGATAGATTCAGTTACACACAAAAATGATTATAGGAAAACAAAAATATACTATTAAAATATTACAATCACTAGTGGTTGATAAAAATGTATGAATAGGACTAACTAAATTATTAAAATATATGATTTACATATGTATAAAATAAATTTAGTTGTTATATATTATTTAGAAATGGGAAAATTATTTTGAAAATAAAGGAGTTATTTTGACAGAAAAGCTATATTTATGTTCCAAATGTATTTTTATCATATTAAATAAAATTGATAAGTATTGTTGAATGATTTTAATTAAATATTTATATTATATATTCAATAAAATGTTTTAACATATATATTTTTATTATTATACACATGATAATAATAATTCAAGTTTTATATTTAAAATGTTTTTTTTATAAAATTAAATTATTATAACATTTAGAGAACATACTTTTAAATTACGTTTTCCATTTATAGGAATTTAATTAGATAAAATTAAATACATATTTAGAATCCGAGGGTCTAAATTTGTTATATAAGATCATTTCATTTTTGGTCAATATTAATTGTAACAATTGTAAAACTTATCACCTTAATAATGGGTAAATCATGTTATTGTAGTATAAAACTGAGTGGTAATTCTATAAGAATTTATCCTAATTCTTATTATATAAAGGTAATTTGACCCTTATCACCTTAGTATTGAAATTTACTAGTTTAGTCGAAACTTTTCCATGAAAATGAAATAAAAAGTATTTAAATAAAAAACTTACAATATTTTACTCTCATTGATTCTAACCCCATCATCCTATTTGTTTCTATTTGTGTTCTTAACAATGGGGCTTCAATACAACATATTATAAAAAAAATTTCAATTTTTTATTTCTCCTATGTGTCCTCATAATGGAAAAAATTATGAATGAATCAATGTTTCTATTATGATATTAATGAAATTATTTTATAGATGGGATCTTATTTTTAACTTTTAGTAATTATATAATGACCTTAATTGGTTAAACAACACTAATGAAATATTTTTAATTTAATAGAAAAATATAATAAATGATTTAAAAAAATAAAAAGTGATATAATATTTACGGGTTAATGCGTCACAATAATTTTATAGATATATATGACATATTACGGATGAAGGAAAGTAATATATTAAAATTCCCTCGTTTTATTTATGAGTTAAATGTTAATTTAAAGAAATATTGTTAAAAATGACATTAATTATATTTTATAACAAATAATATTTTATTAAATTATATAAAATTCATCAAAATATTAGATTCATCCAAATGAATTTGATATAGTTGTGAACATCAACCACGTTCTATTTATGTTTCATTTTTCATTTTATAGTAACTTTGAAAATGCATAAATGGTAGAATATATTAATATTAAATTAATTATCGAAAGGATTAACGAGAAGACATAACTAAACGTTAAGTGTAAAAATGTGATCCAAAGTTTTCCATATTTTATTAGATGAGCATATTTGGACTCCTAGAAATATTATATTTGTTATTTTATCATTTTGGTTCCTTATGTCCACCAAAAATTATTTTTAATTATTTAATATTTTAATAAATTCCAAGATTTCAATTCCCCTTAAATTATAGAAGGGAAACTTCCTTTCCCTTATTCACACAACTTTGTTCCTTCTAGATTGACCAATCTCTATCGATTTATCTTCTCTAAAACTATATCCACATCCAAAATATTTTTTCACACATGAATGACCAACCCCCAGTGCTCTTAGGATGATATACAATTATTAGATTGAAAGGGGAGGTAATCTCATTAATCATTCATATTTTTTATGTTTTCATTTACCTCATATAAATATGTTATACTCTTATAAATTAAAAAATTAAGTATCCTAAATATTCTCAAATGATATTATTCTTAAGAAAACACCTAATACAACTTATTTACCATAAAATGGAAACTGAATGAATTACTCATGTGTAAGTACAACATACCATCTCTATTTAGGGATATAACACATTTTTCATTTGAATATTTTATGGATGAGTATTATAAGGGATTTAATATTTATATTTGATATTTTGGACACATTTATACTTCTATAATGTTAATATTATGTCTAACTTCTTACTATATGATCCTTTGGGATATGATAACATCACTTGTTCAAACGTGTGGACTACCACCTTCATGAAGAGATATAATTAATTTTTCATTAATTTTTACATAGACAGTAATGATGATGAATATTTTAACACCCCAAGATTTCATAGTGTGTTATTTCTTCAAATTATTTTAATAACTTGCACTACAAGAAACACCGAGTTCAAGCGCACCATGACTTACCAAACAAGTCGTTCAAAAGAGGTTATGAATAGTATTAATTAAATTTTAAACTTTATTTAATCCTCATAATTTTAGAATCCATATTATGAGTTTCTTAGACATAATTTAAGAACAAATTCATTTTTAGTATTGCACTTTTACCAACTTTTAATAGTGAACCCTTTTTAAATCCAATATTTTAAACTTTTATATATTAAATTTGACTAAATAAATTTACTTTTTAGAATGGGGACATCAAAAAATTTACAATGAAACATACCAAACTTCCACGGTACGCTTTCCTTTGAATAATACAGTAGCACGCATTGTACGCAACTTCGAGATTCTAACACACCACAACCAATCAAACTTGCCATTATGAATAGTAATACCTACTTTTTGAAATTTTATAAATTTTATCTTTTGAAATGGACTTCATTTTTGGATTCTTAATATTGAAATTAGCTTAGGGTGAAATTTTGGTACTTTTCGGATAACTTTCATATTTTGATGAATAGTGAAAATTACTAAATTTTAATTAAAAACAACTTTTTTAATAAAAATAATTAATAGTGATAAATTTTTAATTTTATTGGTTTTAAAGTATATTTAGAATATATTTTTACCATTTAATACAATGTTGGTCATTGGACATAATTTCACAATTAAATCGAACATAAACAAGTATCAATCTTTTGATAGTTATTATATCTTAAAAACATGCTTTTTGTTTTGACAGCGGGAATTAATTTTAAATTAATATCTGGCACTTATGTGTTTTTAATTTGGAAAAATGGATTCTATATTTGGAATCAGGATTTTAAAATTGTGTAAATAGGTAACTTTTATTTTTAGACATTTTGAATAATTACTTCGGTAAATATTTTATTTACCATGGTTAAAGGGTAAATCTGGTAAATAAGGGTTAACAAATAATATTATAATAATAACAAATTACCCTAAAACGTGTCCTAACCTTATTTTTTGATATATGTACGACCATGGGCATCTTTGGGTCGATTTTGGGACCCCATGGTGCCACTTGTAAGTGATAGGGACACTTTATTTTAATTAAGTTAAAATGAATACAAAAATGACACAAGCATTTATCTTTTAGAAAAACAATTTTTACATAGGGTTATATATGTTTTATTTTAGACTATAAATATTAATTAGAAAGATAAAAAGATTTCCTACATAATTTTATTTTATTTATAATGTTTATATATTAAATAATATAATTTATTTATGACACAATGGTGATGAAGTAATTACCATAATAGTAAAAAATTAAAATGATTGATATTGTAGATACCCAAATAAATATAATTTGAGACTTTTTATGAATTAAACTAATTTTATAGGTTACTATGACATGTTAGGAATTATTTAAGTAACTTTTTTAGAAGTAATAATTCTTTTATGAGTTTTACAAAAATCAATTATTGAATAGTATCAAAATTGACATAAAAGAGTTTTTAAAACAAATATTATATTATTAATTGATATTAAATTCCTAAAAATCTAATGTTTGGAAAAGAGACTTATATCATGATAGTTGAATCATTAATGGACCACTTGGGGGTCTCTTGGATGTATATAGTAAGTTTATTAACCATATAATATAAAAATACAAAGAGACATTGTAAAAGTGAAACTAATTAAATAAGAGTTAATACTTAATGATAAGGTTAATATAGTAACCCAAACCAATCTAAATTCTATTGGTTGAGTGGTTTTAGACCCATACCCACCTTAAACTTCAAATAATACACTTTGTATCCATTATAAACCGAATATGAATTTATTATAAAATAATATTTCTAGCTTTTCCAAAGGTGCCCCTCACCCCTCTTATAAAAGGGAACTCCCCCTTCTCATTAATTCACACCTTCAAAGCCTTTTGGCTCGGACAAAATCTGCCCAAATACTCTGTAAACTTCCCTAACTTCATCCTAGAGGCCTTCCTTTAGCCATAAAGCCAACCTAAGAGCCCTTTTGATCAAATCAAAAGGAAGAACCCGAAGAAGCAGTAATGATTTCACCACCCTTTTCCAAGTTCCTTTCTTCTTCCACTTCTTCCTTCTTTGTTATTAACATTATAAACTAATAACTCCAGTATCTTATATATACTGTGATGTTATTATAAATATGGTACAACCATATTCAGTATTCTATCCATCCTTTGAATAACATGTCACCATATGTGCGTACGTACGGCTTACCGTCTCCACGTCGTGGTGTAATTGTTATTCAATAAATTATTATTTGGATGGGTATAATAATGATGTGTAACTAATGTAAATAATTAATAAAACATGATAATTATTCTTTATATATGATATACCATCTAATTATATATTATTTTAATATCAAAATAATCATATTGTCGTTCGTGCGTACGTACGGACTACCATCTCCATGAACGCGATAAGATTCATTCTCCATCGTATCCATTCAAGTATAATTCTCATTTGATGATTAATAATAGTGTCTAAGGACTTGATATCATTTGGGATATTATTAAGATACAACCTATCCATGACAAACACAGCTTACGTAACAAAACATATAAAAGAAAATGAGTAAGTTAACACCCGAAACAACGATAATACTAAGATATTACTAACAAATCAATGTTAAAAGATAATATATGATATCATATTAATGTATATGATTCTTTTATAATTTAATAACAATTATTTCACCATTATAAATGAGTTTAACCTACCCCAACCAAGGAAAATTACAAGGTAAGGGTTATTTCACAATCTCTTCATTATCTGAGGCTGTTTATACGCGATTATCTACTAGGACCTCTTTATCATCCACATCCATGTTTCTTAAAAATGTATTTCAAATCATTATTAATATTTAAAAGAATATGAATTAAAGTCATTTATACCCTTTTTTGACTTTTTATAAGTGGTTTATAAAGGAATATTTCCGTCGTTTTCCAAACAAGGTGCTTTTTAACCTTTTCGACAGAATTAAGGTAAGAATGTTTTTTTTACTTATACGGAGGGTGCGACTATTTTCCCCCATTATAAAATCTTCGAAGCATACCTTACAATATTACAAGGATATTTTCAAAGTAAATGTTTTATTTTATAATTATGTGACTTTTAAATGATTTCAAAATGAATATTTTAAGAATTTCGGAAAGGTACTCTTTATCAAAATCAGAATTTTAAATGTTTTAAAGATTTATCTTTATAAATATTTTTAATAAATGTCCATGTTTTCAAAATGATTTTAAGGATTTATTTATATGGACATGAATGTTTTGAAATGATATTCCTTTTCAAAAGTCTCGAAGTGGTATGGGACACTTTGATTCAAAAATCCCTTTTAAATTACTTCCTTAATAAATGTGTGACTTTTAAATGATTTCAAAAAAAGAGATATTTCTCTCAAATAGTTTTGATTTCATCTATGTCAACATCCTTTGATGTATTTTAAGTTTATTTGAAGTTGATTTATTATGTTACAAAACTTACATATTGTTTTGAAGTTTTTGTGACATGTTTGACTATGGATGTGTTATTCTTATACCATTTGTGGTTTATGGATGAAGTATTTACATTTCGTATGCTAGTTTTAATACAAATGTTTATGTTATGTTTGAACCTTTTCATATGGGAATGCATTGGACTTAATATGTGATGGGTGGAGCCCGCTATAGCTCCTCGATGCATCGGTAGGTCTCATGAGACAAACTAGTGTCTTGGCATAAAGCCTTGGAAAAATATTATTTGTAGTCTTGGCACGAGGCCTTGGCTATGTGGTTATGATAGTCTGGAATTATGCATTCCATCATTATGAAAGTGGTTATTGATATTTCATGTGATTATTCGATTATTAGAATATCCATGTGAATAAGTAAATGGCATTATTTCATATTTTCCATATTATGTTGAAGTTCAAGTTTAAAAGGATTTTGTTTTAGTTATACATTTCCTTAAATGTTTATTCTTATTTACGAAAGTTTCCTCTATATTGTTATCCTTACTGGGAATTTGAGCTCACCCCTTTAAATGTTTTATTTTTCCCTGGATGTGAAGAAGTAATTTATGAATGACCTGGAGGGATAGTATGTGGGGATATGAGTGTGGACTATGAAGAAAAGATGACGTTGTAGTTTTCATTTTTATGATGTAATGTAAGACTTATGAATATATCTAGTGTTTCCAAGGATACTAAACTAATCGGTATTTCGAGATTTGATCTTTCTTGTGATCATGCCAATGTTATGTAATAATGCACTGACTATAGGTAACTGTGGTCGGGGTGTTACAGTTGGTATCATAGGAAGTTTAGTACAAACCTTGGAAGCTAGATTTAGATAAACTCTGATTAGATCACATAGATCTAAGATAGACTTGGAGGATTAGTATAGAAGAACTTCCTAGAATTTTGGTATTGTAGAAATTTTGTGAGTTTTCCGAGAAATACATCCCTGTCTGGATACGAGCAGGTAGAGGCGGCTCTGGCACAAATGTACCTAGGGGTAAAACCCGAAAACACCGCTTTGAGCTAGACTCGAATAGGAGCTGGTGCACGACAACGGGCCTTGATGCACTGTTGGTTACGACACTCCCGGGGGATATGATTAGGATAATTCTCATTTTCTTTACAAACCATTATGAAGGGTTTATGAGTATATACTTCCTCAAAGGAGAAATTTTTATGATTATGGATTATATCCATAAACTATTTAATTTATGTTATGTGTTTTTCAAGTTTGGGATTAGGTATTGTTTTTCATAAACTAATCTAGTGTATGCCATTGTTTAGAAATGGCGCCCAGTAGAAGGAATGAGAACTCCAGCAATGCACATGATCCAAATAGAAACAAGGATCATATCTTTCATGGTCTTAAGCCAAAATTTATAAGAGAAATAGTCTCCCATGTATTATCATCATATGAAGAAATAATATCATGTGTTGATAAGATAAGTAAAGAGTTTACTGAGTCCTATGGATCTGAAGGGAAGCAAGAGAAGAAAAGGATGGAAGAGAGAAAGATGGATAAAGGGAAGAGGGAAAATAAGAATTTTCCCATATGTGATAACTGTGGGAAGAAACACCCTGGAACTTCCCTGAAATGAATGGGAGTTTGCTATAAGTGTGGAGGAAAAAGGGCACACAGTACGTGACTGCAAGGGTAAGAAAATGGTTTCAAATGTAAAATGATTCATTTGCAAGGAGTTTGGACACTACGCAAACCTATGTCCCAGTGATCAGACTATGCCACAAATGATGCTATTGGATAATAATCAAGTTATGATACTACCACAGATGAAGAGGAATGATTAGAGTTCTTATGTTGATTATGTCATTTGAGTGTTGTATCAAAAATGTACTTTTTATAATAATTATGGAGTATATAAGGATTGTACTGCAGTACTATTTCATTAAGGACTTGAGATTGTATGGAACAAATAAAATTGACTCAATAGCAGGTTAAATTTTTGGAAAATATATGGTTGAGAGAAAGATAAACCATAATATGGTTCTGATACCGAGGTAGTGATTTTATAATAGTACATGATTGATTTAGATAAATTATATTGGATATTCTTGACTACATTGAAACTGATTAATGATTTGTATATTCCATCATTGTTAGGGTTTACAACATTTTTGTATTGAATGAGTATATTTATTATTCTTTAAGGAATAAGGGATCATGAATGTAATCAATAAGGTTTTATGGTAATTCAGGATGTTGCAGTGTTTTAAAAGAATAAATGATGAATGTGTTCACATGTTATTACGCGGAAAAAAGGATCTTCTTTGTGTTTACCTTACTTATAAATTTTGGACTGAAGTATTTTGGATAGTTCTAGTTTGGATTATTTTGGATTTCCATAAAAGGATAACCCAGAGGTCGGGCGACAACCCGTCGCGTCCGGAAAGTCCGCGAGACTTGAACCCACAACCGAAGGGTGACAAGGGTGTATCACCTACCACTGACCCACGTGATGTCCTGGATTGAATAATGTTGTTTTTTAATGGTTTTTCTAGATGAATTATAAATTCATTTTTTAACCCTATACGAATAGGATAAATAGAATATTATTTTTAAGTTCTATTATCTTTTAGAGTGAAAGATGAGTTTGTGGTATTTTTAGTTAAAGGATTAAACTCTACTTACCAAGTATATATTTTTCTTCTTCTCTTATTCGATGAAGAAATTAATTCTTATACTTTAGTGAAAGGATCTTAAAACAAAAAAAATGTGTTATCCTAATACCATATGTTTTGCTGAACCGATGGTATTTTAAATCATCATAGATTGATGAATTTAAGGACCTCAATTTTACACTTGTTTGTGATTGATGACCTCAATAACTACCTATAAATATTTACGTTTTTCCTCCAATTGTATGTCTCTAATTTCCACCAATTTTCTCTGAATAGAGATCATAATTTGGTGGTGACCCTTTCATTTCTCTTTTCCTCTTATCAAGATTAAATTTTATTAACCCAATTTCCAATGTGGGTTTTCCCACAAAGATATTTTCTATATTCAAAGTTTTATTTTCGAAGAACAATTTAAAATTGCGAGGACGCAATTTATTGAAGGAGGGGAGAATGTAACACCCCAAGATTTCATAGTGTGTTATTTCTTCAAATTAATTCAATAACTTGCACTAGACGCAACACCGAGTTCAATCGCACCATGAATTACCAAACAAGCTGTTCAAAAGAGGTTATGAATAGTATTAAGTAAATTTTAAACTTTATATAATCCTTATAATTTTAGAATCTATATTATGAGTTTCTTAGACATAATTTAAGAACAAATTCATTTTCAGTATTGCACTTTTACCAACTTTTAATAGTGAACCCTTTTTAAATCCAATATTTTTAACTTTTATATATTCAATTTGACTAAAGAAATTTAATTTTTAGAATGGGGACATCAAAAAATTTACAATGAAACATCCCAAGCTTCCACCTTACACTTTCCTTTGAATAATACAGTAGCGTGCATTATACACAACTTCGAGATTCTAACACACCACAACCAATCAAACTAGCCGTTATGAATAGTAATACCTACTTTTTAAAATTTTATAAATTTTATCTTTTGAAATGGACTTCATTTTTGGATTATTAATATTGAAATTATCTTAGGGTGAAATTTTGGTACTTTTTGGATAACTTTCATATTTTGATGAATAGTGAAAATTACTAAATTTTAATTAAAAAAACTTTTTTAATCAAAATAATTAATAGTGATAAATTATAAATTTGAGTGGTTTTAAAGTATAGTTAGAATATTTTTTTACAATTTAATACAATGTTGGTAATTGGACATAATTTCACAATTAAACCGAACATAAACAAGTATCAATATTTTGATAATTATTATATCTTAAAAACACGCTTTTTGTTTTGACAGCGGGAATTAATTTTAAATTAATTTCTGCCACTTCTGTGTTTTGAATTTGGAAAAATGGATTCCATATTTGGAATCAGGATGTTCAAATTGTGTAAATAGGTAACTTTTATTTTTAGACATTTTGAATAATTACTTCAGTAAATATTTTATTTACCATAGTTAAAGGGTAAATCCGGTAAATAAGGGTTACAAAATAATATTATAATAATAACAAATTACCCTAAAACGTGTCCTATCCTTATTGGTTGATACAGTTCCGACCATGGGCATATTTGGGTCGATTTTGGGACCCCATGGTGCCACTTGTAAGTGATAGGGACACTTTATTTTAATTAAGTTAAAATGAATACAAAAATGACACAAGCATATATCTTTTAGAAAAATAATTTTTACATAAGGTTATATATGTTTGATTTTAGACTATAAATATTAATTAGAAATATAAAACTCTTTCCTATATAATGGTATTTTATTTATAATTTTTAGACATTAAATAATTTAATTTATTTATGACACAATGGTGATGCAGTAATTAACATAATAGTGAAAAATTAAAATGATTGATATTGTAGATACCCAAATAAATATATTTTGAGACTTTTTATGAATTAAACTGATTTTATAGGTTAATATGACATGTTAGTAATTATTTAATTAATTTTTTTCGATGTAATAATTCTGTTATGATTTTTACAAAAATCAATTATTGAACAGTATCAAAATTGACATAAAAGAGTTTTTAAAACAGATATTATATTATTAATTGATATTAAATTCCAAAAATATAAGGTTCAGCCAAGAGAATTATATCATGATAGGTGTATCATTAATGGACCACTTGGTGGTCTCTTAAATGTATATAGTATGTTTATTAACCATATAATATAAAAATATATAGAGACATTGTAAAAGTGAGACTAATTAACTAGAAGTTAATACTTAATGATAAGGTTAATATAGTAACCCAAACCCCTCTAAATTCTATTGGTTGAGTGGTTTTCGACCCATACCCACCTTAACCTTTAAATAATCCACTTTAGAGCCATTAAAAACCGAATATGAATTTATTATAAAATAATATTTCTAGCTTTTCCAAAGGTTCCCCTCACCCCTCTTATAAAAGGGCACTCCCCCTTATCATTAATTAACACCTTAAAAGCCTTTTGGGTCGGAAAAAATCTGCCCAAATACTCTATAAAATTCCCTCACTTCATCCTAGAGGCCGTACATTAGTCAGAAATCCAACCTAAATGCCCTTTTGATCAAATGAAATGGAAGAACCCGAAGAAGAGGTAATGATTTCACCACCCTTTTCCAAGTTCCTTTCTTCTTCCACTTCTTCCTTATTTGTTATTACCATTATAAAATAATAACTCCAATATATTATATATAATTTTATGTTATTATAAATATTGTACAACCATATTCAGTTTTCTATCCATCCTTTGAATAACATGTCACCATACGTGCGTACGTACGGCTTACCGTCTCCACGTCGTGGTGTAATTGTTATTCAATAAATTATTATTTGGATGGGTATAATAATGATGTGTAACTCATGTAAATAATAAATATAAAATGATAATGATTCTTTATATATGATATACCATCCAATTATATATTATTTTAATATCAAAAGAATGATATTGTCGCTCTTGCGTACATACTGACTACCGTCTCCACGAACGCGATAAGATTCATTCTCCATCGTATCCATTCAAGTATAATTCTCATTTGATGATTAATAATAGTATCTAAGGACTTGATATAATTATGTATATGATTAAGATACAACATATCCATGACAAACACAGCTTATGTAACAAAACATATAAAATAAAATGAGTATGTTAACACCCGAAACAACGATAATACTAAGATATTATTAACAAATCAATGTTAAAATATCATATATGATATCATATTAATGTATATGCTTCTTGTATAATTTAATAACAATTATTTCACCATTATACAGGAGTTTAACCTACCCCAACCAAGGAAAAGTACAAGGTAAGGGTTATTTCACAGTATCTTCATTATCCGAGGTTGTTTATACGTGATTATCTACTGGGACCTCTTTATCATCCACATCCATGTTTCTTAAAAATGTATTTCAAATAATTCTTACTATTTATAAGAATATGGATTAAAGTCATTTATACCCTTTTTTGACTTTTTATAAGTGGTTTATAAAGGAATCTTTCCGTCATTTTCCAAACAAGGTTCTTTTTAACCTTTTCGACAGAATTAAGGTAAGAATGTTTTTTTAACTTATACGGCAGGTGCGGCTATTTTCCCCCGTTATAAAATATTAGAAGCTTACCTTAAAAGATTATAAGGATATTTTCAAAGTAAATGTTTTATTTTATAATTATGTGACTTTTAAATGATTTCAAAATGAATATTTTAAGAATTTTTGGAAGGTACTCTTTATCAAAATCAGAATTTTAAATGTTTTTAAGATTTACCTTTCTAAATATTTTTAATTAATGTCCATTTTTTGAAAATTATTTTAAGGATTTATTTATATGGACATGAATGTTTTGAAATGATATTCCTTTTCAAAAGTTTGGAAGTGGTATGGGACACTTTGATTCAAAAATCCATTTTAAATTACTTCCTTAATAAATGCGTGACTTTTAAACAATTTCAAAAAAAGAGATATTTCTCTCAAATAGTTTTGATTTCATCTATGTCAACATCCTTTGATGGATTTTAAGTTTATTTGAAGTTTATTTATTATGATACAAAACTTCCATATTGTTTTGAAGTTTTTGTGACATGTTTGACTATGGATGTGTTATTCTTATACCATTCGTGGTTTATGGATGAAGTATTTACATTTCGTATGCTAGTTTTAATAAAAATGTTTATTTTATGTTTGAACCTTTTCATATGGGAATGAATTGGACTTAATATGTGATGGGTGGAGCCCACTATAGCTCCTCGATGCATCGGTAGGTCTCATGAGACAAACTATTGTCTTCGCACAAGGCCTTGGAAAAATCTTATTTGTAGTCTTGGCACGAGGCCTTGGCTATGTGGTTATGATAGTCTAGCATTATGCATTCCATCATTATGAAAGTGGTTATTGATATTGCATGTGATTATTCGATTAGTAGAATATCCATGTGAAGAAGTAAATGGAATTATTTCATTTTTTCCACACTATGTTTAAGTTCATGTTTAAAAGGCTTTTGTTTTAGTTATACATTGCCTTAAATGTTTATTCTTATTTACAAAAGTTTCCGCTATATTGTTATCCTTACTGGGAATTTGAGATCACCCCTTTCAATGTTTTATTTTTCCCAAGATGTGAAGAAGTAATTTATGAATGACCTGTAAGGATAGTATGTGGGGATATGAGTGTGGACTATGAAGAAAAGATGTTGTTGTAGTTTTCATTTTTATGATGTAATGTAAGACTTATGAATATATCTAGTGTTTCCAAGGCTACTAAACTAATCGGTCTTTCGAGATTTTTTTTTTGTGATCATGCCAATGTTATGTAATAATGAACTGACTCTAGGTAACTGGGGTCGGGGCGTTACAAATATGATGAATATATAATATATATATGATATAATACTTATCTTATAAAGGTGAATTAATATTTTCCTATATTTTCTTCCATCCTATAAAAATTTATACAAAGTTCATGCGTACATATAACTTACCATCTCCTTGAATGTTATGACTAATTTTTCGATCAAAAATATTTACAGATGAAAATTTATATATATATAATTAATATATATTATTTTTATTCTAGGAATAATAGTCTAGATATTATAGAACTTTGATTATTGTAAAATCAATGAAACTACCAAATAAAATGATGCATGAAAAATTAATCAATTATCGAAGGAAATAGTGATTTTAATAAAGATTTGTTAGTAAAATATTCATAAAAGTTTAAAAGTAAGTTTTATATGGTTTGATATATATGAGTATGGGTTTTCAATAATATTTATAATAAAAGAATATTTATTATATTGTTTTTTATAATGTATGAAAGAAGACAGACCTGAGGTAAGGGGTTTAATGTTATAATATAATTTATTATCGGGATTTATTATGATTAACTTTGGATAATAAAATATTATAATATACCTATAAAAAGAAACTTGAATTTTATTCCTCTCTCATTAAATGTTTAAAATAAGTGTTCTACTTCCATTTTCATCAGTTTATATACTAAAGATACTGAAAATCTATTTTTTATGAAATCATTTTTATTTCTCTATTCAATTGTAAAATTTTTTTCTAAAATATCCATATTTTATAAAAAAATTAGTGGATTTTAATTTTATCTAATTCCATTTTAAATTAGTTTTTACACTCATATATTTTTTAAATTTCATTAAAAATAATATTCTTATCATTTTTAAAATAAGGAAATTTTTATTTTTTTAAAAATTGTGAAAAAATGCTTTTTTAACATATACAACATTAAAAAAATTTATGGACATATTAAAAACTCCATGTTTGAATATTAAAAAATAAGTTTAAATATATTTTTTCAAATAATATTTTTTCTATAATATTTTGTTTTTTAAAATTTAAATAATTTATTTCAAAATAAAAATGTTTTTTTCCTAAGATTATTTTTATGATTTTTTAATAGTATTTCTATTAACCAAAAAAACAATGCTTGATTCATCTTAAGAAATACCTAGTATATGATACAATTATACTATCCTCATTATTTATTTGTATGATTTTTCACTATTATGATTTTTTTAAAACCTATTTCATTTCCATGGTTTATGATATGGTATAATTTTTTTGAAACTTGTTTCTTTTCCATAGGATATACTATGATGAAGTTTTTTAATGCCCAATTCTGTTCATGGGTTCTGATATAACGAATGATTTATGATCTTTTGGAACAAACAAACAAACAAAAACACACACAAACACACACCCACCCACACACACATATATATGTATATGTTTTTCATTTTTTTGGTGTGTGGGGATTATATATCCCTCAGACTCATTGAGTAAATATTTTTATCTCAGTTGATAAATAGTTCTGAATTTTTCTAGGACCTTTCTCAGTGATGGAGTCAATACACAATGATTGTAATGGGAAAGAACCTGGAATACTATGATGATTTGGGTAGTGAATCAAATCCATTATGATAGTCTTGTAAATAAATCCCATAAAAAAAGGAAATTATTTTCTATGATTATGTTTATGACATAATTACATGTCTTATTCCTATATTATGATCTCAGGGATCATGTTATTTGCTTCCTTTATGATTAATATCTTTTAAAGATCAAATACTTATTCCATGAATCAATATTATGATCTAGGGTATATATGTCATTGATTTAAAATGTTAAGTTCTTATTATTATACCCATTTTATATTATTATCCATATATAAACAAAAATATCTATATTATTTACACATAATTAGCATCATATATCCCCCTTTCTTACGTTTACTTTCCTAGGTTATGAAGAAACATTTTATGCATGATATTTCAAAGAAGGGTGATAGTTATGAAGATCTAAATGGGAGACAATGTATAACTATTTTGAATCAATTGTTTATGCTTCCATGTTTCGAAAGATACTATAATTATATGATTCTTATGTGTATTGTAATGTTATGTAAATAATATTAAACTATTTAGATGTATTATATATATGTATTAAATGTTCGAGTAACAATATTTTCTTTAAGAGAAAGGTTTAATTAAATCATGGAAACTAGGGTAAATCTTATTAGAAAGGACCCTGGAGATAATTCAATGTATATGATAAAACTATAATATTTTTGGTAATGATAATGAATAACCTAGGTGAAACTATAGGTTTTATAGAATAAGGTTCTTGATTAGATATCCTTTTTTTTGAAAATTATGTGGTTTCCTATAATGATTATTGTTTTTCACATAATGATTTTAGTTATTCTCAATGAGTTGAACTTAAAGGAATAAAGTCAATTATGAAAGTGACAAAAAAATAAATGCTAACCCCTCAAGTAACTGAATGTTATGTTAGTTGCAATTAAATTTCCTGTTATTTTGATCAAAAACTTTTGTCAAACTACAAATTATTATAGGATTCTAGATGAGAAATAGAGTGAGAAATGTTTGTTTGTGCACTTCATGAGGGAACATCCACCATATTTTATTAGGTCTAATAATCCAAAAGTCATTTAGAATTGGATGAGTACCATAGAAAATATATTTTCCATTATCTAGTACTTAAAGAATTAAAATGGTATTGTGGATATTTATGATTTGAAAGAAAAATAAGACCAACATTTGACTCATATTAAGAAAAAATAATATAAGATAAAATTAACACTATGGATTGGGATGAGTTTATGAGATTATTTATCGAATTTAATTTTTTCTTATATTTTTCATAAATTAAATAGAGAGTTTATTCCTTGATATTAAACTGAAGGATAAGGAATCTATTGGTACCTATAAGAAAAATTATATAACACTTGTGAGGTGTGATTTTGGTATTATCATCCAACCTGAATGCACAATTGATTGATTCCCTGGTAGCATAATAAAAATTATCCCAAGGCCTTTATCTATAAGGTACCATATTATCTATGAAGAAATTATTCTATCCTTTATAATAGTGGAGATGGAGATTGGAGTTACTAATAAGTCCCATGGTTTTGATAAGAAAATAAAAATGGAATTAAAAAAAACATTCTAAAAAAAATGGAGGGAAGAATATGTGATTTATTTTATGCTAAATATATGGAAGAAAACATGGTTGAAATTGTATTTATGGAACTATAAAATTATAGAGTGTTAAAAGAAAGGTCATCATGAAATCAAATTCTGAAGTGATGGGAAGAAGTTAGCTAATGACACACTTATAGAGAAATCATAACAGAATACACCATCCAAACTCTAGTGTTTAAATTAAAGGAGTATTGTTATTATTATAACTTGTTACCAAATATTATGTTTATTAACAATGATCAGCATGAAAAACACTTTAAACCTAGATAAAATAGAAAATATCATGTGATCACTATTTTGGATGGGGGTATAATAACGATGTGGGGAAAGGTACACTTACCATATACTCTAGAACTTTTCATTTAATTATAATTATAGATATACCTACTATATTATATAAAAAGACTATTCTAATGGTATCATAGTAACACCTAAAAACATAGATATTGAGCTATTAGTAAAAACCACTAATGGTAAAGTGATTGCATCTGAAGTATATGATTCTTATTTGGTTGATGACCGTGGGAATGCGTTTCTTGAGAATTATATTATTCTTACTCTATATTAATTATATGTTATTTTTGGAATGTATTGGAATTATTTACATAAATACCAACTGAATTTTTTAGTATGGGATGTTACGTTAGGTGTTGTGAACAAACCTATGATCATTTATTTGGGTGATGAAAAAAATTAACTTCTGATGGAAATTACATCCATTATATGGATCATGATTCCTATAGAAAATTGGATATTATCTCCAATAATTAGGGGGAACACCTCATCAAAAATATATATAATTTATAAGTGTTTATTTATGTATTTATAGAATAATTTCCTTTTCTTTTACTAAATTCTTTAGTAGAGTTTTCAATAAAACCCATACATGGAAATTCACCTATTTCCAAGGCTCCATATAGAATGTCCTTGATTGAGTTACAAGAATTTGTGAATCAAATGAAGGAGAATATTAACCTATGATTCATTCAGAAAAGTGTATCACCTTATGTTGTTCCTATTTTATTTTTTAGTAAGAAATATGGATCAGTGTGACTCTATATTGATTAATGATTACTTAACAAGATAAATATCAATAAAAGGATTCATATTCATTATATTTATTACATATTTTATCACCAATATGGAGTTTAATACTTTTAAAAGACATATGTTCATTATAGATATCATCAATTGATGGTATATAATGAAAATATATTCAAGAAATCATTCTATACAAGGAAGGGAACTATGAATTCATAGATATTCGAATTGGTCTTACTAATTCCCTAGTGATCTTAATAGATTTAATGAATAAAGTATTTAAAGAATATAATTATTAGTTTGAGTTATTATTTATAGATGGTATTATTACATATTCAAATTTAATGGAATATAATTAATATCACTTATGTTTTATAATAAATACCTTGAGGAAGGACGCTCATTAGAAAATTTACAAATTACAAACATTAGATTCAAAAAATTTCATTCATGGGTCAAATAATACCCTGTAATGGTATATCAGTATACTATAAATAGAAAAAATTTATTAAAACTTATCCTAGACCAACCACTATTTCATAGATATGTAGTTTTCTTGGTTTTTCTGGATATTATGGATTCATTTTGGAGAATATTTCATAGATATTGAATATACTAAGCATGTTAACTTGGAAGGGAGAGAAGTTAATTCCGACAGATGAATATCAGGGTTTAATTATGGAAATAAATATAAGGTTAGTCATCACAAATATTCATAAACTACCCTAAAATGGATATTGTTTAGTATTATAAAGTGATACATTGAAGAATGGATTGGGATGTGTACTCATGTAGAATGATATTTTTATAGATTTTTCCTCAAGAAAATTGATGGTCGATCAGTAAAATTATCCAACCCCTGAGTTTGAGTAACATTCCATAATTTTTTCATAAATTATATGGTGTATTTATCTCTGGACCATGATTAAACAGGTGGATGGAGCCCTCAGCGCCGCAACTCTTGAACCCGGAAGATGCGATAAACCCTAACCCCCGATTCAGATCTTTTGCAGATGTGGTTACTGGAAGATCAGGAGATGATATTCCTCAGAGTGTCGAGGATCCAGAGCTCAAAATCTTACCTATGTTTTATCGGCACAGAGGGAAAGCCGCGATATCCTTTTCAGAAGATGAGGTTAAATCTCTCGCGTATGGTTTGCGCTTCACTCTTGTTAGTAAATTTATTAATCGCAAACCTTCTTTGAAGTATCTTCGTTATGCGCTTGAATCTATGGGATTTTCGGGTTTCAATTTATGGCTCCTCAATTCTTCTCACATAATTTTTAGATTCCGGACTGAAGCTGAGTATTATAGATTATGGGTCCGTCGATCGTGGTATTTTGGTGGCTGCTTCATGAGAGTTTTAAAATGGGAACCGGATTTTGATCCGCACATTGAATCCCCAGTTGTGCCGATCTGGGTTGGATTTCCTGAACTTCCTTTACACTTGTTTCATCAAAATGCTTTGTTTCCTATTGCTAGTCTCATTGGTAAGCCTTTGAGACTAGACTCTGCTACTAAGTCTATCTCCAGGCCTTCCATTGCTAGAATTTGCATTGAAGTAGATGTTTCAAAGCCTTTACCAGCACATATTTGGATCCAGAGTGGTAGGCTAGGTTTTTTTCAGGAAATTTTATATGAGAGACTCCCAGACTATTGTCACTTTTGTCTTAGACTCGGTCACCCTTCTAGTTGCTGCGGCAAGGAAAAAGTCTGTACTAAGATCAAGAAATCCACCTGGGTTGTTAATAGCCATAAGGCTGGTACCTCTCAAGTTGAGCATAGACTTAAACCTGATGAAGTTAACCGTGCACATAATTCTGAAAACCAAATTTCAGATTTCATTGAAGCTGTGATTGAAAATGCAGTTGTTCCTCCTAAGGAGGATCCTATTGGGATCCTGCCCCCTAATGATTCCAAGAATGTAGAATCTCAGAACTCACTTCCCCAGCAAGGAAAGAATGATCCCACTGAATCTAAAGAAAACACAGAAGAGGAGGTTCATGATGACTTTGTTTCTAATGTTGAGGAAGTTGATAATTCGGTCCTGATTGAGGAATCTTACCTAAACAGCATGGCCAAAAAAGGCAAAAAACCTATGGTTGATGAAGATGGGTTCATCACTCCACATCCAAGGAAAACTAGAAGACGTAAGGATTATTCAAATTTAGAACGTACCATTATTACCAGGTCAGTGGACAATTCTAAGGCTGAACATGTAGAAGTTCCCCAGGAGAAGTCTCAAGTTGAGAATTCCAATCCAGAACCTGTAAAGGATCCTCCAAATATTTCTTCGGTGGGACTCAGTGATGAAATTTTATACAACTCCTTTAAGAAAGGAGAGATCACTAAGAGCGCCTATTTGGCTGCAAAGCAGGATATTTTCAATGAAAGAAACAGGAAAGATTTCTTAAGCTGACTTTTGCTTTTCTGCTGGTTGTTTTATTTACTCCATGAAGATCATATTTCAATTTTCATTTTAAAGTGGTTCTTTAGATGGTGCTGGTCCTGCTTGCTCTTGTTTAAGCGTAGTGCAGACTACTAGGGATGCAAGTGACACAAATGGGATTTTTTGTTGCTGGAACTGGTTCTTTGGAATGGTGCATAGTGCAGAATGCTTGGTTTTGTTCCAGGATTGCAGGGTCTACTGTATATGCTGGATTTTTGATATGCACGCGCCTGGAATTTTGAAGTTTTGATGCTTGTTCTTCTCTGCTAAGGAGAAAACTCTGTTTTACATCGTTGAGAAGGGTTAAAATGGAACTATTTCGACATTGAGGTCAACCTGCGATTTCTTTTTCTGAAGATGAGTTTTTCTGGATTTTCTCATCTTTCCCTTGCTGCTCTTTCTCTGTTTTTGGCCTTTTTGATGGAGCTTTTCTGCCTGGTTGAGATCAGATTCTGAGTTTTGCCTATTATTTGGAGCTTTTCATTTTCTATGTAGCTTTGCTGCATGTTTTTGCCTTTTAGAAGTGTTGCAGCCTGTTTGAGTTCGGCCCGAGCTTTCCCTGGATGGAAATCCCTCTGCATTTTGAAACTGATTGAAGGGATGTCATTTGACTATTAGGCTTGCCAGGGATGCTTTTGTTTCACAGATGGTCTGTTATGCTGATTCCATATTTTGCTGCATACTTGAGGAAACATTTGGATGTAAAAGAGATGGGTGGCAAGGAGCTCCAGGGGCACGCAGGGGCTGATGACTTCGGTCTCGCTTCACACAAGGAGAGGGTTACGTCATCAAATCCTGCTTTTGGAGGATGGAATGGTGAATAGCAGCGACTACTAACTAGCAATATTCACTTCGGGGTATTTCATTGATGTGAGTATGATTGTATGTCTGTTTTCCCTTTAATTTCTAGTTGGTGTAAGCTCATTACACCTCATGTGTACACTGTTTCCTTTTTTCTTTAATAAATTTTTTGGGGTTGATCTTTAAAAAAAAATATGGTGTATTTATCTCTATAGATAAAGGTGTGACATATATACTGACCATAAAATTTTAAATTATGTTTTCACTCAAAAAGAGATGAACATGCACTGTAGGAAATGCTTATACATGATTAAATATCATGACTGCTAAAAATATTTACACCTTGGGAAAGAGAAGAATGTGGTAGATGATTTCATTCTAAATAATCACACTTACTTATATATGATGAGGATAAAAAAAGATCTGGAATTTTAAAACCTAAAAAGGATGATTTCTGAAATCATGAATGTGTGGGAAAGATATCCTTATTATCTATTGAGTGTTCAAACATCTATCCAAATGATGTTTAAAGAGTTTCATAAAGAAGATGTTGCGATACAAAATCATGAGAAATGATCCTATGTTTAACATTTAATTTGGTGGAATAATAAGCATAACAAAAGGTGTATGTGTCCCTTCGAAACCATATTTGAAAGAGGAATTGGATGAAGCTCATAATTAATTATTCCCTATTCATTATAGATGTACATGGATGTGTAGGAATTTTAATGATTTTTATGCTTGGATATATTGAATAGAGTTATTGCAGAGTGTGTGTCTTAGTGATTGGTAGGCCAGAATGTTAAATAAGATATATATAAGTCTAATGGGATGATACAACCATTACACATACCAAAATAAAATGGGAAAACATCATCATGGATTTTATCATTTGAATCCTCAAAACATCCAAAGGGAATAATTATATATGGGTTTTAATCAATCAACTTATGAATTAAGATCACTTTATTTCTATTAGATAATATTTATCTCTTAATCAACAGACACTATTATACATTATGGATGTTTTAATATTTCATGGTATACTAATATTAATTCTATCCCATTAGGATCTAAGTTTTTTCCTATGGTTTTAGAGAGTTCTTTAGCTAAATTTGGATACAAAGTTAATTTTCATCCCTAAATTCCATCCTAAGATAGATGGTCAATCTAAGAAAACCATTCACACTCTTGAAGAAATTTTTATTGTTTTATATGTGTATTTCAATGATGGATGGGACCAACACCGTCCTTTAATGTTTTTTACTTAAAAAATTGCTTTGACTCTAGAAATCATATTTATCCTTATGAAATTATCTATGGTAGGATGTTAATAAATCCAATGTGATGGAATGAAGCTAGATAAATAAATATATTGGGACTGGATGTAGCTGAGGAAATAGAAGAGAAGGATGGAGACATTTGATAGCAATAAAGAGAATCTTAATGTCAAAAAAACAATAATGCCCTCAATCACAAAAAAGATATGGAATTAGATGTATGTTGTAAGGTATTCCTATCAATATCTCCTTGTAATAGGGTAATGATATTTAGAAATAAGGGAATTATAGTCCCTAGGTATAGTGTTGTTTTTGGAAGTCTTGTTCGTATTGGGATGGTAGCTTATCAGCTGGTGCTCCCACCAAATCTCCTTCAAGACCATGATGTGTTTCATATATATCTCTCTTGAGGGATTAAATATTGGATTCCACACTTTTGAAAAACTCAGAGGTGATACCAATAGAGAAATATCATTTGTATGAGGAAAAATCATTAAATATTGTAGATTATAAAGAGAATGTTCTATGAAAGAAGACCACTCACATAGTCAATTTTTTTGTGTTGAAACCATAAATTTGAGGAAGCTACATGGGAATATAAGAATATAATGAAGAAAAATTATCTTCATTTGTTTTCAATGTAAAAAAAAATTGAGTTTTAAATCCTTTTAAGGTGGGAAGAATGTAACAACCTGATATTTGAACAATTATTTATAAATAATTTTAATTTCTTTGATAGCTTCTGTTACAATAAACATCTAGTTTTGACGAACCATGATATACTACTAAAATATTATTATCACTTAGACATTGGATTAGAGGGTATGTATCAGAATAACTAAATTATGAAAATTTATGGATAAAAATGAATAAAATAAATCCATTAGTTATCAATTTAATATAAATTAAAAAAATTATCATTTGAAAATAAATTCAATGTTTTTTTGAACAAAATTTTTTATGTGAGAAATATTGTTTATCCAAATAAATTAAATTTAACAATATTCATTAGTTATTTTAATGGAATTTATGAATTATATATTCAATAAATTTTTTGAACATTGTTCTGATATTTTTTATATGTAGGATAATAATAAATATAGTTTTATATTTAAAAATCTATTTTTCTAAAAATTTATTTTGTCGTATTTTGTGCACTTAGATTATAATTAATTTCAACCATTTTTAGTGTTTAATTATATAAAATTAGTTACATATTTATTATTAATAGGTTCAAGTTTGTTAAATAAATCCATTTTATTTTTTTTTCAGTGGGAATAACTATTATGGTAAAATCTATTTCTTAAGTAATGGGAAAATTGAGTAACTCATGTTTAAAACTAATCTGTAAGGAAAACATTTTTTTATCACAATTTCTATTTTATGAAGTAAAAATGACCCTTATGTCTTTAGGATTTAATTTTAAATATTTAGTGGAAATTTTCTCAGGAAAATTACCAATATAATATTTAAATCAAATAATGTGATAAATTATACTTTCTCTATTTTCAATATCTCTTCTAATTCCAAATACGAAAAAATCCATGTAATGAATTTATATAAGTCTATATATTGTGATTAAAGAAATTTTTTACAGATTTAAATATTATTTAATTATTTAATTATTTAATGTTATTAATTTCTTATGAAACACTAATGTAGTATTTCTCTATTTAGTAAATAAATATAATAAATGATATTAATAATATTTTAAGGGAATTAATTTTGAATAGTTAATGTGTACCATGAATTTTATAGATCTATATAACATAATAGAGATGTTTTAAATCATTATATTTGAATTAACCTATTTTCATGATGTATTTAAAGTTAAATTAAATGAATAGTGTAAAAAATTTCATTAATGATATATTATAATATATAATAATTTATTAAAAGATATAAAATTCATGAAATATTAGATTCATAAAAATTTATGGGTTATAGTTTCAAAAATACACTATTGTACATTTACGTGTTGTTTTTCATTTTATATAAATTATAATGATCCTTTTAAGTGAAACAAATTTAATATTATGGTAATTTCAAAAATTGTTAATGAGACGTTAAAACTAATATATTATTTAAAAAATGTGACATAATAATTTAAATATTTTTTTGATGAGAGTATTTTTACTCTTAATGATTTAAAATTTGAATCACCTAAACATGGATCCATTAGGAAAAAAAATTAAATTTTTATTAATTTAATATTTTTAAAAATTCTATGACTTCCCCTCCGGTCAATTACAGAAGGGCACCCTACATTATCTTCTTCAAACCACTTGGAGCATTATAGATTAAAGAAGATCTGAAAATTACTTCTATAAACTTCCCTATCATCATACTATATGTTTTTATCTTTGAAAAATATCATCCCTAGATCCCTTTAAAGGAGGCCTAAATATGTCATTTTAAAGAATAGGTAGCCCCCTTAACTGATCACCTTATTTTAATTTTATCTTTAACCATGTCTGAATATGTTATATTATTCAAAACATTACTAATTATGTATAAAAAATATACAATTTTTTTTATCAAAGTTATTAATACCCCATTATACACCATCATTCACATCAAATGGAAGATATAGTTATCACTCATGTATACCTACAACTTACCATATCTATATAGATACACAACTCACTATTCAACACAATATTTTATAGATGTGTATTACGATGGATTTCATATTTATATATGATATTTAGGAAATAATTATTCTTATTTAATTATAATTTTATTCCCACCTCCTTTCCATCCAATTGTTTGTCAAATTATAATGTCACTCATGCGTACTTATGGACTACCACATCAATGAAATTATGTGATTCATTTTTCATTTATATTTTACTTGGATGATAATGAGGATGAATGTTATGAAAATATTGGATATAATAATGATCCATGGAATTTGAATTAATAGTAATCATTATTTCATTACAGTTGTCGAAAAAATAATAAAGTGTTCATTTTTACGTACAATTTAACATCTCCATGAATGGTGTAATTCATTTTTTCTATCCCTATATTTTATTGATGATTGCAAATATTTATATTTAGAAAATATGAGATATTTATACTATGTTTGACATTTTTGAGATGATGGAACTTTGATCAAAGTATAAGGAACATAACTATCAAACCAAAAGGTGCATGAAAAATATGCAATTATCATTAAGATTAGTGATTTTAATAAACAACTTTTAAAAAATGTGTTGCAAAAGGTTAAAAAATTATTATATGGTTATATATAAAATTATTATTCTAGAATAATATTTCTAATAATTCTACATTTATTATGTATGAGGATTGAAAAAATATGAAGGAAGTTCGACCAGATGCAAAGGGGTTTTTGTTAGAATCTCATTGTTTGTCGGGATTGATTATGATTAACTTATGATGGAGAAATATTCTGAAATACCACTCAATATACACGTCAATGTTTGTATACTATGATTTTTTTTGAAAATACATGTTTTCCTGTCATTTTACTCACCGTATGAACTCCAGATAATGAAAATATGTTTTTAATAAAAATCGACTGTATTTCACTCTTATATTATTAGGAATTTTTCATCCATATACATTTATTTATGAAAAAGTTTTAAAGAATTATTTTACAATTATATAATATTTATTTAAGGTTATTTTTACCCTCTTTGTATTTTTTTAAAAATTGTTTAAATGGAATCATCTTCTTGTTTTCCAAATGAAGTACATTTGAGTTTTTTTTCAAAAATCTTAATGTAATTATTCTTTTAATATATAAAACATGAACATAATTTCCCACCATCATGATATCTCAATGTTTTGAATATTCCTTTACAATAAATAAATTATCTTTTAAATGAAAATATTTTTTAAATATATATATTTTAAAGAAGATATTTTAAAATGGAAAGTTCATATTACATAATATCGTTTTATTGATATTTTAATAGTATTTCTATTCATTAATGATAACAAACCTTGAATAGTATTATTCTATACTTAGTATATGATCCAATTATAATGTTCTTATTATTTATCGAGACTGTTTATGGATAATATGACATAGTATTTATGACACCCATTTCTTTTCCATGGGTTATGCTATGATAATTTTTTTTTGAAATGTGTTTCTTTTACATGGGTTATTCGATGAATAAATATCTATAAAAACAATTTATTTTAATGGTTTATGATATAATGATTTTTATGATATTTTGTCACACATTTGTATGATTTCAGTTATGCGAATGGTGGTATGTATTTCCCACTTTATTTATTTCGTAAATACTGATATCTCATGAGATGAAAAAGAACAGAATGGGGAGTGATCCTAGTTCATTATGGGAATTTTTCCACTATGATATTTGTGGGAATTAATATTGACTCCAATTATAGTTTGGGGAGTTAATTCAATCCACTATTATGGTCTTGGAAATGACCCTTTAATATGAAGGAAGTGATTTTATATTCTAATTAGCGTGAACAAATTCCTTGTGTTATTCATATATTGTGCTCTCATAGATCATGTTTTTTTCCATTTGGGTTAATTTCATTTAAATTCTCAATACTTATTCAATGACTCAAGATATGATCTATGATTTGTAGGGTATTGTTCTCAAATGTTTATCTCATATTGTCAAAAACTTCTTCTTATGTTATGGTTATAAAATAATTGGTATCTACATTATTTACCATTACCGAGAATATGGTATCACACTTTATTGTGTTTCATTTCATAGGTTATTATAAATAGTTTTTATGTATGATATGTCTAGGAAGGGTAAAAGTTATGCTGATCTAACTCAGATAGGATTTAAAATTATTATGGAAAAAATATTTTTAGGTTTCAAAGTTCTAAAACACACTAGACTTATCCGATTATACCAGAGAACATAATGTTATGAAATGAATATTCATTTATTTATATGTAATAGAAAATATGAAATTTCTTGGTCACCGTGGATCTGGTGAAAAATAAGATAAACATTATATTTCTAGAAATGATGTTAAAAAACATGACCCAATTTTAACCCTTCATACCATATAACATCAAAAACAAATATACATTAAATCACATACCTAAGGACCATTAAAGTTTAATTTTTTATATAATTAAGAAAAATTCTTACATGAAAATACATATGTCTTTAAGTGAGAATAAATCCTATAAAACCCGAATTTTATCTCTTTCATATTAAGACATCATAGTTGTTCCTACTCATCCATAAAACATGTTAAATTTTTTTAAAATGTGTGATGAGCACAAAAATCTCAGTAATGTATATAGAAAATAATAATAAAACATATAATTTTATTATAGAATTATGAGATAATAATAGCTAATTTTTTCATTTAGAATAATAAACATTGATCCTAAATAATGAATTTCTGATAAATGAAATTAGATTTATTAGATTATACTCATCTGAATTTTTTTATAAAAAAACATAAATGAAAAATAATAATAATGAGGGTTTCATAGAAAACATGAGAACCCAGGGAAAATTTTTCTTAAACAGATAAATTGTTACCTATATTATCTTATCTTTTGAAATGAAATAATGACCATGAAATATCATTCATAAGAATAGAAAAGTCACATAGGTTCCATAAAAGATCCTCTTCAAATCAATATTACAATCACTATTAAATGTGAAATAACTAATAAAGTCAACTTCCAACATAATTATATAGAGAAAATTAGCCTTACCCAAATAATTTTAGAGATATATCAGGATCACCTGGTATCATGATATATATCATGATCACCCATCTTGATGAGATATATTATTCCCACCAATCATAATTAACAACATTTAAGGGCTATATCATGCATGAAACAAAAAAAATAAAGCATTTCCATAATCAAACTCATGAAAATATTCCTTTAAAACCAAAAGTAAAACATTTTGAAATATGGAAATATTCCATTACATTAAAACTAAATTTTCAAATATAAAATTACTATAAAATAGGGAATTTGTGTTAATATTTGATTAAAAAATGGAATATTATAATGGAAACCAAATATTAAATAATGGGTTTGGTGGTGGGAAAACCCATTCATTTCATATATGTTAAAATAGAACATTCTTTTTTTATTTTACAAAGAAGGTTATATTGTTCTATAAAAATATTCATTTTTAAAAACTTTTTAATATAGAAAAAATTGTCCTGTACAATTTATTCTTCTCCATATAAATAAAACAATAAAATAATTTAACATTATATACATTGAGAAAAATATTTTGAAAGTAAATCGTTAAAACATTTTAAATGAGGTTTTTAAAGTAATGTGTCCCTGACCTCATGTGTGACTCGTCATATACATTTTATATATTTATAAATAGTAAAATTATATTAATTAATTAATTTAATAAAAAACATTTTCTTTTTTATTATTACTTTAATTTTATTTATTGCCTTGTTTTTTACAATTACATAATCAATAAAGATCATGTTAGATGTTTTGGTGATATTCATCTAATATATCCAATAATGAATTTGGTTAGTTTATTATGGTAAAAGAGGTCATTATTTCATAATAACTAAAATAATAATGAAATAAATATAAATTTTATTTAAAATTTTAAATTAAAAAATTAGCCATTAATTAGGGTTAGGAAAAATGAATTACACTACAATCATAGAAATGGTATGCATACGTATGCATGAGTCATATTTCAATTTTTAAATAAAGGTGATGGAAAGAGGGTAAGTATTATTTTATATTTATACATGAATAATTATATCTTATGTATAATAATATATTTTTAAAAACATTATTGTACTATAAATGTGATGTGGTGTTGAAAAATGAACCATATCACTCATTGGAGGAGTTAATCCAGAATTATGCACGAACACCATTATTATTTTTCAACAGTTTAATCCAATAACATAGATGATATATTAACATTAATTAATGATAATTATTTTATAAATATGAAATATATAAATTAAACCCATCATTATAATAAATTATGAGATATGGTGATAAAAAAATAATTTCACCTGTTCATGTGGGGGTGGTCATTCGTACATAAAATCAATGATTTGGTTTTCCATTTGATAAAATAGAAGATAAGTCTCAATTATGAAATTAAGATAATATAATAATAATAATATATTATTATGGTTGAATAATAATTTAAGGAGGTAGAATAATAAATAATACTATTAAATTCAGTTAAGAGCTATACCACTTCTTTGGGAAACCCTATTTCCTTACACATTAATCCCTCTATGGTTGTATTCATAAAAAAACGATATTTAAGATGTGGGAATATATGTCATGAAGATATTTCGATAGATATTTGATTATTCAAATCACTCTTTAAGTGTGGAGATAAGAGGATAGGGGTTCCCCTTTATAAATGATGGGTTGATGAATTTCAAATTACATAAAGTATTAAATTAATATAAATTAATTTTTGACATTAAATTACTCCATATTGAAAAAAATTGAATATATTATGGTTATGGGATGGAAACTTCTCATATAATTATTTTTTTTAAAATATTAAGTGATGTTTTCTCCTTTATCTATTAGTTTTATCCCTCATTAAACCTTTTAACAATTATAGTGATAATGATATTTTTTTTGCAAATTAGGGGTTGTAAAAGATACTATAAAAGGAAAAATGACAAATAAAAAATGAATAGATTATATTTTAATCCATATATAATTCACTTGTATAGTTATTTTATTTTTTTTAATTTTAAATCACTTAATAAATTATTGTTTATTATAAAATAACATTTATACAATGTTTGGAAATACATGTAATATTATAGTATAATATGTGTCTTACTAAATTAAAATTGTTTAAAAATGACATGAAATATAATATAATTAATATATGGTCTCAATAAAATCATAAAATTAAATATATATAGGGTTAAAGATTATTTGAATCCATAAAATTTGGTTTAACCCCTCTGGTTAACTAATTATTACATTAATCATGGTAAAGAATTTTAATATATTAAAGGGTGAAATTATTTATATCAGGTAAATATTGGATAAAATTTGGATATTGGATGGAATTTAAGACCATTTATAATCTTAATTATCCTCTTTTTTTTTTTAAAAAATATTCTATAAACTACATTTAATATAAAATAATATTAATCTCAGTTTAAGAACATTTCAAATAATTTGAAATTGAAAACAACATAAAAATGTAATTAGAATATAAACCTTTTAAAATATATAATATGATATATTAATCTTGATAATTCAAGGTATACAATAACTCACCCAAAAAATATTTATTTTAGATGATTTAAAATTATTTACTTAATTTTTATACTACTTGAAGAAGCACAAATTTAGTTGTGGGTAAGAATTTCGAATAATTATTTCATCACTAAAAATTGAATATAAATTAGAATGAAAAAAGAATAACTTATATTTCATATAAACATTTATGAACAAAAATAAGTTTTTTTAGTTGTTTAAACTATATTATAAATATTAAAATCAAGAAAGTTACATTTTGTACATTACCATTACTTGAAATATTTTGAAGATAAAAATAAATAAAAAATGAAAAAAGGACATAGTTTTAAATTTATTATTATTATAGATGAAATCTACTCAGAAAAAGAATTATATAATTCTTTGGAATGAATTTTAATCCTTATTACTTTAGTTTTAACACTTATTTACAAATTTAACCATTATTATGGTATCTATGGTGGATATTCAAATGTTTTCTTTAAAAGGTAATATTTACTAATTTTTTGAATCTTGATAATAAATAATTAATAAAATTTTCAAGAGTCAATTTCTAGTATATTAGGAAATCAATTTATGATAAAATTTTGAAATAGAATGAAAATAGTTTTTTACAAAAAGACCTTTTATTTTGTAATTTTTTATACCAAATTCAATATTAAAATTGATTCCAATGAACATAATTAAATTATTAAAAATATAATTAAACTAATTATTATTTCATTAAATTTTATAACAAATAATTTCTTTTAATTTTTTTTAAAAAAGATAGTTTAAAAAATCTGTATTTTGACTATTCATTTATAAAATCAATATTTTCCAAGAATTCTCAAAAATAAATTGTATGATAATTATGATATTATGATTTAAAAAATAATATCTGTTTGATCATATATAATTTACAAAATATCAAAAAAATAATTATATTTTTCATTGACATTAATAAGTAAAAACCATTGTTGATGAATTTTTTTTCTGTAAGAATAAAATAAATTTACTAACAATTGAGTGATTATTTTATAATAATTAATAAAAAAATTCGGTTAAGCTTATATTTTATAATGAGGTCAATTCTATTTTTGGATAACAATTAAATGATTTTTTTTATAAAGATACTATTTAAATATTTCATGGTATGTTAAATATTTGTGTTGTATGTCGTATATAATTTTAGAAATAGTGTTATTTTTAAATAAATTGATATTAAATTCTCCCCCTTTAATAAATTTAATCCTTTAAAATTTAATTTCCAATCGGTAATGAATTTTTTGAAATTTGATTTATTTTTTTAAAAGCCACATCATAAAAAGATTTATAAAATGTAACGTCCCAGATCCGGGTACCACTCCACGAGTGCCCCGAACCCGGTTCGCCATGTGACCTCAAGCACATTTCCCCAAATTCCAGAGGCTACCGACTAGCAGCGAGGGCCCAGGTCTGATAGTGGGGAAACTATTCCCTCATTTTTCAAAGTGTAGCGCAGCGGAATACAGAATAAAACATACATCAACAGTGGAAGCAGTAAACCATACACAACTGAAGTAATCAATAGAAGTGGATATAACCAACAATATATAAATGACGATGATACATGTCTCAAGTTCTAAGAAAACAGCCAGAACATGTTATAAATCAATACAATACAACCAAAAGCAAAGTACAACAAAAAAAAGAAAAACAGATGGCAGCGGCATCGCTAGCCAAGGCTCGGTCCCATGCCCTATTACTGCTCAGTAGCAAACATGTACCTTTATAGGGATTCTTTCCCCTATCCACACCTGTAGAAATGTAATCTGTTTGGGACGAAAAGTGTGACCCAAACAGGGTGTGAGAAATATATCTCAGTAGGCACCCACCCAAGGCCCGTGCCCAACTGTGTGTAAACATGCAACAACAGTGAAATAGTAAAATGCAATAAAGTAAGTAGTACTCACAAGTAACCATCTTAACAGTTAAATTTCCATTTTAATATTCATTTTAACCATTTAATTTTAAAATATCACCATAGTGAATACTCTAAGTAACCGCTAAAAGTTCGTAGATGCGTAAACCCGTACCCTCAGGTAAAGAGTATCCAACACAAAAATCTTCCCTCAAGCATAACATATTTTTCCCTCATGCGTAGGTAGTGTCGCCCTCAGGTACAGAATCAGCTACCCTCATGCACAGAAAAAGTTTCCCTCAGGCCGAAATAACTACTGCCCTCGGGCTAAACAGTGTAGTGCCCTCAGGCTAATCAAAACAACGCCCTTAGTCTAGACAGGTAACCGAGCCATGCCCAACATGTAAAAAAGAAGTAAAAAATCAATTCCTCTCAAGGAAATTCTAAAATTACTACTTTAAAGGCATACCCTCGGGTATCTTTTCCAAACGGCTAAACAGTGGAACACACCCTCAAGGTGGTTCCGGATCCAAGAAACGATTCCAAACATCAGTTTTACAAATTATTCAATTACCTTTATAGTTCTAGGTAGTTAATATAGCCACGACCTCAGTCACACGACACCCCAATATAAGTTTGTGGCACAAAAATGCACAAAAGACATGATAGTTTGAAAAAGTAACACAAAGACACCTACCTTATACGCCAACGAGCGGTATACCCAAACATTGACTCCAAAAACGCCCAAGAACGACGTACATATGACGAAGAACAAAACCCGCTTAACCTCAAATAACTCCCTCAAGGGAAAGAATTGGTAAGAAACACGCTAGGAGAAGAGAGGGATTACCTAGGCGGTTCCAACGAGATCATCTAAAGTGGAATCAGATTCCAGACGAACACCCAACGGATCTTCGAAGGTTCGACCATCCCTCCCGAGCTCCCTCTTCCGTTCTAAGCCTTCCCTGTGAACATGGGAGTCTACTGCCCGATTTAAGAAAAAAAACATGGTATAAGGCATGTACTTCCAAGCACACGGTGTGTACTCCCTTCATTTAACTATTCCTTTGGCAACACCGCCATACTATTCACCCGTCGACATGAGTACACGACATGTACTCCTGAGTACACGGTGTGTACTGTCGCCCAGCTGGCGGCTACTCCACCGCCTTACTGTTTGGCCTGCCGAATGACTACACGGCGTGTACAGGACCACTACACGGTGTGTAATCGGTTCCTACACCCTTCGTCACCGACATGGATACATGCCCCGTGTACTCATACCTACACGTCCAGAAGTACACGACATGTGGAAAAAGTACACGGCGTGTACTTCCAAAATTTAGGATTTTCCCCATTTTCCATATTTTATTAAAAACACTTAAGGAAAAGAGAAAATAAGAAGCCCTTACCTCAAATATAAGAACCAGGTTCTTACAAACTTCCCCCCTTATAGCAATTCGTCCCCGAATATCCCTTCCTAGGGTGGTGAAGATATAGCCACGAAAAACTCCGGCCACTGAGCACATACATCAGTTTCCCACTCCCAAGTTTTGTCCTGCACTCGGACATGCTTCCATAGCACCTGTACGAGAAGAACTGACCGGCCTCTGAGAACCATTGTGCTCCTGTCAACGATACGAATCAGATGCTCCTCAAAGGACGCATCTTCCTCTATCTCAACCTCCTCGGGCTGAAAGACGTGATACGAGTCTCAATGATAGAGACACAACTGAGATACGTGGAAGACGTCGTGAAATGCTTCGTACCGTTGCGGTAACCACAACCAATAAGCAACCAGCCCGACTCTCTCCAGAATCTCAAATAGCCCCACATACCACGATGAAATTTTACCCTGTCTCCTGATCCGCTTGTGTCCCAGCCTCGGAAAAACACATAGAAAAAACTGATCCCCGACCACGAACTCCAAAGGTCGTCTGCGACGATCAACATAAGACTTCTGATGAGATTGTGCGGTAGCCATCCGCTTCTGAATCAACTGGACCTGCGCAGAAGTCTCATGCACGAGCTGTGGCCCTAGTAAGGCTGCCTCACCTACCTCTATCCATCACAAGGGTGAACAGCATGGACTACCGTATGAAGCCTCGTATGGTGCCATTTAAATAGTCTCCTGGAAGCTATTGTTATAGGCAAACTTGACTAAGGGTATATGCTTCTCCCAAGAGCCCCCAAAGTCTAGGACGAATGCTCGCAGCATGTCCTCAAGCACCTGTATAGTACGCTCTGACTGTCCATCTGTCTGAGGGTGGTATGCTGTGCTCAGAAGCACCCGTGTACCCAGTTCCCTCTGAAAGTTCTGCCAGAAACAAGACGTAAAGTGGGCATCCTTATCTGAAACGATAGAATGAGGGACCCCATGAAGACGTACGATCTCTCGGATATACAACCTTCTGAGCTCGTCAACACCGAAGGTCTCCTTGATCGGCAAGAAGTGTGCTACCTTCGTGAGTCTGTCCACAACAACCCACATGACATCATTGCCACGAGGTGACCTCGGAAAACCAGTCACGAAGTCCATCACGACATCATCCCATTTCCACGCCGGAATGGGTAACTACTGTAACATCCCAGCTGGTCTCTGATGCTCTACCTTCACTTGCTGAGAGGTGGAACATCTTGTAACAAAAATAGCTACATCTATCTTCATACCCAGCCACCAGTACTGACGTCTCAATTCGCAGTACATCTTAGTAACCCCGGGATGAACTGCCCAAGCTGAAGCATGAAACTCCCACATCACCTCCTCACATATTTCCCTGGAACCCATACTCGTCCATGGAAACACAAAACTTCATCATCGTCGCCTATCGTCCAACCAGGAGGAGGGTCCTCACTTTCCACCGACTCCTGCAGAACTAGGCCTTCTGAATCAGATAGCTGCCTCATCCTCACTCTATCCTAGAGGGTAGAAGTCACAAATAAAGAGGAAACATAAATCTGCCCCTGACTGTCGTGCACCTCCAAATGCATCTTAGAGAACAAAGCCATGAGATACCACTCGCCACTGGCCTCCTGCACTGCCTGTATCAATGTATTCCTACTCAGTGCATTAGCTACTGAATTACCTTTACCAGGTGTATAGGCAAGCTCAAAATCAAAGTACTAAAGGTATTCGACCCACCTTCGCTGTCTCAGATTCAAGTCACGATGAGTAAAGATATACTTGAGACTTTTGTGGTCTGTGAAAACCACAAAATGATACCCTAATAGATAATGTCTCCAACAGCGCAACACATGAACAACTGCTACCAATTCGAGATCATGCGTCGGGTAATTCCTCTCATGTGACCTCAACTGCCGAGACCCGTACGCAACAACTCGATCGCCCTGCATCAACACCGCTCCCAACCCAATAACTGATGCATCACAGTAAACTGTATAGCTCTTCCCCTGCTATGGGAGTATCAGGATCGGTGCTGATATCAACCTTCCTTTCAGGTCCTGAAAGGATGCCTCGCAAGCTTCCGACCAAACGAACTTCACACCCTTCTTAGTCAAGCCCGTCAACGGCGCTGCTAAGCGGGAGAAGTCTTGTATAAAACGCCTATAGTAACCAGCCAGCCCTAAGAAACTCCGTATCTCAAACATGTTCTTAGGCTGCTCCCAGGAAACTACTGCTCTCACCTTCTCTAGGTCTACTGAAACTCCTGCCTCTGAGATGATATGACCCAGGAAGTGAATATGGTCCATCCAAAAGTGTCACTTTGAGAGCTTAGCATATAGACGATTCTCTCTCAGTGTACTCAATATAATCTCAATATGGGTGGTATGGTCGTGTCGAGTGTGAGAGTACACCAAGATGTTGTCCACGAATACTACCACAAAAGAATCAAGATACTGATGGAACACACGATTCATCAGAGCCATGAAAACTGATGGCGTGTTCGTGAGTCTGAACGGCATAACCTTATAATCATATAGACCATACCTACTCCTGAAAGCCATGGGAGGTATATCAGATGGTCTCACATACAGCTGATGATATCCTGATCTCAGGTAAATCTTCGAGAACACTCGTGCTCCACGAAGCTGATTAAAAATATCATCAATCCTCGGTAATGGATATCATTTCTTAACCGTCAACTGGTTCAGCTTCCGATAATCCACATAGAGTCTGAGGGTACCATTCGCCTTCTTCGAAAAAAGGACCGTAGAACCCCATGGAGAAGTACTGGGTCGGATGAAACCCTTTTCTTGTAACTCCTATAACTTCCTCTTGAGCTCCTACAACTCAGGTGTAGCCATCCTATATAGAAGAATGGACACCAGTGCTACTCCTGGAACACGCTCAATGGAGAAATCCACCTCTCGCTCTGGAGGAAGACCTGAAATGTCGTTTGGGAAGACATCCCTGAAACGATCAACAACTAGAGGGAAATCCTTCTGAAAAGTCCCCTGATCATCTAGATATAAGCTCGCAATCTAGGCTGTGACTCCACCTCACTGATGATGCTCTGGTCCAGCTCGACTCGCCTAAACATCCCACTCACCCTTGTATAAAAACTCTCCGCCCTCTGGTGACGTGAAACACACCCTATGACGATAGCAGTCTACAAAGGCCCGGAAGGGAACCAGCTAGTCCATCCATAGAATGACGTCATAGCTCGTCATCTCCTGAACATAGAGGTCCCGAAGGAAGTGACACCCACCAACTTCAAGGGGGAACTCCTTGCACTAACGCACACCAACCGTTCTAGTCCTCAATGGTGTGTCTAGCATCATGATATCAGAAGATGCAGAAACATAGATCCCAAGGATCTCAACAACGAGCACAAATATAAAACTATGTGTCGCACCCGTATCAAAAAGTACTGAAGATAAAATAGAAGCTACTAGAATAGTACCTCTGACTGTAGAAGGTCCTGGATCATGCTCCTGCTGGGTCTGTTGCACCGCATATGCCTGACCAGTGCCGCGACCCTGTGACACAGCCTGACTACCCTGAGCTGTCCCACCCTACTGCCTCTGAGATCCTGGTGTATGGCTACTACAGCCACGGCCACTATCTCTGTATGCACACCCTGACGTATTCCAGTTCCACGACTGGTAAGAATCCACTGTTCCTGCTCCCGCATGCGAAGTCTACACAGAACCCCTATCACTAGACACCGGTAGAAATGCCCTGCAAAAGCGCTGAAGATGACCCATCTTGCCGCAAGCTCGGCACTCCACTGGGTCTCATAGACACTGTGGCCTCTTGTTCCCCTCTCTACCACATTGGTAGCACCTGACCGGGCTACCTGAAGAAGATTCCTAGATGGTACTGCCACCCGGAAGGAAGTCCATCTGTCTCTTCCTCTTGCCAGCAGAAATAGTACCAGTAACTGGTGCTGAACCGCCCAGGCCCACACCACCAGATTCCCGCAGGTTCCTCTATGTAATTAGTGCCTGGTTCACAATAGCGTGTACAATAGGAAACCTAAATACATTCACCAGCGCTCAGATGTCATACCGAAGACCATCCTCAAAACGTCTGGCTCTCAACGTCTCATCACCCACCAGCACGGGTGCAAAGCGTTGAATCTCGGTGAAACGAGCAGAATAGTCCATCACCAACATAGCAACCTGCTGTAGATTCTTGAACTCTAGATATCTATCTTCTATCAGCGTCTCTGGAAAGAAGAAGTCATAGAAGACTGACTGGAAATCCTCCCATGCCATGTCCCTATGATTATCTGTCTGGGTGGTAACATCCCACCACCTCTTGGCGGAATCACGCAGCATTTATGTCGCGAGCTTGACCCTCCACCCTGGAGGCATCTCAAGATGCTCAAAAATAGTATTCATAAACCCCAGCCAAGACTCCGCAACCTGTGGTATTCCATCCCTTGAAAACGTAGGCGGATGCTGCTACTGGAAGATACGTGTCAGCTCGGCCATAGATGTGGCAGCCTGCGGTGCTCCCTGAAAGGTCTGCATGAACCGCAATAATCCTTTATGGAACTACGCCTCCACGCCTGTGTCTGGTATAATAGCTGGTGTCGCATCTGGTTCTGTTGGAGGATCAACTGGTATCCCATGGCCCACCATCTCTAGAGTATTCTCGTTGCCGCTCTCCTAGAGAACAACACACAGTCGTC
This sequence comes from Viscum album, assembly GCA_963277665.1. Lineage (NCBI taxonomy): Eukaryota > Viridiplantae > Streptophyta > Magnoliopsida > Santalales > Viscaceae > Viscum > Viscum album. Next base: position 220,293,060 of record OY728139.1, read on the forward strand.
GAGGCGGCATGACACTACATGGTCAAAAGCATGCCTTAGATTCAAGATTATTACGACTCAAAACGAAGAAACCACAAAGGGAAACAGGAGGAAGAAGGCATTCAAATTTTCCAAAACAAGACTACACGGTGTGTATACTAACTAAACGACATGTACTTGACTCCCCTTCCCCTACCCAGGTCCTTCGACATGGATAAGCCACACGGATCCCGTTAAACAAAACTACACAGCGTGTATATAATCTACACGATGTGTATGATGTTATTTTCCAACTGCTCGTGTCGTTTGTGACACATCCGACTACCCGACTTGAAACTACATGACATGTTACACCCGTACACAGCGTGTACACCACCCCGTTTCCCAGCCACACAGCCAAGTCCACATGATCTGTCCTCGGACAAGACTACACGGCGTGTCCTCAAAGGTACATGACGTCTTCAAGGAATGGTGACATTGACCCGTGTTGTTAGTTACTTGGCCGAGTCCCCTGGTCACACTACACGATGTGTTCATAAATGAAACAACATGTTATGTAAAGGAGTTCACTGACCCGTGTTGTTAGTTACACAGCCGGACTCTGGGTCAACACTACACGACGTGTATATAAGGTACACAGTGTGTTTTACCCAAGCACTTCCTCACCCCGTGTCGCTGCCCACATGGTTTTTGACACGGGAAGAGACTACACGGCGTGTACAGAATCTACACGGCGTGTTCTCCCTATGCTCTTCCCTCCCCGTGTCGCCGCCAACACAGTTTGTGACACGGGAAGAGACTATACGGTGTGTACTTAGAGTACATGGCGTGTACTTAAAAAGTTAATTTTTCTTCCCGAACAGAAGGCTATACATGGCGTGTGTAAGGATACTACACGGCGTGTATACTGGGTTTCCGGATAGTATGCCTCATAAAAATTCTCCGGAACCCAGAAAATATTGAAAAATAACACCCAAGTGTCAAATTCCGACCCATGAGGGCCCATACTCCCCACGAATCAAAATTTGACATCTTATCCGTGTTATAACTTAATAAACAGCTAATGATACACCAAATTCCGGTCAATGGGGGCCCATACTCTCCAAAAACCGAAGTTTGGCGTCTATTATTTGAACATATCACACAAAAAATTACCCTATCAAATAGCAGGTATTTTATCAGTGCATCTATCACAACAACATGCTTTTCTAGCACAAAAACTATCACAAAAACATGAAATTTTCTAATTCACCAACATGGCATGAAAACTATGCATGGAATGTGATTCTAGAATGTGCCTAAATGATGCATGAGATGGAATACACTCATCTCATAGGGTTTCAGCTAAATAGAACACATAGATAAAATATAAACAGCACAATACAAGTGCGTCACCCAACGGTAAAATCATATCAACTGTAAAATTTTCAAAATCAGAAGGATTGAAAAATACGAGCTAGACTGGCTTTTCCCTGTACGCGGGTTAGCTACGCCCGGGCACAACTTATTACCAGCTACCGTTCATCCTATGCCTAACTACGGCTCCAAATAGTAAGTCAAGGAAAAGAACTCCTTTGATACCACTTTGTAATGTCCCGGATCCGTGTACCACTCCACGGGTGCCCCGAACCCGGTTCTCCACGTGACCTCAAGCGCATTTCCCCAAATGACAGAGGCTGCCGACTAGCAGCGATGACCCAGGTCTGATAGTGGGGAAACTATGCCCTCATTTGTCAAAGTGTAGCGCAACAGAATACTGAATAAAACATAGATCAGTAGCAGAAGAAGTAAACCATACACAACTAAAGTAAATAACAACAATGGATATAACCAACAATATATAAATGATGATGCTACATGTCTCAAGTTCTAAGAAAATAGCTAGAACATGTTATACATCAATACAGTACAACCAAAAGCAGAGTACAACAAAACAAAGCAAAAAAGACGGCAGCGACATCGCGAGCCTAGGCTCGGCCCAATGCCCTCCTACTCCTCAGCAAAAATCATGTACCTGTATAGGGACTCTTGCCCCTATCCACACCGGCAGAAATGTAATCCGTTTGGGCCAAAAAGTGTGACCCAAATAGGGTGTGAGAAATATATCTTAGTAGGCACCCACCCAAGGGCGTGCCCAACTGCGTGTAAACATGCAACAACAGTGCAATAGAAAAATGCAATAAAGTAAGTAGTACTCACAAGTAACCAACTTAACAGTTAAATTTCCATTTTAATATTCATTTTAACCATTTAATTTTGAAATATCACCACAGTGAATATTCTAAGTAACCGCTAAAAGTCCACAGACGCGTAAACCCCTACCCACAAGTAAAGAGTATCCAACACAAGAATCTGCCCTAAGGCATAACAGATTTTTCCCTCAGGCGTAGGTAGTGTCACCCTCAGGCACAGAATCAGCTGCCCTCAGGCACAGAAGAAGTTTCCCTCAGGCCGAAATAACTACTGCCCTTGGGATAAATAGTGCAGTGCCCTCAGGATAATCACAACAACGCCCTCATGCTAAATAGGTAACCGGGTCATTCCCAACATGTAAACAAGTAGTAAACAAGCAATTACTCTCAAGGAAATTATACAATTACTACTTTAAAGGCATACCCTTGGGTATCCTGTCCAAACGGCTAAATAGTGGGACACACCCCCGGGGTGGTTCTGGATCTAAGAAATGATCCCAAACAGCAGTTTTACAAATTATTCAATTACCTTTACAGTTCTAGGTAGTTAATATAGCCATGGCCTCAGCCACACGACACCTCAATATGGGTTCATGGCACAAAAATGCACAAAACACATGACAGTTGGAAAAATTAACACAAAGCCACCTACCCTATACACCAACGAGCGGTATACCCGAACGTCGACTCCAGAAACGCCCAAGAACAACGTAGATCTGACGAAGAACAAAACCCACTTAACCTCAAATAACTCCCTCTAGGGAAATAATTTGTAAGAAAAATGCTATGAGAAGAGGGGGCTTACCCGTGCGGTTCCAATGAGATTGTCCAAAGAGGAATCAGATTCCAGACGAACACCCGGCGGATCTTTGAAGGTTCGACCGTCCCTCCCAAGCTCCCTCTTCTGTTCTAAGCCTTCCCTGTGAATAGGGGAGGCTACTTCCCGATTTAAACAAAAAAAAAAAACAAATTACACGGCGTGTACTTCCAAGTACACGACGTGTACTCCCTTCATTTAACTGTTCCTCTGGCGGCACCGCCATACTGTTCACCCGTCGACATGAGTACATGACATGTACTCCTGAGTACACGGTGTGTACTGTCGCCCAACTAGAGGATACTCCACCGCCTTACTATTTGGCCTTCCGACTGACTACACGGCGTGTATAGGACCACTACACGGCGTGTAGTCGGTTCCTACACCCTTCGTCGCCGACATGGCTACACGCCCCGTGTACTCATCCCTACACGGCCAGAAGTACACGACATGTGGAAAAAGTACATGGAGTGTACTTCCAAAATTTAGGATTTTCCCCATTTTCCATATTTTATTAAAAACAGTTAAGGAAAAGAGAAAAGAAGAATCCTGTACCTCGAATATAAGAACCAGGTTCTTACATAAAACCTCCTTTAAAAATGATTCAAAAAGGAAATTTGATGTCCATCTGGATTAACAATTAACTAGGTTCCCAAATAGGGAAAATTTTTTGGGAAGGAAAAATAAAGGCATGGGGGAAAAATTTAGTGTCCAACTAATGATAGAGATTGAAATATAAGATTTGTCAAAATAATGGTAATGATCATGATAATATTAATGACCATAAAACATTATACCAAAGAGGTGTGAAAAAATCCATCAATTAATTGAAAATGAATGTAATGAGATATTTTATTCATGTTTATTTTCTTTATATTAAAGAATTATTTTATCATTTATACTAAAAACATAAGGAAATATACTAACTTGATAGGTATAATTTCATCCTTTAATCATTTTCAACCAAGATATCTTCGTTTTATCCATATTAGGATTATTCAAGAAGAATTTTTAATCCTTGAAACACTAAAATAAACTTCTATCAGATTAAATTATCCAAAATGGATAACTAGTTATTCCTACAATCGTTTGAAATTATACAAAACAAAAATGGTTTGAAAAAGGTACAATAAATCCAATAATGAATAACCCGACATATGATTAAATACAACATTAATCCCTAAAGCCTTAACAATAACACCCAATGTTCATCTTAGATCATTTAAAAATAACCAATATTAATATTCTTTAATGTAATCCATATGATGTATTAAACCCAAAAGTCATATTTATTTGATCACATATTCTTCTAATATTTATTTAATAGTTACCTCAATTCGAAATTAGTCACTCCTAATTCTATATACCAAAAATGTATATGAACAAATCATATAATCACCAAAATGTGACAATGATTTAAATAAATAAACTGAATCCCCATAATTCCAAATTAAAATCATGTATACTTCCAAAATATAATTCAACCATTATTCATCAAAAAATGTGATCCTATAGAAAATTATTTCTATTTGACTTAATCATATAATTATTAGAAATTTCTATCTTATTCAAAAATATCATTAATTTCAAATTCACTAAATCAATTTCCAATCGAAATGGGTATATATGTGGTAAATCATATATTCAAAACATGTAATAACACTTTTACAATAGTTAACCAAAGTTACCTCAACAATAGATATCATCTTAACTATAATTGTTATCAATACGTTTTAACTTATATCCATAGAATATAAAATAATTATTTCAATAATAATCATTCCACTAAAATAAAAAACTATACTCAAGGGTTTTATTACTATAAATTTCTCCCAAAATACTAACAATTATTATAAAATCCCATCACATGGAAACTAAAAAGTGATATATTTGACATTGAACATATGATCATACAGTTATATACCCATGGTTGTATCATTAAATATTACGTGACATGAGAATTTCACAATATCCAAATTTACCTAAACCATCCTCTATGACATTCTATGATATCCTAAAAAACACAATACTATATCTAATTCCATAATCATAAACATTACATTTCTGAATTTGATGTCAAAATACATGATCCAATTTTAACATTTCTAACTTACAACATCAGAAGGAAAATTGGATCAATTACATACCCACAGACCTTTAATGTTTATTGTAATATTGAATCATTTTCTAGGTACACACCTCTTTGAGTTTTTCATTAAGTATCATTCATTGGGTATTCCTTTGTCTCTACACCTTGGTGGATGAGCATTGTCCTATGATGGATATCTTTTTTTTTGGAAAAAATAACCTAATGTTCAGGGATGTATGTTTACTTAAATTAATGTAGTCAATTTCTAAAATATTTAAATGGGATAATGAGGGTTTACCCTAAGTTTTGAAGGATTGAGAGGTTTTTCAAGAACATTCAAATATGTTGGGTTGAAAATCATTTGCAGGAAAATTACATGAAGTTTATATATTATAAGGCATGTAACTACTATGAGACATAGTTCAGGATGTGAAGTGATTACATGTTGGGAACCAAATTAATATAGTTTAAATTTTGATCATGATAAATATTTACTTGAGGAGATGTATTTTTTTTTCATAACACAAAAAATAGAAAATAAAAAATATGAAGGGGTCACACATAATGTATTCCTCAAAACTAGTGGTATTATGTGAGAATCATAGTTTATTTATTTCTTTAATTATTTACTACCATCCTATCCCAAACATAATATAATTTCTAGGATATTTTGGAGACTCTTCCTCTATTCCAAATATCTATAGAACAAATCTTCTATGTGGAGAGTTTCTTTTTATAGGATTCCCTCATTTCTACCATTTCCCTCCATCGTTTTAGTACAAGTCACTTGATGATTTTGTTTTGGATTTTTATCTTGATATTGTGTGATCTAGGTTAAATCATATGATCTTTCCCACCTCAAATGTTATTTTTTATTATTGCTGGAAGTATTTCATAATTGTTGGATAAAGGTAGGTAGTATAAACCTAACCTTATAGTATGTTTAGTTATTGAGTATGTGAAATACTATATTTTAACTTCCAATATGTGTAAGTTAATTAATTGAATAATTAATGATAATATGTTATGGATTGTATTATTCCTTGGATCTAATTGGATTCAATAGATAGTGACCTGTCTTATGGCTACCAATTAGGTGAGTGAACCCTTGAATAATATTGAATTGGATAATGGATTAATTCGTTTTTGTTATGACATGAAATGAAGTTGATTTATTCATTTAGAATAACTATTGTAATTGATTTTGGGCTATAGATATTATATTTAAAAATCCAGATATAAATTAAAGTGTTATTAAAAGAAATATTGTAATTTTACCAATTACTTATTGCTCATTATAATGTGATATTTTGATATCCTAATTTCTATGACATATGTTTTGAATAATGCTGTAATTCTTATATTCAATGGGCTCAACCCAATCCCATGATGTAACACATATATTGAGTGGGATATGTACCATCACATGGTTTAATGCATATATTAATAAATCTCTTCCTAGTCCCATAATCAAATCATTGTATAAGAAACATGGACAACATCTGGGTGATTTTTCATTAGAATATAGTTTAGTTAGCATAGTTGCGATGCATGCTCCAAGTTATTATTGCATGGGGTTAAAGAAGATTGATTTTTATATTTTATTAATTGATTAATTAACACACATGTTAATATCTTGTTTCATGAATTTATTATCACATTAGTTTTGTTAAACATGGTGGGGTCAACCTACTATTTTTAAACTCACCCTATTCAAGCCTTTGATTGGCAACTGAGTGATTATATGGATGTGGGTTTGCATGTGGGAAAGGGTACCTTTTTCTAATTTTATTTATTAATGGATGGGTTAGATATTAGAGATGGAGAAAATATGGGGTTTGGGACTATGGACTTTTGATATTATACTATGTCAGATGATTCTTTATTTTTTTGGTTTTCAATTTGACAATTAGAACATATCATCATTTATTACATGGTTTACTATTTTTTTTTCTAAATTTCATTCCATTTTCATGATATATGGTTTTGTATGTTCTATGATACTCTTATATTATTTTTATTAATTGATTATTCCACTATACGTTAACCTTATACTGGGGTGTATAGTATCCCTACTATATTCATCACACGCCCAATGCTATTCTACAACCTTTAATATTCAGAGAGGTGTGCTTGAGGTCTCATAACCAAACCACTTTATCCAAATGAGATAGTGTCGAACCAGAGGATTTTACAATGTTATATAAAAGGAAATGTTTTATTTTATATTGCCTTAATCTTTGGGTATGGTATAATTGAAACTAAGATGTGTTGGGACTTGGTAATTAAATTTTTCATGGGAGTAGCTGACCTATGTACATGGTAAAATCTGATTTCCCAAAGGTGGGATTAATTTTTAGGATGTACACTTATTAAAGATGATGTATTTTCACCGTGGGTGATTCATAGTTGTGTTATGATATTTTATCCCCAGGTTTACACTTGTTTACCGTAATGGTGTGAGATGAGTATGCATACATTATTATTGGAACTTAAGAATATATATTCACATTCATTGTTCATGATGTTGACATATTTATTGGTTGTGTTATATACTTTCAAATGTGAAAAGTGATATAATATATGGATTATATCTGATATAATGTTGAATTAATTGATATTTCATGATTTATTAACCTGTAATCCTTATTTAGAGAAACTAATAACAGTGATTCTATATTGTTTTCACCTGTTGTGGTTGACCATATTTGTTATCCATTATACTAAGGAGTGTATTTTTCTTACAAATAAAATGTATCCTCACATACATTGAGTATAGTGTTTGTATAGTAGATGTAACAACCCATTTACTGTTAGAATAATTTTACTTCATATTTATTATTATTCCTTAATTTGGTAATTAAATACATTTTGTTATGTAATTATTAAAATGATTAGATTTATTAAACTAATTTCTCATATGGTTATGTTTAAAATATTAATTTAAAAATTATATAATTTTAAATTGGGAAAAATAATTTCATCTTTGAATTCTCATGTCAGAATTATCTTTAGATGAATTTTTGAAAATTTTCTGAAAAGGTTAAATTTTTGGGAAATTGTAAAAAAATACATTTTTTTATAAAATAAATTATTTTTTATATATTTTCAAGAAATAATTATGGTATAAAATTAATTAAAATAATGTTATAAATAAAATATGATATTATAATATAAATATTTTTAAAAAATAATTAATAACATGTAAATTATAATTAATTCCATGTCAAATATAAAAATAATTTTCAATGGAAAGTCCAATTTGGTTCTTTATAGGTAATAATTTAGTGTTAAAATCATTTTTAGGAATTTTATAATAATTATTATATATAAAAGAATATTTTTAATGATCGTTACAAATTTTAGAGTTATATAACATTTATCTTATCTAAATGATATTGATGTGCTTTCATAAGGAAATAAAAGACAAATTAACAAATTAATGAAGTTGTATTGATGATATGTGTAAATATACATAATGAAGAAATAAAAAAAATATTAAATTGATCCTAATTTATATATTAATATTATAAGAATCTTTTTTAATCTAATTTTATGAAATAATTTCCATTAATACTTATGAAACACTGCAACAGTGCTTGTGAAAAAAGAAGAAAAACCTATAAAATAATTTTAATTAATATTATAAATACCATTAAATGACCTAATGGTTTTTATAAATAATATTCTAATGAGTTGGTTTAAACAGTTTTTATAATTTTAACAAATTTGAAACATTTTAGAGCATCAAATTTTCACTAAGTCACCTATAATATTTTATTTTAAAGAAAGTCAAGCTATTTACACAATGGTTTTTAATTAATATAAATTTTTTAATATATGGTTTTCCAAAATAGATGTCAAAAAATAGTATTTGGAAATATAAAATACTTATCTTCTTCATATTCACTTATTTTTAATTTTTATAAAATAAATAAATACCTTAAATTCTTGGAGAATGATGATGAAATAATTATTAAAATAATGGAAAACTAAAGAAGTGACCATAAAAATATTTATATAATCATAATTTGAGATAATTAAGTTGATAAATGAATTATATAGATCTTCATGACATGTATAGGATATAATAAAATATTTGGTTTAAATTTTACACTTTGTTTCGTAGTTTTTAATTCCATAGTAAAGAATTGTATTATATTTGACAATAATGATATTTCATGAATATAATATTTTATTAAATTATTTAAAAATCATAAAAATATCATGTAATTACAAACGGGATAATATCTAGACAAAATTTTAATCTCATTTTCTTTTAACTTACATTTGGATGTATTTTATACTAAAAAGACATATTATTTTTTAATAGTTTAAGAAATTGCTAAAGTGACCTCACCTCAATTATAATAGGGTACCCCTTAATTAAAAGAATATCATCATATTGAGGCTAATATATCTAACATAATATAAAAAATTCTCTTATTCACATCCCTAAACACTCTATAGTGTGTTTTTCCTCACCCAAATACCCTTTACATGTTCCTCACATGATCCATCAAGGAGGTAATATTCATGAGGTAACTTTCTTAAACAACCTTTATTAATTTATTTTCTTCATCTAACTCATACTCACCTCATTCATATATATATAGATATAATAAATAAAATATAATTTATATAATATAATGTTATATTTATAATGTAATATATTTATTCCATATTTTTTCTCATTACCTCTTATTTAAAGAAAATAAAACCATTGTCCAAATTATACTGGTTAACCATCTCAAAGATAATGAGATTTCATTTTCGATTACTTTATTCATGGATGGTAATACTAATATTACTATTATTGAATAATATTATAATAGGTATATCATAACTTATTCCATGATTTGAAACTCAAATATAAATAGGATATTAAATGAAAGGAAAATAATTGTTGATGGTAGGGAAAACCAAAAAAACCATAGTAAACAATTATCACTAATGTTTTATCAAATTAATAATATATATTTAATAAATAATAATTATATATGGTATAATTTAATGTTTCTTAGGTGAATAAATTCCATATAAATTTAATTTTGGAGTAGTATTCCCATTTTAAAATAAATATACACAAGTTAACCAAACATGATACAATGAAACGAATGCTCCTGGAATGGTGAAATTGACCTTTATAACTCATCCAAAATTTCATAATTTACCTTCATTAAATTATGATAAAAATATGTGGGAGATGTTATGAATTAAGTAATTAATCAATCTAATTTAATTATCTAGCATGTTAAGTGAATGTGTAGAATTCATCTGGACATAAGGTAAGGGGATTTCCTTTAAAAATACTCTTTAATATCTCTTTTTAAAAAATTAATTTTTTTTGAACTCACACAACAAGAGATTATTTTACCAATTTCATGATCCTTGAATGTTTTGAATCACCCTTTAAAATATTACCTGGTTAGTTTCAAATAAAATTATTTCCTTTTCATGTGTTCAATATTCTTCTAAAATAATTGATTTTCCTTAAGGAATGATTTTATGATACAAGTATTCATATTTTATGATTATGTTCTAGATCATGGGAATTTTTTATAATGAAGGTTGGTTATATTATAAAACATATATGTGTGGGTCCATTATAGCCATCCAATTAATTAGGTATTTTGGAATTTGACTGTAATGTTTATTCCAAGTGTAACCGCAATGGTTACATCTAAGTATAACCATTAGGGTATTTTAGGGTAGGTTTTATTTTTAAAAATCAAATGGTAGCCACAAGGGTAAAAATAATAAGTATGTATGATATGTAATGGTCCAACAAGTATAAAAAATGTTTTATTTATTTTTTCTATGCTTTATGGAAATATCTTGTTTTCATAATGTATGGTATATGTTACTCTTAAGGGTGATAAGTATATATCTGTGAAAATGAATTCATGTGATTAAGAGTATTTAAGGACTAATGGTTTCATTCCTTTATTTTATGTCACTAACTAAGATTTTATGCTCACCCAATGTTTTAAAAAATTTTTTTCACCGGATTTATGTGGGTCTAGAGAGAAGGACGACATCAAGGGTAAAATTTTGAATATTTTATATGCAGAGAGAACATTGATCAATTGAAAGACATTTTTATGGAGAAAAATTGATACCCTGTATATCTTTCCTCTAGTAATGTTTGAGTTTACAATGTATGAGTTATTAATAATTCTCGAAAACACTAAACCTAAATGATCCTTGAGTTTTAAATATTGTGACTCCTTGTATAAAATTACTAGCATATGTGATGTTAAGTCCGAGTCCTTATATTTAGTATTAGACAATTGATTGGATTCCTATAGGGGTCAATATGATGTTAATATAATATCATATATTATTTTTTCCTTATTTTTATTTTCAAATGTTATATCATTTTAGTATTATAATGATTTTTCACTAAATTTTATCTATTTATAATGATTTTCTATAGAAGAAATAGGGAATTTGAAGTAGGAAGGAGTTGAGAGGATGATGTCCTCAAAATCTACCACCAATAATGGTGGGGTATTGCAATCAAGTAGTTTTTTAATGTAATGAATCAATTGAAATAGTCTATAATTTTTAGTGGCATCCATTCAAGTGAAAAACTAAAGCAACCAAAAAGAAAGATGATGATAGTGGAACATTTTATGAGGAAAAATCCCATGATTTCGATGGGTCTTCTAAACATGTTGTAGCTAAAAGGTTTAATAAATACCATGAAAATATATTTGATTGAATAGAGTATATCAATAATCAAAAGGATAGTCTTGTTCTTTATAATTTTGAAGGTAAAGTTGACTAGTGGTGGCAAATGGTTAATAATATCAGGGAAATAGGAGAGATTAATGCCTTTGAATGGGGTCAATTTAGGAATATTTTCCTTGAAAAATATTTTCATATTGAGTTACGAATTAGGATGGAAAATAAATTCCTAGGATTGAATCAAAAGGAGAAATATTTAGCTTCTAGGTATGATGAAAACATCACTCTTTTGGAAAGGTAATCTCAAATTATTATCCAGTATTTTGATAGTAAGATCAATCGTTTTTACTCTAGTTTGAAGCCAAGATATAAAGTTCATTGGACTCCCATAAATTCAAAAGCAATGAGAATTTTTTTTCTAGTTCTGATAGTATAGAAATGGAGTTTTATGACGACTATGTGTACTTTGAGAATAAGAAAAATGAAAAATTTTATATGGTAGGAAATGGGTTATAATTAATCAAAGAAAATTTATGTTAATAAATAAAAATTTCTAGTTTTTGGAATGTGCTGTAAAAAGTACACCGGGGATTGCCTTAAAAAATATGGGATGTTCTTCTTAAGTGGTATGATTATACATATTTCCCATGATTTCAATGAAAAATATCTCAATTATGGAATGTTTAATTCCAATAAGAAAACTATAATGTGTTTAAAATGTGGAAGAAATGGGGAATTATGAATTTAACTAACCAAAGAAGGATACGAATGACGAGAGGCAGCAAGATAATAATTTGAAATGAGTACTGAAATAATTTTTAGCTACTTCAATAGATGATATTCCAAATAATTAATTGTTTTCAGGTATATTATTTTTTAGTGATATTATTATATTGTCTTGTTTGATATAAGTTCCACACATTTCATTATTTATAAAACATTTTCTAGTAGATTAGATATTTCATCTCAAAAAATAGAAACAGAACATACGATAAATAGACTAGGGGAAAAATTAAAGAAAAAAGGAAATATAATAACATTTCTATAGTTTTCTATCAAAATACATTCCCTCAAAACCATTTTTTTCCTCTAGTAGAGTTTAATATTATTCTATGTATATATTGAATTTTGGTTTTCCACTAGAAGATATATTATAGAGTTAAACATTTTTTTTCATAAAGAGTTTTATTCTATATACAATAATGAATCCATATTATTAATGACACAGCAGGAAGCTAAGAAACTATTAAAATATGTAAATGAAAGTAATCTTGCACATAATGTTCAAATAATGGGAACTGTTTAGAGTAATGATGTGGTGGTGGTAAATGAATACCTGGATGTTCATTCAAAGGAGTTTCCTAGTGTTATATGTGATCTGGATGTTGAATTCATAGTCAAATAATTTCCTAATTCTAATACAATTTCCAAACCCCTTATCAAATGGATGAAGGATAACTTTTATAATTGAAAATGTAGTTACATGAGTTTAATGATAATGGCTCCACTTATTCTATAACTTCACCAGGGGGTGCTCCTATTTTTTTTTTGTTAAAAATAAATATGTTTCTAGGAGGATTTGGATTTATTATAGTGTTTTGAATAGCATTATTAATAATAATATTTTTTTTCCTCATATGCATGACTTGTTTGATAAAAAACATGGGGATAAGTTTTTTTAAAAAAATTATTTGTGTCTCGAGTGTCATTAGCTGAACATTATGGATGATGAAATTTACTAGATATGGGCATTGTGAGTTCATAATTATTCTTTTTGGTTTAAAAAATTCCCACACTATATTGATGGATCTTATGAATACAATATTCCATGAATATTTGGATAAGTATGTGGTTTTTTTGATGACATTTCTTTCCAAAAAGTTTCGAGGATCATGAAAAAATCAACAAATTTTTCTGCAAACCCTCAAGGAAAATATGTTAAACAAAAAATTTATAAAATGTGAATTTTGGTTAAAACACATTTCATTACTTGAGAACATTGTCAAAAAACATGAAATTATAGTTGATCCTAACAAAAATAGTGGTTGATGAATGGAAAAGGACAAAAAATGTTTATGATATATGAATTTTTCTTCAATTAGAAATCTATTATTAATGGTTTGTTGAAAACATTGCATGATTATTGGACCACTAACTATGTTAAGATAAAAAGAAGTTTATTTTATATAGGAAAAATATAATGATTATTTTAAGGAATTAAATATTTATTATTGAATTCTCTGATTTTTCCTTGACCTAGTGAAATAGTGATTTTCCAATCTTCAGGATGCTTCATTGAAGGGACTTGATTGAGTTTTGATGAAAAATGATCAGGTGATTTCATATTCTTTAAGAAAACTATAACTTCATGTGTTAATTTATCATACACATGGTTTTGAAATAGATGTTGTGAGTTTTACATTGAAAATTTGGAGGCATAATTTATATAGAGAGAAGTGTGAAATATATACTAATCACAAGAGTTTAATGTATATATTTACTCAAAAGGAATTGAAAATGAGGTGGAGAATATGGATAATAGTGATATAGGATTATGATTTCATGATAAATTACTATCTTGGTAAAGAAAACAATGTGATAGATTCCATTAGTTGAAGATATCAAGCATCGTTAACCAAGTTACATATAGAACATGGCCATTTGATTATGGTTTTGATGAATGTTTTCTAGGATGTTTTGTGTATAGGAAATTACTCTCCTTTTTTATGTGTTGGTGATATTTTATATAGCATACTAAATTAATGAAGATAAGAAGGAAACATCTATGTTACAGAAAAAGGTATAATTGGTTAATAAGGGTTTGTTTCTTCAATTTAATGTTGGTAGAAATTGTTTCTTGAGATTTTGAAAGGGTTTATGTGTCATTATGATTCTTATCTTAAGAAATAATAGTTAACTGAATCTCATAGATCTCTATTTCCCATTCATCCTAGCTGTACTAAGATGTATAGAGATATTTAGGAGTATTTCTTATAGAATGGATTGAAAAAAGGTATTGTTGACAACACATTGAAAATGATTGAAATTCTAGTAGGTTGAAGATGAATGAAAATTACTAAATGGGGTACTTCAATCTTTTATAATACCAGATTATAAATTGGTAAATATATCTAATGATTTCATGGTGGGACTACCAAATAAATCATGAGGTTAAAAGTGAAATTTGGGTTTTTGTTGATCGACTAAAAAAATAAGAACATTTATTTCCCACTCAGGATAATATATCTTTAGATATAATTTTATGGCTATATCATAATGGTATTGTCAGGTGACATGAAGTTCCACTCTATATGATATCTGACTATGATCCTAGGATCACTTCTAAATATTCAAAATGAAATTATATGTTTTTGGGAAAAAGAATTAAATTTCATCACAACCAATATTCCTTAGTAATATGAGAAATCAGAATGAAAAATTCATAACTAGGTGGACATGATTTGTAATTCATCAATTAATTATATATAAAATTGGTTTCATTATATTTCTTTAGCATTTTATTTTTATAATAATAGTTTTAAATCTAGAAAAAAGATAGAAACTTTTGAGGCATTATATAGAAAATAGTGTCAAACTTTAGAATTTTGGGTTGTGCTCGGTGAAGAGAATTTAATGGGATCAAAATTGGAAGTGTAAGAGGATGAGGAGGTGAAAATGATTCAAAAATATATGAGGTGTTCTCACTACATACATAAAAGTTATGCAGACGATTGGCCAAAAGAACTTTATTTCGAGGTAGGTGACAATGTTTTTCTTAAAATATCACTATGAAAAATTGTTATTCATTTTGGTATGAAGATAAATTTAAGTCCACTGTTCATTGAAACTTATAAAATCCTAGTTAATTTTAGAATAATTTCCTAATTAGAATCCATTCCTTTGTGTTTATCCCAGGTAATTGTTTTTTCTTATTTCAATTATAAGAATTTATTTTCAAGATTTTTCTCATGTTTTGATCCCTAAGGTAGTTCATTTGGAAGACAAACATTCATTTGAGGAAAAACCTATTCATATTTACAATCATATAGATAAATTATTGGATAAT
The DNA here is from genome assembly GCA_963277665.1 of Viscum album. Lineage (NCBI taxonomy): Eukaryota > Viridiplantae > Streptophyta > Magnoliopsida > Santalales > Viscaceae > Viscum > Viscum album. The sequence continues at coordinate 220,308,896 of OY728139.1, forward strand.
AAGGTAGTTCACTAGGTCATTGTTTTTTTTGAAAAACCCCATGGTTGAAGAACCAACATAGGAGTTAGAAAATGTTATAAGGGACATTTTCCCCTATTTTTTCAATCAGTGAATAATGTATGAGGATAAAATTTCAAATTGGGGCATAGAATGTGAAAAACCATGTTACTATATATTGATTTATTTTTTATGTTTATTTGTATTATTTAATTAAATAGTTAATTTTTTATTCTATGTAATACATAAAATAAATATATTTATTAAAAAAATTTATTATACAGATTTATTTACAGTATTATCATTAAAATAATAGAATTTTAATTTAAAAGGTAATAATTATATTTTTTTAATTCAAAATTTTAGTATTATCATGGGATGATATTTTGGGAATTTCCTAAAATAGTTAAATTCTTATTAAATAGTAAAAAATACAGTTTTAAAAAATATAGCATTTTGCTGATATCATCAAAAAATAATTATGATATAAATATTATTAAACTTATGGTAGGAAGAAATTATGATGATATAATTTAATATTGTACAGACATGATACATAATATGTAGATTATAATTATTTTCACTAGGAATATAAAAATCATTTTCAATGCCGACGTAGTGCTTACACAACATTTGAAAAGTAAAATTTATTACCTTATAGATTATAATTGAGTGATAAAAATAATTTTCATGATTTTTTAGTTACTTATTATGTATAATAGATTATTTTTATGGATAATTATAATTTTAGAGTTATATAACAAGAATATTATCTAAATTATTGTTCAATGCTTGCACAAGGAAAGAAAGGACCAATTATCAAATTAAGGACGTTCACTTGAAATTTATATTGTTAAATATACATAAGGAATGAATATAAAAGATTATATTGAACCTAACTAATTTATTTTTATCATATTTATTTATTTTATTTTTTGTAAAAAAATTAATTACTTTTAATGGTTATGAAACACTGACATAATGCATGTGCTAGGAGAAGAAAAATAAATAAAAATATTTGTTTTAATTTATAAGAAACATTAAATTGGAATTTTTTTTATCTAAATCATATTTTATGAGTAATGTTCAACCATAATACTCGTTTGGTTGAATTTTGGACCTTTTGATCTATGTCATTGACATTAGTCCCTTATATTATTTTATTTAAATGAAATCCAAACTATTGACACTGTGTTTTTTAATTAGTATATCTTTTTTACTATATAGTTTTATAGAAGTAATTATTGACCATAAATTGTTTCATGAAAAATAGAATATTTATATTCTATATAATATTCTTTTTTAATTTTTATAGAATAAATATATTCCTCAAATGTTTTCATAAGGATGATGCATTAATTACAAAAATTAATAGAAAAAAATAAAATATGAGATTAAAAATATGAAACTAAATACAATTTGAGATAATTATGATAATAAAAGAATTCTATAGATAAATATGACATGTCTATGATATAATAAAATAGTTTTTTTTGAATTTAATTGTTTTTATGTTTTTGAATTCATATTAAAGAATATTATTAAATTTGACCATAATGAAATCTCATGAATATATATTTTTATTAATTAATTTAAAAATAAAAAATATCTAAAAAGTTATAAAGGAGATAATATGTGGTTTAAAATGTACTTTCCTAATAATTTGAAGGATATTTTGAAGCATTTTTCCCTAAAATAGATATATTATATTTTAATATTTTATGAAATTACGAAAGTCCCCATAAACTCAATTATAAAATAGAAGCACTTTCTTAACTTAATTTAATCACCACGATCCTTCTATCTTGACCATCATGTAAAAAATAATTATTTCCACTTCCATATCCACTATCTAGTGGTTTTATTCTCACAAAAAGAAACCAATTCCATGTTCTATATGGGATCTTTCAAGGAGGCGATTTTGAAGTGGCGAGTTTTGTCAAATGAACCATCTCCATGTGGCAAATAAAAATGATATGTGGGACCATTTAAAATTATAGAGTTTGATGAATACCATATATTCTTATTTCTATAATACTATTACAATTTTAAAAGATATATACACATGTTAACCATACATGAAACCATGAAATGAACACTACTGAAAGGGGGAAATTGGCCTTTATTACTCAATAAAAAAGGAATAAATAAACTTAATAAAATTATAATATAGAAAATTTATGTGGAGAATATTATGAATTACATAATTAATAAATGTTATTCAATTATATATGATGTTAAATTAAATTGTATAACACATTAAAAAACAAGGTAAGTTACTTTCCTATAAAGATCATCTTCAATGTCACTTTTTACAAAATTCAAAATGAATGTTTTTAACTCATATTGAATGAGAGGATTTTATTGAATTCATAAATACTTACCGTTTTGAAGCCTCCATTACAAAATTACATGGTTATTTTCATATAAAATTTTATCTTTTTAATGTGTGCAGTATTATTTTAAAATTACTAATTTTATTCAAGGAATGTTTTTTTTATGAAAGTATTCATGTATTTTGATTATATTATGGTTCTAATTATTTATGATGGTGTGATGTTATATTATAAAATAAAGTATTGGTGGTTCTATGGTACCCATCTAATGAATTTTTTATGTTATAAGTTGACCAAAATAGTTATTATATTTGTAACTATGATGGTTACATCCATGTATAACTGTGATGGTTATTTTCTCATACATGTGAGTGTTACAAATCATATGGTATGCATGAAATTAAAAATAATAAGTATGCATGATAATAAATTATTCTCAACCTACCTAAAATTTTTCCATATTTTTGATATGTTTTATTGAAATCTCATCTTTTCACAAAGTACGATATATGTTACTCTTAAGGATGAGGTGTATACCTTTGTGAAAATGACTTCATGTTCTTATAAGTATTCATGAATTAATAGTTTATTTCCTTTTTTATGTTCTTTACTATGCTTTTATGATCATCCCATATTTCCAAATTCTTTTTATAATATTTATGTGAGACTATATATAAGGATGAGATCAATGGTAAAATTTTAAAGATTTATTATGAAGAGAGAACAACTTTTAATTTAATGAATTTTTTAAATCAAAAATGGATACTATGTATATGCACCCTCATGTTATGTTTGGGTTAAACATGTATGATTTATTTATAATTATCTATAACTATAAAAATAAAAGATCCTCAGAATTGTAATAATGCGACTTGTAGTTTAAAATTAAAAGTATATATAATGTTCAAGGTCGGGGCCTAATAATGGAAATCAGAATTATCCTAACATAGTTGACTCAAATATTCATGTAGATCTTGAGGATCATATGGATTTTCTACTTTTTGACAGATTCTTCAGGGTCATTCATTCTATAAAAATGTAGACTCTTTACATCGGTCTTTTAGTGTCTGAGCTGAAAATAGAGTTTTAGCTATAATATATGCTTATGTTCACTAAAGAGGGATACCCCTAGGTAGTCAAGTTTTTTATTGAGTTAATATAGATGATCTTAAAGAATATTAATATATCATAGTTAAGTGGGTGAAGGTTTCTATGAATATTATTTGTGGTCCATGAAATAATGAGTTAAAAATTATACAGTGTTCAAGGATGTAGGAGGAGTTTTCTTGGGAGGAATTTGAGGAGAAGATATTTACCCACTTTTATCTAAATAAGTTAAGTGATATGAAGGCTCATGAGTTCATGAATCCAAAAAGGAGGGAATTTCATATCTACACTATGCTTGATGCTTCACAGTCTTGTCGCAAATTTCACCCTGTGTAACTGCAGATGATATATTCAAGGAGAGATGTTTTTAGGATAGGGTTGTCTATGAGATCATGTTGGAGGTGATCATCATCCATCTGAGCATTTTTTAGGATATAATGGATCGGGAACTCATCATGGTTGGTAATCTAAGAGATGTCTCAAATATCAACCATTCTATTTCATCAGGTTGAACTGGGAGATCTTCATCTATTTTCAATAAGTATCTCTAAGATATTATTCACCAAGTAAATAGTGGGTAGAGCTATTCGGGTAGTAGGTATACACCTTAGAACTATGTTCTATTTAGTGATTTAATTGTGGAATGTTTGGTTAAAAGTGGTCCCGGTTTACATACCCCTCTTTGGAGTACTGTGTATTTGGAAGGATGTGCCACATGTGAAGGATTTTAGGGTAATGAAGCAACATATCATTGATAATGGTCCAAGAAAGGTAAATGAGTCTAAAAAGGACTCATCTACTCATCATGATATTTCTAGATAGAGTTACTTAGGATGATCATGTTAATGATGGAGATTTGGTACCCAAGTAGAGGAGAAAAATTATTAGGAAGAGGGAATAACATAAGGGATCTATATTGGAGTACAAAGTAGAGGGGCTAGTTAGATGCTTATTGTGAATACTAATCTAGCCAGTATTGATATAATACCTTTTACTATCAGAGGTATGGGTTGTATGTCCTCTGTTGTTTATTTCATTTTATACAAGAGTAACACATTTTATTTTAAACTCTTTTTTTAAAAAAAGTTTGTGATTTTTTTGAAATATTATATTGTGTTTTTCCATCAATACACTATTGGGATTGCAGTCAAATAATATAAAAAATTGAAAGGTTGTGTTCTACATAGATTGATGTTTAAAATTTATTTTGGGAATAATCTACACAAGAAATGATAAATTTTTAATTGATTCTTGGTATGGATTAGGTAGTTCTATAGTAGTCTCATAATTTCTATTACCGTAGGAAAATTAACTTTCTATCTATAGTAGGAGGAAACTATTCTTACTTGGGGTGAGTGGGATATTCAGGATGGTCATGCCAGACCAATTTATATTAGAATGGATTGTCTCATGAACCAGAAATAAATCCTAGTTCTAGATGATGGTAGAATGTAGAATGATTATTTTACACTAGTGGGAGAACATTTCATGATGTATTTTTAGATGAATTCTATGGGTTACATTCCAAGTGAGAGATAAATTTCATGATCGAGTTGGTGCTGAGAGTAGAATAAATTTCTGACCCACCATAGTGAATGAAACCAGTAGAGATCAAGGAGTTGAAATTTAAAATGGAATATCTAGAAGCTAAAGGTTACATATTTCATATTACATATCTATAGAGATCTGCAGTTCTTTTGTCCAAAAATGTTGATGTGACTATTCGATTATGTATGGGTTATTGAATATTGAACTAGATGATGGTATATAATCAGTATCCCCACAATCATATTTATGATATATTTAACCATTATAGAGTTTTTAAGATATTATCTAAGACTTATTTTAGATCTAGATTCCCAAAATTCAGGTTTAAACCATCATAATTACCTCAAAATTCAGTTAGGAGAAGGTATGGATTTTATGATTTCGTAGTGATGTTTTTTGGTTTGAAAAACAAACTAAATGTATTCCTGGCCTTAATTAATAGGATATTTCATCATTGTCCAAACCAGTCTATGGTGGTTTTTGTTGATGACATCTTAGTGTACTCCTCATATGAATATGATCATCCGAAACATCTTGACATCATCTTTAATATGTTGAGAGAGAATCGAATTTATTCTATGCTAACTAAATGAAATTCCTAGATTGATAAAATGAACATCATAGGACATGTCATATAAGAGGTAAGAGTGTTGGTAAACCCTGAGAAGGTTTCGATTATAGTTACTTTGGAGTGTCCTGAGACTATATTCTAGTTTCAAAGCTTCATTTATTATTCATATTAATATTAGTGTTTCATATAGGACTTCTACCATCTACAAACACCATTGTCTAAGATGACTAAGAAGGGGGTGAAGTTTGTTTGATAGATCCTTATGATAAATATTTATATTAGATGAAAGGTAGGATGAACTCAGCACATGTTCTCAAATTAATCATACTAATTTAATCAAATACCATATACTGTGATACATCCAGAGATGGTCTCGAAGCAGTTATAATGTAGGAAAAATGAGTGGTTGCTTATATATCCTGACTGTTGATATAGTATGAGAGGAATTATCATAGTCATAATCTTGATTTGGTGGAAGTGACACATGCCCTGAGATGTTGGAGAAATTATCTTATTTGTGGGAGGGTTATGGTTATGATATATCAAAAGTGATTAATCTAGATATTTCCTGAGTGGGACCTGAACCTTCAGTAGAGGAGGTGGTCTGACTATCTAAAGCCTATTGACATTGAGATGGATTATACATTGGGTAAGGGAAACATCATTTTCAATTCCATAAGATTTAATAAACAGAAAGATGCAGTGCATGAGTCATGTGATGAGTGGTAGAATGTGAAACTCTTTAAAGACATGCATGTAGATGTTCTAGGGGCCTAGGAAAAAATATATCTAACTTTAATAGATTTTATACCATTGCCTTTGGACCTGATCAAGACATAATAGTTATTTGATCCAAATAGATTAGTTTTGAGAGAAATGATATATGTTAGGGAGACACCATTAGGATGGTATCTTAGTAGTTACAATTCTATTATTTTATATGGCACAATAAGGGTTCAAATAGTATTATGTGTGTTGATTATGAGATAGTTTCATGATTCAAGATGGGAAGTAAATATTTCTTGGAAAAATATGGATCATCATCTCCATATATAATACTGATTGTTAAGAATGAGGAAGGATGTTTTAGAATTTGTTCGAATATGTTTCAGATCTTAGTAGGTGGAAGCCGAGCATCAAAGGATATATAGTTTATTTCAGCATTTGATAATTCCTAAGTGGAAATGGGATGATGTAACTATGGATTTCTTGATAGGATTAGCTAGGATGCTCTATAATAATGATGTAGTATGGGTGATCATGGATAGACTAATGTAGGTATCCCACTTATTTATGATTAGGGAGACCTTTAACATTATTAATATGGGTATTCCATATGCTTGTGTGTTAATTTCGCTGCACAGTGTTATGGGGATAATTGTTTCTGATAGAGATCCTCATTTCAAAGCTTAGTTCTGGATGAGTCTTCAAAAGGATACGTGATCATATTTCCATTTGGGAAAAGACTATAATCCTATGAATGATAGTCAATATGAGTAGGCTATTTAGGTTCTTTAGGATATGTTATGATCTTGTGTTTTGTATTTTTGTGGCTAATGGAAGAAACATTTGAAACTTATAACACCTTCTAGAAATCAATCAAGATGGAACATTTCATGGATTTATATGGATAGTTATAACATTCACCATTTCTTGGACAGAGGATGATGAATCAGTTATTTTTTGGCCTAGTTTTATGTTGGAGACTTATGATAAGGTTCATATAAACATGTTCTAGTTGGTGACAATGAATAGTAGGAATAAATCCTTCGCTAACCATCAGAGACAACCTATGGAGTTCTAGGTTTGACATCATGTTTTCCATCAGGAGTCTCCTAGGTTGAGGAAATGCTATTTCATGATATAGGGAAATCTAGAACCCTGGTTTTTTGGTCTTTTTGAGAGATTAGATATGGTCACTCCAATAGTATACCAACTATACCTTCCAAAGAGAAATAGTTACCTGAACAATGTGTTTCACAAGTTGCATCTTTAGAGATATTATCCTGACTATTTTGATGTGGTAGATGTCAAAAACATTGAACTTTTTTTTGATGTGTCAGTTTAGGAGAATGTGACAATGATTGGGGAATGTAGTGAGAATTATTGTTTGGGTATGATTATATATTCGGATCCATTGTAGTGGAATCATGGGTGTGTTTAGGAGGAGACCTAGGAGAGGGAGTTTGTTATAGGATCATATTGTCTAGATTTATTCACTGAGACCCTACAATTAATCTTGAAGTATCTTAGAGAGGACCTAATATATTATGGGGAGGTTCTAAGATATCATCTTTTTCCATAAATTTTTTTAATTGTGTTTTTAATTCAGAAAATTTAATTGGTGTTTCCATTATCCCTAAACCATGACAGTTGTGTCTTGTTTAGAGGCAAAGATCCTTTGTTAGCAAAAATGATATAATTTCTAGGTATGTATTATTATTTTAATTTGTAGAGTCTAGGTATTAAGGTTTTTAATGGGATTATTAGGGATTCATGGGAGTTTGGAAGGCATTATTGGTGGATTAATAACTTTCCTAGTAGTTGGTCAAAAAACTATTCGTTGGTAAATTATACAATATATATATCTTACATGACGTAAAACTAGCACTATACAACAGCCATGAACTAGTTCATGATGTTAAATGGTTATAGATCATGAACCTAATTCAACTTTTGAAAATATCAATAAGGAAAATTATAACATGGGGTGATATGTTTTGTGATGTAACAAAAAAATGATAAATACCTAATGTAAAAGTATTAGATTCATTTTATTCCTCAGAAAAAGAATTTTTAACTGGGAAGAGAATGTTATTATTTTTATCCCTTCAGTACAACACTCCTCTATCATCCCTCAGATAATTTATGGGTGATTTTGGACTCTCTTTCTCCATTTCAGATGTCTTGATTACACATCTAATCCCTAGTGAGCTTCATTTATCTGTTTCCCCTATATTCTCTCATTTCACTCCGTTGTTGCGGTGAAAATATCTTAACCTCAATTTTTTGGGTTTTTATCATCAATCACTGTAATCTAGGTTCCATTTAGTGATCTTCATCACCTCTATTATTGATGGTTATTCTAGTTTGAATAATTTCTTAATCACTAGATAATGGTAGGCAGTCTAAACTTGAACCTATTTTATGCTTTATTTTTTAGTATGTTATGTATTGTGTTTTCACAAACATGAGTGTAACACCCTGAGTTTTATAGACATTTTTTTCAAATAAATTAAATCTTAATTTATTTATTGAAAATAACTAAGTAAAAAATTCATTTCATATAGATTGGAATAATAATACATTACACAAAACATTGAGTTGGTGTACATTACACAGAACAATGACCTGGCATATGTTACATGCAACATCAACGTTTATATGAAACATAATTTTATTGCTATAATTCTTTAAATAAGGTAACTATAACCTACCCATTAAAAATAGTAATATTAATAGTAATAACTAATTTTAAAATATTTTTTTATGATTTTATATTAATAAATCATATTGATAATATGAGACATAATGTTAGGTATTGTATTTATATGATAAAAAATATTATTTTCTCAAATAAACTACTTTTCATGTCCTTTTGTAAAAAACAATTAAATTGATTTTTGACATATTTAAAAATTGAATTTAATAAAATGAACATAATTTTTGAGATTATAATGTATAAATTATCTTAGTTTTATTTAATTGGATTAATCTTTGAAAAACCATTTTTTGATGAGTAGTGACAAATACCAGATTTTAATTCAAAAAAACTTTTTCATTTAATTTACATATAAGGAAAAATTATATTAATTTTGTTTAAAAGCTATATTAGATTATATTTTTTTATCAATTAATCCAATTTATGTAATTGGAACCAATTTCACCATCAATTTGGATATAAAAACGTAGAATACTTTTGAAACTTTTTACTATAAAACAAACATTGTCGACCCGAGTGCGAGATTATTTTCAAATGCATTTCTACCATGTCTATGATTGTAATTTAGAAAAATGGATTGTATATTTTTAATTAGAATGATTAATAATATTTAAATTATTATAAGTTCAACAAAGTTTTTCGCCAAAAGTATTATTGAAAGTAAATAAAATTAATTACATCGATTAAGGTAAAATTATGGTTATATATGGAATAAACCATATATTTTAGACTCAAAACCGCATAAAAACATGTCTAAAACCCATTTCCCATATTATTAGGCCTTGAAAAATCCAATATTTATATGTTTGGTTTGGTATGAATTTTTTTACATAAAAATGTGGGTACAACTAAATTGTTTTCAAAAATACCATGTGAGTGCTTTAGCTTCCCTATAATAGGATACCACCTCTCTCTCTTCTTCACACCTCTAAAACAACATAGTTTTTTCCAAGATATTCCAAATAAACTTACCAAAATCCCTACCTTCCACTTTTACACCTTTATTTGGGCATAAAGTCTTCCATGGGATCATTTTGGTAGAAAATAAAAGGTGTTACCCGATTAAGCGAAAACACCTTCTCTCAGGCGAATTTCTTTTATTTCCTTTCTACACCATCCACTCTCTTTATTCCATTGTTATATAAAAAAACCATTATCTTAAATATAATATGATTTTTTTATTCTAATGGTAATAACTACACTTATACCTACCTCTATCTAATTGGTAATGAACATACTTTTTATGTTTATGGTGAACTACTGACTCACTAAATGCCGATTGTTCATTTTTTACTTTACTTCCTCTAATGGTGGAAATTATGATGGAAACTATGTTTACATATGTATTATGTTATATTTATTATGTATTTATTATTATCTATTACTTTTATAGAACATATATTATTTACTTTCTATTTGGTTTAAATACGATAATTTCATTTGAGGAAGTGTCGACTACCACCTCTCAAAGCAATGTTATTCATCCACAAACAACATGGAATGTAGTAGGGTAGGGTTTAATAAAATTACATGATATATATATATATATATATATAATTATAATTATAATTTAATGATATTATATAAATATATACATATTTGTCTTTTTCTTTCTTTCTTTCAATACGATAATGAAAAAAACAACGTTCATGCATACTTATGGATTACCGTCTCCATAAACGGTGAATTCTATAATGTAATTAAATTTCTATATATAATAATAATAAAAATATACTTTATATACATGATATTTATATCATGTTTTAAATTCAGGAATCATTATATATATATAAGGACCAATGATATAACAAATTAAGACACATGTAAAGAAAAAAGAGAATATTATCTAATGTGGAACCTTAGCATTGGATGACTAAAAAGTGAGTAATATATAGTTGTAATCAAAAAATATATGGTATTAGATATAATAATATGGTTATGTATAATTTTATACTAAATTTATATATATTATAATTGTTTTTCAATGAGTACGATGAGAGTCAATACACAAGGTAAGGGAATTTTAACTCGGTTTTTATTTCCATGAGATACATGATTTATTCAACATAGATTATTTTTGTGTGGTGTGTATACTAACCACAGATTAATTCAATGACTATTATACTTCAATTTAGTGTTTTATAAATATCTATTATATGATCGTTATTTCATGGGGTTTATGTTTCAAAATATACCAAATCAGTAAAATAGTTTTGTCTCAATTTTACTTCATTGAGACTCATGTTTTGGTATGAACCCAAATTATTTTTTGAGGTGTTAATAATTCCATTTTACATGTTATATCATGAATATAATACATTTCATGATATTTTATGATTCATGTAATTTTATTTTCCTACATGTAGAGTATGATTACAAGTTACCAACGGATAGGATCTTATTGAAAAAATCTCATCACATTTCCTAACTATTTATGTTTATGAATTATATGATGAAATTTTATGAAACATCTCTCAAAAAAATTCATTAATTTAATTAATTTTTTTTATTCATAACATAATCATGTTTTGGTACCATTTTTATACTATTTGGTAAATAATATGTTTATAAAAGTGTTTTTATAAAATCCTAAAATTTCCCTCTATTTGGTTGGAAATATGCGTTTCTTCAAAACCATGATTTATAAAAATGGATTCTATTAATATTGTTCTATTCTCACATAATAATTAAAATACATTTTTCCATTTTTTATTTTACCAATGTATCAAAAGGAATCATCATTTTTTATTCCGAACAAGGCATTTTTAAAAGTTTTACCATGAAAAAGGAATGTTCTTTTTACCTTATATAGAATGTACCAATTTACCCAAAACAATTTTATTAAAGATTACTTTTCATGTTTAAAATATCATTTTAATGATATTTTTTCAAAAAATATTTTCTAATAATTTGTTTTTAAAGCATTTTCTTAAGTTTTTAAAGTATTTTTCATGGAATTTGTTTTTGAAATGGTTTTTAAGATTCTTTTATAAGTTTTTGAGGATTTTTTTAAAATGTTTTCAAATATAAATTTATAAATTTTCTAGGAAAATAATTTTCAAAATATTTTGAAGATTATTTTATATTTCTTCATGGGAAATTATTTTTGAAACATTTTTAGAGTTTCTTTAATGTTTTAAATGAATTTTCAAAGAAATGGTTTTCAGAATGTTTTCATGCTTTCATTATAAGTTTTCAAAGTATTTTCCAAGAAAATGGTTTTCAAAATATTTTCTATATTCCTTAATTATATTTCAAGAAAAATGTTTCCAAAATGTTTGAAATATTTCTTTATATGTTTTCAAATTATTTTCAATAAAATAGTTTGGAAAATAGTATCAATCATATTTTATAAATTTTCTTGTAAAATAGTTTTCAAAATGTTTTATGAATTCAAAAATTAATTTTTCATGAAGAGAAGATATTTTACACAAGAAATATTTTCAAAATATATTTCTATGTAATTTTCCATATATGATGACATCTATTAATGTTACTCATTCCATTCAAGTAAATGATCCATGTTTTCCATTCAGATTATTTCTTGAATGGTTTATGTTTGATGGAATTATAATTATAACACTCGTATATCTTCAAAGGGTATCTTCTTTTGAAACCCACTTCTTTTCATGGATGATTTTTACGTTGAAATTATTATGAAACCTATATTTTCCAATGGTTATGATATGATTACATGTTCATGATACCTGTTTCATTTCATGGGTTATGATATGATTATTTATGATCTCGTAGACCATTTAAGTTTGATTTCATTAAGATATTGGCGGTACCAATATCTTCCTCCAATGCATTGGGTAAAAATTTATATAACATGGGATAGTCTAAGATGGTCTTGGGAATGAACCTTGACTACTAACATGGACATGGGAGTGAACCAAGACTACCAAGATAGTATGTATAGTGAAATAATACTACTAATATGGCCATGATAGTGAACTACGACTATTAAAATGGTATGGGGAGTGAACCTATACTACCAATATAGTCTTGGTAGAGATACCTTGGATAATATAGAAACCATATTATATATTCTTATGTATCTATGAAAATTCCATGTTTTATTCTTATGTTATGTTTTCATGGATTATGGTCTTTATTTCCTTATGGTTTATGATCTGTTAATATTTATGTAATTATTCATGTATATGATATTTGAGATGAAGGGAATGATATAATATTTTCTTGATCATTTTATCATAACCTTATTCATAATATTATACTTACATATCTCCCTTCTATACTATTATTGAAAATTTGAGCTTATCCCATTTTATGTTTTGTTCCCCAGGTCATGAAGATATGTATTATATTTGATGTGTCTAAGAAATGTTATTATGAAGAAGAACCTAGTGGGAGAAAATATTTCTCACTTATGTATCAATATTTATGTTTGCATGTCTCCAAATGCACTATACTAGTACATTCTTTAGACATCTATTTTGGTAATGTTTTAAGTATTCCAAAATTGTTATGTAATGTTAATGTATGAAATTTTAGGGTATCTATAGTTGGTATCAAAGCAAAGGTTTAGTTAACCATTAGAAAATTGGATTCTAAATCTTTAGTGGGGTATACTGAAAAAATTCTAAGTATAGTTCTTGGGATTTCTCTAAGGATAATAATAAGAATGAGTTTGAGTTTTTTAAAATGTCTTGGAATTTATTTAAAGGATATAGTTAGTGGTTTCCTAGTAATTAATCCATTTATAGATACTACAAGTTATTGTGGATCTGGAATAGATATACCTAGGGGTAACAACTCTGACATGATGTTTAGGGCCTGACTTGGGGAAATCTAGTACATGATAATGGGCCTTGTTTCACACTTTCTTAGACATTCCTAATGGATATGATTTGGGAATTCAAAAACTCATCACAAACCATCCTGAAGTATTTAAATATAAGTTGTCTATTAATAAAATATAATGAACTGAGGGTGTCATTTATTAAGGACGGTGTCATGATTTAAGCATCCTAGAAGTAATTTATTTCATGAATATAATGTTTTATGCTATGATAATTAATGATCACAATATGATTATGGTTTTAGTTAATGGAATGAACCAAAAGAAACTGGATTAACATTTAATGTGATGGATTAATTTCAAATGAGAATTCAAGTGGGATGATCACAAGGGTGAAAGATGTTGTGATATTGCCTAATTATTTTTTACAGAACATGATTAAAAATGTGTACCTTGGAAAACTATCGAACTCTACAGGGAATAGAAAGAATTATTTTTCTGAGAGTTCAGGTAATGAAGACCATAGAAGAAAGAGGATTGAGTGTCTTTTGGGTAATAAATGTGGAAAGAATCACATAACTTAATGTCTTATAGGAATAAAAAGATGTTTTGACTTTGAAAACCAATGACACAAAGCATGTGAGTAAAATGGAAAAAATAAAGTGTTAGATTAATGAAATTGATGAGAATATTTGATTCCCTATGACACCGTTAAATTTATGTATTTTAAGAGTGGAATAATCATTCATTATGAAACTCTATGTCCCAAGAGGAATAATTATGAAGAGAATCATCAAGGTTGTGTGGGTAATGGTTACATTATAAATGATAAAGAGACTAAATATAAAATGTGAAAGCAAAGAGGTATTATTTAATAGGATTAGGTTCCCTTGTTAATGGATTAAGGAAGATGTAATAAATGTTTTATGTTTTATGTTTCAAAAATTATGGAAGGTGAAATATATAAGGAATTTCTAGTTTATGTTGTTTTTTCAAATGATTTTCAAAAATATATTAAATAGATATGATGCAATAGAAAATTTATTTAATGGAAATATGTTGTCCACAAAAAACACATTATTTAAGGGAAGATAACCCCTAATATGTTATGTATGTTATGATAATGTTTTTTGGATAATGATATGTCAGATATCCGCAAATTTGATGGTACATATCAGCTTGGAACTAATTAAAGACATGTTTAAAAATAGTTTATGTTATTATGGACTATTTTTACAATTTTTTTATTGAATATATCCATTAATATATATAAATAATAAGAATTAGTTTTTTACAAAAGTATTTATGCTAATTTAGTTTATTACCATGTTTCAAGAGAATATGTGGTGAGGGTATTAACATGTTTGTGATGTTAAAACCAAGAGATACTTTGTGATATATGGGGGAACCAATTTTAAGATGACTTTAGGGATTTAATTCTAATGTCTTGGATTTTCTTCTTTTATAGGGGTTATAAGGTTAACCATTCATGAAAATTTTATATTAAACATTGAAGGACTATTTATGTATTGATAATTTATAGAAAACCTTGTTTAAAATTTTATTTAGTGATTAACCTTATTTCAACGATGTCCATAATATTTTTTAGATTATATTAATATGATTTTAGAAATGTAAATAATGTTTTTGGGGTGATAACTAATCATTTCTTGTAGGGATATGAGTCTTGAACCCATGAATGAAGTATAATAAGTGTTTCATGCCAACCACCGCACTACGTGATTTTCTGGTTAATGTATAATTATTTTTGATGAATAATTATTTATGATGAAATATTAGTGTTAATATTTATGTTTATAGATCAATATATTAAAAGTTTCTATTTTTACATATAGTTATAGATAAAGAGTTATTCTTTTCATTATGTTATGGGACATAAGATATTCTAAAAGTGTATTTTTGCACTTCAGGCTTCAAAGTTAATTTATGGAAATCCATTACATGAAGTAATGGATGAACTAGAAATTTTTAAAAGAAAAACTAAATAATAATTTTTTTTATAGAAATATATCATGTAAATATATTTCCTTATGTTCTCGTCCAGTAAAAGAATTTCTCAATGATATAAAAATGATAAAAAATGCTGTTATTATACCTTAATTTTTATTGAACCAATGACCTTATAAATCATTTTATATTTTTTAATTTGTTACCCTAAAAGTTTCTTTGATCATTAATTTGTTTTTAATTAATGACCTAAATCACTCCCTATAAATATATACGCTTCTCCTACATGTCCAATCTTCACCCCAACATATGTTCTCTTATGTGGAAACATAATTATATGTCACATTAGGTAACCTTTATGGTTCCAAATTTTCCCTTTTAATAGAGGTTTTAGTATCCATTTTTACGATGTGGGTTTATATGAATGAAATATTCATTTATTAAACCATTGATAACCCAGATGAATTTTGATGGTGAATTTCATTTGAAGGGGGTGGGGTAGAATGTTTTACCACAAGTTTTATGGTACTTATTTTAAATATATTATATTTTCATTTATTTCATGAAATTTAAAATGTCAAAAATTCCATTCACATGGAACGTACAAGTCATACATTACACCAAACATCGAATTGGTGCATGTTAAACTGAACAATGACTTGGCATATGTTAAACACAACACCGATGTTTCATTGAAACATCATTTTATTCTTATAATTTTTAAATGAAATAATTATAACTTAGAAATTTAAATTATTAATATTAATATTAATAACTACTTTTAAAGTATTTTTTATAATGATTATATATATAACATATTTATAAGAAAAGATATAATTTTTGGTAAAGTCTTTATATGTTTAAAAATAATATTTTCTCAAATAAACTACACTTCATATCCTTTGAAATAATATAAAATTATTTTAGACACATTCAGATAGTGGATTTGATAATAATAAACTCTTTTTTAAATTTATAATCATGAATTTATCTTAGGGTGAATTTATGGGATTTTTCTGAGAAACATCATTTTTGGATGAATAATGAAAAATATTGGATTTTAATTATAAATGATTTTTTCATAAAATTTATTTATAAGGAAAAATTATATATTAATTTAGATTATAAGTTTAATAATATAATATTTTTATCAATTAATAAAATTTATGTAATTGGAACCAATTTCAAATTAAAATTGAATATAAGAACATAGTAACCTTTTGATAATTTTTAAATTTAAAACCCTCATTATAGATCCAACTACAAGATTACTTTTAAACGAATTTATGCCACTTCTGTAATTAGAATTTAGAGAAAGGGATTAAAAAATTGGAATCATAATAATTTATAATTTCTAATATGGTCATATTATTTTTGTGAAAAAATTTATTAATGAAATTTATTAAAATTAATTATATTGATTAAGGTAAAATTAAGCTTAACTAAGAACTAATCCTTAAATTTAAGACCCAAAATGATATAGAAAGTCCAAAAAACCCATTTTATGACAATTATTATACCATTAAACTTCCATTATATAGTTTATTTTTTATGACTTTTGTTATATAAATACATGGGTACACCAAAATTGTGTTAAGATATACCATGTGAGTTTTTTCCTTCCCTATAAAAGGCAACCACCTCTTTCTATTATTCATAAATCTAAAACCACACAGGATAGGTAAATATCTTCCCAAAACTCTTCCCAAAATCCATACCTTTCCCATTTAAGCCTCCCTTTTTGATGAAAGTATTCCAAGGAAGCCTTTTGACACAAACCAAAAGAAGTTACTCGATTAAGATGTAACACCTTCACTCAAGATACTTCCTTTTATTTTCCATCTCCAACCCATCTAGTATCATAATTATATGATTATATAAAAACAATAAGTAAATTAAATTTACTAGGATGTTTTTAGGCTAAGGTTTTTACCTTCACTTACACACAAATACATCTAATAGGTAATGAACATGCAATTATGTGTTTGGGAAACTACTGCCTCACTAAATAATGATTGTACGTATTTCTTTTACTACCTCTTATGGTGGAGATTATGATGGAAAATCTGTTTATATATGTATTATGTTATATTTTTATGTCTTTATTATTATTTTTTCTTTTTACAAAATAATTTTTTACTTTTCATTTGGTGTAAATATGATAATCTTGTTTGAGGAAGTGTGGACTACCGCCCCTCAAAGTGATGTGATCTGTTCACACACTACATGGAATGTATTAAGGATGAGTTTAGTGAAAATATATTACATATATAAAATTATAATTCTAATTTATGATATTATATACATATATACATTTGAGAGAATTTTTTTCTTTCTTTCAATAAGACAATAAAAATTGAAACAAATTTCATGAATACATACGACTTACCATCTCCATAAATGGTGTATTCCATTTCATAGTTAAAATTTTATAGATTATTTTAATAAAAATATAATATATATAAATGATATTTATATCATCTATTACATTCTATAATCATTATATAAGTATAATTATGAACGATATAAAAAATTAAGACACAAGCGAAGAACAAAGGGAATATTATTTGAAGTAAAATATTAACATAAGATGATTAACAAAAAGGTAATATAAGGTTTCAATAAAACAATATATGGTATTTGATATAATAATTTGGTTCTTTAAAAAATTTATAATTAATTTATATTTATTATACATGTTGTTTTAATGAGTATAACGAGAGTCAAGAGACAAGGTAAGGGGGTTTGATCTCCCTTTTAATTTCTGTGAGATATATTATTTATTCACCACCGACTACTTTGTGGTCTGTATAATTACTATGAATGTATTAAATGATTCTTATATATAACATTATGTATATTCATATATCCATTAATTGATATTTATTTCACGGTGTTTAATTTTTAAAATATACCAAATTGGTAAAATAGTTTTATCTCAATTTTCCTTCTTTGAAACATCTAAATTCTATTTTGAGGTGTTAATAATTCCATTTTACATGTTATATCATGGTTTCCATAATATGGATGTTATTTTATATTAATTTAATTCTATTTTCATACTTGTAATGTATGATCACATGTTACCAAGTTCAAAGAGATTATTTAAAGAATCCCATCACTTTTTGAGATTGTTTATGTTTAAGATTTCATCGATGTAATCTTATAATGAATATCTCAAGAAAATTCATGAATATTCTTATCCTAGGTATATTAATAATATAATCATTTATTGGTACCATTTTTATTCTCTTTATTAATAATATGTAATGAAATTGTTTTTAATAAATCTCAATTTTACCCTCTCTTTAGTCAGAAATATGTGTCTTTTTAAAACCAAGTTTTCTAAAAAGGGATTCCAAGAATATTATACTATTATACTACAATATTTAAAATAAATTGTCTTCATTTTTATCTATTAAAAACATTTTAAAATTAATATTAATATCTATTTATGAATAAGTAATTTTTTATCTTTTTATCATGCAAAATGAATTTTCTTCTTACCACATAAAACATATATAGATTTACGCACCATCATTTCTGTGAATATTATCTTGTATTTTTAAACGATTAATTTTCAATATATTGTTTTTAAAAAATATTTTGAAATAAATATTTCTAAAAAATATTCATATGCTTTAAATTTATTTTTCTAGGAATGTGTTTTTAAAAATGTTTTTATAATTATTTTATAAATTTTTACTGAATATTTCCTTCAAAATGTTTTTAATTATTATTTTATAAGTGTTGAAGGAAAATTTTTTTAAAAAATATTTCATGATTTCTTTATACGTTTTCAACATATTTTCAAAGACAATAGTACTCAAATTTATTTGAATATTTCTTTATATGTTGTCAAAGTATTTTGAATGAAAATTATTTCCAAAATGATTTCATGATTCTTTCAATAGTTTTCAATTAAATGGTGTTCCAAAAGTTTTAATTATTTGTTTATAATATTTCAATGTATTTTCAACAAAATATTTTTCAAAACGTTTTCATTATTATTTTATAACATTTAAAGAAAAATTGTTTTCAAAAGGTATTATGATTTTAAAAAATAATGTTTCTTGATGATTTGATATTTTACTCAAGAAATATTTTAAAAATATATTTCAATGTTATTTTCTGTCTAAAATGATATCTGTTGATGTTACTCATGAAATTTTAGGAAATTATCCAAATTTTATTCTCATATTATTTCATTAATGGTTAATTTTTTATGGAATGATAATTTTAAAACCCTTTTATCTTCCAAAAGTTATATGCTTTTGACACCCACTTATTTTCACTTGTTATGTTTATAATGAAATGATTTTGAAACCTGTATTTTTACATAGGTTATGATATGAATACAAGTTTATTGTGCCCATTTCATTTCATGGGATATGATTTGATTATTTATGATCTTATAGAACTTTTATGTTTGATTTCATTATGATAAGGGTGGTACATATTTCTACCTCTAATTCATTAGTTAATATTTATATATAATGAGATATGAATATGTTATTGGTAACGATCCTTGCCTTCTAGAAAGACTAAGGGAGTGAACCATGACTACCAATATGTTATGAGGAGTGAACTTATGCTACTAAAATATCCATGGGACTTAACCATGACAACCAAGATAGTAGGGGGATTGAACCATGACTAAAATGATGGAATGGGGAGGGAACCTATACTACCAAGACTATCTTTGTAGTAATTCCTTGGCTAATATGGATATCAAATTACATATGATTATGTGTCTTCCATAATTCCATGTTTTATTCATATTTTATGATTTTATGGATTATGTTTTTATTCAATTATGATTCACGCCTTATGAACATCCAATATTTGTGCCACGATTCATGTATATTTTATTTGATATAGAGTGTATAATCTTATACATTCATGATATTGTTCTTATACCCATTTTCTCTTAATTATTCATATATATATATATATATCTCCCTTGTTTACCCTAACTAATTAATTGATATCCCGCTATTTATGTTTCCATCCCCATGTTATGAAGATATTTATTATGTTTGATGTGTCTAAAAAGGGATCTAGTCACGATGAACCTAGTGGGAGATAATGTATCCCACTTATGTATCAGTGTTTATGTTTCCATGTTTCCAAAGGCACTGGACTAGTACAGTGTTTGGGTGTCTATTTTAGTAATTTTTTAAGTATTATAAAAATGTTATGTAATGTTAATATAGGAAAATATATGGTTTCTATAATAAGGTGAATGTTAATAAATTTAATAATAAACGTTGATAAATTATGGATTGGATTATTCATTAGATTAATTTGGATCTAATTGAAAATTTCTTAGATTATGGATACCCATTGGTTAAGAGAACCCTTGAATAATATTGAATTGAATAAAGAATTAATGTGCCTTTATCTTGGCATTAATTATAGGTTATTTATTTATTTAGAATCACTCAATTAATATCTTCGGTGCTTTCAATATGGATGATGAAAAATTGAGATTAAAATGAAAGATAAAATTTAAAGGAAATTTTTAATATTAATAATTATCCATTGATACTTATGATGTGATATTGTGATATATTTTTTGTTATATCATGTGGTGTTATTTATTCTATAATTCTTATATTGAGAAGGCTCTCCCAGAACAAATATGTAATGATTTTTTTGAGAGTGATGTACTTAGCCCCATGTAGTAAATCTCATATTGAGTGGGATATTCCCTATACGATGTTCTAAGGATTATATTGTGTCTGATCTACCAAATCTCTATATTTAATGCTTATATTTAGCATAATTATCCTAGTCCAATACAGAAATGATTATATATTGGGATTGGTTCTTATTTGTGTGACTTTACTATGGAATATGGTTTGGTTGTCCTAGTTTTGTTTCTTGAACATAGATATTTAAGAATGGGTTTGAATAAGGTTGATTCTTATAATTTATTAATTTAATAATTAATATATCTGTAAATTACTTATTTATTATAGTAATGATCATATTGTTTTTATTTATATGTGATGGTTTTGACCTTCTGAGTTTTACTCACACCCTATTTTTGAATTTTTTTGGTACTGAATGATATTATATGGATGAAGCTTTCGAAAATAGAAAGGGTCCTTATTGATATTTTTGTTTGTTGTCTAATGAGCTAGAGTTTAGAGATTGGACCAACATGGGTTTCGAGATTGGGGTATTTTAAGATTATATTTTGTCAGGTTATTCTTTATTGGTATTTGTTTTATTTTGAAATTAGGTACATATAAAATTATCATTAGATGTATTACTTATATTTTATGTATTTATTTATCCTTTTTCTTTCCGGTTGTATGATATATGGTTTTCACTATTAATAATTACTCTAATATTACTATTATTACTTTATTATTCCCTAATTTTAAAACTCTATACCAGGTGGTATAGTCTCCCCACTATATTCATCACACCCATTATAATAGTTGGTAGCCTCTAAAATTCTAGGATTCATGCTTTAAGTCTCATAACCAAAAATTTTGGCCACATGAGAGTGTTCCAGATTGGGGGACGTTGCATTTATATTTTAAGAGAATTAGGAAATAGTATTACGTAATCTAGATTTATATCGGGTTGAAACATCATAATAAATAGTTACCAATGACCATAACATGCATAAAACAAATAAAAGTACTATTTCTTCCATTAATGTATAAAAATACTATTTAAAACATGAAGTCAAATTTTTGTGATATTGATATGTCCCTTTAAATTAAAATAAAATTTTCAAAACAAAAAATCATACAACAAATAAAAGTAGGGTTTTTATATGAATAAAAAATATAATGTTATAAAAGAATCCAAATATAAAATAATTCTTATGATAATAGTAAAATTTATAGATTTCATATACGTTAAAATAGAATATTCATTTTTCCTTTTATAAAGAAAGTCAAAATTTTCTATAAAACTTTTTATTTTCAAAACCTCTGTAAAAAATTAAAAAGACTAATTTTTAATTCATGCTTATCCATATAACATATCAATTAAATTATTTAATAAAAAATTTCATAGAAAAAAACAATAATAAAAATCCTTATAAAAACTTAAAATGATATTTTTAATGTAAAGGGTCCCTTACCTCAAGTCAGACACATTTAATATGTTCTTAATATTTCTGAATAATTAACTTATGTTAAATATTAAATTTCTTAATAAAATTATTTAAGTTAATTATTTATTGTTTTTATTATTAACGTTTTATATAAAATTAGTTATTCAGTTATATTCACATCAACATTTTTATGATATTCAGTTCTTTTGTCCAAAAATGAATTTGGTAAATTTACTACATCCACAGAGTTAATAATTCCATAATATCCATAATAATAATCATAACATAAATATTTATTTTATATATTAATTATTGTTTTATAATTGACCATGAATAATTTTTATCAAAAATAAATTATATTAAAATCATAAATATTTTAGGTTGAACGTACATAGGAGTAACATTTCAAATTTTCGACAAACATGCCTGAAAAAGTTAAAATTATTTAATATTTATAGAATTATTATTATATAATTAATATTATATTATCACTATATATACATTATATATTTCATCTATGTGATCTGGGGATGAAAAACAAATCACATCATTTTCTAGATGTAGTAATCATGACATATGCATAAACAAAATTATCAATTTTAAATGGATAAAAATGTTATGAAATAGATGACGTATTATATATATATATAATTATAAATACATAATTAATAACCTATATATATAAATTAAATCCATAATTATAATCATACATCAATGATGGTGATGGAAAACTAATTACAATAGTTTAGAGGGCAATAATCTTAAGTACACAAGAACAATTGTTTTATTTCACATTTGATAGATGAGGTGATGGATATAGGTTATTCAACTCACATAATATAATATAAGTATATTTAATATTTTTTTTATTATTTCATCATGTTTGAATAATATTTTAATGAATTATAAGAAGAAATAATACCAAAAAATAATGTTTAAAGCTAAACCTTTCCGTCTGGAAACCTCCTTTTCATTAAAACTTAATCCCTTTATGGTTTGTATGAAGCCAAAAATAAGAAATATAAAATATTTTATGTGATTTTAGGAATATATTTTAGTGATTCATACCGAATAAAATGGTTTTTGAAGTGTGGAGAGAAGAATTAAGGGTGTTCCATTTTCTAAATGAGGGTAAGAAAAGTATTCAAATTATATAAATTAATAAATGAAGATAAATAATTTAAATGGAAAATAGATTAAAATTTAAATAAATAAAATATATAATGATAAAGGGTCAATATAATATCATCCAATAAATTTTTTAATGTTTTAGGTGATGTTATCACCCATATCTCTTTATTTTGTTCCCTAAATAACCCTTCTATAATTATCATAAAAAAATATTATTTACCCTTTAGGGGTTATGAGTGTTTATATAAATAGAAAAATGAACCATAAATGGACCATAGATTATAATTTCAATCAAATTAGATTAATTTTTCTAAATGAATTATTTTTATTAATTTAACATCATTTAATAAAATATTGGTCATTATAAAATATCATTAATTTCATTTTTGGGAATACATGAAATATTACAACATAATATGAGTATAACTCATTTAAAATTGTTCCAAAATGATATGGAATATATGATATGAATATTATGATCTTAATATAATTATAAAATCATATTTATAAATATTTATAAATTATTTTGAAGCTTATATTTTTTTTAACCCATTGTTTAACTAATTATAACCTTAACCATGTTAATGATTTTTTCAATATTATGTGTTTATAATTCAAATTAAAAGATAATAATTAGATGAAAAATGTAAAAGGGATAAAAGTTTACACAATAATTCATCTTATATTTTCACATTAAATATATTTATAATTTTCAAATAATTTAGTAAATTATATTTAACAAAAATTATATTAATTTAATTTTGAGTAATATTCACATAATTTAAATTTGAAACCAACATAACAAAAATTAAATTCGATTATAAACATTTTAAAGTTATTTAATATGATATATATATATATATTAAAAATTCATTGGACACATTAAATCACCTAATTATATAACATATAGTGTTTTAAAAATGATTTACTATATTTCAGTACGACTTGAACATGCACTGAGTATACGATGCATAAGCACCGAGCGAAAATTACTTGAGAACTATTTATTATGATGGATGAGTTTTATATACCTCTTAATAATGGATACATTGATATAGGTCATCTTGAGGGATATATAAGGATCACTCGTCAGGATGAGCTGTATCGAGGATAGACCTTATCAAGAGCTATATCGAACTGAACCACAGTAATAAAAAGGTCCTAATGACCATAACATGCATGAAACACATAAAAGTATTATTTATATCACTAAAACATGAAGATATTATTTTAAAACCTGAAGTAAAATTTTTGGATATTGATATATCCCTTTACATTGAAATAAAGTTTTCAAAATTAAATTCCCATAAAAAGGGAAGTAAGGGTTTTAATTGAATAAAAAATAGAATATTATAATAAAATCTGAATATAAAATAATTCTTATGATGATAGTAATTTTATTTTATTTAAAATACATTAAAATAGAACATTAATTTTTTCTTTTATAATGAAAGGTGAAATTTTCTATATAAATATTTATTTTCAAAACAGCAATAACAAATTAAAAAGTTTAATTTTTTAATTCATTCATGTCCATTATCTTATCAATTGAATAATTTTATAAACATTTTCATTGAAGAAAATTACTAAGGAAAATAAACTTTTTAAAAAACTAAAATAATGTTTTTAATGTAAAGTGTCCTTTACCTCATGCCTAACACATTTTATATGTTCTTTATCTTCTGAAAAATTAAATAATGTTAAATATTTAATTTATTAAGAACATTATTTATGTTTATTATTTCTTATTTTTTATTTTATTACCATTTCATATACAATTAATTAAGGAATTACATTCTGATCGACTTTTTTGTGATATTTGGATCATACTTCCAAAAATGACTTTAGTAAATTTATTATGGTCAAATAGTTAATAATTCTATAATATCCAAAATACTAATCACGAGATAAAAATAATTTTTATATATGAATTTTATTTTTATAATTGTCTATGAATTATGTTTACGGAAAATAAATTACATTAAAATCATAGAGTTTATAGGTCATACGTATGCATGAGTAACATTTCCATCTTCCGAGGAACATGACAGAAACAACAAATACTTATGTTATCTTTATATAATTTTTATTATATCATAAATATTAAATTATCTCTATATAGAAATTATATATTCTATCCATATGATTTTGTGATGAAAAACTAATCACATCAAATTTTAGATGTGATAATCACCATATATGTACAAACAAAATTATGAATTTTAATTAGATGAAAATATTAGTAAATAGATGATGAATTATCTATAAATAATGTTAAATTATTCATTAATTTCATATAAATATATATATAAATTAAATCCATCATCATAATAACCCATTAATGATGGTGATGGAAAACAAATTTCCTTAGTTCATGAGGCGATAGTCCTATATACATAAGAACAACCATTTTATTTCACATTTGATGGATGTGGAGATAGATAGAGGTTATTAAACTCACATAATATAATATATTTATATTTAAGATATTTTTTTCTATTTCATCATGTTTGAATAATATTTTAATGAATTATAAGAAGAAAAAATACAAAAAATTTAAGTTAAAATCTAAACCACTTCATTATGAAACCTTCTTTTCATTAAATGATTATCACTCTAAGGTTGGTATTTAAAAAAAAGAAATATTTAATATTTAATGAGACTTTAGGAATATATTTTAGTGTTTATTTACTGATCAAATGGTTATTGAAGTGTGGACTGGAGTGGAAAGGGTGTTCTATTTTCGAAATTAGGGAAAGAGAACTATGCAAATTATATAAATTAAAAAAATTAATATAAATAACTTTCAATGGAAAATGGATTAAAATTTAAATAATTAAAATATATAATGATGAAGGGTCGATATAATATCATCAAATTTTTTTTAATGGGTCAGGTGATGTTCTCACACATATATCTTTATTTTATTCCCTATATAAGCCTTTTATAATTTAAGTGAAAAGATATTTTTTTACTATTTAGGGGTCGTAAATGTTTATATAAAAAGAAAAATAACCCATAAATGAAACATCAATTATAATTTAAACCATATCAGATTAATATTTTGGAATAGATCATTTTTATGAATTTCAGACCATTTAATAAAATATTATTCATTATAATATATCAATAATTTCATTTTTGGAAATATATGAAATATTGTAACATAATATTTTTATAACTCTTTAAAAATGGTTCCAAAATGACCTGAAATATATTATACAAATATTATGATCTTAATATAATTCTAAAATACAATTTATTATATTTTATATATTATTTTAATCCTTATACTTTTTTAATACATTGGTTAACTAATTCTAACCTTAACCATGGTAATGAAATTTTCAATATTAAATGTTTGTAATTATAATTATAAGTTAAAAATAAGACGATAAATGAAAAAGTGATTAAAATTTACACAATATTTGATCTTGTATTTCCACTTTAAATATATTTTTGGTTTTCAAAAAAAATAGTAAAATATATTTAACAAAAAAATACTATTAATTTCATTTTGTGAACTATTCACATAATTTAAATTTTAAAACAACAAAAAACAATTCAATTCGAATATAATCCTTAAAAAGGTCCCTAATATGATATAGTTATATTCAAAGTTCATTGGAACATTAAATCACCCAATAATATTACATATAGTGTTTTCAAAATGATTTAATTTATTATTGTACTACTTGCACAAGAACTTCGTATACGATGCCTAAGAATTAAAATAAATTACCTGGGAACTGTTTATTATGATGTTTCAGTCCGATATAGCTCATCTTGAGTGCTATATTGGGATCACCGGTTAGGATGATCTATATTGATGATAACCATTATTAGGAGCTATATCTTACTAAACCATCACAATAAACATTTCCGAATTACATTAACATGCATGAAACATGTAAAAGTATTATTTCTATAATTAAAATATAAAAATATTATATTAAAACATGAATTCATTTTTTGTGATATTGATATATCCATTTACATTAAAAAAAATTCAAAACAAAAAATCCAATAATAAAGTGCTATAGGGGTTTTATTTGAAAAAAACATGGGAATTTATAAAGGAATAAAAATATAAAATAATTCTCATCAGGTAGTTAAATTTATTGATTTCATATACGTTTTAATAGAACACTCATTTTTTCTTTTTATAAAGAAAGCCAAAATTTTCTATAAAAACATTTATTTTTGAAACAACTACAAGAAATTAAAAAGTTTAATTTTTAATTCATTAATGTCTAAATAAATTATCAATATTATAAATTTTTAAAAATTTTTATAGAAGGAACATATTATAAAAAGTAATCTTTATAAATCAATAAAATGATGATTTTAATGTAACATGTCCCTCACCTCAAGTCGAACACGTTTTATATATTCTCTATCTTTCTGAATAATTAATATATGTTAAATATGTAATTTTTAAAAAACATTATTTAGGTTTATTATTTATTTTATTTATTTATTACCATTTTATATATAATTAATTAATCAATTATGTTAACATCTATATTTTAATGATATTTGGATCATATGTCCAAAAATGACTTTGGTAAATTTACTACGGTCAAAGAGTTACTAATTCCATAATATCTAGAATACTAATCATAAGCTAAAAATAATTTTTTTATATGAGTTATAGTTTTATAATTGACCAAGAATGATGTTTATGAAAAATAAATTACATTAAAATAATATATATTTTTGGTCGTACGTATGCATGATTAACATTTCCAATTTTCAAAGAAAATGATAGAAAAAAATAAAAATTATTTTATCTTTATAGAATTATTCTTATATCATAAATTTGATATTATCTCTATATATACATTATATATTCCATCCATGTGATTTAGTTGCGAAAAATGAATCACATCACTTTATGGATTTGGTAATCACCGCATATGTACAA
Source organism: Viscum album (assembly GCA_963277665.1). Classification (NCBI taxonomy): domain Eukaryota; kingdom Viridiplantae; phylum Streptophyta; class Magnoliopsida; order Santalales; family Viscaceae; genus Viscum; species Viscum album. Next base: position 220,337,769 of record OY728139.1, read on the forward strand.
ACAAACTTAACAGTTATAAATGGATGAAAATGTTAGAAAATAGATGATGTATTATCTATAAAGAATGAAAAAACCTTCATTAATATCATATATATATACAAACATTAAATCCATTATTATAATCATCCAATAAAGATGGTGATGGAAAACAAATTAAATTAGTTCAAGAGGTGATAATCCTAGGTACACAAGAACAATAGTTTTATTTCACATTTGATGGATGGGGAGATAGAAATAGTTTATTCAACTCACATAATATAATATAAGTATAGATGAAATAATTTTTATTATTATTTCATATTGTTTGAAGAATAATTTAATTAATTATAAGAAAAAATAATAGCAAAAATATAAGTTAAATTCTAGACCTCTTCGTTTGGAAACCTCATTTTCATTAAATCTTATTCCCTCTATGGTTAATACGAATCCAAAAATAAGGCATATAGAATATATAAAGTGGTTTTAGTCATATAGTTTAGTGTTTCTTTTCTAATAAAATGGTTGTTAAACTATGGAAAGAAGAGGAAAAAGTGTTCCCTTTTCTAAATTTGTGAAAAAGAACTATTCAAATTATATAAAATAATAAATTAATATAAATAATTTTATATGGAAAATGGATTCAAATTGAAAAAATTCAAGTATATAATGATGAAAGGTAGATATAATATCATCCAATAAATTTTTTAATGTTTTAGGAGATGTTCTCACTAATATCCCTTTGTTTTATTCCCTAGATAACTCTTTTATAATCACCATTAAAAGATTTTATTTATTCATATGGGTCATGAATGTTTATATAAAGAGAAAAAATGGCCCATAAATGGACCATATATTATAATTTCAACCATATCAGATTAAGTTTTCTGAATATATTATTTTTATGAATTTTACATCATTTAATAAAATATTTTTCATTTTAAAATATAAATAATGTCATTTTTTGGAAATATATGATATATTATAAAATTATATCTGTATAAATCATTTAAAATGGTTCTGAAATGACATGGAATATATGATAAGAATATTATGATCCTAATATAATTCTAAATACTATTTTTTAAATAATTATATATTATTTCAATACTTTTATTTTTAACCCATTAGTTAACTAATTCTAACCCTAACCATGGTAATGTTGCTTTTATTATTAAATGTTTATAATTTTGATTGTAAGTTAAAAATTAGCTGAAAAATGTAAATGTGTTTAAATTTTAGACAAAATTTCATCTTGTATTTTCACATGAAATGTTTTTTTGATTTTCAATTAATTTAGTAAAATATATTTAATAAAAAACAATATTATTTTCATTTTGAGAACTATTCACGTAATATAAATTTGAAACAAACATAACAAGAATTTAATATTAGTAAAAACCTTTGAAATATCTTTAATATAATATAGTTATACTCAAAATTTATTTGACACATTAAATCACCCATTAATATTACTTATAGTGTTTTAATAATGATTTACATTCTTTTTTTTTCTACTTCAATAGGCATTGAGTATACGATGCATTATAATTCAAGGAAATTACTTAGGAACTGTTTATTATGATAGTTCTATGTGATATAGGTCATGATAATGGCTATAATCAATATAGTTCATCCCAAGGGATATATTGGGATCACCCATCACGATGAGCTATATCGACGATTTGTAAAGACCCTAAAATTCTGTGATTTTTTTTAAATTCTTTATAATTTTACAAGTCCGCAGTTTTTGATGGCCTGCAATTCCGAGGCCCGGAGTGACCAGAATGATCCGTTAAAGTTTTGCTAAGCCTAAATTAACGTGTGTATGTAGTTTTTATGAAGAAGTGGAGTAAATCATAAACGGTTACTTAGATCAGAAATTTGAGGACACCGTCATGCTCAAGATGATGGGCTTACCCTTTTAGTGAATTAAGTTTAGTCAGTGCGGGCCTCCTGCGAGAAAACCCGAAAATGGCATAACTGTAAATAAAATAATTAAATAAAGTTATTTTATTTTCAAATTCCTATAACTCAAAAATGGTAACTCGGATTAAAAATCTGAGACCACCGCTGAACTTGTGAGGGTAGGCTTTCTTTAAAAAGATACTAACTTGGGTCGGTAAGGGCCACCAGAGAAAGTTAGTTTTTGGCCGCAACAAAATAATTAGGTGACAATTATTTTGTTGTAAAATTCATAACTTTTAAATGGAAACTCAGATTAGAAATCCGAGGGTACCGTTGGATTCGTTGGGGTGTGTTTCACCTAGGCAGAGCTTAACCTAAACCACAGTGGGTTGAGGATGGCAGTTAATAATTTTATGAACTTTTGTTCGGGTACGTTCAGTAGACGTACGAGCGGGATTTTATATCTTTTGAACCAATGCTCAGAATTGAAATCTGGGGACACCGATGAACTCGCAGCGCCGATATTCGCTTAATGGGACCTTTACCGCAGTTGTGTTTTATACAGGTTGGAAGTTATTTTTCATGGTTTCTAATAAAAATAAATAAAAATATGATTAACATATTTTTATGTAGGTGGTGTTTAAATAAACCAAAAGGAAGTTGGAAGTGGGGCTCACCCCCGACATAACCTCCCATGGGAGGATAACGTGTTGTGGGACCCACAAAAACATCAACTCTTCAACTCCCTCTTGAAACCCTTGGAACCCCCCATTGATGTGTGTTAAACCCTCCACCTTCCACCTCCCTTTTTAATTTTGAAAACTCTCCACCTCCCACCTTCCCTCATTAAAGTGCCAACACCTAAGATTAATTAATTCCACACTTAATTAATCTATTTGAATTATTTTGAATTTATTTATCCAACATTAAAAGAAGAGATTACATTCTCTTAATTGGGTTTTCATAATCTTGGTTGGGTGAACAAATGAGAGGAGAAGAATTCTTGAAGGAATAATACTCTCTCCACAAAGAAGGCGATGAAAATATTCTTCTTGATGAAAAAAACTCCACATCTCTGAAATATGTAAAGCAACATCTCCTCCACTTATTCAACCGGAGCAAGGAAAGGAGGAAACCTCACCCATGAATTACACCTACGGCGTCGTCTTGACACGACGTTTCAAACTCTACTTCCTCCGACGTTGACGGAATGAGGCCCGTCTTCCACGACGCTCGTCTTCCGCGACTCGTCAACGTGCAATACCGATTACGAGGTAGGGAGTTTTGTATAATTTTTATTTAAATAAAATTATACCCTCGTTCTTGATGAATGTTATAATTAGTTCCTTGGCCTTTTGATATCGCCTAACGCGGAGGGCGTGGGTCAAACGAACACAGCCCGACGACCTTCCTTTGATTCTTGATTTTGTTGACAATGGAGGCGGAGCCGGTAGGGCGCGGTGCCGTCGCACCACACCAGAAGAAGGAGGCCGCGGCCTTACAGTCCGTGGTGGATGGAAAAGGCAGCGTCGACTGGAGTCGACGGCGACCGGAGGCGGCAGTTGCGTGGAGGAAAACCGCAGCCCGCATCTGCGGGCCACTCGGAATGAAGAACCGATTGGCTAATTCTGCCCGGGATGGGGGGCCGCGGCACCTGCAGGTTCCACATGGAAGAGATGCGGCCCCCATTTGTGGGCCGCTTGGCTGGGAAAACCGGCCGGCTACGGCAGGCCGGGCTGGAAGATCGCAGCTCCCGCAAGCGCCGCACGACGGGGTAACCAAGGCCCGCAACCACGGGCCGCTCGCCGGTGAACCGGCCGGCCACCTTCCAGCCGGGATAAAGAGCCACGACGCCGCTATAACACCCCAAGATTCCATGGTATGATTCTCTTTGAATAATATAGTAACATGTTTTGTACGAAACTTCGAGTTCTAGCACACACCACAACCAATCAAACTAGCCGTTATGAATAGTAATACCCATTTTTTGAAATTTTATACATTTTATCTTTCAAAATGGACTTCATTTTTGGATCTTAAATATCAAAATTATCTTAGGGTGAATTTATGGTACTTTTCTAATAACTTTCATATTTTGATGAATAGTGAACATTACTAAATTTTAATTAAAAACAACTTTTTTAATCAAAATAATTAATAGTGATAAATTATTAATTTGAGTGATTTTAAACTATAATTAGGTAATATTTTTACCATTTAATCCAATGATGGTCATTGGACATAATTTTACATTTAAACTAGACATAAACAATTGTCAGTCTTTTGATATTTATTATTTCTTAAAAACACGCTTTTTGTTTTAACAACGGGAAATAATTTTAAATTAATTTCTACCACTTCTGTGGTTTGAATTTAGAAAAACTGGAATCCATATTTAAAATCTAGAGGTCCAAATTGTGTAAATAGGAAACTTTTATTTTTAGACATTTTGAATAATTACTTCGGTAAATATATTATTTACCATGGTTAAAGGGTAAATCCGGTAAGGGTAAAAAAATAATATTATAATAATATTAAATTACCCTAAAACGTGTCCTAAACCTATTTTTTAATACATTTCCGACCATGGAAATATTCGGTTTGATTTTGGGACCCCATGGAGCCACTTGTAAGTGATAATGACACTTTATATTAATTAAGTTAAAGTAAATACAAATATGACATAAGCATATATCTTTTAGTAAAACAATTTTTACGTAAGGTTATATATTTTATATTTTAAACTATAAATATTCATTATAAATATAAAAAGATTTCCTACATAATGGAATTTTATTTATAATTTTTATACATTGAATATTTAAATTTATTTATTACACAATAATGATGCAGTATTTTCCTTATTAATGAAAGAATAAAATAATTGGCATTATAAATGTTAAAATAAATATAATTTGAATGTTTTTATGCCATTGAAAAATTTTATTGGTTAATATTAAATGTTATTATTACATAAATTAATTTGGTTTGAATTAAAAAACTTGTTATGACTTTAACAAAAATCAATTTTTAAATAGTGTCAAAATTGACATAAAGGGGTTTTTAAAACAAAATTATATTATTAATTGATATTCTATTCCCAAAAATCTAAGGTTCAGCCAAATGACTTACAAAATTATAGGTTTATCATTAATGGACCACTTTAGGGTCTCTTAGAAGTATATAGTTAGTTTATTAACTATATAATATAAAAATATAAAGAGACATGGTAAATGTCAAACTAATTAACTAAGAGTTAAAACTAAACGATAAAGTTAATATAGTTACCCAAAACTATCTAAAACCTATTGGTTGAGTGGTTTTAGACATATCCTCACCTTAAACTTTAAATAATACAATTTGGAGCCATTATAAACTGAATATGAATTTATTATAAAATAATATTTCTAGCATTTCCAAAGGTTCCCCTCACCCCTCTTATAAAAGGGCAGCCCCCCTTCTCTCAAATTCATACCTTCAAAGCCTTTTGGTTCGGCCAAAATCTGACCAAATACCCTCTCAAAGGTCCTATATTCATCCTAGATGCATTCATTTAGTCATAAAGCAAACTTAAGGATCCCTTTTGATCAAATCAAAAGGAAGAACCCGAAGAAGAGTTAATGTTTCCACTACCCTCTTTTAAGTTCCTTTCTTCTTCCACTTCTTATTTCTTTGTTATTTCCACTATAAAATAATAACTCCATTATATTCTATATAATTTGATGTTATTATAAATATGGTACAACCATATTAAGTATTCTATCCATCCTTTTAATGACACGTCACCATACGTTCGTACGTACGGTTTACCGTCTCCACGTCGCGGTGTAATTGTTATTCAAAACATTATTATTTGGATGGGTATGATAATGATGTGTAATTGATTTAAATAATAAATATAACATTATAATTATTCTGTATATATGATATAACATCAAATTATATACTATTTTATTATCAAAACATTGATATTGTTGCTCGGGCGTACGTACGGACTACCGTCTCCACGAATGCGATGAGATTCATTCCCCATCGTATCCATTCAAGTATAATTCTCATTTGATGATTAAAAATAATGTTTAAGGAGTTGATATCATTCTGGATATGAATAATATACAACCTATCCATAAAAAACACGACTTATATAACAAAACATATAAAAGAAAACGAGTAAGTTAACACCCGAAACGATGATAATACTAAGATATTATTAACAAAGAAATGTTAAAAGATAATATATGATATCATATTAATGTATATGATTCTTGTATAATTTAATAAAAACTCTTTCACCATTATATAGGAGGTTAACCTGCCCTTGACCAAGGAAAAGTACAAGGTAAGGGTTAATTTCACAATCTCTTTATTATCCGAGGTTGTTTATACGTAATTATCTACTTGGATCTCTTTATCATCCGCATCCATATTTCTTAAAAATATATCTCGAATCATTCTTATTATTTTATAGAATATGGTTTAAAGTCATTTATACCCTTTTTTAATTTTTATAATATGTTTATAAAGGAATCTTTCCGTTGTTTTCCAAATAAGGTCCTTTTTAAACTTTTCCATAGAATTAAGGTAAGAATGTATTTTTAACTTATACATTGTGTGTGGCTATTTTACACCGTTATAAAATTTTTGAATCTTCTCTTACAATCTTATAAGAATATTTTAAAATTAAATGTTTTATTTTATAATTATGTGACTTTTAAATTATTTAAAAAAAGAGATATTTTTCTCAAATAGTTTGGATTTCATAGATTTTAAGCTTATTTGAAGTTGATTTATTATGATACAAAACTTCTATATTGTATTGAAGGTTTTGTGATATGTTTTACTATTGATGTGTTATTTTTATACCATTCATGGTTTATAGAGAAAGTATTGACATTTTGTATGCTAGTTTTAATACGAATGTTTATGTTATGTTTAAACATGTTCATAGGAGGAATGCATTGGACTTAATAAGTGACGGGTGGAGCCTGTTATAACTCCTCAATTCATAGTTAGGTCTCATGAGATAGACTAGTGTCTTGACACATGGACTTGACAAAATCTTATTTGTAGTCTTGGCACAAGGCCTTGACTATGTGGTTATGATAGTCTGGCATTATGCATTCCAACATTATGAAAGTTGTTATTGATATTGCATGTGATTATTCAACTAGTAGAATATCCATGTGAATAAGTAAATGGAATTATTTCATTTTATTTCTTCCATATTATGCTTAAGTTCAAGTTTAGAAGGCTTTTGTTTTAGTTATACATTGCCTTTAATTTTTATGCTTATTTATGAAAGTTTCCGCTATATTGTTATCCTTACTGGGAATCTGAGCTCACCCCTTTCTATGTTTTATTGTTCCAAGGATGTGAAGAAGTATTTTATGAATGACCTGCTGGGATACTATGAGGGGATATGAGTGTGGTCTATAGAGACAATATATTTTTGTAGATTTTCATTTTATGATGTAATGTAATACTTATGAATGTATCTAGTGTTTCCAAGGCTACTAAACTAATCGGTCTTTTGAGACTTGATCTTTTGTGATCATTCCAATGTTATGTAATAATAAACCGACTCTGGGTAACTAGGGTCGGGTCATTACAGTTGGTATCAGAGGAAGTTTAGTACAAACCATGGAAGCTAGATTTAGATAAAATCTGACTAGAGCACATAGACCTAAGATTGACTTTGAGGATTAGTATAGAAGAACTTCATAGAATTTTGGTATTGTAGAGATTTTGTGAGTGTTCCAAGAAATAAATCCCTTTCTGGATATGAGAAGGTAGAGGCGGCTCTGGCACAGACGTACCTAGGGGTAATACCCAAAAACACCGCTTTGAGCTAGACTCGAACGGGAACTGGTGCACGACAATGAGCCTTGCTGCACTCTTAGTTACGAAACTCTTGGGGGATATTCTTAGGATAATTTTCATTTTCTTTACAAACCATTATGAAGGGTTTACGAGTATATACTTACTCAAAGAAAGCATTTTTTATGATTATGGATTATATCCATAAACTGTTCAATTTATGTTAAGTGTTTTAGATGTTTTAAATAATGTATTTCGATTCATAAACTGATCTAGTTTATGACACTGTTTATAAATGGCGCCTAGTGAAAGGAATGGAAACTGTATCAATGCACGCACTCCATGTAGTGATTGACCTCCTTCTCAAGATAATTATAGTGGAGCTGGTGATACAACTGGTGTTGATCATCTTATCACCATACTGGGACAACTCACTCAGGTTATGAATAATAACCTTACCCGTATGGAGCACCCTGATCCGTAGAGTGGAGGATCAATGTTAGATCATTTAATGAGGAAACAACCACCAATATTCAATGGGAGTAAAAATCCATTAGTAGCTGAGAAATGGATAAATTCCTTAGAGAAAATATTCCATGCTTTGGGGAGTAGTGAAAGGGAAAAAGTTATCATGGCAGTTTACCGCCTCACCGGAGATGCTGATCAATGGTGGTCATTGATTCAAAACATGAAGAAAGATGATGAATTATCAAATATAGAATGGAGGCAGTTTAATGAGATTTTCTTTAAAAAATACTTTCCTTGTGACCATCGAGCAGATATAGAAAGACAATTTCTGAGTCTGAGACAAAAGGAGGATGAGAATGTCGTAAAGTATGAGGATAACTTTACAAGGTTAGTGAGGCATGATGTAGATTATATACGTAACCCAATAAGTAAGATTCACCTTTTCTTTGATGAGTTAAAACCCTTTCTCTGTCGAGCATTAGTCTCACAATCCTTCTCGTCGTACGAAGATATTATCTCATGTGCTATCAAGACAGAAAAATAATTCTCTAAGTCTTACGACTTTAAAGCAAAGAAAGAGAATAAGAGATCTACTGATAAATATGGGAATTGAAATAAGGGGAAGAAGGGAAAAGTTGAATATCCATCCTGCAGTAAATGTGGGAAGAAGCACCCCGGTACTTTCTTAAAGTGAATGGGAGTCTGTTAAAAGTGTGGTGAAAAAGGCCACCAAGCTCGTGATTGCAAGGGGAAGATGGAAGCTACCGATGTTCAATGATACATTTTTAGGGAGATGGGACATTATACAAATGAATGTTCTAAGCATCAGGGGAACTTATCTCAGAGAAGGCCAAGGGATCAGGGCCAAGCTTATGCTATCACTAATACTGAGGTAGAAGCTCTAAATGACGTGGTGGAAGGTAATTTAATGGTTTCTTCAAGTTTAGAAACTTCTTTATTTGATTCTAGATCATCACATTGTCTCATATCTTTCCAGTTTGCTAAGAAAATTGGATATTTCTAATTTTATTTAACAAAGGAGTTGTCAGTCGAAACTCCTAAGGGAAGTATCATTACAACAAAGTTTTGTGAATCAGTCCCCATTGGAGAACATAAATGTTCTTTATCTGCTAATCTCATCGTCATACCCATGATTGAATTTGATATAATCCTCGGTATGGATTGGATTTAGGACCATGATATGAAGATTTATTGTAAAAAGAAGGAGGTTACTATTTTTGATGATGATGATAAAGAACACCTTATCTTTAGAGCAGAATCGTCACCACCTAATTCTTATCTAGATCCACCCCCAGTAGCTCAACTAAATTAAATTATCGGGGAGGAAGATAATGAAATAACTGTGGGTTAGGAAAGGAATGTTCAAATAGAGGATGTACCTATTGTGAAAGAATATGTAGATGTGTTTTTGGAAGATTTACCTGGACATCCTCCAGAACGAGAAATTGAGTTTTCCATTGATTTAATTCCTAGATCAAGGCCTATATCGAAGACCCCTTATAGAATGGCCACTTTGGAATTAGTTTAACTAAAGAAACAACTAGAGGAATTGAGTAATAAGGGATTTATTCGCCCAAGTGTTTCTCTATGGAGAGGCCCTATCCTTTTTGTTATGAAGAAAGATGGATTTATGAGGTTATGTATCGACTATAGGGAAATCAATGTTAAACAATAAAGATCAAGTATCCCCTACATCGCATTGATTATTTATTTGACTAACTACATGGAGATAAATAATTTTCAGAGATTTACCTTCGATCTGGATACCATCAGTTGTGTGTGAAGAAGGAAGACATTCCTAAGACAACATTTCAAACCAGGTACGGGCATTACGTGTTTACAATAATGCCTTTTGGGATGACTAATGTACCCTTTGTTTTCATAGATCTAATGAACAAAGTTTTCAAGGAATATCTCGATGATTTTGTGGTGGTATTTATTGATTATATCTTGGTATATTCCAAAATCTAAGAAGATCATGAAAATCACTTGCGCATTATCTTGAAGACTCTTAGAAGAGATGATTTATATGGGAAGTTTAGCAAGTGTGAAATCTGGCTTCAAGAGATTTCTTTTCTTAGACATATTGTCTCTAAGGATGGAATTTCTGTTGATCCTTCTAAGACAATGTCAATCCAATAATGGCTAGTACCGACGAGTGTGACGAAGGTACACAGTTTTATTGGTTTAGCGGGTTATTATCGGCGTTTCGTCCATAATTTTTCCTGATTGCCTAACCCATTAACGAAGATTACACGAAAAGGGGTTAAATTTGTTTGGAAAAAAGAGTGTGAAGAATTTTTTGAAGAACTGAAGAGAATATGTCAATTCTCCTATATTGACTCTACCATCGGGGAATGATGGGTTTGTTATTTGTAGTGATGCATCGAAGAAAGGACTTGGTTGTGTACTTATGCAGAATGATAGGGTTATTGCCTATGCATCACGACTGCTGAAAATTCATGAGAAAAACTATCCTACTCATGATCTTGATTTTGAAACTATAATATTTTCTTTTAAGATTTGGAGAAAATATCTCTATGGTAAAAAATGTGAGATTTATACTCATCACAAGAGTTTGAAGTATATTTTCTCACAGAAATAACTCAACATGAGGCAAAGGTTATGGCTTGAACTACACAAGGATTATGATTTCACAATACACTACCAACCGGGGAAGGAAAATAAGGTGGCAGATACTTTGATCAGAAAAGATCATGGAGTTTTTAACAAAATGAGAGTTGAAAGGGATCCCATATACATGGATATAGTAAAGATGGATATGGGAATCACCATGGAAGGTGAAACATCAATACTTTTTCAAATGGTTTCCAAACCATCTTTACTAGAAAGGATAAAGAGTTCTCAGGCCAATGATGAAGTGTTTAAAAATAATATTAAAGCTACGAATGATAGGAGATTGAGTGACTTTGTGTATGAAGATGAAATTTTGAAATTTGGGAAGAGACTTTGTGTTCCCGATATACCTGATCTAAAAAGGGAATTGTTGGAAAATGCTCATAGTTACAATTTCTCTATACACCATGGGAGCACCAAAATGTATAGAGCTTTGAAGGAACATTTTTGGTGGGACAACATGAAGAGGGAGATTGCTAATTTTGTGTCAAGATTTATGGTTTGTCAACAAGTGAAAGATGGAAGGCAACATCCTGGAGGAGTCATGCAACCTCTTCCCATACCGGAGTGGAAATGGGATAATATTACAATGGACATTGTCATGGTACTAAAAAAGACTCATAGAAGGAACGATGAAATATGTGTCATTGTTGATTGTCTTACCATGTAATCACATTTTCTTTCTATAAGGGATGATCTACCACTTTAACGTCTAGAAAGAATATATATTAATGAAGTTGTGAGGCTTCATAGAGTACCCCTATCAATTGTTTCAGATCATGATCCCTGTTTTACTTCAAGATTCTGGAAAAGTCTTCAGAAATCCCTGGATACTGAACTTAGTTTGAGCACTGCGTACCACCCCCAAACTGATGGACAATCAGAACAGACTATTCAAACCTTAGAAGACATGTTGAGATCTTGCTCACTTGACTTTCAGGGTATGTGGGATCAATATTTACCTCTGGTGGACTTTTCTTATAACAATATCTTCCATTCAAGTATTCGGATGGAACCATACGAAGCGTTATACGGAAAGAGATGTCGCACACCAACCTGTTGGGATGATGTTGGTGAAAGAAAACTTGTAGGGCCAGAACTTGTGGAGGAAACGATGGAAAATGTGATGGTAATCCAAACCCACATCAAAGCTGCTCAAAGTAGGCAGAAGATCTATGCTGACAACCGAAGAAAGGATTTGGAATTTTAGGTAAGAGATCATGTTTTCTTAAAGGTATCTCCATGGAAGGGAGTTATACGTTTCGGTAAGAAAGGTAAATGGAGTCCCAGGTACATCGGACGTTTTGAAATTCTAGAACGAATTGGGGATGTAGCTTATCATTTGGAAATGACGCCAAGTCTCTCCAAAGTTAACGATGTGTTCCACGTATCACTGTTTAGAAAATACATGCCTGACCCAATGCATGTACTCACTTATGAATAAGTAGAACTGGAACCTGCTCTATCTTATTATGTAGAGACTGTCAGGATTCTTGATACCAGAGAACAAGTGTTGAGAAACCAGACGACTCGTCTGGTAAAAGTTCTATGGAGAGACCATAAGATGGAAGAGTCAATGTGGGAACCCGAGGAACTTATGATGAAGAACCACCTGAGTCTTTTCATGCGGTAGTATTCTTTAAATTTAGAGGACGAAATTATTTGAAGGAGGGTAGAATGTGACACCCCAAGCTTCCATGGTACACTTCTCTTTGAATAATACAATAGCGTGTGTTGTACGCAACTTCGAGTTCTAACACACACCACAACCAATCAAACTAGCCGTTATGAATAGTAATACCCACTTTTTGAAATTTTATACATTTTATCTTTCAAAATGGACTTCATTTTTCGATCTGGAATATCGAAATTATCTTAGGGTTAATTTGGGTACTTTTCTGATAACTTTCATATTTTGATGAATAGTGAAAATTACTAAATTTTAATTTAAAACAAATTTTTTAATCAAAATAATAAATAGTGATAATTTATGAATTTGAGTGATTTTAAAGTATAATTAGGTTATATTTTTACCATTTAATCCAATGATGTTCATTGGACATAATTTCACATTTAAACTAGACATAAACAAGTGCCAATATTTTGATAGTTATTATTTCTTAAAAACAATTTTCTTGTTCTAACAATGGGAATTAATTTTAAATTAATTTCTGCCACTTCTGTGGTTTGAATTTAGAAAAATGGATTCCATATTTAGAATAAGGATTTCAAAATTGTGTAAATAGGTAACTTTTATTTTTAGACATTTTGAATAACTATTTCGGTAAATATTTTATTTACCATGGTTAAAGGGTAAATCCGGTAAATAAGGGTAAACAACTAATATTATAAAAATATTAAATTACCATAAAACGTGTCCTAAACCTATTGGTTGATACATTTCTGACCAGGGGAATCTTTGAGTCAATTTTGGGACCCTATGGATCCACTTGTAAGTGATAATGACAATTTATATTAATTAAGTTACAGTAAATACAAAAATGATATAAGCATATATCTTTTAGAAAAAGTTTTTTTAAATAGGGTTATATAGGTTATATTTTTGACTATAAATATTAATTAGAAATATAAAAATATTTCCTACATAATGGGATTTTATATATAATTTTTAGACATTGAATAATTAAATTTATTTATGACACAATAATGATGCAGTATTTTCCTTATTAATGAATGAATCAAATGATTGGTATTATAAATGTTAAAATAAATATAATTTTAAAGTTTTTATGACACAAAAAACTTTTATTGGTTAATATGATATGTTAGGATTACAGAAATTAATTTTTTTCGAATTAATAAACATGTTAAGACTTTAACAAAAAAAAATTATTAAATAGTGTCAAAATTGACATAAAGGAGTTTTTTAGAACAATATTATATTATTAATTGATATTCTATTCCTAAAAATCTATGGATCAGGAAAAGGACTTATATAATGATAGGTGTATCATTAATGGAACACTTGGGGGTATCTTGGATGTATATAGTATGTTTATTAACTATATAATATAAAAATATAAAGAGACATGGTAAATGTCAAACTAATTAACTAAGAGTTAAAACTAAAAGATAAGGTTAATACAGTGGCCCAAACCTATCTAAAACCTATTTTTTGAGTGTTTTTCTACCTATACCTTCCTTATCCTTTAAATAATCCACTTTGGAGCCATTATAAACCGAATATGAATTTATTATAAAATAATATTTCTAGGTTTTCCAAAGGTGACCCTCACCCCTCTTATTAAAGGGTACTCCCCTTCTCTCAAATTCACACCTTAAAAGCCTTTTGGTTTGGACAAACTCTGCCCAAATACCCTCTCAACAGTCTTCACTAATTCATAGAGGAATTCCTTTTTTCATAAATCTAACTTATGGAGCCCTTTTGATCAAATCAAAAGGAAGAACCCGAATAAGAGGTAATGTTTTCACCACCCTTTTTCAAATTCATTGCTTCTTCAACATCTTCTTTCTTTGTTTTTCCCATTATAAAATAATGAATCCAGTATATCCTATATACTGTAATATTATTATAAATATGGTACAACCATATTCAGTATTCTATCCACCCTTTGAATAACATGTCACCATACGTGCGTACGTACGGCTTACCGTCTCCACGTCGTGGTGTAATTGTTATTCAATAAATTATTATTTGGATGGGTATAATAATGATGTGTAATTCATGTAAATAATAAATATAACATGATAATTATTCTGTATATATGATATACCATCCAATTATATATTATTTTAATATCAAAATAATGATATTGTCGCTTGTGCGTACGTACGGACTACCGTCTCCACGAACGCGATGAGATTCATTCCCCATCGTATCCATTCATGTATAATTCTCATTTGATGATTAAAAATAATGTTTAAGGAGTTGATATCATTCTGGATATGAATAATATACAACCTATCCATAAAAAAAACAGCTTATGTAACAAAACATATAAAAGAAAATGAGTAAGTTAGCACCCGAAACGATGATAATACTAAGATATTATTAACAAAGCAATGTTAAAAGATCATATATGATATCATATTAATGTATATGATTATTATATAATTTAATAACAATTATTTCACCATTATACAGGAGGTTAAACTACCCTCGACCAAGGAAAAGTACAAGGTAATGGTTAATTTCACAATCTCCTTATTATCCGAGGTTGTTTATACGTAATTATCTACTGGGATCTCTTTATCATCCACAAACATATTTCTTAAAAATGTATTTCGAATCATTCTTACTATTTTATAGAATATGGGTTAAATTCATGTATAACCTTGTTGAATTTTTATAAGATTTATATAAAGGAATCTTTGCATCATTTTCCAAATATGGTCCTTTTTAACATTTTCGGCAGAATTAAGGTAAGAATGTCTTTTTAACTTATACGGAATGTGCGGCTATTTTCCGCCATTATAAAATCTTCTAAGCTTCACTTACAAGATTATAAGAATATTTTCAAAGTAAGTGTTTTATTTTATAATTATGTGACTTTTAAATGATTAAAAAAAGAGATATTTCTCTCAAATAGTTTTGATTTCATGGATTTTAAGCTTATTTGAAGTTGATTTATTATGATACAAAAATTCCATATTGTATTGAAGGTTTTGTGATATGTTTGACTATGGATTTTTTATTTTTATACCATTTATGGTTTATGGAGAAAGTATTGACATTTCATATGCTAGTTTTAATACGAATGTTTACGTTATGTTTAAAACTGTTCATATGAAGATTGCATTGGACTTAATAAGTGACAGGTGAAGCCCGCTATAGATCCTCGATGAATCAGTAGGTCTCATGAGACAAACTAGTGTCTTGGCACAAGGTCTTGAAAAAATTTTATTTTTAGTCATAGCACAAGGCCTTGAATATGTGGTTATGATAGTCTGGCATTATGCATTCTAACATTACAAAAGTGGTTATTGATATTGCATGTGATTATTTGACTAGTAGAATATCCTTGTGAATAAGTAAATGGAATTATTTCATTTTATTTCTGCCATATTATGCTGAAGTTCATGTTTAAAAGTATTTTATTTTAGTTATACATTGCCTTAAATGTTTATGCTTATTTATGAAAGTTTCCTCTATGTTGTTATCCTTACTGGGCATCTGAGCTCACCCCTTTATATGTTTTATTGTTCCCAAGATGTGAAGAAGTATTTTATGAATGACCTGCAGGGATAGTATGAAGGGATATGAGTGTGGTCTATGGAGACAAGATGTTTTTGTATATTTTCATTTTATGATGTAATGTAAGACTTATGAATGTATCTAGTGTTTCCAGGGATACTAAACTAATTGGTCTTTTGAGACTTGATCTTTTGTGATCGTGCCAATGTTATGTAATAATGCACTGACTCTGGATAACTGTGGTCAGGGCACTGAAACAATTTGGCGCTGCGTGGGAGAGACAGCGGCCCGCTGTACGGGCCGCTCGCACTGGACAGAACCGGCCAGCTTCGGCCGACCGGGCATGGAGAGGCGGCGCCGCTCGGCGCCCCCAGGAGAACCGGACCGGCCCGCTCCGCGGGCCGGGTCTGCAGGTGGTCCATGCCCCATCGGGCCGAGCCGATCCCCAGCCGGGTCAGACCCGCCGAACTGGGTCGGGCCGACCCGCCAGCCCACTGGGCTTGTCGGGCCGGGCCCGTTTCCCTTAAACATGAATAATTTCTAGACTGCGCGTCTGATCGACGCGATGTCTGTAGCACTGGGACCCTTGTGATGAGGCGGTCCTTTTGTGATACTATAAGTGAGTTTTGCATGAATTTGGAAAATGGCCGGGTTTGGATCAAGCGTAAATCCAACCAGGCCCCTAGAACAGAAAAGCCAATAACTCTCAGACCGGGCGTCCGATTGACGCACCATCTGTCACGTTCGGTTTCTTTTGACGAGACAGAACTTTGAGATACATCAACATAGGAATTCGTGATAGTTGATTTATCAACCCACTTTTGCTCGAGGAGCAGACCCTCCCGGAATTGAGGGTGCTGTGTTCGGGAACCCTAGAGCTGGCTGCGACTGCAACAACTACTATATTGGAATCCTCCATGGGTTCGACGACGACGACTACTATACCAGAATCCTTTGTGGGTTCGACAGTTCTGACTTCTGTTCCTGTATCCTCTATGGGTCTGATAGAATAGCTGGTCCTGTATCCTATGTGGGTCCGACAACTTAGATGAATTATAGCTGGTCCTATATCATGTGTGGGTCCGACAGCTTAGATGAGATAGCTGGCCTGTATCCTGTGTGGGTCCGAAAACTTAGACGAGATAGCTGGCCTGTATCCTGTGTGGGTCTGACAGCTTAGTTGGTCCTGTATCCTGTGTGGGTCCGATAGCTTAGATGGTCCAGTGGCTACATATGATCATATATATATATCTCTACTATTGTGGCATACCTGTGGGAGATGAGTCATGTCTTTCGATCATTATCATCGTGGTGATTGACTTTACTTCCATTGTGGAATTGGTTTGTGCTTGGGATCAAGAGTTGGAGCCGGACTGAGATTTGTAACTTAGGTATATGTATGGGAATATACCTAAGTAGGGTTGGTTGATACTTTGTGATTGCATATTTCATATTTTATTTATCATTAGTGAATATTGTGAGAAATCGTGGGTCTCAGGGTCCCTACTGAGTATCATTATACCCACCCCTACACGGGCTATGCGCGCACCTCATTGTGTTGGATGCAGATGACGGACAACGCTGACGGAGGCTGAGAGCGCCACGACTGGATGGTACCCGGAGGTGGACCTTGCGACGAGTCAGCACACAGAGGAGACTGACGGACGTGAGTGCTGAGGTGGCCATCTGTACCTACCCTTTAGGTAGGAACTCAAGAGGACGATCCAAGAGCTGCACTTTACTTACAGCTGTTTGTCCCTTTTTACTTGTACTTCTTGTTCAGTTTCGTTTGTATACTGGCCCATTTACTTTCTAGTACGCTATTTTGTATTCAGTTTTACTTAGTGTTTACTTCCTGTTTCGTACTTTGTAGTGTTTGTTTACTTTTATAAAGGAAATGGCTTCCCATCTTAGGGATTTATGCCTTTGGTGCTAGTCGCCAGCCCCTGGCCTATGGAAGGCGGGCTTGGGGTAGTCACGACACGATCCCTGAGGATGGGTCGTGAAAAATTGGTATCAGAGGTGTCCGGTTCTACCACATATCTTAGACTCTGATTCTTTTAACGTCCATAGTGTTAAGTGTTTTGGGTGTGTTTATTAGTTTAGGGAAACTAGTGATGGTGCAGCGGCCAACGTATCCATACACTAGGACCCTGACCTATGATTTTCGACTCAGTGCACGAAAACCCTGATTGCGTGTGTGTTTCAAGAGTTTCATTTGCGGTCTCTTTGAGTCAGCTCACTAGGTATAACTTATTTACCTTGGAGCACCCATTTCTTAACAGGATTCTACTGCGAAGACAACCAGCTAGGGTTCCTGAGAGAGTACACGATGATGGCCCCCCCGAGAAATGAGGCTCCGGTTTAGGGCCCTCTTTCTATGTTGGCACCTTCGGGTGGTGTACCAGCAGCAACACCACCCGTTGGAAAGAAGATACCACCAATCACATTGGCAGATGGTGCACGACGACTGAGTATGTTTTAGGAGTTCTAGTAGCAGAGGCCTTTGAGTTTTCAAGGAAAGTTAGATTCCCACGCAGCTGAGGGCTAGCTGGAGGTGATGGCTAGAGTTTTCCGCCTAGTCGAGACACCAGTAGAGCAGATGGTGATCTTAGCTGCTAATCTTTTTTAGTGAGTGACCATGAGGATGGTCCGCATAGTGATGAGGTTTCAGTACTTGGGACGTCTTCTGAGATGGTACCTTCAGGCAGTGTGCCAACTATATCACTGCCTGTTAGTCAGCAGACACTACCGGCAGTACCTGTAGATGAAACTTGTAGGCTTAATGCCTTACATGTTTTTCAGAACTAGATATCCCTCAAGTTCCGAGGTGAGCCTGACCCATAGGCGGCTAAATACTGTCTTGAGGAGGTGGTTTAGAGTTTTCTAGAGCTTATGTAGTTTCAGCAGGACGACATGTCGGTAGTTGAGTATTCATCGAAGCATATTGACCATTCCTGGTACTCGATGAATACAATGTGTTCAGTGCTTTAGAGCACGGACCTCTGAGCGAGGTGTGTTTAAGGACATCTGAGCCAACACTTTTTCCTCTATTCATTTCTACTTATGTTAGGGTGCTAGAGAGAACCTTTGTGGTTGAATGTTCATTGGATGAGCGGATATAGCCAATGAATGTTAGCTGTTGGAAAGTATGAAACTGGCGCTAGTCTCAGAGACTTGGGAATGTGAGACATTTCTAGAAGAGGAAGTGTTAAGGACATATGAATCTGAAGGACACCAGATGTGGAAGTAGAGTTATGAGAGCAGCATGAGGTGGTGAAAATTTCGACATGTTACAACCACCAGCCTATGTAGTCCCCTCTAGGCTCAGGGAGATGGAGGGAAGGTGAAGAGAGTAGCTGAATGCGGTCAAGGAGTGTGACCCAAGGGCTCTAAGAATGATTTTAGGTATGGTCTGTGTCTACTACTATCTACCGTATCAATAGACATAGGTACCAATCATTCCTTCCTTCCATGAATTTTGTCCCGGACCTAGAGTTTCCGGTTAAGCCATTGACTTGACCCTCACATCTGGAGATACCTTTGGGAGGAGACTCAATAATCAAACTTACGCCAATGGTGTGATCTGAGCCTTGAGGCGAGATTTTCAATTGGAACCACTTGGTGGCAGCATCGAGGCCTTACGAAGTTAGTTTGGGTATTGAATGGGCAACCAAAGTTCATACACAGATTGATTGTATTAGGCAAAAGGTTCTCGTTTATCTACAATGTTGTTATGGGTTTTCCTTGGTCGGAGAAAAGGAAAACCCAGGCATCACATGATGGAATCATGCATAAGAGGGTGAGGTCGATCACTCATGAGTCGGCTAGACTTACCTTTGTGCCAGAATTCTCTAGAGTTGCAGCACCTCTTTCAGCATTGATGAAGAAGGGGAAACCATTCATGTGGTTAGAGAGATGCCATCAGATCTTTCAGGAGCTGAGGTAGAGGTTAACTAGTGCGCCCATCTTGAGGCTATCAGAGGAGGATGTTGGGTATGTGGTTTACTGCGATGCATCAGGGACTAGACTCGGGTGTGTCCTAATGCAGGAGCGAGCAGTGATCGCATATGGTTCTCGGCAGTTGAAACAACACGAGCAGAACTATGCTAACCATGAACTAGAGTTAGCAGTAGTGGTATTTTCCTTGAAGATGTGGTGGCACTTTCTTATGGGTAAATGCTTTACAGTCTACTCAGATCACAAGAGTCTCAGGTATATCTTTTCTCATGAGAACCTGAACCTGAGACAACGACGATGGCTTGAGTTCCTCCAGGTCTATGACTTTGATATATTATATACTCCTGGGAAGGGGAACGTTATAGAAGATGATCTCAGCAGGAGATCATGCATTCAGCTTCTCGGAGAGGCAACGAAGCAACTGTCCTCATTGCAGATATCCTTTGTGGATAGAGATTTAGCAGCCTTTCTGCAGTCTCTCACAGTCACTCCTCCACTTCTTCAGTGAGTCAGAGAGGCACAACATGGGGACGTTGACTATGAGACACGACGTGCTCAGATATCTACAGGGAAGGAACCTGATGGATTTTCTGAAGGTGGAGAGCACATCATACTCTTCAAAGAACGAAATATGGTACCAGTTGCACTTCAGGAAGAAGTGTTGAGGGAGTTCCATGCATCTCCATTAGCGGTACATCCAGGAGTGGTGAAGATGTACTATGACCTTCGACGACAGCACTGGTGGCCAGGTATGAAGAAGGAAGTAACCAAATTTGTCTCTCGATGCCTCACTTGTCAGCAAGTGAAGGCAGAGCATCAGGTACCAGCTAGATTGGTTCAGCCTTTAGAGGTCCGAAAGTGGAAGAGGGATGTGATATCCATGGACTTCGTGACGTGTTTTCCACGTACATCCTAGAGACGGATACCTCTGGAGTTCGAGGATGGTGACCACGTCTTTCTACGGGTCTCACCTCAACGAGGTCTACAGGGTTTTGGCTGAGGTGAAAAGTTATCTCCACGATTCATCGAACCTTTCAAGGTCCTCAATAGAGTAGGAGAGGTAGTTTACCACTTATCTCTTCCACCTCAATTGCATCGGGTGCATGATGTCTTCATATATCTTAGTTGAGGAGATACATGCACGACCCATCCCACATTATCGACCACGGGGAGCTAGATATCGATGACATGGAGACATTCACGGAGGTTCTAGTTGATATTGAGGATCGACAAGAGAGGGTCCAGTGTGGACAGTCGATACCTCTAGTGTGCATTTTCTAACAGAACAGAAACCTCCAGGAGAGAACATGGGAACAGGAGGCTCAGATGCGTGCTCAGTACCCTCATTTATTTCTTTAGTATGAGTTGTAGCTTACGGGGACGTAAATCCCGGAGTTAGGGAGAATATAAAGACTCGGAAATTCCGTGAAATTTTTTTCTTAAATTCTTGGGAATTTTACAAGTCCGTAGTTTCTGACGGCGTGCGATTCCGAGGCCCGGAGTTCCCAGAATGATCCGTCGAAGTTTTTCTATGCTTAAATTAACGCGCGTTTGCAGTTTTCTTGAAGAAGTGGAATAACTCTTAAACGGTTACTTGGATAAAAAATCCAAGGCCACCGTTGCACTCAGGATGACGGGTTACCCTAGGCGGGACTTAAGTTTAGTCGGCGTGGGCCTCCTATGAGAAATCCCGAAAATGGCATAACCGTAAATAAAATAATTAAATAAAGTTATTTTATTTTCAAATGATTATAACTCACAAACAGTAACTCAGATTAAAAATTCTAGACCACCACTGAACTCATGATGGTAGGATTTTTTTAAGCAGATACTGACTTGGGTTAGCAAGGGCCACAAGAGAAAGTTAGTTTTTGGCCGCAAATAAAATAATTAAGTGACAATTATTTTATTATAAAATTCATAACTTTTAAAAGGTAACTCGGATTGGAAATCCGAGGGTACCTTTGGTTTCGTTGGGGCGCATTTCACATAGGTAGAGCCTAACCTCGACCGCAGTGGGTCGAGGATGGCAGTTAATAATTTTCCGAACTTTTGTTCGGGTACGTTTAGTAGACGTACGAGCAGGATTTTATATCTTTTGAACTGATGCTTGGAATTGAAATCCGAGGACACTGATGAACTCACAGCGCTGATATTCGGTTAAGGGGACCTTTACCGTAGTTGTGTTTAATATAGGTTGGAATTTATTTTTGGGGGTTTCTAATTAAAATAAATAAAAATATGATTAACATATTTTTATGTAGGTGGTATTTAAATCCACCAAAGGGAAGTTGTAAGTGGATCCCACCCCCCACATAACCTCCCATGGGAGGATAATGTGTTGTGGGACCCACATGAACATCAACTCTTCAACTCCCCATTTAAACCCTTTGATCCCCCCATTGATGTGGGTTAAACCCTCCACCTTCCACCTCACTTTTTAATTTCAAAAACTCTCTACCTCCCACCTTCCCTCATTAAAGTTCCAACACATAAGATTAATTAATGCCACACTTAATTAATCTATTTGAATTATTTTGAATTTATCTAGCCAACATTAAAAGAAGAGATTACATTCTCTTAATTGGGTTGGCATAATCCTGGTTGGGAGAACAAAGGAGAGGAGAAGAATTCTTGAAAGAATAATACTCTCTCCACGAGGAACGTGAAAAAACATCTTCCTCTGGACGAAGAACGCTCCACGTCTCCGAAGGACGTGAAGTAACATCTCCTCCAATTCTTCAACTAGAGAAAGGAAAAGAGGCACCCTCGTCCACAAAGTACACCGAAGGCGTCGTCTCGACACGACGTTAAGAGATGTACTTCCTTCGACGTTGACGTAACGACGCCCGTCTTCCGAGACGCCCGTCTTCCGCGACTCGTCAAAGTGAAACACCGATTATGAGGTAGGGAGTTTTGTATAATTTTTGTTTTAATAAAATTATACCCTAGTTCTTGATGAATACTATGGTTCGTTCCTTGGCCTTTTGATATCGCCTAACGCGGAGGGCGCGAGCCGAACGAACACGGCCCGACGACCCTCCGTTGATTCTTGCTTGTGTTAAAAATGGAGGAAGAGCCGGTAGGGCGCGGTGTCGTCGCACCATTCCGGAAGAAGGAGACCGCGGCCATGCAGGCCGTGGTGGATGGAAGAGGCGGCGGTGACCGGAGTCGACGGCGACTGGAGGCAGTGGCCGCGCGCCTGCCGCATGGAGGAAAACCGCGGCCCGCATCCGCAGGCCGCTCGGGCTAAAGAACAGGCCAAATACTGCCGTCTGGGCTGGTGGACTGCGACACCTATAGGTTCCATGCAAAGGAGCTGCGACCAGCATCCACGGGCCACATGGCTGGGAAAACCGACCAGCTACGGGAGGCCGGGCTGAAAGATCGCGGTGCCCGCAAGCGTCGCGCGGCGGGGGAACCGTGGCCCGCAACCGCGGGCGCTCGTTGGAGAATCGGCCATTTGCCTGTTGTCTAGGTTGAAGAACCAATGCATCACTTGGTGCCACGTGGAAGAGACAGCGGCCCGCTGTGAGGGCCGTTCGCGCCGGACAGAACCGGCCGGCTTCAGCGGGCCGGGTGGGGAGAGGCGGTGCCGCTGTGCGAACAGGACCAGCCCGCTCCGCGTGCCGGGTCCGCTGGTGGGCCGTGCCCCACCGGGCCTGGCCGACCCCCATTCGGGTCAGACCCGGAAAACCGGGCCGGGCCGACCCCCAGCCAGGTCAGACGGACTTACCAGCCCACTGGGCTTGTCGGGCCTTGCCCGTTTCTCTTAAACATGAATAATTTCTAGACCACGATTCCGATCGACGCGCCATCTACGACACTGGGACCCTTGTGATGAGGCGGTTCTTTTTCAATACTCTATGTGAGTTTTGGACGACTTTGGAAAATGTCCGGGTTTGGATCGAGTGTAAATCCAACCAGGCCCCCGGAACGGAAAAGCCAATAACTCTCAGACCAGGCGTCCGATTACGTGCCGTCTGTCGCGTTGTGTTTCTTTTGAAGAGACAGAACTTCAGGATACATCAACTCAAGACTTATTGATAGTTGATGTATCGACCCCCTTTTTCTCGAGGTGCGGACCCTCCCAGAATCGAGCGTGCTGTTTGTGGGAACCCTAGAGTTGGCTGTGACTGCGACTACTACTTTACTGGAATCCTCCATGGGTTCGACGATGACGACTCATATACCGGAATCCTGTGCGGGTTCAAAAGTTCTGAATTCTGTTCCTGTATCCTGTGTGGGTCCGACGGAATAGCTTGTCCTGTATCCTGTATGGGTCCAACATCTCAGATGAATTATAGCTGGTCCTGTGTTCAATGTGGGTCCGACAACTTAGATGAGATAGCTGGCCTGTATCCTGTGTGGGTCCGACAACTTAGCTGGTCTTGTATCCTGTGTGGGTCCGATAGCTTAGATGATCCAGTGGCTACATCTGATCATCTATATCTCTCTACTATTGTGGCATACCTGTGTGAGATGAGTCATGTATTTCAACTATTATCATCATGGGGATTGACTTTACTTCCTTTGTGGAATTGGTTTGTGCTTGAGCTCGAGAGTTGGAGCCGAACTGAGATTGGTAACCAAGGTATATGTATGGGCATATACCTAAGTAGGGTTTGTTGATACTTCATGACTGTATCTTTATTAATTTGTTCATCCTTAGTGGATATTGTGAGACCTCGCGGGTCTCGGGGTCCCTACTGAGTATCGCTATACTCACCCCTGCACGGGCTATGCCTGCTCCTTGTTGTGTTGGATGCAGATGACGGACAGTGCTGACGGAGGCCGAGAGCACCACGACTGGACGGTACCCGGAGGTGGACCTTGTGATGAGTCGGCACATGGAGGATACTCACAGACGTGAGTGCTGAGGTGGCCATCTGTACCTACCCTTCAGGTAGGAACTCCAGCGGACGATCTAGGAGCTTCTCTTTACTTACAACTATTTTTCCCTTTTTACTTGTACTTGTTGTTTAGTTGGGTTTGTATACTTTCCCATTTACTTTCTAGAACACTCTTTTGTATTCAGTTTTACTTAGTTTTTACTTCATCTTGCCTACTCTATAGTGTTTTTTACTGTTCTAAAGGCATTGCCTTCCCGGCTTAGGGATTTACGCCTTTGGTGCTAGTCGCCATCCCCTAGCCTACAGAAGACGGGCTTGGGGTAGTCACGACACGGGCCCCAAGGACGGGTCGTGACAACGATAACCATTTTCAGGTGCTATATCAGACTAAAAAATCATAATAAATAGTTCACAATGACCATGACATGCATAAAACACACTAAATTATTATTCCTAGAATTAAAATATAAAAATAATACTTTAAAACATGATTTTTTTGGTGATATAGATATATCCCTTCAATGTATTTTTTTTTCAAAACTAAAATACCCATAACAAAGGGAAGTAGGGTTATAATTTGAATAAAACATGAAATATTATAATGGAATCCAAATATAAAATAATTATTATGATTTTACAAAAATTTATTGATTTCATATTTATTAAAATAGAATATTCAGTTTTCCTTTTATAAAGAAATCGAATTTTTTTTATAAAAATATTTATTTTCTATAAAAAAATTTATTTTCAAAACCACAGAAATAAATAAAAAATTTTAATTTTTAATTCATTAATGTCTATATAAACTATAAAAATATAATTTTATAAAAAATTTCATGGAAGAAACATTTTATGAAAAATAATATTTATAAAAAATTAAAATGATGTTCTTAGTGTAAAGTGCCCCTTACCTTAAGTCGGAAAGGTTTTATATGTTCTTAATAATTCCAAAAAAATTAACTTATGTTAAATATATAATTTATTAAGAACATTAGTTGAGTTTATTTTTTTTATTTATATACAATTAATTTACAAATTATGTTCACATCAACTTTTTTATGATATTTGGATCATATGTCAAAAATTGACTTTTGTAAATTTACTACGGTCAAAGAGTTAATAATTTCATAATGTCTAGAATACTAATATTGTGATAAAAATAATTTAAATAATTTAATTATAGTTTTATAATTGACCATAAATGATATTTATGAAAAAGAAATTACATTAAAATCATAGATATTTTTGGTCGTACGTACGCATGAGTACCATTTCCATTTTTTGACAAACATGATGGAAAAAGTTAATAATTATTTTATCATTATAGAATTATTTTTATATAAAAAATATCATATTATCTCTATATATACATTTAATATTCCACCCATGTGATTTGGTGATGAAAAACGAATCACATCACTTTGTGGATGTGGTAGTCACCACATATATAGAAAAAAATTATAAATTATAAATGGATGAAAATGTTAGAAAATAGAAGATGTATTATCTATAAAAAATGATAAATACATCATTAATATCATATATATATAATCCATCATTATAATCATCCATTAAATATGTTGATGCAAAACGAACTACATTAGCTCACAAGGCAACAGTCCTACGTACATAAGAACAATAGTTTTATTTCACATTTGAGGGATGAGAAGATGTATACTATAATGCCCCAACCCTAGTTTTTTGGAGTCGAGGAATTGTTTTTTTACATAGAAATTATTATAAGAAAGTCATATGCCAAATAAATTAATAGTTTAGTAGTTTAGGAAAACCAAATACATATATAAGTTCAACATTACAACTTAAACCGAAAAACAATATAAAAATTCCATTGAAAACATCCGTAACTCCTAGTTTATCCCTAAATGTCATTAATAACATACCTATTCATGTCCATGGAAAATGAAACATAAGAAAGTGGTGAGATCAAACGCTCAGAAATAGTGAGCAATACCACAAAAGATATCATAAACATAAACATTAGGCATGGTGAATAACTAAATACACATGATTTTTAAAATAATCTTGAACACATTATGTCAATAATATGAGATAAATAAATAATTTCATAGTAAAACATAACCACGGGTATTCTATTAGTCTAATAAACACATGATCTATCAATTTTTATCTTTATAATGAGGGAATGCATAATGTTGGACATCATGACCATACCATCAAGGCCTCATGCCAATACTATACAAAATCATACTATTAAGGCCTCATGCCAAGACCATAGATTGTATCATGAGGCCAAATGATTAATGTAGGGGTTATAGTGGGCCCCTCCCATCACTTACTACATCCAATACATTCATCACATTAAAAATGTGATATATAGGCATAAAAAACATTCCTATTGAAAAACTAGTATATGAAATATGAAAACTTCAACTATAACCCTTTAATGGTATTAAATTAGCGCATCCAAAGTCAAATTGATCATCAAACATTCAAAAACATATGGCAGATGATATAATTAGAGATAAACATTAATGAAGTTTAATATTCAACAAAGGATTCTGACATAGCTAAAGATATGTTTAAATTAGACCATTGAAAGTTTGATAAGGTAATAATCCTTAAACATTCCAAACTGTCCCATACCACCTTGAAACATTCAAATCATAATCCCTTAGAATATCATGATAATAAGGAGAATATTATATGATATTCCAAAGGAAGGTACATACATAACATGCATGGAATAAGTGGTTATCACTTCATATATCTCATAAAAGTTAAAGTGAGATGAGAAGAATCCTTTTTTAATTTAGAAAGAAGATTTCTTTTGGAAAATACTTTATATTTTTCATGAAACAAGATTGTAAAAAAGTACATACTAGAAAAGAAAATGGAAGGACATTGAAATTTCATTTGAGGCATAAATGTTTTCCCACAGAAGTGAAATCATATAAAAAGTTTTTTTAAAGAAGCTTTAGTAATAAAACATTTTAATTCACTTTAATGAAAATAATAAAGAAATTTTTAAGGGGAAAGGAATGTTTTTCTTTCATAAAACCAGAGATGAACCTGGATAGTTTTTCATGTAATTTTTTTGATTTTAAAAAGATAATTATGGATTAATATAAATTATATAGTGTAATTAAAAATAGTTATAAATTTGAGAAGGTCCCCTGAATTGGGGTTTTTTATCAAGATTTTTTTATCAAAGTTCCTCTTGAAACATAAAACTCTCCATAAAATAAGAAAGGATCCTTATTTTTATAAATATATAGAAAAATTACACAGAATTCATTAGGATTACATATGAATAAATAATAATTAAATTGAGATATGTAGATAATAAGAGTGACCAGAATGAAAATAGAGGTTTGGGTAGAAAACCCGTACATTATGTCCGATGGTGTTATTAATTTTCTCTTTGTGTCCTACATAAAAAATTAAATTCATTACTTAATATGTAAAAAACTAATTATTCATGTAATAGATTTATTATAGCCTTATTATGTTCATTCATGGCCTTCTTTATGGGTTTAAGAGGTTCAATTTTATTGTTTGGGAGTATTTTCTTACTTGGTATTCATCACTGGTTTACTTGTATACATGTATGGATAAACATGTAATTTGAGAATGGTTGTAAAAAAAGATTTTTTTTAATTTTTAACATCTAAATGATTACATGGTTATAAAATTCATTTTGTTATTAGGGGTCAAGATGAAACAATATATTAAACTTTAAAGATAATAGTTTAGGTTAATTGGTAGTTTTTGATTATAACAAACTCATTTTGATTTAGAAATTAATATCATGTATAAAAAATAATTCTATAACATTAAATAAGTTATAATACATATATTATAGTTGGTTTAAACCATAAAAATGGTTTAATTTCTTTAATTGAAGACAATAATAGAAATTGAAAACCCGTCGTCCTTGAATGTGATAAATTAACACATCTCAGATGGTGTTTTAATTTATATTTTAAAAGATAGGAAAATGAGAGATGATAATGAATTATTCTAATATTATAAATAAATTCCAATACCTTTAGGGTACATGAGTTATCATATCATTTGGATTAATCATATCGAGAACTCAAAACTATATTTTTACAATTCACAAAAACTAATGTATTTTATAAAATTCTTATAAATTCTCTGTAACCTAATATCAATGTTCTGAATTCAATATTGAACAAATTTTTTGTAAATAATTTTATAAATATGATAAATTTAAATTTTAATTAAAATCAATATTTACTCGAAAAATACGGTTTTAAAACCAAAACTGATTTTGTAATTCCTTGAAAAAATAACTAAGGTCATATTAAGTTATTCAAAAATCATAGAACAAAAAAATATTTAGTTTGGAACCCATTTTATTAAAATTAATTTATTAATTAATTTAAAATAGTAATTAAATATTTATCCATCCTAAATAATATGAATAATTAATTAATAATATATAAAATATCCTACTCCATTTATTAGGTTCCTAAATTTTATTTATACATTCATCGGTGAGGTTACTATTTATTAAGGTCATATTACTATTTAAAAGGGTAAAATTACTATTCATAAATGGGTATATTATTATTCATAACGTTAGGTTACTATTCTTAAGGGTATATTACTATTCATGAGGGTATGTTACAATTCAAAAAAAATTAAGTTGGTTCTATCAGACTCTAAATATCTTACTAAAGAGAATCATGTATTTCGGTTTTTCAAAATTCAAATCACAGAAGTGGACAACATGTTCATGGAAAAATAATCAAACAATTATGTTTTGATGGAAACTGCTAGAGTACATGCTTAGATGAAATATCATGACCAAAAAACCATAATCTATAATAATAAATTTTTTTATTGATATCATGGGAAAAAGTGATAATAAGAAGATTTTTTTATTTAATACTCTTTTCCTGTAGTTGTTGAATTATTACACTCAATAATTGTATAAATATACGTTTCTCTTTTATAAATACAGCGTTATCCTTTGATTGTTCCTTGAACAATCTATAATTCATCTCTTAGAACTGGTTGCATCATGCGGTGACATTAGACTCTAAAACATCATACCTTGATCAACTTAAAACATTTCATAAATGTTTTAACTATCCAAAAGATCATGATCCAATAATTTAGAATCATTCTCATATTTATCTTTCAAGATCCATGTACACAGGGTCCTTAGAAATCCTCATTTTATTTATAACTCCTTGATCTATCATGTTGAATGCATATGCTACCTTATTTTCATTTAATCTACATCATGTAAACCTAAATTTTCACATTCTAAACATTTGAATATCTCTATCATGTGTCCTCTTGAAATATGGTAATAAATAAAATTACCATACAACATTATTGGAAACATGAATACACCCTTACACATTCTATTTGATACATTACTTATATCCAAAAATGTTGTAAACTCCATTAATGACAACATATACCACTTTTAAACTAGTCAATAATCACTTTTGAGGTAGTCATTACTTATCCAAATCAATCATTTCTTCATCATTATATTAATCTTCAAAAATATTATTTGGGTTTTCTTTCCCTGAACCATATACATTCCCAAGACAATAAATTCTACTGAGTCACTTATCCTTGGTACAATTCATTATATAACCCCAAATACTTAATGAAATAGTTTTTAAATAAAATCCTGATATATTTCATAATTCTTATAACCAGTAATTTACTGATAAAATATTCTAACGACAAGATTCTTGAAGAGGAATATTAATCATTCCACTCTATATGTGGTTGTATCATGACTTTCTCATTATCCAATAACATAATTTGGGGCATATTTATTTGACACTTATGAAATTGATTAGTATAGTGTCACATACACTTGCAGTTGAAGAATTTCACATTGGAAACCTTTTTCTTTAAATTGAAATCAAGAAATTTCTTTTATTTTTCTCCACACTAATAACAATATCTTATTCTGTTCAAAAATTTACCAGGATGGTTATTTCTATAGTCATCACATTTGTAAAACCCTTTTCCCCTTATTTTCATTATCCATCATTTTCTTGGATATCCCCTTCTTTACTTCCTTCCATTAAAATATATAAGACTAATATAATTCATTACATATCTTGTTAAATCATGGTATTATTTCCTCAAATGATGAGGATACATGGGAGACTATCTTCCTTTGAAATACCGGTTTAAGACCATTGGTGATATGATATTTTTTACTCTTTGTATCCCGTGAATTGCTGATATTCTAATTCCTTCTACTAGGTTCCATTTATAATCAATTGAATATATAATATTATCTCAAAAAATTATGAACTCCATATAACTATAAAGATGATATACCACATAACATAAATTTATGCATCACAAATCCAAAAACCATATACTCTGGTTACATTAGAGGAATAAATCCTTAATAATGTATTCTAATGAAAATGTGAATTATCCTAAGCATATACCCCGAGAGTGTCAAACCATAGGTGCAGTAAGGCCCATTTTCATGTACCAGGTTACCCCGGTACAAGCCCAAAACACCTTGTCGGAGTCGTTACTCCTAGGTGCATCTCTACCAGAACCTCACCCACTTGTAATATAAAGTCATGGATTTATTTTCTAGGAAGATAAAGATAATATATTCCTTACCAAAATTCAAATATGTTTTTTTATGTGTATCAAAAATCCTATCTTAGGGTTTTGTTCCATAATATACATTTTTTAAATATAATTTCTATGTTTTAAACTAAATATTATATGATACCAATTATAACACACCAACCCTAGTTTCCCAGAGCCATTGGATTATTTTATTACAATGGACTGATTATAAGAAATTAATATCATGAAGGAATGAATTTTTCAGTAGTTTTGGAAAACCAAATACATACAGAAGTTTATGATTACAACTTTAAAGGGAAAACAATATAAACATCCCATTGATAACATCCATAACTACTAGGTTATCCCTGTATGTCATTCATAGTATACTACTTCATGTATTGGAAAAATGAAACACAGGAAAGGGGTGACATCAAACAGTCAGTAAGGGTAGGCAATTCAGTAGATGATATCATAAACATACACATTAGGTATGGTGAATAACTAATAACAAATGACTTTAAAAACAATCTGGAACACATTATGGAAGGAATATGAGATTAATAATAATTCCATAGTAAAAAATAACCATGGGTATACTAATTTTCGAACAACCACAAGAATTATCAATTTTCACCATTATAATGAGGGAATGCATAATGCTAGACATGATAACCGTACTATCAAGGCCTTGTGCCAAGACTATAAATAATCATATTGTCAAGGCCTCGTGGCAAGACTGAATTTTTTCTCGTGAGACATACTTATATCTCAAGGGGATATAGCGGGACCCACCCATCACACACAAATCTAATACATTCGTCATATGAAAAAGAAGATACATAGAAATCATAAATATTCGTATTAAAAAACTGGTATACGAAATATGAATACTTCAACTATAACTCATGAATAGTATCAAATTAGAACATACATAGTCAAACTCATCATCAAAGCTTAAAAAAAATATGGTAGATGATATAATAAGATATAGTCTTCAATGAAGAAAAATATTCATCAAAGGATGTTGACATAGATGAATATATCTTTAACTGATACCATTGAAAAATTCTTGAGCTAATAATCCTTAAACTTTCCAAAGTGTCCCACACCCCCTTGAAATGTTCAAATTATAATCCCTTAGAATTTAACAAGAATAAGGAGATTATTGTTATGATATACAAATAAGAATTACATACATCGAATTCAATGAATAAGTGGTGATCAAAAAATATATATCCTAAATGTTAAAGTGAGACGGGAAGAATCCTTTTTTCAATTTGGAAAGAATGTTCTTTTGGAAAATACTTTGTATTTTTCCTGAAAAAACATTATAGACATGTATATAAAATAAAATAAAATAGGAGGAAATTTAAATGATATTTTAGGCATAAATGTTCTCCCACTAAATTATAATAATATAAAAGAGTTTTTAATGAAGTTTTATAAATAATACATTTTCATGTGCTTTAAAGAAAATATTAAAGTGATTTTAAAGTGAAAACACATGTTTAGATTTAATAAAACCAGAAATGAACCAAGTTATGATTTCATGTTATAATATTTGATTTTAGAATGATAATTATGGCTTAAAATAGATTATATATTTCACTTAAAAATATTTATGATTTTGGGAAGTTCTCTTGAATATGGGTTGTTTATAGAGAAGAATTTTGGAAGGATCCTTTCAAAATATATAACACCCCATAAAATAAAGAAGTAATATTATTGGTATACATATATAGAACATTCCAAAAGAATTTATGAGGAGTAAATAAGAATAAATAAGAATTTAATCAAGATAAGCAGAGAATAAGAGTGACCCGATTGAAAATAGAGGTACAGAAAGAAAACCCTTACCTTAAGTCCGATAGTGTTCTTAAATTTCTTATAGTTTACTAGATAACAAAATTAAATTCATTAATTAATATTTCCAGAATCAAATATTTATGTAATTTATTTTGCATATCCTTATTATGTTCATTCATGGCCTTATTTATGGGTTTAAGAGGTTTAATTTTATTGTGTTGGAGCATTTTCTTCCTTGGTATTCATGACCGATTAAATTATATATATATGAGGACAACATGTAAGATGATAATGGTTTTCTAGAATATAATTTGTAAGTTATTTATTAACTTCCAGATTATTACATGGTTAAAAATTTTATATGGTTATTGGGTGTGACGATGAATCATAATATAAAACTTTAATGATAACAGTTTGGGTTAATTGGAAGGTTTTGAACAAAACAAACTCATTTTTATTTTTAAATTAATATAATGTGTAAAAAATGATTCAAGAATCTTAAATAATTTATGATACATATATTATATTATGGTTTAACCATAAATTTTTTTTCATGAAAAAATTTGAGTAGGTAATAGAAATTGAAAATCCATCATCATTGAAAGTGATAAATCAACACATCTCAAATGGTGTTTTCATTTCTGGTATAAAAAATGGGAAATGAGAAAATATGATGAATAAATATATTATCATAAAAAATTATAGTAAATTTATATTAATGGAGTTATCCTAACATTTAGATGAAAGGATTTGCGTAAAGAAAAAGAAAGGGGAGGAACCTGAAATAAAAAAAGAAGTTGAGAAATCCCTTTGGAAAATTTGGCAGCCTAACATCATCACATAAAACATCATAAAATATTTTTATGAGAGAAAGAGGGGTCTATAATAATTATTACATAATATTGATAGTAATTTGGATATGGAATAAAATATCCCAACATAATCCAATTTCAATTGAAAGATAATAACATAAAAAGTGTTCTTCAAAAAAGGGAAGGGTGGTATATTCCCTTACCCTATAGAGTGAAACTTAAAACATGATGTTGGGACTTTGGGGTCTTGAGGTCACCTTGGTAGGACTCAGATTGAGGTAAAACTACTTGATCTTTGAGGATGATGAATTTAGAATGAATGAAAACGAAGGAATGGGTGGGTATTTTTAGTAAAAGAGATTTTTTTTTATTAATTTCAAAAGACACCTCATTAGTCGTATTTGCACAACCATGGGATATCACATGGTATTTTCTCATGGTATTGTAAAATTGGGACACCTCATATCATAATTTAATGTACACAAATCAACCATAATTTTATATTAATTATGACTTCATTATGATTTCATTAACCATACAGAAAACTCAAAACTGTATTTTTACTATTTAGAAAAAACAAAAGTATTTTATAAACTTCTTATAAATTCTTCATAACTTAATATCGATGTTTTTAATTTAAAAATAAACTCTATATTTTGAAAATAATTTTATAAATATGATTAATTTAATTTTTAAGTAAAATCTTTATTTACCTAAATAATACATTTTTTAAAGAAAACCTGATTTTAAAATACCCTGAAAGATTAACTAAGTTCTGTTAAATTTATTCTAAAATCCTAGGACAAAAAAAAATTTATTTAGGAACCCATTTTATGGAAAATAATTAATTTATTAATTTAAAATTGTAATTAAATATTTATCACACACGAAAATATGAATAACTAATTAGTAATTTAAAAAATATATTACTTCATTTATAAGATGCCTAAATTTTATGTAACGCCCCGACCCTAGTTACCCAGAGTCGGTGCATTATTACATAACATTGGCATGATCACAAGATAGATCAAATCTCGAAAGACCGATTGGTTTAGTTGCCTTGGAAACACTAGATATATTCATAAGTCTTACATTACATCATAAAATGAAAAACTACTATAACAACATATTGTCTCCATAATCCACACTCATATCCCCACATAATATCCCTGCAGGTCATTCATAATTTACTTCTTCACTTCCTGGAAAAATAAAACATATAAAAGGGGTGAGCTCAAATGCCCAGTAAGGATAACAATATAGCGGAAACTTTCATAAATAAGAATAAACATTTAAGGCAATGTATAACTAAAACAAAAGTCTTTCAAACGTGAACATTCAACATGGTATGGAATAAATAAAATGAAATAATGCCATTTACTTATTCACATGGATATTCTACTAATCGAATAATCACATGCAAAATCAATAACCACTTTCATAATGATGGAATGCATAATGCTGAACTTTAATTTCTTTTTCAAGGCCTCGTCCCAAGACCTTGGAGCTAACTGTAACCGGAACCCAACCCGGAGTGCCTCTAATAACCGGACACCAACCCGGAGTGCCTCTAATAACCGGACACCAACCCGGAGTTCCTCTAATAACCGGAGACCAAACCTGAGGGCTTACTTTTACCAGTCCCTAACCTGGAGGGCTTACTTTTACCAGTCCCCAACCTGGAGGGCTTACTTTAACCAGTCCCCAACCTGGAACATACTTGTCCAACACATTCTTATGAAGTAAAGGTTGAAATATAACATAAACATTCTTATTGGAACTAGCATACGAAATGTCAATACTTTACTCATAAACCATGAATGCTATATAAATGACACATCTATAGTCAAACATATCACAAAACTTCATTACAATATGGAAGTTTTATATCATAATAAATCAACTTCAAATAATCTTAAAATCCATCAAAGGATGTTGACATAGATGAAAATGTTTTTTTTTAAAAATTATTGAGAGAAATATCCCTTTTTCAGGAAAACATTTTAATGTTACACAATTTAGAAAGCAAGGCATTTAAATACATTTTTGAATCAAAGTGTCCCATACCACTTTGAAACTTTTGAATAGAATTAACACTTTTAAAACATTCATTTTCATATAAATAAATCCTTACAAACCATTTTGAAAACGTGGACATAAATGAGGATGATTTCGAAGAATAAATATTTAAAACATTTAAAATGATGTTTTAGTAAAAGTTCCCTTAGAAATAATCCCTTTGAAAACTCTTTTATGAAATATGGACATGGATAGTAAATATGTCCCTGTAGATACTTACGTAAAGACAACCTCGGATATTAAAGAGATTGTGAAGTAAACCCTTATCAATTTGGTAACTTATGAAACATACAACCCATGAAAGAGGTATCATACAATGAAAATCTAAATACACATAAGGTAAAGTGTATTACACAAAGAATACAATTATGGGAAGTACATACACCACACAAAAGATAATAGTGGAAATATGGCATGAATCTCACGGAAATAAATAGTGAGATGAAAACCCCTTACCACGTTAATCAACTGAGTCGTATGGCCAAAAGTTAATAACCACCAAATTATTTACAGAATAACATGAATATAAAGATAATCATGATAATATATATCAAATTCCAGTACACAATACACCACTTTCAATAATTTAGTGGAGAATAATGGAAATCTCACGGAATTGAATGCGAGATAAGAAAATACCTTACCTTGCACTTTTACTTGGATGGGGTAGGTTAACCTCCTGTATAATGGTGAAATAAGTGTTATTAAATTATTCAATAATCATATACATTAATATAATATCATATATGATCTTTTAACATTGCTTTGTTAATAATATCTTAGAATTATCGCCGTTTCGGGTGTTAACTTACTTGTTTTCTTTTATATGTTTTGTTACGTAAGGCATGTTTTTAATGGATAGGTTGTATATTATTCATATCCATAATGATATAAAGTCCTTAAAAATCATTTTTAAATCATCAAATTATAATTATACTTGAATGGATACGATGGAGAATTAATCTTATCGCGTTCGTGGAGACGGTAGTCCGTACGTACGCACGAGCGACAATATCACTCTTTTGATATTAAAATAATATATAAATGGTTGTTATATCATATATACAGAATAATTAACATGTTATATTTATTATTTACATGAGTTACATATCATTATTATACCCATCCAAATAATAATATATTGAATAACAATTACACCACGACGTGGAGACGGTAAGCCGTACGTACACACGTATGGTGACATGTTATTCAAAGGGTGGATAGAATACTGAATATGGTTTTACCATATTTATAATAACATCACATAATATATATGATACTGGAGTTATTATTTTAGAATGGTAACAACAAAGGAAAAAGAAGTGGAAGAGGAAATGAACTTGGAAAAGGGTGGTGAAATCATTACCTCTTCTTCGGTTGCTTCCTTTTGATTTGATCAAAAGGGCTCCTTATGTTAGATTTATGATCAAACTAAGGCCTCTAGGTTGTAGTTAGGGAAGTTGGGAGAGTATTTGGGCAGAGTTTGGCCGAACCAAAAGGCTTTGAAGGTGTGAAGAAATGAGAAGGAGGAGTGCCCTTTTATAAGAGGGGTGAGGGGAACCTTTGGAAAAGCTAGAAATATTAATTTATAATAAATTCATATTCGGTTTCTAATGACTCCAAAGTTTACTATTCAAAGGTTAAGGTGGGGATGGGTCGCAAAAAACTCATCCAATATAATTTAGACAGGTTTGGGTACTTATATTAACCTTATCATTAAGTATTAACTCTAAGTTAATTAGTTTCACTTTTACAATGTCTCTTTGTATTTTTATATAATATGGTTAATAAACTTACTATATACATCCAAGAGACCCCCAAGTGGTCCATTAATGATGAAAGTATCATGATATAAGTCTCTTGGCCGAACCTTAGATTTTTAGGAATTTAATATCAATTAATAATATAATATTTCTTTTAAGAACTCTTTTTTGTCAATTTTGACACTATTCAATAGTTGATTTTTGTGAAACTCATAAAAGATTGATTACTTTGAAAAAAGTCAATTAAATCAATCCTAATATATCATATTATCCTAGAAAATTAGTTTAATTCATTAAAAGTTTCATATTATATTTATTTGGGTATTTATAATATCAATTATTTTAATTTTTCACTATTATAGTAATTACTGCATCATCATTGTGCCATAAATAAAGTAAATTATTTAATGTCTAAAAATTATAAATAAAATATAATTATGTATTAAATCTTTTTATATTTCTAATTAATATTTATAGTCGAAAATCCAACATATATAACCCTATGTAAAAATTGTTTTGCTAAAAGATATATGCTTGTGTCATTTTTGTATTCATTTTAACTTAATTAAAATAAAGTGTCATTATCACTTACAAGTGGATCCATGGGGTCCCAAAATAGACCCAAATATTCCCATGGTAGACCATGTATCAACCAATAGGGTTAAGACACGTTTTAGGGTAATTTAGTATTATTATAATATTATTTTTTAACCCTTATTTACCAGATTTACCCTTAACCATGGTAAATAAAATATTTACCGCAGTAATTATTCAAAATGTCTAAAAATAGAAGTTACCTATTTATACAATTTGAACATCCTGATTCCAAATATGTAATCCATTTTCCTAAATTCAAAACATAGAAGTGGCAGAAATTAATTTAAAATTAATTCCCGCTGTCAAAACAAAAAGCGTGTTTTTAAGAGATAATAACTATCAAAAGATTGACACTTGTTTATGTTCGGTTTAATTGTAAAATTATGTCCAATGACCAACATTATATTAAATGGTAAAAATATATTCTAAATATACTTTAAAACCACTCAAATTCACAATTTATCACTATTAATTATTTTGATTAAAAAAGTTGTTTTTAATTAAAATTTAGTAATTTTCACTATTCATCAAAATATGAAAGTTATCCGAAAAGTACCAAAATTTCACCTTAGGATAAATTCGATATTCCGAATCCAAAAATGAAGTCCATTTTAAAATATAAAATATATATAATTTCAAAAAGTAGTTATTACTATTCATAACGCCTAGTTTAATTGGTTGTTAGAACTCGGTGTTGCGTACAACACACGCTATCACATTATTCAAAGAGAAGCGTACCGTAGAAGCTTGGGATGTTTCATTTTAAATTTTTGATGTCCCAATTTAGTCAAAAAGTTTAAAATATAGTATTTAAAAATGGTTCACTATTAAAAGTTGATAAAAGTGCAATACTGAAAATGAATTTGTTCTTACATTATATCTAAGAAACTCATAATATGGATTCTAAAATTATAAGGATTACATAAACTTTAAAATTTATCTAATACTATTCATAACCTCTTTTGAATGGCTTGTTTGGTAAGTCATGGTGTAATTGAAATCGGTGTTGCGTGTAATGAAAGTCATTGAATTATTTTGAAGAAATAACACACTATAAAATCTTGGGGTGTTACATTCTCCCCTCCTTCAATAAATTGCGTCCTCGCAATTTAAAATTGTTCTTTTAAAATAAAAGGTTGAAAATAGAAAATATATTTGTGGGAAAACCCACATCGGAAATTGGGTTACTAAAATTTAGTCTTAATATGAGGAAAAGAGAAATTAAAGGGTCACCACCAAATTATGATCTTGATTAGGAGAACATTGGTGGCAATTAGAGACATATAATTGGAGGAAAAACGTAAATATTTATAGGTAGTGATTGAGGTCATCAATCACAAACAAGTATAAAATTGAGTTCCTTAAACTCATCAATCTATGATGATTTGAAATACCACCGGTTCAAAAAAACATAGGGTATTAGGAAAACACATTTTTGACGTTTCAAAATATCTTAGTTGAAATCCCACATCGAAAAATGAATTAACGAGGCCTCTATTTAAAATAAAGAGTGGAAAGTATGAAGATTACCGAAAATAACACATACTAGGGTTCCATGTAGGAAAATATGGATATGGAGGAGAAATCTAACCATCAATTATCTGATGGAGAGTGGTAGAGAACATGTCTATGAAAAGGCCAACAATCCCAAAGCCATAAATTAGTGATGATTTAAGGTACCATCTAGGACAACATTTTTGTTCTAAGTTCCTTTTCTTAATGTTGTGGAATTTATTTATGAGATTGGCTAAGATCATAAGGAGATATACTTACTTTATAATTAGAGTTTTATCCATTAATAAATTTTCTACCACAAACACATCTTTCACTCGAAAAGATAATAGAACGTAAAAAAAATTCTATTTACACTATTCGTATAGGGTTCCAAAATAATCAAATTTATAATTCATCTACAAGATCTTTTAATAAAAAATAAATTATTTAATCCAGGATATCTCGTGGGCTAGTGGTAGGTGATACACCCTTGTCACCCTTCGGTTGCAGGTTCCAGTCTCGCAGCCTTGCCGGACGCGACGGGTTGCCGCTCGACCTCCAGGTTGTCCTTTTATGGCAATCCAAAATAATCCAAACTAGAACTATCCAAAATACTTCTGTCCAAACTAACAGTCCAACATTTATAAGGAAGGTAAACATAATTTAGATCCCTTTTAACCTGTAATATCATATGAATACCTTCATCATGTATTCTTTTAATATACTGAAACATCCTGAATTACCATATTCCTTATTGATTACATTCATTCTCCCTTATTCCATATAGAATGCTGGATATACTTCATTAATCCAAATTTTTTTTAAACCCCAACAATGATGGAATATACAAATCATTAATCAGTTCCAAGGTAGTCAAGAATATCCAATATAATTTATCCAAAACAATCATGTATTATTCCAAAATCACTACCTCGGTATCAAAACTATATTATGGTTTATCATTCTCTCAACCATATATTATCCAAAAATTTATCCTGCTATTGAGTCACTTTTCTTTGTTCCACACAATCTCAAGTCCTTAATGAAATAGTACTACAATACAATCCTTATATACTCGATAATTATTATAACAAGTACATTGTCGATACAACACTCAATTGACAGAATCAACATAAGAACTCTAATCATTCCTCTTCATCTGTGGTAGTATCATAACTTGATTATTATCCAATAGCATCATTTGCGGCATAGTCTGATGACTGGGACATAGGTTCGCGTAGTGTCCAAACGCCTTGCAAATGAAGCATTGTACATTTGAAACCATTTTCTTACCCTTGCAGTCACGTACTTTGTTCCCTTTTCCTCCACACTTATAACAAACTCCCATTCCTTTCAGGAAAGTTCTAGGGTGTTTCTTTCCACAGTTACCACATATGGGAAAATTCTTCTTTTCCATCTTCCCTTTATCCATATTTCTCTCTTCCATCCTTTTCTTCTCTTGCTTCCCTTCAAAGCCATAGGACTCAGTAAACTCTTTTCTTATCTTATCAACACATGATATTATTTCTTCATATGATGATAATACACGGGAGACTATTTCTCTTATAAATTCTAGCTTAAGACCATGAAAGATATGATCCTTCCTTCTCTTTAGATCATGTGCATTTCTGGAGTTCTCATTCCTTCTACTGGGCGCCATTTCTAAACAATGGAATACACTAGATCAGTTTATGAATCAAAATACATAATCCCATACTTATAAAACACTTAACATAAATTGAACTATTTATGGATATAATCCATAATCATAAAAATGTCTCATTTGAGGATGTATATACTCATAAACCCTTCATAATGGTTTGTAAAGAAAATGAGAATTATCCTAAGCATATCCGCCGAGAGTGTCGTAACCAAGAGTGCAGCAAGGCCCGTTGTCGTGCACCAGTTCCCGTTCGAGTCTATCTCAAAGAGGTGTTTTCGGGTTTTACCCCTAGGTACATCTGTTCCAGAGCCGGCTCTACCTGCTCGTATCCAGATAGGGATGTATTGCTCGGAAAACTCACAAAATCTCTACAATACCAAAATTCTAGGAAGTTCTTCTATACTAATCCTCAAAGTTCATCTTAGGTCTACGTGCTCTAATCATAGTTTATCTAAATCTAGCTCCCAAGGTTTGTACTAAACTTCCTCTGATACCAACTGTAACACCTCGACCCCAGTTACCTATAGTCAGTGCATTATTACATAACATCGGCATGATCACAAGAAAGATCAAATCTCGAAATACCGATTAGTTTAGTATCCTTGGAAACACTAGATATATTCATAAGTCTTACATTACATCATAAAAATGAAAACTACAACATCATCTTTTCTTCATAGTCCACACTCATATCCCCACATACTATCCCTCCAGGTCATTCATAAATTACTTCTTCACATCCTGGGAAAAATAAAACATTTAAAGGGGTGAGCTCAAATGCCCAGTAAGGATAACAATATAGCGGAAACTTTCGTAAATAAGAATAAACATTTAAGGAAATGTATAACTTAAACAAAATCCTTTTAAACTTTAACTTCAACATAATATGGAAAATATGAAATAATGCCATTTACATATTCACATGGATATTCTAATAATCGAATAATCACATGAAATATCAATAACCACTTTCATAATGATGGAATACATAATGCTGAACTTTAATTTCTTTGTCAAGGCCTCGTCCCAAGACCTTGGGGCTAACTGTAACCGGAACCCAACCCGGAGTGCATCTAATAACCGGACACCAACCCGGAGTGCCTCTAATAACCGGACACCAACCCGGAGTTCCTCTAATAACTGGAGACCAAACCGGAGGGCTTACTTTTACCAGTCCCCAACCTGGAGGGCTTACTTTAACCAGTCCCCAACCTGGAACATACTTGTCCAACACATTCTTATGAAGTAAAGGTTGAAATATAACATAAAAATTCTTATTGGAACTAGCATACGAAATGTCAATACTTTACTCATAAACCATGAATGCTATATAAATGACACATCTACAGTCAAACATATCACAAAACTTCATTACAATATGGAAGTTTTATATCATAATAAAACAACATCAAATAACCTTAAAATCCTTCAAAGGATGTTGACATAGATGAAAATGTTTTTTTTAAAAATTATTGAGAGAAATATCCCTTTTTCATGAAAACATTTTAATGTTACACAATTTAGAAAGTAAGGCATTTAAATACATTTTTGAATCAAAGTGTCCCATACCACTTTGAAACTTTTTAATGGAATTAACACTTTTAAAACATTCATTTTCATATAAATAAATCCTTACAAACCATTTTGAAAACGTGGACATAAATGAGGATGATTTAGAAGAATAGATATTTAAAACATTTAAAATGATGTTTTAGTAAAAGTTCCCTTAGAAATAATCCCTTTGAAAACTCTTTTATGAAATATGGACATGGATAGTAAATATGTCCCTGTAGATACTTACGTAAAGACAACCTCAGATATTAAAGAGATTGTGAAGTAAACCCTTATCAATTTGGTAACTTATGAAACATACAACCCATGAAAGAGGTATCATACAATGAAAATGTAAATACACATAAGGTAAAGTGTATTACACAAAGAATACAATTGTGGGCAGTACATACACCACACAAAAGATAATAGTGTAAATATGGCATGAATCTCATGGAAATAAAGAGTGAGATGAAAACCCCTTACCACGTTAATTAACTAAGTCGTATGGCCAAAAGTTAATAACCACCAAATTATTTACAGAATAACATGAATATAAAGATAATCATGATAATATATATCAAATGCCAGTACACAATACACCACTTTCAATAATTTAGTGGCGAATAATGGAAATCTCACGGAATTGGATGTGAGATAAGAAAATCCCTTACCTTGCACTTTTACTTGGATGGGGTAGGTTAACCTCCTGTATAATGGTGAAATAATTTTTATTAAATTATTCAATAATCATATACATTAATATGATATCATATATGATCTTTTAACATTGCTTTGTTAATAATATCTTAGAATTATCGCCGTTTCGGGTGTTAACTTACTCGTTTTCTTTTATATGTTTTGTTATGTAAGGAATGTTTGTAATGCATAGGTTGTATATTATTCATATCCAGAATGATATAAAGTCCTCAAAAATCATTTTTAAATCATCAAATTATAATTATACTTGAATGGATACGATGGAGAATTAATCTTATCGCGTTCGTGGAGACGGTAGTCCGTACGTACGCACGAGCGACAATATCACACTTTTGATA
Source organism: Viscum album (assembly GCA_963277665.1). Classification (NCBI taxonomy): domain Eukaryota; kingdom Viridiplantae; phylum Streptophyta; class Magnoliopsida; order Santalales; family Viscaceae; genus Viscum; species Viscum album. The sequence continues at coordinate 220,381,990 of OY728139.1, forward strand.
TTAAAATAATATATAAATGGTTGTTATATCATATATACCGAATCATTAACATGTTATATTTATTATTTACATGAGTTACATATCATTATTATACCCATCCAAATAATAATATATTGAATAACAATTACACCACGACGTGGAGACGGTAAGCCGTACGTACACACGTATGGTGACATGTTATTCAAAGGGTGGATAGAATACTGAATATGGTTGTACCATATTTATAATAACATCACAGAATATATATGATACTAGAGTTATTATTTTAGAATGGTAACAACAAAGGAAAAAGAAGTGGAAGAAGAAATGAACTTGGAAATGGGTGGTGAAATCATTACCACTTCTTCGGTTTCTTCCTTTTGATTTGATCAAAAGGGATCCTTAGGTTGGATTTATGATCAAACTAAGGCCTATAGGTTGTATTGAGGGAAGTTGGGAGAGTATTTGGGCAGAGTTTGGCCGAACAAAAAGGCTTTGAAGGTGTGAAGAAATAAGAAGGGGGAGTGCCCTTTTATAAGAGGGGTGAGGGGCACCTTTGGAAAAGCTAGAAATATTAATTTATAATAAATTCATATTCGGTTTCTAATGGCTCCAAAGTTGAATATTCAAAGGTTAAGGTGGGGATGGGTCGAAAACAACTTATCCAATAGAATTTAGACAGGTTTGAGTACTTATATTAACCTTATCTTTAAGTATTAACTCTAAGTTAATTAGTTTCACTTTTACAATGTCTCTTTGTATTTTTATATAATATGGTTAATAAACTTACTATATACATCCAAGCGACCCCCAAGTGGTCCATTAATGATGAAACTATAATGATATAAGTCTCTTTCCCGAACCTTAGATTTTTAGGAATTTAATATCAATTAATAATATAATATTTGTTTTAAGAACTCTTTTATGTCAATTTTGACACTATTCAATAGTTGATTTTTGTGAAACTCATAACAGATTGATTACTTCAAAAAAAGTCAATTAAATCAATCCTAATATATCATATCATCCTAGAAAATTAGTTTAATTCATTAAAAGTTTCATATTATATTTATTTGGGTATTTATAATATCAATTATTTTAATTTTTCACTATTATAGTAATTACTGCATCATCATTGTGTCATAAATAAAATAAATTATTTAATGTCTAAAAATTATAAATAAAATATAATTATGTAGTAAATCTTTTTATCTTTCTAATGAATAATTATAGTTGAAAATAAAACATATATAACCCTATGTAAAAATTGTTTTTCTAAAAGATATATGTTTGTGTCATTTTTGTATTCATTTTAACTTAATTAAAATAAAGTGTCATTATCACTTACAAGTGGATCCATGGGGTCCCAAAATAGACCAAAAGATTCCCATGGTCGACCATGTATCAACCAATAGGGTTAAGACACGTTTTAGGGTAATTTAATATTATTATAATATTATTTTTTAACCCTTATTTACCAGATTTACCCTTAACCATGGTAAATAAAATATTTACCGCAGTAATTATTCAAAATGTTTAAAAATAAAAGTTACCTATTTATACAATTTGAACATCCTGATTCCAAATATGGAATCCATTTTCCTAAATTCAAAACACAGAAGTGGCAGAAATTAATTTAAAATTAATTCCCGCTGTCAAAACAAAAAGCGTGTTTTTAAGAGATAATAACTATCAAAAGATTGACACTTGTTTATGTTCGGTTTAATTGTAAAATTATGTCCAATGACCAACATTATATTAAATGGTAAAAATATATTCTAAATATACTTTAAAACCACTCAAATTCACAATTTATCACTATTAATTATTTTGATTAAAAAAGATTTTTTTAATTAAAATTTAGTATTTTTCACTATTCATCAAAATATGAAAGTTATCCGAAAAGTACCAAAATTTCACCTTAGGATAAATTCGATATTCCGAATCCAAAAATGAAGTCCATTTTAAAATATAAAATATATATAATTTCAAAAAGTAGTTATTACTATTCATAACGGCTAGTTTAATTGGTTGTTAGAACTTGGTGTTGCGTACAACACATGCTATCACATTATTCAAAGAGAAGCGTACCGTAGAAGCTTGGGATGTTTCATTTTAAATTTTTGATGTCCCAATTTAGTCAAAAAGTTAAAATATAGTATTTGAAAATGGTTCACTATTAAAAGTTGATAAAAGTGCAATACTGAAAATGAATTTGTTCTTACATTATATCTAAGAAACTCATAATATGGATTCTAAAATTATAAGGATTATATAAACTTTAAAATTTATCTAATACTATTCATAACCTCTTTTGAACGGCTTGTTTGGTAAGTCATGGTGTAATTTAAATCGGTGTTGCGTGTAATGAAAGTCATTGAATTATTTTGAAGAAATAACACACTATAAAATCTTGGGGTGTTATATTTTATTTATAAATTCACGGGTGATTTTACTATTTATAAGGGTCATATTACTTTTCATAAGGGTAACATTACTATTCATAAGTTTATATTACTATTCATATGGGTATGTTACTATTCAAAGGATATTTTACTATTCATGGTGGTAGACTACTATTAAATAAAAATTAAGTTGATTTGATCAAACTATAAATAACTTAATGAACACAATAGTTAATGTTCGATTTTAAAAATTCAAATAATAGAAGTGGAAAAATTATCTTTATTGTCTCCGTTATAACAAAGTGTTTTTTTAGAGACTTAATGTTTCATGCATTCAATATTAATTTTTTTGTAATTGTTTTAGGTGGTATATATACAGGTTATTCAACTCACATAAAATAATTTAAGTATATTGAAGGTACTTTTTTTTATAATGTTTGAAGAATATTTTAAAGAATTATTAAAAATAAATAATCTGAAAAAATTAAGTTAAAATGTAATTTTCTTCGTCAGGAAACCTACTTCTAATTAAATGTTAATCCCTCGAAGGTTTGTATAAATCAAAAAATAAAGAATATATAATATTTAAAGATATTTTAGTAATATATTATAGTGTTTCTTTTCTGATCAAATGGTTTTTGAATTGTGGAAAGAAGAGGAATGAGTGTTGCCCTTTCAAAATGAGGCTAAGAGAACTGTTCAAGTTATATAAATTAATAAATTAATATAAATAATTTTTAATTGAAAATGGTTTCAAACTGAAATAATTCAAATATATAATGATGAAGGTTTGTTATAATATCATACAATAAATTTATTAATTTTTTAGTTGATGTTCTCACCATTATATCTTTCTTTTGTTCCCCAGATAACTCTTTTATAAATACCATGAAAAGAAGGTTTTTTACTCTTTATGGGTCATGAATATATATATAAAAATAAAAATGACCCATAAGGGACCATCAATTATAATTTCAACTATATTTGATTAATTTTCCTAAATAGATTAATTTTATGAATTTTACATCAGTTAATAAAATATTGTTTATTATAAAATACCATATATGTCATTTTTGGAAACAAATGAAATATTATAACATAATATGTGTATAAATCATTTAAAATTGTTCTAAAATGACATGGAATAGATCATATGAATATTATTATCTTAATATTATCATAAAATATAATTTATAACAGTTATATATTATTTTAATCCATATATTTTTTAACCATTTGGTTAACTAATTCAAACCTTAACCATGATAATGATGTTTTCAGTATTAATTTTTTATAATTTTAATTATAAGTTAAAAATTAGATGATAAATGTAATATTGATTACATATTACATAATATTTCATCTTGTATTTTTAATTTAAACATTTTTATAATTTTCAAATAATTTAGTAAAATATATTTTACCAAAAAATACTATTAATTTCATTTTGAGAACTATTCACATAATTCAAACTTGAAACAAAAATAAAAAAAAATTAATTTGAATTTAAAACTTTAAAAGTTCCCTAATATGATATATAATGATATTAAAAATTAATTGGACATGATAAACCAACCAATAACATTACCTATAGTGCTTAAAGAATGATTTACTTTATTTTTGTACTACTTGCACACACATTGAGTATATGATGAATAAGCATTAAAGGAAATTATTTCACTATTAGAAATTATAATTAAATTAATATAAAGAAATTATCTTTAAAATTTATCTTTATTAAAAAACATAAGTTTTTTTTAAAAAATTATAAAAAATATTACAAATATTAAATGTAAGAAAGTTATATTTGGTACATTACCTTAAATTAAATTATAATATAGGTAAAAATATAAGATAAATGGGAATATATGTTATATTTAATTTTTTTTTATGATTATATATTTAATGAACTTAAAATATTAAATTAATGAAACTATTTTAATGAATTTTAAGCCTCATCACTTCAGTTTTAACCATAAAAAATTTATTTATATAATATTATGGTAGCTACAATAACATTTAATAATTTCCAATAATAAAATTGATATATTTAACAAATTTAGGCTTATGATTCCAAATATATGATTCTTTTTTCCAAGATTGAAATTTTAGAAGTCGAAAAAATTAATTTAATATAAAAATAGGAAATACAATGAAAACAATTTTCTTCCAAAAAATGACTTTTGAGTGTAAAACTACATTCAATCCAAATTCGACCATAAACTTTATTCCAATGAACACAATATTTTTACTATTAATTTAAGATAAATAATTATATATTGAAACAATTTTATAGTATAATTTGTCTTAATTTATTGAAACAAAAAATTGGTTTTCAATAAAAACTAGTAATCATTAGAAACATTAAACTTTCTAGATAATTTTGAAAAAAATATTAAATATAATTTTAATAAGATAATTTAAAAAATTATAAACTTTTTAAAAAATATAATTTATAAATTTTCAATAAATTAATTATAAATTCAGCCTCTAAAATAATTATTTTTTTTTCAAAAATGTATTTTTTAGGAATAAAATGACTTTACTAAAAATATAGTGATAATTTTCTACAAAATAATAAATAAAATTGAGTTAATTACTTATTTAATAATTTGGTTGATCCTGTTTATTCCCACCAAATAAAATACTTGTTTAGAATGTTCATATTTATATATTTCATCATTTTTTATCCTCGATGTTTCATCTTTTTTACACTATCAAACATTGTGTTCTTTTAAAATATCAGGTTATCATAATGATACCTTTTGAAAAATAAAAAATAGAAATGATAATTATGAAAGAATATGGGGAATCAGTGAATTCATTTTAATTTTTAGTTGATTTAGAAAAACCATTTGAATCCATTTAAAGTGAATGTTTAAATTATTATTACAGGTACCAAAATAACAAAACCACAAAAAGAATAGTTTTTTTAATGTTCACCACTAAAAATGAGTACTTATATACATGGTAATATCTGGTGAAACCAATGATCAAACTATCCATTATAATCATTAAGATGGATGTGATGATTCTAGTTTATCCAAGAAATATTGATTTCAAAGTATGTCCCCTGAAATTTCTATATATCGCCCAAACAAAAAATGGTAAAGAATATTTCTTAAAATAATTATAGAGACATTTATGATTATATACTTCAATAGAATTGTATTTTTCATTCTTATAATCAAACTCAATTAACTTCCTATCATTAGATTCAATTTTGACATCTTTTTCACTACTCAATTTTAATTAATATTTTCATATATGAAATATAAATTTATTATAATGTATCAATAATGATATTATACTTTCAAATTTTAATTTTAAATATTAAATTTAGAAATATAAAAAACTGTAATTATTTTATAACTTCTTCTAATTGAAATTAGTGCCTTGGGCAATACCATTTTGGTGTATCAAGATTTATTTAAACATCTTTTTTGGATTATTTTTTATCCCCTCTCTGTAATTAATAATTATGTAAAATAGTTTCATGATGTTTTACATCATATGTTTTCTTTCAGCCTATTTAATTAAAATTTTGAAGTTGTAAAAATCATTTGGTATCAAATAAAAATATTACATATTGAAGATAAAATCCATAAATATGAGAAATTTTAGGTTCTGTAGACTTTAAATTTTAGAAAATATGATGGAAACACCTTACATATTAGAATTCATGATTTTTTGAAGATAAAATCTTTACACAAGAAAAATATTACATATCATAGTATAAAAAACATTACGCTACGAGGACATTAAGAATTTTTCGATGATAGAGAGAACCTTATATATAATATTTTTAAAAGACATTAAATTATTAGGAAATGACAATTTTGAACTAGTTTAATAATGGTAACTATTACATATAGATGATAAAACTCATACATATTGGGGACATCGATAAATTTCAAAACAAGTCTGCTCAAAGTAAGTTATATATAATAAATGTAAAAATATTATGTATTACTAAATATTTGGAAGTTTTCCAATTTTTCACAATTGTACAGATCTTATGTATTAAAATGAAAAACATAGATATCACATGGAATGTAGTTTAATCAACTCAAATATATTATTTTTCCAATTATATGCCTTCGTGTTGTCATATATCATCTTGTTTTCCCTTTAATTATATCTTATATCATCGAAATAACTTACATATAACTTAGATCTTCAGTCCTCTTCCAAATTTTACTTCCAAAAGTGATATTACATATGTCAATAACATATGGCACATATTAAAACTAAATATTACATAAAAAATACTTTACAATTTTTGAGCCAATTACGCTTAAAAAAATCATTTATACATATTCCAAGAATGTTATAAATACCTCTAGAATTGTAAATAATTATTCTTAAATATAAAATATTCTTATAGGTTCAGTCAATCACTCTAAATCCTTTTGGATGATATTAAAATCAAATTAAACACCATGTAACACATTATTTTGTAGATGATTTATGTGTTCATCATAAAAGAAAACCCCAAAAAAATATTATGTTATTTTCTCCTCTATTTATCCATATTATATTTTTATCTATAGGAATGAAATAATCTAAATATCAATGTACTTATAAAGGTAAAAACTTATCCTGGTCTAGTTATCTTCTTCATCATTGGTCTCAACATTTATACCAATAGTACACACAGTACCCTGTAGTGGATAAAGTATTATTACATGCAGTAACTAATCAATGAATGGTTTATGATGAGTCCTCATTAAAAATGATATTATGATAGCTTATTCCTCATTTAAAATAATGTATTATGATAAAAATTTCCTTATGAATTATCTAAAGCAAGTAGTTGTAATATTATCAGTCATTATATGGTTGTACTATCTATAATATGAATATATATATATATATATATAATTATCATATGAGATAACTGTATATGTTCAAATAAAAGGGTTTTATCATGGTCCCAAGGAGATTTTTTATTTTTTTAGAAAACTATGATATGTCAATACATTACCACCCTATAAAAGAAAAACTATGTGGCTGATTCTTTGTGGAATAATGATACTACTACCTTATCTATGATGATGATTTAAAGGGACCGAATAATAATGTTTCTAAAAAATAAAGGCATAGAAATCCTAAGGGAAGGTTATAAATAATATAATTTGTAAATAGATACTCAACTATTCATCCATAAAAATATCAAGCAGGAACAAAATAGCTATATAGGAAGGTAATAATATTCCCCAAATCATCCTTGGAATTGATTGAATTATAAAATTCATGAAAAAAATATATGTCATTTAGAAGATTGAATTGATAGAGGAGATATTGTATATGTAAATAGTTTATAATTCTATATCCATATTAGAAGGAAAATATTTTATAGACATCTAATGTGGAATTTCTAGAGGGATAAGAATAAGAAGAAGGTTTTAGAGTATATTTATTGGTGAATTATATTAATGAAAGTTTAAGAATAATGGTTGATGTTAATGGATATGATGAAACCATCAAACTTACCAGTATATAAATGAAGGAATATCATGATAGAATACATTATAGGTATTTATGAAACATCTAAAGTCTATAACTGTTTCCTCTAAAATTGGGGATGATCTCATTGATTTAAGATTCAAACATTCCAAGAGGTTTCTAACAGGTTTGTTCATAGAACCGGAAACATCCAATGATTCCATATCCATTTGGACCTACTTTCCAAAGGCAGGTTCTCATTAATTGTGAACTGATGAGACCTAAGAATTTGCATTGGTTGAGAGGATGGGAGGTCGGACTCATCACACATTTTTTAAGGGAATTATTGTCTACTTTGGGACTCGTTTTATAGATTTAAGTTATGTTCGTGAATCCTTATTACATTACCAAGTATAAAAATGAGATTTTCTTTAGATATGAAAATCAATGATTAATATGTATGAGATTTAGATAATCTTTTATATGTATTCAAGGTTCTTTATCGATAGAGAATCATCTGTATTTGTTTATAGATTCTTAGTCAATGGTATCCTTTAATACATTATATAAAAGTCTCTTGGTCATTATGATGACCATACTGGTTTTAAAGCCACTCAGCGGGGCACTTGAAGTTTATTGTCATTCAGAAGGACATGAATTATTTCATAGTTGGGATCATACCCATAGATGGGCTACCTACGTATCCTTTGTTTTTAGAAAAGGAACCAGAACCCACGTAGTTAGAGTAAATAAGTATGGGGTTTATTCATGATTGATGTCTCAAAGAAAGATGTCATAATTACTTTTACACTCTAACCTCAGATGAGTCATGCTAGGTGTGAGAAACAAGAGGTATTGGTAAAACCAGATAATTGTGCCATCATAAGAAATGATGTGGGGCTTCTGTATGTATGACTTCCCAAAATAGATGAAGATTTGGTTTTACTTCTGGGAAGAAACCTAGGAACAAGGTACATAAAGTTATATGTGCTTTATGGAGATTTGGATACTCTAACCTAGGGCTTACTCTTGAGGAAAGTGCCCAAATTATGAAGGGACTTATGATTGTGTTTTACTCATGAAAAGGAATCCCAAGTCAAAAGTAAATTAAGACTGGTTAAAAGGAATTATGACTGGGGCTTATTCTTAAAGAAGAGGCTCAGGTTAAAGGGAATTATGACTGGGGATTATTCCTGAAAAGGATTCCCAGGTTAGGGGACTTGGGGATTATTCCTAAGAAGGATGCCCAAATTAAGAGAACATGGTCTAGGGATTACTCCTAAAAAGGAGGCCCAGGTTAAGGATTCTCTCATCTTAAAGGATGAGGTTGAATGAATGAAATTTCTGACCTTAGTGACATAATGATATGTAAATCACTAGGTTTTAAGAGATGTTCAATAAAATTCCTTTCAGATATGGAATCAAACAAAGAAATCATGCCATGAATGGATTTGGAGAGAGTTCTGAAGACTTAATCTTGAAGAGGATAGGTGGATAGGCATAAGAGAGGTGAAATAGGCAGGAGGGGAACCCAAAAAGGAGGTGGCGAGCAAGTCCTGCATGGGCGCACAAGTCATGGTCGCGCAAGTATACTTGCGCGACATAGGGGTAATTGTGCGACAGTCAACCCTTATAATAATACTTGGGAGAGACTTGGCTCAAGCCCTTACTACTATCCCTAGAGGCTTCTAGAAGAGGGGCGTGCAAGTTCTATTGGAGGGATAAGGCGGCACACAAGTGTGGCCATTTCCCTTAAGGGTTGGCCACCTAGGCGCGCAAGTGTTGATGAGTTTCAACAATTATTCCTTACCCCCCCTCTTCAGATCTTCCGTTCTAGGAAAGAAATTACCTTAGAAGTGTTCGGAAGCTTTGAGAAGAGACTAGGGTTCCAGGAGCTCAAATCTGAGTTTCTGGAATTTTTTGTCCCTAAATGGGGGCCCCACAGGGGGTATTTATAAGCTGGAGAAGACCCTGGGAGAAATTCAAAGAGGGCGTGCAAGTCACCTGCGTGACCAATAGGCTGCGCACAAGTATACTTGCACGACCTTGGTGAAACTTGCATGAATCAAGTGCATTGGAACCATTGTTCATGCCTTTGTCAATTTTTGATGTTTATTCAAAGGATGAATCACTTTGGGCTCAAGGTATTTCCCTTTTTCAATTCATTAGACTCTGTGATAGAAAGGAGCTTCAACCAAAGTCCCCCCTTAGTGTTGGATTTGAAATAAATGAGGATGTAACTCTGAGGAAAGAAGAAAACCAAGGAAAATTTGGCGCAGAAGTGTTGAGTGCACAGATAGCGTCGCGCAAGTGCAAGTCGCGCAGGCCTCAGCTCAGCTGGTTGTGCACGCTGGCTTTAGGCACAAAGGGTTGAGGCATGGCCTATATATATGCGGACATTTCTCGCGCAAAGCACCGAATTTCAGAATTTCGAGCTCTCGCTGCTCAAGTTACATTTTCCGCGCAAGTTGCTCTGTTTTCCACTCTTTCTTCACTGTCGTGCTGCTGCCAAGGTATTTGGACTTGCACGGTGATACCTGCACGCCAAAAACTTGCGCGTCACATCCATACTTGTGCGACCCATCCATAATTGCGTGCCAAAATGAGACTTGCGAACCTTAATGCATTTTCCATTTTCTCTAATTTCTTCACAAATTTTATAAAAAATAAACCCATTTAAGAGTTAATTTATTCAACATTTGTGTAGATTCAATGGATCCCAAGATAATCGGAACGCCCGATCAACTGGCTATCAAGATAAGTGAAGATATGATGAGCATCATTGGGCATGATTACTATACCGTCTGCGACAACACTCTCCTGGATTTGGCCATGTATCTGAAGAAGTATTATCTTGACTTCCCACAGAGCATTTATCTACCTTTGTATGACTATGGTCATCTGCGAGAAGTCACCATTCCAGAGGAAAATAACTATCTCCCAATTTATTGGTTTCAGAATTACACCAATTTTCTTCCGCAAATATCTCAGGTGGAGGAGTATTTGTAAACATTGTAACAGTGGAGAATGCCTACATAATGCATCACATCCCATGTACCTCAGATCTAAAACCTCACAAGCCTGAGTTGCAACCACATTGTTATCCCTCAATATTCCGAAAATATCAGATGGATCAATCCAAAGGCTGGAAGAAGAGTTGGGACTTTCGTCCTGGAGGAGGTGTGAATCCAACTTGGATGTGGGCATACTAGGTGCGACAAACCTGCGCAGAGTTTGTCGAGGATCTGAAAGTAGCTGCAATATATGAATCCGTCTGGGCTGGGAAAACATATGTTTACATGAATGATGATTTCATGCCGGAGATAATCAACCATTGGAGCCCAGAAACCAATTATTTCTATCTGACTTAGGGAGAAGTAGGTATCAGTCGTTGGGATGTCTACAAGATCTCAGGGGCTCCAATTTTGGGTGATATGTATGATGAATTCATTCATCCCAAGGTGAATTGGAATGATTCGGAGAAGACCCCGACTTTGGCTCAGGAATTATTGCAAATCTTTCACAAGGTCAAGAGTTCAGAGACCTCCTTAACTCATTCTAGAAATGACATTCATCCAGAGGAGTGGATGAATATGTTTCTTACCAAGAAATAGGAGAAAAAGCCAAAGGAGAAGGGGTCCAAGGAGAAGGGATCCAAGGAGAAGGGATCGAAGGGGAAGGGACCCAAAGAGAAGGGGCCCAATCGTCCTACCACCTGCCCCAAAATAGAGAAGAGGGGTGATCTAGTCACGTTCTGGCCGACCTTGGAAGCAGGAGAATTTGAGAAGTAGGGATATGTAGTAAATCAGAGAATCCCAAAGAAGACTCGTCTGGTGAGCTTCTTGTCTTTGTGGCTTAGTTTTTATCTTTTTCGAGTCGGGGACTCCAAGGGAGGCGTCAGTCTAGGGACCTTCATTATTGCATCCAAGTTTGCTGAGGGGAAAATGGTTGGGTTGGATACCCCCATTTTAGCAAATATTCACAGGAGCTTTCTCCATGTTTTCATGGGTAGTCTCTTTTGAAAATAGTGGGACCATTCCAAGTTTTATGTGGATGGATCACCACTCACTTCAGGATTTATAATGTACAGAATAGATTACAGATTCCCAGATGTTCTTTCAGGCCATTAGTGTAGGCATTTTATAGAATTGATCCACTAGCTCTCAATTCCAATGACATGAAGGTGAGGCTGATCATGCATATGTAATTCAATTTCTTTCCTTACGGAAATCCACCAACCATGAGGTTTTTTGATGATGGAACAACCAGCCTGGAATTAAGGGCATACATGCTGGCCTGTAGAGATGGTGTGTTTGTCACCAAGATTGAAAAAGAGATTATATACGAGGCCTATGCTCCATAATGAAATTATTTTCTTTATCTTGTATCTTGCAAAGAAAGTAACTACTGAGGTTCCTTCGCCACTGTATATCCCTGGTGGTACTACCATTGGGGCTAATGAATCTACTCGTGATTCGGGTGAGATATCTTCAGGCCAGCAAGCCATGGATGAGGAGTTGGAAATGGCTTTCCATTCTCCAATTCAAGTACCTGTAAAGGATACTGCCGACACTCCCAAAAATCAAAGAGACAAAGGCATCAAAGGAGGAAGTCCACAGCTAAATGCTTCATCATTAATGGTAAGTCCTTTGAATAATCATGAATCTTAACCCATGAAAAGGTTACTCATAATTTTTGGGATTGTAGGGGCTTCTTCAATTTCCACTTTGAGGGAGAGGATTGACCTTCCTCTAAGGACCACGAAGGGTACTGGTGAACAATCACAAGTTCAGGCTGACTTGGCTGCTCCTGGAGAAGTGCCAATGTCTGTTCCCAGTATCCTTCCTGTTTCTGTTGCAAGAAGAGAAGAGCCTTCTTATGGTAAGTTAACAATGCTTCATAAGATGTTGAATGAAACATCAACTAACTTCCATTCTGTGATACTTTAGGTCCAACCCCTGCATTATAGATTTTAGAGGCCATTTTAACTGACGCCGCCACTTTATCTGAAGAAGCTATCCAGGGTCCGAGACTGCAGGATGAAGGTCGCCAAGAAGACATATCAAATGCTCCCACTAGTGAGATTAACCAGGATTCTAAGATTACATTGGATGAAATGATGGAACTTGGCACATCTTTTGAAGATGTTTTAGATCATGTTAAATTACCATGTAATTTAAAAGATTATGGACATGAGTGTTATCTTTCGTCCTATTATAAATAACTTCTTATTACATGTCTAATCATGATTGGTTGAAATGTGCAGTTCTATCTAAGCAAGATGCTGAACTACCAATGCCTGAAGGGGGTACATGAAACCCTACTATTGCAGAGACATTAGCCTTGGTGGAGATGAACCCTGTAGGGCTTCCTCAAACTCACCTTGAAAATCCTGCTGAAGCTAGGAAAGATGGGGAGGAGCCTTCTCAAGTTACTGATCTACCGTTGGGTAAGAGAAAACAATTTTTTTTTGTGATTGTAAATAATTTTCAAGACAACCAATCAACTTTTGTTATCCTTTGAAACTAACCAAAGCTATCAATTGATTATGTAGGGCCATCAATTTCAGTGGCTAGATCTGGAGGTGAAGCCTCAGCCTCCACCCCAACGGGAATTGAAAGTGAAGAAGCACATGTCAGGGGGGATGTAGCAGAATAGGGCACTTCCCTAAGTGCATTAATCCCGAATTATATCCCCCTGTGACAGTGATGCTGAGTTGGATCCAGAAGTACAAAAGGCACTCCAATTTTCACGACGCAAGGCATGTCAGAACATATGGAATATCATATATGATGTTCCTTTAGAAGAGCTATCATCAAAGATCCCGTGACTATCATCCCTGTTTGTCATGCAGGGACTTGGTAGTTTTGGATATCAAAAGATCCATGCCACGGTAAAAAAAGTCATCTTAAGGATGGAGGAGGATCAAAAGTTCCGTGAAGATCTAACCAGGGTGAAGCTGTCAGCCAATATCAGTGAATTTGAGGCTGCGATATCCCGAGATGAGGCTGACTATACTGCCAAGATGAAGGAGCTGAAGCATAAGATCAAAGATAAAGTCATCCAGAAGATGATCCTTCAGCAACAGTTAGATGCTGTTACTGGGGAACTTGACCAACTTAATAATTCATTGGAGGGAGCTCAAGAAAATGGGATGAAATCCATCACGGATGCCAAGAAAGCACTCCATCAGGCTGAAAAGAGTGAAGTTGGTCGAGTGCATGAGCTTCAAGTGGCTGCTGATGAATCTCGGGATGCTGTACATCAAGTGAAGACTTATGTTGACAACCTCTTATAATTTCTTGGAAAAGAGAAGAGACTCCAATATATGGACATCCTTCTAATTCTCATGTATCAATGAAGAATACTTTCATCTTCCATCATTTGTGCTTGTATTCTTTGATACATGATTTAAATTTTACCTAATCCAAAGGGCCTAGTAAAAATAGTTTAATTTTTTGATAGGATTATTAAATAACCCTACAAACATTTAATCTTTTAATTGCTCAATATTACCTAAATCATATGAAAATGTATGTTTAGTGAGCTGGGACTTGACTTTTATTCAGATTTCCCTTGTCTGTTGTGGGTAGTTTAAAGTCATGCACGTCGGACATAAAAAGGTTAATGTTTAAGTTCGAAGTAGCTTTGAACGAATGGGTTAAAATTGACTCAATTCCTTGACAACATATCTAATTTTTTTTACCACACTCAAGTATGAAGGAAAACATGTGAACTATGACTTAAGAAATTTTTAATACGAGGAATGATACGAAAAAGGGCTAAAAATAATTAGAATAAGTAGTTCCCAAGAATGAAGTTACCATTATTTAACAAACCCGTTAGGGGGTTTAATTATGCAGGGCCGCCTAAGGGAATTAGATGCATAGTCAAATAATAGTATCTTTTGGCCGACAAGTCTGTTATATAGACTGTTTATGCAATGCCACCTAAGGGCACGCGCTGCATAGTCAGGAAAAAGAAATATCAAAAAATTTCTTTTCTACTGCTAAAAAGCCAGTGGAAGTTTATAGAGATTCAAATTTTCCAAAGCATAGAGTTTGCTATATGGAGAGAGGTTCTTGAATATAGAGAAGATATTTCCAAGAAAGATCATCTAAGAACTTGATGAATGTCACTCTTATGAAGGTCTGACCCAAATGTAGGGAAGATAAATATAAACCATAGACTTTAATACTTTCATATCATGAAAAAGAACATGGGACAAATATGTTAAGGATGTCTATTTTTTGTGGATCCTTACATATTGTTGATAAGACCAATAAGGACAAAAGAGGTTTTCTTCCCATGAATGAAGTTACCATTATTTGAAAAACCTGTTAGGGGGTTGAATTATGTAGGGCCACATAAGGGCATTAGCTGCATAGTCAAATAATAGCATCTTTTGGCTGACAAGTCTGTTATGTAGACTGTTTATACAAGTCCACCTAAGGGCACGTGCTGCATATTCAGGAAAAAGAACTCTCAGAAATTGGACATTTTATGACCAGAAGTCAATAAAAGGGTTATGGAGATCTGGAAGTATTCAAGGTTAGGAGTATGACACATAAAAATGGACATTTGTTCAATGCATGTAGAGATACACAGATCAATGGTAACCATAATCATGTTGTGGCTGGGTCCTAAATTGAAATGTTGGACTTCACTACGTATCCCATAAGGATAGGAATCAAGCCATACGTAGTTCTTGAAATACAGTTTAACGTCATGTGGGACTAGAGTATAGGAAATCTTAGTTTAGGGTCATAGAGCTCAGACCATAATAATGAATACACTGTGTATGTTTTCACAGGGTCTTTTTAGCCAAGGGACTGAAAGAGGAATTCGGGGTTAGGCCCAAAGACTTGGGGCGGGATTTGAGGGATTCTCGAATGTTCCTACGTATCCCATAAGGATGGGAATCAAGCTTCACATAGTTCTTGAAATACCCTCTGTATAAATTTGGTTTGTACATATGAAGGGTGAAAAGGGGACTTTAGTGCAATGATGGTTTGACCTAAGATAAAAGGTTCAGGTATTGCCATGTATGCACGTAGTATTTGAAATACAACATGATCGGAGATCAATGTAAATAATGATTATCTCTTAGGTGATGGTATCAATGAATGTTGTAGTTTATTTTCATACAGGACAAAAGTGCTGTACAGTTTAACATCATGTAGCAAGGACAAAGGTGAACCAATGTGAAGAGATTGGTTTTGGGCTTGAACCTTAGGAGGTTGCCTACATACCCAGCCTAAAAGGAAAGGATCAAAGTCTGCGTAGTTCAATTAAAGAATGATTTAGTGATCAAGTTGTTCTTGGGGACAACGACCTAAAAAATGGTGTTGGGACTTACACATGGTTAGCGACCTAGAGAGGGTGTTATGGTTGAAGTTTTCTCTAAGCTCACGTGAGTCATACTCGGTGTGAGAAACAAGAGGTAGCAACAACCCTAACGATGCACAGTTTAATGTCATGTAGGAAATATGAAGGGACTATGCAGTTTAAAGTCTTGTAGTGAGGACTATTGGTGATGCACAGTTTATTGTCATGAAGTAGGGACAAAATACAGTTTAACGTCATGTAGGACAAATATAGGGGCAAAGTTTAACGTCATGTTAGACAATAAGAGTGCTGTATATTTTAGAATCTTTTAGCTAATATGATAGGGATAATATAGTTTAACGTCATGTTGGATGAAAGGGAGACTGTGTAGTTTAATGTAATGCAGTAAGGACAAAAATAGAGACACAGTTTAACGTCATGTTGGACATATTATGGATTTTTTTCTCAGTTTAACATCATGTTGGACGATGGTACAAATAGTTTAAGGTCATATGAATGGACCGTTGGTTATGTAGTTTAACGTCTTCCTGGACGTAAGGGACTTCTGTATAGTTTAGCGTCATGTAGTTAGGACTTCACAGTTTAACATCATGTTGGACGTAAGTGCCAATAGTTTAAGGTCATATGCATGGACCGTAATTGATGATGCAGTTTAACGTCTTGCTGTACAATATAAAATGCTAATAGTTTAAGGTCGTATACATGGACTGTTTGTGCATTTTATTTTTATACAAAATAATTCTTCAGAAATATGGCATTGGTTGGAGTAGTGATGAGTTCTCCATCCATTGAGATTAAAGAATAATCTCTATTGGAGTAGACCTTATGTATTGAATAAGGTCCATCCCATTTTGGCTCGATCTTGGGAGGTTTCTTTTCTGGTATCATTGTAGTTCTGAGAACTAATACCAGTTCTCCCTGAACAAATGAACAAAGACAAACTTTTTTGTTGAAAGCTCGTGCTATTCGATTCTGATAAACTTCCAAGTGGTGCAGGGTGCACAATCTTCTCTCATATAACCGTTCCAATTCATCCAATCGCTTTTGAGATTGTTCATCTGTATATGATTGATCAAAAATGGCTAATATGAGCGAGGGTAATTGAACCTCAATGGGAAAGACTGCTTCCGTTCCATATACCAATGAATATGGAGTTGACCGCATTGCAGTGCAGGTGGTGGTCCGATAAGACCATAAAGCATGAAAGATTTTATCAGCCCATGATTTCTTGTCTTTATCCACCATCTTTTGTAGTATGTCTGAAAGATTCTTGTTGAAAGATTCTATCTGGTTATTGGCCACTACATGATACTAAGAGGAATGATTGGATTTAATGTTGTATTATTGATACAACTTCCTCACCTCAGATGAACATAAGTTGGTGCCATTGTCCGTTAATATGGTATGAGGGATACCAAATCTGGTAATTATATTAGACTTGATGAAGCTAAAAATGCATTTAGAACTAACTTCTTTGAGAGGTATTTACTCTGCCCATTTGGAAAATAAGTCAGTAGCATTAATAATATACTTCAACTGCTTGGATGTAGCTGAAGGATAATGTCCTACTACATCCATTACCCATGTGGGAAATGGCCACGAGTATTTATCTATATCAAGAAACTCTGGGGGTTGTTGAATGATGTTGGCATGTACTTGGAAAGAATGAAACTTATATGTGAAATCAACACAATCTTGTATCATTGAAGGCCAAAAGTATCCAAGCCTTCGAATTTGATCAGATAGTCTATGTCCAGACTGCTGGGAACCACAGAATCCTACATGCACTTATTGCAGGAAAACCATTGTCTCTTCACCATCAATTCATCTGAAGAGAAATCCATCAAAACTCCTTTTGAAGAGAAATTTCTCTAAGTGATCTGTGCTATCATAAAGAGTGAAATTGACCACACGTCTCCAGACTTGTTCTTTCCCAGATCTATCAGGTTGAAGTGTTCCATTTTGAAGGTATTCCATGATAGGTGTCATCCATCCTGTAGTATGAACATATGGTTCAGATATGGGACTAATTTCATTGATTTACTCTGTTCTGGCTTGGACATAAAGTGAAATTGTACGACGGTGGGAAATACTGATTGTTGTCTCGTCCCGATTTAGATCTTCCAGAGCTGTGGCTATATTATCCAGTGAATGAGCTTGGTCATTTTGTGATCTCGAGACATAAGAAAATGTTGGTTCCGTAGAAAATTATTCCATTAACTCTATGACATAATCATACAAAGGGATTAGTTCTTCTTTTCTGATTTCATAATCCCCATTGAATTGTTTGATTACCAGGTCTGAATCACCTTTCACCTTTAAGTGATTCACTTGTGCTTGAAGTGCCAACTCCAATCCTACGATGAGAGCTTGGTATTCTTCTTCATTATTTGTACCACCTCCCAATAATGATATGGAATAAGGCAGCACTTCCTTTTCTGGGGAAATGAGTACAATTCCTAACCTAACTTTGTTGAATTTAGGATTTTCTATTTTTCTCCCTATTGGACTTATGGAAGAACCATCAAAGTAAATTTCCCATGTTTGAAGAATGCCTTGAATAAAGAATACTTACTCATTAAGAAGTTCAATATCTGAAGGTGTATCTTCTACTGAAGGATGTTCAGCAAGGAAATCAGCCAGAGCTTGGCCCTTTATTTCCTTTTGAGACACATACTGAATATTAAATTGCTGCAAAATAACTGCCCACCTTACCAGACGTCCTGTAAGCATTGGAAAACTAAGGATGAATTTGAGCAGGTTATTACGTGATAGCAATTGGACCTCATGATGTTGTAGGTAGTGTCTCAACTTCTGAATTGCAAATATTAATTCTAGACAGCACTTCTCAATATTTGAGTATCGGGTTTCTGCTTTAAGCATAGTCCGACTGAGATAGTAGAGGCTATTTTCATTCCCAACATCATTCTTCTGAGAAAGAAAGGCTCCCAATGATCGCTCTAAAGCTGTCACATTGAGGATAAGTGGTCTTCCTTCAACAGATGGCATTAACACTAGTGGACTCAAGAGATACTTCTTGAGAATATTGAATGCTTCTTGACATTCTTCAGTCCACTGGTAAGTGACTCCCTTATTCATCAATTTGGTGAAGGGTAAAATTTTTTATGCCAAATTGGCGATGAAACGCCGAATATAGGCCAAGTGTCCTTGAAGGCCTCTTAATTCCATTAAATTTCGAGGAGGTGTCATACCAAGGTTTGACTTTGTCTTATCATGATCGACCTCGATACCACGATGGCGTACGACGAAGCCAAGAAATTTTCCTGAGGTTACCCCAAAAGCACATTTTAAGGGGTTCATCTTCAAATTATGTTTCCATAGATTGTGGAATATGACTTCTAAATCAGCCAAGTTATTATAAACTTTTTTGTATTTAACCACCAAATTGTCCACATAACATTCAACAAATTTCCCTAAAAAAGGTTTGAAGATACGATGCATGGCACACTGATATGTTGCACCTGCATTCTTCAGGCCAAAAGGGCATAACCCGATAGAAAAACAAACCTTGAGGGGCTCTGAAGGATGTAGATTCTTCATCTTCTAGAGCCATTCAGATTTTATTATATCCATAATATCCATCCATGAAGTAAAGTGCTTCATAGCTAGCTTTTTCATCAATTAAGAGTTCTATAATTGGTATTGGAAAATCATTCATAGGACAATGCCGATTAAGATATCTGAAATCAATGAAAACTATAATTTTAATATTCTTCTTTTTCACTGGGACAATATTATCCAACCATTTTGGATATTGAACTTCTCTGACGAAGTTAGCTTTGATGAGCTTATCCACTTCAGCTTCAATTTTGGAAGCATAGGTTGGGTGTGTTATTCTAGCAGCTTGTTTGAATCCTCGATGTTCTTCTGGAAAACCGAAGCATTGAGTGGAAACATTAGGATTAAGCCCTGTAATTTCTATACAGTTCCAAGAAAATATATCTCGATTTTACTTTAAAAAAGAAATATACA
The DNA here is from genome assembly GCA_963277665.1 of Viscum album. NCBI lineage: Eukaryota > Viridiplantae > Streptophyta > Magnoliopsida > Santalales > Viscaceae > Viscum > Viscum album. The sequence goes on from OY728139.1 coordinate 220,402,164, forward strand.
TCACTTTCTCTTCAAGAGTCATGGCTGCACTAATTGAAGTGTGGCATGGATATTCTTTTGTACCCAGATTTATTTCTCTGAGTTCATCCACGGTGGTAGAGATAGCCTCTTCAAATGATGGAGGAGAATCCATAATGTCTTCATCTTATTCTTCAACATGTGTTATATCTTTTGTTTCGACTTGCATAGTGGATGAAGATGAATGATTTACATGATCAGAAGAGATGTTAAAATTTGAACATCTTGAAGAAGAATCTTCCATTTCTGACCCGATTGATGATGAAGGGTCTTCCTTGGGTAATATAGAGGATATAATGGATTGAGAATTGACATCATCATTCACCTCTGATATTTCTATAACTTTTTCTAATCTAAATGGTGAAGTATAGACTTTCTGAATTTTAGTAGATGAAATGAAGACATCCCCATTTGGGCTTTCTTCATTTCTTCATGAATCACCAATTTCTCCCATGTTTTCTGGCTTGATTTCCGTAATTGACATTATGGAAGTTTCCATAAGATTATTTTGATTTGGTTCTATCCTATCAATTTGACTGATAGGCAACACATAATCTGTAATCACATGTTTAAATGGGTTTACTAAAATCTTTTCCAAACCATATGGAGCATTAACTTTGGTAATCTCCCTTGTTGTGGATTTCTCCTTTCCCTTCATGTGATAGAATTCCGCCTCAATTTATTGAGATTCACATGTCTTGAATGGGGAATTATCACCATAAAATCTTACAATTTGACCATCAAAACAATATTTGAGACATTAATGGAATGATGAAGGGATAAATGAATGTTGATGTAGCCAGGGTCTTCCAAGAAAGATGTTGAAGGCTGAGTCTTGATGCAGAACCATGAAATCTGAATTGGATACAAGATCTCCAAACTACGTTCTAAGTGTAATATTGCCCAGTGGTTCTTGTTCATTTTTATCATATTCTTGTAACATCATATTAGAAGGAGATAAATCAGATTCTGTGAGGCCCAATCGATGAAATGTTTGAATGGGGATGAGGTTGACTCCTGAACCATTATCAATGAAAACTCTGCATACGTCTACACCATTGACCTTGCCAGATAAGTACAAAGGTATAATATGTCCATTCATGACATCATCTTCATCTTCATCTGTGAAAGATATCACTGTATGGTATTCTGTAGGATTATTCTCTACATGGTAGACTTCAGCTGGAAAAATTTCAGTTTCAAACTCATGAGGACTCGACAAAGCCTCGATGAGTGCCTCCTGAAGATCCTTCGATAAATTCCAAGCTTCCAGAATTGATAACTTGGCCGGTATTTGGGCCAAGTGTTTCAATAGATCATAATTTTGATCCAAAGTTATGTGTTTCCCAACAGGAACATGTAGTTTCACAGGTGCCTTAAGAGTTGATGCTTTGTAAGTAGATGCATCTTGTACCGGGATAGGAGTTGGTAATACTCCTGGCTTTGAAATATTAGACAGATTAGGTCTATTTACTTGCTGAGAGGAAGAAGATGGAACCTTCAACCGATCTTCCAGAATAATTGTGCTAGGATTGAGTCTGCATTGTGTGGAAGAACTTTCTTGTTCTTGTTGAGCTTGTTGAAGGGATCTACCAAGAGTTTCTGCCGCATAGACAATTCTAGAAGGGGTAGAATTGGAATTGTGGACTCTGAAAGAGCCACGTCTTCCCCTGTATCCTGAGCCTCTAGAAATTCCTATGATTTCTCTGTTTTCTACAGGGAACTCGGGCTCATCAAAATCGAAACTATGACTGGCATATGGATCTGTTAATTGAATCATATTAACAGAACAAAAAATAAACTCTTCATCCGATGAAGACTTTGTCTGATTAGACTATTTAGGTTATGCCGTTTGGTGGGGAAGTTCCCGTGACTTCGAAGTAGATGGCATAAAATCTTCCAGAGTCAAAGACAACTTAGGCTTTGACATGATTTCATCTTATTCTGATTGTTCCTCGTTATTTGAATTATGCCACCCTTTTGAGGATTTTTCCTTTGATGAAGAGGGTTTTACTGTGGTATTCATGGCAGAAGACACAATTGGTTTCTTTAATTGTGTTCGAAAAATGGAATGAGTTTGGTTGATCATTTTTCTAACCATCCAATCATCATATTTTTGTGAATTTTTGTTCTTGATTTCTTCCCACTCGCCTTCTTACTTTGGATTCGTAGCAGTTACACATGCTACTTGAGCTGAAGAACCTTTCAGTTTGTCTTGTCCCAAGTCGACCATTTTTTGCAAGAGTTCCTTGAAGACAAAACACTCTTGAATGGGATTCCCCAACATTTGCTGAAATGGGAAATAATTGGGATGGTCTTCATCTCCTTCCTTGTTCAGCCTCTTTGGCCTTGGCAATTGAACCAAATTATTTTCCAGAGACGAAATGAAATAACCAGGAACTTGTTCATTTCGGAAAGAGTAAAATTTTCTCTTCAAATCCTCAAATTGTTTTCGTCTTTGATATCTTTGATAATCTTGATGAAACGACCTCTGTTTTTTGCTTTCAAGATGTGGAGCCCTTCGAGAATATGAAGGTTTTGAAGTAGAAGCCGGTACAGGTGCTTGTTTAAGCATAACTGTAGTAGTCTTTTCTTTACCCATTCTCCTTCCTGGAGCTGATTGAATTACACGAGCTTTATCCTTAGTCTTCATAAGAGAATCTTCAATCTGTTGAGCGATTGAAGTAAAGTATCTAAACCCTCCTGTGTATTTCACAAGGATCAACGACGTGCGTAATTAATCACACATATTTTCCACATAGATTGGAAACAATTATTCTTGAGGGAGTGCTATGCTCTAGGAATATGTTAATCCCTTCAAACGAGAAATGAAATCCTAAAACCTTTAATTTCCCAATTTATTACAATTTGTAATATCAAAAACTGTTGTCATTGGAAACATTGAACTGAATTGAAGAAGGAATCTTTGGCGGAGATCCTCCCATCCGGTAATTGATCGAGATTGTAAGATTGTGTACCAGACAAAGGAAGGCCCTTGTAATGACTGTACAAAACACTTGATCTTAACTGCTTCTTTTTGCTGAGGGGTTCCCATCATTGGATCGCAACGAGAAACAAAATGTGTTAAGTGTTGATCTGGGTCTCCCGAACCATTAATGATTGAGAATGTGGTACTTGAAAAATTTGATGGGGGAGGGATTGCATCAACCCACTTCAGGTAAGATCTATTTTCTGGTTGAATTTGAGAACTCTTTCCCTCCATAGCTTTCAACCGAGATATTAATGACCCAATAGTAATTATTAACTTTTAAAAAACACCCGGTTGGGCTTGGACCTGAACATGTGCAATGAATGGAGCTAGTACAGATGTGGTGGCTGGTGCTGCAACTGATGGTAGCACCACCAATTGTTGTTGCACTTGACCCATAGGATTAGTACTATGAGGGTGTACTGGTAGAGGATGATATTCTTGATCCATCTTAGTAGCCGTAACAAATTCCCTTGGCTGACTGACTCCAGCACACTTAGGAGGAAGACTACCTTGAAGTAATTCTGTATTCAACCTTCTCAAATCCTTCATTTCATCGTCCTGTTATGTAAATATTTTCTCCAGTGAGAGTGATTGGCCTTCTCTAGAGGAAGGGTATATAACCTGATTATTTCCTTTCCCCTTGTTGGCTCGCTTTTAGAGAGGGGGAAGCGGGTTACTTGAAGGATTACCCAAATTTTGGGTAAGCCTTTGATTTCGTGTACGCACACATTCTTCATTTGTGTCTGTGTGTACAAATTCTTGAGAAGGAACCTCTTAATCTTATCCCTATGAGTGAACCTCATCTGGTGTATTAGCAACAACAACATTAATGACATTAATTGATGCATAATGCATTGCATCTCTTCTATTGGCATTTCTGAGATAATGCCTTTTTCCATGTCCCTGATGAGACATTGCCTTTTGTCAATTTGATCCCTCAGGAATTTATTGATGAACCATAATTTTGAGGGAGTCTCCTAGTAGTTTGGCTCTTCGTTCCTCTTGAGGATTCTTCCATAATCGAGAGAAGAATGACTTTCTCTTTGGGAGAGATTGAGGATTTGAAAAAGTCACCAGTCCAGTGGACTGGGGTTGTTCCTTCTCAACTCCTCGAATCCTATTTGTTGATTTCGAGGGTTGGGTTAAAAGAGTCCCCAGTCTGGAAAGCTAGGGTGGTTCTTGACATGCTATATCTGAGACCTTCTTGAAAGATCTCTTGATCTTGAGGACTTTAGTCTAGAAACTAGCTGGATGCATGAACCTTCATCCACTTTTATCACCTGACTCAAAAGACTGTTGGATGATTTTTGACACTTCGGTCACTTGATGATGCGCTTTCTCCAAACGAGAGGCCTGTTCAATATTCTCGTTTGCTTGATGCAGAAGTAATTAAACAAAATTCTTCTCTGTATTCTTGATTTTTAGAGGAACTAGTTGATGCATGTTCTTTGGTAATCTTTTGATTACAAACAAAACCCATTGACTATGGCCGGCCATGGGTAATAACATTTCATGAGACCATTTTCAGCGGGCTTTGCTGAATGGAGAGTACAGTGAAATGAAGCCCTCCATGAACACCCCATCCCCTGATATGAATACCAGATGGGTCATTGGAAATTAACTGGTGCAATCTTCTTAGTGCGCTAAGTCATGAATGCTGAAGGGCTCTCTGCTGTTTTTCAGCCTTCAGATATCATGAAACTGAGAGAGATTCCAAATCAATTTGGCATTGTAACCCTTCTATTATCTTGAAATGATGTTCATATTCATCATAAGATAATATTTTCTTTTTCAACTATCAAAGAGTTTTCCATATGTTGAGACGAATATCATGAATTCCATCTTCCGTCAACATCTCTGGAATGTCATACTAAGAATTAGCCAAAGGCCAAAACATAACTGGCACTTCACCTTTCACCAGTTGTTTTCTCATATTCAGTACCTCATCTTTATCATTCGATGAATATTATTCTACCTTATTAGACAAGAGTTGGTGATTCCTTGTTGCTTCATCGGATTCAACAAGATTGGTAGAGAAATCACTGATCAAACTAGAAGATTCATGAATTAGGGGTGGTTTGGAGAATGACCTACACCTTGAGCTATCTGCTGATTGAGAAAGTATTCCACCTGCTAATGTTAAAGCATCAGACATGACTGGATACACATTTTCAGGTGACTCAAGATAAGAGGTCTTTCTCATCACTACATTGTCCATTGGATCATTTTCCAGGAAATGTTCATTACTACTGTGGGGAGGACTTTTGCAGCTAAATTCATCATCATGGGGAGGACCACCATGGTGGGTTACATAAAAATATGAAACATTTTTCTCCTTGGTCTTATGACCACACAGAGGGTTCTTGTGGCTCTCATCTGAAGATGAAACTTCGAGATCGACCAAACTGTCATAAACCAAGCCTTCATGAGGAAGTGTCTGATGCAGACCTTCGGAATTAAGGTTCCCACTATTTGGAACTAAGGGAGTAGAATCTTTAGTTGCAACAAATAGTTGTCTGAGTTCATCAAGAACTCAAGCATCGAGTAAGGCCTTATTACAGATTGGCCCTTGATTACTTGACTGTGCTGGGCGGGTCTTCTTCTTAGATGCCTTCTTACTCACTTTAGGAACCACATGTTGATGAAAGTGGTCATTATGGGTAGGTGTAGGTGCCTGACTTAGTTGTCCGTATGATATGGGGGAGTACGCCCAACAACCCTCTTGGACTGGAATAGAGGTGTGTGTCTATTCCAGTGTGACATATTGATGTGTCACTCCACTGGTAGGGATATATTTGAATTTCTTTCCCTGTGATACTGCTGAAGTTGATATGATATCCTGGCATGCATCTAGAATATGAGCAAAGATTTTCTTCTGCTCTTTCACCATTGATAGAATATGCTTGGTGACTTCATCTGCTAGAATGAGGATATAAATCCATTCTGTGATTGGAGTAGGTGTGTGTTGCTTCTCTTTTCCTCCTTTTCCTGTCAGTGAATTCTGACAGTACTCATGTGTGGGGGCATAGAGTTGAGTCTGCCTCCTTTTTGTCGATAGAGCTTTTCGACTGACTTCTCCGAATGCCACCAAACGAGACTGTTGGTAGGCTTGATCAATAATAGCAGGTGTATGTGCCTGCTGATTACACTCCACCAAATGTGGTTTATTAACTTCCTTCAATATTGAAAAATGAGGCTGCTGGCAGGATTGATGAGTGTAGGCAGGTGTATGTTCCTATTTACCAGTTGTAAACACATTGGGTTGGCGGGATCCATCACATGTATTCAGACGAGCCTGCTAACTAGATGATGATTTATAAATAGGTGTATGTTCCTGTCTATAATACTCCGCCAGAATTACCTGGCGGGATTGGCGTGCTGCTTCCAGATGAGTCTGCTTGACAACAGAATTAAGACGGACAGGTGTGTGTTCCCACTCGTTGCTTGACACCAAGTTAGGTTGGTGGACTTCTCCAGAAATGGTAGAGATAAGAACCTGCTCATTGTTAACTGGTTGTCGCCTCTGGTGGTTCATCTTGCCTACTCGGGTTCGAGGAATCTGAGACGAACGCCTGAAGATGACGCCCTCATCATGTTGAGGGCGCACTGTCGCATGAGTCTGGTGGAGATTGTTGGTGGGATCCCTTGGGAAGAACTCCTATTTCCTTGAATTAAGGCCTTGAGTGGCCTTCTAATTCACCTCCTCAGAATATGGGAGAAAATGGTTGTTGCGTTCTGGGGATAACGACCCGAAACGATTGGAGACAGTGGTTAGCACCGCCTGCTTCTTGATCGCTGGTCATCGCTGTCCGGATGACCAAGGTGAATTATTGATTTAGAGGGCTTGTATAGCGGCCTCCAGAGTCAGAATAGTACCGTTTTGACGGTACACCTTAACCAGCGCATTTGATACCCAGCGTTGAAGATTCTAAGTAGGTGATGTCGTCCTCAGAGTGGACGACGATCCAGCATGAGTAGCAGCAGATGCATTCACGACAGAGGTTTTCACAGTAGAAGTATTCACTGTAGTGAACTTAAGAAAAGCCATTCTTGTAATGCAGAATATCTTGGAAAAGAGTGCCTGTTTGATATAACAAACATAATCATGATAAATTCGGCCGCTGCATCTTTTGGATGATCACATATGTTATTGATTGTCTTGTTGGCCCTTTCATTGAGTTTAAATATGGGCCTAAAAAATAAGTAAAACATCATTTTAACTTGGTTAAGGATTCACGTTGGGTTCACCATTTTTTTTCCTCTAGAATTGGGGATGATCTCATTGATTTAAGATTCAAACATTCCAATCGGTTTCTAACGGGTTTGTTCATAGAACCAGAAACATCCAATGATTCCATATCCATTTGGACCTACTTTCCGAAGGTAGGTGCTCATTAACTATGAACTTATGAGACTTAAGAATTTTCATTGGTCGAGAGGATGGGAGGTCAGACTCATCACGCCTTTTTGAGGGGAATTATTGTATACTCCGGGACTCTCTTTATAGATTTAAGTTATGTTCGTGAATCCTTATTACATTACCAAGTATGAAAATGAGCTTTTCTTTAGATCTGACAATCAATGATTAATATGTATAAGATTTAGAGAATCTTTTATCTGTATTCGAGGTTCTTCATCGATCGAGAATCATCTGTATTTGTTTAGATATTCCTAGTCAATGGTATCCTTTAATATATTATATAAAAGTCTCTTGGTCATTATGATGACCATACTGGTTTTAAAGCCACTCAGCGGGGCACTTGATGTTTATTTTCATTCATAATGACATGAATTATTTCATAGTTGGGATTGTACCCATAGATCGGCTACCTACATATCCTATGTTTTTAGAAAAGGAATCAGAACCCATGTAGTTCGAGTAAAGAAGTATGGGGTTTATTCATGATTGATGTCTCAATGAAATATGTAATAATTACTTTTACACTCTAAGCTCACGTGAGTCATGCTCGGTGTGAGAAACAAGAGGTACTGGTAAAACCAGACAATTGTGCCATCATAAGAAATGATGTGGGGCTTATGCATGTATGACTGCCCAAAATAGATGAAGATTGGGTTATACTTTAGGGAAGAAACCTAGGAACAAGGTCCATAAAGGTATATGTGATTTATGGAGATTTGGATACTCTAACTTGGGGATTACTCTTGAGGAAGGTGCCCAAATTAGGAAGGGACTTATGATTGGGTTTTACTCCTAAAAAGGAATCCCAAGTCAAAATTAAATTAAGACTGGTTAAGAGAAATTATGACTGGGGATTATTCTTAAAGAAGAGTCCCAGGTTAAAGGGAATTATGACTGGGGATTATTCCTGAAAAGGATGCCCAGGTTAGGGGACTTGGGGATTATTCTTAAGGAGGATGCCCAAATTAAGAGAACTTGGACTGGGGCTTACTCCTGAAAAGGAGGCCCAGGTTAAGGATTCTCTCATCTTAAAGTATGTGGTTGAATGAATGAAATCTATGACCTTAGTGACATAAAGATATGTAAATCACTAGGTTTTAAGATATGTTCCACAGAATTCCTTTCAGATTAGGAGAAATAATGCCATGAATGGCTTTGGAGAGACTTCTGAAGGCTTAATCATGAAGAGGATAGGTGGATAGGCATAAGAGATGTGAAATAGGCAGGAGGGGCACCCAAAAAGGAGGTGGCGTGCAAGCTCTACGTGGGTGCGCAAGTCATGGGCGCGCAAGTATACTTGTGCGACACGAGGGTACTTGCGCGACAGTAAACCCTTAGAGTAATACTTGGGTGAGACTTGGCTCAATCCCTTAGTAATATCCCTAGAGGCTTCTAGAAGAGGGGCGCGCAAGTTCTATTGGAGGGGTAAGGCGGTGCACAAGTGTGGCCATTTCCCTTAAGGGCTGGCCACTTAGGCGTGCAAGTGTTGATGAGTTTCAACACTTAGGCCTTAATCCCCCTATTTAGATCTTCTGTTCTATGTAAGAAATTACCTTAGAAGTGTTTGGAAGCTTTGAGAAGAGACTAGGGTACTGGGAGCTCAAATCTGAGTTTCTGTAATTTTTCGTCCCAAAATGGGGGACCCACAGGGTGTATTTATAGGCTGGAGAAGACCCTGGGTGAAATTCAAAGAGGGCGTTCAAGTCACCTGCGTGACCAATAGGCGGCGCACAAGTATACTTGCGCGACCTTGGTGAAACTTGCGCACCTCAAGTGCATTGAATCCTTTGTTCATTCCTTTGTCAATTTTATATGCTTCTTCAGAGGATGAATCACTTTGGGCTCAAGGTGTTTTCCCTTTTCAATTCATTAGACTCTGTGACGGAAAGAAGCATCAATAATAACACCTATTTGTTTTTATTGGATTTCTTTTTGTAGATAGATCATTTAATAGAAAGTCATGATGATTTCTCTCTCAATAAATTTTCAATGATATACAGTGAGGTAGTCATAAGGATTCATAGAGTACCACTCACAATTTTATTTGATAGAGATATGAAAATAGCATCAATGTTCTCGAGATGTCATTAATATGAATTTTATTTATTTTAGTGAAATTATAAAACACATTTCCCTCCAACTGATAGAAAATCTATAAATACCATTCAAAACATTAAAAATATTATATGATATTACATGAAGGACATAAAGGAAGGTATAGATTAACCCCTTCATGTTTTTTTGTTCTCATTTAAAAATATTTTCCATTATATCATTTAAATGAGACAATATGAGGCTTTTTATGGGTAGAGTATTTGAAATAAAATATATTTTAATGAAGTTTTAGTTCAAAATATTATGGGACATGATCTTGATCAAGAATTGTTAGATAATATTCAAACAAATCAGTGAAACATTAAACCACAAAAATATTATATAAATGATATAAAATAAATTAGTAATGAAATTTTGATTATGAATATAGATACATGACATTCCTTTAAATATCACCTTGGAATGAATTAGTGATATTTTATAAGAAGGGAATGGCGGTCTCTAGATTCATTGGCCCCTTCTTAAAAGCCTTATCCTATGAATGTGATATCTTATCACATAGAACATCCACTAAACTTCTAAATAATGGATGATGTATTTCATATATCACTTTTGAGGATGTACATATCAAATCCATTACAAGTATTGAACTAAGGGGTTTTACCCTTAGATACTAATATCTATTATGAGGTAAATAGTTAAAAATATTAGACACTAGAGATTAAATTCTATGAAATAAGAATAATCACCCAGCTAATGTTATCAAATGTCTATCTGAATGGACTGAAGGCCTACATTTTCTATTAATTTTTTATAATACCCCTTTAATGGATTAAGGGGAACTTGGAAATGGATCGTAAGATTTGTGATATTACAAGACCCGAAGTACTTAAATGAATTCATACTAGACAAAAAATACTTGAAACTCTCCCTCCCCAGCATCTGCATTGTAATCAATAATCAAACATCGCATTACCGGTCAGTTAGAAGTTCTGTGCAGGGATCCACAGGCCTGGTACCAATGGAAAATACATACCCTCTAATTATTCACAGTTTTATTTTCTTTAATCTAGTGAATGAACCTACTCTAAATCCTCAAATAGAACCTTTTTCCTTGTAAGTTTGCCCAGTACATATGAAATTCATGTGTCCCGAATGACTTGAGGTTTCCAAATGTCCATAATGTGTCCCAAAGGCCTTGAGGTGGCCCAAAAGACATACTTGACCATAGGCCTTAGGTGGCCCGAAGACCTTGAAGGACACGAGGACCAAACCAATGGCCCAAAGGCCCAAATGGGTGAATAGTTCTAGCGGCTACATACCAAATAGTACATGCTATTGTATAGCTACTGTAACCCTGAAAAATTCCTCCGCTTGGATTTGATCTCGTTTCTCTTTGATGAACATAAGAAGTCTTCCCCAATTGGAAGAAGTATCATGTGAAATGTTATATAATGGATTCATAACATTGAAGCAGTAGTGGTGGAAGCAGAATATGTAATTAGAAAAATTAACCCTCATTTATATTCATCTGAGTAATGAAATTATAAGGGAGAATTTATTTAATGTTGTTGAATATAAAAATTATATATATTAGTTTTATTTCTATTTTAATATTAAATATCCCACTGGATGGCGATAATGAAGTGTTTTATGTCATTTCAATCAATGTTGTCATGTGGAGTCAATGATATCTAGAAGGGGGAAGTTGACAATATCTACGGCTTACCTAAAGTTAAAGTAAATAAAAAATATGTCCATACCAATGGTATATAAAATAATCATAACTAGGATAACTATTGATTAATATTCTACTACTAGTATATTAACCTGAAGGATGGACAAGTTAGATCACTACAATATGGATAGATTGGGCCACCACTTGTACTGAAGAGAAGTGAAAGTGAGTAATACTAAAATTTTTATATAAATTCCATCATGTATCCATAAACATCATATAAAAATTATGTGAATTATTGAACTAATATTTATTGAAGAAATGACTAGAACTAATGGAGTTTGAATTAACTACCTAAGAAAAAATTAAAATTATTTTGTTATAAATTTGGAGTAATACCAATGTTAATAATATTTATAAAAAGTCTTTATTAACCAAAAAAACATTTTATGACATTACATAATAAGATGGGGAATAATAAAAATTTAATATTTTTATGATCCTACATGTGTGGAAGGAGTTCTTGTCATTGGTTGGTGCAAAGAGGAAGAGTAAATGATTTGATATCATTTCTTGGGTAAGTTCCATGGGAAATCAACAAAGTATTCCATATAATTCTATATAATTTAATGAGTGAAAGAAAAATATATTTTAGATGTTGGATTACTCCAAGAGAAACTAATTTTCCTTAAGAAATAATCATTCCACTATTGAATTAAATTGTTGTTGTCTTGAATATAATATAAGCATACATATTATATTCTAGAAAATTTTGTTACTTCAATTGATGGATCTAGATCACTAGAAGAAGATTTTTTTATTCCTTGAGATCTAATTTGATGAGCCACCATCACCATGCATCAAGATATTTAAATGAACAGAATATACAAGTTAATATATTTGTATATAGGTGGTGACATGAGTGATTATTTGGATATTATTGGACATGAAATGGAGGTTAATCAAATGTAGTATATATATGGATATAGTGTGGGTTGAATTATTCAATTAACTAGAATAATAAGAAAAAAATTAGAATGAAATAATTACAATAGAAATTGAGGTACTATAAGCTGAAGGGTTTCTTAGAAGATAACTATCTTTAAATGAATGATGTTGGGAGATAACACACAAATCCATGTGGTGGAATAAAAAATAATTAGAATATTTATGAGGATAAGATGATTTTCTCATATTAATATAGCACAAAAATTATAAAACTAGAAGAATAATCAGTCAAAGATGAATCTATGGTATATTTGATCAATTCCAAATTCACTATACTAAGATTGAGACAAAGTGTAGTACTGTTTTGACCACCAAACAAACCAAAATTATTTATATCAGAATAATTAATGTTCAAACATAGTAAGTTGAAAGGATGTGAAATATTATCATTATATGGTTGTTTTTATTAGAAGTAGTAGAAGCATGAATGAAGAATGGGAGTTATGAAAACCTGGAGTTTGTAAAGTTCATATAATACACTATTTTTTTATAAATGAATTATTTTATACAATAAATATTTTAAATATTAGGAAAATATATTTCTCAATTAATATGATTCAAAATGATATATTGAAAATATTAGAATTACTATAAAATCATAGAATAAATTTTTGTCTATCAATCACACACAACCAAGTTTTAGATTTTGAATAACGCTGGGTGAATCTATAATAACTTTTTGTAGAATAATCTATGATGAAGAATATTTAGTATACAATATGTTTAATATTTTAGAGACTTGAATAAGGATATTAATATTCTCCATAAAAAGTGTGATGTGATATACATGTAATATTATTTGAATGATGATATTTTTAATAATAATTTACTTTATAAAGAATAAAATGATATAGTGTTTATATAAGAGAATTTGAGAATTGGGAGTTTGTGAGAAGTGAGGGATGAGGATTTGTCCACTCTCTCCTAGGATAAGCTCTCCCCCCCTCTCTAGATGAATACTAGGGTTCCCCAAGGAATATATTTTAGACGTAATGGTGTTCAATATCATATGATTTAGACTCCTTCATCATCTTCCCTTTTCTTCTTCCCCATCGCATATAACCCCATATTGGTCTAGTGTTATGGCTCAAATGGTAGGATGGGATTGTGATGGTGTAGCATTGGTCTGGGGATTTGGTTGTACCTACTCAATGTTTTTGTGTATGTTAGGTTTTTATTCTATAGTATTCTTTGTAGTGTTGGACCACCTTCATTACTTCTATGCCCTTACTTCTTGATCATTATCATTAGAAACAATTTTGTTTTGGCATGGTGGATCTATTAGTGGAATTGGATTGTTTAGGTTTTATGATTATTGGTGCTTCTTGTTTGAGTGTTTTATGGTTTTTGAGAGTCATTATAGGATTTTTATAGGTTTATTCCTCACCTTAAATGGACCCTTCTAGATCCAGGGTTTCATCCAACCTTTCACGGTGCTCAATATTTATGGTTATGGATTCATTGGTTCAGTTCCCATAGTCATGCCTTATTTTTGAGATTTTGTATCACATACTATCTATTGTCGGTTATAGAACATTCATTTTGGTCCCCATCGCGGTCTATTTTGGGGGCTCTCATGGTGGATTGGGTGGTTTTGATTGAGCATTTTAAAGTTGTTCGGGATCCATGACCAATGTTTCTATTTATTTTGTATGTTGGGTCTCTCTTCTTCAATAGTGGAGGTTTTTAGTTATATTATTGATGATCTCAATGTGTTTGGATATTTTTTGCTTGATTATTTATTCAATGATGACTACAATGTTATTATGGAGAATAGTTTAGGTTTTGGTGAGAGGCAGGTTCAAGTCGACCGAATTCAATGTCAATAATGATGATGTATGGAGGATTGTTGTTATTTTATCCCTAATGAAAATGACGAGTTTTGGGAATAGTTATGGTAATGTTATTTTTTGTGTGTCGGGAGGGGGCATCAAATAAGTGTAATATAGAGAAGAGATAATAAAAAAAATGATGTGATAATAGTAATGATGACATGGATGATGAAGTAGACTTGACGTGACATACCTAGATGCAGGGGTCCTTAGGTAAATCATGATATTTTTGTGGATCATTTTTTATGTGATGTCATAGTTATGTCTACATAAAATTTTGAATTATTTTTTTGGTTTGTGAATTTATTATTTTTTATCATGTTCCTCTAGAAATATATATTATTGGTACAATGAAGCGATTCCCACTATAACCTTGAAAGTGTTATTTTAGATATTATAAAAAACTGATTTAGAATTTTTAAAAAGTGACAGATAAATCCTTTTCTGATAGAATATATATAATTAAGTTTATATGATAATATTTTAATTTCTGATACAGAGTTAGACATTCATATCTATAATACTCAAATAATGAATATCCATGATTCATGAAATAACACATCAGTAATCACAATCCTTCCTAACATAATAATATCATAATGTATCATACATTACCAAATGAATTTAAAGGGAATATAATTCATTTCCCACTCATCACACAATGAAAATAATTCATATGTGTTTCACATGAATATATAAACAATCATATTTTAAATATCACATAGTTATCCTGATGAAAATAGACTGTTTTAATGAAAAAGTCAATATAATATTTCTTAATCCATCAGGAGAGACAAAGTTTATGGTATTATAAGAACATACTTATGTATAACTTAGTTAACATCAAAGTTTGTTGGAATAGATGAAAATATCCTTTTAAGAATATTTAATAATTTTTTTAAAATAATAAAATTACCCATTTAGTTATGAAAATAATTTTAAAATAAAATAATTTTGAAAACACTTTTAAAGAATTTAAAGGAAGCTTCGTCAAGAAAAATTATCAAAATCGTGAAAGAATCTGTTCACATAGAAAGCATTAAAAGATTTTCAAACAAAATAATGTAGAAAAAAATAAACAATTGCATTAATTTATTTTCATTTAATGTAAAAATAGAGGGTAAATAACCTCAATCAATTGAGTAAGAATGTATATGTTAATCCATAAATCACCCAATTAATATAGAAATAGTGGTGGAGTATTATCAAACAAAAATAATAGGTGTGAGTATGTATAACTTAGCTGCATCATATCATATAAATTATTTTACTAATGTAAATGAAATTGAGAGAGAACATGAAAATCATAAATAATAAAGAGATTATAATAAATTGTTTTGTATCTTTGAGATAAATTTTACATAATTTTTTTAGATATAAACTCATTCATAAAAATCTACAATAGGAAAATAAATAGGAAAGAAATCCTCCCCCTTTTACTCCAAATTTATATGAAACTCATTTAATCTCTAGTATTATGAACATAATGATATTAATTGACTATTTTAAAAAGTTTCTCACATCTATAAACATTTCTAATATTTATTTAAAATCCTTTTTTATATATCAATTAGCTAGTTAATGTTTTCATTCGTAATCAAATGTTAACAATTTTGATTGTTTCACATATGTTTAATAATGGTGACATGAAAACCCATTACATGATAACTGGTTCATTAATAATAGATTCTAAAGGATATTTAAATATTTATTTTTCAATTATTTATTCAGCCAAAAATTTATTTAATTGAAATAATTGACACGGTTTATGAGAAAAAAATATGGGTTAAATTTGTTTCAAATAATTTTCTGATATCAATTTAATATCATAAAATACTCATTAATTTTTTTTCAATCATAATAGTCCCATATTCATGAAATATATTAATCATTTATATCATATATATTGATAAGATATATTATTTAGCCATTCATTCATGGCATTGATGATAAATATTACAGGTCACACAATAGAGGAGGTAGTCTACAGACAAAAATGAAGATATTTTCTATTTTTATAGAATGATAAGATGATATGAGTTGGTTTATCTTTTCATAAAGTTAATAATGTATAAAATATCATATTTAATTATTAAATACCCATATTAACCATCCATGTAATGCTGTGAAGAGAAAAAACATGTCACACCATGGAGGCAGTAGTATAAAGGTATGCATGAATGATGTTTTCATTTTTGTCATGGGAAATGAAAATGTAAGATTGCTATTATTTCAATAAAAAAAATAATTTTCAGCATACAAAAAATAAAAAATAAAAAATATAATATTATAAATTTATATTTCTATATGAATGATATAAATGAATGAAGGTTATGGTTTGATGAGTTGGCACATTTAGAACTTGATCTTTCCTTTGGAAGATATCTTGGAAATATATGATTCAAGAAAGTTTCCTTTGACCAGAGATATAGCGACACATGCTTAACATATATGGTTATTACATCATTATAGATTAATATTTAGTACATCATATAATACATGCCAGATGACCATAATATTTTACTGTATTTGGAAAAATTAAAATGAAAACCTCTATCCTGGTGAATATTCATCAACATCTCCCATAAAGATATCAACATTTATTAATTCTACATAAAAACTTTGTTTATAACCTGGATAATGGAATCATAAGAAATGGGTGAGCTTAAATGCTTAGTAAGGGTGAATAAAGGAGACATGTAAGCGTAAACATGAACATAGTAGTATGCCAATGCAATTGTAACATTAGGAGATCATACCATGCATATCAAAGGTCATAAACATGAGTTATGAGATATATATTCGAAGTTCACAAGACACAAATCATAAGTAAATAAACATCATGATCCATGAAATCATAACTATGGAATAGAAAATAGGATTTGTGGCATACATATAATAATAGAAACTACCATTGTAGGGATACCTACCTAGAACTTTATAACATATAGGCTTGAGCTATGACCCATGTACCTGTTTTGGGCTTGGGATAGTAACCTGTGTACCCACATTCTTTTAGTCTTGCCCTACAACCCATGTACATTCATGTTTTCGGGCTTGGGCTATAATCTATATACCCTCTTTCTTTTAGGTGTGGGCTACAACCCATATACCATACTGTTTTTGGGTTTCGACTACAACTGGGGTACCCTCTTTCATTCAGTCTTCTACTAAAAACCATGTACCATCTTGTTTTAGGGCTTGGGCTACTACCCATGTAACCTCTTTCATTTAGTCTTGGGCTACAATCCATATAACTTATTGTTTTTGGGCTTGGGATGAATCCCGTATACCCTCTTTCTTTTAGGCATGGGCTACAACCCATGCACCTTCTTGTCTTATGGCTTGGGATACTACCCATGTACCCTCTTTCATTTAGGATTGAAAGAAAACTCATATACCTTTTTTTCGGGCATAGGCAACAACTCGTGTACCTGCTTTATTATAATCATGGGCTAAAAAACATATACCTTATTGTTTTCGGGCTTGGGCTTCTACCCATGTATCCAATTTCATTTAGGCTTTTGATAAAACCTGTGTACCCTTTATGAACATATTAAAACTATCATTACCCAATTTGTTTCAGGGAGATATAGGTCCCACCAATATATGTTCCACAAGATAATAAAATATCCATCATATCATGACCCATAAAAAGATATAGGTCTCATAAACATCAAATCATTACCCATAAAATAAAATGGGAATCATTAAAATTTCATCACATCATAACCTATGGAAAATGTATAGGTTTCATAACCATTTTATCGTATCATAACTCATGATTGAAAAATTGATTTCATAAACATATAACTCGTGAAATAGAAACATGTTTCATAAAGAACATGACATTAAGAGTGACCAATTCATAGAAATTATATTAATGGAACATTTATAGAATTTTTTAAAGGGAATGAGTAACATAAATGGATATCATCTTAGATGTAATGAAGTTTTGAATTATCTATCAAAAATATTTCTTGAGTAAAATATCCATTCTTATTTGAAAAAAATATTTTTATAATGTAAAGCCTATAAAAAAAATTTGCCTTTAAAAAATAGATTCGAAAATATATAAATGAATATATAAAGACAATAAACAATTTAAAAATCCTCTTTCTTTGTAAATGATCTTCAAGGATATTTTTAAAATATTTTTGAATACATTTCTGAATAATTTTTTTTAATACAATAGATTTCTGACTAAAGAGATGGAGATGGTTAGATTTTACATCAAAAACTATCTTAAGTACCAAATAGTAAAAAAATGGTACTAACACATGAGGATATCTTGAAAAAATAGAGTAAAAGAAAACTCAAGGGTGTTCTCAAGGTAAAAATCATTATATTTTTTCAAATGAAGAATAAACATAAAAAATATCTAAAAACGATGAGATTGTCCCAATAAACTCTTATAATTTAGTAACACGAGATCAAAATCTCCAAAACTAAAATTACATGAATATTAGAATTTCATGAAAATATTTAGATTCATGATATGTAGAATATATGTATATACACCTTGACTAAATAGTTTATGTGTATAATAAAACATGGGTCACATTGAATGATAATTGAGACAAAATAATTTACGGATTGATAACTTTTGAAACATAAAACCCATGAAAGGGGGATCATAAAATAGGCATGTGAATACCCATAAATTTATATAAATGAAACATATGATACAATAATACGATGTAAATTCACCACACCAAAGAAAAGAGTGGTGAATATAACATTTATCTAATGAAAATATAAAGTGAGACTAAATCCCATTACCTTATGTATTGACTCTCTCCATACTCAAACAAGTTTCAAATATTATAAATATAATTTTGTTAAAAATATTTTAAAGAATAATATTCTTATACATAAAACCATATATGTTTTTATTATGAACTTCCATCACCTAATTTCTAATGATCCTATGTTAAAGATTCACTTTGGCTAATATTTTCTTTGTTCTTCACATGTGTCTTAATTTGTTATATCATTGGTCCTTATACTTATATCATGATTCCAAAATTTTTATCATGATATAAATATCAGGTATGTAAATTAAATTAGTATTATAATAATTTATATCATATATAAGTATGAAATGGAATACGCCATTAATTGAGATGGTAAGTCGTACGTATGCATGAACGTAGTTTCCGTTTTTTTGTTGTATTGAAAGAAAGTATGTAAATGATATATGAATATATATATATATGTATGTATTTATATCAATATTTAAGTAAAATTAATATATATATATATATGTATGTATTTATATAAATATTTAAGTAGAATTAATATACAATATATATCAAATAAGTTCATTAAACCCATAATTAATACATTATATGTGGTGTGTGAAGGAATGTATTGCTTTGGGGGGGTTGTAGTCCACACATCCTCAAATGAGATTATCGTATAAACACCAAACAAAATGTAAAGATATGTGCCTTGTAAATGGAATAACAAAGATTAAATATATAGTAAATATAATATATGAAATATATAAACATATTTTTCATCATAATGGAGACCATGTTTGGTGGTAAAGGAGAAATGAACAATCATCATTTCGTGAGGCAGTAGTTCACCAAACACATAAATCAAATGTCCAACATCCATTATATGGGGTATGAGTAAGTTTAGCTTAGAAACATTGCATAACAAATATCATAGTATATCAATGATATTGGTTTTTTCACATAGTAATTGAATAAATGTAGTGGAGGTGTGGATAAGGAAAATAAATGAATGGATCTTGAGAGAATACATTACCTTTTAATTAGGTACATCCTATTGGTTTCTACCAAAAGGAATCACTGATAGGATTTCAACCAAAAGGGAGTATTCAAGGTAGGATAGATTAATGTTGTAAGGATACTTGAGAATATATTGGGCAATCATAAAAGATTTTAGAGGTGTGAAAAAATTGGTAGAGGAGCTAGGCTTTTTTAGGGACGGAAAATGACTAGAATGGAATTTTTAGAAAATAATTTGGTGTGGGCATGATCTTACCTAAAAATTCATAAAAAAACAAAAAAATACTCAATAATTGATGTTTTATGGACTATATATTGACGTAAAATGGAATTTGGACAATTTTATAAGTCATTTGGGCCCCTAATTTTAAGGTTTAGTCCCTAATTAAGCTTAATTTATCCTTAACCGTTGTGATTTACTTTAATCACTTTTACTAATAATTTTGGAAAATTATTAACATGGACATATTATAATATAAATATTAGAATGAATACAATGTTTTATGTTGTATTTTTTTAATTCCAATCATAGAAGAGGAAAAACTAATATTAGTGCTAATCTCACAGACGGGACAAAAAACTGGGGTTATAATGTAAGAAAAAGATCAAAAGTTTGTTAAGATTTTATATTCAGTATCAAAGTTGAATTTATTTTAAATGATTTTATTTTATTATTAGATTTAATATTAATATATTGTGACAATATAAAATATTTATAATATCATTTGTTGGTCGGAGTGTTTTACTCAAGAGGGGGGTGAATTGAGTACCAATTAAAATTTTTGTATTTAAAAACAGTGTCTTAAAGACCCCCAAATAAAATAATAAATTAAACTGTAGTGAATTTATATTAAAGTAGAGGTTCTGTCAGATTCTCAAGGGATTGATTAATTCCCAGTTAATCAACACAGGAGTGTGTGATTATCTTTTGAAACTAACTTACTAATCTACACTTAACATAAACAATTGCTAATTTAATTATCAAAGTAACTTTAAAAACAGTATTGGTTTTAAAGTGATTAGCAGCGGAATAAAACTTTGAAAGAGATGTCACAACAATGTAACCAAGAGGTTCAGTCTCAAGCCGAGACTTAGTCCTCTCAAAAGTTTATATAAAAATGATCCACACTCTGGATCGGGGTTCAACAGTTTACAACTGTCCAGGTCCAAGACCTCTACCACTGTTCTTCGTGGGAAACAGTACCACAACACCCAGCTGTCCAGGTCACACACGACCTCTACCACTGTTGTTCGTGGGAAAGAAAGAATGAAAGAGTTTGGTAAGGATTTACAAATCCTTCAGTTTGAGTACAGGAGACAGTGTATGTGTTAGATACAGCAGATAACACACACTGCTCGAAAAGTATAATAATAAATCACAGAACAAGAGATGTAGAGTTTAGAAGTGGTTCTGGTGATTTCAGTGTAGCTCTGGACTCCTTTTGATTCGATCAGAAGTGAGTCTGAGTCCTCTTCTCATTTCTGTTTGAGAAACAGAGTGTCGTATGCTCCAGGTTCACAGACAGTGAAAATGTAGTAGTTGAAGTTCGTCAGTGTTCTTCTTCTATGCACATAGCACTTCTCGAGTATGCTTGATTGTCTATGAGCTTCTCTGTGTTCTTCTCGTTCTTGTGTTTTTGGTATATTCCATCCACCACACTTTTCTGGTTCTCTTCTTGTTGTTGTTCGTTGATGTGTCTTGGGCAGCGTAGTCTTCTCGTATTTATCTCCCAATAGGGGACAGAAAAGATTTCTTTTCAGCAGGTACGAGGTACGGGTTCCTGACATCCAACAACCTTTATCAGATATTTGACAAATCATTAAAATGTACATGATATGACCATTGGATTGATTAAATAAAAATAAATAAATTCAAACAGTGAGTCGAGTGATCGGTAGGTAATCAGCATCGGTAGCTTGAACATCGATAGCTTGAACATCGGTAGCTCGAACATCGGTAGCTCAATGTCATTAGGTGCTTTGACTCTATCGGTGGCTCTATGCGTCGGTTGGTACATGCTTGTATCGGTGAATTTGTTTATCGGTAGCTCCATGCATTGGTTTCTCCATGCGTCGGTAGCTCCATGCGTCGGTAGCTTTATTGCGTCGGTAGCTTCATGCGTCGGTAGCTTCATGCGTCGGTAGTTTCTTTGCGTCGGTATCGGTAGTTGTGAGTCTGTATCGGTAGCTTCGTCCATCGGTGACTCTTATTCCATCGGTAGCTATTTATACTTACACCGGTAGCTCTATGTTTGTATCGGTAGCTGTCTGTAAGTCAGTAGCTTACATTTAAGTACATCGGTAGCTCTGTGTTATGTATATCAGTAGCTCTGTGTTATGTCTATCGGTAGCTCTGTGTTAAGTCTATCGGTGACTCTGTCTGTCGGTAGACTATGTCTATCGGTAGACTAGGTACCGGTAGCTCTTTATCAGAAGCTATAGGCAGATTACTTATCTGTTTTATGCATAACACATCCGATTGTGTTAGAATCAATTTATAACTTGTATGAACATGGATAAATGAGGATTAACATATTTCAAAGACTATTTTAAAGATTATTATTGGTTTGATCATAGATTTGAAAGAATTAAAGTATAGATCAATGAAACTTAAAAATATCATAGAGAATGAAAACATAATTGGGATTTTCAACACATATGAATACATGATTGAGATTATCAAAACAGGTGAGGTCAACAATCTCCCCCTGTTTGATAATCACAATTTATGATATTGGCATTTAACATAGTGAAAATATAATAGTAAAGAGTATAATATTGAATTCAATTTTCTCATAGAAAACATCATCAGAGTTAATAGAAATAGTATTATAAAGACATAAGTTATCAGAGGTAAAAATGAAAAAAAGATAATGTGTCTTCCCTTATTCCTTATTTTTCTCCATTGAAAATATTTTGTGCTCCTCCACTTATTGTTCTCCCCCTTATTATTCTCCTCCCCCTTATTATTCTCCCCCTTTGTGATAATCAAAAAGTGGGAAAGCAGTAATAGGAGACAAATAAAACATGAGAAGAAAAAAGAGTTCTATATTAGAGTAGTCAAAAAGTACAAAAACAGATTACAAATGAATTCCTATCAAAAATCCTGGCCACTGGATCATTCCACCTCTTCCACGTGAGATTTTCCTTTGGGATCAGAAGAAGGTTCGGGTGGTGAGGATGCAGGTGAAGGTTTTGGAATGCCAGAAAAGATCAAAGGAGGCTGGGCCACTGACACAGAGTCAGGCCTGTAGGTTGAAGATCTTTGGGTGATCATTGGTGTGAGGCTTCGAATAGCTTGAGCAGGAGTCAGCTGGACTGTGGAAGCAGTTGAGGCAGAAGCAGGCAAATCAGGAGGTATGATGACTGGTCTGGCATCAACATGCAAGAAGGGCAGCAACAGATTTCTAAAATCCATAATAATTCCTCCTCCTCTTTCCATAGCAAAGATGAAATCATCTTTGTTTTCCATGAATTTCTCCAAGGCAGGAGTCAAATCTCTTAGCTTGCTCACTTGTTCTCTAAAAGCTTGAGTGACTGGAGGTAGCTTCATGTTTTCCAACATCAGCTTGAAGTGGTGTTCGAGTTGATGCTTGGTGAAAATTTTGGTGAAGTAGTAGTCCACTTTGCTCTTTATGGCTTCCTGAGAGGCAGAGGCTTCTCTCATATAATCTTGAACAATCTTCATTATTTCTCTGGCAGAATCTCTTGTAGAAAGCACCACTCGGCTCAACTCTGATGAGTCCACAGAGCCACTTGTTGAAATAGAACCAATCTCCTCCTTCAACATTGCTCGAACTTGACTCAGGTCAACTGATAGTTTGGATGTGAGAGGGCCAAGAGAGAAAGAAATAGTTTCTTTGAAACTCTTAGACAAACCACTGATTAGTCTTTGAACTTGAGAGTGTTGTAATTGAACATGATCCTTCACTGAGGTTTTGAAACTTTCAAACACCGAGACAAACTGGCTTACTACACTCTTCACATAAACTAGGTCCTTGTCAGCTTGAGACTTGGAGCTCATATAAGAGTCTAAAGCAGTAACAGACTTCTATAAGGCTTCAAGATCTGCTTCGATTCTGGAAGACTGAGTCTGGGACTCTTTCACTTCTTCCATAAGCTCAGACACAAAAGAAGATAAATTACAAGCCAGAGATAGCTCGAAGGATCTCTCTAACATTTTCATTTCTTCATAAAATCTTTGCTTCATCTCAGCAACTGATGCACTGAATGATTCTTTCAGCTCATTCTTCATGGATTCAAGATCAGATATAGAGACAAAATCATTTGAGACAACTGCAGCAGATCCTCTTGCTGAGGCCAAACTAACTATAGAATCAGTCATTATTGAATTAATTGAGGATGCAAGAGAGGTTTCCATTAACTTCACTTCTTCAACAAAACTGGTTTTGAGGTCCTCTTTCAGCTTATTCAGATCATGAAATCTAATCACATCATCTGGCAACAACTCAGAAGCAAGATCATAATTGGTCTTCAGTCTATTCACAGACATCTCATTATCAGAATCCGGATAATCCAATCCACAGACTATAAACCCCGGGTCTTCTACCCAGTCTCCAAGCTCAACAGCTGCTGTAACATTTCCAAGAACAGATTGATGCTCCCTCTCAATGGGTGCATTCTCATGTATCACAACAGCATTCGCTGCTGAATTCTCTTCATCAGAATCTTCTACTACAAGTTCCACTGGTGCAGCATCTAGAAGATCTTCTGATACAGGTACAGCTTCTTCTGTATTATCTCTTTCTACTTCAGCAGCAGGCATAGCTGAGTTTCCAATCAAAGGACTCATACTTAACCTACCAGAAGCAGGCGATTTAGATACATTATCTTTTTCCTCTTCTTCTTGGTGAGGTACAGACTGGTGTTCCTCATAAGTAGACAAAATTTCTTCTACCTTTCCTTTCCTAGAATAAACCAATTCTGCAACAGGACTTGGGGGCAAGTCTGGATCTCCTCCAACATCCATAGGAGTTTCTTCTTCTTCTTCTTCTATTTCATCACTATAAATAGGTTCCTCTTCATCAGGTCTCAGACTCGGATCTCTCTCATCCTTTGGTCTTGAGGGATGATCCACAGGATTAAACCTATCATATATCTTCTGATCATCACTGACCCATTCTCCCTTCCATGGGTTCCAGTTAATTTTCATGTACTTACAAACAGTCGAGGTGATGCAGAAATTATTCTTGACTACAACTGTCTCATCCTGAGACTCAGCTATTCCTTTCACTTTTATCATTACTGAAATCAGCTTGGAAAAGAACAAAGCATTAGTCTTTGACTTTGGTCTAATCATGTCTTCCATTTGAAGCATTAACAATTTGCACAGATTGATCTTCACACCATGTCTTAGCAAATGAAGAAGATAGATATCTTGATATCTCAGATTTGCAAAATCTCCTCGCCTCGGTATCAACACATGCTGAGCAAACTTGAAAAGCTGTCGATTCTCTCCATCCATTTCAGCAGCAACCACTTGCCTTTGATTCCCACTACCAGTCAGTTCTTTTAAGGCGGTTTCATAATCAAAGATGTCACTGCTAGGTGGAATTGCTCTTGATACATACACAGATACACCTTCATGTGGTACTTTTAAATACTCAGCCCACTCTACTGAAGAAAAAGACATATCTTTTCCATTTAAGAAAGAGCTTACCCGATTATCATTTTCAGACTTCTCAAAGGTTACAAACTCATAGAACTGTTTTACCAACTTCGGGTTGTATGGGCCATTGTTATTCGAAAAACAATCCACCCATTTCTGGTCCTCCAGAATCTCGAGTACTAACGATTTGCTCGGCAGTAGACATTCCACGCCCAGTTCCTTCTCGATTACTATGTCTCTATTCTGCAAGTGAGGATTCACTGGTCGCCTTCCCGATCTAGTTCTGACTTCACTAACACTGGCTTTATGCTGTGTCTTCTGCTTCTTAGCGTTTGGTTCTACACTTTCATCTCTGACGATATGAAGCTTAGTTTTTTCCATCGCGGGTTTAGGGTTCTTGGCCGATTTGGGAGCTAAGGTTCGAAGGTGAGAGATTTTGAGCTAGGTGAGGTAAGAGGTGGCTTAGACTTAGTTTTATCATTTAGGAATTCCAAATAAACGACTAAAATAGAGTAATAAAATAAAATAAAACGATTCATATTCTTGGCGGCAGATAGATGTTTTAAAAAACATTGCATCGGTGTGAGTTAATCGTCGGTGAGAAAAACAAATCGGTGAGAATTGTACATCGGTGAGAATTTTCACATCGGTGAGAATTTTCACATCAGTGAGGATTTTCACATCAGTGAGAATTTCACATCGGTGAGCATTTCACATCGGTGAGCATTTCACATCGGTGAGAATTTCAACATCGGTGAGAATTTCAACATCAGTGAGAATTTCACATCAGTGAGAAAAAATTCCCAATTCGTGTCTTATGTAACTTAGCCTATCCGAACTTAAAGGTTTAGTGAAAATATCATCCAATTGATGTTCAGTGCCAATAAATTCAAGAGAAATATCACCTTTTTGATAGTGATCTCTTAGGAAATGGTGTCTTACATCTATGTGTTTGGTTCTAGAGTGAGATACAGGATTCTTAGAGATGTTTATTGCACTGGTGTTATCACAGTTGATTGAAACATGTTTAAAAACATATCCATAGTCCAGAAGAGTGTGTTTCATCCACAGAATTTGTGCACAGCAACTACCAGCAGCTATATATTCTGCTTCGACAGTAGATAATGCAACTGAGTTCTGTTTCTTACTACACCAAGAAACTAAGGATTTTCCAAGCAAATCACATGTTCCTGATGTGCTTTTTCTATCTAACTTACAACCAGAAAAGTCAGCATCTGAATAACTCATTAACTCAAAGGATTGTCCTTTTGGGTAAAACAACCCTAAGTTTACTGTGTGTTTGAGATATTTAAAAATTCTTTTAACAGCAAGCAAATGAGATTCTTTTGGATTAGCTTGAAATCTAGCACACATACACACACTAAACATAATATCAGGTCGACTAGCAGTAATATAAAGTAAACTACAAATCATACCTCTGTAATTTGTTTGATCAACTGGTTTCCCAGTTTCATCTGCATCCAATTTACAGTTAGTACTCATAGGAGTTTCACTTTCCTTGATACTATCCAGACCAAAACGTTTTAAAAGATCCTTTGTATACTTACTTTGATTCAAAATAATACCATTTTCATTTTGAAATACTTGAAATCCAAGAAAGTACTTAAGCTCTCCCATTAAGCTCATTTCAAATTCATTTTGCATACATTTTGAAAAATAAGTACATAAAGAGTGTTTAGAAGATCCAAAAATAATATCATCAACATATATTTGTACAACTAAAACATCTTTAGAAATTCTTTTAAAGAAAAGAGTTGGGTCAGCAATCTCTTTAGTAAAACCATTTGAGATAAGGAAATTGCTAAGTCTATCATACCAAGCTCTTGGAGCTTGTTTTAAACCATACAAAGCATTATAAAGTTTAAAAACTTGATTTGGAAAATGGGGGTTAGTTAATCCAGGTGGTTGTTCTACAAAAACATCTTCAATTATAAAACCATTTAGAAATGCACTTTTCACATCCATTTGATATAACTTGAAATCCAGATGTGCAGCATATGCCAGTAAGATTATAATGGCTTCTAGTCTAGCTATAGTTGAAAAAGTTTCCTCATAGTCTATACCTTCTTCTTGACTATATCCTTGTGCAACTAGTCTAGCTTTGTTTCTAACTATATTTCCAGATTCATCTACTTTATTTCTAAAAACCCATTTTGTGCCTATTGTCAAAGTGTCCTTAGGTCTGTCAACTAATTCCCAGACTTTGTTTCTTTCAAACTGATTTAATTCTTCCTGCATAGCTATTACCCAGAATTCATCATTGATAGCATCATTGATATTTTTGGGTTCTAGCTGTGAAAGAAAAGCTTGATGTTCAACCTGGTTTCTTAGAGAAGCTCTAGTTTGTGTTCCTCTATCAAGATTACCAACAACAGCTTCTAAAGGATGATTCTTTATAATCCTCGTTGATCTGGTAAAGGTTGGACTAGAAATTTCAGGTTCATCTATTGGTTCGGGTTCAATAGAAGCAGATTCTGGAAAAAGTCCAGAACTGGATACTTTTATAACAGGTTCTTTAGATTTATCATTAAGGTCCAGAATAGACAAATCTTCTTCAAGATTCTCAAGAGAGGTTTTAGGCTCATGTGGATCAGTTTCATCAAACTTGATGTGAACATATTCTTCCACACATTTGGTTTTCTTATTGAATACTCTATAGGATTTACTTGAAATAGAGTAACCCAGAAAAATTCCTTCATCACTTTTGGAAGCAAACTTATCCAGATTATCTTTAGTATTCAGAATAAATACTTTGCAACCAAAAACTTTAAAGTAATTAACCTTAGGCTTTCTATTGTTCCACAATTCATAAGGGGTTTTCTTAAGAACAGGTCTAATTAAGACCTTATTAATGACATAACAAGCTGTATTTACAGCTTCAGCCCAAAAATAAATAGGCAGATCATATTCATTGAGCATGGTTCTAGCAATTTCTTGAAGGGTTCGGTTTCTTCTTTCTACTACACCATTCTGTTGGGGTGTTCTAGGGGTAGAGAAGTTATGAGTATAGCCATTGTGTGAGCAATAAGATTCAAAATCTTGATTTTCAAACTCACGACCATGATCACTCCTCAGGGTCTTAATCTTAACTCCACTAAGGTTCTCTACAGACTTGGAGTATTTAACAAAAGAAGAACAAGCTTCACTTTTGTGAGCTAGAAAATATACCCAAGTATATCTAGAAAAGTCATCTACAAGAACATAAACATAGTGCTTCCCATTTAAACTAGAAACTCTTGATGGTCCAAACAAATCCATGTGAACCAATTCAAGTGGTTGAGAAGTCGAAACTTCTTTCTTTGATTTAAAAGAAACTTTGTGTTGTTTTCCCTTTTGACAGGGGTTACACACTCTATCATTTGGGAATTCTAATTTAGGTAGGTCTCTAACTAGGTTTTTCCTAGAAAGTTTTCTAAGTGAGTGAATGTTGCAATGTCCCAATCTTCTGTGCCATAGCCAAGATTCTTTATGAAAAGCATTCAAACAAGTAATATTCTGCTTAGCTAAAGAATTCAGATTAATAGCATAAAAATTTTCATTTCTTAAGGCAGAAAATACCAAAACATTCTTAGAATTAAAAACATTGCAAGAATCATTTTCAAATTTAACATGAAAACCATCATCACATAACTGAGAAATACTTAATAAATTGTATTTAAGGCCATCAACAAATAAAACTTTAGAAATCAAAATTGAATCAGTGTTACCAATCTGGCCTAGGCCGATGATTTTCCCTTTTGAATTATCGCCAAAGGTGACAAAGCCTCCATCAACTTTTATTAAACTCTTAAAATAGGAGAAGTCTCCTGACATATGTCTTGAACATCCACTGTCCAAATACCAGGTCTCTTTACATGAGCTCTTCAGGCATGTTCCCTACAAAACAGATTTAGATGGGAGATGATTTTGGTACCCAGATTTTCTTGGGTCCAGACAGGTTAGCCAATAACACTTTAGGTACCCATATTTGTCTAATGGGTCTCATATAATTTGTAGAATTGACATGCTTTGAAAGATAAACTTTATTAGATCCATAGCTATGTATATAACTGGTTGAAGCATATGAAGTTCCAGAATTACCTTCATTCTGTCCAGATTTAGAAATGAATCTAGTTTTGGCAATTTTCCTTTGTCCAGGTTGGTATCCTATACCAGTAGTATATTTAGGTGCTATTTGATTTCCTAGCATCTGTGTTAGTGTATTTTTGCCATTGGTGAACTTCTCTAAGTCTTTCTTGAGTTTCTCATTAGATAGTTTCAGTTCAGTATTCTCTTTTAAAAGTTGAGCATTTTTCTCTTTTTCAATAGTAAGTTTGGTGTTAACTGTAGTGGTGAGAGCATGCTGTTTCTTTAATGACTTGTATTTATCCTTAAGTTCATTACATGTCTCTTCCATCATATCACAGTATTCAAACAGTAAAGATTTAGACATGTTATCACCTTCAGAATCATCTCCAGAATAATATTAATTTGAAGCAGGAGTTTTTGATGTTACCTCAGAAGTGTTTGTCATAAAACACATGTTGGCTCGATTCCTTTCAGAGTCTGAAGATTCAGCTTCACTTGTGCTGTCTTCTGAAGCACTCCAAGTAGCCTTCATGGCTTTCTTAAACTTATTGTCCTTATATTCATATTTCTTTTTATACTTCATCTTTGGACAGTCGGCTTTAATGTGTCCTTTTCTCTTGCACTCATAGCAGACAACATCATCTGATTTGTCATTCTTCTTCCAATCCTTTTTCCATTTGTCTTGGTGATCATACTTACCCTTATAATTTGTTTTTCTGAAGAACTTCTTTTTACTATAAAATTTCTTAAATCTTCTAGAAATGTGAGCCATCTCAACATCACTGTCAGAATCACTTTCACTGTCTTCACAACTTGAACTTTCAACTACAGCTTGAAGCTTTTCTTTGTCCTTATTCTTTGAAGTTGAGGATTTGAAAGCGACAGACTTTCTTGCAGGTTCATTTTCTTCTTCTTTGTTCACTTTAAGCTCTTCTTCATACATCATCAGCTTTCCAATTAGTTCCTTGACAGGTAGAGCAGCAATGTCACATGATTCTCTGATTGAGACAGATGTGCCCCTCCATCTATCAGGTAGACATCTCAAAATTCTCATAATTTGTTCCTTCGATGAGACATCCTTTCCCAGCGAGATCATTGTATTGACAATTTCATTGAACCTGAGATACATGTCAGAAATGGGTTTGTCAGGCTTCATTTTAAAATTATCATACTTGATAGTATAAGTGTTCAATCTCATTTCTTTAACATTAGTTGTTCCTTCATGATAAACAGCTAAGGTATCCCAAATTTCATATGCAGTTTTACAAGCAGAAATTCTATTAAACTCTTCATCTCCTAGAGCACAGTACAAGGCATTCATAGCTTTACAATTGTTATTGTAAGCAGTCTTTATAGGTTCATCCCAAGTAGATCTAGCAGTAGTAGGCATTTTGTATTCTGATTCAATAGCAGTCCAAATATCAAAACCTATGCTTTCTAGATGAATTTTCATTTTCAGTTTCCACTGAGCATAATTAGTTCCATTGAAGAAAGGTGGCCAGTTAGTATCAGCACCCTCAAGTCTATTGTCCATGATGAGAAAATTTTAAAGAGATAAAAATTTAGATATAACAGAAATTTTAAGAACTTTAAAATACAACTAAAATCACAATTCAAAAGCAGAGTACTTTTAGAAAGTATTTTTCAATCCTCTGATACCAAGTGTTGGTCGGAGTGGTTTACTCAAGAAGGGGGTGAATTGAGTACCAATTAAAATTTCTGTATTTAAAAACAGTGTCTTAAAGACCCCCAAATAAAATAATAAATTAAACTGTAGTGAATTTATATTAAAGTAGAGGTTCTGTCAGATTCTCAAGGGATTGATTAATTCCCAGTTAATCAACACAGGAGTGTGTGATTATCTTTTGAAACTAACTTACTAATCTACACTTAACATAAACACTTGCTAATTTAATTATCAAAGTAACGTTAAAAACAGTATTGGTTTTAAAGTGATTAGCAGCAGAATAAAACTTTGAAAGAGATGACACAACAATGTAACCAAGAGGTTCAGTCTCAAGCCGAGACTTAGTCCTCTCAAAAGTTTATATAAAAATGATCCCCACCCTGGATCGGGGTTCAACAGTTTACAACTGTCCAGGTCCAAGACCTCTACCACTGTTCTTCGTGGGAAACAGTACAACAACACCCAGCTGTCCAGGTCACAGACGACCTCTACCACTGTTGTTCGCGGGAAAGAAAGAATGAAAGAGTTTGGTAAGGATTTACAAATCCTTCAGTTTGAGTACAGGAGACAGTGTATGTGTTAGATACAGCAGATAACACACACTGCTCGAAAAGTATAATAATAAATCACAGAACAAGAGATGTAGAGTTTAGAAGTGGTTCTGGTGATTTCAGTGTAGCTCTGGACTCCTTTTGATTCGATCAGAAGTGAGTCTGAGTCCTCTTCTCGTTTCTGTTTTAGAAACAGAGTGTCGTATGCTCCAGGTTCACAGACAGTGAAAATGTAGTAGTTGAAGTTCGTCAGTGTTCTTCTTGTATGCACAGAGCACTTCTCGAGTATGCTTGATTGTCTATGAGCTTCTCTGTGTTCTTCTCGTTCTTGTGTTTTTGGTATATTCCATCCACCACACTTTTCTGGTTCGCTTCTTGTTGTTGTTCATTGATGTGTCTTGGGCAGCGTAGTCTTCTCGAATTTATCTCCCAACAGGGGACAAAAAAGATTTCTTTTCAGCAGGTACGAGGTACGGGTTCCTGAAATCCGACAAACTTTATCAGATATTTGAAAAATCATTAAAATGTACATGACATGACCGTTGGATAGATTAAATAAAAATAAAGAAATTCAAACAGTGAGTCGAGTGATCGGTAGGTAATCAGCATCGGTAGCTTGAACATCGGTAGCTTGAACATCGGTAGCTCGAACATCGGTAACTCAATGTCATTAGGTGCTTTGACTCTATCGGTGGCTCTATGCGTCGGTTGGTTCATGCTTGTATCGGTGACTTTGTTTATCGGTAGCTCCATGCATCGGTTGCTCCATGCGTCGGTAGCTCCATGCGTCGGTAGCTTTATTGCGTCGGTAGCTTCATGCGTCGGTAGCTTCATGCGTCGGTAGCTTCTTTGCGTCGGTATCGGTAGCTGTGAGTCTGTATCGGTAGCTTCGTCCATCGGTGACTCGTATTCCATCGGTAGCTATTTATACTTACACCGGTAGCTCTATGTTTGTATCGGTAGCTGTCTGTAAGTCAGTAGCTTACATTTAAGTACATCGGTAGCTCTGTGTTATGTATATCGGTAGCTCTGTGTTATGTCTATCGGTAGCTCTGTGTTAAGTCTATCGGTGACTCTGTCTGTCGGTAGACTAAGTCTATCGGTAGACTAGGTACCGGTAGCTCTTTATCAGTAGCTATAGGCAGATTACTTATCTGTTTTATGCAGAACACATCCGATTGTGTTAGAATCAATTTATAACTTGTATGAACATGGATAAATGAGGATTAACATATTTCAAATACTATTTTAAAGATTATTATTGGTTTGATCATAGATTTGAAAGAATTAAAGTATAGATCAATGAAACTTAAAAATATCATAGAGAATGAAAACATAATTGGGATTTTCAACAAATATGAATACATGATTGAGATTATCAAAACAGGTGAGGTCAACATCATTTTTCATTAAAAAGTAATTAGAAAAAAATGCAATTTAAACTTAAAAGCACTATTTTTCACTATTCATCAAAAAAATGAGGTTTGCCAGAAAAATCCCAAATATTCACCCTAACATAATTTAAACATTAAAAAATTAAAAATTAAATTTATTATATAAAATTCAATTATTAAATTTAACAAAAATTTCTTTCATTATTAGAAGTAATTCATTTGAGAAAACAATGTTTTTAAGCATAAAATGGATTTGACCAAAAATCAAATGTTTTATTTATATAATAAAATTATAAAAAATATTTGAATTTTTTTATTAATATTTATATTACTATATTTAACCTCTATATTTTAATTATCTTATTTATGTAATTAAAATAATAAAAAGAGTTGTTTCGTAGGCACTCACTGTTGTGTGAGTTGTACACCAATTTGGTGTTACTTATACTGTAAGCCATGTTTGTATTGCGTGTAGTGAAAGACATGTTGGTATTGAGTGTGAAAGGGATTTTTGACTTAGTGTACTAATATATATATATATATATATAATTTACTATTTCTAGTGTCATGTGAAATGAAATTTTTTGAAATGATAAATTAATTTGAAAAAAAATAATTCTAAAATTCTTGGGGTGTTACATTGTACCCCCTTAAAATGAATTTCTCCATCAAGATTAATAGTGATTATAAATTTTTTAATACATGATTGTTTCATTTATAGAAAAACACATAATAAAAATTCATACTAAAACTTTCATTAGAAAGTTAAATTTAGAACAATAACAGTTACCCAATGTAACATATAAAAATGTTCCCACATGGGAGAATATAGGTGGAAAGTGAAAACATGGATATGGAGGAAGAATATTATGATCAAGTTATGATGGAAAGTGATAGAGAACACTATTTAGAGAAAGGTAACAAATAGGAATCCATTAATCTTTAATGACTTAAGGGACTTTCTAATGCATAAAAAATGTAGGTGTATAAAAATATCTCCAGTTTCAAGAAAAGTTAAAGAGTTTCCATTAAAATATATACATACATGGTTTCTAGACGATGTAACCCTTTATTGTTTTTTGATCCACTTCCCCTACTTGTGTAAAAAAAAGAAGTTTTTTTCATTCCATATGTACTGACAGATCAGCAGTTCCATGATATACCATCCCATTTGTCATTAGTCACCATCAACACAAGGTATTTTGAACATGATATCAAATATTCATAAATATTTATATGGATGTAACACTTTAATCATACCGACTTAATATAAAGTTCAACTTAAAAAATCCATAATTTTTAACCTCATATACCCTCTGAGTTATGTAAATTAAAGGATTTAGAAATAAGTTAATAAAATCAAATTAACATTGATTCCCTTGTATATCACAAATTAGCTACTATTTCTCACATTCCAAATATTTGAATAACCTAATCATATATTCTCTCGAAACAAGGTAATAACCTGAATTACCATAAATACTATTGGGAAACATAATTTTTTCCTTATTTCAATTATTACTGGATACATCCCTTAAATCCTTGGTGTTCTAAAATTCATCCGTGAAGAAATAGAACATTTTTCCAATAATCAGTTGCGGGGAAATTTGTACCGTACAATTTACTTATTCATATATAGTATATCTTTATAAAAACATCATTATCATGGATTTTTTATTACTTAAGGATTACCTTCCCAAAATCACAATAACAGATTTCCATGAAATCAAATTTCCATTCCATCATGACCATTCAATATATTCTTATAAATTCTTTGAAAAAACATAAACTGAATTATCCATACATAATTCACCTTTTTGAATTATAAAATCCAAACACATCAATACTTCAATTCTCTGACTTTAATGTTTAGAATGGAAGAGTTCCTTACTTGGTTTAGAACTAAATCCTTAGCTTAGAGCATTATGTTGGGTAATTACCATGTTATCCACATATATGACATTGAAATCTATGAAAAATTTTCACTTTATGACAATTTTTCCCACACAAATAACATCATGCCCTCCATTTGATGTATTCCTCAAAGATATTCATTCCTTATTCAGGACATGCACGAAGTTGAATCTTTTTTCTTATATGATCATTTCCATGAATGTATATCTTTATATTATTCAACCAGTTATAAATAAACCCAAATATAACATTGTTAGTCATATACTAGGATAGATGATTCGACAAAATCATAATATTTTTTTCTCCATTGATCATCCCATTTTACTTCCCTTTAGAGAATCTTCCATCACTTTCAATATTAATATAGTTCTTTCTAGTTCTTACTATTAACTAATACCATAAGAATAGTGTGAGAAATAATTATCATAGATGAAAATGATATAGTCATGAAAATAATTACTTATAGGATGTGTAAATCATAAAACCTTCTATAATCTATGATACATTAGTTTTATACTAGGTTATTCATATAAAACTTATATCTAAATCTTTAATGATGTTTTTTGAAGTGTTTGTGAATTATAAAATCATATCCCTCAAGAGTCTCAAACTGGGTGTGAAGCAAGGCCCATTTTCTTGTACCAGATTACACTAAGTCATGCCTGTAACATCTTGTCAGAGTTGTTACACCTAGGTACATTTGGGTCGAAGCCACATCCACTTGTATTATCCAGACATTGATGTATTACTTGGAAACTACTCACCCCATATATTAACAAAATTAAAATACATTTTCAAAAAGTTTAACTCATCTTTATACTTATCCTTAATGAAATTCCAAGAGCTATCCTTAGAAATAAACATAGGGATATCACTTAAGGTTTTCTCATCCTTGTTTCCAAAGGTTGACTAAACCATTACTTTGATACCAACTATATAGAACTAGGATTAACATATAAGGATATTACCTCATTATAGATGAATATTCAGTACATTAAAAAAATACATTCCATATAACCATAATATTTTAGTGTCTCTGGAAATACGGAAACAAAATATTCAGTCATGGTGAAAGATCTTCAACATCTACCATAAATATCTCCACATGTTCACTTCTACCTAAACCCCTTCATCATAACCTAGAGAAAGGATACATAAGAAAGGGGTGAGGTCACATGCTCAGTAATGGTAAATAAGGGTGAAATGTAATCTTAAACAATGACATAGTATTTTGATACCACGATTTTAAAATTAGGAGATCATTCTATGCATATCAAAGGTAATAAACACGAGCTATGGGATAAATCATTGAAGTTTATAAGACATGAATCAAAAGGAAATAAACATCACAATCCATAAAATCATAACTAAGGAATAAGACATAGGATTTGTGACAAACATATAATAATAGAAACATTTATGTTAGGGATACCTTCCAAGACCTTTATAACATGTTAGGATTGGGATATGACCCATGTACCTACATCAGGTTTGGTTTTGAAACATGTATAGCCAATTTGTTTTAGGCTTGGGCTACAACCCATGTAACTTCATGTTTTGGGGCTTGGGCTGTAACCTGTTTGCCATTTTTCTTTATGGCTTGGACTATGATCCATGTAACTTCTTGTTTTCGGGCATGGTCTATAACCCATGTACCCTCTTTCTTTTAGGCTTAATATATAACCCATGTACCTTATTTTTTCGATCTTGGGGAACTAATAATGTAACCTATTTCTTATAGGCTTGGGAAAAAACACATGTACCTTATTGTTTTTGGGATTTGGCTACGACATGTATACCCACTTTAAACTAGGCTTGGGCTACAACCCATGGACCTTGTTGTTTTTAGGATTGGGATACAAACAGTGAACCCACTTTCATTTAGTCTTAGGATATAACCCATGCACCCTCTTTATTTTTTTCTTAGGCTACAACCCATGTACCTGCTTGTTTTTGGGATTGGGATACTAACCGTATAACCTTTTAAATTTAGGCTTGGGATACCACATTTGAACCCTTTTATCTCAAATAAAACTTTTCATTACCCAACGAATTTGTGGGATATATAGGTCCCACCCATCTCATTGAAAAATCATTCACACATGTGCAAAAAGTTAATAAAATATTCATAATAGCATGCCCCATAATAAGATATAGGTCTTATAAACATCAAATTATAACCGATAAAATAAAACTGACATCAATAAAATTTCATAACATTTTAACCTATGGAAAATATATAGGTTTCATAACTATTTCATCGAAGCATAACGCATGAAAGAGAATCATATTTCATAAAAATATAACATCTTAATGAGAAACAGGTTTCATAAAGACCATAACATCAATCAGGACCCATTAAAATAAAGGATATGGATGGAACCTTTAGATCATTTAATAAATGGAATGATTCACATAAATTTATGTAATCATATATGGAAAATAGTTTTGAAATATATTTCAAAAATATTTCCTTAGGAAAATATTATTTCTTCATTGAAAAAATATTTTTATAATTCAAAACATTTTGAAAACCTTTTTCTTTGAAAATAGATTTTAAAATATATAAAGTATTCTATGTATACAATAATTTTTTTTAATAATACTCTTTTTTTTTAAAATTATTTTCAATTATATTTTGAATTTTTTTTTGAAAACATTATTTTCTTAATACAATTGATTTATGACCGAAGATAGAGAGACAATTAGATTTTACTTAAAAAAATTATCTTCAGTACCAATGTTTGAAAAAATAGTACAAAAAATGAGGATATCATGAAAAAATAGATGAGAAGGAAACTCATGGGTTTTATCAAGGTATGGATCATAATATTTCACCAATCTAAGCATAAACATAAACAATATTGAAAAGTGATGAGATTATCTCAATAAACACTTATAACTTCTTAACATCGGTTCATAATCTACAAACATAAAATAAAATAAATATTATAATATAATAAAAATATTTGGATTCATGATATGTGAAATATATGTATATACACCTCAAATAAAGAGTATAGATTCATAGAAAAACATGGGTCTTAAAGAATGCAAAATGAGACAAAACTATTTTACCTATATGGTAACTTTTGAAACATAAACCCCATGAAAGAGGGATCTAAAAATGTTTATTTCAATACCCATGAATTTAAGTAAAATAATCATAGAATTTAATGATATAAAATATATATACCACACCATATGAATGAGTGGAGAAAAAAACATTTATCTCATGAAAATTAAAAGTGAGATGAAATCCCATTACCTTGTGTCTTGGTTGTCTCCATACACATACATAATTATTGTATAATAAATATAATATTATTATAAATATTTCACAGAGAAATTTTATTATACATAATACCATATATGGTATTATTATTACCCTATATTACCTGCTTTTTAATGATCCTATGTTAATGTTTCACTTCAGCTAATATTCAATGTGTTCTTCACATGTGTCTTAATTTGTAAAATCATTGGTCCTTATACTTATATCATGATTATAGAATTTAGATCATGTTATAAATATCAGGTATATCTAGTATATTTATATTATAATAATTTATAGAATATATAATTATGAAATGGAATGCACCGTTCGTGGAGACGGTAAGCCGTACATACACAAGAACAATGTTTATGTTTTTATTTTCGTATTCGAATAAAGAATGTAAAAGACATATGTATATATATATAGATATATATAATTATTCATGTATAATTAATATATAATATAAATCATATAATTTAATTAAATCCATCCTAAATACAATCTATGTAGTGTGTAAACAAATCACATTGCTTTGAGGGGGTGGTAGTGCACACTTCCTCAAACAAGATTATCGTATTAACACCAAATAGAAAGTAAAGAGATGTTTCTTATAAAATAAAGAAAGGAAAATAAATAAATATTAAATAATATATTCCACATATATAAATAGAGTGTCCATAATAATGGTCACCATGATTGGTGGTAAAGGAGAAATTAACAATCATCATTTCGTGTGGCAGTAGTTCACCATACATAGAAAAAGTATGTTCAACAACAAATAAATGGAGGTGTGTATAAGTGTAGGTGAGGAAAATTTTATAAAAACATCCTTGTATGTAAATGATATTGTTTTAATCACACATGAATGGAATAAATATATTGGACGGTGTGGTGAAGGAAAATAAAGGAATAGAGTTTGAGAGAACATGTTACCTCTTAATAGGGAAACTCCTTTTCATTTGTGCCAAAAGGCCTCCTTGAGAGTGTTTATTACAAAAAATAGGATTAAAGGTATAAGTTATTATCATTGGGAGTCTAATTGGGCTGATAATGGACTAAATTAGAAGGTTTTAGATTTGTGAATAATGGGTAGAGGTGTTGGCCTTTTGTAGGGAAGGAAAATGACTCACATAGAAATTTTGGAAACAAATTTAGTGTTAACATTTTCATAATTAAAAAAATATATTAAAAAAAAGAACCAAAAAATAATAATTGAAGGTTAATGGATAAACTAAGGACATAATATGGGATTCAGACAAGTTTCTATCTCATTTGGGCGCTTAATTTTAATGTTTTGTCCCTAATTGTGCTTAATTTGGCCTTAACTGTTGTGATTAATTTTAATCACATTTACTAATCATTTTGGTCAAAAATTAACATGGTATTATTAGAAACAAAATATTATACTAAAAAAATGTTTTATTTTGGATTTTTAAAATTCCATTCACAAAATCAAAAAAATTAATATTAGTGCTAATCCCGCAGACGGGATGAAATAACATGGTTTTAAAGTAGAAGGAAGTTCAATCATTTGTCAATATTTTATATTCAATTTAAATGTGGAATTTATTCTTAAGAATTTAATTCTATCATTATTTGTAATATTCATATAATTTACAATTAAAAAAATATTTATAATATCATTAATCATTATTAATTAATTAGACAAAAGTTAGTTTTTTTACTAAAAAGCAGTATTTTTCAATATTCATCAAAAAATGATGTTTGTCAAAAAAATCCAAAAAACTCACCCTATGATAATTTAGAAATTCTAAAATTTAAAATGTTATTTATTGTATCAAATTAAATTTTTAAGTGTGTCTAAAATTACTTTCATTATATGAATAAGTTCATTCGAGAAAACAATGTTTTTAAACATAAATAGGCTTTTACCCAAAATCATATGTTTTATTTATTTTAAAAAATTATAAAAAATATTTCAAAATTGGTATTAAATTTTCATATTACTATGTTTAACCAATTGGTTATAATTATCTTATTTGAATTATCAAAAAAAATAAAAAGTGATGTTTCGTAGAAACTCAGTGTTGCATGCAATGTATGGAAAGTCATTGTTTCTTGTAGGGAAATACAAGTTGGTATTGCATGCAGAGAAAGGGAAGTTTGTATTTTGTGTTAAAGGGATTTTTTAATTAGTGACTATATATATATAAAAAACTACTTCCAGTGTGATGTGAAATGAAAAATATTGAAAAGATAAATTAATTCGAAAAAAATAATTCTAAAAATCTCAGGGT
This sequence comes from Viscum album, assembly GCA_963277665.1. Lineage (NCBI taxonomy): Eukaryota > Viridiplantae > Streptophyta > Magnoliopsida > Santalales > Viscaceae > Viscum > Viscum album. The sequence continues at coordinate 220,442,728 of OY728139.1, forward strand.
GTTACAAGAGGCTTATGTTTGTGAAATATGGAATTAATGTATGTAAAATAGCTATAGATTAAAATTTAACTCTAATATTTAGTTTTCCCTTGAATTGGTTATGGTAGGTTCTTTTAAAAAGAGAATATAATGATATTCTTATAAATATAACTCCTTAATGTTAAAGGAACACATGTTTCAGAAAGAAATTATAATATAATGTGGAAAATAAGTGATATGATAAATGAATTGGTTTATCCAACCCCGACCACTAATTTAGAGATATGTTTTTGACATGTTTTGTCTCTTTTAAATATTTCTAAACTACTTTTTAAATTCATTTATCTTTGTTGAGGTAACTCCATTATTTAACATTGGTCACTAATTTTGCGACTTAAAAATAAAATTTCCATTACCATGTAATGAAATTTTAGGATTAAATTTATTATAAATGTTTCAAAATATTAAAATATTAATATTTATAAAAATAAATTTTAATATAATATGCTAATCCGGTATAAAAAATTTTTTTAGAGAAAAAAATTACATAAATTTAGTTGTAAAAACATGTTTGTATATAAAAGAGAATATTTTGAGGGTCATAAATTTCTTATGAAGTACATCTTAGGTATAAAAAATGTTTTTATTAATATTTTTTATGATTATACCCTAATGATGTGTTAAAATATTTGGAATTGTAAGAATGTTATTTTTAACATAAAATCAATATTTTAAAACAAAGGTCCAAAAAATTCTATACAAGATAAAATTGTTTTGATGAATCCAAAAAATGAAGTCAATTTTTTAAAATTCGTATTATATAATTTAGGAATATTTCATTGAAATGGAAACATAAAATAGAATAAAATATATTTTTATGAGGAAACTTTTTTCAATTATTAATAAATCTTATTATAAATTATTGTAAACTTATAATTTAATATATGTTAATCAATTATTTATATATATATTATATTATATATTTAGTTTAAAAAATTGTATATCACATAAAATTACAATTAAATAAAAATAATATTTTGACCATAAAATAGAATTATTAGTTGTTTGTCCATAATTATTGAATGTAATCAATTCCTTACTAATAAAAGTGACATTTATTTTTTATTTCATCATATATTTCAAACTATGGTTTCAATTCTTATACCCTCTATTTCAATTAATACTATTTAAAAATTATAATTTTCTTAATAAAATATGTCATGGTTTGTTTAGGTTCAATGTTTTAAAAAAACTATTAAAGGGAATATTTATTAAAAAAAACTCACTTAAAACATGGTTTTTTTACAATAATAATTTAAGTTATAATGATGAATATTTGACTTTTGAATAATAATTCAAGGTTTTATGGTGTTCATATTGTCACGTGTGGGAGTAGGTATTATGTATCTTTTTGGAGGAAGTATTTGTGAATGATATAGAATGGTATATATAAAATAACATCTCACACCACTTATAATACATAATTAGGTAACTCGTGGAAAATATGCGACTCTTTATAAATTCTGAATTCACCAAGGATTATGTTTTCATCTTGATCCTAAACATTGTAAAAATCCTTTACTATTTTTACCTCAAATTGTCTGCATAACATAGGGGAAATTAGTTAGGGAACATTTTATGATTCATACATCCTATCTGATGAATAAAGTTTTATCAACATAAATGAAATGTTTATGTTGAACTTAATTTGTAAAAGTCATTCCCCCTAGCTTGCCTCCCCCTCTTAGGGTGAGTACATTATCCCAGTTAACTTTAAAGTGGTATCATCCTGTAGGTTTCATCTAATTGGATGACAAGTATTAACTCCTAGGTGATTTGAACTAAGTTACATGAAGGTAATATTAATAGAACATGAAAAATAATTTTTATTAAAGTCAATTAAGTCATTGAGATTACATCTATATATTATTAGATTATTGGACCAGATTGATGTTAAAGGATGATTCTTTTTTTAGTAACATGGATGTTATGGATAAATCCTTAATGATCCAGAAGAATAAAGGAGATAAAAATAAAAGGGTTATATCCTCATATAACTATATCATATATACTCCAATACTATCTATTGATAAAAATAGTAGAATTTGTTTTAGTTAGTATATTTGAACTAATTAGCTAAATGAGGAATGTTCTTGTTGTCAAGAATAGGAATATATTGATACAACTATATTTTGTAACTCTTAAATCAAGGATTCTATGATGAATGAATCTGTTGAGATTATTTTATATAAATGTATATATTAATGGAAAATAAGATAAAATAAAAAATCTAAAGATTGTAGACAATGAGATGGAAAAGGAATTGGATATTAATGTACACATGTTTGATACCTTCAAAAAACATAGCATTGGAAAGCATTGAATTGATAAAATTTCCATTGAAGTTATGTATTTTATAAAATATAAGTTACAAAGTATTGATTATGAAACTATTTTATATATGATATTTTTTGATGAACTGTTCCATGCATCAAAATCCATTATTGGAGTAAAAAACTATTAGTAAAAATTTAAATATAATAAAATAAACTGGATTTAATAATATGTGTATAATGAAATGAATATGCATAAAGAATAGTTTAGGAATTTAATATATGAATTTTAATATAATGTAAAACTATTTAAAATCATCAAAAAATATGTCTAAATTATATTCAATTGGAAATAATGTTCTAAAACATGTAAACTAATCAAGTTAAATATCTATATTAAGTCATATAGAGAAACAATACTAATGGTTTGATTGATTATCTTTCTTTATAGATAACTAAATATAGTGGTAGGATGTATGTGGAGCATTATATATTCCATATTAGGATTAGTTGATGAAAATATTTAACCTAAGTTACAAGATAAATCATTTTTCCTAACCCCAAATCATTTAATAGTGTGGGTTTCAATTCAATTACCAAGAACAAATGTGCACAAAAAATATGAAGATACCCAGAAATTCCTTGAAGATAGAAGGATATAAGTAAGTAAGAAACAATTACCTAAAACATTTCCAAAAGGATATTTTTAGTGCTAGAAGACAGAATGATACTTCCACTATGAAAAATTTACCAAAAATAATGATATTAAATTTAACTATATCTTTGAGGTTTTTTTGAATTTTATGTCACATGGTAAATAATTGATGGTATAATATTAGATAGTATGGATGAATTATAAGGCCAACTTATGGGGTGGAAATGGAATGTAAATTAAATTCATTGAATTACACCCATCCCTCACAGATGAAGAAAAATAAGATTCCATCCAATAGATCTTAATATCAATAAAATGTCAATGGATATTGTGGAATAAGTGGTCAAGGTGATAAGAAGTTATATATTATTATTAAAAATAAAAACACATTATAACTAACAGAAGGAGCCATAAAATTTGAATAAAATTTTAATGAAGATACAATGTAATTCTACATTTAGGTGTAAATAATTAGAAGCTATGAAACCACAAAAACATATGAATAGAGTAAAGAAATATGTCACACCCAAGAAATAATTATTCTTTTATTGAAATAAAGTAATAATCATGAAAATATCAATGGAATTCATGAATGGTAAACATAACAAAAGAAGACATAGGTAATAATGTGAATCAATACAAGAAAACAAATTGAATGGTATGGTGGAATCCATCAACAATTAATATATTTTGGATCATACAAAGTTCTCATCGAAGGGTAAATTATCAAAATTTATGAATCTATGTTGAAGATATATGTTTGATGGAGAAACAATTTGTCACACCCATTAATTATTTCAAAGGTATTTTTTATTTATTTTCTATTATTTTTTTTGGTGGTTTCCCATGTATTTTGGGAGAAAGGGGGGTTTCATCATGATTTGGTCCAAACTGTGAGCCCATTTCTAGTATTAAAAACAAAATTTATTTATTTTACAACTCCTTCATTTTTAACATCTTTCTCCCATTATACTTCTCACATGGCCTCCGTGAACTATTCAAACCCCTATATCTATTTGGATCCCTTAGGAACTCATAATCATTTTGGATTTAGGTGATTTAGTTTGGCATTGTGCCAGCCCATGAGCCCATTTCCTATTTAAGAAAAATTAATTCCTTATAAGATCCTTAATTTTTTTATTTGTTTCGGTGATTCCACCTCTCACTCGAAGCCAAAGACCATAGTCTCACCCCCATTATCAATTTTTCCTATTTGCAGCTTATTTGCATCGCAGATTAGGGAGATATTTCTCAGGAATTCTCAAATCATCTAGATTTGAGAAGGTAATTTGTTTCATCCATAAATCATTCAATTTACATACTTTTCCACAAATTTAGTCTTCACATGACCTCCTTACCTATATTCTAACCTCCATATCAATTTGGGATTCTTGGAGATTAACCTATTGGTGTTTTTGGTGCAATTTCTTCAATATATAATAAGTAAGGGGGTTTCCTTCATCCTCCCATTTTATTAGGGTTTCTTCCATTTTTCATTATGTTACTAATTTCCAGAATGTAGGGATTAGATCTTTGGGTTTGATCTTGGTTTTACTGTTCAAATATTGCGGTTTTAGGTTCTATTGAACTCCCTTGTGGAGCGGCGGTGGTGTGAGTGAACTTTTGCAAAAGGTTTTGGTGTCTTGACATTTGTGGTACATGATTACATTTGTAAAAAATATTGGATGATTTAGAACTATTGGATTTATAATTGTTTCATGTTCATATTCCTTTTTCATTGGTGAGAAAACTATTTTCGGTGGTGTTTTTTAAGCGAATACTGTTAAAATGACATTTTTTTGTATGAAAATGGGATTTTTTCATGGATACCCCAAGTTGGATCATTTTGGGTTGTTTTCTAATTGAAGAAATGATTTTATTAAAAAACATTAGTGCTATAAATTCTGTTTTCGTGAAATATGGGTATTCTCATGGTGTTCAAAGTGGTGTTTTCAAAAGATTTTATGCACAAAACATTGTTATATTTCGTGATGTAATTTTATAGAAATTATAAATGTTTTATTGAGTGATATAAGTGGTGAAAATCAGGTATATCTATTGTTTTAAATGTGGGTGACCAGAACAGAAGATTTTATGTGAAATTGGCATATTTTAACATGTGGAATTCATTTGATCACAAAGTGGGAAACCCGAGTATCTAGGTGGGTGGACGTGTACTAGTACGCCTATGATCCGGTGTGGTGTTTTCCTTTACTTATCATGAAGGACATTGAAATCACTAACAAAACTCTATTAATGATGTTTGGGGACTATTAAATTATGGGTATGTTCCCTACTAGTGGCTCTTTCATAAAACAGATACTAATATGGTTACTTTACACCGATATATGAGGTATATGGGGCCCAAAACTAACTAGTTAAAAGGGATGTTCCCAAGATTAGTGCTCATTGACTATTATATATTGATAATTTTCTTGTGGTGTAGTTGATTGGAATACTCAGTAGCTTTAATTTTTTATGGAAATGTGTTCATCCTTTTAAAATACTTTACTTTTAAAAGTTTTATTCTTTAGAAATTATTTCACCATTTATTTTTTATTAAAACTTGCATGATTTTTATCTTGTATTTATTAATATGTGGAATATTTGGGAGGATTCCTATTGGGATTAGGATCTCACCCTACTTACACCTTTGGGTGTAAGTATACTTCATCATGATTGATGTAGGTAGAGGCAAGGCCTTGGGTAATGGCGGTTCAGTTTTCTAGTTATTACCCTTGGTGCAGTATTGTGGAGACGACTTGTGGGTGAAAAAACCTTGTCTTGTGGAGTCCCTTGGGATGTTTTATGTTAATTTTATGTATCGTTGGAAATATTGTGTTATGTTTAAACCAATGTGTTCAGTTTTTGATTTCAATTAAGTCATATTTTGCATAAATTTTCAGATTTGGTTTATTGATTTTATTTATTGTTAAAAGATTCCAAAATTAGGTAAATCATTACCACACAATAATACATGATACCTGAGCACTTGTTCTAGCCTGTGGGGATATGGAATGCCCTTAATTCCTTTCCATGTGCCTGGTTTGGTACCAATAATGATGGATACCACATTCTATTCGTGAAAAATGGTATCAGAGGTGGAAAATGTTTTTGGGTTGTATTATTATTTTGGGATGAGTTGGACTAGATTAGAGCTAGGACTGAAGGGATTGGAGTTTTGGTCATTATTATGGTGCATGTTCTGCACCTCTCATGGATGACCTCGATTCACCATGAGAAATTGGAATAGTTTGTTTGACTTCACAACCTGGTGAGACGTGTGGGTTGTAGACTACACATGGACATCGAGTGGGGGTGGAGTAGTTGTTTCTTTTATTGTTGTAATGTGTTTGATTATTTATATTTGATGTTATTGATGTAATTTTCAGAATTTTCATACTGATTTTATTCATGTAAATGTTTACTTTTTTAGCAACATGACTCCTCAGAAAGCTCCCATGCACCCACAGGAGGAAGCCAGAGAGAGCTCTCCCTCACCGATTGATCAGAGTCTAGTAGAGGCTAGGGTTTAGGCTTTCCAAGATATGGGATAGGTACCATCTCCTTTTCCATCTATAGTTTGGGTATATGAGACCGGTCCTAGGAAGCAAAAAGCCCGAAAGTTTTTGAAAAAAAGGCCTCATACTTTCCTAGGTAGCACAAAACCCCAGGAAGTGGATAAGTGGATCGAAAAGATTGACTGCATGTTTGAGTTCCTGGACACACCTGAGGAGGTCAAGGTGATGTGTGACTCTTTCCTGTTAGAGGGCCATAGCTATAATTGGTGGGAATTAGTGCTTCAAGATGGGAAGTATGAGTAGATGAGCTGGAAGGACTTCAAAGTTATCTTTAACAACCAGTACTTCCATGATGTTTTGACGTATGCTCGATCTTGAATGTTTATGGAGCTTGTTCATGGGGGATATTTCTGTGATGGTTTATGCCAACCATTTTGCTGAGTTGGTCTAGTATGCTCTAAAAATGGTCTCCAATTAGCAGATTAAGGCCCATAATATTGAGAGGGGCCTATGACCAGAGATCTATTCCCAGGTCTTCTTGTTCAAGATAAAACCTATGTAGAGGTGGTTAACTAGGCGTGTGTGGTGGAGATTGGCTGAAAGTGGAGATATGGTTTTTTGGGATAGTATCAGGTCTAGGAAGTGGCATCTCTTCTAAAAAAAAGAAAGTGGGGGGAGTAGGGAAAGAAGGGTGGTGGAAGCTTAGGCCAACATTGCAGTCAGTTTTCTTTAGCGGCTTCTAACATGAGATCTGTCGTGTGCCACCATTGTGGGAGGCTTAGGAAAATCCAACCATAATTCACTTTTCATTAGAATAATTTTTATCAATTTGGTGGTATGGGACACTTGTAGCTATTTTTCTGGATGGAACGTGCAATCCAAAGAGGGGTAGGATCAGTGGCTTCCAGGGGAGTGCCAGGTCATTAAGAGCAATTGAGGAAAGAGAGATCTCGATTTGGATTCCATGGAAGAAGAGCTAGATCATCTACTATGAGGAGCCAGTTTAAAGCATATCCATAGGCAAGTAGCCATTCATAGGCAGAGACAAAGAATCATCATGTGATGGATCAAGCAACAGTGGGATCAAAGGTGGGATTATTGACTATTTGAGGCACCGTTCCTATTGACACTTCAATAACTGCTTCTCTTTTTGATACTGTTTCTTTTGTTTCATTAATCTATGCCCACACTGTGAGAATTCTGAATTTTCTAACTGATTTATTGTATTTTGTGACGGAGTTAGTGACGCTGCTGGGGTAGAAGAAGGAACAAGTTCTCAGGTACCCACCGTGTGCACTTTCTATGTCAGAGGTTGACATGGAGTGGGACATCGTGGTCTCATATATGGATCTTTTTTACATGATACTTGGAATGTATTGGCTTCTTCACTTTCAAGCGCACATCAATTGCTATATGAATTGGGTGAGTTTCACATATCCTGAAGGGAGTCGTCATGTTTTTCATGGGGAATGGGATCATCTATCGAGTCACGTGGTACCTCCACTCTCAGAGTTGGGGAATATTATCTTCTAGTTAGCATCTCTCACACTTGAGGAAGATATTTGTGTTATTGAATGCAGAATACCTCATTTAGTGGATGAGTTTCGAGAGGTATTCCCAGATGATTTTTTAGGATTGCCACTAGAGTGGGATGTGGAGTTCTCGATTGATTTGGTGTTTGGGACACAACCGATATCTCTTCACTAATATCATATAGCCCCTCAATTAATTAAAGAAATTACATATTCAGTTGGATGACTTCGAATCCAAATGATTCATTCACCCGAGATTCCCTCCTTGGGCCATTTTTGTTCTCCAGGCAAAGAAGGATGATGGGCCCCTTCAGTTGTTCATTTAATACCAGAATCAGAATAAAGAAACCATCATGAACAAATATCTTTTTCCCTAAATAGATTATTTGTTTGACTAGTTGGAGGGGGAAAGGTGGTTCTTGAAATTAGACTTGTGTTCGGGATACCACCATCTCAGGGTGAAGGAGGAATATATCCCAAATACATCCTTCCAAAGTAGGTATAACCATGTTGATTATCTTTTCAAGCCCTTCATATTGACCAATGCTCCAGTGGTCTTTATGGAACTCATAAATAGGTTATTTCACTGGTATCTCGATTGCTTCATCGTGGTGTTCGTGGAAGATATTTTTTTAATTTGGATATGAGGAGGACTACAAAAATCATCTGTGGATTCTGTTGGACACTTTTTGAGATCACCGCCTCTATGAAAATTTGCCCAAGTGCACTTTCCAGATCAGGGAGGTAAAGTTTCTGGGAAATTTGATCTCAGAGGAAGGGGTTTTGGTGGACCCTAAGAAGATCAGTGTGGGTATGTCATGGGAGAATCGAAATAACATGTTCGATATCAAGAGTTTCCTTGGCCTGGCTGGTTACTACATGTAGGTTTTTCGGGATTTCTCTAAACATTCTTAGCCCCTAACCATGCTCACCCAGAAAGTGGTGAAGCTTTTATGGGGCCCATAGTGTCAGGAATCCTTTGAGGAACTGAACCAGTGGCTGACTACCACCACTATTCTCATTTGTCAGGAGGCTGGAAAGGGGTGTGTGGTGTATTGTAACACTTCACGTATGGGTCAGGTGTGTGTGTTTATGAAGGGTGATCAAATAGTGTCATATAGTTCTCCGAAACTTCAACGACATAAATATAATTATCCAACCCACGACATGGAGTTATTAGCTTTGATTCATTCTTTTAAGACCTGGTGTCACTACCTATTTGGGAAATGTTTGTAGTCTATTCTGATCACAAAATCTTGGCCTACATCTTCTCACAAAAGGACCCCAATCTGAGGTAGTGGCTTTGGATAGAGTACATGTAGGGGTTAGACTTTGACATTTTCTATACCCTAGGAATGGGTAATGTGGTGGGGGATTCTTTGATTAGAAAAGTACCAGTGCAAGCCTTGAGAATGTATAGTGTTGTGTGGACTTTGATGGGGCTCTTTTCTCAAATGTATATGGATACCAAGGAGAAGAGTGGAGGTGTGTTCTTGGAGAGAATTCAGTTGACTCCTTCTGTTTTCGAGTTGATTCAGCAAGAACAACACAGTAATGAGATTTTTCAGTAGTCAAGGCTATTTATTCATGGTTGGGAGATGTCTTCTAATTGGTCATCAACTCCCAAGGAAATCTTGTGCTTCAAGGGACATTCAGTAGTGTTGTCGTCTCTACGAAATGTGGTGATATAGGATATTCACGAGTCTTAGTGGGATATCCATCTGAGTGCACAAAGAAGTATCATGTTATTCAACAATAGTTCTGGTGTTCAGGTATGATACAAAATGTAGCTTAATTTTTGTGGAGATTCTACGCATGTTAGCAGGTGAAAGCGGAGCACCAAAGGACATATGGTTCTCTCCATCCATTTCCCATTCCTATATGAATTTGGGATGAAGTATCCTTTAACATCATTTTTGGATTACCTCATACACATCAGGGTAATAATTCCATTTGGGTGGTGATTGACCATCTGACCAAATTATCCCACTTCATTCTGATCAAAGATACTTCTAAATTGGATGACATGAGCCATTTGTATCTCTAGTAGGTGGTATGAATTCATGGTGTTCCATCAATAGTTGTCTTATATAGAGGCTCATATTTCAATTCTCGATTTTGGGAAGGCCTTCAGAAGTCCTTGAGGCCAGAGATTAAGATCAGCATGACTTACCATCCTCAAATAGATGGCTAGATAGAGAATGTGAATCTGATCCTGAAGGACAAGATTTGGGCTTGTGGTTTAGTCTTTGGAGGCTCATGGGATAGATATTTGGGATTGTTTGAATTTTACTATAATAATAGTTACCAATCATCGATTTTAATGGATCCTTTTGAGGTGCTCTATGATCGGCAATGTCGGTACCCCCTATGTTTTGATGAGGTAGGCGAGACATCATTGTTGGGGCCAAGACTTGGGTAGAAGATGTCTGAGAAGGGAAAGTTGATTAGGTATACCTTTTGGATAGCTTAATGTCGTCATAAATCTTATATTGACCAGAGGCATCGAGACCTAGAGTTTTCTGTGGGTGACCGGGTATTCTTGAATGTGGCCCCTCATCTGGGCCATCGTCGATTGAGAAATCAAGGGAAGGTGATGCCACAATATGTCAGTTCTTCTATAATCAAAAATAATATTGGTGGGATGGAATACTGGTTGGCCTTTCCTTCTCAGTTGACTTCATTTCATGACTGCTTCGACATATTGCAGTTGAAAAAGTAAAAATTGGATCTGTCCCATGTACTGAATTGGGAAGAACTGGAGATAGAGCCCAATGTATCTGTGTTTGAGGGGCCGGTGTGAATTGTGGACTCAAAAGAAAATGTTATTTTAGGTAATACTATTGATCTATTTCAATTCATCTGGAAGAATGGGACTGATGAGCATGATTCATGGGAGTGGAAGTTTTGGGCCCAAGAGCACTTTCTGTTTTTCTTACCTGATCATACTTCAAGATGAATTTCCAAGGGTGGAAGGTTTTTATAGTGGGGAGAATTTTCACATCCATTACATATTTTAAAGTTATTTCTTATTTAATTTATATTCTTTTTTATGTGGGGGTTTCCCATGAATTTTTTTGAGAAACGGGGGTTTCATCATGATTTGGGCCAAACCGTGAGAGAATTTAGAGATTTAATAAAAAAATGGTTTCTTTTATAACTCCTTAATCTTTATGAATTTTCACCCATTACACTTCCGACATGTCCTCCCCAGACCTTTTCATACCACCATGTGTATTTGGACCCCATAGGGACTCATTATCATTTTGGATTTGGGAGATTTAGTTAGGCATTGGACTAAACCGTGAGCTCATTTCCCACTTTAAAAATATTAATTCTTTATATTCTCATTCATTTTTATGTATTTAATTGATTCCACCTTAAAATCATAGAAAAAACCCTTATTATCACCCCCATTATCAATTTTTACTCTTTGGAACTCATTTGCATAACAGATTAGGTCAAAATTTCTCAGGGTTTCTCAAATCATCTAGATTTGAGAAATTAATTTGTTTTATCCATAAATTATTCAATTTTCACTTATTCCCATCATTATAGTTCCCACATGAACTCATCAGCCATATTAAAACCTCCATATCAGTTTTTATGCTTGTAGATTCACTTATTGGTGTATTTGGGGTTGTTGCTTCAAGATATCTCAAGTAAGTGGGTCTCAATCCTTCCTCCTCCCATTTTATTAGGATTTCCCCCATTTTTCTTGAAGTTACTAATTTATAGAAAGTAGGGCTTCGAACCTAGAGTTTGATCTTGGGATTATTGGTATAATCTTATGGTTTTAGGTTTAATTAAACTCCATTGTGGTGCGGTGGTGGTGCGGGTGAACTTTCTCATTAGAATTTGGTGTTTGGACACTTATGTTAGGTGATTCTATGTGTAATATCTCTTGGATGATTTATAATTACTAGATTTATAATTTGTTTCATGTTATTTTTTCCTTCTTCATTGGTGCAAAAACTAGTTTTGGTGGCATTTGTTAATTTAATGGTGCAAAAATGGCATTTTTGTGTGAAAATGGGTGTTTTTCCAAGATATCCCATGATGTATCATTCGGGGCTATTTTTGAATAAATTAATTTTTTTTATTAAAACAATTAGTGATAGAAATTATTTTTTAGGGAAATATGGGTATGCACATGGTGTTCAATGTGGGGTTTTCAATGGATTCTATGTGCAAAACATTGTTATATTTTGTGATGTTGATATATGGAAATTCTAAATGTTTTATTGAGTGATATAAGTGGTGAAAAGAATGTGTAGCTACTATTTTGAAAGTGGGTGACCAAAACTAATGATTTTTGTGAAATTGGATTTTGGAAACATGTGGAATTTGTTTGAGAACAAAGGGGTAAACTCAAGTATCTAGGTTGGAAGACGTGTACTAGTATACTAGTGATCTGGAGTTGTTCTTTCCCTATTTAACAAAGAAATTTTGACATTGAAAACACTAGAAAACTATCTTGATAATGATTGGGGACAACTAGGTTATGGGTTTGTTCCCTACTAGTTTCTCGTACACGAGAACATATATTACTATGGTTACATTACAACGAGATACGAGGTATATAAGGAGTATTTTGGGATGTTTTAATACTAATATTATGGAGTCTTTTGGGATGTTTTAATACTAATATTATGTATCTTTGGACCTATTATTTCATGTTTAAACCTATGTGTTTATTTCTGGATTTTATTTAAGGCGTTTTGGCATAAATTTTTAGATTTGGTTTATTGATTGTTTTTTGTTGTTAAATGATTATAAACTTGGGTAAATATTTCCAAACCATAATACCTGATTCTCAAGCACTTGTTCCATCCCTTGGGGATAGGGAACACCCCCAGAGCTTTACCATGGTCTAGTTTTGGTTCTAGTAATGATGGAGACCATATTTGGTTTGTGACACTCTTAGTAATTACATGAAATGGGTAGTTATACATGTAGAGGTTGGGAATAAGAAAAATAAATCTTTCAATGTACGTTCATGATAATAATTCCAAAACACAATAAGAATATAGATATGGTTCTATAGGTTTTTATAACTATTGATCTTGATTAGATTGAAGCATCATTGATGTGGTAAGAAAAGAAAACAAAGAAAATTAATTTTCCAAGAAAGAGTAATTAAAAAAGAAAAACTCCACAAAAATTAGAATATAATGATAAATGGAAGAAACCAATGCTACCCTAGGATATTAGTTCTTGGAAAATTAATGGTTAAATCATGAATAAAAATGATTCTTTGGAAAGTTATGTTTCTTGAATAAGACCAAACCTTTTTAATAAATCAAAAAAATATTATATCCTATTAATTCCATCTTAATCTCTATGTTTTTATTGAAATGAGAATTTAAGGTGAAGAAATTTAGGATCAACCTATAATGATATATTATTGAATTCACCCATACAAGGGAGAGTGAATCCAAATATGTTTATAATGAGAATTAATTAATTGAAATGAATGAGTTAAAGTTATGAACAATTAAATAAATATGAATGTGGATGTTAAATGTTGATGATGAAGTTAATTGTACTAAAAACATGATATTTTTATCAACTATTATCCTTGATATATGTTGATTTCATTATCATATCCTTATATGAAAAATATATCTATATTTCAAAAGATGTGAAAATTTTATCAGATAATGAAAATATGAAAAAATACATTTTAATGCTTGATTTTCTATTTGAATGTTCTTAATATGTTTCATGATATATATATAAAAAATATATTTCATGATAATATTATGGATTCATCCCTGAAATAATGGTGTGTTATATGGTATTACTTTGTGATAATTTTGTGGATAAATTATAAATTCATGTTAATAAATCGTTTTTTGACCCTCTGCATTTCTCACATAGATGTAGATTTGGTAAATTTGTGACTCATTTAATACAGGAGAATGGTGTAGATATTTTGTTAAGAAATTAATGGTTTACATTGAATTTAGTAGAAGATATGGAGATAATAAGAAAATGGGATTTCGATCACAAATTTAAAATTTGAATTTATTAGTTAAAGGGTAATAATAAATCATAGGTTTAAATAATAAATTTGTATTTAAAAAAAATAAAAATGGGTAGATTGAGAAACCCCCAAGATGATGATGATAAATTATTTTATTTTTAATCACTTTTTTCAAATTGAGTCAATGATATTTATATATAGAAAGTTAAATATATATATGTGTGTGTTCTGAATATATGTTAACTAAAAGTGAAAGTTAAATCCACTATAAGTACATTCTCATAGTTGGAGAATTCATCCAATGTAAAAAAAAAATTGAATCATTTTCTACTATTAGAATATGACACTAAATAAAGACAAAATAAGTTTACATAAAGATGGAAAATTCTTTTCACCAGCTTAAATGATGAGAAATAGAAGTGAATTCAACTGATTAATTGAATAAATTTTAATTATTTTACAGAAATCGATATATATAAATCATGATTTTTATGTAAGTAATTGTAAGTGAATGAATGAAATATGTAGATGAAATTTAAATGACATGATCATAAAAATTTTGAAAATATGTTGGAAAAAAATTATATTATGTCTAAAGTTAAGAGTATCTTAAAAAAACGTCATTGTACACAAAACATTTATAAAAAAGAAATAAGTGGTTGGGGAAGATGAAAAAATTTGTGCAAGATGAATCTAAAATATTTTAACAGAGTAAATTGTGTTGGAAAACAACAATATGTCATAAAAATTTTCATTGTATATTTAATGGGGTGAATTCATGACAAATCATGGAAAAATTATTTCTAGTAAAGATTTTTGAATGAATAGAATTCCAATATAGTTTCTGTTGTGGGATTACATCATCAGAAAATATCCAACCTTAAGAAAAACACCAAACCCATTTTAATTACATTATTATTCTACTCAATATAATTTTTTCCTAAGGTTTGGGATTTTCATCTTCAAGTAACGCCACTAGAAAGTCCTTGAACTCACAGTGGAGATCACATTTCACATCTAGAATTTATTCCATGATGTAGAATCAACATTTATAAATATATTTGAATACCTATAAGATACTCTTGGATATGAATTTATGAAGTTTGTGGGATCATGAAAAGGATTTATCTACGGCTAGGGTTTCCCAGCCACCGCCTCTCCCATATTTCATTCGTCACTTATCACATTCTCCTTTCTCACCTCATCATATGACTGGGCTAAGTGGTGCTTATAGTGGGGTGTGGTCTTTGACCACCTCATGGTTTCACGGATTGATGGAGATGTGATGAATGAAGATTTCATTCCTCATCCATCGATGAAACCAGTAAGTTGGTTTCTGCCCTTGACCCCACTACGTCCTCGCTGATTTATGGTTTTGCTCTGTTGGAGACTCTAATTAGTGGCTAGTCTTCATAGGCTATAATTAAGAAAGGTTTTAATCTTATTCTTTTTTTACTATGATATCTTATAGGGAATCCTCAAGAATTACTGGTCCCATATGTGTCACCTTGCTTATTCATCCCTCCCCTGAAGGCCCATTTGTAAGCCTCACTTCCCTTTTTGTGTCCTATTACTGACTATTTTATAGTTACTTGTTTATTCCTGTAGCATGGGTCCAACATTCTATATTCTCTACTACCATTTATCCTATACCCCTCCTTAAATACTTTGTTTTGGTCTATTTTGATTGCCTCCTAGAATATTTGGGTGGTGCTTGTGGCTTCTGGTATGTCGGAGCGATTGTGGGTTCTGTTTGTGGTTGATTTGGTGTGAAGATTTTCTCTTATTTCCAGGTTCATTTTTCCCAGCAGTGAAGTTCATTTTGCGGTTCACTATGGTGGTGGGCTTCTCTGGTGGCTCTGTTCGTAGTTACCGATGATTCTTTCGGCGATTGTCTCACAATGTGATGTAGTGTTCAGTGTGCGGGTATGACAAGTGTTCTGATTGCTGTCTTCTAGTTTTTTTTGGTTCGATGGTAGATCTTGTTTGATTCCATACTCAGGCCATGTTTTGGTCTGTGTCTTGCCTTCAATGGTGGATCTCCTTGGTCACGATGTTGTTTTCATTCTGGTTTTTCAGTTCTGACATAGACACAAGGTTATTTTATATGAAAATACATAAAAAAATAGTTGGTTGCATGTATGAAGTTAATGATGTGAGTGATTCCATATACGTTGTTGAAAAAAATAAGGTACCTAAAAGGTATATTTTTTTATTAATATAGTTTAGTGAAATTAATTGAATTCAATATAAAAATAAGAAACATAAAATGAGAATGCTATAAGTGCAGTAGAAAATGGACTTCATGAAGCCAAAGGATTTCTTGGAAAAAAACTATCTCAAGATGGATGAAGCTATCTGATATCATGAGAATTAATGTTTCTAAATGTATTATCAATAGTTTACTATTTTTTTTGAGAATATGAATTCATTATGTGATTATAACATGGAAAATGAAAACATAATTGAGGAATCAATGAAATATGAAACTATTGTAGATGATATTAACACCATATATATGTATGACTATGAATTAAGTGAAGATTAGAGTTTTATTGACCACTAGAATCACAATAATTATTTACGGTGTAATGGATAAGAGTTAAATCATAGTTAGGGTAAAAATGAGTACCATTCTAATATAATTATTGATTTTATTAGAATATATAGATGCATGAATGAAGAGTTTTATGAAAACAATATGTTGGTGATTTTGAAGCAATACAATAATTTTTTTATGAAAAAACTAAATAGTACTACAAATAAATAGAATATCATGAAGATATGTTGCTCATATAAATGATTACATGAAATAGTAATGTAAATACATATGTCACTATAATTATCTTGTATATATTTTTTGAAACATTGGCACATAATTGAGTTGTAGTTTTTAGAATAATTATGCTGAAATTATAGCTAAAAACATGTTATTAAACATGTGTGAAAAATATTCTATTAGAAGTTCAAATTTATTGATTTTAGAAATAGAGTATCATTAGGTTTGGAAAAAGTGTGATTAAAATTATATGAATATTATTTTCATAAGGATAGTGTTGTGAATAAGTATGAGTGTAAGGATGAAAAAGATGTATTATCCATGCAAAATAACGTTAGAAATGTGTGTGATTGATAATCATATTCATAATTCACTTAAGTAGAATGTATACAATAATTGTTATATAAGATATTGATAATTCTTGTTAATGTTAGTGAATTAGAAAAAGTTGAGATACATTTGTTTCATATAAAGTCACATTTAAATTGAAGATACTAATATTGATGTTCCACGATAGAATTTTCATAAAGGGGAATTTCATAATTCAAGATGAAATTTGAGTAATAATTAAAATGAAATAAAATGAAATATTTTAAATGTATTTATCACGACGTAATTATTTTTGAATATTTTAAAAGGCCCTTTAATATAAAAGTAAGGACCAATATATTGTGGATATTTAAAATCATTGAATTGTTTGGGAAACATTGAAAATATACTATTTTGACCATACAAAAAATAAGGTGATTAGTTTATTAAATATTAACTAAATAAGGTTAGAATATGGGAATAGTTTAATAGGGTTTTTTTATAAACCAACATTCATCAAAAGTTCATTTAGCTTGAATATTTGAGAAGACCATAACTAGAAAATCAGAGCAGAAAGATTAGGGTATTTCGATCCAGAAGACTAGAATATATGAGAATGACCAACATTATGTGAAACTTTTATAAGATCTATATCATGAATTTCATGAAGAACTGATTGATTTGGAATTATGTTTACTGTAATCATCATTGGTTCTATATTAACATATGTTTAGAGGAAGAAGATTTGGAATTCGATGGCCTATGCATCATTTGGTTCTATTCACATTGTTAATGGAGGAAGACTATATTGTCTAACTATATAGAGGTATTATTTATAGGTTATGAACTATGAGTTATTAATATTAACATACTATATAACATTTAATTTATTATAATTCTATTGATGAAAAATTTATTGCATAGGATACAAAATAAACATAATAAGTAGTTTTAAGATTGGAAACTTTTTTATTTCAATTGAAATAAAAAGCACAGTGAATTTTATTTCCAAACATGTGAAAAAATCAAATTACCTTCAAGAAATTACCATTTTTTCATTTCAAAATTTTCCCATGTGGGAATATTATTCTTTCCCTTCTCCCCTTTATCATTTTTTCTTATTCGTTCTGCTTCTTCTCTTGCTTCCCTTTGATGTTATAATACATAGAGAATTATTTCTTTTATCATGATAGAATATGATACAAATTTTTTATTATATGGGAATATTTGGGACTCTAATTCACTTAAAATATTTTTATTTAACCCATCCATGAAATGATCACTATTTATCATCATATTACATATGTAGTTTCTAGAATGCCTTTCCATCCTTGTAATGGATTCTTTATACATATGGACATTTTCCTCTTCCTTCTTTCATAGAAAATG
Organism: Viscum album; assembly: GCA_963277665.1. Lineage (NCBI taxonomy): Eukaryota > Viridiplantae > Streptophyta > Magnoliopsida > Santalales > Viscaceae > Viscum > Viscum album. The sequence goes on from OY728139.1 coordinate 220,461,214, forward strand.
GAATAGATCTCTATATCTTCTCAGTTTAGGTGAGAAAAATAATTTTCCAATAATATTTCCTTAGAATCCTTATATTCCATTCATTTATTTTCCTCTACATATTTAGGGTTTTGAATCAATGAACACTATTGATATGAAACTCTTAAGAAATAATATACTACCTAGAAAAATTTCTCACACTCATTAGTACATAGAGATAGATATATTCCCTAATGAAATTATCCATTTCTCTTCTACCAATGGACTTGTATTCCCATTAAATGATTTAGGTTTCTGATGCATGATGTAGTCTAAAATTATTTAACCACATTATATATTAGTAGGATGATCCATATGGGAAATGTTATTTCTCTTAAGTTGATTCAACTACCCCAATATGGTTATTATTTGGCCAGTTCTAGCTACAGTTGTAGCCCCAACATCATTACTATACTAGTATTGAATTACATAAGGGATTATGTCCATTGATACAGTTCACAGTCATCCACCATGAACCATTTCTAAACATTAGTCTACACAAGTTTAGATTGTTACATTATGAAACAAAATATATAATCCAAAAACTAGTTTGACACATAGTATAAATTGATAAATATGTGGATAGTTAGTCTCAAAATCATAAAAATGGTTTATTTAGGAATGTTTTAAAATAATAAAACATTTTAAAATACAATATAAATTATTTGATTAAAATATGAATTAACCTGAGCGTATCCCCCAGTAGGGTCAAACTAGGTGTGTAGTAAGGCCCATTATCATGTACCAGGTAATTATTCTTACTAGACCAGAATGCCTTTTGTTAATATGTTACATCTATGCACATATGTACAAAAATCATGTCCACATGTAGTATCCGGAGCTGAATTTATTTCATGGAAGGAAAAATAATATCTACCATACCAAAATAATATGATGTCATCGTACAGTAAGGGTTATTTTTCAAATAAGACACATGGTTATATTATATTATCAATGTTTTCTAAAATCTAGTTCCAAAAAATTATATTAAATTTTTTTGATACCTACTATACATAACCTAACTCAAATTTAATAGACTCGGTGGTTAGTTTGTGACATTGAAAATACATACAAACAATCACATCCCAATGGACTGACCAGTTTATTCACCTTTGTAAAATAGATATATTAACTTTAACATCCACATTAAATTTAAAAAAATAAGATACACAAAGTGTTTTCATTGAGAAAACCAGTATTACCTCTAGAATATCCAATCATATATATCACACAAAACTTCCTGGTATCCTATAGAAAATAAACAATAAGAAAGGGGTGATATTAGATTCTCAAAAAGGGTTAGTATTTAATGAAATATATCATAAATAAATAATCATAATCAATACGGTCTATTGATTAACTTAATCACATTTCATTTTAAACAATAACTTGTGAATTATATGGAATAAATAAATAAAGATAAAATAAATCAAGAAAAATAATAACATGACCATGAAACCTATACATGGATATTATACCTAATCAGATAATCACATGGAAATCAATAACTTATCTCAAAATGATGCAATATATAATTTCATACATCTATAATATAATGTCTAGATATTTTATAAGATTATTTAAACTTGTGGGTATAAACCCATCTAATTTAGCCAACTATTTTTTCTCATGAGACAAGTTGATACATCGAGGGGCTATCTATAATCAGGCTACCACTGTCACATACAAATTCCAATTCATTCCTCATATAATTAGGGGAAACATAGTCAATATAAATGTTCTTATGAAAAAATATACATAATAAATGTTAGTACTTATACCAATCAAATTAAAAAAATCATAATCATTTCAAAGTAATATAGTGAATAGATATTAAATTGTACATTATTTGTTAAAAAAATCATAAAATGTTTAATGAAAAAATAATGATGATACGAATACAACATATCCACATTAGATTATATGTACAATATAAGTTTGCTTTAATTTTTAAATAACATATACCATAAAATGTTCATTAAAAACAATTATTATAAAACTAACTTTATCAATTGTTAAACAGTTTTTCAAAAAATTTAAAATTTCCTTTTAAAAATATTGTTTTCAAAATATAACCTTTTAAAAATTGTACAATGATATTTAAAACATAGAGTGGTCATGATGATGTAATATAACATTCCTTCCATACAATTTAAAACAAATATTCCTTTCAAAATTTTGGTAGAAGACAAATGATATTTGTTTGGAAAATGAAATTAAGATTCCTTTCAATTTTTTTTTTGTAAAAAAGTGATTTTTTCTAAAAAAATATTTTGGATAGGGTTAATATTTTTTTTATTATCAAACATTTTTTATGAAGAAAACATATTTTCAGCTGAAAAGAGAAATAAAGATGTATTTTCATAAATACATTTTGTCAATAAATTTAAGTACCAAGGGAAAAAATAATAATAATATTACTTGAAAATATTTTTAGTAAATGATGGAGAATAAAATAGATTTGGTTTGAGATTGAAATATCAAATAATTTCCTCAATGGATGCTTAAAAAAAATATCCCAAATGATGATCATATTGTGAAATAAAAAATACCACTATGGTAATTTTTGAATCATATTCACCATGAAATAAATTACATAAAATAAAACATTAAATAAGATGGATATAAATAGATTTAGGATATAAAATTTCAAAGGGAATGTATATACACCACACAAAGGAATAAGTGGTGAATATGGTATACGTCTTAGAGAGATAAAAGTGAGACGAGAAACCCATACCTCAAGTTTGACTTCCTTTTTATGTGTATGAAACTTCTATATAATGTATATAGGTTTATTACCCATATATTTTAGAATAACAACCATTTTCTAATAACATATATGATTTAATAACAGTCTATTATCAATATTTAGATAAAAATTCATTGATAAAAATTTATTGATAAAATCACTATTTCAGGTGACAATTTATTCACTTTTCATGTGTGTTTTGGTTCAGTAATTTTAGACATTTTAAATTTATTATGGTAACATATCTACATAATTTTAACCATGATACAAATATTGTATATATTCATTGTACATTTATTTAATGTAATCTATAAAAGTATGAGATAATAATTTGATTACACTATTTATGGAGATAATAAGTTGTATGTTTGAATGAATATTGTTTCTCTTTCTCTCGATGGATAGAATAAAAGGAAAATCAAAATTAATTAAAAATTATAGAGGCATTATTATGTTATATATACCATTTATATTAATAAAATAAATAATTATTACCTTACATTAAAAATATAATTGAAAACATTTCCTATTTCTATGTGGAGGCCATATTCCACACATACGTATGAGCAGAGTAATTATTTTCCAAAAGATTGTAAGACAAGAAGTTATATGCAATATTATATTTAAATATTTATTTTTATTAAATAAATATTACATATATTTTACTATATTTTTCCTAACTAACACCCGTGTTAATTATAAGTGAAAAATAAATCACATTGCTTCGCGGGGTGATAGCCAGCTTTACACAAGAGTGATGTTGTCATATCCCCCACAAAATGGAAATTAAGATTATATATGTGATCTAAAAATTTGAAATGTATAATAATCCCATAAATATAATATAATTAAATAAAAGAATAATTATATCTATATTTGAAATGTGGTGATGGAAAATGAATTATATTTGGTTCGCGAGGTGGGAATCCACCATACACACGATCGACAATTTCATTTTCAATTTAAAGGAAGTAGTGTTTGATATAGGTTATAAAATTAACAAAATAACATATAAATATTTCGGAGATACTTGTTTTTTTATATTATCATAGTTGAATAAGATTTTTTGGAGGTGGGAGATGAAATTAAATAAACACACATGTTAATAATTATACCTCTTCTTCGAAGATCTATCTTTTTAGGATTAAATCCATCCTAGATTAGATTTTGGATCAATAAAATAAATATACTATGTTATGAGTAGATTATTTAAGGGAATAAAATTATGTTTTTTAAACTAAATTGATATTTATGTGTAGAGAGGATTGTAGAGGGGTCTCCTTTTATTAGTGGGGTGAGGACAAAATTCATATTTTTGGAATGAAAAAGTGATACCCACATTTATCTCATGCAACCAACAAAAAAATAGACCATTAACGAACCTTATATATGATAAGGTTGAAAACTGTCTCGAAAATGGGTGATGTGCATGTTTTAGGTCATTTTTAATGCTTATCATCTTTGTTTAACCCATGGTAAACCAATTTTTACCTTAATCGCGATTATTAATTTTTTAATATTCTCTAATTTTGTTATGTTAGAAAAACAAGTTGAACATATTAGATAATATAAATTATTAAAATTATATTTAATTAATTAATTTTTATTAATTAAATTCATATAAGTGTTAGACCTCAATGTATAATAAAACTCGAAAACATGATAAAAAAACAGCTTTTAAAAGACAACATTACCATAAGTATGAATTGTTTTAATACCAAAATTCAATATAAAATTGATTATAATGACCTATATGTAATTTATTATAATATAATCATACAAATATTTCTTTAAAAACTATTTAAAATATAATTTAACATTGTAAATAATTCAAAAGAAAAGGTAGATTTCAACAAAAATATATATTTATCACTATTCATCGAAAAATGTAACTTTTTTTAAAAAACCAAAAAATTCACCATATGAGAATTTTGATATTATCATTTAAAAAAAATAGAAAATTAATTTTAATAATAGAGTCAAAAAATAAATTATATTAGAAGCTTTCAAAAATCCTTAAATCTTTTTTCATTGAAATAATGAATTTTTTGGAAAACATTTATTTTTTTTAATTTTTTTAATTTTTTTTCTGCTAAATAGATAACAAATAAAAATATGAAAGAAAAATAATTGAATTATTTATTTATTCACATTCATATTCATAAATTTAATTTTTATACTGTAATAGTCATTTAAAAAAAATATTTTAACAGATTATCATATTTCCATTAAACTCGGTGTTATATTCAGCACAAACTATCAATGACATTTAATTAATTTAAAAATTAATATATCATAAAGTATATGGGTGATATGTTACATTAAATATATGGGTTTTAATATAATAAATGATATAAAACATGATGATCTACTTTTAAAATATCAGGGTGTTACTACCTGGATGCTTGAACATAATATGTAATATGGACAAGAAGCCAAAAAAATGGGAATGAAAATCTATATCATGATTGATTCAATAGCCTTATCACTTGAAATAAAATGAATCAACTTCTTTTTAGATATTACCTAGGTTCCTCATGTTCTATAAGTATATAAAGACTATCGAGTGGTCAGAGGTTGTTCTATCACTTAGATATACAAAGAAGAAATTCATCAATTTCTTAAAATTGATATCAGTATGAGGTCATCGATTCTTCATAGAGTCATTTTAATCATAATTTTAAAAATCATTATATATGGACATTTTCCAGTCGGTAAATTCCTATGTATCTTTTGGTTGGGTTAATTCATCATGAATTAGTGACATGAAAATCTCATACACATGTTGTAGATTGAGAAATACATCTCTACAAAGAAAGATTGAATGTATTAGTTTGAGAGAACCACATTATGATATTTTCTAGGATAATAAATTAATTATTATTATATATATATATTTGAGACATATAAATAGATTCATAAATAACCATGGGTTTGTAATGGTTCTTAAATATTGTGCATATTTATCTAAACCCATATACCAAAATCCAATTTGTTGGGGAAAATATCCCATCCTTCATTATACCCCTAAATATTTTCATAATTATCTTTATGGTAATTTAATGTTTAGAAATTTATATTAGGTTCTTATAGATGTTTTAGAGTTTATGGGGTTACCATTATATACCGCATGATATAAAGTTGGTTAATAAAGGATTATCTAATTTAAAAAACCCTTTTTAAAATGTTTCCCACATTCAATCATTGATAATTAGTGGACAATTATAATGAAAGGTTATGGTAGAGGTGTGTGATATTAGTGTTAAATAGTATGTAATTACCCAAAGGAGTATGAATGTATGGCTGTGAGAAGTATTAATGATTCATTGGAAGGTTTTTTTCAAGAGTTTACATATAAGTCAAGTAGTTTATAATTTTCCCATAATTTATAATGTTTCTAATCCCTTTATTTTGGGATAAAGCATTTCAATGGAGGATAATTTTATTGATTCAGAATTAAATAAATTTAGAATTAATACTATAATGGAATTAAATAAAGGACTATTATAAAGGGTATATTTAGAATATGATAATGTTTTAAGTTGAATGGGTGAAAATTTCACGAATTATGAAAATTCACCCATCTCATTGCACACAACTCTGGAATCCCAGGTCATAACACCCAGTAAATCATGCTCAAAATCACCCGAATATGTCATTACACCTAAACTTTAATGCCCATATCACCCTAAAATGTTTCCTATTACTAGTATTTCAAGGTCTCTCAGTTGATACTATCCTCTATGATTTTCCATAGAAGCAGACTTCTAAATGGATGTGGTCCTTGGACTTAAAAAAATAGTGTTTAGGACATTAGTGAGAATAGATATATTCATAAAGGATTCACCCAAGTTGATTGTGGTACATTATTGGGGTGATTACCTACCTAATATTTAAAGAGAAGATACACATAAGAAACATATCATAAGATATATTCCAAACAGATCATAGGTCTATCAACTAAATAGAGTGCACACCATACCTCAAACAAGGTGCATGAAAACATATTCAATGTGAGTGCCTAATCTTGGAAAAGATCATACCTATATAACATTATACTTATAATTAGATCATCCTTCTCTAGATAATTTCTAATATAGAGGGTATATGGTAACATTCATAGGCATTTACATTCTATTAAATGTGTAATTTCACTTATATTTTAGAAGAGAATAAAATTTTTAATTAGGTGAAGAACTAATGGTTTCCTAAATCACCTACCCAATCCTATAAACCTCTCATATAGCATATTCTATTTTAAAATTTCATTCCATGTTTTTCATAGTGTATGTACCCAATTCCTCTCACACACCCTATTTTTTTTAATAATATATTTCCATATCATTATTATACATACATTTCAAGAATTATTTAGGGGAACTAGGTTCCCAAACAAATTGCTAATGGGTATCTAGGTTCTAAGAAAACAATTAATATATAAATAAATAAAATCCTACCATATTGGGTGAGGTTAAACCTTTAAATAATATAAGAATATTATGAACACAACTGGGTCATTTATGATTCTCTATTGTAACAACCTATGATTTCACAAAATGTTTTTTTTCAAATTAATTTAACATTTATATAATTTATTTAAATGAAACATTGATTTTATATTATTTTATAAAAACAATTAATTTTTATTTCATTATATTCAATATTAAGTTTAGATTTCACTACACACAACACTATGTTTAGGTTGAAATACACAGAAGACCATATTTAAATAAAATGCGACTTATCATTAAAATATTATTATCTGAAATGATTAATGTCATATTGAAATTGGAATTGTTATTATTAATAGTATTAAATAAATTATGAAAATATTTTTTGCACATGTATATAAAATAAATTCACTGTGACCATTTATTTTAAAATAAAAATAAAAGAACATCTCTTATGAGAAATTTTTTTAATGTAAACAAACATTTTTCACATAGAAAAATTAATAAAACCAATTTTGGTAAATAATATAAATAAAATTTATATATTTTATATATTAAATAAACTATAAAGAATTCATATTATGTGTTTTATAGAAATTAAATAGTAATAAATCCAAATTTACCCTAAAAATAGTATTTTTCTAAAATTTATGTTTTGTCTCCTTTTTTGTGGACTTATTTAAATACTTATTTTTACACATTTTGAAAATGAATTTAATAAAATAAAAATAATCTCTAAAATTTTATTGTCAAATCACCTTAGGGGGATATTTGGAATTTTTTAAAAATGTTTTTTTGATAAATAGTGAAAAATATTGAATGTTAAATGAAAGCTACCTTATCATTTAATTTATTCATAAAATTGAATTATGCATTAAATTTATTTTTAAATTATATTAGTCTAATAATACATCCATTAATCCATTTTATGTAATTGTAATTAGTTTCATATTGATTTTTTTGTATAAAAAATTATGATCATTTGAATATATTTTTATTGAAAACACACTTTCTCATCACATATATAAGATTAATTTTAAATATAAATTTTACACATATATGAATAGAATTTAGAACAATTGTATCCATATTTGGAATCAAAATAATTTATATTATATAATATATTCAACTTAATATTTTACCAAATTTAATAGTGAATTTTGTAAAAATAAATTATCTTGCTTAGTGTTAAAATCGAGTTACTTGGGGTTAAACAAAAACGATACATGTAGAAATGACCTATAAAGTTAACTAAAAACTATTTATTGGATATATTCCTACCATTAATCCTATAAGTTTTTATAATAGAAAATTTGGACCCTTTTTAAATATGTAAAATGTGAGGAACTCAATTCATTACAAAAATTCCAATTGTATCTTCTCCTCGACTTATAAAATGCCACCCCTCACCTATATTTTTCACACCCAAAGACTATTGTTTGGAAAATACCAGAAACAATAACATAACAATTCCCTAATATCATCTTATAGGAGTTATATTATACATAAAGTCATACTGGGTTGGCTTTTAGTGTAAACCTAAGGAGGATACTCAATGAAGAGGAAACAATCATCAAAAAAAAATTTAATTTTTTATTTATTCCTCCCCCATTATATCCATATTATATAATTATTATATTAAAAAATAATTATATTACATGTGAATAAATGATTTTATGTTATTCTAATTACCTCTAATCAGCTCCACTTCCAAAAATTTGGTTATTTAATCATCTTTCATGTCTACAGCGGACTGCCGCCTCATGAACAGATGTCATTTGTTTTTCCATAACCACCTCTCATAGTTGGAAATAATGATGGATTTATTGTATTAATATATTAAAATTATTATATAATTATTCTTTTGGAAGAATTATTTCACAAATACATTTATTCCAGCCATTTTGTGGGAGTAAGATAATGTCGCCCGTGGTAGGATAAACTATTGTGTTTCAAAACAATGTAATTCATTTGTACCTCAAATAGAATGAATTAATTATGGGTTTAATTAAAAATTGTTACATGAATTAATTAAAAATTATAATTTAATGATAATATATCATTTAATTTTAATTCATACAATCCTAAAATAAAATGTAAATATCGTTAATGCGTACGTACAACCAACCATCTCTATGAATAGTTTATTCCACATTCCATCACAAGATTTTATATATTACACTAAAAATGTATATAATAAATATATATGATATTAATATAGTGTTTAATATTATGGATATGATAAAATAATGATTTATTTTTGAAGATCAAAAATTACAAGAAGAAAATACAAGAAAAATAAAGCAGTTATTGCTCAAAATGTAACTTTAACATAGAATTGTTAATAAAAGACTAATAAATTTTTATAAAAAACCATATAATTTATTATATACATGAATATGTTTTTATAATATATGTATAATAATGTAATATTTATTATATAGAAGGATTCCATGTGTACAAAGGAATTATAGACTTAAAGTAAGGGATTTTCATCTCGTTGTTTACTTTAGTGAGACATGCCATATTCAATATCTATTTATTTTAGTGGTGTATATATTTACACTAAATATATGTAATAATTTATATTATTAAAACAATTTGGGATTCATATCAATTTTATGATCTCTTTCTTGGGGTTTTTGGTTAAAATGTTTTAAAATATATAAGATATTTATTTTGCCTTAATTATCCTTATCGGAGACATATGTTATGTTATGCACCTATAGAATTCCATGAGATGTATATGAATCCCCTTTTATATGTAATATCATGAATATTTTCATAATAATTATAATTTTGTTCTATTTTATTTTATACCTCCATGTAGATTACAATTTAAAATGTACCAAAGTTGTAATGATTTTATGCCACAATCTCATCATTTATCCGGATTGTTTATGATTAATATTTTGATGATAAAATATTATAATCCTCCTCTTTAGAAGCTCATGAATTTTCATATAAAATATCAATTCATGATATTTTCTTCTAATAGTGATCTTTTTAGAATCATTGGTACTTGAAATTACTGATAAAATTTTTTCAATAAAATCTGGACTTAATTATCACTTTACTCAAAAATCTATTTTATTAAAAAAACAAGTATTTTAAAAATGTTTTTAATATTGTCGAATTATTATCCTACAATATTTAAAATAAATTTTTTCACATTTTTTAATTTTTTACAAAAAACTGTTTGAATGGAATCTGAAAGTATTTTTCCAAATAATGATCTTTTGTATTTTAATGAAAATGTGACTGGAATTTCTATTTTAATATCTATAGTATGAATGAAAAATCCCATAAACATAAAAATTATTTTTTAATGATTCCATTATATTTTTTGAAAGTTTATTGTAAAATAAAAGTATTTATAAATTGTTTTATTTTTCAAAAAATATTTTCAAAGACAATAGTTTTTCTCAAGAAATGATTTAAATGATATTTTAAATAAATTTCAAACTAATATGGACTTTATTGATGTTACCTATGATTTAATTAGGATGTGGAAGTAAGATAAAATTACTATTATTTACATGAATAGGATAATGTGAAAATATGTTTATGAAACCAATTTCTCTTATTTAGGTTATTCTAAAAGTGCCGATGATTGTCTCCTATCAAACGGTCAAGGTTTTGGTGCTCTTATAATGTGTATAGAAGCACTCGAGTCGAATCTTCGATGATGATAATTTTTAATAGTTGATTGTTTTTAGTTGAATATTTTCTGATTGAGGGGTTTGTTTGTAGAGCTTATGAAATAATTTATGGATGAGGTTTGATTTAAAAAATTTATAAATATTGGGGTGATTTCATTAATAGGTAGTTAAGATTGTGATATCCTTGAGCCTTTCTTTGTATTGCATTAATTTTGCACCCATGTCACATGTTGACGTTGATTGGAATTCCTAAGTTTTAAGGATTTAATCCAAGCCTTAAATTAACTGGGATTCTAATCTCAATCATTACATGATTATGGTTGTGTATTTATGGTTTTAATAATCCATGGAATCCATACCTTAAAAATAATATGTCATTAATCTATGACATGTTAAGTCCAAAATACACAATGTTAATTCAAAGAATACTCATCGAGCAAAAGATCTCAATCACTTAACATACCTAAATTATAACTCACCCCAAGGAGAGATTAACTCATCCATTGAAATAATTATTAATATGTTTATAATTATTATGATGATAAATTAAGAATATAATAAAAATAAAGGGATAAGAAAAGAGTGGTGTGTTAAACACACACAAAAATGATGATGATAATTAAAAAAGAACTTTAGATTGAATGACAATGAACAATAAGGGAAGGGGATTCAACTGTACTTAAGATATTTTAAGAACATAAATATCAAACTACATATTCTGGATGAGAATAAGAGATATTGAAGAATAAACTTTAATTAAAACAGAATTACCAAAAAAATACTTATAACATTACAATAATAAAGAACACAGAATTAAAAAGAAACAAAGAGAGGAGGAAGGGTATTTCATGTAATAAATTGAGTATTTAATGTCATCCTAGGCCCTCAGAATGGCTTTGGTCGTGAAAATATGTTCTCCTCTCTTCTGAAATTCCAACTCCTTTGATCGAGAGGAGGGGGATGTATTTATAGCCCATGGAAGTGAACTGTTTGCATTCCCAATATATCCCTCCACTTTCATCTCCAATTTGGCTATTAAAACAGTCAAATCTTGAGATATACTCTTCTAAAAAGTTGTATATAATAATGCTGGACGACTTATATGAAAATGTGGAGTCGTTTGGACCCATGGATCCAATGTTATGGCAGTTTGATTAAACAATTTTAATCTCCCCATTTGAATCCAAAATTTTTGAAGGCCAAAATGTGAATGGTTTTTTGAATAGGAATATTACTTAAAATACAAATTCTTTATTCAACAACATCGACCAACTATATATATTCTCTCACACTGAAATATCTCAGTTGCTTTGATGATTACATCAGGAGGTATGTCATGAATAGTGTCCAAATTTTAATTCCCATCCAGAATGGTGGGCTGAGTTTAATTGAATCAGTTGGGCCTCTTGTATTTGGATTTGGGCCTTGATAGTTTTATCCACAACTCCTTACATTGTCCCCCAAACATTTTAAGACAATAATGAAATATGGAATTTTTTGATTGAGCATAGTAATTCAATGATCACGGATTGTCCAATTTCTTCACATATTATTTGGTCCTTCTTGTGTGATCCATTGACCCATTAAATAGAATAATCATCCCAAGATTACTTTTAATGAAATGTTTTATTTTGAATGTTGAATCCTACAAAACAAGAACCATAAAATTTGACCATTAAGGTGATAGTTATAAATAAAATAGTAAACTAACTCAATTAGACTACTTCTAAAAATGATCAAAAATTATATTCAGTATTAAAACATTAATATTTCACACAAATTATGCACATTTCATATAAAATCAGTAAATTGAGTATATAATAAGTCATTAAAATACTAATCACATCAAATCCCCCACACATAGTCTTGTGAATTTCCTCATGTACAAAAAATATAAAAAAAATCACAAAACAATTTTCACTCACCAACAAATATTAATTTTTTCCCCAAATATAGGAGGTTTAGAATATTTCACTCATCCTTTTTGAATTCCTCAAACAGTTGTTATAGAAAAAATGTTCCAAAAACATTTCATTTTTTCATGCTCAAATTTATAAATAGAAAATGGTGGCAAACAAAACTTAGTCCTCTCAAGATGATAGAATTAATTTATGGAGCTTCACTCATTCACTAACCAAAAGTAAAAATCTTAGAGTTTGAAAGAGATGTCAACTTATATTCCCTATCCTAAAGTGAATAAGAATCAAGAGGTCTTTTTAAGGGGGTTTTCTGTGGCTATGGGATGATAAGAAGATGATATCCAAAAGATGGAAAAAATGGTGTAAAACACCAACATGGGTAAAAAAATGCACAATGTTTTTGAAAAGAAACATTGAAGGAAATGAAAACACATATCTAAAAGGACATGATTGTGTCATGAAAGAAACAAATGTGGAATAAAATTTGAATGGGATGAGAAGATGAAATATTTACAAAACATAAATCTTCTCCCAATGATATAAGTGTTCTTTTTTTTCTTTTTTTTTATTATTTTTTTATTCTTTTGTTTTCGAAATTTGAACTTAAAAAATATATCACACTCATATCCCAACCCATGATTGATCTCCTCACGAAACTAATTGTAATAGTTATAACAAGATAAAAGGGTGAGTAAGAGTGATTTTTGACTAACCCATGTCACAACCCAATTTTTTTGTTCTTTTTTTTAATTTTTATTTTTGATTTTTTGAACACTTATCAATAACATTTACAAAATTAAATAAATGAAAGTACATTACATTCCCCAAAACTCACCAAATGACAACCTCTACCCCACACTAAAATGGATGCTTTACCTCAAGAATATTATAACATGGTGAAATCAATAAAGGGTACCCAAAATGAAATCCATTACCCCCAAAATTATTTTCAAAATTTTATGCAATGATTATCTATGTTGATATTGGGTGGGATAAGGTATTGGGCTTGTAATGTGGCTAACAAAGAAAAATTCTTCATAGGATCAAAGGGGATTTCAAAAGGAGGATTAATGTATATTTAATTTGAGGCTATTTTGTTATTATAATTATCATGGGGTTTATAAAATGCCTCAATCATATTAATGCACATGAAAGTAGGAAATTCAGCTCAAAGGTCCACAAAATCAAAACTCACAAATGGGGGTGAAGAAAAACATTTTGAATAGATGTCCATAGGTGGCATTGGCATGAACGAAAATGTAGTTCCTCATGGGTGGGGAAAAATATTTTCCAAAAAAAAAATTGAGCATTCAATTTTTTTTTGTTTTGACATAATATTCTTTATCCATTGTCATGATGAAAACATAAGTTTTTTGAGATGAAACCACGTATTTTGACTCCCAAAAACGGTATGACAAAATTTTAAAATTGGAAGGTGAGTAAGTATGACTCTTTATTTTTCATATATTTTTTTAAATGATTTGTTTTAGTTTTTTTAGTTTTTTTAGTTTTTTATAAAGACACGCCCACAGAAAAGAGAATGGGTAAATAAAAAATTGTCATGAGGAAAGTGGTAAAAAAATAAAAATGAGAGAGGAAGAAAGAGAGAGAGAGAGAGAGAGGTTAATGGGAAAGGGGTGCCCCTGGTTTGGATTTGGTGGGTTTCCATCTCCTTCTATTGGTGGTTTAACTGGAGAAGTTGGGTATCTGATGGATGTTGATGTGGTTCTAGGATTGTAGGATGTTACCTGAAAAAGAAAAATAATTATTCAAGAAATGAAAAACTAAAAATAAATTAACATTTCATAAAAGTAAAAGAAAACATGGGGTGCCTCCTAAGAAGCGATGCATTTATTTGTCTACAACGGGGAAGTTGCAGTGGACTACCCATAGTCTGATGGTCGCCATCATATTTTCTCAACTCCAGTGTTCTTCCAGAAAAACTTTTCCATTATGAGGCTCAATTATTCATTGTATAATTTCATCCCTTATTGTTTTGTTTTCAATTAAACAATGGTGTAAAGAGAATATTACTATCCTTTCTTTGGTATTCAACGCGAGGAATGATTTTATCCACAAAGTGATGGTTTTCTATTCTTGGAAATTTATGAATATGTCTCAATTATGATGGTTTATTTATGTATAGTTCATAGAACACAAAACTAGAGTATGATATACCAATTATTTTTGACTCATTTATTTCATCACTTACCAATGTAGAGTAATGAGGATCGGTGGAGTCATAAGAATGAATAAGTTTTTCAATATATTTATATCAATGTTGTTTTCCAATGAATGGTCAATTTCAACATCACTAGTGATCACTATATTAATTATAGAACAAATCTCACAACCTTCACTCCCATCGGGACAATATAAACACATTGGTTTGGGGTTCACCTCACATATAACAGACTCTTCAAAATAATGGATAAAAAATGATGAATTTTTGATAATAAAATTTGAATAAACAATGAACATGCTTGTTCGTTTTCCTCATTATAGTCTATGTTAGAGCAGTGGAGGTTAGAGTTGAGATGGTATTCCAAATATTTTTCAAGATACTTTAGATCAATGGAGTTTTCATTTGTAATGTCAACATCAACTTCTCCATTTAATACTTGGTTAATTAGGAATCTATATTCACAATCTCCATTATCCTTTGAACATGAAGTACATGATGGATTGTGGTTCAAAACACTCTTAGAGAGACTTTTGGAAGCATGGATAGAGAATATAGATTGATTATGTAATGGGTATCACATGGATTGAAAAATATTGAACTTTACCAGTTGGTCACCAAATTCCATGGATACGATGCCAGCATGGACATCAATCTTGGTTGAAAATGGCATTCGTAATGGTCTTCCTAAAATTAAGGGAGATCAGGAAGGTTTCATATCACCTTCCATGTTTAGGACATAGAAATCATCTGGGAAGATGAGATCATTCACACGAACAAGGACATCCTCGATTATACCTTCAAGACTAGATGTGCTTCGATTGGCTAACTGAATGACAACACCCATTAGATGTAAGGATCATAGACCAAGGTTGGAGAAGATGGATGTGGACCTAACATTAATTGAGGCTCCTTGGTCTATGAGTGTATCATCAAATTTGTAACATCCAATTTGGAATGGAACCATAAAGGTCCATGAATATTTTCACTTTATGGGAATAAACTACTGCATTGAAACATTTTCGAAGGTCCTAAGATGCCTCTTATGGGTACAAAAATCCTTAAGAAACATGTTATACTTATGGATTTGTTTTATAGAATCTATGAGGGGAATGTTTCCTTTAACACGTCTAAACATGTCGAGAATTTCAGGACTGGGTTCAAAGGACTTCTTTGGCTTAGAAACTACTTGAGGAAAAGGAATTGGATTCCTAAGTTGAAAGGAATGAGAAAAGGTAATGTCTTCAGATTCCTTTTCATGTTTTTTTTCTTTTCATTTTCTAAGTCAACATTTAAAGGGGGGTTGGAGGAAATTTCTCGAGGCATAGAAATTTGCTACCCCTATCTAAGTGCAATTGAACTCACATTACCCTTGGGGTTGGGTAATGGTTGGGCTGGGAGTTGGGAAGAATTTTATTATTTTTGTTGACTCAGGTGGGATGCAAGTTGACCAATTTGGGTTTCAATGTTTTTTGTGATGGAATGGGTGAAGGAGGAAAGATCTTACATTGCACTTTCCCATTGTTTCTTGGAAGAAAAGTCTTGACCCAAATTGGGATTACCTTGATTTTTCTCTTGGTAAAGTTATTGTATTAGGTTAGGAATTGGGAAGGCTCACTAGGGTAGTAGAATATAGGTGGAGGATTGTTCCTTTGAGGTTGAGGAACAAAATGATAAGGTTTTCGGATTTTACCACCACCTTGACCATATTGGGATTGGTTTGGGTTTCAATGAGGGTATTGAGGGGGATGAGAGACATGATTACCATACCTCAGGCCTTGGTTATAGGAAGAAGAGAAGGGATCAGAGTGAGGTTGGTTGAAGTTTCTAACAAAATATCCTGATAGTTTAGGGTTGGGGTTCTACTGAGCATAGGGTACATTTAGTTCCATTAGTCCAGATGAATCAGATGGTTTATCTTGATGTTGTGGACATGTGTCTGTTGGATGAGTTGGTGAGTTGCAGATTCCATAGTTCTTGACAAGTCCAGGGAATAGAGATTGTAGAGAAGATGAGGTTGGGGCTTTGGATGCAATAGCTAGTTTTCACACAAGACCTTTAAGTTCACTCATCCACTTGATCATCTTGTTCGGTTCTATGGATTTATTCTCTTGGACTTGTTATACTTGAGCATGAGCTCGAGTATGGAATTTTTGTGTGTTTACAACCATGTTACTTATGATATCTCTTGTAGCTGCATGAGTTTAATCAACAAGAGCACTGCCACTTGCGGCATCAATGAGAGTTATCTCCATAGCCAATAATCCCTCATAAAAGTATTGGATCAAGATTTGGTTAGGGATTTGGTGGTGTGGGGAGGTTGAAACAAGCTTTTTGAACCTCTTCCAATACTCATGAAGTTATTCATTTGGGAATTGATGAATACCACTTATTTTCTTTAGAATATAAGTTGTACGAGAAGGATGAAAGAATTTCTCTAAGAAGAGTCACTTAATGTCATTCCATGTGTTTATGGAACCAGGAGGGAGGTCGTAAAGCCATGATTTGGCGAAGTCATCTAGGGAGAAAGGGAATGCTCAGAGATTGATTTGTTCCTCAGAAACCCCTTGAGGCTTCATGGTAGAGCACACCACTTGGAACTCTTTAAGGTGGAGATGTGGATCCTCACCGGATAGCCCATATAAATGAAGAAGAAGATGAATCAAACCCAATTTGAGTCCAAAGTCAGCGTCTATGTTTGGACATTTAATACCAAGAGGTTGGTAATTCATATCAGGGTCATTATGTTCTTTAAGTGTCTGTTCCCTAGGATTGGACATATCTAATTCAATTGGTTGGTCAAGGAGAGGTTCATGAATGATGATTATCTATTATGTTCATATTATGTTTTCGCAGTGTTCGATCAATTTTATGTTCAAACAAATACAGGGGATTGTTTCGGAGGTTATGAGACATTTATAGAGATTTTGGAAGAAATAGGAAGACATATTTTTCTTTTCATTTTTTTTTAAATTTTGTTTTTTTTGTTTTTTTAAAATAACTAGAAACTAATGACTAATTAATTGAACCCCCTAGCAACGGTTCCATTTGAAAGCATGACTGATTTTCACTTATTGACCAGTCAAGGTTTAGGTTCTCTAATAATTTGTATAGCAGCACTCAGGTCAAATACTCAGCAATGATACTTTTTAATAGTCGATTGTTTTTAGTTGATTATATTCGGATTGGGAGTTTGTTTGTAGAGCTTATGAAATAATTTATGGATGATGTCTGATTTAACAAATTTATAAATATTGGGGTGAGTTCATCAATAGGTAGTTAATCTTGTAATATCCTTGTGCTTTGATTTGTATTGCATTAAATTATCACCCATGTCACAAGTTGACGTTGATTGTAATTTCTAAGTGTTAAGGCTTTAATCCAAGCCTTAACTTAACAAGGACTCTAATCACAATTTGTAAGTGATTATGGTAGTATATTTATGTTTCTAATTGTCCTTGGAATCCATACTTTAAACAAAATATGTCATTAATCTATGACATGTTAAGTCCAACATACACAATGTTAATTCAAATAATACTCATCCCGCAAAATATCTAAATCACTTAACATCCAAAAATTATAACTCACCCCTATCAGAGATTTACTGAGCCATTGAAATTATTAGTAATCTAGTTATAATTATTATGATGATAAATTAAGAATATAATATAAAGAAAGGGATAATAAAAGAGTGGTGCGTCGAACAGACACACAAATGATGATGATAATTAAAAAATAACTTTAGATTCAATGAGAAAGAAAAATAAGGGAAGAGGATTCAACTATATTTAAACAATTTTAAGAAAATAAATATTAAACTACATAAGGTGGATGAGAATAAAATATATTGAAGAAGAAACTTGGCTTAAAACAAAATTTAAAAAAAGACTTAAAAGATTATAATAATGAAGAACACAAAGGTAAAAGGAAACAAAGAGAGGAGGAAGGGTATATCAATTGAGAAATTGAGAATGGAAGGTACTCACAAGCAATTTTAAGTATTTCTTTGTTCTAATATGTGTTCCTCTATTCTGAAATGCAAAATCCTTTGAAAGAGAGGAGGGGGATGTATTTATAGCCTAATGAATTGGACTGTTTTCATTCCCAATATTTCACTCCAATTGCATCACCAATTTGTCTATTAAGACAGCTGAATCTCGAGATAGAATCTTCCTCAGAGTTTTAGATAATAATTCTGGCCGATGTATCTCAAAATGTGGAGTCATTTGGACTTATGGATCCAAAGATACGACTATATGAGGAAAAAATTTTAATCTGTCCATTTCAATCCAAACTTTTTGAAGGCCAAAATGTGAATGGGTTTTTTAATAGGAAGATGCCTCAAAATATGAATGCTTTATTCAACAAAGTCTGCCTTATATATCACTTATTTTACAATGAAAAATATCAGCTTGATTTGTTGATTACATCATGATGTATGTCATGAATAGTGGCCAGATTTTAATTCCCAGCTAGAATGGTGGGTGAAGTTTAAATGAATCAGTTGGGCCACTTGTATTTGGAGTTGGGCCTTAAAATTGTTATCCACGACTCCTTACATTTTACCTCGAATATTTTAGGATAATAAAGAAATTTGGAATTCTGTATTGATCCCAGTAATCTAATCTTCATGGATTGTCCAGTTTCTTCACAGATTATTTGGGCCTTCTTGTGTGATTCATATGACCCTTAAAATGGAATAATTGGCCCAAGATTCCTTCGAATGAAATGTTTTATATTGAATGTGGAATCCTAAAAATCTAGAACCATTCAATTTGGATCAGTAAGGCGATTGTTATAAACAAAATAGTAAACCAACTCAATTAGATTACTTCTAAAAAAGATCAAAAATTATATTTAGTATTAAAAAATTAATATTTCACACAATTTATGCCCATTTCATATAAAATTAGTAATGGGAGTATATAATATGTCATGAAAATATTAATAACATAATATTCCAAGATATTATTTTTATGAAACCATCTTATTTTTCATGGGTTATGCTATGATAAAATGGTTAAATGATTATAAATATTTTCTCTTTCCATAGGTTATTACATGATGAAATTTACATGAGACCAATTTAATTTAATGGGTTATGATATAATTAATATTTTATGATATTATGGAACACAAATGTTTAATTTTAATTATGATACGGGGGTTATTATATAACCAAGTGCGGTTGTTACATTATAACCAATGATGGTGATTAAATTATATCCAAGGATAGTAGAAAAATTATAACCAACGATAGGTGGTACCTATTTGTCCCTATAATACATTGGGTAATGATTTATATCTAATGAGATATATTGAAATATAATAAAGAGTGAACTCAATTTAGTAAGGCAGTTTTCCCATGATGAGGGACTTAGGGGTGAACCTTGACTACTAAGATGTGTGGGAGAGTGAAAAAATTTCACTATAATGAATGGGTTTCCTCTTGGTATGTTAGTGTTTCCAACCCAATAGGTCTAGTTTCCCATAGATTACCCATATATGTTTTGGAAATGAGTTATGTCATATATGGAAATGATTTTCTATTCTTATGTGTATGCCAACATTCATTGTATTATGAAAATTTAAGCTCTTATGGTTCATGTTCAGTGATTATATAATGATTCATGACTTACTAACTTCCCATATTTATACGATGACATAAGATTATGATATTTTATATGTAGAGAATTTTCTAAAATGTTATTATAGTGTTTTTATACACTTATTCTCATGTTATTAATATGTATCTACTTATTTAACCCTTACCACACATCTAAACTGAACCATTATTATGTTTCCTTTACCTATATTATGAATAAAGGTTATAATTTGATGTTATAGAGTGCAAGATGTAACTAACCTGCCCAAGTAGACCCTGAACCAGTCACCTGAGCAGGTTCCCGACAGTCCTGTGGGGTGTTCCCTATCCCCCCAAGATGGTAACTATTGTTGGGAATCTGATAAAAATTGACTCGGAATGATTTCATCCCAATAACCATGATTAAATAAATAAAGTAATCAAAATGAGAACACAAAAACAACCCAAAAATGAACATAAATAAATAAATAGTTGATCCAGATACAATATGAAACTAAATATACAGAAACTAAAACATGAAAAATAAAATTGATAAAAAACTAAAACTGGAACAATATACCACTCTCTCCATGAAACATCTTGTCCACATATAACCATAAGACAAAACATGTTCCTTCCAAGAGCACCTAAGCTGGTAAACCTGAAAAAACACTGAACCTGCAAAATAGCTCGGGTCTACTTCCACCGAGTGGTATAGGTAGGGTGTGAAGTAACAGCTCAACAGGCAATCACCATAGAGTCCAAATTTTTTTCCTTTCCTAAAACAATACATTTATAGTAGTTTGGAATAAAGGTATAAAAATATATTTTTCATATTTTATTAAACAACCACAACTTTATCATTTTAAAATAAAACACACACCACCATAAAATTTTCAAGAAAATGAACATTTTATAATAAAACACCAAACCAAATGATACTAGTAAAAATTTTAAATGGAACTACATTAAATGTAAAATAGTTTCCAAGCATCCCAATTTAAATAAAAATCACTTACTTTTAAAATTAACATCTCCACCTACCGTATGCCGACGATAGGTTTAGTAAAGTCATTGAGCACTAGTCATGAGAACACTCCTAGGAACTAGATTGTTGTGGGCCCCAGGTACCTCATATATCTCTATAAGAGTAACCCTAACAATATACATACTTGTGCACAAGCTACTAGTAGGGAACATACCCATAACCTAGTAGTCCCCAGCATCATCATCATCATTTATTTAGTGTCTTCATTGTCAAACTTGCTATGTTAAAAAGGGTCCAAATCCCATCAGATCACTGTATAATAGTACATGTCTGGCCAACTAGATACCCATGCTTCCCTTCTTGTGATTAATCAAATTTCACACATCACATGTTACCACACACACCATTTATTAACCAAACCAATAATTTCATTTCACTAGCTACCACTTTCAAATCCCAACCCCATTCTTGAGAACTTATCAACAAAGAAACATTTACAAATTTCATCTAAAACCATGAGGAACACCACTTCCCTGAAAATTTTCTAAACAATACTTTTCACATTTTAGTAAGAAAATGAAACTCTAAAACCATGCCAAACAGGGATTTATGTTTACAAATCCAAATAAATTTACCAAAACATTTCAAAATCATTTATAAAAACATCTTAAAAATTTCTATACCAAAAGGATCCTCAAGACAAACATTTTTCAAAACACTCACACACCAAAAATGAAACGGGCATACCCCCACATGATTCCTTTTTTAAACAACATTTAGATACCACATGAAGGATCCAAAATTATTTAGAAAACAATACCATTTATAAAACCAATATTTCACGAAAAGACAAGAACGATTTACACAAACCCCAAATTTTTCTTTAAAACCACATCAAACCATACACATTATCTAAAGTACATAGAACAATCCAATTGGGACCATAAAATCCCTTTTACGACATATTAACATATTTAACAAGCTAAAGCATTACGAAACCATACATTCCAAATCAAGTTCACAAACAGTAAATATGCATCCAACCATAATCAAGGTTAAACATTTCATAAAAACCCTCAATTTAAAATTAAAAGAAAAATGACATTTTAAATAATAACCCTATGTTCTATAAAACTAGGAGTGCCACACAAATCCATTTGAAAACCTATTTTTAGTAAATTCTAAAAAAAATCACCATTTTCATTATGAAATAGTTATACTAGAGGTGAAAATACATTTAAAAATTAAATAAAAACACACATGTCCTCTTGGGGTGTTTGGAAAGGAAACAGTTGGAAACTCCTACCTTAATGGTGTGTGAATGCGATGAAACTTCAAGGGAGGAGAGATCTAAGATCCACTAACCAATTGAACTCCATAGATCCGATGAAAATGAACCAAAATTAAAACCTTGACATTAGGGTTCAGATATGGAAGAAAATCCCCAACGAAAACCCTAGAACAAAGTGGGGAAGAGAAGGATAAAACATTTGATGAAGGAAACATGAGAAATCGCGAACCTTTCTTGAGAAATCCCCCAAATATTGACCCAAATCGAATCAAGAAAGAGGGGGATCCATCTGGTTGATATCCAACACATGGGGATTAATATGAGAGATGGGATCACCCAAACTGAATCCCCACATCAATTGTTATTAAGACCGTAACTGGCAGCATGGTTTTACTGCATGGTTTTGTAAACCGTGAAAACCATGTGAGGGTTACTGGAAAACTTCTGCAACTTGGCAGGGATAGGTTTTACTATTTCGGAAAACCATTCTCAAACCGTTCGACCACAAAAATTGTCCAAAAATCCTCAAAATTCATCCCAAACAATAGGGATGTCTACCAAAAAAAATCCTCGAATGATTTAAACACAAAGTAGTGACACCATGGGTGTCGCAAACTCACCAACGTGTAATTTTTTCTCATTAGCAATAAAAATAAAAAATAATAGGTATAAAGGGAAACCAAAACTGTGAAATAAAAAGGACTTTTGTCTGGAACTCAAACCAAACCTCAACAAAAAGATCCAACATCGAGAAACGACTAAAATAAAGGAGTATCTGAAGATGGGGTGTGACAATTATCCCAACCACAAACACTTTTTTCCATCAGAAAACCACACGTACGAAAGATAACTAAAACTCAAATCCATGCCCAATCAAAACCAAGATAAACATGAACCCCTGGGGGACTATCTACTCAAAAAATCACACATGACCAATCAATAAGAAATCACATCACAAGAATGAGGATGACGGGAGAACATGAGAGAGTTCTACCAACCACAATTACTTAACTAAAGTGGAAACATCAGAGTCCAATCACACCACCAAGACTTAAACGAGAACTATGGACTTTAACATTTAAAATTCATAGGCATATCACATAGTTTGGTCACACGGTTTACCAACTTTTGTACCAATTGTGCACCTCTCACTCTCCATAATAGACCTCGGGCATGTCTTGGCCGCATGGTTTATGAGCCTTGTGCAAACCGTGCTAATGCCTCCACCCTAAATGAACTAGGTCGCATGGTTACCTGAGACCTACCACATGGACATCCACTATCCATGTAGTAGGTTCTTTCTGCACTACCTAGGCCTCATGGTTTGGACGAACCATGCAGTAACCATACGGTAATTGTGTGGTAACCGTGGTTCATCTAGAAAAATCTCTTGAAAACTCAAAAACCCAAACTCTTATCTGGGGATTAAAGTTAAACTACCATATAAAAGTTGTACATTACTACCACTAAAATAGGGAACCATCACACATAAACCAAATCCAAAAAATATCAATTCCTCAAGACAATAACATATAAAAATGAACACTACTGAATGTTTGATCTGAGACTGAACTAAAAAAGGCAAGATACAATCAAATATGAATGAAAAAAAATTCAATGTCCACCTGCAGATAGACTCAACCACTTGGGATACAATATATCTAATTCAAAATAGGTCAAAGTTTCGAAAACCTAACACTCATGACTATATGAGAGATTCCCCCCAATACCTATGGCTGGGGATATGATGGCTAAAGCATCTCCTACCTCAAAATTAGGTACATACATCCTTCAGTGAAAACATCCTCTTCTAATAACGCTTCCTGAAACGCTTCTATAAATGAACCATACATTCGCAAAAATAACATGTCTTTGGTGGATTTCAACAAGAGGGATTAGAATTCCCAAATTGTCTACGCTGGTGGAACAAAAACAGACAACCTGATGAACTGAAAGCCAGAACCAAATGAAGGGGATTATCTTGAATAGGCTCCTCTAGCACACACTCTTTGCTAGATGGGGGTCTTTTGTGAGCAAAAATAGACATCATACTTCCGACTACCTCTAGAAAAAGGAAACCAACTCCAATTTATCCAAATATGAACCCTCAAAAAACCCACAACAACACAAAAACCGGTAGCTTCTGAAGTTCATAACGATCTGAATACACATTCGATATTCTGAAGCCACTTCAGTACCTCTAATATACCCCAATCACCATAAAATATAGGCAAATACCAGGAATAAAATAAAACTGGGCATGACTTATTATGTGTTTTTGGGACCTTTATGGGCAGCATACTCCGAACAATAAAATGATCACTAATTCAAAACCAACATCAATCGAAATTAAAATTAGAAGGAATGTCTCATGCCAAAAAAATGAATCACAAACCAATATTATAAAAAAGAAACAAAACATAACCTTTCAAAAAACCACCATTTCATTTTAAATTCAAAACCGCCTACTTCCAAGGCCAATTTACAAATACCCAAACCCAGTTTTCACAAAACAAGATCCATATTATAAAACAAATGCCAATTTATAGAATCATTTTAAAAAATAAAAAATGTATTTGATTTCAAAACCCTGACCAAAACATCCTATGAACCGCCGCATATGTGTTCATCGACTTTCACTTATGCCATCAATACCCATGTTCCAGCATGAACTTTCCTTACATACCCACAAATATGTGAACGTTCATAATGATTACCAATGGTTATAAAATTTATGATGTAATCAAATACAATCATTTATCAAACCATCAATCTAAATAACTTTCCTTTTAAAAACTCAATTACCTTTTCCAAAACCACTTAAAAGAAATAATTTTTCATTTTCATAAACCGGTTTAATTTTATATTCTTACTCACATCAACCAAGATCAAAATGAAACATGTCTCATACCAAACCACGGAAACGAGTAACTAATGACTATTTCTAACTCGACGACATTGTAGTGAGCCATGCCCAATGTTAGAAAAAAAGAGGACATTGAACTATGTGGTAGGATTCTACATGGGTCACTACTCCATGTGGGTCCACAAAAAGACACTAGCATGATTCCATTTTCAATCCTCAATCCAAAATGAACCAAGACAAGACAACGAATCACTCATGGACTACCCCTGGTAACTCAGGTCTCGTCACGTTTGGTGGTGACCAGGCACCGACCCATGACCTACCTCATGATCTCCAAAAACCCTAATCTCTATTTACCAGACACACCAAATAACAAGGGATTTCTCTGATACTATTTTATCAAGAACCTTCCCATGTTGACCATGAACCTATCACCTGAGCCGGTCCGCACCATGTCTCGAGGGGCATTCCCAATCCCCCTAGGATGGAAACTAATGTTTTGCATCAGATATAAGTCTATTGGGAATGATTTTAGGACAATAACCAGGATCAAATAAATAAACTAATTAAAATGAGAATGTAGGCACAACCCACAACTGGAAATAAATAAATAAAAAGATGATCCAGATACAATACACAACTAAACCGACTGAAACTAAAACAAGAAAAATAAAAATGAGAATAAACTAAAACTGGACCAAGCTATCGCTATCTATATGTGACATCTTGGTCACCTCCAACCAGACCACAAAACATACTCCAACCACGAGTTCCTGAGCCAGAAAACTTGAACAAACACTGAACCTACAAAACAGATTGGGTCTACCAACACCGAGTGGTATAGGTTGGGTGTGAGGTAATAGCTACGTAGGCAATCCCCATAGTGTCCAAGGGTTCTCTTTCCCAAAATAGTCTATTTACACTAGTTTGAAATAAAATTACGATAATATAATTTTCACATTTTATTAAACAACCACAAGTTCATCGTTTTGAAGGCTAACACATGCCACCATCCATTTTATAAGAAAAATACCGTTTTATAATAAAAACCCAAACCAAATTATACTAGTAACAATTTTAAATGGAATGAATTTAAATGGGAAAAAGTTTCAATAAATACCACTTTAAAGACAAATCAATTTTAAAATTACCATATCATCTTACCGTATGCAAACGAGAGGTGAAATATAGTTATTGAGCACTAGTCTTGGGAACACCCCTTAGAACTAGCTAGCTATGGGCCCCAGGTACCTTGTATCCTGGTCTAAGAGTAACCATAACTATATTCATTCTCACACAGGAGCCACTAGTAGGGAACGTACCCATAACCTAGTGGTCCCCAACATCATCATCACAATTAATTTGTGTTTTCATTATCAAACACGCTACATCAAATAGGGTCCAAACACTACCATATCACTAGAATACTAGTACATGTCCTCTCACCTAGATACCCAAGGCTCCCTTCTAGTGGTCAATAAAATTTCACACATCACATGTTACCACATACACCATTTATCAACCAAACCACGAATTTGATTTTATAAGCCACCACATTCACATCAAAAAACCATTCTTGAGAACATATCCACATCAAAACATTTACGAATTTATTCTAAAACCATGTAGAACACCACTTCCTTGAGAATTTTCTAAACAAGCCTTTTCACATTTTAGAAAAAAGATGAAACTCCAAAACCATGCCAAATAGGAATCTATGTTTACAAACCCAAATACATTTACCAAAAAATTTCAAAAATAATTTTTAAAACCATTTTAAAATTTTCAATGCCAAATGTCCCCTTAATCGAAACATTTTCTAAAATAGACACACAAAAATTCAAACGAGCATACCCCCATGGGATCCCATTTTAAACCACATTTAGGTACCACACGAAGGATCCAACATTTTTTATAAAAAATGAACCATTTATGAAAACCAATATTTCAAGGAACACCCAAAAACCATTTCAAAAAACCCCATAATTTTCTTTGAAACCACATCCAAACATCCACATTATTCAAAGAACATAAAAAAATTCTATTATGACCATAAAACCCCCTTTAAAACATTTTTACACATTTAAAAATCTAAAGAATTACCAAAACAGACACAAAAAAAATTCAAAATTAATAAATAATCATCCCACCATAATTAAGGTTAAAATTTTCATAAAAACCATCAATTTAACATTAAATGAACAATGACATTTTAAAAAATAACCCTAGGTGCTATATACCTAGGAATTTCACACAAATCCCATTGACAAACTATTTTTAGTAAATTATAACAACATGAAATCACCATTTTCATCAATCCATAGATTTATTAGTGGTTCAAAAGACATTTAAAAATGAAATTAAAAAACACATGTGTTCTTGGGGTGTTCCGGAAAGGAAAAATTTCGAAATTCCTACATCAATGGTGTTCAAATGCGATGAAACTTCATAGGGGGAGATATATAATCCCAACAGACCATTTTAACACCCTAAATCCAAATAAAAACTAACCAAACATAAACCCTTGATATTAGGGTTTAGAAATGGAAGAAAATCCCCAATGAAAACCCTAAAACAAAGAGGGGAAGAGAAAGAGAGAAGATTTGATGAAGGAAACATGTAGAATCATGAACCATTCTTGGTGAATCTCCCAATAATCAACCCAAATCAAATTAGGATGTAGGGGGTATCCCTATGATCTATAAACAAGACATAGGGATTCAATTGAGAGCTATAATTACACAAATCAGATCACCACGTTAAAAGTTATCTATCCCGCACGTGGCTGCACAGTTTTGATTTATGATTTTGTAAACCATGTGAAAGCCATACAAGGGATACTAGAAAACTTATACAACTTTAAAAGGTTAGGTTACACAGTTTTTTCAAACCGTTCTCAAATTGTGAAACCCCAGAAATTGGCCAAAAACCCTCAAAATACATCCCAAACACTAGAAAAGTCCTCTTAAAAATACTAGAATGTTTTAAACACAAGGTAGTGACTCTATGGGAGTGAAAAAATCCCCAACACAAAAAATAATCTCTTTACCAATAACAATAATAAATCATATGTATAATGGGAAACCAAAACAATGAAAACACAAGGAATCTTTTCAGGAACTCCACATAACCTCGACCAAAAGATTCAACACCGGGAAAAGACTAAAATAAAGTAGTATCTAAGAATAGGGTGTGACACAAGATCATTATGGATGAAATTAAAAATCTTTCACCCAGTTAGAATATTCTTTACCTAGTCTTCATTGACATTAATCAATTATATTCCTCTCACGTCTTTCTATATAATGTAATGAGTATCTGTCTTAATAGATGATTTATACATTTATAAGAATATTGGGTTTTAATTTTTAGAATAACTAAAATGTTTTAGTTAAATAATGGAAACTATGTTATGAAGGCTCTACTTAGATACCTAGGTATATTTGTAAGGATATTCATAGTGGAATCCCTAATATTATTCTAAGGATGAGTCATTATTTATGAAAATATCCTTTAATTATGGTAAAGTATTGATAAAGTGGTTTCCAAAAAATTACATCTATATTTGGATATTAAATTATATGTGGATCAAGAAAAAATGTACAGAAATGAAATAAATCCAAGAAGGGAAGAGTGATCCGGACTCGGTTATCACTTGATGCATGAAAAAATGTCTTGTTGCACACTTGGGTTGACATTATCTTGAGAAATGATTTAATAATCTAGAAAGTCTTTGAAAACATTCATGATGATTTTAAATATATGGTGAATATGAATAGAATATGATAAACGTATGGTTTCATAGTTTGAAATGAAGACATTCTGATTTTAAAGTCCTATAAGTGATTTGAATGATTATTTATTCTCCCACTATGATTAGTCATTATCAAACTCTACCTTTTGGTTTTCGAAAATGGTGGAAACCATAAGGAACTCGGTTATCTTTGAATGTGATGGAATGTTTTCTGATTTCTTGATATAGGGGATGATAAATGGATTGAAGGGTATTGTAATTTTACCTAACCAATTATCAAAAAACATGATCAACAATTTAAACCTTAACTAAATCTCATAATCACTAACAAATACAAGGATAGAGTTTGTTGAGAGTTCAGGTAGTGGAGATTATAAAGAATAGAATATTCTTTACAATATAATTTGATATTGTGTGAAGAAGAATACTAGTGAATTTCTCAATAGAATGAGCATATTTTTTATGTATTATAAGGGAATAGAGTAAGAAATTTCTCATGGAAAATGAAGTGTTTAGTTAATTGAATGGATGTGAATATCGATCATTCTATGGTATTATCAATGGATGGATACCTTAAATGTGGAATATAAGGACCTGAATTTAAACATTACATAATATTGAATTAAATGAATAATTCACATTGAGGATCTTTTCAAGTTTTCAGTTATAGATAATTAGGACATAACTATTATATCTCAAAACATTACAATGTTGACACTTCTAAAAAATTTCCATTTTTTCCATAAAATAAAAACTCTTGAAAAAAGGAGTCATGTATAGTTCCATGTTTTAGACAACATAACTTTTCCTTGATCCCATTCCTGACCCTATTAATCTCTAAGTCCAGTGAAAACATTTCAAAACTTGGGATGAGCATAAAAAGCTCAGTAGGGGTTATAAAAAAAATAATGAAATAATTTGTTCATAAATATATACAAAACATGAAATATTTTACTTACCTCATGAAATCATAAGATTTATGAAATTCATATAGAAATCATAAAACATAAATGTAACTTGTGGAATCCAAATCATACATACATTGTAGCTATCACATCTACACAGAGAGTTACTTTGGAATACCAATCACAGTATATTTCCTAAATCTCTTAGGAGAAAAATGCACGTTTACCTCCGGCAGGTTACCCAATTCATTGGAGAGATATCTCGGGCTCACCTGCCCTAGGTTTATCATGGAACCACCCGTATACATAAATAATTCCCAAGAACCATAACATGATCATAACACATAACATAAGCATAAAGGAAAGATAAAATTTCCACATTGCAACAAAAAAATATCATTTCAAGATATTGTAATAATAAATCCATTCTCAAAATCATTTCCAATAAAAAAATAGGTAAAAAGATAATATGGTATTTATTTTTCCTTTTAAAAATATTACGGCTTGTTAAGGAAGCCAAAGATCAAATAATACTCGTGGTGGCGGAAAGGTCATTGTCACCGCTTACGTAAAAAAACATTAATTTTTTGTCGTTTAGTAAAACTATTTGTATAAAAAATATTCCCTTTGAATTAAATGAAATTAAAAGGTGTTTATACATCGTATGAAAGAAAATCGTGTATTAAAACAAAATATGCCTCAATGAAAGGTGATTGAGACGAAGTCCCATACCTCATATCCGACATGACTCGATCGTTGTTTAATATCATGAATAATAAACTAAAGTAAATTTATACTTTCTTAAGAAACTTTTAAAAGTTTATTCTTCCTTTTATATCACTTATTACCATGTTATAAATGTTATGTAATCATTTCAGTTAAACATGTTCGTTTCGTCGATATTTGGTACTTGAGTCAATAATGAACACCTTATATTTACAAGTTTTCCATGTGGTCAATAATACATTATATCCAGAATGATATTAATTATTTAGATATCATATATATCATATATATACAGTATATACATGTATTTATAATAGTTCATAACATTTGGAGGTGAGAAATGAAATGCACCGTTCATGGAGACGGTAAGCCGTACGTATGCATGAACGCTAATTTAATTTCTATTTATTATATTTATGGAATTAAAGCATAATGATACATAGTTATATTATAATTACAGTATAATATCATATATAATATCATTAACTCCATCTTTTATACATCCCACATAAGGCATTAATGAGTCACATCACTTTGAGGGGCGGTAGTCCGCACTTCCTCAAATGAGATTATCGTATTTACCCACTATGGAAACCAGAAAGGCGTGCTATAAATGGAATTTTTAGAATCATAAAGAAAACATAAACATAATATATATCATCTATAAATGCAGTGCCATCATAATGGCCACCATGAGAGGCGGTAGGAGATAATCGAACGATCATCATTTCGTGATGCGTTAGTTTTCCATCCACAGAAACATTATATTATTCATCCATTATATGATGGTGTGTGTAAGTGTAGTTAGAATAATTCTCATAAAAACATACTAGTATAATTAAGATACTGGTGTTGTTACAAAATAAATAAATAAAAAGCGTTTAGGGGTTGGAGAAGTAAAATAAAAGAAAACAATTTAAGTGAAATCTTTACCTTTAATTTGGGTAACTTCCTTTGGTATGAACCAAAAGGACTTATTGAAGTTCATTATGCCTAAGGTAAGGTTTATAGGTTGAATATAGGGATGTAGGAAGAGTAATTGGGTAGAGGTTGGATGAGAAAAATGGCTTGAGAGGTGTGAGGAATTGGTTAGAAGTGGTCTCTTTTTATAAGGGGGAGGAGGGGCTCTTTTGGAAAGTGTAAAAATATTTTTTTATGATAAACTTATCTTTGGTTTCAAAAGGTCCAAAAATTATTAAAGTAAAAGATAAGATGACTCATATTATAAATAAAATAATACAATAATAATTGGACATGTTTTGGATATTATTTTAATATTTATTATTTTATTTATTTAAATGATTTATTAATGAGGTAAACACTACATCATTATTGTGTCATAAATAATTTAATTTCTTTGTTGTTTATTAATTATAAGAAAAATACCATGATTTAGGAAATAATTGTAGCTTTCCAATGAATAGTTATAGTTGAAATGATAATCTACATAACTTCTTGTAAAAATTAATTTACTAAAAGATATTGTTTTTGCCATTTTTGCCTTTACTTTAAGTTAATTAATCTAAATTGTCATTATCACTTCAAAGTGGCTCAAAGGGGTCCCAAAATCGACCCAAAGATGACCATGGTCGTAAATGACTCAACCAATAAGGTTTGGACAAGTGTTAAGGTAATTTTGAATTATTATAATATTCTTTTTACCTTGAATTACCCTATTTACCTTTAACCGTGGTAAATAAAAGTCAAACGTTACTATTCACCAAAAATAATTTTCATCTTATTGAACCAAATTTTACTTACTAATAACAACCATGTATGTTGTATTTTAGAAATTAAATTCACAGAAGTGGTAAAAAATCATTTAAATGGAAAATTCAGCTTTTTTAACTACTATTAAGTGGTTTCACTATTCATCAAAAATTGATGTTTTTCAGAAAAATAAAAAAAAATAAGCCTAAGTATTATTTGATATTATGAATTAAAAAATGATGTCTATTTATCCAAATTAAAAACATAGAAGTGGCACAAATTAATTTTAAAATTAATTCCCATTATCAAAACAAATAGCATGTTTTTAAGAAACAATAACTATCAAAAGATTGATACTTGTTTATGTCCAATTTCAAAATAAAATTATTTACAATGACCAACATTGGATTAAATGGTAAAAATATATTTTAATTGTACTTTAAAACCAATTAAAAAGATAATCTAACAATATAAAAAAATTAGATTAAAAGGCACTTTTGAATTATATACAATATTTTTCACTATTCATTAAAAATGAACTTTATCGGAAAAATTCCAAAAATTTACACAAAGTAAATTTTGATGTCCCCATTCTAAAGAAGGATTTTATTTGGTTATATAGAATATATTAAAGTAACCAAAACTAGATTTAATGTGGGTTCGCTATTAAAAGGTGACAAATCAGCCTTTTAATGTAAATTATGCTTAAAATTAGATTTATTCACATTTTTTGAGTCTCTAAATTTTATTAAGTAAATGTAAATACATTTAATAAACATGTATAATCATATTGTAGTTAGTGTATTTCATTCCCACCAATACAATATATAGGAGTTAACTTCCATTTAAAATAATAATATTATATTATTAGTCTGCAACGTAAGATTTCAAAGAAACCCGTTGTTGCGTATCAGGTACACTATCGAACATAGCAACCCCTTTAAAGTAAAATTAATTTTAATTCACAAATATTAATAAATATGAAATATGCCTTATTCTTTATTTACCCGGGATGTTACATCCTTCCCCCCTTTTGAAAATTGCGTCCTCGCAATTTTTATTCACTTATAAAAATAAGTGGGGGTATTTTTCCCTCATAGAATTTTTATATTCCCACGTTGCCTCTTCAACTGTATGGTTTTTTCACAAAACCTTTACCTGATGAATCACCTTATTCCATAACACTTTCTCTCTACGGTCATGAATCTGGACTGGTTGTTCTTCATAAGATAGATTATCTTCCAACTGAACTACCTCTGGGCTCAGAACATGAGATAGATCTGGAATATACTTTCTCAACATCGAAACATGAAAAACATTGTGTACTTGGGATAAACATGGAGGTAAATCCACTCTGTACGCAACTAATCCAACTTTATCCAGAATTTCATAAGGTCCAATAAGCCTCAGACTCAACATTCCCTTCTTACCAAAACACATTACACTTTTCCATGGAGAATCTTTGAGAAAGACATGATCACCTACCTCAAAAGAAAGATCCTTCCTCCAGTTATCTACATAACTTTTATGTATTATATAAGTTGTTCTCATGTGATTGTGAATCAACTGAACTTTATCTACCATCTCTTCTACCGATTCTGGTCATATCAGCTTCCTTTCACCTACTTCATCCCAAAAAGATGGAGTTCGACAATGCTTCCATATAATTCCTCAAATGGAGCCATCTGTATACTAGAATGAAAACTATTATTATAACAAAATTAATCAAAAGAACGATGTTGGTCCCAAATTCTGTGGTAATCCAGTGAACAAGAATGTAGAATATCCTCCAAAGTTTGAATTGTTCGTTCTGACTGCCCATCTGAATGAGGATGAAAAGCTGTACTAAAATTTAACTCAATACATAATGACTTCTGAAGGCCCTTCCAAAATTTAGACGTAATTCTGGGATCACGATCAGATACAATGGAGAAAGGGATTCCATGAAACCTTACTATCTCTTTAACATACAACCGAGCAATTTGATCTAGAGAAAAAGTATATTGAATAGGAAGGAAATGAGCAGAGTTAGTCAATCGATCAATAATAATCCAGATTGCATTATTACCTTGAGATGTCTTCGGTAATCTCGCAACGAAGTCCATGGATATATTTTCCCATTTCCACTCTGGCACCGGTAAAGGCTGAAGCATTCATTTTGGTAAGTGCCGCTCTGCTTTAAGCTGATGAAAAGTCAAAAACTTCACAGTAAAATCAGCAATATCTCTTTTCATTCCATCCCACCAGTAATACTCACGATGATCTATGTACATCTTAGTACTACCAGGATGAAGTGAAAATGGAGAACTATGAGCTTCACATAACAACTCATCATTCAACTGTGAATCACAAGGAACACATAATCTCTTTCCAAACCTCAAAACACAATCATTATCAATGTTAAATTCGGGCAACTTACCCTTCTGAACCAACTCTACCTTTTTCTATAACTCACTGTCTTCTTTCTGCGCTTGCTTTATTCTGTCTGATAGAGATGATCTCAATGACAACTGATAAAAAACAGATTAATTTCCTACACCAACAACTTCTATGCCAAAGTTTATCAAATCAAAAACCAAAGGATCTCATTCCAAACGTAACATGGTTAATGAAACATTAATTTTTCAACTCAAAGCATTATCCACTTTATTTGATTTTCCCGGATGGTAATGGATCATGAAATCATAATCCTTGATTAATTCCATCCATCTCCTCTGTCTCATGTTCAAATCTTTTTGAGTGAATATATAATTTAAACTTTTATGATGAGTATATATTTCACATTTTACTCCATACAAATGGTGCGTCCAAATTTTAAAGCAAAAAGAATAACAGTTAATTCCAAATCATGTGTAGGGTAATTTAACTCATGAGGTTTCAACTGGCATGAAGCATAAGAAATTACCTGATCATTCCACATTATGACACAACCAATTCCTTTCAATTAAGCATCAATGTAGATAAAAAACTCACCATATATGGATGGTAGTGCCAAAACTGGAGCATTCACCAATATTATTTTCAATTCCTAAAAACAATCATCACATTCTTTTGACCAAATAAACCTAACACCTTTTCGAGTTAACTTAGTCATTGAACTAGATGACCATGAAAGTTTTCAACAAACCTCCGGTAATAACCTGCGAAACAAAGAAAACTATAAATCTCGGTTATATTTGTGGGTCTTTGACATTATTCAACCAATTTTGTTTTAGCAGGATCAACGGTTATTCCATTTTTTTGAAACAATGTGATCAAGGAAAGAAATTTGTTGTAACCGAAACTCACACTTGCTGAATTTACCAAATAGTTTCTTTTATTTTATGGTTTTCAAGACAACCCTTAAATGACTTTCATGATACTCTTTACTTTTAGAATAAAACAAAATATCATCAATGAACAAAACCACAAACTTATCAAAGAACTCAAGGATAATTTTATTCATACGATCCATGAATACATCAGGTGCATTGGTTAACCCAAAAGACATAACTACAAATTCATAATGGCCATATCTAGTACAAAACGCAGTATTCGGAATGTCTGCTTCCTTTACGTTCAACTAATGGTACCCCGATCTCAAGTCAATTTTTGAAAAATACTGAGCTCCCTGGAGCTGATCAAATAAATCCTTGATATGAGGAAAATGATACTTATTATTTACATTGATGTTATTCAATGCTTTATAATCAATTCAAAGTCTCATGGAACCATCTTTCTTTTTAACAAACAAGACAGGATCACCCCATGGTGATGTGCTAGGTCGAATGAATACTTTATCTAATAACTCATACAATTGCTTCTTTAACTCTAAAAGTTCAATTTGAGCCATTCGATAAGGGGGTTTTGAAATTGGCTTAGCATCAAAAACTAAGTTAATAGTAAATTCAACTTCCCGATCAGTTATAATACCCGGAAACTAATCAGGAAAAACATCGAGGTACTCATTTACCACTGGCACATCATTAATCTAAAAAGTTCATTTATTTTCAAAAATATGTGCATGGTGACATTCATTTCCATATTTTACTAGTTTCCCAACTTTTTAATATGTTATCAAAAGAAAGGGTTCATTTTTGTATACAAACTAAAAATCATTCTGAAAAGAAACCTCTTTAGCTCTGCAGTCAATCTTAGCATGATAAACAGAAATACAATCCATGCACAAAATAACATCAAACTCTACTAGAGGCAAAACAATAAGGTTTACATGTAGATTCTTTCCACACACAAGGAAAGGAAGGTTCTTATGTTTTCTTTTTTGTCTCAACATTTCCTCTAGGTGTTTTTACCACATGTTCCGTATTCATATCTTGGGAAGGAATTCCCAATTTATTAGAAAACTTCTCAGAAATGAAAGAGTGTGTAGACCCTAAATCAAACAACGGATTAGCATAATATGAACATACAAACAGTGTACCTGATACAACTTCATTTGATAGCCCAACATCTACTGAAGTAGTTGCAAAGGATTTCACCACCTCTTTCTGCTTGTAGTCTGGCTGCATTCCCTCAGTTGAGTTCTTTGTTGGACACTCATTTGCATAATGACCCATTTCATTGCACTTAAAATTTTTTAATGACTGTAAATCATATTTTTCCTTACCATTACCCTGATCTTTTTCAGTGAAATTACGATCCTTATGTCCCATTTTACCACAATGGTATCACTTAACAAAATTCAAAAGACATTCCCCATCATGATTTTTACCACAATTTTCAGAAATTGAAAACTTAAGTTTCTTACCATCAGAATTTTTTGAAGAGTTCTTCCCTGTCACCTGCCACCTACACCTCTTATTCTGTTGTTTGTCAAAGAATACCTGATCATCGGCAAAATCCATTTCCACCTTCTCCATACAACGAAAAAGTTTTTCATAACTTTTGAACTCACAAGAAGCTAATGCCCTTCGATATTTTGGATTTAATCGTGAGTAAAAATGGTTGATTTTACTTTTAATATCTCGAATGAAATTTGGAGCATACCTTGCTAGTCAAGTGAATTTTTCTTCATAAGCAGCCACTGAGTCATCCTCCTGCCTCAATTCTAAGAATTGTTTTTCCATCCTAAGTCGAACCAACTTAGGAAAATATTTCTCAAGAAACATACCTTTGAATTCATCCCAATTGAGAGCATCAATCTCTTCACTATCCCTAATATTTTTCACCATTGACCACCACTGATAAGATTCACCTTCAAAATAGTAAACAACAAGACTAGCCTTTTGATGTTATGAAAAACCCATGACATCAAAAATCTTCTCTAGTTATTTAATCCACCCTTCAGCAAGAACATGGTCAGACGATCCTCTGAATGATGGGGGATGTTGCCTCATGAAATTTTCCACTATTGACATGTTCCTATGTGGTTGATCTGGATGATCTCATGCATGGATACCAGCATCATTTATAGCTTGAGTCAACTGTTCCATCACTGTAACAAACTATTCAGTTCCGATTCTGATCATATCAGGTTTCTGATTTGGAAGGTTTTCTTCCTCCTGATGTCATCCCAACATAGCTGCCCTGTTTCCTCTGTGGAAAACCATTCTGAACACAGAAATATCTTAGGCGAAGCAACACTGTAATCTGTAAATGCTATATCATTTCAATATTACCAAAAATTAATTTATGGACATTTATTTAACAATACCCTAACTCCTAAATTTATCTAAACCGACCTCTAATACCAACTATAAGGAATCGGCCTTAAACATTACATAATATTGAATTAAATGAATAATTCACATTGAAGATCTTTTCAGGTTTAGAGTTTTAGATAATTAGGACATAACTATTACATATCAAAAGATTACAAGGTAGACACTTCTACACAATCTCCATTTTTTCCATAAAATAAAAACTCTTGAAAAAAGGAGTCATGTCTAGTTCCATGTGTTGTACCTCTCGTACCCCTCGTGGTTTAATTTTCATGATCACAATCACTTTCATATTTTACTAATCTTGTTTTCAAGTATTTTTGTTGATAGGCATGATTTTAGGTGCCAAGGAATTGGGCCAAGAAGGCCAAGAAAGCAACAAGGCAAAGTGGACTGAAATTCAGTCCACCGGCCAACCGATGGAAGAGCACCGGCCAGCCGATGGAGGCCTGGACAAAAGGTATCCTTCTGTCCAGACCACCGGCCAACCGGTGTCACACCAGCGGCCAGCCGGTGGCACCCAGAAAGAAGAGGTTGCTACTGCCTCCTCACCGGCCAACCGGTGGCCTCAGCACCGGCCAGCCGGTGGCACCCAGCCAGCACAGTGGTTGCTACTGCCTCAGCACCGGCCAACCGGTGGCCTCAGCACCGGCCAACCGGTGGCCTCAGCACCGGCCAGCCGGTGGCGCCTGAACCCGAAGCCCTCTCTATCTTGCAATCACCAGCCAACCGGTGGCTCTGCACTGGTCAGCCGGTGGATCCAGTCAAACTAGCCGTTGGGCCTTTGACCAGGCTGGTCCACTTGCCTCCCAACGGCTCCGAAATCCTCTCCAACGGCTCCAAAGGCCTCCAACGGCCATATGAGGGTTCCCCCTCTATAAATAAAGGCCTAGGAAGCCCCGAAAACTTAAGTAAGCCATACGGAAGCCAACAGACACATTTTTGATCATTTGGCGAACCTCCGGCGGATTCTTCCAAGGGAACCCCACTTGCTCCAATCAATTTCCATATCCAAGGAGCACCATCAAAGAAGCTTGGGAGCGCCCTTCATCAGCTCCATCAATCCATTGGCGCCCAAGGATTCTCCCAATACGGTTTTTCATTGTTTATCATTTTGAGCTTCATTTTGGGTTTGTGCCTACAAACCCCATCTCTTTCTCATCTCCCTTTCTTTGGGTTCTCACACCACCTTCAAGGTGTGAAGAGGTTGGTCAAGCCTTACCTTGTAAAAGGATTGAGACAAAGGTGAGCTAGCCTTCACCTGTAAGAAGGCTAGTGGGTTCTTGCTCAACCATTGAAAGCAAGTGGGTTCTTGCATAACCATATAAAAGCAAGCTGTAATAGGTTCTAGACTACCTGTAAAGTCTAGTGGGTTTCTTGCTAAATCCATTGAAAAGCAAGCGGTAGTAAATCTCTCAACGTTTGAGTTGGGAGCGGAGACGTAGGCCGGGTTTTAGGCCGAACTCCATTACCAAGTTTTGTGTTTTGCCTCTTTTATTTCCGCTGCACTTTCAACTTTGATTTTAAATTGTTAATCTTTTTAAAAGGCAATTCACCCCCCCTCTTGCCATCACTTCCTTCTTTCTCCGCCAAACAATTGGTATCAAAGGAAAAATTTGAGTAACCCCCTAACCAGTTTCAAATTTAAGATCCATTGTGATGGCATCAACCTCTTTCGCCCCCGAAGGCTATTCTTTGGGTCGTGCTCCATTTTTTGATGGAACCGACTATAATTATTGGAAAACCCGCATGACCACTTTTCTTAGAAGCATAGGATATCCAATTTATAAAATTTTCATGCAAGGTTACACTCTCTCTTCCCCCGATGAATCCAAATGGACCCAAGCCGATATTAGAAATTTCGAGCTTGATGGCAAAGCCATGAACGCTCTTCATTGCGACCTTGATCGTAATGAGTTCAATCGAGTTTCCACATGTACCTCCTCACATGAAATCTGGAAACTTTTGGAGGTTACCCATGAGGGGACCAACAAAGTTTAGGATACTCGGTTGGACATGTATCGACAAGATTTTGAAAGTTTTACCATGCATCCATCTGAATCTATTTCTGAAATGTTTACTCGTTTTACTGACGTTTGCAATGGTAGAAAATCTCTTGGAGATAATATTTCTGCAGAAACGATGGTCAAGAAGATCCTTTGGATCTTATCAAGCACATGGGCACCGAAAGTCAGGAAAATATAAGAAGCAAAGGACATCAAAAACATGCCGGTCGAAGAGCTCATCGGATCCCTCATGACTTATGAGATTACCATGAGGATGCAAGCTGAAAAGGAAGGCAAACCGATCAAAACTCCAAAGAACATCGCCTTCAAGGTACAAAAAGAAGAAAGCTCCTCCTCCTCATCTTCTTCCTCTTCAAGCGGCGATTCCGAAATGGAGAACCTTGCCCGCAAGATGCACAAATTCATGAAGAAGCACAAAAAGAAGAAATCCCGCAAGGCTCAATCCAACGAAAAATCCGAGCCCAAGGTAACATGCTATGGGTGTGGCGAGAAAGGCCATTACAAGCCCGATTTCCCACTCAACAAGAAAAAGGCCAAACAAAAGGAGAAGAAGAAGGCTTTCAAGGCCACATGGAGTGATAGATCCACTTCCGACTCCACCTCCTCCTCAAGCGACAACGGTAACAAATGCCTAATGGCATTCCATGAGGTAACATCTTCCGACTCCTCATCCTCTTGTTCTTCAAATTCAAATTCTTTAAATCATTTATCCTATGAGGATCTCTAACACGCTAGAGATCAATTGGAGGAAGGTTTTCACGAACTTTCTTCCAAATTTGTTTCTTTAAAAAAGAATTTCAAAAAACTCTCTTTCGAAAAAGAACAACTTCTCAAAGAGAAGGAAGAGTTGTCTATCAAAATCCAAAACCTTCCCGATATTGATTCCATGGAATCAACTATCAAAGATCTAAGGGAATCTCTAGCCAAGTTCACCCAAGGTGAACAAAATTTGACCAAACTCCTTAGTTCCCAACGCATCTCTAGAACCACCGAAGGGCTTGGCTATTCCAAGCAAGCTTCCTCTTCCCATGTTCCAACTGTTTTTGTAAGGGGGAGCTCCCAATTTAAATTCTGTAATTATTGCAAAAAACCCGGGCACTTAATCTATGAGTGCAATTGTAAAAATGCCCGGTATGGCCACCCCAAAACTATTTTCTTAAATGATGAATTTTATAGGAGAAGACCCGCCACTAGACAAGTATGGATTGAAAAATCCCTCTTAGCGAGTCTCACCGGGCCAAAATTTGTCTCGGTTTCAAAAACCTCTCCCCGGTAATTTGTTGTTTTTATTTAGGGGGAGTTAAGATCATTTAATCCCTTTTGATTTCAATTTCAAAATTTTCGATTCAAACTTTCAATTTCAACACTTGGTATCAAATTTTTTAATTCCAAACTGTTATTCAAATTTTCACTCAAAACATTCAATTCAAATTATTTTGATTCAAAACTTTCAATTCAAAATTCTTTTGATTCAAAACTTTCAATTCAAAATTCTCAATTCAATTTTCGATGAAAACTTTCAATTTCAACACTTGGTATCAAATTTTTTAATTCCAAACTGTTATTCCATTTTTCATTTCAAAACTTTCATTTCAAATTTTTGATTCAAAACTTTCAATTCAATTTTCAAAAATTTCAATTGGTTTAAAATCTCCATCTTGTTTTTCAACGTTTCCCTCAATCAAGTTTTATGCCCCGTGCTATTTTGATAATCACAAAGGGGGAGAAAATTCTTGATTGATTGGGGGAGAAATCTTTCTCTCATGCTTTGATTTTATTTTCAATTTATCTTTTAAAGCATGCCTTTCATTTCATTTTTACATTGTTTGTTTTGGTGATTGTGATCATCAAAATAGGGGGAGATTGTTGTACCTCTCGTACCCCTCGTGGTTTAATTTTCATGATCACAATCACTTTCCTATTTTACTAATCTTGTTTTCAAGTATTTTTGTTGATAGGCATGATTTTAGGTGACAAGGAATTGGGCCAAGAAGGCCAAGAAAGAAAAAAGGCAATGTGGACTGAAATTCAGTCCACCGGCCAACCGATGGAAGAGCACCGGCCAGCCGATGGAGGCCTGGACAGAAGGCATCCTTCTGTCCAGACCACCAGCCAACCGGTGTCACACCAGCGGCCAGCCGGTGGCACCCAGCCAGCACAGTGGTTGCTACTGCCTCAGCACCGGCCAACCGGTGGCCTCAGCACCGGCCAGCCGGTGGCGCCTGAACCCGAAGCCCTCTCCATTTTTCAAGCACCGGCCAACCGGTGGCTCTGCACCGGTCAGCCGGTGGATCCAGTCAAACTAGCCGTTGGGCCTTTGACCAGGCTGGTCCACTTGCCTCCCAAAGGCTCCGAAAGCCTCTCCAACGGCTCCAAAGGCCTCCAACGGCCATATGAGGGTTCCCCCTCTATAAATAAAGGCCTAGGAAGCCCCGGAAACTTAAGTAAGCCATACAGAAGCCAAAAGACACATTTTTGATCATTTGGCGAACCTCCGGCGGATTCTTCCAAGGGAACCCCACTTGCTCCAATCAATTTCCATATCCAAGGAGCACCATAAAAGAAGCTTGGGAGCGCCCTTCATCTGCTCCATCAATCCATTGGCGCCCAAGGCTTCTCCCAATATGGTTTTTCATTGTTTATCATTTTGAGCTTTATTTTGGGTTTGTGCCTACAAACCCCATCTCTTTCTCATCTCCCTTTCTTTGGGTTCTCACACCACCTTCATGGTGTGAAGAGGTTGGTCAAGCCTTACCTTGTAAAAGGCTTGAGACAAAGGTGAGCTAGCCTTCACCTGTAAGAAGGCTAGTGGGTTCTTGCTCAACCATTGAAAGCAAGTGGGTTCTTGCATAACCATATAAAAGCAAGCTGTAATAGGTTCTAGACTACCTGTAAAGTCTAGTGGGTTTCTTGCTAAAACCATTGAAAAGCAAGCGGTAGTAAATCTCTCAACGGTTGAGTTGGGAGCGGAGACGTAGGCCGGGTTTTAGGCCGAACTCCGTTATCAAGTTTTGTGTTTTGCCTCCTTTATTTCCGCTGCACTTTCAACTTTGATTTTAAATTGTTAATCTTTTTAAAAGGAAATTCACCCCTCCTCTTTCCATCACTTCCTTCTTTCTCCGCCAAACACCATGTTTTAGACAGCATGACTTTTCCTTGATCCCATCCTTGACCCTATTCATCTTTATGTCCTGTGAAAACATTTCAAAACTTGGGATGAGTATAAAAATATCAGTAAGGTTTATAAAACAAATAATGAAATAATTTGTTGATAAATACATAAAAAACATGAAATATTTTACATACCTCATGAAATCATAAGATTTATGAATTTCACATAGAAATGATAAAACATAAAGGTAACTTGTGGCATCCAAATCATACTTACATTGTAGCTATCACAACTACATAGGGAGTTACTTTGGAATAAACATCATAGAATATTCCCTAAATATCTTATGATAAACATTCACGTTAACCTCCGTCACGTTACCGAATGCATTGTAGAGATATATCAGCCTCACCCGCCCTAGGTTTTTCAGGGAACCACCCATATACATAAATAATTCCCATGAACCATAACATGATCATAACACATAACCTAAGCATAAAGAAAAGATAAAATTTCCACATTGAAAGAAAAAAAATATAATTTCAAGATATTGAAATAATAAATCCATTCTAAAAATCATTTTCAGTACCAAAATACGTAAAAAGAGTATATGCTATTTATTTTTCCTTTTAAAAACATTACAGATTGTTAAGGAAGCCAAAGATCAAATAATACTCACAGTGGTGGAAAGGTCGTTGTCACCGCTAACGTAAAAAAACATTCCTTTTTGTCATTTAGTAAAACGCTTTGTATAAAAAAGATTCCCTTTGAATGAAATGAAAATTAAAAGGTTTTTATAGAGATTA
The DNA here is from genome assembly GCA_963277665.1 of Viscum album. NCBI lineage: Eukaryota > Viridiplantae > Streptophyta > Magnoliopsida > Santalales > Viscaceae > Viscum > Viscum album. Next base: position 220,505,630 of record OY728139.1, read on the forward strand.
TAAAATAAAATCGTGTATTAAAACAAAATATGCCTCAATGAAAGGAGATTGAGACGAAGTCCCATACCCCGTGTCCAACTTGACTCGATCATTCTTTAATCTCATGAATAATAAACTAAAGTTAATTTATACTTGCTTAAGAACCTTTTTCATGTTCAGTATTCCTTTTATATCACTTATTACCATCTTAGAAACATTATGAAATCATTTAAGTTAATAACGTTCGTTTTTTTGATATTTGGTACTTGAGTCAATAAGGAACACCTTATATTTACAAGTTATCCATGTGGTCAATAATCCATTATATACAGAATTATATTCATTATTTAGATATCATATATGTAATATATATACAGTATATAGTTTTATTTTTAATAGTATATAAAATTTAGACGTAAGAAATGAAATGCACCGTTCATGGAGATGGTAAGTCCTACGTACGCATGAACACTACTTTTATTTCTATTTCTTATTTTTATGGAATTAAAGCATAATGATACATAATTATATTATAATTATAGTATAATATCATATATAATATCATTAAATCTATCCTTTATACATCCCACATAAGGCATTAACGAGTCACATCACTATGAGGGGGCGGTAGTCCGCACTTCCTTAAATGAGATTATCATATTTACCCACTATGGAAACCGTAAAGGCATGATATAAATGGAATTTAAAAAAGAATAAAGAAAAAATAACCATAATATATATCATATATAAATACATTTCTATCATAATTATTAACATGATAGGTGGTCGGTGATAATCGAACAATCATCATTTTGTGAGGCGTTAGTTTTCCATCCAGAGAAACATTATGTTCTTCACCCATTAGATGATGGTGTGTGTAAGTGTAGTTCGAATACATCTCATAACAACATCCTAGTATATTGTGGACACTAGTGTTTTTACAAAATAAATAAATAAAAAGCGTTTAGGGGTTGGAGAAGTAAAATAAAAGAAAACAATTTAAGAGAAATCGTTACCTTTAATTTGGGTAACAACCTTTGGTTTGAACCAAATGGACTTATTGAAGATCCTTCTACCTACAGTAAGGTTTCTAGGAGGAAGAGAGGTATTTGGGGATATTAACTGGTCAGAGTTTGGAAGATCCAAATGTCTTGAGAGGTGTGAGGAAATGGTTAGAAGTGGTCTCTTTTTATAAGGGGAGGAGGGGCTCTTTTGAAAAGTATAAAAATATTAGTTTATTATAAACTTATCTTTGATTTCAAAAGGTAAAAAAATCATTAAAGTAAAATATACGATGACTCATATTAGAAATAAAATCATCCAATAAGAATTGGACATGTTTTTTATATTATTTTAATATTTATAATCTTATTTATTTAAATGGTTTATTAATGAGGTAAACACTGCAACATTATTGTGTCATAAATAATTTAATTTATTTGTTGTCTAAAAATTATAAAAAAATACCATTATGTAGGAAAGATTTTTAACTTTATAATGAATATTTATAGTCGAAAAGATAATCTACATAACCCATTATAAAAATTAATTTACTAAAAGGTATTTGTTTTTGCTATTTTTGCCTTTACTCTAAGTTAATTAATCTAAATTGTCATTATCACTTCCAAGTGGCTCAAAGGGGTACCAAAATCGACCCGAAGATGCCCATGGTCGTAAATGACTGAACCAATAAATTTTGGACAAGTGTTAAGGTAATTTTGAATTATTATAATATTCTTTTTACCTTGAATTACCCTATTTACCTTTAACCGTGGTAAATAAAAGCCAAATGTTACTATTCACCAAAAATTATTTTCATCTTATTGAACCCAATTTTACTTACTAATAACATCCATGTATGTCGGATTTTCGGAATTCAATTCACAGAAGTGGTAAAAGTCATTTAAATGAAAAATTCAGTTTTTTAACTACTACTAAGTGGTTTCACTATTTCTAAAAAATTTAATGTTTTTCAGAAAAATACAAAAAATTCAGCCTAAGCATTATTTGATATTCTGAATTCAAAAATGATGTCTATTTTTCCAAATTCAAAATATATAAGTGGCATTAATTCATTTTAAAATTAATTCCCGTTATCAAAACAAATAGCCTGTTTTTAAGAAACAATAACTATCAAAAGATTGATACTTGTTTATGTCCAATTTCAAAGTGAAATTATTTCCAATGACCAAAATTGGATTAAATGGTAAAAATATATTTTAATTTAACTTTAAAACCAATTAAAAAGATAATATAACCATATAAATAAATTACATTTAAAGGAACTTTTGAATTAAATACAATATTTTTCACTATTCATTAAAAAATGAAGCTTATCAGAAAAATTCCAAAAATTTACACAAAGTAAATTTTGATGCCCCCATTATAAAAAATGATTTTATTTGGTCATATAGAATGTATTAAAGTAACCAAAACTATATTTAACAAGGGTTCTCCATTAAAAGGCGATAAATCCGTCTTTTAAAGTAAATTATGCTTAAAATTAGATTCATTCACATTTTTAAGCCTCTAAATTTTATTGGATAAATCTAAATACATTTAACAAACATGTATAATTATATTGTAGTTAGTTTAGTTCATTCCTGCCAATATAATGGCTAGGAGTTAACTACCATTTAAAATAATAATATTATATTATTAGTGCGCAACGTAAAATTTCAAAGAAACCCGTTGTTGCGTATCGGGTACGCTATCGAACATAGCAACCCCTTTAAAGTAAAATAAATTTTTAATTAAAAAATATTAAAAAATATGAAATACACATTATTCTTTATTTACCTGGGATGTTACATGGAATGTATGGGAATTATGAAAATCTATGTCCTTTGGGGAAAGCTTTTGATGAAAATCCACAAGATTTTACATGTAATGGATACACTAATGACGATGAATAAACTACAAATTATATATAAAAGGAATGAGGTATCAGGGAATAATATAAGGAAGCCTAGATAACATATTAATGACAAGGTAGAATAATATATGTGTTTATGTATTAGAATTTAATAATTATAATAAGGATTGTTTGTAAAAGTTCTACAATAATTATTTTCAAAAATATATTAAATCATATTGATGGATAAGGAATGTGAAAATGTAAAATTTTGATTAAAGTGAAATAACCCTTAATATGTTCCATACAACAAGATAATATTGTTGGAATAAATAGTTATTGGATATGAATAAGTAAATTGGATAGAATTTATTAACTTATAAGTAATAAAGAATTTATTGGTAACTTTTTTGTTCGATAATTGATGGAGTTTAGAACATTTTTGGATTTTAAGAATATACCCAATAATCTATGTTTTATTTAAGTAATAAGAATCCTAAATTTTATCAGTAAATTTTTATTGTAGTTATGGTTAATAAATTTATTTAATGACAATACATGATAAAGATATTCACTTGTTTATTATGTGACAAATTTGATCCACTTTATAGTTTTCGGGAATTAATGATAAGTTAATTTTAGAAATTTGGTGACCATCCTACCATGGTTTATTATTTTAATAAATAGTATGGTTCATAAATTTAATCATTTATTGAATGGTTTATGTTTTAATTTAGATGTGTAATTGGATAAAAATTTATTACTTCAGCATATGAAGATTTATCTATACTAGATAACATATGTTATCCATTTTTTTCTAATGATAAAAAATGATAGATAAAATGAATTATCATTATATTTATGGAACGTATGATACATTAGGTATCTAGGAAAACAATTTCAAATTTTTTATTACATTATATGAAGTGTAAATTGATCAAGGAACAACCTATGGATTAGATTTTTCATTTGAAATTGAATGGAATCATGTATGTATATAAAGACATTAAAATTCATCAACTTTTCAAAAAGGATACTGAAATAAAATAGTGACATGTTATCATCTTTTTTGATGATATCAATGTACTTTTTCACACCAATACTATTTATAGTTTTTTATTTTTTAACCTTCTCTTGATCACCCACATTCTTATGATAATTGAACTGTGACATTCTCTATAATTATTTATTCTTTTCACCCATGTCCAAATCCTCACTTGCCAACTATGTTATCTTATATGGAAATATAGTTATGCATTAAATTAGGTAAAATATATGTTTAAAACTTTAAATTTTAATGGAATTTTTATAATTCATTTGTACGATGTGGGTTTATATGAAGGACTTTTGAAATGTTAAAAAATTGGTGATGAAGTTGAATTTTTAGGGTGAAATTCATTTTAAGGGTGTCAAATGTAACACCTATAGATTTTGTAAATATATATATCTAAATTAATTTATTCATATATATATATTACATTACAAGAAAAACAGAGTTTATATTATGTTATATGATACATTGAGTTCATCTATCACTATATGAAATGTCTTGTTTAGATTACATTGCACACAACATGGGTTTTAGCTTGGGTTGCACACAATAGTGAGTTTAAACAAAATGTGAATTTTTAATTAAATATTATTATTTAATATAATATCTACAAATTATCCATTTTAATGGTTGTAATTAGTAGTATTAACAAAATTTTGAAAATATGGTTTTGAATGTTATAGAAAATTAATTCTTTGGTGGTAATTTATTTAAAATTGAAAATATTGGAAATCTTTTTTGAAGAAACAATTTTTTATGAAAAAATGTGTTTCACCTATATAAATTAAACAAATCGATTTTAATGAATTTTTTAAAGAATTTTATATTTTTTATATATAAATAATCCATTTCATATCCATCTTATGCATTTTCTAGACAGTATATAGAAATAAATAAAATTTCATGATTAAAAATTTTATTTTTTCTAAAAGTATCTTTGTCGCCATTATTGGTGGTCTTGTTGTAAAACTATATTATCTAATTTATATAAATCAAATTTAATAAAATATTAGTAAATTTTTAAATGAAAATAAAAAATTATTATTGTGTTATTTTTTGGTATTTTTCTAAGAAGTTTCATTTTTTGAGGAATTTTAAAAAAATTGAAACTTTTAATTGAAAACTTCATTTTAATTTAATATATTAATAAAGGTAAATTATATATTAATTTTATTTTATAGTTAAATTAGTTCACTTATACACCCATTAAACCAATATATTTTATTTTAATCAATTTAATATTACATTTGGACATAAATATATTATAAATGTTTGAATATTTTTTCTTGAAAAACCAATTTTTTCACTATGACTGCAAGATTAATATTAAATTAAAAAATTAAAAATATATGAATGGATTTTGGAAAATTGGATTTTATATTTATAATTATATTAATTTATATTATCTAATAAGCTCAACTTAGTTATTGAACAAAATGAATTGTGAATGTAAAAAAAATTAGTTACTAAAAATACAGTAAAAAAAGTTTACAAAGAGGATAAACTAAAATTATTAGGGAAATATGACATATAAACTTGTAAAAAAACTAATTTATGGGAATATTTAGAATAATAAGCCTCTCTGATTTAGTGATGGTCCATTTTATACCATTGTTACTTATGGAAGACATGGGATTACTTAATTATTTTAAAAAAATACCATGTGAATCCTCCCCCCCACTTATAAAGGTCCACACATCTCCAATCATAGTAACACCTTAAAACACGTTTTTATGGGCCAATACTAGACTATATAACTTACCAACTTCTCTACCCTCATCCTAGAAGTCTTAGTTTATATATAAATATGACCTATGAAGGATTTTAATGCAAACCTAAGGAGGATACATGAAGAAGTAGTAACGTTCATCCACATTCATTTGATTGTTTTATTTATTTCTCCACCACCTTTAATTATTATTATAAAATTATTATATATAAACGAAATTATATTCCATATATTTATATATTTTTAATTTTATGGTAATTCCCAAAACTATCTTTAAATTTATAAAATGGTTTAAGAAATCATCGTTCGTGTGTACATAGGTCTGCTGCCTCGAAAACTGATGCTGTTTGGTTTTTCATTAACAATTCAAAAGTATGGACATAATAATGTTTTAATTTTTTATATATTATATTTTTTATATTAATATTATTTTATAATTATTATATCTCACATAACTTCATGATATTAATTTTCTGGGAATACAATAACATCGCTCGTGTGTACGACGTACTACCATATCGCAAAGCTATGTGATTCATTCATGATTTATGTTGAATGTATTAATGATTTTATTAATAAATATAAGTTATATAAATGACATAAAAACTATTTTATAATAAAAATATATTCTTTATTTTCTTTAGTTAATTCTCTTAGGAAAATGGAAATAATGTTCTTGCGTACATACGACCTACCATCTCTATGAACTATGTATTTCATTTTCAATAAATATATTTTTTGGGATACTCTTAAAATATTTAAAATTAATATAATATATACATATGTTATTTTTATCTTTATGTAAATTATTTAACTATGATCTATATAATATGACAATAAAATCCAAAACAAATAGAGAAATTTTTAATTGAAACATGATAGTGACCTGGGATTGTTAATAAACGGGGAATAAAAGGTCATAAAAAATATGGTATGAGATATATGAATATGGTTATATAATATATATATAATATAATTATAATTATTATATTGGTATTTTGAATGTGTATGCGGGAAGTGAAGACTTATGGTAATCGACTCCCGTCTCACTTTTCTTACTTCTGTGAGGCACATTCCAAATTCCCCACCTATTTCTTTTATATGATGTATATACTTCCCAATAATGTATATTATGATAGATATCCTGAAAAATATTTTGGTTTAAACATTTATTTTATTATCTCTATTTCAATGGGTTTTCAGTTCCAATGTTTACAAATTGATAAAGTATATTTTTGTCTCAATTCTCTTTCATTGAGACATATGTTATGTTATAGAAGATGTGACTGTAATTTCTATTTTAACATGTACAGTATGAAAGAAATATCATTTCATTAGGGAAATTATTTTAATTAAAGATTAATTTATAATATTTCACATTTATTTTCAATGAAATGGATTTTAATAATGTTATATTTTTTAATAATTATTTTCAATGAAATGTTTTTTCATCATGAAATTTATTAAATGATCTTTCAAAATTATTTTCCATCTAAGATGAGATAGACTAATATTACATTTCCTTTACTAGGTATATGACCCAAATATTCCATTATTATTCATTCCCTATATTTTTTATTATTAAAATATGTTTATGAAATTTTTTTCTATTCATAGGGCCATACAATGATAGGGTTCTTATGAAACACACATCTTTTTCACATGATATTTTATGATGTAATGATGACAAAAATATGAAACATACCTATTTTTCCTAGGTTATGACATGATGCAATGTTAATTAAACCCATTTCATTTCATGGGTAATTATATGATCAATTTATTATGATCATGTGGAACACAAATGTACGATTTTCATTATTTGACAGTTATTAAATTATAAAAAGGATGGTGGTTACATTATAACCAATATCGGATGGAAACTATATCTCACTGCAATGTATCAGGTAAATATTTATATATCATGAAATATAAAAGACTCAAATGGGGTATAAAATTGGTTCAGTAAGGGAATTTGTTTCTCTAGGATAGTCTTGGGAGTGAACCTTGGATACTATGGTGGTTTGGCGAGTGAGCCCATTACACATCAAGTAATGGGCTACCATTGGGAATGGTGGTGTGTCCAAAAAGAAGTTGTAGCCACCCATATATTTCTCATATATTTTTTAGAGATTATTAGTAATGATTAATGAAATTATTTTCTATGATTATGTGTATGTCACATTTTTATGTCTTATTCCAAAGTTATTCTATCAAGGTTTATGTTTGATTATCATATGATTCATTTATTATGAACTTCCAATATTTATTCCATGACTCTGGATTATGATATTTGATATGGAGAGTTTGGTTTTCAAATTTTATTCCCATGTTCTAACACATTCATGTTCATGTTATTCTTATATATCCCTTTTTTTACCCTTATTGAGAATATGATATCACCATTTCGTAGGGTTCCTTCTACCATTTTATGATGAAGTATTTTTGGTTGGTCTAGTAAAGGGGATGATATTTATATGTTTCAATAAAGATATTTCACGAATTCATAATATTGTGCACCTAGTCTCCAAATAAAATAAACTATTAGAGTCCACATGTATGTGTTTTTGAAATGTGTTGAATATTGATTTTAAAATATGTAATATCCATGTATAAAAAGCCTTGAATTTATTACATATTATATTAATTTAAAATATAAAAATGAAAAATAAATGAGTAAATTTGTTCTTGTATAATTTAATGATCATGGACATTACATAGGTCACTACCAAGGTTGATTTGAGGTATAATTCATATGAGGTTCTCTAATTTAAATAAGGCAGGACATCCTTGATCCTAGGTTTCAATAAATGCAAATCACCTAGTTTTTCCATGAATTACCCCCATATAATTCTCCGAGACCACATAATTGAGAACCCATTTACTTAAATACCCAATATGGATTTCAATTGTGGTATTATCCACAAAATTACATGGTCTTCATTAAAGGAATCAAGTTTAGTTCTCATAATCCCATACCACTTCACCCATTTTACCCAACTAGGTTCCCATTCACCATATTCTCGAAACTTGTTATCTCTTTACATAGGGCCTTCAATACGGGTCATTAATATTTATGAATACTCATTTATGGTGAAATATATTTTTGAAACATTATTTCTAATTTCATTTTCTTGAGGTAAGATAAATACTTTAAAAACCATGTTGATATATTTTATCCCAAGACAAGCAACTAATAATTCATATCTACCAAAAAAATCTGAAAAATTAGATTATAGGTAGTCAGGAATTGACTTGATAATGATGGTCCCAATCATTAAGTGATTTATAGAACACTTTCTAACCAAATATTATAATCGTAGTGGCTCCACACCAGATCTAAAATATCTAAAACATCTAGTAAACCCACATATTTCCACTTAATGATCCATGATAATTAATGGGCCTCTAATTTAGTGTAATCCTCAATATACCCTCACCTGAATCTTATATCAATTCAAACCAGAATGATTAATTTATACTTATATTTGTTACAAAATTTTTATACTTATATTTCACATAAAAGTCAATTATAAATGTGTTTAAACAATATGGAATCATTACCAGTTCTAGGAATATAAACAAAAAAATCTAATGTCCTAGTTACACAACCAAAAAAAACATCATTGTTCCAATTTTTATGACAAAAAAAAATATTCCATGATATTAGTTTAATTACCCTAATAATAAGATCATTTTTACAAATAATAAAAACATAAAATGAAAATATTTGGTTCTAGAAACATGAGATTATGAATAAGAAAATTGTTCCTTATAGTGTGACCTTAAAAGGTATATGAATGGTCAAAAACCTATGACCTCAAAAGAAAAATATATGGTTTTTTATGTATGACCTTAAAAACAAAGAAAATAAAACATATAAAAAACATAATGTTTACATCTTGTATAATTAAATGGAACTGATATATATGGGTTTATATTCATTATAAAGGGATATATATGTATCCCTTATCAGTGGTGAAATACCAACTCCACAAAACTAATTAATCCCTTATTTGGTACTGCATTCCATACTTCTAATAAATATGGAATTAAGTTAGAGTGTAACCAATCACCAATGTTGAATTTACAGAATCTCCATTACATATATATTTCTACCTCGATTTATGACATCAATAAATCCCTTTCACATAATGGTTAAAATGTATTTTTATTTTGAATTATTTCCCAAATACATTTAATAACTTTAATAGAGTACCAAACAAAGAAATTGGACCCTTTATGGGATAATAAAATCTCAAATACTCTCATCCACATCACTAATTTTGATGTGTTGTTATTTAATTCTTTTGACTTCCTAACATTTGAAATGATATCCTTACCCAAGAATAAATTAGGGGTGTGATTTCATTGGGGAACAACCACAGTAACTCACTTTTTAATTCAAGAACTAATTTTTTTTCTAAAAAAATATTGTCCCTAAAAAAAATTGATTTATTGACATCAAAAATGAAATTAACTTTATAAAATTATATATCTAAAGACATGAAATTTAACTTTTAAATAAACATTCATATTAATTTAGAAAAAATAATTCTTTTATTAAAAATAATTTTTATGGAATGATTTATTATATTTCACATGTTATCATTATTTATTCATCTAACAGTTGTTAATTATTTAATATAAATAACCAATAAATAATATATAATATGATATTTATTTCACTAAATTTTTTTATATGATATGTAAACAATCTTCAATATAAACATATTTTATATAAATTAACAATAGTTAAATATATTTCCAATGGTCATGAAAAAATCACATTTACCATGTTCATTATTATATATGATATTATATCATTCTTTAAAACTCATTCAACCTACTAGTTAATTATGAAAAAATAATTTATATCATAGTTCAAGTAATTTTTCTTTCTTCCAGTATTATGGATGGTGATATAATCTTCAAAGAAATTTACAAGGTCAAATATTTTGATCTAATATTTGTTTATTTAATTATAGTTTATTAAACTTTTTATTTTTATAAATATATTTCATATTTAATATTTCTTAACCTATCAATATTCATTATGTTTTAATAATATTTATTCATGGAATAAAGTGTTGATCATTTTTGTTCAGGGATGTGTGTGAAACACATTACTCAAAATAGTATAAGAATAATAATATAGGGTTTTATATATACATTGAAGAACAAGTTTAAAAAAAATGCATCATAATTAATATACATGTATGATTATGAAGATTACATGAAACCATGAGGAACAATAGTGATGATAATTTTATTGAATGTTATTAAAAGTGATTACTTTAATGAAACAATATCATGGTTTGAGGACTATTACATAATAGTTTGAAAATATTATTATATATTAAATATAAAACATAATGATAGATATATTGAAACATAATTATTAAATATTTACTTGGTGTTGTTTATTGTTCCATGCTTAATGTTTTTCCAAAACATCATCATAATAAAAATTTATTAAGATTTTGAAGATTTTATATCTCCACTAAATGTAGAATCATTGATATATATTTGGGGAGATATTTTGTGCATTTTAATCAATTTGAAAGGGATCTTTTTGTGGTGTTTTTCTACTACAAAATAACGAGAATACAAGCAAAGATAAAAGATATATAAAGTAATATTAATAATTATAAAATGAACATGTTTCAAATTAAGGAGTAAAAATCAATACAATGAACAATGGACTTGAGATGGATTATTGAGGAATATGAAAATAATTCTTGTAAATTAGATTATGTGTTTTACTTTTCTATTCCATGTTTATCATGAATATATCATTGTTTATTATGAAAAAATTATGGTGAAATTATAATATTCAATTTTTTTGTATTAAGATAATTAAATATATTTTTTATTTTTAATTAAATATATGTTTCATTCTTGAATTTATTCATTTTCCTAAACTTTTATTCTCTTAAAAATAACACAATAATTGCTTGTAGATAAAGAAATTTCAATTAAAATAATGGACCAATTACATGGATTAGTTTTTTACCGAGGAATTATTTTTAATATGATATATTTATATATTTAAATTTATTACATAATTATTAAATAAATCAAGTTACATGACTATAATAAATTAAGAATTGTTTTTTTAGGAAATAAAAAATAGATCCAGGACATGTTTAGACACATTTTTTATAATGTATATTCTACCTAATAAATTCATTTTGATCTATACTAATCAAAGACCCTAATTTTTTTAATTCTGGATATTATTTTATATTTAGAGTTCAATAAATAAATATTAATTGAAATCATTATTATCGAATTTCTTATCATTGAAATCAAAAATTTTCCTAGGGATAACATGTCTTAGTAGGATTGACCATGGATTGAACATGTACTACACATTAGTATGTAGAAATTATTAAGAGTGTCCATAAAGTATAATCTCTATTATATTAAGGAATTAAAAATCCATTTTAGGTGAACAAACCTCATGAAATATTCTTCATCTCTTAAAAATTAGTTTCTTACTTCTCATTAATAAATCATGTAAATTCATTTTTTTCTATTTTCACATAATAAAAGAAATATCATAATTAATTTAACATATCATAGAATATATATATATATATATATATAAACCTTCATGAATGAATCTTCTGAATCACAATGAAATTTAGTACAACATATTATTTCAAAACCTATTTTAGGTCAGGATATAATCAGATAATAGAAATACAATATGTTTTTATACTCTATTAAATATATGAAATTTTCAATTAAATATCCTTGAAAAATTTTATACATAGTTTTATAATTTTAAAAACCTACCCAGAGTAAACCATATTAATTTTCTTAATAATTATTCAATATCCATCCAATGACCCGAAGGACTTCAATTTTTTTTATTATTAAAAGAGACCCCCTTTTAAGGGAAGAAGAGGAGGGGGGGGGACCCTAACAGACATCATCGACTTAAAACATATAAAAGGAAATGATGGTCGAACAAGACAAACCAAACTGACAAAATGGAGAAACCCCTCCCTAGAAATTGATCGTGAAAAAACTCTCCACCGGTGCAAAGATGAATAACAAGAAAGTGTCCAATGTCAAAACAAAATCCCAATATGATGGAAAATGCTTTACGGTCTCAAACATCCACATCCATAAAGCTCTACAATGATGAAAAACTCACTCTGGAACCGCCTATGGTGCCAAATATACATAGTTGAGTCCGGGTGCACCACCGTACCAACAGACCTCATAGACAATTTCACCATTCAGAGATAATAGAACCAAATATCCTCTAACAATAGATCATCTTGGACCAACCCCGTGATCCTCCACCCCGTCACCACTACCAATGATTCCCGGAAGACAATCCAAGGAGTTCCAGTTCAATTCATCATCACTATGATTGGAAGGCCCAACCCAATTTCGAGAGACCATCTCTAATGAGGGAATATGGGTCTTCATAAAATAGAAATGCCTATCTGGGAATGGATCTACTCTGATCAGAATCGCGGATGCATCCTCATCAGGTTCCAACACAAGCCACATGATGACAAGAATGAAAAGACCATCGACGTTGAACCAGGACAACCCAATACAAATCCAAACAGAGAACTATAGGTCTCAGGTGTAGTAGAAGCTCATGGGTGGATGTGACCACTTGAATTTTTGTCATTAGAAATGGTCAATCCGGGATCAATACGACGATAAATGCCAGACTCCACAAATTGAATCACAGAAATAGAAAAAGAAGAAGAATAGTCTCTGAACCATAAAATAGGATCATCAAAGGTTGATTATAATTAATTTAATTAATTGAAAAGAAGTACCTTTTATGTAATTCTTTATTCGTTGATATTTCTGATCACGTTCCGATGTGATTCGTAATTGCGTCACAGAATACAAGTGTAGACTTCCTCTAGCGGTTATACAGACATGTACCATGTATCTTTGGACATCACCAAAGGAATATCTAGGTTCTAGCATGGAGAATACTTTTCTTTCATTGTCCGCGTTAGAATAACCCGATCCGATGGAAGAGGATCTGTCTCAGTCTTGAGGGCATTCTTAGAAGAAGGATTTCATTCAGCCATGAGATAATTCTCCAGAATTGTTGTGCACAATGATTAAGGAAACTTTTTGGGGGTTGTGAGGATATTTTATAATTGGATTTGAGGTTATAGTGTTATGAAAATAAATAAATGTGTTACACGTTTGTTTTATTTCATTAAATCTTATTGAAAACCCCTACGTCAAATCATTAATTCCTTGACATGCGCACACGCTGATTATAATAAATATCATTTAATAAAATGATATTATTTCCTCAAAATCGCAACTAGAAAAACTGCATGGCGTGTAATAATTAATACATGACGTGTACTAGTTTTTCATTTCCTTTCCAAAATGAAAACTACACGACGTGTACATTCAATGTACATGATGTGTATATCTTGTTTTCATTTTATTCTTCCTCAAACATTAAAATGATTTTGGATTCCATGAATAATTATTAAACCACATACGATAATAATCTTTATTTTACTTGAGACACTTGGATACACTTAGTGTGGGACCCTCTAGGCCTCTTTCTCATTGGCATTAGGCGGGCTTGCCTAAATTCCATGATTATTATCTAGAAACTGGTCAAGGAACCCAAGAGAAATAATTTGATGCTATGTCGATGTGTCACCTCATACGAATGGTTACCATGTAATTTAATCCCTTTTTGTCAATATGTCATCAAGTAGGTTTCATGGTAGTGTCATAAATCTATATTCTTGATCCGTCTTTCTTTGAATTCTAAAAATAAACTCGTCGTGACACCATGGCCATGGAATTTGGGCGACAGGTCTATTTAAATCAAGGGGCCCGGGATATATACTTTCATAAATATGGAAGGGAAAAATACTTCCTCGACTTATCCATTAACAACATTTCATTCAGGACGCACCCAACGTACCCTACTTCCACCAACTATATTTGTGATAGTTTTCGTTAGAAAATCTTAGTGCGTGAGTCTTGACATGAGTTAATGATAATATTATAGTCTAAGGTCCATTACACATGCTCGTAGAAAACAATGTCTGATGACACCAAGACATTCATAATTACAACTAGAGGTTCTGTTCTCATAATCTCCCATCTTGGAGATAACCATGTGAGAACTCCATGAGAGAGAGTCTCATCTTCTTATGAGTACTCTCACATGACGGTCTGTATACTTTGTGTCCTATCACAGTATGCCATCCAAACATAGAACGTTATTTAAGAATAATTTTATAGAATTTTAAGGTTATCATCATAGCGTGGATCTGCCATGACCTTATTAATGCAACAAATATTCCAAGAAATTATTATATTATAGTCATGCAAAATAGTGATCAATATTTAATAAGTGAAAATTCATGTCATAAAAGTATAAATAGTTGGTTCTCAGGAAACCAACTCTAACAAGAACTAATTCATAACTTCTCCAAATTAAAATCTAGTAAGAAATCAGAGATACCAAAGACCTCCACCCTCTGAAGCACTATAGATCTGAATATGAGACGTGCCCAAAATTTTCTAGAAGCAAGCCCTGGTCACGCGGGACAGTTGGATAACTGAGAAACCAAATAAGAAGAAGAGGGAAAATATCCCTGGTCATGCCAGACAACTGAGAGACCATCCCTCTCCTTCACTTGTGTTCGCTAGACGATCCGACCAACCCGAACCAAGAATGGGGCACCCTAAGCCTCATCGCCGTCGGAAGGAGAGAAACCACACTGAGTCAACCACCAAAGCTCCACCGAGAAGAAGAGATTCCAACACATTTTCTTCCTTGTCAGATGAATCGTTCCGAGCTGATCGTTGAACCTCCTCCGAGAAGGGACACCGCCGCACAACAACGATGCCCACACCGAGTCTACACCTCCGCCACCTTGAGGAAATCTCAGCCCGAAGGGGGAAGGAAGATTAAAATGTGAGAAAGCCATAGGTTTCACGTGGAGAGTTCCCAACATCTCTCTGAGGCTCTTGAACCAATAATAATTCTTCAATATATTTTGGTTTTGATAGTGTTGTTCTTAGGTTAGTTGGAATAAAACTAAATTGGAGTGGGGATGAATAATATTTTATAATTTATTTTGAATTAAAAATACCTACCCAATTAATTTCATAATCCACTCTATATAAACTATCCCTCACATTGAGTGCATAAATAATATCATAGAATACATAATACAAAACTCTTTTAAAAGGATTGACTTTAATATGAGATCCCACTCATTTCCACATTTAGGTTGGGCCCTATGAACAATATTATAAGTAAATTAATTTAGATTATAAGAGAGGGGATTTTTTCTTATTTGACTCTAGAATGGATTACAATGTATTATACATAAACATGTACAATATACATCATTGACATCTATATAGGAACATTAAGATTTATATTAGTGTTTATATATGTACGACAAGTCTCCAAGAGTATTCTCTTACTCTTAGTTGTGAAAAATATCTTCTACACAATTCTTTATGATTCAAAATTATTGATAATATAATATTATGGATGGTCTTAATTTCTAGTGAAGATCAATGTAATAACATAATGTCAAACTTCCTCTAAAAAAATTGAGTAATCAAATCACGAATAAGAGAATTCAAGCATAACATGATATTCACCATCACCATTAAGAAGTGAATATATGATTAATACCGCAATCAGCATTCCTCGCAAATGTCTTAACAATTGGTCACCGTATCAGTTGATATTTATATTTTACATTATCCATCTCTTACACATAGTAGTTATTAAATGTGACATATTATCACTATATTCTAATGATTTGGAAAGAAATTTCTTATTCAATTATTCATTTTATATTCACAATAAATATTTAATATTATTTATAATCAAAAAATTTTCATACCTTAATTAATTACCATCTATAAAATATTTTATAGAAGAATATTATCCTTGGTTGTGATGAATATTTTGAAATAGTAATATTTGAATTCTTCATGAAATTAACCATATGATATTCTGATCTTATCATCATTCCAACCATTTTCAAACTCCATTGAATATTCAATTTAATCATGACTATCACTAAAAAGATATGATATTTTCATATTATGATATTAAAAATGAATCATTTAACTTAAATCATTATATTTGAGAATAATTTTTTTATACTTCTCAACTCATAAAGTTATATGAAATTTTATTATGAAATTTATTGACTATAAATTTCATAATGGAAGGAACCCTATGATGTTCAATAATACTTATTCACATACTTTTATTGTCAAGTTAATCATATAATTTCTAATTGGATTGTATGTATTGTTTAATATATATTTAAGTCAATGATATTTTTGAACTATATGATGTTCTATTTATGCCATAAGAACATCATGTTTTTAAAATTTATGACCTCTAAAAACACTTTCAACCCTCTTATTTCATTAAGTGAACACTAATTTAAATATGAAAAACTCAATATAGTCCCTAAAAGAATAATAATATTAAAAATTTAGTTCATGAAATTTCTAAAAAAATGAATTCATCATAATGGGGAACTGTATAAAGTGAAAATGAACTCTATAGAGTATAGAAACACTATAAAGTGACTAGAGTTCATGAAATAACCTAAATTCATATTTTTTGAGTATATAAATACAAAATCATCAATTAAATATACTTAAAATCAACACTTATCCTTCCCAATCTCTTAATATAATATCAGAAACGTTATCTAAACATTGAAATACTTCTTGACCATAGTTGAAAACATATAGTAAAAACTCCAATAACTCTAATAGGTATATAGATATCCAAATTTAGTTATATTTTCAAACATTTTCATCTGTTTCCAAAATAGATCATCTCATAAAATATTCATCAAATCAAATCTTATCTCACATGAGATTTATCTTGAAAAAAAATTTAGGATAATGTGGAATTTTTGAGTGGATCATATCCCTCAATAAGGATAATTATTTGGATATGTAATTTAAATGCTCCAATACTTAATTCATTAAATAACTATTCAATGTTTTTAATATTTTTACTATAATAACATCTCAATTATTTTCTATAGAAATAAGGAATATAAGATCCTTTTCCTCTTCTTTATAAGTTGTTTTTACTATTTTCCCCATTTTACCACACATTACAATTATTTGTGTGTGTGTGTGGGGGGGGGGGGGGGGGGTTCTCCAAATTCTTTTCAAGGGAGAGAGAATGGGTAAAAGGTCATGTTCATCCTGAGTGTTTTAAATTATTATTTTGGAATCTACATGGGGAATATATCTAGATATTTGTCACTAGACTGAGATAAATCTAATCATATATCACAAATGGGATCCTTATATATTAATATGTTTAACTTCATATAAGTGTTCTTATATCTTTAGTATCACACATGTTTTTTACAAAGATAAATAATACTTTTATTTCCATATGAAAACCTTAAATATCAATCAATATTTATCCTCAAATGTTCAATAGTCTCCCTCATAAAAATTATCAATATAAAATCATTTATAACAGTAATATAAGTATCTTATACGATACTCAATGTGAATATTTTCTATTTCTCATTCTGATAATTGACAAATCATCTTTACAAACGACATAATCCTCACAAGGTTGATTTTTCATCATCAAAATAATCATCTAAATTTACACTAGTGAATATTTAAAGATTAATGTGTTCTCCTTCCCTATACACTAATCCAATAATAAATTACCCTATGATATATTTAAGGTCCCTATTTAAATCCATTTAATGTTATTAATTAGAATAACTATGATAAATGTCAGAAAACATAATATCAAACACAATTTTTAGTGTATAATAAGTATTATATAGTAGGATACTAATGATATTCCTAAAATCCTAAAATATTTCACTTTCATCTCTTAATTATTTTGAAAATTTTGATTTAAATTTTGCAAATTTAGACAATAATTTGGAGTCTTCATATTAAAACATCATCAATAATTACTTGGAATATTTGTATTTGGAAAAAATATATCATTTTATTCTTTCTTCAATTTTAATCCCACGACGTATCTCAGATCTATGAGTATAGAAATCTAAAAATGAATCTTTATGTCATATGAAAGGCCGTATATATATATATATCTATTTATGTCATATAATTTTTTACATCAATATATACAATCAAAATAAGATCCCCCACATTTAAATTCTCTATGTAATTGTTTTTTCCACATTACATTTTAGGAATCTCATCTTCATTATAATGTTTTCATGCCTTGAATAGAAGGACCTAGAAGACAAAATTGACCCATATAATGATTCCATTATTTTTTATACAATATTGCCTTCATTTTTTATAAAAAAAATATTAAATCCACTCAATATAAACTTATTCTTCCATCATGCAATTTAAGAAGGATGAATTAACATCTATTTAAAAAATTTATGCTTTCTATAATCTAAAACAATGAGGAACATTCTCATTGTCTTTAACATTGTAAATGGATGAAATGAAGCTTTAAAATTAACCCATTCAACATGAGAATACCCTTGAGAAAATAAATATCCTTTTTCATTTTAGATTATCTCTTCCCATTCAATTTATTTGAGAAGATGAACTGGTCCCTCTAATGACCCATGATTGACGTACATGGACATTACATTTATTTTTCAGAATACATAATACATTACACAAATATTACCCCAATGACCATATTAGTTTAGTGTATTTGGATACTCAAAACATAATCTTATAACTTCATGAAAGATATTCAACATATCCTATAAAGAACTTCCCCTTTTGTTTTACCACCTAAAACCTTTCTTTATATCAATGGTAAAATAAAACATAAAAAGGGTTAGCTCAAATTCTCAGTAATGGTAAACATATAGAACATAAAACAAACACCAAGCACTTTAATGTAAAAACATTAACATAAAGTTTAAATATAAAAATCCTAATTAGTGATATAAATATTGACAGTACGTGAATAATAGATCATAAAAGAATATTAACCATGATTGAGTAGAACAAACATAAAACATGTTATTATGGAAAACTAATAAGCACATAATGTGATTTCTAAAGTAGCCATGGTATTACTTCCAAGACCATCATAGTGGAAAAATTCCATTAATGAACCGGGTTAATTGTCTTTCCAACCATGTATTACTAAACCAAATTTACTTATCATTCCTGTCATGTTTATCTCATGAGATATAAATTATTACCTGATGAATTGGAGGGAGATAAATATCCAACACATCTCATAAATAAATCATTCTTAAATGTTCCAAAAAAACATAAATCATTCATCATAGCATAACCCATGAAATAAAATGGGATTCTTAAATATTACTTCATCATAACATAATACATACAAGATAAAAGGACTTCTTGAAAATTATTCAATTATAAACATGATAAAATAAAAGTAATAATAGTTATTGAAAAATAAACCTATGTTATCTTATATGAGAAATAATTTTGATAAAACCCTTGAACTTAATTCTTGATAAATATATCATTTCTTTTTCAAAAACCTTTTCTTTTATCAAAATTAATTAAAATTTTAAAATAAAATTATTATTTGAAAATAATATTGAAATTATTTAGAAGAATATTCATGGAAATAATGTTTCATGAAATCATAAATGTAGAGACCCAAAGCCTAACGTACATGGACATTACATTACTTTTTCAGAATACTTAATACATAACAAAAACAGACACACAAGAACCCTAATAGTTTAGTGTCTTTGGAAACTCGGAATATAATCTTCTAATCATGGTGAAATATCTTCAACATATCCCATAAGGATCTTCCCCTTTTTGATTTCATACCTAAAACCTTTCTTTAAATCCTAGGTAAAATAAAACATTTAAACGGTGAGCTCAAATTCTCAGTAAGGTTAAGCATGGAGAAAATAAAACTAATCATATACATTTGAACTTGAAAAAAACATGATCATAATGTTTAAACATCAAAATATTAAGGAATGACATAAAAAAAGGAAGTACGTAAGGCATAGATCATAAATAAACATTAATCATGATAAAATAGCATGAAAAAAAAACATGTAATTTTTGAAACCATTAAGCAAATGTTATGATTTCCATAGTAGCCAAGGAATTGCTGCCAAGACCATCTTAGTGGACAAAGTCCCTTTGTTAATTGAGTTCACTCCTCGTTCCACTCCTGTATCACTGAACCAGATTAACTTTCTATTCCAACCATGTCTATCTAATTATATATAAACCTTTACCCAATGCATTGGAGGGAGATATAGGTCTCAACAATCTCATAATGAAATTATTCTTACGTGTGCCACAACATAAACATAAATCATCCATCACAACCCAAAGAATAAAATGGGTTTCATAAACATCATACCATCATAACATAATCCCTATAAAAGAAATGGATATAATTTCATCATAAGAGAAGTGAAACCATGTAAATAAAAGAGACATTATATTTGAAACATAAACATATGAAATAACGTCATCTTAGATGGAAAATGGTTTTGATAAAACACTTGAAATGAATTCTTGAGGAAAATATCCTTTCTTCTTAAAAATCATTTTATTTTCACAAAATTCCATGAAATTTTAAAAGAAAAGGATTTTTTTGAAAATAGTAATGAAATATTTTAGAGTAAGATTTATGTAAATAAGGTGTTATAAAACCGTAAAAATCCGTTCATGCTGTATAAGTTTAAAAAAACATTCTTCTCATACTTTTGCCAGAAATGTCCAAAGGTACCTCGTATGGTAAATAAAAGAAAGATTCCATTACATATCATGTAGTAAAAGTTAAAAATGGGTAAAAATGACTTTAAACATAAATGAAACCATTTTTAGAAAACATGTACATGGATGATAAATATAACCCCAGTAAATACTTACTAATAGACAATCTCAGATAAAAACGAGATTGGAAAAGTTATCCCTTACCTTAGGTCCGATATGCTTGATACGTATCCGAAACTCCTGTATATTGATTTAAATAATGACATTGACTTATTACAGATTCATATTCATTGTTATGATATCATATATGATTCACTTATGGCTTTATATTACCCGTTCTTTTGTAAATTCCATGTTAAGACATCCTTTTGGGTAAAATCGTTTTATTTATCATACGTGTTTGGAAGTGTTTTTCATGATATTATTATTACTTATATCATGATTTAATTACTTAAAGAATGTAAATCATGATTTATATATCATATATATTCATTATATATATATAATAGATAGATAAATAAAATGAAATACACCGTTCATGGAGACGGTAGATCGTACATACGCATGAACGCTGTTTTGTTTTTCATATTGACTTGAATGGAAGTAAGTAGATGAAATATATATATAAATAAATACAGTAGATTTATCATGTCATATAATTCATTATTATTCATTATATATACTTTATAATCATTCTTTAGTGGTTATCATGGAGAATGAATCTCATCGCGTCGTGGAGACGGTAATCCGTACATACGCACGTGCGATGATATCGTTCCCATATTTATTGAATGGAATTGGAGTAGATGATATAATATATTAGAATAATTATGATGTTATAATAAATATACATAGTTATTCTTTACACCATTATACCCATACAAGTAAGGTGGTGGTGGAAAAACAGATTACACCATGGCGTGGAGACGGTATTCCGTACGTACGCACGCGCCGTGATTTCGTTTTCTGTAGGATGGCTGGAAGATGAAATGGGGTTGTTTCATATTTATAATAACATATCAGTATATTAGAGATACTTATGTTATTACTTTATAATTAAAAAACTAAATAATAATAAGTTAAAGAATAAAGAAACTTGAAAGAATCGGTAGAAGAGATTACCTCTTCTTCGACGCACCTCTTTTAAACTTCTTCTTAGGGCACTAGAGTTGGCCTTTTGAGAAGACTAGAACCTCTATGATATAACTATAGAGGTTTATAAGAGTAATTGGAAGGGGTTAGAAGATCTTCAAGGCTCAAAATGGTGTGAAGAGAAGAGGGAAGGGGTTCCCTTTTTATAAGGCAGGAGAGGGTCACCTTTGGAAAAACATAAAATATTATTTTATAATAAAGTCATATTCGATTTATAATAGCTTTAAATTGATTTATTTTGAATCTAAAGTGGGTATGGATCTAAATAATCTCAACAAATAGGTTTTAGACACGTTTAGGTTACTATTTTAACCTTATCATTTAGATTTAACTCTAAGTTAAATAATTTAACCTTTACCGTGTCTTCTTGTTTTCTTACACTATATGGTTAATATAATTACTATAACAAGCCAAAAGAACCCAAAGTGGTTCATTATTAATATATTTAACCTTATCTAAGTCATTTGGCTGAACCTTAGATTTTTAGTAATATGATAACAATTAATAATATAATAATTGTTTTAAAAACTATTTTATGTCAATTTTGACACTATTTGGTAATTGATTTTTGTGGAAATTATAACAACATGATTAGTTCGAAAACAGTCAATTTAATCAATAATAACATGTATTATTAACCTATAAAATTAGTGTAATTTATAAAAAGCCTCAAATTACATTTATTTGGGTATTTATAATATTAATTATGTTAATATTACATTAATAAGGTAATTACTGTATCATCATTGTGTTATAAATAAATTAACTTATTCAATGTCTAAAAATTATAAATAAAAAACTATTATGTAGGAAGTCATTTTATCTTTCTAATTAATATTTATAGTCGAATTTATCTCATGTATAACCCTATATTAATATTTTTTTGGTTATTAAACATTGATATTAACTATTTTAACTCTTCTTTAAATAAAATAATAATAAATGTCCAAATCTATTCTAGGTGGACCTAAATGGTCATATTTTATTACTAATGTTGTTTTGGGTCAATTTAAACTTTTCTAATAAAATTATGATATTTGTTAGGGTAATAATAATATCATTTTTACCCTTAATTACCCCATTGACTTTTAACCGTGGTAAAAAAAAGTAAAAAGTTACTATTCATAAAAAATTATTTTCAGCTTATTGAACCACATTTTACTCCTTGATATTAACCGTGTCTCTTGGAGTTTCTAAATTCCACTCACAGAAGCGGTAAAATTATGTTTTATGTAAATTTTCAAATTCTCCTAGGAGGTGGGTAAAAGACGGTGAAAAGTTGAATAAAATTTTTATATATCTAAAATTATTATAAAATGACTCAAATGAATTACATTGAATATATATTGGTATTATGTATCAATTTTGACAAAAATTAAATTTAAATAAAATAAATAATTATTTAAATAAAAAGTCGGTTTTTAAATAGTAACGTAGTGTTTTCACTATTCATCAAAAATTGAAAGTTTTCAGAAAAATACCAAAAATTCACCCTTGGATAATTTCGATATTCCGAATCCAGAATTGAAGTCCATTTTGAAAGATAAAATTTATAAAAGTTCAAAAAGTGGGTATTACTATTCATAATGGCTAGTTCATAATAATATTATAATAATATCTCGTTTAGTGAAAATCTGTATTGCGTACTACACACGCTATCGAAGAAGGTCTTGATTGTGTGTAATGAAAACCAAGTCAGGGCTATGTGTAGTGAAAGCCCAATTTGGTGTTGTGTATAATATAATAAAAACTTATATCATTTATAAATTAAACAAAATCTATACTTAATATTGTGTAGAATAATTTTCACAAAACGAACTTGAATTTGTGTGTAACACGAGCCAAGAATAATGTTACGTATACTGCAAGCTAATACGGTGTTGCATATAGTACAAGCTAATCTTTGTGTAGTGTATAATAGAATACGTCAAAGAAATTAAAAATAATATATGTCATAAAATCTCGGGGTGTTACAATAAAAATACATTCATGCTATAAAATTTTAAAAAAACATTCCCCTCGTACTTTTGTTGGAGAAGTAAAAAAGTAACCCATTTGGTAAACGAAAGAAATATTCCTTCCAAACCATGTAGTAAAAATAAAAAAGGGGTATTAATGACATTAAACATACATAGAAGTATATTAAGCATTTTTTCAAAACATTTTTACAAAAAATGGACATGGATGATAAATATACCCCAATAAATACTTACGAATAAAAAATATCGAATAATAATAACATTGGAAAATTGTCCCTTACATTAAATCTGTTATCATTTGTATGTATCAAAAACTCATATATAGTGGGTTTAAACAAATTATAAAATTGTAACAGAACCATAATAATATTAATGAAATCATATATGATTCACTTATGACTTTATATTACCCGTTCATTTATCAATTCTATGTTAAAAAAACTTTTTGGGTAATAATCATTTTATTTATCATACATTTTTGACATGTTATTATTGATATTATATCATGATTTAAGTACTTCAATAATGTAAAAAATGATTTATATCTCTTATATATTTAGTATATAATTATTTATAATATATATATAAATGAAATGGAAGACATCGTTAATGGAGACGGTAGGTCGTACATATGCATGAACGCTGCATTCATTTCTTTTCCAAATTAAAGGAATGAAAACTAAATGATAAATAGGTATATTATAATTCCAATTTAATATATATGTTATATATGTTAAAAATATCATTAATTCGATCCTTTATATGTTCCGTGTAGGGTATGAATGAGTCATATCACTTTGAGGGGGCGGTAGTTCGCACTTCCTCAAATGAAATTATCATATTTACACATTATGGAAAGCATAATGGTATGTTTTAAATAAAAAATACAGAAGAACAGAGACATTATAAATATAATATATATCATATATAAATATATTTCAATCATAATGGCCACCGTGAGAGGTGTTAGGATAAAATTGAACAATCATCATTTCATGAGAAAAATTGTTCCCCATACATAAAAATAGTATACTCGTAACCATTAGATGGAGGCATGTGTAAGTGTAGTTATAATACTTATAATAAAAACATAATTGTATATTGTGGATACTAGTGTTTTTATATAATCAAACAAAAAATAGATCATATGGATTTGAGATGGAAAAATAAAATAAAAGAACTTGTGACGAGATGTTGCTTAAAAATTGAGTATCTTATTTTGATTTGAGACAGAAGGATTTATTGAGTTCTCTTCAATGCAAGGTAAGGATTCTAAAAGGAAGGGAGGAATTTTGGGAGCTAATTTTGGAAGAATTTTGATTATCTAGGGGGCTTTAGAGGTGTGTGTAATGTGGGTAGTGCTGGTGTCCATTTATATGAGGGAGGAGGGGCACCTTAGGAATTCCTTAAAATATTAATTTATTATAAATTAAATTTCTATTAAAAATGGTATAATACTCATTTAATTTAAATATATGATGATTTTGGTTCTAATAACCACTATCCAATTATTTTTTAAACAAGTTTTTAATATTGTTTTATTCTTATCTTTTTGGTTTAACCCTAATTTTACCCTTTTCAATCTTATAGTGACATCATGTTATTTACTCATTTTGGGTTATAGTAATGTAACATATCATGCCAAACAACCCACAAAAAGAAATTTATAAAATATTTGGGCTTTTATTAATTTTTTTTCCAAATCATAGATTTTTAGGAATTTAATATCATTTAATAAACTATTTTATGTTTTACGTTATGAATTATGTCAATTTCAGACACTATTCATACTTGACTTTTTTAAAAATTCTTAACAACGTAAATACTTTAAAAAAGAGGAATTAACTCTTATATAATATGTCAATATAATATATAAAAATAGTGGATGGAATCAAAATATTCAAATTACATTTATTTCTATATTTATAATATCATTTATTTGAATCCATTATTAATGAATCAACCATTGTATGAACATTGTGTCATAATTAAATTTCTTTATTTAATGTCAAAAAATTATAAATAAAATACCATGATTTAGGAAATAATATTATATTTATAATTAATATTTATAGTCAAATATATCACCTATATTACCCCATATAAAAAATGTTTTATTAAAAGATACATGTTTATGTTATATTTTTCTTTATAGTAAATGAATTCTTACAAAATGTCATTTTCACATCCAAGTGGATTCCTAGGGTTCCAAAATCGACCCAAAGATACCCGTGGTAAAAAATATATCATAAAATATGATTAGGACACGTTTTAGGGTAGTTTTATATTAATAATGTACTATTTTTTACCCTTATTTACCATATTTACCCTTTAACCATGGTAAAAAAATAACTACTGAAGTTACTATTCATAATGTTAAAAAATAAAAGGTACCTATTAAAAAAACATGGACCCTTTAATTAAAAATACAAAATCATTTTTCCAAATTTAAAACACAGATGTTGCAGTAATTAATTTAAAATTAACTCGTGTTGTCAAAACCCAAAAACAGGTTCTTAAGAAATAATAACTATCAAAAGTTTGACATATGATTATGTCCAACTTCAATGGGAAATTACTTCCAATGACAAAAATTTGATTAAATTAAAAAAAACAAAATCCAATTACACTTTAAAAACAATTAAAAAGATAATCTAACTATATAAATAAATTAGATGAAAAGAAAATTTTGAATTAAAATGTAGTATTTTCACTATTCATTAAAAATAAATATGATCAGAAAAAATACCAAAAAAACAAAAAAAGTAACTTCTTATTTCCCTCTTCCAAAGATATTTTTATCTTATAAAATTGAAGATTTAAAATTGTTAAAAAATATATTTAAAATTGGTGCGCCATCAAAAGGTATCAAAATTTTATTTTTTTAAAAATACTTCTTTTATTTGAAAAAATGAAGCAGTTCTTATATAATTTATATAAAATAAATAAGTTGAATGTTAATTTTATATAAAATTTAAAATGAGGTTAATAATATTCTTAACATCATTTTTATTTCTGATAATAATATTTTAACAATATATCATTGTTTAGTAAAAATCGATATGTCGTACAATGCATGTGATTGTCGAAGGTTCCCCTTGAGTGTAATGCAAGACAAGAATAGTGTTGTGTATACTGCAAGATAATATTTTGTTGTGTATAGAAAAAACATAAATTTTAGTAGCATACAACATAAGACATCAAATAAAATAAAAAGAATCAATCCCATAAAATCTTTGGGTGTTACATTATATCGCCCTTAAAAGAAATTTCACCCTAGAAATTCATCGAGTTTATAAATGGTTTAGTACATGAATGTATATTTCAGGGAAACTCATGTCATAAAAAGGAATACTAAAACATCATTTTAAAAATGGAAAGTTAGAAACATAATGGTTACCCAATGTAACTCATCAATTGGTATCCACATAGAAGAAAATTGATTGGAAGTAAAAACATGTATATGAAAGAGAAATCTAACCATAATGTTCTAATGGATAGAGATAGAGAGTAGTGTATTGAGAAACTTAACCACCATAAAGCCATAAATCTACAAATATTTAAAGGAAAATATGATTCATCAGATAAGAAGGTACTAGGAGAACATTTTTGGTTTCAAGATCTTTTTCATAAAGATGATGAATTTTTTTCATGAGGAGAAATACTTACTTGATTTCAATTATATATCACCGTTGGTCGTTCCGAGAAAAATTTCCACTTCATCTATTATTTAAATAAATTAATTTGAATTTATAATTCTTGAAGTTCTATCATATTATGCGATATAATGATAGTTTATTCCATCCATCTCAACAAAAGGTTAAAACATGTTATCAATTATGTATACCTCCACCTATACAAAGATAATACATTAATCTAAAAAACATCAATTGGAATATAACATATACTATCCATAAATGGATAATATTAAAATCCTTCTAAAAACTAAAAATATAAAACATTAGAAGGAGGTGAACTAAATCAACTTAACATTTGTCTCTCATATCTCATTTGGCATTTATTGGTTGTCACGTTACAATCATGTGAATACCTTAATAATGCATTCTCTTGAAAAATGATAATAACATGAAATACCATATAACCTTAGTGAAAAAATTCATTCTATCAAAATTTACTCTTTCCACACACAAAAATAAAAAACATTCTATATACTCAAAAAATAATATCACATTATCATTCTATTAGTCATGAGCTAATTTATACTATCATACATCTCATTATAGCCTTATCACTTCATTATTTTCATATCATGTTCTTTTAAAAAATATTTCATTCAGTTTTCATGGTTATTGATACCATATAATTATGGAAATCCACAATAGACCAATACATAGATATTCTAATATTCTATAATGCTATAAATTAGATTCCACAAAACTATTATGGAATCCCATTACATAAACAATTAATCATTCCACCACTTTGTTTTCTTACTCAACAACACCAATATTGATCACATGTGACTTCCGTTTTCCATTTTCTATAAGAGGTTGGTGACATCGATCATAATTAACCCTTGGATTAAGGAATTTGTTAGCATAATGCTCCATTTCCATACACTTGTATAATTTATGTGTTGGTGGTGTTTTCTCTGTAGTATTTTATCTATTCATATCATAAGCAACATTTTTACCATTACTTCGGCACTCAATTGGTCGATGAACTTTTTTTCCACACTTGAAAGATTTTCTAGTCCCTTTAATACAATATCGACCATGATTCATTCCACACATTGAGCATATGAAAACATTCATCTTCTTTTCACCATTGTACTTAGATTTTCCCTTGAAATCCATCTTTTATTTCTTGTAAAAACCCTGAGATTAATATGTAACAATAACTTCATGTTCTACATTGACAGCACAAATCACAATCTCTTCATATCAACTGAAGTCTCTTATAGCTAATTACCTTCAATGACATGGTTTTAATCCACTGAATAATCAATCAACTTTACATTCAGGTTGGATAATAAATCCATAAGAAAACCTTAGAAGTCTTGTAAAATTCACATCGTATATACCAAAAGAATCTTCAACCTTTTTCTTAAGCTCAAGGAACTCCTTTTATGTCTTTTTTCGAAGAATACAATGGAATTACATATTTAAAAATATTTTCATGAACTCATCCCATTCCATGGATTCAATTTCATCTTGATACCTTGTATTCTTAATTAGAGTCTACCAGTACTCTGCTTCACCTTCTAAATGATAGGAAACCAAAGTTACTTTTTCATGTTCTAAATATAGAATGATATAAAATATATTTTCAATTTTAATGATCCATTATTCAACAACAAGTGGATCAGAAGAACCACTGAAAGAAGGTGGACGTTGCCTCATGAAGGACTCAATAGAATATTGTTCCCTTATCTTATCATTTGGAATTCCATAATTATTCATATCTTGTGTAATCATATTAATAATATTGTTCATTCCATACCCTATAACGTTTTTTTCGAACAAGGAAAATAATTTCATTTCATAGTGCATTGATCATTAACACAGTTCCTTTGGGTTTCAACCATTGTCTTAAAACCCAAAAAGAATAGCGTGAGAGTCAAAAATCTTACTAAGAAAATAACATAATAAAGGGGAATTACTATCAATATCGAACATCTTAGGTTTAATCCTAATTTATTCATGAAAATTTCAATAATTTTAGGACTGTGAGATATAGTTATACATAACCTTAGGGACATACCTACACATACCTTAGAAATATCTCTAGGTATATCACTAATGTTTTCACATCCATGTTTCCTAAGGATAACTAAACATTTTATCTGATAAAAAATATAATGAACCAAGGTTGAAGTACATGGTCATTACATTTATTTTTCTTAATAATTAATAAATTAAACAAATATATTCCCAATGACCATATTAGATTATTGCTTTTGCAAACTCAGAACACAATCTTCTAACTCTGGGAAAGAACTTCAACATCTCCCATTAAGATATTAAAATTTTGTTTCCCTACCTAAAACCTTTATTTATATCCTAGGGAAATGAAAACATAATAAGGGTGAGCTCAAATGATCAGTAAATATAAGCATGGAGGACATAAAACAAACTATAAACATTTGAACGTAAAAACATGAATGTAGTGTTAAAACATCAAAATAGTGTGTCATTAAATAACTCTTGGTAGTACATAAGGAATAGATCATAAAGTAACATTAACCATGATAGAATATCATGGAAATGAAACATGTAATTGTGGAAAAATAATAATCACATAATATGATTTGCATAGTAGCAAAGGAATTGCATCCAAGCCCATCACAATGTACAAAGTCCATTACTGAACTGATTTACTTGTTGTTCCAACCATTTATTACTGAACCATATTTACTTTCCATTCTAGTCATGTATATCTTATGAGATATAAATCTTTACCCAAATAATTGGATGGAGATATAGGTCCCACCCATGTCATAATGTAATCATTCTTACATGTGTCACAAAAACATAAATCATTCATCATAGAATAACCCAAGAAATAAAATGTGATTCTTAAACATAATTTCATCATAACATAATCCATATAAGTAAAATTTAATTCATAAAAATAATTCCATCATAAAAAAATAAAATAAAATAAATAATAGGGATATAAACATAACCTTATGTAATCATAAATGGAAACTAATTTTGATAAAACACATGAAAGTAATTCCTATTGAAAATAACCTTTATTTTAAATTTTTTTTCTTTTCCCAAATTGTAATTAAATTTGAAAGTAAAATAATTTATCTAAAAATAATCTTGAAATTATGTATAGGAATATTGATTGATATAAGTTGTAATTAATTTATAAAAATCCATTCATGCTGTATATGTTAAAAAAACATTCCCTCGTACTTTTTTCAGAGAAGTCAACCCGTATGGTAAACAAAAGAAAGATTCCTTCCAAACCATGTAGTAAAAAAATGGGTAAAAATGACTATAAAAATACATAGATGAAAAGAAAAAATTTTATTATTTTTTTAGAAAAATAGACATGGCTGATAAATATACCCCAATAAATACTTATGAATAAACAATCTTGAATAATAATGAGACTAAAAAATTATACCTTACCTTCGGTCTGATATCCTTTGTATGTGTAAAAAATTCATGTATAGTGGGTTTGAACATATTAATAACTTGTAATATATCCATAATAATATTTATAACATCATATATGATTCAGTTATGAATTTATATTACCCATCCATTTACCAATTCTCTGTTAAAGCAACATTTTGGGTAATAATCATTTTATTTAGCGTACATATTTTGACTTCTTATTCTTAATATTATATCATGATTTACTTTCTAAATTAAAGTAAAACATGATTTAAATATCTTATATATTCCGTATAAAATTATATATTATATTTTGATAAATGAAATGGACAACACCGTTTATGGATATGGTAGGCCATACGTATGCATAAACACAACTTTAATTTCTCTTCCATATTAATGTAATGATAACTAAATGATTTATAGGTATATTATAATTAAAGTATAATATATATGTTATATATGTAACATAAGTTCATTAATTTCATCATTTACATGTTCCATGTATGTTATGAATGATTCATATCACTTTAAGGGTGCAGTAGTCCACACTTCCTCAAATTAAATTATCATATTTACACATTATAAAAATCTTAAAGGTATGTTGTAAATTAAAAATAAATATAAATAGAGAAAATATAAATACAATATATATCATATATAAATACAGTTTCATCTTAATGTCCACCATTAGTGGTGGTAGGAGAAATTGAACAATCATCATTTTCTGAGGCAGTAGTTCGCTGTACACAAAAACAGTATGTTTGTTCCATTAGAATATGGTGGGTGTAATTGTAGTTAGAATCATTATCACGAAAACATACTATTATATTGAGGATACTATTTTTTTATTTAATCAAATAATAAAGATGATCATAGAGAGTGGAGAAGGAGAAATAATAGGAAAGAACATGAGAGAATATGGTACCTCTAAATCAGGTAACTTCTTTTGATTTGGGCCAAAAGGTTTTCTCAAATTTCCATATTCCCAAGGTAAGGATTCAACCAGTAGTGGAGGGGTGTAGAAAGATTATTTGGGAAGAATTTGGAATAGACAAGGGGCTTGATAGGTTCTTGTTATGTTCCTAGAAGAGGTGGCCTTTTTTAAGATGGAGGAGGGTCACTTTACAAATGTCTTAAAATATTAATTTAATATAAATTAAATATTGATTAAAAATGGTCCAAAACACATTTGATTCAAATATAAGATGATTTGGTTTCGAATACCCATCATCCAATTATTTTTAAACAAGTTTTGAATATTGTTTCTATCCTTATCGTTTTGGGTTAACCATTATTTTACCCCTTTTAATCTTACAGTGATACATGTTATTTACACATTATGGATTAATGTAATTTACCCTATCATGTAAAAATACCCAAAAAATTAATTTATTAAATATTTGGTCTTTTATAAAATATTTTATTGAATCTTATATTTTTAGTAATTTAATAAACTATATTATTTTTTATGTTATGAATAATGTCAATTTTGGACACTATTCATACTTGACTTTTTTACAAATTCATAAAAACCCGATTTTCCCATAAAAAGAATTAAATCATATATGATATTTCAATATAGCCCATTAGATTATTTTATGGAATCAAAACAATCATATTAAATTTATTTTATTATTTATATTATCATTTATTTTAATCCATTAATAATAAATCGATCACTGCATCATCATTATGTCACAATTAAAATTATTTATTTAAAGGATAAAAATTATAATTAAAATATCTTGATGTATGAAATAATTTTATCTTTATAATTACAATTTATATTCAAAGTATTTTTATATAACCAAATATATTTTATATTAAAATATACATGTTTGTGTTATATTTCCCTTTACTTGAAATTATTTTTTATAAAATTTCATTTTCATATACAAGTGGATCTATGGGATCAAAAAATAGAATAAAGTATGACTACGTTTGGAAATATCTCATCCAATATGATTAGGACATGTTTTATGGATGTTTTATATTATAAAAAAATTATTTGTTACCCTTATTTACCATATTTACCATTAACCATGGTAAATAAAAATAATCATTGAAGTTATTATTCATAATGTCCAAATATAAAAGGTTCCTATTAACACAATTTGGAAAATCTGATTCGAATTATGCAATCAATTTTTCTAAATTCAAAACACAGAAGTTGCAACAATTAATTTAAAATATACTTATATTTTCGAAACCAAAAAAAGAGTTTTTAAGAAATAATAACGATCAAAAATTTGACATTTGTTTGTGTCCAATTTCAATGGGAAATTAATTATAGTGACCAAATTAGATTAAATTATAAAAATTTAATCCAATTACTCTTTAAAACCAATTAAAAAGATAATCTAACTATATAAATAAATTATATGAAAATGAAACATTGACTTAAAATGTAGTATTTTTCACTATTCATTTAAATATTAATTTTATCAGAAAATAACAAAAATTAAAAAAAGTACATTTTGATGTCCCTATTCTAAGGAATAAGTTTATTTCATAAAATATAATATATAAATGTATTAAAAACTAGATTTAAAATGGGAGTTCCATCAAAATGTGGAAAAACTATATTTTTTGAAAAATATTTCTTTTATCCGAAAAAATAAACTTGTTTTTATATCTTGTATAGAAAATAAATAATATGAATGTTAATGTTATATAAAATTTATAATGTGGTTAATATTATTCATAAAGTCTAGTTTGTATCCCATATTAATATTTCAATAATATATCATTATTTAGTGAAACATGATATAACGTACAACACAAGCTATTGAGGAATGTCTCTCTTGCGTGTAACAGAAACCAAGAATAGTGTTATGTATACTGCAAGATAATATAGTGTTGAATACATCTCAAGATAATATTTTTGTACTGTATAACAATAGTCATCATATAAATTAATAAAATCTATCCATTTAAATCTCAGGGTGTTATAGTCTTAATTGTATTTATGACATTTGTTCTAGAAACAAGATCCTAAGAAGAATTCCTATAAATTTGATCATGATAATCATTTATATCTCTAATATATTATTCATTATTGGTATCTTAAATAATATAGTATGAATTTATTTGAGATATTTCAATAGTTTCATTCAGATATATTTTTATTCTTCTAGTAAACTAAGTGAACACTAATTTCAATTTATATATTTAGCCTCGATAGAATTCTTAAACATATAATATTTCTATTATTCATTTACAGAAACATAATAATCATAAATAGTCAAATAAAATTTAATATTTAGTATGTTTGGTATTTTCATAATATATTCTTTACTTTTTTCTTAAAAAATATTCATAGTATATTCAAAAAATTCCACAAAATCCTATTAATATATAATATTTTTTTACAGTTTTCAATAATTTTTTTATCATGATATCCCACTAGTATATATTTCACTTTTTTCATGAATTTATATCCCCTTCTATGAGAATGATATTCTAATAAGTAACCATAATCCTCTTTCTCATTAAATTTACCCTATTTTTTAAATTATATTTCATAACATATGGACTACCGAACAATATATTGTAGTCCATAGTGGAATTATTTCTCTCAAAAATCTCATAATATTTTAGGTTGGAGCCTGGACATACTAGAAACATATTTTAAATGTATAGAACATTAATAAATATATCACTCAAGTATAATATTGGGATTTTATATTCAAACAACATTATTATCCCCATTTCTAATAAACTCTTGTTTTTTTTCCATTCAGCCACTAATTTTTTATAGGGCGTATAAGTAGTTTTATACAAGTTCATGATTCCATTTTTTGGAGATTTTTTCCAGAGAAAAACTATTTAAACTTTTATTACATGTATATATGATATGTTGAATATGAATTAACAATATTATTCATTATTCTATATGGATTTAACATAATAATGAAGTAGAGTTTTTATCGCAATGTTAATTTCTTAGTCTTTCCCTATTATGATGAGAACTGTGAAGTTCAATGAATGTATTATTAATATAGTTCTGCATTGGGATAATGTACAATGATGACAAAAATATCCTTTAGACCTTCTGGTGTGATTACACATAATCATATTATGCTTCTTCACATGAAGTCATTACATGGTATTCATCAAGATGAGAGATTATAAGAGAATAACCACTTGTAATAATTATACATGTTTTGGTTTCATTGGATATTCCTTTATATGAGAAAGTGTAATGGTCCTTAGTCATTAATATTATCAGTGGATCATGTTATGAATCACTAACATAGATTTACGTATGAAACCCAACACACCATATTTTGACGCGATGTATGGAACATTGGGTGATTCATGATTGAAATTCAATTAGTGGATATATCAAGGTATGATTTGGACCTTCCATATTTATGGAAACTAATATCATGGAAATTTTATTGGAATAGAATGATTTCCTTAAATTTCATGAAAACTTTCTAATGATGTGTTTATTTTAGATAATCAAAAGAATATGTATCATGAATATATTATAATGAAACTATCATGATACCTGATTGATGCGATATTGTTATAAGGAGATTATATTACATAGCGAGTATTCAAAAATGGTTGTTGATGTTATGAAATTAACTTCTTTATATTGGGTTCTTTGTCCCATTACTGTATATTAAAAATAGAATTCTGGAAGTCCTAATTAAGGATGACCAGAAAGAATCAGAGAGTTTCACAAAAAATTTATTTCCACTGAACTCGATTAAATTCCATTTTAATTTAATTAATTGGATAAATATAATTCTCAAGACAAAGTAATAATTTTATTAATGATATATTGATCACATAAATTTAATAAATATTTATTCACTAACATCTGAATAAAAATATGTTTATTTATTTTGTTGAATATTTAATAATATTTATTCCCTAATATGGGAATGTATTATTTAATTATTAATTAACATTATATGGGTGTTAAAAAATACCACGAAGTTGAAATAGACAAAGAACACTTCTTGTGAGAAATATTTATTTAAAAGGTGGGAAATAATATTTTTCAATTGGAGTAATTTGGTAGACACCAAATAATAATAATAATAAAATTCTTATTATGTGGTCTAGGGTTTCATTAAAGTATATATTTTTTTATGTCTAACATGAAATTAAATTAATATTTTAACCAAAACCCTAGTTCTATAAATAATGAGTTATGTTTATTGTATAGAGGATCAATAACTATGATACCAAAAAAAGACGATAATTGTGTAGAAATAATTCTCTATCGATACATCCAAAAATTTCCCTCTCAAGAACAATAAATGAAAGAGATATTTCTTCAAGACAATTGAATGAGAAATTGTGAATTAATAATGCATGTTAATAAACTCACCATTTTATCAGCAGGATATCGAGTGGGTTTTCTCAAAGATCCTATGAGGATTTTTGGATCACTGCTAGATGGATTCAATCCTTGCATCCTCATAATGCCACAAAGACAATCCAAAAGGGTCCTCTTAGAAAATAAACATTCATCAACAAAGAATGTTCATAATCCTAAGTATTCATTTCATCAGGTATGAAATAATATAATTATAAATTTCATTTTCAAGATCATCTCTCATGGTTTGTTAAAATAATAATTAAAATAAATTTTAATATATCTCATATCACAAAATTAATCTTTTACACCCGTAACAAACACGTGTTGTATAAGAGATCACATATAAATTTATAATTATTTATTTTAATGTTGATTTATGCACAATTGTGGACATATTTTAATTTATTTTTATTCAATCACTAATCAAATTTAAATTAACATTCTTTGAAATATTACTCATGATTCATACGGTGCTTAATTTTCTTAATGGTTTTAGAATATATGAAAAATGACTAAAGGTGAAACCAGGAAAATCTTAGTTTTTGACCAGTAAGACATGGTTACATGACATGTACTCAGAAGTACACACCATTTACCATATTAAACTATATCTAAATATACTAATGGATATATGGTGTGTGATTTAGCAATTATACAAAGTGTATTCCTCATGTTTACCAACCAACTCACCACATAATTATTGTATTATATGGCATGCATCAGTGTATACATTGTCTAGTATAAACTGGTTCAAATCATAAATGGAACAATCCTTGTCAAAATTATACATGTTTAAAACCACATGATATTAAAAACTATAGAACTTATGATATACATGACATGTAAGTAGTGTACATGGTGTGTAGTTTATCAAATATCGCATTCAAAAAACATTCTAAGCCACTTGGAGAGGAAAAGGTAACATGGATCAAAGATATAAATAATGCGTTACTAGCATGTACATTTTGTGTAGTCTAGAGAGACACATACTAAAGGCATATATATTAATTCTGAACACACAAAAAGCTGAACACATAACATTTAGTTGATATATACATGTTTCTTATTATAGAAGAGGTACACAACATAGACCAAAACACGTACCATGCATACGTAACATTTGAGATATATGCTGTGTAATAAGATATATATTCTATATAGTCGTCCTGTAATAAAAATAACTAAAAATTACATTATGATATAAAATTGAAACTATAAAACTACATTTAATATATTGTAAAACGATTTTGGGTTTGAAAACATGATTATGGCGTTAAAGAATTTGAAATTATCAAATAATTTGTTGAAATATTTATATTATATTATTAGTTTTGAAATTTATTAACCATGAATTCCATAAATTATGGAATTCTACAATGAATTTATAATGATCATTAAAATGAAAGAGAATTAATTAATTAATTAATTAATTTTATCATTTTTATCTTAATAATAAAGAAAGAATAATTACATGAATTTGATCCAGTAACATTTGTGTATTTGTTGCATGTATGAACAATCATAAGATTAACCCAGAACAATATATATGTTGGATATTTTAATTTAATTTATTCCAAGAATTATCAATTATTTATTAATAAATTAAATATGATTTCTGGTATGTCAACCCTCTATGCATTAACATGCAAAACTTTTGTGTCCAAGGATATTTATGTAATCACGTTTAGACCATCATTTGGTTCTCCTCACCTATGTGTGAGTAATAATTTCCTATAACTAATTGATCATCCCAAGGAACTTAGGGATGGTTAAAGAACTATGATAATTCCAACTCAGTGAGACACATGTGTAAAAGTAGAATGTGATAACTCATTCCAAGATAAAAATGAAATTATTCTCATAGTTTATAGGTTAATTTAATTAATAATCAATAAATTGACTATTATATAAGATCATGAGAAGGTTAGATAATTATTTTTTTGTCTATGAAATTATTTGTAGGGGTGCAAGGATGAAATAACATAAATTAATGAATAAATGTGAAAGTAATGAAATTACAAAAAATCAATTATGCATAAAAAATTTATGCAACATGGAAAATTTATAAAGTGACATCCATATAACATTAACAATACATATAAATTATAAAACAAGAGAAATTTATGCCTAAAAAATTAAAATACATTAATTAAAATAGTATGTAATACTTGAAATTCCATTACATTATTTGGAATGCTTCTCCATAGAACAAATTCTTTTACTAACCCCCCTTGGGACACATAATTTTACAAGGGGAGTTCTTATGAAGGATTTGTGTTGACATAAAAATTCCACATAAAGTAGTGTATCCCTTAATATCTTTCATGTAATTTAAAGTAATTATTTAAGTAAATCCATATCAGGATTGTAGGATTAGAGAGTACACTAAATAGAATAAGGAGATGCAATCCAGAAGTTAGAAAAAAATTCTTACATAAATTACTTCACGTAGCTTTCCCATCCATTATTGGGGTTATGTAAAGGTGGATATAGATTAATTCCACTAGAATGTCCCAGAACTTATATATTCCATGACCAATAGTGAGGCATATTGAGACTTTATAAAATTATGGGAGAATTATTTATCAATGAAGTAAATAATTTCTTATTTCTCTCATAATTATTACCCAAGAAAATTATTAATAATCATCTCTTTAAATAGTAGAATAATAATATCAATCTCATCTTCCAGATTACCCCAATGATAAATATTGGATAATGATAATGACCTTAGAGGCTGTAACTTCTAGGAATGGTTCATTCACCTTTAAGTTGATTTTCACCATGAACATAAATATTATGTCAAACAAACCTCATTTCATAATCTATATACTAAGGATGAAAGTAATTAAGAGTTCTTAGTATAATAGAAAAATTTGAAATATGTAGTCGATGCTCAATGTTTGATGTTTTCTCTTATGTGTAGTTAACTCATTATGTCTCATGAAGACATGGATGTGGGTAGCATGCTTTAGAACTTTTTTTGTCTTTAAAAATAGAGATATTGATAGGAATGGATTGAAATTTCCAAGGAAATCTTTCATAGAAATCTTAGACATGGTCCACCAGATTACCCTCACATAGTTAATCCCATTAGCTATATTGAGCACTTAAATGGTTTAGGGTTTGAAAATCCTTAAATAATTGTGTGATAATCACATTCTAGAATCACCCCCATATAGATTCTCTAGAATTTGGGTTAATATTTATATGAAAATCATTGATAAGTCTCTAAAATATCTTTTAAATATTCTTTTACAAATAGATTAATATATGAATCCTAAAAAACCTTCTGTATTTATGGTTAGAAAAAAAATTGGAATTCAGATAAAATTATTCCCAATGAATCTTGATACCCTCCCAAGAAAAATAATATAAATAGGAATTAAAGGGAAGATGATGTTTTTTGTTTCTCATGTGGAAAGAAGGGCCACTTGAAAAAAAATAACCTAGACAATGAAGCAAAGATAAGTTTTAGTCCGTTTCGTATCAAGTGAAATTTTTATATTTATATAAAATGAGTATTATATATAGAATTTTTTTCTCACATTACATACAATAATGATCATGATATTAAAATGTTGTTAGTATATTCTATATATTACAAAAAATAGTTATTTTATATCTAGAAGTGATACATATGGATTTTTTTCCATATTTGGAAACAAATGTTTCTATTTTTATGCTGATATTTTTTCGTAAGCCACATTTAAATAAAAAAATA
This sequence comes from Viscum album, assembly GCA_963277665.1. Lineage (NCBI taxonomy): Eukaryota > Viridiplantae > Streptophyta > Magnoliopsida > Santalales > Viscaceae > Viscum > Viscum album. The sequence continues at coordinate 220,546,268 of OY728139.1, forward strand.
CGTGTTAGATTATATAGACCAAGTAATGGAATTCGATAATGAATATACATCACATGAATCATACCATTACATACTTTGGAATCACAAAATCGGTCATGTAAATGAAAATCACTTGAATAAATTACATAAATACGGATATTAATATTCTTCAAAACTAAATCCACTAGATGTATGTTAGGAATTTTTTAATAAAAAATGACTAATGAAATAGTTTAGAGGGAATGATGAATGAGATAAATGGATTATTGAATTAGTTCATAACAATGTGTGTGGACCATTTCCTTTTGATACAAAGGGTGCGTACTAAAACATAATAACCATTATTAGTGATTTTGGTAGATATGAATATGTCTACTTAATTAGATATACATCATTTTTTTGATAAATTCAAGTAATAAGAGAATGAAATTGTGAACTATATTGGTGAGATGATTATGAATATATTCCCAAACCATTGTGAAAAATATATTTATCAAGACTTTAGTGATCCCTAATGGGTGATTGTAATTCAATTCTAACTCAATACAACCTACACACCTCAATGGAATGGTGTATGAAAAAGGAGTAATCACACCATTTCAGACAAGGTGAGATCAATTTTGAGTCATGTAAGTATTATATTATCATCGTGGGGATATGAATTACAAAAAACTACGCATATACTAAACCGTGTACCAACTAATTTGATAAGTGGTAATACATTAAAATTTTGGAGTTAAAGAGAATACATGATACCAAATTAAAATTTCTATGGAATCAGAGTGTTTGTTAAGGCCTCTTCAGGTAGAAAATGTAATCCTCTAAGAAGAAAGTTTAATTGTACAGTATATCATAAGGAAACTAGTAGATATTAACTATCTGAAGCCACAAAAAATGTTATAGTGGGAAGAAAAACTATATTCTATGATATGTAGAATATCCATAAATGTGTCAGTGGTATTGAGAAAAATATCAATGTAGTTAAGGGTCGAGGTACCTAAGAGTTTTTATTGGAATATATTCCACAAATCCATGTAGAGAATGAAAATTTTCAAGAGACATAATTACTAAATATGATTAAATTATAGATTAAGGAACCATAATGTTATTATTCTCTAGTCATTGAAGATGGTGGATCATTATTTTTTGATAAAAATGATCATATAACCTACATGTAAGAATTATGTGTCACATATGATTCAAAGTAAAAATAATCCATGAATTCAGAAATAGATTTCATCCACAAAAAATAAATATGTATTTTGGTATACAATTCATTATATTTAAATCTATTTTGTTAAAAATAGATTTTCAAGGAGAAATTATAAATAGACAGAAATGTCAGTATCTATAAGGTGTGGATGTTTGAAAAAGGTTTTAAAAATAGTCAAAAAATTGAATACAACGAAATATTTTCAATATTTTCAATTATAAAATCTTAGAAAATTCTATATTATATTGTGTCTTTCCAGGATTATGAGATTTGGAAAATGGATGTTAAAAAATTCATAATGAAGAACTTTATAAAGATGTCTATATGACAAAACCTGAAGGGTTTTGATTCAAAATGGTTCCAACAAGTTATGAAAGTTTATAAGATCCATTTATTGTTTAAAGAAAGAATAAAGGTCATGAAAAATTTATTTTTTAAGGCAATAATGGAATTTTGTTTCATAAAGAATGAATGTTTTATTTGCGTCTATAAATGGTTTAGTAGGAGTTTATCAGTTCTCTTAATAGTATATTTTGATCACATATTATGAATAGAAAATGGAATACAAGTCTCATAATTATTTAAGACATATTTTAGTAACTGTGTCTCCATAAAGGACTTAGGTGAAGAAATCTATGTTATTTGGATCATGTTCTATTTTATAGATCTAAGAGACCACTAGATTTAAGTCAAGGTATATATATTGACTAGAAAATAAATAGATTTAGTATGAGAAAATCTTGGATTGGATTGTTTCCAACATCACATGGACTTCATATTTCAATGAAATATTTCCCTTAGATACACGTGGAAAGAAAAATAATGGAATGGATTCCAAACACATCAGTGATTGGGTCAGTCATGTATCATATTCCATGTACTTGGACAGATGATTCCTATAAATTGAGTATGGTAGGGAGATATCATTCTAATAAAATTTACAGCCATTTATGGAAGTTAAAACTATCATTAAGTATCTATGTCATACAATAGATATGTTCTTAGTTTATAGAGGAGATATGAAAAAAGTCATCAAATGATATAAAAATGCTAGTTCTAAAATGACCATGATTACATGAAGTCACAAATGGGTTACATCATCACATTCAATGTTTTTAAATATAAGATCCTAAAGCATGCTATGGTAACAAATTCTATATTAGAGTCTTATTATGTTAAAGCTTATGAGGCAGATTAAGAAGAAATATGGATTCACAACTCTGTTCAAGTGTTTGATATGGTACCTGGAAGTAAAGATCTTATCACACCCAATTGTTATAATAATACAGTGGTGGATCTCATAGAAGATAAAATTTCATATCAGTGAATGAAACACATACATTTAAAGTATCATATAATAAGGGATTTTTCATAGAGATGTCAGGTTTTAGTGAGAAGTATATACACTAAAGACAATGTGGTGGAACCCTTAACTAAAGCCCTGACATAGTATAAACATGATTATCTTATGAGGTAGAGTGGAAAAAATTTCATTGGTAGTTTGATCTTGTACAAGTTAGAGTTTTTTGGATTTGTCCTCCTTGTACCAACTGTTTTTACTTTGATCACATGTATATTAAATTAATTGAATATTAATTTAACATCTTATTACATTTTTTTCATTGTTCTTCATGGATTTAATGTAATAATGTCATAGTGTATTATACATATTTAAAAGATCATATAATTTCACTGATATGATGACAAGCTTGAGGTTTTATGACAATATTTTTAATATTAATATGTGGTTAGATAATATGTTATAAAAACACATAATACCTTTACCATTTGATGTAAGTACTAATAATTGGATGGGCATTATTCTTAAGAAGTTTTCAATTGGGAAACTCCAAGATGGGAGATTATGAGAGCATTCTTCCCAATATTAATTCTTTACATTTTGGTGTCATTGGATATTCTAATATATGATCATTTTTGATGGTCCTTAGTATGTAATATTATCATTGGTTAGTGTTATGACTCATTCACTAAGTTTTATTGACAAAAACCATCTCTCCATAAATTGGTTAGAAGTAGGGTACATTGGGTGCATCATGATTGAAATGTCATTAATGCATATATTGAGGAAGGATTTGTACTCTCCATATTTATATTGGTTGATATCTCAACCCTTTGGTTGGAATAAAAACATTACATTAAATTCAAAGACCATGGCCAAACAACTTGTTTATTTTAGATAGTAAAAGAAATTTGTATCTATAATATAGGTTATTGAATCCATCATGTAACCAGATTAATAAGATATTATAAAAATAGATTATGTTATACATTGAGGGTTCATATTTTGTTTTCGACATTGATAAATTAAGTTATTTATCTAGGGTTACTTTACCCATTTCTGGACAGTAATGTTGGATATTAGGAAGTCCCTCCCAATGCCAAAGATAAAAAATATTCAAGGCTTCAAAACTAAGTGTTTCTGTTGATCTTGATTAAATTCGACATTTCATTAATCAGTGGAATACATATTTTTCATAATAATTTGGAATACTTTTATTACTGATATATTGATGACATAAATGTAATAAATACATATTCATTGACATGTGAACAAAAATATATTTATGTATTTTATTGATGATTTAATAAATATTTACTGACCATTGTGTGAATAAAAAATTCATTTATTAATAAAGTATTTATTAAAATTGTCAATAAATACTGGTGAGTTCGAATAGACCAAGACCACATTTGGTGATAAATAAATATTTACATACTACTAAATATCCTTTATCAATTTTAGTATGTTAGATCACATTGAATACAATTATTATTATTATTATTTGAAATGGGATTTAATTAAGGGTTATAATGTTATTTAATTGTAGACATGAAATTAAATTATTATTTTAACCAAAACCCTAGCTCTATAAAAAGGTGTTTTTGTCTATTTTGTAGAGGATCAATTGATGTGATATCAAAAAATAGAGAATAGTTAAACACACAGAATTCTCTCATGAATCATGCTTCTTAATCCATCTCATGAATGTGAAATAAATGATATATTTACTAAAGACTGAAAACAAAAATTCACAAATGAACAATGAAATACATTCAATTTTTCATGCTACACCCCCAATATTGAGTAGTTTTTCTCAATGATCACATGAGCACATGTGGATCCCCACTAGAGGGATTCTATCCATGGATCATCACAGAATAAAAAAAAGGAAATTTTAAAAGTTATTTTGGATGATCAACATTCATCAAAGAAGAAATTTCGTATTTCTAGGTATTCATTTATTCAGATATTAAAAAAATAATTATAAATTTGATGTGTTTGATCCCCTCTCAAGGTTTTGGGGAAATATAATATAAACAAATTGTAATATATCACCAACCACAACATGCTTATGTTTTTTCAAAAATCAACAAACATATCTTGATATTACTCTATTGACTATATTATGAACACTTTCTCACTATTTAATTTTAATTTTATAATTCACATGCCTAATTATATCTAAAATATTCTCTTTATAATTTTGAACATTTTTGTCTATTTTATTTCACTTTATGGTCATTAAATTAATCACTATAGGTAATCAGTTTGTATATGGGATGAAATATAGATATCCCTAAGTCGACATATAAATTATTGGCCCACCCTGTCATAGTTTTATCATCTCATGTTTCTTGGTGGATTAGATTTAAACTATTTTCTGAAAACATATTATTATTTTAGAATTTTATCATGTCACAAAAACATATTTATTTTCTACATTGTGATGAATTAATACTCTAAACATATCTGATTTGTAAATTTTTCTCAAACATTATTAACAAAAATGACTCATTCTTATAATCCATAATTGTTTATCATCTTTTGATCACAAAATTAGTCATTTCACCATAGGTGAAATAAAAAATGGTATCTTTATAGAGAACATTCATTTCCATTGGTCACAAAATAACCACATGTTTTTCAATAATTTCAAGATAATGTATTCCCTAGTAATATGTGATGATAAGCTACAATCTTGGATCATTGTATTTATGCACTCTATAACATTATATGAAAACATTATAATGAGTTAGTTATTTTCCATGTTTAATTTGGAGTTCTTCTTACCATCCTAAAACTATTATCATTGAAAAAATTATAGGTTCATACACTCCTTTGTATAGTGACCTTTCTTGTCAAATATTAAATAAATCGCATAAAGGGAAACCAATCTATTTTGGATAGGTATAGTGGATGAACATCCTGTAATTATTTTCATAATAATTATCGTTATAATTCAATTCACTAGATAGACCCCCTTGATTCATTAGTCATATGACTCCATAGATTTGAAATATTTTTCGAACATGAAAATTATTTATGAATAAACACTAAAAAGAACCAAAATAGAATTTAAAATCAATGGTTGGTTAAAATTATTGGATAAATATTGAGTTTATATATTACTTTATTATACTATATTTAGCCTATTTTTAATTAATATTAGGGAACATTTATTCCTTATGAAAATTTAAACCCATAATGTTGTGTAAGTGTTATTATTTTTTGTGTTTGTTTGAACCCACATTTTCGTAGATTGAATATTATAACAAACAACATTTGATGAAATGGGTTGAAAATCTTTATTTATTTTAGGGGAAAATTTTACCAATACTAGGGTACATAAATTCTTAATTATATTTTATGATTCTTATTGCAATTCCATTACCTATCTATATTCATATTTTCATTAAATTTTGATTTTAAATCTTAATATACCTTGATTATTATACTTCCAGTTCATTTTCATTATAAGTGGAATTCATTTTAACCTATTACAATTTTTAATATTTCATTATAAGGTTATACTTTTGAAATTTGATATTCTCAACATGATCATTATATATACCATGATATCCATTATTATATGTCTTTCTCATTACCACATATTTCTTTATAGACATTAATTTCATCATAAGTTTAGTGTTTTTATCAAGAGTTACCTCAAACACAGTTATTACCTTGCCTATGATATCAGTTTCTACTCTATTTTATTCTCTTATTTAAGTTTCATTATTTATTTCAATGAAATAAATGATGTTGAATGATTTTATAGAGTATTATTTCTTGAAATCACTACATGGAAAGGAGATATATTCCTCATCCTTACTCAAAATACTTCCCTTATTTCATATTGGGATTTTTTCTCTTATATTATAAAACATCATAGATTATTTGAAACCTATGAATTTTTTTAATTTATTTGGAATTTTTATTTATATTTATCTTTTCTAAACTACACTTGATTCTTATTTTATCTAAAATATATTGAAAATGAGAGAAAACATCTTTTTTGAATAACATGAATATGGGTATACTATATATGTTTATTAATGTGTTTTTAGATTTTTTTGTAGATAAAATCAACAACAATTTTAATTATAGTCTATTTAATTATATTTATCTATATCATTCAAATTTCCAATTTCTTTATACATGATATTCATAATGACCATTACTTTTTCTTCCATCTACTTATACTTTTACATAAAAACTATCACTTTCCCCATCTTATAATTAATAAGATTATTGGGTATCTCCTCAATGGAATGATATTCCCCATTATCTATAGCTTATTTATTTGAATCACATGTCTCTAAAAGGTATTCACATTATTTTTGACAATCGTGGAATTCTAAAAAAATTTACCAATGCCACTGATGTGATTGACTCTCTCATTCACCATGGTGAAACTATCAAAAATTATATTCTCTTTAGTGATTGAGATGTGTTAATATTAAGCAAATTAAATTTTTAATTTGGACTTGTTTATTAGTAAATTTAATTCATACATATTTTATAGATTTTCCCATATTTAATTAGTTGTAATAGGCCCCATAACATGATTTTAAGCCATATCTAACAAGGAATATATAATAGGATTTTTGGATTTCCCATATACCTCTGTCATTATTCTCTATATAAATGTCATGATTGAAGCTCACCCAATATGTGGAAAACTAGGGTCACAACATCAACAATTTAAAAAAATTTAGATATAATATAAGGAAAAATTCTATTATTATAGATTTGAATGTTATTTATAACAACAAAAGGAACTCCCTTATTGTTAAAATATTTAAAATTTTATATTATTTGAATGGGTAAGATGTTTGATGGAACATAGTTTTCACAAGTAGCATGTGAATTTCCCTATCCAGTTGGAAAAACCCTATGTGGATTGTGGAGTAAATATGTTGTATATTTTTCTATATTACTAATAATGTTTTTTATAAAAATGGAAATTAAGAGGTAAATTGGATTAAAAAAAGCGAGAGAACAGTCCAAGATTAGAGTGTTTGAAGTGTTGTAAATAAATGGAATATCAAATAACTAAGAGAACACCCTCCAAGGGGAAGGACCCCAAGTCATAGAAGTAGGTGACAAGGACTCCTTGGGTAGAAAATGAGGTGACAGAATCTACCACCTTCTTCCCTTCTCTCCTGGTGCAATGAATGTTTATGTGGTTGTCGATGGGGAACTTTCACCTTTTAAATGTGTAAGATACAGTCTAGGGGGATGGAACACACCCTCAGAGGGGGTTTTAGAGAATAATAGAGTCTTATTTTACCATTTAAAGATATATATACTTCTAGATACACATGATAATGATTTTATTCATTAAGTTTTCATCATCTTGGAGAGAACTACCACTGCCAAATAAGGCCGAGAAGGAATGTATAACAGAGCCTTTGCAATATTGAATAACTCCACCTCCCTTCATGTCTCCCATTATTCATGATCATTATATGTTGATATTGAGACCACGAGGATGGGGTTACCAACACATCCAACCCCATGGCATTTGGACATCAGGTGATTAAAGGAGAAAGAAGTATGAAGGGGTCATAGGGAAGTTTCTTCTTCTAATTTATTAATAGAATAGATGAGATAAATTAGAATGTTATTAGTATTATGAATACTATTTGTTATAATATAGGGATAAGACTCATTGAAACATTTTTATCACCTAACAGATACATAAACATTCTACCATGCCTCTTTATTTCTTCTCCACACCAGAAATCTAAACAACATGAAACAAAAAACAAGGAAATGAAATTCTTGATGCATCCTAAGAATTAATCCCTGCGAATGTTATTAATGTGTTACAGAATGAACGGTCCCAATATTCCAAATAGAATAGATGGGAATGAGTTTTTTATGGGTTCTATACAATATGAGACTCTGGTATGGAGGATAATTTAGATATGTATGATGTTTTCTTCAATGGTAAATATTGGAATCTCACCTTCCACAAGTTGATTTTAAATTTGGATAGTATCTCTTTAACAGAAATATCATGACCCATGCCATAAGTCTCAGTATAAGCCATCATAAATTTCTAATAATCCCTCATTGAGAAAATACCTTATGGAAATGATTTTAAAATACACCATTCTGTTTCAGGGTTTTGCACAATTTGGTTGAAGGTGTCTTGATGAATATTATCAAACAATGCATGAATAAATCCTAGTAAATTACATCCTTGTATGATTGTGATATCCTAGACATGGAATTTCATAAATATGATATTGGTGCCCAACTTTTTGGATTTCTAGAAGTTGATATCCCCTCTTCCCACTATTTAGTTAGAGTGTTTTTGAAGGTCCAAGATGTTCAGTTTAAACTTTTTCTTAGAAGAAGAGGTACTCACTGCCAGTTTTTTCATCTCATTATTATAATTATCTCTCATGAAAGATCCCCACATTTTCTTAATCTATGTAATTTCCCAACACATCATTTCATGAAGGCATTTCATTATGTATGATGTTCCTCTCATTTAGTCCTCCCCCATAATTTCTTTTCCATTATTCCCCATGACACCCATTGATGTTTTCAATCTCAGAGATAATCCCATAAGATGGTGTACATAATATTTTTAAAATAAGTGGTCAAAATTTTCATAACTCATAGAGTTGATTGTATATTCATGGGGATAGAGGTGAGGACATTATTGATCATATTTTTTCTACCACCAAAAAAATGAATCGATTTTCCCAGTTTGTAATCTGGATATTGATATTTTCTATTAGCATGTCAAAATGATGGATTCGATGAATTAGGGGGTAAATGAGGAACCCAAATACATTATTGGAGAAGTCATTTTTATTATTATAATTTGGATCTCCAAATAACGTACCCATTTTTTCATGTAGAAATTAGAGATAAAAAATTGTTGTTCTAATACGTCATGAGTTGACCACTCCAATGATAGTACTCGTAAATGAGATATTGAAGCCTATAATAGTCATCTTGGTGGAATTAATGAATAAAATAAAGTCATATAATTTTCCGAGGGAAGGAATTTGACCAGTTTGAGACGTTCACATATTGGAAAGAATACTTTCCACCATATTGTTCTTGCTAATAGAGAGAATCAGGGTATCTTGAGTAATTATGTAAAGTATTGGGGAGAGCGGGTCACCCTATCTTATACCATGATCCACTATGATGAAACATTATTATTTTAACTTGACAGAAATATAAATACATGAAGAAATGAAACATCTAAAAATGTGGTAAAAATCCCACTGAGAAAATACCATACATCTATGGACAATGAGAATTTTCCTCCCTTCTAACCTATAAAATTACGTGTTCATTTACATTGTAATAAAAACATTCTAGCCAATGTACTTTTGTTGATATCAAAAATTAATTCATGATTCATGATAATGAAACAATAGATTTCCCCCTAAGATAAATCCATGTTTCTCTATAGAGATACCTCAAGGTAGGAAAGTCTCAACCCATTTTTTAATAACACAATACAATAATTTAAAACAATAATTAAATATATGTATGGGTATTTTGTGATGAATGGTGGTTGAATATTAGATTTTTGGAACTAAAAAATGGGTGTTAGTATAGGTCACCCATGGAATAAGTCCTACATAGCACTAACAATATCGAACACAATTAGATCCTAGGTGGAACAATAGAATAAACTAGGAATTACAACCAGCCTTGATTCAGTCTTTCAGTTGAGAGACTTCTCAGTTCTCTATTCCGGCTGAGAGACCAGACTGTCTCATGAATCTCTGATTCATCTAGTATCAATTCAAAGATCTCATTATCCCCACTTTTCACCATCTAATGAATATCCTTGATGAATTATGGGTGACCTTGGTGGAATCATCCTTGCATATCAGGGTTGGGTTATGTGATAATTAAATGGAGGTGTTACTTTTCCATGGCTTTAATAATATTTCTCTTTTCGGTGAAAGAGAAATTGTCTCAAATAATGTTTGTTCTGATGATACACCATTTCTATTTGATACAAGCATGAAGAAATGAGGTGTTGTGGTCATCTTCCAGGAGCCATTTATTCATTGATTGATCATGTTCCATGCATTCCAAACTAAAAATAATATCATCAAATGTGTTTTGCCTCTGAGAATATTCTTGAAAGTGGGACTCATTCCATTCATTTTTGAGGTTGGTTTCTAGCCGATCAATCTCTGATGAGATTTATTCCATGTCTTGTAAGAGAGTTTGATGAATCCTGATATAGAAGTGGAAATATCCTTTGACCTACCTGAGATTATTATGGAGGATGATCCAAGAAATTCCTTTAGAAGACTTCGACCAGGACTCCTAAATGGTCACATGGAACTCCAATATGTTGGGCTAGAGGTGGGAGAATATGAAACTATCACCTATATTCGCTCCCAGGTCATAATAAAACATATAGAATTGAGTATTCTAATATAATATTTGAAATATGTATAAAATATTAATATGGAATCTAGGAGACGATTTGGAAATTGGATACACACCAGTGAGGCAACTCAAAGGGATCATGTCTCATTTTTAGTTGTTTCGTAACTTGATCTTGTTCTAGAGTAACCTAGGTCTAGTAAGCCCGAGATGGCCATTAAGTAGATGGAAACATTCATTTAATTTTATGGGAACCCCACCTCCCTTCTTTTCTCTAGGATTAGATATGATTTTGAAATTAGATTCCAATATCCATGGAGAATATCCCAGGTTAATGGAACCATTTTACGCCATAAGGACTCCATCGACTATGATTCCACTTGGAATATTTCCATTATTAAAGAAAAAATTTGGATCATGAGGTAATAGTTTTCATGAAAAATTTATTTTACTCTTCAAAGAGCTCAAATGTGATGCCTTGGTTCTAAGAATTACATATATAATGTTTATAGGGATTTTAATGCAATATATTTCATAACATAATACTTCACTCAAACTCCTCTATCTTGGAAGAACAAATTATAGGATTGGTGAATGCAATTAAGGAGGAGTTTATATTGAAAGGATCCACTGTGATTTAATTAATTTTAACAGTAGATCTATGGTCTCAGTGTTTCTATATTAGAAATGAAATCATATACTTTTTTTCACATTTTGGAAGCCCATGATGAAGAGGATCTTTTTCAATGAATGGAAGAACATTATTGGAAAAACTTTGACAGTGATCTAGTGAAAACTGCACTTGGATGAGGTGAGAATGAAAAAATTGGAAGATCTAGAACCTGGAATGGGGTCGTAGATACCGTAAAGGACTATCTATTAGAGGGTCAGTATGGTGTTCATGGTTAGAGGGGGAATGGTAATCACATCAAGGGATGTGGAGGGTGAGGGAATTAAAACTGGAGGGTAGAAGAGGGGCCAAGAGGGAGAGGGCTACAAGATGATGTGAGGACCTACCCATGTGATACATGGGATGGTAAACTGTAAAAGGATGTTAGGGATTCTACAAGAACATCTACGAGGCATGGATCACTGGGTCTTTTGGTAGAAATTGATATGGGAATAGAGATGAATCTTTTCCCATGTCCATGTGAGAAGAACGAAGGATATGGCTGACTGAGATGCCAATGCACTCTGGAAGTCAAGGTATTGAACATAACCAAATACTTGAAAGGGGATATAATTGATTCAATGGGTTTGGATTTATTCAAATAGGATCTTCCTTGAGGTGTGGGGGATTTGAGGATGAATTGGCACAAATTGTGTCAAGCGAGGCGGATCTGGCCGGGGGAGTGTGAAATTTAGCTCTTAATGGAGAAGCCCCCATAAGATGTGTGGAATACAACTAGTAGTTAGAGGATATGTACTAATAGTTCTTTCTAAATAAGAAAATATTATCATAGTGGAAATGAAAATTCATGCATAAGTGATGAGAATAAGGTTGTAAGATATCATGTTCACAATGAATCTCTCCTTCTACATGGATAACCATAAGAGGAAAAACTAGATGGGATATGTCCACTTACATGAATATGTGGGAGATAGAGAGATAGGTCTCTGTGAGATCTAGAGTATGATAATCCTTGTAGAGGAAGGATATGAGAGAGTAATACTTGATTATTAGTAAGGAGATGTTTGGGAATGGTATGGGAAAACCAGTTTGGGAAATAAAAACTATTACAATGGGAGAGTCATGACCAAAGTAAATGTCCATTGATCATATGATGAGTGAGGAGAATGACCGTCCAATAGATCTATGAATTCTAAACCACTACTGAATAAAAAACCATTATAATCCAATGAAATTAAGAAATAATTTTGATTAATCACTGATATTTTTTGTGAGTTTCCCAACCCCAAGATTCAACTGGTTTCTAAAAAAATCGGTATGGGATGTATGTATTTCTGAATCCTCACTACCAGGGTCCACAAATGGAGGTTTTCCAGTTTCTCTAAATAAAATGAAAGAACATAGATCATCAAGAAAAAAATCCTCCAAGATGACTTAGTGGGGGTGGTTATGTGGGTATTAGGTAATATGGGGGTGGAAGACTAAATAAATAAGGGGTAGAGAAGTGAATCCTCATAGTACGATGCAAGCCAAGGGACCAAACCAAAAGGACGGTGAATCCTACTCTTAGGGGAGGTTGAGGGAATAGTAAGGTTGGTGGGAGGTGCCAGGATATGTAAATATCACCAGAGAGGAACGTAACGGCACTTGGAGGGACATTTAATTGAAGGAGAAATAGTCACAAAAGATTGATCTCTAGGTGGTGCATGAGGTGTGTTCAGTGAGTCCTTCCAACATCATTTTAATAAACTTATTAGAATTGATAATATTTCACTTATTGAATTCATGATCATATTTTAATAAATACTCCCTCACCATAAGTGTAATATTAATATAAAATATTTTAAAACACACAAGTATTTTAGAAGGTGTGACTGAAATATGATATCATACTCCTTCCAAGGTTTCTATCACATTAGGAGAATATGATAATAATTGAATTAAAATTTATTATGAGAGAGGGTAACCATTTTTTTTAGAACTTTTTTTTAATATTTTACTCGTACAAAATAATGCTCATATAAATCCTTGAAGTTTTAATAATAATAAAAACAATGATGAATTTTTTTATTTCAGCACCGCCTATATCTAGGATTACAACATTACCCTCAGTTCTAAATAAGATTTTTAGTATAGCTGAAAATGATTCCAAATACATGATATGTTAGTCTTCTAAATTCTATTCAACTATGAGAATAATATCAATAGAGAATCCATTGGATTGATATCTTATAAAAAAATTTATAATAATAAACTAATGCAAGAGGTAATGCATGCATGATATGAATCTATTCCCCAATAAATATAACTCTAATGATTAATACCTCTTTAACAGTTACATGAGAAAGATAGAAATTCTGATTGCATTAAAGTTTCATAATATTATTTTTATTCTATCTATTTGATTCAATAGTTCTAAGACAGAGTATAGTATCAAATTCTTCTTTGAATTCTAAAACAAGTATTTACTTTTCTATTTCATCCATTTATATTTGAAAAAATGGATGAGTATTTTTTCTATACTAGAATATGGAATAATACCTTCATTATATTCTTTAATATATTTTCCTAAAGGATAATAACTTGTGGTGTGAAAAATAGTTTCAAATATTTTATTTTTAAATTGTTAATAAAATATTACCATGATCGCCTTATTTTCTCACCATTCAAATCACATAAAAAATATCCTGAGTATCTTCTTAAATCCTAGTTTCGAAAACATACAATTATATTTTATTATTTTAACAGAAATAAAAAAATATTCTAATTTAAATCCCAATTAATTGAAATATTTAATTTGGTACACCAAATTTCATATTCTTTTCTATGATATATTTTATGATGATTATTGACATGATTTTTTCACAAAGTAAGGAACCCTATGAAAATCTGTATCTATTTTAAAATCTTCATAATGTTTAGAAAACATTATATTTTATTAATGTATTATTTGACCCCTTTGAAATTATTGAATATAATAATGTCCATGAACTGTAAAAAGTTTTTGATATACCTTATAAACATAGATTTTCACATTGAGATAAACTCTATAAACTATTTAAAATTTATGATTTATCTAGGTGAAGTCTATGTCATCTTTCAAAAATGTACCCAATTCAAAAAAACCATATTATATAAATCTTTGATTTCATGAAATTTTAAAAAATATTCTTATTCTTAGTTTTAGACTCTAAAAAGTTAAATTTTCTTCTATATAGTCTATAAAACCTATTACATGCATATATTTTAGGACATAAATAAAAATAGTGATTTCAATAAACCTATAATTATAGTAGCATCACTCAAAGAACCTCAAAATAAAATCCTAGCCTTATCAATTTCTTATAATCATCTAAGAATAATTCTAAAAAACTTCCGAATACATCTCGATCATTGATGATAGAATATATAACATAATTTAATAACTCTATTATGTACATTATATAAAAATATAAATAACAATTTTTTTAAAATGTAATGTAATAAATAATTTCATATTACCTAACACACACATATATATAACAAAGTTATTTTTCATTTATTATAATAATATTTAAGATTATACGTTACACATTTGTGTGATTTTTTTTCTGAATAAGATATTAGAAAAAAATACATAGAGGAATTAAAGGTGAAAGAATGTATGATTTTTAAAGGGGAAATGGTGGTGTAATATAGGTGAATTTAATTTAGGGAGATGACAAAAACCAGAAGATGTGCTTTAAAAAATGGAGATATATGCCAGCTGTAGAGTGTATAAGAATAATATATTTGAATATATTTCATCGACTGATAAGCTTGGAAGGATATCCATCAATATCTTTAATTTGGAAATAATACACCATCATAGTAAGTTGAGGTGATGTGAGTTAAGGACACTGTAGAGGTATTTTAGGTGATGATAGTTTTAGGTGGATACAATATGTGAATAGGGGAAGGCAATGGTGACTGGGAAAAATGGATGAGTAAGACTATAAATTTAGACTGTGAAAATATTATGTGGTATATTAGAAACTATAAAAATTAACTATTTATCATGAACATGAGTTAAGAAGAATTACATGTTTTAATTTGATGTATGACAAAACCACATAAGTTGAGTCATTCTTGTGGCTTTGTTTATTTTCTGATCATCATTTCCTCAAATAGTCTTTCTTATTCATTCATCAATATGTTTTATAGAATGATATGGTGGTTTTGGTACATTTTGTTTCTTATCATTTGATATAATAGAATGGTTTATCATTCAAGGAAATTGGTTTATGAATAATGTTTTAATATAGTTTGGTTTGTTGGTTTTATTAGATTCCTTCCATAGGCATAAAAAGTGGCATCAAATTCAAAGTTAGAGATTTCCACATTAGAAAGCCATATTTAAGGTGCTTCAATACTATATTCAGTCATAGTATTATACCAATTTTCTTATTAGATAATATTTTTATATAGATCCTTATCTTATAGAAATTTTGTTCAAAAGTGATGAGAATTTATATTTTCATGATTACTGACATTTTAAAGGTTTATTGTTCAGATAAAGAAGTTTTATTTAGTTGATTTTGGGCTTAGGAAGGTATAGACACACACACACACACACACACACACACACACAAACACACACACACACACACACACACACACACACACACACATATATATATATAATTTTGTTGTACAAAAGGTTCAAGATCATTCATTGACTGATACCATGACAGTGGTGATGAAAGTGGAATAACTAGATATGATAAATACAATTATTTGAGATTGATTAAAATTCTATATTACTAGAATGTTTTTTTCGATATAAAAGATATGAAAATAAATTTGGAACACATAAAGGCCCCAAAGACGTTAATGGTGATCAAAGAATAATGAACATGGTATTATTGTTATGAAGATAATTTAACCTGATTATTTACAATGGAATGTTTATGAGAAATCCTATTAGTAACATTGATATGATAAAGATCTATTTATATTCCTTGTAGACAAATTTCAGAGTTCTACCATTAGAGCATTTGTTATATTCCTCACTCTAGAGTCATGGGATGTGATGGTTACTATATTGAGTAATTATAGAAAAAATATTGATTTAACATTCACGAACATCAATGAACTAATGATAAATTAATTATTTCATTAGAATTCATTCTAAATATCTTCTAAAACTATATATAATGTATAAGTAAAATGATACACCCCTAAAAAAATCACAAGACGTGGAATGTTAGGAGGAGTTGTAGATTGAGTATCTCAAAAAATATTTCTCCATTGTGCTGGAATAGTGGGATGAAAAAAAAGGATTGTAGTGAATTGGGAGAGAATTCTGAAAATAATACCTTAAGAAGGGGGTCCGAAAACCCACTATCAGATGATTATTGTTTGTACAATCTATTTACCACTAGTTCATTTGGCTCTTGGGTGATAGACTCTAAAGAATCATTTCTTTCTATAACTAAGAGTGTAATAAGAAGATATTATACATCATGAATTCCCAAAATGGTTCATCATATGGATAAAAATCCGGTCATAATTCTAAATAAATTATATGTTTCAATTTATAAAACAAAAGAAATAGTATAATGGAGTTGAATGATGTGTGCCATATATCATGGTTTATGAATAACATAATCAAGGTGGGTCAAATTGATGAAATATTTTTCTATAAAATGATAGGGGGAATGTTTCTTTATAAATTCAAAATATTCCATGGTTTTTTAAAAAGGATAGAATGGTGGTATGGATTAACTTATGGGGTATCGTAAGGACAACTACATGATGGAGGGTAAACTTCTATGGTGTTATGGAATGATTATTTATGGAATCTAAATGATATTTGTCTAAATTACTCTTATACCAAGGATTAATGATTGTAATATATATATATATATATATTATGTAAGATGTGTAGACTATACTATTAAGATGATTAAGGTGTCTTTATATATGGATGGGAAGGTTCTAATTCACCAAAAGTGAGAGTTAGTTTCCATTTCATTTTGGGGATTGTATCTATGAAGTTCTTTTTGATGGTCACTCTTTTATATGACGTTCATCAATGATTCCATGCATAATGTGAAGGTATACTGACTATGTTACAATTTTATGAATTAAGATATTAAATCTCATTGATTTCTATGGTGGTAAATGTGGTTTTAACCACGTTGATGTTATTGTGATTGAATATTGGTCGGTTTTATGGAATCAGTGTTTTTTAGATGTTCTTCTTGAAGAAGTATATTCAATTGAGGAATATAATTTTAGGTAATCTAAAAGATTATGGGTTTTTATAGAGTATTATCATGAATCTAGAAAAGAAGTATAAGATAATAAGGATTCATGTTTATTTCCCCAAGGTTTTTAAGTGGATACATTTAATTGTGTTTTTCAAATAATTAATAATAGTATATCATCTTAAATCAGACTGCAACATCTGGAGATTTGTTGATCGATAAGAAAATGGGATTTAATCCTTACCAAATTCTTCAACGAACTTGTAAATTTATATATTGAAGTTAAAGAACATGAAAAACCAAGGTCTAAGTCTCAGTCATTATTGTTTTTATCTATGGTGATGGAGAAATTAATTTTCGAATCTTGGACAATGTTTCATGGAACGATATTACATTTTAATATATGAATTTTAATTAATATATCATATTGAATTATCAAAAACCATTATATGTTTTTAGGGATTGAAAATTAACATATAACGTTAATTTTTTCCTGGATGAATTTCAAAAAGAAGAAGCTAAAGAGAATTCGAGATGTGTGACTATTCTAGGAAAAAAAACCATGAATAGGATATTAAATAAAGATATAAAGTTATTATTATGTTTCCTATTATATAAGTACATGAATGGTCAATTATATTAGAGTCTCAAGAAAATACTATAGAATTGGGATCAATAAAAGTTTTAGTAATAAAAGGAGATCAATCACAAGGACAATTATTGAGATTTATTAAAGAGTGGTATTTGATATAAAATTATGATTATAGTTTTAATATTATTATAATAGACTATTAAGTTCATAAATTCAATGAATATATGGGTATTATAAAAGTCACAGAATAGTAATTGTTGGAAGTAGGGGATTAATGTGATTCCAATCATTTTTTTAGAACAATGCATCGTTTAGAGAGTCCTATTGGGAATAAAATCAAGAAAAATGGGATTAAAAATAGAAGGATTAATTAAATGATACATATAGGAACAATGAAATTATATTTGTGAGTTTTTTTCAACAAATAGCAGTGGATTAAATTTATATATTTTCTCTAGTAGATAAACACATGATTATTTGAAGAGTATTGAGTATGGTTATATTTTAAGGACATCAATTTGTAAAACTGTACACAAGAAAAACATTTATTAATGGGGATATTAAATTGGAAATTTACATGGAATAATTGTCTTGTATTAAGGGTCAACATAATCAAGGGAATGTATGAAAACATAGGATTATAATTTCTTCTTTGAAAAAATAACTAAGGAATTAAAACCTAATATTCAATAATATTGAGAAGGTGAATATGGGAAGAAAGATGCAGGGCCAGAATATTCATGGACCCCTAAAATTTATTAAAAGAAAAGGAAGAATAAATGGGTAGGGTGGGGCCAAACAACCCACACCAAAAAACCCTGGACCCCCAAGACCCAAAAACCCCAAAAGACTCAAAAAACTAGAGAGAAAAAAGCAGGAACTATAAATCTATGTCTCCATCCCCATATTGGATATTTTTTCTCTTACTTTTATAAATTCATGAAATTTGAGATGCAGTTTTGATAAAGGATGTAATCAACAAGATGGATGATGAGTAGTAATAAATTATTAAGATAAGTTATCTTGGAATTAATATTAGTATTTTAGGGGATTTGGATAATAGGAGGCATAAATTAGAATACACTCTACCTAATCCAATCAAATTATATCTAGATGTCGATGGAGAACTTTTTCATTTGAAATGAAAAACATGTGATTTCATCTATGGTCACCCACTTAAAGTATAGAAAGTATAATTAGAAAATGATAGATGATGTGGCCAATTTGGATTGGATTGAACAAGTGATTTGGGGGACACAACCATATTGTGTAAAATTCTTATACAATAGGTGGAGGCCTATTAAATATTATTGGGGTAATTAGTGGTGAATCTTAAAAACAAATATTAATTTAGATATTTTTATGATTGGGTAAAAAAACTATTTTACAAATAAAACATTATAAACAAAAGATTAATGAATTATAGGTTATCTAATTTCAAACAATCAAATAGAGGTGTTGGAGTGATATAAAAGATGGTTTGTTGGACAGATAACAGAAAATTGAAATATATTCCAAACAATATAAAAACATGTCAGCTAGAAGGTCCAATATACAACTATACTAGAATATTAGTCCTCAAGTGATATGTTTGTAGGTATATCTTATGATATTATCAATGTGGTAACAATACATGATAGAGATTTTTGAGGTAGTGGATTTCTTTAACATAGCGGAAGGATCCTCCCTTATGATTTTTAAGTGTAATGAATCCTATGAAGATTAGAAGGAAATGTGGACCATGATTTATAGAATAGGACAAACATAAATTCATTATGGGAACAAATTGTTTTGAGAATTGAATATTTTAGTCACCCTTTGTTTCTCTTGAATAAGTTTTCAACAGTTTTCCACTTTTGTATTTGGCTGCATTTATGAAACACATAAATTTAGGTTTTGATATATTAAGTATTTTCATATAATTACTTTTATTTTAATAATATTTTTGATTCTTCTATCTAGATTTTATGAATTATGGTATACTGTTTTGGGTTTCTTTTTCCTCATAGTTCTATAAACTATAGAATGGGTTCATATTCTGTGACTTTGTTCCACATGGAAAATTCTAATAGAGTAGACTATAGTGGATTTCTCAGATTTTTTTCCTAGAGATGAAAATTTAATATATGTTTCAAAAAAATTATCTCATTAACATAAATAATAAAAATAAGGTTACTTATTCTAATCATTAACACATTGATATTTACGATATTGGAATTCAACATATTTATGAAATTTTCTAATGTAATTCTTATATTTTTTTCTCATATTGAAGAAATACCAATATTTTTTCAACGTGATCTCTTTGTAACCATCATCCACTATTTTAATTCTTTTTCATTATTAATGAGAACCTCATAAATTATCTCACAATATAAAAATTTATATATGACTTACAAATGGTATTTCTTTTTATTACCAATGAAAAATTAAAACCAAGAGTATATGAACTTCCTAATTTTTTATAATGAAGATAAAGTACTATACATTTCAATAGGACTATTAATATATCATTTTTTCATTAGTATAGATTTAATTATATAAACAACACATTTTAAGTTGAATTTCTTTTTTATTATTTACTTGGTTTTATTTAACATCTTCTCTTTTATTCAAAGAACCAAAACCTTAGTGGAATTTCTTTATAATATGATCCAAAACATCCTTCACAACATCCATACATTATTTATATTAAATTTATTCATCAATATCTTATGTATCTATTTTTTAAATATAATACTTTTGATTAGTATATTTCATTTCCCCCCTAAAAAATGCAGTATATTTATATCTAATGATGTTTTCTACTTGAAATTTACATTTTGTAACTCTTTATTATTGTTTTGAGTATCTAATATTATTTTATTCATAATAATTGATTCATTATAAATATTTTACACACATGGGTTCTTTATCTTGATATTATTTTATATAATTTTTAAAAAAAATTTATATTAGATGTATATATTTTTAGTAAACATCATGACTTTTATGTATAAATAAAAAATGAATATATTTTCTATCAAGAATATGACTTATGTCAATAACCTCTACAATAAAAAAAGAATTCATTGAAAATATTTTTTTACCAGATTATATTTTTTATATATTATGTTTGTTTATATTTTGGATTTGAAAAAGTCACTTATATCTTGTAATATTGATTTAATACTATTTATAAGAGTTCCATTACCATTATATGATATAAAGGTGGATTTTCATTGTTACTCTCAATCCTTATTTTATAAAATTTATATTATAAAATAATATTGATAGTGAAAAAACCTTCAAACATCGAGAAATTTCTATTACAAAAATTTACATCTTTTTATTTTAACATAAACTAGAGAAATTCTCAATAAATCAGAATACTTTATTTTCTTACACAAAAATCTATATGAAATACAAGTCACCATGATTTATTTTAGTAGAAAATAATTTTGTATTATATTAATTAAATGTTTTAGAGTTTACTTATAAAACATTTTCATAATAAAAATTTGGATTTTTAAATTTGTTTGGAACCCATAGATTCATTTATTTTACTTGTAAAATATTATTCTACTCTATATAAACATTAATATAATTTTTTACTATTTTTAATTTCAAAAAAATAATATTTTTTATAAATCTAATTTCTTCAAAATATATAACTTATTCATCTTTAAATTCATATTTTCCATTTCACCTCATTTCATTTTTTTCATTATCTTGAAACCCAATTTAAGCATAGATTTCAGATGAAAATATACTACTGACATTGCCTTCATTATGTTTTTTACATAACAGACTTAGACATATTCTTTCATACTAGAGTATTTTTCATGTTTTAAATAATAATTCTTGAACATTCATTACTTTCTAGTGACTTCAAAATTTTCAAACATTATTCCCCCATTAGTAGATTCCTCCTCCCCTCTTTTCTCATGACAATTACTTAATTTATTAATTTTTTATTTTAATAATATGATATTTTTTATATTTCAATAAAATGAATTTTTTTAAAAATCCCCCTTAGTAAAGTTTAGTTTTTATTATCTTCATAATTTCTTATAATTGATCTTTTTAGGTACCCAATTACAAAATTTCCTATAATGTTAAATCAAATAAAATTATCATTAATTTACAATCATCATTTCCTAAAAACATATTGAAATAATATTTATATAAAAAAAATCATTGATGATATTTATGTTGTCTTCTTTAATAATGTTTCTAGAGTAAGATATCATTTTCCATCAACTGTTTCTTCTTTATAGATATATTGAATTTCAAAATTTCCTCATTAGTTTCTCTCTTGGATAAAAATTCACTTCTTATCTTTTATGTATTTGTTAGAAAATAGAGGTAATTAAGTTGTTGTTTTATATATCTAAAATGTAACACATGGAATTTAAAATGAATTAAATTGTGCTAAATTTTTTACAACTTCTATTCTATAATGATTTATTGTAGATTATCATCAAACCATCTATTAATATTGTCTATTTAATTTTATATATTAATAAATCCATCAATTAATTCAAAATTCTTCTTTTTTTAATCATTAATTGTTCCAATATAGATTTTTATTTTATCCACTACTACATTTTTAATTCATTAATATTTGTTTCAAATTTATCCCATATTTCTATGGTTATTCTGAGAGCTATAAAGTGTGTGATATATTTCTTGAAGAAACAAATTGTAATTTGATTATATTTTTCATTATTAATGTTCTGTTACCCTATTGGAGTCATGGAACACACACACAAATACAAACATATGATGAAACACATGTAAACTGAAAATCATAATAACTCTATGCATATATTACAAAAATCATGTAAACTAAAAGTTATTGATTTAAAAGCCATATATTATTTGAGTATTATTTTGGTTTCTATGTTTAATAGTGATCACTAATGAAATAACTAAACGAATCATCCCTTTAATGTGTTTCCATGAGCTGCTATGAATCATCGACGCCTTTTCTATGGTATTTCCCAATCACATCATGAGATATGACCGTGTCTAGGTAATATAAAATATTGAAACAGATATATATATATATATATATATATATATATATGGTGTGAAGATAATTTTCAAGGAAGATAATTTTTTTTTCACACCTATGCCCATTATTTTTGTCCCTATTATATAGGCTACATGTATACTCTTTAATCCGTAAATTACTATAAATAATTTAAACAAGTGTATCATACACGTATGAGTAATGGGTTGAGTTATATCTGATGTACTTTAAGACCATAAATCCTCGATTCCTGAATAATTATTCTCATAGTGTCACTGGCTGGAAAATATTCTGTTGGATTAATGTTTCATCGAAATTTTAGAAATCCTAAATTTATTTTATGTAAAACATTTTTTACAATATAAATCATATAATAAAATTTCCCAACAAAATCATCATACAATTCATAACTAGAAATATTTATGATATAAACTAAATATCACTCAATCCATAAAAAAACTTTATATCATATTATATGATATATCCCATTATGTAAGAAAATAAAAAATTTCATTGGATTTTATGCTATATGAATTTTATATAATAACTTATTATATAATAGAAACACATAGATGTCTATATATATATCAAATTTATAATTGATTTAGACAATATCTCCAATAATCTCCCACTTTAACTAAATCTTAAGAGAATTTTCATTTCACTTCTCAATTTACAACATCATATATGTTATCATGGGAACCAATATCATAAACATTTTTTTGACATATTTCAAATCAAGCTGGGAAATCTATTGTTACCCTCATCTTATATTACATTATATGAAATATTTTATAATAAATCCATTCAAAACCCCTTTTGGATAAAACATAAAACCATTTTTAGTATATCTTCAAAAGGAAAACTCAATCCCCATTTGACCCCATAAGCCATTATATAATTTGAAGAAAAAATAATCATCGGATCCATAAATATATGTAATGAGAGGACCCTAGAAAATAATTAATTATACTCAAGGAAAAAAGGAACATGGAATGGTCTACCTCAAACACATGTGCTTATATACTTGTCACCACTTGCCATATCTTTGGATAGCATGAGTTTTAATATGTTCCATTTTTCTAAGACAAAGAGTTACTATGGGACAATGAATATGTCAAAACCATATAGCCTCATTAGATGTTCACAATTCTTATAGTTTATATGTATCACATTGATGAATACATCACATGATATTCATATAGTAAATGATTACATCTAATTACCACAATACTAATTGATATGTAAATCATGTGTGCCTTCCATGTTTGGGCATCGATTTCCTTTGTCTATCTCAAATGAGTTACTAAATATTATATTATTCATGTCATGAAAAAAATTCCATATTGTTAAAGCTCCAACAAAATCCAACACCATCAACAAATCTTACCACCCACTGATGAGCTAAGCCTTAATGGTTCACTTAATAAAATTATCGATGTAAAAATGGTCTTTTGATATGTATATCACCAACCTCAACTACGAGAATTATAAATATGAAAAAATAATCCTTAATATTCAAAATTCACACTATTTAGCATTTCATGCCATATACTATATGTAAAATAAAATGCACCAAACACGTTCAGGCCTCATGACTATATTCTGTATCTTTATACAAGATTCCAAGTCATGTAAACTGTATCATTTATTTATAACTGATAACAATTCATCATGAAAATTGATTAATAATAACTAAAGGATATACTTTGACTTTTTAATTGTCATTACAATTCATGAAATTTATATATATATAGATGTGTTAAATGTGAATAATAAATAAAGAAATGATTGTATTTTTATAAGATATATTTTTAATTTTCCTAAACTCTTTCATGAAATTTTAATAGTTCTATACAATAGTTCTTTTCCATCATATCATATATGAAAACTACAAATGTAACCCTATGTTTAATGAATTCTACGATGTATTGTTAACTCATTATATCCATATGCAATTCTCATCATATCTCTGTATGACCATCTAATATAACACTCCCACTAAACCTTTTAATGGGTATCATTAATAGAGAAATATTGTTTGAATAATGGAATTATTTTGGATGTGTATTCATCATTTTCCTCTCATTGAAAATATTATAATATTTTTAGTTTACAACATCCAAGGATGAGATGTTTGTAACACCTTCTATCTACATAAAACATTTTTATGTCCATAATCAACCTTGGAACCCCTTGTATGTAGTCTTTTTGTGGAATTATATTGGTAACAAATATAGTATTTACATTGTATCACTACAAGCATATCCTTAACTATTTTAGGATATCTAGAGTAATATAATAGTTAATCAAATTAATATAACTCTTATATTATAACATTAAAATAAAAGACTAATATGTTTAGGATATATATTGATATACATTACAGGATTTCAGTAATATAACCTTTTTCATGACAAAATTTAACTCTTATAAGTTAAAATATACTCCCACTATCCCTTTAATCATAATATCCTTTATAAAATATCAGGAAAGGATAAGAAAACTATATTTCATTTTTGAAATATGTATAATTTCCTTTTATTAGTAATAGTTTGTAAATAGAATATTATTTCTACTTGTGTGTGATTAAGATGGCTAGGACTAGTCGTCTGTATCAGTATCAATTTTTTAAATAATGGAACAATTGAAAAATATTACAAGTATCCAACATAGATAGCCTCAAATACCCTCATAAAAAAGAATAATTTTCAAGGAATTAAAATTCATTCACCAACCAATGAATAATTATTACTGAAAACAATACATTTATAAATGGTATTATTTTCAAAAAAATTCTCAAATATTCATCAAAACTCATCATGAAATAATAGTGATATTCCCTGACCTTCTTCCTTATTAAAGTTCCAATATAAAAATATTTATATGAATTTATCAATAGATTATTTACCATTTCGTTATTTGATGTTATATACTTTTTCCAACATATTAACAGATATTATTGAATCAATAAAGACTAGTTCATCAATAATTAGAATTATATTCAATTTATTCCAAACATATGATATGACCTTTGTAATTATTGTGAATGAATATTCTAGAAGAATAATTTTTGGGTATATGTTTTTATAGCCATCTACCCTAGTAGGCCAAATTTAGTGGCTATATTTTTATAATGAAACTTAATAAAAGGAATCACATCCCATAGAACCAAATAGTTATTAGTCTTGAAAATATATATACATACTTTAATCTCAAATTACAATTAATAACTTCAAATTCATCATATTATTTACTTTGAAAACTACATTATTAAATTTAGGATGTCCTTATATATAAATCATAATACACTTCCTTGAATCCAATGGAAATGAAACAACAGAAATTTATGATCTCATATTCTAAGAAAGTGTATTAATAGAAAGAGTATAGCATGAAAAAATAACGAATAACCAATATGGATAGGTAAATATATTAAAATATATTTAATTTAATCAATAATTTATTCATAAATATTTATATGGAAGGTTTAAAAGATCATAAAATAACTTTATAAATAATTATATGTTTCTATAACTTATACATGGATATTATAATTAATAAAAAAATTACATAAAAATTAACAACTATTCTAATAATGAGGTATTTCAAAATTCCAGATATTATAAACATACCCTCAAGGCCTCGTGAAAGGCTTCTTACTAAAATCAGCAAGGCCTCGACCAAATATCAAAACTAGTTAGTCTTGTGAGACCTACTAATGCATGGAGGGGATATATAAGGTTTCTCCCATAACATAATAATTCCAATGTTTTCTTCATATGAAATTGTTGAATCATATATTTTTAGAATTTTGTATTTAAAAACTAGAATATTAAATGTAATTTTTTTCCAAATTAATAAACATAACCATTAACCTTACTTAGTAGTGTAGAGAATGATATCTAGTTGTACATCACCATTAAAAAGGATCATAAACCATAAAAAATAAGGATAGTATCATTACATAATTTCTCCAGTTGACTATATCTATAATAAGTGGTTATTGTAATTGATGAAATAGAAGAACCATAAAAATAACAATTAAAATGTTTTTGAAGAAAATGACCTTTCATTTTGAAATCCAGATTTTAAAAATAAAAACGTATAATATATGAATATATTTTTTCTAAAAAATTAATTTTAAATTATAAAATAACCATCAAATAAATAATTGGTTTTGATAGTATGAAAGTTCGTTCATACCAAGTATGTTAAAGAATAACTTCCTTGCACATCTTTGTTAAAATCTTAAAAAAGTAATTTCATTGGAAAATTAATAGAAGAATCCTTTTAATTTTTTTTAATAATTTAAACATGGGAAAAAATAACTTTAAACAATCATAGGAGAATAATTAAATCATCCTTGAAAACATTTTTTAAAAAACCATAATATGGAACAAAAATATTTTTGATCGAATAGAGAGGAAAATAGGATTTTATTAAAACAAATATCGATATTTTTATATATCAAAGAGATAAAAATTGAATTGTTACATAAAAACTTCAATAATATTTATTGGATGATAAAATATATCCAATTTAAAGTATAATATTTCAATTATTACCCCAACAAAGACTTAAAAAATAATAAAAAATAATTTGAAATTGCGAAATAAACTTATACCGTTATTGTAAACTTTTTTATCATAACCCTAACGAAGGATAAAACATAAATGAAATATTTAAATTCCTTATATTTAAATATATTCAACATATAAAATATAAAGTTGGAAATATATTTACTATAATAATTAAATAATGGGTGAATATAGAATATACATCACAGAATTATAAGTGAGATAAGAAACAATTACCACAAATATGCTTTCCTTATTATATGTTAAAAAATTATATTTAGTATATATTTATTATAAATATATTTTTGAACCATTAAGATGTATACCATAACATAAATGATTATAATATAACCATTTATCACTTTTTAGTGACAATTATTTATTATATTTAATATTCTGGGTGATAACTACATTTTTTCATCTATTTATCTATTAGGTAATTTTTGTTTTTGTACATTGAGCATGGTATTTTCATTTCCTTAATATTTATAGTGATATAAATATCATATATATTCATTTTATATGTTTATATAGTAATCCATTTAATTTAGATAGAATAAGAAAACAAATAACATAGTTCATGGAGATAGTAGGTCTTACAAACACATGAATGCTATTTAAATTTTATTAACAGAAGGAATGAAGGAAAGATAAATAATAATTAGACATTGAAGAATAATTTACATAATATATATCTTATATATTAATTAATTATACCCATATTACTAATCATTTAAAATTGGAACAAAAAATAAATGACATCGGTTCATTGAAGTGGTATTCAACATTTACATGTGAGTGATGTTATTGTTTTCTAACAGATTGGAATGTAAGAAGGTAGAAGTGATATTATAGATATAAAATAATAATTAAATCATAACTTTCATATATAAAATTCAAACCCATCAAAATAATAATCCATTTAATTTGGTGGTGCAAAATGAATTGTATTGCTACGTGGAGATGGTATGATTTACACACACACATACGAGTGATACACTAAATTCCTATTTTTTTAAAGAAGAGGTAAGATAAAATTGATTTTATAATAATATTAAAATTTCATTATATTAAATATACTGAATATATGGTTTCATGATAATTACCAGAGTTTTATTAGAAGTAAAGAAGTTGTAAAGAAGAATGCGATCGATTATGGAGATTACATCATCATTGAATAAACTCCATTATATATCCTCTTAAGGATTACTAGGAAATTATTTTGTAAAGATCTCAACCTAAATAATGTGCTTAATAATTTTGTGAATTAATTTTTTAAGTTTATGATTGATCTATAAGAATCAAAATTTGTGAAGATGTAAGGGAAAGGATTTCCCCTTTATAATGGAGTGGAGTGAAACATTTTAAATTTTATAATTTCATTATTAAGAAACATTAATGAATATATATATATATATAAATTTAAAGTTAATCTTTTATGTGGTTTTAATAAAATCAAACCAAAAAGGTTTTATAGGAATAAGAGGGTTTATAAAACATAGCTTTAATTTTTACCTCTTAATTAAACTATATTAACATTAACCTCGATAAAAAATTATTTTCTATTAAATGGTTATAAGTTCATATAAGGTAAATATTAAATATTAAATGAATAGACACTGGAATTTTTATTGTAAAGTATCTTAATTGTCATCTTTCATGATTTTTTATAATTCATAAAAAAAACAAAATATTATTTTGATAAACTAGAATAAATGTCAATTTCGACACTATTCATTTAATTTGACAAAAAGAAAAAAAATAAAATTTCATGTTTAAAATATAACAATATAATATAAAAACAATATTTCATTCTTACTGTTAAAATTCATTTAACTCTATAACTCACTCAATGTATATTACTTTTAATATTTTGAAATTTTTTTTTTCTAAAAAATAAAAAAATATTGTATTAGCAATGCTCAATAATTTAGGGTAATAATTTAATGAAAAAATTTTAGTTAAATTTAAATAATTAATATAAACTCATTATTATCAAAAATAATAATTATATTCATAAATAACTTTATTTTTTCCCTATGTAAACATATAAGAGATATTTTAAACTAAAAGTGTGACCGTCTATAACTATAATTCCTTTAAATACTATATAGTTAATTATCACTGAATATTGTCCACTAGAAAATAAAACTAGAGTAGACGGTGATAAGGGTAAAATTAAAATCATTCATTAAGATTTATTGTAAAAAATTAGGTTATTATCACTTATTTTTAACCATAGTTATCAATATTTACTATTTAATGTGGTGATAAATATTACCAAGGTTACTATTTGAATTGACTAAAAATTAAAGGGGCCTATTTAGAAAATTTTATCCACATAATTCCTTAAATTTAGTCCATTTTATCAAATTAAATACACATAATCATAATAAAATAATTTAGAAAATAATCATTGAAAATATGATAAACCCACACAATTTATAGAAATACATTTTGAACATAAAACATGGATTATTATTATAACATTATTAATAAAATATTAAATTAATGTTAAAAACATTTATGGAATAAATAATATAAAAATGTATCTAAAATAATTAAACAATAGTGATTATTTTAATTTTTATGAAGAAAATCATTATGCGTATAAAAAATGTTTTCCATAAACACATTTATTTTTATTTTCAAAAATTTTTATTTTCCGTTATAAAAAAGTTTTAAAAAATGAATTTATTTAATACATTTTCATCCCATTTTATGTGAATAAATTAGTTAGTCTTACTCATACTCTCCAATTTAATTAATATATTTTAGAATTTAAATTTAAATATTATATTTTTCACTTCGTTTAAGCATGTTTATTCATGTCGTATATGTTGTCAAACCCATTGTTCTTATTTTAAAATATTTTGGTGTTACATTCTACCAACCTTTAATAAATTACATCCTCATAATTTTAACATTCACTCAAAAAATAAGGTTTTCCATTTTGAAATACCAATATTGCAATCCCACATATTAAAAATGGATAATAAGACCTTTTATTAACAATAGAGTAAGTGAAGTACAAAGGACATCTAGAATAACAAATAACGATGTTACCGAGTAGGAAAAAAATTTGGGAATTAAAAACATTGACATGTAAGATAATTATAATTTCCATGAAATTTTAGAGAGTGATATAGATAAATGATCATAAGAAAAGTAAGGGTTATGAGAATGTTATTGACCAAAAAACCATATATATAAGATATATAAAATGAACCAGTGATTAATCATAAATTAAGGTAATATGATAATGTCTTTGTTCATGATCCTTTTCAAAGGGTTATGGAATTTCATTACAATCTAGATATTGAACATAAGGAAATATAAATACTTAATGTGTATAATTACATCATTTTTTCAATTCAAACAATAATTTCATCTTTTTCATTATATGATGAGTATTAATGTTGATGATTTTCTATGCCTTAAGCTCTAAAATTAGCTTTTAATGGATCACATAATATAAAATTGGAAAACAGGGTATTCATATAGTCATTAATAAAATCAAAAAAAATTTCACAAGTAAGGGCACATAGATAAATATAATACACTATTATCTAAAATTTATCAATAAAACCAAAGGTTCATCATAAGTAACCATATATCTCATATAACACTAATAATTTCATCATTTTAAGAGAATTTTAACCGTAAATTGTTTCTCATTATCTTATGCATACACCTGCAAAGGCATAATATCATTATTAAAAAACAGTCCATTTCCTAAAACATATTGGTTATATCTGAACCAAATAAAATGTCTCCCATAATATCATTAATCACCTCATAATTATCAAATTTCCAAATAATTGTTTTCTCAAATATTTTTACCAAAACTAATATAATATTTATCCATTAAATAATTTAAGTAAAAATAATTTCATACTTACCAGGACATTAAATATTCTAGTGGTTGGAATTTCTCCCTTATCACCCACGGTTGTTGGTTGAAGCCTTATGAACTCGATAGATGTGACACATTTTAACCTGAAATATGGGTTATTCTTTTTCCAAAAATGTTTTAATAAAATTAATATAAAATTTCCAAACTCTAGTAACCTTGATGTACCTAAACATCAAAGATAAAATAAACCATTAAATTTACCAATACCATTAATTTTTTTCCAAATAATGTAAAGGAATACTTCTATCAATAAAATTTCACTAAAACACACTCTAAACCAATTGGTTATTTTTTATATAAATTTCTCCCAAAATATCATCAATACTGATAAACTCCCATGACATAAAACCCCAAAAGGGTTGTATATTTATTTTAACTTATTATCAAGATTAATCCCAATTAATTATTATATAATCCATAAATATTAATTTAATATTATATAAGGACATATATTCTTCCACAATTAATAAAATCCATTGATATTTCAGGATTATTATAACCAAAATACCATTAGTAAAAATAATTTTACTGTATTATAGTTGAATACTAACACATAAATACATCAACATATTTACTTCAATGATAGGTATAATATAGGTCCTCCCTTAGTATAAGATTTAATCTTTAGAAGAGGGAATTGACTCAAATAATGTTCAGACTCCCCATATTTAAGACAAAGAAAAATAAATGGATCTCTATGATGAAATTTATATTTTTCATTTAAAATATTCACTCTTCCTCAAACATTTATAGCCGAATTATGTTATTTTACAAGCATGAAACATTTTCATATTCTTTTAATACATTTTATTGGGTCCCTATTTCTCCATATCTAATAGGAATAAAATTAAGACATATTTCCTCTACGTTCCCACCACATGATCTCTCAAAAAACTCAATCATTCGACTATTTTGTGACTCTAGAGTTGGTTAAGTTATATGTTTTAATTATATATCATGATAATTTATTAGGAATAATAAAAATTTCTTTATCTCTAGTCATCATCCCATTTTGTTTTTAAAAATACCCTTGTTGTTCAACACATTTAGCATTAACATCATTCATCTTGGTTTAATCCATGAATAATATTGAAAATCGTACTGTTAAACAGAATAATCATGATTATTAATGGAAATTTATTTATTTTCTTAATCTTGACACCTTCAACTCAATCTATTAAACTCTAGGTTTATCCTAGGATATTAATTATCATTATGTACTTTAATCATACATTATTATTTATAAATAAAATTTTAAATGACCTCATCATATCTCCCAGGAGTGTTAAATCATTGTTGACTCTCCTTTCCATCACAGAGTCTAACGACTAAAAAAACGGAATACCTTAGCATAAAGAGATTCATTCTTTAAAGAAGTATAAAAAATTGACAAAG
This sequence comes from Viscum album, assembly GCA_963277665.1. Classification (NCBI taxonomy): domain Eukaryota; kingdom Viridiplantae; phylum Streptophyta; class Magnoliopsida; order Santalales; family Viscaceae; genus Viscum; species Viscum album. The sequence goes on from OY728139.1 coordinate 220,579,509, forward strand.
GCATGAACACAGATTTGTTTAAGAGTGGGCTGCACAAGTTTCATCATGGTCTCGTAAGTATACTTGCGCGCCACATATTGGCCGTGCAGGTTACTTGTGAGACCTATTTGATTTTATCCCAAGGTATTCAGTAGCCTATAAATACCCCTTGTGGGCCCCCCATTTCAGGGATGAAAAAAAATCAAAAAGTTAGATTTAAGCTCTCGGCACCCTAGTCTCTACTGGAAGTATTACTAACACTTGTAAGGTAATTTCTTACCTAGAATTGAAGATCTAAAGAGTGGGAATAAGGCCTAAGTGTTGAGATTCATTAACACCTGCACACCTAAGTGTCTAACCCTTATGGGAAATGAAGACACTTGCACTCCACCTTACCACTTCAACAGAACTTGCGCGCCAACCTTTTGGAAGTATTTAGGGATAATACTAAGGGTTTGAGTCCAGTCTCACCCAAGTATTACCCTATGGGTTAACCTTCGCGCAAGTACACATGTGTCACGCAAGTATACTTACGCGACCATTACTTGCACGCCCCAACAGGACTTGCGCACCTACCTTTTTTTGGGAGCCCCTTTTTCTTATTCAACTCTTTTCTTCAAATTCACCTCTCCTCTTCATGATTTAGCCTTCAAAACCCTATTCAAAGCCATTTATGGCATGGTTCATTTGTTGGCTTCCTTATATGAAAGGAATTCTGTGGAACATCTCTCAAAACCTTGTGATTTACATAAATTTATAACACTAAGGTTAAAGATTTTATTTATTTCAACCTCATCCTTTAAGATGAGAAGATCCTTAATCTGGGAATCCTCTTTAGGAATAAGCCCCACATTCCATAATCTGGGCCTCCTTTATAAAAGTATGCCCAAGATCACAAGTTTCCCTTAACCTGGGCCTCCTTCTTAGAAGTAATCCCCAAATTAAGAATCTAAAATCTCCATAAAGCACAAATAATTTTATAGACCATGTTAATGGGTATCCTCCTTAGGAGTAAGCCCCAAGTCCCCTTTAACTTTGGGCCTCCTTCTTAGGAATAATCCCCAAGTTAAAAGTCTCCTTAAATTGGGACTCCTTCTCAGGAGTAAATCCCAATCTTAATTTCCTTTAAGTGGGCTTCCTTCTCAGGATTAAGCCCCTATCATAAGTCCCCCCTAATTTGGGCATCCTCCTTTGGAGTAAGCCCCAAGTTAGAGTATCCAAATCTCCATAAAGTATAAATACCTTTATAGACCCTTCTCCTAGGATTCTTTCCTAAACTAAGTCCTGATCTTCATTTACTTGGGAAGTAACACATACATAAGCCCCATATCATTCCTTGTGACCACATCTCTTGTGGCACAAATTGTTAGGTTTACTGATACCTCTTGTTTCTGACACCGAGCATGACTCACGTGAGATTATAGTGTAAAAGTAACCACGACATATCACTTTGGGCAGTTTATCATACATAAGCCCAACACTTCTTACTTGAACTACGTAGAATTTGATCTCTACCTTAAAAGTAGAGTATATAGGTTGGCTTTCAAAGGTTCAATCACATCACTCATTAATTCTCATCCATCCCATATGACGTTAAACAATATATTAATTCCCGAACTATGTGGGTTCTGATTTATTTTCTAACAAGGATATGTAGGTAGCCCATCTGTGGGTACGATTCCAATTCTAAAATAATAACTGTCCTTCTGAACGACAATAAACTTCAAGTGCCCCACTGAGTGGCTTTAAAACCAGTATGGTCATCATAATGACCAAGAGATTTTTATATAATGTATTGAAGGATACCATTGACTACGGATCTATAATATATACAGATGATTCTCCATCAATGAAGAACCTCAAATACATATAAATAAATTCTCTAAATCCCATACATATCAATCATTGATTGCAAAGTCTAAAAGAAAAACTCATTTTCATGATAGGTAAATTAATAAGGATTCGTGAAAATAACTTAAATCTATGAGAGAGTCCGGGAGTAGGCAATAATTCCCCTCAAAAGGGTGTGATGAGCCTGACCTCCCATCCTCTCGACCAATGAAAATTCTTAAGCCTCATCGGTCCACAACTAATGAGCACCTACCTTTGGAAAGTAGGTCGAAATAGATATAGAATCATTGGATGTATCCAGTTCTACGCATAAACCCATTAGAAACCGATTTAAAATGTTTGAACCTTAAACAAATGAGGTCATTCGAATTTCCAGGGAGAAACAAAAATGGTGAACCTGACGTGAATCCTTAACCAAGTTAAAATGTTGTTTTACTTATTTTTATGCCCCTATTTAATTCAATATGAGTCCAGCAAAGCAATCAATAAACACATATAATCATCCAAAAGATGTAGTGGCCAAACTTATCTTGATTATGTCTATTATATCAAACATGGACTCTTTTTCAAAGATCTCTCTACATTACATTAATGGCTTCTCTAAAGTTCACACCTGTGAATGCATCTACCGCTACTCCTACTAGATCTTCATCTACTCTGAGGAAGACATCACCTACCCAACGTCTGCAATGCTGGGTCTCGAATGCGTTGGTTAAGGAATACCATCAACAAGCCCTCCAGGTTAACAACTCACCCTGGTCGTCCGGACAGCGACGAACAATGATCAAGAAGTAGGCAGTTCTAACCACCGTCTCCAACTGTTTCGGGTCATTATCCCCGAAACGTAACAACCAGTCCCTCCCATATTACAGGGAGGTGAATGAAGAGGTCACTCACAACTTTAATTCAAGAAGACATGAGTCCCTCCCGAGTGCTCCCATCAACAATCACCGCCAGACTCGTGCATCAGTGCGCCCTCAACATGATGAGAGTATCGCCTTTATGGGTTCGGCTTAGGATCCTCAGACCTGAGCACGCAAGACGAACCACCAGAGGTGAAATTCGGCCAACAGAGAGCAGGTTCTTTCCTCTACCCCTTCAAAAAAATTCTATCAACCTAACTTTATGGAAAGAAACAAGTAGGGACATACACCCATCCGTTCTAATCCCGTTTTCCAGCAGACTCATTTGGAAGCAACCTACCAATCCCACTAGGAGATTCCATCAAAGTATTATAGGCAGGCATATACACCTGTTTATAATTAATCAACCAGTCAGCAGGCTCGTCTGACTACACTCAAAGAAGCTCACCAATCTAATATGGTGGAAACTGAGAAGCAGGCACATACACCTGTTTACAATCAACAATTCTATTAGTAGTCTCTTCTGCCATTATTGAAGGAAAATCATCAACCATACTTGACGATTAATACAAAGAAGGCACATACACCTGCCAATTTTCATCAAATCTACCAACAATCTCGTTTGGTAGCACCTGGAGGAGTTAGTCGGAAAGCTCCGACGACAAATTTGGAGCAGACTCAACTCTCTGCCCATATGCATAAGTACTATCAATATATGTTGATATGAAAAGGAGGACAAGAGCATACATATACACCTACTCCAGACATGGAATGGACGTATATTCTCATTCCAACAGCCGAAGTCACCATGAACATTTTGAAAATGGTGAAAGAGAAGAAGCAAATCCGTGCCCATATTCTGGATGCCTATTAGAATATTATAACAACTTCAGCAGCATCACAGAGAATGAAATAAAAATATGTCCCTACCATTGGAGTGACTCATCAACATATCACTTAGGTACAGATACACACCTCGGTTCCAGTCCAGGAGGGTTGTGGGGAATACTCCCCCATGTCATATGGGCAATCAAGTCAGGCACATACACCCGATTTAAATGGAGATAATTAGCCCAACCTGACAATTTCTCTTGAGCAGACACATACACCTGCCCTTAATAACCACTTTCATCAACAAGTGGTTTCCAAAGTCAGTAAGAAGGAATCTAATAAAAAGGCCCATCCAGCACAGTCGAGAAATCAAGAGCCAATATGTAATAAGGCCTTGCTCGATGCTGGAGTTCTTGATGCACTCAGAAAATTGTCTGTTGAAAATCAAGATTATACTATCTCATTTACCAATAGTGGGAACAATAATTCCGAAGGTCTTCATCAGACACTCCCTCATGAAGGCTTTCTTCATGACAGTTCGGTCGATCTTGAAGTATCATCTTCAGATGAGAGCCACAATAACCCTCTGCATGGCCAGAAGATTAAGGAGAAAGAGGTTTCATCTTTTTCTATAACCCACCATGGTGGTCCTCCCCATGATGATGCATTTAGCTGTGAAAGTACTCTACACAGTAGTAATTCGCATTTCCTATAAAATTCTCTGAGGGACAATGCAGTAACAAGAAAGCCCACTTATTTTGAGGCACTTGTAAATGTGAAGCCAGTCATGTCTGATGCTTTACTGCTAGCAGGTAAAATAAATTCTCAATCAGAAGATAACCCGGGATGTAGGTCATTCTTTGAACCACCCCTGGGTCATTCATCTTCTAGTTTGATAAATGAATTCTCTACCAATCTTGTTAAATCTAATGAAGCAACAAAGAAGCACCAGCTTTGGTCTAATCAGGTAGAAGAATCTTCATCAAATGATAAGGAGGAAGTGATGAATATGAGAAAACAACTGGCGAAGGGTGAAGTACCAGTCATGTTTTGGCCTTTAGCTGACTCTCTGTATGATATTCTAGAAATGTAGATGGAAGATTGTATTCATGATATTCGTCTCAACATGAGGAAAACTCTTTGTCAATTGAAAAATAAAATATTATCTTATTATGAATATGAAAATCATGTCAAGATAATAGAAGGGTTATAATGCCAAATTGATTTGGCATCTCTCTTAGTTTCCTGATATCTAAAGGTTGAAAAGAAGTAGAGAACCCTTCAGCGTTCATTCCTTGGCACACTAAAAAGGTTGTGCCAGTTAATTTCCAATGCCCCATCTGGTATTCATATCAGGGGATAGGGTGTTCATCGAGCACTACATTTCACTGTACTCTCCAGTCAACAAATCCCACCAAAGTGGTCTCATGCAATGTTATTTCCCACAACCGACCACAACCAACTGGTTTTAAGTGTAATCAATGGCTTGCTCAGGAACTTTCCTAAACTAGTTCTTCCCAAAATCAGGCATAAAAAGAACAAGTTGTAAAATTACTCTTGCATCAAGAAAATGAGAATATCAAACAAGCTTCTCATTTAGAGAAGGCACATAATCAAGTGACAGAAGTGTCATAAATCATCCAACGGTCATTTGAGCTAGGTGATTTGAGTGGATGTAGGTTGATGCATCCAGCAAATTTCTAGACTAAAGTCTGCAAAATTAGGATATCTTTTAAGAAAGTCTCAGATGTAGCACCTCAAGAGCCACCCCATCTTTCCAGACTAGGGAATATTTTAACCCAACCCTCAGAATCAACAAATATGATTCAAGGAGTTGAGCAGGAACAGCAGGAATGACCCCAGTCCACCAGACTAGGGACTTTTTCAAATCCTCAACCTCTTTCTTAACGAAAGCCAGTCTTCTCCCGATTAGTGAAGAAGACACAAGAAGAACGTAGAGCCGAATTATCAAGATATTACCTCCAAATTACAGTTCATCAAGAGGTTACTCAGGGATCAACTCAACAAAAGGCAATGTTTTATCAAGTACATGGAAGAATATAGTATCGCAGAAATGTCGATAGAAGGGATGCAAGGAGTTATGCATCGATAAATGTCATCTATTCCATTGTTACTGATCCTCCCGAATATGAGTCTCACTCAGAGGAATTAGATGAGTAAGTTCATGATCAAGAGGCTGTATGCACAGAAACAAATGAGGAAGGTGTGCGTACCCAAAATCGAAGGCTTACCCAAAATCTAGGTATTCCTTCAAATAACCAACTACCCCCTCTTCAAAAGGCGTCCAACAAAGGGAAAGGAAAAAAGTCAGGTTAAATTCTACACTACCTCTAGAGAAGGCCAATCACTCTCATTAGAGGAAAGGTTCGCACAACAAGAGGTGTAAATGAAGGAGTTAAAGAGGTTGAATAGAGAACTACATTAAAGTAGTCTTCCTCCTATGCGTGGTGGAGTCAGTCAGTCAAGGGAATTTTTTGCAGCTTCGGGGATGGATCAAGAATATACTACTTTACCAGTACAGCCTCACAGGTCAAATCCTATGGGTTATGTACAAAAAAAACCGGCAATACTACCATCATGGGAAGTCCCGATCATCACACCTATCCATACTCTAGTTATTTCACCTGCACAGGTCCAAGATCAACCAGATGTTTCTCAAAAATTAATGACTACCATTGAGGAATTAACAACCCGGTTGGAGGCTATGGAAGAAAAGCGTGCACTGGTTCAGCCAAAGAAGAATGCTTACCCTGAATGGGTAGATGCAATCCCCCCCATCAAATTTTACAAGTGCCACATTCCCAATTTTTAATGGTTCGGGAGATCCAGAAGAAAACTTAACACGTTTTTTTCGCGTTGTGATACCATGATGGGAATTCCTCAAAAAAAAAAAGAAGCAGTTAAGCTCAGGTGTTTTGTACCGTCATTACAAGGGCCTTCTTTTGTCTGGTATACAAGCTTACAATCCTGGTCAATTACTTGGTGGGAGGATCTCCGCAAAAAAATTTATTCTTCAATTCAGCTCAATGTTTCCAAAGACAACAGTTTTTGGTCTTACAAATTGTAGGCAAATGTAAAATGACAGAGTTTCAGATTTCATTGCTTGATGGAATGGATTAACATATTCCTTAAGTTTAGCACCCCCTTAAGAAGAATTTTTGCCAATCTATGTGGTAAATTTGTCTGATGAGTTATGCACACCGTTGATCCCTGTGAAATACACCTGAGGGTTTCGAGACCTTACTTCAATCGCTCAGAAGATTGAACATTCTCTTATAAAGACTAAGGCTAAAACTCGTGTAATTCCACCAGTTCCAGGAAGAATAATAGGGAAAGAAAATACTTCTATAGTTACGCTTAAACAGGCACCTGTACCTGCTTCCACTTCAAAACCTTCATCATATCGAAGGGCTCCACCTCTTGAGCATCAACAACAATGGCCGCCTCATCAAGATTATCAAAGAGATCAAAGGCGGAAATAGTTTGAATATTTTAAGAACAATGTTTATTCTTTCCAGAAAGAGAAAGTTCCAGGCTACTTCATCTCAGCTCTGGAAAATAATCTGGTTCAGTTGCCAAGGCCCAAAAGGACAAACAAGTAAGGATATATAGACCTTCCCAACTGTTTTCCATTTCATCAGATGTTGGGGCATCCCATTCAGGAGTGTTTTGTTTTCAAAGACCTCTTGCAAAAGATGGGGGACTCTGGATAGGTAAAATTGAAAGTATCTTCAGCCCCGGTTGCATGTGTTACTGCTACTGATCCATAAGAAGAAGGCGAGTGGCAAGAATTCAAAAGAAAAAATGCACAGAAATATGATGATTGGATGGTCAGGAAAATGATCAACCGAACTCATGCCATTTTTCGAACACAATTTAAGAAACCAATTGTGTCTTTTTCTATTAATGCCACAACAAAACCCCCTTCATCAGAAATAAAATCTTCAGAAAGGTGTCATAATTCAAATAATGAAGAGCAGGAAAAAGAAGATGAGTTTGTGTGAAAGTCTAAGTTGTCTTTGACTCGAGCAGATTTCATGCCATCTACATCAAAGACATGGGCACCACCCCACCAAACAGAACAACCTGAACTAGATAATCAGGCAAAATCTTTATCAGATGAAGAGTTGATCTTTGGTTCTATTAATATGACTCATTTAATGGATCCATATTCCAATCACAATTTCGATCTTGATGAGCCAGAGTTCCTTGTATCAAATAGAGTAATTAGAGGGAGTTCCAGAGGTCTAGGATACAAAGGAAGATGTGGATATTCTAGAAGCTAGTATTTCAATCCTACCCCTACGAGAACTGTATATGCAGCCAAAACTCATGGAAAAGCCCTTCAACGGGCTCAACAAGAGAAAAAAAGTTCTTCCATGCATGACAGATTCAGTCCTGGTACAATTATTTTGGAGGATCGGTTAGAGGTTACACCTTATCCCTCTCAACAAATAAATATACCTAGTCAGTCTAATTTTCTAAATCCAAGAGTATTTCTAACTCCTACCCCGATACAAGATTCATCTAATTACAAAGAATCAACTTCTAAGGCACCTTCAAAACCACACATTCTTGTTGGAAAAAACATACCTATAAACCAAAAGTAAGATGTCTTGAAACATTTGGCCCATGTACCGGCCAAGTTATCAATTCTGGATTACTTGAATTTATCAAAGGATCATCGAGAGGCACTCATTGAGGCTTTGTTAAGTCCTCAAGAAATCAAAACTGAAATTTCTATGGCTGAAATATACCATGTAGAGAATGATCTTGTAGGATTCCATGCAGTGATATATTTTACAGATGAAGATGAAGATGATGTTGTTCATGGACATAATAGGCCCTTGTATTTATCTGGAAAGGTCAATGATTAGACATCCGAAGAGCTTTAATTGATAATGGTTCATGATTCAACCTCATCTCTATTCGTACACTTCATTAATTGGGCCTCACCGAATCTGATTTATCTCCTTGTACTTTGATATTTCAAGGACATGATAAAAATTAACAAGAACATCTGGGTGAGATTACACTCATAACTCAGTTTAAAGATCTTGTATCCAATTCAAATTTCATGGTTGTTTTTCATGACACAGCCTTCAAAATTTTGCTTGGAAGACCTTGGCTACATCAACATGCAACCGTACCTTCGTAATACCATCAAAGTCTCAAATATTGTTTCAATGGTCAAAGTATAACATTATATGGTGATAAATATCCATTAAAAACATGTGAATCTCAGTACATTGAGGCAGAGTTCTATCACATGGAGGGAAAGAAGGTATCTACGACAAAGGAGGTTACCAAAATTAAGGCTCCATATGGTTTGGAAAAGATTCCAGTAAACCCATTCATACATGTGAGTACAGATTATGTGTTTCCTATCAGTCAAATCGACAAGATAGACCCAAATCCAAATAGTCTTATTGAAACTTCCATAATGTCGATTACAGAAACCAAGCCAGACAACATGGTAGAAATTGTTGATTCACCAAGAAATGATGAAAGCTCAAATAGAGATGTCTTCATTTCATCTGCTGAAATCCAATAATTCTATACTTTATCAACCAGGTGAGAATAAGTTATAGCTATGTAAATGGTGAACAATGATGTCTATTATCAATCCATAATCTCCACTTTATTACCCAAGGAATGCCCTTCATCATCATTAGAGTCATAAATGGTAGTCTCATCTTCAAGATGTTCAAATTTTTACTTCTCTCCAAATCATGGAAATTCGGCTTCATCATCTACTATTCAAGTAGAAATAGAAGAAATAACGCATATTGAAGAAGAAGAGGAAGATATCAGAGATTCTCCTCCAGCATTTGAAGAGGGTATCTCTACCACTGTGGATGAACTCAGAGAAATAAATCTGGGTACAAAATAAGATCCACACCCCACTTTAATTAGTTCGTCCATGATTCTTGAAGAGCAAGAAATATATACTTCTTTTCTAAAGAAAAATCGAGAAGTATTTTCTTGAAATTATACAGAAATTACAGGTCTTGATCCTGATTTTTTCACTCATCATTTGAGTTTTCTAGAAGAACATCGAGGATTAAATCAAGGAGCAAGAAGAACACACCAAACTTATGCTTCCAAAATTGATGCTGAAGTGGATAAAATTATCAAAGGTAACTTCGTCAGAGAATTTAAATATCCTAAATGGATGGATAATATTTTCTCTATGAAAAAGAATAATGGACAAATTAGAGTTTTCATTGATTTTAGAGATCTTAATAGGCATTGTCCCAAGGATGATTTTCTAGTTCCGATCACAGAACTCTTAATTGATGCAACTGCTAGCTATGAAGCACTTTACTTAATAGATGGATATTATAGGTATAATCAAATCCGAATGGCTCCTGAAGATGAAGAATCTAAAACCTTTAGAGCCCCTCATGGTTTGTTTTTCTATCAGGTAATTCCCTTTGGCCTGAAGAATGCAGGTGCAATGTATCAACGTGCCATGCACCGTATTTTTAAACCCTTTTAGGGAAATTTTTTGAATGTTATGCGGATTATTTGGTGGTTAAATAAATAAAACGTTCTAGTCACTTGAATGATTTAGAAATCATATTACACAAACATCGACAACACAATTTGAATATAAACCCATTGAAATGTGATTTCAGGGTAACCTCCGGAAAATTTCTCGACATTGTTGTATGCCATCGTGGTATCAAAGTTGATCCTTAGAAGACAAAATCAATCCATGGTATTTCACCTCCTCAAAATTTAAAAGAATTAAGAGGACTTCAAGTACACTTGGAATATATTTGGCATTTCATTTCCAATCTGGCAGGCAAGTGTTTACCTTTCACCAAAGTAATGAAGAAGGGAATCACTTAGCAATGGACTGAAGAATGTCAAAAATAATTTGATATCCTCAAGAAATATCTCTTGAGTCTATCGGTATTAATGACACCTATTGAAGGAAGAACACATATCCTCTATGTAATAGCCTTAGAGCGATCATTGGGTGCCTTCCTTGCCCAAAAGAATGATGATGAGAATGAAAAAAACCTTTACTATCTTAGTTGGACTATGCTTGAGGCAGAAACTCGATATTCAAGTATTGAAAACTGCTGGCTAACATTAATTTTTGCAGTTCAAAAATTGAGACACTACCTGTAACATCATGAGGTCCAATTGTTATCTCATAATAACCCGCTCAAATTTATCCTTAGTCGTCCAATGCTTACAGGACATCTAACAAGGTGGGAAGTTATTTTGCAGCAGTTTGATATCTAGTATGTGTCTCAAAAGGAAATAAAGGGCCAAGATCTAGTTGATTTCCTCGGTAAACACCCTTCAGTAGAAGATACATCTTTAGATACTGAACTTCCATATGAGAAAGTCTTCTCTATTCAAGATAATCTTCAAACATGTGGAATATACTTTGATGGTGCTTCTAGAAGCCCAATAGGGAAGAAAATGGAAGATCCTAAATTCAACAAAGTTGGGTTAGTAAATTTTCTTATTTCCACAGAAAACGTAGTGCTACCCTATTCATTATTATTGTTGGGAGGCGGTACAAATAATGAAGCAGAATATCAAGCTCTCATTGCTCGATTGGAATTGGCGCTTCAAGCACAGGTGAATCACTTAAAGGTAAAAGGTGATTCAGACTTGGAAATCTAACAGGTAAATGGGGATTATGCCATCAGAAAAGAAGAATTAATCCCTTTTTGTGATTACTTCATAGAGTTAATGGAGGAATTTCCCTCGGAACCGACATTTTCTTATGTCCCACGATCACAAAATGCCCAAGCTGATGCACTGGCTAATGTAGCCACAGCTCTAGAAGATCCAAACCAGGACGAAACAATCATCAGTATTGCCCACCGTCGTACAATTTCACATTATGTTAAAATCAGAATAGAGGAAATCAATGAAATCAGTCCCATTCCTGAACCATGTGGTCATACTACGGGATGGATGAAACCTATCAGGGAATACCTTCAAAATGGAACACTCCCACCTTATAGAGCCAGGAAAGAACAAATCCGGTGACGTGTGGTCAATTTTACTCTTTATGATAGCCTAGATCATCAAAACATTTGTTACAAGTAAGGTTTTGAGGAAATTCTCTTCAGATGTATTGCTAGTGAAGTGACAATGGCTGTCATAAAAGAAGTACATGCAAGAGCTTGTGGTGCCCACCAGTCTGGACATAGACTGTCTGATCATGTTCAAAGACTTGGATACTTCTGGTCTTCAATGATAAAATATTGTGTTGATTTAACTAAGAAGTGTCATTCTTTCCAAGTATATTCCAATTTCATTCATCAACCCCCAGAGTTTCTTCATACAGCTAAATACTCATGGCCATTTTCCATGTGGGGAATGGATGTAGTAGGACCTTACCCTTTGGCTACATCCAATCAGTTTAAGTATATTCTTACTACTACTGACTTCTTTTCCAAATGGGAATAGGAAATACCTCTCAAAGAAGTTAGTTCTAAAATCATTGTTAGCTTCATCAAGTCTAACATCATTACCAGATTTTGTGTCCCTCATACCATTTTGACGGACAATGACACCAACTTCTGTTCATCCGAGGTAAGGAAGTTGTATCAAGAATTCACCATCAAATCCAAAGATTCATCTCGGTATCATACAGAGGCCAATGCCCAAATAGAGACATTCAACAACACTCTTTCAAACATACTGCAAAAGATGGTAGATAAAGATAAGAAATCATGGCATGATAAACTTTTTCATGCTTTATGGGCTTATCGGACCATCACCCACTCTGCTACGCAATCAACTCCATATTCATTGGTATATGGAACAGAAGCAGTATTGCCCATTGATTTTCAATTACATTCGGTCAGAGTATCCATTTCTGATCAATAATCTACAGATGAGTAATCTAAAAATAGATTGGATGAATTGGAATGATTAGATGAAAAAAGATTGTGCACCATGTACCAATTGAAAGTCTATCAGAATCGAATAGCACGAGCTTTCAACAAAAAAGTTCATCTTCGTTAATTCATTCAAGTAGAATTGGTATTAGTCCTCCGAACTACAATGATACCAGGAAAGAAGCCTCCAATGTTTGAGGAAAAATGGGAAGGACCTTATTCAATACAAATGGTCTACTCCAATGGAGTTTATTATTTAATCTCAATGGATGGAGAACTCATTAAAACTCCAACCAATACCAGATTCTTGAAAAATTATTTTGTGTAACACAAATACTCACATCCTTCAAGACGCTAAACTATATAACCATCATCTTGGTTACATGACTTTAAATTCTACACCCCAACATCCTACATGATGTAAAACTGTATATTCCTATATGACATTAAACTGTCCCCATGTTTGTCCTGCATGACGTTAAACTGTGCATACGTCCTACATGACGTTAAACTGTAAATCCCCCTTGTTTGTCCTACATGATGTAAAATTGAAAAAATCCCTTATACGTCTTACATGATGTTAAACTGTATTTTTTCCCTTCTATATGAAACTAAAATGTGCAACACCGGTCCATGCATATGACCTTAATCTATTTTAGTCCTCACTGCATGAATTTAAACTGCACGATCCCCATTGTCCTTGAGGTAGGACATTAAACTGCATATCCCCTTTTACGTCCAACATGATGTTAAACTGTGAAACTTTTTTGTCATCCCACATGACGTTAAAATATACATCCGAGTTTTAAGACGTTAAACTACCAAGCACCCCATGTTTGTGACACATTCTATTTAAACTGTGAAACATTCCTTTCTACGTCCTACATGACATCAAATGGTGCACCGTTAGGGTTGTTGTTATCTCTTGTTTCTCACACCGAGCATGAATCACGTGATGTTAGAGTAAATTTCAATTGTAACATCCTCTTTGGGCCGCTATACATGCGTAAGTCCCAATACCATTTTTAGGTCATTTTCCTCAAGTACAACTCAATCACCAATTCATTCTTTAATTTAACTATGCAGACTTTGATCCTTGCCTTCTAGGCTTGGTACGTAGGAAACCTCTCGAGGTTCAAGCCCAAAACCAATCTCTTCACGTCGGTTCACCTCCGTCTCATATGATGTTGATCCGTGAAGCAGACCAAAACCAATCTCTTCACATTGGTTCAGCTTCGCCCCACACGACGTTAAATTGTATACGTCCCTTTCTGTCCCTACTACATGACACTAAACTATGCAGCACCATCGTCCTTGCTATATGATGTTAAACTATACAATCCCCCATTTTCCCTCACCTGAGAGGGAATCATCATTGACATTGATCTCCAATCATGTATCATTTCAAAGACTAAGTGCATACATGGTAATACCCAAACCTTTAATCATGGGTCAAACCATCATTACACTAAAGTCACCTTTCACCCTTCACTTGTAAGAACCAAATTAGCACAAAGGGTATTTTAAGAACTATGTGCAGCTTGATTCCCATCATCATGGGATACGTAGGAAGGTTCGAGCATCCCTCGAATCCAGCCCCAAGTCTTTGGACCTAAACCCAAATTCCACTTTCAGTCCTTTGACTGAAAAGTTCCCCTGTGAGCACATGAATGTTGTATGAAAACCCTGGTCTCTATTCACATTAGGTTTATAACAAACACACAATGTGTCTCCCTCATTATGGTCTGAACTATACGACCCTAAACTAAGATCTCAAATATTCTCCTCCCACATGATGTTAAACTGTATTTCAATAACTATGTATGGCTTGATTCCTATCCTTATTGGATACATTCTGAAATCTAGTACCTCAATTCAGGACCAAGACACAACGTGATTATGGTTAGCATTGGTATGTGTACCTCCTTTATGCATTAGAAAATGCCCATTTTGATGTGTTATACTCGTAAACATAAATACTTCCAGATCTCCGTAACCCTTTTCTTGAATTCTAGTCACAAAATGTATAATAATTGGGAATTATTTTTCCTGACTATGTAGCACATGCCCTTAGGCGGCCTTGCATAAGTAGTCTACATAATGGACCTGTCAGCCAAAAGATGATATTATTTGATTATTCAGTCAATTTCCTTAGGTGGCCCTGTATAATTCAACCCCTAAAGGGTTTTTCAAATAGTGGTAACTTCATTCTTGGGGGGTGAAGCTCTTTTGTCATTATTTGTCTTAATGAAAATATGTAGGGATCCACAGAAATATCCATCCTTAACATAGTTTTCCCATACTCTTTTTCATGATATGAATGTATTCAAGTCTATGGTTTATATTTCACTTCCCTACGTTCGGGTTATACCTTTGCAGGAGTGACATTCATCCAATTATTTGATAACCGTGATTGGGAATATCCTCTCTATATTCAGGTACCTCTCTCCATACAGCAGACTCTATGCTTTGGAAAATTAGAATCTCCATAAACATCCACTGTCTTTTTAGAAAGAGAAAAGTAAATTTTTTTTTGATTTCTTTTGCCTGACTATGCAGTATGTTCCCCTAGGTGTCCTTGCATAATTAGTCTACATAACGGACCTGTTAGCCAAAATATTCTATTATTTGACTATGCAGCCAATGCCCTTTAGTGGCCCTGCATAATTCAACCCCCTAACAGGTTTTTCACCTAATGGTAACTTAATTCTTAGGAAATACTTTCTCTAATGCCTTTTATCCATTTTCCCATGTCATTCCTCAGATTCAAAATTTCTTAAGTCACAGTTTACAATTTTCCCCTCCATACATGAATGTGGTAATATGTTTTTAAGAAAATTATCAATGAATTGAGTCAATCTTAATCCATTAGGTCAAAGCTATTCGACCTTTAAACATTATCCTTTTCATGTCTGATGCACATGAATTTAAACTACCCACAAAAGACAAGATAAATCTGAACAAAAGTCATGTCCGAGCTCACTAAACATACATTTTGTATGATTTAGGTAATATTGATCAATAAAAATATTCAAAGTTATTAGCGTTATTTTTATAATCTTAACAAAAATCAAACTATGATTACTAGGCCCATTGTCTTAGGTAAAATTAATTAAAGCAAGTAGCAAGAGAATGCAGGCACCAAATGATTGAAGATGAAAGTGTTTTTCATTGATGAAAAAGATTTAGAAGGACATCCACATACTAGAGTCTCTTCTCTTCTTTAGTAATTACAAGAGGATTTAAACATAACTCTTCATTTTATTTACACTATCTCGAGCCTCATTAGTACCCACTTGAAGTTCATGCACTCGACCAACTTCACTCTTCTCAGCTTGATGGAGTACTTTCTTGGAATCTACAATGGATTTCATACAATTTGTTTGAAATCTATCCAGTGAATTATTTAGCTGGCCAGGTTCCCTAGTAACAACATCTAACTGTTACTGAAGGTGCATTTGCCGGAAAACTTTCTCCTTGATCTTATGTTTCAGCTCCTTCAATTTCGCAGCATGATCAACCTCAGCTTGGGACACCGAAACCTCAAATTCGGTGATATTGGCCAATATCCTCACTCTGGTCAGGTCTTGACGGTACCTCTTCTCCAGCTCCCTCCTTAAAATTACTTGTTTCACCATGGCATTGATCTCTTAATATCCAAAACTTCCAAGTCCCAACATGACGACCATGGATGACAGTCACAAAATCTTCGAAGATAGCACTTCAAGTGGCACTTCAGATATGATCTTCCATATGTTCTTCCAAGCCTTTCATCGTGAAAATTGGAGCTCCTTTTCTACCTCTGGGTCTGACTCAGCATCACTATCACAGGGGGAATATAATCTGGAATTAATGCACTTAAAGAAGTTCCCTATTCTGCTCCTTCCCCCTGACCCTTGTTACTTCAGTTTCTACTCCCGTTGGGGTAGAGGCTGAGGCTTCACCTCTAGATCTAACCACTGAAATTGACAGCCTTGCATATTCAATTGAAGGTTTTGGTTAGTTTCAAAGGATAATAAAAGTTGGTTAAGTTTTCTTTCAAATTAATTTCATCCACAAATATTTTTATCTATTACCCAATGGTAGATCAACAACATGAGAAGGCTCTTCCCCGTCTTTCCTAGCTTCAACAGGATTTTCAAGATGGGTTTCATAAAGCTATACCGGGTTTATCTCCACTTGAGCTAGTGTATCTACAATAGTAGGGTTGTCTATACTCCCTTCAGGCATTGGCAATTCAGCAGGTTGCTCAGATGGAACTGCATATTTCTACCAAACATGGTCAGAGATTTAATAAGAAATTTTTAATAGGACAAAAGATAACACTCACGTCCAAAATCCTCTAAATTACATGGTAATTTAACATGATCTAAAATTTCTTCAAAAGATGCACCGAGTATCATCACTTAATCCAATGATATTTCAGATTCATTGTTAGTCTCACCAGTGAGATCATTCGATGTATCTTCTTGGAGAACCTCATCCTGCAACCTTTGACCCCAGACTGTTTCTTCAGAGAAAATTACGGCATCAGTTTCAGTGGCCGCCAAATGTTCTAGTGTAGGTGTTGAACCTTAAGTATCATATAATAGAAGCCAATTGATGTTTTTTATTCAACATTTTATGAAGCATTGTTAAATTACCCTATGCATGACCTTCTCTCATTGAAGCAGTAGTAGGAGCAGTACTGGGAACAGATGCTGGCTCTTCTTCAGGAGTAGCCAAGTCAGCATGAACTTGTGATTGTTCACCAGCACCCTCTGCCATTTGCAGAATATGGCCAGTCCTCTCCCTCAAAGGGGAAATTGAAGAAGCCACTGCAATTCCAAGAAGTATGAGAAATCGTTTCATGAGATAAGATTCATGACTATCCGAAGGACTTACCACCACTGATAAAGTGTTTATCTATGGACTTCTTCCTTTGATGCCTTTGTTTCTTTGGATTTTTGGGTTCGTTGGAATCATCATATCTAAATAAAGGAATTGGAATGTGAAAAGTCCTTTCCAAATCTTCACCCATTGTTTTTCGTCCTAGAGAAACTTCACCCGGTTCACGGGGAGATTCAGAAGCTCCAATGGCAGTGCCACCAGGGCTATATTGTGGTGAAGGAACCTCATCAGTTCTTTTATTTTCAAGCTTCATGATGAAGAAAGTAATTTCCTTGAGTAAAAAAGCTTTAACTGAAATCAAGTTTCAATGAAAATAAGGAGAGACACTTACATCTTCAAGAGCCATGTAATCGTGCCACTCCTCATCTCAGGAAGCACTAGTCCCCTCAGTGGTGCCATGATCTATCATTTACTTCACACGCTTGGTTACCTTAATTGAATCATCGGTGGCATATATAATAATCTCCAGATCTCTGATGTAAGCCCACACTTCATCGGGGTTATCCTTAAAATGGATATCGGTAGAAGCCCGATGATTCCCTACTCCAGGGATGTGTATCCCTTTGCATAGGTCCAGCCAGGCAGTTTCAGCATCGCAATATAAACTCTGTCATGTCTGGAAAGCCTCTAGTTGTAGATATTCATTATGTGTACTAGAAGGCTCCGAGAAGGGTCCTACAATCTTGGAATTCAAATTCTTCCCAAATCCTGCAATCATAGATAAAGGATAAGAAAATTAAACTTGTTACTCTATAAGTAATGGCGATTAAATTGACTAAATTTCCTCAATGATATAACTCACCAGGAGTCGATGGAGTAGGTATCTTGATTCTGATAGGAGGATTATATATGGAAAGAGGCCGCTTTGACACATGCCTTGCCTTATCATCCCCAACCTATGAATCCGGCGAGTCAGTCCTGGGTGAGGAACCCGGTGAATCAGCTCCGGGTGTAGAAGAGTCACCTTCCAGATAAAGGGATTATTTCTCTATAGTTCTCTTCTTTTTCCCCACCCGATGAACCGAATGATTCATTACCCCTTCAAAGTATGATGCTACCCAGTTTTCGGCATACCATGTAGTCAAGTTACTGACCACTCCATCAACTAGTAGATCAAACAATACCCTGGTATTCTCCATAGATGTTAGTAACCATAGTTATCGTGAAACCATTAGGTGTTACTCTGACCTGACATGAACAGGAGAAGATACATCAGTCTGCTGCAGACACTTGAATTGGCATGCAAATCTGTATGGATCATATGCCTCACATATAATCTCTCTTTTAATCTTGGTGGCCAATACACCATCTCTGCAAGCCATCATGTATGACCTCAAGTCCAGTCTGGCTGTTCCATCATCAACAAACCTCCCAGTTGGCGGGTTTCCATAAGGAAAGAAATGGAATTCTTTGAACATTCTTAGCCTCGCCTTTATATCATAAGAGTTGATAGATAACAGAAAAATTCCAGAAAATGCCTACACTGATGGCCTGAAAGAACTTCCAGGAACCTGTACTCCACTCTATACAACATATGTCCTCAAATGAGTGGCAATCCATCCCCACAAAACTTTGAATGGTCCAACTATTCTCAAAGGAGACTTATCCATAAAGACCTGGAGTAAGATCTTGTGAATCTTAGCCAAAATGGGGGTGGCCAACCCAACCATTTTCCTCTCAGCCAACTTGGATGCAACAAAAAAGGTCCCTGGGTTGATGCCTCCCTTTGAATCACTGATTGGCAGAAGATAAACACTGAGCCACAAGGCTAATAATCCTACCATACGGGTCTTTTTTGGGATTCTTTAATCCACTTCGTACCCCCACTATTCAAATTCTCCTGCTTCCAGGGTCAGCCAGAATGTACCAACAACACCCCTCTTCTCTGTTCTGGGGCAGGTAGTAGGATGAGTATAGTTGGACCCCTTCTCCTTCTTCTTAGTAAGAAACATATCCATACACTCCTCTGGATGAATATCGTTTCTAGAATGAGTTTTAGAGCTATTTGAGTTCTTGAGCTTATAGAAATTTTTCGACAATTCTCAAGCCAAATATGGAGTCTTCTCTGAATCATTCCAAGTCTCATTGGGAGGGATGAATTCATCATAAATATTTTCCAAAATTGGATCCCCCCGAGATATTGTATACATCCCACAAACTGATGCCTACTTAGCCATGAGTCAAATGGAATGAATTGGTTTCTGGGCTCCAGTGGCTGATTAGATCTGGAACAAGGTCATCATTCTTATAGAAATATGTCTGCCCCGCCCAGAAGACTACATATATTACAGCTCCTTTCAGATCCTCGACAAACTATGCACATGTTTGTTGCACCAAATATTCCCACATCCATGTTGGCTTCACACCTCCTCTAGGATGGAAGTACCAACTTTTATTCCTGCCTTTGGATTGATCCATCTGAGAATTTCAGAAGATTGAGGGATAACAATGTGGTTGCAGCTCAATCTTTGGAGGTTTCAGATCTAGGGAACAAGGGCTATGATGCATTATGTAGGCCTTCTTCACTGTTCCGACATTAAAATATGATCCTCCAATTGAAACATTTTCTGAAGAAAATTTGGTGTGAGTTTGAAACCAAGAATGTGGGAGATAGTTCTTTTTATCTGGAACGTTGACTTCTTACAGATGACCATGCCCATACAGAGGCAGGTAAATAATTTGTGGGAAATCAAGATGATTCTTCTTCAAATACTTGTCCAAATCTAGAACAGTGATGTCGTAGATATCATAGTAATCGTGGCCAACGATGTTCATCATGTCATCAATCCGCTTTCTGGCCAGCTCATTAGCCTTTCCAATTCTTCTAGGAGCCATTGAATATACACAAACATCAGAAAATTAACTTTTAAGTAAGTTGATTTTTGATAAAATTTGTGAATAAAATCAAAACAATGGCCAAGGCATTAAGGCGGACAAGTCATATGTCGGCGTGAAAGTCTAGTATGGTCACACAAGTTTGGGCGCACGGGTATCGCCGCACAATTCCCAATACCTATGCAGAAGTGCGACACAAATTGAAGCGTGAACCAGCGGAAAACAAGTCACTTGCGTGATTAAAGTAACCTGCGTGGCGAGAGCGGGAAGGTTTGAAAGCCGGTTTCTTTGCGTGAGAATGGATGCATATTTATAGGCCAAAGTTGTACCCAGCGCACCGTACCCTATGCAGCTCTCACCTGTGCATGTCCACTTGCGTGGTCAACACTTGCATGCCACAGTTCCTTTGGTTTCTCCTTTACCTCAGAGTCAAATCCTCCTTCATTTTGGATCCAACTCTGGGGGGGGGGGACTTTTGTTGATGCTCCTTTCCGTCATAGAGTCTAATGACTGAAAAAGGGGAATACCTTAGCATAAAGAGATTCATCCTTTGAAGAAGTATAAAAAATTGACAAAGGCATGAACAAGGATTTGTTTAAGAGTGGGCCACACAAGTTTCATCATGGTCGTGCAAGTATACTTGCAATCCACATATTGGCCGCATAGGTGACTTGCGCACCCTCTTTGATTTTATCCCAAGGTCTTCAGTAGCCTATAAATACCCCTTGTGGTCCCCCCATTTCATGGATGAAAAAAAATCCAAAAGTCGGATTTGAGCTCTCAGTGCCCCAGTCTCTAATTGAAGTCTTCCGAACACTTATAAGGTAATTTCTTACCTAGAATGGAAGATCTAAAGAAGGGGAATATGGCTTATGTTTTGAGATTCATTAACACTTGCGTTCCTAAGTGTCTAACCCTTAATGGAAATGAAGACACTTGCATGCCACCTTACCCCTTCAACAGAACTTTCGCACCAACCTTTTGGAAGTCTTTAAGGATAATTCTAAGGGCTTGAGTCAAGTCTTTCCCAAGTATTACCCTATGGGTTAACCGTCACGCAAGTACACATGTGTCGTGCAAGTATACTTGCGCGACCAGTACCTGCATGCCCCAACAGGACTTGCGCGCCTACCTTTTTTTGGATGCCCCTCCTGCTTATTCAACTATTTTCTTCAAATCCACCTCTCCTCTTCAAGATTTAGCCTTCAAAACCCTCTTCAAAGCCATTTATGGCATGGTTACTTTGTTGTATTCCTTATCTGAAAGGAATTCGGTGGAACATCTCCCAAACCCTCGTGATTTACATAAATTTATGTCACTAAGGTTAGATATTTTATTCATTTCGACCTCATCATTTAAGATGAGAAGATATTTAATCTAGGCATCCTCCTTAGGAGTAAGCCCCAAGTTCCCAAATCTGGGACTCCTTTTTAGGAGTAAGCCCCAGATCACAAGTTTCCCTTAACCTGAGCCTCCTTCTTAGGAGTAATCGCCAAAATAAGAATCTAAAATCTATATAAAGCACAAATACTTTTATGGACCCTATTAATGGGTATCCTCCTTAGGAGAAATCCCAAAGTCCCCTTTAACATTGGACCTCCTTCTCTGTAATAAGCCCCAAGTTACAAGCCTCCTTAAATTGGGCCTCCTTCTCAGGAGTAAATCCCAATCTTAATTCACTTTAAGTGGGATTCCTTCTCAGGAATATACCCAAATCATAAATCCCCCTTAATTTGGGAATCCTCCTCAGGAGTAAGTCCCAAGTTAGAGTATCCAAATCTCCATAAAGTATAAATACCTTTATGAACCCTGCTCCTAGGATTCTTTCCTAAACTATGTCCTGATCTTCATTTACTTGGGACATCACACATACATAAGCCCCATATCATTCCTTGTGACCACATCTTTTGTGGAACAATTCTTCAGGTTTACTGATACCTCTTGTTTCTCACACCGGGCATGACTCACCTGAGCTGAAAGTGTAAAAGTAACTACGACACATCTCTTTGGGCCGTTAATCATACGTAAGCCCCACACTTCTTACTTGAACTACGTTGACTTTGATCTCTGCATTCAATGTAGAGTGCATAGGAAGACTTTCAAAGTTTCAAGCCCATCACTCATTAATTCTCATCCGTCCCATATGACGTTAAACTATATCTTAATTCCCAAACTACGTGGGTTCTGATTCCTTTTCTAATAAGGATACGTAGGTAGCCCATCTGTAGGTACAATCCCAAATATGAAATAATCCCTGTCCTTATGAATGACAATAAAATTCAAGTGCCCTACTGAGTGGATTTAAATCCAGTATGGTCATCATAATGTCCAAGATATTTCTATATAATGTATTGAAGGATACCATTGACTAAGGATCTCTAATACATACAGATGATTCTCCATCGATGAAGAACCTCAAATAAATATAAAGAAATTCTCTAAATCCCATACATATCAATCATTGATTGCAAAGTCTAAAGGAAAAACTCATTTTCATTCTTGGTAAATTAATAAATATTCGTGAACATAACTTAAATCAATGTGAGATTCCTGGAGTAGGCAATAATTCCCCCCAAAAGGGTGTGATGATCCTCACCTCCCATCCTCTCAACCAATGAAAATTCTTAATCCTCATCGGTCCACAACTAATGAGAACCTACCTTTGGAAAGTAGGTTCAAATGGGTATAGAATCATTGGATGTTTCCAGTTCTACGAATAAACCTATTAGAAACCTATTAGAAAAGTTTCAACCTTAAACAAATGAGGTCATTCACATTTCCAGGGAGAAACAATCATACATGTAGTAGTACCTGTTGACATGATCCTAGTGATTATCTTGTCAAATAATAATTCACACCATTCAAGGTAATTACGCCAATGTATAACTTAAATACACAAATCCACTTGTAGTATCTATATGTTGACGTATTTTTGAGAGAACCACACAATATCTACCTTACAAAAACATTAGGATATTACATTTTATTTATAAATATCCATAATGTTAGTCTTTTGGTTATGTTTTCTAATCTATGTTTTCCTAAATATATCTCTTAAGGATTTTATTAAATTTCCTTTGATAACAATAGTAAATACCTCAATCCTACTTTCCTAGAGTTGGTAGTTACTTTATTATATTATAACTAGATACACAGACTAACTTATGAAGGATTGAATAGCTAATTAGCCATGTAAAAATAAATACATTCATGATCTCCATATTATGATAAACAAAACAAAATAAACCAAAATTTTTTATTAGATAAAACAATTATTCTCTTTAGAATATCCTTTTATATATATTATAATACATGTTCTGGTATCATGGGGGAAGGATACATAAGAAAGTTCTGAGATCAGATGCTCAATAAGGGTAGGAGTAATATAGAAGAGATAATGAGTATATAATTAAAAACCAATATATTAATGTAAATATCTAAAGACAAATTCCATTTAATTATTATCATTAGAAGGAATAAAAATATATTTGTAGTAAATGATGGAAAAAAATGCAATTAAAATATTTTCAAGAGCCTGAAAAATATCCATAGATATCATAACATATCAAATAACGAAATAGACATAAATCTCTAATCACATAATAGTGGAATTCATAATTTTGGACATTATAAACATACCATTATGGTAACATGAAAATAAATATTATAAAAATTGGAAAGTCCTAGGATGAATAGCAAAGTAAATTGTCAAATGAGACCTACTGATGCATCAACGGGAAATAGCAGGAACATCCCATCAGTTGTAAATTCCAATGAATTATTCATATGAAATGTTAAAACCTAATATATTTAAACATTAATATTGAGAAATTATTATAAAAATTGGTTAATAATTTTATTAATCAATAAGAATAATCACAAACCATCATGAGTAATATAGATAATGGTATCAAATATTACATACTCAATCAAACTAATCATAAACCATCCAAATAACAATAAGGATGACATCATTACAATATCTCCATAATGGAATACATGTATAGTAATGTGTTATTTTCCTTTGTAAAGTATAAAAACCCAAAAAAAATCATTAAAATTTTCTTGAGGAAAATACCCTTTTAATTATAAAGTCTAATTTGAAAAACAAAAAAAAATCTTGAATATTTTTAAAATCATTATCATTGAATAGTGTCATGGAAACTTTTAACATAAACATAAATTTTTTTTTCTGTTGATGAGTATGTTAATTCTATTCATGATGAGTAAGTTAAAAAAACATTCCGTTCAGATGTTTTTTTGTAAAATGTCTAAAATTACATTTCTAGGAAAATTATATGTTGTTTATTGTCAAACCTTTTTGTAAAAATGACAACATGGGTTGAATTTCTATTAAATAATCATAGGAAATTATTAAAATAAATAAAAATCATTGATATGGAATAAAAATGATTTTTGATCTAAAATAAAAATACCCCTTTTCAACAAAAGATATACTAAAATATTTTGTTAACTAAAGATAGGAGAGTTTTACTATTACTTGAAAAGATCATGAACAACTAGAGGACCATAGAATATATTTGGTTTAAGATATAAATATAAAAAAATTACACCAATGGATAATAAAACATAAAAAATAATGACTAATATAAATTATCAGTAGGTTATTAAATACAATAAACCAGATAAATATGTGGTGAATATGGTATATGTCTCATGGAAGTTATAACAGGATAAAAAACCCTTACTTAGGTCCTATTTCCATCGTAATTTTTTTAAAAATCTATGTAAAAATTATTGATTTGTTATAATTGATTTATATGACCATAATAATATATATCATAACCTATTTTTGTACTTATAAATTTTTATCACACTTTTATTTATAGTATATACTAAAATCACTATTATAGGTGATAAATTCTTTGTTTTTCTTGTATGATTTCATTATGTATTTTTGGACTGAGTTCACTAGTCATGGTTCAATAATGTATATTATTTTAAAAATTATATAATTATAATATATATTAATATTATAATGTTTTATAGTAATCCATCAAATTTATACAGAAAAAATGAATTGGAATCTTCATCATGATGGTACGACATACATACACATAAACATTGTTTCCAATTTTTTAACGGATATAACCGAATAAATTTATATAATAATTATCTATTATAGAAAAATTAATATATCATATATGTATCATATATATTCATTGAATATATACTTAATACCATCCACGTTAAATTGAAATGAAAAAATCATATCTCTTTATGGAGGTTGTAGTCCACACATATATACTGAAGACATTATCATTCCCCAAAGGATTGGAAGATAAGAAGGTATATGTGGTATTATGAATTCATATATAAATTTATTTCATAATTAAAATAGATAAATGATAAACCCGTCATTACAACCATTAATGAAATATGGTAAAAAAAATGAACTATATCACTACCTGAAAATAGTACGACATACATACGCATGAGTGATACTTTCACATACCATTCGATGTGATAAAGGGTTGATAAGGGTGAATTCATCATTATAATTACCTTTTAGCATATTTAATACACTGAATATATTTTTTATGTTGAAAATTTACATATATTTAGGGGATTTAAAGACAATGTAAAAACAATGTGTGATTTGTTATGGATATTTCTTAAAATTTGAAAGAACTCTTCTAGACCTCCTCTTAAGAAACATCTAGTTGGTCTCTTTGGAAGACAAGAACCTCTAGAATGTGGATATGGAATATTATATTGTATTCTTAGGGTATTTTAGAGATATTAAGGATAACATGGTGTGAAAAAGTGAGTGTAAGAGGTTTCATTTTATAATAGAGGTTAGGGGAACTTTTGGAAATTTATAAAAAAATTAAATTTCAAAAATTTCATCCTCATTTTAAATTATTTCAAATGGTTAATGAATCAAAAATAAAGTAGGATTAGGTTTTAAATCCATTATAAAATATAATATTTAATTGTTTATGTGGTGTTTTAAGAAATATATTTTGGTTTAGAGCCTTAGTTAACATATTTTAACATTAAAAACAGTTACAAAATTATTACACATAAAAGGGTTATAGTTTTACTTATATGGTAATTATTAAAAAATTAATGGTGAAATGAAAAAATTTTAAACTATATATTATCATAATTTTCCAGTTTCAATATCTTTATAATATTAAAATATTTTTATAAAATACTATATTTATAAAATAACATTAATCTAAATTTTGATACTAATAATCTAATTTGATATAAATGACGTAATGAAATTTCATAAATACGAATATAATTCACTAAAAAAATAGAATTACGTCATATTTATTATTAATAATTTTAAAATACAATATTTGATTTATATTATATTACATTTAATATTTGGGAAATCATTTATTTTATTTTTCTAATAATTGAATAAATACATTATTTGATTTGTTCATGAATTTAAGGAACATATTTTATCACTAAAAACTAGAAATAAATTTCCATCTTGAAAATAATTTCACTACTCTTATTATAGATATTTATATTCATTAAAAATGTTCATTTTTCTCCCTATGAATATACAAGAGATACTTAAAACTAAGAGATAGACAAATTGTAACATTCTTTTCATTAAAACTTATATAAGACATTTTCAAGGGACAATGTCTATTAAAAAAATCAATTTCTAGAAAAAGGCGATATTGTTCAAATAGGATTCATCAAAAAAAGATTATGATGAACAATTATGGACTTATCACATAGTTTTATCCAATATTAGCACGATATACAATTTACTATGGTGATAAATTTTACCATGGTTACTATTCATATTAACAAAAAAGTGGATTTTTTTTACCAAATTTGAACCTCCCAATTTAAGATAAGACATTAATTTTTTCAAATTAATTTCCCATAAGTGGGGAAAAGTAATTTTTAAAATAACCGTTCAACTCATAATGGATACCTATATTTGGAAAAAATTCATTCATAAGAATAAATGGTGGTTTATTTTTATTCAATTCTTATAAAAAATATTAAACGAAGTATAAATAAATAGATTGAATATTTAATATATAAATTCCATTTAAATAATTTATTAATTGAGATTAATTTTTTTATTAATAAAAAAACTCATTATACAGAAAAAAAACTATTTAAGTAAAAATTCATTTTTAATTTAATTTTTTTAATTTTATTTCTAAGTCAATTAATATGAAATCAATTTAATTTAATCATATGTAAAAACTATAAATTAAAAAATTTATGTTTCCTTATTTATACACACAAATTTAATAAATAGGTTACAATATTAATATTAAAATTATATATTCAGAAGGTCGTTTATTCTTAGTGTTATTCATTAAAAATCATATAGTATCACACTAGTAGACTACAAATTAATTTATATTTTAAAATACATATTAACATGAATTGATTCATAAATTTATAACTAATTTTAAAAGACACCACAAACACAATTTTGGATCATCAATCTATCCCTTTTAAAATTTTTTGTCAATATTAATTTTCAAAATGAGATATCTATATTTTCTTCTCCATTTATTATCTCAATTTTAATTTTATTATCCCACCTTTATTGACAAAAATTGAAATTAGATGAGATAGGATTGTATCATTTCATTCTTAATAAATTTGAGATAAATTATTCCACTCTAAGTCAACCTGTGATATCTAATGTTGAAAAAAGATGTTCTAATTTAGATATAAATGTTTTCTATTATAAATTTAAAATATGACACCAACTTATATACCACAAGTTATATCCTTCATCAGATACCGTTTAATTATTTTCTATAATATGTATCAAAATCGACTCTAGTAACCATGATCTTGAGGTCTCATTAATAAATTATCATAGATACAAGGTATCCAATCACATAAGACATATCAATTTAATTTTCATAGAGATCTAGATACATACATGATACTGATTTTACATTGGTAATATAATATAAAACATTAAAAATGAAAATTTTTCACACCCTTGAAACTCATTCAATGAATTGATCTTCATATCATGTGGAAAGGAAACAAAATAAGGATGAGATAAAATTATCGGTAAGGGTTATGTGTAGTGGTATCTATGATGATTATTTAATTATTATCAATATGGAAAGGTAACTATCTGAAAAAATATTCCATTTAATCTATGACATGTGAAAAAATTGAATCCATGGATAATGTCAATATAGAAATATCATGAATAATAAGAACCTAATTATAATGAAAGAAATGAATAATATTGAATCACATGTTCTTAGATGACAGGATATATATATCATTAAATTCTTTTGCTAAAAATGTTTAATTGATGTGTAGTTATATACCAGATACCAATTTAATTTGGAAAAATGACTCAACTCATTAGATATTAGATGAAACTAGGGGCTATATATAACTAGTGCAAAACTATAACTATATTTATAACTAATTACTCAAATAGTAAATGATAAAATTAATTCATAAACAATATTCTTTATCAATAAATATCTATATTTGTTAACGAGTATGAATTTTTCTTGTTTTTCCACAATAATTCAAATACCATTAATAATAAAACCCCAAATATAAAAATTTTATATGGCTTAGTAACTAACTATATCCATGATATAAAAAATATAGATATTTAATATAAATTGAATGTTCAATTATCAGAATAATGTTAATTTTTCTTGAGAGATTTTTATACCCCAATATTACATTATATAACATGGCAATCATTTCATAAAAAATATTAGTTTTGTGAAACATTCATGATATTTAATGAATAAGTGAAAATGGATGTAAAAAATTAAATTTTTTTCATTAAATATTTTTATTTTTTACAAATTTAAAACTTAATGGATAATATAAAAATCGTAAAAAGGATATTCTATTGGGGAAATTCAATTTCACAGAATAATTTGAAAACATTCCTTTTGAATTTTATTAATGAAATAAGAGAAATTCCCTCTCATAAAACATAGTACTAATTCCATTAAAACCACAGAAAATAGAAGGATAATGTAACATGTCCTTTATAATTACATTTATTATTTATATATGACTTTTTTAAATAAACACTGTTAAAAGTTCACATGGATAAAAAATATAATCAATATAATGATAAAAAAGATCGACCATTCAATTAAACATTTATCTTACTGATTCAAGTGTCATGTAAAGTAATTTTTTAATAAAATTAAAATACAATATAAATATATAGATTATTATAAAATATATGGAGTTTATAATGGATATATTATAATATTACTCTAGTTAAAATAAGATCAATCCCAAAAAAATTATACAGTAAAATAAATTCTTACATCTTTGGTAACATTTTACTTAGTACCAATTTAATGAGTAAACTTGAATTAAATCATTAATAATCATGAATAAATATAAATATTCATCATAAATTCATAAAAAGATTATTATATAAATAAAATAAATTCAAATTGGTTGATAATACCAAATATTTCTCAATAGAGTGGAAATTTAGAATTAATCCATTACCTCATGCTCTCCTTTAGTTGAATCTGATATTTTCATCATGTATAATAGTTTTGTAAATGTATTAATCTATATTTAATCCATATTCATTTTTAATATCAAATATTATCATATTTTAAAATCTAATAACCTCTTTATTAATAATATTCCATTATTACCGTTGTTAGGGGTACCAACTGCTTTATTTTCTCATGTATATTGTGGCACAAAAGTTTTAGTTCTTATAAATAAAATATTGTTACATCATCTACTGGATTATATTAATTTTATAGATATAATATTTATTAAATATGTTCTTTTATGGGACAATTATTGTAATTTTTTAATGGAAAATGAATCACTTCACTTCGTGGTGATGTTAGTCCATACACAACCACTAGAGATTCCATCATTTAGTTAATGGGTAAAAGAGTATGAAATTTTATGAGATTGTAATTTTAATTAATCAATATCATTTCATATATGTCATATATATTAATTAGTTCCATAATTATGTCAATTCACATTTTTCTATAAATTACCTTTACCAGTCATGTCATTTTATTCATCATATCATTTTCTCTATTGTCAAGAAACTGGATTTGGTCTTCATAGTAATAAAAAAAATGTTCCAATTTTAATTATTTATAGTTCAACTCATGTGTTGGGTTTTGAATATACATTATTTATAATGAGACAAGAAAACACATCTAGCATTTTTTGAGATGATTGGTTTCATTTTTAAATGGTAATACCTAGCTCCAATTTATTACAGAGTTTCAAAATAATTTATATACCTAGTATATAGTTACCCTTCCATTTCAAACCTAATAAAAATCATTCATTGGTGATAAATTAAAAAATGTGACCTCCCACTTGAAAACCAAAATGTTTCTTCTAATTATTGGTGTGAGTCGTTATCATACCTTGTACTTATTTAATAAGGCTATGAATAGTCTTCACCTCTCTCTTTGTATCTCATATATGTTCTAGGACTATAATCATCCCTTCAACAGAATCATCCCAACATTTTGGAGTACATCATCTTATTCTATATAAATTTTCACACCGTACCATTTGAATATTTTAATGGAAGATATTATTATATGAAAACTATACATAGGGTAAATTATGATCCCGCATACCATGAAAATCAAGTGATCACGACCCCAAAATGTCTTTTAAGATTTGAATAGATATTTCATATTGTATATTAATATGTGGATGATAATAAATTACCATACTATGCTCAAGAACAAGCCCCTTCTAATGAGTTTTATAGAATATTTATTTATATTATGGACCATTACCATACATAATTAAAATAGGTGTACCATGATGTCTCACAAATTCACTAATATAGATCGGTTAATGTTGTTAAATGGAAATATTTTCATTTATAAAAAGTAAATTTACATACGTTTTTATAGAGATCAACAATAAAATAAATCACATCATTATTTTTAATAGTATTTGGTAATCAATGGACATATTCCATATTAATGTCATCCCATTTCCATAGAGAAAATGGTAGAGGTTGAATCACCCTTTAACAACAACAAATTAAGTATCCCAGTACAAGTTGATACATTATTAAATTGAAATAGATACGAGGGGTATAATATTGAAGGACCATTAAGTGTAGTAATCTTGGAAAGCCAAATATATACATGATACTAATTTTATACTAGGAATGAAATATAAATCATTTTAATAGAAAAAATTCATCATCTGTGAACTCATTCAAGGAATTTTTATTCATATTATGGGAAAGTAAAACAAAATAATGGGGACATAGAATACTAAATAAGGGTTACATATCGTATGATATATAATGTTTATATAAACCATAATTAAAATTCCATTCTATGCAACTGAAAATGCAAGCTATTTAATCAATAAAAATAACATGAAATGTATTGATGTAAAATATTAAATTTGAAATATCATGGATAATATTAATTGAATTAAAAATAAATAAAATTCCTCTTATTAAATTTCATGATCAAAGAATTCATGATATATATTCTTTCAATATCTTACTCCATGAAATTTTAAAACATTGGCTATTTATACACCAAATACACAATTAATTTGGCTAACTAATTTGTCTCATGAGACCTATTGATGCATGAAGGGATTAAATATAAATATATCCCACCCATTATTTTATGAAAAATACATTCCAAATATAATTAAAGTTCAATTAAATTAATAACCAATATTCTTTATTAATAAATTTTTGAATAGAATAATAAATATTGAATATCAATATTTCCCCAGTTATTCGAATAACTGTAAAGACCCTGAAATTCCATGTAATTTGTTTTTAATATATGGGAATTTTAGGAGTCCACGAAAATTGACGGTGTGTGATTCCAAGGCCCGATGTGCTTGGAATGAATTTATGAACTTTTTTCAGGTACATTCAATAAACGTACGAGTGGTTTTTTGTAACTTTTGAACCGATGCTCGGAATTAAAATCTGAGGGCAACGATGAAATCACAGTGCCGGTATTCACTTAAGGAGGCCTTCACCTTGACCGCAGTGGGTTGACAATGAATGATATTTGTTTTTTCTTTTTGTGAATGCATTAAATAAAATAAAAATGTCTAACATTTTTATTTTATTAACCCTCAAATGGGTTATTGTGGTGGGGACCACCCAAGCCTAAACCTCCCATTTGAGTGTTAAGAGATGGGGACCACCTGAACTAACCTACCAATTTTAATTTAAGGGCGGAGACCACCTATACCCCCTTTAAAGAGGGGAAACCTCTCAACTCCCCTACATTAAATTCTTCCAACACCATTCATTAATTGGGCCAATTAATTTTTCCAACGTGCTACAATTAAATGAGACAATTAATTATGCCAACATTCCAACATAATTAATCTACTTAATTTAATTATATTGTCACCTCATTGCTGGGGAGGATTTTTGGGTCGGTAATGAATTTCCTTGGTGGGAGAAAGTTCACCAACAAATAACGCCAACGAAGAACTCTTCTCCATTGACAAATATTTCTCCAAACTCCATCGAAGGATCTCTAACGAAGAATGAATCGACGATCGTGGAAACACCATCATCACCAAATTCATTTTTTCCTCTCCTCACCGACGTCATTGGAGGAGACTTGTTTCGAGATCAACAAAATCCAATCCGTCTCAATCGTAGACAATCATCAACCGAACCATCAAGGTAGGGGTGTGGTTTAAATTGATAAATGTTAATTTTCCTCTCCAATTGAATCATTCTCATTGAGCCTCTTGCTACTGCCCTAACATGGAGGGTACGGGCCAAACAAACATGGCCCAACCCCTCCGCAAAACTTATGTTTCTTTTGTGTGTTCTTCGCGATGGTGACGACGATTTTTTCCGGAATTTGGAACTGGTGGAAATCGAGAACCGCGACCGGAACCACCGCCGGCCGCACTGAAGGTGAAAAATGGAGGGCGGATGGTCAAGCCAGCCGCCGACGAAGGCACGACCCATGATCTCTCCACACGGCCGGCCACAACAGACCATTTATCGGTGGCCTCGGTCGTCCCACGTCCTCGCCACCCCCGCGGCCTCGCCGCCCCCACAGCCTCGCCGACCCTGCCACCTTGCCGCCCCGTGGCCCTCCACGGCCCCTGCGGCGTCACCACATCGCTGCACTCCGCGGCCCCTGCGGCCTCACCACCATTCAGTCCTCTGCCAACCCCACAGACACATTGTCTTGTGGCCCTCCATGGCCCCACAAACTCCGCCAACCCACGGCCTCCCGACCTCCACGGCCTCTGCCGCCCCGTGACTCTTGTGGCCTTCACGGCCCCTGTGGCATCCGCACCGGCTCACGCCGTCCTGCGACCTCCATGGCTTCTGCAGCCTCCACCGCCCCATGGCTACCGCGGTCCCTGTGGCATCCATGACACCCCGTGCCACCCAGGCCACGCCGCCCTATGTGGGCCGGGCCGGGCCGCACCGCGGGTCAGTCCAACCGAGTCGTACCGGACTCAGACCCAATTCAACCCATTTACACTCTTTTGGCCATAACATTGGCACTGAACGTCCTCTTGACGAACCGTCTACAGCACCAAAAACCCTAGAGCGAGATAGTCCCTTTGGAATACACCACTTGAGATTTGGATAATGCTGGGATATGGTCAGGTTGGATTGAGCACAAATCCAACTGGGCCCTCAAGACTAAAAGGCTAATAACATACAGATTAGGCGTCCGATTGACGCACTATCTATTGCGTTGAGACCCCTAAGACGTGGAGTTACTTTGGATTACTTCTTAGTTGGACTTCATGGTAGTTTGAATATCAACCAGTGTCTTGAGGAGTGGACCCTTCTGGAGATGATCAAGCTTAGTGCGGGAACCCTCTAGCTGGCTGTGACGTGAATAATGAATAGCGATCATGTGTGGATTAGAACCTAGTGATCCTGTGTAGGTCAGCACCTAGAAATCCTGTGTGGGTTAGCAACGAGCGATCCTGTGTGGGTCATCACCTAGCATTCCAGTGTGGTTCAGAACCGAGCGATACAGTGTAGGTCAGCATCAAGCGATCATGTGTGGGTCACCACCGAGAAATCGTGTGTGGGTCAAAACCTAGAGATCCTTCATGGGTATACCTATTAACAGAGTAAGATGTTTCTGTAGTTAAATCTATTCATCTCTACTACTATAACTAAGCAATATCTGGTGTGAGATGAGTCAGTACCATTGTGTTATTCTTTTGTGTGGCATACTTGTGTGGTACTTACCTTCGTGGTGTTCCTTCCTTTGTGGAATAGTTGATATTTGGGATTTTGAGTTAGACTCTATGTTTCCTCATGATATAGATGGGTATACTTGATAACTTAGCTATTTTTATGGGCATATGCCTAATTAGGGTTTTCAGTTGGTTTACATGATTTGTGGTTTATCCTTGGTGGAATTTGCGACACCATGAGGGTCTCAGGGTCCCTACTGAGTATCTTTATACTGACCCTTTCACGATCTATGCCTTCACCTCATTGTGTTTGGTGCAGATGACGGACATCGCTGACTGAGGATGAGAGTACCAGGACTGGAGGTAGCTCGAAGGTGGACCTTAGACGAGTAGTACCATAGATACAACTGTTCGAGAGCTATACCTACCATTCTGGTAGGATCCTTGGTGGGTGATCACATGATCTGTTCCAGTTTATTTTTACTTTCAGTTTCTTGTACTTTCTAATTGGGCTTGTATTTTGGCCCCTTTTTCTTTCTATACTCACCCTATTTACTATTCAGTTTACTAGAATTTTTATCTTGCTGTGTGCATGGTTGCGTGAATTTATAGGTTATAAAGGAGATGATTTCCCTGTTTTAGTGAATACGCCTTTAGTGCTAGTCGCCAGCCCCTAGCCAATTGATGGCGGGCTTGGGGTAGTCACGACACGGGCCCAAGGGGATGGGTAGTGAAAAAAAACAATCAATATAAAACACCATATATATAAATGATATAAAATTAAATTAATAAGTACCTACCTGATAAATAATATGGTTATTTAAGGGAAATTAAATGTACAATGATAAAAAGGTTAACGTTTCATGAGAAAGTGTAATACCAAAAAATTAATAAGGGATAATAGAGGACCATAGGTTCATAAAAAATATAGGGTTTTTAATAAGATCATATCCTTTAGAAAAATAGTTAAATGGATGTGTTATATGAAAAAAAAATTCATAACGAGTTTAATTTTTATAATAATTGATGATTTATAGAAGAATCTAAATTTAATAAACCTTTTAGGGTGGTGGGGATTCCAGTTAATACCATAGACAATTAAAACATTCATTTTGACTTTTTGTAAGGAATGTTGAACGATACCCTTTTAGAAACCATTAGAATGATTACTTTCAAACCTTTTAAAATTAAAGGATAGTATAATATATCCTAAATAAATTGTTCATGTAATAAAAATATATTTTGTGTTTTTTAGAGAAATATGGACTTAGATGAAAAGTATATCTGAATAAAAGAGAAATAAAGTTATTTTTTAAAACATTTATTTACTCGATTCATGCAAACAAGATAAGTAATGAGAGATGAAAATAAAGAAACTCATTATATATATGTACGATGGGAAAGTAACTATATTTTAAGAATTAAATGTTATAAGTTTCTTTAAATGAAAAAACGGAAACCACGAAAATTGAGACTTAAAAAAACTCGTAACTATTTGGAGACTTTTAAATTTAAAAACATTGATTGAATAGACTATAATTGTAACATTTATATTCTTAAATACATATTTATTCATGTTAAATACATTACTGGGGTAGTATATACACCAAAAAATGTGAATATGTGTATAATAACAAATATTACTCAGTTGAGTGTAAAGTGAAAATACATTCCATACCTCATGCTTTATTTTAGTTGATCATGATTTAATATCCTTTATATTCGTTTCAAATATCTAATTTATTTTTTCAAAAATATTTTTCATACTTATAAAAGTATATATGATCTTAATATATCATGTTTTCACCTAGTCATGAATATTATTTCATTATTAATATTATTTTGGTTTCTTAATGGTTTACTTTCTTATACAAGATTTTATAAGGAATTTTTGTTTCTTCTGAATAGGATATGTATCCACCATTTGCTGAATTGTATTATATATATATATATCATATTTTATCATTTCATAAATTTTTATCATCTTTATGAAAATTTGATACTCAATAATGAATCACATAACCTAATAGAGAAGATAGGTTGTACGTATGCATGAGAAGAATTATCATTTACATAATGGATGAAAGTGTAAGGAAGTAGATAATTCTATATTTCCATAATCAATATTATGTCATTAGTATCATATATACTATTTGGTTCCATCATTTTGTCTATCCACATGAGTTATTTATGTAGTGAATTTTATTCATTTGATATTTCATAATCCACATTTAATGTGATCAATGGTTTTATTTTTTATTTAATGGAAAATGATATGGATTATCATAATAATTGAGTTTAGTGTTACACTTTTAAATTTTCAATATTCATTATTAAAATAAATTATCTTTCTTTGAAATATGTCCACAAAAAGGATAATAATTGAACATGGAAAAATTTGTGGTTGAAATACATCTAGTATGTGGGGTTTAAGCAAGTTTTTAGCTCATTTTGTCTCTTATCTGTATATATTAACACCCATTAAACTCATTTTCATCATAAAAATAAATAATAATTTTTAGAATTTATACTATTAATTATGAAAAAAAATTATTTTTAACTTATTACTTAATATTAATTATTTAGATTCCAAATATTCAATCTATTTTATCAAATTAAATTTAATTAATTATAGAAATTTAATTAAAAATAGACCCACAAGTCATGTAAAAAATGGTTTTTCAATAAAAGTTTTTCCAAGAAAAAGATGAGATGATATTAATTTTATTAATAATAATCATCATTATATGGATTTATATTCATATATTCAAATATATAACCTTGAAATTTAGTATAAATCATTCATTTTTAAATATAGTTGCAAATAATTTTAATTTGAAGACCTTATTCATATTAAAAACACAGTTTTCTGAAAGAACATATCCATTTTTTATCTCCAAATGATCATTTTAGTATCTCTATCGAATTGATAATAAATAAAATTTTAAATTCAAATATTATAATATATTATATTAAATATATGTTCATATATTTAAATAAAACATTCTCAATTTTTAAAAAATATTTTTTATAATGGAAATTTTCACAGATTCATTATATGTATTTTTATTAAAATTAAGATGAAAATAAATTTTTATCCTATAAAATTTCAAATAATGTAAAATGAATTATTAAAATATTATTTTTTTATAGTTATATTATTTTATAATTTTAAATTGCTGTAACAGATTCTTAGTTGTTACATTGTTCACTCCTACAAAAATTTAATCGTCAAAAGATTCCTAGATATTTCCTTCTAAACAAAATATGGTATTTCTTCTTCATAACATCCTATAGTTCAAATGATTATTCATCAATTTTATGGTTTCCCTCATTCAACATTACTAGAGTAGTCATCCTAATCTCAAAACATTCATTCTAATGTCGATAAAATGGATAGGTTCTTTATAACAAGAAAGAACCTGTAAATATTTTATTTATTCAAAGGGGAGAATATGTTTCAGTTCTATCATGTAATACCTTAGTTATGATATTTGGAACACATCACATACTTTAGAGATATTACATCAAATTAAATGTGGAATGAAAAGATACAATTATTTATAAATTTTAAATAGTTCTTATATACTTAGGGATCATTTTCCCATTCTAAATGATCCTTATATCTCCCTTCTGTAGAGATAGTTTCAATAAAATGTGATCTCCCACTTTACATTCAAAATATTTCCTCTAGTTATCGTCATAAATATTTTCCCTACATTAGGAATCTATAAAAGGAGTTTGAATAGACTTTAACCTTTTCATTATATCCTCAACATGTTCTGGTCTTATAATTTTTCTTTGACCAACATCATGCCAACATGTTTGAGTAGAACATGTCTTTCCATATAATTCTTCATACTACCTCTATTAAATACATTAATAGTTACAATTGTTAGAGTAAAATTATACCAAAGGTAACTAATGATCCCATATAAATTTAAAGTCTAGTGATTATTACCTTAACATGTCATCTAATGTTATATTATTCTTTTTTATATTGTCTATGAGTTTTAAGATATAATTCAATATTAAAATGAATCATAATATCAAGATCCTTCTAAAGAGACTTCCATAATTTCAATCTATATAAAATATAAAAATCATAAAAAAGTTTAATAGGTGAACTATGAAGTCTTAAAAAATAATTTATATACATTATCAGAGGGATCTCAATAGGTAAATCTTCTATTATAGAATTGAAATGTGTAGATTTGGTAAGACGATCAACAATAACCCAAATTGAATAATTATTTCTATGAGTCTTCAACAAAATTATGGAATTTTACATTGTAATGTCCTCCCATTTTCACATAGGAATAGGTATATGTTAGAAAAATCCTCTAGTATTTTATATATCTTCCATTATTTGTTGAAAAACTATGAATCTTGACACATAATCAACAATTTACCATTTTATGCGATCCTACCTAAAATATTCCATCAAACCCCTTCACATATTTATGCTATTAGGGTGTATAGTGAAATTGAATCTATGATAACCACTTTATATTTGGTATTTATGTAACACAGTGTCATATTCAAAATTTCATATTTTCTACATCAGAAATGAAAGCTGAAAATTTAACATGAGTCATGGATTTAATTTTATTTTTAAAATTATC
The DNA here is from genome assembly GCA_963277665.1 of Viscum album. Taxonomy (NCBI): domain Eukaryota; kingdom Viridiplantae; phylum Streptophyta; class Magnoliopsida; order Santalales; family Viscaceae; genus Viscum; species Viscum album. Next base: position 220,618,446 of record OY728139.1, read on the forward strand.
ATCTTCAATTTCAAAACATTTTATGTTTTCAAGAAATACAATTTTATATTAATCTGAAAAATGTTGTATGATTCTCCTTCCTTATAATTACCATATATGAAATTAAAATATTCTTGAACATAGGATAACTATAAGTAATCATTTGGGTCAAACCTCTATGACAATTATTTATTAATGCATTTGATACATAATTTTACTTCTCTGGTTGTTAGTTTATTTAAAAAACCCCTTGAGTGATTAAAATCATTTCCAATTACTCATGTTGGGATATTTATATTAAAATATGTACTTTAGGTTATTATAGAATATTTATATATTACATTATTAAATATAGAGATAATTTCAAAATATTATTGATGAAAATATTATGTAATCCAATTGAAGATCAGGTGTTTTATAGTTCGTACATGATTTTTTGACTTCCTTGATACATAGGTAGTAAATTTTAACATTTTATATATGTAAATAACAAATTCCATTCATTAATGAATAAATATATATCTCAAATCCATTATTTATAAAAATTATATTGATAATTTGATCAGTTTCTATAAGGCCCTAGCCTTAAACATTACTTAGTCTTGAGTTATTACAAGATAAAACGTTGAGGATCTTTTCAGGTTTAGAGTTTTAGAGAATTAGATCATGAAACTTGCATTACATTCCACATTTAAACAAAGTGGTTATATAAAAGACAGTATTCATTCTTCCCATCAACGGAAACATATTGGAAATAAAACATGGATTCTTTCTTGACACATCCTTGACACTATCATCACATATTTTACCTTTCCCTTGACCTATGAAAAACATTTCAAAAACATGGGATGAGCATAAAAAGCTCAGTAAGGGTTATAAAAATATGGAAAGGAAACATGAGTTCATATATACATAATAATGAAATCATACTTTACCCATAAAACATAGGCACTTTATCATACCTCATCAAACCATGAATAAATCATAGAAATAATAAGACATAAAGGTAACTTGAGGCATTCATAACATTCTTACGTAGGGAGTAACCCTATTGGTTACGTTTGGAATACCCATCACAATATATTCCCTAAATCTCTTCAGAGAAACCTTAACGTTTCAATCCTTCACGTTACCCAATGCATTGGAGAGCTATATCGGGCTCACCCACCCTTAGTTTATCACGAAACCACCCGTCTTCAAAATAATGCCCAAGAACCTCAACATAATCGTATCACATAAAACATGCATAAAGGAAACATAACATTTACACCTTTCAATCAAAAGATATCAATACAACACATTGATATAAAAACATCATGAAAACCATTTTCAATACCAAAATAAATGAAAAGTAAAACATGGTATTTATTTTTCTTTTAAAAACCAGGTATAGCTTGTAGAGGAAGCCAGAACCCAAATAATGGTCACGGCGGCGGAGAAGTCGTTGTCGCCGCATACGTACGACAAAAACATTCCCTTTTTTCATTTTGTAAAACGCTTCGTATAAAAAAAATTCCTTTTGGATAAACATAAAAGTCAATGGTGTTTATACACCGTATAAAAGAAGGTTGTGTATAAAACAAAATATGCCTCAATGAAAGGAGATTGAGACGAAGTCCCATACAAAGACGGTATCCTTGGTTTAAGGATAAATCAATTACATAATTATGTGTGAAAAACGAATAAAAAAAATATAAGTGGATATTAAGTGTAAAATAATCAGAGGTCATTCACACATATTCAAAGGATTACATATTCAATAACTACATGATGAACCCAAAGAAATCGAAATTGGGTTAAGAAGTTCCCTTGACAGCCTAACGGCGTCACATCAAAATGAGTTGATGAGAGATAAAAAAGGGTATCTCATAACTTGGACATAAAATTTACATCAATAAGGATATATGAGAACATATCCCAACATAACAATATGTAAATTAAATGACCCAATAAAAGAAGTCTTTTAAAAAGAGGAGGGTGAAAGGTTCCCTTACCGACATGGGTATCTTTTGAAACATACACCTCGTGAAAGAAAGACAATACAACATTGATGTAAATACTCATAAAAGAAACTATATTACAAAAAGAGTAAAATAATGGGAAGTACATACATCACTCAAAGTAAATTGTGGCAAATGTAGCACAAATCTCACGGGAATAAAAGTGAGATGAAAAATCGCTTACGAAAACTCGGCAGCCTAACAGCGCCACTCAAAACATCCAAAATGGATTGATGAGAGAGAATAGGGTCTCTCATCATATGAACATAAAAATTACAGTAAGAGTAATATAAAAGAACATCCCAATAACAAGAAATACAAGCTTAGAAGGAATGACATAAAAGAGTGTACTTAAAAAGAAAGAGAGGAGTAGGATCCCTTACCTCAAGTCCAACATGTCTTTTTCGTTTCTTTATATTCCTGAATAATAAACTTTGGTCAATTATTAATTGCCTACGTACCTCCTATAGAGATTATTATTCAGTTCATATCACATATTATAATGTTATAATAATTGTTTAATAATGTTAGTTCATATCAGACGTTTTTGCCGATGTTTGGTACATGAGTCAAAAATGAACTTGTTTGAAAAAAGATTGCCCATGTAGTTATAAGTAAATAATTTCCAGAATAGTATTAATGATTAAAATATCATATATAACCATTAAATATTCATTTCATACTATTCCATATCATTTGGTGTTAAAAAACGAAAAGCACCGTTCATGGAGACGGTAGGTCGTACGTACGCATGAACGCTACTTTCATTTTTGTCATATTAATGGAATTAAAAAAAATGAGAGAGATATATATATGTTATAATTCCAGAATGATATCCATAATTTTTATGTAATATATTACATATATAACCATTATATATATGTACTTATAATATTACATAACATTTTGAGATAAGAAATGAAATGTACCGTTCATGGAGATGATAAGCCGTACGTACGCATGAACGCTACTTCCATTTATATTTCATATTTAATGGAATTAAAACATAATGATACATAATAGTATTTTAATTCCAGTATGGTATAATATATAATATCATTAAATATATCCTTTATATGTACCACATATGGTATTAACGAATCAAATCACTTTGAGGGGGCGGTAGTCCGCACTTCCTTAAATGAAGAAATCGCGTTTACCCATAATGGAAACCATAAAGGTATGCCCAAAATGAAAAATAAAAAAGATTAAGGAAAACCTAAACATATTATATATCATATATAAATATAGTGTCATATTAATGGCCACCTTTGAAGGTGTTAGAAGAATGTTGAACAATCATCGTTTCGGGTGGCAGAAATTCGCCATCCACAGAAACAGTATGTTTTTTACTATTAGATGTAGGTGTGTGAAATTGTAGCTCGAATAAATATTATAAAAACATCCTATTATATTTATTATACTGGATTTGTTACAGAAGAAATTAATAAAAAGAGTTTAGGGGGTTGGAGAAGCAAAATAAAACAAAAGGACTCTAGTGAAGACATTACCTTAAAATCGGGTAACTCCCTTTGGTTTGAGCTCAAAGGCTTCCTTGGGATGACTTCTGCCCAATGTGAGGCTTCTAGGAGTACTAGAGGGAAGTGTAGAGACACAATGGGCATAGGTTGGCCGAGCCAAAGGCTTTGGGTGTGTGGGTAAGGAGGTAGAGGTGGGGGCCTTTTATAAGAGGAGAGGAGGGGCACTCTTGGAAGGTAAAGAAAAGTCACTTTATTTTAAAATGGTATTCGGATTTAAGAGGTCCCACATTGATGTGTTTCTAGGATAAGGTGACAACGGTTCTAAATACACTCATCCAATAGGTTTTGGACATGTGTAGGTCTTAGATATTACATTATCATTCCATTTTATTTAAATCGTTTAATAATGAGGTCATCGTTGCATCATCATGATGTCATAAATAATTTAATTTATTTAATGTCTAAAATTTATAAAAAAATACTATAATGTAGGAAATATTTTTATCTTTCTAATGAATATTTATAGTCAAAAATATGATTTGTATAACCCCATTTAAAAATTGTTTTAGTAAAACATTTCATGTTTGTCTAATTTTTACTTTAACTTTAAATAAAAAGATATTAATGTCATTTTCCAACCAAAGTGGCTTCATGGGGTCCCCAAGTTGACCCATGGGTTTTCTTGGTCGTCCATGACATATCCAATGAGGTTAGGACATGTGTCATGTTCATTTCATATTATTAAAACATTATTTTTACCTTAAACTACACTAATTACCTCTAACCGCGATTAAAAACTTAATAAGTTACTATTCACCAAAAAATTATTTTTATCCCATTGAACCACATTTTACTTCTTAATGACAACCATGTATGTAGGATTTTTGAAATTCAAAACACAAAGATGGAAAAATTTCATTTAAACAGTAAAATCAGTTTTTATAAGTACCACTTAGTGGTTTCACTATTCATCAAAAATTGATGTTTTTCAGAAAAATCCCAAAAATTCACCCTAATCTATATTTGATATTCCGAATTCAAAAATGAAGTCTATTTTACAAAATTCAAAACATATAATTCACATTAATTAATTTAATAATTAATTCCCGCTATCAGAGCAAATAGCGTGTTTTTATGAAAATATATTCTAATTTCACTTTAAACCCAATTCAAAAGATAATATAATCATATAAATAAATAATATTAAAAAGAGATTTTGAATTAAAATAAAACATTTTACACTATTCATTAAAAAATAAACTTTATCAGAAAGATACCAAAAATTTACACAAAGTATATTTTGATGTCCCAATTCTTAAGAAGAGTTTTCTTTGGTCCAAAAGGATGTATAAGAGTGAACAAAACTATATTTAATGACGGTTCTCCATCAAAAGGCGACAAGTGAACCTTTAGTGAAAACTAGGGCATATACGCCTAAAATTGAATTATTTCCGTATTTTATGCCTTTATCTTTTATTTGATAAATGTAAAAACATTTAAAAAAATATATAATCATATTTTTAGTTATTTATATCCATTCCCGCCAATACAACGGCTACATGTTAACTACTATTTAAAATAATATTATTTTATTATTAGAGTGCAACATAAGATTCCCAAGAAACTCGTTGTTGCGTGTTGGGTACGCCATCGAGCATAAAGTCCCCTTTAAAGTCATATTAATATTTTATTCACAAATATGGATAAATATGAAAATGTCATATTCTTTATTTACCTGGGGTGTTACATCCTTCCCCCCTTTTGGGAATTGCATCCTCGCAATTTTTAAAATTGAGCTTGGAAACATCCTTGAAAGTCCCACATCGGAACAAGAGTCGGTAAAACAATCACTTTAAAAGAATGGGAGAGAAGTACAAATGTCACCCGAGTTAACACATACTAGGATTACAAGTATGAAAATATGGATATGGAGGAGAAAACAAAGGGTCATGTTCTGATGGAGAGTGATAGTGAACATGTCTAGGAGAAAGTTAACCATAAGAAAATCACAAACTTGTGATGGGTTAAACGGTATTCGATTCCCCAGTAGGAAAAGTTAATAGACAACATTTATGACTTAAGTTACTTTTTATTGATGAATTTATTCATAAGGAAACATAATCACTTATTATGTTGACTTTCATCTTTTTCTAGATTCCTTAATCAAGCTCATATTTTCCCCCCAAAAGACGAGTATTTGGGGAGACTTGTTGGCAGTAAGAGTACTATAATCAACTTCTAGAGATTCACCTAATCCACAAAAGAGAACTATCTACTTCCCATATCTTTAGACTTTAACCAAAACCAATACAAAAAAAGGTTAGTACAATATTAGAAAATCCAGAAAAGGATAACCCTTTATAAAAAGAAAATCTATTCTTAATCTCCAAAATTTGTCCAACAAACCCAAATTTAAACGAGGACCATTCGATAAACAATTTGTCAATAAAATCCTTTAAACTAAACTAAAATAATATTGAAACCCAAATATTTGAAGGTTTTAGTCACATATTTTTCCAAGTTAAATCGCAACATTTATATCCAAACAACATCAGCTGCTCCTAAAGTCTCGTATTGAAAAGTAATTAGCCTAATCACATATCCTCCATGATGGGTTAATAAATTTACATAAATAACCCAAAATCAACTTACTCTTAATTCATAAAATCATCTAACTAAAAAGAATCAATCAAACTAACCAGGGACTTCACGTAGTCCAGTGGTAGGCGATAAATACCAGTCGCCCTTTGGCTGTGGGTTCGATTCCCGCAGCTTTGTCCGACGCGACGGGTTGTCACACAGTCTGCGTGTTGTCCTTTTTCCAAAACTACATAATTCTCAAATCATTCCCCAAAAAGGGATAAAATCATAAAAAATAACCATAACATAATTTAACCTCAATTTTATCTCATGCCTTTCACTTCAATCATAACAAATAGTAACCCATAATTACCTCAAAAGTAAGGATCATATAAACCCAAATGGTTCTTTATAACTCTGTCCACAAAAGAAAAGATAACTATTCCTTGAATAAAATTTGCCTATATTAAACATCAGGGTTACACATAATATAAAAAGTCTTCTAATATAACCCCATCATCAAAAGAGACTTAATACTCTTAAGAATATCACCATAACTCTTGAAGACCTTATATATTGACATCTTACTCATTCCACATTCTTCATGATCCATTAACCATTCCTTTCAAACTTATTCCGAAATACCTCTTTCCTAAAAACAAAATCATGAATCATATCCTAAGATTCCAAAATAGGAAAACAATAGTCATGAAATAATACATACCTTTGATTGGTCATTGTCAGTTTGTTCATCCTCAATCGGAATGGCATTAGGTATTGGTAAACGAACATTTGTACGCTCTTGGTGACCCATTCACGAAACTTCTTCATAGGACATGTGTTTGCATAATGACCATGCACACCACATTTAAAACATTCAATTGATCCCTCAAAAATATCTTCTTTCCCTTTCCTCGAGTCAACTGGATGCTTCCTTTTTCCATGGAAGGTTCTTGCTTTATGACCTTCATTCCTACATCTATATCATATTTCTGTCCCTCTGAAACATTTTCCTAGGTGTTTCTTTCCACATCTTTGACACATAGGTTTTTGAACACACTTACCTTTATGATTATTACCTGTACTTCCGTAGGGATTTTTTTCTCGCATATATGATGCCTTAGAGAAATCACCAAGGTTTAGGTGGTCAATCATGACTCCAGATAGTTGGTTGAGGATAATCACAAGGGTTCTCATTGTAGCTCCCATAGCATTCAGTTGCTTGCTCAAAAAACTGTCACAGTTTCCTTCACATCCACTGTTACTTTGGTGCCTGCTAGATCCAGCCATTTACTAAAACCAAAAAGGTCAGTGTGAGTATATAAAAAAAAACCATCATGTACTAATGAGGAAGTTAAACACTAAGATATACTTACTCATTCACTTTATCTAAAACTAGGACTCTTTCTGAAATCCTAACCATTATGGTAACGCCACTTATGCTTAAATAATACCCTAACCTCTAAAGTTATCTAAACCGACCTCTGATACCAACTATAAGGCCACAGACATAAACCTTACTTAATCTTGAGTTATTACAAGATTACACATTGGGGATCTTTTCAGGTTTAGAGTTTTAGAGAATTAGATCATGAAACTTGCATTACATTCCACATTTAAAAAAAGTGGTTACATAAAAGACAGCATTCATTCTTCCCATCAACGGAAACATATTGAAAATAAAACATGGATTCTTTCATGACACATCCTTGACACTATCATCACATCTTGTACCTTTCCCTTGACCTGTGAAAAACATTTCAAAAACTTGGGATGAGCATAAAAAGCTCAGTAAGGGTTATAAAAATATGGAAAGGAAACATGAGTTCATATATACATAAGAATGAAATCATACATTACCCATAAAACATAGGCACTTTATCATTCCTCATCAAACCATGAATAAATCATAGAAATAATAAGACATAAAGGTAACTTGAGGCATTCATAACATTCTTATGTAGGGAGTAACCCTCTTGGTTACGTTTGGAATACCCATCAAAGTATATTCCCTAAATCTCTTTGGAGAAACCTTAACGTTTCACTCCTTCGCGTTACCCAATGCATTGGAGAGCTATATCGGGACCAGCCTCCCTTAGTTTATCACGGAACCACCCTTATTCAAAATAATGCCCAAGAACCTCAACATAATCGTATCACATAAAACATGCATAAAAGAAACATAACATTTACACCTTTCAATCACAAGATATCAATACAACACATTGATTTAAAAACATCATGAAACCATTTTCAATATCAAAATAAATGAAAAGTAAAACATGGTATTTATTTTTCTTTTAAAAACAAGGTATGTCTTGTAGAGGAAGCCGAAACCCAAATAATGGTCACGGCGGCGGATAAGTCGTTGTCGCCGCATACGTACGACAAAAACATTCCCTTTTGTCGTTTTGTAAAACGCTTCGTATAAAAAAAATTCCTTTTGTATAAACGTAAAAGTCAAAGGTGTTTATACACCGTATAAAAGAAGGTTGTGTATAAAACAAAATATGCCTCAATGAAAGGAGATTGAGACGAAGTCCCATACAAAGACGGTATCCTTGGTTTAAGGATAAATCAATTACATAATTATGTGTGACAAACGAATACACCAAATATAAGTGGATATTAAGTGTAAAATAATCAGAGGTCATTCCCACATATTCAAAGGATGACATATTCAATAACTACATGTTGAACCCAACGAAATCGAAATTTGGTTAAGAAGTTCCCTTGACAGCCTAACGACGTCACATCAAAATGAGTTGATGAGAGATAAAAAAAGGTATCTCATCACTTGGACATAAAATTTACATCAATAAGGATATATGAGAACATATCCCAACATAAAAATATGTAAATTAAAAGACCCAACAAAATAATTCTTTTAAAAAGAGGAGGGTGAAAGGTTCCCTTACCGACATGGGTATCTTTCGAAACATACACCTCGTGAAAGAAAGACAATAAAACATTGATGTAAATACTCATAAAAGAAAGTATATTACACAAAGAGTAAAATAATGGGCAGTACATACAGCACTCAAAGTAAATTGTGGAAAATGTAGCATAAATCTCACGGGAATAAAAGTGAGATGAAAATTCCCTTACGAAAACTCGGCAGCCTAACGGCGCCACTCAAAACTTCCAAAATGGATTGATGAGAGGGAATAGGGTCTCTCATCATATGAACATAAAAATTACAGTAAGATTAATATAAAAGAACAACCAAATAACAAGAAAGACGAGCTTAGAAGGTATAACATAAAAGAGTGTACTTAAAAAGAAAGAGAGGAGTAGGATCCCTTACCTCAAGTCCAACTTGTCTTGTTTGTTTCTTTATATTCCTGAATAATAAACTTTGGTCAATTATTAATTGACTAAGTACCTCCTTTAGATAATATTATTCAGTTCATATAACATATTATAATTTTAGAATAATTGTTTAATAATCTTAGTTCATATCAGACGTTTTTGCCAATGTTTGGTACATGAGTCAAAAATGAACTTGTTTGAAAAAAGATTGCCCATGTAGTTATAAGTAAATAATTTATAGAATAGTATTAATGATTAAAATATCATATATTTTCAGTAAATATTCATTTCATACTATTCCATATCATTTGGAGATAAAAAACGAAAAGCACCGTTCATGGAGATGGTAGGTCGTACGTACGCATGAACGCTACTTTCATTTTTGTCATATTAATGGAATTAAAACAAAATGAGAGAGATATATATATGTTATAATTCCAAAATGATATCCATAATTTTGATTTAACATATTACATATATATCCATTATATATATGTACTTATAATATTACATAACATTTTGAGATAATAAATGAAATGTACTGTTCATGGAGACGGTAAGCCGTACGTACGCATGAACACTACTTCCATTTCTATTGCATATTTAATGGAATTAAAACATAATTATACATAATAATATTTTAATTCCAGTATGTTATCATATATAATATCATTAAATATATCCTTTATACGTACCACATATGGTATTAACGAATCAAATCACTTTGAGGGGGCATTAGTCCACTCTTCCTTAAATGAAGAAATCGCGTTTACCCATAATGGAAACCATAAAGGTATGCCAAAAATGAAAAATACAGAAGCTTAAGGAAAACATAAACATATTATATATCATATATAAATATAGTGTCATCTTAGTGGACACCTTTTAAGGTGTTAGAAGAATGTTGAACAATCATCGTTTCGGGAGGCAGAAATTCGCCATCCACAGAAACAGTATGTTCTTTAACAATTAGATGTAGGTGTGTGAAAGTGTAGATAGAATCCATCTTATAAAAAAATCCTAGTATATTGATGATACTGGAGTTGTTACAAATGAAATGAATAAAAAGAGTTTAGGGGGTTGGAGAAGCAAAATAAAACAAAAGGACTCAAGTGAAGACATTACCTTAAAATAGGGTAACTCTCTTTGGTTTGAGCTCAAAGGCTTCCTTGGGAAGACTTCAGCCCAAAGTGAGGCTTCAAGGAGTACGAGAGGGAAGTGGAGAGACAAAATGGGCATAGGTTGGCCGAGCCAATGGCTTTGGGAGTGTGGGTAAGGAGGTAGAGGTGGGGGCCTTTTATAAGAGGAGAGGAGGGGCACTCTTGGAAGGTAAAGAAAAGTCACTTTATTTTAAAATGGTATTCGGATTTAAGAGGTACCAAATTGATATTTTTCGAGGATAAGGTGATAAGGGTTCGAAATAAACTCATTCAATAGGTTTTTGACATGTGTAGGTCTTAGATATTACATTATCTTTCGATTTTATTTAAATCGTTAAATAATGATGTCATCGTTGCATCATCATGATGTCATAAATTATTTAATTTATTTAATGTCTAAAATTTATAAAAAAATAATATATTGTATGAAATATTTTTATCTTTCCAATGAATATTTATAGTCAAAAATATTATTTGTATAACCCCATTAAAAATTGTTTTAGTAAAACATTTCATATTTGTCTCATTTTTACTTTAACTTTAAATAAAAAGATATTAATGTCATTTTCCAACCAAAGTGGCTTCATGGGGTCCCCAAGTTTACCCATGGGTTTTCTTGGTCGGCCATGACACATAAAATGAGGTTAGTACATGTGTAAAGTTCATTTAATATTATTAAAACATTATTTTTACCTTAAACTACACTAATTACCTCTAATCGTGATTAAAAACTTAATAAGTTACTATTCACCAAAAAATTATTTTTATCCCATTGAACCACATTTTTCTTCTTAATGAAAAACATGTATGTAGGATTTTTGAAATTCAAAACAAAAAGGTGAAAAAATTTCCTTTAAATGGTAAAATCAGTTTTTATAAGTACCACTTAGTGGTTTCACTATTCATAAAAAATTGAAGTTTTTCAGAAAAATCCCAAAAATTCACCCTAAGGTATATTTGATATTCCAAATTCAAAAAATGAAGTATATTTTACAAAATTCAAAACATATAAGTCACAATAATTAATTTAATAATTAATTCCCGCTGTCAGAGTAAATAGCGTGTTTTTATGAAACAATAAGTATCAAAAGATTGACAGTAGTTTAAGTCTGTTTTCAAAGTGAAATTAATTCCAACGACCACTATTGGATTTAATGGTAAAAATATATTATAATTTCACTTTAAACCCAATTCAAAAGATAATCTAATCATATAAATAAATTAGATTAAAAAGAGGTTTTGAATTAAAATACAACATTTTACACTATTCATTAAAAAAATGAACTTTATCAGAAAGATACCAAAAATTTACACAAAGTAAATTTTGATGTCCCAATTCTTAAGAAGAGTTTTCTTTTGTCCAAAAGGATGTATAAGAGTGAAAAAAAACTATATTTAATGACGGTTCTCCATCAAAAGGCGATAAGTGAACCTTTAGTGAAAACTAGGGCATATACGCCTAAAATTGAATTATTTCCGTATTTTATGCATTTATCTTTTATTGGATAAATGTAAAAACATTTAAAAACATATATAATAATATTTTTAGTTATTTCTATCCATTCCCGCCAATAAAACGACTACATGTTAACTACCATTTAAAATAATATTATTTTATTATTAGAGTGCAACGTAAGATTACCAAGAAACTCGTTGTTGCGTGTTGGGTACACCATCGAGCATAGTGTCCCCTTTAAAGTCATATTAATATTTTATTCACAAATATGGATAAATATGAAAATTTCATATTCTTTATTTACCTGGGGTGTTACAGTTTCTACATACCACTTCAATTGTTTAAAATAGTCATCATATTTCATTGTCTATATGAACAGAGACACTTTACATTTAATATTAGTTAACATGTTCTCCAATAAATAATTTCTTTTAAAAAATCATTTATAGTGACCTTTTAAACCAATGAAACTATATACCTCTAGTTTTTATTAGTTTATGGGATTTGTAGATTTCATTTTTCTTCAAAAGACCTACTAACATTCCATACATAGAGACTATATGTTGAATGAAATAAGAATCATGAATCCTAAATTTAAACATGATATATTTTCAATATAAAGTTTTTTTATGGGAATTAAGAATGAACTACATGTAATTCTAATAGTCCCCATTGATTTTATAATACACCAAATATCATCAATGAATACAAAAAACCATGATATTCCTTGAATAATTTATTTTTTGATCTATATTAATAGATGTTGAATTAGCCAATCCAAATAAGATTACAGTAAACTCATAATTTAAATTTATTATTAAAAATGTTTCCATGATATATATTCCATATTTAATCACAATTAAAGATTCCCTTAATGAATTTGAATCATTTATAGTTATTGAGATCAATGTATTTTATATAATATATCATCAATTTGAGGATGATGATACTTGTTCTTTATCATAATAACATTGATTACCCAATAATCAGTGCAAAAGCTCATGGATCCATATTTCTTCTTACTATAAATAATATGGGATCACAAATATGAATAACTATCAAGAATAAATATATTATATTACAAATCATATAGTTCTTTCATTAACTCCCCTAATTTTGTAGTGGCCATTCTATATGGTGTCTTTGATATTGGTCTTTCATTAGGGATTAAATAAATGAAAAATTAAACTTCACAATTTTATAGTGTTCTAAGTATTTTCTCATTAAATAAATCAATGTATTATTATATAAAAGGTTTATAATGAATTTCAATTTTACATTTTCCATCATTATATTGTGTTATCTCTTCTTCCTAAGGATATAATTCAGAAGTGTTACTAGCGGTGAATCCTGACATGACTCAGATAATGAAGTATTCACTCTAACTATATGGAATTCCATAACATCATCATGAATAATAATTTCTTTATCTTTTCATTATATATGTTTTCCTCATATATTAAAATCCAATCCATACTGATGAATATATCAATTTTAACCGTATGTATAATATATAATTACACAAATATGGCATGTAAATGAGTCATAATGTTGGCTTCATGACACCACCTTTAGTAGTGATATTTCCAATAGACATCTTGACTGGAAACTCCCTTTTTATGTATCTAGGGAGAGATATAATTTTCTTAGAAAATATGGGATTTATAAAATAGGGAAATGATATTAAATTATGTAATAAAACTAGATAAATTTTATTCTATTAATAAGTTTACTACAACAAAAAAGTTTAAACATTAACCTATGATGCAGTGATAACATAAGACTGGACTTCCCCCCTTGCCCTCTTCTACGGTAGATTACCTTGATTCATAGGGAAATTTGTTTCAATAATGATTAATTTAATTATATATGTATCACTAGATAGTTTTAGTCACTTTATTTCTATCACATTTATAATTCAAATGAACCATATTTGCACCCCTGTAAATATCTCATATTCCCTTCAAGAATTTACTCATATGTTTTTTTGACAATATTCACATTATAGAGATTACTTCATCATCATATATTTTATTAACATGTACCATTTTATTAGTTTTTCTCCATCTACTTTTTATCTTGAGTTCCATCAAATTTTTAGGAGCTTGAAAAATTATTTTCTATCACGAAGGGGCATAAATATATTACATCATATGATGAAAATGTTTGAGAAACCATCCCACTTCTATGACTTGGCATAATATCATAAAAGAAATGGTCTATCATACATTTTTTATTATTCATGAAATCCATATAATATCTTTAATTTCTTTTAAAGGATGAATATGACATCACAACATGTTATTATTACTTTTCATTAGGTTATAAATCATTATATTCATTTTATTCATATCTCAAGAGGTAAATATTTGTGCAATAATTTTTACATAAAATTAATCTATTCCATGTATTCTAATTGATCTTATGCCATATTATTCTAGATCAACAATGACCATTGATCAACATCACCCAAAAGGCAATATACATCCATTATAAACACTTCTTTCTAATAACATCCGAATTATAGAAATATCATTTCAAGGGATATAATCTATTTTTTATATTAAACTTTAATATTCTTCCCACTAAATGATATAGGATTTTACTAAGTGAAGTTATCCAACATAAGAGAATCATGTTTCAGAATATTTTTCTCTCTTATTTAGTAAGGTTATTCATTATAACAATATCCATCTATCCTAATGTTTCAATGACCTTCTCAATATTAATTATACATGTATTATATTTCTATTCATGAAAGTTTATACATCAACCACATGTGTTGATAAAATTATACCACCCATTATAAATTTTCAAATAGAATAATAATCTATATTATATTAGAAAATTATAAATTTTAAATCATAATTTAAAATTCAAAATCTAGTGTAGAACTTAATATATGTTTATAATTTATTTAATGTTATTTATAAAATCAATAACTTGGTTTTTTTGGAATATATTTAAAACATACAAATATTTTAAAATTTATCATGATAGATTGTAATTAAAATTTTAATTAAGAAAATAATATACCATATGATTTTAAAAATTGGTTTGTAGTAAGGTCACAGTCACTAAGAAAAAAAATAATGGCGGAGATATACTCCATATAACTCATTTTGAGGTTATTACCCCTAGATGAATCTATTCAAAATCCACTTCAACCTGTAGTATCCACATATTTATGTATTTATAGGAAAAAGCACATAACATCCACCTTAAGAAATCATTATAATGTAATTACACAATTAGGCATATCCAAAATTCCTATAATTTTGTTATATTCCCTAATATATTTTTTTCAAAATCTATTTCTCATGGTTTCTACAAACCTTCCGATGATACAATCTATAACAAACTGAAATCTTTTAACCCAGATCTAGTGGTCACATTATTACATTTTAATAGATATAAGAGGTCTAATTCTGAAAGGGTAATAATTTTAATAGATATAGAGTGCCAGATACATTCATGATACCCATTTTAATTGGTAGTAAAGCATTAATCATGGTGATAAAAACCTCTCTACGTAATTTAACTCATTTAAACCATTCCTCTTCATATAAATGGGAATAGAATAAAATAAGTGTAATATAAAATTCTTAGAATATATTATAATACAGTTAATTATTTATTGATTAGATATGTAATATTCAATTTGGAAAGGTAAACAACGAAAACAAATGAATTTTATCAATAACATGAGCATAAAATTCTTCCTTGGACAATATGAAATAACAAATATCGTAGATAATAATAAATGAATTCAAAATGAATGAAATTTTTTATGTTTGATGTTATGATCTCAAATATCATGATATCTATGATGTCAAGACAGTTCACCAAAAAAATTATTAATATGTGAAGGTATACATTATAAGGAAATTTGACTTGGTTAAATAATTGGTATCATGAGGTAGTGAGACCCCGATCTCAGTAAGAAAGATATGGTGGTTGCTTTGTTACATTGTTACAAGATAAATGGAATTTTATCCTGAGGTAATGAGTACAAGTGGAATTAGTAAACTATATACAAACTTGAAATTCACATTTCAATTGAAAAAATAAAATAAAAAATATGTATTCTGTGATCGCATCATATATCCTCTTATAATATCATTTAACATTAATTTGAAAACACAAACTAATATCCCAGGGAAAATAAAAACTAATTGAGGTGTCAGAAAATATGCTTAGTAAGGACATGGATATAAACCATGCTATCATGAATCTATAAGCGTATTCAATATAGTGTGTTGAATATCTGAAATAGATTCCATTTAAATAATAAACTTTTCATAATATGGAAGGAATACGTGATGATAATATAAACCCATTTAAATAATTAAATAATCATTAAACTTATCCATCGATATTCTATCTAAATGAATAATCACATAGAAATTATTTAATGATCTCATAATGAGGTAATGAAAAATTATGGGCATCTAAAACATAATATCAATCCTTTCATAATATAGTTTATATTTGTGGCTAGAAACCCATTTAATTTAGATAAATGACTTGTCTCATGTTACCTATTGATGCATCGAGGGTATATTTTTTACCTGGATCAACTCACCAAATAATAATTCAAATATATTACTATTATGAAATAAGTCAAACAAAATCAAAAAACATTCATCTTGATAAGCTAACAAATGAAATGTTGTTTATTACCGCAATCAAATAATCATAATCACAAAATATCCATAGTAATATTGTTAATTGTAATAAAATAGAAATTCTATAGTAAAACACATCATAAACCATCAATGTAATAAATAATGATGATATAAATATATCATATCCCCATTAATTCATATTTATAATAATGGGTTCATTTTATTGATTAATATAAATACCCTAATAATTCCATTAAAAACGTTTTGGGGGAAATTAAACACTTAAATTTGAAAATATTTAATAAAAATTGATCACAAAATATTTTTAAAATAGTTTCCCCTAAATATGAAATTCAAAAAATTTTAATACATTTTTTAAAAAATTGGGTGGCCATGACAGTTATAAATTGTGTTCATGTAGTTAATTTTAAAATAAATATTTCATTCATATTTTTTGTGTAGGAAAAACATAATTTTTTTAAAGATAACATGAATATTAGTTTTAAAAAATTATTTAAAAATTTAAACTGTGTAAAAATTTCATTAACAAATAAACTGAATAATTTAAAATATAATTGAAAACAATTTTAGAAAACATGATTTTGGAAGAAAAATGACTTATGACTGAATTTAGAAATGATGTTATATTTTCTTAAAAACATTTGATCAATCATTAAAAGTAACAGAGAGAGTAAAAAAGATAATATTTCATTCAAATTATATAAATAACTAGAGTATAAGTAAATATATAGGTTTTATGGTATAAATGTTAGACGATAAAACCCTTAATATAGGTTCAACTAAATTAATATGTTTATGAAACTCATGTAGAATAAATTTTGGTTTATTATCAATATATTAATGAACTATAATCATATATATCATTCCATATATTATACTCTAATAAAAATTTATCTCCCACTTATTAATAATATTTAATTAATTTCATTATTTATGGTGTTATTTGCCTTGTTTTATGAGGCATGATTTTTTATGAAAGTTCATGTTATTTTATATACAATATAGTTAAAATATATGAAAAATTATATTAATTTTAAAAATTAAAATATTTAGGATTATATATATACTTGTAACCATTCATGAAAATTGGATATAGAAAATGATTTATATCGCTTCATAGAGATGGAAGGATGTATGTAAATACAAACAAGAACATCATTCCTGAAAAGGGTGGAAGGGTAAGGAAGATCATGATATATTAAATTTATTTAAGATATATCATTTAATATATAGAACATATAATAATTAAATTTTTCCTCATTACTTTCCATATAAATCATAATTGATAAACGAATCACATCGCTTCGTGAGGCGGAAATCCAATATATACAAGGGTGGTATTATCATATTTTAAATGGATTGGAAATTACAGAGGTATATGTGATATTATAAAATTATTAGTATAATTATATTATAAATATTATAAATATATATTAAATCCATGACTTTATCCAATATTGTTATTTGTTGATAGAAAATGAGTTATATCAGTCCAGGAGGCAGTAGTCCACTATACAAATGGTTGAAAATTTCCTTTCAAATTTGATATTAGTGGATATGAAAAAATATTAAAACATCAACATTATTAATTTTATGTATATTCAAGATAATTATTTTATTTTATTGAAATTTTTATACAATAATTTAATGTTGAAAATGTAGAAATAAAAAATAATGGGCTTAATGAAGACAATTATATTCTCATAGAGAAACCTCCATTTGATATCTTTTTGAGGACACTAGGGGGGTATATTTAGATAAACTTAAGATATAAGTTTTGGATAATATTATTTGGAATAATTTATGTATGTTTTGTTTGAGAAAAAGGTCTTTAGAGTCTTTTATATTTGAGGGGAGTGAGTGCCCTTTCATAATTTAGGAGGAGTGACATTTTTTGAAAACACTAGAAACTGTTCAATAATGGGAAGTCAATATAATGAAATGTGAGTCCATAAATTATAATTGAATGGGTGGATGTATTATATAGTTAATCCACACTTGTAATACACAAAATATACATGTTTTAAACATTGTCTCTTTAACATATAAGTTTATTACTATTTGCATTTAATTTTTTCACAACGGTAAGTAGTTTTTTTATCCTAGCTAATATATCATATAAGACTAAAATAAATAGATACTTATTATATAATTTAAAACCTATTACTATAAATATTAAATCATATTTATCAATTAAATTTATTTTTATTGAAAATTAATTTAAACACCAGTACTTATAATATGAAAAAACATAGATATAAAGTTAACCACAATAACCTTTTTTTACACATTAAGGGTAAATGTTGGGATAAAATATATTAAGTAAACATAAATTTTTTTAGGATGATTGTGTTTTTTAAAAATAATGTTTATAAGGATAGTTTTTGCCGTCTCGAGTAATTTTTGATAGTGTTTGTTGACAATGATCCAAGAGAAATGAATTAATTCCCTCGAAGTGGTATATATAATTGTGTTTAAAAGGTGGGTTCATTTCTTGAAGGCGTGGATCATCATGAATGAGCATTGTTAATGATTGAATATTTTATGGTAATATCTATGCCTAATAGAATATATATGAACATAAAATTTACATCGTGATTCACGAAGACATGGATCATCATGAACGAAATAGGATAGTGTTGTGAAAAGGTAATGATGTGGATGAAATATTGTAGAATAATAAGAAACACATATAAATAATTCTATACCACATTTGGAAATGTATCGAGACTTAACAAACTTTTTATGGAATTCGATTCATGAAGGTGGTCATTGAAGGTAGTTCTTGAGAAAATGTTCTCAAAGAAGGGTGGTTCATGAAGGCTATAAATACATACTGAAAATAATGACCATCGTAAAGTATTAATGTTTGAAAATACAATAAAAGTTGACCAAAAGGCATGAGATTTATGAAATGTAGATGAGTTTCATGAATGAAGTGAGCTTCGTGAAAGGTTGTTTCTTCGTAAATGCTACTTGAGCATCACGAAAGAGGAGTGTTATGTGAAATTAGTGAGAATCGTGAAAGTGTTGAAAAATGGATTGACCAATAAACCATTGATAATGTGATATTCATCAACTAAATGAAATTTGTACTACAACAGAGCATCTATTTACAACTGAGTATATATTCATTATAGATAATGAACGGACCTATAGGTCTATAAATAGTGGATGAATACCATATAGAGAAATGAAAAAGTTAGAGGAATCAGGTGGTCCATTCCACCATCATTGATCCATATAAAGAGACATAGGGAGTGAACCTTGGGAAGTAGCAAGATAACCATAAACATTATAACAGTTCTTTTCCCGGGAATATAAGTGACAAGGACTACATCTTATATTTTGGTAGTGAGCCTTAGTAGATTTGGTACATAAAAAAATTGTTGTTGTATACTCCTTTAATATATCCTAGTGTAGGTGAAAAAAGTAAAATTGATGTGCCTCAGGCGTGGTTTCATTTCAGTTAATACATTTCTATGGGAGAAGAAGAGAAGAGTGTTTTAATTAACAATGAAAAACGATCTAAAGGTGAATTTGTTTAAATATATCACACCGTAATTCCAACCTATCATGGTATTTAACATAGTTATGCAAACAAGAAAAACTAGTCCACGAATGGACCATATATGACATATTTAAACATTTAATACTTATACTGTAAAATAGAGTATTTCTATAAATTTTAAATCATTTAATAAAATATCATTTATTACAAAATAACATTAATTTCATTTTTGACATTATTCACCTGATTTGAATTTAATAAATATAAAAAAATGATGGATTTAATGTATATTATGTTGACACCATTATAAAATAAAAATATTAATCTATTAAATTAACAGAACATGATAATTAGTTCAATTTATATTAATTTTAATAATTTTATATAATTTATTTTATTTTCCTATTATTTAAATAATTTTTACGTTGGAATTACTTAATAATTTAATGTAATTATTTGAATACAAAAAATTAAAAATAATATACCCTCATTAAATTATCTTTTTTACTCTAAAAATACCATATATTGTCATATTAATCATTATTTTTTCCATATATGAACAAATAATTGAAAATAAAAATATATACACTGATATTTTTTCTTTTTCATTACTTTTATTATTATTTAGGTCACTATTAGGGCCATGTTTTCCAAAAACTCATAAAAATTAGTCTAAGAGAATAAGGGTAAAAATATTTCCAGTAAATAAGAGCTTACTAAAAATTAATGTCATTTAAACCCTTATCTATTTAGTTTAACCCCACAATAAACCCTTATTAACCAAAAAAATGTTAATTAATTTGTTTTATGTTTAATATTCCTTAAGAAAAATAAATAATTAAAAAATAATATATAATATTAACTATTATTTATCTAAACATAAAGCCCATGTTATGAAATTATAATCACATAATTTTAAATATTTAATTTAGAATTACCTTTTTATAGGTGAAAAAAACGGTTTTCCAGAGAGAAAACTCTCATATGTTTAGAAAATTTAAAAATAAAAATTTAATAATTTTTTTTCCACTAATATAAATTGTATTGATTACATTATAAGTGAAAAATTATAATTTGGAAAAAATTTTATATCGAAATTTATCCTTTCAATGATTTATATGAAAATAGAGTATTCAACAAAATACTCTAATTTTTGTTAATCATCGAAACATTATACTATTCAGAAAAACCCCAAAACATCTCCATAAAATAATTTTTATATTATTATATAAAAAATAAATTTAATATTATAAAAAAAATTAATTTAAAAAGAAGTAATCGTAAAATATGTCTTTAAATTGTGATGATATCACATTTTCTAAAAATATGGGTTTTCAAAAAAAATATATTTATTCCAAAGATATTTATATTATCAATAATTTAAAGATAACCAATGAATTTATTTTATACATTCTAAAATTATATTATTGCAATAATTTATTTAATATTATTCATACCCTCCAATTTAACAACAAGGTTATAGTGGTCATGTTTAGAAAATAATATTTTAATAGTTTATCATGAATCATTAAACCTAGTGTTGGGTATATCACATTCAACCAATGGGATTAATTTTTTTTAAATTGAAATATATCATAATGTCTTGGTGTATTACATTCTCTTCTAATCATGGTGTTTCATGTAATATACACTATCAAACATGATGTTCCTCATTTAGAATCCCAGGGTGTTATATGTGAACTATTGATTCACAAAGGGGATATCTTTATCCATTGATGAACTATAACCTCATGTCCAATTAATTCATTATATTCTTAATGTTAAATTAAATTTATAAAAAATATTAGATACTAATAAATTCCCATATTCAATAATGAATAATGGCTATCCATACTATCCCAGTAGTTTAAATAACATTCAAGTAAAACACTATTTTGTTATGTGAAATTGGTTCAAGAAATATGAATGTCCGTGATAAAAAGTATAAACATTTCCTAAAATTTTAATGTAAAATTAGCATAGGAAAGTTAATATTTCGAAATAAAATAATGATTATAAATTAATATTGGATAATAGTTGACAATTATTTCATCAGAAAAAATATTTTTTATAATAAAATAATGTCCTTTTATAAAAAATGGAATTGAAATAATAAAATAATCATTCATTATAGTGTTGCTTTTATAAAATACAAATGAATAAAAGATACTAAATATAGTGAAATATTTATGGTGGTGGGGAAGCCTATTTATATTGTATATATTAAAAAATATTAGTTTTGTGTTTTTGTAAAGAAATTTAAAATTAAACATTTCTCAAAATAATATAAATATTATTTTTATATATTTTAAAATTAAAGGATAACATAAAATGACTTTAATTAATCATTTCATTAATTAAAATGATCTTTTTGAATAATTTTGAAAAAGATGGACCAGGAAGCATACTAAAACCAATTAGAATATAATTAAAGTTGTTTTTTATTTTAAACACATCTTTTCATGGTTAAAGTATTAAATTGAATACAATTTTGAATAAAATTTTGAAACTCTTTAAATAACTAGAGGGAAATTAAATATATGGAGTTTCAGAAAGATATTTTATAATTTAATTCATAGAAAATAAAAGCAATCAAATAAATTGATAATTAAAATTTCTAAACTCTTTGGTTACTACTAAATTTCAACCCCATAAACGAATATACATTACTTTAAATAGATGATATAATAAATAAATTGGTATTTATCTTAAATACCTAAATGGTATACCAACCATGATCTTTATTTCATATTTAAAAATGATAATACCTAAAATTATAGTTAATACAACTCGAAAAATAGATAGGTCTAGTGAATTTGGGAAATTAGGTACATTACACAACAACTTATAATATGAAAATAAAAAAATCTGTTGAAAACTTCTTTTACGTTACCAAAACATTCCTCCGTACTTAAAACTGCACAAAATAATATAACGACATACCTAATAAAGGGTTGAGGTATAAATCTCATTAAGGTAATAAATATAAATTAAAATGACGATAATAATACATGTTATACAATTCATATCAATGAGGTATAAAGGAAAATAAATAATAAGGAATGATATAACATGAGAATTATAACATGGAAAATGTAGAAAAAAAATAAAACAATGCATCATAAATAGATCAAGGATAAATACACCATGACCCCATGATAGAAAAACCACAATAAAGGAATCAGGTAAATCCCATGTCCCAACATGACATATCATGATACTACCATTACCCAATTAATTAGAGTGATATTAGGGTGCACCCTTCATAATCATTTCATTATCATGTTTAGGTGTTCCACATAGATCAAATAACAGGGTATCATTCAATATCATAATTTAGTGAAAAATAAATGAATGTGTAATAAATATATGTACATACCCAATAAATAATTATATTTTTATGAAGGTGAATACCCTTGACAAGGAAATGGGTATGGTATTCACTATATAATGATTTTGGAATGAAATATTGTGGGGAAATTTAAGCAGCATAACGACATCATATTGAAAATAATAAAATGGGTTGATGATAAAGAAATGGGTCTATCATCATTTAGACAAGAAAAGGATAGTAGTATGGATATTTATGAATATATCCCAACATAGGACAAAGGAATTTAGAAGATACAACATAGAAGGAATGCTTGATAAAAGATAATGGTGGATGATTTCATAAACAATTTCAATAGAGTAACGATTGTACATAAGGGTTCAAAATAGGGATAAATGAGAGTGAATGGGGTCCCATCATTTAAAAATAAAATGAAAATTAAGGGGGATTAGTAAAAATTTATCGCAACTTTTGAAAATGGAAATCAAAAGGGTATATCATAAATTTATCTTCATGACAAAAAGTGGTGAGAGGGAATCCCTTACCTGGATGTATGATTGCACTTTATTAGGAGATGATTCTTGGCAGATTGGGGTCATGTTTAGAGGACTATAGAGAGTAGAGGTCTGACATTAGACTATATTCAAGGATTTTGAGTGTAGAGATATGGGAGCATGTATGGGTTTTTATAGAGAAGGAGGGGTATTTCATTTTTATTTTGGTTTTGGACACTATATAATAAAATATTGAAACCTGCATACTATCCCGTGTTTTTCCCATGGTTTTTAGAAATGGGGAGTAGAATAAATTATATTATAAGGCGAAGGGAAGAAGATAATAAAATATTTTCCTTGATTATGTAAAGGTGATTCACACATTCAATGAAATGGTTTTAAAATCGTAAAATATTTTATAAGTCTTGAAGGGTTCACTAAGGATTTATAAAATCGGTCAAATAAAATTAAAATTACATTATTCTAAATGAAAAAAATATATAGCCAACTATACCTTTTATAATATTTATCATATCACTATAGAGATATTATGATATCTTAAAACATTATATATTTATAAAGTATTTAATTTTTATGAAAAAATTACTATCTTATAAAATTATGAAAAAATAATAATTGGATTATTTAAATTTCATATTTCCAAAAACGATATTAATTTTTCTGAATCATTTTATATTTTTTATAATTTACAATTTTAAAATATTAAACTTAATTTACTGAAATTGAAGAGCCTTTGTCAATAACCTTTTTGAACCCTAATAAAAATATTATTTGACTTCACAAAAATTATATTATCATTTATATTTAAAAAAAATTAATTGAAAAATATTATTATTTTTAAATATTATTTATTTCAAAATTCCATCAATTTATCAAAATAGATTTTTTCCTAGAAATTTAATATTAACAGAAATACGATTTGTTCTTTAAAAATCATTTAAAATGTAACAATAATAGGAAGAAAATATAATCAATATTCTATAAAAAATAACGTAGACATTCCTAATGCCAGGTTCTTGATAAATAACCTTTTATTACACAAGTATAGGCCCTAAGAGTAAGGTGTGAGATGGATGGGATTTCTTGGGGTCGTTCGATGAACATAGTTTGGGTTGTGATCTTGGTGAGCCTGCACTTCTCCTGTAAACAGTTTCTCTCATGATTACATTGTTGGATATCATCTTGGGCTTGGTCAAGGGAAAATCCCCGAAATTCTATCTACCTTAAATGATCCGATAGAGGGGATTCCTTGGATATCATCCCAGTGGTTATGGAAACCACTTCATTTGTCTGTGAAAAAAGGATAAATTTAAAATCCTATATTTATAATACTCATGGGATCACTATTCAATGAATATATTATCAATGGTAAAGATACTTAACACTAATTAAAATCAAATTGTATATAAGAAGTTCATGTGTTTTATATACCCATAAGTCATTTGATTAAATAAGAAAATTGTAATTTTATTCATAAAAGTTAGGGTCATTTCAATCTTTCCCACTTTTGAAATTTCTCCCTCGAAATTTCTCTTTCCCAAAACCAAACAGATGAAGGTAACTTTGAATCATAAGCTCCTATAGTTCCCATGTTTCTTCTTTAAACATTTGGTTTCTCCATAACACTTTGATGAGGGACATTGTCTTATTTGTATAAAATTTTCTCATTGATCGAAGATCTCCACTAAAATTTCATCATTGGAATGGTCATTCTCCAATGGTAACACCTTGGGATTGAGTACATGTCATGGTTTGGTATTTAATTTATTAAGAGGGATACATAGAATACATCATGTACTTAAGACAAGTTTGGTGAGGGTGCTAATCAACAAGTCACTCCTCTGATGCAATCAAGGGTCACAAAATGGATTATTTTCCTTTAAAATAGGTTTAACTTTTTCCCAAATCACATCACTATCTTCCACAGAGATATGTATATGAATACCATGTCTTTATCATCAATCTCTTAGTCACATCAACAATTGTTATCATTACTCTTATTTCGACTCTATGGAGATTTGATGTGCTACTGAATGGTCTAAACCACCTCCACCATTTTATTGACCATTTTAGGACCTTGATGTTTTTAATTCCCAACATCATCTCAACATTCTTGTGTTCTACACCTATTCCCATAAAGGGCTTCATTGGAGGCTATTTGGATGCTCGAGTGGAACTACTGTTGTAAGAGAACTCCACCAAAGGAAGATGTTGGTCCCATCCACATTTGATGTACATTAAGAAATCTCTCAACATATACCCAAGTGTTTGGATAGTAAAATCAGAATGGACATCAATTTTAATGTGATAAGTCGTATGAAAGTTCATCTCAGTGTTTAGATCACACTGGAGACATTTCCAAGACTTAGAGGTGAACCAGGGATCTCAATCAGATACAATAAGAAGTTGTACTCCATGAATCCATACCACTTCCCTAATGTATATATGTGCCAATTGATCCAATGAGAAATCATCTCAAATTTTGGTGAAGTGTGAAGTCTTTATAAGATTGTCCAAAGTAATCAAGAAAGAATTATTTCTATTCGATGTCTTTGGAAGTCCAACGACAATATCGAAGGTGATGTTTTACTATTTCCATGTTGGTATGTCTAATGGATGAATTATCCAAAAATAATTATACCTTTCACCCTTCACATTCTAACATACCAGTCACCTTTATGTATAATAAATGATTTACTTATTCATGTTTTCCAACAAATAGTGATTTCATAGATGTTGATTAATCGTTGTGTTTCCTAGGTGAATGGGAAAAGTCGAAATATTTTCATCATGCAAAAGTTAATTCATTAACTTAAGAATTGATGGAACACAAAGTATTAGCCCAAATTTTTCAAATCCTTCTTCATTAACATTAAAATCCGAGGGATTCCCTTTTCTTATAGTTTCCACATTCTTATGAAATCTCACATCATCTTTTTGTGCATCCTTTAACCTTTCCAAAAGTGATGGTTTAGAAATCATTTGTGAAAGGATTTATGATGTTCCTTTATTTATGATTCAAATTTCCACATTCTAAAAACATATGAAGAAAAAATCCTTCTCAATTCTCATTAATGATAGAATTGTCAGGTCCTTTATATTTAGAGAGTCTACCAACTTACTCAATTTCCCACGATTGTTGTGGATTGAGAAATCATAATCTTTTATGAGCTCTACCCATCATGATTTTGTGCATATTAATCTTTATCTGTGTGAATATATATTTTATATTTTTTTGATAGGTATATACTTTACAAAACTCTACAAGGATATAAATCCACTTGATTTTTATCACATAGATCATAGATACAATCTGTAGATCATTCATGGGGTAGGTTTTATCATGAATTAACAATTTCAATTAAGTGTATGAAATGAATTTTCCATTTAACATCAACACATATCTCTATCCCTTCTTTGAATCATAGCTGAAAATTATGAAATGATCCCCATTTGTGAGAAGTGTGATCACATGAGAAGTGATAAGCCTCCTTTTAAACTTAATTAAGAATTATTACCATTTATTATTCTAATAAAATTTTATTCCATTATGTGTTAGCTTGGTAAGAGTTTTTGAAAATCATGAGAAATTTCCAATAAATCGGCGATTATATCCATCTAACCCAAGGAAATTATGAATATCTGTCATATATGTTGGCTCTGTCCATACCCTAATTGTTTATTTCTTTGAATGATCCACAAATATCTAATTTATTGTGAGTATGTTCCCCAGTAATGAAACTTATTTCATCCAAAAATCACACTTCTTATACATTTCATATATCGTATCCTTTCTAAAGGTCTTTATCACAGTACTTAGATGCTCCTCAAGCTCCTTCTTGGTTTTGGAGTATATTAGAATATTTTCTATAAATACTACAACAAATTTGTTCAGGTATTATCTAAATATTGTATTCATCATGTACATTATGATTGGTGGGAAATTAGTGATACTAAATGGAATTAATATCAAGTCATAATACTCATGCCTTGTATAAAATGATATCATGGGGATATCATCCTTCTTAACCTTTACATGGTATTATCCCTACCACAGATCCACCTTGGAGAAGTATTTTCCTCTACATAGTTGATCGGACAAGTCATCAATTCATAGAAAATTATACTACTAGTAATTTTTATTTTCTGATCTCATGATAATAAATGAAATGGCATGTTGACCCATCCCACTTCATAATATATAGAACTGGTGCACCCCATGGTGATACACTTGGGAATATACAAACTTTTATCCAAATTATCATGTAATTGTTTCTTTAGATATTCATGTTCCACAATAGCTATTATATATGATGTCATGGATTCTGGAAACACCCCAGGTATATATATATGATCAAAAATTCAACCTCTCTACTTAGAGGGAGAGAAATAATTCCTCAGGAAGCACATTAGTGAATTCCCTCACAATAGGCATGTCTTCATGGATAGTTTATTCCCCATACTCAATAATTTGAGATAAAAATGCTTTCTCATAAAGAAATAATATCCATTATTTAGATGATGGATCTAAATAAGATTCCTCATCCTCCTTTCACTTGTATAAAATTAGGGATTAATTCCCCATTTGAAAAGTGATTTCCCTCTCAAGGAAATTTATGATGGATCTATATAGGGAATACTAATCCTTGCCCATAATGACATAAAATTACATATAGGGAAGTATGAAAAAGATTGATGAGAAGTTAATTCCATAAATATTGACAAGGTAGGATTTATATACTTGGTTTGGAATAATTTCCCCAATTTTTATTCTCACTGACATCTCTACTTCCATGCATTATGGTGGTGTTTGAATAGTTATAATAAACATTTGGGATATAATGGAATGCATAAAACATTAAATGATAAACCTATATTTATCTTTCTGATTCTGATTATAATTTATTCAATATAGAATTCGGGATATGTACTTTTAAAATATTAAACACATAAAGGGGAATACAAGGACAATAAAGGGACAACTTTTAAATTACATTAATCCCTTTAATTTATGAGTTTATAGGTTTTAATCAATGTTATCCATGATATATTTTTTAAAATATATTCTTATAGTATTTTCTTTGTTCACTTAGTAATGATTTGTAATGAGCTTATGAATTTACCAAAGCATATTCCCCAATAATGTTAAACCCGATGAAAAATAAGGTCCATTGTCGCGTACCAGATTACCCCAAGTTAAGTCAGGAACATCTTATTAGAGTTTTTAACTGTGGGTATATCACATCCATAACCACATCCACAGATATTATACAAACATGGATGTATTTTCTTGAAAATCCTCTTATTCTATACTTAACCAAAATTTGGAATGTTTTATCATTCTTATTCTTATCCCTAATAGTGTTCACAAGTGTATTTTAATACTAATGCCAAAAAATAACTAAACCTATTCTTTGATTACAACTATAACAACCATACCATTTAAATAAATTTAATCATTTTTATTAAATAAAATTTCACTTAATGAAACTAAAAATATCAATAGGTCTACTGTATTTGGGAAAGTAGGTACATTATATAACAACATCAAACATGAAAATCAACATATTTATTGAAAACATCATTATCAGGACAAAACATTCCTTTGTACTTAACAATGCATGAGATAAGATGAAAACATACATAATAAGTAGGTGAGCTATAAAGCATAGAGAGGGAATAAACATGGAATACCATGAGGATAATAATACATGTTAAATAAGTCTTATAAACAAGGATTAAAGGAACATGAATAACAAAGAATGATATAAAATGATAATCATAACATGGAAAATGAGGCAATAACATAAAACACTACTTCGTAATCAGATCAAGGATAAGTCCATCAAGACCCCATGGTGGAAAAAAGACCATATTTGAATCAGGTAAATCTCTTTTCCAAACATGATAAATCATGATACTTACCATTACCCAACACATTGGAGAGATATAAGGGTGCACCCATCATAATCATTTCATTTTCATTTTAAGTGTTCCACATAGGTCGCATAACCTAGTTTCATTAATCATAAAAATTTGTTACATGATATAAGAATGTGGAATACATACATGAAAGGCCCTGATAAATAATTATATGTTCATTAAGGTTAATACCCATGATAAACAAATGGGTATGTTATACACTACAAAATGATTTTGGCATGGAAAATTGTGGGGCAATTTTAGCATCATAACAATACTATAAAGAAATATATATAACTGGTTGATCAGAGAGAAAGGGTTATCTCATAAATTAGAAATGGAATGGATATTAATAGGTATATAATATCCCAAAATAGTCAAAATTAATTTATAATACATAAAATAAAAAGAATTCTTGATAAAAGAGGAGGGTGGAATATTCCTTACAAAATTTCAGTATAGTAACAGGTGTACATAAGTGTTCATAAGTGGGATAAATGAAGGTGGATGTGATTCCATAAATTAAACAAAAATTTAATTTAATGGGTATAGGTAATAAGTTATCCCAACATAATAAAATGGTAATCAAAATGGAATATCATAAATGAAGTGCTTGGTAAAAAGAGGAGACAAAGAATCTGTTACTTTGATGTGTGACTAAAAAGTCTTAAGAGAGGATTAATGAAATCATAGGGGTCCCTTGGTTGGTCACTAAGATGTTAAATAAATAGTGTTAATGATATTATAAGTTTTTTTTGTGAATGTAAATTGGAGCTTGGGTCAGTTTATATAAGAAAGGAGGGGGTTTTCATTATTATTTTGGATTTGTTCACTACATAATAAAATATTCAAAACAAAAAACATAAAATGGGCTTTTCCCATGGATTTCGAAAAATAGGGAGTGGAATAAAATATTTTATAAGGCCAAGGGAAGGATAACAAAATATTTTCCTTTCTTAGGAGTAGGTGAGTCACACTTTCAAAGAAATGATTTTAAAATCTGTAAATACTTTATATGTTTTGTAGGATTAATTAAGGATTTATAAAAATAAATAAAACAAACATAAAATCATATCATTTTAAAGGAAAAATATATATTTGTCCATGTATAAATTTTATAGTATTTATTACTTCATTATTGGGATATTATGATGTCAGAAAACACACTGTATATTTAAAATGTTATTAATTTTTATGTAAAACATTTGATTATCTTTGAAAATTATGAAAAATTATCTTTTGAATAATTTTAACATCCTGATTCCAAAAATAATATTCATTTTATATTAATAATTTTATAAATATGTTAATTTTCACATTTAAACTAAAAACAGAAATTTATTGAAAATGACGGGTTTTTGTCAATAGCATTTTTTGAACCCCAATAAAAATTAAATTTGACTTTTAAAAAATTATCGGATAATTTATTTTTTTAAATTAAATTAATAATATAATTTTATTAAAATATTATTTATTCCAAAAATAAATTATTTCATCAAAATATATTTCTTAATTGAATTTGAATATTAACAAAAAATATTATTTGGGCTTTAAAAATCATTTACAAAGTAACAATAATAGGAATAAAATATATTAATTATTCTATAAAAACATAAAGTACAAATTCCCAATACTATGGTCTAGAAAATTATCCCTTTATTACATTCGAACATGACCTATGTGTAAAGTTCACAATGGTGGGGATTATATGGCGCCATTCAGTGAACATGGTTTGGGTCATGATCTCGAAGAGATTGAACATCTTCTGTAAATAGTTTCGCTCATGCCTTAGTTGTTTGATCTCATATAGGGGTTGGTCTAGGATAAATACAAGAAATGATATCTCCCTCAGAAGCTCTGATAGATGGGATTCATAGGATACAATCCTAATGGTTGAGGCTATCACATACTTTATCTATGACTAAAGGAATTTTTAAAACCATATATTTATACTAGTTTTGTGATCATTGTTCAAAGACTATATTTTCACTGGTAAAGATACATAATGTCCATTTAGATCCAATTGTACATAATAAAACAAAATAAGTGCAAATTTTTTCTATATCCATAAGTCTATTATTTAAATCAAAAAGGATAATTTTAATAATAAAAGACCGGGTCATTACAAATGGTGTAGTATATACACCATAAAATGTGAATTGGTTCATAAAAACTGGTAACTCTCAATAGAGTGTAAATAGATATGAAATGCCTTACCTCATGATACCTTTCAGTTAGACATGTTTTAAACACTGATATAACAATTTTAATAAATTAATTATTATTATATAACAATATTAATATTTATAATATGATATAGGATCTTATGGTGTCATATTTGCAACTGATTTTAAAAAATATTTCATTACTACCACTATTTCAGGTGACAACAAATTTATTTCCTTAAACTTGTTTTCTCATGGAATCTCATGTTATTGTGAATAAGATATAGTTCTAAAATTTAAATAATTATATTATTTTTATAAATATAATATTTTATTAGATATATTTTTATAATCCTTAAAATTTTAACATAGAATATGAATTATATCACTTCGTGGAGACGGTAGGCCATATGTACACATGAGTGATGATGTCATTTCCTTATTAGGAGAAATGGATAAGATGAAAATGTTATTAAAACTATAGAATCAGTATTATGTTCTATTTATTAAATATATATATGTTCATTGAATTCATCATTATTATAATCTATGTTATTTTGTGATGGAAGATAAATTACATCGGTTCATGAGGCGATAGACCACCGTACACATTGGGGGAGAGTTTTGTCTTCCATTTGATGGATAATTATGTAAAAAAATATTATTTCCACATCATAATAAAATATCATTATATCGATGATATATTTTTATTATATTAAAATTTTTAATAAAAAATTTAATGCTAAAAAATGAGATCTAAAGGAAAGATCTTGGTGTAAAATATTACATTTTCTTAGAAGAACATCCATTAGATCATTTATCATAGACCCTCAGGTTGGTCTTTCTGAAATAAAAACACCCATAAAATGTGTCCAAGTATGTCAAGGAGATAAGTTTTCATGGGTTAATTTATATAAATTGGTTGACAAGTGTTAATAACATAGTGGATGGCGATCCCTTTTATAATTTAGGTGAGTGAAAAAATTTTAAATTTTCAAACATTCTCAATAATTTCATGTAACCTTATTCAAAATATGGATCCATAATGACTCTTATTTTAATAAAAAATGATATTGTTTAATTACAGCAAATAAATGGTGTTAAAAAAGTGTTTATGCAATTTTATCCCTTAACTTTATATATTGGACCCCTCCTAACCCAGTTTTAACCTTAAGATTTTCAATTATTTTATACTGTTTTAACAATTCATTAGGACAAAAAAATTATGTCCAAATTATTGCCCGATAATAATTATTATGATTCAAAATATGGAATCCTTGTTTTCAAATTAAATTATATAACTATCTGAATTTAATTTTAAAATAGATTGGAAAATAGTGTTAGTAAACTTGTTTTAAAGAAATTCATTTTTCAATAATAAGTTGACATTATATTAACTATAAAAAAATTAGTAATAATTAGATGTATCTAAATTAATATAGTTTTAAATAAAATTATTAAATTTAATTTATATCATTCTTCATTAAATATTATTCATGTTAATTAATATGTAAGAGAAATTATGCCATAAAAACAATTTTATGACAATAATATCCCTTTTTTAACACCAAATGAAATTATCTTTATCTGTAATAAATTTATAGTTAATTAATTTTTAATTTCACATATTATAATACATTATTATAAATACATAGGGAAATAGTATAATAAAAAATTTTCATGTTTTCATTAAATATTATTTCCAATGGATAATTTCAAAAATCCATTTTAGTCTTATTTTTACCAAGTACATTTAAAATTGATATTAATCTAATCAAATTATTAGTTTTGTTACATAAGTTATTAAGATGTTTATTTTATTATAGTTTTTTTGAAAAACAATTTTAACTTACTATAATTGAGGCTGTGGTGTTGCAAGTCATCTAGGATGCTATTTTACAGCCTTCACCTTCTGAAATCCTAGTTTCATGATACATTATCAGTGGTTTTACAAATTTTATTATCTAAAAAAATTATTTACCTAAAATACCAATACATTATGATGTAATCAAGGTGTATAGAGAAATTTAACTTTGATAATCAGTAATTAAATCCATTTTCAACACACGAATAGATAGAAGACATACTCTTTTTCCATATTTCATAACACTATCTTCTCAAATTAAGTATTCTAATTTCCCATCATTCACAAAATTAATTTTCATTTTAAAAATTATCATCATCGTGTTATTAATATTTATTTTTTCTACTAAATTTGGTTTTATGATCATTTAAAAATGGAGTGATGTATTCATATCCTTCATAATTTCCATACCATTTCTTATTATATCCATTATAATAAAATCCTTATCAATATTATTTTTGTTATAAGTTAATGATTTTTTGAGATCAATGCATCTGGTACCCAATTTTCTTTCAAACATTAGTTGTGTATTGAGAAATCATAATCCATGAGTAGACTGAGCCAATTTTTCCCACATGTTGAGATCCTTTTGTTAAAATATTTATTAAAGAATCCAATGTTTAGTTTATATCTGTCATCTTCTACCATATAGAGAATGTATTCATATCTTCAAGAAACAATTGTAGCTACCAACTCAAAATTATGAGATGGATAGTTCTATTCCTAAGTCATTATTTACCAGGATTCATAATCAATAAATATATTAATCTGAATATGTTCACAACCAAGGCCATTCTTTTACGTTCCACTATATATAACTAATCCATAATTTGCTAATTGTATATTAAAAATTTGATAATTGACCAATCTATTATTCATTTCTATGACATGTCATTCACACTACTTTTTCTTTATGATCTTAACCCTTTTTTATGTATGGTTGGTTAATGTGTTATTCAATATTTTTTTGAACAAATAATAAATAGTTACATCCCAAACTAGGGAGACTATGTATCATGGTTATAGGAATTTGCCCTTTTTCAACCATTTTCTTCACAAGATATACTATGATTCCATCATGCAGAGGTAATATTTCCAAGAAAAGAATCATTTTGAATCCAAAACAAACAATTTTTAGATTTACCATATAACACTTTTCTTCTATGAGTTATAACAATACTCTGTAAGTGACTAACAAGGTCCTCATGGATTTTAGAATAAACCAAGATATCATCAATAAATACCCCAAAAACCCCATCATGATATTCCATGAATTTCATATTTAATAAATCTATAAAAAAGAAGTTTAATTTGTTAATCCAAATGGTATTACTAAAAAAATGTAACATCCATGTCTCCTAATTTTTTTTTCAAAATACATTTTTCCTTTATTATAAATTAATTATTCCCATAATGAAGGTAAATTCATAAAAAATATTACGATCAATAAAGATGACTAAATAAGTCATCAATATGGAGAGGATGAAACTTCTTCATTTTCATAATATTGTAGGGTCCTGAAAATTTTTCAAGGGGGAAATCCAATTACACCATGACATGGGAAAGGACTGAACCTGTCCGCGAACCGGATCCCAGCAACAGCACACGGCCGGTTCGGCAGACCGCCCTCCCACAATTCTGCGGACCAGCTTCATCCACGAAATAGAGACAGGGACCCTCCATGGGCGTGAAGTAGGATGGACATTAGGCCGGTCCACCGCCGCGAGCCGCCCCCTCCACAGACTGTGTTGTTCGCGAGATAGAGGTAGAGTGGTGCACAGCCGTGGAGCAATCCTTCGAATCTTAGTTCCGAAAATCGCTGGTTGACTGAGTCGTTCGTGGGTGAGGATTCCATCATGGGATTCCACAGAAAGTACCATGTTCCCAATGATATAGCCTCTTCGTGACTCTATAAATAGTCACCGAGGGACACCAACAAAAAGGGGAGGAAGGAAGGGTGAAAATTGTGGGGAGACGCTGGAGAAATCGCTCCTAGTGGTAATGTTCAGCGACCATCCGCAGAGCCCATATCGTCCACGAATGCACTCTTCCGCATAGAGGAGAAACCAAACTGCGGACCACATGCGGCCATCTCCTTCGCGGACGGTCATCTCCTTCGCGGACGGTCATCTGCTCTGCGGACCAGTGTAGTTCGTGAAATTGAGGCGGGAACCCCTCCGCGGGCGCGAAGTAGGATGTGCGCCAACCCCTTTGCAGATGCCCTTCACGACCATTTCCTTCGCCTCCATCTCATCTGCGGACACCCTTCGCGGATGGCCATATCCTCCGCGACCATCCTTTGCGGACATCCTCCTTTGAGGACTAGTCCTTCGTGGCCTGCTCCGACGCAGCCTGCTCCCTCGCGGACAACATTCTCCGCAGAAAACATCCTTCGTGGACAACACCCTTTGCGGACAACCTCATTCATGGCCTAGTCTGTCGCGGCCTGCTCCCTCACGACCACCTCCTTCATGGACAGCCTCTTTCACGGCCTACTCCCTCATGGCCATCTCCTCCTCAGACACCCTTCGTTGGAAACCGAACCACGAACCACATGCGGCCAGCCCTATGCGGCCGGCTCTTTCGCGGATAGCCCCTCTGCGGCTGTCTCCTATTCGGCCAACTCCACCATAGACAGTCCCTCCTGGACAGCTCCTATGACGCCCACCCCATGCAGAAAACCCCATGAACTCTCCGGTCCCTTCGCTACCATCACTGACCCCCATGAAAAATGGAGAGTCACACCGCAGACTTTTCGGGCCGGGATGTCAGGATTTTCCATTGCGCCCTTATGCACACCCACCTTCCACCTATAGAATACCATGATTTGAGACTATGCTAGGTTGAACCAAAAAGGGACGCCCCTTTTGTAAGTCCCACACCAACCATTGGTAGGTATCTTCTACCTAGTCCTCCTGACCGCATGACGTTAAACTGTATGAACCTCGTCCTAACCACCTGACTTTAAACTGTATGGCCCTCGTCCTATCCATATGATGATAAACTATATAGAAACAGTCCTATATAAATGAATTTAAACTGTATTATTCCCTATTTTCCAAACGAAGGATACCTATTTCTCCAAAAAAGAGATGCCTTATGCTCCAAACATAAGATGCCTAATGCCATGATCACAGTGGCGTACCTTCAAGAGCATTGGAATCTATTAAAACATTCCATCACTCCGCCTCATGCTTTGCATGTCCTTCATTCTGATCTTCATCCACTTCCATGTCCAAAGGGACCCCCTAATGGCCTGGTCACATGCCACATTGGCTCACCAACCATCCTGGGCCAACGCCCCGAAAGACATTTGACAACACTTTGAGTCAGGTCCTGTGTTTCGAACACGATTAGCAGTCGAACCTCATTTGTTTGTCCCCATTTCATGATAACGTGATATGGATGCTATGTTTCGAACACATTCAATAGTTATCTTCTATCTCCATGCCACCCTCATTGCATTATGAATTTCAGGCATGTAATTCACACTTTTCATCTCCCTTTGTTCGGACTGATTACAACGCCCTTGGCGTTATCCCGTTTTTGCACTTGCGCATAGGCATTGGCACCCATTATATTCCTCAACCCACTAATGGGTTGGGATTCCCTCATTTCCTGACATGAGGAAGTCTCCATGGGAATCCATATCAGAGTTAGCCCTGACCTTATGTGCCACCCTATGCATAAACCCCACTCCACTTCCCACGGACGCACCTTTCACGACGTGATCATCTGGTCCCTAAGGCCTCTTGTTTATCACACCAAGAATGACTAACGTGGGCTTAGAGTAAGCATAAACCATGACATCCTCTTATGGGCCTCTTCAGAGTGTAAGCCCCAATCCACACCTTGGGTCTCCTAAGAGTGTAATCCCCAATCCACACCTTGGGCCTCCTCAGAGTGTAAGCCCCAATCCACACCTTGGGCCTCCTCAGAGTGTAAGCCCCAATCCACACCTTGGGCCCCCTCAGAGTGTAATCCCCAAGCCTATGCGAACTACGAGGAATTTGATCCATGTTAAGACATGGTACGTAGGAAGCCTCCCCAAGGTTCAAGCCCGATCACCATCGGACCCCCGGGTCCACCTTTACGTCGGTTCTCCGACACCCCAATTCGAACTACATAGACTTTGATCCCTGTCTCCTAGGAAGGGTATGTAGGAAGCCTCCCTGAGGTTCAAGCCTAACAACCGGATAATCTGACTATCTTCAGGTCGGTTCACCGCACCAACCCTAGTGCC
The DNA here is from genome assembly GCA_963277665.1 of Viscum album. Classification (NCBI taxonomy): domain Eukaryota; kingdom Viridiplantae; phylum Streptophyta; class Magnoliopsida; order Santalales; family Viscaceae; genus Viscum; species Viscum album. The sequence continues at coordinate 220,656,614 of OY728139.1, forward strand.
GCCTCAATGAGTCCACACTCCTTAGGGTCATTAATCCAGTGAGGGATGGTAAACCTCGGGCATAAATGATTCTGAATCCCTGTGTCCAGCTGACCATTGCCCACCAGGAGTAATCCGTGGATACTATGCTTGGTTATAAACCAAAGATTCGCGAACATATGAATACATCATAAATCTATAAGAGAGTCCCAGAACATGCAATAATTCCCCCCAAAAAGGTACGATGAGCCCCACTTCCCATCCTCTAGACCAATGTGATTTCTTAAGTGTCACTGGACAAATCACCCAGCAAATGCCTGCCCTTGGAAAGCAGGTCCACGCATCATCAGATATAGAACCGTTGGGCATTTCGAGACTGATCCAAAACAAATATCATTTATTTACTTAGAATTAATTCACATCTTCATACCACCATATTTATTCTTAACAAAAAGAATTGGGGTTCCCCATGGTGAAACACTATGGAACATAAATACCTTGTCACACAACTCATATAGATGTTTGTTAAACTCCAATTATTCCGTAGTGGCCATTCTATAGGGTGTCTTTGTTATAAGTATTTACTTAGGGATTATAATCAATAGAAAACATAAAACCATGATTTGATCTATGTCTAGGTAATTCCTTGTGAAATACATCAATGTATTCTAATAAAATAGGTACATCATCAATTTTATATTTACCATTTTAATATGAATGATGTAAATAGTAATATTTTGAAATAATCGAATTTAGAGGAGATAATAGGGTTGAATATTGAAATTAATCTGATGAGGATGTTTACCCTCTAAATAATGGGAAATCTACATCTTCATAATGAATAGTAATTTCATTATCTATACAATAAACTTTTTCATCATATTTTGAAATCCTATCCATATAAAGGATTATACCAAATTCAACAATAGGTATGAAAATAATTTATGCAAAAAAAGTAACGTTAATGATTCCAAATGGGAACTAACAATCACATCCCTGTTATAATGAGGCTTCCATTCTATGTATTTACACACATGAACCATATTATGGTTCTTAGGAAATATCTAATTTTCATATAAAACATGGAATATCTCAAAGTGTTAAAGGATTTATAATCAAATGATGAATTAGATAAATTTTTAAATTAAATTAATGTACATGTCAACACATATTTAGGATCATCAACTTCTACTATAGTTATTCCATAAGCTCTGTCATCACCCCATTTCTTGTTCTATGCAAATTTCATTTGATTTCTGGGACATTTGTTTGAATATTACCCCTTTTCATTATAGTTAACTTAATGGATATCATTTATCTACATCCTTCCCATAAATTAATTATCAATATGACACTTATCTCTATACTTATAAAAAACACCTATTCCCTTCAAAAAATTTACAGGTTTCATCTATCCACAATTTTAAAATAAATTTATTTGTATTATTCTTCTTCTATAAACATTATATTTTTATTTGTGTTAATCCGACAACATATTCTCTTTGTTTCCCTTCAATATAAGGCATTTAAAAAATTTCATCATTATTTTTATGGAAAATAAAACTATTTAATCATATGATGAAAATTTTTAAGAGATCAGTTTCCTTTGGAGAGTTGTCTTATAAACGTTAAAGAAATTTTAAATTTTTATTTCAGCATTAAATATTTTATCCATAAAAAACTTGGATCGTATAATAATGCATGCTTCATAATTTTTAATACCTTACTATTCAATTTATTTTAGGCTAAAGAACTTTATTTTCTTTTAAAATTATTTATTATGAGTGAAATATTTTTAAATGAATGATTCTTTATGATATCTCTATTACATGTCTGTTATTTCAAAATTATCCCTAGAATTCTGGTTTAATGACCACTATAGATCAAAATGACCTTTGAGACAATATATTTCAAGTGTAATATTTTCTATTGTATCGAATCTAGATTCAAGAAATACTATTCCATGGGATATGATCCATTCCTAGCTACAACTGGATTAGTAGTACCCCAAAATGATAAATGTATATACCAAATGAAATGATCCACTATAGGTGTATCATAGAAGTTGACAATATGTTTCTCTGTATGTTAAATTTGATTATGGATAAGATGGGTCAACATCCTTAATTTGGACATATTGTACTCATTTCGATATATGGTTTTATTGTCTTTTTCATTAGTAAAATTTATACATTGGACATGAGTATTGATACCATTAATTTTTACATGAAAATATCTAAAAAATGGAATATAATGAATTAGTTCATAACATTATGATTTTTAAATCATAATATTTAACTATTGTCATTGTGTAATACTTAACATAAAATGAAAATGGATACATTGTTAATATCATAATCATAAAGATGGTTTATTTTGTCATTACATAAATCAGAACTATTTTTTATATACTCCATAATGATTGTAAAGAAAGTGTGAATTAATAAAATAACATCCCTTAGGAGTGTCAAAACTAATGTTTAATAAATAAATACCCATTACACACTAGAATAATTGAGGAGATTTACAATACCATACCTTTTCTAGGTTATTACTTCTAGATGAATCTAGTCTAATATCACATCTCTTTGTATTATCCAGATAGGGATATATTTATTAGAAAGACACCTAATATCTACATTACAATAGTGATGTATTTTAGGGAAAACCATCTAATATCTACCTTACAAAAAAAATTATGTTGAAATTATACACATAAATTTACCCATAATGTCTTTCATAAGGTTATGTTCCCTATATTATGTTTTATTAAATGTAGTTCTCATGTTTATAAAAAACTTACTCTAAAATAACCCTTAAACTAGTATCCTAGAGCCTTTGATTTTTTAATAAAATGGTATATATACAATAGATATAATACCAAAGGATCGATTAGTTTAGCAGTCCTGGGGATGTATAAAATATATGATAACAATTTTACATTCGTAATAGAATAAAAAAAATGACAAAGGAAAATTCATGACATCCATGAATCTCATTTAGTGAATTATTATTCATATCCTCATCAAAGGACACAAAATAAAGGTGACATCAAATTCATAAATAGGGTTATTTAAAATTTAATATATCATGAGAAAATAAGGAATAACCAATGTGGTTAGATAAATAACAGAAAACACCGGCCATCTAATTAATTACATGGGAAAAAAATACATTAATGAATAATGTCAATGCAGTAGTCTCATGGAAAGCAATAAATAAATTATCAATAATTGAAATGTATAATATTGGATCTCAATATGATATTCATCAAAATATCTATATAATCAATAAAAAGTTCTATGTTAGGTTAATCAATCAGTATATATACCATAGAATCAAATTTAAATTGGCCAACTAATTTATCTTAAGTGACTATCGATGCATCGATGGTGTCACGACCCGACCAAATTGGGATTGAGCCGCAACTACCCCAATCCCACCTTTGTCAGAATAGGAATGGTGACATGTGTTGAAAGACATATCTATTATTAGAGGCATTTACCTAATGTATATGTATGCACACACTCAACCACATCAATGGAGAAGTGTAGAGGACTAATAATAAAAAGATTTAATATATTGAGTATATTATTTTATGAAAAAAACCTATATGGTCTATAAGAATATGATAGTGTAAAATGAAATGCAAAGGTTAAAAATACACACCAACTATAAATTTGTCCGAACCTGATAAAACATGAATGTAAAAGTAATGAGAGATTCCGTATATAGATCTCTAAACTCCGAACACCATACGTGGTAAAATTCATTAGGAATCCATAAGATCCTCTATAGTAACCAGACCATTCATCCGTGTTCATGATACATAATACTTATGGGAAACTCTGAAAACTAGTATGATTATATACATACCTAATAGGAATCCATGAATACTAAATGATGAGTATTAAATGACATGATTAGAAAAGATGGTATACATCTCAATCCAATTAAAATAACTAACAAGAATCAAACAATATATATATATATATATATATATGATTTAACCAAAGAATCCCAATTGATATAGAAGGAGTTATCCATATTATAATCCATCATATATAAGAATTCAATAAATTCCATAATTCCATCAATTCTATAATTCCATCAATTCGGTAATTCAATCAATGATTACCGATATCTCTTGCATCTACCCAATAAAAACATCAAATTCCAGCCACACCTCACCAATGTGCCACGTAGTCGAGGAAACACAATCACTAGGTAGAGGAACCATTTTCAAGTAAAATATTTGGTTCTAATAATTAGATAGCTAAATCACCAATGACATTTCTTGATATGAGAGTTCCAGTCAAGTAATCGGAAGAGGATGCATCTCGAGCCCTTTTGGATGGCTTCACTCTAGTAATTCATTGTGGAACCACGACCTATCCTAGTATTATAGTGATAATATGCTATTATAAAAACCATAACCTAGTATAAATGGATGGTTTCACTCAAATAGATGATAGAGGACCCATGCCAAGCCCATCAAGACGTTCCCAATCAAGTAATCTAGGACACATGCCTTGCCTCCGCATGAGGGTTCTACTCAACATATAGGTAGAGTACCATTTCTGTGTCCCATTAGAAGGGTGAAACTCTAAATATTTGTTTATGAGCCATTCCCAATCCTACATGGAGAGGGACACTCTAGAAATCGACTAAGGTCACAATCCTTTACAAACAAGTGGGTGTTACTCTGATCTATTTGAGGATCCATCATGATCATTTTCATCATCAAGAATCACCTAAATAAGAATCATGACATAAAAATATCGTATCATATTTCCAAAATCTATAATAGAGGACTCCGTCATTTTCTACTTATAAAAACTCTCAGTATAGGCTACTTTCTATCCAAAATTCGAGAAAAAATGAAGGTGATATGACTGGATGATGTTTCGTCAGAAGGAAAACAATGTTTCATGGCATGTGTTGGGAGCCAATTGACATTTGGTTGCATTGAATCACTTATACCTTTACATACCATTAAATTTATATGTACTAATGTATGTTTACATGGAATTTAGAGTTACTAAATAGTGTGTTAGAGAAACTCAGGGTCTTGACCATGTTCCCTAGCCATGTGTTCTAGCACAAGGTCCTACCCGTGTGCTTCTCCAAAAGAGTTGACAATCTAGGGAATGATACATGGTGAGTGGACTAGCTATAAGGTGTGTCATTTTTGTATTTCGGAAAAAATATAGCTACTGAATCGAAGGTCCTATACACAATTTGTTCTTTGGAAAACAAGAAATGTAGTTGGTACTTATCCATAAACTCAGACAAGTGCCCCCACATCCAGATCTGAAAACATGGCCTTCTAATTTTTCATTAAAAAATGATTAAATGTTTTAATATTGATCTGTTTGTATTTTTTATCCATTTAGTGGCCAAAAATTGGTTTTTTGATTCACCCATAGGGTTTCACCATACATTCCACATGCCTCATAGTACTTTATTTCTCTTCCTTTTATATTTTGGATCCCAATCAACAAATTCATCAATTGAATCCTAGAAATTAACCAAAAACAATCATTTGATTTATAATATGTTCATTGCTTGTTAGTTTACCATTAATCCAAGGGACCGATAAAACATGATCCCACTGGACAACATCAAACCATGTACCAATATGTAAATGGCGAATAATACAAAACAAGTTAGGGGAAAGCACAAAAACATGGTTTAATAATCCATGGAAAATAGTTCTTGGAAATTGAACAGAAAAAATATATCCATGGATAGAAATAAATGAATAATCAATTAAATATATAAATAGATGCGTAAAAGTATAGAAATTGGACCAGATCGAGAAGTAATATGATCATGCTCAATCAATTTAATCAACATGGGAATAAAAAAATAATGTTATATTAATAGACATTTTTCGATCATTTAGCATTGAAGAAATATCTTAGCAATGAAGAAGAAGATTTGTTTCATTCACAACATCTTGATCTACCTCATTATAGAGTCTCATCATTATGTGATATGGTTTGATAATGGATGATATGAATTATGTCTATGAATTATACTAGGTTTTATATAAATCTAACTGTGGAGAACAACCATAATAGTGTATTTAATGGAAAATAAAAAATTAGATTAATTGATTTATTTACTAAATTATTTATTTAATTAAGCCTCATAATTAATTTCCAATGACTAATTTTATATTAATGTCTCACAGTGACCTATTTTCAGTCACGCTTATGGTAAATATAACATTACTGACTCCACTAGGTACTTTGTTTCTTCTAATAATGCATTATATTCATGATTTATATCATTTTATTTAAGAACTAGTGTGTGTGTGTGTGATATAAATTATATCATATATTACTATAAAATAAATTTTGGGCACTCCAAGACTGAAAATCGCACCCCTTCTTAGCGACTGTATCTTAATATATATATATATATAATCTATAATGTCATAAAAGTAAAAAATATGTACTCGACATCATTACCCCATTTAATATTTTCATCCTCAAACATAAAAATAAAAAAAAATCATGGGATAGACATCCCATATCTGGATATCCCACTCTCAAGAGAACTCCTAGATTCTCCCATGATACCACAACATACCAGCCAAAGTAATGCCCCAATCACAAAGGGTTCTCTCCTACCTATCCACGATCACCACAAGGTTCTCCAAAAAATGGCTCTATCTTCAATGTCCATCATAGTCCTGTCTAATCATGGATTAGGGAATTCATGTATCTCCTCACCTATGAAACATGTAATACAAAATGAACCTGCTCTAATTGTGGGAGTTGAGGGAGGTAGTATGCATCTTCTCTAACCCTATTCAAGATCTCGAACGTCCCGATCGCCCTCAGGGATATCATGCCTCCCTGTCTGAGCCTCTACAATCCTCATTATTGAGAGGCTCTAAGAAAAACATGGTTTCCTATTTCAAACAACAAGTGAATATTATGTTTATCATTGTAAGATTTATACATTCTCTAGGATGTCCTCATTCACTTATGGATGACCTAGACCTTCTATGTTATCTCCTATATGAACGTTGGACTAAAAAAAGATGATTCACTAATCTCTATCGGTGACTTTTCGGGTCTCCCATGTAGAGCCTCAAAAGGTTTAATACTGATATTAGAGTTGTAGATATTTTTATATGAAAAATCTTCTAATATAAAGTGATTCAACCATATTAGGTAAATGAATAACATGAAATCACTCACCACATCCTTCAACTCCTTGATAGAGTGCCCAGTCATCCCATTTATCATGGGGTGGAAGGTTGTACACATCCATATTATGGTTAGGAATCATACTTATAGGCTTATCCACAAATGTTATGTGAAATATAAAGCACAATCATATACAATAGTCGAGGTAACCCCATGAAGGTGAAAACTATCTCATTTGTTAATTTTCTCCAAAATCATCACTGAACTATGCTCCTTGATAGCAAGGAAATGTGATGACTTTATGAGATGGTCAAATATCATCCATATGGATTTGTGGCCCTTATCTATACATAGATGTCCTTTCATGAGGTCCATGGATATTTTTTCCCATTTTAACTTCGGGATACCAAGGGGATATAACAAAACTACTGTATCCATGTGATCATCCTTCACCAACAGACATTTGAGGCCCTATGAGGCGAACATAGCCACGCTCCATTTTATTATATCCCACTAAAACATCCACTTAAGGTATTTTTATATCTTCCCCACACTAGGATACAGAACTAAAAAAGATCTATGGAACTCTTACATCAAACCCTTCCACATTTTTACTGGGACCACAATCCCTCACGGAAAAATGATGATGTGATTCCCTCCTTCAATAAATTCATTGTGTGATTCTCTTGTGGTTGTATTTGGAAACAATACCTCAATGTTGATGTCTCCAAACTAGGAAACTCTCATATAATGAAGGAATAGAGGATTCAATAAAATTGAAAAAATAAAATATGCATCCTCCTTCTCAACAACGTTTAGCTACAAGGAAGATAACTACATCGAATACTCCTACACCAAATGAGCATGGGAATTACTTCTAGGAAATTATTATACCAAATTTACCTCATGAAGAGTATAGACAATCTCAAAGTCATAGAACATTGGGAACAACAACCAGAACCATTTACTTAGGTTCATGTATCTCTCCATAAGGTTGTAATGGCTACCCTTATTGTTTGATTAAACCACAAAGTGCTCTCCTAAAATATAATTCTTCAAAATCCTCTAGATGAAGACTACTGCTTCCATCTATCAGTCATGATTGGCATAGTTATACTCATGGGTTCTTAACCACTTTGAAATGTATGCGATAATAGCCTACTACTGCATCAACACCCATATGAGAAAAACTAAAGAGGAATTATAGTACACTACATACTACACATCCACATCTAGTAGTCTCGAAACAAGAGAGCGCATATGCGTAAATGTAAAATTTTCAAAGACCATATAGTACTATGCATGAAAAAAAATCGACACCATTTCTATGTAATGGAGGTAAAAGGGGCTTCAATCTAGGATAATTCCTCCACAAACTTCTGATAGTACGCTAAAAATCCATGAAAACTCTAAACTTATGACATGCTATTAGGTGGATCCCAAGTAAGCGTTGCATCAATCTTCACCAGGAGCATAGAGAAAACCATGAAAAAAATTTAAATGAATAATTAAGTTAACATCACAATTCAATAACTGATACATTAACATCATAACAGAATGCTAGTTATCCTAATAAAAATTTCAGACTATCCTCAATTTTTCGACATGTTCATCCTCTGACTCGTAGTATATTATTATTTAATAAATGTAAAAAACCAAAATATGGTCCAAGTATAGTTTTAAGATCTAGTTCATCAAATCCATTAATAGGAAGGGTCATCCATCATAAAAAAGGCAATCACCATGAACTCATAGTGTCTGTTGCGACATCGAAATTCCTGCTTCGTAATATCATCCATGTGAACTCTAAACTGGTGGTAGCCAGACTATAGATGCATATTCGAGAAATATCTCATTCCTCAAAAATGGTCAAATATATTTCAAATCCTCAGTATGGGGTACACGTTCTATCAAAAGTCCTAATTAAAGTGATGATAATTCACACAAAACAACAAGATATCAGCAACATTTTCATGATCAACATTGGGTCTTAGAAGGGGAGCATAATGGGACTGCTAAAATCCTTATTTTGATGGTCCTTAAACTGTAACTACTACTCCAAAATCTTGGTATGGAATATATTATACTCTGTATAAGATATCAATGTGGTTTGGGGATGCAAGACGATACACAAATTTATCTCCATCCCCTAAGGTTGTATCAAAATGTCCTCCTGGAAGATGTCCATAAAATCATCCACAATTGAAGTAATCAAAAAAACCAAATATTATTATCCACTAATGGATACACTGTCCAACTGATGGGTTATGGGAAGCATCCTCCATCTTGAAACACCCTCTGTTCATGCTGTGAGATATCTATACCACACAAAGGAGAAAACACAACCCATCAATTTAAATGATTCTAATTTATATGTAGCTACAATAAATCTGGGCATGGACCATGGATATCCTATCCTTTCCCAAGATTAAATCATAGGGTTCCATCACGGTAACCAAAAGGACCCATATGAACCTAAATCCACCAAGGGAAAACTCACACTACTCTAAGATAAATGATATTGAAGAATAATTCACTATAAGAACATTTAGATGAAGTTTCATGGATAACCCCTCAACAGGGAGCTCTCGATCATACCCTTGGATTATGGATTTTAAGGAATGACTCATAACTATTCCTACAATGAATAATTAAAGTGTATATTAGACATCAAAACATATATCTAATAATGTAATTTTCCATTATGATGTAATTCTCTATAGTTGTGATATGTCTATGGCCCCATCATCTAGATCCTAATGTGTAACATAGTTTTCCTGGTGGTGGTGGTGGTGGAAGGATATCATTCCACAATCCATAACCTATAGTTCATACTTCTAGTGCTCTAACCCACTTTATAGTAGCTCTGTATATTTGTAGGCCACCGTTCCCTCTCCTGGGAGATCTCGGATGACGATGATTCCTCTGTTGTGGTGGTTCCTCAGTTATCTTCTTATGATTCTCAGTATATCTGTTTGTGTAGTCATGTGACATGGGACCTCACCCATCATAATAACAGTACCTCCCCTCTTTTGGATGACATTGTATTCTCTATTTCCCCAGACCTGGTGCCTGATCTTGGTATTAGGAATATCTCATGCACTGAGATCCTATGGACTAACATATGCTAACTACTATAGAAAACACTACTCTATGTTTCCCAATGCCTTCTCATACTACCTGGTGTACCTCTAATAAGAATATACATGTCACTAGGACCTTCTCTAATACCCGATAATGTGTATGAATGAAAAAGGGTAACACAAAAACACATATATCATTGAAAATTCCCTACTCAAACATTCATGATCAGATGTATCCATTCCATATAATATCAATGATGTATCTCATAATGTCTCTATAACTCACAGTATACTCTATCACTATCATCCCTCCTTAATGAAGATAAAAAATCTCCTCAATCCAAACTGATCAAAAACGTGATGGGTAATACTCATTTCAGAATAAATGCTAGATGTCAGGACATTAGAGTGTTGATTCATCAAGCATCTCGGTAACAAGACTCTAATAATGCCCAATTAATCTATGTAAAAGGCTAGTTATCATCAAAACCATCTAATAAATCAATTTCTGGATAATATTTAAAACATGGACCACTGACTCAAGACAATTATCAACTACATGTGGATCTATCTCACTACATAACCATATCAGTCCCTAGTGCTAGAACTCACGGAGTACAGTATTCTTAAAAACATCAGTATTCTACTATGAAGGTATGATCTTCTGCTCAACAAGTGGGGGTTCTTCTGCCCATTAACCCATAAGAAGGATCTAGTGAGACAAACCTATACTGAGGACCCTTCACTCATTGGGTCTTTATTATTATCTAAAAATGGTGACATAGCTAGCTGTCATTATTGATACATATTGAAAATTTAATCTATATGTATCATGGATAGATGAGAAAATATGTAAACAACGTGGTGATAAATCAATAACGGGATTGAACATCTAAATACAATATAATTCATGTACTATTTATCCTTATATCCAATATCTTAGCATGTGGATTCTATGAGAAGATGTTCAAGGCCATATTGAATGGATATGACGACCACCATACCAAAATCCGATTCCATAGCCTTAAAATAGAACTCAAAACTAATTTACACTATTTCTATAAATACCAAATAAATCCTCATAAGGGGAACAATCCAAAAACATTCCCAAGGATAGAACCACCTATAACAAAATTTTTCATTACCCGACCAAATGGTGCTCTAGCAACAACTACCCCAAGATCGTCAATATCGGACTACATGTAGTGACAAGTGTTGAAAGGAATATCTAATAAGGGGGTCCATTTCATAATGTACCTATACCCACACAAAAAACCATCTAAATGAATAATTTAAGTGTGACAATAATAAAAACATGAAATATATAGAATATAATCACACATGAAAAATCCTCAAGGGTGTACAATAATATGAAAGTATAAAATAAACTGGAATGGGAAAAAATACACACTCTACCTAAATGATATCCCAACCTAAAAATATAGGAATGTAAAGGTGATAAGAGATACTAGATCTTTATCTCTAAGATTCAATAAGCATATGATATCTAATGGTCTAGGTATACAAAATATCTTCTATAGTCCTCACTGAACTTCCTATCATCTTCATAAGACATGACATATGCAGAAAAATTCCATGTAGGGGTGAGTATATTCATTTGTTGTAGGATACCTTGAATATTGAAGGGGGTGTGGTAAGAGACACGATATGAATAGATAGTAGACATCTCAATAGAAGGAATGGGTGTAAATAAAATCTTTCATCATGGATAGAGAAATATATGCACAAACCAATGAAATTAAAATGAGGGAGAAGAGGTTATCCATCTCACATCCAATCTTAGGTATGTGCCCTATCAGTTCTAGAAGTTCAGCAATGATTCCCAACATATCATAGGTATACCTAATAGAAAGAATCAATATCAATAAACACGTCACCACAATGATACATACTCGATGGGACACAATCTCTTGGTTGATGACCCATGCCTGATATGAGAGGATGGTTCCACTAATTAGATACCTAGAGGACCCATTCTATATCCTTGAAGTAGGGTGATACTCTAGTTATCTCTAGAGGACCCATTCCAATCCTAGGTGGAGGGTTCAAATATAGTAATCTATATAGGACCCATGCCTTATCCCAGTATGAGGGTCTCACTCAAGTAGTCAAAGTACCATTACCTAATATAACATAGTAGATCCACTCAGATAGTACGTAGAGGAACCATTCCCATCCTAGATGAAGGGTGCTTCTCTATTAATTAGGGACCCTTTATGTGACTCTACAAGAAGGTTACACTAAGTGGATAAGTAGTGGAATAATTCCCTATCACAGAAGGAGGTTTCATATCTAATAGTCTATATACAAACTATTCCCAATCATAGCTAGAGGGTGACAATCGATTAATCGATCGAGGACCAATGCCATGAAAAATAAGAGGTTTCCACTCAGATACCTAAGAGGATTCCGCATGAAATCATCTTCCATAATGTGTCCCCTAAATAAGTGTCTTACCCAGAACATCTCCCATATTATCTCCAAAGAAAAAAATTGGAAACCATTACATTCTATGTAGAAAACACTCCGGATAAGATAATCGTGTTCCAAAATATGAGTCCAAATGAATTAGATACATGTGTTTAATGTTTCCTCAAATAGATAATAAGTGTAAAAAACATGTAATATGAAATTTGGTCCCACTCTATTGCCTTTTTATTTCCTTACCGGTGCATGGGTCATTTCATTTTTAGTTCTACACTTCATGTAAAGGAACACCATGGTGTGTTAGAGCAACTCACTGTCCTGCCAATGATCCCTAAAAGTGTCATCCCACATAAGGTCTTACTAATATGTTCTGGTACATAACTTTTTTACCTACGGAATGATACACGGAATGTGGTATAACCATAAAGAGTATGATTTTTAACCTTAGGTGAAAACCTATCTTCGATAGCCATGTCCCAACAAGTCCTGTTTTTTTGAACTACATGACATATAGTTTGGATTTTTCTAGGAATTAATATCTGCACTCGAACATCATGATCTAGAATCTCTACCCTTACATATATTATTTTACACCATGAAAATGGTGGAATATTTTCTTATCTTTCATTTCAGGCCATCCAATGGTTGGAAATTGGATTCTTGATTCAACCAAGTGGGTTTATAGTACACCTTACATGCCTTTCACACATCGTAGGCCCCAACTTATTCTTTTTGAATTTTGGTCAAAATATCTATCACCAACAACTATAAAATCATCCAAAATTACCCTTTGATCATTAACCCATTTTTTGGATGTGATTCCTCCATGGATCTAGTGGTTTGATCATACTTTATCCCAACAGACAATGTTTTATCATGGCCTCATATCTGAATAAAAATAAAAATGATGAACTAGTGGGGGAAGTCAAAAAAAATGTTTTAACAATCACAATCCAAGATTTTGGGCCCAATGAACACAATATGGGATATATGGGGTGATGAATAAATGAATAATTAGTTAAATTATTTCTTGAGAACATGAAATGTCTACTAATTAGCATTGATTAAGAATCAATTTGATCAGGATCAATCATTTTAATCAACATGTGCCTAAATCATGAGTTGGCGAGTCATTCCTATTTTTCTATTATTCAGCAACGAATAAATCACATGCCAAAGAAAATGAAGAATTTTCATGATCACTACGTCACACTATTACTTCATCCACAGTATCTTCATTGTGTGATTTGATTCAACATTGAAGTAGAAAAATAATGTCCCTAATTTTACCTAGAATTTATTTTGTTAACTATATTGATGTTCTATAAAGTTATATTTAAAATAAATTCCATAGTAGGATAATTAATTTCTTAATTAAATAAATATGTTTACCAACCCACCAAATCCCCGCCAATGACTACTTTTATACAAACATACAATGATGATCTATTTTAGGGTTCACCTAGGGTAAAAATGTCATTCCAGATTCATCCATGGTTTCAGATTTATGATCTATGATTCCATACAATAGTTTACCATTTTCATTAAGAAATAGTACTCATGAAATATAAAATATGTGTAATATTTTTATAAAATTAGTTTTGGAAAAACCGGGCCTCGAAATCTCACGTCATCTCAGTGACAAGAACTAAAACATTATATATTAATATTTAAAAGTATTACAATGAAAGAAAATGGTCTCTTTAAAGGGGATATATATATATCTAATCCACATACATCACTACATATAAAATTAAATCTTCACATTTTAACAGGTTAATTTATTTCATAACAATATTCCTTATCAACAAAAATCTATATTTAATAAAAATGTATAGATTTATAATGTTTCTCCTCCAACAATAACATAAAATTAATCTTAAAACAAAGTATATAAAAAGGTGTATGGTTTAGGTAATAATCATTTACATGATATAAATAATGTTTTTATTTAAGATAAATCAAATTTCTAATGATCATGATAAAGTTATTATTTCAAGAGAAATTTAATAAACATAAAATTAAGTAATATGAGATATCCTTTAGTTCTTGAGATATATTATTTTGGTAATATATTCAACTCATTTATAACATAAAATAAAATGGAAGTGATGTTTTAAAATAAATTTTATTCAAATTATATATATATATATATATATATAAAATAATGTAAAACTTTTAGAATTTTTTAAATATCATAAAAGTATTTCTGCAGAATGGAAGGATACTAGATTTGTGTACATTAGTACATTAAATTTGATGATTTGTTTATGAAAGTTAAAAAAACCTTTTTAAAAAATTATAAATATCAAACTAAAATTCTGTAAAAATTAATTGATAATGTGACATTTCCTTTTTAGGCAATTTTAGAAAATTAAAAGTCCTTCTATAAAACCAATTTTTAATACAAGTTCATGGAAATAAAATATACCCAATGAAAAGAAAAATTAGGTTGGGATTTCTATTAAATGATTTTTATTGATTAATTCGACAAAGAATAGAAAATGAATAAAGGAAATTTAGATGCCCTTGAACTATCTAAAGGATTTTAAAATAGATGGTGTTTGTGAAGAATATATTATATTATTAATTTTGTAAATATAGGATCAATACCGAAAAGAATATTATAAAATAAATTTTCAACGCATTAGAAAAATTTTAATTGGAAAAAATTAAAAGAGTAAACTAGAATTGAAACAGTAATCATTATAAATAAATAGATATTCATTTTAAATACATCAAATGGTTATTATATATAACACCTTATAGTATATAGGTTCATAGTACCAAAAATTTCTCAATGGGGGGAAATTGATATGAAATACATTACCTCATGCTTACTATTAGTTAAATATGATTTTAAATTAATTATAACGGTCTTAAGAATTTAATAAAATTATAACTAAACCATATTAATATTTATAATATCATATATGATCCACATGTAACATATTGTCACTCATTTGTTTACAATATTTCATTATTACCATTGTTTTTTGTGTGAACTACAACATTTTCACATGCTTGTTTACCACAAAGGATCCTAATTTTATACCTAGAATTTATTTACATCATAATAAGACTAATATTAATGATATATAAATATAATTTATGCAATAAATAATTTTTTCAATCAGTATTAAACATTTGATTTGGAAAATGCATTACATCGCTTTGTAGAGATGATAGGTTGTATGTATGCACATGAGATGTTTTCATTTCTTTAATGGGTTAAAGGGTTAGGAGGAGGATTATATATGAATTTTAAAAAAAATAAATATTATGTTATTAGTTCATATACATTTATTATTTCCATCTTTATATAAATCCATGTGACTTATTAATGGAAAAAAAATTACCTTTATTCCTAAGGTGGTAAACTTCTGTACATATGAGTGATGGTGTATTTCCCATGTTATGGAGAAGTAGATGGATAAATTTTATTCCATCATCATAATAAAATATAATTATATGATATATATTTTTATTATTTTATTTTATTTTTTAGTACATAATTAAAGGTGGTAAATAAGAAGTAAAAAAAGAAATATCTTATTGAAGGAGATCTCCTTCTCTTAGAAAAACCTCATTTGGATCACTAGTAAACATCTATAGGGTTTGTTTGTCGGGAAGAAAGAACCTCTAAAAAGTGGATAAAATTTTGTTGGGGAGATTTTTTCATGTTTGGTTGAGATAAATTTTTTAATATGTGGTAATAAGTGAGGGGATGTAGTTAACTTTTATATGTGAGGTTTGTTTCACACTTGTATTTTAAAAAGTATTAAAAAACTTTCATGTCACTTTCACGGGAATATTACTCATAATGGGTCATATTTAAATTTTATATAGGTAAGATAAAAATAAAACCAACCAATTAGGTTTTATAAAGTGTTGATGATATTTTAATAGTTGTATTTTATATTAACCTCCGTTAGAACCAATTTAGCCTTAATCATATTAATTATTTTTACGTATTTTATGTTTTTATTATAAAAACATTTTGTTTACCACAATATAAGATAAAAATAATTTGGATTATAAATATATAATCAATTTTATAAAATTAAATTCAAAAAATTTGTGGAATTAAATTTTAAAAAAATCCCAAAAATCGTGTTGAATTGTTTTTTTCAAGAAATGTAATTTTCAAGAATAATATGATGTTACGTTAACTTTATGACTAGTAATAAAAATTAAATGTATTTAAATTTATATGTTTTGATGTATTATATATAAATTTCATTAAAATATTTATTCATTAAATATTATTTAAATTAGTTAATATTTATATAAATTAGGCTTTAGAAATCCAATTTCTAAAAAATACACATTAGACCTTTAAACGATCTTACATTTCTTTCTATCAAATTGATGGTCAATAATTTTTTAATAAAAAAATACTACTATAAATAAAATTATAAATATTTAAATACACCATTTACATTTATTATTAAAATATTAAATCTAAGGGAATGTTTCGGAAACATTATCATGGTTTATTTTGACCATGTAAGAAATTGATAATCATCCTAACCAATTTTAATTATGGTTCCTTATATTTTTAAAATCATCAACATTAAATAGATTTATTTAGATAGATTATTAATGTACTATAAATTAAACATAGGTGTTATATGTGGATATTAATTAGTTATACCAATTAATACAATTCAAGTGACAATTTTCTCACACCACTTATAATGGAAAATCATAAGATTCAATGAACCAGAAAATATAATAAAAATAGAAAAAAAATATTAAAAGAAATAAATTAAAATGGTTAGTTTAATTTATTTCATTGACATAAATTCTACCCATTTATATTAGATTTCATTTCGTTTTTGTGAATAATTATAAGAGATTATGACCACATAACCAATTAATAATTTCTTGAATATGTACCTTGTATAGTTATAAGTTTTGAATGAAAGATAATGATATAAGAATTTAATTGGATACTAAATCTAAATGGATGTTATCAATATTCATTACATTAAGTTGTATCAATTCTTCTGTCATTTTTTGAATATAAGTTAATGTGAATATCAATTTCTTTTCATATCGTCCATAATGGCGACTTCAATTTTTTATCAGCTATGGTATTTAGAACATCTTAATCAAGTATAATCGTTTATTTTTTTTAAAAAAAGTTTCAAGACATAAATAGGTATATAAAACCATTATGGTGTTTTTTATTAGTCTTGGAGTGAATACTATAGCGTTGATTATATAAAAATATATTTTATCCATCATTTATCCTTATGAATATGTCTATCACCTTTAATGTCCCACAAGTAATGAGAAAAAATAGTACAGATGGGAATAATGTGAATATAATTTTATTAGTTTGAGGAATTTGAATAAGGATTTTTTATCAACTGTGAATCTTCTTTATTTAATCCTCCATGTGAGGGTGAACTCTCTATGCTACATTTTTTAAATTTCATTGATGTTTTGGGTAGTATGGATACATCACATTCTTTGTTGACAACCATTTTGTGGAAAATTAATTTTCATACATTCCATCAAGTTACATTAAGAAACTAGTACTTTCTAATAATTATTTATTATTTACACTTGATCTAGTGTTATGGAGAAAAATGGGAAATTTCAATCCTATTTTCTCCTTCCACATAGTACATCTAATATTATTTGGTTATCATTTGTTGAAAACCTCAAATGAATGATGTTTTATTCCTATGTAATCTTCTAATTCTCTATATAATATACCTATATAACTGTTTCTTCCTTATATTTCCTATATATAAAACATTAATAACCCAATATTTTAAAAGAATACTTTGTTTGATAGCGTATATTATAAGAACCACCAATCATAAAAAAATATGATATATTTTTATTTAAATTCTACTATTATAACTCAACCATTGAATTAAAGGGTATGAATAATATAAAATGAATTATGAAATATATATATATAGTTCATATTCAATATAAACTAATTAAAATACTCATATGAAAAAATATTCATTTCATAAAAAACTCATTTTATTCTTCTTCAAAATTTTTTTTTGAAAAATGTTTTTTTATTTTTTTTTGTGAGAGAAAATCATAATTAAGTTCGTCCATATAATGAAGTTTAATTTTTTAAAAAGTATATTATTTTTTAAATAATGAATTGAAAATTAGCGTATGATGGAATTTTTTGGATTCATTTCAAAAATGTTGAATTTTCTTTGAATAATGAAAAATATAGATTTTTTAAAAAATATCATTTATGTTAATTATAAATACCATTATGATTTTTATTTTCCCTTAGTTTTGTATAAAAATATTTTATTTTTATATTATATAATTAGTTAAATATGAATCTATGTTATACATGAATATTTAAAGAAGTTCACTTTTGGGATTATAAAACATTTTTCTACAAGAACATTTTTCCAATGAACCTTTCAAATTTATATTACAATTAATTTCAATCACATATAAGAATTTAATTTTTTTTATTTCTAATTAAATTTAAAATTTAAAATTTAAAATGTATCCTTGAATTGGATTTTTATATTTTTATGAATAAATTAAATTGTTGTGAATAACAAAAAATTAACTATTTAGGAAATAAAATATCATTTATGACACATTAAAGAAATGAAAATTATATATAAATTTATTATACTCATTTAAAAAAATGAAAACAACTTATAATTTTTTTTATGATAAGTATGAAAATCATTTTCAGTTATGACATAGTGCTGACATAGTACTACAAAAGTCAACTTTTTTGTCCTAAATATAATATTTGAGAATGGAGAAGTATTTGACTGATATTTTCAGTGAATATAATTTATTATTGATGAAATTTGAAATATTTTATGTATTTTTAGATTTAAAAAATGGACTTATACAATATTTTTGGAAATGAAAGCATAATGCTAAGAAAGTAAAAATAAGATATAAAATAAGTTTTGATGAAATATATGAAATTAATTGTATATATTTAATGCATATAATATATTATCTTGAATTAAATTAATTTATCTCATTGATCTTAATTTAATTGTAATTTTTATTAATGATGTTATTATAAATTTTTTTATGAAATGTAGTCACAAAGCCTATTCAAGTAGTAGAACAATCATGTAAATGATTTTAAAAGGTCCAAAATTAATTTTTTTAGTGATTTAAATTTTAAAATGAATTTTATAGATTTATATAACAAATTAGGTATGTTTGAATGTTTTATTTTGCAATTGCATTTTTTGATGAGGTTTTCAAAACCAAATTACGTGGATAACTCATAAAATGGTAATAATAGTATTTTATAAAATATTTGTTCTATATTAATTAAAATTAAAATAAAAGATAATTTGAAAAATAAGGTTAATAAATGGTCTACAATATAATCCCATATCCATATATGATCATATTTTTTTACATATAAGTAAAAATATTTCCCATTAAAATTGAAAAATTAATTACTACAAATCAAGTTCAATTTGGTTATCCAAGAGGTTATCCCAATAGATTTTTCCTAAAATGATATAAATCCTATACAGATTTAATTTTATGATTATATGAATACCAAACACTTTTTTTAATAAATTATATTTAAAACCATTTTAAAAAATTTAGACCCATATTATATTTTAATATGTCATGTATTTCCAAAATTTACTTTAAAAATAATATATAAAAAAATATTTTATTTAATTATTTACAATTCAAAAAAAAATTATGATATTAAAAAACATTAGTGGTATATGGTTTGAAATATTAATAATTTTTTATTAATGGGTAAATTAAATTTTTTATGAAAACATTATTCATTCCTAATGGGTAAAAACATTGATATCACAATTACTATCAAAATGGTTAATAAAGGATTAAAAAAAATATGAGGCAAAACAAATCACATATTTTTTTTTAAATTTTATTGCATGAGATTATTTTTACTCATAATCCTTATAAATTTTAATTAGTTAAATTAGGTTTCATTTGTTCATGAATATTAATTTATATTAATTTATAAAGTTATGTAATTCCATGTGTGACCCTCTCATCTCCTCTCGACACTTAAATGGCCATTTGGTTTTTTATGTACCATCCAAAATCATTTCCCAACATCCAAATTTAAGTTCTAAAAGTATTATCTTTTTAAAAATATGAAACATATTGGTAATAAGGTGTATTGAAAAGGTGGGTTCTTGAAGAATAGATCTAACTTTTAACATAATAGTTTGGTTTTATTTCTTTTTCCACATCCTTAAAATATTCATAAAACATTATGAAATATTAACACTAGTATATTTAATACATTAATATTTTTTATATTAATTTAAAAACCTATATACATCTATACCCTATATAAAATGGGAATTGAATGCATCATTTTTTTGTATAGCATACTGCCATCACGTGACCAGATGAAATTTATTTTCCATCAACTCCACTCATTGAAGGTTATAATGAAGTATTTATTATATATATATAATATTCACGACATATATATTATTACTGATGGATTATATATCATAAAATTTCTTAAAATTCCATCCCTTAAAAAATGATAATGTCATTCATCCATATTTGTGGATTAAAATATCCACAAAGTGCTTGTATTTGTTTTCCATGACCAACTCACATAGAAACTATATATAAGTATATTAAAATAAGTAATATAATATTTATGTTATATATATAATTTTAAAAATAAAAAATGGTAATTTATATATTTCTGCCATTTTTTTGAAAAAAAGAAATGTTACTCAATCATACGTATTCCCTACCATCTCAATGGTTGTAAAGTAATTGATTTTTTTAATACCATCATTCATGGTAGGGTTTATGAAAAATAATAAATTTATGAAAATTATAATTATTTCATCATTATTACTCTAAATATATTCAAACAATTACCCCTTTAATGATGAAAATGACACCAAATCCATTTTTAAATTATGAACCTATCATCCTTATTTACTCGATATGGAATTAACTAATTATGTAATTAATGTTGTAAAAAAATGTTAGAAAAATGAAATGAAATAAATGGTTCATGTACAGGGTATTAATCTTATGGAATATTCTTATGGCATAATTTTTTTAATATGGTCTATATAACAAAATTTTACATTTTATATAACGGACCATTAGTATTTCATGTAATTTTATGATTAAATTCAAATTACTTCATCCTTGGGAATTTTAATTGAAAATTACCAACTAGTAAGTGATTTATTAAATAAATTTGCATTAATTAGTTTATAACTCGTGTTCATTGACATTATTATTCCATGGTAATTTGTGAATTGATCCCTAAATTGTTTTATAATATATTTAGGCTTGTTTTATATGGGATTACATATGTGCATATAATCACTTAATGTATTAATTATAATATTAAATTTTATAATCTTTGTAAGGGTTTTCTTTGTATGAGTCTCATTTTTTTATGACATGTTTCATGTCATGAACCATGATTTATTTGAATGGTTTAATAATATCACATTAATGGATTTTATTATAGTACACCATGTAATTAATGGTATTTATTGATCCACATCATGTTATATCATTTAATAAATTTCTATATTTAATGTTATTAAAGTGGTAATATATTTATGCAATGATATCATTTATTTTCATGATTGTTTATGTTCAAGGATGATTTGTGAGATATTAAATTTAATTAATTAAATAAACACATCTAAATTTATATCCTATGTTTATTCATGTGTTTACATGTTTATTTTAAATTTTCTCTCTTTTTGATTAAAAAATAAGAACAATGTCTTATGTAATGGATATTTATTTTGAAGTTTCTTTTTTTGGAATCCATGTCTTCTATATATACATTTTAAAAATACTTTAAATTAATGTTATTTTAGAAAAATAAAATTTTTCAAAAATTTATTTTATATTATCTTCAAAAGTAATTAAAATTTGTTATAATGAAATTTGATAATGTTTTTTATATGGGTCACTTTTGAATCTCTTTAAAAATTATTTAAAAAAATGATTCTTTGGAACCATTATTTTGTGAACACGTATTCCCACCTTTATAATTTTAATTTACTTTTAAGGGACCTTTATATGTTTAAAGTATTAATGTCAAAGAAAAGGATTTCCATAATAATTTGTGAGTATTTAGTTTATAAATGGTATTTTTATAGGGGAGAGGGAATTTTCCTCATGAATATTTTAATTTTAATTTTTTGGTATTCATATTGATAAAAAATGAAAATCATGATATTAAGTATTCTATAATTGGAATATGTCATAATAATACCATCCTTATTTATTTCTAGGTGGATTATTAAATTTTCATGGAACCTGTCTGTTTTTTGCACGCCAATATAGATGTAGAACTACAATAGTTATTATAAGGGTAAATGTTAAATCATTCATATGTTATAATTTTTTTTCTTAGTCATAGATTATGATTATGGGTGAGCCTGATATCACTCATATTGACTGGTGATCCCAGTATAGCTCTCAAATACATTAGGAAATGATTTTTATCTCAAGATAATTATTTTTTATGTTAAACATAGTTGTCATTACACTTGACAGGATTATTTTAAGGGTTCAATGAATATAATATTTTGTATTCAGAAATGTTTTATTTTTGCTTACTTTGGGGTTTTACAATTTCATTTAATTGACATTGACATCAAATAACCCATGATAATGGACTCATATGTTTTTTTATCGATTTTAAAAGGATTATTACATGAATCATATTTTATGGTACCGGTTTTTGGTGGGTATCAATTCTCTTATGTCTTGATTTTAAAATTTTATCAAATCATCATACCTTAATTGGATTTCATTCTCACTGATGGAATTTATTTTTTAATGCTTATGTTTATTCTTACAATGTTCTAGAGCACACCTCTCTTATGATTGTATAATCAAGGTTGTGTTGAAGGGTTATATGTATGGTATGACTAAGAATGTTACTAGATGAATATTAAATAGTGGGAGATGATATATATTTTTATGAACCACTTTATATGTATCCAATTTATTTTATAATATATTTTCCAAAATATTTAAAACTAAAAAACTAAATAAACTTGGTTATTTATGAGATAAAATAATTGATATTGAAATTGCATGTTTTCAATTATTTTAATTGTGTAACATTTTTTTCTTTTAAATCATGAAATATATATTTTATGTATTCAGAATTGGATTCATTTGTGTAGGATTATGGATGAAAGTTTTTTATTAGAGAATTATTTTGATATTTATGGTGATTATAATATTTTCATGTCAGGTTACTATCAATGGTTTATATTTTTAGAATTTATTATAGGATTGAGGCTTAGAAACTAATTCAAAGGTATTATTTGTTAGATTTTGAGTTTATTAAATATATTTTGGGATACATTTTATATTTTTGAGGTATATATAACCCTTAGGTTTAATAATAAAAATTATTTCGGATGAATGATATTATATTTCTATAGATTTAAGTTTAAGGTTATAATATAGGATTTGATATTAATACATACTTTAATATTGATTTTTATTGGTATATGTGGTTATTTATTGGGGGAATAAATTATCATGAACATTTTGTGTTATTGGGGAAATTTTGGAATAAAATGTTTTACTTCTTGATTTAAAGGTGATTTTTGGATATTACCTAAATATGTTCTAACTATTTTAGTTTTTTAATATTATATAATTACTGGTATAGATTATTAACCTTTTTTGAATTAAAAGTTCCTTTAGAAATTGATTTTACTGCTTCAATCATGATAAATTCATCATGAATAAATAGAAATTTGAGAAAAAAATGTGATTTTAGTGAAAATTGATTAAATTATTAAATTTAACTTTTCAATTAATTATATTTTTCTATTTTATTAGTATATATGGTAAAGTAATTCTGAAACTCAAAGAAAAGGATATTGAAAATTTTTATCCCCTTATATTCATTTCTAGTGAATTAGTTTACTTTTTACTACCTTATTGACTTATAGTATTATGGCCAATAACATTCCCATGATTATTCAAATTTATGTTATCAATGTTCTCTTTCACTCTACAACACTATTTGGACATCGAGTTTTCCTCCTTAACCATACTTTGAGTTCCCAATAATTTTTCTTCAATATGTAATCATTAATATGTGTTATTGCAGATTAAATTATTTATTCCCTTTCTCAACATAAATGAGAATGATTTATTATCCCTTTTAAAGATGTGATATTTTGAAAATGTTATAATCTAATGAATTTTTGACATATATCATGTTTAAATTTCATTGAAACAACTAATTAATTAGTGGGATGTAAAATACATATATTTTAAAAGAGTACTATATTCTTTATCATATAAAACATGAAACATCGAGCGTAAATAAACCAGGATATATTATTATTTAAGTAATACCATTATAAACATAAAATTAAATTAGTGGGAATGCATAAGAATTACCACATTAGTAAATATATATAAATTTTATACTCAATAAAAAATTATCTAATATTTTGTAGGAAATAAGTACACAATTTTATAAATGCCATTTAACTCTTCAGAAATATTTTATAGTTGTATTACATGTTTTAATCACATTTAATTCTACAAATCCTAATGGGTTCAACCCCTAAATGTTATTATAGAGTTTATTTTATCCCCAAAATAATATCATTCATAAATTCCTCATATATTTTTGGATAATTCCGTATTTGAGTTATCTTCATTCACTAATTTAATAATAAAATATTATAGCGTAGCTCTTATTATTTAAGAAATATTATTTAAGTAATCTTATTATGATCTATTGTGACCATTATATGACTCCACACTAATATTGTTCTTTGAACTAGTTATATCAATAAGTTTATAATCCATCTCAATCCTTTTTTAAAACAATTTCAATTATTTAAAAATATCTTAAAAAATATCCCACTCTAATCTGATTATTGGGATCAACTTATTCATCCTTAATACTCCATGATTATTTAATGTTCCCACATTATTGGTCTAGTAAACAAAAAGAATTTAAATTCATATCAATCTCATAATCTCTCCGTCCAAAAATATCATTTTAAATTCCTACTATATCTGCCGAAAAATAATTAAAATTTCCTTCTCACATCATAATGTTCATTGAATAACTATCTTAATGAATATTTCTGAATCTTATATATTTAGGTCATATAAATATTTTTTTTATTATCCCACTATTTCTAATCCTTAATTATATTTCAATTATAAAATATCTATGATCAGGTGAATTATGAATCAGATTCTATGATTGATATTTTTATCATAATCCATGACTGTATGCACTATAAATTGTATTTCAGGATTGGTAATGGAAAATTGAGTAACCCTAATCTGTCAAATTTTCTGTTCTTATTACACTTACATATGATGTTGATATACTCTTTAATATTTATGTGTTATTCAATATATTTATATATCTATCATGTTTAAAACCATTATGTATCAAATTATTCATATTTATGTATTATCTTCATAACAATTATATAATAGGAATTTTCCAAATAATTGGAACTGTAATTATGTTTCAGAAAATAAAATCCTTCTGTATCATTATGATACCCATTACATATTTTCTGGGTGATATTTACTCATCATATTAGTGAAAAATAGGTATTTTCTTGGTTACTTTTAAATATTTTCCATTTTCTCTAATGCTTTGAACTTAAAGTATTAACATATTTACTTTTTTTATCTACTTAGTAACCTCTATTTATTTGGAATGGTACCTTTATATAATGAACTAGTTACCTAATTAAATTTAAAATTACTTATTAACATGCATTACTCTCATGTATTAGTTTTTTCCATTATATTTAAATATGTACATCCAAATATCTTTGACCACAATTAATATCCACCTAATACAAACATTATGAAACCATATTTCCTTCTCCACAAATATTCAAACATACTCAATAATCACCCAAATATTTAATAAAATATTCAGATAACATTTCATTGATAATAATATAATTTTCACATCATTCAAAATATTCTCTATATAAAAATTACTATGGATAATTTTTTGGATTATTTATTCACCATATAATACATATAACCAATGATGTGGATTCAATTCAATGTATTTCATTAGTATTCTTCCCCAATTATCATAATATAGATCCCATGTGTATGGAATTAACATTCACTTATTTATCCATGTAACTAGGTCACATATATACTTTCACTACCTTCTAATACCATTATCCACGGATAGAATATCCAATAGAAATTGAAGAAAAAACAAAATTCACAACCCCTAGTGTCAATACACACAATACATAAATAAAAACTTGACTACATAAATAATTGAAACAAAACTATTCAACTACATTGATTAATATGAGAATCATTATATATTTATAAATTAATTAGGTTTGATATCTTCATTATGTCACTTGTATGAAACAACTAAAATTACTAACATCAAATAATGAAAATAATAAATAAAAAACTAATATATGTGTAACTAATGATTGTATGTTAAGAGTATTATTACTTATAGATATGTATATGTTATTAAATAATTTATTTATTTTTATTTATTTTTTATATATGATGATATGTAACTTACATGGAATATTTCTGTAAGGGTATGTGTTTCCGTTCCCATCTTTTTTTGAAATCAATTATTTTTATATTTATATTTTCATTAGGGGTATTGTGTGTTATATACATATAAAACCTACTATGTTTTCTATTGTTCTTGTTATATTTATAGTTTACATGTATTTTTATCATTTCACATCCCTTTTGTAATAAATTTTATTGAAATAGTGATGGTATGAGGATTTGATTAATACATTCAATTGAAATGTGAAAATTTCTACTATAAGTCTATATATTTCAAATTATTTTGAGGATTTAGTTATCCATACTTCCATGATTATTAATGAAATTTATTTAGTAACATTTTATTTTTGGTAAAAATGTTTTTTTTGGAATTATAGAATTTTTTTACACCATAACTTTCTACCACTATTTTCATTATTTTCATTATAATGATTCTCATATTTGTTTTCATGGTTCATTAGAGTAATTATTAATTCAATTACCATTAGTATTCTAAAAAAATTTATTTATATGTTATTTTTTTCTAAAATATATTTTATTATATATGTATATCACAGGGCTTCTTATTTTCAAGTTGTGTTCTAAAATTTTTCAAAGTATTTTTTATCTATGTTAAAATACATTGGAATTTAGTATATATCATAGAGGATATTATCTAAAGATAAAATCTAATGTCATTCTTATGATATATTATCATCAAGTTTTTTTTCGAAATTATAATTATGAATTTATTTCTCAACGGGTAATTTATGTCCGAATGATGATTTCTTTATAACCATATGGCACACATATATATGGTTTTTTATTAAGTAGTATGTGGGACTGAGATATATATCCAAAAAATGAATTATTTAAATATTTATATCTCATGATATGAATGGAAAGGTACTATGGATCGAAACTAATCCTATATTTTTACAAGAATGTTTAGTGAACCCAATATACTATGGGACTCTATCCTCTATGTGATAATGAAATTTTATGTGATCCTTGTTAAAGAAAATTAATTTCCATTATTATGAACATGGAATATTCTTATAAAACATTTATATTTTATTCGACATTCCTATGTTATTTTTCCATGTCTTATATTGGCTGTCTCATTTTTCTACATTAATCGGTCTCATTTTTTATGTTTTATTGAAAGAAATATGTGATTATTCTTGATTAATTATACATGTTTTATTAGATATTATTTCCATATTCAATGTTCATGAAAATTTATTTTGTCAGTTAACCAACTTTTTGATCTTATGGCCACTTATGATATTCGATTGATATCTATTATGTTCACTGCTCATCACATGTCTTAGATCACACTTTCTTATATACCCATTTTGTATGTAATGATGTTTGGTATTATGTATGATATTTATAGAAAGTAAATATGTTTGCTGATTATTTTCGGTAGATGATAAATAATGATTCTAAAATATGTTAGTTATATATATAACCTCCCAATAAAGTAAACATATAGTTCATATAGGGTTATTTATATTGATATGTAGTGAATATTCATTTATATATATTTATGTTATGTGAAAATATGTTTTTATTGGGTTATCATAGTCCCATAAAACAAATTCACATCCCTTTCACCTATTAGACTATTATGCATGAAATTAATCATATTTCCATTATTCTTAGTCACATTAAATTAAATTAAAATATTTCATGGACTAGGTTACACAACCTTAAAAGGAACACCATTGGTTGAATTCATATCAACATACATTATAAGACATTATGGTCAAGATTTCATGATATTTAAAGTCCCATCATTTGTCCTAGTTGTATGACTATAAAAAGTACATCATATATCCTATAAACATGACTTTAAAAGGAAAATCATTAGTCATGGTATCATGAAAATAAATGGTGGAAAAATTTTCCTTCATATATTACCATAATAGAAACATCTTTTTCCATGAACTACTAAAATTAAAAGGAACCAAAATTATTATTTTCATAGTTTATTAAATGTTATGACATTTATTATTAAAAGGAATCAAAATACATGGGATTTAATTCAATTATCAAGGATACATAATGCTTACATATTAGTTTATATATAACAAATACTCTATAAATGGTTTGGTGATAAATTCTAAATATCACTCATGTATGGATTTAAAATATATTGTAACCAACATATTGAAGGTGAGATGGAGAACCGTTGATATAAAAATATTCTCACATCAATGTATGAATTTGATCAACATATTTCATGACAAGGATAGTTATTTTTTTTCACATAAATATGTAATTAAAACATCTTAAATTTATAAGAGGGTCTTATATTAGGTAGTAAGTCCATTTATAAGATGATTTGACTTGTTTCCTCTTAGCCTCATTATGCAATTTGAATTGTTTTATTTTTTCATAATGACTTCCACCCATTAGAAATTCTCTTCATAACCAAACCTAAATCACGAGCATAAATAGATGTGTGAAAAGAAATGGAGAACATGATGTGAAATTCTTTAACTGGAAAATATATTGACCAATTATGAATTCTTACTTTTGAAATAGGACAAAATGTTTTTTCTTTATAGTGTATTTCTTGAGATCCCTCCCATAAAATTATGAATATTATTATACATAGTGAATCATCAAGAATCATATTCACCATATGGGATGGAGGTAATTATGGATCATCCCTAAAGCCTATGCGGTAGTAGAAAATGATTTTCCAGAAATATACCTGGATAAAATGGAATCTAAATTCCCTCAACACTGATAGGTTGTGTGACCCACAATGTGCCTTCACCACTAAGTGATGAGCACCCTCATTTTGAATTACACACTATTGATCCTCCAATTCTTTAAAGCCTTGATCATCCAACACTATATGCTTGATTATGTGAAGATACCGATGGGTTCTATGTTTTATGGTCTCGGGAAGGGAAATTCAAGGATGTTGAAGTATGCTAAGAGCTTTGATGAGCTTGTACTGTATCTCCTAACCCTTACGGGGGATGATTTTTTGAATGCTCGATTCTTTGAGAGGGGTTTACGATCAGAATTATTCCCAGGTGTGCCTTCATTCTCGGATGATTATAAAGAATTCGTGAGGATTCCTGTTGAAGTCATAGCCGATTTAGCAGTGTCTGGCCAGTTGAGAAGAGGAACAAAAAGGATGTTGTATTCCACCTCACTAAATTAATCTGAGAGGAGGTAATAGTTGTGTTTTTAGTTTGATAATTTGGGGCATAAGAAGTTATCATGTTGTGAAGTGCCTAAGATCTGTAATACCTTTGGCCATTTAGGTCATTTGCAACGGTTCTACGAGGGTGGCACCAGGAAGTGACATGGGGTAAGATCCACTACCTTGGATAACCTTTTTTCTTAGTTGGATGAACGTAGAGCTAATACAAGATCAATCAGAAGCTTTTATTTTGTTGAAAATTTCATTTTTGATGTAATTAATTCAATATGTGATGTTTCTATATTTTTGTTGTTAATAGTGATGTGGCATGTCCTTATGGAACATTTTTTTAATAGGAATGTCTTTGTAGTGTTCTTAATGTTGCTGATGTTGAATGGTGGTGTTTGTTTTTCTATGTTTTGTTTCATTGGGTTTTTTCTGTCCTTCGTTGCAATTCAAGAGTTATTCCAGCTTGTGAAATCAATTTTTTCTGGAATCAAAATATGATCGGGAGACCACCATGGGATGAACTCGTGATAAAAAACATCAAGGTGTTCTTGATGGGGAAATTTCTTATTTCTACTCAACCTGACCCTGATTACAGTTCTTGGTCGACTTGAATAGTGGTTCATGTAATAAATGCTTGTAGAGATCCCAAATAGGCCACTACTAGTTTCTTAGATAGTTTTTATGTTAGGGGTTGGGATGTTCCTTGTTGGGTAGTCTTTAGAAAAGAGTAAATCTATTCTTTTTAATCTCTTTGTTGTTTGTTCGAGTTCTGTGGTTTTATGTGACTTGTTTTGAGAATGGTATCATAGTTTCATTTTGATAATCTGTAGTTTTAGGCTCTGAACGAAAGAGAGTGTTGGTTCTTTGGTCTTTGAGTTTTTAGGTTTTCCCTTGGTTGTAAATCATATTTGCTTTGGTTTTGATCAACTGAATCTCTTGGGAATATTTGGGGGAAGAAAGTGTCATGGTGGGGAGAATTGTCACACCCCAACCCGACATTCATGAATAATTTATTTATTCTTCAGTTTGAATTAAATTTTATTGATTTTTGAGTTTTCATGTTTTATTATTTAAATCAATTGAATTATAATTAAAACCGAATTAATTAAATAACTAAAAAATGAAAACCTAATCTAAAGCCCTCCCCCTTGCCTTGCGATGAGGCCAAACACCCCCTTCCTTTGGTCGGACAATGATGACCCCCCTCTTTTCCTCCTACCTACAACGCGCCGCTGGCCGTGCTCCTTCCGGCGAACCTTCCCTATCCATAGCATCTCGCTCAGCTTTCTAGGTAAGGTCGTTGCTCCCCCTATCCTCTACTTCTGGACGATTCCCCCTATTTCCATAGCATCACTTGTTCTTGTCGAAACTATGGTCATGGTTGACTGGGTTTTGGTGTTTTCTTCCATTTATAGGGTGTGCAACGGGTATTCCTCATGCGAGTTTTGAAATCTGCTGCTGAAGGTGAAGTGTTTCGGTCCATTCCAGTTCATTCTCCATCATTTGAGGTTGATTTATTTTACCCTATTAATTATTTAGTTAATTTTACTGTGTTGTAAATATTATTTGGCTTGTCCGAAGTGTAAATTAGTAATGTTTTAACCTGTTTATGGGGTGCGTATTTGTTTGAAATGAGTTATTAATGAAGGGTGGAGATGTGTTGGCATGTATTCCTTATCGTGTATTTTTACCTATGAATTTTAGATTTGTTTAATTATTAAAAAGGGGTTTTGGGGGAATCGGTTGGGAAAGTGTGTGTACGTTAGGTGTAAAATCTTGTTTTGCTTCTTGATAAGGTTTTCTTCAAATTTTTAATGGATTATTAAATTGTTTGAGTGATACAAAATACGTTTTTGAAGGGTTTGACATGCTCATGTATTGGGTTCGGGTTTTGTATCGAAAATTGGTTATGTTTTGTGTGAGTGTCTTATTTTGGAGTATCATGAGAATTGTTTGACGGTTGTTTGGTGGGAGTGAACCTTGTTTTAAGGGAACTTAAGGTGCATATTATTTTGGAAATAATTTTGGAAGGAAAATGAAATATTTGACATGTGAACTTGTTTTTTATTTTTTAATATCAATTGTAGATGGTTTTGAATGGTGAAAGTCACAATTTTAAAACTATCTTGTTTTATGTAAGGTGTTACAAAGAGTCTTGGCCCATGGCTTTAGTTTATTTCCTCCACCCATTTTTATTTTTTCAATTTTATTTATATTTTTTTGGTAATCATCGATTATCTTTGGGTTAGTTAGATTCTTTGGGGTCTTCTCAAAGGATTGTACACACATACATAAGTATGTATACTTATATATACATAAATCATTCTTGAACATATTCCCTCATTATGTAGGGAATATGAGTATTGGATTAAGGGGTATATATATAGGGGTGCATGTGAGCCCAATTGTGGGGCGGGCTTCACCAAGGCGTCGAGTGCCGGGTTGTTTGTCCTGGTCTTCTCCCTTTTGAGGTAGGTTTCCATATGTATTTTCCTTTAAATTAAAGTATTTTTTTTCCTTGCATTTTTCACCTTCATTTTATGTTAGTTATAAACGAATGGTTTGTAGAATAATTGGTCATCATGAAATAAAGTAATACCCTCTCTGTATTTTAATTTCATGAAACTATTTTATTAAATGCTCGTTTTAGTATTCTAGAAATACCCCTTTGGACCTTATAAATTTTCTTCAGATGTAAAGAAGTGAATTGAGTTTCTTAAATGGGTTTCCTACTATATTCATGGTTTCTAAAATGGTGTGCATGTGACTCTTTAAGAAAAGGTTTGGCATTTGGAAAAATCAAGTGAGGTCCAGTTGGCACTATTGTAATGTTAGTTATCTCTATAAAATGCTCCATGGATGTGGTCCCCTCTCTTTAGTTGAGTTGTATATTATGGGAGTCTGCTATGTAGAACTCCCCTGTGATCAATGGTAGAAAGGAGAGGGATATATTCCTTGGGGTGACTCAGGGTGTTTCTTGTTGTTCATTATTATTATATATACTTTTATTGGAATCTTAGATGGCATCGGTAGGCCCACCCCCTTTCTAAATTAATGATACATAAGAACTTGGCATTTTGAGAGAATATTCTGAGAATGATTTCCACACTGGTAGGTTTTGGTACTGACCATTGGCCCACAGTAGGTGGATATGTTTGGGTTCATTTCTATGGGATTTTATCTTGGCCTGCCTAAGAAAGAATGGCCAATCATTTTGAGCGTTTTGATTTCATAATGTGTGACATGTCAATGAGGATGAGGTATCATTTATTGGTGTCTTCTGGAATTTTCTCGATCTCCTAGGTTCACCTTTGTCTACCCGTTCATAGTGATTGAGTGTTGAGTGTATTACTTGTATGTATAAATTCGTTCCATTTATCTTGTAGTGAAACTACTGTAGCATTTTCATTTGATATGTTTTCTTACTGGAAAGTGATGTGTAATTTTAATGTAGCTTATGAAATTTTTTTTCAAAGAAAAGTGTTTTATCTCTTTGTTCAAATTGAAAATGTATACATCACTTTCCCTTTAAAATGCTAATGTCTCACTAAAATATTGATTTGGGTTTTGAGAAATGAAATAGGGAAATGAATCATAATTTTCATTGGAGTAACATGTAGAAAGACTTACTTTTATATATTGTAGTTCAAACATTAAATTGATGAATCTTTTTTAAGGAAATACATTTGGGAATAGATTACATGGGAACACCTACTGAGTTTTAATACTCACGCCTATCCTTCATTCTTGTTTTTAGTCTTAGGTTTAGGTTTCAGTTTGATCTTGATCACTATGGGAGATGTTGAGTCTTGGGATCGGAGAGTGACCCTTGGGGTCACGTGGAGTTTAGTGGTCATCAGGTCCAGTGAATTTATTTTTTAGTTCTTGATTAGTTATTCTATTCAGTTATTTATTTTTCCACTGCTTTATTATTTTTTATGCTACTTATGTTTATTTATATTGGGTGAAATTGTTCCCATCATCACAATGTTGATTCTCATTGTGCTTTTCGCCAGCCCATGAGGATCAGGAATGCCTCTCAGGCCTCGTCGCGGGCCAAATCGAGTGATCGATTCATGGTCGGCCCGATTTGGTTCATGACAATAGAGGTCCTCCTTGAGAAAAGATATATAAAAAAAGTAGAGGTCCTTCTCATACCAAAAAATACGAAATCTAGGGTAATGGATATCCTACCACTTCATTCATTATGAGAACCCTCTCAAAAATGGAATTCCCCATGAAAAAAACTCAATCATATGTCACAATAAATCTTATGTTACCCTAATATAAATATAAATTATAAAATAAAATTTCAATTACACCAGGTGATCTAAAATTATATGGTAATGTTCTTACCCAACCAATATAGATGTTGAAGAAATTATCATTAGTGGATCATCCCATAGAATTTAAAATCTGAATTTGACTGTGCATATATGTAATAATTTGAATCATCATGATGAAATGGACTGAAAAAACCATTATAGTTATTGATTTCCTAGGAATCGATCAAGAGACTATGTAGAGTCGGTGATGTGGCATAATACATTGTTCTACCACCATTTTCAGACTAGGTGCATAATGTCTTAGACATGCCATATATAAGGAGGTATGTGAATGAACCAATACATGTTATCAACTAGGGAAAACTGAACATTGATGATGGATATACCTTTGTGGATACTTGGTAGAGATCAAGGGTCATTTGGATGAAATCCTCAATGGGCACGAAATTCATCTTGAAGGCATCTGATAGTAGCACAAGAATCATCGTGAGTTCACCTTGGAGGAGGATACTCAAGTGTATTCATAGTACCCACATCTTTTTTATAGTTTTTTTCACACTGTGGTATGTAAAACACTGTGTTGGAGATAATTTTATTTGTCATTTTTTATATGTATTGATTTTAAATATATCTACTAATGTTTTTCGTGCGATGAACAGATACAATGCATGATTCTGAAGACCACTGAACTCAGAATTGAAATTAAAATATTATTTAATATATTGATATGATATAAATTAATATATTATAAAAAATTGAATAACTCAGGAACAATTTATTAGATCAGAAATTTGAGGCCACCTATGTGTTTAGAATGCAGGTTTTACCATAGGCATGACGAAACCATTTTCAGTTTCGTAAATGTGTGAGAAAAATTTTCACTATTGAAAATAATATATATATATATATATATATATATATATATATATTATGATACGCACAATGTTCTAGTAACCCCAATAAATTCATGTTTATAAAAAATGATAGGGTTGGTGAAATAATCCTATAATTGTGGGAGGAGACCATTGAGAGATGTCAGAAGACAAAAAGGGATCAGATGATCAGAAAAATACCACATTGATCATCAATGCAAAACATTTTCATAGATATTTATAATAAAAAACACATTAGACCATTATTCATTATTGATTGATTAAAAATAATTTTAGGATGGTTGTATTTTGTGTAGTCTCCCTAGTTATTTATTCAAATTCGAATTCATATCAATTTTAAAAAAATAATTCATTAGTGCATCGAATGTTGGCATATATAAGGGTTTACTTATTTTTTTCACTTGAGATTATTCATATTTTTTTACTTATTATATGATAGTGTATTGAGTTATAAATGAAAAAAGGATAAGGATAATTCAACATGTTTATGGTGTATGTTTTTTCCAAGTTAAATGAAAATTTCACCGCAAGAAAATTGTTTGGGACACCGTTCAAAGAATTCCTAGTATTTGATCATTTAGTGACCATTATTTTGTGAAACTGATCATTACCATTGGATCAGCTCATGTTTATGTGTACGTTTGGGTGTAATAATATAGTTCAATAACATGAGGATTTGGATAAGAATGATGATTTCCATTTTCCATGAAGATCCACAATGGTGGGATTGGGAAGAAACGATATGTCTTGATATGGACAGTTCTTATTAGATCATGTTTGGATTTTCAATGAATAAAAAAAGTGGAATTTTTCTAAAAATAGATCCTCATTTATTATTAATAAAAATAATGTTTAGAAAAAAACTAGAGGAAGCATTATGGAAAATATAATCTAGATATAAATGTCAAGTGGGGACCTAGGTGTGGTTCTAGGATTTTAGTGGTGGAGAGAGGAATCAAACATGATATAGTCCCTACCACACACAATGTGACCTTATCTAGTGTAATTATAGGTATCTATAAGGATAAACATACATGGATTTATTACATTAGAAAATCTGTGATCTTGAGCATGAATAGAATACATCAGATGATCCATGTACTATGACATGACATGGTGTACATAGGCATAACCTATAGAACATGGGATCAAGAAGAGGAACATGGTTAGGGAACTGGTTGGTCTGGATATAGTATTACAAACCATGTATCTAATGTAAATGGAAGTTAATTCCTCATAGATATCTTGGATCTCTTTGTCTCTTGAGTATAGTTTAGTTTTTGATGACTGAGATTCATTTTTCTTACCTATAATTTTATTTTGTGAAATTAATTCTTCACTGTAGGATTGTGATCCCCTCCATGGAATTAGTATTAGATGGAGTAAAATGAATCACACTATAGGGATAAGGTGGTTTCCATGATCATTACTATGTGGGGTTAATGGTATCAACATGACCATCGTAAAGAGGACATCAATCCCCTATCATATAAGAACATCCAGTATGGTTTATCGCATCTATCAGAGGATCTGGATGTGATCACCTACTAAGATGATTAGATATTCAAAGGTCCACACTTCACTATTGTTTAGGGCCCAATGATCATGACCTCATGGATGATAATTGATAGTGATTACATAACTAATGGAGAGAGTAATTTTGGAATGAGAATTACCTCAAGGAATCAAGGAGTATTTTGTAGCTTGTAATATTAGTTGAGACCTCTTGAGACTAGTTATCTGTTATGGGTATATGAATATTTTTATGTATCTTATCCATTAACAAATCTTGTTTTAATATGAATACTATTGATTTTTTATTTTAATTGTTTTCTGAGTGTCATAATGGGTATTTTTATACTCAAATATGTGTGATCTTTTCCCACATGAGTCCTGCATTATTCAAATAATGAAAATTTTGATGGTGAACTAAGAGTTTTTGGAGTAGGCACAACTTAGATTATACTAGATATAATAACGTGTATTCTAGGGTTTCAATTGATAGTACTCCATTCATTCTTTTAAGGTTATAATCAAATTCAATTGATATTTAGTCTTGTATTTGGTTTATTTATCACTTATGTACTCAATATTTGTACTCCGATTATAGGATTACATATATATATATATGCATTAATGAATTGGTATTGAATGTTTTATATTTCCTCATTTTATGGGATTATAGATGTGTGTTTATATTGGTACATTTGGCTAACGCCTCTGTTGTCTAGGAAATACATACTCAGTGCTTGTCACTAGCCCATATCCTATTGGAGGCGGACATGGGTTAGTCACAATCAACTTATCACTATGTAGGAAAGAACTGGTGGCTTCCATTATGACAGAGTGGTATCAGTAATATAGCTCTAATATTTAATGGAGTATACTTTCTTTTCTAGATGTGATCTCTGATTTGGATTTGTGGAATCATTTTTAATGTTTTTTTTGTTTGGATTTTATACTAGATACTTTAGTGTTGGTTTTGCGACCACTGTATCTATACAGATGGAAACTGATTAATTTCTTATTGACTAGGAAATTTTAGACCCTAGTTTAAGGAAAAAGCATCTTTCATGAATCACATGAAAATGGGTTGGGGTTTCCATGTGCTTCATGAGTAATCACCCCGGCGATAGTCATTATCTTTGGTGCATCATATTTATTTCAGAATTCCATTATAAATACATCCATCTAGGATTTTGATTCATGATAAAGAGAATGATATGATGAGTAAAAATGATTTAGTAAATTGGAATGTATAAGATGTGTTACTTTAGGGTGGTTTTCTAGTTATTCCACCACCATAGAGGATAAAAAATAGCACACAATACATATCTAGTATTCTTGTAGGATGAGTTTTCTACATGAGATTCAGAGGTTGAAACATCATTGGTTTTAGGATGATCCATTCTCTGTGGTAGATGAGGTCAATCTAGGTGTAGTGTCCAGATTTTCCACCTTCTGAGGAAACTTATAGATCAAATGATTGTCTATGAAAAGAGCCTTCTTCAGGGATCAAATGGAAAATTATAGAGTTTGGTAACATTGTCTCTTGATAAGGCAGATCACTCTTAGTAAAATATTGATCACATCTTTAGAGATGAGTACTATCATTATATATCAATATCAATGCAAATAGAATAGATTATAAATTTAGAACAAGAATGTGTGACCATGATATTGTATTTAATGAGGTTTAATAATCTCTCCTGATACACCATTTATAGGGTGTGAGATCTATTCATTATAGCATAATGTTTCTAGAAGTTATTTACCTAAAGATATTTTCTCTTTAGTGATATATTTTAGATTCCCCACAAATTAAAATGTGGTTGAGAGTGTTTTTGTATTGGTGAGCATCCATTAAGCGTAGACGATGACAACATGTGATGGTAGTGGGAATGAAGTATATAATACCTCCTAATAAGTAATATGATTGTATTAATAAGGATTTAGGGATTATTTATTATTCTTGGGATGATCATTGGAGAGAGGATTGGTGGATTAGAGCTCACATGAGGGATCAAGTTATCTGAGGTAGATAAGGTAATTCTTATGCGATTGTTGGAGACATCTCAATTGTGATTAGCCAACCTGTTGTATAGAAGACAAAGAGAGGGTCGATTGACCACCTAGATAGAGATATTGAAAGGACAATGGGGGTACTTAGTGTACCATATATGGTAGAAAAGTTCATAAATCAATAGGTGGTGGAAGGCTGTTTGAAAATTTCAACGACCCTAGGTGGTCCACGCTAGGCTCAGGGAGCTGGTGGGTAGGGATGTGGACAGTCACAGGTTGCGGAGGTATATAACCCTAATTATCCAAGGAAATAAGAGGTTTTAAAAATGACTTTTATTCATTATATTTAATATTTTTAGAAACATTTTCTAGATTATTCTTTTCTTATACTTTACTACTGTTTAAGATATAGATTCCAATTTATCCATTTGCTCAACCTTTATGCTTGGAGATTCTAACATGGGGGTGGGTCGTTGATCACAAACTTCTTACCATAGTGATATTTAATACATTAATATATTCCTATGATATTTACATGAAGTATATATGATTAATTATCATTTAATCGTAGAAATTTACTAGCTATCCAAAATCCATGACAAAGTTGACTGTTTCTGGTAGACGATGTGGTGTATCTCTAAGGACGAATCAACTATTTCCATTTTTTTTAAAAGAAATAATAAAAAGAGTAGGATGGTATCATATGTAGGATAGAGTATAAAATTAATCACTAGATTTATAAAATGGCTCTTTGTGATGTATATGACATGGAGGCCAATTTCTGTTAATATTTGGGATGAAAGAGGACATCTTTCCTAATAATGTTTCTGGATTACATCCAATATGAATGATATACATATTTATTGACATACACCCAAATATTTTAACTTTATATATTCTAGTACATAATATGGATCCCATATACCTTTAGGAGGAAAGGGTGAATATTGAGGACTTTTATAAGAAGTGATTTGCAAGTCCATGTGTTTCCTCTATCCATCCCCTATGTTGTTTTCTAAGAAGTCATATGGGAGCTTGTGGTTTTATGTGGATAATTGTTTCTTGAGATATGTGAGTAAAATTTAAAAAGTATAAACTATTATGGATCAATGAAATCATCAATAATTTTAGAGGGGCATGATGGTTCAATATGATTAACCTCAAATCCAGCTATCAGAACTACAATTACATGATAAAGATGTAAAGAATAAGGCATTATGTTGTCTCTATTGTCACTATGAGTAATTTTTTATGGTATTAGGAATGGATATTTCGTCAGAAGTGTAAATTTGACTCATTAACAGGATCTTTAATCCTTTATTATATTAGTTTGATGTAGTTTGCATTAATGGTACCCTAGTGCAATAAATGTGTGAGGATGAGCATGTGAGATACTTTTCAATGTTTCTCGATCACACACTGATAGAAAAAGTTCAATGGAATATCTTAAATTAATATTCTTTTAATCCATAGGTCCACATTTTTTTCCATATCATCTTGGTTAATGGTGTACCGGTGGACATGGAAAAGGTTGATGTATTTTTTTTTGTTTGGCTCTACAGAAAAGTGTACCAAAGGTACATATATTCATTGGGATGGAAGGATACTATATGATATTCATTACCAATTAATCTTTTATATAATTTTTTTTAATATATTTTTGTATTAAAGGGAAACCATTCATGTGTAAAAATTGGTTTAAATAGGCCTTTCAGGAGATGAGGTAAGGGTTCACAAGCTCCCCCATCTTGAGACTTATATAGTAGGGTCAAATGTATGTAGTGTTCTATGATTCCAAAAGGAATAGACTTGATTTAATAATGATGTGGAGGATTAATGTTATTTACTATGGGTCTCATCATTTGGGACCGCATGAGAATAACTATGTGACCCATGATCTAGAGTTGGATGTGATAGTCTTCACCCTAATGATTATTTAATAATACCTAATGTGTGTGTGGTATATTATCTACTCTAAAAAAAGTGTTCCAAGTATATCTTATCTCAAAATGATAATAACATTAGATAGTTATTTTGGATATATTTTCTCTAGTATTATGAATTTATTAAAGTATATACTATTATGAATGTGAATGTGGTAGAAGATGATCTAAGAAGAGATCGTTTTCTCAGTTTTTGATCATAGAATTGGCGTAGTTATCCTCATTGGAACTATAATAATGGGGAAATGATAGTGATTCCTATGTACAACTAATGGTTATTACCATACTACTTTTACAACATTTTATGGAGGCTCGCCCTAGAGATACCGACTATAAGCCCCTACATGCTCATATTCCCATGGGAAATATTATTCATGTTTTTATGATGATAAGGAGTAGTTCATTATTTATAGTGGACATTAAATGGTACTAGTTTTGTTTCAAGAGGATTTGTGTGGTAGGGAATTTCATTCATCCCCTTTGTAAGTACATTTAGGTATGGAAACATTATACCAGTACCTCCACTATTTGTCTTGGTGGCTTGGCATAATGAATTAGTGTGCAGAGTTTGTCCCTCGACGCCTCACTTATTATAAAATGGGGGTGTTTCAGAAAGTTCTAGCGAGATTAGGTCAACCCCTTCAGTTTATAGTGCATGTGGGATGATATATATATATATATATAAACTGATTGGGTGACCATGTACATTCATATGACATGATTTGATCTTGGTGATCATATAGTGTCTCAAAATGTAATCCCACAACATAGATATATGAGATAAGAATCCATTTGAGAGTTTGGGAAGACATTACATGGTAGATATAGTTTGGTTCTATGGATTTCACATGAAAATCATTTAAAATCACAATTCTTGCTTCACATCATGATTATTGAGTGGATTGAAAAAGTCCTTTGTGACATAGTTCTATTTGAAAATGGCATTTCACCCTAATACTAGTGGTAAGACTGAGTGTACTATTCATGTATTGGAAGAAAAGTTGCGATATTGCATGTTGGACTTTGGAAATAATTGTGAAGATCATATAAAATTTGTGGAGTTATAGAAAACAATAAGTATCATCCCACCACTGTTTTTCCATCATTCGAGGGTTTTTACAAGTGACCCTAATGGTTACCTCTTTTTTGGACTGATCTATGAGATTAGTCAACTGTAATCCATGATTTTGTGAGACCTATAATTGAAAAGCATCAGGTTATCCAAGATTTAATCAAGACTAAAAAATATTTCATATGTCCTATATATGTCGATGACATATGACTATGGAGTTCAAATAGGGACTAAATGTAATTTTGAAGGTCTCACATCAATGTGGATTTCACATATTTGGTATTGGAGGCATGACATCCACATGGTTTATTGGCCTTACTGCATATATTTTGGGATGTGGGGTACCACATGGCTCTATTGAACTAGTTTGCAGAGACACAAATCTTGACGTACATAGACATTACATTACTTTTGAGGAATACTTAATATATAAAAAAACAAACACACAAGTACCGTAATAGTTTAGTGTCTTTGGAAACTCAGAAAAATAATCTTCTAATCTTGGTGAAAGATCTTCAACAACTCCCATAAAGCCCTTACCTTTTTTTCTTACCGAAAACCTTTCTTTATATCATGGGTAAAAGTAAACATATAAAGGTGAGATCAAATGCTCAGTAATGGTACGCATGGAGAAAATAAAATAAATCATACACATTTGAACTTCAAAAAATGAACATAATGTTTACACATCAAAATCTCAAGTTGTGAAATAAATCATGGTAGTACGTAAGGAATAGGTCATAAAAGAACATTAATAATAATAAAATAGCATGTGAATGAAACATTTAATTGTGGAAAACCATTGAGAACATGATATGATTTCCATAGTAGCCAAGGCATTCCTGCCAAGACCATCATAGTGGACAAAGTCCCTTTCTGAATCGAGTTCACTCCTCATTTCAGTCCTGTAACACTGAATCAGATTAACTTACCATTCTAGCCATGTCTATCTCATGAGATATAAATCATTACCAAATGCATTGGAGGGAGATATAGGTCCCACCCACCTCATAATGAAATCATTCTTTCGTGTTCCATAAAACCAAAAATCATACATCATAACATAACCCATGTAATACAATGGGATTCTTAAACATCATGCCATCATAACATAATACATATAAAAAAATGGATATCATTTCATCATAAGAAAAATAAAACCATTTAAATAATGGAGACATTATACTTGAAACGTAAACATATTAAATAATGTCATTTTAGATGGAAAATAGTTTTGATAAAACCCTTGAAATGAATTCATGAGGAAAATATCCTTTCTTCTTCAAAATCATTTTCTTTTCACAAAAATGCATTGAAATTTTAAAAGAAAATTATTTGGTTGAAAATAGTCATAAAATCTTATAGTGTATGCTTCATGATAATGAGGCTTTATAAAACTGTAAAAATCCATTCATGCCGTAT
The DNA here is from genome assembly GCA_963277665.1 of Viscum album. Lineage (NCBI taxonomy): Eukaryota > Viridiplantae > Streptophyta > Magnoliopsida > Santalales > Viscaceae > Viscum > Viscum album. The sequence goes on from OY728139.1 coordinate 220,700,147, forward strand.
AAGTTAAAAATAACATTCTTCTCGTACTTTTGTCAGAAAAGTCAAAAAGTACCTCGTATGGTAAACAAAAGAAAGATTTCTTACATAGGATGTGGTAAAAGAAAAAAATGGTAAAAATGACTTTAAACATACATGGATGAAAGTGAAACATTTTATGAAAACATTTTGAGAACATATGGATATGGATAATAAACATAACCCCAGTAAATACTTATGAATAAACAATCTCGGATAAGAATGAGATGGGAATATTTATCCCTTACCTTATGCCCAATTGATTCTGTATGTGTCAGAGACTCCTGTATAGTGGGTTTAAACATATTATTAACTTGTAACAGAACCATAATAATATTTATGATATCATATATGATTCACTTACGACTTTAGATTATCCGTTCATTTTTCAATTCCATGTTAAAGCAGTGGTTTGGGTAAAATCGTTTCATTTATCGTTCGTGTTTTGACTTGTAATTATTAATATGATTAATTAGAACATGATTAATTAATTACATAATATAAAAAATGATTTATATATAATACATATTCATAATATACATTTATATAATAGATTGATAAATGTAAATAAATACACCATTCATGGAGACGGTAGGCCGTACGTACGCATGAACGATGTTTTTCTTTTCCTTATTGAATTGAATGGAATTAATTAGATTACATACATATATATATATACATAAATACCGTAGAATTATTATGTCATATATTTCATGATTACTTATTATATATACATTATAATCATTCTTGAATTGTTAACATGGAAAATGAATCTCATCGCGTCGTGGAGACGGTAATCCGTACGTACGCATGAGCGCTGATATCGTTCCCATATTTATTGAATGAAATTGGAATGGATGATATAATATCATAAAATCAGTATTATGTTATAATAATCATATATAGTTATTCTTTACACCATTATACCCATCCAAGTAATGTGGTGCTAGAAAAACTGATTACACCACGACGTGGAGATGGTATTCCTTACGTACGCACACACGGTGATTTCATTTTCCATAGGATAGATAGAAAGTGAAATAGGGTTGTTTAATATTTATAATAACATATCATTATATAAGTAATACTAATGTTATTAATTTATAAGGAAACAACTAAAGAAGAGGATGTAGAAGAAGAAAGAAACTTGAAAGAGTCGGTAGAAGAGATTACCTCTTCCTCGACGCACCTCCTTTAAACTTCTTCTTAGGTCACTAGAGTTGGTATTTTTAGATGAACAGAACCTCTATTATGTAACTATAAATGTTTAGAAGAGTAATTGGCATGTTATGGACGAGCTTCAAGGCTCTAATTGGTGTGAAGAGAAGAGGGAAGGGGTGCCCTTTTTATAAGGGAGGAGAGGGGCACCATTGGAAAAACATAAAATATTATTTTATAATAAAGTCATATTCAGTTTATAATAGCTCCAAATTTATTTATTTCGAAACTGAAGTGGGTATGGGTCTAAATAATATCAACCAATAGGTTTTAGAAAATATTAGGTTACGATTTTAACCTTATCATTTAGATTAAACTCTATGTTAAATAATTTATCTTTTACCGTGTCTTTTTTTTTCTTACACTATGTGGTTAATAAACTTACTATAACAAGCCAAACGAACCCCAAGTGGTTTTTTGTTAATATATATAACCTTATATAATTCATTTTTCCAAACCTTATATTTTTAGGAATATAATAACAATTAATAATATAATATGTTTTAAAAAAACTATTTTATGTCAATTTTGACACTATTTGGTAATTTATTTTTGTAAAAATCATAACAACATAATTAGTTCGAAAAAAAGTTAATTTAATTAATACTAACATGTCATATTAACCTATAAAATTAGTGTAATTCAAAAAAAGTCTAAAATTACATTTATTTGGGTATTTATATCATCAATTATGTTAATATTTCATAAACAAGTTAATTACTGCATCATTATTGTGTCATAAATGAATTACATTATTTAATGTCTAAAAATTATAAATAAAATAATATTATGTGTGAAATTTTCTTATATTTCTAATGAATATTTATTTTTGAATTTATCTTATGTATAACCTTATATTAAAAATGTTTTGGTTATTAAACTTTTATTTTAACTGTTTTAACTCTTCTTTAAATAAAATAATAATAAGTGTCCTAATATAATCCAAGTGAACCTAAAGGGTAATATTTTATTTCCAAGGTTGTTTTTGGTCGAATTACACTTATACAATAGAATTAGGACATGTGTTAGGGTAATAATAATATCATTTTTACCCTTAATTACCCTATTTACTTTTAAACGTGGTAAATAAAAGAAAAAAGTTACTATTCACCAAAATTATTTTTATCTTATTGAACGAAATTTTACTCACGGATATTAACCATTTCTATTAGATTTTCGAAATTATACTCATAGAAGATGTAAAATTATGTTTTATGTAAATTGGAAAATTATCCTAGTAGGTGGGTAAAAGACGATGAAAAGTTCAATAAAATTTATATATATATAAAATTATTATAAAATGACTCCAATGAATTACATTGAACTTATATAGGTATTATGTATCAATTTTATCTAAAATAAATTTAAATAAAATAAATTATTATTTAAATAAAAAGCCAGTGTTTAAATAGTAACCCAGTGTTTTCACTATTCATCAAAAATGGAATGTTTTCATAAAAATACAAAAAATTCACTCTAGGCTAATTTTGATATTCTGAATCCAAAAATGAAGTCCATTTTGAAAAATAAAATTTCAAAAAGTAGATATTACTATTCATAATAGCTATTTTATATATTATTTTAATAACATATTGTTGTTTAGTGAAACTCGGTATTGCGTACAACACACGCTATCGTGGAAGATCACGATTGCATGTAAAGCAAGACAAGTCAGGGTTATGTGTAGTGCATGATTCCTTTGATGTTGTGTATAATATAATCCAACCGTATTTCATTTATAAATTGAATATATATATATATATACACTCAAAGTTTGCATAGAATAACTTCTGTCAAACGAACATGAAATTTTGTGTAATACGAGCCAAGAATAGTGTTGCGTATATGGTGTTGCGTATAAAACAAGCTAATTTTGGTGTCGCGTACAACACAAGAAATAAATGAAATTAAAAATAATAATTCTCATAAAATCTCGGGTTGTTACATTCTACCCCCCTTAAAATTAATTTCACCCTCGAAATTTGTCGGGGTTATAAATGGTTTACTACTTGAAAGTTTATTTCATAGAAAACCACATCATAAAAAGGAATATCGAAATATAACTTTATGAAACTAAAGTGTGAAATGTAACAGTTACCCAAATTAACTCATCACTGGGTTTCCACATAGGATAACATAGGTGAAAATATGGATATGGAAGAGAAATCTAACCATAAAGTTATGATGGAGAGTGGCAGAGAAAATCGCTATGAAAAAGCCATCAATCAAAAATCCAAAAATTTGTGATGACCTAAGGTTCCATCTGATTTATCAGGTATGAGGGTACTAGGAAAACATTTTTAGTTTTCAAGATCATTCCCCTAATACTGAAGAATTGTTGAATTAAAAGAAATACTTACTTGATTGTGGTAAAATCTCACCTTTGTTCGTGCCTTGAACAATTTTTACTTCATCTCTTAAAGAAATTAAGTTGAATTTTTCCTTCGTGAAGTGTTAGAAGATCATGAGATAGAATGATAGGTCATTCTATTAGTTTATATCACAAAAAGTTTATCACAATTTACTAAATATACATAAATCCATGTATCTTGAGATTAATCATATATGGTTGCTAAAATGGACTTATACTTTATCTATCATGGCGCTTAATAAAATAAAACTAGTTTCTACTAACCAAGGACTTCTTGTAGGCTAGTGGTATGCGATAAAGGCCTGCCATACTTAAGTTGTGGTTTCGATTCCCATAGCATTTTCCGACGCGAAGGGTTTTCTCTCATCCTATGGGTTGTCATTTTTCTAAAACTATAGTTTTATAACATTTCAGAAATAATATCGAAAACAAGTTCTATCGTTAAATAATACTATCTTATGTCCAACATAACCCATTCCAATATTTAGGCTTATCGAAAATACATCTATCTAATCTCATAGTATAAAGAAAATGATTACTAGAGAGGTCATATACCAAGCATGTGAATACCATCATTTATCTCCCATATATCATAAGATATATCTTGTTTGTCATATTCCAAACATGTGAATACGTTAATCATGTATTTTTTTGAAACAAGAATTACCATAGAACCTTAGAGAAAACATGAATGCTGTCAAAAGTTAACTCATTCCACATACCAAAATCTCAAAATTACTATATACTCAAACCATGATATCACTTTGTCTTTATATCAGTCATGAACTCATGAATACTATCAAAATTTCATTTTCTCTTTATCTCTTCATTATACACATATCATCTTCTTTCCAAAAATATCCGAATAACCTTTCATGGTTACCAGTACCATTCAACATATACTTTCAAATACTTTAGTAAAAACAATAGTGTAACAATCCTTAGATGTTTCTTTATTCCATTGTACAATTAAATTACCTATACAACATAAATATTGATAAACATACAATCATTCCACTACCTTCCTAGACCATTGACCAAGCTTCAACACTTCTTTCATCTCATATATCATTTGTAGTCTCCTCATCATCATCCACATAAATACTACCCATGTGACCATGCTTATTCTCTTCATGATATTTTCCCTTATGGAATTGGTTTACATAATGCCTATACATTCCACATTTAAAACATCTAATCATTGTTGATGTAGTAGTAATACCACTATCCTTCTCCATGGTGTTATCTGAACCTTTTCCTTTGCACTTATTGGATTTGTGTCCTTCTTTTCCACACCCAAAGCATCTTCAAGTTCCTTTGAAAAATTTTCCTTGATGCCTCTTCCCACATGATTTACATGAGATAAATTGAACTTTATTTCCTCTATGATCATCATGAATCTCCTTATTTCTCTTATTAGCTGAGTCAAGAAACTTACCAAAGTTGATATTATTGAGAATTTAATGAGATTTATGATTAGGCATAATAACGATGTTTGGACTCCCAAATCCCATTTCATTTGGTTTCTCATGAAGTATATCATTCCATTGTCCATCATATCCCCCATTAATGTGAATCTTCATGTTTCCAGCCATTTTCTAAAACCCAAAAAGAATAGTGTGAGAGGAAAAAATCATTCTAGGGAAAACAACATAATAAAGGAGGAGTACCGTCAATATCTAACATCTTGGGTTAAATTATAAGACCATTACCATAATTTCAGGACTATAACCTATACGTATACTTATCCATAGGGACATCCCTAGACATACCTTAGAAATATCACTAGGAATTTCCCTAAAGTTTTTGCATCCTAGATTCCAAAGGTTAACTAATCCTTCCCTCTGATACCAACTGTAGATATCCAAATCTTGGAGTACATAGGCATTACATTACTTTTGCATAATAATTAATACATAATAAAAACAAACACCGAAGGACCATAATAGTTTAGTGTCTTTGGAAACTCGGAAAAATATTCTTCTAATCTTGGTGAAAGATCTTAAACATCTCCCATAAAGATCTTCCCATTTTTTTCTTACCTAAAACCTTTCTTTATATCCTACGGAGAAGAAAACATATAAAGAGTGAGCTCTAATTCTCAGTAAGGGCATGCATGGAGAAAATAAAACAAACCATATACATTTGAACTTAAAAACATGAACATAAATATTGCACATCAAAATCTCGAGTTGTGAAATAAATCTCGGTAGTATCTAAGGAATAGGTCATAAAAAACATTTATCATGATAATATAGCATGGGAATAAAACATTTAATTATGGAAAACCGTTAAGCACATGATATGATTTCCATAGTAGCCGTGGAATTACTGCCACATCCATCTTAGTAGACAAAGTCCCTTTCTGAATCGATTTCACTCCTCATTTCAGTCCTGTAACACTGAACTGGATTAACTTACCATTCCATCCATGTCTATATCATGAGATATAAATATTTACCCAATGCATTTTTGGGAGATATAGGTCCCACCCATCTCATAATGAAATCATTCTTTTGTGTGCCATAAAATCATAAATCATACATCATAGCATAACCCATGTAATATAATGGGATTCTTAAACATCATGCCATCATAACATAATCTATATAAAAAAACTCATATCATTTCATCATCATAAAAATGAAACCATGTAAATAATGGGGACAATATACTTTAAACATAAACATATTAAATAATGTCATTTTAGATGGAAAATAGTTTTGATAAAACCCATGAAATTAATTCATGAGGAAAACATCCTTTCTTCTTCAAAATAATTTTCTTTTCACAAAATTCAATGAAATTTTAGAAGAAAATTATTTGGTTGAAAATAGTCATAAAATCTTGTAGAGTAAGCTTCATGAAAATTAGGCATTATGAAACTATAAAAATCTGTTCACGCCGTATATGTTAAAAAATAACATTCTTCTCTTACTTTTGTCAGAAAAGTCAAAAAGTACCTCATATGGTAAAAAAAAGAATTGTTCCTTCCATATGATGCGGTAAATGTAAAAAAGGGTAAAAATGACTTTAAAAATACATGGAAGAAAATTTAACATTTTATGAAAACTTTTTGATAGCATATGGTCATGGATAACAAACATAACCCCAATAAATACTTACGAATAAACAATCTCAGATAAGAATGAAATTGGAATAATTATCCCTTAATTTATGTCTAATTACATTTGTATGTGTCAAAGACTTTTTTATAGTGGGTTTAAACATATTATTAACTTGTAACATGACCATAATAATATTTATGATATCATATATGATTCACTTACGACTTTAGATTATCCATTCATTTGTCACTTCTATGTTAAAGCAGTGTTTTGGGTAAAATCGTTTCATTTATCGTCTGTGTTTTGACTTGTAATTATTAATATGATTACATAGATCATGATTAATTAATTCCATAATATAAAACATTATTTATATATAATATATATTGAGAATATACATATATATAATAGATTGATAAATGGAATGAAATACACCGTTCATGGAGACGGTAGGCCGTACGTACGCATGAACGCTGTTTTTCATTTCCTTATTGAATTGAATGGAATTTAGTAGATGACATACATATATATATATACAGAAATACAGTAGAATTATTTTGTCATATATTTCATGTTTACTTATTATATATACTTTTTAATCATTCTTGAATTGTAAACATGGAAAATGAATCTCATCGCGTCGTGGAGACGGTAATCCGTACGTACGCACGAGCGATGATATCGTTCCCATATTTATTGAATGGAATTGGATTGGATGATATAATATCTTAGAATCAATATGATTTAATAATAATCATATATAGTTATTCTTTACACCATTATACCCATCCAAGTAAGTTGGTGGTGGAAAAAATGATTACACCATGGCGTGGAGACGGTATTCCGTACGTACGCACGCGCGATGATTTCTTTTTCTATTAGATGGATAGAAGGTGAAATAGGGGTGTTTCATATAAATGATAAAATATAAGTATATATGTAATACTATTTTTATTACTTTATAAATAAACAACTAAAGAAGAGGAAGTAGAAGAAGAAAGAAACTTGAAAGAGCTGGTAGAAGAGATTACCTCTTCCTCAACACACCTCCTTTAAACTTCTTCTTAGGTCACTAGATTTGGTCTTTTGAGAAGACCAGAACCTCTATGATGTAACTAGAATGGTTGAGAATAGGAATTGGCAGGTTTTGGCCTAGATTCATGGCTCAAAAGGGTGTGAAGAGGTGAGGGAAGGGGTGCCCTTTTTATAAGGGAGGAGAGGTGCATCTTTGGAAAAACTTAAAATATTATTTTATAATAAAGTCATATTTGGTTTATAATAGCTCTAAATTGATTTATTTAAAATCTATAGTGGGTATGGGTCAAAATCCTATCAACCAGTAGGTTTTAGACAAGTTTAGGTTACTATTTAAACCTTATCATTTAGAATTAACTCTAAGTTAAATAATTTAACTTTTACCGTGTCTTTTTGTTTTCTTACACTATATGGTTAATAAACGTACTATAAAAAGACAAAATAACTCCAAGTGGTTCTTTATTAATATATATATAACCTTATCTAATTAATTTGGCCTAACCTTAGATTTTTTGGATTATAATAACAATTAATAATATAATATTTGTTTTAAAACACTATTTTATGTCAATTTTGACACTATTTGGTAATTGATTTTTGTGAAAAAATCATAAAAACATTATTAGTTCGAACCATGTTAATTGAATCAATACTAACATGTCATATTAACCTAAAAAATTAGTTTATTTCATAAAAAGTCTAAAATTACAATTATTTGGGTATTTATAACATCAATTATGTTAATAATTCATAAATAAGGTAATTACTGCATCATCATTGTGTAATAAGTAAATTATATTATTTAATGTCTAAAAATAATTAATAAAATACCATTATGTATGAAATTTTTTATATTTCTAATGAATATTTATAGTATAATTTATCTTATGTATAACCCTATATTAAAAATGTTTTAGTTATTAAACATCGATTTTAGCTATTTTAACTCTTCATTAAATAAAATAATAATAAGCGTCTTCATATAATCCAAGTAAACCTAAAGGATAATATTTTATTCCTAAGGATGTTTTTGGTCGAATTAAACTTATCCAATTCAATTATTACATGTGTTAGGGTAATAAAAATAATATCATTTTTACCCTTAATTACCCTATTTACTTTTAACCGTGGTAAATAAAAGCAAAAAGTTACAATTCACCAAATATTATTTCTATCTTATTGAACCACATTTTACTCCCTGATATTAATCATGTCTCTTGGATTTTCAAAATTCCACTCACAGAAGCGGTAAAATTATGTTTTATGTAAATTTGCAAATTCTCCTAGGAGGTGGGTAAAAGACGGTGAAAAGTTCAATAAAATTTTTATAATTCTAAAATTATTATAAAATGACTCCAATTAATTACATTTAACTTATATAGGTTTTATGTGTGAATTATTACATAAAATAAATTTAAATAAAATAAATAATTATTTAAATAAAAAGTCGGTTTTTAAATAGTAACCCAGTGTTTTCACTATTCATCAAGAATTGAAAGTTTTCAGAAAAATACCAAAAATTCACCCTAGGATAATTTTGATATCCTGAATCCAAAAATGAAGTCCATTTTGAAAAATAAAATTTCTAAAAGTGAGTATTACTTTTCATAATGGCTAATTTATATATTATTTTAATTACATATCGTTGTTATTGAAACTCAGTATTGCGTACAACACACACTCTCGTGGAAGGTCGCGGTTGCGTGTAAAGCAAGAAAAGTCAGGGTCGCATGTTGTGAAATATTCCGTTGTTGTTGTGTTTAATATAATCCAACTATATTTCATTTATACATTGAATATATATATATATACACTCAATGTTTGCATAGAATAACTTCTATCAAACGAACTTGAAATTTTATGTAACACGATCCAAGAAGAGTGTTGAATATACGGTGTTGCTTATAGAACTAGATAATGTTGGTGTCGCGTACAACACAAGACATCAATGAAATTAAATAAAACAATTCTCATAAAATCTTGGGTTGTTACATAGTTAGACTAAGTACACAATTTATTCATAATGTCCCAACTAAAGAGGTATGAGTACGACCCATACCATGTCATGGAATGGTGTTAGATGGACATCAATGATAGAGCTAACATTATAGAGTACTCAGTGGGGATTGAGGAATGACAAGAGAAGATAATCCATGGGTGAGAGATTCATTTTTTGGCATATTTGGTGGAGTCCCGAGAATTTTCAAGTTATCACCCAGGAGATGTAGACCTAGATGTGAGCTCATTACCCACATCATTTTGTGTATCCTTCTTCACATTTGGGACCTCAATACCTTTAGGTGGGGAGAATGTATTATCTCTATATTAAAGTCTAAAATATTTTAAATATACTTATTAATATTTTTGAATCATGGAACTCAGACAACACGAGATTCTAAGCCTCATTGAGCCTTGAATAAACATTTTAAAAATATTACATGTTTTAAAATCACTTGATTGATGTTTTCTTGAAATTCTGAATAATTCCCAACCAAATAATCATATTGGAAATATAAGTCCACTAATGAGTGGAGAAGTCAGGTTTTACCCTAGGCGTAACATAACCATTGTATATGTTGGGAATTTGTGGGAAAAAATCAAGTGCTAATAAATAAATAAATAAATAAATAAAATTTACCCATTTTATTTTAGTTGATGATGTGACCTGGAAATCCATATAAATAAATGGTTATAATAAAACCCAACTTCATAGTATAACCTAGATATTGTGAGGGGAGACCATTGAGAGATGTTGGTGTACAACTACAGATCAAAATATTGGATCGAAACAACATATATAATATAATCCAATAGAGTGTTTGGATCTAACCAATGATGGAAACACATGAATATTAATTTTCAATGATTAAACCAAACTCCTGGTAAGAAATGTTTTTGTATTCAACCAATCTATTTATCTCATGTTAAGCACAAATAAATTCAAACAATAAGAATTCATTCATGCATTGATAATTGATTTATTTTATGGTTGATTTATTTGTTTGATGTTTCTTATTCTTATTTTTAACTTTTATTTTATAATTGATCAAGGGGAAAAAAGAAAATGTTCATTCATTATGTTTATGGTTTATGGTTTTATCCCCTATCTCATGAAATGTTCATTATGGGAAAATAACTTAGTCTCCAATTAGGCAAAACAAGGTATTAAATAATTACATGCCTATTCTCACTCACAATTGATTAATAATACGGGAATTGATCACAACGAAGGGAATGGACATGGTACAATAATGGAGTTCAATCAAAGGAGGTTTAGTCTTAGACTAATAATTTCCATTTTCTTGTATAATGGGTTATGATTATATGGTATGGTGACAAAACAACATGATGTTATGATTTCATAGTGGATCGAATAATAGTTTATTAAAAATGAAGATAACAAGGGTTGGATGACACTGGATCCTCATTTCTTGGAAAGAACAATGAATATAGAGGTTGATTAGGATGACATATTAAGCAAGATTTGAGTTTCTGGAAAACAAAAATTTCATGACATGTAATCTGAAGATACACACCATGTTGGGCCTAGATTTTGGTGATATGGTTTCATTGGATATAATATGTATCACATCCCAACAGATCCCTACCACAAACCATTTCACCATTATTGGAGGAATCCCATGTATGGAGGAGGATACAAAAGCATACGTCAAGTATACAACATTTGTCATGTAATAGAACATGGATAGAGTACAAAGGCAATGTTATGTACGCTGAGATGGCTATGTGTGTATAGGACCTACCCATGGTACACCATAACATAAATAAAAACATGGGAACGAACAAGGGTATGTCCAAATTGAACAATACACATCATCTACAAAAAACACACACTATGTAAATCCATAGTTATTTATTATATACTTCCATATTTTTTATATTTATGATGTTTTGTTGAGTGTGATACCTTTAATGTTTTCCTTGAGGGTATAATTCATCACTACATCCAGGGCATTATATTTTGATCCCTTCCAATGGATCAATAATGGATAGAGTTTAGTAAATCGGATAATGGGACTAGGGTGGGTTCCTCTATCATTCCTAGGTGGGGGTCATGGTATCATCATAACCACTATGAATAAGGAATCAATACCCTATCGTGAAGGTAGATCCATTATATTTTGTGGTTTCTCTCGATGTCCCTGGCTATGATCCCTTACCACGATGATGATATATTCATATATATAATAAGTAATTATTTGGTGGGGACTAACGATCATTACCTCTTGGATGAGTTTCACATGTGATAAAAAAGATCATGGAGTGCGTACTCCAAAAATAATAATTACCTTGAAGACTCAAGCATTATTATGTGGTTATTATTACTATGTTAGACCACTTGAGACTGATTGTATACTATAGGTATATAAATATGTTTTTATTATTTATTTTGTGATATGTATTCTATTAAGATGACTACTCTGTATGTTTTATGATTTATGATCTCAGGGTTCCCTACAATACATTTTTTTGTGATAAAAACTCTATTGATTTTTCTCAACACATTTCATGTATAATGTAGATGATAGACCATTTGATGATTCCCATAGATGACTAAGATACGGTGAAAAGTGGATTGGGCTAGAAATATATTGGTGTATACACAAGTCTAATTTCATATTATTATATTCATTATTATATGGTTGGTTGCAATTTATGTTTTTGTATGGGCTTGTATTTGGATACTTTATAGCTTCAGTAATTGTTTTTTACTTTGATTGAGGGATTGATGATATATTCAGACATTTTTATCATTTTTTTATATTAATATATTTTATGGACTTGGAGTTGTGTGAATATTAATAGGTATACTATGTTGATGCATCCCATGCGTGGGATATTCTTATGTAGTGCCAGTCACCGACCCCTATCCTTTTTGAGGTGGGATTGGGGTAGTTACATTTGGATTATCATCCTATTGAAAGGCCCTCATAAGCTAGTTTGTGACCCCATTCGATGGTCTAAAATATGTAATTTGAAAATAAATGTGAGTATCCTATAAATTGAAAATTCTATTTGTTGGATTGTATTTATTATACATAAGAAAGGATTCTATGATTTTTGGAATATTTAAAATATGTACTTGAGCAGAATGAATGAGATTCATAATTATTTTCTTCATAAATTTCTAAGGGAATACTTATAGCTACTTAATGAAATTTGTTGGATAGGATCATGTAGAAACAAGTATTTTTTATTACAGTTTAATGTTTTCTAATTTTGAAGAAATTTATGGACGGGTAGAGTATTTTATTTAATAATTTATAAAGTGTTTTGAATCATATAGCTAGTATGAAAATTGAGGATCTACATTATGGATGTATGGAATATAGAGGATGTTGAGTGATGTTTTTTAGAATCCATCCATCTATATAATGAAATTTAGATTATTATTTGATATGTTTCCTTAAATTATAAAACATTTATATATAATAATACAAAATTATATATTATTAATAAATCAATAATATTATGTTGATTCTCAAAGAAAATTATTTATAGATCATAAATCACAAGATATATTTATTCTATCTAAGTGAAAATAAATAAATCTCAAGAAAATTAAAGATGGATATCCACACAGGGATCTACTCATCTGTGGGGAAATTCATGCATCCTTGCACAAGAAGATAATAATTTAAATGAATCAAAAACTAGATTCAGTGGGGAATATGCTTGTTATATACAAATATAATGAGGGAAATGAAAATATATATTTTTTAGAAATTTAATGGTAAAAAATAACAAAAATTCAATTAGTTTAAAGATGAGATGATCCATAAGTAAATAATGATGTTTTCATTAATATAATATATAAATAATATTCATGATCTTATTCAGTAAACATATATTCTAATGGATAGGGATAAAATAAATAAATTTAGAGGATGATCCAGATACAAAAAAATAAATTTTGATAATACCTTTATACTAAAGAAGACAACCTACCACATATTAGAGAATCCATAGATCAAATAATTGAAGAGGAATCAATGTACTACTATTTTATCTTATGTGTTGAATAAGTGTTAAGAAGAAAAAACAACTATAACTAATGTGAATAAATGAGAATGTTCAATGATTATAGAACCATTAATGAATTTGGATCAAGGAATCAAAGAGAAAAAGAATGTCAGTCTAACATATGGGGAGACTAAAGTCTAAGACTTACTTGAAGGTTGTTCATAGAAGAATCAAGTTGACCAGATTGGTGATGTATTCAAATTAATTGTAATGATTAAGGTATATGTGAAAAATAAATATCTAGTGTAAGTTAATTAGGGTTGGAGGTTGAGGGTCTTCCCAATAATGGAAGAGAAAATTTAGTGTTGTCTTGTAAGAATGGAATGAGAATATATTGTAAGACTATATGTTGAAAACATTGATGAATTAATGATTTGGAGAATAAGGAATAAAAAATGAATTATATTTTAATACCAAACTTTGTAAATATCTTTTTTATTCCACAAACTTAACACATATTAAGTTATGGATGAGGAATAAACATTAGTGAATTGACAGACTCATTTTTCTTGAATAATATTATAATACATTTTATTATTATATAAGGATTTTAATAAATATGACCATGAAATTAGTTATTTTGTTAAAGTATTATGAATCTCAATTGAAGCATAAAATTTCATCTAATGGATATGTACTGATGAATTTATAACTTTTGGGATTTTTTGAATTTTCTGTAGTTTACTTATTTTGAATTATTATTTTTAGGTGTCTAAAAATATGGCTAAGTGTGGAAGACCCTAATCCATTTGTCATATTTCTAGTAAACAAGGACAGAAGGGACAAAATTGGATATCTGACCATTGGTAGATCCTAATCGAAGTTGGAAGATGTGAATAGGAGGATCTAACATATGTAGTTGTTCCTAATACTATAGAGGTTGTGTGGTGCGGTACAACCGATTTTATGTGTGTTTAGTGTATATGGATCCCACATAGCATGATTATAATATTGTAACTTACCTTTTTATATTAAAAACAATCATGGAAACTACTCTCTCTTTCAATGTGTGAATCATGTGACTCAACCCCTATTATTCCTAATTTAAACATTGTTTTTTTGTCCAGCTATATAAAAACATTGAACTCAGGAATGTCTATGTCTCTCATCCCCAGCTACTCCATCACTGAACATCACCAAAGATACAACTGAAAAAAAATATCCCCTATGGAAGAAACCCAGTAGCTCAGGGTTAAGATTTATTTCAACCATTGTTATTGGGATATCTATGGAAGACCTTAGTGGCCTCAGACGATAGTTAATTAACCAATTCTAAGGCTTCTTCCGGACTCTATGAAGGATAGATGAATCTGTGAGGATCTTCAATATTTCACATTCCATGGAGTCACCACCAAGGTAACCAAAGGTCCATGATTTAATACACAACCCATGATTCATTGTGATAACACCTAAATCTCATCTCTACACTACCAATGCAATAGTATCATGAAAAAATGATTTCTTCATGTGTTTCTAGAAATTAAATGCCGTGTTTTGGGGATAATATATCTAAAACCGAAGAATGAAATCTTCCAATGATAGCGGCGACACTCTGATAAAAAATGATTATCCTTTTAAATATAATAATATGGGAGCATTATTGTGGGAGAGGATGTTGGGTGACACTATTGGAGGTCACAAAATAGGTGGTTGTGGTTTGATGAGTTATTTTTTAATTCTTCTAATATAGTTTAATTTATACTTTATATATTATGTAATTTAGGAATTTTTTAATCCAAATTGTTCATTAATTGTTTTTCTCCATGGTTCTTCTTCTTCTTCATCATTTTCTTATTCTCTCTATTATGTTTATATTATGTTATATTATTTTATCAGTTTATTTATTTTAATTTTTTTGATATATTAATTAAATTACCCTAAATAATAATTATTTTCATTTTATTATTATTATTATTACCTTTATCATTTTTCCACATTGACATGTTACCCTCAATTATGAGGTTCTGGCCTAAGGCATGGATAGGGGAGATATGTGGGGTGTTTCATGTATTGTATTTTTAAATCCATAATGTTTTATTTATGTTTATGGTGGTAATGGATGATGTGCATTGGTGTGGAGGTTTATAATTAGAACAGTGAACTGAAACTCACTGATATTCTTTTATTTAAAATATTTCTCTTCCTTCAACTAGTCTCAAGAACTTTATAACATGGGGTTGATCAGTTCAGTGGATAAAAAAACATATGATGGTGTCTAGTACTTGAAAGTGTCCCATTCTCGATTGAGGTGTTCCACCAACCATTCTTATAGGTAGAATATGAATTTAATTTTATTAAAATCATTTAATATTTCACACACAATAAATAAAAGACTAGTAGTTTAAGAATGGTATTTTATAATTAAACTATTAAAATAAATATAAATAATCAAAAGAAGAAAAATATTATTACCTATTATCCAAACCTTAAAAAAGTTATTTCCTCATAATTCTCATTCTGTTTTTATATAATGATAATTTATAATTTTATGTCTTTTATTTATTTTGGATTATATTAAAATCCCAAAAATATTATTGTTTTTCTTAAATAAATAAACAAGTATATTTTAGTTTAATTATAAAATAGTGAGTAGAAAAATATTAACCTCATCAAGTAAGTTGATATTGTTCAGCTACTATGATTAAAAATGAAACAATTAGAAATTTACATTTTCCACTCTGAAATATAGGCATGCATCAAAACCGGTTCTCTTTCTAAGGATACAGTTAATAGTTTGATTATAATATTCTCTTTTACATAATAGATAGTTTTTTATTTTATAATTAAAAACTTTTTTTCAATGATGTCTTTACATGATTAAGTTTTTAATTCATGCAACAATTACCCATAAGTGAATGAAAAAAAATTAAATGAAACATTTCCATGGAGTACAATGTATCAATTTTTGGTAGGTAGATGATATCATTCTGGAAATAAAACTATTAGGAGAAGACATTAAAAATATTCATAGATTGCTTGTGGTCAGATATAAAGGAATTAGTATTTGAAGAAATGTATCAGGAGATAACTCAGCTCTAACAGTACTTTTAAAAAATTTATCAACTATATGATGTCCAATATGTATTTCCCTTTAAGCTACCCAACAATATTGGAGAATACATTGAACAAAAATATTAAAAACAAGTGGTTGAAAATTGAGCTTAAGTGAATGATATTAAATAAAACATTGTATAAATAGAGAGAAAAATAGAATGGATAACTTCATTATTTCTTGTATCCAAAGAGAAAACATAACCTGAACCAGGTGAATAAGCCTTAGTCTTTCCAAATATCATTAAAGAGATCCACGAAGTTGAGGAACAACCTGAGTAAAATCAATATCCCGACCAATTGAAGAGATAGATCCAACCTGATCAGGATGATTTAGAGTAGATTCATGATGAGAAATACGTACTTATTGATCTATTTGTGGGAGATAAACAAGATCTATACATCTTCTAGAATTATTATGATTTAAAATAAGATATACCAATTATTAACAATGTAAAATATCTAAAATAATTTCATATCTCACTTTACGTGGAAGAAGAAACAACCCATTTATTGTAATTTAATGATAAAATGATAGAGACCAATTACCTTCCACAATCCACTAAGATAAAACATCAAGTAGAAGTTACCACTAATAAGGATCTTGAATATGATCTATCTTTGGGATATGATATTACTTTAAATTGTCCCTGATGAAATTTTATTATATATTAGTTGATTATTAACTCTGACTATTTTCAATTTTATGATTTTTAAAATCCATATATTTCCCTAATAGGAGATAAAGAAAAAACATCCACCTAATGAGGAACAGAGGGAAATTCCAAAACTAATTGAGCTTCAATTAAAGGATGTACTTAATGAATTCCATGTGGTTGATCTTGAGGAAAATAAGACATAGGATTATCATATTAAAATGACGAATTATAAAATTCGTTCTTCTTGTTTATATTATGTCTAAACCAAATATTAATTCTAAATTTCTTTTTTAAATTTCCAATAATGCATCACATATTGAGGATGCACTAAATAAGAAGTAGGAAGTTGACGAAGTTGCAACAAAGAAGGAGGACTATCCTTACTTTATTGTGTCCCTTCCATGAAAGTAATTTCTAATTGTCAAGGAGATGGTTTTCGTGTACTATAGACGTATAATACTCAATAAAAAATAATAAGATGAATATTAGAAAAGGGGGTTCAATTTTAATGTCTATATCTCATACTCATTATTTTTTTTAATAAAAATATCTTTTATGCATTAAAATTAAAATTTCATGCCCATATATGAATTTTTGATTAAATTAACTTATCTATTATACATGATTTTATTAAAAATACTATGATTCAATATTTTATAGTTTTATCATAATGAGATTAAATGATTAAGGTGGATAATTTAATTATTAGAGTGAACCATGTATATTGAAATGATGACTCATAAGTTGATGTAATTGGTTGGTTCATATGAATGAAATTTCCCAATAAATTCATACTTGTTGAATTTATTTAATTAATTTCAATTTATTTTTTGATATAATTTATACATGAGAGATTTTCCAATTTCATTTATCCCATTCCTGAAAGGATATTATATACCAAATATTTCATATTTTATTTTGAGCATATTTCATGAGTGATCTAGTGACATGCCACCTATGATAACAAGAATTGGTAATTTTCAAAGGTAAGAAATATGAAAAAACACATTTAAATTCATTGAGAAATTTTAATTCATAATTCCATATTCATGATATGAGATTACAACTCCCATTTTTTACCCAGAGAGACTATGAATGACCTTTTCCAGAATGAAAAATATTTAAGGCAATTTTAATCCATTCTTTCCCTCCCCATAGTATTTTCCTGATATTTTAGTGATGAAGTGTCTGGTGAGGTAATTCTTTTTTGATGGGATGTACTACATATTTTGTAAAATGGGTTTAATAAAAAAAAAATTTTGGGAAAGGATTATATTTTTTTCTGGTTGAAACTTATTTCTTGATGTGGA
This sequence comes from Viscum album, assembly GCA_963277665.1. Lineage (NCBI taxonomy): Eukaryota > Viridiplantae > Streptophyta > Magnoliopsida > Santalales > Viscaceae > Viscum > Viscum album. The sequence goes on from OY728139.1 coordinate 220,718,919, forward strand.
TGGGTTGTATGTCTACTCTTTCCCCTAGTCTCCTGTACTTTTCCATTATTTTAATAAAGGGTCATAGGCCTTCCTCTGACTGAGCATTCTTGGTATCCTCTAGGGAAAAAGTAAAAGATTTAGAATGGGTTATGACATAAAAGAATCAAAAATCACTATTATAAGACAAATGATTTGAATAATATGTGGTAAGTGATAAATGTACGGATTATATCAAGCATTAACTTCAAAAAAGATAGAAAATTGAAAAACATTGTCAAAAAATTATAAAAGTATATAAAATTTAAGAATGTATACACCAATCATTATTCATTAATATTAATCATGTCCTTTACATTGAGCATGGGAAGTAGGAGTCATCATTTTTTTGCGTATAATTTTATTGTTCATTTACTATTAGTATCTATCAATTTACATTTTATAGAAACTCCCTATTTAAGCTTTATTATTTTTAATATAAATTTATACTGACCATAATCCTTAGAGTCATTTGAACCATTATCACTAGTCTTGATGATTGTATGTGCCTTTTTTTCAAAGGTGATAAATTAGTTATTTTTTGACAATATGGGTATGATTCAAGTTCTCATGATATGATCATAAATCTACATGAACATGTATCAATATTAGTGAAATAAAATATTGAAAATTGATTTAAATGAAGAATTGACATGTTTAATAATGATTAAATGATAATCTAGAATGCATGAATGAAGAAGTTCGATCATTTTCAATAGGAAAAATTGAAATACCAAAATTGACTATTTCTATGAAATGTGGGAAATTTAATATGTATTTTATGAGAAACTTGTGAATTCATTTATAAATTATTGTATTTTTTTATTTTATTTAAATTATAATATTTGTAGAATTGGGGACCTATGAAAATTGAATATTGAGATTTTATAGTTCAGGGAAAATCACAGTTCAGGGGTGTGGGTACATAACACACAAATTTTTCATTAATAAAATTATAACTATGTGTAATGATTTTAGATGTATTTTAATATCATCACCATGAAATTAATTGTTTTATTAAATTATGAAAAACTAAAAATGAAGCATAAGTATGTATTTAAATGGAAAATAACTGATGAATCTAGATATTGTAAGATTTTTCTTGAATTTAGGATGGATTTTACATATTTTGTTTTCATATTTCCCACATTTTTAAAATATGGACATGCTATTAATCCATTTAAAAGTGGACAGATATCCACTTATCTAGCCCAAAAGTTTCTAGCTAGCCTATCCAACGACAAGGAGAACCTACTCGAAGAAGAAAAAGGTAGATGGGATGAGCTAATGTATATGTTCAGTCCTAAGAATACAGGGGTCATATGTTATAGTACGAACCATTTTATGTGTGTAGGGTACAAAGATCCCACTACATAGAATTATTTATAGCTACTACATTCATTTATTTTTTTATAAATGGTCACAAAAACTAAACTCTCTTCAAAAGTGCTACTCCTGAATCTCATTCACTGTTCTTCATATCATAAATGTAAAAATTTCATCAAAATACCTAAAACCCTAGCCTCAAAAATTTCCACACCGCTCAATGCCACCTACACTACCACTATACATCACTATAAATGCCACCACAACATTGGATAACCACTAGAGAGAATTACTGTTGTCTCAGGGTCAAATATTTTTACACATACGTGATCATTATTATTTTTATTTTATTATTATTATTCTATTTCTTATATTTTTTAGGGAACTCCTACCATCGATAATAAGGTGATGAGTTGCGGATTAGCATGATGGTGGTTTATGTAATTTCCATATTTCTTCCTTAAATTTCATAATGATTTATTTATGTTTATGGATAAAAGGTGATATGTATGGGTGTGGAAAGTTTCCACCAATATTTAACTCAAACTCACTTATATAAAATTTTTAAATACTTTTTCTTTGTTATATTGGACATGAGATCTTAAAGTGATAACATTGAGATGTGGAGTGGATGAAATGACATATGTTGGAGACTGGTCTCAGAAGGTATCAGACACTTGATTGAGGTGTGACATAAACAATGATTATAAAAGGAGGTGGGAGTTAGTTTTTATAAAATAACTCACCACTTCAAACCAAGAAAATAAAATAAAATTCATTTGATAATGAGGTTTAAAAATTAAAATATTTAAAAAGATTTAAAAAAATGATAAGAATAATAATAATAATTAAACCCATAAACCAAACCATAATGTCCAAGTGATTTCCTCATAATTATTAAAATATTTTTATTACATGGTAATTTAAAAATTCATTTATTTTTGTTATTTTCGAAAATAAAAAAAATCATTTTTTGAGAAAATATTAAAAAATATAAAAACAAGTATCTATTATGTGAATTAAAAAATATTGAGTATACAATTTTAAACCTCCTCAATTGATATGACCCTGGTTAGCCATTATTATACACTAGAAAACAATTTAAAATTCAAATTTTCTATAGTTCATGACATTTTTTTTCATAGATTATGATATTAAACAATCATAAAAGAAGAATTAATAGGAAAAAGTTATTAAAAATGATGCACTAATTCACTACCTCCACCTCTTAGTAATGAAACCCAATATGGGATCTATAATTTCTATCATTTCTAATTTAGGTTTCATCTATATTTTTCAATAAATTTTAAAATAAAATCATATAGAAACTCATTTATTTTAATATACAAGGGTTTTTTCATACTGATTTGATGAATTTAAGTGGATGTATGAACAAAATGATTCCACAATATCAATCAAAAGTAATTTAGGTGAGGGATGAAATTATAATATGATTTTCAGCAACAACACAGGATTTTTAAAAACATATTCATCTATAAAAAATATTGTGCTTCATATCTCACTCCACATAGAGTACAAAACCTAAACCACCATGATGGTTTTTAATAATATAGATATTAACCATTATAAATATGCTTTTAAATTAGTCGGTGTAAATGATTTTAATCAGAGTATAAAAATAGACTTTTTTAATACTGAATCAAATAGTGTATCTATGTAGCTAATAAAATAAATTTATTTATAAAACATATTTCTTTAAACTATTATTTTTCATATATTATAATTATTTTAATATAAATAATTTTATGTGAATAATGAATAAACAAAAATGACTATTTATAATAAAATGGGGTTTTACCATACATTATAAATTTATATAAAAGCTAAATTGCTGAATGATTGAATATTAATTTGAATATATTAAATAATTTTTTATCTTATCATGAAAATATAATTGTAATATTAATTTTGTATTTTTTAAAATGAATTGTTTATTGGTGAATTGTGAAAGAACATATTTCCATAAGAACATAGCTTTCCCACATTACAAGTATATATGAATAACATCTACATTTTTAAAAATATTTAACAGGAAATATATTTACTTTATCATTGATTTTATTTTATTTTCAAATATATTTTCGACATTTATGAAATTAGGTAATATATTTGAAGAATTTTTTATATATTATTCAATTAATATATTATTATTTTATTTGTATTACATATTGAAAAAAATATAATAAAATTTTTTAATATGGGGGAATATAATCTCCATATTATATAATCAATAAATTTTAATTTTATGTAACAATATATATGTTACCTTGGAAAAAATACTTGTCAATGTTATAGAAAATCAAAATTTCAGAAGTGTTAGCCAATGTAGTAAAAATAAAAATATGATAAAACAAGTTTTTTGATTGACTGGTTATGGTTTATATTTACCAAAAATATATATAATATATTTTCCCAATTTTTGAGCCATATGGCATGATTAAAATGGTTTTTCATTATATAAAGTTAATATAATTACAAAAATGCCATTATGTCTACTTAAAAAAGGGGTCTCTTACCACCAATTCAAGAAAACTCATTGAATTTGGTTTCCTCCTAAAATTATAACTATTTTATTTAAGTTATAATATTATTCCTTATCCTTCAATGGCCCGAAGGCCTTTATTTTTCTATTGATTTTTTTAATCCAAATTTCAAGGGGTGATATGGAACCCTTACAAGTCTCATAGGCGTAAATATTACATGGCCCATATGACTTAGAGGAATTCATTGCCCATAGGATTTAAACATTACATACATCCCAAAATAACTACATGGAACTGCTCCTACCTATCATATTCATCATGAAATCAGATATCCAAATTCGCATGGATATTCCTCTAGGGTTTCCTATGCTTTCACAGTCTTGTCCCGATGGTAGGTGCAATACCCACTAATTCTTGCAATCTATTTAGATTAGAATGGTGAATGCTCCTTGCTCATCCTTCTTCTAGAGCTTGATCCTTGTAGGATGTATGGTTTTCATTAATATAATTTTAACAAGTAATGTTATTTTTGTATGAAATAATTATTTACCACATATTTTATTATCTATTATGAAAAGTAAAATCACTAGTCAAGAACTCTTTAGAAAACTACCTTCACAAATCTATAAAATTCATTTTTCAGAACTGCCACTCCCTATAGATGGTAAAGTTAAAATTAAGGAATAAATGTGATGTATATAATATAAATATGATTATTCATACAAAATTTATGATACCCCTTATTTATTTCTCATTCATTGAGAAATATATCCATTAACTATGTGTTGTGAAAACCACCTCCCCCATGAATAAACAAATATACCATTACATACTGTTTTGTTAATATTTATTTAAATAAAATAAATATTAATGCAATTATTCAAAATATGTAATTAATATAATGAATACTATTTAATAATTATATTATTGAAAGAAAAATCACCATCGTAATCATAATTGTCCATTAAATATGGGTTTTGAATGTTTGCATCAGTCTAACTAATTCCATAAAAAATGATATAAAATAACTTCACAGATAATAATAATATCTAAATTAAAAATAATATATGATATTAATAATTATATAATCAATTTATTTAAGATATTAGTGTAAAATTAAATATTATAATAATTAACTATGATACAAATTTCCATTCGTCAAATATCATTTAAATAATCTCATCTTTGATTTCATCTATAAGGATCATAATGAAAAAAATGGAATAAAATTTTCACATTACAAATAATTATAAGTGATGAATTCTAGTTCATTTTTTGATCTATGAGTGATGATTCATTGGAGAGTAATGAATAATAACAACATGACTATGAAACAAGTTCCAAAAGATCAATATCTCTCTCACAGAATATTGAAATTAGATATTAAATAACTAATATTAATATCAATAAATATAATAAATTATTATTATAGAATTTTATAGATTTTAATTATGTTACTAAATATGTAATTATTATTTTTATCTTCATGATACATGACGCCAAATAACATATGTTAAAATAAATAGTATAGGTAAGGGTTTATTATCTGAAAATTTTCCCACATGAGGAATATTTATTATTATAAATTATGTTTTATTTATAATAGTGCATCTATGAAATCTTTATTGTTTTTTTAATTATTCTAACACTATTCATGTTATTAAATCTTAATATTAAATCATATCATTCACAGGGTTTTATTTTAAAAATAGTAATTTAAGAAATGGTTTGGTAACTCAAATATATAACATTGAGTTATACAAATTACTTTGCAATCTTTTCCCATATGATAATTAAATTATTTGATTTTGTATTTTAAATGATATCCTATCTTCAATAGTCTCGGAAAATGAGTCTTTAATTAAAATTAATTTCCATGAAGTGTTTTCATTTTCACTTGTTTTTTAAAGAGGAATTTTAAAAAGTGATTCATGCATAAGTATTTAAAATCTATGATAAAAAAGGTTATTTAAAAAAAAATCTTCTTTTATTGGTTTTCCATTTTCATCTATCATAAAAATGATAAATTTTCAATAGTTTTTTCTTTGATTTTCATCATTTATTTTCCTTCAGTTATATGATATTTTCGGGTGATATTCTTTTCAATGTTAACAGGTTTAATTTATATTTTTATACTATTTTTAAATGTTATGAAAACCACTCTTAAGTCCATGGGTTCCTCATTAAAATTATATTAATTTTAACTAATTATTTTTAATTTAATTTTATTTCAATGGGTTATTTATGATGTGATAAGTGATTTCATTAATTATAACTTAAAAGTATATATGATGATGGTTGTGATCATTTATCTCCCTCTGATGTATTAGTCAACATTTTAATCCACTTGAGATATGTAAATGTATGAATAATATAGTTGTTCATAAGAGTGGGAGAAAGTGTGTGACTCATGAAGGTGATTTATATGTGGGTATAATTATTTGTCCTCACACGCATGGTTACAAGTGTTTGACTCATGATTGTAATGATTCATATTATAATGTGTTTGTTATAGTTGATAGATATTATGCATTATAATATTATACAATCTAGATTCTTGTTTTATATTAAATTGTTCTAAGGAATTTTTTGGATATTTAGTGTTAAAATTGGTCTCTTATAGATTTATGTAATTATGAAATAAACATTGAAGATGAGTTTTGTTTTTTTATTATCAATCATGATGATATGATATTTATATTAGGACCGTCTATTATTATTATTCTTTTGAACTCATCCTTGATTAATTATTTATTCTTCCTTTTTTTTAGTTTTTTAACTCACTAATTTATTTTGTTTTCATTACTAAGGTTATATGGATGATGTTTACTAATTTAATGTTTATAATACTATCTAGAATTCCTCACTTATAATGAAATGTTCATGATTATTATAAAATAACATGTTTGTATCAAATCCTATAAGAAACTAAATCTATAGTGCTCTGTATTGTGAGACCATTTGTGAGATGGAATGCTTATTCATGTAAAATAACAATATATATATATGTTTGTGTGTGTTTTTATTTACCTTGGATATTTATATTTTATAATAGAGGAGTGTTTATTTTTTTGGTTTTTTTAATATCACATTACTGAAATCCGTAGGGGTAAGGATATAAGATAATTCTATGTATATGAAAATATTCCACGGTTTTTATAGTGTTGATATTGTTTCATTCTATTGGGACTAACAAACATTTAGATAAAATAGGTGGATTAAGGCTCTAATTTAATGTGCGTAGTAGACATATCCTTGAAAATGGTGTTTATGTGTAATAACTAAATCATCACCTGGTATCGGAAAAAGTTTCATAACTGCCCACCTGGTTTGACACTTTAGGGGGATATTATTTGGGTAATTAAAATTCCTTTTTTAAATGATTGTCATTTATTTTATTGTGATTTTATTTAGAGAATATAATACAAAATTACAATGGATAAATAAAATTAAATCCTTGAGATATATATGTTAGTTTTTTACATCACTTATTAATATTTCCATCTAAGATAATTTATTTCCCTAATTTATTTTTTTAATTTATCACCTTTTTTATTTAAAAATTTATTAATGAAATGAAATCAATACCAAAACCCATTTATATTTAACTATCTATGAAAAAACTTGGTGGCATAATGATCATGTCTATGTTTTGTAAATCTTCTCCAATTTTGAATTTTCATAGGATATATCATATAGATCTAATTTCAAATCATTTAGTAGAATTTTTCATAATAGTGGGTATGTATTGAATTTCCCTACATAAATAATATATTAATTTTCAATTAATTTAGATCCTATTTAATATTAAAAATCCATATATTATCATGTATAAAAAAGAACCTTGAACCCACTGAGAAACAAATCTATAATTATGATCTTGATAAATATAAATGAGTTATTTTTAGATCAAATGATTATAGAATATGTCCATATTGATTTAATTATGGTTATATGGGGATATACTGAGTTTTTTTTGGATGAACTAGCTTGTATCATACAAGAGTATGAAATTTTGTTTTCTTTTGAACTTCTTCCTAGATACATGACTATCAGAAAGGGTCCATATAGAATTCCCAACATTGAATTAGAAAAACTGAAAAATATCATTGTGAGAATAAATATAACAGATTCATATGTTGTAGTGTTTAACATTGGACTGCATTAGTTATCTTTTTCAAAAAGGGTGCATTAATGCCTCTTTTCATTGACTATGATTAGAATAATAAAATCATGATAAAAACCAATTATAATCCACCTTATATCAATTATATTTTTGATCAACTTTGAGTTGATCAATAATTTTCAAAGATTATTATTCAATATAGATATCCATAATTAAGGTTTAAAAGGGAGGATATTTAGAAAATACATTTTATATAAGATATAAACACTGTGAATCTATAGTTATTCCATTTGGACTTATAAATGATCCTATCATCTTTATGGATTTGATTAATAGAGTACATAAATTTTACCTTGAAACATTAGTTGCATTATTTATAGGAAACATTATCATAGATTCTATGTGAAAGGAGGAAAAATTAAAATAGTTTTAGAATATTTATAAAACCATAAGAAAAATAAAACCACCTTCCATATTGAGAATGTTTTAATTCTTCATGGACAATGAATATTTAATTGGACATGTAATCAACATCAACTAAATATATGTATATAATTAAGAGATATAGGATATCATGAAATGTACTAGAATGACCATAGTAACTGAGATCCAACATTTTCTTAGGTTAGATGGATACAATAGATACATCATGTGTAATTTTTCTCATTTATCAAGTCAACAAACCCTGTAAACATAGAAGTGAGTGAAGTGGGTTTGGAAAGTGGAATGTGAATTTGGAATTGAGAAGCTAAAAAATAGATGTATCACTAAACCCATTATTTCATTACCATGTAATGGAGATAAGATTATAATATATATATATATATATATATATATTTGAAAAAAGGAAATAAGTTGAATAACCAAGAGGAATTATAATGAAATTTATTATTCCTCTCAAAAATTAAAGAATCATGGGAAAATTAACATACACAAAATTCAGAGTTGGAAGATTTAATAATTTCATTAATGATTTAGATACAATATTCATATGGTTAAAGGTGTGATATATAAAAAAACTATAATATTTTATATTATATATTCACAATTAAGGAGTTAAAAATGATCCAAATAATATGGTTAGAGTTGATAATTGAGTTTGACATCTTAGTACATTACCACCCAAGAAAGGAAAACAGTGTGGTTGATACTATATGATGTAATTATGATGATAATTTATCCCTGATTAGGACTGAAAAAGACTCAATACTCATAAATATTTAGAGGGTGAATCATAAATTTATAATGTTGGGGATAAATCCTTTAATTTTTGAATGATTAATCAACCTTCTATTCAGGTGAGAATCAATGAAACCTAGAAAAATAATTCCCATCTATAAAAAAGTAAGTGAGTCTTTCAGAGATCAACATTGATAATGATGGATTTATATAGTTTGAAACATAGAAACATATTTCATCAAAACCATAACTATAGAATGAAATTTTTGTGGATCACAATAGACCATCCTTCTTTATTTTATCCAAGAATCTTGAAGATGAATTGAGATCAAAAGATAACCATATAGTGGTATAAGATGGAGTGGGAGATCCAAAAACACATAACATGATTCATTGAATTATTGAATATTGAGGGTAAATGAAATATGTATAAAACTATTTTAAAACCATTAGCCATAAAATTATGGAAATGATAAAAAAATTCCATGGATCCAATTGTAGAAATTTACAAAATGTTGGAGGTCCATAATTCAATTCATGATTTATTTAAAAAAAATTATAAGACAACGTGAATTTTTCACATCATGGTGGATTAATATGTCGAACAATTCACAAAGAATTATCTTAGGGTTTTTTTGGTATAGTATGGGGGAACCACTCACCATTGTATCTAACTATGACTTAATGTTTACCTTGTGGTTTTAGAGAGGTATTCAGTGAGCATTGAAAATAGAGTTGAGATTCAAATGAACTTATCATCCGTAGAAAGTTGAAAAAGTTTATTAGACCATTAAATATCTGGAGGAAATGGTATGATCTTGTTCGTTTGATTTCAAGGGATTTTGGGATCCACACTTCCCCTTTTTAGAATTATCAAATAATAACAATTTCTATTTTATCATTGAAATGAAACAATATATTGCTTTATATAGGAATATGTTATGACCTACTATTTCAAAGATGGGATAAATTGTTATTTTTTAAATTTTAATACCTTTAATGTTGCTAATAAATTTATCTAATCAAGATATGGAGGTTATGGGAGCAAATGGGGCTTGTTCGGAGCCTGAAGCTCCGAAATGGGAAAAAAAGACTAGGCTGTACAATTTGTTTGTGACAGTGTGACCCAGTGTACAAAACCCTATAGCCAGTTGTAGATATGAGAAGAATCCATTTTTAATGGGTTACATATTTTTAGTTATAATGTTCACTTAATTGTGTGGGGTTCCCCTTCTCTAGAAATAGTCATGCACAGTTGGTGCACGATTTGGAAACCTTGTGGATAAACTGCAAGCTTTGATATTTTGGGGTGAATTTTTCTTTTCCCCTCTTCTATGTTATAATATTTTTTATGTCTTACCTTCCCCCTCTAGGGGTTGAAATAATATATATGACTCCTTTGAGCTCAAATTATCCCAATGTTAAGAATTGATCTAACAACCACCTCTAGTGTCTGTTCTTCGATCTTTCGGATGAATTGGATCTATCTTGTAAGATCCCATAGACTCTTAGGTCATATCAGAGTTAATCTTTCATTACATTACATTATTTAGGTGTATGATGATATTACATATTTTTTTTGATTTTTTTATAGATCACTTTAATACTACTCTAAATATAAAGCTAATACTGAGCAAGGAGTTGTCTACAACCTTGAGGTAGGTTTCCCCATCATTTTACCACTGATTGTTTTAATATCATAGCTACACCATTGTGCCACATGCCATATTTTTCTAATTATCCCAATTATATTGATTTCTTAACTTATATTTGACCCATTTATGAGGATACATGTTTATTGATCCTAGTTTAGTGTTTAAGAGGTTTTAGATTCTCTTTATGGTCTCCCCAAGGGTGTTCTAAGTAGAATGGGCTGTTTTTGTCAATAGGTTTAAATTGTTTTGAACACAATTTATCTTACATATTAGATTCAAAAGATCATTTTCATATAATGGGAATGCTTGGTTGAACTGTGGGTTCCTTTATTTGTATGACCAACCTACAGTTGGAATATCCTTTATAGACCGTTCCTATAATGACCAAGTAACCTTTTAGATGGATCCATGAGTGTCACTAATTGAATTGTATGGAGTAGATTTTAAATGAAACTTCCAATGTATCATGGTTTTTAAATGATACCTAAAGAACCTCTTAGGTGTTTGGTCATCTTTTAGTTGGAATTTCCACATAGGTATATGCCATGTTTCCCATGACACCACCCCTTTAACACTTGAGCATTAGAAATGGGATTCCCATGTGTTAATGAATTAAAGATAATTGATATTGTGTGATTGAATATGAAAGATGATATTACCTTATTTAAATAAATGAATCAATAGGTTTAAAAATAAATACACTATTTGATGATAAGACCCCACATTTTATGATTCTTTTCAAAATGAATATTTTGAATAGTAATGATTTGAATGGATCTAGACATGACTAAAGTGGTATATGGTAGGTAATGCCTAATTTATTAAATTATGGACAAGATTATGCCTCCATTATGTACATGGGATATATGAAATTGTTGGACGAGAAGAAATTATCCATGCTAGTAATTATTTTATTGCACCTTTATAAGGGTTGTGATCCAATGTTAGGGGATTATTTATCATGGAGATATAATGATTACACACATCGAGTGTTGATCACAGAGTATTTAATGAGTGATACTGTATGGTTGTTGGGATTTATGCAACACATTCCATGACTAAAGTGTTTCCAGGGAAGCTCACTCAACATCTTATGAGTTTTGGCATGAATTCTCTCCCTCTTCTTGGGATGTAGGGCATGTATTTTGTTTCATGAGGTTATAGGCTCGTTAGACAGGTAATGGATGTCTATATTTTTCCTTATCCCAGCAAACACAAGTATTATTGGGATTTTTCTAGTTATGTCTGCATGAAAAAATTTCATATAGGTGGATTAAATTCACAATTATACTATAAATATTAATAAAATATAAATATAGTAACTGTTCAGACTTCTATTCCATCCATGAGATGATGCTAGTAGACCATCTAGGTGTCCTATATGAACCTGAGTGGGCTGGTTATTTATTTTATAATTGTTTTACTATTATGATTATACCTACACAATGTTTACTTATAATCACTAACCAGATTACACATACACAATATTAGTGGTGGCATACTATGATTTTAATGTCACAGCCGACATAGTTAGACTTGGGTACTTGAGAAGTCTATCCTTCTATATGTTTTGAAAAGGGGAAATGTCATACTCTATTGTGGTGTTTTGATTATATAATTGATCATAGGAGAAGAGGAGCATGAATATGTTAGTTATACTTTGCGAAATTCTGTTATTTTTTTCTATTATTTTAATTTATGGAATGGTTGTATCATTTAGATTATTTTTGTATCATCATGCCATCCAACATGTATTAAAAACTTACATAGAGGATTTTGATATTTTTATTAGTTGACCAACTCTATTTATGATTCCCCCATTTATTGATTTTGTTTTTCTATATTGTTCTTATGCTATTGTTTATTATGGTTTTTATCCTTTGTACTACTATGAAATAAGGGTATATTCTACTCATCATAACACATTTACACCCTCATTGATAGTAGGTAGACTCTGGAATACATGGAGGCTTTCTTGAGGACATGTGACCCACCTGCTCAGGGAATGAGTTAAGCGGATCCCAGGTCAGGAAGTTAGAAATTGGTATCATAGGAGTTCATCTACATACATAATATTAGGGGAAAATATATTTCTGGTTGGGAATGATTAGAACCTAGTCATAAGTCGTTCTTGGCTATTGCAAACCCATTTTTTTGGGGAAAGTCTCAGTTTACTAAAATATAGTTATTTTTCTATGTTTTTCTATTACCTTGGACATCATTCCACCATTGGATAAATAAGATGTTTTGTTATAGTTATTATTATAGTTCTCATTGAGGGTTTATTTAATCATTATCCCAATGATATATGTGTAATAAATATTGTTAAATAAATCATTATTAGGGACACTAAAATATTATTCCATTCATTTTTCCTAGTTAATTTTATTTTTAGAAGCATTTTCTTATTGCATGTTATTAGTCACATGATTATATTTTATTATGATTAAAATTATTTTAGGGATTGTAAAACATAATCGATAATTAATGTTTATTCCTTATCCCAATAGTGTTTTCTTGAATAGGTTAATGTAGATACCTTACGTAATCAATTATGGAAATCTGAGATATGGGACCATTTTCACATGAGATGGAATGTGTTATGGTGTTGTTAATGTGGATTCCATGTTTTGATGAATAATGAGTATATGTCCATATTGATAAAAAGTTGGTAGAAAATTTTATTGAACCATTATATGTTATTTAAATTCTTAAACCATCACAAATTCAAAATGAAGATGATTCCCAAATTCAAAATAGTAAACATATATAGATATAAATATATATCTAATATGGATAATTATACCTTAACTCAACCCTAGTTGTTTGTAGTCAGTATCTCATGTGTTCATATGGCCTGTGATTTAATGTTCTACTATATAGACCTATCATTTGAGCACTGATATATGCATGATCATATCAATAGGAACGATTTTTTACTTTCCCTAGTTACATATCTGAAACTGTTATACTTATTTTAATCACTTTTGAGGTGACCATTTGGAATTTTAGAATTATTACGCCATGATGTCGTCTAGTTGCATGCCCTAATGTTTGTGACTACCATTTACCTGAGGTTGGGGGATGAGAGCCATAAATGATTCTTTTTATAGTTCCACTCATGAAACATCTTCTCACACATTAAATGGAAATTGATGTCCAATTTTGAGGGGTTTTCCTAAATATGCTTCAGAATATAAAAGTTATTGTTCGACATGTCCCATGTATGGAAGAGTTGACTGATGAAGGACAATAGTTACATCCTCCAACATTTTCTGAGGATGGAATAAAACATTCTACAGATTCTAGGATCAATGAAATCCAAACTATATACAATAATCTTGATACACCTCCAGAGTGAAGGGTCAAGCTAACAGCTAATATACTAGGAGATTCAGCCATGCCATGGTGGTTCGTAATCACCCTGGAGGACCATCATCATGAAATGGTCTAGGATGATTTCTGGATAATATTATATATTTACTTCATTCCCTATACTCTAAGGGATTACATAGAAAGATAATTGAAGGACCAAAAATATTGGAGTGTTTCATTTATTGAAAAATCTTCTCTTTTCATGTAAAAATAATGATTTTCTCGGTCAGCAGAAGGGAATGTAGGATCATGAAAGGTGGGTATCTATAATACCACTGATTGAACAGGCTGTGGTTGTGGTTGTGTAATAGGGTAATTTCATGCATTCTTGCCTATTCCACTAAATCAGAGCACCAAGCCCTCTATAGTTATAGCTACTATTCTAGTTTCCTCCACTTTAGTGTATTCTTTAACTGACACAGGCATGTGTCACTCGTTTATATCTTTGACTATAATAGTAATTTTGGGCATCGATATTAAACACTCTCATTTTATTATGACGATAGATACATTTCTAGGTCTCCGTTTGAAAGGCATTCTTTGTTTTAGGAAATGTCCCCTCGAGATTGGTGGTTACCATTTCATATGGAATATTTACATCCTGGACGTGATGTGATTTTATGTAATCATCGAGATGGAAAGGATAGGTCCCATTGTCTCCATTATTTATTTTATCATTTTATGGTGACATTTACATTATTAGATGGATATATTCATGGGAAAAAGAGTGAATAAGATTTCAGTGTGATAGAGAAGGACCTGAGAAATATAGGGTAGGTATTGTGACATCATAGATCTCATATATTTTTCTTGATTTCTAGTGGTTACAACCCACATTCTTTCCCCATATAGTATTTAGTTTTAGCGATGTATTTCCCGATGACTTCATTGGTATACCTATTGTTTGAGAGTTAGAGTTTATTATTTATCTTGTGCCAATATTAGCACCAGTGACCATTTCTCTTTATAGGAAGGAAAATAAGGTTCTTTTTTAGCACAAAATGTAGTTGGAGAATATGGTGACTAAATGCATTTTACACCCCGTAACATCTCCATTAGGCTCGTCGGTTATTTTGATAAGAAGTAAGATGATACCATTAGGCTCTATGTGTATCATAATAAATTGTAACAAATCAAAATAATAAATTGGTATCCACTTCCAAGAATAGACAACCTCTTTGGTCAGCTAAAAAAAGAGATAGTTTTTTAAATGATATTTTTTTTCCCAATTGTTACCACATAAATGAATTTTCCTCAAATATACCAAATACTACCTTCATGACAAGTTATGGTCCTTACAAGAACATGGTATTATAGTTTAGAACCACGAACACACCTACAATCTTAATCAATCTTATGAATAAAATTTTCCATTCGTTTTTGGATTCATTCATTTTAGTCATTATTGATTATATATTAGTGTGTTCACCTTAGACACACCACCATGAAACCTATATTGAAATCCTACTAAATATATTTAGAGTGCACCTGATATATTCTATGTTTAATAAATGCCACTTTATGATTAAAAAAATTACAATTATTGGTTCACATTATATTAGAATCAGGGGTTCGCGTAGAACCATAGAAGGCAAGAGCCATTGTAGAGACCCATAATTGACGTACATGGCCATAAAATTACTTTTGTGGAATACTTAGTAGATAACAAAAAACAGACACACAAGGACTGTAATAGTTTAGTGTCTTTGGAAAATCGGAACATAATCTTCTAATCGTGGTTAAAGATCTTCAACATCTCCCATAAAGATCTTCCCCTTTTGTTTTCTTACCTAAAAACTTTATTTATATCCTGGGGAAAAGAAAACATATAAAGGGTGATCTCAAATGCTCAGTAAGGGTAAGCATAGTGAAAATAAAACAAACCATATACATTTTAACTTCAAAACATTAACATAAAGTTTAAACGTCAAAATCTTGAGTTGTGAAATAAATCTTGGAAGTACGTAAGGAATAGATCATACAATAACAAAAATCATTATAAAATAGAATGGGTATAAAACATTTAATTGTGTAAAACCATTAAGCACATGATATGATTTTTATAGTAGACAAGGCATTGCTGCCAAGACCATCTTAGTGGACAAAGTCCCTTTCTGAATCGAGTTCACTCCTCATTCCAGTCCTGTAACACTGAACCAGATTAACTTACCATTCCAGCCATGTATATCTCAAGATATATAAATACTTACCCAATTCATTAGAGAGAGATATAGGACCCACTCAATCTCATAATGAAATCATTTTTATTTGTGCCACAACATAAACATAAATCCTTCATCATAACCCAAATAATAAAATGGGTTTCATAAACATCATCCCATCATAACATAATCCATATAAAACAAATGGATATCATTTCATCATAATAAAAGTGAAACCATGTAAATCATAGAGACATTATAATTGAAACATACACATATGAAATAATGTCATCTTAGATGGAAAATGGTTTTGATAAAACACTTGAAATGAATTCTTGAAGAAAATATCTTTTCTTATTCGAAATCATTTTCTTTTCACAAATTGCCATGAAATTTTAAAAGAAAATTATTGTGTTGAAAATATTCATGAAATATTATAGAGTAAGATTCCTGAAAATAAGGCATTATAAAATAGTAAAAATCCATTCATGCCGTATAAGTTAAAAAAACATTCTTCTCGTACTTTTTCTGGAAAAGTAAAAAAAGTACCTCATATGGTAAAAAAAATAATGATTCTTTAAATACAATTTAGTAAAACTAAAAAATGGGTAAAAAGGAATTTAAAAATACATAAAACCATCTTTATAAAACAGGGTCATGACTGAAAAATATAACCCCAGTAAATACTTACGAATAAACAATCTCAGATAAAAATGAGATTGAAAAAGTTATCCCTTACCTTATGTCCAATTTCTTCTGTATGTGTCCTAGAATCCTGTATAATGATTTAAATTATGTCATTGACTTATTACATAATCATATTTATTGTTATTATATCATATATGGTTCACTTATGACTTTATATTACCTGTTCTTTTGTCAATTCCATGTTAAAGCAGCGTTTTGGGTAAAATCGTTTCATTTATCGTCTGTGTTTTGATTCGTAATTATTAATATGATTACTTAGACAATGATTACTTACTTCCATAATACAAAACATGATTTATATATATATATATATTCAGAACAGAAATATATATAATAGATCGATAAATGGAAATAAATACACCGTTCATGGAGACGGTAGGTCGTACTTACGCATGAACGCTGTTTTTCGTTTCCTTATTGAATTGAATGGAATTAAGTAGATGATATATATATATAAAAATAAATATATTAGCATTATTATGTCATATATATCAATATTATGCATTATATATACTTTATAATTATTCTTTAATGGTTAATATGGAGAATGAATCTCATCGCGTCGTGGAGACGGTAATCCGTACGTACGCACGAGCGATGATATCGTTCTCATAATTATTGAAATGCAATTGGAGTGGATGATATAATATCTCAGAATCATTATGATGTTATAATAACCATATATAGTTATTCTTTACACCATTATACGCATCCATGTAATGTGGTGGTGGAAAAACTGATTACACCACGGTGTGGAGACGGTATTCCGTACATACGCACGTGTGATGATTTCATTTTCCGTAGGATGGATAGAAGCTGAAATTGGGTTGTTTCATATTTATAATAACATATCGATATATAATTAATACTGATGTTATTACTTTATAATGAAAATACTAGAGAAGAGGAAGTAGAAGAAGAAAGAAACTTGAAAGTGTCGGTAAAAGAGATTACCTCTTCCTCGACGCACCTTCTATAAACTTCTTCTTAGGGCACTTGAGTTGGTCTTTTGAGAATACCACAACCTCTATGATATAACTAGAGATGTTGATAAGAGTAATTTTCAGGGGTTGTCCAAGCTTCAAGGCTCAAAAGTCTATTAAGAGAAGAGGGAAGGAGAGCCCTTTTTATAAGGGAGGAGAGGGGCACCTTTGAAAAAACTTAAAATATTATTTTATAATAAAGTCATATTCGGTTTATAATAGCTCCAAATTGATATATTTAAAATCTAAATTGGGTATGGGTCGAAATCCTCTCACCCAATCGGTTTTAGACACGTTTAGTTTACTATTTTAACCTTATCATTTAGATTTAACTCTAAGTTAAATAATTTAACTTTTACCGTGTCTTCTTGTTTTCACACACTATATGGTTAATAAAATTACTATAATAAGCCAAACGAACCACAAGTGGTTCATTATTAATATATATAACCATATCTAAGTCATTTTTCCTAACCATATATTTTTTGGAATATAATAACAATTAATAATATAATATTTGTTTTAAAAACTATTTTATGTCAATTTTGACACTATATGGCAATTGATTTTTTTTGAAAATCATAACAACATTATTAGTTCAAAAAAAGTTAATTTAATCCATAATATCATTTCATATTAATTTAGAAAATTTGTGGAATTCATAAAAAGTTTCAAATTAAATTTATTTGGGTATTTATAACATCAATTATGTTAGTATTTCATTAATAAGATAATCACTACATCATCATTGTGTCATAAATAAATTAAAATATTTAATGTCTAAAAAATATATATAAAATTCCATTATGTATGAAATCTTTTTATATTTCTAATTAATATTTATAGTCGAATTTATCTTATGTATAACCCGATATTAAAAATGTTTTAGTTATTAAACTTTGATTTTAACTATTTTATCTCTCATTTAAATAAAATAATAATAACTGTCCTAATCTAATACAAGTAGACCTAAAGGGTAATATTTTATTCCAAAGGTTGTTTTTGGTCGAATTACACTTATCCAATAGAAATAGGACATTTGTTAGGGTAATAATAATATCATTTTTACCCTTAATTAACCTATTTACTTATAACTGTGGAAAATAAAAGTAAAATATTACTATTCAACAAAAATTATTTTTTTCTTATTGAACCACATTTTTACTCCTTGATAATTAACCGTGTCTCTTGGATTTTCTAAATTACACTCACAGAAGTGGTAAAAATAAGTTTTATGTAAATTTTCAAATTCTCCTAGGAGGTGGTAAAAGAGGGTGAAAAGTTCAATAAATTTTTTATATATCTAAAATTATTTTAAAATGACTAAAATGAATTACATTGAACATATATTGGTATTATGTATCAATTTTTACCTATAATAAATTAAAATAAAATAAATAATATTTTAAATAAAAAGTTGGTTTTTAAATAGTAACCCATTGTTTTCACTATTCATAAAAAATTGAATGTTTTCAGAAAAATACCAAAAATTCAACATAGGATAATTTCGATATTCTGAATCCAAAAATGAAGTCTATTTTGAATGATTAAATTTATAAAATTTTAAAAAGTGGGTATTACTATTCATAACGACTAGTATATATAATATTTTAATAACATATCATTGTTTAGTGAAACTCGGTATTGCGTACAAGACACTATCGTGGAAGGTCGTGATTGCGTGTAAAGAAAGCCAAGTCAGGGTTGCCTGTAGTGCAAGATTCCTTTGTTTTTTTTATAATATTATCCAACTATATTTCATTTATACATTGAATATATATATATACACTCAATGTTGTGAACTTGAAATTTTGTGTAACACGATCCAAGAATAGGGTTGCGTATACTTCAAGCTAATATGGTGTTGTGTATAACACAAGATAATCTTGGTGTAGCATAAAACACAAGACATCAAATTAATTAAAAAGAATACTGCTCATAAAATCTCGGGGTGTTACATTCTACCCCCCTAATATTGAATTTCTCCCTTGAAATTTATCGGGGTTATAAATCCTTTACTAATTGAAAGTTTATTTCATAGAAACCCACATTGTAAAAAGTAATACTACAACTTAATTTTAAAAAGTGAAGTATAAAACATTTCGATTACCCAAATTAACTCATCACTGGGTTTTCACATAGCAGAACATAGGTGAAAATATGGATATGTAAGAGAAATATAAAAGTCAAGTGGTAGAGAACATGGCTATGAAAAATCCAACAATCACAAAGCCATAAATTTGTGATTATTTAAGTTACCTTCTGATTCATCAGATATAAGGACACTAGGACAACATTTTTGGATTTCAAGATCATTTCACTAAAGTTGAAGAATTGTTGAATTAAATGAAATATTTACTTGATTTTGGTACAATCTTACCATTGTTCATGCCTTGACCAATTTCCACTTCATTTATTAATGAAATTAAGTTGAATTTTCCATTCGTGAAGCATTAGCAGATAATGCGATAGAAGGATAGGTCATTCCATCTCTCTCAAACGAAGGGTTAGAAAAATTTATTAAATATACATAATTCCAACTATAGTGAGAGTAATAGTATATGGTTCCTAAAATGGACTTATACTTCATCTATCATACCACATACTAATTTCTACAAACAGGGACTTCCTGTAGGCTAGTGGTAGGTGATAAAGGCCTGTCACACATTGGTTGTGGGTTTGATTCCCAAAACATTTTTCGACGGGATGGGTTGTCGCCCATCCTGCAGGTTGTCCTTTTTCTAAAACTACATTATTATAACATTCCATAAATAATATAGAAAAAAGTTCTAGCCTTAAACAATACTGACCTATGTCCAATATAATCCTCTCCAATCATTAGGTTTATCCAAAATACATCTGTCCAATCTCATTGTATAAAGAAAATGATTACTAGAAATGTCATCTACCGAGCATGTGAATACCAACATTTATCCCCCATATATAATATGATATAACCTGTTGGTCACATTCCAAAAATTTGAATACCTTTATCATGTATTCTCTTGAAAAATGAATACCTATTGAACCTTAGTGAAAACATGAATGTTGTCAAAAGTTAACTCTTTCCACATAACAAAATCGCAAAACTCGGTATACTCAAACCATGATATCACTTTGTACTTATAACAGTTATGATATCATTAATACTATCAATCATCTCATTATCTTCTAATCCTTTCATTATGCCCATATCATCTTCCTTCCAAAAATATTTGAATAACCTTTCATGGTTTCTGGTACCATTCATCATATACTTCCAAAAACTCATGTAAAGACAACAGTGTAACAATCCTTAGATTTTTCTATATTCCATAGTACCATACACTATTCTTGATAAACATACAATCATTCCACTACCTTCTTAAACCACTGACTGAGGTTCATCATTTATTTCATCTCATATATCATTTGTAGTCTATTCATCATCATCCACATAAATACCACCCATATGACCATGCTAATTCTCTTCATGAGATTTTCCCTTAGGTAATTGGTTTGCATAATGATCTTACATTCCACATTTAAAAAATTTAACCATTGTTGATGTCTTAGCAATACCATTATCCTTGTCCATGGTGTTAACTGAACCTTTTCCTTTTCACTTACTGGATTTGTGTCCTTCTTTTCCACACCCAAATCATCTTCCAGTTCCTTTGAAACATTCTCCTTTATGTCTCTTCCCACATTATTTACATGAGAGAAATTGAACTTTCTTTCCTATATGATCATCATGAAGCTCCATCTTTCTCTTATTAGCTGAGTCGAGAAACTTACCAAAGTTGAGATTATTAATTATATTATGAGATTTCTGATTAGAAATAATAACGATATGTGGAATTCCAGATCCAATTCCATTTGGTTGCTCATGAAGAATATCATTCCATTGTCCATCATATCCTCCATTATCATGAATCTTCCAGTTTCCAGCCATTTTCATAAACCCAAAAAGAATAGTGTAAGAGGAAAAAATCATAATCAAGGGAGATTACCATCAATATCTAACTTCTTAGGTTAAATTCTCAGAACGTTACCATAATTTTAGGACTATAACCTATCCGTATACTTATCCTTAGGGACATCCCTAGACATACCTTAGAAACATCTATAGGGATTTCACTAAAGCATTCACATCCTAGTTTCCAAAGGTTAACTAAACCATTCCTCTGATACCAACTGTAGAGACCCATACTTGACGTACATGGACATTATATTACTTTTTCAGAATACTTAATATATAAAAAAAACAGACACAGAAGGACCGTAATAGTTTAGTGTATTTGTAAACTCGTAACATAATCTTCTAATCGTGGTGAAAGATCTTCAACATCTCCCATAAAGATATTCCCCTTTGGTTTTATTACCTAAAACCTTTCTTTATATCATGTGGATAAGAAAACATATAAAGGGTGAGCTCAAATTCTTAGTAAGGGTAAGAATGGAAAAAATAAAACAAACCATATACATTTGAACTTCAAAACATTAACGTAATGTTTAAACGTCAAAATCATTAGTTGTGAAATAAATATTAGAAGTACGTAAGGCATAAAACATAAAGTAACAACAATCATGATAAAATATCATGGGTATAAATTATTTAATTGTGTAAAACCATTAAGAACATGATATGATTTCTATAGTAGCCAATACATTGCTTCCAAGACCATCTTAGTGGACAAAGTCCCTTTCTAAATCGAGTTCACTCCTCGTTCCAGTCCTGTAACACTGAACAAGATTAAATTACCGTTCCAGCCATGTCTATCTCTGAGATATAAATCATTACCCAATGCATTGGAGGGATATATAGGTCCCACCCATCTCAAAATTAAATCATTCTTACTTGTGCCACAACATAAACATAAATCATTCATCATAACCCAAAGAATAAAATGGGTTTCATAAACATCATCCCATCATAACAGAATCCATATAAAAAAATGGATATCATTTAATCATAAAAAAAGTAAAACCATGTAAATCATAGATACATTATACTTGAAATATACACATATGAAATAATGTCATCTTAGATGGAAAATGGTTTTGATAAAACACTTGAAATGAATTCTTGAGGAAAATATCCTTTCTTATTCAAAATCATTGTCTTTTCACAAAATGCCATTAAATTTTAAAAGAAAAAGATTTTGTGAAAAATAGTCATGAAATATTATATTGTAAGCCTCCTGAAAATAAGGCATTATAAAACCGTAAAAATCCATTCATGCCATATAAGTTAAAAAAACATTCTTCTCGTACTTTTTTCGGAAAAGTCAAAAAAGTACCTTGTATGGTAAACAAAAGAAAGATTCTTTAAATACCATGTAGTAAAAGAAAAAAATGGGTAAAAAGGACTTTAAACATAGATGAAACCATTTTTATAAAATAGGGTCATGAATGATAAATATAACCTTAGTAAATACTTACGAATAAACAATCTCGGATAAAAACGAGATTGGAAAAGTTATCCCTTACCTTATGTCCAATTTCTTCCATATTTGTCCGCAACTCCTATATAATGATTTAAATAATGTCATTGACTTATTACAGAATCATATTCATTGTTATGATATCATATATGGTTCACTTATGACTTTATATTACCCGTTCGTTTGTCAATTCCATGTTAAAGAAGCGTTTTGGGTAAAATCGTTTCATTTATCGTCTGTGTTTTGACTTGTAATTATTAATATGATTACTTAGATCATGAATAACTAATTCCATAATATAAAACATGATTTATATATATATTCAGAATATACATATATATAATAGATCGATAAATGGAATGAAATACACCGTTAATGGAGACGGTAGGTTGTACGTACGCATGAAAACTGTTTTTCGTTTCCTTATTGAATTGAATGGAATTAAGTAGATGACACACACACACACACACATATATATATATAAATCCAGTAGAATTATTATGTCATTTATATAATTATTATTCATTATATATACTTTATAATCATTCTTTAATGGTTAATATGGAGAATGAATCTCATCGCGTCATGGAGACGGTAATCCGTACGTATGCACAAGCGATGATATCATTCCCATAATTATTGAAATGGAATTTGAGTGGATGATATAATATCTCAGAATCATTATGATGTTATAATAACCATATATAGTTATTATTTACACCATTATACCCATCCATGTAAGGTGGTGGTGGAAAAATTGATTACACCACGGCGTGGAGACGGTATTCCGTACATACGCACGCGCGGTGATTTCGTTTTCCGTAAGATGGATAGAAGGTGAAATAGGTTTGTTTCATATTTATAATAAAATATAAGTATATAAGTAATAATTATGATATTAATTTATAATTAAACAAGTAAATCAGAGGAAGTAGAAGAAGAAAGAAACTTGAAAGAGTCGGTAGAAGAGATTACCTCTTCCTCAACACACCTCCTTTAAACATCTTCTTAGGGCACTAGAGTTGGTCTTTTGAGAAGACCATAACCTCTATGATATAACTAGAGAGGTTTAGAAGAGGAATTGGCAGGGGTTTTCCGATCTTCAACGCTCAAAATGGTGTTAATAGAAGAGGGACGGGGTGCCCTTTTTATAAGGGAGGAGAGGGGACCTTTGGAAAAAATAAAAATATTATTTTATAATAAAGTCCTATTCGGTTTATAATAGCTCCAAATTGATTTATTTAGAATCTAAAGTGGGTATGGGTCGCAATCCTCTCAATCCAATAGGTTTTAGACAAGTTTAGTTTACTATTTTAACCTTATCATTTAGATTTATCTCTAAGTTAAATAATTTAACTTTTACCGTGTCTTCTTGTTTTCTTACACTATATGGTTGATAAACTTACTATAACAAGACAAAAGAACCCCAAGTCGTTAATTATTAATATATATAACCTTATTTAATTCATTTGTCTTATCCTTAGATTTTTTTGGAAAATAATAACAATTAATAATATAATATTTTTTTTAAAAACTATTTTCTGTCAATTTTGACACTATTTGGTAATTGATTTTTGTGAAAATCATAACAACATGATTATTTCGAATAAAGTTAATTGAATAAATACTAACATGTCATATTAACCTAGAAAATTAGTATAATTCATAAAAAGTCTCAAATTAAATTTATTTGGGTATTTATAACATCAATTATGTTAATATTTCATTAATAAGGTAATTACTGCATCATCATTGTGTCATAAATAAATTAGATTATTTAATGTCTAAAAATTATAAATAAAATACCATTATGTATGAAATATTTTTATATTTCTAATTAATTTTTATAGTTGAATTTATCTTCTGTATAACCCTATATTAAAATTGTTTTAGTTATTAAACTTTGATTTTAACTATTTTAACTATCCTTTAAATAAAATAATAATAAGTGTCCTAATCTAATCCAAGTGGACCTAAAGGGTAATATTTTATTACTATGTTTGTTTTTGGTCGAATTAAACTTATCCAATAGAATTTGGACATGTTTCAGGGTAATAATAATATCATTTTTACCCTTAATTACCCAATTTACTTTTAACCGTGGTAAATAAAAGTAAAAAGATACTATTCAAAAAAATTATTTTTGTCTTATTGAACCACATTTTACTCCTTGATATTAACCGTGTCTCTAAAATTTTCAAAATTCCACTCACAAATGTGGTAAAATTAAGTTTTATGTAAATTTTCAAATTCTCCTAAGAGGTGGGTAAAAGACGATGAAAAGTTCAATAAAATTTTTATATATCTAATATTATTATTAAATGACTCAAATTAATTACATTGAACTTATATAGGTATTATGTATCAATATTGACCTAAACTAAAATAAAATAAAATAAATAATCATTTAAATAAAAATTTGGTTTTTAAATAGTGACCGAGTGTTTTCACTATTCATCAAAAATTGAATGTTTTCAGAAAAATACCAAAAATTCACCCAAGGATAATTTCGATATTCCGAATCCAAAATTGAAGTCCATTTTGAAAGATTAAATTTATAATATTTTAAAAAGTGGATATTACTATTCATAACGGCTAGTTTATATAATATTTTATTAACATATCGTCGTTTACTGAAACTTGATATTGTGTATAACACAAGCTATCGTGGAAGCTCGCGATTACGTGTAAAGAAAGAAAAGATAGGGTTGCGTGTAGTGCAAGATTCCTTTGTTTTTTGTATAATAGAATCGAACCATAGTTCATTTATACATTGAATATATATATATATACACTCAATGTTGTGAACTTGAAATTTTGTGTAACACGATCCAAGAATAGTGTTGCCTATAATGAAAGCTAATATGGTGTTGCGTATAGCGCAAGATATTCATGGTGTATCCTAAAACACAAGATATAAAATTAATTATAAAGAATACTTCTCATAAAATCTCAGGGTGTTACAACCATTGTTTCCTCAGAGTATCCTAAGACCATCATTGACCCACATAGTTTCTCAGTTCTAACAATAATAATCATAATCCATGTTTCTCATATATTATAGTTCCACTATTGTGATTGAAAAATGTCTACAAAATTTTAATGGTCGGATGCTTCTGAAGTATCCTTTCTTTAGTTGAAGGGGCGTTTGACTTCATTGTTGGAACTGATTCTACCGGAGCATAGAAATATCTATAAGTAATATTGCGACACATTTGGAATCGAGCAAAAATATTTTTTGATGTAGGATAAGAAATTCCTCCTATATGGGTCTCATCGGCTGTGGCATAGTGAACCGAATTACATGTTGCCTGATCCTGAGCATGAAAATGTAGTTCGCTCCTTACACTATTAGTGACACTATCTACTTGGAGAGGATTTCTTGGTATTCATAGATGAAAAACCCATCGAGTATATATTTTCACATTGGGATCTGAATATCTGGAAGAGAATGTGGGTTTACTATATATAGTTGATTGATTTCTAGGATGCCTACACACATAGAGAGGGATATTCCATATCAGATTCTCTGAGCCGGAAGAATTGGACACAGATAGTTAACAAATCCAGTGGAAAACGTAAGCATATGAATTTATTCTAGGATATGAACATTAAGGTTTAAGAGAACCCTGGTTAGACTATACTCTTAGTGTTAGTCATGACTTGTAATCTTATGAATCAAATATGAATGAAGATATTATCAAATTTCAGTGGACTTATCCTAAAGGAATGTGTTTCAGATGATGATACATCTTTAGGTTAGACCATGGATAGGGATGATACAATTTCTTTCAACGAGAATGTTTGGGTACCTAAATATGTTATATAGGATCTTATAGATGAATAACTAAAAACACGAACTAGTGATTCTTTTTTTGAGTTAACAAAGTTTGTAAACATTTTATTTCATTTACTAATTTTTTTTTAAAAACATTACTAAATGAGTTGTCGATAAATTATAGCTGTATATAAGCACTGCTAATTTTCAATGATTATTAGAGTCAATAATTTCCAATGACTATAAGTGCAACTATTTATCAAAACATCATTTATCGACATTTATGATAAGTTTCAGAAAATAGACATCATTAAATTAGTGATTCTTATAAATGTCACCATTTACTAATACCAGATTTTTTGATGCTTTTTGTAAACATAGGAAAATAATAATCTCTAAATTAGTTATATTTAACAATTTTTGTATATTAATTAATTTTTTTGGAAAATTTTAATTTTTTTTTGAATTTTTGAATTTTTATTTATGGATAGGTTTTTTATTTTCATTTTTATTTTTATTTTTAAATTTTTTGATTTTCTTTTGTAATTTATCCAACCCTGAACTCGTTATCCCCCTATAAACCCCACCCTACCACTATACCCATACCCTCCCCGCCCTCATTTTCACATGATACTCCCCACCCCACCTTCTTATATGCCATCCTCTTCCCCCGACTATTTTTGTGTGCCTCCTACCCTATGTGTACCCGCCTCTGTTTCAGCTATGCACGTCCCTATACTCTTGTTTTCCCACCCTCCATTTTTAATTTTCACCTCCCTACCCTCTTATTTGCTAACATATGTCACCATATAGTTTTCATGCACATTTCTCCACACTTTCTCATCATAGAACTTATCCATTTTTGGAGGAAAATTTGGTTCCATTGATATTTGATTAGTTGCTCTCGTGCATCACACTAAAGAAGGGGACCAACCTATCTATTACAATATTATTTATATTAATATATTATGTTATATTTATATATATATAAATAGATTTTAGTTTTTTTAAATATTCTATTATATATACACATATATATCTATATTTTATATTATATAATACATATAATTATATTTTATGTTTCTATATATTTTATGTTTATATATATTTTATGTTTTGGGTTTATATTTTATACATATGTGTATTATATATATATATATATCTGTGTGTGTGTGTGTGTGTATATATTATATATATATGTTTATATATATGTGTTTGTATTTATATATATTAATATATATACATATATATATATGTAAATATATGTGTCTGTGTTTATATATGTTTGCATATACATTTTAGTAATTAAAAATTAATATATATATATATATATATATTTTTATATAATAATATACTAATATTAATATGCATATACATATATGTTTATATTATATATTTTATTATATATATATGTGTGTGTGTGTTTATATGTTTATATGTTTATATTTTCTAGTTATATATGTATATATATGTGAATCTATTATAATATATACATGTTTATTTTTTTCATATATGTTTATATTATATTTTATATATTTATTTTTATATTATATATATATATGTTTCTATTATATATATTTATATAAGTTTATATTATATATATATATATTATATGTTTATATTTTATTTGAATTATATGATTATATTAATACATATATGTTTATATTATATATATATATGTTTGTATATATATACGTGTGTGTGTGTGTGTATGGGTTTATATATATATATATATATACAACAATGTAGTGAAAGGAGATATATAAATATAAGTATTTTTAGTGATGTTTATCATGAAATGTTACTAAATTAGCAACATTTTTAGAAAACATCGCTAAATAATGGAATTTTTCAGAAAAATTCACCAAATTACCACTGTTTGAAGAAACAACCTTATTATAGAAATGTTTTTCTGGAAATTTCACCAAATTAATTATTTGTTTAGGATATTTCACTAAAATAGTGACGTTTTTTGGAAAACTTCTCTAAAATAATAATGTTTTTGAAGAAACATCTCTAAATGGGAATTTTTTTTCACATAATGTCTCAAAATTAATGTTTTTTTCACAAAATGTCGGTACATTAGTGATGCTTCCATAAATAATTGAAATAATATTGGGATTTTTCTTGTAACATCGCTAAATTTGAAATGTTTTTCTAGAAATGTGGATAAAAAATAACAGAATTACAATTTCATAGGAGTGAAATCATTGTCTCGCCATGGGAGGTTCACACAAGTGTCACCAAAATGATCTGGGATCTATGAGGGAAATATTGGTGGCATTGTATAAAAAATGAGTTTTCTTGCTTCATCAATTAATGTTCCACCTGTTAGCAGGTGAAGGAGAAACATCGGTGTCAGGAAGGGCTTCTACCGCCATTGTCTTTTCCTGATTAGTAGATGCCGTTTTGATGGATTTATTGGTGGGTCTACCCAGATTACCTCATGGAAATGATAAAGTGTGTGTTTTCCTTGACTATTAGACAAAGGTTAAGAACTTCATTATTGTGTGATACCTTTATGGTAGATGATATTAGAAAGTTTTATGTTAGTGAGGTTTTAAATCCTCATGGAACTCCCTATTATATTTTTTCTGAAAAAGATATTTGTTTCACGTCTCAATTCTAGCAGGGGTTGTACAAGGCCTTTGGTAAGATGGTGCTTCTGAGCATGACCTATCACCCATAGACCAATGGGTAGACATAGCTTACTATTTTAGGGATAAAATACATGTTCATTTTATATTTCCTTCACTTTTTCATTCATGGGAGAAACAAATTCCACTCATTGAGTTTTCTTATAATAACATCCTTCATGCTACTATAGATGTGGTTTCCTATGAAGCCTTTTATGGTATTCCATTATTCTCACCACTATAATGGCTAAAATCTTGGGAAACAACTATACATACACTATATCATGTGTAATAGATGACATATTAGGTCCTACAAATCAAGAAGTGCACATTGACTGCTCCGTCCATACATCACTCATATGATAACAACTATCAGTGACCTCTTTTTTTCATGGATGGATACAAGATTTTCTTGTGAGTTTTACCAAAGTTGGGAAAAAAATATATTCTGATGCAGGGTAAGCGCTCACTAAGGTTCGTTTGAACCTTCAAGGTTTTGAAATAGATATGACTATTGGCTTACTAGTAAGAAATTCAATAGAGATACCAATCTATGCATTCTGTCATTCATTTAACTCATGTTCACCAATACTATCTACACTTGACACATTTATTCCATACTAATGAGGTCTATTTTTATATAGATACTTCATTCTAGGAGTATCCATTGTGTATAGTGGATTAGAGCTTGAAGACAATTTGATGTAGGTATGTTCCTCTTGTATGGGTTTTTGGGTTGCATGACTGGGCATGAGATGAGAACTAGGAGAGGGAAGATGATATACATTCTCTATGACTAAAACTCATTAATGACGATACCTCTTTACTCATAGGCATCCAACTCGGGGATGAGTTGTTTTAAGAGGTGGGGATGTATCAAACCAACATTTAAATAAAGGTACAGATCATTAGTGTTTCAATTTAGATAACTTATATGGACATAATAAAGATCACCAATCAAGAAAAGGAGGGCACAAGAGAACTCATAGATCATTTCGATCCGAAATCTCCAAAATGAAAAAAAACATGGAAATAAGGATTTTCTTCAACCATGATCCCCAAGAAGCATGTTCACGTAGCTGGTTATAGATAAGCGGTAGAGCCACTATTTATTGTTTTCTCATGGTTTTTTAACAATGTGCCTAACCATGTAGGGTTACCATTATCCAAAAATAAGAGTGCATTGTTGGGTCAGGGTATGAAAACTATGTGTTTTAAATTTTTTTGGCGAATTTACATTTCCCCTCTATTAAATTATAATATTATTTCTCTTTTACCTTCCTCCATACAACAGCTAAAATTTACAAGACTCCTTATTAGAGCTCAAATTATCCCATATTAGGTAATGAGCTAATTTCCACCTCTTATGTCCATTCTTCTATTCATTGGAAGCATTGGATATATATCAAAATTCTCTTACAGCCACTCAACTCCTATCAAATTATATCTTAGAAACGATTTTCCTATTTAAGTGCAGTCTCATATGCCCTATTTTGAGGGAATTGGACCATTTCTCATATCACTTCAAACACACACTAAATTTGAGGCTGATATTGAGTGAGGAGTTTTATACAACATTAAGGTAGGTGGCCCCATTTTTTTTCCCTTTATTTGTTTTGATCTTGTAGTTGTAACACATGTATCTTTTTCTGATAATCCCAATTATATTTACTTCTTCAAGTATAATTCACCTTTGTGCCTACAAACATGTTAATTGATCATTTTTTTGTTTACATGATCTAAATACCTTATATGGTCACCTATGGGTGTTCCAAGTAGATTTGGATATTTTTTCCAATTATTCCAAATTGACTGGAACACATTTTTTCCTTCAACTTAGTTTTCAATGCGAATGATCTTATAATGGGAATTCCTGGTTGACCCTGTGGGGTCACCTATGTGTTTTTCTTTCCTACACTTGGAACATTCTAGGTAGGACACTCCATCAATTAACATGTAACATTTTAAATGGATCCTTGAGAATTATTAATTGAAATGACTTGCTTAGTTTTCAAAAGAAATTTCACCAAAATCATGGTTATAAAATGAAACCCAAAGCACCACTTATGTCTTTGGTCCCCTTTTTATTGTAGTTTTTGAAATATGCATATTTCATGACTCCTATGACACCTTACATTTGATACAGAAGACTTAGAAATATAATTCCCAAGAATTGATAAATTATATATAATTGATCTTGTGGGATAGAATATGCAAGATGATATGCCCTTTAATAAACTAAATGAATCAATTGGATTAATTGGAAGGACTTAAGTGAATGGTAATCCATTCCTTTTAGGATTTTTTCAATTCCTTATTTTGAATATTAATTCATTGAAAGAAATTATACTTTACTAATATGATATATCCATGTTAATGCCTCATTTATTAAATTATGAACATGATTATTCCACTTATATATATATGGGTTATTTGAAAGAGATGTATTGGAGGAAATTTCACACACTAGAGATAATTATAATGGTATTTTATAGAGGCTGTGTTATGATGTTAATGGATTTTTTAGCATGAAGATTTCATGATCCCTTAGATAGGTTGTAGAGCATGTCGTCTCACATGAGTGATACTATATGGGTGTTAGGATTTGTGTGCCACATTCCATTATCAGAGATTGATAATGGAGGCTCACTCTCTATATGATTTTCCTTACATGATTTCTTTCACTCTTATTGGGATGTAGATTTTGTAAATATTTTTATGAGATTATAGTCTCATTGTACTGTAAAAGGATGTTCGAGTTTCACCTCGGTCAAGCTAGAACTATAATTCTAGGTATATGAACAATTACGTTCGCATGTACTAGGTTCCTTTAGGGGGGATGAAATATAAAAATAAACTATATATATAATAAATTAATATATATAGTAACTATTCATACTTCTGTTCCAGCAATGAGATAAAGAAGGTAGACCTGGAAGGTGGCTTATAGTAACATGTGTGGGCTTGTTATTTATCTCTTCATTTTTACTATTCATCTTATAGCTATACATTATTTAGTTATTATCACTTCTCAGACTACAAATAGACATAGTTAGTAGAGGATAACTAATATTTTTTTCTTAATCCATACTCCAGATTCCATTGATACCTAAGAATTATTTCTTTATGCAGGTTTTGATGAGGGAAAAGGCAGTAATACATGTTGTTGATTCTCTTATCCTATTAGAGCGTAGAAGAAGAGGACTAGGTATAATCACATGATGCTTGGAATGAGATTTTTAATTTTTTTTCTTATAAACTATATTATTAAATTACTATATCTCTATTTTTCCTTTTGTATAAGCATTCCATGCATTATGTATCAGACAATTACTTAGAGTCATTTGATATTATTATCTATTGATCTATTCAATTTATTTTTCCATAGTTCATTGATTATATCGGTTTATAATATTCTTCAAATGTTTTTATTGTTGATTTTATCTATAGTTCTACTATCATATAAGGGTATTGTTTCCCCACTATACCACATTTACACCCTCATTTCTAGTTAGTAGCCTATGGCATACAGGGGGGAGTGTCTGTGGGACATGTGACCCACCGACTTGAGGTATAGGTTAAGATGATCACAGGATAGGATGTTAAAGAATATATATAAGAATCCAATCTATTATAATGATTCTAGAGAGAGAAAGTAAATATTTCCTAACATTTTCCATAAATTGATGGAGAATTATCCAAATACATATAGGAATGTAAAATTGGTATAATGTTGAGAAAAGGTTTTATAATCATTCATCGATTATATCTCCAATTTGATGTTGGTCATTGGGTGTTAATCTTGATATAACAATGGAAGAATGATATAAGATATGGTAAGAAAGAAAAGATAATCCCAATTTACATTAGTCACATTTAGATTCATAATCATTTCAGGGTGGTATCTTATCACATATAACACCTTTAAAACCAATCCTATGTGCATGATGTATCACATGTATCGCCTTTTTGGATGTACATAGAAAACCCTTCACATATACTGAACTTAAAAGCCATGTAACTGTAATGTGACATATCATATGAGAAACAACATATAAAAAGTCTTGACTAACAAGATAATGTGGAATGGAACAAGGGTACTCATATATTCAATTTACAATAGTGGAGTCATAACCTTGATGAAGAAATGTGGGAACCTAAGGATATATTGAGACAAAAATACCCTCTCTTGTTTTCTTTTATGAAATCAAATTTTAAGAAAAAAACTTTTAAGGGGGAGGAATATAATGACTCATGATTTTTGTGAAATATACTCATTAATGAAATATTGTATTTTATAGATTACTCCACACAATATTGAGAACCGTAATGGAAGATGCCAAATTTAAATAGAATATATGTTGACTACACTAACATATCTATTAAATAAGCGAGTATTAATAGTTTTAACCACATTACAAAAATTTTACCTTTTAATATAGTTTCAACTAGTATAGAAAAGTAGATATTAAAATATTTTTACACATAATATTTATTTTATAAAATATATATTTCTAAATTATAATTAATTTTTCATTATTAATAATTTAAAATAATTGTTAATATATTTAAAGGATGAATTTCTATGAAACCAATGTTTTAGTCTATATATTACTACTATATTAAAAGATAAATTTATAAATTTATCAATGTGAATTAGAAAAAAAATTATTTTTTTAATTTTAATAAAATTAATAAAATAATTTCTTTTTATTTTTCAAAATAAAAATAATTTTAGGTGAATAGTGAAAAACACTTTTTAAAAAACATGAATTTTACCACATTATTAATATACATGAAAAAATTTATTTGTTTAAAAAAATTATTATAAAAAAATATATTTTATAAGTCACTGAATAAGTACAAATTACTGATATTTAATTTAAAAACTATTATTTTACATTTTCAATTTAATTTATATTTTCTAAAAATTAAATTCACACATTATAAACCTATTATTTTAAAATAAATGTACAAAAAATTTTAAAACAGAATATAATTTAATTAATATCATATAAAAAATTATAAAGTATAAATATTATAATGGTTAAGTTATTATAGTTATAATATAAAATTCCTAGTAGAAAAATTTTAAATGAGGGTATTCCATAGTGTAAAGAGAATAAAATATTAAAAAAATGTTTCTAATTAAGTGGATGAGGTGTTTCTAAGAAATATTTATCAATACCCAACTATTTTCCTTTTTATGGGTCCACTTCAAATTTGTATCATGTGTTTACCTTTATTTTAAATGGTTATAATTAAAAAAAATCTATTCACTCACATTATAGTAGGGGAATCCCACCACCCATGGAATAGAACTCAATAAATTTGGTTTTATCCCAAAATTATTTTTGTTTTCCACACATTATAATCATATTAATTTTATAAAGGCTTCTCATCACAATAAAAGGTCATAAGACCACCATTTTCAAGGAATACTATAAGGAAAATGAAATGAATTGAACTCGAGAACTCTTTTTTTCCTTTAATTTTATTTCTTTTCTATCATAATTTGAAAATTATTTTTTTTTAATTTCAATATAATAAAATTAAAATTATTTTATATTGATTTATATTACTGTAAGGAAATAACTATTTAACACATTTTCCGTTTTTCTATTATGAAAACTGAAACTCTCATTCATGTTTTTTTAGAATACCACCCCATTGAAAAAACCACTTAGGTTTTCCGCACATCATCTATTAAATGAAAAAGGGTTAAATTAAAGAATAAATTTCAAAACAAATATAAAATTATGATTATTAATAAAATTATTAAAACCCCCCTTCTTTATCGCTCATTATTTGATAAATGAAATTTTTAATCATGAATTGTGTAGACTACAACCTCTATGATAAAATTTATCTCATTTTTTTCCTTTTTTAATCATTATTAGTTAAAATATACAAAAATATGATTCAAAACCTTCAAGTTATGATAATATTTTCATTTTTATTCAACAATAATGATAATATAAAAAAATATACAACTTATATAATCATAATCATTCATTAATTGTGTTTTTTTTCATGTTTGGTTTGGACTAACCACATACATGTACAATGCAATGAAATAATATCATGTGTGAATTAGAAAAAAAAATTGATAAAGAATGATATAAATAAGTAAAAAGTTATTTTATTTTGGTTATATATTGGTAATTGTAATATTATACTCAGTAACTAATATACCCGTGTTCATCCTTTAAAAATCACCAAAACATTCTTGTTTCCAATTTTAGGTTTATGGATAGTGAAAAAATATCCCATAGAATTACATTATAACAATAAAAATAATTATAATTCAAAAATTTAAATGCGTTTTATAAAATTTTAATGATTGATTTTTTGATAAAAATTTGTGGTTACAAAAATTATTAAAAGTAATTAGGGTTACTCACACCTGGTATTACAAATTGATAAGAACAATATTATATAAATGTAGAGGATAACTATAAAAAAAGTATATAAAAGGTTGTAGATAAAGATAATGTTTTTAAATTGGTAAATATAATTTTTATTACCATGATAAAAGTGTTTAAATAATGTTTTAAAAAAAAATAACGGTAATGGTTTCTTTTGACATAATTCAATCCTGGGATGTATTTAATATTACACGCCATGATTTCTTTGTGTTTTATTATCTACAAACCCAAAAATATTTTTATCATGACCCAATAATTTGTCATTGCGTATGAAATTTGATTTCAATGATTTTATATTAAGGGGTTTGACTTTTTTATTTACCATATCATAACAGATTTGGTATCTCAATCATTTCAATTGTATTATATAATTTTTTCATGAAATTATATCCACTCTTTCAAAAAAAATTAACTAATTTTTCCTTTTAAGTTTTATACAATCATTATTATCTATATAAAAGGAGCCATTAATTAAATTTAACATCGATTAATCATTTTCTTGATAGTTGTTTCTATGAAAAGAAAGGAGATTTTTCTTGGAAAAAAACAACATAGAATGAAATTTATATCGATTATAAAAAAATATTTTTAAAGAAATCTATTTTTCAATATTATTTTAATTTCTGTCAATATTCAAGAGTATAAATATTTAATGGAGTTTGTTTCATGTTTTACCTTATATTCTTAGTCTATTATGAAATTATTTTTGCGACACCATGTCTTTCGTGTGATTAAATTTAATTCATTTTGGTATACTATTTGGAAATGTTTCGATATCAAATATTATTTTCATTGATTCATTTTGAAAATTAAATTATTTTTATTTGAATATTTTATAAAAACAATTTTTTCGATGATTTATTTATGATGTGATATGTGATTTTATCCAATGGGACTCATAATTATGGATGTTTATGGGTGGGGTCCTATACCGCCCTCTATTACATTGGCTAGAAGTTCAAGACTAATGAGATATGTGTACATGAGAAAAATTTTATTACTCACAAAAATTAGACAATGTGTGTGACTTTCAAGTGTGATGAATAGGTATGTAAAATTTGGTTGTTCAACAATAATAGATATATGTGTGTGAATATTGAATGTAACAGTTCCATATATTATAGTTTGTTCCATAATTGATAAAGGTTATTCATTCGGATGTTATACTCTCACGATTCAAGAGTTATGTAAACTTTTTTTATGCCATGTTATTCATATTAAGTTTCCATATTGAATTTTTTTACCTTTATATTCTTATTTCATTTCCTCTAATGATTACTTAGGTTTTTTTATTATCACAGATGATAATATTATATTTCTATTATGA
This sequence comes from Viscum album, assembly GCA_963277665.1. Lineage (NCBI taxonomy): Eukaryota > Viridiplantae > Streptophyta > Magnoliopsida > Santalales > Viscaceae > Viscum > Viscum album. Next base: position 220,756,550 of record OY728139.1, read on the forward strand.
TCATGTTTCTTCCACATAATTATGTACTCATCCCTAATGAAATGTATATCCACCCCTTATTGGGAATTGGTTCTCATTCCTTTTTTATGTTTTCATCCCCTATTTTTATGGATGATTTTTACTAATGATATGTTTAGAATATACTCTTATATGGAGAACAAATTAAGAAATGTTAATAGGAATTATAAAATAATTTTTTTATGTAACTAATAACCCAATACAAAAATCCCTTAACCACTAGTTTATAAAACTATTTTTTGGAATTTATGGTTCCTTCATGTAAAATAATTATAGTAATGTGTTTATTTAGATTTGAATACATATTTACTAATCATGGTTGAGATTTTCCAATTAATTATGTTGATAAAATTTATCATAATGTTGTTTTCAATGCTATAAATGTCATCCTATCATCCATATGTAATAGTTTTTACACCATGATTATGGTATATAAAACAACTAAAGAGATGATGGAGAACCTTTTTAACATGTATGGGGGGAAATGTGATGATTAATAAAGTATAACCAAATATTTGGGGAGAAATGATTAAATACATGTTATTGAATATAGTGGATAATGTAGATGATATATTTTTAGGATATAATGATATTTTATGTAATATTAGATTCTTTGGTGATACATTATGTGATTTATATGTCTTCAAGAATATTATAAGGAATTTCCTTGAATGATTTTATCCAAAGATATATTCCCATAATGGAAATTGAGATCTATTTATTGATTAAAAGCAAAAATATCCTTAATTATGAAATAATGAAATATTCAATTATCATTAATATTGTTAAGGAATCGTTAACCTTTATAGCTCATATAATGAAAAAAGACAGTGTTGATGATGATTTTGAATATAGTACATCTAAAAGTGATGATGATTATGAATAGTATAGGAGACTTATGTAAGAACAATTATGGTGTTGGGTGACCACGTGGTGGGTGAATCAATGGCTAATGTTTTTTTTATGATTTCTTGTTTTAGAAAATCCATCATCTCATAATTGAAAAAAATTAATATACAATAAAAAACATAATAGCACAACCATTGTATAATTAAATTTTACATGCTTCAAAAATCAATAAGAGTTTGTATCCCTTGAAATAATTTGGAAATAATATTTGTCACAAAGTTCACTAGAAACTAATCCTTATGGTTTACAATAATTAATATATTTTTGTCACATGAAGTGTATTGTATTACTTTAACAATTCATGTTCTACTCACATAATTGTTATAAGAAAACATATCTTCAAATAATACACATGATGTTCACTAATAAAATTCAAAAAGGAATGATTTTTCATTATGGATTCTTTATACTTTCTCATCTAAAATTCACTATTTATTCATCTATAATTTCTTACATAATAGTGAGCCGAAGAATATTCATTATTTTTTCTATATGTTCTTGTAACATTTGGGAACCCTCAATAATCTATGAAAACAATTAATTATATAAAAAGAAATATTAGTTAATTATTAATATTTTTTATTTATTAACATATTTATGAAATCATGTAAATTATTTTGAATTTTAAAATCCATAATTATCATACCATTTATTCACAATAAAATTTATAAGAAACCAATTCCATATCATAATTTAACTACATCAAAAACATCACAAATATCATGGCCATTATTCTTATTTTGAACTAATATTTCCTCCACATAAAACTCCAATAATTTATATTCATCATTATAATACCAAGTATAGGATCATTTAAAAATTAGTTGTTGAATTCTTCCATATAAATACCAATGAAACTTTATACACCTCAAATTTTAATATTCATTAATGATTATGAAAAAAAATCATACACTTAGCTAACGTCTTACACAAAATTCTAATACTTAGATAAAGTCATCCTTTAATTACTTTACCATTTTATTACCTTATTATGTCGTATTATTATTAATTATTACTGTCATGATGTCAAATAGTTATGTTGAGATATAAAAAATAAAATTTTCTTCATAGTATAATCATTGGTTTGATATTGTTTATTCAGGAACCAGTTTTCTTAAATAATATTGTTATGATGAGAATCTCAATGTTACTTTTAAATTAATAAATATCATCCTAGTATAATAGAATAATTTTCTTCTAAATTGAGTTTAATGAATTACAAAAAAAATGAATTCTTATATGATGAAATTATAAAATCATTTACTTCACTCACCAAACATATATGATGAATTTAAATCCACATAGATATCCCATGCTCTTTATTAAATATTATTTATGCAAATCACATGAAATACTATATAATACGTTCAATAATAGAATATTTTTCTTTTTTTATACAGGAGTTCAATATTTCTCGAAGATCCATACAAATCTCTAATGTTATATTAATAAAATTCTTGTGGTTATGGGTTCTCATCTACACAGATATTCATTACATATTCCATGGATAAGATATTTTGTTTTCATGTGGCCACCTTCTCAGGGTATCTTCACCAACATTTTGAATCTCACTTAATTTATTACCTTTATCAATTCAATACATCAACCACTACATTACACTTATTACTTATTTTAAATAATGTGAAATCTTAGCTATTATCACATCTCTTTACTGTTATTAATAAAAAAAATCATAATATATATCTACTTGTCATACTATTACTTATTGATATTTATTGATAAAAAAATAAAACATCATAAACAATCATACTAATAGTTCACTATATTCTTCACCAATCAAGAAAAAAATCAAAACCTATTGGTATCAATAATCTCCCCTTTCAATTTTGTATCAACCATTTATTATAAATAACTAATGATATAATATAAAAGATATTTATAACTATATAAATAATCTATTGCTATGTGATCTTGTTCGCTGTAGGAAAGAATAATTATTTAAAAATAATACCACACTATACACAAATAAGTGATCAACAATCATTCTAGACCTAATTATTTACTCAATACAATATCATCCAATCTTTACAAAGAGAAATAATGAAAAATTATAAGAGTAATTTCTTGTACTCACTTTAAGAAATTGTTAAAATAGTGAACACATATCACACATGATGACTCAAAACTTTCACATATTACAAAATCCCCCTTAACATATACTATCCCTAATTATGTAAATCAAATATATATCAATATATGTATGTAATCATATTTCTCTATCATTGAAAAAAATATCCAAATAAAAATAGAGATATGAGATGAATAAAACGTATGTTAGCCTTTATGATAGTGACATTAAACAACCATAAACAACCCCCATTTTTTAAAATAATAATTTGATAATATTTTATTTAAAATTAAATCCAACTATTATTTTATAGGAATATAATCAATTTTTAGTTAATACCATTAAAAAATATCTTGGAATAATTTATATTTTATCTCAATGTTCTTTGAACCTGGATATTTATCTATATTCTTTATTCTATTGATAAAAATTGATTATATTAACCTAAGAGAAGTGTTTTTTCACATTAAGCAACACGTCCTAAAACGGTATCTTCAACCAAATTACCTAATTGATTACTTGAGTGAAAAAAATATAATTTTATTTTTTAGTGATCAATTTTACTAAACATTTATTCTTTGAATCCTAAATCACACATATTTCTCCCAAAAACAATATTACACTATATGTGGATCTTTGGTCATCCATAAACCCAACACATTCTGCATTTAAATTCAAAATTAGATTAAACATTCCATTAGTATATTAGTTTATCCCTTTATTTGTAGTTACCATAATCTATATAAGAGTAATTTTAAGATAAAAAAATGTGAAATTTTTTGTTCACTATTTAATCAAGAAGAAAAGGGAATATCATTTACTAGTTTTGGTCATGCGTATGTTAAATCTTGAAAACCTCCAATAAACATCCTAAATTATTTAGGGACAATATTCCTTCAAACTAATTTATTAAAAATATTATCCACCACTAATATAGGTGTAGATAATAGTTTTTTTAATGTTACTATCAATTTTCAAACATTAACATTACATATATTTTTCAGAATTTGAAAAAAATTTACAAATAGATGCCAAAAGACTGTATTATTCTTGTTTCATTGGAAAAACATAAACGTAAACAATGATACATAAGTGAAATGAATTATATAATAATTGGTTCTTCATGACTAAAATTAGTCTTAGAAATATTAAAATTTATGCATATCATCATTTCATGGGAAAGGAATCATAAAAGTGGGTGAGTTCAGATGCTCAGTAAGGGTAAAAAAGGGAGAAATTTAATCCTAAATATGACCATAGTGGTATGATAATGTGATAATAACATTAGAATATAAAACCATTCATATTAAAATATCATAAACGCAAATTGTGGAATAAACCGTGGAAGTTCATAAGAAATTAATCATAAGTCAATAAAGAATATCAGCCATGAAAACATAAAAAATGAATAATACATGGAATTGTGCCGTACGCATAAAAATATAAACACATTTCATATTAGTCAAGGTATTGATTCTATGGACATATTATTAGTATGGTTTTAGACCCTATAAAATCGTGGTATTCATGATTCAGTCCCATTTCCATCATTGTAGTATACGTTCACTCACCATACCATATTAATAGTCATGGTACACTCCCCTGGCCATCTTAGTTGTAAAGTTTAACTCCCATGACCATATTAATATATCTTATTTGATATAAATCCATACCAATTGAAGAGGGAGATATAGGTCCCAGACATCTAATAATGAAATCATAAATTCATGTCCCACAAGATCATACAAATCATATCACAACCCATGAAATTATAAGGGTTTTATATAGTTATAGTCATATCATAACCGATGGAGAAAATAAAGGTTTCATAATAATTTCATCCAACCATAACCCATGAAATAAGTGGGATTCCTAAACATAAAACTTGTGAAAGATAAAAGGATTTTATGAACATATAACCCATGGCATAGAATTGATTTCATATACATGATGTCATAATGTGTGTACTATTTATAGAATTAATATGAATGGAACCTTTGGATCATTTCCTAGAATGGTATGAGTACCATCAACAGATGTTATATTATATGGAAATTAATTTTCAAATATATTTTAAAAACATTTATTAAGGAAAATATCCTTTCTTATTTTAAAAACATCTATATAAAACATATAACTTTTTTGAAAGCCGTTTTCATTTAAAATAATCCAAAAAATTTATAAAGTAGTCGAGAAAAAGGTAATTTTTTCCCTGAATACGAATAAATGAAACATAAAATAATTTTGGAGTAGCTTCTTCTTTAAATGAACTATGAAGACATATAATGGAATACATAAAAAAATTCAAAAACAATTTTATTAAAAAATTTACTAAAATTTATAATTAATTCATCAAATGAATTAAATCATTTTATATTAAAATAAATATTTGAAAACATACAAGGAATGCATTGAAACTCACTTAATTTAATTTGTGAACATAATTTTTTGGAAATCTATTTGTTTAAATACTGCTTTAATTTCATCAAATTTAAAAAAAATTAGGAAAAATATTTTCACTAAAAATATCTTTTTAAACATATAATGGAGTATTCAAGGAAATTATAGTCATGATGGTCGATAAGTCCATACATGTTGGAAATACGTTTTTCACGTTAATTGTTTAGAAAAGAGCCTTGACCAGAAAATGAAAGGAAGATTACATTTAAACACTTTTTGTTAAAATGTAAGACATTTGATAAAATTTCCTTTAAATATCATAGTAAAATATAAAAACAATTAAAACTTTTTAGAAAACATGGTTTTGATATAACACATATTTCGGACTAAAAGGAATGAAATTGCTAAATTTTAATAAAAAAATTTATTATATTATCTTTAGTACCATAATGTGTAAAAAATGGTACCATTACATGGGTATGACATGTATATATATAGGTTAAAAAATTAATAAGTGTTCTTGTGATATGGATTATAATATTTCATCAATGAAAGCATAATCATAAACGATGAGATTGGTTCAACAAATTCGTATCACTTGGTATCATTGAATCATAATCCCCATGTAAAAAATGAAATTCATTGGAGACTAAAATATAATTAAATTAAATTATATTCAATATATATAAATTATATTTTAAGAATATAAACTTCCTTAATGATCATTGGTGCATAAAAACATCTTTCTCGTAAAAGGAAAATTGAGTCAAAAGTTACTTTACCAATTTGGTAACTATTGAACAATAAACCCATGAAATAAAGATGATAAAATGGATTTATTAATACCCCTTAATTTATTTATAATAATCATATAATACATTCATGTTCATTATATACACAATATAATAAATGAGTGGTAAATAAGGCATGTATGTCAATGGAAATAAAAAGTGAGATGAAATTCCCTTACCTTATGTCTTGACTCTCATCATACTCATAAAAAATAATATATTATATATATATTTTTATTATAAATATTTTATAGAAAAATAATATAATTTATAAATATATATATTATTTTAATATTAATTTGTATTACTCACTTATTAACAAACCTATGTTAAGGTATCACTTTGGGTAATATCCACAATGTTCTGTGTAAATGCATTGAGAATTCAATCTTGATCGAATTACATAGACCATTATTTAGTTACTTAATGAATGTAAAAAATATATAAATACCATATATTTTATTATATATTAATATATAATAGTCTATAAAATATATAGAAGAGAATTAGAAGACACTATTCATGGAGACGATAAGATGTGCTTATGCATGAACGTTGTTTACATTTTGTTGTCATATTGTATTAAAGTAAATGAAATATATTTATATTATATAATTAAAATTTAATTATAATGTTATATATATCATATAAATTCTCTAAAACCATCCTTTAAATATTTCATGAAATGTGTGAAAGAATCACATCCCTTTGAGGAGGTAGTAATCCACATGTCCACTAATTATGTTTTCATTTTAAAAAAAGGGAAAGTATAATGATGTGCATTATAAAAAAGTTAAATAATAATAAAGAATTAATAAATATAAAATATATAATATTTAAATATAGTTTCCATCATAATCCACTTCGATGAAATGTTGTAAAATTAAACAGATCAATCATCATTTCATGAGGTGGGAGTTCATCGTACACATAAATAATATGTTCGTTACACATTAGATGGAAGTGTGAATAATTCTATGTTGAAACCAAATAATAAAAAATTATATTATATTTAGTTTAATTAAATATTTTATAATCATGAAATAATGTTACTTGAGCAGTGTAGAATGGAAATAAAGATAAATTACTCTAGGAAAGATGTTACCTCTGCTATGGGTGACTTCGTTATGTTTTCACCAAAGGGATTCATTAGATTGATTTATTCCAAAATTCATGATTATCGGATGAGAGGAGGGATAATGGGGATATATTGGGTAAGATTACGGTTATGCCAAAGTTTCATGACATGTGTGGGGATGTGGGAGGAGAGTAGGTCTTTTAGAGTGGGAGAGGACTTGTACTCTAGTAATTTATGGAAAAGGGAATTACACTCACGGTGTTTCCATTATAGGTGGATACAATAATAGAAACAATTAGATAAAACAGAGTATAGGTTCTAAATATGGACTCAAACTATACATTGGACATGTTTTCAGGCCATTTTGGACCATAATCTTATGTTTTAGTCCCTAGTTAATCTTAATTAAACTTTAATCATTGTAATTAATTGTAATTACATTAAAAAACATTTTGGTCAAAAAATAATTTGAAAAAATTAAAATTATAAAATATGATTATTCTAATCATGGAATCCATTTTTCAAACTCCAATCATATAATTGGTAGAAATTAATTTAAATTTAATCATGGAACATGATAACAATATCTATTTTCAATGTAATAGAATTAAAATGATTGCTATGTTTTTATTTTCAATTTCAACGTGGAATTGATTATGTTAACCTAAATTTGATTATTTAAAAATAATTTTTATAATATTATGTAATTTTTTTAAAATATAACTTAATAATATAAATTAATTTTGTGAAAATGTAGTTTTGAAGTAAAATTTAGCATTCCTTACAATTTATAAAAAACAAAACATCATAGAAAAATACCAAAAAATCAACCTAAGATAATTTTTTTTACCTTACATATATTATGTTTATTTTCATATATTATATTTAGAAAAGTTCCAAAAATTTGATTAAATATATGTTCGTCATTATAAGGTAGTAAATCGGCCATTATAAAAATATTCACTCTTAAGCAAAATATTTGCTTTGTTTGTATCTTATGTTTATCAGATCTATTAGATGAGTATAAAAAATATTTTATTGAATATATAAAATATATATTTTATTAATATATTAATCAAATTTTAACTAATTTATTTTTTTATTAGAAAGTATATTTGTCTGTTCAAAAATTTTTTCCCATAAAAATATGTCTTTTTTATTCAATTATTTATTTTATCCATTTGTAACTAATTTTTAACTAATGAATTCTTTTAATATTTTTTAAAAGACATATTTTAAAAACATAGTTTATTAAATTTATAATAATTAATTTAATGATAATGTCATGTCATCATATATTAAATGTTTATGTCTTAATATTTTGTTGGAGTTGGGTAAAACTTGGTAATGTGTGTAACACAAGTCATTGACGAAACTCATTATTGCATTAAATGAACACTAAATTGAACCACATGCACTGAATGATATATATAATATATCGAATCTATTTAAAATAGTAAATATATTGTTATGTCTTGGGAGATTTTTCTCCCTTACATGCTCAGTGTTGTGTATAGTGCAAGCATAACATGGTGTTGTTTATAATCTAATCAAAATTTAGCACATTCATACAAAAAATCAATATTTTCAATTGAAATTAAAAATATATACAAAATATCAAATTAATTCAAAAAAATAAATTTCACAAAATATCCCTATGTTATATTTTACCTCCTTGAAATTAATTTCTCCCTCAAAATTAATATGTATTATTAACGGTTTAGTACTTGAATGTTATTTTCATAGATACTGTAATCATAAAAAAGGTGAATACTAAAAATCCATATAAGAAATAATTTTTTAACAATAAAAGATACCCAATTAAACATATATATAGTATTACACATTGTAGAACATATTTTGGGTTAGAATATCGGACATCGATGAAAAATTTAAATATATATAGGGTGTGATTGATGATAGAAATCAAAAATACAGAATAATCAATTGAAATTTGATGGAATAAAATTCATAAATCATTAATGGTTTAAAATTACATTAGTTAAAATAAAGTTATGGTATTAGTAACAATTATTTTTATCATTTTCATAATGTTGAGAAATAAGTCCTTGACCTTGAACATTATCATCTTTCATTTTGATCAAGAAAAATAATTTATTTCATCTTGAGGATATATTTCTATTTAGAGTTTTAGAGAATTATTCCAAAAATCAGTCATAAAAAACCCATTACAATAAAATATTGATACACCAAATAGTATCCATTTTTCAATAATATAATACTTATAAAAAAAATAATGATCACTTATATGAAAACCATTCATGACATTAAACATGAAATCTCCAAATCATTATTCGTCTTCCTGTTATTTGAACAATATTAAAAACATGGGGTGATCATAAAAATATCAATAATGGATATAGAACAAATGAAACCATTAGTCTATTCGTAAACATTAAATCCCATGAAAACATTTTTATAAAGTAATAATGTTCACCCTTAATCATTATTAAATACGTTCCTTTTCAAATAATCTATTTTCATAGCATTTTTTAATAAAAATATTACGATCAAACCCATATAAATAATATAAAACAAATAAAGGTAACATGGAACATAATTATACTTGTCACTCATAAAAATAGATTAACTATGCAACTAAATTCCATATATGTCACTATTAAAAATGAAATATCCATATGACCGACTTCCACACCCAATGTATTAGAGGTTATAACATAACCACCCATCCTTGTTTTATAACAGAACCACCCATAATTGGTTTATCACGTAACCACCATTAAAATTTCAAACACCATTATATAATCATAACTCATAAAATATTTTTATTTTGATCATTTCCTCATAATACTTCATTTACAATCACAGTAAATCATTTCAATGTATTGAAATAATAAATAAATTTTGTAAAGAATTGTCAATACCAAACTACAAAAAATGGAATAAGAGATTTATTTTTATTTTAAAAACAATGAGTCTTGTAGATTAATCCAAATAAAAAATAATATACATAGAGATAGATATGTTTTTCCCCATATACATTAAAATAAAATATTACTTTTTCCATATGAATAGAATGTAAAATATTCGGTAAAGAAAACATAAAAATATTACTTTTGAAAAACATTTATTAAAATTAAAAATAGATATAAAATTTCCTATATAATCCTTTTATATCAATATAAATATGTAAAATAACATCAATAATATTTAAATGGGGAAAACATTTTTAGAACTAAATATTTAGACATTCAAGGTGTCTCATTCCACTTTGAAAATTTACATATTGACGTCTATTAAAGAATATATTGACCAAAATATTTAATAAAATCATCATATATAAAATAAAGATATCACATGTCATAATATCTATATATAGACCTTATAAAATAATAAAGGAGAGTATCATCAACAAATTCCCAAATGAATAGAGATTAAGATTAAATCCCATACCTCTTGTCTGATTCATCAAGTAAGTTATTTATCATCATAATAGTAAACATGAGATAATTTTATACCATCTTGAGAACAATTTTTATGTTTATTAATCCCATATATTCATGTTATAATATTTACATAGTTTTTTATGTTTCTGTTGGACATTTTCATGATATCCTATACATGAGTCCAAAATGGTGATAGTATGATGATTATAGTCAAAGTGGTATTTATTCCATTATATATAGAATAATATTCATGAAAGTATTATATAATTTTGATATAAATTATAATTAAAAATTATACCATTTATTTATGGTTAAGAAAAATAGAAAATTTTATAATCATGGAGACTGTATGTCATATATACGGATGAGTAAAATTTCGATCTTTCAATGATAATTATGGAAATAAGATAAGTATTATTTTAACTTTAAATAATAATAATTATATTATTAATATAATATTTATATTTATTGTAAACTTATATATATTACATGTGATTTTATTTCAAGAAATGAATTACATCACTTCGTGGAGGTGATAGTTCACATGTACGGATGAACAATGTTATTATTTTCATCAATATAGAATACAAGAACGCAATTGATATATTATTATATTTAATTGATAAATATTTCATAAATACCATATATAAACATTAATTAAGTCATTTTATCTAGTTCGGAGAGATACTAATTAAAAACGAATGAGATCGGTTCATGGAGGTGATCGTTCACATGTACACACAAAGGATTAATTAATATATCATTTCATGGAAGTGGATATGGATTTTGGGGATGATATTATAAAAATAACATATAATTATATTAAGGATACATTATTTTTTATATCATCTGGGAAAATTAAGATTCTTTGGAAGAGGAATAATAAATAAAATAGAAACAATTAATTAAAAATGATACATCTTCTTCAGATGATGAACTTTGACTAACACCTTAACACTTACAAGAAGTGTTTCTAAAATAAGATCACTATAATTTGGGGAGGGATTCTAGGAAGTTATTTGTGTGGTTAAATTATAATCCAAAAATGTTTTTATGTGTATTGATATTAGAAGAATATGATCCCTTTTATAAAAGAAGGTAGGGGCACTATTGTAATTTTCAAAATATTATTTTAATATAAATTAATATTCAATTAAAAATTGGTATAAAGTGATTTATTTAGAATATATATTTATTATGATCCTATTATCGTTCATATAATTTAAATTATATATGCTTTGACTATTTTTTAATAGTTATATTTTTGTTTTATCGCTTATTTATTCTTTTTAACCCTTAACGCGACATCATTAAATTTTCACATTGACGATTAATATAAGAACTATAAAATGTAAAAATACTAATAAATGAGTTATTAATTAAATTTTAAGTCTCATAACATCTATATGGAATAATTTTTTTAAATTTTAAATCATCTAATAAAATATTATATAATTTAAAATTCTAATAAAGACAATTTTGAAAATATTCATTACTTGAATTTTTAAAATTTTCATAAAAACATTATACCATAATCATAAAAAAATTAAATAATCTGTGAAATATTATTTTAATAAATTAAACTCTTCTATGATATTAAATATCTGAAATTATATTTATATTAGTACTTTTAAAATCATTTATTTGATATTTCCTTTAATTAAACAATTACTACATCATCATTGTGAACCAATTTATTTAATTATTTATTCCCTAATGTTGAAAAATAAATTAAAATTATGTATATAAACATATTATACATCTAAATACAAGTTATAGTTGAAACTATCACTTATATGAACCCATACTAAAAATGATTCGTTTATCAAAAACAAAAGTGTTGCGAAATTGACTTTTCATTGAAAAAATACTATAAATGGCATACTATGAAAAATGTGTATTATAAAGGTAATATTTCCTCCCAAGGATATTTTTCTATCTAAAAATACTCATACAATGAAATTAGGAAATGTTTCAAAGTGATTTTATAATATTTTTTATATTATTTTGACCACTAAATACCTGATTTACCCATAAGCATGATAATAAAAGTAAATACTAATGTTTCTAATCATAATATCTGATGATTAAGTAGATAATATTAGATAACAAATATAATACAAATTAAAACCTTTTATTTAAAATTTTCAAATTAAAAAACATAGAAGTGGTTGAAATTGATTTAAAATTAATCCCTTCGATGAATTCAGAAAATAAGTTTTTAAAGTAAAAAAATTAAAATGTTCACAATATTTTTATATCCAATTACAATGAAAAATTTATTATAATGGAATAAATTTAATAAAATGATAAACAATTATAAAATCATACTTTCAAACCATTCAGTTCTATAATTTATAACTATAAATAAATTTTATTAAAAATAATTTTAAATTAAAATGCAATATTTTTAACTGTTCATTCAAAAATGAATATTATTAGAAATATAACAAAAAACAATCCAATGTACATTTTGATAAACCTATTTCCAAAAATAATTTTATTATTTCAAATAAAACTTATAAAGTTTTCAAAAAATTTATTTAAAATAGGTGTACCATCAAAAAGTGGCAAAACCGCCTTTTTTAAAACAACTTTTTATGTGTAAAATTGGATTTGATTATATATCATTTATAAAAACATATAAACCGAATTTTAAAAATTATATTGACTATATTATATATATATATATATATTTATATCATTAATATAATCCAAAAAATAAGATTTTTTATTTATTTGTATAATAATATAATTTTTCACATTTAAATATTTTTTCCGAAAAACAATTTATTTTATTTTTTAGAGAGTCTTACATTTATATATAATTAATTGATAAAATAATTAATTATAAAAAAATTTTTATGTAAAGACCCAGAATTTCAATGTAATTTTTTTAAATATATAGGAATTTTTCAAGGTCCGTGAAAATTGACAGTGTGTGATTCCGAGGCCCGGAGTGCCTGGAATGAATTTCTGAACTCTTTTTCAGGTATGTTCAGTAAACTTACGAGCAGGTTTTTATAAATATTGAATGAGTGATCATAATTGAAATCCGAGGGCACCAATGAACTCGCATCATCGGTATTCGATTATGGAGACCTTCACCTCGACGGTAGTTGGTCGAGGGTGAAAGTTAATTTTTGGAATTTTTTCGTGGAAATAATAAAATAAAATAATCACATATTTTATTTTATTTGTTGTTACCATCCATGTGGATATTTCATAGTTGGGGACCACATGAACTAAAACCTCCCATGAGAGGTTATGGAGGTGGGAACCACCGAGCCTAACCTCCCATGAGTGGTTATGATGGTGGGCACCACCTGAGGATTGAAACCTCTTGAACTTCCAATTAAGGGGGGAGAAACCTCTTGATCTCCCCAATTTATTATACCAACCCACACCGTAATTTTTTATGCCAACACAATTAAATTAATTGGCTATTTTGAATTTGTGAAAACAAACTAAATAATAGATATCATAATCTATTATTTTTGGGCGACCTTTTTCATTTTGGGGAAAAGGCTTGGAAAAGGGGAGAGTTTGTGGAGAATTCCCACCAACAAGGAACATCGACGTCAACTTTGACCTTCTTTTTCAAGACATCCTCCAAGGGTGGACATCTTCATCCACGAAGATTTGCCTCCATCGAATAACTTTAATATGATGAATGAGCATCGGGATCAGAGGCGTGTGATAGGCACGATGAACGTCGACATCTTCAACTTCTCTCTTTGTCATCAACAATCAAATGAGGTAGAAGTTTAATTTGTGTATGAATACTTTTCCCATGTTCTTCCCTTGAATTTTTTTCGGGATTGGGAATAAATCATTGTGGGAGGTTATAAAGCTTGATTTTCTTCTTCAAGTTCTTGTTGAGCCATATCCTACCACCCTAAAGTGGAGGGTAAGTGCCAAACAAACATGACCCGACCCCTCTGCAAATATTATGATAATTTGTGGTGTTGAAAGCGGCGAAAGTGACATCGCAATGACACCACCCCATGGCCACTGTGCCCCACGACTCCGTCACTCATGGCCCCTCTGCTCCACCCATGACCGCCACTGTCTGGGCCGAGCCGTAACCATAGAACGGGCCATGTCGTCACTGCCGTTCGATGAGCCGCCGCCATCCCGCCTACCTGCTGACCAAGACTCCTTGGCCGTACCACCCTGGGCCTTTCGAGCCACCTCGACTGCGCCGCCCGCGGCCTTCTGAGCCGATCATTGCCTTCTGAGTCACTCACGGCCTTCCGAACCACTTCGGTGGAGACACCCTGGCCGAGCTGCTCTGGCCAATCCACCTGCAGCCGAGCGGCCCCGCGATCGAGCTTCTCTGGCCGAGCCGCCCCACGGCCACGAGCCGCTCCAGTCGAGCCACCCTGCAGCCTCGTGTCGTCGACAAACAAACCCCCACCGCCCCTCGCGGCCTGCCGGGCTACCTGGCATGGTCCGGGCTGAATCCAGCGGGCCAAGAAAAACCCAACGGGCCAGGACACACTGTGGTCCGGGTTGGTCTGATCGGGTTGGACCGGACCCGGGCCCATTATTACCCATTTACTCTCTTCAGGCCATAACTTTGGCACCAGACGTCTGTTTGACAAACCGTCAGTGGTGCCGGAAAATTTTCGAGTGAGAGGGTCCCTTTGAGTATACCCCACTGGAGTTTTGGATTGTGATGGGGAACAGTCAGGTTGGATCGACCACAAATCTAACCTGGACCCTGGTACTAAAAGGCTTATAACTCACAGACTGGGCATCCGATTGACGTGTCGTCTATTGCATTGAGACCCCTTTGACATGGAAGACCATTGAGATGATTCTTCATGGGACTTCATGGAAGTTGGTGTATCACCCATTAGCTCATGGAGTGGATCCTCCCAAAGACGAGAGAGCATATTGTGGGAACCCAGTAGCTGGCTGAGACTTGATGAATGCTGACCATTTTGACTTGGAGGGACTTGATAGACCTAGTGGGGAGCGCCTCTGTGTGACACAATAGACCCATGGTGGGGAGCGCCTTTGTGTGACGTGGTAGATCCATGGTACACGACAGGAGGAGTACCTCAGCATGCCACATTGGGGAGTGCCTCTGTGTGAAGCGACAGACCCACGGTACTCGACAAGAGGAGTACCTCAGCAAGTCATGAGGGGGAGTGCCTCTTTGTGAAGAAGAAGACCCAAGGCAGGGAGCACCTCCGTGCGACACGGTAGACCCATGATACTCGACAGGAGGAGTACCACACCAGTCCAAGATTTGTGGGAAGCGCCTCTGTGTGATGTGGCTGGCCCACTATACTCAATAGAGGAGGGGTTCTCTAGGAGCTGAGGTGTTCGACGATGTGACTGGAGATGTTACTTTTTACTACCCCTAGAATATTTCTTAGTGTGAGATGAGTCAACATATCTTTGTTTTCCTCATGGTTGGGATGGATTACTTGATAACTTAGGTATATGTATTGGTATATACCTAAGTACTGTTATATGTTGATTTCATACTTTTTGGTTTATCCATGGTTTTTTTTGAGTCCCTGAGGGTCTCAGGGTCCCTACTGAGTATCGTTATACTCATCCCTATAGAAGAAATGTTTTCACCTTGTTGTGTTGGATGCAGACAACGGACATCGCTGACTGAGGCTGAGAGTACTAGGACTGGACTTTACCCGGAGGGGGACCATACGACGTGTCAGTACGCAGAGGAAACGGTTGGACATGGAGTACTGAGGAAGCGATCTGTACCTACCATTATAGAAGGAACATTGAAGGACAATCCAGTAGCATTCTTTTCTCTTTTTTCAGTTATTTTTTATTTCAGTTTTACTTGTATCTTTACAGTTAGATTGTATTCCGACCCCATTACTTTCAGCATTATTTTTGTTATACATTTTTCTTGGGTTCGTATCTTACTGTGTGTTTGGTTATATGAGGTTACTGGTTATAAAGGCAATTCCTTCCCATTTTTAGGGAAAATGACTTTCGGTTCTAGTCTCCAACCCCTGGCCTATGGAAGGCCCGCCTGGGGTAGTCACGGCATGGGCCCCGAGGGACGGGTCGCGACAAATTGGTATCCGAGGAGTCAATTCTACCGAAGAACTAGGACTATGATATTTTCTATGAAGAAATAGTGTTAAGGGTAATGAGTTATATTTTCAGTTTAGAGGGTCCAGTGTTGGTGCAGTGACCGACGTATCCATACACCAGGACCCTGAATTCTGATTTCCGAATCAGTGCACGAAAACAATGATTACGTGTGTGTTTCTGAGAGTTTTCTTTGTTATATATTGAGTCAGCTCACCAGGTATAACTTATTAACCATGGAACACATGTTTCTTTTCAGGATGCCTCCACGTAGACAACCATCTAGGGTTTTGAGAGTTTTACGCACTGATAGCCCACTGAGTGATGATGACTCGGTGTAGGGCCCTTTTCCAATAGATGCACCAGCAGAGGAACCAACGGTACAATTACCCGTTGTGACATAGTTGACACCATCACCGACAATAGAGAGTGTACATCGATTGAGCACATTTCACGAGTTCCAGAAAAAGAGGCCACCCAGGTTCAGGGGAGAGATGGACCCACAGGCGGCTGAGGATTGGTTGGAGGCTGTGTGAGATTCTTCCAAATCATAAGGACACTAGCTGATCTCATGGTGATCCTTTCCGCCATCCTTCTACAAAAAGCATTAGGCAGATGATGGAGCTTGATGGTCCAGGTTCACGATGAGTGGATGCTTCTTAGGGAAGACTTCGAGAGCCAATTTTGGGAAGAGTTTTTCCCATCGACTCTTCGTGCAGTGTGCATACAGGAGATTCTTCATCTGCAGTAGGGAATCATGACTGTAGCTCTGTACTCAGCAAGGTTCACTAACCTCTCACGCTACTCAACCAATATGGTGCGGGACCCTTTCGTAATGTCCTGTACCTTTGAGCATGGGATCATGTGGGATATTAGAGCTTCGATGATCTCACTCAGCATCCCGATACAGGAGGGGGTTCTACAGAGAGCTCTCTTGGTGAAGAGTTTCCTTACCGAGCAGTCACTAGTGGTGAGACCCAATATCAGTCGTCACGTAGCGGACTATTCAGTAGCTGTAAGCAGAAAAATTTCATAGAGGTCCAAGAGGACCAAACCTATAGGTGGACGACCGCATGACTCAGGATCGGTTGTGTGGGGCACCTGAGGCAGAACCAGTTAGGCAAGGATCTTATAGTGTTACTCATGCAGTGTGTAGGGTCACATGGATTGTGACTATCTGACCGTCGTATGGATGATCAGTAGATGGTCGAACGACCACCCAGACAGAGACAAAGGTTTGACTGAGGAGGTCTTCAAGGAGTAGTAATACGTGGAAGAGGAGATTTCCATGTAGCTGGCAGTGGGAGACGATTCTAGATGTTACGACCACCACCACCAGAAGATCCACCGCGACCGCAGGGAGCAGGAAGACATGGGATAGCTCAGGTCTAGGTAGTTGAGTCCTACAATCACGTTACTCTATAGATGATATGAGATACGATCTGTGTGTACTCCACCTTAGCTGCAGTACTTATAGACCCAAGTTCTAGTCATTATTTTATTGCCACTGCCCTCATTCAGAGCTCAGAGACTCCGACGGAGCCATTCGCTCGATCCTTATGGCTAGATACTCCTATTGTAGTGGATTCGACAACTATGAACCGGTGCCGGTACGGTGAGCTTACTATAGGAGGTGAGATCTTTGGAAAGAATCACCTAGTAGTGACGTCTAGGCTTTACGATGTCATCTTGGGTATGGACTGTTTATCTACTATTCATGCTTAGATTGAATGTATTAGGCGCAATGTGCGGTGTGCCCGCACGGATGGGACAGAGTTTACCTTCACTAGAGAGAAAGGAGCCTTTGCAACGCACGATGGACTTAACCAGAGGAGAGTGCCACCGATCATTCATCATTTGGCTAGCCTTACCCTCAGAGTTGTTGACGTGGAGAATCTGAGCCATCCTATAGTGGTGGACCAGTACGTGGATGTCTTCCCTGATGATGTTTCGGGTCAACATCCTCGCAGAGAGGTAGACTTTTACATTGACTTGTACCCTAACAAGGCACCGATATCTACACCAACATATCAGATGGCTCCCATGGAGTTTCGTGAGATGACGATATAAATGGAGGACTTGTAGGGGAAGGGATTCATTCGGCCAAGTGTTACTCCTTGGGCAGCCCTGATTTTGTTTTCCAAGAAGGAAAATGGGAACTTGAGGATTTTTGTTGACAATCAGTGCCTGAACCAGGTGACCGTGAAGAATAATTACCCACTCTCAAGGATTGATGACCTTTTTGATCAGCTTAAGGGAGAACAGTGGTTCTCAAAGGTAGACCTCAGATCAGGCTATCACAAGTTCAGAGTCAGAGATGAGGATGTGTAGAAGACGAACTTCAGATGTTGGTATGGCCATTATGAGTTCTTGGTTATTCCATTCATCATGAAAAACGATCTAGAAGTGTCCATGGGACTCATGAACATGATCTTTAAGCTATACCTTGATTAGTTTTTAGTATTCTTCACCAACAACATTCTGATCTACTCGGCTACTGAGGAGGAGCATGCCTATCATTTGCAGGTAGTACTGGACACACTTGGAGAGCACGAACATTATGGTAAGCTCTCGAAGTGCCAGTTTTGGATCTGAGAGGTTCCCTTTCTAGGGTATGTCATATCAGAGGTGGGAGTTTTAGTGGATCTAGCGACGATTGAGGTGGTACTTTCTTGGGATCCACCCAGGAGTGTGACAGAGGTATGAACTTTCTTGGGTTTGGATGGATATTACCGGAGGTTTGTGCCGGACTTCTCTAGAGTTGTAGCACCACTATCAGCATTGAAGAAGAAGGGAAAACCATTCAATTGGTTAGAGATATTACATTAGAGTTTTCAAGAGCTGAGGTAGAGGCTGAATAGTGCCCTCATCTTGAGTCTTCTAGAGGAGGGCGTAGGGTACATAGTTTACTGCGACACATCAGGGACCAGATTCGGATGTGTCCTGATGTAGGAGTGAGTAATGATCACATATAGTTTTGGACATCTAAGACACCATGAGCAAAACTAAAATACCCATGACCTAGAGTTAGAAGCATTAGTCATCGCCTTGAAGATGTGGCGACATTATCTGATGGGCGAGCGTTTTACTGTGTATTCTGATCACAAGAGTCTCACGTATATCTTCTCTCAAAAAGACCTGAACCAGAGACAACGATGTGGGATTGATTTCCTCTAGAACTATGACTTCAATATAGTCTTTACTCATTTGAAGGGAAGTGTTGTTGAAGTTGCACTCAGTAGGAGATCATGTATACACCTTCAGGGGAGGTGACAGAGCAGCTGGATGCTTTGATGATATCCTTTGTGGATAAAGATGGAGCAGTTTTTCTTCAGCCTCTAACAGTAACTCCCCCACTCCTTTAGCGATTCAGTGAGGTGCAACATGGGGACGATGACTACAAGACCCGACGTGCTCAGATATCCATAGGACAGGCACCAGATGAATTTTATGAAGGTGGGGAGCACACCATCCTCTTGAGAGGACGTACCATGGTACCCGTGTTACTTCATGTGTAAGTGTTGAGGGAGTTCCACACATCCCCTGTATAGGTACATCGAGGAGTGGAAAAGATGTACCAGGATCTCCGATAACAGCACTGGTGGTCGGGAATGAAGAAAGAAGTACCATAGTTTGTTTCTCGGTGCCTCACTTGTTAGCAAGTGAAGGCGGAGCATCAGGTACCACCAGTATTAGTTCATCCTTTGGAGGTCCCAAAGTGGATGCAGGATGAGATATCCATGGAATTCATGTCTGGACTTCCACATACATCCAGTGTTCATTACTCGAATTGGGTGATCGTCGACCAACTCACTATGTTGGCCAACATCCTACCGATCAGAGAGAAAGATTCAGTAGAGATATTGGGACACCTCAATGTGCATGATACTGTATGGCTATATGGATTATCCTTGATGATTGTCACCGATCAATATTCACTTTTTACTTCCCAGCTCTGGAAGGGGTTGCAGGATGATTTTGGGAAGTATCTTCATTTAAGCTCCACCTTTAATCCTCAGACAAATGGTAAGACTGAGCAGTCCATTCAAACCCTCGAGGACATGTTTCATGCTTGTGTCCTCAACTTCGGTTGTAGCTGGTAGGATCACTTTCCTTTGGTGGATTTTAGGTACAAAAAAATATATCACTCCACCATTGGGATTGCACCTTTCGAGGCATTGTACGGGCGAACTTGCAGATCACCCTTGTGCTGGACTGACCCAGGGGAGTCAGCACTTGTGCGACCAGAGATGGTATGGGATACCCCAGAGAAAGTGCAAATCATCAAGGAGAAAATGAAGAATTCACAGAGCAAGAATAAGTCCTATGAAGACAGGAGACAGAGACCTCTGGAGTTCGAGGATGGAGACCTTGTATTTCTACGGGTCTCACCTCAATGAGTTTTGCATAGATTTGTCCGAGGAGGAATGTTATCTGCGAGACTGATCGAACCTTTTCATGTTCTTAGTAGAGTTGGCAAGGTGATGTACCGCTTGGCTCTTCCACCTCAGTTGCACTGGGTGCACGACGTCTTCCACGTATCCCAGCTTAGGAGATATGTGCATGAACCTTCTCCCATCATCAAACATGGGGAGCTAGACGTTGACAATGGGGAGACTTTGACAGAGGTTCTAGTAGAGATTGTGGATCGACATGATCTGGTCATTTGTGGATGGTCGATACCTCTACTGCGCGTTCATTGGTAGCACGAGAACCTCCATGAGATCACATGGGAGTGGGGGGTTCAGATTAATGCTCAGTACCCCCACTTGTTTTTCAAGTTTTAGTTATGGCTTACGGGGACGTAAAGACCTATGGTGGGGAGAATGTAAAGACCTGAAATTTCCATGTAATGTTTTTTAAATATACAGGAATTTTACGAGTCCGAGAAAATTAAAGGCGTGTGATTCCGAGGCCCGGAGTGCCTGAAATGAATTTATGAAATTTATTTGGGTACATTCAGTAAACATATGATAAGGTCTTTATAACTTTTGAACCAGTCCTCGGAATTGAAATCCAAGGGCACCGTTGAACTTGCAGCGCCAATATTCACTTAATGAGACCTTCACCTCGATGGTAGTTGGTTGAGGGTGAAAGTTAATTTTGGGTTTTTTCATGGATATAATAAAATAAAATAATTACACATTATATTTTATTTGTTGTAACCACCCATGTGGATATTTCATAGGTGGGGACCACCTGAACTAAAACCTCCCATGAGAGTTTATGGAGGTGGGGACCACCGAGCCAAACCTCCCATGAGAGGTTATGGTTGTGGGGACCACCCAAGGATTGAAAATTCTTGAACTCCCTATTAAGTGGGGAGAAACCTCTTGAGGTCCCCACCAAATTATGCCAACCCTCCCCATAATTTATTATGCCAACTCAATTAAATTAATTTTCTATTTTCAATTTGTTCCCACAAACTAAATAATAGATATCATAATATATTATTTTGGGGATAAATTTTTCATTTTAGGGAAAAGGCTGGGAAAAAGGGATAGTTCTGGGAGAATGCCCTCCAATGAAGAATGTCGACCTCGACTTTGACCTTCTTCCTCGAGACATCCTCCAATAGTGGACATCTTCATCGATGAAGAATCACCTCCGTCAAAGAATGTTAATCCGATGAATAAGCATCGAGATCGGAGGCATGTCACGGGCACGACGAATGTTGAAAACTTCAACTTCTCTCTTCGTCATAAAGAATCAAACGAGGTAGCGGTTTAATTTGTGTATGAATACATTTCCCATGTTCCTCTCTTGAATTATTTTTCAGGATTGGGAATAAATAATTGTGGGAGGTTGTAAAGCATGAAGTTCTTCTTCAAGTACTTGTTGAGTCATATGCTTCCACCCTAACATGCAGGGTACGACCCAAAAAAACATGACCTGAACCCTTCCCAAATATGGTGATTATTTGTGGTGTTGAACACGATGATGGAGACGAAACAACGACACCTCCCCACAGCCACTGCCGCCTCACAACCTCAGCGCCCTCGCAGCACCCCTGCGGTCGAGCCGCTCGCGGCACCCATGGCCACCGTGCCCCGTGACTCCGTTACCCGTAGCCCCGCCAAGCTACCCACGACCACCGCCATCTGTGCCAAGCCATTGCCGCAGGCCAGGCCGAGCCATCGCTGCCGTCCGCTGAACAACTGCCTCCATCCGCCGAGCCGCCATCATCTGCCGCGCCGCCGCCGTCTCTCCAAGCCGCCGGCTGAGCCTCCCTTTCCGCGCCACCCGCGACCTTCCAAGATGCTCTGAAAGAGACTTCCGCGGCCAAGCCACTCCAGCTGAGTCACCCACGGCAGAGCCTCCCTACGGCCACCCTACTCCAGCCGAGCCGCCCCGCGGCCCTGAGCCACTCCGGCCGAGCCGCCCCGGCCGAGCCACCCTAAGACCCAGTACCGTCTATGGCTGAACACCGACAACCCCTCGTAGCCTGCCAGACCACTCAGCGGGCCGGGCCGCCCTGCACGGGCTGGGACAGACCCAGTGGGCCAGGTCAGTCTAACCGGGTCGGACTGGACCTTGGCCCACTATGACCCATTTACATAATTTTGGCAATAAATTTGGCACCAGACGCCTGTTTGACGAACCGTCAATGAAACTGGAAATCCTGAAACAAGAAGGTCCCTTTGAATATACCCCACTAGAGTTCTGGATTATGATGGGTAACAGTCAGGTTGGATCGAGCACAAATCCAACTGGGCCCCCGGGACTAAAAGACTAATAACTCACAGACCGAGCATCCGATTGACACACCGTCTGTTGCGTTGATACCCATATGACATGGCAGACCATTTAGATGATTCTTCGTGGGACTTCATCGTAGTTGGTGTATCAACAAGTAGATTGTGGAGCAGATCCTTTTAAAGGCGAGCGAGCATAGTGCGGGAACCCAGTAGCTTGCTGAGACTTGATGACTGCTGACCATTTCGACTTGGAGTGACTTGACATGCCCAGTGGGGAGTGCCTCTGTGTGACATGGACGAGCCATGGTGGGGAGAGACTATGTGTGATTCTTTAGGCCCATGATACATGATAGGAGGAGTACCTCAGTAGGCCACAGTGGGGAGCCCCTCTGTGTGACATGGCAGACCCACGGTACTCAATAGGAGGTCTGCCTCAACAAGTAAGGAGGGGGATCTCAATGTGATGTGACAGACCCACGGTACTCAATAAGAAGAGTACCTCAGTAGTCCAAGATTAGTGGGAAGCACCCCCGTGTGACGTGACAAGCCCACTATACTCGATAGAGGAGGGGTTCTCAAGTAGCAGAGGTGTTCGACGATGCGACTGGAGATGTTACTTGTTACTAACCCTAGAATATATCCAGGTGTGAGTTGAGTCAGTATCTTTATGTTTTCTTCATGATTGAGATGGATTACTTGATAACTTAGGTATATGTATGGGAATATACCTATGTAAGGTTATATATTGATTTCATACATTGTGGTTTATCCTTGGTGGATTTGTGAGATTTCGAGGGTCTCGAGGTCCATACTGAGTATCATTATAATCACCCCTGTATGGGATATACCTAAACATTGTTGGGTTGGATGAGGACGACCGAAAGCACTGACTGTGGCTGATAGTACCAGGACTGGACGGTACCTAGAGGTGGACCATACAGCGTGTCGGTACACAGAGGAGACGAGTGGATGTGGAGTGATGAGGAGGCGATCTATACCTACCCTTCAGGTAGGAAACTCAGAGGACAATCTTGTTGCTATCTTTTCTCATTCATCAGTTGTTTGGTATTTCAATTGTACTTGTATCCTTACTGTTGGGCTTGTATTCCGGCCACTTTACTTTTAGCACTCTTTTGGTTATAAAGTTTTCTTGTGTTCGTATCTTAATGTGTGCATGGTTACGTGAGGTTACAGGTTATAAAGGAAATGCATTCCCTATTTTAGGGAAAACGACTTTCGACTCTAGTCGCAATCCCTTGGCCTATGGAAGGCGAGCCTGGGGTAGTCACGGAATGGGCCCCGAGGGATGGGTTGTAATAGTTTAAACAATATTTTCATGATTAAATTAGTATTAAGAATTCACTTCATTATAATAACTATGTTATAATGGTAATACTTAATTAATAATGTTTATTTATTCATCTATGTTTGACGTGGCATATTATGTATTCTATTGAACATAGTCTTAAATTTTTTAAAAATAGAGATGATACATTCTTTCCCACCCCTTTATTAAATTTCAACCATGATATTTGAACTCCCGATTGAAATCATGGTGTTTTACTTTTCAAAATTGTTTTCACTGAAATCCCACATTAGATAAATGATTTACAAAACATCTACATTGAAATAAATATTGTAAAGTTCGAAGGTCGCCTGAGATAAAAAATACTTGCGGTACATGAAGGAAAAAGAGGATAATAAAGAGAAAACAAACCATAATGTTCGGATGTAGAGTGATATAAAATAGTATGAGGGAAAAGTTAACAATAAAAAAACCATAAGTCATTGATGAGTTAAACGGTCACTTATTTATTGTTATGAAATGTAAATGGATAAAATTTTTTGTTTTAAGATCCATTTAATACATTTTATGAATACTCTTTCTAAATTTCATAAGTATATAAAAAAATATACTTACATGAAATGTATAGTGTAATACATTAATCAAATTCCACCAAAACTCATGTTTTTATTTAAACAATGAGTAATCAATATAAATTTTCTCATGCATGAAGTACTAGAATCAACTTATATAAAATCAAATAATAAAAAAATATTAATAGTATTATTATCATTTCTTTAGAAGTTAATAAGAACCAATATGGTTAGTACAAGATATAATAATTTCCCCAAAATCATAATCCTATATATGATTAAAAACTACATTAAGATCTAAAATTCAATACTAATACCTGTTGTTCAAAAAAGAACATTAACCAATAAACTATCAATAAAATTGCACATAAATTTTATAACTATGATTATAACCAAAAAAATTATACGGATCTGATAAAATAGCCATCCAATATAGATTTTAAGAATTATCTTTAGATAACATCAATAATTTTTGAAATCTCATATCAAAACGTAATTTCACAAGTAATCATAATGATTTTATAACCATTTCTATAAATAAGCTAGGTGAATATATATCTAAAATTAAAAAATTTATTCTTAAAAATTACAATTCAACCTTTATTCCTCAAATTAAATTCCATAGTATTGTATTTTCCTTGATCATATAGGTTTCCCAAAATAGAAAACATCTTCTGAAATAACATTTATCACTTAATTCCAAAATCAATTTTCAAATATTAAAATAAAATTTTTCCCAAATTCTAAATATTTTTATTCTATAGATTCATTAATGTAAAAATAAAAAGTCATACTATCCTGGGACTTTATGTAGTCTAGTGGTATGAGATGTACCTTTTTCCACCTTTATTTGTGGATTAAAATCTAACCGAATTTTTCAATGTGATGTGTTGTCCCTCATGCTATGGGTTTTTATTTTTATAAACCTATGTTTTTAATATAAAATTTTAAAAATCTGATAAATAAATCAAAAAAGACCATAACATATTTTAACCTAGATTTTTATTTAATACCTTTCATTTTTCGTCCCAAAAATTAATAACACATAATTAACTCAAAAATAAATATCTCTAAAAATAACAATATTCCCCTTAAAATTTCATAACATAAATCTAGAAAAGGGGTTTCTATGACATTAATCTTATAATAATCCTTAATATTATAATCCCATTATGGAATAACTAACCCTTAAGAGAATGTCCAAATCTCCATTGTTTTCTAAAAATTTCATTTGATAACAATTATAATTCCCAACATTAAACATTACCTAATATTGTGTTTTAGTGAAGAAAGATATGTTTTATCATTTAGGAAATATTTAATTTTAGAGTTTTATAGAATTAGTTTATAACTCAAACATAACAAAACCATATTATTAGAAATCATTCAGTTCCAAACATTTTCCATTTTTTCCATAATCTAAAACTTTTAAAATAAATTACGATCACTTTTATGAATACTCTTCATGACATTAAAAATGAATTTTCTAAAAAAGTAATCATCCTTATATCCTACGAAATCATTAAAAACATGGAATTTTCATAAAAATATCAGTCTGGGGTATAAAAATATGAAAACCATTAGTCCATTGATAAACATTAAAACCCATGAAAACAATATCATAATGTATTACTTTTCACAATTAAAATTTATAAAATACATTATTTTGAAAAGAATTTACATTTCATACATTTTTCTATAATCACAAGATTACCATAAACCTACTTCATTTATAAAAAATAATTGTAACATGAGACGTATTTATACATGTCTCCCTTATAAAAAGAATTATCATGCGGTGGACTTCCATACATTTATCTCTTACAAATGAAATAGCCATACAACCAAAATCCAAACCCAATGCATTGGAGAATATAACATAACCAAATATCCATGGTTTATCATGGAAATATCCATCCTTGACATATCCTGTAACTAAAATAAAATATTAAAATTCAATTATTGTATCATAACACAAAAAATATTTAAATTTTAAGAATTTGTCTCAAAAAATTTTATTTTCAATAATGATAAATCATTTCAAGGTTCTGAAATACTAAATATATTTTCCACCCCATTTTCAATACATAAATACCTTGAAAATAGATTAAGGGTTTAATTTTTATTTTATAAACATTAATGCTTTTATAGGAATACAAATATTTGATAATGGTCATGATGTCAGTTGAGTTTTTTTCACCATATATGATAGAAATAATATTCCTTTTGTCATTTTTAAATAATGTCAATCATTCAGTACCAAAAAATATAAAAATATTCATTTTTTTAAAATTTTATTAAATTAGAAAATAGACAGAAAATATTCTTTATTATCTTTTTATATCCCGATAAATATGTAATACAACATCAAGATTATTGACATGGAGAAAATGTTGTTAGAATCAAATCATTAAACATTCAAGATATCACATACCACATTAAAAATTAAAATCTTAATCTCCATGTAATAATTAATTTACCAAAATAATAATTAACATGATTATAAAAAACATATTGATAAGAAATTTCATAGTAGTTGAATATAAAATTCATAAAAGACTAAGTGTTCATATCATCAATAAATATATCAATTAAAGGATATTGAGATGAAATCCCCTACCTCGAGTCTGATTCATCACGTATGTTCTTTATATTTATGAATAATAAACTGAGGTAATTTATTTACTTTCTTTAGCACCTTTTTTTTATTTTTATTGTATCTTTATTATTTTTTATAACATTTACATTATTATTTATGTTCCCCTCGGACGTTTTTATTATATTCGGTACCTGATTCCAAAATGATTTTCATAAAATATCAATAGTCAAAGTGGTAATTAGTGTATCATCACTAGAATTATAATCAAGAAATAATAATAACTATTATAGATAAATTATGATTTTAAATCAAACCATTTATATGTGTTTATGAAAAATGAACAATGTTATAACCATGGAGAGGGTTGGTCTTATGTACGCTAGAGTAAAAATTTATTTTTTCAATGATCATTATGGAAAGAAGGTAAGTATTATTTTATCTTTATAGAATTATAATAATATATATATTATTATAATAATATTTAAAACACACACACACACATATATATATATATATCATCCATGTGATGTGGTGATGAAAATTGAATCATATCGATTTGTGGAGGTGATAGATAACATTTACACACGATCGACTTTGTCATTTTCATGTGCATGATAGTAAGAACGTAATTGTTATATTATTCTTGTATAATAATAAATATTTCATGAATTTCGTATATAAACATTAATTTCATCATTATAAAAAATCTTTAGAGATAGTAATGGAATAAAAATTATATCGATTTGCGGAGGTGATAATTCATACGTACACACAAATGATTAATTCATATAAAATTTGTCCGATGTTGATATGGATTTACGGGATGAATGTAACAAAATAAATTCCTAATATATTTGGGATAGTATAGTTATTATATTATCATAGATAATGAATATTTTAACGAATATAAAGAAGAAATAAAATAGAAACACTTAATTTAAAATGATACCTCTTCTTTAGATGATCTCCTCTGATCAACACCTTAATTCTAGTAAAGATGGTGTTATTACTAAATTAAGGACTATATAATTTAGAGAGGGACTCTAGGAAGGTATTTGGGAATATTTATTCTAAACCAAAATGGGTTGGATTTTATTTAAATGAGTAGAATGTGTGACCTTTTTTAGGAGAGTGGAGGGACACTCCTATAATTCTTCAAAAATATTAATTTAATATAAATTAATATTTTAATAAAAATGGGTCCAAAGTGATATATTGATAATATTTTAGGTTTTTGGGTCACATCGCATTCATACATTAAAAATTATATATGTTTTTACAATGTTTTAATCATTATAAATTATAAATTCTTATTTAATATTTAATATTTTTATATTTATACCATTAAATAAACATATTTATATTTAAATTAATTATTTTAAAAATTCCAAAAACAAATAAATTATTAATCGAATAAATTTAGAGAATCATCCCAAAATTATTGAGTCATTTTAGATTTTTTTTGAATTTTATATCATTTAATAAAATATTATGCATTTTAAAATATCAATAATGTCAGTTTTGACTGTACTCATCACATGACTTTTTAAAAATATAATAACAACATGATATCTTCAAAAAACACTATTAAAATATATTTAAAACATAAAATTCATACATAAATTTATTTTATGGAATTAATTACATCAAATAATATTTATTTTAGTATTTTAAATATTATATATTATATATTTCCTTTAATTATTAATTTTCTACATCATTATTGTGTATGCTTTCAATTTTATCATTTGTTATATAATTGAGTAAAAATAAACTACCATGATATAGATAAACATTTTATATTTATATAAATAATTTATATACAAATATATCCATTATATAAACCCATATTAAAAATGTTTCACTTCTTAAAAACAAAAGTGTTAAAAAATTGGCTTTTCATAAGAATAAAAAACTATAAATGTCATACTCTCACCCAGGTGGCTTAAAAATGGTATATTTCAGCACATGGATACATTTATGTATATAAAAATGGAAATAATTAAATTAAGACATGTTTTGGGTAATTTTATACTAGTTATTAAAACATGTTTACCCGTAATTACCTGATTTACCCTTAACCGTGGATGAAAACAATTTCTAATGTTACTATTAATTATATTCCAAAATTAATTTTATCTGATTAAATCATAAATATAATACTGATTTAAAATTTTTTTGTTCATTTTTTAAAATTCAAAACATATAAGTGGATGAAATTAATTTATAATTAACCATGTTGACAGATAAAGAAAATGCGTTTTTAATGTAAAATCATTCAAAATATCACATTGTTTTTATATCCAATTTCATTGTGAAATTGATTCAAATGACATAAATTAGATTAATTGATAAATACATGATATAAATATACTTTAAATCCAATAATATTTTTAATTTTACGCAACTAATTAATATGATTATATTGTAGTTTTGAAAAAAAATGCAGTATTTTTTCACAATTCATCAAAAATGAATCTTATCGGAAAAATAAAAAAAATCATCCAAAATATATTTTGATATTCATACTATAAATAAGAAGTTAATTATTTTCTTATATAATATATAAAAGTATCAAGAAGTAATTTTAAAATAGGTTCTCCATCAAAAGGTAGAAAAATAACTTTTTTAAAAAAACATTCTTGTTTTATGTGTGTAATTGGATTTTGTTATATATAACGTCTAGAAAACACATAAAATGAATGTTAAAAATTATAATGAATATGTTATAAATATATATCTCATTAATATAATCCATAAAGAGTGATCTATTTATTTATTGGTATAAAAAAAATATTTTTTCACAATTAAATAGATTTTAGAAAAACATTTGTTTTTCTATTTTACAAAGGGTTTTACATCCATTTATAAATAACTGGTTTAAAAATTAAATGTATATAATTTTTTTAAAAAAATTAGATAATTAAATTAATACAATTTAATATCTCAATTCTAATGACTATGTTAAAACACTAACATTTACATAATAATATTAAATTTTTCTTTTAAATTTGATGTGGCATATCATGTGTACTATTGGACATAGTCTGTCATTTTTGAAAACCCAGGATGTCACCTGATAAATTATTTTATTTTCCAATAAAATAAATAATTATACTTATTGATAGATTTCTATGATAATATTTCCATCATTCGGATGTGATTCTATATATTTATAATTAATTGGTTACCTCTAGAAATGGAGAAATGTTTTTTACTTTGATGCCAGAAGGACAAAAATAGAGTTCTTAAGGCCCATGATAGGGTGAAATGTCTCACTACTTGTCTCAAATTATTTTTCAAATTCAATATGGTTAATAAATTAGTCTATAAACATAAAAAGTAACACCACTGGTTCATCATTAATATTTATTCTTATTCTAATCATTTAAAAACAAAATAATAACACATTATCTTAGACATCAGGTAGGACAGTGGATAGTGTGAAACACTTATCATTATTCATTCATGGGTTCAAGGCTCATGCCCATGATGGACATGATGTGTTATCCATCTATATACATGTTTTCCCTTTCTAAAAACACATTGATAAAATTATTCAAATTAATTATTATTAAAATCCTTGAAATATGGTAAATCACTAAATAGACTTTTATCTAAGGTTTTAAATACACCATCAATACATAAATACTTCCTATGAAGTTTAACATAATAATTCCTCAAATGTTCTACCTCGTAAACTATCTGATACATAAATATACAAAAAATTTAGAAATAATTTCATGAAATTATCTTAAAATTTATCCCCCATATATCACGATGTAGTTCTTAGTTGCCACATTCCAAAAATGTTAATACAATCATCGTATATTCTCTTGAAATGAAATAATAACCTGAATTACCACACATCCAAATAAAAAACATGTATTTTTCCTTATTAAAATTTATATTTGATACATACATTCAATTTAAAAATGTATTAAACATCATCAATGATTTAATGACCACTTGACACAAAGTATTTAATTAGTTCCAAGGTAATCATTTCCATCAATGGTACTTATTCATATTCAACATATAATTACAAAAGAAAATTATGTTAATAAAGGAGTCATATAAATGGTTATATTTACTTACTCAAAATTTCACCTTTCTATTAAATCACTTTTCCAGTCCATCAAAAAAATTCAACATAATATAGTAAATCCTTAGAGAAAAACATAAACTGAACAATCCATGTATATTTCACCATAATTCATGAATCTAAATATCTAAAAACATTGAATATTCCAATTCATCTAGGATAAATAAGAAATATACCACATCATATTAATTAATACCAATTTCCTTTCACATTTCATCTTTAGTCTCATCAATATCTGTAATATAAATATTACCCATACCACCTTGCTATATTTTTAGGATCTTTCCACATAGAAAATTTATTTTCATAATGGCCATTAAATACACACATAATGAATTTATCCTTTAATTATTTCATAGGGAGGATAATATTCACATCCATTTCATTACCCAAACCCTTTATTTTTTATTTTATTGTTACTTTCATTGTTTTATTGTTTTCCACAATCAAACACCTTCTTGTTTATAAAAGATATATACTTAGGTGATTCTTTCCACATTCATGACACAAATGAAACCAAATATAATTTTCTCCGTACTCTCCATTACCCTAAATTTTTAAAAAAATCATTCCTTCTATTCTTTGGTGATTCCATGAGTTGGTTCAGGTATATGTTGTCAGTCATGTTCTTTGAACAAATATTAAGAATGATAATAACATCCTTTAATCTAGTGGTCATCCCATTTTTTTATCATCATTAGATTTTCCATCACATTCAAAATCAATCTAGTTCATTCTGGTACCCTCCCTTGACTAAATCTATAATAAATTATGTAATAAATGATAATCATAGTGGGGAAGAACATAATCATGAAACCCAATTATATGATTTATAAATTATGATTCCATTCTTAAACTAAGTCACCTCATGTTTATCTTATTTTATTCATAGAAACATTCTAGTTAAATCATTCATGATGGGTTATCAAGAGTTTTTTAATTTCCAATGGATATATTTTGGGTGCTTCAAACTAGGTGTACGGTAAGGCCCATTTTTATATACTAGGATATGCCAAGTAAGAGCCGACACACCTAATTGTAATTGTTTCTCTACGGTAAATAAATGAAAGAACCACATACCCTTATAGTATCTAGACATGAATGTATTTATAGAAAACTACTCAATTTATCATTTAACAAAATTCTAGGACATTTTTCCAAACATTAATTCATTCTTATACATATACTTTGAAACATCCCTAGACATATCCATAGAAATATGTATAATTATCAAACTAATGTATGGTTATCCTAGTTTCCAATGGTTGACTAAAGATTTTCTCTTATACCAACTATAACGACCTTCAAATTTTATACATTAACATTTCATAACTTTTGTGAAATACTTATTGATTTATATAAATAGATCTGCAAAGAACATATTAGTCTAGTGCCTTTGGAAATGTGAAAATGTGAAATGTAATAAAGAAGTAGAGTAAATTATCTACCACTAGGTTCTTTATGACTAGAACCCTTTTGAGACACATCATACTTAATTCACATCTTTATAAACTAGTAAATGAAACATAAAATGGGGTTATTATAGATGTTTAGTAAGGATAAAAAGTGATACATGGAAGTATAAACATGAACATAGAGGCATGAGAACATTATCATAACATTTAATTATCATACAATGCATATCATAAGATCATAAACATGAACCAAGGTATAATGATTTCCAGTAAATAATACATAAGTCATAAGGAAATAAAGAACATAAACCACAAAATCATAACATTGGAATAATATAGGCAATTTTTTAAGACACATAATAATATAAAATGATTTCTATAGTAGTAAAGGGATTATTAAAAAATACATTATAGTAGTATGGGCTCACTGCCCATACTATCATGGCAGTCATGGTTCACTCCCATGGCTATATTAAAAGTCAAGGTTCACTCCCAAGACCATCTTATTCTATCTCATATGATACAAATACTTTCCCAATGCATTGGAGGAAGATATAGGTCCAACCAATCTCATATTTAAATCATACATACATGTTCCACATGATCATAAAAAATTATATCATAACCCGTGAAATTAAATGGGTCTCTTAAAAATGTAGTCATACCTAAACCTTCAAAAAAATAGGATCTTCAGAATCATTTCATCAAAGCATAACCTGTGAAAATAATTGGGCTTCATAAACATATAAACCATAATATAGGAACAAATTTCATAAATATATAACCCATTAAAGACAATATATTTCATTGGAAACATTCTATACTGTGTAATTGTTTTAGATAAATAATTTAATGGATCCTTTGGATCATTTCACATAAAGGAATTAATTACATCAATAAATTTTATCTTATATAGTAAATCTTTTTGAAATATCCTTTTAAACCATTTATTGTGAAAAATAACCTATCTTATTTTAAATTTTATTTTTAAAACATAAAACCCTTTGAATCAATTTTAATATAAAATTATCAAGTAAACATGTTAAGGAGTATAGAAAACATTTGAAAATATTTTTCCTTGATATCCTATTAAAGATTCTTGAAACATTATGGAAGACATTTTTCTTTGAGAAAATATTTAAAACATATAAATGAATATTGAAAATATTCTAAAAAACCCATTTATTGATAATTTCATTAAGAACAAATAATGATAAAATAAAATCATTAAAATCATTTTATTTTAAAATATCTATTTGAAAACAAAAAATGGATTAATTGAAAATCACATAAAATTGTTTTTCAAAATAAAATATTTTTGATAAACATGATAGTTAAAAACAAAATTAAATTAAAAATATTCAAAAATATTAGGAAAAATATTTTTATCATAAGTAATAGTGTAATATTATAAATTAATCTTTAAGTAAGTGACAGTCATGATGGTTTGTCATTCCATACGTTTCGAACAGTCAATTTTCACCTTAAATGTTTTCAAAGGTACCTTGAATAGAAAACAACAAAAAGAATAATTTTAACAACATTTTTAAAAAGGTAAAAAAATGGGTAAAAATTTACTGTAGACATAATTTGATAATATTATAATTTTTTAAATCTTTTAGAGAACATTGTTTTGAAAGAACATAGATTTTCGACCGAAGGGAATGATATAGCCAAAATTTCATAAAAACATTTTCTTAATTATCATAGGTACCAAATAGTAGAATAATGGTACCATACATGGATATAACATGAATATTTAGAGGGTATAAAATTTCATGAGGTTTATTTAGTGATGGATTAAAAAATTTCAGCAATGAAAGCATAATGATAAACAATTTCAATAAACAATGAGATTCTTACAATAAACTCTTACCACTTGGTAACATTGAATCATAATCCCCATGTAGGATAATGAAATTACCTAGAACATAAAATATAATGAAATATAAGAAGGTTAATGAAATAAAATGTGAATTGGAATGATTAAAACCTCATTAATAAATGTAGGTGTTTAGTAAAAAATCATTCTTAAAGAATAAAAATAGAGACAAATTTTAATTTAATGATTTGATGACCATTGAAACATAAAACCAATGAAAGAAAGATCATAAAATGGTAATATAAATACCAATACATTGAATAATTATAATCATATAACACATTTATGGGTATTATATAAATCAAACAAAATAAATTAGTATTATACAAGGCTTGTTTATTAGGGAAATAGAATGTGATATGAAATTAATTTACCATATGTCTTGACTCTGATTGTAATAATAAAAACCTCATGTATAAAAACTATAAGTTTGTTATAAATATGTTATAGAAACATATTATTATATAAAATAACATATATTTTTCATGACATTATATTACACTCTTATTAACAAATCTATGTTAAGATTTCACTATGAGAAATATCTACTTTGTTCCTCACACATGTGCTGACTAATTACTCATGAACATATTGAATTGATCATGATTTAAACAATTAAAAAATTTAAATCATTATATAGATATAATATATAAAAAGTATATATGGTTTTATAATAATCTATATAATTTAAAAAGATGAAATGGAATACACTGTTCCTGGAGATAGTAGGTCATACATACGCATTAATGTTGTTTCCTTGTTTTTTTTGTATTGTACTAAAGTAAATGAAATATATGTCTTTATGGATATAATATCATTAAAATAGAACAATTATGTTATATATATAATAAATATTCACTATAAACAACAATAACTCATTCCTTGTACTGTGTGAGAAAATCACATCGCTTTGAGGAGGAAAATTTCAACACATCCCCAAACGTTGTAATCATATTTATGGATGATGGAAAGTATAAAGGTATGAGTTTTAAAATATTTAAATATAAATAAATAAATAAAAAATATAATATTTATCAATGTGGTTCAATCATAATTATCAACCACAAATGGTGGTAAAGGAGAACGAGAAAAATCATCATTTGACGAGGTGGTAGTTCTATGTACACGTAAACAGTATATTCATTACCCATTAAATAGATATGTGTTATAATATAGTTAAAAAACATTGAATAAAAACGTATCAGTATATTTAATATAGTATTTTTGTTTTATTGTAATGAAATAAGAATAGTTTATGTGAAGGAGAATTGAAATAAACTAAAGAGCATGAGAAACAATGTTACCTCTTCTTTGGGTAACATCTTTTAGTTTTCAAAAAAAGAGATTAATTTGATAGATTTATTATAATAAGGGGAATCTAGGATGAGGGGATTTATGATAAAAAGATTTTATGGAATATATTTTGCTGTAAAAAGGGGTTTGAGAGGTGTATGGAACTAGGAGGAGAATATGCTTTTTTATAGTGGACAATGAGCGTCACTCTTGTAAATTTTGGAATAGGGAATCCCACCAACAGTTTTTTCCATTCAATATAAGACAAATAAGGAACCAAATTCGAAACCTAGTTTATACGGTTGAAATATGGACAATAAATTTTTTTAGGAGTGTTTCTAGGTCATTTTAGTCCTTGTGATTAAAGAATAATCCTTTGTTAAGCTAAATTGCACTTAATAATTGTAATTAACTTTTATTACATTCACTAATTTTTTTGAATAAAAAATATGTTGAAATTATTAGACATTATAAATTATTATTATTCCCAATATGGAATAATTTTTTTAAAAAAATTCAATAAAAAAAGTGGTATTAATTTATATAAATTAAATCCCACAGATGGGACGACGATGAGGGGTTTTCAATGAAAAGATGTTCAAAACATTTCTATGATTCACATTCAATTTAAATGTGAAATGGATTTAAATGACCTAAATTGGATTAATTTATGAATAATTTATATAATGAAACATTAAAAAAAATTAAAATATAATTTACCACTATGGTTAAATTAGACAAAAAAGAAGTTTCGAATTATAATTAAGTACTTTTTAACTTTTATTTTAAAATTAACTTCACTGAAAAACACTGAAAATTCACCCAAAGATATATTTTATTTACATTTCAAATATAAATTTCATTTTTACATATATTATTTAAAAACATTAAAGAATAGTATTTAATTTATGTTTTCCATCAAAAGGTGATACATTTATTTTATAATATTTTGGAATATTATGTGAAATTTTGAGGTTGTTTTAATCTTAGGCTAATAAAATCTATTGGAAGAAAATAGAAAATATTTTATGTAAAATTATATATATATATTATAGATATCATTTTCTAATTGTAATTTATTTAATTTATTAGGATGAAACAACTACGTGAGTATATAAATATTTTTCTATAAAAGTATTTCATTTACATTTAATTGGTACTTATATCCATTTCTAATTAATTGGTAAACAATGAATTCGTTTTATATTTTATGTAAACCAAATTTTTTCATAACTTACATAATAATATGCATAAATTTAAATTTATTATCTAGGTTATATATTATTAAATTAAATAACAATATTATAATAATATGATGATGTTCAGTAAAATTTCCAATGAATGTAATAAATGTCATTACAAACTCCATTTTGTGTGAAACACACTCTAACTCAGTTTCATGTGAATTGTATTATATAAGCTAAATATTTAATATATTTAAAATAGTAATTATATTATAAATCCCCGAGATATTTATTATCTTACACAATTGGTGTTGCAGGCTGCACAAACATAATGTGGTATCGTGTATAACACAATCTAAACATTGTGATTTAATATTACAAAATCTAGACTTCTGTGTGAAAATAAAAATATCTAAAGTTGATTAAATTAATTTGAAAAAAATATTTCAAAAAAGCTCATTTTTTGAAATTTTTAATCATCCATTCCAAATATTTTAAGTATATCCTTCGTATTTTTTATTGTGTTGGGAAAATATGACCCTTATTTTATAAGACTATTAATACTAGAAGGTACCATATTTATCCTAGAATATAATTTTAAATAGTAAAATTATTATCCTATCAAAATTATTTCTAATAGTTTTTAATTATTCTCAATAAGTATGATAACATTAGTATAATAAATCAAAACTATAGAATTCTTGTTTATTTTTTATGTAGAATTAGTTTTCAAATATCCCCTAAATGAATTTCAAATACCATAAAGTATTATATATCTTGTAATACTAAGATATTGGGTCATGGTTTATCCCATAAAAATTAT
Organism: Viscum album; assembly: GCA_963277665.1. Lineage (NCBI taxonomy): Eukaryota > Viridiplantae > Streptophyta > Magnoliopsida > Santalales > Viscaceae > Viscum > Viscum album. Next base: position 220,795,221 of record OY728139.1, read on the forward strand.
TCTTTATCATACACACATATTTATCTTCATTTCCTATGATGAAATATCTCCCCCTATCGATATAGTATTCTTGTTACCTCAATCCACTGAGAAATGAATACTTTAAATATATTTGGAAAGTCTTATATATTCTATTGAATAAATATCATGAATTAGTCTGATGTTTTCACATCTTACAACTAATTCATAATTATCCTAAAATTAAATTCTTTTTATTTGTGTGTATCCCTTATATACTAGTATTTTTTTGTTTCTGACCACATCACCATTTTCGTTCACATTGTTTAGAAATTTTTGCTTTATTCAAATCACAATTTTTATTCATATTTTTGTACCATAAAACATGTTCGATTTTTCTTAGTTTAACACAATTCATTATCTGCAGAATGAATCCACTCTTGTTTCCAGAATTATTCTTCAACATATCTTGGCTCAAATTATGAAAATAAATACATATATGAAACTATCAATAATTTTCATTTAAATTAAACCTGTATCCACTGATCTCTAGTAATATTTTGAACTTCCACGTGACTACTCATCTTTTTATATGATAAAATATAATATTCCTTATCACATGAAATGTATGAGTAAATAAATTCTTTATGTACAACATCTACATCATAAAATCTGCTATAGATGTTGACATGTTTACTTACAAAAAACAACTTCATCTTGACATCTTCTTATATTTGAAGAGGAATATAAAATTTTATTTTTTAATGTTAGAGTACATTCCCATTATCTGTATCAATAAGTTTCCAAATTTCCTTATTGTAGCATCATTATGATTTACTATTTGGGGGTAGTCAAGGAAGATTCGACCTGATCCTCATTGAACAAACAACACAAGATTATCTCCTTTATCATTGAAAATATAGGGGATTCGAAACACCCTTAAGTATGTATGAAAATGGATATTATTATAAAAAATATCATATAATGTAATTTAAATATAGTTTTTATAAAAATAATCAATTTGGAAGTGGTATACTTGACTAATAACTTGTCTAAAAAATAAATGAAATGTGTAATATTTTGTAGACATGGTCCATTCCATCTCAACTAATATATTATTTTTAAATAAAACCTAACAATTTTTTTATGGTGATTATATTTATGTTAGATTAGGATGAATAAAATGTTTCTCAAAAAATCTTCTTAATTAATATGTGTTTATTTGACACAATTACATGTTCAAATATTACTTACTTAGTAACAATGTTTTATTTCAAAAAATCTCCCAAAACATTTAGTCATATTGAGGGCATCTAATTTATGTTTCAAAAATATAAAATATGTAATATATATAAAATAATAAATAAATGGAATTTAATAATTCTCCACCTTTTTGAATAATTCCTCAAAGTTACACATTTTTTGGAATGAATAAGTTCTTAGGGATCAGATGTATGAATATCAAAAAAACATACTGAATAATTTTATAATTTCTCATTTGGGAATATGGAACAATGCCAAGATAATCTTCTAATCAACTTATTGACCCCAAAAAATATTCCACCATGTTTCATATTTTTCACTTTTCTTTGGAACATATATCTATGCCTTATATTCTATAACTAATATCTTTTATTTATGCTCAGATATAATTAATTATTTGCATCAGCAAACCATAACACATTTTTGTTCATTCACATCAATCATTTAAAAAATTCTCTATCTTGAATAATTTTAACAATAGAACCATATAGTGTGTATATATATTCCTTTAATTTTTCATAAATCTATGAAACCGTCATCCCATAATGTTTCAATCTATATTAAATATGGTTCTTCTTGATTTCAATTTTTCATTTCTAGTGATTTCAGATATAATGGCCTATATTAAGAGAGACTCTCCATTTAAAAACTCATCGTTCCATGTATATAATATTTAACAATAATCAAAATAATAAAACCTAAAATAATTTATGACAAACACAATAATTTATAAATATTATTGCATACTCCTCGTGTAAATTTGGGATTAATTTAAACTATTAGATCTAATTATTTAATCTTTTATTCCTTCACATATTGCATTTTAGTTTTCTCATCAAACCCTTTATGGAATGGAATCATCTTTTGAAAATTATACTCATGATTTCTATGATAATCACACCTCTCAAATTGTGTTTTTTGGGAAGTAATAACTATTTATCATTATTCAAATTAGATTTTATTTATTTATTTTGAGTCTATATTTTTTAAGTGGGATAATGCCCAAACTCTAGCTATAATGTCACATTGATCTTTTGTAGTATTTATTATTGAACTATAAAATCATCTATGTATTCCCAAATCCTTTAGGCCACCATTAATATAAATAAAACAAAACCATTTGAAACATGTGTGTTTCCTAGAATTATTAATATATTTTCGAACTTCTTTTTGATTATCAATGTTACATCATGTTTAAAAAAAATTGGCAGTACCATATATATTTTTATTAATGTTATCCATATTTTTATCCTTATTAGATTATTTAGTTGTACAATTTTTTTCTTAAATGTTACATTTCTCATATATTCTAAAATAATGAAACTCACTTGTTCTTTTACATACAAGATCATATTCAAATTATTCTTATCCCTATAACTGTTTTCAACCATATTTACAATTGTTACTATCCATTGAGGCTATTATTTTTTGATATTTTTGAGATTCAAACTCCATTAATTTTTCTCCAACATTGGAAATTGAACTTTTGAAGTCATATTATCATTTTTCATCTTCATAATTTTTTTTTCATAAAATGTAAAATTATATATTCGTGTCCCTTATATTTTATTCAATCATGATGTTGAGTAATTTTCCCTCATTATATCAGTTCTAATAGTTGTAAATCTATTTTAAAAATAAAAAACTCTATTCATCATGCACGGTTTCATTATTTTTAAATAGTTTACCATCTTTCTAAGACAAATTTTTTTAAATTCAATTTATTTTCAATTTCTAAGATATATTCATATAATTAAATTGTTATCATTAATTTTATCTGAGTATCATATTATCCTTCTTCTTTATAGATTCTACATTTATCACTGGTAAAACTATCATTATTCAAATTTTCTATAAGAAACTTCTCAACAACATCATCACTTGAATTTTCATCTTCCACTTCTAATTCACTATCATCATCATCCTTGCATTCAGAGGAAATTATCTCTTTTTATTATGAAATTATCATATTACATTATTTTGAATAATACATTGACTTACCTTCCTTCTTTTTCAGTGTTATTCTTTGGATTCCATATTCTCATCACTATTTTTATTATCCTTAATTATGGATAGTTTAATACAAAATTGAAATGGTTCTATAATTAAATAAATATAATGGATATATTATCTTATACTTCCCTCTTTATATTTTTAGATTTATGGAATATAAGGTAAAGAACTCATCTAACATCATAATCACTTCTTCTTTTTAATTAGAATAAATTGTGGAAAATAAGGACATGATTTCATTGAACTAAATACTCACTTCATCTTATGAATCAAAATAACATTCCATTTTATTATTAAAAAATTTCATTTATTTTTCCTTTTTAGTGTATTTGAATAATATTTTAGGTTTAGTAATTCCATACATTTTGATGACATACTATTTTTAGATCCCATATAATATGAAAATAATCTATAAATCAACTAATAATATTGTTACATGTTCTGAATATTCCAATAATTATAGTCTCGAATAAAAAATATTTGGATGAATTTTAATGATCCTTCTAAAATGTTATGTCCTATAATTTTCTTCCAAGGCTCATTATGATGAATAAAATATCATTAACCACTATTAAGTGATCACTAATAGATTCATCGACTAAAAAGTTTTATATAATAATTTTTTGATCTCTAAATTTGGTACATAACCTCTTATTTCCCTTCATAAATATGATTTAACTTATCCAAAATAATTTTAGCAATTCAAATTCTTTTATCCCTTAAAAATTCATTGTTCATGAGAGAGGAAAATAAATGAATTTTGGGTCCATTAAACATTCCCTAGATTTTGTTATCATTATTAATTAAGTAAGAACCCTTAGTTGGAGTAGTGAAAAATTATTTAGTATCTTGAAAAACATATTAGAAAATGGATAACACATAATATAGATTTCTATCCTTCTATAGATGATAATTCATCCCATCGAAGATATAAGTATCGATACCATTTACTAATATCTAAACATACATGATTGTCCTTTACCTCTTAAGATATAAAATAGATTAGCGTCAATAGAGGGATTACACCTTCGATACCAAATATAAAGACCAATAAATATTTGTTCGACTACTAAGTAGGGGTAAATATGAATCAATGGTCAATAAATTTTAGGTTTTCTTATTTTAAAATAACTACCACCTCAATTTAAATAAAATGAAAATAATCAACAAAAAACATAGGAATGTAAAGAAGGATATATGAATTTACATGATTTTCAACTCTATAAGAGTATTTACTCCTCAAAAAGACATAAAAAAGTATTAAATAACATATTCCACACACACTAAGATTCTTGTGGATTAAAATAAAAACAGAATATCTTGTAATTACATTTCACTATAGTCCATTGATAGTTGATGTTCTCCTCAGACATATAATGTAACACCCCGAGATTTTATGAAAAATATTCTTTTTAATTTAATTAATGTCTTGTGTTGTACGCTACACCAAAAGGAGCTTGCACAACACGCATCCTTGAATTTCCTTTCATTACACACAATCGCGACCTTCCTTGATAGCGTGTGTAGTACGCAATACCGAGTTTCACTAAACAACGATATGCTATTAAAATATTATTAAAACTAGCCATTATGAATAGTAATAACCACTTTTTAAATTTTAGAAATTTTATCTCTCAAAATGGACTTCATTTTTGGATTCGGAGTATCGAATTTAGCCTAAGGTGAAATTTTGGTAATTTTCGGATAACTTTCATATTATGATGAATAGTGAAAATTACTAAATTATAATTAAAAACAACTTTTTTAATCAAAATAATTAATAGTGATAAATTATTAAGTTGAGTGGTTTTAAAGTATATTTAGAATATATTTTTACAATTTAATACAATGTTGGTCATTGAATGTAATTTCACATTTAAACCAGACATAATCAAGTGTCAATCTTTTGATAGATATTGTTTCTTAAAAACATGCTATTTGTTTTAACAGCGGGATTTAATTATAATATTAATTAATGCAACTTCTATGTTATGAATTTGGTAAAATAGACTTCATTTTTGAATTCGGAATATGAAATATAGCTTAGGATGAAATTTTGGCATTGTTCTGAAAAACATCAATTTTTGATGAATAGTGAAACTACTAAGTGGTAGTTAAAAAAACTGAATTTTTCATAAAACTTAATTTTACCACTTATGTGAATGGAATTTCAAAAATCCGAGAGACACGGTTGATGTTAGTAAATAAAATGTGGTTCAATGAGATGAAAATAATATTTGGTGAATAGTAACTTTTTACTTTTATTTACCATGGTTAAAAGTAAATAGGGTAATTAAGGGTAAGAATGATATTAATATTACCCTAACACATGTCCTAATTCTATTGGACAAGTGTATCTCGACCAAAAACAATATTAAGTGTAAAATATTATCATTTAGGCCCACTTGAATTAGATTAGGACATTTATTATTATTTAATTCAAAGAAGAGTTAGAAGAGTTTAAATCAAAGTTTATTTAATAAAACATTTTTAATATAGGGTTATACATAAGCTAAATTCGACTATAAATTTTAATTAGAAAGCTACAGGGATTTCCTACATAATGGTATTTTATTTGTAATTTTTAGACATTAAATAATTTAATTTATTTATGACACAACGATGATGTAGTATTGAAATATTGACATAATTGATGTTATAAATACCCAAATAAATATAATTTAATACCCTTTTATTAATTACACTAATTTTCTAGGTTAATATGACATGTTAGTATTGATTTAACTAATGTTTTTCGAAATTATCATTCTGTTATAATTTTCAAAAAAATCAATTACTAAATAGTGTCAAAATTGACATAAAATAGTTTTTAAAACAAATATTATATTATTAATTGTTATTTTATTCCTAAAAATATAAGGTTTGGCCAAATGACTTATATAAGGTTATATATATTAATAATAAACAACTCGGGGTTCGTTTGGCTTCTTATAATATGTTTATTAACCTTATAGTATAAGAACACAAGAAGACACAATAAAAGTAAAATTATTTAACTTAATGTTAAATCTAAATGATAAGGTTAAAATAGGAACCTAAACTTGTCTAAATTATATTGGATGAGTGGATTTCGACCCATCCCCACCTTAGACTCGAAATAAATCAATTTGGAGCTATTTAAAACCGAACTTGACTTTATAATAAAATAATTGTTTTTGTTATTCCAAAGGTGCCCCTCTCCACCCTTATAAAAGGGCACCTCCTCCCTCTCTTCGTCACAAAACTTTGAGCCTTCATGCTCGGCCAAACCCTGCCAAATTCTCTTCTCCACTTCCCTAGAAACATCCTAGAGGTTCTGGTCTTCTTCAAAGACCCATTTTAGTGCCCTAAAAGGAGGTCTCAAAGAAACACTTCAAAGAAGAGGTAATGTCCGTTACCGATTCTTTAATCTTTATTTCTTCTTCCAATTATTCTTCTTAGGTTGTTTCATTATGTAGTAATAACATCAGTATCACTCATATACTTATATGTTATTATAAGTATGAATGAACCCTATTTCACCATCTATCCATCCTACGGAAAAAGAAATCACCCCGCGTGCGTACGTACGGAATACCGTCTCCACGCCGTGGTGTAATCTATTTTCCACCACCACCTTACATGGATGGGTATAATGGTTTAAAGAATAACTATACATAGTTATTAGAACATTATATTGATTCTGATATATTGTATCATCCACTCCAATTCAATTCAATAATTATGGAAACGATATCATCGCTCGTGCGTACGTACGGACTACCGTCTCCACGACGCGATGAGATTCATTCTCCATGTTAACCATTTAAGAATGATTATAAAGTATATATAAGAAATTATAATGAAATATATGACATGGTAAATATATGGATTAATGTATATATGTATGTCATCTACTTACTTCCATTCAAGACAATAAGGAAAGGAAAACAACGTTCATGCGTACGTACGGACTACGTCTCCATGAACGGTGTGTTTCATTTCATTTATCTATCTATTATATATATATATTTATACTGAATATATATGATATATAAATCATATTTTATATTCTGGAAGTAAGTAAATCTTGATATAAGTAATAATAATGTCAAGAACAACAAGTCCAAACACCTATGATAAATGAAACAATTTTACCCAAAACGCTGTTTAACATGGAATTTACAATATAACTGGTAATATAAAGTCATAAGTGAACCATATATGATATACTAACAATGAATATGATTCTGTAATAAGTAAATGAAATTATTTAAATCATTATACAGGAGGTTTGGACACTTACGAAGCAAATCAGACCTAAGGTAAGGGAAATATCACAATCTCATTTTTATCCAAGATTGTTTATAATTTGGTATTTACTGGGGTGTATTTTATCATCCACATCCATGTTTCCTCAATATGTAATATTTATATCATTATAAAATAGTTTATATCTAATTTTACCCTTTGGTGAGTTTTTAGTAAATGATATGAAATGAATCTTTTTTCGTTTTTCGTACGAGGTACTTTTTGACTTTTTCAACAAAAGTACGAAGAATGTTTTTTTTAACTTATACGGAACGAACGGATTTTTACGGTTTTATAAAGACTTATTTTCATGAAGCTTACTCCAAAATATTTCATGACTATTTTCAATAAAATCTCTTTCTTTTAAAATTGCATGATGTTTTTTGAAAAGAAATTGATTTTGAAGAAGAAAGGATATTTTCCTCAAGAATTCATTTCAAGTGTTTTATCAAAATTATTTTCCATCTAAGATAAAATAGGGTTATATTTCTATCCCTATTATTACATTTATTTAGTTATGTTGTGATGGAATTATTTTTATTAATTATTTTATCTTATATGAATTGTTTTATGATGTCATGTTGTTTAAGAATCCCATTTTTATTACATGGGTTATGCAATGATGTATGATTTAAGATTTTGTGGCACACATAAGAATGGTATCATTATGAGATGGGTGGGACCTATATCTCCCTCCAATGCATTGGGTAAAGATTTTATATCTCATGAGATAGACATGGCTGGAATGGTAGGTTATACTGGTTCAGTGAAAGAGGACTGAAACGAGGGTGACTCTGTTCAGAAATGGACTTTGTCCACCAAGATAGTCTTGGCAATGAGTCTTGAATAATAAGAAATGATTCTCTATGATTATGTGTGTATGACACAAAGTTTAATGTTTTAAGTTATGATTATTGTGATTACATTTCACTGCCATGAGTTATTCCATGTTATGAAATTATTCTCTCTTTTGCAGGTTAAGATTTCCAAATTGTTATGTTCTTATGTATATGATGTGATTGATATTTCTTTTGTTTACCCTTACTGAGCATTTGAGCTCACCATTTTATGTTTTCTTTTCCCCAGGATATAAAGAAATGTTTTAGGTAAAAAAAAGAAGATCTTTATGGGAGATGTTGAAGATCTTTCACCACGATTAGAAGATTTTATTCCGAGTTTCCAAAGACACTAAACTATTACGATCCTTGTGTGTGTGTTTTTGTTATGTACTAAGTATTCCGCAAATGTCATGTAATGTCCATGTACGTCATGCTTCGGGTCTCTACAGTTGGTATCAGAGGAATGGTTTAGTCAACCTTTGGAAACTAGGATGCGAAAACGTTAGTGAGATCCCTAGAGATATTTCTAAGGTATGTCTAGGGATGTCCCTAAGGTTAAGTATAAGTATAGGTTATAGTACTAGAATTATGCTAACAATCATAGAATTAAACCTAAGATGTTAGATATTGAAGGTAATCCCCCTTTATTATGTTGTTTTCCCTGGCTTGATTTTTGCCTCTCACACTATTCTTTTGGGTTTTAGACGATGGCTGGAACCCGAAAGAACCGTGTTGATCAATGTAATGGACAATGCAATGATTGTCCTCCTGAACAAACAAATGTTATGGGAGATGGAGTGCAAAAGCTTATTTCTATACTTACACAAGCTATGAATCATTCTGGACTTCCAAATGAGCAGAGAAGGGAATAATATTCTATTGAGTCCTTCATGAGGCAACGTCCACCTTCTTTCAGTGGGTCTTCTGATCCACTTGTTGCTGAACAATGGATCAGTACCACTGAAAAGATATTTTCAGTTATTCAATGTTCTGAGCATGATAAAGTCATCTTAGCAGTATATCGTTTGGAAGGTGAAGCTGATAAATGGTGGAATCTTATCAAGAATACGAGGCAAAGAGATGAAATTGAGTCCATGGAATGGGACGAGTTTAAGAACTTGTTTTTCAGTAAGTACTTCCCTCGTATTCTTCGAACACAGATGGAAAAGGAGTTTATTGAGCTGAAGAATAAGGATGATGAATCTGTTGGTATATACGAAGCAAATTTTACAAGACTTGCAAGGTATGCATCTGGCATTATCATCCAACCTGAAAGTAAAGTTGATCGATTTTTCAGTGGCTTAAAACCAAGTCTTCTAAGGGCATTAGCTATAAGAGACTTTAGTAGCTAGGAAGAAATTGTGCGTTGTTCTATCAAGGTAGAAATGGAAGTTGGTGTTACATATCCATCTCATGGTTTTGACAAGAAACGAAAGATGGAGTTCAAGGAGAAATCTCAGAATAATGGTGAAAAGAAGATGAATGTTTCCTTATGCACAAAGTGTGAAAAGAAGCATGGTGGAGATTGTCGTAAAGGGACTAGAAAATGTTTTAAGTGTGGAAAAGAAGGTCATCGAGAAGCTGAGTGTCAAAGTAATGGAAAAAGGGATTCTAATGATGTGAATAAAGCAAACACTGCAGAGAACGCACCACCAGCACTTCAATGCTTCAAGTGCAAGGAAATGGGGCATTAGGCTAATAAATGCCCTAATCCAAGGGTTAGTGATGATCGACATGAGCAACCGCTTAAAGAAAAGGACAAAGGGAAGTCACATGCGATCACCATTGGCGATGTTGAATATGACAACGATGTGGTGGAATGATTAAGTATTTATGTAATGGGATTCCAAAATAATGTTGTATCATAAAGTATTGGAATATTTATGTATTGGTATAATGTGGTATTCAAAGTGATTGAGATATATTTGGAAATAAGATGATATGAGCATAATGAAGGGAAAATGATAAAACTAAATGTTTAACAGTATTCATGAGCTCATGATTGATATAAGGACTAAGTGATATCATTGTTTGAGTATATAGAATTTTGAGGATTTTGGTATGTGGAAAGTGTTAAATTTTAACTGCATTCATGTTTTCACTAAGGTATTCAAGAGAATACATGATTAAGGACTTTGAATGTCTAGAATGTGACCAAAAAAACATATCTTATGATATATGGGGATCGACGATGGTGTTAAATCTCTGGTAATCATTTTCACTATGTTAAGAGAGTGGACTGCAGTATTATGGATAAGCCTAACGATTTGAATGGATTATGTTGGACATAAGTTAGTATTGTTTAAGGATAGAAGTTTTCTCGATATTATTGATGGGATGTTATAGTAATATAGTTTTAGAAAAAGGACAACCTGCAGGACGGGCGACAACCCATCGCGTCAGACAAGGCTGTGGAAATCGAACCCACAACCGAAGTGCGACTGGCCTTTATCGCCTACCACTGGCCTACAGGAAGTCCCTATTTAGTAGAAACTAGTTTTATTATATTAAGTTGTATGACATATGATGTATAAGTCCATTTTAGGAACAATATATGATTAATCTCAATATAGATCGACTTATGTATATAATTTTTTTGCTAACCTTTTGTTTGAGACAGATGGAATGACCCGTCATTCTATCACATGATCTGCTAACACTTCACGAATAACAAATTCAACATCATTTATTTAAGAGATGAAGTGGAAATTGTTAAAGGCACGAACAACAGTGAGATTGTACCAAAATAAAGTAAGTATTTATTCTAATTCAAATTCTTTATCTTTAGGGAAATGATCTTGAAAACCAAAAATGTTGTCCTAGTGAACTTATACCTGATGAATCAGATGGTAACTTATATCATCACAAATCTATGGATTTGTGATTACTGGATTTTCCATAGCCATTTTCTCTACCACTCTCCATCAGAACATGATGGTTAGATTTCTCTTCCATATCCATATTTTCACCTATGTTGAAACCCAGTGATTAGTTTATTTGGGTAACCCTTACATTTCATACCTTTGTTCTAAAAGATTGGTTTTGGTATTCCTTTTTGCGATATGGGTTTCGATTAAAGAAACTTTCGAACAGTAAACCATTTAAAACCCCGACGAATTTCGAGGGCGAAAATCATTTTAAGGGGGGTAGAATGTAACACCCCGAGATTTTATGAAAAATATTCTTTTTAATTTCATTAATGTCTTGTGTTGTACGCTACACCAAAAGGAGCTTGCACAACAAGCATCCTTGACTTTCCTTTCATTACACGCAATCACGACCTTCCTTCATAGCGTGTGTAGTACGCAATACCGAGTTTCACTAAACAACGATATGCTATTAAAATATTATTAAAACTAGCCGTTATGAATAGTAATAACCACTTTTTAAATTTTAGAAATTTTAGCTCTCAAAATGGACTTCATTTTTGGATTCAGAGTATCGAATTTAGCCTAAGGTGAAATTTTGGTACTTTTCGGATAACTTTCATATTCTGATGAATAGTGAAAATTACTAAATTATAATTAAAAACATCTTTTTTAATCGAAATAATTAATAGTGATAAAATATTAATTTGAGTGGTTTTAAAGTATATTTAGAATATATTTTTAAAATTTAATACAATGTTGGTCATTGAATGTAATTTCACATTTAAACCAGACATAATCAAGTGTCAATATTTTGATAGATATTGTTTCTTAAAAACACGCTATTTGTTTTAACAGCGGGATTTAATTATAATATTAATTAATTCAACTTATATGTTATGAATTTGGTAAAATAGACTTCATTTTTGAATTCAGAATATGAAATATAGCTTAGGATGAAATTTTGGCATTGTTCTGAAAAACATCAATTTTTGATGAATAGTGAAACTACTAAGTGGTAGTTAAAAAAACTGAATTTTTCATAAAACATAATTTTACCACTTCTGTGAATGGAATTTCAAAAATCCGAGAGACACGGTTGATGTCAGTAAGTAAAATGTGGTTCAATGAGATGAAAATAATTTTTGGTGAATAGTAACTCTTTACTTTTATTTACCACGATTAAAAGTAAATAGGGTAATTAAGGGTAAGAATGATATTAATATTACCCTAACACATGTCCTAATTCTATTGGACAAGTGTATCTCGACCAAAAACAACCTTAAGTGTAAAATATTATCATTTAGGCCCACTTGAATTAGATTAGGACATTTATTATTATTTAATTCAAATAAGAGTTAAAAGAGTTCAAATCAAAGTTTATTTAATAAAACATTTTTAATATAGGGTTATACATAAGATAAATTAGACTATAAATATTCATTAGAAATCTAAATGGATTTCCTACATAATGGTAGTTTATTTGTAATTTGTAGACATTAAATAATTTAATTTATTTATGACACAACGATGACGTAGTAATTATCTTATTAATGAAATATTGACATAATTGATGTTATAAATACCCAAATAAATATAATTTAAGACCCTTTAATTAATTCCACTAATTTTCTAGGTTAATATGACATGTTATTATTTATTTAATTAACATTTTTAGAAATTATCATTCTGTTATAATTTTCACAAAAATCAATTACTAAATAGTGTCAAAATTGACATAAAATAGTTTTTAAAACAAATATTATATTATTAATTGTTATTTTATTCTTAAAAATCTGAGGTTCGGAAAAATGACTTATATAAGGTAATATATATTAATAATAAACAACTTGGGATTCGTTTGGCTTCTTATTGTAGGTTTATTAACCATATAGTATAAGAACACAAGAAGACACGGTAAAAGTAAAATTATTTAACTTAATGTTAAATCTAAATGATAAGGTTAAAATAGGAACCTAAACTTGTCTAAATTCTATTGGATGAGTGGATTTCGACCCATCCCCACCTTAGACTCGAAATAAATCAATTTGGAGCTATTTAAAACCGAAATTGACTTTATAATAAAATAATAGTTTTTTTTCCAAAGGTGCCCCTCTCCTCCCTTGTAAAAGGGCACCTCCTCCCTCTCTTCCTCACACAACTTTGAGCCTTCAAGATCGGCCAACCCCTGCAAAATTCTCTTCTCCACTTCCCTAGAAACATCCTAGAGGTTATGGTCTTCTTCAAAGACCCATTTTAGTTCCCTAAAAGGAGGTCTCAAAGAAACACTTCAAAGAAGAGGTAATGTCCGTTACCGATTCTTTCATCTTTATTTCTTCTTCCACTACTTGTTCTTAGGTTGTTTCATTATGCAGTAATAACATCAGTATCACTCATATACTGATATGTTATTATATGTATGAAACAACCCTATTTCACCATCTATCCATCCTATGGAAAAAGAAATCACCGCGTGTGCGTACGTACGAAATACCGTCTCCACGTCGTGGTGTAATCTATTTTCCACCACCACCTTAAATGGATGGGTATAATGGTGTAAAGAATAACTATACATAGTTATTAGAACATCATATTGATTCTGATATATTTTATCATCCACTCCAATTCAATTCAATAATTATGGAAATGATATCATCGCTCGTGCGTACGTACGGACTACCGTCTCCACGACGCGATGAGATTAATTCTCCATGTTAACCATTTAAGAATGATTATAAAGTATATATAAGAAATAATAATGAAATATATGACATGGTAAATCTACTGGATTAATGTATATATGTATGTCATCTACTTACTTCCATTCATGACAATAAGGAAAGGAAAACAACGTTCATGCGTACGTACGGACCACCGTCTTTATGAACGGTGTGATTCATTCATTTATCTATCTATTATATATATATATATACTGAATATATATGATATATAAATCATATTTTATATTCTGGAAGTAATTAAATCATGATATAAGTAATAATAATGTCAAGAACAACAAGTCCAAACACCTACGATAAATGAAACAATTTTACCCAAAACACTGTTTAACATGGAATTTACAAAATAACGGGTAATATAAAGTCATAAGTGAACCATATATGATATAATAAAAATTAATATGATTCTGTAATAAGTAAATGACATTATTTAAATCATTATACAGGAGGTTAGGACACTTACAAAGCAAATCAGACCTAAGGTAAGGGAAATATCACAATCTCATTTTTATCCGAGATTGTTTATACTTTGGTATTTACTGGGGTGTATTTTATCATCCACATCCATGTTTCCTCAATATGTAATATTTATATCCTTATACAATAGTTTATATCCAATTTTACCCTTTGGTGAGTTTTTAGTAAATGATATGAAAGAAATCTTTTGTCGTTTTTCGTACGAGGTACTTTTTGACTTTTTCGACAAAAGTACGAAGAATGTTTTTTTAACTTATACGGCACGAACGGATTTTTACGGTTTTATAAAGCCTTATTTTTCCTGAAGCTTCCTCCAAAATATTTCATGACTATTTTCAATAAAATCTCTTTCTTTTAAAATTGCATGATGTTTTGTGAAAAGAAATTGATTTTGAAGAAGAAATGATATTTTCCTCAAGAATTCATTTCAAGTGTTTTATCAAAATTATTTTCCATATAAGATAAAATAGGGTTCTATTTCTATCCCTATTATTACATTGATGTAGTTATGTTGTGATGGAATTATTTTTATGAATTATTTTATCTTATATGAATTGTTTTATGATGTCATGTTGTTTAAGAATCTCATTTTTATTACATGGGTTATGCAATGATGTATGATTTAAGATTTTGTGGCACACATAAGAATGGTATCATTATGTGATGGGTGGGACCTATATCTCCCTCCAATTCATTGGGTAAATATTTTATATCTCATGAGATAGACATGGCTGGAATGGTAGGTTATACCGGTTCAGTGAAACATGACTGAAACGAGGGTGACTCGGTTCAGAAAGGGACTTTGTCCACTAAGATAGTCTTGGAAATGAGTCTTGACTAATAAGAAATGATTCTCTATGATTATGTTTGTATGCCACAAAGTTTAGTGTTTTAAGTTATGATTATTGTGATTACATTTCACTGCCATGAGTTATTCCATGTTATGAAATTATTCTCTCTTTTGCAGGTTAAGATTTCCAAATTGTTATGTTCTTATGTATATGATGTGATTGATATATCTTTTGTTTACCCTTACTGAGCATTTGAGCTCACCGTTTTATGTTTTCTTTTCCCCAAGATATAAAGAAAGGTTTTAGGTAAAAAAAAGAAGATCTTTATGGGAGATGTTGAAGATCTTTCACCACGATTAGAAGATTTTATTCCGAGTTTCCAAAGACACTAAACTATTATGATCCTAGTGTGTGTGTTTTTGTTATGTACTAAATATTCCGAAAAAGTCATGTAATGTCCATGTACGTCAAGCTTCCGGTCTCTACATATAATATAAGAGAATATATTTTAAAATAATGGGAAAAACATCACCATCAAGATTCATCAAGTTATTTCAATTGGGTTAGGATTCTTCACACATGCACTTATACAAGCTAGATATTCTTCTTACTAGATTTAATGAATGATAAAATAAAAGGACATATCAATTATTTTTCCCCTATATATTCTTATCATATTATTTCACACACCATGATCTTTAATAAATAAATTACAAAAGTGAAAAAATAGTTATATACTATCCTTTATGCATTATTCAAATATTTATGTAACCATATTAATATATTCAATTTCAAATTTCTATAAATTTTAGATCATTTCTGTATAATAACATCCATAAGAAACTAAATCTATTATTAAATGTAACAATATATATAAATATATAAATATCATAGCCTATTTATCCGTATTTTAATTTCCATTTTTCAATATAAAATCCAATAATATCAATTTTCACAAATAAAATAATTCACACATGATCATTGAAACGTAAATCTTGGAATAATTCATAAAAATACCATTAAAACAACAAATACCTCAGATTTTTTACGTCTTGAAGGATTACAATAAATTTACATTCTTATCAAATTCTATAAACATAATTCATAATATTAGCCACATTTTTATACTCAATAATTTACCATTTTCTTCCCCCAAAGAGTCATACAATAATGATGTTTTATATTGGTGAATTATCACATTCCTACCCAACTATAGTAATAACTCAATCATCTACACAATGATATCATTTCATTGATGATATTTACTTAACATATAATTTTAGTCAAAAAATTATTCTATTAAAGTCTCATTTTTATATTTTAATAAATTGAAATGAGATTTAGTTCGTGCTTCATATTCATATAGATGCATTGAAAATACATACACTCAAATAAAATTAGTACTTATTCCTAAAAATGATCTATGAGAAACAAAGACCGATGAAGTCATTGATTCTCTTTCTCATGGACTTTTCCTGATGATGGCTAATCAGGGAAGATCTGTGTAGGCACTTCATGGAAAATATATAGTCTAAATATTGTGACATTTTGACAGAAACATCATTTACCATGGAAATCACATCGTAAATTATATCTATCATGGAATCAATAGATCTACAATGACATCACACATATTTACTGATGTAAATAATTTTTACTATTAAATACTAGAATATGAATTCAACCTTATGAATATAACAAAAATAAAATTATCTAAGTACTATTTCATTCATTATGTAATAATTTATGTGTTAAAAAAATCACCATAAACAATCCTACATATTATTGACATTCATATTCAAATACCTGGAACTATATAAAAAACCATAGACATAAATATGTGATATATATAATATGAAATATGTTCAAAAAAAGAAAACATTAACATTATAAAACACACATAACAGTGTTTTAAAATTTTAATCATACCATAAACGTTTCTATAAATACTATAAAACATAAAGATGAATAAAGTATTGTAATACTGGGTTACAAAGACCCAATTGGTTCATCTTTTTTTTATTACCATGACTTGTATACAGTGAGTTATAAATAAAGTTATCTTAGCATAATATTATTGATATTTTTGTATCCTCTATTTTCATGGTAATGTCTATAGATTATTTTTAATAAATAAAGATTATAGAATTTCTTAAGCTATAATGAGACAATAAAGATACTATGACATTAATCTTATATATATGTTCTATGGTCTTGACAGAACATACTAACTGGAAACTATTGATGAGCGGTTACCAGCTGTTTTGGGAATATAAGCATTTACACTTGTTCTCAGGAAGTTATAACTTGGTGATCCCAATTATGTTATATGATTAGGATTGAAGTGCAAATGCATACACCACATGTTTTGGGTTCCATTGGTTATAATAATATATAATCTTATTGATTGATATCCAGAATTGGGATCATAATCACTATTTTACATTTGATCCCATACATTTATGAATAGAAAAAAGAATTGCATTGATGTTATGGAGAAGTATACTATGTAGGTGTTTTATTAGTCATATTTCATTAATTGAATAATCAAGATATATATTTTTTATTACATGTTGAGGAAGTGGTATATCGGGAATGGTTGATTAGGATGGTGGTCATTTATAAATATATTCCCATGATATTAAATTTTAAGTCCATCTAGTAAGCTAAATATATAATAAATAAAGTAAATGATGATATCATAAGTGTGGATCCTAATTTATGGGATGACATGTGATAAAGATATTATATTACACAATGCATGTCCATATGATCATTTTCTTCAAAGCGAATATTAATTATCCATTTAGGGGCCTTTATGGATTGCATGACTCTATTCCTAGTCTGTGAATAATATCCACTAATATCTACATAAGGTCCGAGAGGGTGACAAAAAATCTAATATTCAAGGCTCTTAACAATTTGGTTGAATAGATGTGTAGGACATGATGGGACATTACATGGGGCTAGAGATTCATTCCATAAATAATTCTAAAAAACTAATAAATAAATTTATTATTTTTTGACTAAAAAATAATTAGGTTTCTTTTTTGTTAAATTTTTTCGGATCAATTTGAGTAAATACATGGAATATATTATATGAAATAATATTTTATAAATATTCAATGTTTTTCTAATATATTAGGAATTAAATGTCTTGTTAATGACTGCATTTCATCACATAATATATTTATGATATATTAAAGATGGTGAGCAAACATAAATAATTTTTATTTCACAATATGATCATCATGACAATTCATTTATTATTTATTTAATGGGTGTTTCATATACAGTGGTTGGGGAACCCAATTTGGGTATTTAAAATCCACTACATAAGTTGAGGATACACACCAATCAAGTACAATATTCATTTCAACTGATTGAGAGCCTCACTCTTCTCCCACATCCAAGATATAGAAAGACACCATCTGAGAAAATGACCCAAGAACTACTTCACGAATCAAATTAATAGAGTTTCCATGTTCACCGGGATGTCGAAGGAATTAGTCGGGCTCCACACTAGCACATATATTTTAATGATCTGCGTCTGAGAAAATTCATTAACCATGTTTGGATAATCTATAGGGGTTTGATCTTGTATAAATTGAGAAAAAGTCACTGAAATAAAACTATAGTCAAACACACCACTAATTTTAACATGTTAAAAATTTATATTGATATAGTGCATATAAAATACAATTTAGATAATCATACCTTTATTGAGACTTGCATCACTCGATATAATGATGGTTTATCTATCTGATTATGAAGTTTTTAATTCCATGGATCACTAGAATCTACAAAAAACCATGGTAAAATCAAATTGTATCACCGGGAACATGTGATTTTTTAGAGAAAAAATAATTATTTACTTTTAATTAGATTGATTAATTCATAGAATTCCCATAAAATAAAAAAATCGCTTCAATTTTGGATTGACAAAATATAACCATCTGAGAATTTAATTCGGATTGATACATGGGTATAAATTTGATAAAAAACTATTTTATAATTGTTCTGTTTTACAATAAAGTGGTGGCATAAATTTATATACGGTGACCACATGGTTTTTTGGATGGATCAATTTGGTTTTTTATTTCCAAAATTACTCTTATTGATTAAATTATATTCGACACATTTAGGGAAATATATTTTAAATAAAATTCCTATAAAAATTGGTGTTTGAAAATTTTATAATATTAATGGGGAGGATTATTTTTTTTCTATCTACAGACAATACATAATAGGAATAATAACAAAGGAAGTCATTATAGGAGTAATATTATAGAGAATTTATCAACAAGATAACTAATTAAAAACCCTTTTCTTGGATGGGGGCCCATCATTGCTTCTTCTCCATGAGCCTCCCTCCCTACTCAAGGTGAACACCTGCATGGGGATATCGACCTCAACAAACACTCCTTGTTGGATAATTCCCTAATGTTAATCTAGGCACCTCGACCATGTTCCGTTCCACAATATGCATGTTTTGAGGCAACTAGTTTGGCCACCTCCGTAATTGTTGACATCGTCGAGTGGTGCTACTAACGTCCCCTAGATTCCCAGCTCTACTAGGCTGGATCATCCCCTATTATCCAGGCGACCTTAGTTGCCACCTAACCGAGCCCCGTCGACCACTACATGTTGTCCTTCTAGATATCATCGAGATCAGGTGACTAGAATAACTGAATTATCTCTTAATAATGTCTGGTGCTATATCCATCTACCTTCGGACAACCCATATCCACTCCCATTTGACTGTTGTGATCCCATTTCATAACCACTACACCGTTGGGTTCTTACCACCATTGTAAAGATTAATGCCATTAGTTTCAATGTGGTTGAAACCGAGTAGAACCCCCTTATTAGGATGCCCCATTAATAACTAGAGTAATTTTTTAATATGTTTTTGGGATTTTTATAATTATATTCATGTAAAAAAATTATAAAATGGGGGTGAAAGGTGGCATGCCCCTACCTCATTTCAATAAAAATAAAAAATTACCACATTAAATATATTATTTGTATATTTGAAATTTTTATTTTATGTTTGTTTTCTTGCTTATATATTTAACAATATTTTTTATTAGAATTTTTCCGCTATTTAATATCAAAATTTACTACCATTCAATCAGTATGGAATTCTGATAGAAACCCTCACCCATGTCTCTCTTTTATAAGGGGGAATGTATTGGAAACCATTCTTCATTTCCGATATGGGATTCAGGTTCCCCCTTTCCTAGGTGAAATTAACAATATATATGATAGGTTTTGATTAATTATAAATTAAATGATATATAATTAATAAAGAATAATCATAATAATTAATTAACAGTATTGGTTAATTATACAATCAATAATTATTAAAAGTAATTATATAATTATATAATTATTAATTAATTAGAAATTGGGAAATATTTAATTAATTATTAAATTAATTAGTTAATTAATAATTGAATTATTTATTAAATAATAATTAGTTTGTTAATAATCAATTAAATAATTAGTAATATAATTTTTAATTATTAAATATTACATATTAATTATATAGTTAATTAGTTAGACATCAATTTCATTATTAATTATAAAAAAATTAATTTGTAATATTATTATTAAATTTTTAATAATAAATTACTTATATAATTATTAGTAATATAATTATTATTTATATAATATTTTATTAGTTAATTTATACTATAAATAATTAATAATACAATTATTCATTATTATTTTATAATTACTAATTATTAATTATTAAATATTTATTATTAATTATTAAATATTAAATATTAATTGTATAATAATTAATTAGTTATTTAATATAATTATTAACTATATAATAATTAATTAGTTAATTAGTTATATAATTATTAATTATAATAATTATTTATAATTAATTGTGATAGCTTTAATGTATAATTATTAAATATACTTATATAATATTTTATAATTATTATAAAATCAATAATTATTAATTAAGTTGTAATTAATAAATATTTAATTATTTATTTAATTAATTAGTTAATAATTAATTATTTAATTACTAATATAATCATAAGTTAAATAACAATTAATTAGTTAATAATTAATTAGTCTATAATTAATTAAATAATTAGTAATATATTTATTAATTATATAATTATTAATTATATACTTATTATTTATATAATAATTACGCAAAAGGCTAATCCTTGGGCTGGAAACCCATGAAAAAAATTTATTATGAAAATAAAAGTACAACAGAGGAAAGTGACATAAATAGAAGTAGATCCCACAAAAAACACTAGATCACTTCCTATGACTACCCATGGATCCCATAATCTTAGGATATCTACTCCTTCCCTTGGGGGTTTAACCTCATTTCTATGTCTTTGGCACATCATATTCATCAGAGGATGATTTAGATAAAGACTATGAAACATCATCCACGATTCTAAACATCAAAGACATGTATCAAAAATTATTTTATTAATTCGAACGAAATTAATCCTCAATATTTATGGAAATTAGGTCTTGGATGACTACATAATCATTAAAACAAAACACTGTCATCTCCATCATGGAGATAGAGACCTCTAACTAAAAGGATAACTAATCTATGGTTTATTCCTAAACTCATTTAAGCAGCTGCTCACCTTCTTGAACTTTTGGGAATGGGAAATTCATATTCTCTATTTCTGCATAAATACTATACCCATTGGAGGCTATACCAAAATATTATAAGGTATTTTTCCTGAGATCAGTGAAAAATTGAGGGTATACCCATTTAAAAAGTTGAAATGCATCCCCATATGTGTTTCTTGTTTCCCCTTTCACCTGAGACAATCTAGAAGGGATATCTCTTTAAGGATTTATACCCCCTTCATCAACCTGATCATCCACAGTAGATTGAGCCACCCTAGAAACATGGTCCAAAGGAATAGGATAATATTTAATACAGAGAAAGGCTAGAGAATCACATCTTTATTATTGGGACAATACCATCTAAAAACCATCTTTATCCCTCAATGTTTTCTTTGCCTTGTGGTCTTTCAACACGTCTAGACATTCTTACTATAGGTATTGGTCAACATAATAATAGGCGATCTCCTCATCAAGATACTGTATGTCCACTGATGCTGCACGAATTCCACCAGCTTCATTACTAGAAGATGTATCACCTTCACCAAGAATTATATTTTGACAGTCATATGGAGGTACATAGTTTAAATAATCTCCAGTAGATAGATTATCCTCCCGAACCTATATGATTTCAACACAGACTCTCGTGCGCTTCCTACATCAACCATCAATATTATCAGCTATTTTCTATTCCCCATTACAAGCAGCATCCTGAGTTACATAGATACTCATGATATATCTATTTTCATCAAGAGTCGCATTAGCCAAAGGATATAAACCACCATTGTGAACTGTATTGCAGCAACCCTAGTAGCATCTGTTGGACCACACTTCACTGCCCTATCCATGTATCCATGGGCCCTAGACATCTTCCTAAATCTCATCACCTTATTACCGATGGTCTTATAATTATGATATAATTGTGGTACTTTTTCATATTTAATTCTTAGTTCAATTACATCATCCTCAATGAAAATGAAGACACAATTAACTAATATTAACGATAATCCTTCGTCAACCAAAAATCATGAATAATGACTAAATCTATATGTTTATATTTTATTATCCAATTTAATTAGAACCCTAATGAACATTTCAATGTCATTGAGGATCATGGTGTTCTATAGGATTTGATTTAGTCAAAATAATTTAACCGAAAACTGTATTGAAGAACAACGAACCCCCCAATGGGTTGCAGGAATGATCCCATTCGCAAATATGCAAGAATCTCATATTCAGTGAAATTTATCCAATGGTCCAGACCTTCATCTTCAAATCTTCCAACGTGAAGATGAAATGGAATAATTTGGGACCCTACAATATGCATCGCAACCAATAAGTTTCAAAAACAGTTGAGTTTTAGTAGAATTATCTCTTACCTTCCATGGTGTAGTGCCCTTTGGATTTTAAGAGGACCAATAATGGAGAATTCCTCAATCCACATTCACTATAAAACAAAATTATGTTCAGATCTAACATGGGTAATGTTACCTTCCCAACGAATGTCAAATATCAATCCTTTAAAGGTGGAGAAGCTGTTCAGAGAACCATATACATGGACTTAGGCCATCATATTGATGAGATCTACTACAACTCCCATGAAAATGCTAGACACAGTGGCCACTAGTCTCCGAATCACCATCACAAAAACCACAGATGTTGTAAGATTCAGATTGTAGTGCATTAGAGTCTTCCACTGCATCAATGGGCCAGTGCCAGTCTTAACAGGGACGACAACCATCTAAACGGTGTCCATGCCTCCAACCCACACAAATCAAAATAGCGAGGAATTGAAATAGACAATGGGATAAGGAACAATTTCATCCCAAATCATCATATGTAGACCCACACCACCTTAGATCGGGTCCTCACAGCCACCTTAGAATCAAAAGGTCGCACATCACAACATAATCAGAATACTACAAGGAGGCATAAGCACTGGAGAGGCATACCCTAGGCGACATCACCCTAGCTTGAACTAAGAATGAAGACGTCATAATAGCCTCCTCGAAATCCAAAGGTTTTTCGTCACATCATGACCATAAAACCATAAGGAAACATAGATCATCACTGGGGAAGCAAACACTAGGTTCCATGAGAATCTCCTGAGGATCACTACAGAGCCCTCAATCTCACCATCAATTCATTATATAATAACTAACTAATTAATTAGTAATATAATTAAAAATTAAAAATTATTAAATTAATTAATTAGTAATATCATTATTAATTATATAATAATTAATTATTAATACCATTATTAACTATATAATTATTAACTATAAAATAATAAATTAGTAAATTATTAATATAATAATTAATTATATAATAATTAATTATTAATTCTTTTGAAAAAGACCTATTTACATAATTGTTTTTCAAAAAACCTAAATAAAAAAACTCTAGGTATTTCGAATATATTATGTAAAATCTCAACATACTTCCTCTTTTATAATGGTGAAATACTTGAAATCTTTTTAACATTTTTGACATGGTGAAATAGTTAACATCTATTCATGTAAGTGAATTTCAAAGATTATAATTTATTTTTCATTAACAATTTTTATGAAATTGTTTTTATATTATGTTATTTCATATATGTATATTCCATGTTTATTCTTTCATTTATATAGGTCTTATAATTTATATTTAATAGGCATCTAATGTCACCTAATTAAAATATGAAAATCTTTCAAGCAGTTGATATTGAATGACTATAAATAATAATGTACAAGACCAATATAAATGAAACACAAAGCATGTATTAGACATGTAATAAATTGATGGAAATAAAAATAATTTCATAAAAAATATTGATGAAAATTAAGTTATAAGCATTTTAAACCACCAAACCCAATATTAAAAATGTTTAAAGTATTTTACATTAAAATCAAATAAATTATAAACTATCAGACCATGATAAATGAAAATTAAAACATGGATTACCCTTATAATAAATATTGGGAAATAAAAATAATTTCATAATAAATGATGATGAAAAATGAATTCTAAGCACTCAAAGACACACCCAAGAAACAAAAAAAATGTTTCATGTACATGGCTTTGAAAGAGTATAATATGTAAAATGTAAGACTAATATAAATGAAAAATAAAACATAGATTAAACATATAACAAATAGTTGAAATTTAAAAAAATTCCATATCAATTTTTGATGAAAAATAATTTATAACCTTCCAAAGCCACCTTCTTGAAACTTAAAAATGTTTCATGTTTGAGAATTTAAGGGCCTACAAAATCTAAAATATAACACTAACATAAATGATATTTAAATAATGTATTAAACATATAATAAATACATTAAAATAAACAAAATTTCATTAAAAATGTTTCTGAAAAATAATTTATATGCTTTCTAAGTCACATACTTGAAACATAAAAATGTTTCTACTATTTCATTTTGAAAGACTAAAATATAATCTATACGACTTATATAAATGAAACAGTAAACATAGATTAAACATATATGACATAGATGAAAATGAAGAAAAATCACAACAAATGATAATGAAGAATAATTTATTTTCTTTCAATGAAACCTATTAATTTAGTGAATTATTAATATATTACAGTAAATAGTAATAATTAGTTTTTATTTATCAGGCACTAATATTTATTATTGATTGTTTCAAAATTTATAATAATATATTATTATTAATTTTGTGCTGGAATAGGATAACATGAATCTCACATTAGAAATGAAGAATGTTTTATGCAGGATGGGGATAACCGGAATCCCATATCGACAATGAAGAATGATTTCCAAGATAATACCTCTTATTAAAAGAAGATAAGGTGAGTGTTTCTATCATAATTCCAGACTACTGTAATGGTAGTGTTTCTTAACATTAAATATTTGCTAAATTATGTTAGTTTTTTGTTATATATATATAACAAAACAAAGAAAAAACAAGTTTAAATATAAATATGTATATTATATATAGAATTTGTTTTATTTTACCTGAAAGGAAACATGGTTATTGTCACCTTTCATCTTACTTGAAAGGAGATAGTCCCCCTTCTATATTTTACACTATTTGACAAATGTTTTTTGAACTAACCATTTTAAAAAAATAATTTTCTAAAAAAAATAACTCGAATAACTACCACTTTTATGGTCTCATAACCAATTCATAATACATTAAGTCATCCCTAGTGACCCCTTCTAATTAGGCTTCTTCTGTGGACCTCATGTGGCCAGATCTTATCACCATCAGTAAGTCCTATAGGTTCATGTTACCCAATGATAACTTCCATGGGCATTCTGAACTAGAATTGGTCAAGATGGATCTTCTTATCTTGAAACTATAATGCATAGAATTTCCCAACCTATAAACTATCAGTGATGAATCTCACAGACTGGGAAATGGTTTATATATGATTCTGACACTGAGATATGGTACTTCATGGATTATATATTTGTCTTATGGACTATATTTTAGGATTTGGATAGCTCGCAAAGGTGTTACAGGGGTTTCAGTCATGGAAAAGAAAAAAGTGTTACGAATAAGTGCTAAGGTCATGGTTTGGGAAAAATTATTAGTAACTGTCTTCCTTAAACATGTGGCCACCATATGGGGGTTCATAGTTGGGGAAATCGTGCAATGTGGGCGGGGATACCATGTAGCATGATATCTCCCTTATAAATAGGAGAATGCACATTGACCACACTGTTTTTCATATATTATGGGTGGCCATGAAAATATTTTTCCTTTTTTTCCTCTTATATTGAGGAAAAAACATTGCAGGTGTATGGTTTTGGAAAATTATTTGGCCAAACTGTGACCATAAATAAAATGTATATTTTTACCCTGTTTCCCTCCTAGTCTATTTTTTTCTCCCCTACTTTTTTTCCCTATTTGACCCCCTATAGTAAGGGTGATAAACCGAGATCCAACCCCTACTCAAATGTATTTCTCCCTCAATTCATAGGAATTTGGAGTTTTCTTTGATGAGAATCGATGTTCCATGTGTTTTATTGAATATGTCTCCTTCAATTTTATAGAAGAGGGTTGGTATGTATTTTTCTCTACTTCCATGTAAATAAAACCAACTTTTTCTAATAGATTACATTTTTGGATATTAAATTTTGTTTGGTATTGGATCATGGGACAAGTATAGAAGTGAATTTTTTGACGAGTAGGAAGTAGGTGGTCTATACGATTTTTTTTCACATAGTCTCATTATTTTATAATTATTTGTTGTTTATTATATGTATTTCAATGATAATTTTTATGTATTTTACTAAGGATATTTTGGACCTTAAATTTAGGTTTGAGGCCCCTTATAGACCCCATTGACTTCGTCGATGATTTGAATCTAGAACAAGATCTACTAATTGGGCCTTCCAAACCATTGTGCATAGTGAAATATATTACTAAACATTCTGATTGGGTACTTATGAATGTGAGTGGGATGTGAATTGTAAATTGGTATGTGAGAATGGTTAAAGGGATAGTTACAAAGATTATATGTGAGATTTTTTATTGTACATAAGAGGATTTTAAAATGGTTCAAATGTTTTGTTTTGTATTTGGATCCAGTTATTGGTTTTAATGAGGTAAAGAGATTTTTTAAATGTAGTAAATGTTTTTAAAAAGGAGATGGTAATATTATGGTGATTTTATGTGGGGTGGGGGGATTCTTATTATATTTAAAATTATGATTCGACATGAGGGTGTGGGTATTATTTTTGTGAAAATTCTTTTGTGGAACTTTTGAATGATTTTGTTTGAAATGAATGTCTAATGAATTGGTTGAAATGAATTGTATTTTCCATGTTTTAACAGGTTTCGTAGTAATGATTTAAAAGGGTAGTAGGTCTATGTTAGTCATGGAGTTATATTTTAAAGGGTAATTAGAAATTTCATAAAGGGATATTTGGATTAACTTGATGGGTTTTTTGAGCGATGGCTTGAAATGTGGGTAAATGTGGTGAATGAATAAAGAAGTATGTCTTTGTCGTAAAAGTTATGATTGGGTATTGGACGGAGAATTTACGCATTAAGGTAATTTTATATTGATTATGTAGGCCACACTAATTTATTGTATGACTATGATAATGGAAGAGGGATGAAAACCTTTGCATTAGGTTAGACAGGTTCTCTAGGCCCCCACCGATGTGTTGTATGACTAGGATGTTTTTCCTAGGATCCTCAACTTGGAATGGGATAGACTTATTATCTAGGTTACATAAATGTATTTCAAGTGTTTTTATGTCGAAAAGAGGATATATGATCCTAATATTTTGATATTATATGATTACATGGAATGAGGATCCCTGATAATTTGAATAATTATGATGTTTAATGAATTTAATTTATGAAATAAGTATATTAAACCTTTATTATATAGAATAGGATACCATAATTGATGAATTATGTTGGGTTGGTTGGAATGATTGACTAAACATAACTGATAATTTTTTTAATTAATATTTTTTAAAATCTGGACCATCGCTTTCCCTATTTATTTACTATAACAAAATTATCTAAATAAACTGTTGTGAGAATTGATTATTTATTTAGAAACCATTGGTGGTGGTCTATTAATGTAACACACCAAGGTTTTATGAGATATATTATTTTTAATTTCTTTGATGTATTCTATTATACACTACACTAAGATTACCTTGTACAATACGCAACACCGTATTAGCTTGTAGTATACGCAACACTATTCATGGCTCGTGTTACACACAATTTCAAGTTCGTTTTGTGGAAATTATTTTACGCAACATTAAGTTTAGGTTTTTTTTAATGTATAAATGAAATATGTTTTGATTATATTATATGAAACACCAAATAGAGCTTTCACTACATGCATCCCTGACTTGGCTTGCATTACACGCATTCAAGACCTTCTTCGATAGCGTGTGTAGTACGTAATACCAAGATTCAATAAACGAGATACTATTATAATATTATTATGCAGTAGCCCTTATGAATAGTAATACCGTCTTTTTGAAATTTTATAAATTTTATCTTTCAAAATTGATTTCATTTTAGGATTAGGAATATCAAAATTATCCCAGGGTGAATATTTGGTATTTTTCTGAAAACTTACAATTTTTTGATGAATAGTGAAAACATTGGGTTGCTATTTAAAAACCGATTTTTTATTTAAATAATTATTTATTTTATTTAAATTTATTTTAGGTACAAATTGATACATAATACCTATATAATTTCAATGTAATTCATTTTAGTCATTTTATAATAATTTTAGATATATAAAAATTTCATTGAACTTTTTACTGTCTTTTACCAACCTCCTAGGAGAATTTTAAAATCTACATAAAACATAATTTTACCGCTTATGTGAGTGGAATTTCGAAAATCCGAGAGACACAGTTAATATCAAGGAGTAAAATTTGGTTCAATAAGATACAAATAATTTTTGGTGGATAATAACTTTTTACTTTTATTTACCATGGTTAAAAGTATATAGGTTAATTAAGGGTAAAAGTGATATTATTATTACCCTAACACATGTCCTAATTCTATTGGATATGTGTAATTTGACCAAAAACAAAATTAGGAATAAAATATAACCCTTTAAGTCCACTTGGATTATATTAGTACACTTATTATTATTTTATTTAAAGAAGAGTTAAAATAGTTAAAATAAAAGTTTAATAACTAATTTTTTTTAATATAGGGTTATACATAAGATAAATTCGACTATAAATATTCATTATGAAGATAAAAATATTTCATACATAATGGTATTTTATTTATAATTTTTAGACATTAAATAAGTTTGTTTATTTATGACACAATGATGATGTAGTAATTACCTTATTAATGAAATATTAACATAATTGATGTTATAAATACCCAAATAAATGGAATTTGAGACTTTTTATGAATCCCACTAATTTTATAGGTGAATATGACATGTTATTGTTGATTTAAGTAACTTTTTTAGAACTAATATTGTTTTTATTATTTTCACAAAAATCGATTATCTAATTGTGTCAAAAGTGACATAAAATTGTTTAAAAAAATTATATTATTAATTGTTATTATATTCTTAAAAACCTAAGGTTCGGCTAATGTACATAGATAAGGATATATATATTAATAATTAACCACTTGGGGTTCTTTTGGATTGTTATAGTATGTTTATTAACCATATAGTGTAAGAAAACAAGAAGACATGGTAAAAGTTAAATTATTTAACTTAGAGTTAAATCTAAATGATAAGGTTAAAATAGTAACCTAAACTTGTATAAAACTTATTGGTTGAGAGTATTTAAACCCATCCCAAATTTATCTTCTAAATAAATTAATTTGGATCTATTATAAACCGAATTTAACTTTATTATAAAATAATATTTTACATTTTTCCAAAGGTACCCCTCTTCTCCCTTAAAAAAGGGCACCAATTCCCTATTCTCTTCACACCCTTTTGAACCTTGAAGCTCAGCCAACCCCTGAACATTTCCCTTATCATCTTCCCTAGATACATTATAGATGTTCTGGTCTTCTAAAAAGGCCAACCCTAGTGCCTTAAGAGGAGGTTAAGAAGAGGCGCGTCGAAGAAGAGGTAATATCCTTTACCGATTCTTTCCAATTTATTTCTTCTTCTAATTCTTCTTATTTATTTGTTTCATCATAAATTAATTACATCTGTATCTCTCATATACTGATATGTTATTATAAATATGAAACAACCCAATTTCATCTTCTATCAATCCTATGGAAAATGAAATCACCATGCGTGCGTACGTACGGAATAACGTCTCCACACCGTGGTGTAATTTGTTTTCCGCCACCACCATACTTGGATGGGTATAATGGTGTAAATAAATAGCTATATATGATTATTTTTAAGTGACATTGATTCTGAAATATTATACATACACTTCAATACAATTCCACGATCATGGAAATGATATCATCGCTCGTGCGTACATACGGACTACCGTCTCCATGAACGTGATGACATTCATTTTCCATGATTAACCATTAAAGTATGATTATAAAGTATATATAATAAATAATCCTGAAATATATTAAATAATAATGATACTAGATTTATGTACATATATGTTTCATTTACTTAATTCCATTTAATTCAATAAGGAAACGAAAACAGCGTTCATGCGTACGCACGACCTACCGTCTCCATGAACGGTGTATTTCATTCCATTTATCGATCTATCATATATATTTATATACTGAATAAATACTATATATAAATCATGTTTTAAATTCTGGAATTAATTAAATCAGGATATAAGTAATAATATAAAGAACAAAATGTCGAAACACGAACGATAAATGAAACCATTTTACCCCAAACGCTGCATTAACATGGAATTTACAAAAGAACGGGTAATATAATGTCATAAGTGAACCATATATGATATCATAACAATGAATATGATTCTGTAATAAGTAAGTGACATTATTTAAATCATTATATAGGATTTTTCGATACATACTAAGCATATCATACCTAAGGTAAGGGATAACTATTCCAATCTCGTTCTTATCCGAATTTGTTATTCGTAATTATTTACTAGGGTTATTTTTATCATCCATGACCATGTTTTCTAAAAATGTTTTCATGTATTTTTAAATTCCTTTTTACACATTTTTTAAATTTACTACATGTTATGAAAAGAATCTTACATTTTTTTCCACACGAATTTTTTTTGACTTTTCTGACAAAAGTACGAGAAGAATGTTATTTTTAACTTATACGGCGTGAACAGATTTTTACAGTTTCATAATGCCTCATTTTAATGACGCTTACTCTACAAGATTTTATGACTATTTAAAAAAAATCATTTCTTTAAAATTTCATGGCATTTTGTGAAAATAAAATTATTAAGAATAAGAAAAGATATTTTCCACAAGAATTTATTTAAAGTGTTTTATCAAAAACATTTTCCATATAAGATGACATTATTTCATATCTGTATGTTTCAAGTATAATGTATCATTGCTTTACATGGTTTCACTTATCTTATGATGAAATGATATCCATTTGTTTTATATGGATTATGTTTTTATGAGATGATGTTTATGAAACCCATTTTATTCTTTGGGTTATGATGAATGATTTATGTTTATGTTATGGAAAACATAAGAATGATTTCATTATGAGATTCGTGGGACCTATATATACCTCTAATGCATTGGGTAAATATTTATATCTCATGAGATACACATGGATGGAATAGTAAGTTAATCCGATTCAGTGTTATAGTACTGAAACGAGGAGTGAACTCAATTCAGAAAGGGACTTTGTCCACTAAGATGGTCTTGGCAGCAATGCCTTGGTTACTATAGAAATACTATCAAGTGCTTAATGGTTTGACACAATTACATGTATTCTTCCCAGACTATTTTATCAGGATTGATGTTCCATTATGATATATTCCTTACGTACTTCAAAGATTTATGTCTTTGCTCATGATTTTGATGTTTAGATTTTATGTTCAAGTTTTTTCATTCAAATGTTTATGGAATGTTTTATGTTCTCTATGTTTACTGTTACTGAGCATTTGAGCTCACCATTTTTTTGATTTCTTTTTCCTAGGATATAAAGAAAGGTTTTAGGTAAAAAAACCAAAAGGGGAAGATCTTTATAGGAGATATTGAAGATCTTTCACCATGATTAGAAGATTATGTTCCGAGTTTTCAAAGACACTAAACTAATACGGTATTTGGGCCTCTATTGTTGTAATTTATTAAGTATTCTGCAAAAGTAATGTAATGTCCATGTACATATGGTTTGGGTTCTCTACAATTGTTATTAGAGAAAAGGTTTAGTTAACCTTTGAAATCTAGGATGTGAAAACTTTAGTGAAATCCCTAGAGATATTTCTAAGGTATTTCTAGGGATGTCACTAAGGATAAGTATACGTATAGGTTATAGTCCTAGAATTACAGTAATGATCTTAGAATTAAACCTATGATTTTAGATATTGAATTTACTCCCACATTATTATTTTGTTTTCCTAGTATTATTTTTGCCTCTCACACTTTTCTTTTTGGGTTTTATAAAATGGCTGTAAATGGGAAGATTCACAGTAATGGAGGATATGATGGACAATGGAATGATATTATTCATGAGACACCAAATGAAACAGTATTTGGAAGTCTAAAAATATTTATTATACCTAATCATAAATTTCATAACATGATGAATAATCTCAACTTTGGTAAGTTTCCTGACTCGGATAATAAGAGAATGATGGAGTTTAATGATGATCATAGAGGAAAGAAAGTTCAATTCCCCTCATGTAAATCAGGTGGGAAGAGGCATCAGGAAGATTATTTCAAAGGAACTGGAAGATTCTTTGGGTGCAGAAAAGAAGGACACAAATCCAGTAAGTGCAATGGAATTGGTTCGGTTAACACCATGGAGAAGGATACTGTTATTTCTACGACATCAACAATGATTAGATGTTTTAAATATGGAATGTTTCGGCATTATGCAAACCTATGCCCAAAGGGAAAATCTCATGAAGAGAATCAAAATGGTCATATGGGTAGTATTTATGTGGATGATGATAAGGAGACTACAAATGATTTATGAGATGAAAGGATTGTTGAAGCTTGTTTAATGGTTTAATAAGGTAGTAAAATGATTGTATGTTTATCTAGAGATATGTTGTATAGGTAATTTAATGGTACCATGGAATAAAGAAACATCTAAGGATTATGACACTATTGTTTTCCTAAAGTATTTTAATGTATATGTCGAATGGTACTGGTAAGCATGAAAGTTTATTCAGATATTTTTGGAAACAAGATGATATGTCCATATTGAAGGGATAAATAGAAAATGAAATGACCTTATTGCTGATATCATGGTTTGAGTATATAGAAATTTTGGGATTTTGGTATGTGGAAAGAGTAAACATTTGATATCATTCATGTTTTCACTACGGTTCAATGGGTATTATTTTTTCAAGAGAATACAAGATTAAGGTATTCACATGTCTGGAA
This sequence comes from Viscum album, assembly GCA_963277665.1. Taxonomy (NCBI): domain Eukaryota; kingdom Viridiplantae; phylum Streptophyta; class Magnoliopsida; order Santalales; family Viscaceae; genus Viscum; species Viscum album. The sequence continues at coordinate 220,829,069 of OY728139.1, forward strand.
TGTGACCAACAAGATATATCATATGATATATGGGGGATAAATGATGGTATTCACATGCTTGTTTGATGAAATTTCTAGTAATTGTTTTCTTATACTATAAGATTGGACAAATTATTTTATATAAGCCTAATGATTGGAATGGATTATGTTTGTCATAATTTAGTATTGTTTAAGGATAAAACTTTTTTTCGATATTATTGATGGGATGTTATAATAATGTATTTTTAGAAAAAGGACAACCTGCAGGACAGGTGACAACTAGTCGCGTCGGGCAAGGCTGTGGGAATTGAACCCACAAACGAAGTGTGACAAGCCTTTATCACCTACCACTGGCCTGCAGGAAGTCCTTGGTTATTAAGAACTAGTTTTATTTTATTAAGAGGTACGATAGATGAAGTATAAGTCCATTTTTGGAATCATATATGATTAATCTCACCATAGATGGACTTATGTATATTTAATAACTTATGCTAGCCTTTTTGTGATAGAAACAAATGGGATGAATTGTCATTCTATCGCATGATATTCTAGCACTTCATGAATGAAAAATTCAGCTTTATTTCTTTAAATAGAGAGGAAGTGGAAATTGTTCATGGAATGACCAACGATGACATTACACTGAACTCAAGTAATTATTTCTCCTTATGTAAAAGTTCATCAATCTTAGGGAAATGATCTTGGAAACCAAAAAATGTTGTCCTAGTACTTTCATATCTAATGAATCGGATGGTACCTTAGATCATCACAAATTTACGGCTTTGCAATTGTTTTCTTTTTCATAGCCATGTTCTCTACCACACTCTATCAGAACTTGATAGTTAGACTTCTCTGCCATATCCATATTTTCACCTATATACTCCTATGTGGGAACCCAAGTGATGAGTTTCTTTGGGTATCCGTTTTGTTTCTAAATTTACTTTTTAAAATGAAGATTTAGTATTCCTTTTTATGATGTGAGTTTCTATGAATGAAACATTCAATTAGTAGATGATTTATAACCCCGATGAATTTCGAAGGCGAAATTAATTTTAAGGGCGGTAGAATGTAACACCCCGAGATTTTATGAGATATATTATTTTTAATTTCTTTGATGTCTTCTATTATACACTACACCAGGATTATATTTTACTATATGCAACACCATATTAGCTTTCAGTATACACAACACTATTCTAGGCTCGCGTTACACACAATTTCAAGTTCTTTTTGATGAAATTATTTTACGCAACATTAAGTATAGATTTTGTTTAAGGTATAAATGAAATATGTTTTTATTATGTTATATGCAACACCAAACAGAGCTTTCACTACATGCTACCCTGACTTGTCTTGGATTTCACGTAATCAAGACCTTCTTCGATAGCGTGTGTAGTACGAAATACCATGTTTCACTAAACGAGATATTATTATAATATTATTATGAACCAGCCGTTATGAATAGTAATACCCACTTTTTGAACTTTTATAAATTTTATCTTTCAAAATGGACTTCATTTTGGGATTCAAAATATCGAAATTAGCCTAGGGTGAATTTTTGTTATTTTTCTGAAAACATTCAATTTTTGATGAATAGTGAAAACACTGGGTTACTATTTAAAAAAACGACATTTTATTTAAATAATTATTTTTTTATTTAAATTTATTTTAGGTCAAAATTGATACATAATACCTATATATGTTCTGTTTAATTAATTTGAGTCATTTTATAATAATTTTAGATATATAAAAATTTTATTGAACTTTTCACCGTCTTTTACCCACCTCCTAGGAGAATTTGAAAATATACAGTAAAATTTATTTTACCACTTTCTGTGAATGGAATTTCGATAATCTGAGAGATATGGTTAATATCGAGGAGTAAAATTTGGTTCAATAAGATAAAAATAATTTTTGGTGAATAGTAACTTTTTATTTTTATTTACCACAGTTAATTGTAAATAGGTTAATTAAGGGTAAAATGATATTATTATTACCCTAAAACATGTCCAAATTCTATTGGATAAGTCTAATTCGACCAAAAAGACCTTAGGAAGAAAATATTACCCTTTTGGCCCACTTGGATTAGATTAGGACACTTATTATTATTTAATTTAAAGAAGAGTTAAAATAGGTAAAATCAATGTTTAATAACTAAAATATTTTTAATATAGGGTTATACATAAGATAAATTTGACTATAAATATTCATTAGAAAGATAAAACGATTTCCTACATAATGGTATTTTATTTACAATTTTTATACATTAAATATGTTAATTTATTAATGAAACAATGATGATGCAGTAATTACCTTATTAATGAAATATTAACATAATTGATGTTATAAATACCCAAATAAATGTAATTTTAGACTTTTTTATGAATTAAACTAATTTTATAGGTTAATATGACATGTTATTATTGATTAAATTTAATTATCTAGAACTAATCATGTTTTTATGTGTTTCACAAAAATCAATTACCTAATAGTGTATAAATTGTCATAAAATAGTTTTTAAAACACATATTATATTATTAATTGTTATTATATTCCTAAAAATCTAAGGTTCGGAAAAATGACTTAGATAAGGTTATATATATTAATAATGAACCACTTGGGGTTCGTTTGTCTTGTTATAGTAAGTTTATTAACCATGTAGTGTAATAAAATAAGAAGACACGTTAAAAGTTAAATTATTTAACTTAGAGTTAAATCTAAATGATAAGGTTAAAATTGTGACCTAAACTTTTCTAAAACCTATTGGTTGAGAGTATTTCGACCCATACCCACTTTAGCTTCTAAATAAATCAATTTTGAGCTATTATAAAACGAATGTGACTTTATTATAAAATAAAATTTTATGTTTTTCCAAAGGTGCCCCTCTCCTCCCTTATAAAAAGGGCACCCCTTCCCTCCTCTCCTCACACCCTTTTTAGCCTTGAATCTCGGAAAACCCCTTCCCAATTCCCTTATAATCTTCCCTAGAAACATTATAGAGGTTCTGGTCTCCTAAAAAGACAAACCCTAGTGCCTTAAGAGGAGGTTAAGAAGAGGCGCGTCCAAGAAGAGGTAATATCCATTACCGATTCTTTCTAATTTATTTCTTCTTCTACTTATTCTTATTTATTTGTTTCATCATAAATTTATAACATCAGTATCATTCATATAATTATATTTTATTACAAATATTAAACAACCCAATTTCTTCTTTTATCCATCCTACAGAAAACGAAATCACTGCACGCACGTACGTACGGAATATCGTCTCCACGCCGTGGTGAAATATGTTTTTTGCCACCACCTTACATGGATGGGTATAATGGTGTAAATAAATTACTATATATGATAATTTTAAAGTGATATTTATTCTTAAATATTATACATACACTTCAGTACAATTCCACAATCATCGGAATGATAGCATCGCTCGTGCGTACGTACGGACTACCCTTTCCACGAACGTGATGAGATTAATTTTCCATGATTAACCATTTAAGTATGATTATAAAGTATATATAATAAATAATCATGAAATATATTACATAAAAATGATACCGGATTTATGTACATATATTTTTCATTTACTTAATTCCATTTAGTTCAATAAGGAAACGAAAACAGCGTTCATGCGTACGCACGACCTACCGTCTCCATGGACGGTGTATTTCATTCCATTTATCGATCTGTCAAATATATTCATATACTGAATATATATTATATATAAATCATGTTTTAAATTCTGGGATTAATTAAATAATTATATAAGTAATAATATCAAGAATAACATGTCAAAACATATACGATAAATGAAATAATTTTACCCAAAACGCTGCTTTAACATGGAATTTACAAAAGAACGGGTAATATAAAGTCATAAGTGAAACATATATGATATCATAAGAATGAATATTATTCTTTAATATGTCAATGAAATTATTTAAATCATTATATAGGAGGTTCAAATACGTACGAAGTATATCATACCTAAGGTAAGGGATAACTATTCAAATCTCGTTCTTATTCGAGATTGTTATTCGTAAGTATTTACTGGGGTTATTGTTATCATCCATGCCTATATTTTCTAAATATGTTTACATGAATTTTTAAAGTCCTTTTAAACCAATTTTAAAATTTACCACATGTTATGAAAGGAATCTTACTTTTGTTTACCACACGAGGAACTTTTTGACTTTTCCGACAAAAGTACGAGAAGAATGTTATTTTTAACTTATACGTCGTGAACAGATTTTTACAGTTTCATAACGCCTCATTTTCATGAAGCTTAATCTTCAAGATTTAATGAATATTTTCAAAAAAAATTGTTTTATATTAAAATTTCATGGCATTTTGTGAAAAGAAAATGATTTTGAAGAAGAAAGGATATTTTCCTCCAGAATTCATTTCATGTCTTTTATCAAAACCATTTTCCATCTAAGATGACATTATTTCATATGTGTATGTTTCAAGTATAATGTCTCTATGATTTAAATTTTTTCACTTCTCTTATGATGAAATGAAATACAATTTTTATATGGATTATGATATGATGGGATGATGTTTATGAAACCCATTTTATTCTTTGGGTTATGATGATTGATTTATGTTTATGTTGTGGCACACATCAGATTGATTTCATTATGAGATGGGTGGGACTTATATATCCCTAAAATTAATTGGGTAAAGATTTATATCTCATGAGATAGACATGGATGGAATGGTACGTTAATTCAGTTCAGTGTTACAGGACTGAAATGAGGAGTGAACTCGATTCAGAAAGGCACTTTTTCCACTAAGGTGGTCTTGGGAGCAATGCCTTGGCTACTATAGAAATCATATAAAGTGATTAATGGTTTTCCACAATTACATGTTTTATTCCCAGACTATTTTATCAGGATTGGTGTTCCATTATGATATATGTCTTACATACTTCCGTGATTTATGTCTTTTCTCAAGATTTTGATGTTTATATTTTATGTTCATGTTTTTGCATTCAAATGTTTATGGACTGTTTTATGTTCTCTATGTTTACCTTTACTGATCATTTGATCTCACCCTCTTCATGTTTTCTTTTCCATAGGATATAATGAAAGTTTTTAGGTAAGAAAACCAAAAGGGGAAGATCATTATGGGAGATGTTGAAGATCATTCACCATGATTAGAAGATTGCGTTCCGAGTTTACAAAGACACTAAACTAATATGGTCTTTTGGCATATGTTTTTTTCATGTATTAAGTATTCTGAAAAGGTAACGTAATGTCCATGTACATCAGGTTTGGGTTATGTATAATTAAGTTCTATTCATGCCCTTGTCAGGATTCCTTGGAACATTGGTTCATAAAGAGATGCAACATTTTTTCTGGTTTAGGTTCAAGACATGGACCTAGTGTCAGTTTCTATGTAGAATGATGGATTGGAGAATGGGATATCAGGACTAGGTTGGGACTCAGTTCCTTGTTCTAGATCTTTTCTTGTTTGGGTATTTGGATTTATATTTTTATTATTTCCAAACATGTATTGGATTAATCATATTTTTATAGAATGTTTTACCTGATGACATGTTAGTTTTTTCTGTATGTTGTATAGTAATGTTTTCTTCTTCTTATTTTATCTTTTTGAATTACTTTTGTTTTGGATTTACTATGATATGTTGGCACAATATGATATGACCATCTCTTTAGACTCGTGATTCTAGAGATAATCTTCTAGCATACAAGGAGGAATTTTTAAGGTCACATGACAACACAAATCAGGGCACTAATTACATTGGATCCAAATATGGGTCGTTACAATATGGTATTAGATCCATTCCATTTGTCTTCCTATTTTGTTCATGGAATGAATGATACAAGGATCTTGTAGGGGATTTTTAATGAGACGTTTCCACGGTTGTTGTGGAACCATGTGTGATAGATGACCCAATCATCCAATTGTACTAATTGATGTTCCATTTCATGGTTTTATAGTTGATTTAAACATCCACATCGAGTGGTGTACATTGATGTAATGCTATTAGTTTATGAGGTTTTTCTCCTATATCATTATTTAAAGAGTGGTTGTGTGGGTTCACGCATCAATCTAGTCTCATAATATTGATAGGTCATCCATATGTTGTATATGGTTTAGAGTTCCCAATGATTTGTTTATGGAGTTGTTCATTGTTTTTTGGTTTATGCACATTGATAATATTTTGAAATGCTTACTGAGGGTTTTTTTTCAAATATTAATTTGAAATAAAAAGGTCATTTTTCAATGATTGGTAGTAAAAAAGTTTTGAAATGTAAATTCTTGGGTTCAAAAACATATTGTTAATTAAAGAATAATGTTAAATGGTAGAACTTTTAGTGACCCCTATGGTTATTATCCTTTGTAATTTTTTAAAAATATATAATTTTGGTTTGTGATGTGAGAGTTCTATAATTTTGAGACCTTTGGTTACAATCTATAAGGACATTATCAGTTATTTTTTGATAGATAATAGTATGTTCCTCACTATGCCTTTGGTTAGGTTTTGACCATTAGGTTTTGATATATTGCATGTTAGTATGGATAAGGTGATCCATTTGGTTTGAGACCATGAAATTATTGTTATGGTACCTAAAGAGGATTTTTGGTTCATAGTGTTGATTTATATGGGTGAGTATATTTGTGTGGAACCTATAGTGAATGGTATCTTGGTGTGTTAAACATAGTGTGTTTTAGAACGCGGGAGGGAGTTCATTCTAAGTGCGATGAATTATTTGAGGTTTGATGCATATGTATTATAGGTAGATCTTGTGTACCATTATAAAAGTTGTTCTAGTTTAGGTAGTGTGTGAGGTTTGAAATTATAGGGTGGCCCATGAGAGGGGTCAGTTAATTTTCCAGTGATTTTGGGTCAGTATGGCATAGTTGGACATTATGGATATTAATAATGGCATACAATGTATACTTTCTTGTGTGGGTTTGGACTTGTGAGACATGTGGTAAAGATGATTGTTTTAGACATTTGATTTGAGTTATGGTTATGTGCTGGTGGTTTTATAAAATCATGGGTTACCTTGAGTGTGGTTATCTAAGTGTTGCATGTGCCTTGAAATGTGATGTTCGAGTGGGGTACTTCAGAGGTGAAATTGATGAAGGGTGGGTGAAATCCACTTTTGGTAATGTTTATGGTTATGAATTAGTTTATTCCCTAGGTAAGAGGCTATGTGATTTTGGTTGGTTATAATTTAGGTTTCATAAGAGGTAGGATCATTCAGTTGTTTGGCCCAGATATTTTGGAATCATCTAATGTGGGGGACTAATGCAAACTTTAGAAGGACTTTTTAATTAAGAGGTTACACATGGGGGAAGGGTGGTCATATTTATGTTATATTTTGTCCAAAGTGTTATGATTTTGGATAGGAACATCAAAAATTTATCGAGTAAAATTAGGGTTAAATACAAGATGACATGGCTATTTGTGTGAGAATGTGTTGGGACAAGGTCTTGTGATGTATGACTCATGTGACCATGATTCGGGTTTAGTGAATGGTCATAGTAAGGTTTTTGAAATCAAGACTTCTAATGAGGTTAATATCTGGGAATGTGTGGGAGGGACATGGATGCATTTGAGATGTTCAAAAAAAGTGTATATGGTTAAGAGCAATAAATTATTGTGAGATGTTATGGGATGCATTTTTTTTTCAAGTGAACATTCAGTTTTGAATAGGTTGTGGTGGATTTCATCAATGAAATTTTGAAATACCTCTATACATGATATGATCCTACTAAACATCTTGGAATCAACCAATGTACAATTCAATTTAATTAGCTATATTCCAAGCAACTTAAAGGTTATTATTTTAGCCTAATATATATCTTCTTTGGATTTATTTCTATGTAACAAGACAAAATGGATTCTATGTGGGTGGTGGATGACCACCGACCATCTCCTAGTGATGTACATAGCGTGGTTTCATATTAGTAAATACTTAAGGTTACATTTCTGGGATCTCAGAAAGGGTGATGTTTAGTGGTTCATTATTTCACTCTTATGATGGTGAGGCATTCATGACAACTTGTTGGGATCTGTAGTGATGACGAAAATAGATTTGGTGGTAACAATTTCATTAATAAAGTGGTAGCAATTAATCTTCTAATGTGGTGAGTATAATTTCTCTCTTAAAAGTGAAGTGTTGACCAATAGATTGATGATGCGGGATCATGATGTCAAAATGTAATTTTTTAGGTACATTTTTTGGGATCATCAGGAAGGCTATGTGGGACAATTATGTGGTGTTTTATCAGACCAAGCAATTGCTATGGTATTGGGGAGGATCTCAAGAAACTTTATGGTGGTTGTGTAAGAGAAGTGTCAGGGGGTGTTATAGAGCACACCATCAGTTTTGGGAGATGTGGATTCGTTAATAGTGGAGTTTCACTAGAAGTTTTGGATGGACATATACATGTGTATTTGGATGATAATAGAATGTATTTCAGTGTGAAGTCATCTTGAAAAAATTTATTAGTGATGTTCTAATAGTTATGTTTGGGTGTTTTTAGGATGATTTAGCCAAGGTTGGTTCAACTTGGTTGGGTAAAAGAATAAATATGGTGAGTTTTTTTCTAAAAATAGAAGATTTTTTGATATGGATATTTAATTTTGAAATTGGAAGCATTCTTTTATTAAATTCCATGTTATCCTTAGTTCATGTATGGATTTCATATGTGCATCCATTTAGGGTGGTCATGATGAAAATGATAGATGTCAATGTTGGTTAGAAATCTAGTGGTTGTTGGGTGTAAGGAGTTGGGGAACACATTAAAAATGTAGTGGAAACTAAGTTTTATGGTTCTAGTCATATTTTTTAATAAAATATGTTTTCACAACCTTTATTTCGTGGTTTGGATCACAAAAATATGTTGGAAATCACTATAGCATGAATGTGGTCGATTAAATATGTGATCAGTGTTATATATTGGATGTGAATGGGTAAGAGAAATCATGGTGTTTTGGTTTTGATAGTGAGAATTGACATATTTTTTTATTGGTTTAGCTCATAGAGTTAAGGGTTGTCCTCTAGTTGTGTTTTAGTTGTTCAGATATGGTCAAGGTCGTTAGTCCTTGAGATGTGAACTACTATTGGTCAAGGAATGTGGTTAGAAATTAGTCTATAACTCATAATGATTCCATTTGTTTTAGGATGTTTCAGACTTGTGGGGATGGGGGATCATACTGGGGGTGTACTAATTGGATATCACGGGGTGGTTTTGTTCCCTCTTGATAATTTATTATTTTTATGTTTTGGTGGTATTTATCCCGAATGACATGATGGAATTAAGGGCTTATTTTTTATATTTTTTATTTTGATAATACCCATTTCAAGGGATGATGAGGAACCCTTTAAAGTCCAATAGGATTATTATATCACAAGACCTTAAGATTTTACATGAATTCATCCCAGACATGACTACTTGGAAATCCCCATCCCCTGTATCTAGATCGTGAAGTCATATTCCCCATATATCATTGCTTGTTTTTCTAGAAATATTTGTAAAGAGGTGAAAATACCTGATCCAAATGGAAATACTCATACCCTATCAATCTTCCAAATAAAAATATCTTTGTTCTGGTGAAACTGCCAGCTCTAAGTACTCATCTGGATCTAGTTCCCCTAGTTTGTCTAGTTTCATATTCACTTAATGAGATGAATTAGGTGACACAAAGGAGCTGAGGTTGATTGAAGGCCTCGAGGTGGCCCGAAAGCATTTGCTGGCCTAAAGGTATTGGCTGGAAAGAAGGTCTTGAGGACTGTAGGACCAAACTTGTTGCCAGACGGTGAATAGTTCCGTCTTCTATAGTAATGAACAGTACCTGCTAAAGTAACACAAAATTTTTCCTCTACCCAGATTTGAACATGGCTCTCATGGATACACAAGAAGATTACTCATAAACTAAGATGATCCTCAGGTTTTAGTTTTACTATTTTTACTAGGCTTATGTTATATAGTTTATAGGGTTTGTGGTAATAATATTGAGTTTAGGATGATGTATCCTTTGAGTGGAACCAGGTTCATGTTATGGACCAGAATTGTAAAATTAATTTTGGTAGGACATTTCATTGGATCAAAATCTATGGTAGCATGTCCATGTTTATGAGGAAACATGGGAGATGAAATATAATAAGTAGGCGTGGTGGGAAGACTAATTTCCTTGGAATCTTGTTAATGATGGGGAATGGAGGTAAATGATTCTATATTACAAGGAGGGGAGTTTGTAAGATTCCTATCATTAAATAAGGTATTACCCAAATTTATGTTTTTGTGTATGAAATGTTTTTGGGTTTTGGGAAAGACCTAGATGTTTTTTTCGGGGAGGGAGGTATAGAAAATTTTGAAAAAATACATATATTTTCTAAGTGAATGATTGGTGCATAGTTAATAGTAACAATGGTCCAAAACTATACAGTCATTCAAAGATGGTGTATGGTTGGAAAATTTGTGTGGGGTGGCCTATGTGACCTTGTGGCTTAATATCCCACTTGGTTAGTCTGTAAAACATAACCAAAACATGGTTTATAAAACCATGTGGGTTTTCATGAAAACTATGCAGATCATTTTCCACTATGATAGAGGGACAAAACTATTTGGAAAACCATGAGTCTCATTAAAAAGATGATTTCAACAATTTTTTATTCCAAATGTTATTTATTTCACCCAAAAAATTCTCCCACAATAGACCATCTACTGAAATGGTGATGGACTATGAGCTATATCTTCCTCTAGATGTGTTTATCCATCAATTCATATGGTTTAGAGTGTTGTCAAGGGAAAATCTAGGATTCAGAGAAATATACGACATAGTTTAATTCAATTTTATTAAATTAGATTGTTATTCTTTTTTATCTCCTTTATATTACAAAAAAACTATCTTTAATGTAGTTGCGGTGTTTAGAGGTTAAAGGTTGTTTGTTCATTAATCAATGGAAAAGGTCAGATGTGTGGTTGCCTAAGAGCAGGAGGAAGGTGTTCTATATGATTTTCTCCATAGTAAAATTGTTTTGTATGTGTATATGGTTGTTCAAATGTGATTCATTTCTGGGATTTTATGTCCTTGAACATATAATGAATTATTGGACTCAAATTGATGTGTGATATCCCAAAAATACCCCATTAGGTCCATCGATGATTTTAAACTAGATTGAGGGTACATATGGGGAATGAAAAACCCTTGTGACATGTGAAATATTTTGTTCATCATTCAGATAGGGATATTGAGAATGTGTGTGGGTTGTGACTTTTAAAATGGTGGGTGGGAATATTTATCGGGATAACAAAGAAGATTATATATTGGATTTAGTGAAGGGACTAAGGGGATTTTTAATGGGTTCAATTGTTCAATTTTTTGTTTTTATCTGGTTATGGATTTCAATGTTGGAAAATGATGTTTTGTAAAAGGATAATGTTCTTAATAGGAGTTTTTGAACTCAAAGTATTTTTGAAAGGGGATTTCTTCATATATTTCAATGATGATTCTAAATGAGGGTATAACTGTAATTTTTTAATGAGAATTTAGTAGGAGAGATATTGAATGGTTCTTATTAGAAATGAAGGACTATGAATTTATAATTATTTAAAAGGATGAATAATTTTATAAAGGGGTTCATCATGATGTTTTGAATGCGTAGTTAATATTTTTGTTTCATAATGTGATTTTTAATGGGATTTGAGGAATGGGATAAAGGGTTGTTAGGATTAACTTAAAGAGTTAAATGCCTTATGTCTTGTAATTTGGGTAAATGTGATTAATCACTAAAGAAGAATGTCTATGTGAAATTTTTTTGAGTGGGGTATTTGACTAATTATTTACTCCCATGGGATAGGCTAGAGTAATTATCTAGGACCAACCGATGTATCTTATGACTAGGACATTGGACTAAGGCTCCTCATATTTTGGTTGGGATATATTGGTGATATAATCCAAATCAATGTTAGTATTGATAGGATATTGGACAAAAGATCCTCATCTTGTGTTGTGGTAGACTGATGATATAGGACCCATCTACATATTACATGAGTTAGAATATCATACCAAGTCACAATTCTCATAATTATTGGACAAGATAATATTAATTGGTCTGAGGCTTCGAGGTAAGTTTCTTAATTAAAATTTTTAGTAAACACCCTTAATGAATAAAACATTATAACCCACTTATGTTATAGATTAGGGTCCCAAAATAGCGGAAAAGGATGGATTGGTAGGAATTATGGTTGTAATTGAAAGGATAAATTGGTAAATTAATAATTGATTAAATGTGAGGCATAAATTATTCTGTATCCCTAATTAATTGTTCATCATGATTATCTTAATTCACTGTTAAATGAAATAGTTATTTTTTGAATGTATTGATGGTGGCATACAATATTGTACACACATCCAACATGGGATGTGATTGTAATTGAGTACCTAAAATGAATATAATTGTTTTATGGTATCAGTTTAAGAAAGGGTATTGGTTTCAGATCTTGAACAAAATGATGGGTAATAACATGGGATGTCAGGACCGAGTTGGGACTTGAGTCCATATTTTGGATATTTTGTGATTTTGTATTGGGAGTTGCATTTGTATGATTAATGGATGTGTAGTTTCTTTAAAATATTTCTTTATCATTTTATACATGATGTCATGTTTTATTTTTTACTTATACTATCCATTTATTGTTACTGTTAGTTATTACATTTGTTGATATTACCTCTGTTGTGACTTTACTCTAATAAGTGGGTACATTCTCTTCATGATTGTCTTCATGCCTATGTTTCTTGTTGGAAGACTCTAGATTATGGGAAATAACCACATAAATGAATGTAATAACCCAGCTTGAGGCATCATTTATAGTGGCTCCGGAGCTAGGGTGTTACAACTTGTTTAGGGTTTGCTAGACCCACAACCAGCCTAGGTAAACTGTAGAACCCAATGAAAAATATTATATATCTAATAATAATTTATTAATATTTATAATTTAAAAATATTAATTTTAGTTTTATAATAATATTATTTATATTTGTTGGAAATTTAATTTACCTAGTTAATTTAAGGTTTGGAATAAAAAATAGAACAATAATGGGTTAGAAATCAATTATATTTTTATAATTTAAATAATTTAATTGGATTATTGATATTTCGTAAAACATAAATATATTTCATTTTAATTTTTTCACACTTTTACCTAACTGTTAGAATAGTTTTGGGAATTGACTGATTAAAAATGATCATTTTTATTTAATATTTTTTTTTCAAAATAACATTTGAGGTTTATAATAATTAATTAAGTTTTTTATGGTCTTCTTATTGACATATTTTTCTGAATAAGTATATGGGAATTCACATCCGACAGTTTATTAATGTATATATTTCTTTTCTTGTTGAGAACAAATTTCCTACATCAAAGTATATGTGTACCATGACTTTGTAATAAATATATCACATTAAGATATAGAGGTGTACCATATGATAAGTGAGAAACAATGTACTGAGGGTGAGATGCATCATCAGTCATGACCCAACTCAGATATGATACCACTAGTTCATGGTAGATCCAGTCATATTAAATAGATCAAACATTAAACGATTATAAAGTCAAATTGGGTGTCTTTTTCACTTAATGAATTATTAATTATTTTATACATTATTTCTTCTATAAGAAAGAGATAAAATAATAAACTGATAAATGCATAAATTCATGATAAATATTTTTTGTTAATGCATGTTCTGTTGTGAGCTTGTTAATATAGTATTAAATTAATTAATTTAATCATATTAAATTTGTGATAAATATTTAAACCCCTCAAATTAATATCAATTCATTATTTATTCTCTATAATTTTTTTAACAAAAATAGTTTTTATGGTATCTCTTTAGGAAAGGACGATGGTGACTTCTACTACCATGGAGTTCTCATGAGAGTGATGTGTTGATTTAACTAAAGAGTTTAAAAACTAATTTATTGAATAAAGTCTATTGAATAATTTGAGTAAATAAATTAGTAAATGAATTTTATGATTTTAGAACCTAGAACTCTACTCAATAGATCATTGAGAGACTTGTTAATGTATTTGGACTACCAAAAGAACACTATAAAACTATGAGATTAGTGACATAGAAATACCGTGTAGTCTATGAGGAGAGGATTCAAGGATCCTTTACATTAGAATAATATAGCTATTTATTTTTCAAACTCTAGTGTTGAGGGCTATAAGATGTCTATAATATAGTGGGAGACATTTGATAGTTAAATTATTTGATAACGACTAATTAGTAATAAAGATAAAAGTACTAATATTCTAGATTTATTATTATGTAAAATAGAATGTAATACCACATATACAATTTCATAATTACTGTACAAATAAAATTTCTAAATTGTCACACACTTCCATGTTTAATATAAGATCATGCCCAACATAATAGGATATATGAAGTTCAATATTTTGGAGTCCCAAATACCTATTCTTATACCTCTAGAAATAAGTGTTTAAAATGGTTACAAGGGACCCATGTATGATATATTTGACATTAAAAACATACTATTATCACCAATTAATGATGTTATTTGTAGATAAAATATCAGTACATGGATGAATACACATGTTGTCTCATCTCTTAGAATCTTAATAAGATAAATTTATGTGAGATATGACTCGGTGATCATTACGTTGGATGTGATTAGATTGAAATATTGATTATGTTATTTGAATAAATCCCATATCATATTCATCCAAATACTCTAGTTTCATTTAAGATCCGAAAAAAATATATAGAACTCTACATTATGACTAAGGTATGGTTTTCTATATCAATAAATACTTAAATACATTTTTATTTCTTATAGAAAACAATGTGAAAAAAAGAGAAAATCCCAATGAAAATATTAACATCAAAGTCACCTTATTAAAATCCATCAATGAAAATAGGTTTTATTAACGAAATTGTTTTCATTTAATGTCATAAAATAATCACTTGAATGTTTAAATTCACTAAAATGAATCGAAGAAGTAATTAGTCACTTCATTTTCAGGTATATTCATTGATTCTATGAAGTGTTTCTATACTATTTATTTTGTATTAAATAAAATATGACTATAACATATATGAATATAAATATAGAAACCAATTATGAAAATAATTTTTACCAAAAGTAAGGTAACTTCTCCAAGTAGTTGGGAAAGGGAGACCTATTTTCCATGCACAATGATTCTACTTGAAATTATGTTTTGAATAACTTAATAATTTATCTATTTTTTAGAACTAATGAGGAATTAATATAGTTATGGAATAAATATTATTTGTTCAGTATAATACACAACTAATAGTTTATTAATTCTTGAGGAGTTGGAAATATCTGATGGTTTTAAATTTTAATACTTATATATCTAGTTATGGAATTATAATAATTTGTCTTATAAAACAATTGTTTTTCATGTATACACCCACTATTGTTTTAGAATATTTTCATTTAAAGAAAATATGTATTATTTAAGGACTTATGTACATTTTTATGGACAATGAAATCTTTCCAAATAAAGGTAAGTCACAAAAATTTTGTAATTAAATCAGATATTAAGATTGAACTATTTAAAGCCCAATCCTATGAAAAATATTATTTTTAAGATTTCATTAATTTTTTTAGGGAAATTAAAAGAGAAATTAATAATACCCATGTTTAAAAAATAATTTAGTTTTTTAGGCCAATGTTCCAAGTATTATCTTAACAGAGAATTCATCGATAATTAGAATGCAGCATGGTTTAGTTCTTAAACAAACATTACAAAATCCATATAAGTGCTACGATGCTAATAAGGATGATTGATGATGTCTCTTGAATGCTAAAACTTTTCAATATAATTTATTATTAAGTAATTCTAAATGTCACATTTCCTTAAGTATTATAAATATACATCATTCAATAAAAATATATGTTTTTTTGTAAAAATAGTTTGTGAGGATATAAATAAACATATATAATTTAAAACACATTATGCATCTGATGAAATTATAATAAAAGAATTTAAGAATGTTACAAAAATACCTATGTTAGAAAATTTATATTCAAGTTATAGGCTATATTCTATGAATTTGTAGACATATCTATTTTAAAAAGTGGGAGAAACATTTACATTAATTTATTAAATAAAAAATATGGAAAAATATCTGGGGAAGGAAAAGCATTTAAAAGATCATCTGGAAGAGGAATGATTTGGAGACAAATACTACACATAAAGGATAAAACCTTGCTTATTATTATGTGCTCAATAAACATGATAATACATCATACATTGATAACAATGAATCCTATAGATAACTAGTATATGGAAACTAGCTACTATTAAAAAGATAAAATTAAAATTCAGTAATGGATTCAGTGTAACATTGTGCTGGGGGACTATTATTTTGGATACTATAGTGGGTAATCATGTGAAAATATTCATGGATGTTATAATAGTGGTACCTATGAGGCTCTATTGGATGTACCAATATATTATTCCCAAATATATTGGAATTTTATTTATCATAAATTTTTATAATATCAATAGAATTGAACATTAATTTTCAATACCAATAATCACGGTTGATATCTACAAAATGAGACCACAATGCGTTGATGAAACCATAAATCTCCAATATGGGGTATAGGTTAATAAAACCAGTTTTGGATAGATGAAATAAAAAATATCATAGAATATTGTTTTTGGGTAAATATTCTCCATTAATTTACATTAGTTTAGTGGGAGCACCATTCTTATCCTGGTGAAATATGTTTGGTAAAATATTTTTAACATCTATCGGTCTTTCATTTATTTAGAATAGAGTGACATTACATTTCTAGAGATTTACATAAAGTAAAAAAACATCATTTTTGGGGGACATGATCTATTTATGTAGATCTTGTATTTATGTAGACCTTGTAAATAGTGTATATACTGAAAATGTATTTTAAAAAATATAAGTTAGAACAAATCAAGATGGAATTATTTCTAGTGCCAAATAAAATAATTACTTCCAAGAAGTTATGTATAGGATATAGGAGGATGATAATATAGTGTGTAGATATCCATTTGATTCAATTATGGATCTATTACATATACTGTGTTATGTACTATATCTGATATTTCCAATATATACTTAAGGGTTGGAATAAATCCCTTGTAACTAAGATAACTACATATGAAGCAGTCATAAATATCCAATTGTACATAAAAGAATAAAAAGTCTATAAACATAGTGTATGGAGAACTAGATACTCTTGTTTTAAGGGGAAACAAAAAATTATACCAATAAATCAATGAAACCAAGTCTTATAGTTAGGATAATATAAAGAACATGAACAAATCAGTGAATCTAGTGGTATCCATTTCTTTAAATACCACGTTAGTTGTGGCATTGGGGGAATCTAAATAACCAGTATAAAATTAGTAATGATTTTCTCTAGTTATTGGAATCATACCAAGTATACAATGTTTTATCATAGTATATAATAGTAGTAATATATGAATATTACCTTCCAATAGGTCATGTTTTGAATATTGAATAATGTTTATATACATGGGGATATCATCTCTTGAGGAGTTTTACTCATGGAGGTGAATTCAAATATGTAACGATAACCTTGTAGTAGAGACATGATAAGTCTAACGACTAATTCAATAACTCATAAGAAACATGATCTTTTTAGGTGAGAGATAACAAGAATATCTTGAATATTGAAACTAATGTATGTGGGAGTTCATAAATAATGGGTTCCATGTACCCAACTTAATTATTATATTTGTATTACTACACCATATATACAATTCATTATACCAAACAGTTGAATACCATAATAGTGTTTATATTTATTCAACCTCTATATTCATAGTAATTTACATAGATTATATATTTTTTAAAAGGGTAATACACATTCTTGTCCCATAATTATATCCTAAAAATACAAAGGCATTAATCTCAAACATATGTTATAGGATTTGGATACATCATATTGATTGGAAACAACTGATTTATGACTGTTAAGATCTAGGGGATCATAAAAATTGGGGATTCTTCTGAAAAATTTCTCAAATGGTGATATCTCGTAGTGATATCATGAGGAATGAACCACTAATAGGAACAACACATGTTTCAGATGACATTGGTTGTTCCTATATAAGAAATGTGTATTGGTCCCCTGAATTCATATCATTATCAATGTGTTCTATTTGATTATGTACATTGATAAACAAACCATGACACTAAATTCATAGAGAGGTAGATTTTGTCAAGTGCATCATTGGTGCTATGGCCCTAGTGGAAAGATCAATATATAATTTATCACTTCTGAGTTGGGGATGTTATTTTTCATCGTTGGTTATTTTGGATATAATTACCCTTACAAATCCATTTCCATCATAGATAGAGGTAATACCATTGTATAAGGTCAATAAATAATTAATAATGAAAAATTCTATAATAGAAGTGTGTGACATTCTTTATAGAGTATTGTGAGACAAAGATATTATTATATATTATGCATGTTCATAGGATGGTTGTCAGTTCTATTTCTATATCATATATATTTAGAAGTCCTGATGAGTTGATATACCACACTCATAGTCTGTGAATAATATTCACTATTATCGAGATAAGGGCCTCGATGTTCACTAACTGTAGTTTATTCTAGTGTCCACCCAAATAAGTTGTGTATGTCTGCATGAAAGGATTGAATCTACTATGGGTTCCAATATCTGTAAAAAATTAATGACCACCAATAAATAAATAAATTAATACTCCAATAAAAAATAATTTTGAATAAATTTTAATTAAAATTGTGTGCATGTATTTATGTAAATACATGGAAAATATTATATAAAAAATATTTTTTTAATATTCAATGTTTTGGTATTATTGTGGATACTATGATTCGGGTTAAATACTAGGTTTTACTGTGGAATATAATTATTATATGTTAAAGGTGGTAAAGTAAAAAATGATGTCTTTGGAATAGTTAATTCATCATAACTATTCATTTATTGCTTATTGTTTTGATGTTTCTCATAATGGGAATGATGAACCATATCCGAATACTTAATATTTACTATATAATATGGTGATTGACACCAAACAAATGAAATATTCATTCTAATGGATTTAGATCCTATCTCTCTTCTCATATCCATGAGGGAGGAAGACTCCATCATAGTACTCGATCCATGAACACCATCCTGAATCAATGGAAGGGATTCATAGTGACCATCACGATATCAAAGGAATCATCAGAGACCTCCGTTAACACTCTAATTTTGATGATAATCATAAACAATGGTTCTTGATTCATGCACGGATGTTCTAAATGAGATCGAACATGGAGGTATCGAGCACAGAAAATCAATGTCAAATTACAGTAAAACCTGTTGCTGATTCGAATGAGTTAAATAATAATTTATATTTTATTAATATTTAATTAATACAAAAACCTATACATTTAATTACTATCAAATTAGCTAATATGATTAGTTTTTATTTCTCAAGGGAAGCAATATTTTCAGTCCCCATCTGAACGAATTCTTTTATATGCGCCATTACCATCATAAAAATCAACATTTCATACTTAAGAAACAAAAAATTGTTATGAATTTCATAGAATAAGAGCTATTTAGTTTATAAAGGGTAACCAATGATAGAAAAGTATTTCACCATGAATGTTTTAGAAAAATATGATGAGAAGAGAGTGATTAAAATTTTCCTATACATTGACTGAGTATGAGTCTAAATGAATCTCTCAAAAACATAAAACCATCATTACCCAATTTATGGAAGATGATGAATAATCAAAAATTATTGATGTGAAATAGTAATATTCATACATTCAATATAAGTTTAGAAACAAATAGAGGCATTTCATGAGAAAATTACTCAGATAAAGAAGAAAATAAAATAGATTTAGAAAATTAACGGAGTTAAAGAATAAAAATATAATGATCTTGTTAAAGCGGTCAATAATTTCATCTTTTAAATTGTAGAGTGGGAAAATATACATAAATAATTTTTTAAATGACATTTTAAAAAATAGTAAAAAATATTTAAAGAACAATATGAATTCTTTTAATATTAAATAACATGAAATAAGAAGATATAATTCTTGGAAAAATATAAAGATATCTATTTATAATCATTTAAAATGTATTTGAATTACCACCATAGGCCCATTTAATAATTTATTAGAATTATTTATACTGATATAGAAACTATTTTTTCCATATATGTTAATTATAATGTTAAAACTAAAAACGGAAGGCTATAGAGAAGATGTAAAAACAAAATTCTTCATTTTAATAGGACTAGAGATGAGGTGGAAATAGAAAAGTTGCATGGACCACTGAAAAAAATGGGTTACATTAAACCTGGAAAACAAGTTGGTTTTAAAAGACATAACCATATGAATTCTAGAGGGTTGATATTCAAAGGGAATTGACGGTGTTATAGGATATTTGGGTATATATCCTATAAATAATACCAAAATCTATATATCGTATGTAATCAATTTGTATCAATAGAGATAAACATAAGAAAGAAAAAAAATATTTTAATGAGAAGAAATCTCAACCAAAGAATGAATAAATTTTCAAAATAGAATCCATTAATGAATAATCCACATAATAATAATAGTTATGATAAAATATAAAAAATGATATATTTTCGATCTGGATATTATAAAAAAATTATAATAGTAACAATATTTGGATTATGGTAATGTAAATCAAGTTGACTCATAAGAAAAGGAAAGAACATGAGCATCATCCCAGTTGGTGAGGTATCCTTAAGTGCATCCACGAGAACCAAGTTCAAAAACTAGGTAGAGGCATATAGCTAGGTACTGTATCAGGTACTGTAGTAGGGACTGTAACAGGACTATACACTGTGCGGGTACTACAGTTGGCACTATAGCGGTTACTATAGCAGGTACTGTTCGGTAATGTAGCAGATGGAACTATTCACCTTAGGCCATAGGTTTGGGCTTGGAGTGCTTAAGGCTTTCGGCACAACCAGGCATTCATGTCAAGAGGGATTTCAGGCCACCTTTAAGGCCTTCGGGCCACCTCAAGGCCTTCAAGCCATATGCAGTTACCCGAGAAAGACTCTTCAAAAAAGGAGCAGCCCCATAAGAGGATTTAGAGTAGCTACACACACCAGAGTAGAGAGAAATGGATTGTCAGAATGAGAGGGTATGACTATTCCATTGGGACTAGCTTGTGCTTTCACGGGAAGCCTAGCTAGATGACAATGTGAAGGTGGAGAGCTACAATCAAGATGGAGATGCTAGGGAGGGGTAGTTCTTTGTAGATAGTTTGGTTGAATTTCCTAAGACCTTCAGGTCATGTATTATCATAAGCCTACGAGCCTTGTAATCTCTGATTACAGTTCCCCAATGTAGTAGAATATTTTGTTAGACTTCCCACAATTTTAGACGATTATAATTTTTTCAAGAAATATGGGGGAATGATATATATTGATCTAGTATTACACATATTGATATTATAAATCTCCAATATCTCTAAAACATTACAATAATATTTTTTATACTGTATGAATGAGATTCATTTGGATATGCGTAAATATGTTATGAACCTATTTTTTATGTAACAAAAACTATGGATTTTTTAAAGAGACGCACATTAGTATGGTTTGGACATATTAATATAGTAGATGGAATAGGATTCAAAAAACTAAATCATTAGATGAATGTATAAATAAAATGGAATATCATTAGAAATTATGTTAATATTAAATCCCATTTTAACTACTATATTATATATTCTTTCCACAATAGAACATGTTATGATATTGATCATTGAATCATGTTGTTATTCGATAACTAGGTTCCCATGAGTTACATTCAAATGCTTGAGTCGAAATGGAAGACACTAAAATTTAGGCCATGAAATTGTGATTTTTTATTTTGGATAAACTAAATTGGTAAAATATATGTGGTAAGACTTTAAATGAATAATTTCATTTTATCCATATTCTATATTGTAACAAAAATTTTCTCCTAAAATATTCATGAATCATATATGATATGATTTGATTGATGACACACCTAAATAGTTAAAGGATGAGAGGGACACCATAGAAAACTATATTCATTGTAATATAAGGCCCATTTCTTACTAATTGATACGATGCATTTGAAATGTGTTCATCTTTTTTTGGAATTATATTAAATGAATTTCAATATTAAATGGTAATAATGCATGATACTCATCTTATAGAAGCATATTTTTAATATAAATATGTGCTTCATCATAAAATATAACTTTGAGATAAATCTTATAGAACATAGAAGATAATATAAGAAACTTATATTACTAGAAACTTATAATTATTTTATAATTAGGAGGAAATTTATTTTTATTGATAAACCCCATCTCGAGTAATAATGTGATGAAGTAGTCATGTAGGTGATTCTATATTATTATTATAAGAAAAGAAATTCACTTAGTGTCTCAATGTCATTATGTGAATAATATATGAAGTAATATTACTATTATATAATCAATATGTAAATGAATATCAATTATATTTATTATTATTGTGAATGATAATGTTATCATGGGACAATACATTTCCATAAGGCTTATCTTGGTTATAGATTTTATTCATTTTTTATATATGTGAATTTATTTATTAGATGAGTAATTTCAGGAAATTATTACTAGATATGTTCTTCTATTGATAATAGACACAATAACCTTATAGTATCAATTTTTTCTTATGAAGATAGTAAATATGTATAAAATATTTAATGAAATAATGTTTGATGGAGAGTCTAATATTGTTTCATTAGGGATTAATTTTAGGTATTTAAAACCTAACGGTGTTATTAACAAAGAGGGGTAGTGATTCAATGGGATGGAACAAATTGAGATACCAGTATGGGTTTTTTGAATTCTATGTAATGTTCATGATAGTTATTAGTATTTTAGAAATAAATTCTTCTTTTTTTTATGGTTATATGATAATGAATCTATGATTTAAAATTTTCATAATATAATGGTTTCAAAAATAAAGGGATGAATTGATAATGATTACAAATTTCATTAAAGTGGTGATGAAATGGGTTACTAAATCAATGATTTTAATGTAATGAAAATATTAAATCTATGATGGATCATTATTTTGGATTTGAATATTTTTCTTTTCTCTCTTATATGATATTATATTTATTATTAACAATATTGTTTTTGAATAAATGAGGAGACTAATTCGATACACTGGGTTTATAAATATGAAGACTCTATAAAATGATTTTAAAAATTGATAAGGCTAAAATAATTTATCCAATAAAAGGTATTTTTTAGGATTTATTTTATTATATGAGTGAATGAGTTCCCAACACCTAGCACTGATATCATATAATAATGCACTCATTTCATATAAAAATGTTCCACACTCATCGAATAAAATATATGATATGGAAAAAGTAGTTTATTTTATATATATTTCTACTAAAATTAAATATAAGTTATTTCTAAATTGTTGGATATTGTATTTTATATCATGATATTTTAAATAGAATATAGAATCTAATAGGCTGTTCGGATTATGTTTAATCATAAATATGTTAAGTGTTATTAAATAAGCAATTATACTAGTAAACAAGTAATGGTTTTTCTTCAGTAAAAATTATAATAATTTTTGGATATACGATAGGAACAAATAAATTTTATTGTTATATTTATTTATTAAGTCCATGTGAATGTCATTTTATCCTATGGAAGTTTAAGATGTTACATTATTCCAGTTAAATTATGTACCCAGTTTACTTAATGTCGTAATAGATATTTAATGTAAAATGTAAAAACGAAGTGTAAAAATTATATTGAGATACTCTAACATTGGGATTTTCATGTTATTATAATGAATTTTACAATGTGTTGGTGCTTAATAATGTAAAATTTAAATTAATTGAAATGAAAATTGAAGGAAAATTATTATCAATAGGGATCCATGTATAATGATTTTAAACATATAAATATTCTAACTAGACAATAAACGTTTATGTCATGACATTTATTATTCTTGATTTATGGATTTTTAATATTTTAAAGGAGGTGGACATGCATAACATGACTCATAATTCAGAAAAATATTCAATAATTCATTTTTCATAGCCGTATATCACTAATGAGTTTAGTGAGAGGGTTTTTATTATATGTTAACATAAAGAAGTTATCATAATTACATATTAATTTATTGAGTTAAAAACCTATGAATATATGGAAAATATAATAATAATATGATATTGAATCATGAATAACATTATATATACGTTATTATTCATGGTTCTATAATGAATTTTTAATTGATATTAAAAAATATAAATGTATCCTATAAAATTCAGTCTTCACATTATCATTCATTGAAATTTAATTCATATATGTATATATTGGTTTAAATTTAGTGAATTGTAATGATAATTAACTTCTTAAAGTATGCTATTTATTTGTCCCTAAATGATGTTCGTTATGATGAATTAAATGTTATGATAAAATGTTATGGCTAACATGAGTAGAATTCTCATATAAGACACAAAAGTTTCTAATGAGACAAATAATGTGTTTTTTGTGGGATGACCCATTTTATATAACACACGATATTTTATACACTATGTATTTAATATACTTGGGTTTTATGTATTATATTTGTTTCATGATTACCCATGGTAGAATTGATACTTAGCATGAAATCATTTTTACATTAATTCCCTTCTTATACGAGTCTTGAGGATCATCCAATCAGGTGACAGATTAGTATGTTTTAAATTATAGAAGCATTCAGAGCTCAATATAAATAGGGTTTGGACTCTTGTATAATTACTATGACATCAAGGACCACCCTTGAGATTTATTGGCATGGTTATGACCACATCAAGAATTTACATGCGATGTTCTTGTCCATTCAGATGAGGAAAATATGAAGTGGTCATCTATAAATATGAATTAAATGTTTTGTATTCATTGAAAATTACAGTAAATACATAGAGTGACGAAAATAATTTATTCAGAAATAAGGGATTAATATACTATTTTTCCCATGGTTACATTTTGTCTTGGGAAAAGGAAAAATATGAGAATTCACAATAGCATGTGATGCAGCCATCAGACATATGTATAATGATACATGTTTATGATGGAGAACATTCAATATTGCACTATATTTTATGTATAATTGAATCATATATATGGGTATCCATTTCATATATTTATTGAACTTGATATTCACATTTACTATAAACAATATGTGGTCTTATTATATTACAAATTGTTGATGACTAAATGGAGACTGTGTTTTAATTAGAGATATTTTCTATCATGTGTTGTAGTTAATAAAAAATAGTTTTGGATATGTAATCAAATTTTTCTTACACATGATATTATATAAAGTGATATTATTAAAAAATATATTGGATTTTTTTCTAAATGAGTTTTGGATATGATATTAGGAGTTATTTTATGTTATTCAATATAAGGTGAAATGACACAATGTCTTTTTTGGTTTTGCGAATGTGGCAGATTATAAGAGAAATTTCCCAAAGTCATTATTAATATATTATTTGTAAAATGCAGCGACCCAAACCTAGATATCCCAAATACATTTTCTACTATAAATTATATTGTCATGATTACAAGGAATCATATCCTTAAGGACCAAGAGTAGAGTTTTCTTAGTATAGAAGATACATAAACGAGTATTCTATTAAAAATGAATAAAATTATTTCCAGAATATTTTTTCTTTATCATATATAGCAAACATTGAAAATAATTTTAATCGATCTAGTATATACCTTAATGTGATTCATATTCCACTTCTTATATTCCTAGGGAATGTAACATAATAACAGTGAGATCAAATGGTTTGTAAGTAAGAGATACAAGGGAAGAAATAATGTAAATAATAACTATGGTATGGTATATAACTGAACACAAATACCATGTAAGGAAAAAATAGAGAAGGAATAGTATAAGAAATATGGAAAGGTATTAAATTTAATGAAATTAAATTCAAATAATTATATAACGAAAAATAAAAATGGAATGGTAAGAAACTAAAACACATTCCATTTAATCAATGAACTGAGAATGAAATGTATCCATAGATATGTCAATGAAAAATCTCATGGATGAATAATTACTAAAATTAAATGAGGGAAATTCTATCTAAATGGATTTCATGTCTGAGGCACCTAAAAATATAAACTTTCAATACCTTTTACAAGGCATATTAAACAATCACTAAAAACCCGCCCATTATACTTGAAAAAAGACTAGAACGGTTCATAGAAAAATAATTTATTATCATAATAATATCAATGCATCAATGTAATTTAATTAACCATTCTCGAAATATATGATCTTGAATTAACCAGTCTCTAACCCACTTCACTTTCATTAACCAGTCTCTAATCTGTATAGTGCATGTCCAAAGCATTTAAATAATGAGTTTTCCTTAAAAAAAACAATTATTAAAAAAAGGATACTAGTTTATCAATATTTCCAAAAATAATCAATTAACATTCAAATTTACTAACGTATGAAAATTTTTATTTGATTTCATCAATAATAATATCCATAATATATGACAAGGATTTCATTATGAAATTCAATGTCAATTGATTATAGAAAATTAAATATTTCAATGAGATTCAAATAAATCAAGGAAGTGAATTTAAATACTAAACTTGGATGAATAAATCATAAAACATTACATTGAAGAAATAGTATGGTATTAATAAAACATATCCCATGTAATGTAAAATAATGGATTTTTTCTTCACGAATAATAATAACATAAAAATATAAGTGATTTTTTTCGAGGAATATATCCTCTTATTTTAATAACCTATTTCAGAATTTTTTTCAATTAAAATCATATTTGAAAATAATTTCTTAAAAAATTATCATATTAAATGGGAAATGGAATCTTCATAACAAATGATGCCGGGAATTCTGTATAAGGTGTATGAGGTAAATGAAAATTCTTTATGCCTGGTAGATGGTTTGTAAAAATTATTGTTTGGAAAGTGAATAGAAGATTCAATTGAAATAATTTTTAATGGAAAAGGGTAATAAGGTATTTAACAAATACTTTTAGAAAATTGTTGAATTGTTTTATTAAAACATAGTTTTTATAACAACACATGTTTTGTGACTAAAGAGAGAAATAAAGTCAGGATTTTTCTAAAAACATTTTCTTAAACACATTGAGTACCATAGAGTGAAAAATGGTACTAATACATGAAACATTTCATGATTATCAATTGGATAGTAAAATTAAATAATTTATTAGTAATGGAAACAAAATTTCCTTGGATGGAAATTGTTGATTAGTAAATTTGTATACGTGAAAGGTAATATTTAAACAATAAAACATGTGTCGTACCAGTTTGAACATTTTAAATCATAATCAACTAAAGAAATATAAATAAATAAAGGTTATAATATCATTTTATTAAATATATTCTCGATATATCATGAAAAGGGGTAGTATATACACCATATAAAATACTAGGTGCATAGAAACAAATAATCTGAATGGAATATAAATTGAGGAAAAATCTCATACATTGTATTTCATTTAGGATTAATGGCCTTTAAATTAATGTATAATAAATGTGTGTTAATTATTTACTTTTTTTTATAGAATATTCCATAATTTTATTTACTTTTATTTGACTTATTACCATGTAATATTAAACTATATAATCAATTATGTTTACATAAGGCGTTTTGACGAAATTCATTTTATGTGTCCAAACAGCTTGGTTGGTCAAATATGGTCAATGTTGTCATTATATAACATCTACAAAATAATAATCCTGAAATAATTATTATATTTATAAATCTATTTTAATTTTAAAACAAAAAATTTAATATGGTTATGAAAAATTACTCAATTTACACTCATGGAGACGACATGTCATACGCACCAAGAGTAACATTCCCATTTTTCAATGATAATTATAGAAAGAAAGTATGTAATAATATATCATTCCATAATTATCATTATAAAATAAATACCATATAATTTAATAATATTCACATATATATATATATATATATAATTCTTGTATTGTAAAAGGAATCATGTCATGTCGAGGAGGTAGTAATCCACTGGTCCAGAAACAACATTATCACTTTGTGTTTGAATGGGTAATAATGAAAATAATATATATATATTTCCAGAAAGTAATTATTCCATGAATAACATATATCTATTGTATATGCCACATGTTTTTAGTTAAAACAATCCTTCATACATTCCATGTGTTGTGTGAATGAATCATATCACTTTGAGGGGGCGGTAGTCCATACTTCGATAAAGATGTAATATTTTTTACACAAAATGGAAAGTCTAAAGATATATTTTTTAAATAATTATATAAAATTAAAGAACTAATAAATATCATATATAACATATAGAAATAAAATAATAGCATAAAAACATACTATTATATTGAGTGTAATTTTTTTATACAATAATTTAAAAAGGATGGTTTTGGGAGTGTATAATGTAAATAAAACATTAAAACTTAAGAAAATATGTGACCTATCGGTCGTGTATGTACTTTTTGTTTATACCAAAATGATTTCTTTGATTTGTCCCATTAAAAGAGAAGGCTTATGTGATGAGAGTATAAATTTTTAGGATTTATTATGGCAGATCATGGTCAATCCAATGTGTCTTGAGATGTGTGAGTAAGTGAGAGGATATGAGGCCTTTTATTGTGGAGGTGGAGTGACATTTTTTTAATATTTTGTTTATGGAATTCCATTCACATTTTTAATTTTATAAGTGGATCCAAAAATGGGAAAATTTAGATACAATATAGGATATGGTCCATATATGGACAAAAAATATGTCTTGGATAGGTGTATACGTTTTGAGCCTTAAGGTTAAGGTTTAGTCCCTTATTATGCTTAATTTAACATTACTCGATGTGATTAATTTTATTCATTTTCACTATTATTTTTTCTAAAAATAAATTTGGTAATCTTAGAGAACATAAATTATATTGATTCCAATTATGTAATGAAAATTTCCAAATTCTAATAATAGGATTGGCAGATATTTATTTATAATTCATCCTGTGGGTGGGACGACAAAGCAGGTAATAAGTAAAAATGATCAAATGATTGATAAGTGTTTACATTCAATTCAATATTGAAATTAATTACAATGGGAAATTTTTTATTAATTGATAAAAATAATGAAATTAAAATTAAAAACCAATTAAATGTATAGTTTAATATTATAAATAATTTATATGAAAAATGAGTTTTTGACAATAATCAAGTATTTTTAACCATTCAGTAAAAAATGATATTTTTTAGAAAAATAACTAATATTCACCCTAACATAATATTTATGTTTTTATTTCCATGATGAAGTTTATATTGACATATTAAATCAATTGAAATGTAACAAGTTAAATTTAAAATTGGTTCACTATTAAAAGGTGGTAAAATTTCCGTTATAAAATTAGAAGTTTTTATGTCTGAAATTGGTTTTGTTCTAATATTATGACTATCACACCTAATAGATGAATATAAATTTCTTTATTGAATATATTACATATATATTTCATTAAAATCATTAAGTAATTTCAATTAATTATGTTCATTAAAATAAAACAATGATGGAAGGATATATATAATAATATTTTTTTTTATAAAAAATTATTTTTTAATTTCATTTCTCATTAGTTGATAACTCATGAATTTATTTAATATTTATATAAACCATAAATTTTTATATAATAGTTAATAAAATTCATAATAGCTATAAAAAGTTGAGGTCATATAATAGTATGTAAAAAAATATTTTATTAATCCCATGTTTTTTTGGGGAAGGTCTCTCATTCATGTGATGAAAGCTGATGTGGTGTTTTAGGAATTGAAATATATATAATCATTTTTCAATAGTAAATATATTAAAAAAAATCCAGATATTATATTCTCTTACGTGCTTGTGTCACGTTCCATACATGCCATTGAATACTTTGTTATAACATTATAAATCTGAGGAGTTACATTATTCCCATGTTAATAATAGAGCGTCCTCAGAATTTAAACTTGATCTTGGTGATTTTTTTTGATATTTCCTATGTTTAAATCCAAAATTGTGATAAGGGTTTGAAAAACATACTCTATAAAATAGGTAATGGGAAGGACAATGGTCACATGGAATAACATATGACTATGTATCTAAGTATGAGTACATTAAATGAAAGTAGAGATATGTAATTTGAGTAATATCATAAAAAGTTATAGGTAGTGATTAATGTCATAAATAAATAATTAGTTAATGATTAGTATAATGTTGAGGGCCTAAAATCCATAAATTTGAGTTGACTTAGAATGCTATTAGTTCAATAGAAATTAAGTTATTAGGACACATTTTAATTTTAATGTAATTTTATTAGTGTTGGGTAATTCATTTACTATATAAGGATATAAGGAAATGTTTTTAATTGATATATTTAAATGAACATATTGTCATCTATTTTTTGTTATTCTATTTGTTTTCTAATTCAGCAAAAAATTAACTTTGCTGTCCAAATTATTAAAATACATTTCTAAAGTATATTAAGGCCCATAAAAGGGAGACAAGTCATATGATTTGTCTTTAACTATTTTTAAAACCCAATATGATTAATAGATTAGTCTTTAATCCCATAAAGTGATATTAATAGTTCATTATAAACATTTATTCATAATTTTTATTATAAAAATAATAAAAAATTAACTAGGAAATTACATAGTTTAGTGGTTAGTGTGAAAGCCTTATCACCTTTCAATCATGGTTTCAAGAATAGTTTTCATTCCTAATATGCTTAGTTTTGACCCCAATTATAGGTTTTTGGTTTTCTAAAATAATATTAATATAATTTCCAAAATTAATATAATGGAAATCCTTGAACGAACATTAATTAATAAATAGCCTTTTAACGAATGTTTTCAAAACAAAACAAATTCATAAATAATTCACCCACATATTTTCACATAGAAAATTCCTTATTTTATATTTATCCATAATATCATTTATAGGATTCTTAAATCTAACACCTTATCTTCAAACTTGACCACCATAGGTCTAATGTAGGATATTCATTTTCATTATCTATATAAATAATTCATAATAGATTGTAATTAAAATGTGAATTTTACTAATAAAATACCCCATGAGTGTCCAACTAGGTGAAAATTATGGCCAAATGTCATGTACTATGATACCCCATGTCCGGATTGGAACACATTGTTTGAGCTATTTCTTTTAAGACAATAATTACTAGGACTACGTCCACTTGTAATGTATAGATAGGGATATATTGTTTGGAAAACTATATAATCATAATCTAACCAAAATTCTAGGATTTTCATGAATACGTATCTTCAATTTATACCTTAGCACGGACGGCATGGCCTTCTCATTGTTTGCAGGCCTCTCCGTGCTCTACCCCCTCTTCATCAGGTAGGGTTTCATCTGGCAGCGTAGTGAAGCATGCGGTCGGTGCTCCTGCTTCTTCTGTCATGGGTCGGCATGTGGTTCTGTGTCTACTGGGTGTGTGGTTGGTGGTTCGAGGCTGTATCTGGGTGATCATGTGAAGATGGTGAAAGGATATTGCTTGTTTGCGTCAAGGTCGAGCGGTTACCTTCAAGGTTTTGTTTGTTTCTCATTCTTTTCCATTTTCCGTTTTGTTTTTGGGGTTTTTGCTTCAGATATTCTGCATTTCTGGATCTGGTTATGCTGTCTGCATTGGATTCGTGAAGTTTGGATGTGTTTTTTTCTTGATATCATATTTGCGGAAGCCTTTGAGTTCTGGTTTGGGTGGAGTGGAATCGTTGGTATTGCGACAGAAGAGTGTAATATTTTCTCTGGGAACTCCCCATGACATTGGTATTGTTTACGGTTTTTTTTATTTTTGTTTCATGGATTGCGAGTTTGGTAATATTTTAAATTATTGAAGGCGCAAATGAATATGCAATGTGTTCTGGACTGTGGAGATTTAACTCTAATTTCTTATGACTTTGTGAAGTTTGATTTGTTCTGCGTTCCTGTGCACTGGGAATGTTTTGTGGCACTGTGTGACTGTGTGTTAGGTCCATGAGACTCTGCATCCAGTTTTCTTGTAAGGGACTGTCCAGATGAGGTTCAGAGTAGGGAGAGTCCTCCATTTAATTGCTACTTGGAATTGGATGTTTTGAGAGGGTATGTCATTTTTCATTGGTATCGTTCCCATGCTTATTTTCATGGGACAACTTGTCGTGCAACGATGGGAAGGTGGATGCGGATCATATTTTTTTTCTAGGGTGGGGATTTATCTTACTTTTGAATTGGATTTTCTTTTTTCTTTATGAACATGGACCATGGAGGCATGGTAGTGTATTATGTCTTTGATGTCACTCTGGTTTCTCACTTTTCCTCAAAAGTGGTTTTGAAATAAAAAATTAATTTTCAGTCAGAATATCAATCATAGTTTTTTTCAAAGATTCATAGGGAATGAAAAATAATAAGGGTGAGATCAAATTCTAAGTAATGTAGAGGTATAAAAGAAACAATAATGTGAATAATAACAATGGCATGTTAAATAACTGAACCCACATACCATGTAATGAAATAACTAATAAGGAAGTGCATAAACAATATGAAAATTTTATAAATAGAAATACATTCAATTCAAGTAACTATATAAGAAAAAAATTAGTATTAAAAGGAATGAAAATGAATCACATAACATTTAATCAATGAACTTCAGATGAAATGTGTCCACATATATGTCAACAAAAAATCTCAGGGATAGATAATAAATGAAACTAAATTATTGAAATGCTTTTATAATGGATAATTGATGTGTCGATTGGATTTCATTAACTGGTCCTCAACCAGTATATATTAAATTAACCAATCTGTAACTGGAAGTGTAGAATTTATCAGTCCCCAACCCATATAGAGTATTTCCAAAGAATATAAATAAAAAACTGCCTTATAAAACATCAACATTGAAGAAAAGATATGATTTTATCTATATTTCCCTAAATAATTGAATAACACTCAATGTTACTACCATATTAAAAGTTGTATATATTAATGGAAATAATCATATCTTGGAAAAATGATATAGATAGTTATAGAAAATTCAATGTGAAATTATCCAAGGAAATTGAATATTTAATATGGATTTAAATAAATCAATAAGTGAATGTAAATACAATCCATACCCAAAGCAATCATAAGCCATCATAAAGAAGGAATAAAATGGAATTAATATAACATATACCATGTAATGTAAAGGAAGTTGTTTTTTAGTTGATTATAAATTCTATAAAATTCCTTTTAAAAAACATTCATGATGAAAATATAATTATGTTTGGAAAAAACATATGAAAACAATTCTCATTGAAAATTACTTTTGAAGACATTTTCATTAAATAGAAACATTTTAAATGTGAAAAATAAGGTGTCGAATATTGACTGTAGGTAATCCATACAAGTTGTATGAAGTAAAATAACATTCTTTTTTACATGATAAATTGTTATAAAAATGTAATGTTCTGAAAATGAAAAGAATATTCTCTTGAAAATATTTTTAAGGAAGAAATGGTAAAAATGAATTTACTAAATCTCTTTAAAAACATATTTTAGTTTGTTTAATAAAAAATATATTTTTTGGAAGAAAACAAGTTATTCTACTAAAGATAAAAATGAATTCAGGTTTTCATAAAATAATTTTATAAAACACCATGAGTACTGGATAATGGAAAAATTGTAATAATAATTGAAAAACGTCAAGATAAACCAGTGGATAGAAAAATTAAAAGGTTATTGAAAATGGTCATATAATTTCATTTAATGGAAATTAATGATAAGTAATATTATCCTTAATTAAAATAATAATTAAATATTTTAATGTATCCGATACCACATTGAAAAATTTTAAATCATTAAAATCATAGGGAACAAAAATTAAATAAATGTTACAATATCTTGAGAATAATGGTATTAATGATATATCTTGTAAAAGGTAAATATATAAATCATATAAAATGTATTATATCCCTAAGAACATATAATTCTCAATGGAATATAAATGGATATGAATTCCAATACCTTGTGATTTATTTCAATTGAACATCCTTTAAATTCTAGTAAAATAAACATATTTCAGTTATCTAATTTCATGAGAACTATTGTCATGTTTATCATTAATTTAATTTATCTTAATACGATGTTATATAAAACTACTGAATCAATTATGTTTATGTCAGATGTTTTTTCCAAATTAGGTTTATATATCAAAAACAACTTATAATGTCAACTATAGTCCAAGGTGTCATTATATAATATCTATAGAATAATAAAGAAATAATTATTATATTTATACATCTATTATAATTTAAAAAAATATTAATTAAAAATATTTACGAAAAATTAACTAATTTACACATATGGGGATGGTAGGTCGTACATATGCATGGGTAACTTTCCCATTTTTCAATGATCATTTTATAAAGAAGGGATATAATACTATATAATTATATAATGATAATTATATCATAAGTAAAATATTTTTTAATCATATGTACTAATATATATAATTATAGTGATGTAAAATGAATCACATCTTATCGAGGAGGTGTTAATCCACACATCCACAAATGAAATTTTCACTTTTTGTGTGAAAGGGTAATAATGAAAATGATATATATATATATATATATATATTATAACCAAAAAGTCATTATTTAATGAATATAATATATATATATTTATGTTTTTATGTCATATATTTTTAATTTAAACAATAATTTATGCATTCTATGTATCATGTGAACGAATCATATTGCATTGACGGGGTGGTAGTCCAAACTTCCACAAATG
Organism: Viscum album; assembly: GCA_963277665.1. Lineage (NCBI taxonomy): Eukaryota > Viridiplantae > Streptophyta > Magnoliopsida > Santalales > Viscaceae > Viscum > Viscum album. The sequence continues at coordinate 220,863,980 of OY728139.1, forward strand.
GTGTTTTCATTTTTATAGAAAATGTAAATTATAAATATAAGTGTTGAAAAATAATTTAATAAAATTAAATAAGTAATAAATATAATTTATAAAAAATATAAATCTAGATCTCATTAATATGGCCCCCATTAGAGGTGGTAAATGTTAAATGAAAAATCATCGTTTCGTGCAATAATAGTTCAACGTACATAGAAAGAATATGTTCATTACCCATTAGATGGATGTGTGTTTATTTTTCGGTTTAAAACATATAATAAAAAAATTATAGTATATTTAAAATACTAGTTTTTTTTAGAAAATAATAGAGAAAATGGTGGTTTATGGAGTGGATAATGGAAATACAACTAAAAATATTAAAGAAAGATATTACCTCTCAATCGGGTAACTGCATTTGAATTTTACCAGAAGGCTTCCATGGATTTATTCTTCCAAAGGGAAGGATTATATAATTATTGGAGGTATATTTATGATCTATTTGGGAAGATATTGGTCGATCCAATGTGTCTTGCGAGGTGTGTGGAAGTTTTAGGAGAGGAGGCCTTTTTATAGTGGAGGAAGAGTGACACTCTTCTAATATTTTGACAATGGAATTAAATGCACGTTTTTCAGGTTTTATGTGGATTCAATAGTGTCAAAATATAGATCCAAGAATTTATAGGGTCAATATATGTACTCCTGGAATCTATTAGACTATTGCATATTTCATTTTGAGCATTAAGGATATGGTTTAGTCCCTTATTAAGCTTAATTTAACCTTGATAGTTGTAATTAATTTTAATTAATATTATCTAATATTTATAATAAAAAAATGAGTAGTTGGAAAACAAAAATTATTATGATTACAAATGTGGAAAACATTTTTCAAAATTCTAATCCCAGAAGTGGAAGAAATTAATTTTAAATTCATCTTAATGGTGGGATGATAATGAATGGGTTTAAAGTAAAAAATGTTCAAAAGAATGATAAGTTTATCACATTCAACATCAAAGTGAAGTTTATTACAATTATATAAATTATATTAATTTATAAATATATGATCTAATTAAACTTTAAACCAAATAATATTATAATTCAACCTTATAAATAAATTATATTTAAATAATGTTTTGAATATACATTCACTATTTTTACTCATTCATTGAAAATGTTATATTTCCAAAAAAATATTAAAATAATTTACCCTAATCTAATTTTTATATATAAATGTCATATATGAAGTTTATTTTTACATATTAATAAGAATAAAAAATATAAATTCATATTTAAAATTGTTTCTCCCTTAAAAGATGATAAATTTCCCTTTATATAAATATTGGGTTTTATGTGTGAAATTGTGTTTGTTCTAATCTTAGGAACATAAAAAATAATGTATGAATATAAAAAATATGTAATTGAATATATAAAATATATATTCCATTAAAATAATTCACTAATTTTAACAAATTATGTTTGTTATGTTAAAAATCCTTTAGATAAATAATTATAATAATATTTCTCTTTATATACAATTTGTTTATATTTTCATTTCTCAATAGTTGGTAACCAATGAATTAATTTTATATTTATATAAAACATAAATTATGATGTGTTTGTTAACATTGATAATAACTTAGAACAAAAAATCATGGTTATATCATATTATATTAAATAATAATATTTTTATAGTGCATTACTATTTTTGTGACTCGCAGTCTTGTGTCTAACACAAGCTATCGTGGAAGGTCGCACTTGTGTGTAACAAAATGTATAGAGGAATTTCCATCATGCATGTAATGAATTCTAACTAACAGTTTCATGCATTAAAATATATACAATCTTTTTAAAATAGTAACTTTTTTTAAATTATCTAGATAATATATTCCCTTGTGCGCTTGGTGTAACATGCCATATAAACTATCAAATTCAAGGTTATTACATTTTAATTTTGTGGTCTTAATTATATAATATATAATATGGAATGACATTATCAATCACTATATATGTAAAACATGCATAAAAAGGGTTTATTTGTTTTTTATCTCACTATATGATAAATGTATATCATATGAAAAAAATGAGATTTAATTCCACTATCTATTTTAGTCAAAATATATCATTGAGAATGTAATAAATGAATGAAAATATATATCCTTTTACTAAATATGACATTGAATTTTATTATTATTTATCATATAGTAATGAACAATACATTCCACTCCAATGAATTATTCAATATTAAAATAGTTAAAATTATTCATTTGACTAATATCATATTCATTTTTATATAATTAAATAAATTGTCTCATTTGATGAATTGAATGAGAGTAGATTCCTTAATTAATGAAATAGGTTATGTGGATGATGGATTTACTCTTTAATTATAACACATTGTTAAAATGATTTTCTTATTAAGATATTTCTTTAAAGCTAGTATAATTTTCTATATCATGAGATGGTGGATAGTGGTTAATTCTAATGTATTGGAGAAATATCCCCATCAATATCTCTATTCCTCCATATCCTTTATGTAAATGGCACAAGTATATAATGATGGATGGTGGGGCCCCACACCTAAGACACAAAATTTATCTTATCTCATTAACACACCACCATAAAGGGATATTTGTACTCTATTAGGATCCCCAATAAGAAAATTGGCGATGATGTATATTTCAATGGATTTTTGTTATATGGTACGATACTATTATTTATTTACATTTTGGGGAAATTAAATATTTTGTTGTTGATATTTAGTGAGAATATTTAAATTTCTTCCACTGTATATAAAATATTTTATTGGATATTATCTAATATCTTAAATGGTTTTATCCACATCACTCACACCACTAAATTATACTGATATTATTTCTTATAATTGAAATAGTTTCTTGTATGAATCCAAATTGAAAAAGCTGACGCAACTCAATATAGATATACTCAAAGGTAACCGACCCATTGAGTGTAAATATTAGGCTTCAACTGATGTTCCCCACTCAATTTATTCTCTCCATTAAAATGTAATTAGTCCACTATCAGTGGTCTCTTAAAGTAATATTATTATCCTATGTAATATGAAACTAGTTTTTCTAACCACCACAATAGTGGAATACATATAACCCCCTCTTGTGGGACAGTGAAAACTATTATTCATGGTTTTTTTAACCCAGATTGATTCAAGATTTTTTTTTAATATAGGACGAGTAATTCCATTTCTTATAATGCTTTTCCAATTACCTCTACTAAGTCATCAACCCCTTTGATAGTGAAACTAGAGACTCATGATTCTATTGAGTCACTTACTTCTCAGATGGAATCAATTGGGGGATGACGTTTAGTTTTCTAACAAATGATGAAATGTTTTATTGAGTTTTTGTATTTGACTCATCTTATAAATAAATTTTTAAATTTAAAATTATCAGTAGTCCATTATATATAAGGTAAATAAATATAATCTCTTTCATATAATATCTTTATTTCATCTATGTATGGGAACATCGATACAACAAAAAGAATAAAATAATTTTTCTTTTGTGAAAACAATTGAGTTAATCACATTCATGTGGTATGAAAACATTATATAATAATACATTACTAACATAAATTTTCATTAATGAATGTTCATATTACAATTTATCTAGAAAATAATGAAAACTATTTTTATAACCATTGAAACTACAATATGTATTATAATGAGATCATTATAAATTTAACAACTATATTTAATTTTTTACCCATTTCATAAATATAAAAATTATATAAGAATATTAATTTGAAAAATTCAAAGATAAATGTAATGTGAGTCTCAAAAACCATTCCTTTTTAAGTCCCTTGTTTTATTTTTTAATCATTTTTTGTAGTGTAATGTACTAAATATTAAATTATAAATTCAATATCCATGTTTTAGCCAAAATGTTTCACGTAGTGGATAAATATTGATGAGTAGAAACTATGACATCTTGCTCAAGAAAAATCTAATTTAACATGATCGCTTTTATTTGGGAATTATCAAGTTATACCTCATATAAACAAATAAACCGCCTAATGAAAACATAAAGGATATGATAATGGAATTAAATCTCCAAAATTTTAAAAACCAAGTGAATGAAGTAAATTACTTTTTAAATATACTGGTTACATGATATATTATTATTTCCCTAGAGGAAAAAAAATTCACACTATATGAAATAATATCCATATGTGGTTGTGTTTAATGAACACATTAATTGTTACCATTATCATTGAATTATATGATATAATTTACATGGACTACTCTTCATCGATGACATATTATAGAATATAATTGAAACAAAACATAGAAAGATATCCAAACCACTACCTGAGGTAACATGTCTCTATACATTACCCTAGAGGATGATAAAGTGTAGAATGAAGTCCTAAATAGGGGGAAATAATAATTGATGAATGGATGATCATATATAATCATGAAATAAATATATAATGTGATAGGATTCTAGTTATGACCCTAACTCTTTATTTAATCATGAAAATTACATCTTTTACTTAACATTAATTTAAAATTTAATGAAAAACTGAAAAAATAAGGCACAAGAAGGGGATCCTTTTCTAGAACCCAAACCATTTCACACACATTATAATTTCACTTCCCTATCATTGGGTGGATGAATATAACCATATGAAGAATATTTTCTAGTATATATATTTGATGAACAACTCAATATACATTATTCACATTATACACCCATTTCATATTGAATATGACCCACCTAAATCTGAGTTCCCTATCAATAATTAAGAAGGAATATATATAGGTTTTATGAAGAATATTTATAGTGGGAATAGGTTTATAGTAATCATTTTTATTGAGAATATAAATGAAATTGATTAATTGGGAATGAATTAAGCTATTCTCAAATTAAATATGATTCTAATCCTAAATATCTAATCTCCTACTCAAATATGTTCATATAAATATATTTATTAGTTCAAAAAATTCATTTTAATAGTGTCAACATACAGAATTTCCAATTAAACCGATCAAAATGATAACAGACAATTCCCATAAATTATAATAAAGGGGGTGAATTGACAACACAATTAACAATGAAAAATTAAACCTCACCATATGGAGAAACTACATGGCCTAAAACAAAGTACTTTACATAAATCTATATACTGTTTTAAAAACATCTCTCACCCATACCCTGAGTAATTTTAATTTATTTTCCTTCAAATCTTTACAGAATCATGGTGTCCATTTGAAAGGTTCTTTTAGTCCCCCTAATAATTTTAAATTTTGGGGGATAATATTGATATATATAGTAAAATTAACAAATTCTAGATAATATAATATAGTCATTTAATTCCATTAAATTAACAAGGATACATCCATTTTGGGAGACATTACAACATTAATTTTTTTTTTAATTCTTGATGATATTGATTTTTGTTGAGATTATGTTGATATTGTTTTAAAAATCAGACTCATCATTATACAAAACCGTTGGAATATAAAATATAGTGAGGTTCACATTTCCCATTACATGATGATACTAAAGGGGTTTAGAATGTGTGGATATATTCCTTTAGAGATTATTATGTTGAAGAACACATTTAGTTACCTCGTATCTGATTAAGAATTCATGTTCATCTATTATCCTAATGATTTTAATGTCCTTTTTGGAATATTTTGTCCTTGTATGCAAGAATTCATGATCTATTTATATCATCAAGGCCTAAAATATTTTACTGAGGGAATGATCATATCAATATATAGTGATGAATCCCTTTTGTAATCTGGTGATTCAAAAAACATTGGCACATGGTGCTAAAAAATATTTCAAATCTAACCTTTATTGAATAGAAAAATAAAAATAACTAACTATCAAGGTTTAGAAAATTATCTTATCTATCCATTACGTATAATTGTTAAATAACTTTTTTACGATGAGTTTTCTAGAAAAAAATACTCCACATTTTGATATTCACTAGGTTGTGCTAACTCAGGTGATAAACCCTCTAATTGTCTTCCTCTATAATAGTGGTCAACATGTTGTTTCCATTGAGAACCCACTATAACTAGATGAGGATATCCCCATTCATTCTATGAAAATCAATATATCCCCAATACAACCATTCTAGAATGTGGGTTTGAATGATATTAATTTTTAATGGCTAAGGATATTTGATTTGATAGATATGAAACTTTTGAGAATAGAATGATGTTCCAGACCATTTCCTTTCATTTATACAAAATCATCTCCACTTGATAAAATCTTCCATTACTCATATAGATGTGAACTATTAGTAGTGATAAATCATCTAAAACATCTTATTAATAATAAAATTTGAATAAATTTTACATTATCAATGATATATAATTGTACGAGATTAAATATAAGAGGCCATCAATTAAGGATGTTGTTTTAACAATTATTTTTTTTATATATAGAAGAATTCAGGTATGGAGGATGATATATTAATTATGATAATTTTTGTAGTTTTTACTCTTTAGGAACCAGATAAACATGTTAATTTCAACAAAAAATAGTAAAACGTTTTATGGAATTACATTTTAAAATAATTTTTAGCTCCCAAGGTTAGTTCTCACTCCCTAAGTCTACAAGATAACCAGCCAATCTATTCGAAGGATGTAAGGAGAATGTATTTATCTTATTAAAATGTTTTGTAAACTATGGATGATAAAATAATAAATACGTAATTCATTTAATAACTTATATTCCTACCCGATCCTCCCAATATTGTACACATAAAGAAGAAAAAAAGAAAAATTAGTGTTTTTTTGACATTAACTATCTAAATCCCTACTATAAAATGGAAAATCTCCAGTCATAATCAATAAACTATTGATTGATATAACAACCATTTTTAAAGAACTCTCATTCATGTAATGGAATTGAAATCATAATAATATCTAAACTAAACACTAATAATCTGATTCAACTACATTTACGGAACACTAAATAATATACTACTACTATCTAATTATCATCGTTTTGATGAATGTCATCTATATCTATCAATATTCAATGACCAACAATCTCATTTCATATATGGGGAAAAGAATGGAATGTTACTTTGATAATCTGGTTTTCACATTGAACATGAATTATGATCAATTGTCTTTAAGGTAGTCTTGAACATGTTTCATTGAATTAAATTGAAAATAAACCCAATGAAAAGTGGTTTTGGGGTCACATATGTTTATTTGGAACCATGGTATGCAACCATGAATTCAAATATGACTGCAAAAATAAAATGGAAATACATGATATTAATTATACTAAAACCGACATGTTGTAGAGAGGACTCTATGAGTGAATTAATTATTTCTGATGAATCATATTTGATAGCATTGGACAGTCTTTTCCCTTCATAATTCTGATAACCAATGAGTTCACATACCAATGTGAAAGTGATTTTTAGAATGTCTTTGATGATCTCATGAAAAATATTCTACATCTTTCAATGACAATTTCTCTTATTTGAAGAACGCCCCTCGTCCTATATTTTTAATCCATGGAGAAATCCCATGGTTCTAAACATTTTCATAAAAACATCACACGCAAGGAAACCAAAATTTATAATTTAATAAAACATAATTAGTTGACAAAATTAATACTTCAAAATCTAAAAGAAAATCTTTCCTAGTAATTTTATTAATGAAATTCAGACATTTTTAATGGTATCATGGGAAACACATAACTCTTCCAACTATAATTTTTTATTAAGCCACTTTAAGGAAAAGTGGGAAACCAAAGTACACAAATAAAAAAACATGGTGCTAAAAGAGCTCACATAATTGTTATACACAAGACTAAAGTTATTATAACTAGATGATCTATGTAATTCCCAGTTCAAAGTACTAACCTGGGTGTCTGGATCCCCCCTTATAAGTTCTTCAAGGTGATAAACGATTATGTCCATTATCTGGATGAATTCTTCCAAGGTGATTTTGCCTTGGTTGAAGCCTCAGGCTATGATTCAGTCTTGCTTGTCTATCCACATTTCTTGATCCTCTGTGGCCTTATTCTGCATACTTCTTTCATAGATCCTTAAAATATCATCATTTAAGGCATTTGGCCGAAGGACCTTTTCAAGCATCTCTTACTTAGAGTGGAAGATGAGCCTCAGACACTCCACACCCTCTTCTTCTATTACTCTTGGTTTTCTACATGGGTCCCCACTTTCCCCATCTTGAAGTCCTTTTATTTCCTTGCTTCCACATTTCTTGGCCGACCTGGTTTCCATTGGGATACACATGAAAATGTATATTATGACTCTTTCAAATTAATCATTCCGAGACTTTTAGAAAATGAATTTTGTGAAGGAAAGAGAACCTAATGATCAATTGGTTTAGTTTAATTATTATTTTTTCATCTACAAAATTGATGTGGTTATTATCTAAAAATTACTATAATTAAAAGTAATTACAAATTTTGAGGTCGTATATTAGGACCACTTCATAATATTAGAGTGGTCCTTGTAGATACCAGTTTCCCGACTGTATGTTCAAGATTATATAAAATAGATAATCAAGATAATAAACCATTAATATGTAATTAAGATAGAATAGTTAATTTTATGTTACCATTGTATGTAATAGATGATGAATAAATTTCACTCAAAGATAATATTTTCATTGATCCCATCTCATTGAATGGTAAAATGGATGATCTTTTTAATGAATCTACAACCATTTCTGAACCTGGTCACTATGAAATATTTATTCATATCACACATCATAGGGTAATACATGTAATAATAATGAATTATATAAATTAAAAATAGTTAAGTTAATTACACATTATATCTAATTATATCCCAAGAATAGTTTACTAAAAATGTGACCATATAGATGAATTATATAAATTGTATATTCAAAATGGGTTTCATCCATTTTCTAGATATATTATGGAATAGATATATCAATGAGAAATAATTTTTAGAATTTTTGATGACTCCAATTCTTAAAAAATTCCTCTATAATTGTGTTTTTATGAGGTCATCCTCAAATGTTTCAATGTAAGAGTACACTTATAGTTATGTTTGATTTCTGTGATGGCATTTTTAATTATCATCCATAAGAAACTATGTACATCTACCAAATCAGATGAGAGGGATACACATGTCCATTAATGATAAAAATTAAATTTATTTCATAAAAAACTATATACATATAAAATACAAGATAAATATATTCCATAACCCCCGTATTTTATACACACTACAAAGGACTCTAGGCCATTCATTTTTAGGGGTATATGGGATTGTTCTATACCCACCAACCATTTTACTCATGTTTATGTTTTTAATTATAATTGTTTAGGAAATATGTTGAATCCATATCATACATTGATGTAATATAAATGGTTATAATAAGATTCATTATTTCTAATTCCATTACTATATTTAGAGTACCTCATCTAAATGTATTAGATTATAATAAAATTTTCCCTGCCACCAAACTGAATAAAATGTCCAAAAAGTATAATATTTTTCTAACCACTCTTCTCATTATCATGTGGAAAAATTGATATATAGAAAAATTAATAAATCTCTTATAAATATTGAATAAGTAATAATTGAGAATGAGAATAATTAATTTCCATATGAACTAATATATTATTTTATAGAATATCATACCATGGATCCTACATTAACATAGTTGGAATTATATTGTATTTTATATAGGACACATTATATCTTTCCATGTGATGTTTAGTTTCCATCACATTACACTTAAAACTGTAACCAAATTTAGGAAAGAGATGTGTTAAGATTCAACCTGAAAAGATAGGGTGACATGAGGAAAATAGGATAAATAAATTTAATGAAATTGAAATTTATGTAAATATTATGACATAGGAATTCATTAATATCTATAATTAAATTTTTTATCTAAATAGTTTCTGTATTAGAATTGAATAGTTTGATAATAGGTGGATTTAATCCCCAAAATATTAATCGTAGTTAGTTGGTGTCATACAATAGGAAAATTTTCTTCACTAATGGAATATATTTTCTGATGAAAATTTATGGGGATAATATCATTTCTACGAGTAGTGATATATATATATAAATATATTCATTTTATATTTTATAATTAAATTTTACACGTTACAGTTTTAAACAACTCGATATAGGTCATTAACATAGGACTATAAATTATAATGAACATTAGACCTTTTTTGATGAAAACCTATATGGAAAATTGTTCACCTTATATAAAATTTTAACTACATTGATTAGAACATTCTATATTACATATCCTACTTAAAATATATTCCTATATATATAAGAGAGATAGTGTGTATCTTTACCCTTTAAAAGTAATTTGGATAAAAATTCATTAATTCACTTGAATAATATGTTTCTTGATTCATGTAATTACAAGATACATAATGATGATAAAATTTTATATTTTCAGGATATCCACAAATACTATCAACATTAATCATAGTGTTGTCCCCCAATAATAAATTTCTTATTAGTATAAATATTACTTCACTTGGAAAAATCCAATTATATTTCTTTTATCTACAAGATATAATTTCATAATGTGATGTTTTAAGAATAATGCGTGGACTTACTAATTTTACTACATGATAAATAGTGACATCAAGAATATTTTTCATGATTACAACCATGAATTCCCTCCCATAAAAATACTATTATGTTATATTGTATGGAATCCTCATTAACACATAGTTTCTTTAATGAATATACATTATAATGACACAACATATCAATAATTCTTTTACATATGAGTTATATTAAGTAAAAACACTATATGAAGAATATGTGTTTATTCACATTAGATTTATAAAAATAAATTATATGAAGAAATAATCTATGTCTAAACATAAATCCCATCAACCCTAACAACCCTCTTATCCTTGATTATTATATCCAAATTATTCAAGAATTATATTATCAAGAATCCCTAAAATTTGATTGTGATATTTCCCATTTTACACAATGTTTTAATCTGGTCTACATGAAGACCTATCCACAAAAAATATGTGTCTTGATTGTAATTGTATCATGATATGAAGTGATATTCAGATAAAATATCATTGACCTCATTACAAATAACATTTGTATCCCATTTATATAAAAAAATAATGGAACTCAATTTTGTTAATTCTTAACAAGTCATTATTTATTAAAATAGTTATATGATGATTATATTATTATTAATTCAAAAAATTAATTAGGGATTGATTAAATTTATTACATGGACTATAATAGTATCCTAAAATATCTCTTCTAGTCCCAATAAAAAAACCCCATACACTTCAAATCCCCCATTCCATAATAGGATACCAACATTATGTGTTGGAATAGAGTATCTAAATCCCATTTCTTATACCGTACTCTCATATATAATATGTTATAGATTAGGTATTTGAATAAAAAAATATAATTTATATCTATATGTGATGGGGGAATATAATTCCACCAGTTACCTTTTTTCTTGATGGTAGCATACATGATGCGCACATGCCTAACCTACAATTGACAAGGGGCATGTTCTTATCATGTATAAAATATACTCTAACCCAATGAACCATTAAGAGTATTGTAATGTATTTTATAATTATTTTATTATTTAACAATTCATATAAGTTATTTACTATTTTTCATTTTTCTCATACCCTATTCCATGGTGTCGAAAAGCTCCTAAATCTTGAACCCAAATTTTGAGTTGTTATAGCCCAAATTTATCAATGAATCATAATATTTATTAACAAAATATTTCACAATGATTGTATATATTAATATTGGGATTAAAATTCACAATTTTACTACTTATTCCTTATTACTATATAGATTTACTCACCTTGTTATTGATTATATGGATCCTTAATCTACTACCTGTTTTGTTCAATGATAACCTTACATAAAAATGACCCCTCAATTTTTCAAATTAAAACAAAATATATTTCCAATGTATAGAGACATGGTACTTTACATAATGAGAAATAGTAAAGGGAATCATGGGAAAAAGACAAGAATCAACTCATTAGGCAAAAACATTATATATCTTAAGAAGAAGTTTACACATTTAAATGATTCAAAATTTGAAATATTTCTTCCCTCATTATATTTAACGTGTATTATGAGAATGATCCATGTTCTAACATCTTGTAAATTCTGTGTAAATTTATTAATTTTGTTGAATTAATCTTAGAACACACACTTTGACAACATGTGATTCTGAGGCCCGTTGAGCCCGAGACGGAATTTTCACCTTTTTTAAGTTACATTCCCAAAATGTTAGAATGGGTTTTTCTAAAATTTGTATAATTTCTCAGATAAAATATATGAAGGCACCGTTGAACTAGGAATGATGGGATTAACTAGAATGGGCTTAACATTGGATATCCAATGCCGAATGGAAAAATTTATTTTTGAGGTTTTTTGGAAATTAATAATGTAACATCATGGGTAAATAAAGAATATGAAATTTTAATTTTTATTAATATTTTTGAATTTAGTATTAAAATTACATTCAAGGTGTTTCTATGTCTGATAGCATACTCAACAAAAAATGATGGGTTTCTTTGAAATCTTATGTTGCACAGAACCTTGAGTTGTAGGAAAAATACTATAATAATGTTATTATTTTAAATTATAGTTAACACCTAGAAATTGTTTTAGAAAAAGTTAACATAACTAACTAAAATATTAATATTAAATATCTTTACACTAATCCAATAAATTTTAGAATCTTAAAATAAGAATGAATCTGATTTTTACAATGAAATACTCTAATATTCTTTAAAAGGTCAATTTACCAAATTTTGATGGCGAGATCATTTTAAATCATTTTTTTCTCAGTTTTGTATGTTTCATTTGGAAAAAACATATTCTTTAGATTGAGTATATACAAATTTAATTTGGGTAAAATTTTGGTAATTTTCTAAAAAAAATCAATTTTTGATGAATATTCAAAAATAATGCATTGAAATTCAAAACTTCTTTTTAATCTAATTCATTTATATGATTAGACAGCCATTTTAATTGTTTTTAATGTGCAGTTAGATTATATTTTTAACATATAATTAAATTTTTAGTTATTGGAAGTAATTTCACTTTTTTATTAGACATAAACACAAGTCAATCTTTTGATTGTTATTATTTCATAAAAACACACTTTTTTGGTTTTGACAATGGGAATTAATTTTAAATTAATTTATAAAAATTATGTGAATTAAATTTAGAAAAATGGATTCCCTATTTGGAATAAGGAGGCCCAAATTGTGTACCTAAGTAACTTTTATTTTTAGACAGTATGAATAGTAACATTAGTAAATATTTTATTTACCATGGTTAAAAGGTAAATCTGGTAAATAAGGGTAAAAATTAATATTATAATAACATTAAATTACAATAAAACATGTCTTAACCCTATTTTATGATAACTGTGTGACCATGGGTGTTCTTGGGTCAATTTTGGGACCCCATAGAGCCACATGTATGTGAAAATGACACATTATAAACATTAATTTAATGTTAAGGAAAATTTAACGTAACCATATATCTTTTAGTAAAATTTTGTCTATATGGGGTTATATTAGTCTTTATTTCAACTATAAATAGTAATTAGAAATATAAACATATTTCCTAAGTCATGGTATTTATATATAATTTTTAGACATCAAATACATTAAGTTATTTATGACACAATGATGATGTATTGATTACCTTTTTAGTGAATGTTTTAAATAAATGAGATTATAAATATTAAAATAAATTTATTTTGAAACTTTTTATGGAATTGAAAAAATTTAGGGAAAATAATTACTTGTTATATTTTAATTAATGATGTTTTTAATAAATAATCAAGTTGTTATTGGTTTTTTTAAAAGCCTTGACATTAATAGTTTATAAATTGACATAAATGAGTTTTGAAAACAATTAATATTTTATTAAATGGTAAAATAATCCTAAAAATGTAATATTCATAATACTGAAAAATATGATGTTAAAAATGACATTAATGATATATTTTGGGTTTCTAGTCATTTTATTTTAAATATATTTCCCATATAGTATGAAAATACAAGAGGACATGGTAATAGTTAAATTGGTTATCTAAGGGTTAAAGGTAGACGATAAGGTTAATTTTAAGACCTAAACATGTCTAAAAACCATCGGATGAGAGGATTTCAAAACTTTATTGCCTTAAATTCAAATTAAATGTGTTGGGGAACTTTTTAAATCGAAATTCAGTTTATAATAAAAAAAAATTTTAAAACATTTCTAAAGAGCTCATCCCCCCCCCTTATAAAAGGCCATCACCTCCAACCCATTACTCACAACACTAAAGCACCTAGGATCATACATAATATACTCCAATAAGCTCCCAACATCCCTATATTACTCATAAAAGCCTTCCCCAAGGTAGAGGTAAATTAAAGAATGCAGTTTGGTTCAAACCAAATAGAGTTACCCGATTTAATGATAACACCATCTCTCAAGTTATTTTATTTTATTTTCATTCTCCATCACAAAGCTCTTCTTATTCATTTTTTATATAAAAACACCAGTAACTTATATATACTAAGTTTTTATTATGATAAGGATTCGAACAACACTTTCACAAACCTCCATCTAATGGATAGGAACATACTGTTTCTATGGATAGTGAACAACTGCCTCACAAAATGATGATTGTTAAATTATCTTTTACCGCCTCTCATAGTGGAAATTATGATGGAAATGAAATTATATATGGAATATATGATAATTATTTTATCTATATGATTTTTTAATTATCATTTCTAATATACCATTATTATTTTCATGTGGCATATATATGATTAGTTCATTTGAGGAAATGTGGACTACCCCCCTCAAAGTGATATGACTCATTCATGCTATACATGGAATGTCTAAAGGATGAAATTAATGAACATATGTGACATATATAAAATATATATTATAATTTAATAATAATATAATTATTTATTATTTGGTTTTCATTTCTTTTAATATGGAAAAGAAATGAAAGTTGCGTTCATGCGTACGTACGACTAACCGTCTCCATTAATGGTGCATTTCATTTCTTGTGTCCAATTTCAATGGACTATTACAAATACACATATTTTTTATATATATGGTATATATGAAATCTAAAAAATGACTATCACTCTGTAGATAATGTAATTTTTACCGCATTGAAATTTTTTAATTATAACAAGTTCATTTTCGACTCAAGTACCCAATATCAACAAAACGACCGATATTAACTTAAATAATTATGTAATTTTTATAACATGGTAATAAGGGAAATAAAAATAATAATAAATGTTAAAAGGTTTATGAAGAAATTATAAATTAACTTATATTTATTATTTAGGATATTAAAGAACGAACGAGTCACATCAGACATGAGGTAAGAGAACCTTTCTCCATCCTCTTTTTGTCAATGACTTCATTTAAGTTATGTATTTAAATTTAAATTTTATAATGGTGGGATATGTTCTTATATATAACCTTATTGCTAAAAATTTTACTTCCCTGTGACGAGAGACCCTTTTACTCTCTCATCAACTCATTATCTGAATTTTTAAGTAAAGCTATTAGGCTCTCAATTTTGTGTAAAGGAACTTATTAACCCAATTTAAATTCATTTGGTTAAACTTCTAATTATTGATTATGTTGTGATATGAATATGAGTTAATGAACTATTATATTTTACAAATAATATCTAACTATTGGGCGCATTTATATTTTTTACACATAATTATGTCATGGATTTATCCTTAGTCTAGTAGTACAATATTTGTAAGGGATTTCGTCTCAATAACCTATTATTGAGGCATATTTTGATTTATACATGCAATTATTTTTTGTGTTGTATAAACCCATTTTAATTTTTATTTAAACCAAAGTTAATCTTTTTTCTATGTAGCGATTTACTAAACAACAAAAATAATGTTTCCTTTTAATGTACGCAGTGACAACAACCTTTTCGCCGTAGAGAGCATTTTTTGATATTTTGATTCCTTAACAAGACATACTATTTTTAAAACGAAAATAAATACAATATACACATTTTATATACTTTGGTATTGATAATGGTTTTTGATAATGGATTGATTTTTTCAATATCTTGAACTGATATGTTGTTATTGCAATTTGGAATGTTATCTTTACATTATGCTTATTTTATGTGTTATGATTATGTTATGGTTCTTGGGATTTTTTTATGTATATGGTCGTTTCCATGATAAAACTAGGGTGGGTGAGCCCAAGATATCTCTCCAATTCATTGGGTAATGTGATAGAGGTAAACGTTAATGTTTGTCCTAAGAGATTTTGGGAATATACTATGATGGGTATTCCATATGTGACTCCATATATAACTGTGAATGCAACAATGTAAGTATGTTATTGATTCCACAAGTTACCTTTATGATTTAAGATTTCTAAGTTCAATTAATAAATCTTATTATTTCATGAGGTATGTTAAATATAATATGTTTTATTATTGAAAATCATGATCTAATTGATTTGTATATATTGATGGGATAATGTTTTTTTCCTTACTTTATAGCCCTTTATTAGCTTTTTATACTCATCCCAATTTATTTGAAATGTTTTCCAAAGGAAATAAATAGGAATAGGGTCAAGGATGAGATCATTGAAATTTCATGTTGTGTAAAACATTGAATTAGAAATGTTTATTTTTTTAAGAGTTTTTATTTTATGAAAAATGGATACTGAGTAGAAGTGTCTACTTTGTAATATTTGAGATCTAATGTATAGTTATTACCTAATTATGTAAAGCTCTAAAGAATAAAATATCCTAATTGTGAATTATTAACTTAATTCGAGATTATTTAATTTTTATTATTGGGGCCTTACAGTTCGTATCAATGGTAAGTTTAGATAACAATAAATGTTAGGGTATTATTTAAGAATAAGTTACAGAACCATAATGGTTAGAATAATAGAAAGAGTCAGAGTTTTTTAGATAAATTAAACATGTTTAAGATAACATGAATAAGTATATCTCAGTGTTTACCCTCCTTATAAGATATTATATGATTATTTTACTGATATACTCACACTAGATTTTTGGTTTTAGGAAATGTCTGGATCCAGCAGGAAACCAAGTAAAAAATGAATGTGAAGAAAACTATGATGATTTTCTAAATAAGAAACCAAATGAAATGGGATATACAATGATAACTATTGTGGTTATTCGTAACCAAAATTTTAGAGTAATGACTGACCACTTGATCTTTGGTGATTTTTATAAGGCATCATATATGTGATAAATGAATCCCAATGGGAGTTCAAGTAATAATAGTAAAGGTAATTATATTAAAAAAACCTTTGTGTCATGGATGTTGAAAGAAAAACTAAGGAAAATGCTTCAAATGGATGGACATCTTTTTAATATGTGCTAATGAAGGTCATAAAGAAATAACCTTCCAGGGAAAAGGAAGCATCCAATTGAATCTAGAAAAGGGAAAAAAGTTCTTTACAATGAATTAATTGAATGTTTTAAATGTTGTGTACATGGTTAATATAAAAACAGATGTGAAAAATGGGATCAGAAGGACCATATAAATGTATGTTTACCAATACCTAAATCCATTATAATTGAGGATGAGGAAACTGCCAATGACCAATGAAAGGTATGAATTATTTCTTAGCTTATGTTTTGACATTATTAATTTTTAAGATATGATTCATGATTTTGTTTGTACAAAATAAGTATTATAGAATAGGTTAGAAAAGAATGGTTAATGTATCAAGAATAATTTTTAATGATTATGAAGTATGCATATGATGGATTTAAGAGTTATGGTAGAATTTATGATGATGAAACGCTTAAAAGTATTAAGGCTTTTTTGATGATGGGATTACTTTGGAATAAATATTATACTATGTGTAACCTTGATATTTGATATGTGAAAATGTTATTAAGGGATGGATTATCTCTTCTTATTTGTACATAATGGATAACCTCAGGGGTTCATATGATCTTTTTTTGAGGTGATAAATGGTTATTAAATTTTGGGATAAAAAATGAATGGTATTAGATAAACATTGAGGATAAAATAAGTTATGTTTATTTTTGAGGAAAATATTAGTTTTTTAGAATGTTATAAGAATTATATGGTCTTAGTAAAGGGACAACCCACTGGATCGGTGATAACCCGTTGTGTTCAGCAATACCATGGGAATCGAACACACAATCGAAGGGTTACTAGGGCGCATCGTCTACCACTGGCCTATGTGAAGTCCATAGTTTGTAGGACTTATTATCTTTATTCAAATGATTTTATTTATCCATAATAAGTTTATTTGGGATCTTATGTTTAATCAAATGAATATCCTTAGTATAAGAAAATGATTTGGTGATTAAGTGATAAAGGTTATTTTGGAAGAGGTTCTCCCTTCTAGAAATACAGTATGCCTTTGGAAAATAGATTACATTGGGATGTTAATTGTGGAGTAATGGTAGAAATTTTATTTTGGAAGAATATATGTCTTTATTGTAGGCATATGGTGATTTGTGATGTTAATGGAAATGATTAACCTATCTTGGAGAATATGTGATTAGGTTAATTAAACTTAATTATGATACTTTAATAGTAGTTGATGTTATCTGGAGATAAATTTTAAGATTTACTATGGTATAAAATTTAATTAAATTCTTCTGGGTTTTGGGTTTCAATATTAGTTTGGATTTTATTGATGTATTTTAAGGATAATTTTTTATTGAATGGTATTTGATGAACTTTTGGAATTTTGTGTTCAATTTTAGAGATTAAAAGAAGTATTTCTTTTTATGAAATGTTATCCTTTTGGGAGATTAACTACTCTCATACTAACTATTTTGGTTTTGGTTAATCTCTAAAGATAAAGGAAATATATAGTTCATCTATTTTGGAATATGTGATTCTGTAGAAGTTGATTCTAGCACTTTACATGTGACCAATTCATCTTGAATAGTCATCTTTTGGAGAGAAGATGAGTTTGTGATAGAAATTTATTAAAGGATCAATGTATACATGAAATGTTTGTATGTTTATTTTTGATCTTAGTCTAGGTAATAAAAACAATTCTGAAAATATATGAAAAGGATATTGAAGAAAAAGTGTTATAAGATTGAATTTATCATCAGAATTTTACTCAACCACAAATTTATGGTATTATGGTGGTTAATTTTCTGCGATCATGTTCTCTATCACTCTCTATTAATCAATGAGAGTTAGTTTCTCTTACATATACTAGTTTCCCTACATGGAATCCTAGTATGGGTTTTCTTGGGTGACCTTTATACTTATATTTAATTCTTTTAATGTGATGGATTTATTGACTCTTTTTCTAATGTGTGACTTTCAATGATGTTTTGGATCTCCATTTTAAATTTGAGAGCATGCAATTCCCAAAAGGGGGGAAGGATGTAATATCCCAGGTAAATAAAGAATATGACATTTTCATATTTAATAATATTTTTTAATTAAATATAAATATTAATTTCAATGGTATGATATGATTGATAGTGTACTCAACACACAACAGTGATTTTCTTTGAATCTGATGTTGTACACAACTTTGAGTTATACCAAAAGAAATTTATAAAATTATTATTATTTTAGATGAAAGTTAATACCTTGCTGTTGTTTTGGTGGGAATGAATAGAAAAAAATAAAATATTATTATTAAATGTCATTACACTTATCTAATTTTTTTTAGAGTTTTAAAATTAGAATGAATCTCACTTTAAGCATGAAATCCTATAATATTCTTTGAAAGGTCGATTTACCATCTTTTGATGGAGAACCCTTTTTATATATAGTTTTTTTTCACTTTTTATGTTCCATTTGAAAAATATTCATCTTCTTTAGAATTGGGGTATCAGTATTTACTTTTGGTAAAAATTTTGTAGTTTTATAATAAAATTCATTTATTGGTGAATAGTGAAAAATACTGAATTTTAAGTCAAATATGACTTTTAATATAAGTTATTTATATGATTACAGTACTTTTTAATTAGTTTTAAAGTGTAATTATATTATATTCAAACCATTTAATCGGATTTTGGTCATTGGAAGTAATTTCGCTTTTTATTTAGATATAAACACTTGTCAATCTTTTGATAGTTATTATTTCTTAAAAACACGGTTTTTGGTTTTGACAACGGAAATTAGTTTTATATTTATATCTGAAGCATCTGGGAATTGAATTTGAAAATATGGATTTGATATTTTGAATCATGAGGTTAAAATTATGTAAATTAGTATCATTTATTTTTGGACATTATAAATAGTAACTTCGGTAAATATTTTATTTACCATCGTTAAAGGGTAAATCTAGTAAATAAGGGTAAAAAATAATATTATAACAATATTAAATTACCTTGAATAGTGTTCTAACCCTATTACTGATACATGTCCGAACCTGGGTACCCTTGGGTTGATTTTGGGTCCCCATGAAGCTACTTGTAATTGAAAAAAACACATTATAAAAATTAATTTAAAGTTAAGGAAATTGTAAGATGAACATATATATATTAGTAAAACAATTTTTATATGGGGTCATATAAGGGATAATTTATACTATAAAAATTAATTAAACAGATAAAATATTTCCTAAATCATATTATTTAAATTGTAAATTTTATAAATCAAACAAATATATTTATTTATGACACAATGATGATGTAGTGATTAAATTTTTAATGAATGTCTCAAATTAATGAGATTATAAATATTAAAATAAGTTTATTTTAAAACATTGTATGCCATAAAAAAAATTAGGGATAATAATGACATGTTATCTTGTAATTAATCAATGTTTTTCTAATTAATCATGTTTATATAGATTTTATAATAGTCATGATATGAATAGTTTATAAATTGATACAAATGAGTTTTTAAAACAATTAATATTTTATTAAATGATAAAATAATCCTAAATATCTAAGATTCTCGCAAATGAAATATATTATGTTTCAAAATTCATTAATGATCCTTTTTCAGAAGAATAGAATTTTATTTTAAATATATTAACCATATAGTATGAATATAAAATAGGACATGGTGAAAATTAAATTTGTTAACTAAGGGTCAAAGCTAAAAGATAATGTTAATTTTAATCCATAAACATGTTTAAAACCCATTGTCTGAGATTATTTCTAACATCACTCACCTTATATTTGAATTAAATTATTTGGGGACCTTTTGAAGTCTAAATTTAGTTTATAATAAAATATCATTTTAAAACTATCTTAAAGAGACCCTCCTCCACATTATATAAGGCCATCACCTATAACCCATTACTCACAACTCTAAAGCCTCTTGTATTATCCAAAATATTATCCATCAAGGTCCAAAAATACATATATTCCACATAGAATCCTTCCCCTAGGCATAAGAAAATTCATGAAACCTTTTGGTTAAAACCAGAGAGAGTTACCCAATTAAAATGTAACGTATTCTCTCAAGTTTTTTTTGTTTTACTTTACTTTTACATTTTCCGTGATCTTATTATTGATTTTTTACATAAAAAAACAGTATATTAAATATACTAGGTTGTTTTGATGTGATTTATTAGAACTAAAATTCCACACACCTACATCTAATGGATACAAACATACTCTTTCTGTGGATGGAGAACTACTACCACAAAAAATAATGATGGTTCAATTATCTCCTACAGCCTCTCATGATGGCCATAATGAAGAAACTGAAATTATATATGATATTCATGATATTTATTGTATCTATATACTTATTTAATAATAATTTATAACATAACTGTATTCTTTTCATGTTATATATATATATGATAATTTGATTTGGGGAAGTGCGGACTACCGCCCCCTCAAAGTGATATGAATCATTAATTCTATACATGGAACATATAAAGGATGGAATTAATGAACTTATGTAAAATTATATATATATATATATATATATTTATATATTATAATTTAATTATAATATTCCTATGAATTATTTAGTTTTCATTCCTTTAAATATGAAAAATAAATGAAAGTAGTGTTCATGCATACGTACGACTTACCGTCTCCATGAATGGTGCATTTCATTTCTTATGTACAAAGGTTATAGACTATTCCAAATACATATATACTGGATATATATTATATATATGATATCTAAATAAGTAATATAATTAAGGTGATAATTGAATTTTTACCACATAGAAAATTTGTAATTATAATAAGTTCATTTTCGACTCAAGTACCCAATATCGACAAACGACCGATATTAACTTAAATATATATGGAATTTTTATAACAAGGTAACAAGTGATATAAAAGAAATAATAAACATTAAAATTTTTATAAAGGAAGTATAAATTAAATTATGTTTATTATTCCGAAAATTAAAGAACGAACGAGTCAAGTCGGACACGAGGTAAGGGAACATGTCACCATCCTCTTTTTGTCAAAGAATTATTCTATGTTATGTCTTAAAATTTAAATTTTCAAATGTTGGGATATGTTTATATATATATATATATCCATTACTGTAAAGTTTATTTCCATGATATTATAGACCCTTTTTCTATCTCATTAACTCATTTTTTGAATTTTAAGTGACGACGTTAGACAGCCAAATTTTTGTAAAGGAACATCTTAACCTAATTTCCATTATTTGGGTTAAACATATACTTCTTGATTATGTCATGGTATGAATATATGTGAATGACCTATAATTGTTTTACACTGAATATCCACTTAAATTTGGTGCATTTATATTTTTCTCACATAATTATGTCATTGATTTATCCTTAATGTAATGGTACAATATTTTTAAGGGACTTTGTCCCAATCACCATTCATTTATGCATATTTTTCTTTATACACACCATTTTTTATATGTTTTATAAACAAATTTTACTATTCATTTCATTAAAAGAAAATATTTTTTCTACTTAGTGTTTTACTAAATTAAAAAGAGAATGTTTCTTTTTAATGTACACGTTGACAATGACCTTTCTGGTGCCGTGAGGATTATTTGATATTTGGCTTCCTTAACAAGATGTAATATTTTTAAAAGGAAAATAAATACCATGTACTCTTTTTACATATTTTTTTTATTGAAAATGGTTTTTGAGAATGTATTTATTATGTCAATATCTTGAACTGATATATTGTTATTGCAATGAAGAAAAGTTATCTTTCCTTTATGAATTTTTTATGTGTTATGAATATGTTATGATTCTTGGGAATTGTTTTTTTATATTAGTGGTTCTATGATAATAAAAGGGATGGGGATCCCAATATAGCTCTCTAATGCATTGGGAAATGTGATAGAGGTAAATGTTAATGTTTCTCCTATGAGATTTGTGGAATATATTATGATGGGTATTCCATATGTGAATCCATATGTTAATGTGAAAGCTAAAATCTATGTATGCAGTGGATGCCACAAGTAAAATTTATGATTTATGATTTCTATTTGTTATTCTTAAATTGTATGATTTCATGAGGTATGTTAAATATCATATGTTTTATGATTGAAAATTATGATCTCATTGATATGTATATATTGATGGGATAATGATTTATTTCTTTATTTTATATCCCTTACAGAGCATTTTATGCTCATCCCATGTTTTGGAAATGTTTTCCATAAGACATAAATATGAATAGGGTCTTGGATGAGATCATGAAAAAGTCATACTATCTAAACCATGGAACTAGACATGATTATTTTATAAGGGTTTTTATTTTATGGAAAAAATGGATACTGAGTAGAAGTGTATTCTTTGTAATATTTGAGATAAATTTTAATAGTTATTGCACAATTCTATAAATCTATAAACCTAAAAAGATCCTCCATGTGAATTATTAACCTAATTCAAAATTATGTAATGTTTAAGGATGGGGCCTCAAAAATAAAATAACTCCAAAAAAATGTAATATTATTTCTTTTTTTAATCTACGAGTAGAGACATGGTGACGCTGTGATACAATGATGAGGTTGTGATGTGGCTGATTAATGGAATGTATCACAAAACATAATGATGAAATAAATAAAGTGTAATAGTGACTTTGTTTCATAAATTAAATGGTGTAATGATGCAACATCGCAGTGTAATAGAAATTTTATGACATGTTTCCTTTTAATTGTTTCACCCATTGGTTGAATGAGTATTAAACCATGAGGATTATCTGACGACCCTCCAATGGTCTACCTCTAAAACGAAGAATGACACACTGGTGGATCATCACTGACATCGACATACCTAGAAGAATTGATCCAAAAGAGATGAGTGATGTCGACATATTGAAACCTCGAGGAGGAAATGATGCAGCCTCAATCATAATAGAGATAGGGACTGTTTTATTGGGATTATATTCCGTATTCTTTTCTAGAAATGATGAACACAGATCAACCCACGAAAAGGTTGATCTGCTATTCATGCATTTATGTGGGAGGGTAACAATTTTTTTTGGATTTCTTTACCCAAGATTCAAACATTAGTTGATATGATTGAAAAAAATCTATGTGCCTCCCCCTTGGTTTAAACCTCTAGTGTGGAGGGTGCGGGCTAACACAAACAAGTCTAGAGAACCTCTTCCATGTGCATTCTTTGTTGTTGTACCCTCAAAATGTAGGAAATATGTTTTTAGGACCTTTGATGTGAAGAGGACTCTCCCTAGAGACCGTAGGCACATTAGGAATGAAGAACAGACCAATGGATCACATCTGTTGGTCCACTAAAGGTTTTTCTAGTGCACCGACATCAGTGGAAATGACGACACGAGGTGGCACAGGTCCCGTGCCGGATGACGAGACAAGAGGTCACATCCAAATGGGTGCATTAGCAAAAGGCGTGGCACCAAGAGGTTACCGTGTGGAGTGATGGCCTACGTTCGGGCCGTCTAGGTGGCTGGTGAACCACGGTCTGTCAACAGTGATAAGAGGTGAGACCCCCTGTCTGTCGGGCCAGTTGGGGCCAGACGTGGCAGCCAGCTACATCTCGGTAGGACGACGCACCACTAGCCACACGGAGCGGCCGAAAATCGAGCTAATGGATTGTGCTGCCATCCAGTGGGCTAGGTCGGTACCATGCCAGCAGGCCGAACCCATGCCATTTGGGCCAGGGCAGAATAGACAGGGTCACCAGGCTCCCCGGTGGGCCAGACCCTCGGCCAAACCGGGTTGGGTTCCGCAAGGCCCATTGGCCTGGCCTGGGCGTACCGAACCGACCCAAAACCAATCTGGTTCAGGACGAGTCAATCAAGTTCAAACTAGGGTATGTGCGACGATCGGGCTGGGTTGATCGGGTCGGTCCGACCGGGTCGGACCCATGCCAGGCACAACTTGACCCTATTTACTAAAACCCATGTATCTTGCAAACTGTGCATCCAATTGACGATCCTTTTGCATCGTTGGGACCCCCTTGACAATGAGGATATTTTACCATGCCCTGAGGAGGAATTCATGGATGTTCAGATGCAACGAATGGATTGAGGAGAGGTTCTCCGATGCGATCTATGTAAAGAACCCTGTGGTTGGATGAGACCTGATGACTGCAGATATTCGACTATGTGAGACTTGCCTATGGTGTCATGAACTGAATCTAGTCACCTCCAAAACCTGCACCAAAATCAGCCCATGACATGAAATAAAGAGCGTTCTTGATCCCCATGGGCTGGAACAAGTTTCCATGTATCATAAAATGAGAATTGGGATCAATTTACATGAGTTTATAAACATAAAACAACAAAAGAATCCAATAAATGAATCTAGATTTTTCAAACCAAACAATATTTTAAAAAATTTCAGAACCGAATTACATATTTTAAAACATCCCAATAAGACTATAACAAAGGTAAAAAATCAAAAGGAAACATCCCAATAACCCTCATGGCAAGGGGAACCACCCTCAGGCCATCTCCACAAGACATCACCGCCAAGGACATTCTAGAAACCCAAACCACTGGCACAAAAAAATGTACCCAACCTGCGACAAAAAAGTAACCAAGTCTACATATACCCAAGGGTGTATGTAGGGTATGATACAATTCCCAGTAGAATACCACTACTAAGAGATTCCATGTGATAAAAATTAAAAGATGAAAATCATGAAAGTTTTCATAAACAGGAAATGCTAGTTACAATTTCTAAAAGATGAAACATAAAAACTAAAATAGTTTCAATTGGGCTATAATTAAGAATAAGAACATTTAAAAATAATTTCAACACTACTTAATTTTCTAGCCAACCATACCATATGCCTTTGGTAAGCACAAAGTAACTAATGAGCACAAGTAATAGAAAATAACCCCAAGGCAATAGCTTGTTGTGGGTCCCAAGTACCTCGTATCTCTGTGAGAGTAACCATCACAATATTCATTCTCGTGCATGAACCACTAGTAGGGATCATACCCATAACCTAGTGGACCCCAATCATCATCATCCCATTGTAGTTATAGTTGTAAGCGTCAATCTTGCTAAGTTAAAATGAGGCCAAACCCCACGGATTCACTAGCATACTAGTACAGGTCCGTCCACCGAGATACTCGGGTTTACACCTTGTGCTTAGACATGTTAAACAAGTCAATAAATATAATTTTCACATCCAAATGTGATTTTCACATCACAAATTCATCAAACATCCCACATGTATACCAAACAAGTCTAAAAGTTCACTTTTTCATTCAAATGATTTTTTAAATCATACTCACACCAAAAATAGCCTACAACACATTCTAACATCATTCACAATTCAAAAAATCCGTTAAAATTTTTATAAAATCAATCCCAAGATGATAAAAATCACATAACAGCCCACTAACATGTTACATAATACCATTTTAATAAACAAAGTCCATTTTTCACATCACACTCATGAAAAATAGCCAGAAAACATGTTTCACACCCACATCACTATTTTATAAATCACCTCGACATATTAAAAAACATTACCAAAATACTTTACAAAAAAACTAACTAGTTTATGTTTCAAAAAATAATATTTGGAATATACTATCACCCAAACAGTATATAAGAAACCATTTCACACATTTTTTAATTCATTAAATAATTTACAATTTTCATAAAACCAACCCAAGAGGTACAACCATGCTTTGCATACAAAACCCATTTAAAAACCCTCAATAAAGATCAAAACCATAACAATAACAATCAAAAACATAATTTTAATCCCTAAAAACATTTATTAAACCACCTACAAGTTTTATACAAATACCCCAAACAATACTTCAAAAGGTACACATGAAAAACACATGTTTTCAAAAATCGCATTCAATAAGTACAACATGGTTTCACACATAAAAACCATTCAAAAACTCCATTAAAAGTACCACATGACATTAATGCATTAACAGAACAGAATTTTCATCCCCTTTAGACACTAATAAATCACATTGATATGTTATAATATACACCCAATCATTTCCCCAAGATCCACGCATGAAAAACACCAAATTCCAAGAAAAAATGCAACTAAAAAATTAAACACATAACCAAATCCATCAAAAATAGTTTTCTAACCACACCCAATAGATTTGAAACATAATATATTAATAAACCAAGAATGATAACTCATCATAAAATGGTTATACATGGAATCACCTACCTTTTGAGTCAAAAGCCTTGAATCTTGGTGCAAAACCTCAACCGTACCTCCGTCGCACCACAAGGAAGTCAAAACGAAGCCTAAAACATAATATTTCACCACAATAACCCAAATAAAGCCCAATGTATGAACCCTAACTTCCAGACACTCTAAATTCATGAAAGAGGGAGGAAACTCTATGAAGTAGGAAGCAATTGAAGAGAGAAACACTTACACAAAACAATCTGGAACAAAACGACCCAAACATCACCAGTATCTAAATTTTAAAATAGCTAAACATTTAATGTTGGTTCAAACAAGTATGGGGAGATCATTTAAGAACTAGAATGGGGGGAAAAGAGTAAAAATAGAAGGATTTATGAAAGGATAAATTTACCTCTTCAAATATCGGAGATTTTTGAAATCCCGAGATGTTTCGCCCAATTTCATGATTCTATGGCGCTCTAAATTGGTAGAGGATAGAATGGGGGAGTGCCTTAGGTAAGGGGACTCGTATGATAGTTGGAATCAAAAAAACAAATTAAACATTGAATGTGTTATTAAAGAAAAAAAAATATTATTAATGCAGGAAATGGGATTTCTGGAAGGCCCAATGCCTTAAATAAAAACCCAAATCCACCATGATTATGGATTCTTAAATGGTCCAAATTAATTTTGTGGTGTTAATAGGTCAGGGGAAGACATATAGGAATTTTAATGGATGAAAGATGTTGAAAAATTAATTAGTTATAAATGAATCAAAATTTATTTTTAAATTTTGAATTGGGCTCACGATTTGGCCCAATTCATGAAAACTCACCCATTTCTCCATAAAAGCTGAGGAAACCCCCAAAACAAAAAATGAATGGTAATTAAATGAAATTTAACTATAAAATAAGTCATGTATGTGAAAATCCCCCCCACCATGTAGGCATTTCTTCCCTGGAAAGCCACAGTAAGGCCAGATACCAAAACGAAGCCCAACCGATAAACCAAGATGTACTTCTTTGCCATGCTTTGCCCCCAATGGACAAAACACCTCTAATGATCAGTTAATGAAGGATTAATCTCACAAAAAAAAATCACTTTCCTGAATTTATTAATCACATTCATGATTTATCCCAAAAGAAAAGTCATCATACACAATCTGAACAAGACTCATGCAATTTACCCAAACAAAAAACAACATCGAACAAGGTAACACTTACCTTGCTATAACTAAACCATTGGGCACTCTCCAATCTCAACATTTACCCAAGAAAGATGTAGGTATCATGATAGCTCAAAATGATTCTACCTACCACCAATCCAGGACCATGGATAAATCATAGTTACTGGTACGTGGGAACACAAATATGATCCCCACCATAAGAGACAACCTATATTTTTTTCTGAGAGAGAATCAGGACACTAAAAGGGGAGGTCGGAATGGACTCCCTGGTACAAAGGGTAGAATTCCATTCAATGTTTACTAAGGAATGTACATGATAATTACACTGGGTCCCCTCACCATAAGAACCAACCATCTTGACCGACCAGCATGGGCCGACATAAAAAGACCCAAATTTTTTATAATGATTTGTGAAGGGCGCAGTGTTAGTCTGCCCGGTTTGGGAAACCTTGAACTAACTATTAAGATCAGTCTTTCCACATGGCTTACTGGAACAGGGTCACTACGAATCGTCCACAAACCATGTGTTCAGCCTGTCTATCAAAATTTCCAACAATTCTCCATAGACTCAATGGAAACCAAAGAGGATGGGAATGAAATTAGGTGATGACATGGGTTCAAGTCCCTCCACATATTTCCCCCAAATAGGAACAATAGAAGAAATATGATGACACCATGGGTTTAAAAACTCCCTATCTTTCATACTTACGATAGAACTTTGTATAAGGGTTTAAACGACCCTGGGATTTCCCCCGACTATGAGCCAGCTTCTCTCCGATACCTATGGATGGAGCTCAAATGATTGAAGCATCTTCAACCTCACAGTTTGGATTTGGAAACCCCCTAAATGAGAATAATTCTTTCAGTCCAACCAAAAACTACACTGAAATCGTCGATAATATTTCCAAGACATAACGCATTCCAAACTCACTTTACCCTAACCCGACATGTCATTGAAATAAGGGATTAGAAGATGCACACACATCAGACCTTATTTATTCATGTGAGAGAAAATAGAAGTAAGTAACACCTATAATCACCTTCCTCTGAAATGGATTATTTTGATGTTATTCAAAGGGAGACATTCTCCCAACATAACAGAGACTCTCAGAGGATGGCACGACTTTCACCAATACGGTCAATCGAGCAGATGACATCACAAGATGTCACCGAACATGACCATTGCGACTGATATACACAATTCATGGATAAGGTCCTTATACAACATCCCAAAACAACACAAAATTATAGAAAGTGGCCAAAATATCCTCTCATGACCATATTTCCCACACTGGTAGTTTAACATGAACTCTTTCTTCTAAGAGACTATGAAGGACTGAGAGGACCTCTTAGATACCATACATATACTCATCCATGCTAACAACCCCAAACCACTTCCACCTTCATCGAATCAATTAGTTTAAGAAACTAAGGACCATTTTAACCTTCCACGTGCACTCTTCTTCTATAAGAGGATTATAAAAACCACGAAAGGAAATGGTGTTGACTCAATCTACATAGATTGAGAAAAATATTCTTTATATTGATCAACTATAGGATTTTCCAAGGAGGAAACAATCCCGTTTTCACATCAGTCATGAACTAACCCTTAATTGGACGTACCTTATCAAACGATTGGAAATAAGGACCCAACTAAGATGGTCCATTAGTCAAGACACACCACAAACTAGATCCAAACACATGAAGGGAACCACTGTAAAGTCATCCAAAAACATTTCTCAGAAGACACCACAAACCGGCCCTTCAACACAACATACCGACCAAACACAATCCCAAAACACAGTTCATACAAGAGGGGTTCTTGGACACAGAACATCCCACAACATCAACATTTTAAAAAACACAAATTAAACACAATCCGAAACAATTCATCAAGAAATCATGTTTTTATTTAAAAACATTACTTTGAAAACAAATGGTTATGCGGTTAGTGCATCCACCAATGGTACCCCATGGGACTTACACATGCATGTTTTTGTGCCACACTGGGCACCCTCCTCAGATCCATCCCGACACACACCCAGTAATTCCATCAACCATTGATCATCCCATATAACCCCATACATGTGGTTTCTCACTAAAATACCAATGTTTAAAACAAAAATTATTTCCACTTTTCAAAACCAAAATGGTCAACCAACACATCCTTTTTCTCAAAACCGCTAACCACAAGATCAAAGTCCCAAATCAAATTATAAAAAACTATTCATAAAGACACAACCATTTAAAAAAACTCACATTATAGATATTCACATCAATTTCAAAATATTTCATACCATTAAAACACCCTTTGATTGTTTAAAAAAATCTATTGGAAACACATTTCAAAACCAACTTTAATAAAGTTCTTGCTTTCCAAAGAGGTGTAAGCACACTATTTTCAATTTCAAAAAAATTCTGAAAATTCAGTTCCACCATTTCATAGACCAAGCCATTCCATATTTATTTGAAAATCTTTTCTCAAAAACTTTATGCTTCTGAAAACCAAAGTGCTGAGATTTCAAAACTAAAGCACAAAACAATGCGAGAGGAAACTAGTTTTAATGGGTGACATGGACATATGGTTGGTGGCCATATTCTAATCACTTCACTATCATAGAAAGTGTTCTAGGAAATATCCCCGAATTTACATTGCTTGCCTGGCCCTGCGAGCTCACTGAGACTATTAACCCAACTCTCTTTTCATTTCCCCTAATCATCATCAAACCATGAAAACCAAAGGACATAGAAATATCTCAACTTCCCCTACCTACTTGAATCCCGTCAAAATGTTTGGTGATCATCCACACTACTCCTAACAAGAATTCCAAGTCCTCATAGTCCTAGCCCAATACTATCTTGACTATTCCCCAAATAATATGACCCAAAGAGAGAGAACCTCCTCTGATACAATTTTGTCATGAACTGAATATGGTCACCACCATAACCGGCACCAAACCCAGCCCACTACATCTCCTGAAGGACATTCCAATTCCCCACGGGCTAGCACAAGTGACCGAGTATCATAAAATGAGACTTGGGAATGAATTACCTAAATTTATAAACTTGAAACAACAAAATAATCCAATAAATGAATCTAGATATTTCAAACCAAAAAATATTTTACAAAAAATCAGAACTAAATTACATATTTTAAAATATCCCAATAAGAATATAACAAAGGTAAAAAACCAAAAGATAACATCCCAATAACCCTCATGGCATGGGGCTCCATCCTCAAGCCATTTTCACAAGACTTCACCACCAAGGACCTGCTAGAAATCCGAACCACTGGCACAAAAAAATGTACCCAACATGCGACAACAAAATTAACCAAGTATACTTTCACCCAAGGGTGTATGTAGGGTGTGATACAATTCCTAGTAGTATACCACCACTTATATATTCCATGTGATAAACATTAAAATAAAAAAACCATGCATGTTTTCATCAACAAGAAATGCAAGTTACAATTTCTAAAAGATGCAAAATAAAAATTAAAATAGTTTCAAGTGGGCTATCATTAAGAATCAACACATTTAAAAATAATTCAAACATTACTAAATTTTCCATCCAACCATACCGTATTCCTTTGGTAAGAACAAAGTAACAATTGAGCACAAGTAATAGGAAATAACCCCGGGGCACTAGCTCGTTGTGGGTCCCAGGTACCTCATATCTCGATGAGAGTAACCATCACACTATTTTTTCTAATGCACGAGCCACTAGTAGGGAACATACCCATAACCAAGTGGTCCCTAATCATCATCATCACAATGTATTTAGAGTTGTAATCCTTAATCTTGCTATGTGAAGCTGAGGCCAAACCCCACAGATTCACTAGCATACTAGTACATGTCCACCCACCTAGATACCCATGTTTTCCCTTTGTGCTCAGACATGTTCAACATGTCAATAAATAGAATTTTCACATGAAAATATCATTTTCACATCACAAATTCACCAAAAATACAACATGTATACCACAAAAGTCTAAAAATTCTCCATTTCATTCAAATGAATTTTGAAATCATTCTCACACCAAAAATATCCCACAACACATTTTCACATCATTCACAATTCACCAAATTCGTCAAAAATTTTATAAAATCTTTTCCTAGATGATAAACATCACATAACATCCCACAAACATGTTACAAAATACCCCATTCATAAACAAAGTCCATTTTACACATCACACTCATGCAAAACAGCCCGAAAACATGTTTTGCACCCAAATCACAATTTTATAAATCACCTTGACAAATTACAAAACATTACCAAAATGTTTTACAACATAAATTACCACTTTATTTTCCAAAAACTCATTTTAGGAAAAAACTATCACCGAAACAGTACATAATTAACCATTTCACACTTTGTGTAAGTCATTAAATAATTTACACGTTTCATAAAACCAACCCTAGAGATACAACCATGGATTGCATACAAAACCCATTTCGAAACCCTCATTCAAGATCAAAACAATAACAATAACAATCCAAAACATAATTGGCAGCCCTAAAAAAATTTATTAAACCACACCCAAGTTTTATACAAATACCTCAAACTATACCACAAAAGGTACACATGAAAAATACATGTTTTCAAAAATCAAATTCAAGTAGCACAACATGGTTTCACACATTAAAACCATTCAAAACCCCGTTAAATGACCCACATGAAATTAAGGCATTAAAAAAACAGAATTCTAATCCCCTTTAAACACTAATAAATTACTTTCATATGTTATAAAATACACCCAAACATTTCCCCAAGAGCCATGCATGAAAAGCACCCAATTCCAAGAAAAAATGCAACTACAAAATAAAACAAATAACCAAATCCCTCAAAAATAGTTTACGCATCACATACAACAGATTTGAATCATAATAAATTAATAAAAAAAGAATGATAACTCATCATAAAATGGTTATACAGAAATCACATACCTTTTGAGTCAAAACCCTTGAATCTTTGTGCGAAACCTCAACCGCACCTCCGTCGCACCACAGGGAAGTCAAAATGAACCCTAAACCATAATTTTTCACCAAAAGACCGCAAATAAAACCCTAGGTATGAACTATAACTTTTGGACACTCTATAAAATCATGAAAGAGGGAGAAATCCCTAAGGCGAAGGAAGTAATTGATGAGAGAAACACTTACACAATTTTTTTTTGAAGAAAACGACCCAAAATCCACTAGTATCTGAATTTTAAA
Organism: Viscum album; assembly: GCA_963277665.1. Classification (NCBI taxonomy): domain Eukaryota; kingdom Viridiplantae; phylum Streptophyta; class Magnoliopsida; order Santalales; family Viscaceae; genus Viscum; species Viscum album. The sequence goes on from OY728139.1 coordinate 220,897,949, forward strand.
ACAACTAAACATTTAAGGTAAACTTGAACAATGACTAAGAGATCATGTAGGAACTATAACAAGGGAAAAGAGTAAAAATAGAAGGATTTATGAAAGTATTAATTTACCTCTTCAAATCTGGGTGATATTTGAAATCTAGAGAAGTTTCGCCCAATTTCGGGACTATATGGAGCTCTAAATTGGAGGCAGAGAAAATGGGGGCACGCCTTAGGTAAGGGGACTCGTTTGAGGGTTGGAATCACCAAAAAAACATAAAGATTGAATGAGTTATTAAAGAATTAAACAAATATTTTTAATGCACGAAATAGGCTTTCGGGATGGCACAATCCATTAAATAAAAACCTATATCCACCATGAATATTGATTTTTAAATGGTCCAAATTAATTTGTTGGTGTTAATAGGTTAAAGGTCGACCTATAGAAATTGGAATAGATGAAAAAGTTTGAACAATTAATGATTTATAATGGAATTAAATTTTATTTTTTAATCTGTAATTGGTCTCATGGTTTGGCCCAATTCATGAAAACTCACCTGTTCCTCCATAAAATCTTGGGAAACCCCCAACACAAAGAATAAATGGAAATTAAATGAAATTTCACTTTAAAATAAGTCATGTATGTGCCAATTCCCCCCACCATGAAAACTTTCCATCCCCAGAAATCCACAGCAAGTCCAGATACCAAAACCAAGACCAACCGATAAACCAAGATGTACTTCTTTGCCAAGCTTTCCCCCCAAGGGAAAAAACAACTCTGGTGATCAATTAAGGAAGGATTACTCTCACAACCAAAACATACATCGCTTTACTAAAATGATCAATCACATTTATGCTTTATCCAAAAATAAAAGTCCTCACACACAATCTAAACAAGACTCAAGCAATTTACCCAAACAAACAACAACATCGAACAATGTTACAATTACCATGCTATAAATAAACCATTGGGAACTCTCCAATCTCAAATATTACCCAAAGAAGATGTAGGTATCTGGATAGCTTTGAATGAGACTATATACTGACAATCCAAGAACATGCATAAATCTGAGTTACTGGTATGGGGGAATAAAAATAGGCTCCCTACTATAAAAGACAGCCTATATTTTTCCTGAGAGAGAAGCAGGACACTAACTGGGCGAGGCCTGAATAGACTCCCTGGTACAAAGGGTATAATTCCATTAAATGTTTATGATGGAATGTACATGAGAATTATAGTGGGTCTCCCCACCATAAGAACCAACCATCTTAACCGACCAGCATGGGCCATCATAGAAAGACACAATTTTTTTAAAGATTTGCGAGGGGTGCAGGGTTAGTCCCCATGGTTCGGGAAACCATGCACTGACTATGAAGATCAGTCTTTCTGCATGGCTTCCTAGCATATGATCATTACTAATTGTGCACAAACCGTGTGCTCGGCCTGTCTATCCAAATATCCAACCATTCTCCAAAGAATCAAAGGAAACCAAATGGGGAGGGAATGAAATTAGGTGATGACATGGGTACTAGGGCCTCCACCTATTTCCACCAAATGGGAATAATAGAATAATTATGATGACACCCGGGGTTTAAACACTTCCTATCTTTCATACTGATTATTGGACTTTGTACAAGGATTTAAACGACACTTTGATTTCCCTTGACTATGAGCCAGCTTCTCTCTGAGACCTATGGCTGGAGCTCAAATGATTAAAGCATCTTCGTCCTCATAGTTAGGATTTGGAAACCCCCTAAACGAGAATAATTCTTTTAGTGCCACCAATAACTACACCACAATCCCCGATAAGATTTCCACGACATAACACATTCCAAACTCACTTTACCCTAACCCGATATTTCACAGAAACACGGGATTAGAAGATGCACACACATCACACATTGTTTCTTTGGGTGAGAAACAATAGAAGTAAATAACACCTATAATCACCTTCCTCTGAAATGAATGATTTTAATATTTTTCCAAGGGAGACATTCTCCCAACATAACACACACTATCAGAGGATTGCACGAATTTCACCTTTACGGTCAATCGAGCATATGACATCACAAGGCATCACCGAACATGACCATTGCAACTGATATAAAAAATGCAAGGATATGGACCCTATACAACATCCCAAAACAACACACAGTTCAAGAAAGTGGCCACAATATCCTCTCATGACCAAATTTCCCACACTGGTAGTTTAACATGAACACCTTCTTCTAAGAGTCTGCGATGGACTTAGAGGACCTCTTAGACACCATCTAGATACTCATACTTTCTAACAACCCCAGACCACTTCCACCTTCGATGAATCAAGTAGTTTAAGAAACTATGGACCCTTTTAACCTTCCACGTACACTCTTCTACTATAAGAGGATTATAAAAACCAAGAAAGGAGATGGTGTAGACTCAATCTACAGAGCTCAAAAAATATATTCCTTATATTGATCAAAAGGAGGATTTTCTCATGGGAAATCAATCCTGGTTTCACTTCAGTCATGAACTAACTCTTAATGGGGCGTACCTTATCCAATTATTGATCCTATGTACCCAACTAAGATGGTCTGTTGGTCATTACACACCACAAAATAGATCAAAAATAATTGAGGAAACCAATGTAAAGACTTCCCAAAACATTTCTCAGAAGATACCACAAACCGGCCCTTCAATATACCTTACCGACCAAACAAAATCCCAAAGCATAGTTTAAACAGAAGGGGTTCTTGGATGCAAAACATCCCAAAATGTCAACATTTTAAGAAACACAAATTAAACACCATCCCAAAAAATTCATCAAGAAATCATGTTTTTCTTTAAAAACATTTCTTGGAATACAAACGGTTCTGCAGTTAGCGCATCCACCAATGGTACCCCATGGGACATACACATGCATGTTTTTCTGCCACACCGGGTAACCTCTTCACATCTATCCTGATAGTCATCCAGTCATTCCATCAACCATTCATCATCCTATAAAACCCATGCATGTGGTTTCTCACTAAAATACCAATGGTTAAAACAAACATTATTTCCACTTTTCAAAACCAAAATGGTCAACCAACACATCCTTTTTCTCAAAACTGCTAACCAAAAGATCAAAATCCCAAATCACATCATAAAAAACTTTTCAGAAAGACAAAATCATTAAGAAAAGGACTCACATTAATGATATTCACATAAATTTCAAAACATCTCATCCCATTAAAACACCATTTGATTGTTTAGAAAACTCTATTGGAAACACTTTTCAAAACCAACTTCAATATAGTTCCTGATTTCCAAAGAGGTGTAAGCACAACATTTTCCATTTCAAAACAATTCTGAAAATTCCGTTCCACCATTTCATAAACCAAAACATTCCTTCATTATTTGAAAATCATTTCTCAAAAACATTATGCTTCTTAAAAACAAAGTGCTATGATTTCAAAACTAATCCACCAAACAATGTGAGAGGAAACTAGTTTCAGTGGGTGACTTGAACATATGGTTGGTGACCATATTCCAATCACTTAACTGTCACAAAGAGTGTTCAAGGAAATATCCATGGCTCTGCACGTCTTTCCAGGCCCTGCGAGGTCACTGAGACCATTAACCCGACTCTTTTTTCATTTCCCCCAATCATCATCAAACCAAGTAAACCAAAGGACTTAGAAAAGTCTCAACTTCCCCTAGAAACATGAATCCCATCGGGAGGTGTGGTGATCATCCACACTACTTCTAACGATAATTCCATGTCCTGAAAATCCTAACCCCATAATTTCCAGACTATTCCTCAAATAATATGACCCAAATAAAGAGAACCTCCTTTGATACCATTTTGTCATTTACCAAATCTGTTCACCGCCAAAACTGGCACCAAACCCGGCCTGAGACATGTCCCGAAGGGAATTCTTGATCCCCACAGGCTGGAACAAGTGCTGGGTATCATAAAATGAGAATTGGGAATTATTTACTGGTGTTTATAAACATAAAACAACAAAAGAATCCACAAAATGAATCTGGATTTTTCAAACCAAACAATCTTTTTCAAAAATTCAGAACCGAAATACATATTTTAAAACAGCCCAATAAGACTATAAAAAAGGTAAAACACTAAAAGGAAACATCTCAATAACCATCATGTCAAGGGGAACCACCCTCAAGCCATCTTCACAATACTTCACCACCAAGGACCAGCTAGAAACCCAAACCACTGGAAAAACAAATGTACCCAAACTGCGACAACAGAAGTAACCAAGTCTACTAACACCCAAGGGTGTAAGATGGGTGTGATCCAATTCCCAGTAGAATACCAAAACTAAGAGTTTCCATGTGATAAACATTAAAAGACGAAAATCATGCATGTTTTCATATACATGAAATTCTAGTTATAGTTTCTAAAAGATGCAACATAAAAATTAAAATAGTTTCACGTGGGATACCATTAAGAATCAACACATTTGAAAATAATGTCAACACTACTAAACTTTCCATCCAACCATACCATATTATTTTGGTAAACACAAAGTAACTAATGAGCACATGCAATAGGAAATAACCCCTAGGCACTAGCTCGTTGTGGGTCCCAGGTACATCGTATCTCGGTGAGAGTAACCATTATAATATTTGTTCTCGGGCACGAGCCACTAGAAGATAAAATACCGATAACCTGTTGGTACCCAATAATCATCATAACATTTTATTTAGAGTTTTAAGAGTCAATCTTGCTAAGTGAAACTGAGGCCACACCCCATGGATTCACTAGCATACTAGTACACGTCCACCTACCTAGATACCTTGGTTTTCCCCCTGTGCTCAGACAAGTTAATCAAGACAATAAATATATTGTTTCACCTGAAAATATCATTTTCACATCACAAATTAAAAAAAATCCAACATGAATACAATACAAGTCTAAAAATACACTTTTTCATTCAAATGAATTTTGAAATCATACTCACACCTAAAATATCCCACAACAAATTTTCACATCTTTCAAAATTCAACAAATCCGTTAAAAATTTTATAAAAAATTTACCATGATGCTAAAAATCACATAACGGCCCACTAACAAGTTACGTAATACCCGTTTCATTGACAATGCCCATTTTTCACATCACACTCACACAAAAGAGCCCAAAAACATTTTTCACACCCACATCACAATTTTATAAATCACCTCGACAAATTACAAAACATTACCAAAGTGTTTTACAACATAAATGGCCACATTATGTTTCAAAAACTCATTTTAGGAACATAATATCTCCCAAATAGTACATAATAAACCGTTTCACACTTTGCGTAACTCATTAAATAATTTACAATTTTCATAAAACCAACCTAAGAGGTACAACCATGGGTTGCATAAAAACCCATTTCAAAACCCTCATTCAAGATCAAAACCATACCAATAACAATGAAAAACATAATTGGAAGCCCTAACAAAATTTATTAAAGCATCCCCATGTTTTATACAAATACCTCATAAAATACCACAAAAGTTACACATGAAAAAACACATGTTTTCAAAAATCACATTCAAAAAGTAAAACATGGTTTCACACATTAAAACCATTAAATATCCACATTATAAGAAACACATGGAATTAAGGCATTAATGGGCCAGAATTTTCAACCCCTTTAAACACTAGTAAATCACTTTTATATGTTATGAAATACACACAAACATTTCCCCAAGATCCACGCATGAAAAGCACCCAATTCCAAGAAAAAATGCAACTACAAAATTAAACACATAACCAAATCCATCAAAAATAGTTTTCTCACCACAAAAAATATATTTGAAATATAATAAATTAATAAACCAAGAAATATAATTCATCATAAAATGGTTATAGAAGGAATATCATACCTTTTGAGTTAAAAACATTGAATCTTGGTGCGAAACATCAACCACACCTACGACACACCACAAAGAAGTCAATACAAACCCTAAACCATAATATTTCACCAAAATAACCCAAATAAACCCCTTGGTATAAACCATAACTTCTAGACACTCTATAAATTCATGAAAGAGAGAGGACACCCTAATGAGAATGAAGCAATTGAAAAGAGAAACCCTTACAGAAAACAATCTTGACGAAAACGACCCAAAATCCACCAATATCGGAATTTTAAAATAGCTAAACATTTAAGGTAGGTTCTCACAATGATTAGGAGATTATGTAGGAACTTTAATGGGGAATAAGAGTAAAAATTGAAGGAGTTATTAAAGGATCAATTTACCTCTTCAAATCTGGGTAATTTTTGAAATCTAGATATGTGTCGCCGAATTTTGCGATTCTATGGAGCTCCAAATTGGAGGAGGATAGAGTGGGGGCGCGACTTAGGTAAGGGGTATCATGTGAGAGTTGAAATAAATGAAATAAAATAAAAATTGAATGAGTTATTAAATAATTAACAATTTTTTTAATGCAAGAAATGGGATTTTGGGCAGGCCCAATCCCTTAAATAAGAACCCATATCCACAATGTTTATGGATTCTTAAATGGTCCAAATTACTTTGGTGGTGTTAATAGGTGAGGGGAAGAAATATATGAATTAGAATGGATGAAAAATGTTGAAAAATGAATGAGTTATAGAGGAATCAAAATTTATTTCTAAATTTGGAATTGGGCTCACGGTTTTGCCCAATTCATGAAAACTCACCCATTCATCCATAAAAGCTTGAGAAATTCCCAAAAAAAAGAATGAATGTAAATTAAATGAAATTTAACTTTAAAATAAGTCATGTGTGTGACATATGTCTTAGTGGGAAGTACTTATTTATGAAATTTCAAGAGAATGGTGGGAATTACTTTAGTGTGACTTTGCAGGCCCACGGTACGCGATGAGGAGGAGTACCTATGTTGGCCAAGATTAGTGAAAATAACTTCTATATGAAATTTCAGGCCCATGTTATGTGATGAGGATGTTTACCTAAGTAGTACAACATTAGTGGGATGAACCTCTATTGGATCTGTAAGGAATATTGTGCTCAATAGAGGAGTATCCTCCAACATTTGAGGTGTTTTATGATGTGACTAAGGATACTTATATCACCACAATATATGTATAACTTATGTGATATATATATATATATATATATATTTATTCATGCATTAATTTTAATATTGTGGTGTGGTCCTTCGATTTGTTTGGGTTCTCTACTGACTACTTTGTTACTCACCCCTACACAGGCTTCACCCGCACGTGTTGTCTCTGGTGCAGAAAATCTGTGTTTCGACAGAGACATTACTGGACCGGGACCCAAATGTGCTCATGGAATCGGGACGGGAGAATGCTATGTCAATGGACTTGGGGGCCTAGGAATTGGGTGGGACCAGTAGTATGGGGTGTTAAAAATGTTAAACATTGGCTTCTAATAGCTACACTACTCTCATGATCAGGTGGGGTTTTCCGCGGTGGCCATCAGATTTTTCTTTGTGTAGTATTTTGTTTTTAGGTCTTTTGTTAGGTTCATATTTTGGCCCACTTAAATTAGTTATTCATGTACCCAACTTTTTTGTGATACTTGTTTCATTTTAGTGTGTGGGACTTGGTATGGTGTGTGTGCGCGCGTATATGTACTTTGGAAAATTCCTTCCACTTGCATGTTGATGCCTTCAACACTAGTCTCTAGCCCTTGCCCTTCGGGAGGCAGGATTGGGGTAGTCACAACATGAGACCATAGGTAAAGGTTGTCAAAAAGTTCTATAAAAGGGTGGTTGGTCCTTCCACAATGACCACAAGTCTGTTGTTTGGTTTTTGGGAAATACTGTTAAGTGTTGCGAGTTTGATTTTCAGATTCAGGGAGTCCAGTGTTGGTGCTGCGGTCGACGTATCCATAGACTCGAACCATGAATTCTTATTTTTGGCACTATAATGAAAATAATTGTATCATAATTGTCTCCTTTTGTTCATTTTAATAAAATTCATCTTACCACGTATAACCTTCAAACTATGGTATATCTTGATCTATTTTTGGATGCATCCACACAAACAGCTATCTAGGCATCAATACGAGGTTGTGAGGACATCACGCCTAGCGACGAGGCATCTGTTTAGGGACCAGTTCTAGAGATGGCCCCACTGAGTGGTGTAATAGTGATTCCACCACCCGATGTTCAGAATTTACTGCTAGTAAATCTGGAAGAGGACGTACGAGACTCAGTGCACCCAATGAATTTCAGAGACAAAGATGTCCCATGCTTAGGGTAGAGACAGATTCTAATGCCTATGAGGAATGAATTAATGTAGTGATGCGTGACTTCCTCTTAGGGAGGAGACCATATGAAGAGATAGAGATCTTGGTTGAGTTCCTTCTATAGTGATTGATAGTGAGATCGTGGAGAGTGAAAACTTAGATGCATGATGAGGTGACCGTCACCTGGGTAGACGTCGAGCGGATTTTCCAGGAGGGGTTTTTTTCCCATAACCTTGGGCTCTATGCACATTAAGGAGTTACTTAACCTACAGTAGGGAAACATAATGATGGCTGGGTACTCAATTTGGTTCAAGGATCATTCTCTCTACTTGATAGATATGGTATGAGACCCTTTATTTGGGTCATGATCCTTTGATTAGGGACTCGGCGGGAGATCAAGGCATCGATGTTGTCCCTCAGAATCTCTAACTAGCTTGGGGTGCTGGAGTGAGCCCTTCTAGTTGAGAGAATCTTGGTGGAGCAGACACCAATATCTAGATATTCCTATAGAACCTAAGAGGAAGAGTCTTCATTAGGAAGTAGACAGTAGAAATGAGGTCCCATGAAATCTAGGTCTTCCATATGACCACCATAGGGCTCATGGTCGTCAGTATGGGGCTCCCAAAACAGAGGGAGTTAGCTAAGACCCAGTATTTAATTATTGTGCATAAGGTAGAGAGACCTGAAACATTACTACGTGACCCGCCATACAGATGACTAGCAGATGGTCGAGGGGCCACTAAGACAGATGCAGTGGTTCAAGAGAAGAGATCCGCAGGGTGGCAAACATGGAAGGGCATCAGGTTGAGAATATGGACGCGAGTGAATGTTTGAGGTGTTACAACGACCTCCCACAAGTGATCCACCCCGACCATAGGGAGAAGGTGGGAATGAGAAAGCACAACATCAAGCAGCTGAGGCTTATTACCACGATGCTCTAGAGATAATATGTGGTATGATCTGTGTCTTCTCCACACAAACTTCAGTTCGAATTGACACGGGATCTAGTCACACATTTTCCACATTTCTCGTTCGGATCTCAGAGATTCTAGTGGAGATGTTGGCTCGATCCTTACATCTAGAGATTCCTATGGTAGGGGATTTTATGATTACACATAAGTGACAGAAGTGTGAGCTTACATTAAGAGGCATGATCTTCAGCTAAGATCTCATATTAGTAGCGTCGAATCCTTACAATGACATATTGGGAATGGACTAGTTATCCACAGTTAATGCTTAGAATGATTGTTTTATGCATACATTTCAGATTTTCTATGGAGATGGGAACATGTTTTCTTTCACCAGAGATATGTAAACCCTTACAGAACATGGAAAAATTTCTCAAGGGAGGGTTTAATCGATTATTCACCAGTTGGCTAGCCTCACCCTTGGTGTATTAGATGAGAGGAGTCCATGTTTTTCTATAGTGGTGGAGGAGTACAAGGATGTTTTTCCTGAGCATGTCCTGAGACTACCTCCTCATAGGGAGATAGACTTTTGCATCGACCTATACCCCGAGAGGACACATATACCCACACCATAATATCAGATGGAATCCATAGAGCTTCGTGAGCTGAGGGTACAACAGGAGGACATATTGGAGAATGGGTTAGTAAGGCCCAACGTTTCACAATGGGGAGCCCCAATGCTTTTTTCTAAAAAGTTAGATTGGATTTTGAGGTTGATCGTGGACTTCCAGCTCCTGAACCAAGTGACCATGAAAAACTAGTGTCCCCTACTAAGAATCGATGATCTATATAAGGCCTCAGCCATAAAAATTACATAATCTTGAGTTAAGTCAAGAATTTACATTGAAGATATTTTCAGGTTTTTAGTTTAAGAGAATTTGGTTAGAACTATTACATTACATCTCAAAAGATTATAATGTAGACACATTTACTCTATACAATTGTTTTCAAAATTATAAAACTCCTTAGATAAAACAATAATTACTTTCTTGATATAAATATTCATGAATTTTTATATTCCCTTATCCTTCCTTATATCCTGGGAAAAATAATTCAAAAACCTATGATAAGTATAGAAAGCACAGTAAGGGTTATAAAACAAGGAAAGAAAACATTTGTCCATCAATACATACAAATCAATGAAATCATTCTTTTCAATCATAAAACAGAATTTTTTTAACATACCTCACAAAATAAAAAGATTTATGAAAAAATATAGAAATTATCAATCATAAATGTATCTTGTAGAATCCATATCATTCTTACATTTTACCTTTCACAAAAACATAGGGAGTTACATGTGGAATAACCTTCACAGTATATTCCCTAAATCTCTTAGGAGAAACATTAACATTTACCTCCACAACGTTACCCAATGAATTGGAAAGCAATCTCGGGATCACCTACCCTTATTATATCATAGAACCACCAATATTCGTAAACATTTCCAAGAAACATAACATAATCATAACACATAAAACAATCATAAAGTAAAGATAACATTTCCACATTGCAATTACAAGATATCAGTTCATGATTTTGACATAATCAATTCATTTTAAATAACACATTTAAAACAATTAAAAAGAGTATTTTTGAATAAAAGTGTCCCATACCACATTTAAACTTTTAAATGATTTAAAATTTTAAAAAATTAATCTTCATATAAATAAATCCTCAATATTTTTGAAAAATTGACATTAATGAGAAATATTTAGAAAAATAAATCTTTAAAACATTTAAAATAACGTTTTACTTAAATGGTCCCTTACCACTAGAAAAATACATGAATAAAAATAATTAAAAATAAAATTAAACAAAACTTATAATATCATTAGAATAAGGATATTCATGATATAATATGTCAGATGGATGTATATACACCGTATAAAATTGAATAATATCGACTAAGTGTCAATGGAATGTAAATTGAGACGTAATCCATTACAAAGATCGTATCATTAGATTAAATATAAATAAATGACATAAATATCTGTGAAAAATACAAATAAACCCAATATAAGTGGATATTATGATTAAAACAATCAGACTTCCTTCACACATATTTTTGGAAAAACTAATCTAATGTCATGGATACTTTACTCAATGAATAGAGATTGATTTACGATTTCCCTTACGATGTTCGTATAAATGACATAAGAAATTGTAAATGGGGTGATTATGTGTAGAAATGATATAACCACAAAAAAAGAAGTTGAAATTGAAAAATAAATAAACAAATAGTTATTCAATAATTAATTTTTCCATAATATAATCAATTTATTATGCGTAAAACCCAATGACTATAAATTGAGATTAGAAATTCCCTTAAGAATTGTCGGCATCATAACACTGTCACTTAAAAATTCAGAAAATGAGTTGATGAGAGTGAAAAGGGTGTCTCATCACATAGTTATAAAATATAAAACAATAAGGATATATATTAACATATCCCAAAACAATAACATGGAAATTAAGAAACATAACATAAAATAATTCTTTAAAAGAGAAGGGTGAAAAGTTCCCTTACCTTGTGTATGACTTTTTCTTTTCGTTATTTATCACCCTAAATAATAAACATCAGTTTATTATAATTCATTCAGAACGTTTTTCAGGTTTATTATTTCTTTTGTATCACGAATTAAATTGATACAATAAAAATATAAATATTCATGTTCATATCAGTCTTTTTGACAATGTTCGGTACTTGAGTCAAAAAATAAACTTGTTATAATTACAAATTGTCTATGTTGTCAAGAGTCCATTATCTCCAGAATTGTATTCATGATTTTAATATCATATATATATATATATATTATTTATTTATATCCAATATATATGTATTTTAGAATCGTACATTACATTTGGATAATAGAAAATTTAATGCACCATTCAATGAGACGGTAAGCCATACGTATGCATGAACGCTACTTTGAATTATTTTTCATTTTTAAATGATTTAATGATACATTGGTATATAATAATTCCATTATAATATTTTTGTTATATACATCACATAATTTCACTAATTCTATCCTTTATATTATCCATGTATAGAATGAACAAGTCATATCACTTTGAGGGGGTGGTAGTTCGCACTACCTGAAATGAAATTATGTAATTTATACAACATGAAAATCATAAAGGTATGTTCAAAATGATAATGACATAAAAATAGAGTTAAAATAAATATCATAAATATCATATGTAATTTTAGTGTCATCATAATCGCCACCATGAGAGGCGGTGGGAGATAATTGAATAATCATTGTTTCGTGAGGGAGTTGTGAGACGTCCACAGAAACAGTATAATCGTATCCATTAGATATAGGTTTGTGGATGTTTAGTTAGAATACTTCTTATAAAAACACTATAGTATATTGAAGATACTATTTTTGTTATAAAATAATTGAGTAAAGAGAGTTTAGGGGGGTTGGATGAGGAAAGTAAATGGAAGAAGCTTGACTGAAGACATTACTTTAAACCAGGTACCACCATTTGATTTAAGTTAAAAGGACATTTTGAGTTGCCTTTTTCCTATGTTAAGGATTCTAGGTGGAATAAAGGGGTGGTTTATGCTTATTTGGTATGAGTTTTGACGTGCCAAGGGTGCTTGAGATGTGTGAGTAAGGGTTAGAGGTTGTGGCCTTTTATAAGAGGGAGGAGGGGCACTTAAGGAATATCTTGAAATATTAATTTATTATAAATTATTTTTATATTATAAATGATTAAAAATTCAGTTATTTATAATATAAGATGAATATAAGTAGAACTAAAATCATCCAATAATAATTAGATATGTTTTGGTTATTTTTTAACCCTCATCATTTTTCTTTAACCCCTATCCACTCTTACCGTTTTATCAAGAATTTAACGCTTTGAGAATCAAAATAGTTACCAAAACATGATAAATATTAAATTAAAGATTAAATAATAAAATATCATTATTATGATAACCTTTTCTCAGAATATTAGATTTTTTTGGAATTTTATAATATTTAATAAAATATATTATATTTTAAAATATGAATTATGTTAATTTTGACACATCATATAATGATATTTTAAAAAATTCATAATTAATTTATTACATATAAAAACATAATTAATACAAATATGACATGTTAATAAATTCCAAAACATTTTTTTATGACATCAAAATAAAAAAATTACATTTATTTTCACATTTATAATATCATTTATTTAAATCCTTTTTTAATGAAGTAATAATTGCATTACCATTGTGTCATAATTAAATTTATTTATTTAATGTCTAAAAATTATAAATAAAATACCATGATGTAGGAAATATTTTTCCTCTTTAAAATTAATATTTATAGTCGAATAGAACACTTATATAACCACATATAAAAACTATTTTACTAAAAGATATATGTTTAGTTTATATTTTCTTTAACATTAAATTATAAGTAATTAAGTGTAATTTTCACACAAAAGTTGACCCATGGGGTCCAAAAAGGGACCTAAGGATTCCTATGGTCAAAAATATCTTATTCAATAGGGTTAAGAGAACTGTTATGGTAATTTAAGGTTATTATAACATTAATTTTTACCTTTATTTACCAGATTTACCCGTTAAGAATGGTAAATAAAATATTTACTAATGTTGCTATGCATAATGTCTAAAAAAACTTATCTATTTAAATAATTTGGAACTCCAAATTCCAAAGAATGAATTTATTTTTCTAAATTCATAATATAGATGTTTCAAAAAATTATTTAAAATCAATTCATATTGTCCGAACCAAAGAGCGTGTTTTTATGAAGTAAAAACTACCAAAAGATTAACATTATTATCCAATTTCATATTGAAATTACATCCAATGACCAAAATTGGATTAAAAAATAAAACTATAATCCAAATAACCTTTAAAAAAAATTAAGAGAATAATTTAACTATAAAAATAAATTATATTAAAAGGTATTTTTGAATTAAAATTTAGTATTTTTCAGAATTCATTAAAAAAATGAAATTTATCAGAAAAATTCCAAAATTCATCCAATGTAAGTTCTTATGTCCCGCTAAAGTATAAGAATATTATTTTGTCAAATAATATATATAAAAGTGACAAAAATAATATTTAAAAAGGGTTCTCCATCAAAAGCTGGCTAAATGACCTTTTAAAAATATTAGAGTTTTTTATTCTTAAAATCAGATTCCTTCTTATTTTAAGTTAAAAAACATTATTAGATAAGTGTAAAGACATTTAATAAAAAAATTTTAGTTAGTATTGTTCATTCCCTTCAATACAACGTCTAGGTGTTAACTATTATTTTAAATAATAATATTTCTTTTTTATTTTTATGGTATAACTCAATGTTGTGTGCAGTGTAAGATTTCAAAGAAACCTGTTTTTGCGTGTTGATTATGCTATCTGAAAAAGTGTAATATTTAATGTGAAATTAATATCTTATTTATAAATTTTAATATATATGAAAATTTATTATTCTATAAATACTTGGGCCGTTACACCCCTCCCCCCTTTTCGAAATTGTGTCCTCAAAATTTTAAAATTGGGCTTGGTAACACCATTTAAATTCCCATATCAGAGAAATAGTAAATAAAACTACACATTAAAAGAATTAAATTGAAGTAAAATGGTCTCCTGAGATAAAACATTACTTGGATTTCATGAAAACATGGATATGTAGGAGAATCAATGTGTCATGTTATGACAGAGAATGATAGAAAACATGATCAAGAGAAAGTTAACCGCCAGATAACCACAAACTAGTGATTGGTTAAATGGTCTTTGATTCCCCAGTAGGAAAAGTAAACAGACAATGTTTTTTTTTTGTTTTAGGTTACCTTTCATAATATTGGAGAATTTATTTATGATAATGACTACGAACATAAGGAAATATTCTTACTTTTCAATGGTGTTTCGTCCTTTAATAAGTTTCTACCAAAAACTCACTTTTTTTTACAAAAGATGGGTATTCAAGATGACTTGGTAACACCTAAAGTGATAGAATTCAGATTATTGAGAATAAAATGATCCACAAAAGATAAACCATATATTTCCCATGTATTTAGATATTAACCAAAACCAAAAACGTTAGTACAAGATTAGATAATCCCAAAAAAGGAGAATCTTTTATAAAAAAGAATTACATATCTTAATCTACAAAATTGAACAAACAATACTCAAAGCTCAAAAAAGAACATTCAATACAATATTGTCCTAAAAATTATTCAAAATAATCCAAACTATGATTGAAACCCAAAATTCAAAAGTATTTGATCATATAGTCTTCCACAAAAATCATAACATTTATCTCCAAATAACATCGACTACTCTTAATGTTTCATAACGAAAAGTAATTAACCTAATTAAATATTATCTATGATAGGTTAATAATTTCTATAAATAACCTAAATTTATATATTTCAACAATAAAAACATATATTCTTCGATACATGGTTAGAGTGATGGGAGACCATCTCTCTCTAAAAATTGCGAGCTAACTAGGGTTTCCCCCTGCGCTCTCTCGATCATCACACGCATGGATGATTTTCTTATGCCTGGGAGATTTCAATCTCATCACTATGATAATTCTCAGATGAGTTAAGGATCACATTTTATTCTTCTAGTTGCGAATAAATACAACGACGATGAACCTGGGGATATTGCTCACATCCGCTCTTTCTCTGGTCGATCCCAATGGATCTCGTTCTTGGACGCGCCGAAGTCTTCTGATCATAATGCAAATTAGAAGAATATTACGATGGTCAGAAAGTTTGATGATGGTGGATTCTTGGTCTAAGCAGATCCAGACGTGATATAGCAACGCACACAAATGTGCAGGTTCTCCATTATGGCCTGTATCTCCTATCTCAATGGTAATCATCCCTGGTCACTCTCTGATTTTCATACCCGTATTTCCCCCCATTGGAACACTGTAAACTGGAAATTAATCCCAATATGCAGAGGTTAATTTCATATATTTTTGAAATCTCAAGAAGAGTTTGATAGAATTTGGAAATTAGGGAACCTTAATCTTAAGCCTGGTTTGCTTCGTCTCTCTAATTGGGACTCCAATTTCAACCCACACACTTATCGCAACACAATGGCCCAGGTTTGGATCAAACTCCGTGTCCTTAATTGGTTTTTTTGGCACCCAAAAATACTGAATGACATAGCTTCATGCATAGGTTCCCCCCTCAAAATTGAACAATGAACTTTGAATGCAGATTTAGGACTCTTTTCTAGAGTCATGGTATAAATTAATCTGGATTCGAAGCTACCTAATACTATTAATTTCACTGACAAATTTTACAAAAATATAATAAAAATTGAGTTTGAGAGGAAACCTCCTTCTTGTGACCATTTCAAGATCATTGGTCATACCATCTACAACTATAGAGTGATTAGAAAACAACCAATCCAACCTCTTGAAAATGATTGGAATGAAATAAGGAGGCTTAGGAAGGATAAAGCCCCCTTGATAATTGTACCTGAAACAACTTAAACCGCAACCTGAGTGAAACAACCTATAACTTCATCTCACTTAGGGGAGACCTCGGGTACTTAATGGGCTGATCTTGTTAAAGAAGAAGAAAAAGGAAAAGACCACTTTGGAGAATTGGAAACTATTGTTTTAGACACCCTTAAATAGGATACTGAGACTTATAAACCCAGCTAATGTATTGCTGAACAGAACACCCCAATTGATCCCCCACTTCCCACATTTCTACTTGCATCCCGTTAAGTCTTTGAAAGAAAAACAACACCACTACGACTGTGTATCCTACTACTCAGGACAACTCTGATTTTATTTTTCATGATTTTAAGTCTTTGGAAAAAGACTCCACTAACATGTAGGAAAATAAAAATGCTCTGTCATAGATGCAGTTATTCTCTTTGGATATGTGCATGTAAAAGCATCACAATGAATCTCTTGCTAATCCTAATGGACACACACAGCTTGCTAACATACTTTAGGTCTAGGATAACATGAACATGATACCGGCTACAGAGGCATCAGAAATAGAGAATAGGAATTTATACAACACTGGGAAGAGCATTACTTTTCACTGTTCGTGTATTGAATAGAGGTATGTTGACCTTGCTGCTAATCAAATGGATCTGGGCGCTTTACCAGGTACATGCATCACTTCTGTTCGGCATGCTACTTTGCATATTAAATGTCCAGATGCTGATAACAACAAGGAAATTTGTTCTGTTTTTCTGCCACCTACTAGTAATAACATCCAAGATATTGGCACTCAACCTATTTCGATAGGTGATACCACTAACTTCTTTGAACCTACCAACGGAAAGAAAGTGCCTAACTCAAGCCCTAATATGTCAAAAAAATTTAGAAGATCAAATAGGCATAAAGGCTCGGATATTAAGAAAAAAGGGTGTTCTAACTCCAAACGCAGATATAAATGAAGATTCTTTATTGGAACTGTCAATGTATTGCATACTTTGACACCTTTAATATTTTAAAAAGAATGGTAAACATTCAGAAGCCTTTAATTTTTTCCATTGCAGAACCTAAAAAAATATTTTCCACTGATTTAGGTCACTTTTGTCGTTTTGGATACAGCTTCATCACCACATGTCAAAACAATAAATTTTTTGATACTCTTTGGACTTTTTCTCATCCCTCTCAATCTAATGTAAATGTTTTCCATATTTCTGATCAGTGTTTCACGTGGGAATTTATGATCGAAATTCCCATCTATTTTGTTCCTTTATCTATGCCAAGAATAAATATCAAGATTGGAGGTCTCTCTGGAAGGACCTCTGCTCTTTGAACTCAAAAATTCATTCTCCTTGGATTGTTGTGGGTGATTTTAGTGCTATTCTTTCTGCTAGTGAAAAAATTGTCCCTCTCCACTCAAGTATATATATGAGGGATTTTAAGGTTGCTATTGAAACCTCCAATCTTAATGAAATTACTCTTAGAGGCGCCAAATACACATGGTACAAGAATCATTACAACAGAGTGATTGTGAGCAAACTGGATAGATCCTTTACTAATGATCATGATTTAGATATTTGGGATTCCATTTCCAGTAAAACTCTACCAAAAATTCATTGTGATCATCATACTTTTTTGGTCACCATTTCCTTCAATTCTTGAAAACCCTCTCTCCCCTTTAGATTCAACAATTCTTGGATCTTAGATCCTGACTGTTGTAATCTAATCAATCATTTTTGGACTTCTCTAACCCATTCCAATGATGACTTTTCCTGTCCTCTTAAATTAAAATATCTCAAACACAATCTCAAAATTTGGTTCATCATTAAATCAAAACAAATTGATAACTCCATACTTTATCTTGAGAATTAACTTCATCAAATTCAAATGAATATCACCCACTCAGACTTTGCTTCTGATCACAGTCAAGAAACTGACATTAATGTGAACCTGAATACAATTCTCACCTTCAAAGACAAAATCCACAAACAAGATTTTAAAATCAAATGGATAACTGATGGAGATTGTAATACCAAGTTTTATAACTCTTTACAAAGAGTTTGGAAAGCTAGTAGACCCCTTTCTTCCCTCAAAGATGGAGATAACCTTTTGGATGAAGAAGAAGATATTGTTAATCATGTTGTCTCCTACTTTGAATCTTTATTCAGTGGTCCTAGTATGAACAATGACCCCATTAATGACATCATATTGATAATTGTAAATGATGTTGATAACAGTTTTCTCATTGGTGTTCCCCTTGATCATGAAATTAGAGACACTGTCTTCGGTTTGAACCCTGATAGTGCCCCAGGTCCTAATGGATTCAATAATGGTTTCTATCAAAAGTATTTGGATATCAACCAAGCCGATGTCTGCAAGCTTATAAAAGTTGTCTTTGCTAACGGCTTTCTACCTCATGGTTTAAACGCCAAATTCCATGCTTTGATTTCCAAAGTTGATAATTCTTTTAAAATTCATCTCTTTTGTCCTATAGATCTTATCAACACCCTCTATAAAAATTATCACCAAGATGATTGCTAATAGACTCAACACTATTACCGATAAAATTATCTTCTGTAAACAATTTGGCTTCATCAAGGGGAGATCCATCCAAGAATATATTTTTCTTGCTCTTGAATGCACTAACATGTTAAATAATAAAAATATAGGCAGCATCATTTCCATTCAACTGGACATTCAGAAATCTTTTGACACAATGGACAAAAACTTCATTTTCAAAGTTCTTCATTGTTTTGGATTCAATGATAACTTCATCTCCAGAATTAAAACCCTATTCCATTGTGATCATGTTTCCATCTTGATCAATGGATCTCTTAGAGGGTTATTCAATTTCTCTAATGGAGTCAGACAAAGAGATCCCCTATCTGCAATTCTTTTTTCCATTGTAGAAGACTATTTAAGTCTTATGCTCACCAACCTGGTTGACCAAAACAAGCTCAAACTGATTCATGCTTACAGAAATGTGAATGCCCCCACTCACCTCCTTTTTGCAGATGACATCATTCTGTTTCTAAAGGGTGATATAAGAAACATGAGAAATTTTAAAGCTGCTCTCACTCACTATGATGAGGCCTCGGGTCAAGTCATTGGATTGTATAAATCCTTCATTAACTTTGGGAAAACTTTCCAACTGCTATAAAAATGGCATTATTACTGAGCTTAACATCAAAGAAGGCACCATTCCCTTCAAATACCTCGGGGTTCCCATTTTCTGGGGTAGGACCAAAGCCTGCTACTTTTCAAACATTATTTAGCAAATTCTTAATCATCTTTCCTCTTGGAATGGAAAATCTCTCTCCATGGAGGGGAGAGTCTGCCTTGTCAAGTCTGTTATTGTCTCCAAACTAGTATACATGATGATGGTCTATAAATGGCCAACTAGTCTCATAAAAAAATGTTCACATTAAAAATTTTGTCTGGACTGGAAGCACCATGGACAGGAAACTTGTGACTATACCTTGGGCTAAATGCTGTAAACCTTTAGACATGGGTGGTCTTGGCATTAAAAACATTAAGTTCTTTAATAAAGCTCTTCAAGATAGATTAACTCGGAACCAGATTCAAAATGATACCCCCTAAATTTCTTTCATCAAAAATAGGTTCATTGATAGATTTAAAATAGGTAACAAGAGTTTCATGACTTCTTCTATTTGGCCCTCTGTTAGAGACACATACGGTAATATTATTCACCATGCTAGATGTATGGTTTCTAGAAACTCTTCCATGAGATTCTGGTTGGACAACTGGACTAGCACTCCTCTTATTTATTTGACTCCCCCAGACCATATCCCTGATGAAATCAACTCCACTATTAGTAATGTGCTTAACTCTCACCTTGATAACCTTCCCGACAATATTATTCAAATTATTGATTCTTACCATTTTTCTACCTCGTGTGATTTCTTGATTTGGGAACCTGCTCATAATGGGATTCTAAACTCCAAAATGTTATATAATAACTCTTTACATAACCCAGAAAATGACTTGAAATGGATTAAATATTTTGACAAACCTTGGATTAAACCCTCCAGACTCACTCTTATTTGGCGTCTCACCTACAATAGGGTTCCCACTGACTCTTGTCATAAATTTTTTGGAATTCAACTTTTTTCAAAATGTCATTTTTTCAATCGAAATAGATAAGATACTAATCACTTATTTCTATCTTGCGATACTACCACTTCTCTTTGGAACTATATTTTTGACACTTTTGATTGCATATGGCCGGTTCATAACTCTATTGATGAGAAGCTTAATCATTGTGTTTCTATGGATAACTCACAACAAATCAGAAACTTATTCCATACTGGGGCTGCAGAGCTGTTTCATGTGATTTGGTATGATAGAAATAAAATTCTTCACAATAACTGCTCACACAACATAAATACAGGTAAAATGAGAATTCTCATCGCTATTCGGGAAGCTGCGTCGATTCAGAATGGAAACTGCAACAACTGTGTGGCAGACTTTATGATCCTTAAACGTCTTCGAGTTGATGGAATATTCATGAAACCAAAATGCACTTTTGAGGTTTTCTGGAGACCTCCTCTTCCAGTTTGGATTAAAAACATTGTGGATAGAGCCTCTAAAGGAAATCCAAGACCCGCTGTGTGTGGCGCCATCTTCAAGAATCATCTTGGTCACATCATTGGGTGATTTAAGAGGTTGTATAACTAAAACCTCTCTGGAAGCTGAGATTCTGAGTGTGATTCATGCCATTGCTTTCACTTTTCACCATGGGTGGAACAACTTGTGGATTGAAAGTGATTCTACTACTTTTGTGCAAGCCATTTGGAAGGGGTATTTTCCTTTTGCTTGGCCACTTACTACGTGCTGGATGAATTGTCTTCAATATCTCCATGACATCAACTACATTGCAACTCATACTTACCGAGAAGAAAATATGGTTGCAGATGCTCTTGCCAACAAAGGAATTGATCTGGTCATAACCTGGCGAGAGGAGCTCCCGGAAAACCTAATTCCTTTTCATGTTAATGATTGTAATTTGATACCATCTTTTTGACTCATGTAACCTTTCCTATATTTTTTAAAATAAAATTGATCTGGTCTTCTGACCAAAGCTCCACCTTCTAAAAAAACATATATTCTTCCAAAATAATGTTCACCGTTACTCCTCAATTTAAATCTGAATGTATTCTATTTTCATTAGGCATATAGTGTTCCAAAAAGAGAAAATTTTGTCCAAAATAACCTTTATCACTTAATCACCAAATAATTTTCTTATACTAAGGTTATCCATTTAATAAAACAGAAGATCCCAAATAACCATATTCTTTATCAATAAGATCTTTTAACTTAAAAAAATAAGTCATACTGACCAGAGACTTTACATAGGCTAGTGGTGGGCGATGTACCATTATCGCCCATCAGTTTTGGGTTAGATTCCTATGGCCTTTCCAGACATGATGGGTTGTCACTCATTGTATAGGTTTTCCTTTTTCTAAAACCATACAATTCATACAAATTATCAAAAATAATATAATTTTCTAAAAAATTACCAAACCCTACTTTATCCTCAATGGTTATCTAATTCCTTTAAATTTGAATCCCAAAATGTAATAATGACTAATCTACTCAAAAAAAAGATCATATGAACCACAATGGTTATCCATTATGTCCACGCAAGAAAAATTTATTCTTCCTTGAACAAAAGTTTCACATATCAAACATTAGGGTTACACATATTAGAAAAAGTCTTCCCAAAGTAATCCCATCATCCAAATAACATTATCACCTTTAATCATTTCATCATCATAAAATCTACTATAACTCTTCAATCCCTTCTATGTTGAATTATTACACATTCAAATCTCTTCTTAATCCAATAAAAATTCATTTCCACCTAATTTCTTAATACATCATACTTGCAGATCGAATATCCACGTAATTTTTTAATATCAATACAAATATGTTTCTTTAATTATTGAAAAGAAAATAAATCATACCTTTAATCTAGATGTCATTATCTTCAGGATGTTCCCTTTATATTTCTGCAAGTTTTCATACATTAAAAAAGTAAATTTTCTCTCCACTACTGTAATTTGACTTTTTGATATAATTGGAAAAATTGAGATCTTGAAATCATATGGAAAAGATACCATGACCCAAAAAAAAAGTTTTATAAATGAATAGGTGTTGGATAGCTCAAACAATTTCTTTCAAGTGATTTGAATACTAAAAAACCTGTCAAACTAATTCAAATATAATTTTTCTATAATAGAAATGATCAAATAGTTGGGGGGGGGGATAAGAAGGTTGTGCAAGATCTCTTTCTTTCCATGTTGACAAATGATCCATAATATGAAGAAAATAATCAACACATAAACATGAAACGAACAATTATAACAAAAAGAAGAATCCTTTATAGGTTAAAGAAAACATAAAACCTATTATATTGCTCTAATATATTGAACTCATTATATCTACATTGCTCAGGTTTCTTGCCGAACAACCTATTTTCCATAACCCTAAAAAATAATCCATATGATAATAACCCTCTTGGATATATTTTATCCTTTACCTTCACCTAGATAACATCCTAACCTCTAAAGTCATCTAAATTGACCTTTTATACCAATTATAAATTCCTATCATTAATCATTACATAATATCAAGTTATGTTAAGAATTCACATTGGGGATATTTTTAGGTTTATAATTTTAGGGAATTAGGTCCTAACTATTATATTAAATCTCAAAAGATTACAAATTAGACACTTCTACTCTATCAATTTTTTTCACAATAGTAAACTTCTTATATAAAATAAGATTTCTTTTCATGTTATAAATATTCTTGAATTCTTCCATTTCCTTAACCTTCCTTATACCCTGTGAAAAACATTTTAAAAACATGGCATGGGCATAAAAATCTCAGTATAGGTTATAAAACTAGGAAATAAAACATCAGTCGATCAATACATACAAATAAATGAAACCATACATTTAAATCAAAAAACATATTCTCATTAACACACATTACAAAATCATAATATTTATGAATAATAAATAGAAATCATATATCATGATTTTAACTTGTGGCATCCATATAATACTTACATTATAGATTTTGCAGCTACATAGGGAGTTACGATTGGAATACCCATCATAGTATCTTCCCTAAATATCTCAGAAGAGACAATAACATTTACCTTCATCACGTTACCCAAGTAATTGGAGAATATTCCATAAATCTCTTATAAGAGAAATTAATGTCTACCTTCGTCACATTACCCAATCCAATGGAGAGCTATCTCGGGCTCACCCTCCCAAGGTTTATCCCGAAACCAGTCGTAGTCATAAACAATTCCCAAGAACTATAATGTAATCATAACACATAAAAAAGCATAAAGGAAAGATAAAATTTCCACATTGCAATAACAAGATATCAATTCAAGATATTGACATAATCATTTCACTTAAAAAACACATTTAAAACATTTAAAAATAAGATTTTAAAATCACAGTGTCTCATACCACATTGAAACTTTTAAAGGAATTAACATTTTAAAACATTAATGTCCATATAATTAAATCATTAAAACCAATTTTAAAACATGGACATTAATGAAAAATATTTAAAAAATTAAATCTTTATAACATTTAAAACAATTCATTAGTTAAAGATTATATTACACATTGAGATAATACATGAATAAAAATAGTTAAAGAATAACATCAAACAAAATTTAAAATATTATTGCAATAAATATATTATTGATATAATATGTAAAAGGGCAGTTTAGACAACATATAAAAGTGAATAACAACAAATAACTCTCAATGAAATGTAAATTGAGATGAACTCCAATACAAAGATCATATCATTGGATTAAGGATAATTTAATGACACAAATATGTGTGAAAAATATAAATACATCCAATACAATTGGATATTAGGTGTAAAAAAATCCTAGGTCACCCACACATATTTTTGGAAAAACAAAACCAATGGCATGGATATTTAACTCAATGAATGGTGATTGAGTTAAGATTTCCATTACAAAATTCGTATAAATGACATAAGAATTTATCAATGGTGTGATTGTGTGTAGAAAATTTATATCCACACAAACGGAAGTGGAAATTAAAAAATATATAATCAAATAGTGATTACACACATAATCTTGGCATAATATAATCAAAGAATTATGCATAAAACCCAATGAGTGGAAATTGAGATTAGAAATTCCCTTATGAAAATTTGGCAGCCTAATGATATCACATAAAAATTCAGAAACACATTTGATGAGAGAGAAAAGGATCTATCATAAAATGGAAATAAAATTTAAAAATATAAGGATATAGAAGAACATATACCAATACATGAAAATAAAAATTAAAATACATAACCTAAAAGAGGCCTTTAAAATATAAGGGGGAAAGATTCCCTTACCTTGTGTCCAACTTATCTTGTTCATTATTTATATCCCCGAATAATAACCATAAGTTAATTCTAATTGCTTCAGAATATTTTCAAGTTTATTATTCATTTTATATCACTTATTACCCAGATATAATAATTATATAATTATTCATGTTCATTTCGGTCTTTTTGTCAACGTTCAGAACTAAACTAAAAATGAACTTGTTATAATTACAAATTGTCCATTTGATCGAATGTCCATTATATGAATAATTGTATTCCAGATTTAAATATAATTTTAATACATTATATATTTATTTAGATCCATTATATATTTATTTTATAAATTTCACAACATTTGGATATAATAAAATGAAATGCACCGTTCATGGAGACAGTAAGCCATACATACACATGAATGTTAATTTCATTTTTTATTCATTTTTAAAGGAATGAAAAATAAATAATACAAAGGTATATTATAATTCCATTATAATATATATGTTATATATTTTACCTATTTTCATTAATTCCATCCTATATATGTTCCATGTCTAGTATGAATGAGTTTTATCACATTGAGGGGGAACTAGTTCACACTTCCTCAAAAAAACTTATCGTATATATATACAACATGAAAAGCGTCAATACATGTTCTAAATGATAATTACAGATGAATAGAGATAAAATAAATTATATATATAGCATATTTGAATTTATTTCCATCATAATGACCACAATGAGAGGTGGTAGGAGGTAATTGGACAATCATCGTTTCGTGAGGCAGTTTTTTTCCATCCACAAAAACAGTATGCTTGTATCCATTAGATGGAGGTGTAAAAAATTATAGTTATAATACATCTCATAAAAACATACTAGTATGATGAAGATACTATTTTTGTTATAAAATAATGGAATAAATAGAGTTTATGGGTTGGAGGTGGAAAAAATAGAAGAATCTTGGGAGAATATATTACCTTAAATCGGGTAAGTCCTATTGATTTAAGATGAAAGGCCTTCATGAATTGACTCCTAACCAAGGTAAGGCTTCAATGAAGAAAATAGGAATTTTTGGAGCTTATTTGGGTTGTGTTTTGATGATCCAAGGTGGTATGAGAGGTGTGATTAAGGGTTCGATGTGGTGGCCTTTTATAAGAGAGAGGAGGGGCACTTAAGGAATATCTTGAAATATTATTTTATTATATAATATATTTCGGTTATAAATGAATCCAAATTTAGTTAGTTATAATATAAGATAAATATAAGTATAAATAAAATCATCCAATATGAATTAGACAGGTTTTAGTTATTTTTTAATCCTTATCTTTTTTATTTAACAATTTTTTACTTTTACTATTTTATCAAGCATTTAACACATTGAAAATAAAAATCGTTAGAAAAACATGATGAATATGAAAATAAAGTGTAAATAATAAAATACTAGGGTTATGTTATTTTATTTGGAAAAATATTAGATTTTGTTTCAAATTTTATAATATTTAATAAAATATTTTAAATATTAAAATATGAATAATTTCAATTTTGACACTATTCATATCATGACTTTTTAAAAAATCTATATCAACTTGATTAATTTTAAAAATAACATTAATTTTTTTTAAATGTACCTATTATCCAAAAAATTCATTGATGATATCATAATTACCAATTTGCATTTATTTTCACATTTATAATATCATTTATTTGAATCCTTTTTAATGAATTAATCACTACATCACCAATGTGTCATAATTAAATTTATTTATTTTATGTCTAAAAATTATATATAAAATAACATGATTTAGGAAATAATTTTATATATATAATTTATATTTACTGTAGTATAAATCACTTATATTAACCAATATAAAAATTGTTTTACTAAAAGATAAATGTTTAGGTTATATTTTCGATTAGATTAAATTAAAAGTATGAAATGTCATTTTCACACACAGAAGTTGCTCAATAAGGTCCTAAAATTGACCGAAGGTTGACCATGGTCTGAAATATCTCATAAAATAGGGTTAAGATATGTGTTAGGGTAATTTATTATTATTATAATATTAAATTTTATCCTTATTTACCAGATTTACCCTTTAATTATAGTAAATCAAATATTTACTGAAGGTACTATGCATAATGTTTTACAAAAGATAATTATTTACACAATATATACATCCATATTCCAAATATGAAATCAATTTTTTCCAAATTCAAAAAATACATGTTTATCAAATTATTTTAAGATCAATTCCTCTTGTTAAAACCAAAAGTTATGTTTTTAAGAAGTCAAAACTACCAAAAGATTGACCTACGTTTATGTCAAATTTCAAAGTGAAATTACTTCAATGACCAAAATTGGATTAAATTATAAAGATATAATCCAATAAAACTTTGAAACCAATTAAAAGTACAATATATCTATATAAGTAACCTTGATTAAAAGACAGTTTCAAATTAAAATTCAGTTTTTCACTATTCATTAAAAATGAACTTTATCAGAAAAAAATTTAATCCAATGTAAATATTTATGTCCCAGTTCTAAATAAGAATATTATTTTTCCAAATAGATCATATAAAAGTGACAAAAATTATATTTGAAATGGGTTCTCCATCAAAATGTGACAAAACGACCTTGTAAAAATATTTATGTTTTCCATGCTTAATATCAGATTCATTATAATTTTAAGACTGTAAAACATATTAGATAAGTGTAAAGAAAATTAGTAATTATATAGTAGTTATTTTTATTCATTAATAAAAATAAAAATAATAGTAATTAACTATTATTTAATATATTAATTTTACTATATTATTATTTTGGTATAACTCAAAGTTGTGTGCAACGTAAGGTTTCAACGAAACACATCGTCACGTGTTGAGTACACTATCGAAGAAAGTTTCATATTTAAAACAAAATTAATATCTTATTCATAAATTTTAATAGATATGAAAATGTACTATTCTACAATGACTTGGGTTGTTACAATCTCTTGAACTAGCTGAAGGGGGTGAAGTTGTTCTTAATGATAGATCGTGGATCAGGTTATCACTAGCTTCGGGTACGGGACAAAGATGTTTCGAAGATAGCCATCAGGTGTCAGTACGACCACTATGAGTTCCTAGAGATTCTTTTTGGAGTTACAAACTCCCCAATAGTGTTCATGGTACTCATGAACATGATCTTATAGCCTTACTATGACCAGTTTGTTATGGTCTTCATTTATGAAAACTTAGTGTCCTCAGTGTATGAGGAGGAGCATGCTACACACCATCATATAGTCCTAGATAAAATCTGAGAGAACCATATTTCTAGAATACTCTCAAAGTGTCATTTTTGGAATATGGAATTCCACTTTTTGGGACACATCATCTCAGATGCTGGAGTTGCAATGGATTCTGTGAAAATAGAGGCAATGCTTTCTTGGGAGCCACCCAAGAGCGTGACTAAGGTGAGAAAAGTCTTGGGGTGACTGGTTAATATAGGAGGTTGGTTCCTAACATATAAAGAGTAGAAAAACCCTTATCGTCTTTAATAGGGAAGGGACATCCGTCGTGTGGATAGAGAAATGTCAGCAATGTTTCCACAAGTTGAGTCAGAGACTGACTAGTGCCCCCATCTTGAGACTGCCAGAGAAGGGATTTGAGTATGCAGTTTTCTGTAAAACATATTGGACCAAACTAGGTTGTGTCCTGATGTAGGAGAAAGTAGTTCTTCCCTATATCTCACGATAGTTGAGACAACATGTGCCGAACTATGCGACCCATGACATTGAGTTAATAGAATAAGTCTTTTCCTTGAAGATGTGGAGGAACTACATGATGGGTGAAAAGATTACAGTTTACTCTGACCACTAGTGTCTTAGGTATATCTTCACCTAAAAGGAAATGAACCTAATATATCAATGATGGTTAG
Organism: Viscum album; assembly: GCA_963277665.1. NCBI lineage: Eukaryota > Viridiplantae > Streptophyta > Magnoliopsida > Santalales > Viscaceae > Viscum > Viscum album. The sequence goes on from OY728139.1 coordinate 220,926,867, forward strand.
AGTTATTCTAGTACAATGACGTCGAAATAGTCTATACTCCGGGAAAGGGGAACATGATGGAATATTCACTCAGAAGGATGACCAGTTTGTAGTTACTAAGTGAGGTGATAGAGAATTTGGCCATGATGCAGATATCCTTCATGGATTATGGTGATGATTCTTACCATATGTCGATGATTTTTACTCCCCCACTCTTACAATGAGTCAGGGAGGCATTGTTGGTGGATGTTGACTGTGAGGCCCGACATGCCTAGTTATCCTCAGGCTAGGCTCCTTATGGATTTTCAATAGGTGGGGATCATGTCATCTTTTTCAGAGGGCTCATTTTAGTTACAATAATGTTTTGGGAGGAGGTGTTGATGGGTTTCAATAAATCCTCTTTTATGGTACCTCATGGAGTGGTGAAGATGTACCAAGGCCTCCGACATTAGTACTGGTGGACAGTGATAAAGAAAGTGGTGAATGAATTCGTTTCACGATGCCTCACTTGTTAGAAAGTAAAGGATGAGCATCAGGCTCCAGCAGGCTTGGCCCAACCACTTGATGTATAGGAGAGGAAGTGGGAGGGTATCTCAACTGAATTTGTATGAGGGTTACCACGTAAATCTAGGGGCCATGACTCTATTTGGGAGATCATTGACTGACTCACTAAGTCAGCATGTTTCATACCAATCCAAGAGTAGGGATCGGTAGAGGGATTGGGATGCCTATACATACATGAAATAGTGTGGATTCACATAGTTCTTTCGACGACCATCTCGGATCGTGATGCCCTATTTATGTCCTGTCTATGAGGGGGATTGCATGAGGAATTTGGGAAGTGGTTGTGCTTGATAACGACTTTTCATACCCATACAGATGGTCAGACAGAGTAGACCATAAAGAGAACTGGGGAAATGCTACAATCTTGCATTCAGGATTTTGTTCATAGTTGGGAGGACCACCTAGCACTGGTATATTTTTTCATACAACAACAGCTATCATTCCACCATTGGCGTGGACCCATTTGAGGCCTTGTATGGGTGACATTGAAGATTCCCTATAAGTTGTATAGACCTAGGGGAGTCAGCACACATTGGTCTAGAGTTGGTACAAGATACAATTGAGAATTTGAAGATCACCAAGAAGTAGATGAGTATTACACAAAGAAGATAGAATTATTATGCTGACAGGATACATAGACAGTTGGATTTCAAGGAGGGAGAATTTTTTTTTCCTTTAGGTCTCTCCCTGACAGGGATTGCAGAGAGTTAGCCTAGGTGGAATGATGTCTCCAAGGTTAGTTAAACCTTTTCAGGTCTAAAGTAGAGTTGGTGTGGTGGTGTACCACCAAGATCTTCTCTTATAGATGCACTGGGTACATGAGGTTTTCCCCGTGTCATAGTTGAGTAGGTATATGTATGATCCCTCGCTTATCATTAACTGAGTTGAGATGGACATTGATGATGGAGTGACGTTTGTAGAGTTATTATTTTAGATAGAGTATCGATAAGAGAGGGTCCTAAGTGGGTTGTCGATTCCTCTCATGCAATTTCAGTGGAAACACGAGATTCTCTAGGAGAGCCCATGGGAGCAGGAGACTTAGATTCATGCCCAGTACCCCCATCTATTTGTTTAGTTATTGTTTTTTCTTTAATGGATCTTAATATATAATTTGGGGAGACTATAATGTCTTGAAAATTCTGCATATTTTTTTATTATATGGAATTATTTTGATAGCACACACTTTGAAGTCAAGTGATTCCCTATCCCGGGGAGCCCGAGACAGTATTTTGAACTTTTTTTAAGGTACATTAAGTAAACATGAGAGCATGTTTTTCTAAAACTTGTACTGGTGATCAGATAGAAAATATTTTGGCCACATTGAACTCAGAATGCTGGGACTCATCTAAAATAGACTTAACATTGGTTAGTAAGTGTCGAATCAAAAAGTCTATTTTCATAATTTTTGGAAAAAAATAAAATAAATTTAAATTTTTTTTTTCTTTTGTCACCCGACGAGCGGAAACATGGTGATGTTGCAATGTAGCAATGAGGTAGAAAAAGGCGCATTAATGAGGCTCATTAATGGACCATTTCTTTCAGTATAACGATGAAATAATTGAATTATAAAAGTGATGTTGTTTCATAAATGAAACAGCATAACAATGCGAAATCATAGCATAAATAAAATGTTGTGATATGTTTCTGTTTAATTGCTTGACTGGTTAGTAGAATGATGATTAAACCATGGTGAATCTCTGAAAATCCTCCAACTGTATACCTATCCAATGAAGAACTACGCATTGGAGTATCATCACCGACTTCAACACACCTTGATGAACGGAGCTGAAATGGATGAAAGAAACTGAAATCTTGAAACCTCGAGGACGAAACATCACGACTTCAAACGTCAATGTGGTATGGATTTTTTTTATTTTCATTATCTTCTCTATTCTATTCTAGAAACGACGAACGTGTATCAATACACAAACAAATTGAGCTGTGATTCATGCATTTATGCGAGAGGGTCACTTTATTTTTGGAATTCTATATCTTGGACTGAAACATTACTTGATATGATTAAACACCAATCCCCGAGCCTCCCCCATTTTTTAAAATCTAATGTGGAGGGAGCATGATTAAAAAATGCTTGAACAGCTCTACCATGTGAGTGCTTTAATGTCGTACCCTAAAAATGGTCACAAGATTATTTTGGGACCTTCGTGGTGAAAAGGACGCTCCCCAGAGACTATAGAAACAGGCATCGTGAAGAACAGACCACCACAATGAGTCTGGTTATCTGCTGAAGGTTCTAACTATAGCGAAAGTGGCGGTACACATTGGGACATGCCGCGTAATGGACGATAGGACATGAGGATTTAACAATATTCTACAAAAGATATAGTTTCATATATTGAATACACTTTATTAATATTTTTAATACTCTTTTAAGTAATATTATTCTACCAAATTCCTTAAATGATAATATATGTATGTTGTTCCTTACATATCTCTTGTTTTTTTGAGTGTAGAAGGAGTTCATAATTTTCTAGTGAATGATCTCTTATTAGATTAATGATCATCTATAGATATTTTATGTAATGGATTATGGGTTTGTGAAAATTCATATTGAGTATTTTATTTTCAAAAACATCCTCAACAACTATTTTACTAATTCCAAGAAATTAGTGATAAAAGTTGAAGAATGGGAGACTATAAAAATGAATGGTTTAGTTCTAATTCATATTTCAATTTCCTAGAACGTGGTTTTCAACATCTTAGATATTAAATCTATATTAAAACTAATAAAAAACACAATAATATATTAACGACCAACAACAATGAAAATGGTATTCTTGTTAATAATAATATATTCGTAGATTATGTTTAATGTAATGTTTAATTTTAATCATATTATTAAAATTGATATGATAAAAATCCAATTTCATTCAATGATGTTCTATTTTGGAGTTAATGATTGGGTTTATTTTTAATATTTCCTTCTCCCTGGATCATGGGTTGTTGCGGTGACTGAGGTGAGTAAAAACTAGAGAAATATTCAATAAGAATAAAATAAAATTCATTAAATAATCACAAATGAATAAATTCATCACAAATAGTTCAATAAGTATATTAAATATATATATATAATGTGTAAGGAAAATGATGATATACTAAACAAAAAATTCACAATAAGTTGCAAGAAAGGAGGTGATGCAGTTGGAGTAGCTAAGAAAATGGTACACTATTGTATTTTAATTTTTGGAGGAATGTCCACCAAAAAAATGATTCAAATGATTTTTTTTGAATTCAAGAATGTTTTCTTCATAATGTGTCTCAAAGAACCCAATGATATATTATTATAGTTTCTCCCCACTAAGTTATCCAAGTTCATTATGCTCATTGGTGAATATAATTTTGGGTTATTTTTAATTTACACTATATTGGGGAATAATTAGAAATTATTCATTAATATGAAATAATAAAGGATAATATAATGGATTAAATAGAACTTTATATTAAGAAAGTATATGACCAAATTTTGATAATGAATAAAGGGATGTTAGATTTGAAGGTTGTGTGAAATATACAATGGAAGAAGAAAAACATAATATGGGTGTGTCAAAAGGATAAACTATGATTCTGTATAGTGATAATAAATTGGGTGGAATATGTTGTTAGGTTGAAATAATATTATTACAGACAAGAGGGGGGGGGGATTTTGTATTTTTAAAAATCATGATAGAGTCAACATTATATCCAATTTGTATATAATGATGATATGTAGTGATTTATTCTTTAAACAAGTATTGTAGGGGAAATATATAAATTAATAACACAATAATTTTTATTGTGATTAGGGAATATTGATCCCCAAGTTCATTCCACTAGCACTACTATATAATGCATTATTAATTTCACTAAATATGTCCTCCTATTGAAAGAAACCCTCAACAGATTTTAGGTAGTCGAAAAATTTAAAAACGGTAGGTTTTATTATAAAACCCCTCTTGATCAAAAACATAGTTTGAGATGGAAATGCATCACCATGACTAAGTACAAGTATAAAATAGACTAATAAATCAATACTATTTGACTTTGAAAAGAAATAACATTATCCAATAATTGCAGAAAAAAATAAAAAATAATGGATTTTAATCATTTTAGATAACACTACAAAATAAATAACATCATCAAATAGATCCTAGTTGTAAATTATCTTCAAGTAATATAGAAATAGCATAATAGGATAAGAAATAATAAAACAACAGTTAAATAGTACAAGATCAAAGCATGTATGCCTCTAAAGTGCTTCTATTAAGAATAACAAATACAGTTTTTCTATTTCAAAAAGTTACTCACCTATGAATGATATAACTCATGGTATTGAACAAGAGTAACTAAATTTATTTATTGTTAACCAGCCCCAAAAATATCTATTGGCGAATAAAATGTATTGAAAATTAAAAAATTCAAAGGATGTAATAATATACTATAGAAATTAGAATGAATTAATATATTGAATACGAGCCTTTGAATTTTTCCATAGTAATATTTAATAAGATATTAAATAATCATGTAAATATCATTGTATATGTCTCTGAAAATATATTGATTTTAATATTTTTAGATGACCATGTGAAATGTAGGGTAAACTATGAATGGGCAGTTTCCAACATACCGTTAACATCAAAATGTTGGGTTTTTAAACAATATGTTAGTTTCACAATCATAAGCATGACATGAAAATTAACATTTCAGATCCATACATCTACAACAACATAGGTTATCTATTTCATACATTTACTCCAAATATAGTGCTTGAAAAATACATATTCCACTTACAAACATAGAGTGTGAATATTTTTTCATGGATACTTATAAACATCACCAAAATAAATTATATATTTTTTGAAACAATAAAGAAATTGTAGTTCTCATGAAATATAATTATAAAAAAATATAATGTAATTTCATTAGTAAAATATATAAGGGTATTGGTGAGCATCAAAATCAATAAGATTCAAATAGTATTGTTGAGATAGCAATTCCCAATAATCATCCATATTGATGATCAAAAACCCCATATGTCAAAAATGTATATAAAATATAAGAAATGTAATCACAAATAAAACAAGGTATCAAAGATAAATAATAGAAATTATAGTTCTCATTTATTATTTTATAAACATTCGATAAATGAAGAATGTTTCAGGATGTTTATGTTGAAAAAACTAAAGTAATTTATTTTAAATAATTAAATTTATAAATTTCTCTTATTCTTCTTTTTAAATATATTATATTCATGCCCGCGAGGCATGGGTGAGTTTGTTAATGGTGGTGGCATCCTGACCCCGAGGTTCCAGTTTTGATTCCTCTCAAGGAAACACGCACTGTATGCTAACAAACCTCTCATGTGCCCCTCTACCCTATTGGGAACTGGTCTATGCCTAAGGCTTTGGCACCCTGGGCCTCACTAGGGATGTGCGGCGCGCAGGTGGGGCGGCCACCCCAATACCTTATTACCCAATAACACCTTTGAATCTATTCTAAGAGATGAAGATGGCTCTCGGTAATGGATCCAGCAATGGAGCTCGACGATGGCTCATGGCGACAAGCCCTAGTTCATGATTGCGGATGGATTCCCCCCCCCCCCTTTGTGGAGGAGGGAGGGGTGGAGGTTCTCCCTATACCTTCAACTCCATGGGAGGATTTTTTACCATTCTCTACCCTAGCTTTTTTCTTGAATTTCCTTCTATATATTTGAGTCCGAAGGTTCCAGATTTTCATCTTGGGGACCCCCCAACTTACGATCTGATTATTGGAGTTCTCTGTTGCTTCGAGTCTCCTAAATTTGACCCTAGTGGCTCGATTCAATCACTGAAGAACTTCATTTTATGATTTCGACAGATTTGTGTTTAGTAATTGGGACCTACAGGATCGCACGATGGTGGTTTTGATAGATAAGTGTCATATGATGATACAATTTTCCTCATAGGAAGATTCAATTTGTGCTTGGTCTGGAGTTCCTCAACGCTGCAATGGATGCGAGTTCTTTCGTTTCCAATGGACTTTTGATCTTTTCATGAACTAGGACTCACCCTTTATCGTGACCTGGGTATGTTTTCCCTATCTTCCTTTTCCGTTTTAGAATCTAGAGATTATCCGAATGTTAGGGAATTGGGTAGGGGAGTTTTCTCTTCTCTGATAACTGTACTTTGTCGGTAAGTCACCCTGTTAACCCACGACTCTGCGTTGAGGTGGATGCTTCAAAATTTCCAATTGAATGAATTTGTATTATAGTTAGTGAGGAGTTTTGGTGGAAAAAAGTGGTGGTATTTAAATCATGGGTTGATTAATTTCTGGGGTGTTATCATCTAGGTCATTGAGATGATCAATGTCAAAGTGGAACCTTTTCAGTTCCAGTGAAATGACATGGAAACGATACTGGTCAGGGATAGAATATTGTTGATGTTGAAAAGACTAGAAATGGCGTGGGTGGCTTGGCCTTGAAAAACCCTTCTGTTTCTATGGTGGTTGATAGACTGAAGAAGGACCTCAGGGCTGGTGTAAGTCATGTAGATGCTTCTTATCATGGAGGAGGCACTGGTCAGAATAATGTAGTGGCACATCCCGAAGGAGGGGGTGTTGTTAGTACTATTCATGGGGATAGTGGACTCAAGAGGTGTGATTTTGGTGCTGGGTATAACTCTACTGGTCCGAAGGAGGGGGGATACTGTAAAATTCGGATGGTTGTGGGAAAATCATAGATGCCACTCCATGTCTGACTAGCGAGGGGGATAAGGTGCAGCCGCAACCTACTGCTTTAGGGTGTGCTGTTGATACTTGTAATCAGTTCCAAGCATGTGAGAATGAAAAGGTTTGCAAAGTGGAGGTGTGAGATTCAATAAAAGAAGGTAACACTATTCAGTGTGTGTTAGTTAATGTAGCGAAGGAGGTGGATGCTACCCAAGAGGTTCAATGGCATCCTGAGGAGGTGTATCAAGTGGACATGGGTGATTCAAGGAATGCTGGTAGCACTATGCAGCTTGTTTCAGTTGATGTAGTAAAGCAGGTAGATACTAGTCAAGATATTGAAGGGCAGCCGTAATGTTTGGATGTGATTGAATATAACAGGCAAAATGAATAGGATTAGGGGGTTGCAGATGGTTTTCATGATGCCCTCGTAACTGGAAATTTGGTGGAAGTCTCGGATAGTGACAAAGAAAATCATAGTCTGATTGTTAGGACTTCCTATTATGAGGTTCTTAAGGACAGGAAGAGGATTTCTGGAAAGGAGGTGTCCACCACAACAAGCAAAAGGATGAGTAAAGACTACTCTAATTTTCTAAAACCACTGTCTACTAGGTCCTCTTTCAAACAATCTCAACAGGATTTTATCTCTTTGGTGAAATTGAACCTTAGAAAGAAGTATGACAAGATCCTAAAACATTATGAAAGCTCGGAATGGTAGACGGACACAGCATAAGGATGCTCTCATGGGGGTTTTGATGGGTATGGTTTTTATGATATGGAATCAGTTATCTAACTTGGGGTACATGCTTGCTGTAATTTTATTTTTTCTTTAATAAATATTCAGGGGATAGTCTCTGACTGACTTTCCTGGTATATTTAGGGGATAGTCTTAGAACTCTTTATTCATTCATTTAAATGTGTGATTAAACCTCTTATCCCAACACTTCAGGAATATATTTGAATCTTTTAAAATGTTAATATTTTCATCTAAATTTACGTTTAAAAACATAGGAAGATTCTTTGTAGATTGTAAAAAATTAATCATCATCTAACTTAGTTGATAGAAATGGATTATAATAATTGGTTAATTGGATGTAAATTTATCCAAACGAAATTTTATATTTTCCACCAAAATGAGATATAGAATTCTATCAAACTGAAGAATCAAAATACAATTATTTTTTGTATATAAAATATATGTAATATATTCAATCCTTATTAAATACAGAGAAGTCGAATGAATATAAATAGATTCCCTTTCCTGACATGATATAATTCTTATTTGTTCAAATTGTCTTAGTAGGTATATATTGAAATCACTAAAATATGAATTTGAAACCATTTCTAATTTCTTATTTCCAAGCCTTCAGACATTCCTCTCCGAAATACATGAAAATAGTTTTTGGAAATATAATTTTCTATTATTGTGTTAATTTAATATTTAACTAATTCTAACTATTTTTTTTAGTAGTTTAAAATTTAAAAATTTCCAGGATATTTTAAGAATAATATAACTCACACTGAATGGTTGTGTTCACATATTTCATCTCATTATATTTTCAAACCAAATCATTAATTCATGAACAAAGAGATTTAGAATATTACTAATATCGAATTCATAATGCCTTACATAATCCATCTATAGTAAATTATTGAACTTAAATAATCTCAATGTATAATTTTGGAAAAGTTATAATAATTTATATATTGTTACATAGTTAACTAATACCCATTTAAAATGATTCATTAGTAATAAAGGATGTGATTTTTTGAATTATGATTGTAGTTTCTACCATTAATGGGTTCACCTTCTCACCATATTGATCATTATTTTCAACCTAATATTCTGTACATGCATCAATATCACGTCTATTTTCATATGGTTTTTATATAGATGAATAAGTTTCAACAAACAATAGTGGTTTTTCAAATTATATGTATTAATTTTCTTATACCAAAAGCACATGATCTTCTATTTTTCTAGGACATGTATCAGGTGCCTTACTACTGTCTTCTCCTATAGGTACTAAAATATAATAGTGGATAACTTCTACACTATTTGGGTTACTCAAATCAAACATTAGTATCCTTCATGTCATCTCAATGACATACCCTGTTTCGATTCACCAATTTACTCACCACAATTCCATATTTAACCAGTTAACTTATAATTCTCCCCAAAGCATCAAAATTAGATACATTTTAATTATCATCACTGACAAGAATCAGCTTTGATTTCAAGTTCCTCCAAAAAACCAAATATTCTTAATAATCCCATATAAATAATATTATTGTGAATACATCTAAAGACAACATAAATATTAAATATGTTATTATTTTTATAAAAACCATAAAAATATACATTCTATGCGGATAAATGCACACTATATCCTCTATTAGAAAAGAATGATACAGATACCTCAGAATATATTTCTGTAAATTAAACATGATTTAAATCAATATAATGATCTGTACATATATATTAGGAAACCGATATTTTTTTAACATTAAAATCTTTAGAACTATTTAATATTGAATAAATTTTACATGCCCCTTTTAATCAGCATCACGATCTTTTAAAATAATATTTCTTCATGGGGTATATCAAAATATAAAAGTCATATTATCCTTAAATTTATGATTTTCATCTCCAATATATTTAAGATTAATGTGAAAGTCCCCCTCCTGGGGATAATGAAAAATATTTTTTATTTCTACTTTAGATACTAAAAACCCCATATTATTTACCTTTTTTAGAGACTATGACATTTTTCCACAATAATACACTTTTTATTTTTATAAAACAAATTTTTATAACTTTCAAACACATAATTAATATTTTCAGAATTAAAAATAAATTCTAAATCTTAGAAATTTGGAAATTTATGTAGTAGTAGGTTTTCTTAAAATAGCTACTCAAAAATCACAACCCACCCTTGAAGGGAACATCTGCCAGCTCCTAAAATGTTAAGGTACATAGATTCACCAATTCTATCTTATTATAACATATTTTAATTTTTCATTATCGATAATATGAATGATTTTTGTTCATATATTAGGGTTCTGAAAAGAAATCAAATTTTTTGAATGTAAAAAGGGTTCGAGATTGAGCTTGGGGGGGGGGAGAGATAGTGTTTGATGATTTTTTGTTTATGTTAGTTTGGTATCTTGAGTAGAATTACACACACTAATGAATGTATATTTTAATATTTAATTTTTTTTCAAAATAGTAATAATTAAATAATTTTTAAATAAGTATTAAATAAACATATAGAAATAAGTAATAATAAAAAAATAATTATTGTTGGTCGGAGTAGGACACTCAAGAGTGGGGTGAATTGGGTACCTATAAAAATTTCTGTTAAAATGTTAATTTAAAAGGTTTCCCCAATTTAAAATAATAATGTCCAGTTAACCAAGGTAGTAAAATTATAATAGGTTGACGGTTCAAATGTATTCTCTAAATAATTATTAATTCTCAGTTAAAACAATATGAGATACTGATATAACTTTTGAAATAACTCTAATACTAAAAAACAGTTAAAACGATTATCCAAGACTAACTATCAAAGTAAGATTTAGTTTTTTGAAAATTTATAAAAAATAGAGAATGAATACATTTAAAACAAAGTGGATATAAACAAGATTTATAGTCTTATGAAGAGACTTAGTAATCTACGCATGGTGATCAACTTCACTAGGAAATCATTATAAATAATGATTTTGATCCTCACCCTAGATTAGGGCTTAGACAATAGTACATCGACTATCTAGGTCACAAGACCCCTACTACAATGCTATTTGGGAACAATAATTTACAATCGGGTGACACATGACCTATTCGACACATCATTGTATGAAAAAAATGTAAGAAGATAGTTATTTGAGGATATCTAGTATGCTCAGTTTTAGTGCATGAGACAATGAGTGTTTTTATTAGAGACACATACACTACTCAAAATTTTAGTAAATAGTACACAAACTTGAAAAATATATTATTAGGGACTAGTAGATGATCTGAGTGTTAATCAATTCAACTCGGGGCTCTCTGATGTATTAAATTTGAATCTCACATCCTCTTTTACAAATAGACAATAAAAACAGCCTGTCATGGTGCTCTATGTTCTGTATTATATGAGGGTGAGTGGTTCTTCTACTTCAGATTAGTTGGATGCTTATGAGATGATGGAACATTGATGATCCATGATTCTATGGTTCACATCATATAGTAATTCATAATTTCTCATGTGTTCACCTTTTTAGAATGGTTCTCATGGGGGGTTTTATCATATCACCTTGTGTATGAGTGTCTCCGTGAGTCTTCATGTGTGTCTTCTTTCATGCGCTCTTATTGATATATATTATTTCAGCTCAAAAATGTTCATGTTTGAGGTAGACATAGTAACCTGTATTTATATCAACCTCATTTATGATGTCTGCCAAAGGTAGTAAATTAATCAGTCTCATTAAAACAATAAAAATATGTCAGTTAGAGATAATTTTAAATAGAGGAAATTTTAAACAGTCTATAGGTTAGTCATCGGTAGGTATCTCCTTCTATCAAGGACTAAATCCATCGATGTGTCATTTTTTTCACCCTTTCCATACTTCGGTGATTCATTGCATCGGTGAATCGTTTTAACTATCATTGTGTCATTGAATCGGTTGAACCATGCATCGGTATGTCACTTGAACTGAAGGTAGGTCGTTAGCATAGATAGGTCATGTGCATCAGTAAGTCATTTTCTTAATTAGGTCATCTCCATTGGTAGGTCATTTGCATCGGTTAGTCATCTGTGTCGAAAGTTCATCTACATCGGTAGGTCATCTATTAGTGACTATGTCGAACTATTGATGTCTCATATCTTCTTTCAGTGTCAGTCTGTTAAAATTAGAAATTATTTTATATTGGACTGTCTTAGAATATAAATATTAATAGAATGTACGATATTTATGTGATTTCATAGAAAAACATAATTTCACATACTGAAACATAAATTTTTATGATTTAAATTTTCAGACATGAGTAATACGAGTAGACATGATTTGTGATTTTTAAAACTATTAATACTATAGTGGATGTCCAACAGTCTCCTATGGGCAAAAAATATCCTCCTTTTTGATTATCACAAATCACAGAATTGATAATTATAATCATTTGATATGGAATAAAATCATTATACTTATCGTCTCCCTTTTATGGATCACGGTTAATAATATATATATAAGGATTATAGTTATAATAATGAGTAATGGTGTCAATGTGAAAAAATAACATATGTAAGATTAATATCAAAGGTAAAGTAAATATTGATAATACCAAATTGTTTCCCCCCATTTGGGATTATCAAAGGGAAAATACATAGAAAATCTATAAAAAGTATCATAAAGAAATTTAAAAAGTGAATTAGTAGAAACAAGAGAACACAAAATTCAAATAATTAAGAAAGTAAAGTGTGTTGCAATTCTTCATATACAATTAACAAAAGTCAAGCAATCATTGCTATTAGATAATGATCCACACTATGGTTGAGGATTATGAGTTACCTTCCATTTCTTAGAGGAATCAATAGATGGTATAATAGGTGGTGGTTGAGAAAATGGATGTTCCGAAGAAATTTACCGAGGATGTAGGATCAGTCCATATGTAACAATAGGTACAAGGCTAGGTTGCTGTTTAGAAAACACATGAGGTTGAATCTGTTCTTGGATAACAAGGGAAATCAAAGTCAACACATGAAAATATGACATTAGAGGTTGAGGCACTAATCATGGAGGACCAAGAGGTGTAAAAACTGGTACTGCAATACTTAACATTATATATGAAGGTATGGATTTAATATATTGATGAAATCCTCAACAATATCATGACCATACTTCATTGCTTTATCAATTTATTCCATATTATCCATAAATTTGTCCATAAGAGGAGTTAAGTCCTTAAACATGTGTAATTGATCTTTAAAAGATCTTGCTACAGGTGGATAAGATATGTTCCCTAACAAATACATAAACAAACTGTTCAACTGATCCTTAATAATGATCTTATTGAAAGAGTAGTCCACATTTTTTTGATATGAGCATTTTTTGTTTCAGTATTCTTCGAATAGTGTTGGACCATAGCATGAACATGATCATTGTTCTTGTCAATACTTTTATGGTTTTCCATACCAAAGTCATCGATTAAAGCATGAAGATCCTCATTTATAACATATTTGACTGCCTAAATGTCCAGAGTCTGAGATGTCTGACTAGATGTAGAAGGAATATTAGTAGGAGCTGAGGTATGAGTCTCAATGTTTTATGGGATGCCTACACAGAAAATTTGTACCTTGAGGTCAAAGTATTTAATGCAGAAGCAAGAACAATCATTTATATTCTCATCTTGGAAGAACTTTAAACAATTATATCCACAATTTTAATTAGTTTGAGTTGAATATCCCCTATCAATTTGTATGTAACATTAGCTACATCGACCTCACTTATGCATACTCTTGGACTTGGAATAGAAACAGCTTGCCCAAATTGCATCATTTATTCTATTGAATATATGGTTAAATATAATTCATCATTCAATAGTATTGTATCTTTTAGATATTTTAATTTCATGAACCATCTGGTATTGAACATATATACTTACATATGAATAGACTTTTTCTTTAATCATTTCAAAATATAAATTAGTGATGCAGTCACTAGGAAGGACCTCAACCAATTATTCCCTTGCAACATTTGTAAAAAATTCATCTTAAAAATCTTCATAATCTAATCCCAATGCTATATTACCAGGATTCCTTTCCCATTAAACCATTATATTATCATCTAGAAGATTTAGTGTATCAAATCTTACTCTTCCAAGTTGATTCTCTTCAACAGCTTTATCATTTCTTTCTTGAGGAACCCCCTCAATATGAGCTATGCTCACTAGTTTCTCATCTTCAGCAGGAGGTTTTCTTCTATATTAAACTATATGATGTCGATGAATTTCTTGAAATTCCTATTCAACAACAACATCGTGATTTTCCCTTACATCAACAACATATGTTTTTTCTATTACATCAACAACTTTAAGAGGTTATTCTAACTGAGCCTGATCCACCACATTAACCCTTAAAACAGCTTAACCTTGATAATCCCTATGATTGTCATCATCACTTCAATTGTTTCATCATCATCATGTATAGAGACATGTTATTTATGTCAAGTTTTATCACCATCATCTTCACCTTCTTCTTCTTCACTTTCATTTCAACTTTTATCATCTTCACTTTCATCATCTTCATTACAGCCATGTGATCTACTTATATATTCCACATTTCCTAAGACTTATGTCTTCTCATATCTATTTTCTTCTATATTGGGATCATTAGAGTGTAAAGAAAGTGGATTAATAGGAGGTCAAATGTAAAAAACCTTTATGTGGTTCAGTGGTGTCAGGATCACTCCTATCATAGATATGCTACCCCCAATATCTAACTAGACTGGCATTCTCTTCTTCTTCTTTTTCATCTTCTAAAGATTAAAAAAATTATTCAATCTCTCCCTGACCAGGATCATCCATATTCTTAATCCTAGTTAGATAGTCCTTCATATTGGACATATCATAGATTGTTTCTTCATCTCCAACCCATTCTCTCTTTCATGGGTTCAAGTTGATTTTTACCTTCTTACAAATCTCTTTAGTGAGGCAGATCACACTACACTTAGAAACATCTTCTTATACTTTATTTACAAAACCACTATCTTTTAACATAGTCGAGATAATCTTTGAATAGAATTAAGAAGTATTTTTTCCAGATTATTTGATCATTTCATTCTTTTGCATAGTAAGAAATATACACAAATTTATTTTAATCCACATTCCTAGAAGATAAACCATGTAGATATCTTGATACTTTAGAGAAAAAATCCCCCATTTCTTGGGATTGATATGTTCTTGAATAAACATAAATAAGATTCTACATTCTCAACATAACTCTGTAGTAATGAGACTCTTGTGCTCATCATTTTTAGTAATCTCTTTCAGAGTTGTCACAATGAAGAACATATCAATATTAGGTGGAGAGATACCTTGATAATCATAAAATACACCATCAGGATGAACTTTAAGACATTTATCCAATTTTCATGAAATGTAATCGATTTTCTTGCATCTAATTATGGACATCATCTAGGAAATATAACTTCCTTCCAGTAGGAATTCTATATTCATGTGAAATTAATGAACTAGCTTCTAGTAAAAGGGTCTTTCATTATCTGAGAACCACTCAAGTCATCATTAATCTTTTTGTACCTTTATCACCAAATACATGCATTCCAATAGCCATTCAACAAGAACTTCTATTTTTTGGAGTTACAAAACGGTTTTATAGAGCATGATTTATAGGTCCAGATGATTATTTCGATTCAACATTCTGTTTCTTATATACATTAGACTATCCACCATTAATACCTCACTTCACATGCACCATTCCAATAGTTCATTTTGAAGGTCTAAAGGTGAATGGTTTGGGGTAGAGCATGAAATAGATGAGAGTGAGTAGGGGTAATGGTGTAGAGTTGATCAATTAAAATTTATATAATTTTGGGATTTTGAAATCACAGAATTATGAAATCAAGAACTGGGTTCAGAAAAACCATTCAAACAATTTCATTTTGGAAAAAAACATAAAATGTATAAAAACATTGATTCATCGGTGTTATCATGACAAATTTTTCACAACACTAACGATGTCGTCTTGACAAGGCATCCGTTTCAGCATGACAATGTATCATTAAAACAATGTAGCATTGTCGGCATGATAACAGTGTCTGTATGGAATAGTATGTGTGTCAGCATAGAAACTGTATCAGCATAAAAAAGTTATCAGTGTTAGTATGACATTCTATGTTAAATACTATTAGTGTCTGTTTAAAAAGTTCACTTAAAATTGTAAAAGTAATATAAACCCAACATGATATAGATTGATAATTACTAATTCATGTCTAATGTAAGCTAATTATTTTAGTGTTGAACATATTACTGAATATTTCAGGAAGATGATGTTCAGTTCCATGAACTATAACGATATATCAGTTTTTTGATAACGGTCTCTCAAAAAGTGAAGGCATACATCAACGGTTTTTGTCATAGAATGTGGAACATGATTCTTATATGTATTAATATCACTTGTGTTCTCACAATTTATAGTGACATGTCTATATTGATATCCATAATCTATTAATGTGTGTTTTATACACACAATTTTTATACTAAAACTACCAGTAGTAAGGTATTCAAATTTGGCAGTAGATAATGAATGTTTTTTCTTACTACACCATAAAACAAGACACTTTCCCAAAAATGACATTTTCCAGAAGATCTTTTTCAATATAACTTACAAACACAATAATATGCATCTAAATATATCACTAAATTAGAAGTTTTTCCTATGGGAAAGACTATTCCTAGTTTAGGAGTATGTTTGAGGTATTTTAAAATCATTTTTACCACAAGCAATGAGATTCTTCTGGGTTTTCTGGAAAACATGCACACTTGAATACATTAAACATAATATCCATCATACTAGAATTTATGTAGAGTAAACATCCAATAATTCTACAATAAGTTGTGGATCATCTGTTTTAGAATCATCATCAAGGTCCATCTTAAAAATGGCACTCATTGGAGCATCACAGGACATATTGATTTTAAAGATAAATATTTTTAAAAGATCCTTAGTATATTTACTATGATTAAAAACAATAACTTCTTTATTTTTAAAAATTTAAAATCTAATAAATAATATTATTTCAACTATTAACCTCATTTAAAATTCACTTTGCATCATCTTTTAAAATTTGAAACAAAATTAATTCTTAGAAGATCAAAAAATAATATCATATAAATAAATTTTGAATGCTAAAAAATATATAGATATTATTTAATAAAGAGAATGGTATTAGATATACCTTTTATAAATTATTTAGACATAATAAAATTGTTGATCCTATCATACCAAACTCTTGGATCATACTTTAAACCATATAATGCTTTTTTCAATTTAAAAACATATTTTAAAAATGAGTCTTTATAAAACCAGGGGGTTTTTCATAAAAAACATGATCAATTATATACCAATTTAGTAATTCACTATTTAAATACATTCGATAAATATTTTAATATAGATGTGATTCATAGGTAACCAAGATTCTAAAGGACTCAATTCTAGATACTATTGAAAAAGATTCCTCACAGTCAATTCCTTCTTATTAATTAAATCATTGGGTAAAAAATGTAGTGTTTCTTATAACTATGTTACCATTTTCATCCAATTTATTCTTAAACACCCATTTGGTTCCTATAGTCAAAGTGTCTTTGGGTCTATCTATAAGATTCCATAATTTTTTTCTTTCAAACGAATTCAACTCATCTTGCATAGCCGTCACCCAAAATTCATCATTGATAGAATAATTTATTTTCTTATGTTAATGATGTGAAAAAAATCATGATGTTTAACATAATTTCATAGAGAAGATATATTCTATGTTCCATTCTTTAAATATCCAAAAAAAATAACATCTAATGGAAGGCTCTTTAGAGTTTTATCAGGTCTAGAAAACGAATGGCTAGTCAATTTAGACTCTTTAAAAGGATCATGATCATTATGACTAGAATATAGAGAATTTAAAAAACTAGAAGTTTTAGTAGATTTCTTCACAGGATGGTCATATGATTTAGCATTGATGTACATGTTTGACATATCATCCTCATGAATATAAAGAGAGGACTTTGTCTCATGCCGATATGTCTCATCAAACTTGACATGGAAAGATTCTTCCACACATTTGGTTCTCATACTGAAGACTCTATAGGAATTAATAGAAATTTAATACCCCAGTAAGATTCCTTTATCACTCTTGGATTAAATTTTACAAATTATCCTTAGTGTGAAGAATATATACTTTTCAAACAAACACTTTGAAGTATTTAACCTTGGGTAATCTATTGTTCTACAAATCATAGGGTTTTATTTTAAGGATAGGTCTAATCAAGTATCTTTTGATTATATAGAATGTTGTATTGATGGATTCTACCCAAAAGTTCCTATGTAGGTCATTCTCACTAATAATGGTTCACAAAATTTCTTATAGTATTATATTTCTTCTTTCTACAATGCCATTTTTTGGGGTTTCCTAGTAGAATATAAGTTACAACTATATCCATTTTTTGAGAAAAAGGATTCAAAATATTGGTTTTCAAACACATAGAAATGGTCACTTGTTTGGTTATTAATTTTAAGACCACTAATTTTTTCTATAGTCCTAGAACACTCAGTAAAATGAGAGTATGTTTCAATTTTTTTAGGAAAGAAAATTGCCAAAGTATATCTAGATTAGTTATATATAATAACATAGACATAGTTCTACTAATTAAAACTTGAGAATCTATAAGCTCTAAAAAAATTCATGTGAATGAAATCAATAGGTCGAGATATTGAAACTTTCTTTCTTTTGATTGAAAAATATTTTTTCATTTTTACCATTTTTATAAGGATTACCAACTTTCTTATTTGGAAACACATGTTTAGGTAGATCCATGACTAGGCCTTTTCAAGAAATCATTCCAAGGGAGTTTGCATTCTAGTGTCGGAGTCTCCTATTACAATGCCATGATTCTTTATGAAAAGCACCCAAGAATGAAAAGTTTTGAGAAATTGTAGAATATATGTTAACAACATATATATTTTCATTTATAAGAATAAAAAAATAATAACTTATTTTTAGAGTAAAAAACATTTCATGAATCATTTTCAAATTTAACATTAAAACCTCCATCACAAAATAGAGACATACTAATAAGATTTTTATTCAATCCATCAACAAAAAGAACTTTAGAAATTAAAACTAAGTTTTAGTTACTAATCTGGTCGAGGCGAATTATTTTTCCTATAACATTATCACTAAATGTGAGATTCTAACCATTAATCTTTAACTTGTCGTTAAAGCATGAGTAATCTTCTATCATGTGTCTTGAACATCCACAATACAAGTACCATAAGATTTCATGGGAGAATTTCATATAATATTCCTAAAAAATAAATTAGGTAAGAAAAGATTTTAGTACCCATATTTGATTCAGTCCAGTATGATTAGTAATAAGAGATTTAGGAACCAACATTTTCTTCATGGGTTTCCTATAAGAAGTATGTAATGTATTTGAAAAATAATCATTATTTGACCCAGAAACACTTGAAACTGTATAATATGTTTCTTATTTAGAACCTAAAAATTGTTTTTTCAGAACTAGGAAAAAATATTATTTTCAAGAATATGATACAAAATGGTGTTTTTCATATTCCTCTTTCATAGTTGGTATCTTATTCTAGGTGTATAGTTAAGAGCTACATGTTTACCAAGAATTTTAACTGAGATCTATTTACCATTCGGAAATATCTCTAGATCCTTTTTTAATTTATCATTTGATAATTTCTTTTCATTATTGTCCTTAAGAATTTAGAATTTTTTCTCCTTTTCAAAAATAAGGTTATATTTTATAGTGGAAGTAAAAGCATAATGTTTATTTAATGATATATATTTATCTTATCATTAATTAAATGTGTCTTCTAGAATTTTGAAATTTTCAAATATTTATTCATTTGTAATATATTTTAGAGTCACTCTAATGTACAATATATTAGAAATTATGTTTAAGAGAATTTAGTGTTACCTCAGATTTTTTTTCCATAAGACATATATTTTCTTTATCAGACTTTTGAAGAGAGGATTTTATGTCACCTTAGCTATCCTCAAATGCACTCTGAGTTTTCTTCATGGAATTGTTTTTAAATTTTCTTCTTATCATCATAATTCTTATTTTAGTTTATCTTAGGGCAGTTATCCTGTATATGTCCCTTCCTCTTACATTCATAATATATTTTTTCACTATAAGTATCACCATTCATTCAATCCTTTTTCAAAAGGACCTTGTGATCAAACATATATTTTCAGTTGATATTGCTAAAGAAATTATTATTTATATAAAATTTCCTAAACCTTCTAGATATATGATCCATCACTTTACCACTATCTTCTAATGATTTTTCATCACTTAAACATTCAGTTCCATGTTGAAATATTCCTTATTCTTGGAGGTAGTAAATTTGAAAGTAACATATTTTCTCTTAGGTTCACCATCATATTCTATTTTTACATTTAGTTTTTCCACATACATCATCAAATTTCTTATCAGTTCCATTACTAGTTACTTGTTGATGCAATTATCTTATTGATACAGAAGTTACTCTCCCCATATCTGGTAAAAATCTTATTATTCTCATGATTTCATCCTTTTTTGTAACATTACTTCCCTGAGAGATCATAATATTCATAATTTCGTTAAACCTGAGATATATGTCAGAAATAAGCTCATCATGTTTTATATTAATTCTATCAGATTTAGTGGTATATATGTTAAGTCTTATTTCCTTATCAATAGAGGTTCCTTCATGTGAAACAGATAAAGTGTCCCAAATTTCAAGCGATATCTAACACACATAAATTCTATTAAACTCTTCATCACCTAAAGAAGAATATATGGAATTTTAGTATTTTCATATATTTTTATAGGGATCCTTAGTTGGGTCATCCCTTGTATTTCTACTAGTAGAAGGATTCAGATATTCATCTATAATTGAACACCAAATCTCAAAACCCATACATTTTAAGAGCATTTTCATTTTAATTTTCCATTGTGCATAACGTGTTCCATTAATGAATAGAGGTTTTTGGTAGAAAACCCATCGAATATATTTTCCATGTTAAATAAATAGTAATCTAAATAACTATAAATTTAGAACTAATAGAAACTTATAGATCATTAAAATACAACTAAGATCACAGTTTAAAATGATTTTAAAACATACTAAAATTTTAAAATTTTGAAATAGAAACTTGAAAAAGACCCTTTGATACCATATGATGGTCGGTGTAAGACACTCAAGAAGGGTTTGGATCGAGTTACTATAAAAATTTATGTTAAAATGTTTATTTAAAAGGTTCCCCCAATTTAAAATAAAACTGGGCAGTTAACCAAGGTTGTAAAATTATAATAGGTGGAATGTTAAAATTGTTTCTCAAAAGACTGATTAATTCTCAGTTCTAAAAATATGAGATATTGATACAACATTTGAAACCACTCTAATAAGTAAAATAGTAATAAATACTATCCCAGACTAAATATCAATGTAATATTTTGTATTCTGAAAAATTATTTAAAATAGAGATAGACTGAATTGAAAACAAAAATGATATAAAATAATAGGTTCAGTCTCATGTAGAGACATAGTCCTCTCCACATGGTGACCACCTATCACCAACCAATCTATATAAATAAATATTTATATCCTCACCATGCTTCAATGTTAACACAAATGTACATAGACAATCTTGGTCACAATACCTATACCATAGTTCTATGTGGGAACACAAATTACAATCAGGTGACAGATGATATGTTCCATGGTTTTCATGGGACAAACAAGTGTATGAGGATAGTTTTTGAGGATATCTAGTATCCTCAGGTTTAGTGTAAGAGACAATTTTTGTTTTTAGTAGAGAAAGATACAATGCTTAAATATTCAGTAAATAGTACAAAAAATGAGAAAAATATATTAAGAATTGATTAGAGGTGCTCTGATTGTTATTCAATTCAGCTATAGACTCTATGATGTATCAGATTTGTTTCCTGAGTACTATTCAGGAAACAAAAATTGAATATAGATTGTCATGAAGCACTACATTATATCTTCTAGGAGGGTGATAGGTTCTTATCCTTTAGTTTAATTGGATGCTAGTTAGATGATGTAACATTAATTATAAGTAGTTTCCTAGTTTATAGTAAGAAGAAATAAATAATTCCCCATGAATTCCTCTTTTTAGTATAGTTTACATGGGGGTCTTTCTCATATCTTCTATTGAATGAGTGTCTGCATGAGTCCACCCATGTGTCTTTTTCATGCCATTTTATTTATATATATTATTGCATCCAGAAAATGTTCAAATTTGAGGTAAATGAAATACCTCATATTTCATAAATCTTCATTTAAGATGTATACAAAATGGCACTAAATTTATCAGTTACATTAAAAAACTCAAAATATGGCCATTAGAAATAATTTTAAATCGAATTAATTTTGAACAGTCTATTGGTGAGTCCTCAGTCAATATCTTCTTCTATCTGTGAATCATTACTTTTTTCTGTAATTTATTTTTTCACTTTTTCCATCCATTAGTGACTCACTGAATCAATAACTCGTTTTAACAGTTGGTGAGTCCTTACATCAGTAGCACCATGAATTGGTAGGTCTCTTGAACTGACAGAAGGACATCTACATCAGTAGGTCATTTTTATCAGCATGTAATTTGTGTCAGTAGGTAATCAACATCGGTAGGTCACTTGCATTGGTAGGTCATCTGCATCCGTAGGATATCTGCATTAGTAGGTCATTTGTTGATGACTTAGTTGATCTGTCAGTATATCATTTCTTATGTCGGTGTCATTCTGTTACACTTATAAAATATATTTTATTCGAATGTTTTACATTATAAATATTAACAGAATGTACTAAATTTATATGAGGTAACAAATAAATGTAATTACACATACTGAAACTTGAATAATTATGATTGAAATGTTTATACATGATTTGTAGTAGTCGACACGATTTGTGGTAATTAAATCTATTAATACATGAGAGTATTGGAAACATTCTCATATGGTCGAACAATTATAATAAAAATATTGTTTAAAATTTAATATACCTAACCTCCCTTAATAAATACTAAATTTGAAGTGGGAAGTTGGATATTGAAAATATGAAAAAGATGTCATTTCTTGTTAACATTTTCCATAGATATATCCATTTTGTGAAATTTATATCTTAGGAAATGATGAAATATGTTAATATTCCTAATAAATAAATAAAATAAATGTTTTTTTGATCAAATAATTTATCTTGTAATGTCATATCAAGATGGATTATTACAAAAATTCAGTCCACATTCTAGTACTGTGTTTTAAATTTCTAGCAATTTTGCACAAAAAAATCTTATTGAGATATACTTTCTATGATAATTTAAAGTAAATTTGTTTTTGTTTCTTATATGACCATGAAACTAAAGAATTATAAAAAAAAGATAGGTTCTCAATCTACACTTTCCTTCTAAATCACAACCTCCAAAATCAGCATCTGAATATGAAATAATGTTAAAATGTGTGGGTTTTTCATGAATTAATAATTAAAAATTTATTTCAAATATATAATAATTATTTAAATAGTAGTAACATAGTATTATATTTGATTTAATTTAAATCTATGAAAATACAGATGAAAAACATAATGTATGGTCTGCTAGCATTAGTATAGAGAATAATTCCTAGAAAACCTCTCTATAACATGTTGTAAACATATTTTCTTACTTCATCCAAATCAAGTTTTATATTGATAAACATATTGTTTTTTTTATATTTTATTATTTTATAATCCAATATTTTTAATAAAACAATAATATATTTATAATTATTTAAAAAATTCAATATTCCTTTTGATAGATTTTAAAAATAATAATCGAATTACAATCACCCATAATACTAATTTAAAACTCATTTTACAAATTTTTAGAAAAATAAATAATTTTTTTTTAGTTAAACCCATGATAAATTCCTCAGTATATAACTGTAATAAAAAACTATCTAAAAATGTTTTTTCATAAAGATATTAGAATATTCCAACTCCATAGAATGGTCATTTTCTAAAAGAAATAAACATGATATTTCAGGCAAAACTCTTGGTTCTTATTTAAGTCTATAATGTTATTTGCTATGTTCGAAGACTGAATTAAGTATTTGATGATTTTCAAAACTAATTTTTCGTTCAATATAAACATACCCTATGGAATAATCATTATGAAAAGTGGATTTTAATACCATTTTATATAATTAAAATTCACATAGGATAAATAATATAGAACAAATCTAATTGATTATAATCTAAAATAGGAGAAAATGATTCATTATAATCAATTATATCATCCATATTATATCTTTATGCTACTAATTTAGCATGTTTTAATTATAATTATCAATTCATCGTATTTATAATTTCAAAAATTTCATTTAGTTACTGTTAATATATTATTTTATTACCCATCAATATATTTCAAGAAATTATTTCTTATAAACTTGTTAAGCTATTTTGGCATTGGTTCTCACCAAATTTCATATTATAATGCTTCTTATAAAGCATCCAAACATTATTTATTGATGATGTAATATATTTTATCTATATTTTCTTATGTTCCAACTTATCCAATATCTGGTATCTATATTTCCTGTGTTTATTTCCAAATTATGAACATTTAGTTTCTAGGTTGTATAGGTAAGACATGTTTTGGTTCACCTATTTCATGGGTTTTGGTCTAGACATAATCTCATCATTTTCAAGATTGTTTTTAAAAAATCCGATAAGATATTTAGGTCCCAAATTGTTTAAATAATTAGTGACATAATCAATTTTAGTATTTATATAATCCATGGGGTCACTTTCATCAATCATCACATGAACATGTTCTTCAACTATATATTACTTTTTATTATAAAATATATAATAATTAGATATATAAAAATATATAATAAATACTACATCATAATCCTTTAGACTACATTTTCCAATTTTTTCCATAATATTTAGGATATACACATTACATCTATACACATAAAAGTATATTTCCTTGTATTGGTAGTTATTCCATAATTAATAGTGTGTGATTTTAATAAAGGGTATTATTAAAATTATATTCATGATATGTATATCAGTGTTAAAAACCTTGTTCCAAATATAGGTAGAAAAACTATATTAATTTAATATAGTTTATGGCATTTCATGAATAGTCTTATTGTTTCTTTCTTAACTTTGATTTCTCAATGGTGTTCCTGGGGATGATAATGTATTTTTAATACATATGTCTAAGAAAAAAAGAATTAAATTCTTCATTTTAAACTCCACACAAATATATATTCCCAAAGAAGTTATTTAAAAATCTATTTAATTTCTAACAAGTCTATAAAATCATTATAAATTATGAAAAAATTTCACATTTATGATTATGGGAATAAATAAATTAAAAAATAAAAATTCATCAACAAAAAAATATCTTCTATATAATATTTCTAGTCTTGATTATCCAAACCAAACCACATGTTTATGTTCTTGTGGTATGGATGTAGATACAATTTTAATGTATTTGAATGATGACATGGGATTATTATCTATTTGGAACTGATCGAAAAATCTATCATTAACAAATTTAAGACTAGGAAAATTAGAAGATAAGTGTTTCTTAGAAAATTTATACAAATTGAAAACATTATAGTGTCCCTATATCCTATATCAAATCCATGACCCATTTGTCTTCATATTTAAAAAATTTAGTTTTTTTCTCATAGATGTAATTCATACGCAAAATATAATCATTTTTAGTTATAGTTACACTAAACTAAAGTAGTTTATTGTTATATAAAATGAAGTAAATAAACCTAAAAACCATCACCATAAAGTTGAGTTAAATATATCCAATTTTAATTCAACCATGGAACATATAGTATTTTCATATTCAAAACTATTTTCTGATCTATGATAGCACCTAGTAATGGGATGTTGAAGAAGATAATTATTTCTCAAAATGATGTAGTAGTAGGTATGAAATATGTTGTCTCTAATGAGTGTAGTTTTAAATTTAGATGTAATTAATGTAATATTAATAGAATAATATCAATTTTAATTCCTAGTAAGAATGAAGAATTTCTTAGTAATGATCAATTAAGAAAAATGTGAATAGATTTTAGGTTTGGATTCCAACTTGTAATATAGTAAAAAATATTATGAAATTTAATTTTTTTTTATTAATTAATTTTGTGAACATATTTAAAATAATTAAACATTTCAACACTACATTAAATTAAATGATAGTGAGAATAATCCACCCAATTTACATGGTTGTACTATTATCTATTTAATTTCTGAGAGGAAAAGTGGTCTCCCCTAGATCACCCAAAAAATTCAAGATCTGTAATTGAGTACCATATGTTCATTGATTTTCCCACTACATCTCTATAAATTTTATTTAAATCACTAAATACTTATCTATGAGATTCGATAGCTCTCAATTGGTGTGATCTAGTACCATAAGAGGGATAATAAATTTCATTAATCAAGGAAATTTTCGAATGTTTAGATTTGATACAAAACATAGTGATACCCCATTACATGCCAGAATTCAAAAATTGATGTCCATTTAACAAATCAAAAGATACTGATGAGTTTGATAAAACTAGGACTATATCATTAAAACATGTCACCTCCCCCATTAACTAATCAAATTAACGGTCTAAAACTCTAATAATAAGGAAATAATTGGGCTATAGGTGTAAGAATACATAATAAAAACATAATAAAAATAAATTATAGAAAATAGAGTCTCCAGCAGCATAGTTTGCAACTACGTTAGGTGATAAACTCCGTGTTTCTAGTGGGGTGGCTCCTACTTTTATTGTAATCAAGGAATGACTTTGGTCTTCCTTAAATCTCTCACATATTTTCAGAATCTGAATGTATATCATTTATTTTAATATTTCTCGACACCCTCATGTTACATTTTGGAAATACCCATTTTGTTCGAGTGATTATATTAAAATTGAGGATTTGACATCTAGTAGGGCAGTCCCCTCATATTCTTAATGTATATTAATGGTCTAAGGGTTGTGGAAGTCATCATGATACTGGATGTCATGGCAGTTGCACTTGGTAGTTCTGGATGTTGAAGTGGTTGCAAGACAGTAGGGGCATGATGGGGTGGAAATGGAGAGCATCATTTTGTTCATCAAACCTCATATTGAATTTACAGTTTCTGGATGAGTAATTTACTTCCTCATGGTGGTGATAATATCAAGAAGGGATATTTATTGTATTATATGGGTTTCCTCTATCAGCATCAATGCTTTAATATTGTACTCTAATTATGGATGGTAAGCTCCGGGCCTTCTAGTGGTTGCTGTTGGAAGAGGTTGGTGTCCAACACTATTAATATCTCATTGGTGATTCACAAGTCACCATCATCCCAATGGTGTATCATGAGTCATTTCCCCCTCAATATAGGATCACACGACACCATTATATAAATAGTGGCTTATAGGTCACCATTTTATCTATGGTGGCTCACACTCCATAGCTTTCTCAAAAGTGGATTTCCAGGCACCATTGTATCATCTATGGATCCAGATCCACCATTGGCTTGGTCAATGATGGTATATTTTAATTGGATCAATGGATTAAAGTAACTAATTGTTACCATTTTTGTGGTGGTTGAAGTGTGACATAGGAG
Source organism: Viscum album (assembly GCA_963277665.1). NCBI lineage: Eukaryota > Viridiplantae > Streptophyta > Magnoliopsida > Santalales > Viscaceae > Viscum > Viscum album. Next base: position 220,954,524 of record OY728139.1, read on the forward strand.
GAGAGTGATCATGAATGTGGAGGACAATGGACCCTCAACCAATCATACCTCACATTGATTAAAGTAAACTCAAAATGTTCTTGATGGTGTTTTCTGAGGGTACTAGAGAAGAACTACTATGTCACGGAACATTAGTTATGGTAGAAGGCTCAAAAATGATCTTAAAGGATTAATATATAGTGGTTCCATGTTTTTTAGTCAATACTAGAAAAGATGAGCGACAACATCCTTGCAGATGAGATTAGATTCGTAGTGTCCGGTCATGGCATATATAAAATTTGAGTGGGGGGAATGTTGATTTTGTAGGAAGTATGTAAAATATCTATAACTCTTGTAGCACAGAAAAATTTAGAAGTGGAGTGTTGAGTTTTTTTATATAATCCCATGGATTTCACAATGCAATTAATTTCTGTTCGGGCTAGAGGACCCACAACCTCCACTATTCATCACCCGATTCTAGTGAGTCCTTCCCACATTACTCCATAAGATTAACCAACATGGACCATTTCTCATTGGATTATGTATACCTATGTATTACCAATAGAATTAATATTCTCAGGCTTAACATGACTGATCCCCCATACAAGCTTTGCTGATGGTTTGTTGGCCTTCCCCTAGGTCTGCACTGCTAGGTGGCCACTTGTTAGATGCCCATGTTTCATGTGGGTCCTTGTTTTAGGGTCATACCAAATGGCTATTATTTTCATAACAAACACCCCAAACACATTACAATTACAATGTTGGATTAAAATAATAATGAAATAAATACCAAAATTCAATCACGTAAAAAATTATTCATTTTTAATAATTTAAATTCCACATTTCCAATTCCACATAATTTAATAAGATATTTTAAATAATGGGTTCTTTGATAAAAACCCATAAACAAACAATTAGATTATTTTTAAATTTATGCATGATATATAGTCTATAAAATAACCCCACAATTGAACCATACCTTCCCTCAAGAATTAAATCTCACCATTGAAAATTAGAGGAAAAAAATGTTATTATTATTAAAATTTCAATGTAATAAAATCAAACAAAAATCCAAGTAAATTAAAACATATAGAAATTTATATAATATATCAATTTAATTTAGAAATAATAAATGAAATTATTAGTCCATTCATTTCACTATTACCCTCTAAAAGGATTGAACTTTTCTTTTTATTCATTAAATTACCTTAATTCATTATAAATAATCATCCCAAACCATTATCCACCAAACCTTTGATTCTTTAAAGCCATCATTTGTGATAGAATTCACATACTGTTATGCTCGTATGAAGATAACATCCTCTTTACCCATGTTATTATAAAATAACAACTTTCTCCACATCGTAGAGGCACAAGGGACATAAAATTATGAGTACATTCAATAAGACTCTATAACCTATGTTATGAAGAAAATGATTTTTAAAAAATAAGGCTCAACAATGTGGCTTATCTATTAAATTTAAAATAGAGACATAAAAATCAAAAGGGTAATGATAAATTCCCATTTAAATTATTACAAATCCCACATTCTCCAATCTCAAGTAAGTGTCATGATCAATTCATAGCATAATTAATGATTTGTTCACCCTATTGAATAAATTTTCAGTCATTTTTTTCTTTGAATGTTATTGTCAAAAAAGCCCCAAATCCATCACTAAACCACATATGATTTAAATTATAGAACAAGTAATGGGGTTTTTTTGTTGCCCGAAATCACATTTGTTTTTCATTTTTTGGTTCATTTTTCCATTTTTTATTCAATAGTGGAAATTTATGAATGTAAATGGTATGAATCCAATAACGATTCTAATTATCCCAATGTAAAACACCAACACTATTTACAAAAAAAATCATTTTATCCCTTTCTTCATGAATCCTTTCACCTCAACACATTGACTTTATAATATCATTCAAATAAAAAGAGGAGGGTGGGAGTAGATAAAAATGGATTTAAACATGGATCATTCCAGTCAAGGTAATTTATGGTCTGTGTGAGATAAAAAAGGATTAATGTAACAATAAAACTTAAGGATAAGGGATTTTCAAAATAAGCATCAATAATTTTAAATCATTTTCTTCATAGTTATGTAATTAAAAAGTTAAAATTAGGGATATATTATGTGGTATGTATCATGATCACTCATGAAATATTATGAAGATAAAATAATATATACTTGGTATAGTAATCATGTAAAGAATGGGACATTTTTATAATGGTCTATAAATAAAGCCATAAATAATAATAATTAATCAATTTGCATGAAATTCACAAATTTAAAGAATAAAAAATTGTAGGGAAATTTCATTTACATGAATCAAGTAATTATATCAAATCATGAGTCATCATTTCAATGTCTTTTATTAACTTTAATCATACAATTATCTATTTTACTCATTAAATCTCATTAAAATTGAAATATAAAATATGGAATCACATGATTCTAATGAAAATAACATCTACATGATATGTCATGTAATGAATAAAATCAAGTACAGGCATGCAATTTCTAGGTTAACAATGATTTTGAAATGTCTAGTTCACAACAAATTTTTAAAAAATACGTAGGGACATGTAAATGTAAATAATTACAGAATAAGATATATATTCCCCTGAATAATTTATACTAATTAATTTTGAGTTCATGGGGTTCCTTTTTGTCATATTTATGATAGTATTATTAAATAACTCATACAATTTTAAGGACTATTTCATTAAATCAGTATGGCAGTAGTGAAGAGGTGAAAAATCCTAAATACTAGGAAAAAGGTAAAACATTGGTTGCCTGCTAAGAGAGTCTTTTGTTAATTTAATTGTAATGACCATACCTCATGGGATGATATTAGTAGAAGTGTTATACATGTTTGAGCTTCTCCAAGATTTCTTCATGTATATTTCCGTGGATATTTTTCACCCGCTTACAATTTATAGTGAATAGTTTACCTTCTACTAATCTCTTAATATGAATTACACTGAGGTGATAAACATTAGTAGCTATAAAATTGCCTTCCCATCGTAAGCTGTGCTAACATGGAGTTAAAATAATTCTATAATTTTAATGTAGGACATAGTGATCATGTTGGAAGGTGTTTTATTGAATCATTATTTGTGTACCCCTTTTATTTTACCTTCTTAAATTAAATAGTTTTTAAAAGAAACTGTTATTATTGCCTCCAAATCAAGCCAGTTTATATTAAAATAATTCCATAAACTAAAAAAATAGAAATTATGTTATTTTATAACCCAATAATCTTGTTTCTAAAATTAAACCAAAAAATGACAATAGTTTCTATAAATAAATGTATATGGGATCACAGCGATCAGTTTATTGTAATCTATGTGGAACTCCCATTAGTTTTATTCAAGATCTTGGATCTAATTTTTCTAGTTATGTTTATCCATTTTCTATAAAATAATCTTTATATGTAGTTTGAATAATTTATCATGGACATTTTTTTATGATGATAATTTATACAATTATTTTGGTTCATCCCATAACATTAAGAATGTCCTCAATCATTCCATGGAAAAAATGAGTCCCTTGGTCACTGATGAAGGGCCATGTTATTACAAAACTAAAAAAATATATATGTACTAAAAAAAATCATAATTCACATTAGCATCTTTAGTCATGGTTTCCTTAGATTACACCCATTTAAAGACATAATAAAAAGAGTGAAAAATTTATGAATTCCCAAAAAACATGGGAAAGGGTCATGAAAAATAAATGCGACTTACATAAAATATTTAAAAAAATAAAGTGTTCTTTATGAATATCTTGTATTTTAAAAATATATTTATAATAGTGACATTTTCACATTCATTATAAAATTCATGAGTATCTTTAAATATGTTTTTGCAATAAACTCAAGAATACAACAATTTTTTCCATTCTTTGAGGTCCAGCGTGGCCTCTAAAAGAATCTTTTTGATAGAAAATAGAACACATTTCTTATTTCACAATCCAGTAAGAACCTCCTTATGACTAGATCATTATTTTGTTTCCATAAAATTGTATCTTACCAAATATAGAATATGTATTAAACCTTAGTTTATTTCCTTGATAAAATTTAATGTGATATGAAACCTTAGATGTGGCCAATTAATTCACTAAATTATCATAACAGGGTACTTTAACATCTACTATGTTGATATTCTATCTATGTATGTGATCATTGAGTTGGATCAGTACTCAGATTAATTTTAAATGGATGTTTGGGAGTTTACTGAGGTGATATGATACATGTTTTTCAACACCCTTTTTATCCTTGATTCCAAGGTTGAATTAGATGAAGTGTAGTATCTATAACACCATCCTTATTTTGGAATCAGACATCTTTGTAATTCATTTATGCGTTGTATGATCAAAAAATATGATCACATTAGTCCGAATAAATAAGATCTGATTTTTTCCAAAGAAAATACAAAATCAATGAATTCTTTTTTATAGTTATGTACTTGATTATAGTCACGTCCAATTTTCTCAATGAATATTTTATGAGTGTCTTCATTAAATTCATTAGTATAGGAATGATCACACATTTTGGTTTAATTCAATCCTAAGAAACTCAAATATGTGTTATTATTCCACTGAATGAATTATTTTAGGGGTAATTATCTTCTATTTCAGCTAATAATATACTTCCCTATAATTATCATTAAAAAATAATCCATCTTATTTTAAAATTAGCCTTTACAACAGTTGATAAATATGGCTAATGTTATTGATAACTATTATAAAATACCAAAAATATCCTAATAATGATATAAATGTCTCGTAGAAGTGGGATATGGAAAATAATCTACTACAACAAATATATACATATCCACAATAATGATTTTTTTGATAAATGATATGTCCTAAAACATTCCCTTTCTCAACAATAACATAAAATTTCTCAATGTTCAAAAAAATATTATTTACTATAAAATGTTTGTAAAATTTTTCTAGGTTCTCTAATAAGTGTTCCAAAGATTATAAAAAATATTTATGTCATGCATAAATTCCTCTAGGAAGTCATCCAAGTTATATGGGAAATACATACCATATATCTTTTTAGAGAACCAAGATCATTTTGAAATCTGAAAGGAATCCTATTGTAGGAAAATCAGCTAAAAGGGTAGGTGAATGTTATTCTCAGTTGGTCATATGAGGATAATGGGTAACAAAAAATAACTAGACAATCAATCCATGAATGGAATGTGTCCTTCCTAAATACCATTATACCATTTTATCAATGCATGGGATGGGATGGTGGTCTTTTTACGTTATTAGACTCACTTTTCAGTATCCAATTCATAACATACAATTATTTTGATCTATCATAGAGATTAATTCACTATTCCAAATTTTCCCTATTGTTAATGTAATTTTTATGGGAACCACATGAATTAGTTGACACATTGTGAGTTTAAAATTTGGTTTATTAAGTATGTTGTCGATAGTTTTTAATCGTTTTTAGAAACTTCAATAATGGTGGGGTTAAGACTCTTTTAGGTATTACCTATAGGTCTAGATTATCCTTTTAAAAAAATTATATAGTAATATACCTTGGTTTTAGTTACAAGGAGTTATTTAAGGAACCACCCAATGGATTGAATGTTTATTTTCAAAAGGAAAATAAAAATTTACTCTTTGTATTGGGATAAGCTGTTAGTTATGATCACTGGTAATTTTTTTCCATCCATAAGAAACACATATTTTATGTCAAAATGGAGAGGTTTTAGTAATAATATTTGGGTTCATTATAAGGATTATATTGAATTCATATATCTCATATCCAATTATTTAATTTTCATAGGTAGTGTTATCATATTAAGTTCCTATATATATTTATAAAAAATCTCAGATGTTGTTTATTCATGACTAAAACATGCATATTTTTTATAATTAACTTGTTCATTAGTGTTTTAATTAGAATGGTTTTCAAAAAAATTAAATAATACTCTTAAAATTCAACTCCATCCATGGGATCTATGTATTCCTTGTGGCTAATTGAAAAAAGCGAATGATTTTTAATGTGTTTCTCTTAGAGTAATGAACATTGAAGTACACACTACTCTATCCAAACTCAATTGTAGGGGTTCCTTCATATAAATTAATGTTTTTATTGGTATTATTTTATTAATTTTATTTGTGAAATTATGGATTAATTACCCAATTCATCATCAACTGGCATTTCCGGTTCATTGAAATATGTGGGCAAAACCAGTCCTTCCACTCCCACTAGCACATCCTCCAAAACACCAGCTAGGAAAAAAGTGGATCTATTTTCAAGATGGAAACCCACTATTGTGGAATTAAGGTCACCTAGATTTTAGTATGAAGAGATAGAGTTTGACATGATATTAGTTGAAGTAATAAGATCATACGATGCATCAAAAAATTTTAAAGAACCAATTGTATATAGAATAGAGATTGTCTGTGGATTTGCAAATTATTTGAGTAATAGTTTTGTGATAATGGATGAAACACTAATCTCAAGTACTATAATTCCACTATCATGAAACCACATTCTATTGGTACAATTATAATTGAGTAATTTTTCATATTTGGTAATATTTCTTAACTCTTTCAAGAGGGGTATATTAATTTAAACATTTTGAAATATATCCTGGATCTTTTTTGAAGTTTCTCTTCCTCAATATTATTGTTTTTGGTAAATATCATAGATAATTGAAGTGGGATTTTATTATTACCCCTTTTTAATATTTATTTCAATGGAGTTTCTCATCCTTTATTCTTAAAAATTTTCATGGGTTCATCATCTTCAGCATTTCCATACTATTTTGGAGGTGTGGTTTTCTCATCCAGAATCTATTTAAATTTTTTAGAATTTATTGATTTAACATTCTTCTATATAATCTTATGATTACATAGGGTTTTTATCATGGATCTACTTTCCACTTCATGTGGTGATTGTGCTCGCAAATTATCTTGGGTTTGTGGTTGTTTGACCAGATATTTTTTGTGGGTTTTTGGATATCATGTCGATGAACTTTTAAACTTTATTTGATAAATATTTTGCTCTATATTTATTCTCATTTTTATTTGTTCCTTTACTTTTCTTCACTATTTTTTCACTATATAAGGGGTTTCCATAGACTTTAATGATGAAAAGGTGGTGGTTGGTAGTCTTATTATTGGTAATGATACTTGTATGATTTTTGGAATGAGGGTGGATTATAGAATTATTTTTGGAAATGTTGTCCATAATAATATTGTGGACACCCATATCCCTGAAGGTATTTCCTTTCCCTCCATGGATGGTTCTATTGAAACTTTACTAGTTGAAATTTTATTGTACAACTCTCTATACACTATTCCACTTCATAATGATTAGTGAAATTTTGGGGTAATGAACACAAACCACTTACTTAATGCAAGTAATATTGTTCATTCAATTTATAATCTACCATATACATTTTAAGGATGTTCAATTTTATCAATTTGGATTCAATCAATGGGGATGTGCCATAATCTTCTACATAATATATTTCCATACTTGTTATACCTTAAGTTCAATGTTGTTGTGAATTTTGAGAAATATTATTATTTAAGATTCTAGTTTTCATGGATGAGTTATTAATAATGACTCTTCCAAATGATGAATCCCAGGGGTTTCTCACATTTTCATAATGAACATTATTGATGAATATTGGGAAGAGATAATATTCCACAACATAGTAGGGTTAACATTCACATTATATTTTTTAATCATTCCAAATATTCAACAGGGATTCACTAGTAGCTTGTAAAATGGCATATATCTCTTTCTGTATTGTAGTTATTCAGGGTGATGGTAAGAATCTCTATATGAAGCTTCCTTTTAGATCATCCCAGTTATAGATCCCTGTATGGTATAGGTTTTACAAGCATTCATTATAATCTATGTATATTTAAAAGGGGTCTTACCTCCACATGACTTGATCACCCAATACTCGTCTTAGATATATGATCAAAAAAACATATATTTACTTAGATATGTTCCATTTTGGGTCTTCTCATTCAAGGCCATGAATTAGTGGTAACATAAGAATCCTAATTTTAAAAAATTAAAATACAATTTTTTATTAGAAAGGTCAATTTATTATTCTTATTGGAGATTTATTGGGCACTAAGGAACCTTAGGGTCAATAGTGGGTCGATTTACATGAATGATGGATCAGAGTGAGCACTTGATATTTAAATTGAGTCTAATTACTTGATTTTGTCAATGTGTTTTTCATGGAGTAATGTCCTTGGTCTATCCATAAAAAATTTATCTATCTCATGTTCACAATATTCGATTTCCTTATTAGAGTTCTATGTCATGCATGTTTTATGAGTTTTATTTTAAAAAATTCATCAAAAGTGGTGCCATACTTTGACCCCAAAAATTCATGGCATGTGGAAAAAGATAATTTTCCCATAATGGACAAAGAATATGTATGCAATTATTCATATCTAATGAGATGTTATTTTAAAAAATTTGTCACTAATGAAAATGAAAATTAATGAACAAGAATTTTTATGACTATGATGAAATGGGAAATTGGTTTTGGGGATAAAATTATAGAAAATTTACTCAGTATTATGTTTTTTTTCCTAGTAGAAATTATATCATGATCATTTTAAATTTGATTCCTTTTTATTAAGTAATTTAATGAATGGATTAAAAATCATTTCCCCTTATGCACATTATATTAAACTTATATGATTTTGAGAGTAATAAAACAATTTTCTTTGGTTGTACTACTTTCATTACGAATTGTTAAATTCACACTATTCCACCTTGGATCACCTAGGAAATTTATATTCAAAAATTGAGTAATCTATGTTCTCATTTTCTCCCATTATGTGTCTCCCACACGTTTATTAATCAATAAAATCTTATATTCATGATACTATTTCACCCAAATGGTCCGATTCAATACATTTAAGAGGGAAAATAAATTCATTAGTCAATGAAATTTTAGAATGTTCATATTTTAAACAAAAGAACATAAAATCCCACTACAATTTTGAAATTATAAAATGAAGTCCATTTCACAAAAAAAAAGAATAATTTAATAAATATTCGACTACAACATTTCAACTAGTCACCTCCCCATCCCATAAATATAGAAAGGTTATAAACATAAATAAAAAAGAAATAATGGGGTTATATGAGCAAGAAGACGTAAGGAATTTAAGAAGAAAATAAAGAAGAGAAAATGGATTATCTAGTAGGAGCATGTATTCTCTTTTTTAGGTGCTGGAATCTCTTTGGGTAGTGTCCCACCTCATCTGTTTATAGGTAGACATGAAATTCATTGATCATATTTTAATATCACATTGATTAGAATGATATGCATGTATCTCATTTTTTTAAAATCCCTTGAGAAATAAGTGTTGAGTTTTGAAAAAACAAAAAGAGTTATGTTAATTAATAGTGCATCGTGGATTTAAGAATGGTAGGGGAGAAGTGGATTCAAATTTCCATGAATATTTATGGATGGAGGGATTTGGCACTCTCTAGGATAGTGAAAGTTGACAAAATAACACATTGTTTTTGTTGATGTGGTGGTGGTGGCATGCCATTGGGAGCCCGATGGAGTGGTAATGGTGAGAAACAATGGGTTCATCAAACCTCATCTGTCCTTCATAGTTACCTGATAAGTTGAGAACTTCTTCATGCTGGTGGTAATATAATTAAGGACCACAATCTGTATAATAAAGAGAAACATTATCTAGAAGTTGTAGTGTGTGAGGGAACTCGAGTTGTGGAAGGTGAGATCATGGTTATCTGATGGTTTAGGTGGCGAATGTCGGCATATGGTGGTGGTAACCACTAGATGATGAATCATATTTCATCATCGACCAATGAGTGACTGATGTGTCACTATCGACTCAATGTTCTCCATCTAGTCATCATCGGCTCAATAGTGGCACAGAAGTCACAATTATATCAATGGTGGCACATGATTCCTCATCATCCTATAAGTGTCCCAAAAGGCACCATTATATTAATGGCGGATCATGAGGCACTGATGGATTAATGGTTGATCACTTGTCACCATTATAGAAATGATGGATCAAGATTCACCATTGACTCAATAGTGGATAACGAGTCACCATTGGATGAATGGATGATTGATTGTCAATAATAGATTTTCCAAATGTGGTTTCTTTGAATTGGATCAACAGTGATGAGTGAAAGAGTGAAACTATTTGTGTAGTTATTGATGTTCAACATCAGAGGTGAGTGAGCAAAGATGTGGAGGATGGTTGTCCCTCAACCCCTATTACCTTTATAGTGGCTAGAGGGGTCCTAGAATTATCTTCATAGTGTTTTAAGAGGTTTTATGTCATTAACCATGGTTTTTTTGTGAATTAGAAGCGGAGAAAGGCTCAACGCCAAGCATTCGTGTATGGAAATGGAGGTTCCCAATGTATTTAGTAGTGTACAGTGAAAATGGTTGATGGAATACTTGTAGAGGATTCTAGGCCTGTGATGTCCGAGTAAGTCATGGGAAAAATTTGAGATGGGTGTGCATATTTTTTTGAGGGATGCAGATTACATGGGAATATTGTCCCATGCCATAAATTAGATGTGGATTAGCGAAAATTTTAATAAGATCTGGTGGCTTTCACCACCATAATGAATTAATTTTTGGGTCAGACCACCCCATCCCTCCACTGTGTGCTTTGTGACTCCGATGAGGCCTTCCTTCATTATCTCTATGGGTTTAAACACCAAAAGACAATGATCCTCTAATTCTATGTATTTCTCAAAGAAATAAACCTCACGGGACTTGAATTGGCCAGATCTCCCATGTACGATCTATTTCTTGTGTGTTAGCATTCACTTGTGCCTGCTTCTCTGGGTGGCCCTTTATGGTCTACCTACGTAGTGTATGGGTCCATGGTTATGAGTTAGTATAGTTCTAATTTATTTAAAAAACACAAGAAACACTTGAAAATAAAAAATTAATATTAAAATAACCATGAATAAAGTACATAACACGAATCACATAATTTGTTTTTCATTTTCATTCATTTAAAGTCCCCATTTCACATTTCCCCCAATTTATTAAAATATTGAAATTAACGGGTCATCTAATTAAAAACCATAAAAACCATTATATTTTGATTAAAATGATATATTGAATATTATTATTTCAATATATAACTAATCTAACTACAACTATTATTATCCCTTAATCTTGCTAGACCTCTATATAATATTTCTAATGTTATAAAATTTGAATAGTATCCACTCATTTGTATTGAGTATCCACAATTCATATACCATACTATATTTTCTCTAATGAATATTTTTATATCAATACATTAAAATAATAAATGTTTTGTTACCCTATATTATTGGATATGGAAGTGTATGAAATTAAATATCTAGATAAATAAGTTTTTTTAATTTTCAAAATTTATAGGTATATAATTATAAAAATTTCTAGATACAAAATACATTTTTATTATGTTTCATTGGGGATTTATAAAAAAAATATTACTATAATGGTCATTAATTATATAATAAAAACATGTGACTCTTGATATTTATCTATTATTAATACTGGGGGAAAATAATTTGTATATAATTTTATCTTTTCTCCATTGCTTCCTATTTTATTTTTCTTTTTTTATTATAATTTTTAACAGGGAACTGATTTAAAAGTTATTCCCTCTTAGTAAATATAACAGAATTTTGTTTCATTAACTCTTGTCCATTATAAAAAACATTAATTATATTTTCTTGATTAGTGTCAATTGAGGTTTATTTTGTAAATTTTTAATTTAATTCATTATGTGGTTGTAACATGGAATATTTTTCGTTTAAAACAAATTTATGCATATTTTTAATGATTCATATTTTATGTTATAGATTCAAATTTTCGTTCATGAAATAAATAGTAAAATTTAATTTACTATTAAATCATGTTTTAAAATCATAAGTTGAATAATATTAAGATTTTAACTCTAAATTATCAGTATCTATAAATAATATAGATTCTTAAACATGTTTTGTATATTTTGACAAATATTCTTTTTTCAGGTACTATTGGAGACCTCAGAGACACTCCAATTAGCCTTTATTGGTATTTTAACATTGTTCTCATAATTATTTCTTATATGATATTTCATTTATTTATATTTCCTTTTCATTCTCTATTACATTAGTTTTTAGAAATAATGTCTGAAATTTACCCTTATTTTATTCATAGAATCATACTTCTTTAAGTCCTCCAACTTGTTTGTTGATACTATTGAAGGACATTTTGAATCCTTTATTTTTTGTGTAAAATTTATTAAATCATTGGGATAGATGAGCCAATTACATTATTGAATTTTAGCATTCTGAATCATTTATTAGTAAAATATCATATTTTAATTTGATTTCCAATATTGAGTTGTAAATTTAATGGGGATATTATCTCATTATTATCATATTATAATCTTCATCATAAACATTCATGTGTGCTTCATACATTAATACAGTGAAAGTAAACCACCTCATTATTAGTCTTTATACAAGATTGTATTATTAAATTTCACCTGATATCACATTCCATTTGATGTATAATGATTTTAGCACTTTTAAATATTTATCTATATTTTTATCTGGTTCTCCCATGGTAGCAACACTATTTACTATTTCAGTCGTTATTCCATTCATTTGAGTGATTCTTTCACCATCTTACATTATAAATATATAAAATCTCAACATTATAGTATTATAATTTAATGTCATGAAATTTTGAGTTCCTTCATAAATAATAGTTATAGTTTTCCATATCTCATAGGAAGTAGTACATTAAGTTTCATTATTAAATTAATCTGGAGAGAGTCTATATGTAAAAGAACTAATGGTTCTTGAATTAACATCACACTCAAACTCTTTATTAGAATACCATTTTTTTTCTCTATGTATTTCATAGAAACTGAAAATATTTTTCTAAATATTGAATCAATGATTATTTAAATAGATTTTAATGTGATATTTCTAGCATCACTAATTATCTCCATTAATATAAGATTCACTAATCATGGATATTCAGTATTATATTTTCACTATACAAATATATATTTTTCTAAAAAATTTACTAGATATTTCTAGTTCTTATCATACTTCATAAAAAATCACTCATTAGACACGATTTTTTTTAATAATATGATGATATATAAGAGCGGTTGGGGTGATATGTATCATTTTACAAATCATAAAAGATTAAAATTTTATCCCTATATATATATTATGAAGATATGAAATGTTATATTCATTAAAAAAGTTATGTAGTTAAAAATTGAAAATGATTAAAAAATATTTTTATAGTGGTTTAGGGAAAAAAGATCCGATATTCCACTCCACCAACACTGTCCCAGTGAGCTTAGTGATTCAAAATAAATAGGTCCTCTTATAAAAATAGATTGACAACTAAGTGTTGGAAGTCCAAACCTTAATAAAGACATTTTATTTTGTAGAAATTATATTGATCCCCTTATTATTATAAGGAGATGAAATTCCACCATGACTGAGTATAAGTTGCAGATAGCCTAAGAAATCAACATTAATTTATTTTAAGAGATGATGTTTTTTCTCATAGTTTTTGGTTGAAACAAATATATGATGAATGTTCATATTCATAGATAAAAAAAATCATGAAGTAATAAATGTTATGAGATAATAGATCCAAATGATCTACAATAAATGTTAAAAAAAATTAGAAACAAAAATAATAGAAAATAGTCAAACAACAGAAGATAAAAAGTTGTATGTCTCCAAAGGTTAACAATTATGAATAACAGATACGTTAATTCTATTTGAAACTGGTACTCGACCAATATAGAATATAACTCAAGGTATTTAAAAATGGAAAATTTATTGAATTATTCCTAAAAATATCCAATAATATCATCTAACAAGTTATGAGTATTTAAAATTAAAAAATTCATAGAAAGTAAAAAGGTCCCTTAAAATTATGAATAATTTAATTTAAGGAAGACAATACTTCTATGAAATAAATATAATTCATTAAAAAGATATTAAATAATACCATTAACACTATTGTGGTGATCTTGGAAATTATCATTAATTTAATATCTATAGTTAATCAAGTGAAACCATCGGTTAAAATTGAAATTTTGGTTTTCAATGTACGGTTAACATTTTATTTTTTTTGTGTTGAACCATATGATTGTTATAAAATCACATGCTTTCAAAAAAAATTATATTTCATAATCCATACATTTACAATATTGAAGGGTACCCTTTATATCCATTCACTCAAAACATAGGGTATGCAAGAAATACATACCTTTTAAAAATGTAATGTATTAATAATGAATATAGAATAATTATAAAAAAGATTAATTTTATAAAATAATTAAACAGTAAATAAAATAAATTTGTTAAGAAATATAATCTAGAAAAACAAAAAAAATAATTTCTACTATAAAATAGAAAAGGGTATTTTTAACATAAAAATGAAAATGATTCATAGAGTATTGTTGATACAACACATGAAAAAAATAATTCACATTATCATATGGTTGTTTTATATTAGATACGTATGTGACATTATACCTTATAAGGTTATATTAAGTTTCATTATATATTTAAGGGTTGGCATATATGACGTTATGGAATGAACATTTATAGAATATAAATTATAAATAGAAGAAAAATATCTACACCTATGGTATGTTGATGGAAATAAACATGGATTATAGAAAATGTGAAGACTATATCATGTGAACTAAAACAAAAATTCGTTATCGAAAGAACAAAATGTTCCATAACACCAAAAGATAGATTTGGTTCAAGTAGAAGTTTGGGGTTTATATATAGGGATTTCTCTTAGAGATTCACTCTCTTACATGACATTCATCATCGAATCCACACAAATTTTGTTTTCCTGATATCAATTTAAGAAGTTTTAGGAGTTTAAAACATTGATCAAATGTATTTATATAGTGTAAAAATTGGTCGGATGCATGTTTAATTTATTTATATTATTGAAAAATGATGGGTGGTTTACTTGTTGAATGTTTTAAAAGAAATTATTGTTAAATTCTATTTAATTAAATAAAAACATGATTAATGAATATATAACAATATTTATTTGTATAGAGTATAAAATAGTCACTAGTTTAAAATTCTAAGAGAATAAATATTATTGTGATGTAATGATGCTTTTAGGTAAAAGTGGTAAATATCACGTCATACAAAATAAACAAGAGTATATCATCTTGAACTAACGATCAGATTTTGGAGGTATTTTGGTATATAATAATGGATGATTTATTCAATCTATAATTATATTAATTATCCACCAAATTCCATGTTTATTCATAGGAACAAGATAAGATGGAGGCTAATTGTAAATTACTTTTCCTTATTTTCTATACCGATGATGTTTCTAATTTTTTTTGACTATGAGAAAATAAATATAACATTGTAATTAGAAGTTAAACTATAGAATATAATAAATATATCACATAAAATGATCACCTCATGGCTGAAATTATTAGTGAAATAAAAATATTAATTAATGATGTTTTTTTCATGGATACATGTATGAAAGAAAATGTAATAGATAATTCTAGAAGCGTGATTGTTCTAAAAAAACTTTACCATCTATAGGAAGGTAATAATTATAACATGTACTTATTATGTTTACTATTATATAATTATCCAAATAATAATGGAGTATAGAGGTTCATGAAAACCATCTAGAATTATTATCATAAATATTT
This sequence comes from Viscum album, assembly GCA_963277665.1. Taxonomy (NCBI): domain Eukaryota; kingdom Viridiplantae; phylum Streptophyta; class Magnoliopsida; order Santalales; family Viscaceae; genus Viscum; species Viscum album. The sequence goes on from OY728139.1 coordinate 220,970,258, forward strand.
GTTGTAATAATATGAGATCAATCGCAGAGACAACTATATAGAGATATCAGAGAGGGTACCTAATGTAAAGTTTTCACTGTGTTAGGCACTATCATATTCTAAAAAAATGACGAGCTTGAATACCTAGAAAAAATGTGTATTATAAAAGACACAAGATATTAGACGATGATATGTAGGGATAAACAATATTTACTTCATATGGTTAAAACATTAAAGCTTAACGAGAGCCCTTATGTGAATAGTAATTAAAAAGGGTTAATCAAATGAAGGATGATGTAAAAATTTAATATAGGTACAAGGATAGGCTAGTAATGGCTCGTTTTAATTATAGGAGTTTTTTTAATATATTTTTATTTTAAATTTGAAAAAAAAATATTTTAATAGTGTTCAATGTGGGTACATTTGATGGACCTCATCTTAAAAAATTGCACATGAAGACAAAATTTCATATTAGGTACATAAAAATATTTACATGGAGAAATTTTATGGAATCCATTATCAACAAAACCATTGATTTTTGTGAGGACTTAGGATAAGATATTTTATTTTAATAAATATATATTTAATTAGAACCTGATTTATAGTGACATTATGTAGAAGAAGAATCATATCCTATGAATATATAATCATGTTATTACCAAAAGGATTTTGGTGATGGGATAATTAATCACTCATTTATCTACATTTATGAAATAATAATTGATGCTATAGTAATGTAAAAAACTAGGATATGAAATATATGTTTTGAAGAATCATTGATATAAATGATCTTGATCTTTAGAGGGATATTTTAGAGACTTGGATAATAGGTCACATAAGTTACAGAACATTGTACTTAAGCTCATAAAATTATGTCTCGATGGTTTTGGGGAAATTTTAAATTTGCATTGAAAAACTAGTGACTGAATTCATAGTTAGACAATTCATTTTTAGAAATTATAATTCATTAAAAATATAAACCGTGTTAATGTACACGGAGAATATTCTATATGAATCAACTGTTAGATTCATGATCTATGATACTGTTTCAACTGATCCTGAAATTGTGCAAGTGATGTGATTTTTCATCCTATTCATGTTGAGACCATAATGAGAAAATTGGGAGGTTATGAATTTGATTCCTAGTACTTGATGGGGTTCAAACAGTAGAAACTTTTATTTATAACATATATCCATTACAACCCAGTATAGACATGTTATTTAACAGTTATTGTGATACATCAAAGCTAAATTCTAGTAACATGTTTTATTTTTTCAAAATGAAACTTAGTTGGATGTCAAAGCATCTTCATATAGTTTAACTCTCTAGAATATAAGGGGAGTACATTGCATTAATAAGAGAAAGAATGGAATCAGTTTTCAATAAAAGGGTTATTAAAGGATCTTATAATGTAGAATGAAGTTGATATTTTATTCTATGATTCACAAAGCAAAACTACATAGATAAAAACCAGTTTATTTATTTTTTGAAGAAACTAATTTACCTAATGTAACACTATATCCAAAAAAATCTAGTGGATCAGGAAATTAATATTTGGAGGATATATGGAATTAAAAATTCATAATTCATGTTGAAAAGTATGGTGAATCATAAAGTATTCAGGTGATAAACAAGATTATAATGTTGGGTTTTATAGAAGGAGTGTTGTGAGGGAACCACAAAATGTTGTAACAAATGTTTTAAAGGACAAGTGAAGGTCTATTAAATATTTTTGGTGGACATAATCAGGATTCTTGAAGACAAATATAATGGAATTGATTTTTTTCCCATTCTAGGAAAATAATTTTAAAACTAAGACATTAGAAGATATAATTAATATAAATAATGGTGGATTAATTTATATCCTTCTAATATAGGTGGTAGAATGTTATTCACGATGTTTTATTGGTAAAATGTCACAAACCAGGACACATAGTTCATACGATATATGATGATGTTAGATAGAGTATAAAACATAATAGAAAACTCTAATGTATTCCCTTATGATATATTCTTTGAGGTACATATTATGATATTATCAAATATTGAAAATTACAATTATAGTGACGATTAAGGTAGTGTGAGTCATTAACCAAGTAAAGGGATCATATGTTATAATAGTATAATGTGTACTGCATCCTATGAAGATAGGAAGGAAATGATTACCATGATCACTTTTTGGGAAATATGTTAAATGAAATATGGGATCACATTTGTTGGTTAATTAAAAAAATTTAAAAATCCAATGAATCAGTTGAATAAGTTAAAATTAAATGTCCATCCATCTATTGAGATGAAATTATGAGAAACATAAATTTAGGATTTTTTTTCCCATTGAGTGTTTTTATTATTTCATAAAATAATATTTTAGACACATTACTTGATAAGTTATGTGTTAAGATCTAGTATATAGGGAACCTTTTTCACCGAAGCTCAAAATTCCATAGTATTCACTCATATTCCACGATATTGGTTCAATTGGAATACTCGAATTGAGCCTATTCTAGTGGTTTTATTTGTTCATAGAGAATGCACCAAAAAATTAAACATTTTTGAATAAAAAATGATTTTATTTAGAGAAACTAAATTAATAACATTAGTTATTATAATCGTTCTCACAATTATTTTTCATTTATCAAAATTAATCATATTACAGAAATGTTCTACTATAATGAGTTTAAAATTTAGTTCTAATTTTATCTAATGAAATTATTATTTTTTCATTCTCTATTTAATACAATCACTATCTATTATACATCATTATGTCCAACTATAAAAAACAACTTCATATATGTCATGATTTAATATTAATAACAATACAACCATTTTGTTTTAATTATATTACTTATTAACCACTAAAAAAAATAATTGAATATCCCAAATCTATTAAATTTGATTGAATTTATTCTCAAATCCATAATTTTACATTAGAATATCTATTTCACAATAGTCTAGATTTAATAATATAAAAATCAACTTTGTAATTGATTTTATTTTTGTTTACCCATTTATTTATAATTAAAAAGTTCTCTTTTATTCAAGGAAAAACATATAATGTGTATTTATTTGACAATATGATTATTCCAGTCATTCATAGTATATATCCAATCATTATTTTTAATTTATTAATCAATATATTTTGGTACAATTTTTGAAATCAAATAATAATAATTAGTAAATGACATTTTCATCCTTTATTAAAATTATGTTTCTTTATCTGTAATGTTATTTTCATCATAAAATATAGGTTTTAAAATATTATAAATTTTTTGTGCCACTATAAGAATCTTATTTTTCATAATTGATGCGTTATAAATCATATACAAGGGATGGTATTTCATCTACATATTTTCTTTTATATGTTTTAAATAATATTTCATATCATACGTATTTAATTTTAATGAAATTAATGAAATATATGTATATGTTGAGATGGAATATTTTTCATCAAGAATAAGATTTATTTCCTTAACATAGATAAAAAAAATTTAATTTAAAATAGATTTTTATTTGTAAAAATATTCTATATAGTATAAGTTAATTTCTATTTTGGATAAAAAATAAGTCACTTATTTCACTTTTTACTGAAGTAATACCTTTTATAGTACTCTATTTATTATTATTTCATATTCATGAGTTTTTATATATTATTATAAAAATATATTTTGTCATAATTAAATTTTTATCTTTAATTTTTAGTTTAAACAATTCAATCATTTAACATTTTCAAGATCCAAATTATCCTCCTTTAATTTGAACTTGAACTAGATAAATAGTTACTGACTCTAAATATTATCTCCCCTATATACCAATCTATAAAAAATATAAGACCCCATAATGAATATTGTTTTTTATAAATTAATTCTTATATAAATTAAATGTTCAATATTTTACTTATAAAACATATTCATTATAAACAAAGTTTATTTTTCAAAGTGTTTCCAACCCAAGATACTTTTATTTTTCACCAAAAGTAATTTTATACTTAATAGAAACTTTTTAATCAATTGTTTTATAATATTATTAAAGAAATAAAAATTATTTTTTTATAAATCAAAATTATTTTACATATTCATATTATTCATATTGAAATTAATATTTTCAATTCCCCGTATTTTTAATATTTTTAGTATTTTATTATCAATTTCAAGAATAGATTTTGGATCAATATATATTTATAACATAGCCTTTGAAATGTGTTTTAGATAAATATCTTAAGCACCTTCTTCTCGATAATTTTATATTTCATGTTTGTCATCATAAACCCGGAATATTCATTTTACTCTAGTGACATCAACATTATCTAACTTAGTTCCATGAATAGTGGTTATCTCGTCCCCCACCATTATTATGGTATTTATTTAATTTCATAATATTTATTATTTTAATTAGAATGATTTTAGTTTTTTACAACGATATTTGTTTAACCCAACCCTTTTTGAAATATCTCAATTATTATCTTTTTTTAGAATTCTTGTTGTTTATGAAGATAATAACATAATTAACAATAAAGATAATTTAGAAACATTTAATGGAAATTAACCATCACAATTTCATTATGCAATTGTATATATATTCAAAATTACAACCATTATTCATATATTATATTTATCATATATTCTTTTTAAGTGTTCACAATGTTCACTTCACCAATATTTGATCAAATTTTTCTTCATTATAGATTTAATTTTTTTTAAAAAAATCATTATTATATTTTTTGGGATAAACATTCATTAATTATATTTATCTAATGATGTTGAAATACAGATCATTATGTGGTAGCTAATTTATATCTCTACCATGTTGTAATGGGGATTTAAAATAAAAAATATTTGGTCGAATTTTTTTAACCTTCATTACCATAGTGATGTGTTAATAATTTTCATTTAATCCTATAATATTATATAATATTTCATCTATTATATTAATGAATCCATAATTACATTCAGAATTCATTATTTATTCATTTTCAATTTTCCATCAAATGATTTATATTTTACCCTATATTATTGTTTTAGTTGTGTAACAAATTTCTCCATTTTATCCCATATCTCTATTACTATTTTTAGATCCATAAATTTTGTGATCCATTTCTCAAATAATGTCAAATAATACAATAAATTAAATATTATAATTTTTAATTCCATTTTCATATATAAGATTCATGTATGATATATTTATTTATTTAAAATAATAGTTTATTTAATGGACGAAATATAAAGTAACTAAAAATCGAACAACTTCACATGTCTATAATTGATAACATGTATAATAATAATGATAGAATTTAATTACATATCTCCGTTGACTATTTTTATCACTTATATGTTCTATAGAGACCTCAAAAGGGATAACTAAATGATTCCTCCCATCATGGTGTATCCACAGGTTTCTCTAAATCATTAAAACCATTTGGAAGGGATTTATCAATTCTTTTTTGAGATATTCTAGTATCTATGCTATATATAAGAAAGTGAGAGATATCTTCCTTGAGTGTTGATAATTTTAAAATAATATAATAATGTGGGTCACACCTATGCCAAAATTCATTGTAACTATATTATTGGCTACAAGAATACTCCCTGAGACATTAATTCATGTAATTATATTATTCAATAATTTTATATGCATAAGTGTAATAGTTTTAGTTATATCCATGAAAACTATGAGAATGGCTATCCTATTCATTAATAAGTATTATTTTTGTATTATAGATAGTATAATATTATATTTTAATAATTTTTCATAGTAAAATAACAGTTTATCTATCTATTTTTTGTTTATCATTTTTAAATAGGGTATATCATATAATTCAATAGCCCCATAAAAAATAATACAATTCATAACTAATCATATCTTATAATTTAAACTTAATATTATTGATGATGTAAAATATAATTATATAATATTATACAATTCACATCACTATTCATTGAAACCATATTTTTATTGATGTCATACTATATGAAATTTTATGAAATACTATATGATAATATATATATATACATATGACATAAAAATGGATTTTGGGAATATCACTTTTAATCCCCCACATTCATTAAATCCTATGGTAATTTTTTCCCATTACACCTTATACTATAACATATACATTTTATCGGGAAACTATATCCAAAAAAATTTAAACATCATAAAAATGTTTAGGATTGATCTCATTAACCAACTAATATATTAAAATATATGCAATATAATTTGATAAATTCTTCCAAATCTACTTTTAAATAATCACAACCATTTTTAGTGTAAATCTATATGTTAGACTCAATCGTCAATCAATAAGCTATAATTCCAAACACCATGGTCCTTTATATCATTGGTTGGAAAATAAATAATAAAACCCATAAATGTAAGAAAATAGTCAACTTTAGAAATTTAATATTGATAATATAGATATAAAGAGATATGAAATGATAAATATTAAACACATGTTAATTTTTGACGTATTTACACTTGTTTTATATCATTATGTCATGAATATTGATACATTCATTTTGTCTTGGAAATCGAGTGACTATGAAACATGGAGTATGTCGATACTATATAGTCTCCTCAAATTTCTCCAATATTTTTAGTATAGTTATACCACATTAATGAACACATTGTATGTTATTCATTAAATATATTACTACATCAAATTCCACCAAAATAAATAGATAATTACATAATGTGTACCTTATATGTATGCCTATAAATTTTATCAGTTTAATAAAAATGAGGTCCCAAACACCATACTATACATATTAGTAGAGAAGCCACTTCTTGGTTAATCTATTACACACAAAAGGATCCACATCATCCTTATTCACCACTAAATGTGCTAATCCTAAATTTATGTTCTAAGAAAAGTATCAAATTTCAATTTTACGTTTGATATATATCTCAGGAACCTAATGTTTGAGAGTAATAAATATGAAAAATTCATCACTAATATACCAAAGGCATATTTCTGGATGATATATATTGTATACATTATGGGCCATCCCGTGCACAAAATAAATTTGTGACACATTAACATATATTTATCCTAAGTACATGAATCATTGTCATTCTAACCATATCAAATTTATATGACCTATAATAATCCATAAATAATATGAGTTTAGGATAACTAAACGGTGAACATTGAATAGTTAATGAACAACACACATCCAGAAATATATATCAATAAATAAATATATGTACTTAATGGTAATAAATAACTATCAAATGGTATCTTTTTTATATGAAACATTTTAATATTCCTAATCTTTTATATTAACATTTTACAATACTATACATAAGACCATTTATATTATTTTTACATGATAAACTTTAAATGTTGTCATATGTTTGCTACACTTTTTTATCTTTTCTAAATTCATTAAATCAATATTTTATTATCAGCATAATTGTTTTCACCATATAATAAAAACTCCCTCTAAAATGTTTAGTGAGTAAAATACATGGAGTTAAAATGTTAGAATAATTGTTGTATTTAGGAATCATAATCATAATTTTTCACTCATTAACAAAATTCAAATATTTTAACTCGTCATTATCCAATGTTAATATGTAAATATGTCTTAATATCTATACAAAACATTTATATATTCATCATCATCCACCTTGAAACCATTTCTACGATTTCATTAAATTTTAATTTATTGGTAACTCAAATAAGATTTACAATGTATCTCTACCAACTCATCCTCGACTATTTCTGGATATCCTGAGAAATAGAGTAGTGTCTGTATCTAATATATATCTTAAATTTTATCATTATCATAATATCTGATTTTGTTTTTGATATCTTATGAAATCGGTAATGTCTGTTGGGTGGTATAATATTTTATCTATCATCCTTAAACTTCTCTAAGTAAAAAAATGACCAAATAGACTCTTAGTCATTATACCATACTTGGAATATCATTCTCATATAAAAAACATATAATTTAAAAAATAACTATTATTTCATTTTAGATTTCTTAGATTACTAAAAAAATTTATTACCACATAGAATATGGAATTCTATGTGTATGAAATATAACATGAAATAAGTTGTTCGTCAGTATTATACAGTTAGAAGTATAACCATACTCAATTGTATGGGTGAATAAACACTTTATCAAAGATAGAAAATCCTTTTTTCATTATCTCCTTACCAACATGATAAATAATACAACATAATTCTAAACCAAGTGTATCAAAAGGATCCATTAAATTATTAATAGAAATTATTAAAATATACAATCAAGAGAAATGTGAGTATAAAAATACTTTTTATTTTAAAAAATTAATCCAAACACGAGTTTCTAATTATATACATGTTTTCAATGAGAAAATCCATGCTCCAATATTTTAATTACATCATCATGATTATACCTTCAACTCTTCCTATAACATTGATCACTTATAAATTTATGAAATTTTTATAACATACAATTAAAATTATATACCATTAAAAAACAAATAATAGTGTATATAACATTAATAAATGGGGTGTACTTTCTATGGGATTTCTTGTAATCATTTATGTATTATCATATGTTCATTTCATACTTTATATTTTTCCCCAATTTGAAATATGTCCAATAAAAATATTATTTGGTTTAAGTTGAATTTTGGAACCTCCATGATCTCTTTTATTCTATATGTATCCATAAGTATTACACTTTTTCCTAGCCTCTGTAATTATGTCTCATGATAATTGAGAAACCATTACCATATAAGCAATTCTAAATATGACTAGTAGACAAGTTATATTATTATTGAGGTAATTTATATTATAATTGATAATTTTAGTTACCCTAAATGAGATATCCTAGGGATAGTGGCATCCTAATATAGTTCTATAATACACAAGGAATCACATCCTTAATGATTAAATAGTTTAATAGTACTGTAAAACAAGATAAATAATTTAGCCATACATTACACTTGAATACATAAAAAACATTTTTTAAGGGAAAAATAATTCTGTGTAGATTATCCATTCATATAAAACATAATAGTCTTAATAGATTCATGATAAATGACACGAAATAAGTGTGATCTCAAAATATTAATATAGGTTATATACATAAAAAATATTTAAAAAATAAATAATATAAATTTAATATGGTAAGGTAAATAAATTATCATACATTCCATTTAATTAACTGAATAAGGCATAATAAATATTTAAAGGTGAATAACTGAAAACATAATACTTTTAATCAATAATTTTATGGTGAAAAGAATATATAGATATTACCATAGTGAAAATATGTAGAATAATAATAACATAAATCTTAATGCTAAAAATGTATAATTATTGGATGACCCATTATTTGGAATAATGATACCTCGAATTTCAAGACCTTATCTAAGAAGGGTTAGTTTATAGATAAAAACCCAATTATTTATATATTTACATGATTGTGTCATGATTAATACCTATTTATAGAGAGGCTATATAATGCTGGGCTTCTCCCATCACTATAGGTCTAAATAATTCCTCATATATTTAATAATAAATTTACATCATGGATCAATATTACATAAAATCAAAAATGTAAATTATTTTAAGGAAAAATATTTATTAGTTTTTTTCTAATCAATGAAATGAAATTAAAACTAAAAAAAATAGATGTATAAATGAGAAACCATATAAGAAATAAGTATATCAATGATAAATAAAATTGAATATTTTTTAGTAAATTTAATGATTAATGATCATGATAAATGGATTTTTTCAAGGGGATGTTAATGACTATTAAATGAAATAAGGAAGTGAATATCAATACTATGATTGGAAAAAATATTCATAAATTATCAAATGGAAGAATAAGGATGTTATCAATACATACCCAATGGAGTAATAATAATTTTATTTTTCATTTTTGAATAGATATACCATAAAAATATCATTAGAAACGATGTTTAGTAAAATATCAGTTTTATTTTGAAATTTGTTTTAAAATAAATGTCATCAAAAATCACATTGAAAGAACAATTTTATGAAAAAATGATCCATTCTGAAATGCAAAGGATGAATCCAAGAAATGATGGTCATGATGGAAGGAAATTCATCCAATTACATAAAATATAAAAAAATATTTATCTTCACTATAAAAATGTTTGAAAATTGAATTGTTCAGAAATGATTAGAATATTCCTTGCCCATTTTCGATAAAATCAAAAGAGGCATTATTTTGAAAATGGCCTAATATACTTTTTATTTTTTTATTAAAAAAAGTAAAAATGGGAAAAAATGGATTTCCTTCAACATCTATAAATGTATTATATCATTTTTCACTAAATTTTTATAAAACATGGTTTTGAATGAAAATAAAATTCTGAATAAATGAAAAAATAATGTCAGATTTTTTAAAAAACATCTCATTGAATATGAGTACAATAGAATGGAAAAATAGAACTATAAAATTAAAATATATTAAATAACATTATGATAAGAAAATTAATGTATTTTAGTTAGATAAGGTCACAAAACATCCTTCAACTAAAAATCAATAGATAAAAATCTCAATTAGAATAATATTTTGAATTAAACCATTACAATGACCATAAGGTTGATATGGGAAATATTAAATGAATCGATTTTTTGTTTCAACTAAAAATAAACATAAAAAAATTGTAAATACTATATGAGTTAATAAAAACTCATTATACACATAAACATATAATGACATAATCTATAAATTATAATATTAACTCATGAACATAAATTGAGTAAAAAAAATTCTTATTACTTAGTATCTTTAAATTAATATCCCCATAGAATAAATAATTCCAATAAAAACATGAAATACTATGATAAATGAATTAATCAAGATATTACATGAAAAATGGGTGGTATATACACCACACAAAGAATTTATATTCATATATTTATAACTTGCCGCAATGAAATGAAATTGAGATGAAGTCCCTTGACTCACAATTATTTTATATTCAATATTTTTAACCACCTATATAGCATTTTAAAATAGGATATTAAATTACACCAGAACTAAATTAATATTTATAATATCATATAGGATCCTTTTATAAAATATTATCATCCTTTCATTAGTAATATTTAATTATTTATATTGTTTGGGGTAAAAAATTTCATTTTTATCATGTGTGTTTGGTGAAGAATGATCGTGTTCTTCCACATATTATATAGTTATATCATATAAAAAAAATTACTGTTACTAAATAATCATATATTTACAAAAAATTTAATTTAAAACTGATCATGAAATAAGGTAATGAGGAATTAAGTATGGTTTGATCACTGAGATGGTAGGCTGTATGCACGCATAATAACACATCCATTCTTTAAAGATCATTTTGAAAAGAAGAAATTTGGTATATTTCTATTTATATAATGATCATAATATAATATATACCATATTATATACTGTTATAGTTCATCCATGTAATGTATTGATGAAGAGATAGTCATGTCACATTGTGATGGTTATAGTCCACACGTACACAAACAATGTTATCATCTTTATGTGAGTGGACAGATAAGAAAGAAAATGAATTTTGTCATCTTTCCAAAATGATAAATATTTCAATAGTTTTATTATTATTTATGTTTTATAACATATAATAATTAATAATAATGTTATTAAATTTCATGAAATTTATTTGTGAAAGAAGAATAACATGGGTTCACGAGGCAGTAGTCCATTTTACAAATGAGTGACATTATTGTATCCCATACTGAAAGAAAAGTAAAAATACAAATATATGATTTATTGAATCATATTCCATAACTATGTTATAAAATATTATATAATTTTATTTTATATCCATCATCATACTCTACTATTAATGTAGGTAATTGAAAAATGAATTACATCAGTTTATGAAGCGGTAGTCTGTCTTACATATGAATGATAATTTTATAACATTATTGATGGATGTGGAGATTTATATAGGAAATTAAATTATTGTAATAACATAATATTGTATTGAAAACAAGTAGTATATTATATCATAATTGTTTAATAATAATTTATGGAGGTGGAGAAAAAAATATAATAAAATGGTAATTGTAGAATATTATATCTTCTTTGGGTACGATCTTTATGATGGAACAATGGAATTAGAAGGTTGTAATTGTACCCTAACCAAGTATTATTGGTTGAGATTAGGGATGTTTTATGCGATTTGGGTATATATTGGATGATCCAAAATTTTCATAATTAGGGATGCAGAGATGAGGTTGGGATTATTTACATAAGTTGGGGATTTGACACACATGGTATTTTTTAATAAGATTGAGTGTTCCCATGTTATTCATATGAGAAAAGGGTAAAAATGGTTCATTATATATCATTAGAGGTGTAATGGTAATAAAATTTTCATTAAAAGTGTTGTTAATAATTTTATTGTTCATTTTTCCATTATATGATTATTTTAACCACCTAATAAACCATGTTTTACAGTGATCATAGTAATTAAATTTTACTGCATTCAATTTTAATTTTTTATAAAAAAATTTATTGAACTAATTTGAAATAAAGAATTATTATTATTCCAAATATTGAATCCATCATTCCAAAGTAAATTCACATAAGTGATAAAAGTTAATGAAAAATCAATGCAACAAATGTGAAGAGAAAACATTATTTTCAAGAAAAAATGTTCTATAATTTAGAATGTTTTTAAATATGAATTAAATATGAAAAATATTAGAACAACCAGAATATGATTAAAAAATATATAAATGAACAAATTATACTGTAAAATGAGTTCATAATAACATTTAATGTTACAAATTATTTAAATGAAACAAGATTTTTCAGTTAAAAATCAATATTTTTCAATATTCACAAATAAGGAATATTTTCAAAACAACCGAAAAAACATCACCCATAGAAAGTTTTTATATTCCTATATAAATTTAGTGTTTATGATTCCAAAAAATATTAAAATTGTTAGAAATTAATTTCTAATTTTGTTCACAAAGCCAAATTAAACTGCCTTTTAAAAAATATCTTTTTTTTAAAAAATATTTCTTTTTCTTTGAAAATATTATTATTTTATTATTAGTCTATATGTAACCATATTTTTTATAATTTAATTTTAAATTTTCATACCCTCTAATTTAATGTTCAGGTTAGAACTGTTATATTGTATAATAATATTTTAATAGTATTTAACAATTTTTTAAACAATGTGTTTCTTATAACAAAAGATAAACTCAATGTTTTGTAAAATAAATGATATTTAATTTATTAAATTTATTTAAAAATGAATATATCTTAAAGTCTCATGGTGTTATATTTTATTATAGTCTTTGGGTATCTTATTGATAGGCTATCGAATATAATGCTCTTATTTCAAAATCTCGGTGTGTTAAATTCTACACACCATAAATAAATTAAATCCTTGTAATTTAAACATGAAATCAATAATCAATGGTTTCATATTTCAAAAAAGAATATTGAAAAACCCAAATTTTTAAAATGGTTAATAAAATATCCCCATAACAATAGAGGAATAAGTTATAAATATCATAAGAAATAACACAAATCTAGGATTATATGTATGAGAACAATGGTGGCATGTGAAGATAGTGATATGGAAGGAAAACATAAATAATTATATAGAGTGATAGGAGAAATTGATAATAATAAAGGGAACAATCAATTAATACTCAAGGTCCACAATGATATAAATACATGATGATCTAAAAGTCTATTAGTCCAATATAAATGAATGTATTATTATAACAGTTTGTCTCAATACCCTTTCTTTAGAGTGGAGGAATTATTTAATACTTATAAATATAAGAAAGTATACATACATGATACATTATTATTTCATAATAATAATTTCGATATTTGGTTGTTATTCATTCAATTTCTAATCAATTTCTCACTCTAAAATTTTAATATCCAAAAATGTATTTTTTATCCCTATACCTCTAAAATTTTCATTATATCGGTCATAAGATCAATAAAATACTGTAACTTCATTCTATATGCATTTAACAATTTTCCAAAACCAATTTTTTAGCCCCTATTATCCACTATAATAAATTAATCTCTAAAAAGAAAAAGAAACAACACTTCTTCATTGTTAATATTTATTTTTCATATTTTTTTCCTAAAAAATGTAAAATTACTAGAAAACTGTGTTGGCCAGGGGTAGGTGAAAATAACTTATCATACTTTATTAATGGCTTCAAGCCTTCCATACATGATGGATGTTATCGGCGGTCATAAGGTTTTTTATTTTTCCATTTTATAAACAATATTAATTGAATTCATATACCATTCCTTAAAAAATTATAATGGAAATACATTCAATAATATTTATCTTTAAATAACCATTTTAGTGTGGTTTTCAAAATAACACCAATACATAAATATTTCATTGGTTTAACTTCCACATAGGACCTTCTACAGTATATGGTTTATCCTTCAGAACATGGAATTGAATCCGGTAATAAATAGGTTCTCTATATTTAATAATTTAACTCTAAATGGATCCTTATAATGATATTTTTTCCTTATTTCATAATCATTACTTTTCCTCACCAATTCTATTCATTATTTACTTCTCTTATTCCCAAATATATTTTCTTATTGATTTGATACAAAAACCTTTGTGTCTCTTTCTGCATTTCTATCATTATAGATATTCAAACATATTATTTTCATGGATTTTACCACTCACAATAATAGAATTCTTCATCCTTATATTTGGTGAGTCAAAGAGTTGTTCATTGAATATGTTGTTAATCATATCTCGGGATAACTGATTATACATAATAACAATATATTTCCATTAAATAATCATCCCATTTGGTTGCTAAATTTAACCAAATTGTCCTCCATGTTCGATGTTAGCATGATTCCTCTATGTTACATCCATTGGATAAAACAAAAATACCATTTTTAGAGAAAAAAAAACCATTTTTTGAAAACCATATTATCCTTTATAGGATGTTTAAATTATTACACATTACATTCAATCTATAACACCTTAGGTTTAAAAAAGACCATTCATTGTCATCATCTATGAAAACACTTCCTAATAATATAGAATAAAAACATGAATTATCCTATGAGAATCCACCATTAGTGTTAAAATAGGTATACATCTTGGACCATTTTCATACACCAGTGGATGATTGAGTCTAACCCAAATCACCCTATTTATAGTTATTATCCCTTGGAATCTCTTTTAAAAAACCAGTACACTTTTAGAATATTGACATAGATTTTTTTTAAAACCACACAATATCTACATTATCAAATAATTAAGACACTCTTCCATACATACACTCAATCTATATCATTGGGTTATTCTCCCTAATATTTGTTTTCCAAAATTTCATTCCCATGGATTCTACTAAAAATCCTTTAATAAAATATATAGGTCCCCAACTATATTTCCCCGGAGATGTTGTATACTTTATTTTATAGTCATAAGACATAATGAATCAAATCATGATGTATTGAATTGTTTAGTATTTTTTGTTGACTAGAAACATATTATAGTCTTACAATAAAATATGATTCAAAAATTACTACACAATGTTTTTTCAATAATAACATTATTCCTTATAGCATATCATTCCATATCAAATATTGTAAACATTATGGATTCCTAAGAAAGGAAATAAAACAAGAGTGAGTTCAAATACATTGTATGTTTGAATTATAATAGAATATATCATGAATAAACTAGATTAATCAAAATGGAAATGTAAATAAATAAACCAATATTTAATTTAATTAAATTTATAATGCATAATCAATATATAAAGGTAAATAAATAAGCACATTTTATATTTAAATATATGTTTCAAGAATAATCAATATGGCATGGTAATGAACTAAAAAAAACTCCATTCATCAATAAACTGGAAAAGAAATGTGTCTAGAGATTATATCATAGTAACAATATAATGAATAATAATAAAAAACCACTTTATAAATGAAATACTGATTTATTGGATTTCATGAACATAAGTATCATGATACATTTTCCCATAAAATCATTCCCAATTCAGTTTAATCTATAAGAAAAAACCCAATTAATGAAAGATTATCATGATTTCTCCTCAGACATTCCAATGCATCGAGGGTTTTATATTTTCATACACTAATTTTAACTTTAGGTCCAAATCATTCCTCATATATAGAATAACTGATTTACATCATGAATCAAGATTCTATTAAATGAAATATCATTATTGAGAAATGTATAGTGATTTATCGATACATCCAATTCAATCAAATAAGTTTAGATGTAAAACACCATATTCCCAAAAGAGATATATATTAATAAATAAATATATGAATATTAAATAATATAGATATTATGTGTGAATTCAATGACTAATGATAAAAAAAATTTATATTTTATCTAGAGTTTAGGAAATACTAAATGAAATAATGAATTTAATTCAAATACCATCTTTTTCAAATTAATAATAAAAAATACAGAGGAATAATAAGGGTGTTATAAACATAAAATCATATTATTAATAATATGGTACAATTTCCATGATGAATACAAAAACCATAAAAATATCATTAAAACATTATAATGGAAAATATCCTTTCAATTTTGAAAAACATTTTGAAAAAAAATTTCATTGAAAATAACTTTTAAAAAAATATTTTCTTCAAAAAGATACTTGGAAGATTACAAATGAAGTATAAAATAAATTATGGTAATGATAATGTTAAATTCCATACATTTTATAACAGTTAGAAAGAACAATCCTATTGCACTATATAAAGGGAGGGAAAATGCATTGTTCCAAAAATGACAAGAATGTTCCTTTTACATTTTTGATAAAATCTAAAAGAGAATTGTTTTGAAAACATCATGTGATTCCATTAAAAAATTAATATCTTAATGAAGGATTAAAATTAAATTAAATAAAATTTTCAATGGTCAGAAACTATTTTTAAAATATTTTTTTTGAAGATATGGTTTTGGAAGAAAACAAATGTTTTATTTAAGAGATAAATGAAGTAATATTTTCCTAAAAAAATTCCTAATTAATTAAATATTGAAGAGTGGAAAGATGTAATTATTACTTAAAGATATATTGAAATATAATAGCATAATAAAACCAATTGTGTTTCTTATAAAATTTTCAAATAATTTCTTTCAGCTAAAATTCAGGAGTATACAATCTCAATTTTATTGATATTATGAAATAAACCATTACAATGATCTAAAATTTGTGATGATAATTAATCAATGAGGTAATTATTCTTTTTCAATGTAAATAAAAATAAAATATGTTGGAATATTATGTAAAATAATATAAATTCATTATATATTATATTTTATATTTATACATTTAATGAATTTGAAGATGAACCTAATGAATAGAAATTTAGTTATGAAATCTCTTAAAACATCATTTTTTTTTATCAATTGCGATTTGATAAAATAATTCCAATTAAAAACTAAAATAATATTATTAAGGATTTATTAATGATAATAAATGTATAAGGTCAAGTATATACACCATATAAAATAATTTGGGGAATAACTTTGCAATATGCCCTAATGAAATGAAATTGAGATAATGTCATCACCAGACAATTCATTTTGAATGATCATTATTTAAGATTTCATATATGGTGATTAATCATGTTATAAAATTAAAATATACCCATATAAATATTTTTAATATCACATACGATCGTTTTATAGCACCTTATCAATGATTCATTAATAATATTTCTTTAATTTGATTTTTTTGGCTGGTAGTGGCCTTGTTTTATCATGCGTGTTTCATTATGAAAGATCCAATTCATGCACATATTATATAGTTTTATCATATAAATAATTATATTAATGAAATATTTATTCTATTTTTACGTATATTTTATTTTTAATCAATCATGAGATATGGTTATGAAAAATGAACTACTTTATGATCATTGAGATGGTATACCACATTACACATTAGTAACATTGTTATTTTTTAATGTTCATTATGGGAAGAAGGTGAGGAATATATTATCTAACTAAAATGAAAATAAAATAAAATATACCATATTATATACATAAATAAATCATCCATGTGGTTTGTTTATGGAAAGAGAGTTGTGTCACTTCATAAATATGGTAGTTAACACATTCAAAAAATGATGTGATCATCATTTAGTGAGTTGAAAGGCATAAAATAAAATGATATATTTTATCCTTAAAAATATTAAATATTTATTAATATCATATATATTTCCTTTATATTACATATCATCTTTATCAATTGCTTTATTACCTTCTATGTAAATAGTTTATGAAAGAAGAATCACATCACCTCATAAGGCATTAGTTTTTCATACACACGATAAACGTTATCATATCCCATTTAGGATGGAAAGTAAACCAAATATATGAATTAATGACTATATATATAAGAATATTATATGAATATTATATATGATCATTATATCAACGATAATACACTACCATGAATGTTAGTAATGATATAAGGAATGAAAAAAGTACGTTTACCGACACTCCACCATACACAAGAATGATAACTTCGTAACCCATTTGATTGAAGTAGAGATTGATCTAGGTAATAAAATCATTTTAAAAACAAACTATTATATTTAATATTATGAGGAAATTTTATCATCATGGATTCATAATAATTTAATGTGGAAGTGAAATAAATAAAATAAAGACATTCATCAATGAACATTATCTTATCCTATATCTTTTATCCCAAAATCCTTCCAAGGATTAATTCATTCCCAATATGAGGCTTATATGTTAAGATGAGTGAATTTGGGAATGTATTAGTTCTTCTATAATTCTATGATGGTGTTTAAAAGAAAGTACGTGGGGATTTATTTAATAAGTAGGGGAGGGGAATCCATATGTATTTTTGAAAATAATTTTGTTCTCAACGGTATTTTTATATGTAAAATGGGTAAAAAGGGAAATTATTTATAATTAATGGTTTATTGGTCAAAATATATAAATTATTTTTTTAGGCAAGTGTCTAGGTCATTTTTTCCATTATCCTTTTAGTTTAAGCCAATCTGTAAACCGTTTTTTACCATAACAATGAAAAATAATTTCTACTACATAATTATTAATTTTATCAAAAATAAAGATTAAATTATTAGAAATTATAAATCAGATATATTTAAATAATTGAATCATTTTTTCAAAATTCATTTCATATAAGTGGAAAAATATAATTTAAAATAAATCTTGTAAATGTGATGGGAAACGTGTCTTGAAAGTGAAAAAATTCAAACATTTATGAAGTTTTTATATATAAATTTAAAATTAAACAAATTCAAATTAACTAAATTTTATTATTGGATATAAAATAAAAATAATTTTCATCAAGAAAAATTCTAATTATAATTTATTAATATAAATTATATAAGCGAGACAACAATTTTAATTAAAATTCATTATTTTTTAACTATTCATAAAAAAGTAAATTTTTAGAAAAATAAAACTATTTCACCACAATCTATTTTGGAATTTTGTTTTGAAAAATTATTTTTATTTTTTAAAATAAATTATTCAAATCATTTTGAAATTTATTATACTTTATTGCACATATTATTATTAAACTATCTTTTCAAAAAATATTGTTTTTCAAAAAACATTTCTATTTATTTTAAATTATTAATATATTAATATTAATAAATATGCGAATATAATTTTCATAATATAGTTGGTAATTTTAATATACTTAAATTTTATTTTTACATTATAAATATTATATTAAATAATAACATTTTTATAATATTTCATGTTTGGTTCAAACATGATGTTTTGTGTAAATCAAGCTACAATCGGTTTTGTGAGTAATTAAATATATCGATGAACTTTAATTTATTTAAAAACAAATAGATAATAAATTCTCTAGGTGTTAAAATTTATATCAATATTTGTTTTTTGTGACATATTCTATCAAATACAATGTTCTTAATTTGAAATTTTATAGTGTTACAATAATAAACTATCATAACATTGATGACACTGATTACATAATGAAGTGTAGAGACAGATTCATCCTATGAGATGAAACTATACAATCCTAGTTATTTATGTACCCAATTATATTGTAAATATGAGTTTAATATGAAGTTACCTGTACAATTTATCCTCAAAATTTCCTTCAAATCCTTCTAATCTAGTGGGATTTTATTTTTCCTATAATTGTATTTTCAAATTATCTATCATTTTATAAGAATATATGATAACATGTTTCTTCTAGAACATTAATTCCAAGTCTAATAGTATGTGGGTAGATTATTCCATTTAATCATTTATTTTCCTATCTTTTCAATCTATATTTGAATTATAAAAGGTCTTAATAGTTCGTTGCTTTCCAATAAAGGGGTTTTCCAATACATTGAATTTTTAATCTTTATTGAGAACCATTATCATGTTATAGTAAAAATAAAGTAAATGACTATAATTTTTCTTTTCATCAACTATGATTTATATAAATATAATGATATTTAAAGATCATACAATTTAACTACAAGATAATTTTTAAAAAACCCTCTTCATGTTTCACTTTTATGTCATAATGAATTTTATAAAAAACAGTACCACTAAAAATGACAATCTAATATATATTATTTATTTATTTGTGATAGAGAAATATTGAATTATAAATAGAACTTCATGTCATCATTCATAATGACAACTATATCTTTTTTGATTTTTTTCACACATGTCATATATGATTATTGCATAGCTTCTAGAATAACACTGTTTCTTAATCCATTAGAAAAATTTACTTTACAAGATTACTATATTACTACAATAGTCAGTGTTAACCAACTAATTTTATTCTAACAATAATGTTAGGAACAATGAATATAATGATTGGGTAATCTTATCACTATATTTACTTAAATAAAACAATTAATATGTACCTATGGTTCGGGACACCCTTACTGAATGATTGAAGTCTTGAAAAGTGATAATTTATTTAGAATTTGACACTAATTATTTTACTAGGGCTTTAAATATCACTATCGGATCTCATGTAACTGTATTTCTATAAGATAGCTTCTAATATTTATTTTTTACAATCCATATTTAATTTGAAAAATGAATTTGTTCGTAACATATTAATGTGTAATTATTTACAAGACTCTAAGATAGTGTTACCAGACCAACAATAGAATCCAAAAATATTCATACATTGAAAATTTTATCCCATGAAGAATTTCTACATAAATTTCAAGGAAAATTTAATAATTATATGATATTACAAAACTAGAGATGTGTAAGCCACGAATATCACATATCCATCCCCCACCATCAAAGAACCTATAATAAGTATTATGACCAGTGGGACATCAAAAACCATGTCCCTCACAATGAGGTAAACTTATATAAGATTTAATTCAACTCATAATTATTACAATAACTAATATAAATATATATATAATATGTTAAAAAACAAAATTAATTATTATTACATTAACTATACACTGATGCTAAGGTACTTAAAAATAAAATCATGTAATATTCTGACTTCATTATAGGAAATTTACATGAATTTATTAATATCATAAACTAAATCATACATAATGATTTATAATATAATATATATATATAATTTAATTTAATAAGAAATGAAATATTCATGAATTCAACATGAGCTAAAATTATGAACATTTCAAAAAATAAATATTATAGACATTTAATATTTCATTTCATTTTAAATATATAAATTTTAAATTTATATCCACTATATACTGATATATATATTTTATATCATATTTAATTATAATATATAATATTTCATGGAATATAATGAATTTTTTTATTTTTCTGCTGTGTAAATATTTTACACAATATAAATATAAAATAAAAATATTTTTCTATAACTTTTTCCACTTATACTTATTAAAACTATTATTGATAATGATAACATAATTTTAAAATAATGAGATTTTAATTTGAACATTTAAAAATAATCATTATTACCACTTCACTGTATTTTGAATATAATTTTTTGTATTTCCTATTTTTATTATTAATTTTATATAAACTACCCCTAAATTTTTTTATTTTAATCATCTATATTTAAATTAGATAATATACCGTATAATTTTTTAGAACTTTTTTTTTCAAATAGATAATATTAATATAATATTTGTTACAAATATGTCAAAATATATAATAAAGTTAGTCATAATAATTTTATATTTAATAAACTTATAAAAATAATATGTTGGTCTATATATATTTTAAAATAAAGTTTGAAAAAATTATAAATAATTTTAAAATAATTTAGTTATATTCATTATTGAAAATATTGAAATTTGTTTGTACTCTATATCATATATAAGGATTTGGGATCAATCGTATGATCTAATTGATAGCATACCATGAATAATTCTATTAAAGCCTATTTATCTTTTTTTTAAATTTATTGTTTAATCATTAAAAGTGATATGTAGTTATATTTTATGATTGAAATATATTTTTTATCCTATGATATCATTTTAATACATTGAAACTTATCTTAACATCATAAGAGCATATGAATGCTGTATTTTATGAAAACTCTATATAGAAATTTTAAAATATGACATGAGTGTTTTTATAATATAATCAGTTTAAAAAAGGAATGTTTTAAAAGTGTCATGGATTAATATATAATAAAATGTATCCATTGATGAAAATAAAACAGTATATTATATGATATCATAAAAAAATGAAAAATGAAATTTAATATAATAGTTAAAAATTGTATTCATATTTTTGTGTGAATGAAATATGATGGATCAGTTTTGATACCCCTAATAGATTTCTAAACATATATTAAAAATTAAACTAATGATAGAAATGAATAAAATGGAAAAATACCTAGAACTCCATATGTATGAAAATAAAAACACGTAAAATGGAAATGGAAAACTTTTTTACATTATATCTACTAAAAATTAGTTCCACTACCTTGTATAATAAATAACAAAAATAATAATAACTAAATGATTATTACCTCCAATGTGAATCAACTATTTACTAGAAATAATCAAAATCATTTGAAAAGAACCACATGATTAATTCTCTAAATAAGTTAGTATCTATGTGATAGAGAAAGAGGGGAGTCAGAGATTCAGTGAGGGTACATATTAGGCATGGAAGATCACATTAAGTGTCATAAAAATGCACAATGTATTGGAATACATAATATAGGATATAAGGATATTCCATAAAAAATTTATCCATATCTATCTCTTATTCATAAATTATATAAACATATGAGTATTGTATTTGGTTTTGACTGGAGAATATCATTATTTTTCATGAAGATGATATTACCCCAAAGAAAATGGTTAAACAAGGACTAGACCACATATTTTTTCTATCCCACAAATGAGGTGCTGCTATTATGTCATTCACATTGGGTTAACTATTTTCTTCAACCTAGATGTGTTATTATGCACATTTGGTTTGATTATAGGGGATTAAGAGGTCTAAAATCCCACATGTTGAGTATAACATAAATGAATGGTCTCCAAAAGGTTTGTTTAGGGAGAAAGAAACACCCAATGTATCTCACATCCATGATTCAAAGATCCAATTTCCAATGGAAAGAGTTTATTAGATGATTTTGCCGACAACACTTATGAACTCGCATGGGTCGAGAGGATGTGAACATGGGATCATCACACATTTATGGAGGGAACTGTTGCCTATTTTGTGACTCTATTTTATATTTATGTCATGTTCATGAATCCTTGGTTCATTCCCAATTATGTGTCTATATTTTACCCATAATGTAGCGGTCAATAATGAATATGAATGGGGTTTAAATCAATTGTATGCATATTAGGTTCTCCATCGAAATAATGATGTATATTTATTTGAGCTTCTACATCAATGTTACCCGTTTATGGAGAAATGATGGATTATTTGGTCATTCACTGGGGAAATAATAGCTTTAATCCACATGGGATAAAACTCTGGAGTTTATCATCATCGAAGGGAAATGAGTGTTATTTTCATGTGAGTACCAAATCCATAATATATTTTTCTCTATATCCTCGTGAGAGGAATCAAAACCCATGCTGTTTGGTGTCTCTTAACTGAGAAAATTACCTATTATGGTCATGTGATGAGGACCAGACCTTGTTGTTTAACATCATGCGGAAAGTATGTCCAGGAAAATGGTTTCCAAGTCAATGATGGTGAGGGACTTATGCTGAGATGACCTTAGATACATGAGATAGATATCGTATGCTGGGATAATGTGACCTTACCAAGTTTGTGGACAAAGTATAATAAGGGTTATCTAGGTGTTGTCTTTGGACAATATGGATTCTTCTGACATATCCCAGTTAATTGGGAATCAAATCCATCGTAGTTCATTTTTGGTGAGACCTTAAAAGTGGCCCATTTTGGGAGCACGATTTGGTCTTATGAAAGGGAGCTTCCCAATTATATTTATGTTTGAGGATTACACAATATTGGATGACAATTTGTGGTTGGGTATTATGCATGGAATAAAAAAAAATTGTGTTCCTTCATTTAGAATATTTCCTCTGAAGATTGAAGTATAGTTTCAAGAATTATACTGTGTGGGGGACAACATTGCGAGAGGATTACTCTTGATCTGATTTTATGTGGGTATTATTGATGGAAGTTACCCATTTTGTTTATTCTTAGGGATTAATTCAATAGAGACATCCTGTCTTCAGGAAAAGATATGGTTGGTAATTAGAGGTTGTCGTAGCCCATTTGATTTATGTTCTGGGCTTAAATATATAAAAATGTCAAATTTAGGATTATTGGATGAGGTTACTCATGGATTCTACCCATTTTATGTTTGGAATTATGAAAATTTAATGATCACCACTACTCTCCAAGACATCATGAGTCATACATAGTATAAAAAATAAGAGGAAATAGTAAATCTGATTATTTCACAACCCTTCCCATCTGCTGATGGATGGAGACAAAGGACAAAGGTATAGGTTTGGGGACATTGAGTGTGTTCATATCATCTTTTATTTTTATAACTAGGATAATCACATCTATTTAACCATCTATCTATATCTCGTACTGAGGTGAATAGGATCATGAGTTCCACCTCTCCCTTGCAAAAATGTATAGAAGTTTATCTCAGGAGGAAGCTACTAGTTCATGGTTTAATTAGGATTATTACATGATTAATATAAATCTTAGAATTCCATTCCTATCATTTTTCAGGGGTGGAATCCTATATTATTCATATATGGTATATTACATTTTACTATCACGTATCTAGGAATATCCCCAAACAATTTAATGTCACGTGGTCAGAAAAACTAAGTGGAAGATTAATAGAAATCGAATGTGTGAGAATTTTGAGTGAGTATGTAGTTATTTATCAACATGGTATAAGTGAATGGTGATGTGGTTTTTTGAGTCTCATGAGGTGTATCTTGAATAATGTTATATAAGGGACAAATTATGGGTCACCTTAAGGGAATAACAGAAAACATTGTTGACATAGAACAAAAACATCATAGCGAGATTGTCCAATTCTCATGTGGGTCAGTAATAGTAGTGAAGGAAAAGGCCCAGAGACTAGGGATTGTAGATTAACATGGATCCATAGTGGGGTTGTGGGGGTAGTGGTGACATTATATGAACCATATAGTTCATATGATTTTCTATATAGGGATGGTCTTGTAGGACCTGACCACATAGTTAAGGCCACAAAGTATCATCCGTGGAGGGGGATATCAGTGAATGGCTTATGCAAATCATTTTCCAGAAGGAGGGTCATAAAGGATGCATCTGTGATAGATTTTCCATGTAGGGATGTAGGTTATGTATCATATGGGAAGGGTTTACTATAAAGGGTCTGTACTTTAAGGATGGTGTCAATGAAGAAACCTATTCTGTTTTTGGGGGGCATAAATCAATGAATTAATATGAAAATGATAGGATAATGAGTGAAGGTTCTCCAGTATACGGTTCTCGGAATGTTATCTTCTCTATGTGAATGGGATAATCTGTGATGTATTTTGGGTCTACATTTGGAAGGATTATTATACTATTAGATTTAATTTCTCCATCACATTCCCTATATATTTCATCTATTATTCATTCATCCGTTTTAATTCCCCCTCAGGGGTTTGTTTCTAGAATATTGGAGGGACCAGGTTCTGGTTTGATAGGTCATCCATAGAGGATTTCATACCTTCTTTTTTGGGAGTTCAAGGACACTGTTGGGGGGGATATCATTTTCTAGAATTGGTGATTCAACCTTCTCCCACTAATAATTTAGTTCATGGGGATGATGGTTTTTAGTGTGAGAAATCACAACCCATTAGGGAAAAATGTTTGATTTCTGTTCACATTATTTGATCATAATGTCTCATCCTATAAAATATTTAGTTAATGGGTTTGGTAATTTATTCATTGGTAACAGTGTTAAAATGGTGGAACACCACATGGAGTGGCGATCAACAAAATTTA
Source organism: Viscum album (assembly GCA_963277665.1). Classification (NCBI taxonomy): domain Eukaryota; kingdom Viridiplantae; phylum Streptophyta; class Magnoliopsida; order Santalales; family Viscaceae; genus Viscum; species Viscum album. Next base: position 220,996,698 of record OY728139.1, read on the forward strand.
TTTTACTTCCCCACTTCAACCTCTTTGAAACATTTTCTTCAAATTCTACATTGGGTTTATTATTTTATCTTTTCCAAATTCACGGGACTCATTAATTTATATATAATGAATTTTCAGGAAACAAAAATACCCCCCATCAGAATGGGTTTCGATCAGGCTAACATGGAGTCTATATAGAGGTGTAAGCAGTCCTGATTTGGATGAATGATCATATTATGATCTTATTTTTCCAGAGTTTAGGGTTTTAGTGAGTGTTGTATCAAAACTTTATAAGTCTACATGGAAAATAATACAATATTTATGTCATTTCAATTATAATCATAATTTTTTCCTATCCCATTGTGGTGCTAAGTTACCAGGTTGAACGTGACTTTTCCTTATGCCTCCCTTTATTGGTTTTCATCCTTATATGATTTGTGTTTTTCTAAATTTTCATTCCTTGATATTTCCTCTAAACCATGGGAATCTTATTTATAACAACCCATAATGAAATTTTCTCTCAGATGACCATTATAAGTTTACTATGTGGTGTTTATTGTCTCTCCTTCCATGGGTAGTTTAACATCTTGGAAATAGGGAAAATATCACTTTTGTTTTATGTTGAACAACATAGACCATGAGTTATAGAGTGAGGGCCATAAAAAAGACTTATTAATCGAGAATTACCGAATTTTTTTCAGACATGCATGAGGGATTATTCATGACCCAAATTTTTGATTTAATGATGTGAGTCATGATATTTTGAATGAAAGCCATCCTGAGAAGATGGATGTTGGAAAAAAATATCATAAAGTAGAAATTTCCATTGGTTCATAGGACATTTTTTTGGTGACATATGAATATAATACATGGTAATATTGTTCATAGTAAAAAAGGCATCCCTAGGAATCCATCCCTCCATTTCGGATGGCCATGAAATTATATGGTAATTTGACAAAAAAATTATTAGACTACACTGGGTGGCCTATTGAGGGGGAATTTCTGTTAACATTGAGGTCATTAGTATCTTCTTTGGATGGTAAAATGCTACCATAATAAATTTTCTTGTGAAAATTAGGGTTTAATAATTGTAATGTTCAATTTCTTATGACAAGGTAATTCATGCTTTAAATAAAAACCAAGTGGTAAATGATTATCTCTTTTATGGTAGTTTGGCTCGGCCTATTCAATCATCATCTGTCATGATGGGGGAAAAGGATGTCCAACATCAATTGTAGGGTTTATATATACAAGATGTGATAGGGGATGTAAAAATTAATAGGGAATAAGGAGGTAGAAAGTGCCTCTCATGATGGATAGTTTCCTTATTCAATACATGCCTTTCACGTGGGAAACTAATGTAGAGCCCCCAGGGCATATTATGCATTGTCAAATAGTGGTGTCCCTAGGCTAATGGAATTCCATCTCTAATGGTCAGGGAAGGATGTGATGATTCAGGACAATTCAGACACAATGTTTGGTTTTTGAAAGAAGGCCACATGATCTTGAAAGGGAAATTTTACGTCATAATTTCCTAGGAAAATGATAGAGGCACTACCCCTATGCAAGTGCGAGGAGGTTCCTTATATAGCTCTTACCCCTTTACATGGAGGGAACATTATCTATATAGTTTAAGGTCTTACTATAAGGATATACACAAAAGAGTGGGGTGTTTTTGTATTATGTATGATCTCTAAAAGGGAGAGGCTCATATTATTCTTTTTTTATATCGAATTCTTCCTTTCATAGGAATATGGGGAAAAAATTCTGGGTTGTTTCTAGGACCCTCTTCTATAGGCCTAAACCATACACAAGAATGTGGAATTTGGTAATATTTGATATATTCAGAACCAAGTTTGAACATTGGGAATCAATTATCATTCAGTTTAAGGCCATGATATTTGGACATTTTTATAGAATCCATGATTAATGGGAGAATAGTTAGGCCGTGTTTTTATGACATGCCTTGGAAATAGAAAGGAAATAATGAGTAAAACATTATACTAAGGATTCTCAGACTAGGAGGAATGATTCATGCCCTTGAAGCCATTGGAGTGTATGGTGGTAGGAAAAGACTCCCCAATGGATGAATTTTCCAATGGTTAACATATTATTTTTTTGTGATACTTTTGTAGAGCCACCAGAGCATATTATTCATAGGAAACAATTGTGTCCCCAGAACACCAAACATCAACTTATGAAGTCTGGGGAGGTTTATCAAGATCCCAATTTTTCCAAGGTAAGAATTTAGATGAGTAGAAAATAAGTGTCTCATAACATAAGAAACATTCTAGCCACGATAGTATATAGAGTAGGAAACTCTATACATAGACAAGACTAATACATAGGGTGGATTATCCTTCTATTTGATGGATCTATGAATTAGTTAATAGAATTTAAAATATCCTAAATATTTCTATACATATAATACAATAATAAATATCTTTTTTTTTTCACCTTGATTGGGACTAGGACACTAGGTCTGAGCATCACTATGTAACATTCATGTGTAGGAATAATACCACATATATTTATGGATAAAGGGGGATCATTGCGTAGATCTGAATCATACAGAGAGAGGATGAAATTTTTGAACATGATTTGATTAATAAAAATGTTCGAGGTCATGTTTTCACCAATAAGGGCATCATGATGGGTATATGTAGTTTATCGTTGTATGGATAGGATGACCACATCATTGTTTAATGTCATGTGGTGAGTAAGGGGATGTCACTACATATCACATGTGTATGGGAATCAATACACATATAATTACTATAAGTAATGGTACCTGTATAGGTTTTTTCCATATCTAGGGAGAGATGTTTTTTTAAATTGTAGTTGGCTAGTTAAGGATGTAGAATTCGTCCGTTATTGCATATCAAGTAATTATAGGTATCAAACCATACATATTTCTCCAAACAACATGGTGTATGAATAATGTCGAGGAAAACTTTATCTCTAATGGGAACACCATGGTGTTGTGTTGTTATTTTTAATGTCATGCAAAAAGGATATTTATAATGAAATTTATAGTCATGGGATTAGTATAATTTATCATAGAAACCATGAAAAAAGGGATGATAATATATCTAGGATGTTCTTAAATAACCCATATGTGAAGGGGAAAGAATGTGTAAACCATGATCCAAGGGATTATCTAATTTAGAGGAATCAAATAGGGCATAGAATTCATTGGGGTGTATAGAGGTTGGAAAATCATTCTTTCAGATGAATTTTCCATTGTTTGAATGACCTTTTTTGGGAAACATAGGGATAACCACTGTGAATATTGTGCATATTCAAATAATGGTGTACCTAGGACATTGGACATCTATTTTTGATACTCATAGGAGGATTCTGAAGGAATGAAATTATCTGAGCCACATAGTCTAAAGAATGAAGGATATGTATCTAGACATGTTAGAAACAATGATCAATTGAAGGGATATAACGTATGAATTTCACTACATAGATCTGATTCCTACATAGGGGTAAATATTCATCCCTTAATAGATCCCTTGTTTGGGATCTAATAATGAAATATTATGTATAGATCTATATTTATGTACAAAATATGGGTGTAAATTTCTTTTTTTTACATGGTTGGGACTATGAATCATGGCCTAGGAATTACAATATATGCCACCGAGAAAGAGAATCAAGCCTCATATTGATCACAAAAACATCACTATGTAGATCATATTCAAGAAAATGGGGGTAATTTATATCATTTATTGTAGTTGGAATCAGGTTTGGAGATCCTGGTGTTAGTATGTATCTTGAAAGAGGATGAATCAAGACATGCATAGTTATTGACAATATTCTTTTCATGTTTCACGTTCACTTGTGAGGGATCATTTTCTGTATTTCATGGATGTACCCATGCATAGGGATCATACATCGCTACGTATCTCATTATTATGAGAATCAAGTTGGAAAAACTGGTTTTATGTTCCCTATATAGGTCATACCCATATTAAGAGAAGGGGATTTTTTTTGGTAGTGTATGGATTAGAATATAAGATATGTGCGTCAGTATGTGTCTCTTTAGAGAGAAAATCAATCCACATGTAGTTATAAATGAAAATTAACGGCACCAAAATGACCCATGCACAATGAGGTGGGAAATGTGACTTTTTTATTTGGGATATTAGGAATAAGATATAATTATGGGCAATCACTTTGTGTCCTATACGGAAAAGAATCAAACCATATATAGTTATTGAAGAACATTGCAGTTTAAAATCATGTGGTATGGACATGGATCACCCGACATGAAAATATATGGATTGGTTCAGTTTGACATCATGTGGTGATGATGAGATGGTACAGTTTAACGTCACATAATCAATATGACAAGTTTCAGTTCTGGACATGATGAGGTCACAAAAAAGTGAGGAAGATAATATCAACATGAAAAGAGACCTTAAGGATAAAGGGTTGCATGAAAATCAGCCGCTAAATGAAGGAAAATTTATTGTTGGTCTAGTCATGTGATGTTTGGGTGTCACTATGTATCTAGATGAAACAATAATCATGGAAACCTTAGTTCTTAATGTGAATTCTCCATGCAGGTCAGACACATGCAAAGAAAGAAAGAGTCATTTTTAATAATTATTTGGGGTAGATGGACTAGAGAATAAAATCCATGAATATCTACATATACTATATGGATAGGAATCAAGCTGCATATAGTTTCTGAATAGGTCATGGTAGATGACTAATGTAATGGGAAATTTCATATTGGGTGAGAACACTATTGTGTTATTATTTTTAACGTCATACAAAAATGATATCAATCATTCAGTTTATCGTCTATGATCAATATGATTTCCATTCAGTTTAGTTTCATGTGGAATGGATGATGTGCCATACAGTATATAATCTTACAATGATTATGTTGGTTGTTATATTTTTTGGTTTCATCCAACTAGGATATCCACCCTATAACTTATCATCATGTGGTCATGATATAGATTGTTGTGTAATTTAGTGTCATACAATTAGGAAATGTACCTAGTAATTTAACATAACGCAATTTGGATGTAGGTTATTATGATGTTTAGTTTCATGTAACTTGGTCATGAACAACTTTTTCCTATAATAAATATTTATTCATGAACCTTGCATTGGTGGGAGACTTTGTGAGATTACAATCCATTGAAATTAAGGAATAATCTTCATTTAATCAGACCTTATCTATATCATGAGGTACCCCACATTTTAACTCCATATTCAGAGTCTTGTTTCCGATTATCCTCATCATCCTAAGGAAAAATACTATTTATCCTTCAAGGAATGATATTTGGAAGAAAATTTTATTGTAGTCTCATGAAATATGGGTTTTATTAACTTCCAAATGATGCATGCTAAGAAACCTTTTCTTATCTAGTTGTTCAAATTCATCTAGATAATTATAGAATTTTTCATATATGGATAGTTGATCACAAAAAGGAACATTGAGTGAGGAAGGTTTATCTTCCATGGGTATGGCTTCCTCTGCACCGAATAAAATGGAATATGGGGTTTCCCAAGTGGTAGTGGTAGTCGTGCATAGGTAAGCCTAGAAAGCATGGTTATCAGATTCGGCCATGAATTATTTTTTCCATATAAAACTTCTTCTAGAGTATATTGGATATGGTTTTATTGAATGCCTCTATAATGTCATTAGTCGTTGCATGATATTGGGCTGAATGGTTTGTCTTCGTAGAATAATCCAAATATTGTTTCTCCAATTCAGAAGAAAACAAATTGGTTCTGTTGTCCATTTTTTTATACGAGGGACACACCAAAAATGGTAATTATATTTTATTTCAAAAAGTTGAAAATGTTCCTCACCCTGACAACATTAATGTGTAAAATATCTTTCTATTTTGAAAATAACTCAGTTACCATGAAAATATTCTTCAATTATTTGTTCTTAGATGGATGATTGGTCACATGATGTCCATTAACCACATGGATAAGTGTCAGATGTACCTAGCTGTATGAAGTAGCTCTGGGGGTTTGTAGATGAAATTAGTATGACCATGTAAGGAATGATATATAATGGAATATTTAAGGAATACACAAGTTAATGTTGGCTAGTAGTATCCAAGCATACAAATCTGATGATAAATATTAGATTCCAATTGGTGGGAACCACATGCTACATTGTCTAATAAATTATTGAAAACAATGGTTTATTCTCCATCAATTCACCTATTTAGGACCCCAGAAAATCACTATTTTTAGAGCTCTTTTCTATGGATTGAGCATTTTTAGAGAAAAAAATTAATTGCTCATGTATTGATTTTCTCTCACTTGACTCTTTCTATTGCATGTTATTATTTTTAAAGGATATTCAATGTTGGTTTCATCAAAATAGTGTTAAGACGATGTGGTTCAAGGATGAGGATAATCTCATTTATGTCTTCTATGATTTCCATAACAAACGGAGACACCATCTGATGATGTTCAAGGATAATGATCATTTAATCCCAGTTAGGACCAGCCAGCGTTTTGGCAGCATTTTCGAATGAATTGAGTTTTGAATTGTGTGATCGGAGGACAAGAGTAAATTTTTTCACTGAAGTGAATTATTTAATTATTTCTTGTACATGGTCTAACAAGGGTATCTATTCTTACTTTTTGATAGGAAAATCATCACTGACCTTCTTGATTACAAGTACCAATTCTTTTTTTGGATTTAAGTGTTTTACTTTTACATGAATTACAAGTTATATCCATGTATTGAGAGCCTAATATTATGATTTATTATTTTATATCCCATCTGCCAACTGGAATGAGTAAGGAATGGCTTCCTTTTCTAGAGATATGATTATGATTCCCTTCCCTTCTTTTTTGTGACTGGGGTCTTCCATCCTTTTCCATTTTAAGATTCTAGATGCACTGTTGAAATAAATCTCCTAGATAGGGGGTATTCTTGATCATAGAAATGAATTTAATCAGGTAGTTCAGTATCCAATGAAGTCATTTCTTTCGAGAGGTGTTCTTCAAAAAAAATTAATCTATGGACTTTTATTTCTTTATAGGGAAGAAAATTAATTTTAAACTACCTCAGGATTCCCACCCCCCCATTATAGACACCGAGTCAATATCATATGATAGAGATTATATTTCAGTGGGTTACTGTGATTGAATAGGTGGACCTTGTAATGATGTAGGTGGTGTCTTAGTTTTTTAGGTAGCAAAAATTAGTGCAAGATAACTCCTTTTGACACCTAAGTAACGAGTCTCAGAATCAATCATGGTTTAGTTGAGATAATAAACATTATTTTCACTACATTAATCATTATTATATATGAGTGAGGAACCCATGGATCAATCTAAGGTAGTCACATACCAAATTAGTGGTCTTCCTTCAATAGGTGGAATTTACACTAGCATACATGGGAAATTTTTTTGAGACTCTCAAATTCTTCATGATTGTCATCAGTTTATTGATATGTAACCAATTTTTCATGAACATCGTATGGTGAATCATTTTTCTAGAATGGTTTTTTATAAATAATTGAATGTAGGTAATATGTCCTTGAATCCCTCTCAACTCTTTGAGGTTGAGATAAGGTGAAAGACCATGGATAACCTTTTCCTTCCTAGGTTTGACTTCAAGGTCGTGATGGAGTATGATGAAGCCAAGGAATTTCAATGAGTTAACACCAAAGGAACACTTCATGTGATTGATTTTCAGTCTGTGGTGTTGTAGTTTCATGAAGACGGGTTCAAGATCTGATAGGTGGTCTTAGCATTGTTGATACAATACCACTAGGACATCACCATAGTATTATAAGAAAATTACTACCAAGGGTTTAAAAATGAGATGCATGACACATTTATGTGTGGAACCCAAATTCTTAAAAATAAAGGGCATCACCCAATAACAAAATAATACATGGGGGCCAAAAAGGGAGTTAATTCTTCATCATCTTAGGATATTTGGATTTTGTTGTATACTGAATAGTCATCCATAGAATGATATATCCTGATATATAGCTATTTCATAGATCTGTAGTTTTATAATTTGGGCTAGGATATTATCATTCGGGTAGTGACAGTTGAAATATCTTAAATCGATACAAAAAATGATTTGTCCACTTTTTTATGGGGATGACACTAGCTGGACAGATGGGATATTAAACCTCCCTAATGATGTTATCATTGGTTTTATTATCAATATCACCCTCTATCATAGTAGTAGGTGTCAGGTGCATAGTTCTGGATTCATTTTTGTAGTGTTTATGATCTTCTAGAATACATAGTTGGTTAGTAGCCACCTCGGGATCAAGGCTTGGAATTTATGTGTAGTTCTAGGTGAAAAATCACAATGTCTTATTTAGGATTGAGGTTCCTAAGTACTTATCGTCAGAATACATGGATTCACTAATCTAGGTGGGTTGTGAATCTACTTTTTTACCCATATTTATTTCCCTCAGTTAATCCATGATGGTAGAGATTCTCTATTCAAATTCTGGAGGGCATCCATATGGTCTTCATACTCTTCCAATTACATGAATTAAACATATTATTACTCTTGTTATAATGTGGAAACAATTATTTAGATGTGTTATTCATATTTTTGAGAAGAGTCAAGATCCTAGTTTTTATAAGATACATCAGTTTCTTCTAACCCGACTGCTAGTGGGGAATTCTCTCCAGAGGTAGAGTGAAAGAAATTTGAATCTCTTCTTCCACTACTTCCTCAATTACTAAGGCATGGATTTCCTTAGGCTTTTAGGATGTATTGAGTGAATTTTCATTCATGAAATTACCATTTCATTGAGGTATAGTTGATATTTTAGCACTATTAGACTTTGTCCCCAATGCAAAAAAATTGAAGAATGCTGAATATGAAACCAAACAGAGACTTACAGACCTATCCTAGTTGATGGGATGTAAATATCCTTCACTAATATATTTTAAGGGGTCTTCTAGGTCCGCTTCGAAACTTTTTGGGGGTACTGACCAAATAAATACCATCGACCATGTGTCACTTCCCTTTTTGTTCATAGAATCATGCATCGATATAGTGTGATTGGAAGGATTTGAATGAGGCCTTATCAGAATGAAATGTCTATATTTTTCCATTGATGTAATATTTGATGCATTGATTGTATGAGGAGAGAATAACTATGTTCTGATTCTACCAGGGCCCTCATAGGAAGACATTTAAGGTGTTTATTTCTTGAACAACAAGAAATTATTAGGTGGATATGAGGTATCTAAACAGAGTTTTGAGCTTTATTGGGACAAACAATATTTTCTCACATTATTTTCTAGCTAAAAAAGGATGTTTTAGAGGGTATTAAGTTATCCTTATTGCAGAATATCCGATTAAGTGTCTGTAATAGATTTGGAATAACTCCATATCCATTTAAATTGAATAATTTTTTAATATCGACACCATTTTTATTTTCCAGAAAATATAACGGTTTTATGTGTCCTTGTATTATGTTGTATTCATCATTATATATGAAGGAGATTACTTTGTATAGTTCTGATGTGTATGACTTGGACTGAGAGACTTCGACAACAACCAATTGGGATTGAAATTTTTTGGGGGGTCTTATCACTGACTCTATAAGGGCTTCCCTGAGGCCACATGACATACTACGCGAATATTGGATAGATAGTTTGGATGATACAGAGAATAATTATTTTAGTATGTCATATTTTTGATCTAAGGAATGGAACTTCTATATGTGGGGATGATCTTTTACCGGTACTTTAGGGACATGAGCATTAAATGATGATGGACCATCCCTTATGACATGAACTAGAGGGGCTTATGTTCATTGTGGGTTGGGCCAGGAAGGTATTAATGCACACCACGATTGATTGAAAACGTCTTGTACTTTTGATGAATATTATAGCATGGTTAGGACAGAGGGATTCTAGCTTATAAAGGGGAATTTTTAGGTTCCTTTTGGGTATACTGAAGTTATCTTCATTGAGTTGTTGTACCATTGAATGTTTGAGTATGGGTGAACCTATAAGCTTGGTTTCACCCATGTTCGCATCTTCTATGATATACTAATCTTCTTCAACATCCTCTATTGGTTCCTTGATCAGATGCGAGAACCTGGGTTCATATTCATACTATTATTTTGAGAAGGGATCCAATAAGTGAACGAAATTGATGGAGATGATGATTAACTCCTCATCCAACATTGACTATTCTTGATTGACTATATATGTTTGTTTCATTCAGTGGGAGTGGATCCAATTAATTCATGTATAATGGAATGTTGTCTAAGAGGGTAAAATATAACATTGTACTAGACATGTGATTATATTATTTCACTTTCTCTATGTCTTCATAGTCAAACTTCTTCATTGACAATCAACTCATGGAGGGTTGTGGGTGCGAGGGTTTTGGTTGTCTTGCACTAGGAGTAGCTGGGGAGAACATTTTCATTTTTCAACAGTTATTAGAAAATACCAATAGTTATGTAGATTTTCATTAAATTCATCCAACAATAACTGTTTATTATCACTTGATGCCAACTTATTACCACTGATGTACTTCATCAGGGAATGTAGTGGATATATATCCCACTTGCGCAGACAATGGTCCCTGTTTCAAAATCCCTAAATATATCAATATCTATATATGGTTTTCAAAGATGAAACACTCCTAGATTGTTTGTCAAAATATCAAGTGGAAGGGACAATAACCTAGATGGTCTTCATGAGTGGCCTCTCCATCTATTTTTTGATCTGGTGGATGGATAAAATTTTATTACATGGTAGCTATAAAATAGAAATAGGCTTGATCATTTCAGAATGATTAAAATCAATTCCTCCATTCCTCACATTGATTTCTCATAGTTCACCTATAGAAATTTTGTCATGGAGGGTGATATTGTTGAAGCCCTAGATCATGCATGTTTTTTTGTATACCCTGGAACTAGAACATGTATAGGGGAAGACTTAAGCTTAATAGATGATATTTGAACTATCACCATTCCTTTTCATGAGACTGGTGGGGTTACCATGGAATTTATATTATTCTTTTTATGGACTCGTATATTATGTGGGAAGGGGAAGAGAAATTATAGAACCCACATGTATATTTTATCAGGATGAGCGATGTTCATTGACCATCACAAAGGTTATCCATCCACATAAAAAGCATATAAAATTGGGGGAGTGTCTTGTTTAAAGAGTAGGTTTGACCTTTCCATCTAAAAATTAAGTATGTTAATCTCTCGTTTCCCCCTATTTTCAGTTTGAGAGTTCACTGACTATTGTCTTTGGTAGCGCTGAGCTGAACTAGAAAAAGAACTTCTATAAGAGATCCTCCGATCATATTATTTAATGAGTTGGTAAAATGGTATAAAACACAAAGGATGGCCTATATAGAGTTCCCCAAAATTATATGAGTTTCACTACTTCATGATTCATTAGGGTTCCCATTATGGGATAACAAAACGATTCATAATGCAATATATATTGTTCTAGGTCACTCGAATGACTGAATATAAGGAACATGTGACTCCCGAAATTGGGAGCTGGTATACTGTTGCTCACCCACTTGGGGTCAGGATTTTTTAATTCCTATACCAATGACTGCTGCTATTTCATAGAATCCTATCGATCTTCCAATGACTTGATAGTTTTGATGAGTGCTTGATTTGTTTCTTGCTAAACCTGAACATGGGCATACATAGTATGGGTAAGCTTTGGTGTGTCGGTTCTACTAGAACATGAATAAAATAGATGGATAGGATAATATTGAAGGACATTGAAACACCCTGAGAGGGGAGGGGTGAATCAAGATGACAACTTTTACATTTAAATTGGTGGATCATTTTCCCACATTAGTAAGAACCTGTTAAACATATCTTATTAGAAAGTAAAAAAATATACAATCACCACCAATGAGAAGAAATGAAAATTTTACATTGTTCACCATGAATGGATATGTCCAAGAATAATACACTGATATTGTTGTTTGTCATAACAAATTCAACTAATATTCACTAGTTTTGGAGTACACAATATTAGAACAAACACTATATTCCAGGAGTAGTTCCTTTATAATGTTTGATGGATAGCACACTGCTCCCATCGAATCACTTATGTTTACTCCCCCTTCCTCATCGCGATGTGAAGAATCAGAAATCGGTTTATCTACATGAAGTTTGTTTCTATAGGATAACATTCAATAATTCATCCTTAAGTATTGATAGATGATCTATTGATGTCTCTTTATTCCCTCTAGAAGTATACAACTTTTCTGTACAATATTGCTTCATGAACTCATCCTCTATGAACTGAAATTATTCCTATGAAATCAGGATTTCTCCACATAACACCTCCACTTACCACCTCTACAGACCTCGGCTGAATACCACATTCTCCAACTGCGTTTGTGCACTTTTTTATCTTTGCCTCTTGCATACTGATTCTTCACCGATGACCAACTTCTCCTCTACGAACAATCTTTTGTGTACTTCCTTCCATTGTGTAATGCATTTATCTATGTACCGCCTCAGTTTCTTTACATTCAACAAGATCACAATGGTTTGAGTTATCCTTCCATGTACAGACTCTTATACACGTACATATTTTTTAAGTGGAATGCTTCTCCTGTGAACAACTTCTCTTCGGCATACTATCATCTGTGAACTGTTCTGGACTTCACTAATTTTTTTTAGATATTAATTAATGTATTTATGAGTTTTTCCATCTGCAAACCACTTCATTATTTCTAGGAAATCCTCTTGGATTATTACCCATCATGTTATTCCGTAATTATGGGATTAGTTTTCCTTATATTGGAAAATAGCTCCACAAAATCTGATAATCTGAGATTTACAAAATCATTGATGTGACAATTCCTTCACTGCGTAGCGTGCATCTCTAATGAACAATATCTTCTATGTGGTATTAATACCACCATTACACCTACACGTCATCAAGAATTACCACCTCGTTTCTGAAAATGACACCCTTCACGATTTCAAAATGCTCTAACTTGATTTTCTGATTGTAAGATATTCCCATAAACTGTTCGCATCCCACAAACCATAAGCCTTGATGTGAACCAAAAACCATTACAGTGAAATATTTTTCATTCCATGAAATTTTTTCATATGGTCCTCAGATCACCCTTTATCATCCATGATCAGTTCCCAGTATATGATATGCGGTTCATGTTCCATGATATGTTGTTCCATTCCCTTTTTGATTTCCTTCACCATTCCACATCTCATTCACCACAATGTTGAAATCCTTTTCCAATGAAACCCTAATTTTGAGGCCCAGAAACATGGAAAACGCTGGGAAATTATGAAACCATCAATACTACTTTTAGACTCAATTTGTAAGACCACCTTTCTCGCAGAATCCTTGATCAACCCAATAAGGATTGAAAATGAACAAAAACTACACTCCACCTCTAGAAAGGAATATCATTGGTTCCAACAAATATTTTATGCATTTTCATGGACCTGATTTGATTATTTATTTAATGGGTAAAATTTTGATATCCATCTAGGACCAGGTCCATGTAGGTATATGATACTGACACTATAATGGGTAAATGTCATGAACATACATCATTTGGTTGGGTAATCTGATGTTTCTTATGTGCATATGTTCGAATATTACACTGAGGCTCTGCCCAATGATAATTTTTTATAGAATAGCTTCTTCAAATCATCTTATTATAAATTCACCATAGCTCTTTAATTTATTCTTCCAAACAAAATAATCTCCCCTCGAGCATAAGGATATTGATTTCAATGAGAGGTGGTGGTTCATGTGAGACCTAATTTTTATTCTTATCACTATAAGGGATTCATGAAGTAGGTGGTGGATGATTTATTGGAAGAACAACCAAATTCAGGGTGATCCTTGTTTTTGAATAATCACAAATTTATTCTCATTGTAGATCAGATGTAGAGAAGAACCATTCATTCCATGATCTTGTTCATTTTAATCATTTTTAGTGTGGTCTCTATGATTGATTTCAGTGAGATTCAACAATACATAATGAATTTTGGGTGAAATTACAGATGAATAATGGTAGGGTAGATTTTTTCATCCATTGTGTGATGTTTTCCTTCCATTTGATGATATTCTTAAAGCCTCTTAGCAAAGGGTAACTTTATTGGAACTAATGTATGACCATGTTGTATGGCTACCTTATGAGTAAAATGAGTCATGATATGTGGCCAAGTGGGCGACCTTTCAACATATCATCCTCCCAAAATGGGAAAATCATATCATCTATTTTTAATCTGGTTTTGTAGAAATTCCCCCAGACCTATGGTGGGGGGGCTTCTCTAGCTATCTTATTGTTATGTCTCAACCAGGATTTATTTTGTTATAGGGGAATTTTGGGTCTGATGTTCCCCCAAAACTATAGGATGGTGTAGGTCCTTTATTTTGGTAAGAGATTTTGTAGTCGCTGTTCACTTGATTACATTCAGGCTTGTTCAAGCATGACGAAGATATGATGTCATGTACACATGAAAACTGATTTTTTGGGGATTTTAATAGTGCTTGATGATTTAACTCCCTTAATTGAGAACCATGTTGAATGTTTTAAATTTACTAGATTAAGATTTTTTTTTGCTTTCGATCTTCAGAAAAGTTGCCTTAGAGGCTTGATCAAGGTTGGTTCTTTTAGGGGACACTCGCTTTCCTAAGAATGGGATTTTTTTATAGCTTCATTGGGGTAATTAAATTATAAGATTCCATATATGGTGGTATTTACCTGAGGATTCATGGTGTGGAATGAAAAAATACATGTTCCCCCAGACTCATGTATGAAAAATAGATGAGTAATCAGTAATGAGATTAGACAAGTTATGTCGTTCATTGAGGTAATTGAGTTCGAGATCGTTCATTGGAATTCTCGATTATGGCCAATGTATTGACTAAAGGTGTTTTAGATCATGTTTCTGATGATTCACTCCCATTATTTTAACATAGTGAGTGTCTCTATCATAGGATGAGAATATTTCTTTGATGTTGTGGAGGGTTATCTAGAGATTGAGGTGAATATTATGTATGCACAATTGTGATATTTCCCTTTGTATGTGGAATAGGGAAGAAGATGAGGGCCAATACATAATGTGTACATCATCTTTGGAAAATTTTCATCTTAAGAGAAACATATAATTATTTCTTCAATTAGATACCCTCAAATGTTATTGGACCAAATTGGATTCTTCTTGGTAATTTCATTGCAACAGGTAGGGATAATGGGGGTATCACTCTCATGTAAATGATCAATAGGTGGCTCGAAAGATGATCATAGCCTTGGTAAATCACCTTTTTGAGAAAGGATTATTCATTTTATTGATTGGGTATCTCACATACTTACCCCATCCCTCCAAACACATTAGCATATGAGGGATTTCTTGAATTTGATTCGACAAGTGGAGGACCTTACTGTCAATATAGAACTTGACAGCAGGGAGGATCTTTGATGTTAGTGCTACAAAGGTTAAGAATAAGAACATTGTGTTCTGTTCAACTGTTGGGAGAATTTCGGTGTCTTATACCCTAGGGAGGACCTTCAGGGTGGATAGTAGTAAGGGGATGAGCTTCATGATTGGAAGAGATGTAGTTGTGAGGAGGACCTGTACATTTGATTGTATCATGGAGAGGACTACCATGACATCCTGATGTATGACTACTGAGAGAATTATTTTCGCATATACCTTCGGAATGACTTTCATGGGAGATGATAGAAATTGGAGGACCTTATTTTTAATATGAAATGTCAGTACGAGGATGACCAATATAGTTGATGATATCATGGAGAGGTCTACCATTATAATCACGATTCTCGAATTAAGGGAGAATATCTGTAGCATATACCATGGGGAATACCACCATAGGGAACCAAAGTAATATGCGTACCTTATTTATGATTTATATTCAATCCACAAGGATGGATACCATAACACTCATTAGTAGAAAATACCAAATGATCAATAATTTATTTTCCATTATGTAAAAGTTCATGGTTTTTACTGTGGGAAGGATCACTAAATCTTCTTGTAGAAATACAATAGAGAGGTCATGTGCAACTACTACATCCACATATTTAAATTTTTAATGGATTGGTAAGATCCTCACATACCATTGATAGGTTTTTTATGGCGCCAAAAAATTCATCATCTAGTAGAGCATGTTCATTAATGCGATCTTTATTTTTTAGTTTTCATTAGCCCAAATTATTTTTGAGTTCTCTCATGTTGGTGACTGGGGCTTCTTTCTATGGGTGATGGCCTTCATATGCGAGAATCTATTCGAGTGGCTAGCATGGTGCTTTCGGGATATTCCATCAAGCATACTGAGTATTTTTAGGTATATATTACTTCCTTGGAGCGGGCACTTTGGTGGACCTACATCCCCCTATCTTAAATAGTATTTATCATTAATCCTATTCTCCATTAATCATGAAATATTGACGATGACACTAAAAAATGGGAGTATGGATTCATGTCTACTCTAGAGTGACCAACATTGTGTGGGGATGATTCACCCCTCCATGGGAGGTGAGGTTGTGGGAACAAATTCTTGTTGTTGATTCATACATGATTAAATCTTCAAAATTATAGAGGATATGGTGGGGAATTTATGTATGATCATCCAAAATTTCTAGGGTGTGTTGAGTGTTGTCCCTAGTTTTAACTATAATATATTCCAAATGTGATGATAGAGCAGTAGTATGTTTTTAATCTAATTCTCCATTACATATTTTTTAGTACTAATATTTCTACATTGTTAGGTAAGAGTAATGAATCTATCACTATTTTATAGCTGGGATACAACAGAATTTTTCTCTGGTTTTCTTCAAATTTTATGGGTGGTATTCATATACACGAGTATGCATTTGTGTCTTCTTGTTTTCTACTGTAGTATTCTAATGGGAATCATATAATCCTTTATGAATTTGACTCTTCTTGTATTTGGGTTCAATAATATATGAATTATGGTCTTGTTATTTATGATCGATTATTTTCATTTTCTCATTTTCCTTTCTATTTGGGTGATGGGATTCATGTTCATTGGTAGGGATTTTCATCTACCAAAAATATTCCGCTATATTTTCATGAAGACATTTGAAATAAATAGCAAGAATTTATGCCATATCAAATTTTTACACTATATTTACATGGAATCATTCATAAGAGTGATATGGAATGTACTTATTCAAATAATTTTAAACTTTATTTCAGTGGGGGGGGGGGGGGTTTGGTGAGAATTAGTCTCAATTTTCACTTACTTGTAATGTAACATTGTTTTTACATGGTGGGAATCAAAAGAGTGAGTGGGAATATATGTCTGCTCATAAGTTTCCATTGTATCTCCATGGTGGTATTATTCAGCAAAGAATAGTTTAATGACATGACCATACTTTTTAAATCTTATCTCTTGGTGGGCGGCTCAAGGGACTTGGTTCTATTGGACATCAATATGAGATCTAAGGGTGATATAATATTAAGAGAAAGGATATAAGGCCACATAAAATAGGTGGTGATGATTTTATATATGGGAACATAGTTGGGAAACATGGGAAGATGTGATTAAATTATCAATTTTGACTTCATGAGCCTCCCAAAGATAAGTGTGGCACTCATTGTCATATTCTATGGACATTCACTCGAAACCATTAGAGAAAACAACTGGATCCAGGTGATTGTGGACCACTGATTTTCATTATGAAAATGGATGTAAGTTATTCATTATTTTGAGGGCATGCCTTTCTACCTCCTCGATAGGCACAATTCCATTATATTGGTACTCCCTAACCAATTATTTTGAATCATTGTGTTGAAGATTTTGGGTGGGGGATGGAGTCATATTATTCACTGAGGAACCAACCACCTGTGTAGTGTTAGAAATTCATATACGTGACAAATTTTTGGATTCAATTAGACTGAAGGAAGTTATGATGAGTTCATACAATGTATCTGACATATATAGAGAAAAACACTTCATCAAATTTTCTTGTCACAACCATATGCATAATTGAAGGTCTTAATTAACTCTCTTCGATTTTGGATGTCAATGGGGAATGGTGTTGTGTATCCCAACCACCATGGTTTGGGGATAACATGAGGTTCACCATTTTTTCTAGAAGAAATATTATTACCAAGAATATAATGTTCTTAGAGGGACTGGGTAGTATCTCTTTTCTATCTCGCGAAGGATGTGCTACATTTAGTTCAATCACATTAGGTTCACCATTTTTTTGACCCGAATATTTTTTATGCTTCATTGGTTTTATTTTAGGGGAATAACTAGTTTTTATTCACTAATGGTCAATATAATATCATCCAATGGTCTCCAATTGGGTTTTTCAAATATCTAGAAACACCCAAAATATCTCACATCCATGATTCATGGACCTCCTTTCTAGAGGCCGACATTCATTACATTATTTAGAAAATGACAATTAATAACTCACATTCATTGATAGGATGGGAACTATGGATCATCACACAATTTTGGGGAACTATAGCTGATTCTGGGACTCTATTATAGATTTTAGTTATGTTCATGGATATTTTTTCATTACCAATAATGTTTCCAAGTGTTACTTAGAAGAAATATATATCATGAATACACAAGGGTTTGGAATCATCTTTAAATATATGAGGTTCTACAATGATGGATGCATCAATATGTATCTATGGTTACCCATTAATGATACTTGTTTAAGGACAGATCATGGATTATTTGGTCATTCACTTAGAAAATTCTAGATTTATGGACAATGGGATGGAAATCTAGATTTTATCCTTATCCAGGAGGGAAGAGAGTTATTTTTATGTCATGATTGAACCCACGAGATGGGTTTTATATGGATCCTAGTGAGAGGAATCTGATTCCACATAAGTCTGTGTCACTTAACTTGATAAATCCCCATTTAAGGTCATTTGATGAGGATCTGACCATCTACTATAATTTCATCATACAATGATGTCTAGGAAAAAGGTTTCCTAGTAAAAAATGTTGTGGGACTAATGTCGAGGTGACATGAAATAGTTAGGAGAGATATGGTCTCATGCGTGAATGTGACCCTTATGTGGATGTTCCCCATAGAACATTAGGGTGATTTGAGTATTGGTTTTGGACCTCATGGAGGCTTCCTACATATTCAAGTTAGTTGGGAATCAAATACATCATTGTTTGATTTTTTGGTACTTATACCTTAGAAAAGACGCATTAAGGGTGCATGATTGGTTATTACACATAAGATCTTCACAATTTGATTGGGGTGTTGTGGTTACACCATATGAGATTCCCATTTCTGATTTCGTATTATACATTGAAGCATCCTATTTTGTACTGCTTCATTAAGAATATGGCCCACTAAATATAAATGTATGGTTTTAGAACTTATACCATGTGGGAGACC
This sequence comes from Viscum album, assembly GCA_963277665.1. Taxonomy (NCBI): domain Eukaryota; kingdom Viridiplantae; phylum Streptophyta; class Magnoliopsida; order Santalales; family Viscaceae; genus Viscum; species Viscum album. Next base: position 221,016,073 of record OY728139.1, read on the forward strand.
CTTTTAAATAGGATTTATCATGATTAGATTTGGTGTGGGGATTGTGCATGTAATCATACTATGTGGTTTATGGTTTTGGAATACATCTATGGATAAATCGCAACTTGTGGGACATGATATGGTTAGGGAATAAATGTAATAGTGGAACATTTAATTTATGTTTGGGGTTTTCATCTACACATATGCCCCGTTAAGGATTATTACATGGGGCTTACACATTTATTTTTCCCATTTGATGTTTGGGATTGTGTTGATGTAATGATCACCACTAATCTCTATAACCATGTGTGTCATACTCAGGGTGAGAATCAAGAAGAAGAAGTTGGTCAAATGATCGCATAAACCATTCTATATGGTAATGGATGATGATAAACCCCAAAGGGAGAGGGACGATACTTTAAGTTTTTTTGTCTCCTATTTTATTTTGGTAATTAGGATAGTCACCTCAAGTGATCCGTTGGGCTACATCCTCGGATGATATCAGGAGGAGAAACAGTGTTGCGTCTCCCATCTAGAAAAGGATAGGGGAATACCAAAGGTTGAGTGCCCTATAGGTTCATATTTTTCTAATGATTATTACATGATTTTTCTTAATCATAGAGAATAAATCATTTTTTTTCATAATAAGAGGAATACTATAGTTTTCATATAGGGAAAACTATAGTATACTATCTTGTAACTAGGACTAGTTCTGTATAATTTATCATAATGTGGTCAGGATGACTATGAGGAAGATTCCAAAAAATGGATGGTGTGGGACGTACACAGGGGATTCTCATTATGGATAAACCAAGAATAAGAGGTAGGTGATGTTGTATTAGTATTCTCATGAGTAGTATGTCGACTCATGGTACATAAGGGACTAATGATGGGGAGGAATAGAGGAGAAACCAAAACATCGGTCACCCAGACTGAAGGTTCCATGGAGCAACACTCTATATTTCATGGGGGTTAGTGATGGAATTTAAGGGATAATCAATGAGGGTGGGGACCATATCTTGACAATGATCTAGAGTGGGAGTGGGTTGAATGTCCTATGTGGTATGGATCAGTGAGTGAATAGGATATTCCACATAGGGTAAGTCACGTATGAGATGACCGCATTGGTCTGGCTACAAAGGATTCTCTGTGGGGGGTGTTGTCCATGATGGAATTATGTGAATCATTTTTTGTAACACCCCATGCTTCCATGGTATGTTTCCCTTTGAACAATACAATAGCTTGTTTTGAATGCAACATCGTGTTCAAACACTCCTAATCCAATAAAACTAGCCATTATGAATAGTAATACTCACTTTTTAAAATTTTATAATTTTTATCTTCAAAATGTACTTTATTTTTGGATTCGGAATATCAAAATTATCTTAGGGTGAATTTTTGGTTTTTTTCTGAAAACATTCCATTTTTTATGAATATTGAAAAACATTGCGTTATTGTTTAAAACTGAATTTTTATTTAAATAATAATTTATTTTATTTAAATTTATTTTAGGTTAAAATTTATACATAATACATATATATGTTCAATGTAATTCTTTAGAGTCGTTTTTAATATGATTTGATATATAAAAATTTTATGTCACTTTTTACCGTATTTTACCCACCTCCTAGGAGCATTTGTAAATTTGCATAAAACATAATTTTACTGCTTATATGAATTGAATTTCAAAACATTTAGAGACACAGTTGATATCAGCAAGTAAAATGTGTTTCAATAAGATGAAAATAATTTTTTTAATAGAAACTTTTATCTTTTATTTACAACGGTTAAAAGTAAATCGGGTAATTAATGGTAAAAATGATATTATTAGTACTCTAACACATGTTCTAAATATATTGGATAAGAGTATTTCGACCAAAAATAGTCTTAGTAATAAAAAAGGATCCTTTAGGTCCACTTAGATTAGATTAGTACATTTATTATTATTTAATTTAAAGAATATTTAAAAGTGTTAAACTCATGTTTTCATAACTAAAACATTTATAATATAGAGTTATACAAAAGATAAATTCAACTATAAATATTAATTAGAAATATAACAAAATTTCTCGCATAATGGTATTTTATTTGTAATTTTTAGACATTAAATAATTAAATTTATTAATGACACAATGATGATGAAGTAATTACCTTATTAATGAATGATTAACATAATTGATAATATAAAGATCCTGATAAATATAATTTGAGATTTCTGATGAATTCCACAATGTTTCAATGTTAATATGTCATGTTAGGGTTGATTAAAGGAATTTTATTCTACGTATTCATGCTTTTATGACTTTAACAAAAATAAAATACCAAATAAGGTCAATCTTGAGATAAAAGAGTTTTGAAAACAAATATTATATTATTAATTGATATAATATTCTTAAAAATATAACATCTATCCAAAGAACATAGATAAGGTTATATATATTAATAATGAACCACTTGGGATATGATTGTCTTGTTATAGTAATTCTATTTACCATATAATATAAAAATACAAAGATACATGGTAAATGTCAAACTATTTAACTAAGAATTAAATCTACAAGGATAAGGTTAATATGGTGACCCAAATATTTATAAAACCTTTTGGTTGATTGTTTTGAAACCAATACCCACCTTATCCTAGAAATAAATTATTTTGAGCCATTATAAACCGAAAATATTTTATTATAAAATAATATTCCAATCTTTTCCTAAGGTGCCCTCAGCCCTATTATAAAAGGGAACTTCCCCTTCTCTCAAATTCACACCTCCTAAGCCATTTGGATCATCCAACCCTACTCAAATATCCTTTCAACATCACTCAAATCATCCTATAGGCCTTTATTTTGTCCAAAATCCAACTTATGGAGCCCTTTTGATAAAATCAAAAGGAAGAACACAAAGAAGAGGAAAATATTTCATCACCTCTTTCATGTTCTTTTCTTCTTCCACATCCTCTTTATTTGTTATTTTCATTATAAAATAATAACTCTAGTATCTTATACATACTTTGATGTTATTATAAAAATGGTTCAACCATATTCATTATTATATCCATCATATAAATTACAAAGTCACCATACGTACGTATGTACGGCTTACCGTCTCCATGTCATGGTGTTGTTGTTATTCAATACATTATTTTTTGGATGGGTATAATAATGATTTATAATTGATGTAAATAATAAATATATCATGTTAATGATTCTGTATATATGATTTAACATTCAATTATATATTATTCCACCTTCAATTGAATGATATTTTCACTCGTGCATATGTACGGATTACCGTCTCCATAAACACGATGAGATTCAATCCCATCGTAATCATTCAAGAATAATTTTCCTTGATGATTGAAAATAATTTTAGAGAACATAATATCATTCTGGATATGAATCAAATACATCCTATACATAACTAACATGGATTATGTAAGGAAACATATAAAGGAAAATTAATCAGTTAACACCCGAAATGATGATAATACTAGAAAATTATTAACAAAGTAATATTATAAGATCATATATGATATCATATCTATGTATATAGTTCAAGTATAATTTAATAAAAATGATTTAACTATTATACAAACGGTTAATGTACCCTCGACCAAAGATAATAACATGGTAAGGGTTAATTCTATAATCTCTTCATTATCCGATGCTATTTACACGTAATTATATACTAGGACCACTTTATCATCCACATCCATATTTATTAAAAATTATTTAAAAAAAATTTAACTATGGGTTATAGTAATTTAGTCCCTTGTTTGACTTTATATAATCTGTTTATAAAGTAATCATTCTCTCATTTTCCAAATAAGGTAATTTACGAACTTTTCCACAAAATTAAGGAAAGAATGTTTTTAAAATTATACGGCCGGTGTAGCTATTTTCTGCCATTATAACACCTTCGAAGTTTCCCTTATAAGATAATAAGAATATTTCCAATATAAATATTTTATTTTAAATTATTTCAAAATAGGAAGTGGTATTTCATTCAAATAGTTTTCATTTCTTCTATGTCAACATCCATTGATTGATTTTAACTTATATGATGTTGATTTATTATGATACAAATCGTCTATTTTGTATTGAAGATTTTGTGATATGTTTTATTGTGGATGTGTTATTTTTATAACATTAATGGTTTATGGATAATGTATTCACATATTGTATGCTATTCTCAATATTAATGATTATGTTATGTTTCATATGAGGAGTGCATAGTTCTTAGTAAGTGACTGGTGGAGCCCGCTATAGCTCCTCTATGCATCGGTAGGTCTCATGAGTCAAACTAGTTTCTAGACATAAGGCCTTGACAAAATATTATTTGAGGCCTTGACTATGTGGTTATGAAGTCTTTCATTATGCATTCCATCATTATGAATTTGTCTATTGATATTTCATGTGATTATTCAACTAGTAGAATATCCATGTGAATAAGTAAATGAAATTATTTTGATTTATATTTTCCATATAATGATGAAGTTTAAGTTTAAAAGGCATTTTTTAGTCTTAAAAATTGACTTAAATATTTGTGCTTATTTATGAATGTTTATGCTATATTGTTATCCTTACTGAGCATCTAAGCTCACCCCTTTCTATGTATTATTTTTCCCATGATGTGAAGAAGTAAATTATGACTGACCAGTAGGGATAGTGTAAGGGATATGATCGTTGTCAATGGAGACAATGTTGTTGTTGTTTTAATTTTATAATGTAATATAAAACTTTTGAATGTATCTAGTACTTCCAAGGAAACTAAACTAATCGGTATTTAGAGAGTTGATATTTTTTGATCATGGAAATGTTATGTAATAATGCACTAACTCTAGATAACTAGGGTCAGGGTGTTACAGTTGGTATCAGAGGAAGATTAGTACAAACCATGGAATCTAGATTTAGAAAAACATGGAATAGAGAAAATTACCCTAATGTAGACATTGAGGATTAAGATAGAAGAACTTCCTAGAATTTTGGTAATGTAGAGATTTTTTGAGTTTTCCAAGAAATACATCCCTTTATGGGTACGAGTAGGTAGAGGTGGCTCTGGCATAATTGTAACTAGGGGTAAAACCCAAAAACCCCACTTTGAGCTAGACTCGAACAGGAACTGGTTCATGACAGCGGGCCTTGCTTCACTCTTGGTTACGACACTCTCGGGGGATATGCATAGGATAATTCACATTTTGTTTACAAACCATTATGGAGGATTTATGAGTATATGCCTCGTCAAATAAAACATTTTTATGATTAGGTATTATATCTATAAACTATTCAATTTATGATGAGTCTTTTACATTATTGGAATTATGTATTGTGATTCATAAACTAATCTACTATATTCCATTGTTTTGAAATGGAACTTAGCGGAAGGAATCGAAACTGTATCAATACAAATAATTCATGTTGGGATTGTCCTCCTACTAAATATAATTATAGTGGATTTTATGATGCAACTAGTGCTGATCATCTTATTTCTATACTAGGAAAACTCACTCCGGTTATGAATAATAACCTTACATGTATGGAGCACCCCGATCCACAACATAGAGGATAAATGTTAGACCAATTCATGAGGAAACAACCACCAACATTAAATGGTACTATAAACCCATTTGTATCCGAGTAATGGATAAGTTCCTTAGAGAAATTATTTCATGCTTTCGGGAGTAGTGAAAGGGAAAAAGTTTTCATGGGAATTTATCACCTCACGGGAGATGCAGATCAATAGTGGTCATTGATCCAAAACACAAAGGAAGATGATTAAGTCTGAAATATGGAGTGGAGGGAGTTTAAAGAGACTTTATAAGAAAAATAATTTCCTCATGTCCGTCCAGCAGATATAGAAAGAAAATTTTTGAGTCTGAGATAAAATAAGGATGAGAATGTCGCAAAATATGAGGCTAGATTTACAAGGTTAGCATGGCATACTGAAGATTATATATGTAACTCAATGAGTAATATTGATCAATTCTTCGATAAGATAAAACCATTTCACCGGCAAGCATTAGTCCCACAATCCTTCTTATCATACGAAGATATTGTCACATGTTCCATCAAGATAGAAAAATAATTCTCCACGTTTTATGACTTTAATGAAAATAATGAGAAGAAGAGATCTACTTAACTCTCTGTTAATGGAAATAAGGGGAAGATGGGAAAAGTTGAATATCCACCCTGCAATAAATGTGGGAAGAAACAACCTAGTACGTGCCTGAAGGGAATCAGAGTCTGTTACTAGTGTGGTGAAAAAGGCCACCAAGATCGTAATTTCAAAGAAAAAAAAGAGACCGTTAATGTTGAATTCTACAGTTATAGATAAAGGGGGCATTATGCAAATGACTCTTCTAAGCACCAAAGGAACTTCTCTTAGAAAAGGATAAGGGATAAAGGTCAATCCTATGCAATCACTAATGCTGAGTTTGAAGCACTAAAATACGTGGTGGCATGTAATTTAATGGTTTCATCAAGATTATAATATGATTTATTTGATTCTAGATCATCAAATTATTTCTTATCATCCCAGTTTGCTAAGAAAATTAGATATATTTAATTTTCTTTAACAAGGGAGTTGTCAGTCAAAACTCCTAAGAGAAGTCTCATCGCAAGAATGTTTTATGAATCAGTTCCCATTATGGCATATAAATGTTCTTTATCTATTGATCTCATCATCATAACCATGATTGAATTTGATATAATCATCAAAATTGATTGGATTTTGGACTATGATGAAAAAATTTTTTGTAAGAAGAAGAAGGTTACAATTATTGATGATGACGAGGAGTACCTTATCTTTAGAGTAGAAATGTCACCACCAGATTCTTATATATATCCACCCCAGTAGCTTAACTAAATTCAATTATTGGGGAGGAATAAAATGAAATAACTATGGGTGAGGAATGGAATGTTCAAATAGAAGATGTACCTATTTTTCAAGAATATATTGATGTGTTTCCATACGATTTACTTGGACATGATTTAGAACAAGAAATTGAGTTTCCATTGATTTAATTCATGGTTAAAGGCCCATATCAAAGACCCCTAATAGAATTGATACTATGGAATTAGTGAAATTAAAGGAACAACTAGAGGAATTTATTAATAAAAGATTTATTCACCCTAGTGTTTTTCAATGGGGAGCCCCTATTATTTTTGTTAAGAAGAAATATGGATCTATGAGGTTGTGCGTTGACTATAGGTTGATAAATGCTATAACAATAAAGAACATGTATCCCCTACCTCTCATCTATGATTTATTTGATCAACATCGTGGAGCTCAATATTTTTCAAAGATTGGCCTTCGATCTTAATAAACAAAACCCTAGTAACCCAGTGTTTGTTTATACTTTTTTACATTCTTATAAGATATATTGAATTACATGCTAAAACGATGAATAATTTTGTAGTCTTGGTAAACTAGATACATACATGATTCCCATATTACATTTTAAAACAATAATTAGATCATAATTTTTTTCATGAATATGCTTATTACCTCTAGTATATCGTTAATATCATCATATTATACTTCATGGATTCCTGGGAAATGATTCAAAATAAGGGTGAGATAAAAATATTTATAATTTTTACCTATATTGGAATCAATCATGAGTCATTAAGAGTAGTAAAAATGGAATGAAACATTTAAAAATAAATAACTAAAAACACTTTCAATTTAAATAACTTGAATGTAATAAAAACATATGGTATAATCATTGTGGTAAGGTAAATAATTGAAAAAAAATCCATATAATTAAAAAGATAAGAATGAAATGTATCTAAAGATAATATCACTAAAAAAAATTACAAGGATAATAATAAGTTAATTATTAATTAATTTAATGATATATTATTGGACATCACTATTTCAAGCACATGATACATCTTTTTCAACACATTTCACAAGATCGTATAAAATTGATGTGTAGGTATAAACTAGAAACAAATTTAATTAAGTATATCAAACTAATTCATCTCATGAGACTAATAATTATTGATGAAATATATATAAATTGTCCCTACCATTATCTTCATATCCAAATAATTACTCATATACAGATTAATAAATTTATATCATGAAAAATATGGTTTATCAAAAAATATCTATATTGAGTAAATAATACATATTTTTCAATATTTCAACAGTCAATCAAATAACATTCAACGTAAAACACCATATTAATAAATGATATATGGCTTAGTAAAAAAGAACATAAAAGGTAAATAATATGGATATTTATGAGACATTTAATATCCAATGATCATAGTTAAATCATTAATTCAAGATGAAGTTAATGAATTAAAATTTTTGAAAGGAATGTGAAGATCAAAAAATTCCCTTATCAAAATAACCATAAACCTTCCATGTAATGAATATTTATGTTTTCGATAAAAAACATACCAACTGAAGTGTAAGTAAAATAAAGGGGTGTACTTTTTGAAAAATATAAAAAACCAACAATAACATTAAATAATTATTGAAGAATATATCCTATTAATTTTGAAAACTCCCTTTCAAAAATAAATGATCATGAAATATTTTAAAGATAAGATTCATTGAAAATAAACATTAAAACATTTGAATGAAGTTTAAAAACATTGTGTGGCCACAAAAACAGGAAATTCATTTCATCATATAAACATTAAAAAAATATTCAATTTAATTTATCAGCCAAATTTTAATACTAATTTTATAGAAAATGAAATGGAGACTACCATGAAAGAATGTTTTTCAAAAAACCTGATTCATTGGTAAAATTTATTTAATAAATAAATTATAAAAATGTTAAAAAAAATTAAAAATCCTTTTAGAAAACATGGGTTTGGAAGAACATTCATTTTTACATGAAGAGATAAATAATTACATATTTTACTCCAAAAAATTTCTATATCAGTTTACATACCAAATAGTGAAATAATGGTATGATTACTTGAAATCATCGCTAATATCTAGAGAACAATAAAATGAAAGGGGTATTTTAGACAAGGGTAAAATATTTTCCTCCAATAAAATTAATATATAAAAAATTATTTATTAAAATGATGGGTGGTGATAAATAGAGGAATTACCATGATTTACATTTAATGGTCTTTCCATCAGCCTAAGATAGGGTTATCATCTCATATGGGGTTTGAAAAATAATGGAAGACCTCAGTTTGGAGTTCCTTTTACATTTCATGATCCCAGTACTAGAGTGGCTATCTAATGATATATTTATTTTAGAATGGATTTAGGTGACTTAGAATAATATGCATGAGAATATAGTGAGATAGATGCAGTTGGAGGTTAGCTATTAGAGTCTCTGGATCACTCATAAGACGGTCAGACATGAAGGAGTTCATAGTTTGAGACGAATGATAATGGTAGAAGAGAATGACTTGGTGGTTGAGCTTATTCCACTCCTCAAATTGTGGGATTTATTTCCTTATATATGGGTTGTCATGGTAGAAATGGGGATAACTAATACAGTTTAGAGACTCTCTCTTCATGGAAAATGCATGTGTTGTGTTCTCCGAGAGAGTGGAATGAAGTTAAATATTTTAGGATCATATATTAAGTGAAATTTGTGTGGTGGAGGTTTTATTATTAATCTTAATACTTCTATTATTTTAAACTTCAGCATGTTCATTGGTAAAGGGGATTCCCTCACTATAGAAGCATCTACAATGCTCAAAGGGATTGAGTTGTTTCCCTCTTGTAGTTTTTTTATTGACACGATAAAAAATGATTCCCCCATTATCCATATATCCATATATGACTATATCAAAATTTCATTAACCATCCCCTAGTTATTCCATAAAATAATAATCGTAATCAAATTTTATTTGAATGTTACTTACATTAGAAGGAAGGGTAATATGGTGGATGATTACCTTGCATCATGAGGCACTCATAACATTCTGGGTGTCCTTTTTACTAAAACAATATTTTATCACCAAGATATCGAAAGTATTGTCTTTTTTTCCATGGGGTTAAATTATTTCAAACTCCATGATGTTTTTGGTCTATGCTCCTTATTTAAATAAAATATCACAACATTGGAATGAAGAAATTAACCCTTACAAGGAGAGTAATTGTTTAGCTATAATTAAAAACGTAATAAATTATTTTTTTCTAATTTAAATAAACTATATATTTTATAAAATACAACATACTATAGTAAAAATGTATTTCAAACAGAAAAATATAATTTTATGGATAATGAAAATGTAATATGACCCATTGAAAAAAATTGATTTATGATGTAATTTACCACATGGAAATTTTTAATAAAAATCACCATGGTTGAAATATTATATAATGAAACATGAAATTTAATTGTGTATTAATTATCATGATTTTAAATGTAACATGTAATGTATATACACCATGTATATGAAATTATGTGAAAAACATTACAATACGCCTAAAAAAGAAATTGAGGCGAAGTCCACTACATCATCCTTCCCTTCAGTTGAATGATTTTTTATCCCTATGTATAATGGTCTAAATAATGTTTCTAATTTATAGTATAACCATAATAGTATTTATAATATAATATATTATCATATTATAACATTGGACTACCCTTTTGTTAATAACATTTCTTTGTTTTTATTGATTCAGTTGTTGATGGACTTGTTTTCGCATTCATGTTTTTCATATAATGATTTGGTTGATGTATATACAATATAATTAAATTGTATAACGAAAAATAATAATTTGATGAATATTTTATTTACTCCTTATATATATTATCATAACCATTTTTAAAATTTGTTCATGCAAAAGGAATCCCATCGATTCGTAGAGACGGTAGACCATATCTATTGACGAGCGACGATATCATTACCAAAACATGTTAAAGGGTAAAGAAAATGATTTATATTTAAAAAATAAATATCATTGAATATATATAACATATATTCCATACTTTTACTGTTATTACATTTCTTGTAGATTATATGTTTAATAATATTCTAATCACATAGTGAGGCAGTAGTCTGTCGTACATACGGGCGACATTATACTATGTTATGAAGAATGTAATATAAGATGGTATATGTGATATTATAATTATATATGACTAATAAAATTCAATAAATTATACATTCATATAATTTCCATAATTATATCAAATTGTGAGATTTTTTATAGAAAATGAGTTAATCGGTTCACCAGATAGTATTCCACTGTTGAAACGGTCAATTATTTTCTTTGGAATCTAATTGAAGTAGAGAAGGACGAATATTATGAAATAAAGACAATAAAATTTAATTATTTGGGCAATATTTTAATTTTTATATTTACATTTTTAATATAAAATTTAGTTTTGAAAAATACTAATGAAAATGATAGATAATTGTTTTGACAATTACAATTTCATAGAGAAGCCACATTTGGATCTCCTCTTAAAGATCCTAGAGTTGGTCTTTTGGGATGAACATAAGCTATAAATTTTTAAAAAAGTTGTATGGAGTGAATATTTATGGGGTTTTTTAGGTCAAAGGGTTTAGGATGTGTGAATAAGTGGTAGAGGGAGGTTCCCCATTATATGTGGGGAAATGGAAACCATATTTGAAAAAACTTGGAGATTCCCTAAATGAATCCAGAATTCTAACATCACCCACTTTCCAAAATATTCCAAATAATGATAGGATATAATTTTTAATAATATAAGATGTAAATATATATATATATATAGTAATATTTTTTAATGTTGGTAGGACATTTTTTAGACATATATTCATTATTTAACCACTTGGTAAACACATTTGAACCTTAACAAAAATAATTATTTGTTTCTATTTTCATTATTTATTCTGGTCAATAATTAAGTTTACCATATTATATAATATAAATTATTCAAATTAAAAATATGTAATCTATTTTTTCTAATTTAATTCATGGATGTGGAAGAATCAAATTTAAAATGATTACTATAGGTACGGAGAAAAAGATGGTCTTCAGAGGGAAAATTCCCTTATGTTTGGAAGGCTTTAATATCAAAATTTAATACATAAATGATTATGACAACATAAATTGTATATATCATAACATAATAGATATAATCTCACTATAAATCTAATTTCGAATATAATTTATATTTCAAAATAATTTAAATGGGAAAGGTAGTTATCAACAAAATATGAGTATTTTTTTCTATTCATTAGAAAATGAACCATTTCAGAAAAATATCAAAACATAACCATAATAATAATATTCTATCATTATAAATGCAGTATATTTTATAAATAATATTTTTAGACAAGGTTATATTTTATTTTAAATTATTAAGGCAATGCATGACTAAACAATGTCTTAGAATAAATATTATTTTTCAGAAAAAATTTATTTTTTCATTTAAAATATTGTTTTTTATTTATAATAAATAGATAACCAATGAGTTTATATTTAAATGTGTTCATAATATACATTTAATAATTTATTTATTAATATTAATACATGAAAAATTTATGGCTAGGTTATAATGTTATTTTATAATATAGTTCATTTAGACTCAGGGTTTCATATCCCACAAGATGACAAAAATATTAAATTTAGAGAAATTTATTTAATTTTTTTTGAATATACTTGTTTCATGTAGCATGTTCTATTAAAAATAATTTCACTATTTTATAATATTTTTATTTTCCCCACATTCAATAAATTGTGTCCTCGTGATTTGATCTTGTGCTAAGAAATTTTGGTTTTGATATTCAACAATTATTTTTTCGAATTCCCAGATAAAAAAAAGGGTTAATGAAAAATTATCTTAATAAAAGGGAAAATAATTTATAAATGAAAAATAGAGGAACACATAACTTAGTTTCTTACTATAATAATTTTTTTGTACAATGATATTATATACATGAAAAAATGAGTAAATAATTATTGAGAATTAAAGTGGTCATTGATCGTAAAAAGCTGAATGATCAATGGAATGATAAGGACCTAAATACCATAAATATGTGATGATTTTAAATCCATTTGATTCTTCAGATATTAATTTAATAGGATAAATGTTTTATATCATTATATTTTTCTTTATGTTGAGGAATTATTTTACTATAAAATAATATAAGAAACTATACATATGTGATAGGATTCAATTTAATAATCAAAATTTCATACATTCATTTTTCATCAATATATTTCCAATTAATCGATTACTCTATCAATGGAATAAAAAAAAATTATGGATAAATCATGAAAATTTAATTTTGATGAATCATATGATCCATTAGAGAGGGACAAGATGTTTATTCTGTCAGAAACAATTTTCGAAAACCAATACGTTTAACACAAGTTATTATATATAATATATTAATATATAAACCACAATAGTAACAACATATGTTCATCATTAATATTTATATGTAAAATCATTTGATAAAAATAAATATCATATTAACTAGAATATCTTGGAGTCTAGGGGTATGTATGAAACCCTTATCATACACTGTTTGTTAGTTCAACTCCTATAGCCTTGCTAAACATGATGGGATTTCACCCGATATATGGGTTATCATTTTTCAATAACTATATTAATATAGTTATTATAATGTTCCAAAATCATATTGAACCATAATTACAACAACCTCAAAGATATCATAAAACTTAATGGATAAAAATACCTTGAATCATAAGTCTAAAAAATTAAATTTCTTACTTCAACAAATAAATATTTCACATACTAATCCAATAGGTTTTATTAAATTGCATTTTTTTCAATAATATCCAAAACCATTTCAAACCCCCTTCACCTAATAACTAAGGGGGTGGTTCTGAATTTTAACATATATTAATGCTTATCTCATAACCCATGATGGTATCAAAATTTATTATGTTAATAAATACATATATAATTCTAAAATATGACACAATCATTAGATTATTCATGACTTTCATAAGAAAAATACCTTTGTTAACATAACATGGAAAATTAAATTCCGTAATCCAAATGAATAAAAACATCATCATTTTTTTCAACATAGGTAGTTCTTGGTTTTGGTGTTATCCTATAGATTATTTAATAAAATTGAATGATTCCCTTGTTCTCCCCATTTATGATAACAATCTATATATGAATACCTTTGAATTGAATTTTTTCTATCCATAATACTCTCCATTTTTTCATAGCAATTTTCTATTTATACCTTCATTTTCAACAAATAAAGAATCTTATTGTTATAATGAGAAAAGTTACTAGTTGTATCTTTCCACATTTCACGCATGGTGGAAATTAATCCATCGTTCATTAATGGTATCCTGCACTCATGCTCATAGAAAACTCAATCATTCCCATCATTAGTTAGTTTGAGATTCTATTAAGGTATAAGTTGTTTATAATAATTCAGGATAAATTATTATCAATAATCATGTAATAAATAACTAATTTCATCATCCCATTTTGTTACTCATAGTCACCACATTTTCTTACAAGTTCATTGTTAAAATGATTCCTTCGAGTTCCAGCAATATAACAAAACATAAAATCATAGTGTGAGAAAAAATAATCATAATGGAAAAAATATAATCATTTGAAAGTTGTTTAAATAATAACACCTTTTGAATGTAGGACACCATATTATTAACCTATTCCATTCATTGTCGTCAACTATTAAAATATCTTATAATGTTTTTTAATGAAAATGTAAATAATCCTAGTTAAATCACCCAGGAGTGGGAGTCCAGGCACACATTAGGGCTCATTTTCATGTACCATATGATGATAGGTTCAATCTCAATCCTCTCTTTTATAAGTTACTGCATATAGGTAAAACTTTTCTAGATCCACATCAACTTGAAATATCCAGATATTGAATTATTCCAAGATAATACCATATAACATATTCCATACCCAAACATTAGGATGTTCTTATATGCATATCCTCAAAAAATATCATAAGGTTATGATCCCAAATATATTTTATCATAAATCTAGTTCCCAAGTATTATATTAAAATTTATCTATTATAATAAATAATGAACCCGACTCCAGAAACCTGTGGTCATTTTCTACTTTATCTTATTGACATAAGATATAGGGA
Organism: Viscum album; assembly: GCA_963277665.1. Lineage (NCBI taxonomy): Eukaryota > Viridiplantae > Streptophyta > Magnoliopsida > Santalales > Viscaceae > Viscum > Viscum album. Next base: position 221,031,093 of record OY728139.1, read on the forward strand.
ACTGTATCTCGAAATAAAAAATAGTTTACTATTCTTGGTAAACAATAAACATAAATGGTTTCCATATTATAATTTTAAAATAAATATTATAACATTTTATTATATTATCATTTTTCTATCAAGTATATCTTTCCATATCATCATAAGATATTTAATGGATACTTATGATAGGTAACCGAATATATTTGAGATCAAATGATAAGGGAAAATCACAGGAGAGGATATAATGAATCAAAAAGAATAATCAAAATGTAACGGTAAATAACTATTCATATATTGAATTTAAATAAATTAAGTAACATGATTGTATAATGCATAATCAATATGAAATGGTTAATAATTTAAAAGACATGAAATTAATTCAATAAATGGAAAATGAGATTTGTATAGAGATAACGTCATTGCATTAATATGATGGATAATACTAATTGAATTCTTAAATAATGAAATGATTAATCATTTTATGTCACGATCTCAGGCATATGATACCTCAATTGTCTTGAAGTTTCACAAGACAGTTCAAAACTGATGTGTAGGTATACACCAAAAACAAATTTAACTATGGCTAGACAACTATTTCACCTCTTGATACTAATGATGCATTGAGGGGCCATCTCTAATTTGGTCCCACCTATTTTTCACTATTTAAATCATTCCTCATATATTTAATAATTGATTTAATTCATTAAAAACATTTTGTATCAATAAATATCCATATTGAGTAAATAATACATATTTATCAAAATTTCTCAGTGAATCAAATAACATTCAATGTAAAACACCATATGTAGAAATGAAATATTTTTTAAGAAATAATGATAAAAATTATAAATAAAGTAGATAATTCTGGGAGATTTATGGCCGAATCATATCATGAAAGTATATATTTGAAATAAATGTTTATGATTAAATAAATAATTCCACAAGTTAATGTTTGTACTTTCCTTGATAAAAATGATCCTAAAATATCCATATCAATAATAATGATGGCATCAATACAACATATCCCTACAAAATGATATATATAATAATGTTATATTTTTATTAAAGATTAAAAGTAACATAAAAATATATTTAATGTCATTTTCAGGAAATTATCTTGTTCTTCTTGAAAATAACTATTTAGAACTAAAATTTCAAAACATATTTTTTAATAGTATTTCTTAGAAAATAATAATTAAACATATAAATTAATGTTTACAATATTTCCTTTTCAGGATGGATGGTATTGATATCGATGATGTGCATGTAAAAAAATATTCCTTTCACTTGTTTAGTGAATCCAAATAAATATTTTTTTTTGAAAATAAAAACAATATTCCATCCACAAAATAAAAAAAATGGGTAAAAATTATTTTAATTAATCATTTATAAGAAAGTTAAAATCATTTTTGAAAACATTTTTAGAAGGCATTGTTTCTAAAAAAATTTCTAATGAAAAGAGAAATGAAATCATATTTTACCAAAAACATTTTCTCAAATATGTTATGTGCCAAAAAGATAAAAAAATTGTACAATTAAATAAAATATTTATTTAAACAGTAGGATAATTATATACAGTGGTTGTATTAGAAAATGATAAGAATTGTTTTATTTCAATGAAAATTTATTTACATACAATTCCAATTAAAGTGAGATTGTGAAATAAAACCTTACAAATATCACAACATTTAAGTGATAACTAACACATGAATAAATAATTTGAGTAAAAATAAAATACAAATAATAACATAAAATAAAAAATAAGATAATCAATATTAATTTCACACATAATATTGAAATATAGAAGGACATTTAGAAGAAATATATGCTAATGAAAATAAATTGAGTTATGAAATTATTTATAACATTTTAATTTTTTATTCAAATTCCATTGGATGAAATAAATAAAATTGATAATTTAATACTTTAAATTAGGTTGTATTCATGATATTACATTAAAATGTACATTTATGTAGACTATTTTAAAAAAATTCTGGGAATGACAATAATATATTCATCAACGTAGATAAATTGAGACAATGTCCCTTGCCTCACAATTCTTTTTAGGTGAAAATTATTTAACATCATGTATCATGGTTTTAATCAGGTTATTAATTTATAATAATACATTTAATATAATTTCAATATCATATATGATCATCTTGTATATTTTACCACCCATTTATTTATAATATTTCATTATTTTTAAATTTTTTATGTTAATTTCATTGTTTTCCTTTGCGTATTTTCTAATAAGAGTTCTAGTTATTGTATATATGATACTATTAGATCATTATATAATGATAATAATGTTATAAATTTAGTATTAACTATATATATATATCTCTATATTAGAACTATTTATAAATGTTTGGAAGGGAAAATATATCGCATCTCCTCAAAGAGATCGTAGACATTTCATATGCATGAGAAATGATATCACATACTTAATGGGTAAAGGGGTGATAAAGTGGGTCATATACTGAACTTAATAATTTAATATCATCTCATATATTTATGTACCTAGCCTTATGTATGATATATTCTTATATATTTGAAATATAATTCACTTCTTTACAATCCTGATGATATTTTTGGTGTAATTTTTAAAGAATTATGACTAACTCTTTCATTGTAAACCCATACGTTACAATAATACAGTAATATTCAGTATCCATTTTCCAAACTAAATTTACTAAAATAAATTTTTTTTTTCTATTTATGATATCTCTTCCCAATTTTCATCTTGAACTCATCTGTGTCCCTAATCATTGAAAAACCCTTTGAAAACATTTTAAAAATGCAGGGTGAGGAAAAATTATTCATTATGGGACATAAAAAGAATAAATCCATTAGTTTTATGAAAATCATAAATTCCACTAAATAAAATTTCTAAAAAAATATATATTATCCTAAAAATAGAATGCTTTTATTTAAAAAGAATAATTATATTCTCAATTGAGATAAAATAATTTCCAAGAAATCTCATTAGTATGCATAGAAAAGTAATGTAGGTGCATTAGGACATAAAGATCATATAACTAATATAAAATCCTTAAAAATAGTAATAACAAAAAATGAAACCTCCAATATAATTATATAAAAAATAATTCCGTATGAAATGTGTTGGAGGGCTCTATTGGTGCACCCATAGCATTACCTGTAATGACCTGGGAATCCTATGGAAAATTTATTCATAAATACATGGGAATTTCACAAGTCCGTAGTTTTTGACAACGCCTAATTCCGAGGCCCAGTTTTCCCGTAATCAATTTTTGATGTTTTGTCCGGGTACGTTTAGTAAATGTACATGAGGGATTTTATATCTTTTGAAGTGGTGCTCAGAATTGAAATCTGAGGGCACCGTTGAACTTGCAGCACTGTTATTCTCTTAAAGAGACCATTACTGCAGTTGCATTGTTTCGAGATTGAGTTTTAATTTCTTAGGGTTCCAAATTAAAATCTAATAAAAATGTTTGTAACACATTATTATTTGAATAGTGGTTAAAACCACCAAGTGGAGGTTAGTGGTGCGACCCACCACACCCTAACCACCATTGGGAGGATATTTTAGGGTGGGGCCCACCCTAAGTCTTTAACTCCTCTAAAGCCCCCTTTAAACCACTTGAGCTCCCCATTAATAGAGGAAACTCATGGACTTCCCCTTAATGGTGCCAACACAAATTAATTAACGACATAATTATTTAATCTTAGTGTTTTGAATTCATTTGAATGGATTATTCCAACATTAAAATAAGTGATCATATTCACTTATTTTGGGGTTGGCATAATCCTTGGAGAGAATCGTAGATCACTTGGAAGAACATCAACCTCTCGACGAAGAAAACTCCTCATCTCCGAAGAATGACTATACCATCTTCGATCTTTGTCTAAGCCACAAGATAAGGAGCCGCCCATGGGGAACGTCGATGACGCTTCATCCTCAGACGTTTCCCGACGTCAACGAATTGATGTCCTCCCTCTTTCTGTGACTTCGACAACGTAATTTGAATCGAGGTAGGGGGATTTGATTATTTTAATATATGAATTTACCCTCATTCTTCGACGTTTATTTTTGTTCCACGGTGGCCAATTGTTATCACCTAATGTGGAGGGTGCAGGCCGAACAAACACGGCTCAACGTCCCTCCGTTGATTCTTTTTTGGTTGATGTAAGAGGTAGAGACCGAAGGGAACGATGCCGTCGTACCACGCCATAAAAGATCTGCATCAGATGAAAGAGGCGTGGCGCTGTCGCCCCTCGCTGCGCCGGAGTTGCGGAACCGGAGCTAGGGCGGGCTGCAAAAAAGTGGGCGGTGCCATCGTGCCGAACCGGGGAGGAAGCATGGCAGGGAGGGGAACGATGGATGGAGAATCGCGACACCGTCACGCCACGCATTGGAGTCGAAGGCCACGACCAGGTAGGGCCATGGAGGTGATGGTGTGACGCTATCACGCCACACAGAGAACATGAGGACCATGGCGCCATCGTGCCGTGGTGGAGGTGCTGTGGTGGCCGGCCGGGCCGATCGTCGTGGAGATAGACATGCTAGACCACCCAGGTCCTGCAACCCCTGAACCGGCGCAAGGCGCCTTTTCTGTTCGATGAACCGGGGAGGGGCACGACACCCCCTCCCTCGTGTGGCCAGCCGGGCCACCATGAGCCGGGCCCCCATGGCCGGGCCGCCCCTCGGCCGGGCCGCCCAAGGCCAGGACGCCCTCGGATGGGCCGCCCCAGTCCAGGTTGTGCAAGGATGGGCCGCCCCTTCATCCGAGCCGCCCCTCGGCCGGGGCGCCTTTGTCGGGGGCCCCTCGGGCCGAGCCGCCCATCGGGCCGCACCGTCTCTTTGGGTCGGGCCATTACTTCGGCTTGAGTTGCTTCGTCAGACCGGGTTGGACCTGCGGACCGGGTCAGACCCCGGTTGAGACCGGGTCGGACTGGGTTAGTCCAACTGGGTCAGACCGGACCCAGACCCGCTATGGCCGTTTACAACCTTTAGCCCACATCTAGGGCTATAGGTGTCTGATTGATGTACTGCCAGTGACGATATAATTCATGGAGCGAGACAATTCTTGGAATACTCCAATTGAGGTTTTGATGCATTTGGTGTACGACCGGGTTGGTTTAAGCCTAAAAATCAACCGGTCCCCTAGAACAGAAATGTAAACAACTCTCAGACAGGGCATCCATTTGACGTGATGTCTATCGCACTGGGTTCCTTATGATGAGACGGAACAACGGGATACATCAACTGAGGACTTAGTGATAGTTGATGTATCGACACTTGGCTCAAGGAGCGGACCCACCCGGAATTGAGCGTGCTCTATGTGGGAACCCTAGGGCTTGTTGCGACTGAGATGAAAGGATCATCCATGGGTTCGACAGCGATGATACTGTACCAGGATCCTCTGTGGGTTCGACATTGATGACTACTATTCTGGAATCCTCCATGTGTTTGACAACGATGAATACGGTACCCGAATCCTCCATGGGTTCGACATCGATTACTACTGTACTGGGATCCTCCGTGGGTCCGACAATTCTGACTTCTGTTCCTGTATCCTGTGTGGGTCCGATAGAATAGCTGGTTCTGTATCTTGTGTGGGTCTGAGAGCTTAGCTGGTCCTATATCTTGTGTGGGTCCAATATCTTAGATGAATCCGTGACTACATCAGATCATCACTATCACTCTACGAAAGATGTATACCTGTGTGAGATAAGTCATGTCTTTCAACCATTATCATCATGGTGATTGAATTTACTTCCATTGTGGAATGGGTTATGCTTGGGCTCGAGAGTTGGAGCCAGACTGTGTAACTTAGATATATGTATGGGAATATACCTAAGTAGGGTTGGTTGATACTTCGTGATTGTATCTTTCCTCTATGGTTATACATAGTGGATTTTTGGAGACCTTCGGGGGTCTCGGGGTCCCCTACTGAGTATTGTTATACTCACCCCTGCACAGGCTTCGCGCGCACCTTGTTTTGTTCTGTACAGATGAATGACAGTAGTGATCGAGGCTGAGGGTGATAGAGGGGAGGCTGCTCAGAACTGGACTAGATGGATGTACCATAGGGATGAGTTGTTCGATTTTTGTACCTACCCTTCAGGTAGGATTCCCCGGTGGATGAACTAGGAGCTTTTTTCCCTTTTTACATGTACTTGTACTTGTTGTTCAGTTAGGTTTGTATACTGGACCACTTACTTTCAGCAGACCTTTCTTTTTCTATATTAGACAAGATGCCTCTACTTCTTGTGTTTAGACTATGTGGGTTACAGGATTAAAGAAGATTCCTTCCCATTTATCGGGATTACGTTTTGGGTGGTAGTTTCCAGCCCCTGGCCTATGGAAGGTGGGCTTGGGGTAGTCACAGCATGGGCCCCAAGGATGGGTCATGGAAAATTGGTATCAAAGGAGTCGGTTCTACCGCAGAACATATGACATTGATCATTCATAATGAGAAGAAATAGTTTTAAGAGTATTGAGTGTGGTTTTCAGTCCAGGGAGTCTAGTGTTGGTGCGGCGATTGATGTATCCATACACCAAGACCCTGACCTCTGATTTCCGACTCAGTGCACGAAAACACTGCTTGCATTTGTGTATGAAGCGTTTCATTTGTGGTCTCTTAGAGTCAGCTCACAATGTATAACTTATTGATCGTGGTACACCTGTTCCTTATCAGGATGTCGCTGTGAAGACATCCATATAGGGTTCCCGAGAGAGTTCACTATGACGACCCACCGAGTGATGAGGCTCTGGTGTAGGGCCCTCTTACTATGTTGGCAACTTCGGGTGGTGTACTAGCATCACCACCACCCATTGGGTAGAAGATGCCACCAGCCGTATTAGAGTATGGTGAATGCTGACTGAGTGCATTTCATGAGTTCCAGCGGCAGAGGACTCCGAGGTTTTGAGGCGAGAAAGATTCCCAGGCAGCAGAGGACTGTATGGAGGCGATTACTAGAGTTTTCTTCCTAGTTGAGACACTAGTAGAGAAAATATTTATCATAGATACTAATCTTTTTCAGTGAGTGACCATGAAGATGGTCCTTATAGTGATGATTTTTCGTACATGGACCATTTTCCAAGATGGTACCTTCGGGCAGTGTGCCAAATATATCACTTCCTGTTGGTCCGAAGACACTACCATAAGTACTGGTAGAGGACACTTTAGGCTTAGTGCCTTGCATGTGTTTCAGAACCAGATATCCCTCAAGTTCTGAGGTGATCCTGACCCACATGCGGCTGGGGACTAGCTTGAAGAGGTTGCTGAGAGATTTCTAGAGATTATACAGCTTCGACAGGACGATGTGCCATTAGCGGAGTATTCATCGAGGCATACCGATCTTTCCTGGTACTCGATAAATATGACATGATTAGTGCTTTAGATCTCGGACCTCTGAGCGAGGTGTGTTTAAGGATATCCAAGAAAACACTTTTTCATCAATGAATTCCTACTTATGTTAGGCTTCTATAGAGAACACTTGTGGTTGAATGTTCATTGGCTGAGCGGATACAGCCAGTGAATGTTAGAAGTTGAAAAGCATGAAACTGGCCCCAGTCTATGAGACTTGAGCATGTAAAATTATTCAAGAAGTAAAAGTGTTAAGGACAGATGAATCTACAGGGCATCAGTTGTGGAAGCAGAGTTAGGAGAGAATCATGAGGTGGTGAACATTTCGACATGTTACAACCACCCACCTTGTAGTCCCCCTTAGGATCTGGGAGCTGGAGGGTAGGGGAAGAGAGTAGATGCATGCAGTCAAGGATTGTGACACAAGGAATCTAGGAATGATTCGAGGTTCGATCTATGTCTAGTACTAGCTTCTGTATTAATAGACATAGATATAAATCATTCCTTCTTTCCAAGAAACTTTTACCAGACCAAGAGTTTCTGATTAATCTATTGAAATGTCACTCACGTCTGGAGATACCTTTGGGAGGAGACTCGATAATCACACATATGCCGACGGTGTGGTCTGACCCAGGAGGCGGGAGTTTCGGTTGGAACCTCTTGGTGGCAGCGTCGAGGCCATCTGACGTTAGTTTGGGTATGGACTGGGAAACCATAGTTCATACACAGATTGAATGTATTAGGAAAAAAGGTTGTGGTTTATCTACAATTTTGGGATGAGGTTTTCCTTAGTTGATGGAAAATGGGAACCCATGAAGTATATATTAAACTCATGAATAGGAGGGTGCAACTGATCAATCTTGAGTCGGTCAGCCTTACCCTCATGCCAGCAAGAGTTTTGAGTTTTCTTTTCCAAACAAGAGTGACAGAACACGGGGAAATATTTTCAAAATATGTTTCCAGGATTCCCCCCCCCACCAAAGGAGGAGGGGCGTCTGCTTTGGCTAGATACTACTGGAGATTTGTTCCAGACATCACCAGAGTTGCATCACCACTATCATCCTTGACAATGAAGGGGGAAATCATTCGTGTGGTTAGAGAAATGACAGCAGAGATTTCAGGAGCTGAGGTAGAGGTTAACTAGTGCGCCCATCTTTAGTCTACCGGAGGTGGGAATTGGTTATATAGTTTACTACAACACATCGGGGGTGGGGAGGTGGGGGGGGGGGGGGCGCCGGCGTGCCAGGCTGCACCGGATTTGCGGAACCGCGGCCTGGGCGGGCCGCAACAAATGGGTGCGGCACCGTCACGCCGCACTGGAGAGAAACCGCGACTAGGAGGAAGAAGACAGATGTAGAAGCGTAGCGCCATCAAGCTATGCAAAGGCCAGGAGGACCACATCACCGTCGCGCCGCGGTGGAGGTGTGGTGGTGGCCGGCCGGGCCAGCCGTCATGGAGCCAAACACGCGGGACCACCCGGGTCCTACAGCCCCGGAACCGGCACAAGGTGCTGGTACTATTTGAAGAACCAGGGAGGGGTGTGATACCCCCTCCCTCGCATGGCTGGTCGGGCCGCCACGACCGGGCCACCCCTCATGTGGGCCCCCTAAAGGCCATGCTGCCCTTGGCCGGGCCGCCCCAGACCAGGCCGCCCCTCGGTCGGGCCTCCCGTCGGGCTAGGTCGTCTTTTCATGCTGGTCCATTCCCTCAACTCGGTCGCTTCCTCAAACTGGGTTTGTCCCGTGGACCAGGTCAGTCCCCTATTGAGACTAGGTCGGGCCGCGTCAGTCTGACTGGGTCGAACCAGACCCGGAGCCTCTATGGTCGTTTACACCTTTTAGCCCACATCTAGGGCTATAGGTTTCTGAATCACGTACGACCTACGATGATTGAATTCTTAGAGAAAGAAGAATCTTGGCATACTCCACTTGAGTTTTGGATGCAGTTGGAGTACAACCGGGTTGGTTTAAGCCAAAAAACCAAATGGGCCCCTGGAACGGAAATGCCAATAACTCTCAAACCGGGCGTCCGTTTGACGCGCCGTTTGTCGTGCTGGTTTCTTTATGAAGATACGGAACTATGGGATACATCAACATAGGACTTCATGATAGTTGATGTATTGACACTTGGCTCGTGGAGCAGAACCTACCGGAATCGAACGTGTTGTGTGCGGGAACCCTAAGGCTGGCTACGATTGAGATGACAGGATCCCCCATGGGTTCGTGAGTGACGATAATGTACCAAAATCCTCCGTGGGTTCGACAATGATGACTACTATACCGTAATCCTCTTTGGGTTCAACAGTGATGACTACTGTATAGTAATCCTCCATGGGTTCGACAACGATGACTACTGTATCGGGATCCTCTGTGGGTCTAACAATTTTGACTTCTGTTCCTGTATCCTGTGTGGGTCTGACAGAATAGATGGTCTTATATCCTGTGTGGGTCTGACAGCTTAGTTGGTCTTGTATCCTATGTGGGCCTGATAGCTTATATGGATCAGTGACTACATCTGATCATCTCTATAACTCTATGAAAGATGTATATCTGTGTGAGCTGAGCCATGTCTTTCAACCATTATCATTGTGGTGATTGACATTACTTCCTTTGTTGAATGGGTTATGCTTGGGCTCAAGAGTTAGAGTCGGATTGTGTAACTTAGGTATATGTATTGACATATACCTATGTAGGGTTGGTTGATACTTCATGATTGTATATTTCTTCTGTGGTTATCCTTAGTGGATTCTGGGAGACCTTCAGGGGACTTGGGGTCTCCTACTAAGTATTTTTATACTCACCCCTTCATGGGATTTTCCCACACCTTGTTGTGTTCTGTGCAGATGAAAGACAGTTGCGATCGAGGATGAGGGTGATGGATGAGAGGCTGCTCATAGCTGAACTAGACGGACGTACCATAGGGACGAGTTGTTCAAGTTCTATACCTCCCCTTTAGGTAGGATTCCCCAGTGGACGAACGAGGAGTTGTTTTTCCTTCTTTTACTTGTACATGTACTTGTTGTTCAGTTGAGTTAGTATACTGGCCCACTTAATTTATGTAGACCTTTCTTTTTCAATACTACTACTTGCTGCCTCTACTGCTAGTGTTTAGACTGTGTGTGTTACAGGATTAAAGGCAATGCCTTCCCATTTAGCTGGATTACGCCTTGGGTGCTAGTCACCAGCCCCTGTCCTATGGAAGGCGAGCTTGGGGTAGTCACGACACGGACCCGGAGGATGGGTCATGACATTATTGGTCTAACTCATGAGCTAAATGATGCTAAAAAATTCATAAACAATGTCCAATGATGATATATTGAATAACAAGTTTTAGAACACTTTTAAAAAAATCTATATTCGTCTTTTATATATAAAAATATGTATATTTATTGTAAAAATAACAATTTAAATCCAAAATACACACACATAACAATGGAAAAAAGTTCTTTGAAAAGCATTATCAAATCATATAAATAATATTTAATGTATTGAAGCATCATAATGGTGGAGAAATATACTCATTCCATATAAGTATAAAAAATTTACCTTTTAAATTTGTAAAAATATTTGAATGAATAAATTTGATAGTTGGTTATTAATGGAAATTCTCTTACATTGAGTTTGATTCTTCATGTACGGTCTTCTACACCTCTTCTTCAGTCAATCTCATTTCCATAAAACATTAATATCACTAATATTAGGGTTATTCCAACACAAAGACATTTATAATGATGCTTAAGATTCTAGTAATGTATGTGGGATGGTCTTGGAAAAATCCAATGGGTTTTAAACTCTGATGAAATGAGAAGAAGAGGTGCCCATTTTAAGAGAGGGGAGAAGAACCTTTGGAATATATCATGTAATTAAAACTTAATAAGAATATTCTTCAAATTGATTCTTTCATATTTCTTATAATTACACATGGAGAAAATTTTGAACTATATATTATCACCATTATTATATAATATTTCTTTTATTTTTAAATACTTTTAAAAAATTGAAATCCCATATAATTTCATAATTTTCAATTTGAATAATATTCATTACTTTGAATTCAAAACATCAATTAAAAATTCAAATTTGAACAAACTATTTTACTACATCGCTAATTTATTGAGGCCGTCTATAAAATACATAAATTACATTAATTATCTGAAATTATATTTACTGTAATATATTTAATATTATTTATTAGATATTTAAATTATTTAAATAATTATTTCATCCAAATTGTGGAAGAATATATTGGTAATTTTTTTATTCACTAAAATCTAAAAATAAATTTCTATGATAATGACTAATCTATAAATTTTTTAAATAATATTTATAGTCAAACATGTACTTTGGATCAAAATATATTAAAATTATTATACTTATTAAAAAAATAGTGTCATTGTTTTTGGATTTTCTTTAAATAAAATATTCTATAGTCTCCTTAGAGACATTTGATAAAATTGAAACTATATATAAAATACTAGAAAAACCCCAAAATTGGGACACAATTTACATATTGATAAATTTTCAAAATGATTTATGTACAAATGAAAAATACAATGATGGTCATAATATTATCTATGTGGCCCAATAATGTCAAAAATATGACAATAGGATGACTATGGCTGATATATACACATCCAATAATAAATATGTAAGTGTTTGGGTTAATTATTATTTATTATAATTTTATTTTTAATCTAAATTACTTCATTTACCCCTTACCATGGTTGTAAAAAGTAATAATGTTACTATTCATATTGTTCAAAAATAAAAGGTTCATGATTAATAAATTTAGAAACATTTAGTAAAAATATGGAATCTCTCTTTCAAAAAACAAAATAGAAAAGTTTCATAATTTAATTAACTTTAAAAAAATCAATGACATGAAACTTTTTGAAAAAATATCCCTTTTAATTATAAAATGTTATTATAATAAATTCATGTGTAAAATCATTTTCATAGACTATAATTAGTTTATTTAAAATCTAACCTAACCATGAAAAATAGAAAAATTTAACCTTGTAGATACTTTAAAATAAAATAATGTTTTTAATATAAATTTATATTTTTCACTATTTATTGAAAAAATAGTCTCTTCAAAAAAATAAGAATATTTCATCCTAGGGAAGGTTTTTGTGATGATTTATAAATTGTTATTATTTTTATAAAATAAATTTTATACTTGTTCTAAAAATTGATTATTAAATGTATGGAAATTTATTTGTTAATAAATAGGCATATTAAAACTAAAAAATGTGTGAATATTTTATATGAACATATAAATTTATTCATATTGAGTTGGAAATTTATTTTTATATCATAATTTAACTATTTATATAAATAAAAACAAATTTCATAGATACATTATAATAGTAGAATTCAAATAATATTAATAATTTTGGGTTAAGGTCACTGTGGATTATCTTGTATGTCATTGAACATATTGTTTTTTATTTAAAATGTCAGGATGTTAAATTATCCCCCCTTTTGAAAATTGAATCCTTGAAATTTTGGACTCTGTCTTTGAAAAAATGGTTTGAATTTTCAAAATAACTTTATTGAAATCCACATCATAAAAACTATTAAAAAATCTTCTTGAATAATGATAATGGGATACATGATGGTCACCTAATATGATACATACTCAGTTTACAAGTTGGATGAATGAAGTTGGGAAAGAAACCATGTATATTGTAGATAAAACTAAATCCTAATTACTGATAGAGATTAATAGAGAACATATTCATGGGAAATTTAACCAGCAGAAAATCATAAATCTATGATGGGTCAAAAGGGAATTTATTTCTTGATAATAAATAAAAAGAAAAAATGTTTTGGTTAAATATCATTTTATTAGTATCGATTAAATGAAATTTCTATATACACTAAGAATGTATAGAAAACGCTTACGTGACAAGTATAATATCATTCTTCAATACATTTGTTCCAAAAACCCATCTTTTTCATCAAATGATTAGTCTGTATTTTTTATGACTAATACACTTGAATCAACCTCTATGAATTCACATAATCCAAAAAATAATAATAATTTCTTCTTCCTATATTTAAGAAACAACAAAAAACATTTAATATAAAATATGATATATCACCAAAATTATTCAACTATCATACTATGTGAAACTACATTAATCTACAAAATTCAACAGCCTTTCCCAAAAATATCATAGACCATTCAAAAAATTACAATACTTAAAATTAAGTGAAAATATTCTAGAATAATATTTTATATGAAAATATTAGTATCGTTTGATCTGTTATAATTCCAATATAATTATATTTTCTATATCCAAACCAAATATAATATTCTTAATAACTCATATAGAAATTCAATTTCCCTAATTAGATAATCTTCATGATAATTTAATCATTCCAATAAATAACCTAAATGGTAGAAAATCCATAACAATATACTACACACTTCAAAAAATATTATTCACCCATTTTCAATCAAATAGAATCCCATAGTATTCTTTTTACATTTTTCATATAGGGTTCCAAAAATGTAATCATCTTCTAATAAAAAATTATTCAGATAACCCAAAATCAATTTCCAATACCATGGTTTTCAATATAATAAATCATATTCTCACAAAATGATCATAACCATTACCCACGATTTGTTTTCTGAAAATATTAATTTTATACTAATATGGAAATATTGAATGTCTGTGGTACATGATGCATACTTCACACCCTTTGGTTATGGTTTCAATTCCCACAAGCATTCTCGATGTGATAGGTTGTCACCCTACATACGAGTTGTAATTTTTCTAAAATGATATTAATATAATCCTTATAAAATTATTAAAACATTAGAATAATCTTAAAAAATACAATAACATATTCACATTAAATAAAATTTTGGACCTAAGATCTTATCTCATAATAATTATTTTTCATCCAAAAAAGTCATATCCAATAATTTAATGAAAATAAAAGATCAAATAAACCATAAATGTCATACATAATATTCTAATTATGTAGAAAAATGATAATGGAATTCTACCATAAATAATAAATCACATTAAATTATAGGGTTAAATATTCTTAATCCCAATAAATCATCTCCGAAAATCTAATTAATCGATTCAAAATATCAATACATAAATCATCAATGGTGGTTTCCAATACATTGAATATAGAATCAGCCATTAAATTGTAAACCCATTATTATATCCAAAACTCTAATGAAAATCCCACAACAAAAAATTAAGTTCTAATAAGTTGTCTAATGCTTCCTCTGATACCAATTATAATGGATCATCCTTGTGTATTATATGTTCAAGTTTCTTTGAGGTATAATTAAATTTCTTACAATCCCAATGATATTTTTTCCTTTATAGTATTAGAGTCTTTGGATAAACACAGATATTGTAATCCCATATAGTACATGTTCACATTAATACATTGTAACACTTTTTTCCACTAACCATCGCATTTTAAATTAAAACATTATTAATTTTCATGATTAATCATTAGAATTTTCATCTCCACCTCATCTATGACTCTAATATTCATTTAACCAAATGAAAAATATATTATAAAATATGGATAAGAAAAAATAACTCATTATGTAACATAAAAAGAAGAAAAATCTTAGTTCAGTGATAAAAATGAAAATCAATTAAAAATTCTGCATAAAATATACATTTGGTTTAGAAAATATAATCACTTTTTTCTTAAAAATAATTATTACCATTCATTTTATATCAAATAAATTCCATAAAAACTCATCAACATGAATAGAAAATTTATGTAGATGACTTGGGACATCATCATCGTAATATATATATATATAATCCCAATAATAACCCTTACATAATCGAATAAAAATAAAACAAAATTAAAATATAATTCTCTACGGAAAATCATTACCCAATGAAATAAAATGATATTTTGGCG
Organism: Viscum album; assembly: GCA_963277665.1. NCBI lineage: Eukaryota > Viridiplantae > Streptophyta > Magnoliopsida > Santalales > Viscaceae > Viscum > Viscum album. Next base: position 221,046,352 of record OY728139.1, read on the forward strand.
AACCATGGGATTTAATGGGCTATCTAATGATCTATAATGAGGATAAAACCTTCATAAAAAATTTAAAAGGACCATACCATGAAAAAAACACATGAAACTATTTTTAACTATTGCGAGAATAATTTTTATATATGGAAATCAAATAATATTCTGACATGTTTGTAAGCCATGTTTAACCCTTATCTTTTTCATTTAACCCCCAATAATCTCATTTTTACTTTAACTGTGGAAATTAATTTTTAATCGTTTCTATATTACTTTTTGTAAAAAATTAAATTGACCATTTAAGATAATATAAATTATTCTGATTCCAAATATTGAATTTATGTTTGTAAATTTAAATTCATAAAAGATACAGAATCAAATTTTACTTTTTTCCTCTAAACGGAATGAAAAATAATGTTTTCAAAAAAGATTCCAATATGTATGGAAAATTTTAATATAAAAATTTAATATATAAATGATTAAAATTATATAAAATTTAGTTTTAAAAATATAATTTATTTAATTTTACAACATAAAAAATTTAAAATATAATTTTGATATCAATATTTCAAAAAACATTCATTAAATCAGATAAATTTTCTATACTTTGAGACTGATAATATTAAATTATGCACATAAGGCATTCCAAAACCATATTTCAGAAAACATATTGTTTTTCATAAAACATATATATTTCTTTTAAAGGATTTTATTTCATTTATAATCAACATATAAACACGTTTTTAATTGTACATTTGTAAACCAAATAATTTTTTTTATTTAGATTGTACAATACATACCCACCAATTAAATGGCAGGTTATAAGAGTATACAATATTATAGTTCATTTACACTTGAGGATGTGTGTTCTACAAGATATTAAAGATAATATATTGAAAGACATATCTTTATTTTGGGTTGTATACCCTCATTGTTCTGTGTCACATACCTAATAAAATACATTTTTATTCTTTTAGATGTTTTTGGTGTTGCGCTGTAAACCTGTAAATATTTTAATTCATGATTATATTAAGACCATATATTCATTTACATAAAATAAATTTCATTTTTGAATCATTTTAAAAAATTCTGAAAAATATAATATTATAATATTTCATGTATTTACAAAAATGATAATAATTTATTTATATAAAAACAAATATATTAATAAATGATTTAAAATTCATAAAAATATAACATTCGTGTAGGTGAATGGAATATGATTCAAAATATCAATCATAGTATATTTTTTCTCAATTTACTATTAATGTAAACTTTATTGACACTAAATGAGTAAAAACCATAAATATCTTGGAAGTTGTAAAGAGCGATAATGAAGGTTTAAAACACTGAGACAAAGTTGAAAATATCAAATTAACATTTCCCAATATTATTAGATGTATTATTTAGATTCATTATCAATTTTTATTATAAATGTTTCAATATAGATTGTTTTGTGCATGAAAATAAATTTATATTAATTTTATACATTATGTAATTCCAAGAGTGTCCCTCCCCCCACATATAAAATGGATCCCCCTCATAAACTCTCCATATGAAGAGCCAACTATTTAGATAGAATACACAAAAATATATAAATATCATCCCTATACATATAATTAAGTTATATTATTTTGATATAATACCAATTTTATCAGTTTTAATGTTTAAATCAAAGGAGTCCTTCCAAGGAAGAAGTATGACTTTTAACCAAATGTTTTAGTTTTATTTCATTCTTACCTCCATAAAATATTATTATAAAATTTTGAAATGATAACACCGGTATCATTAATACAATGTGTTTATTTAATGTTTATTTTACATCATATACTTATCTCATTATTCCAATAATGGGAGATTCATCCATCATTCACATGTATGAAGGATTACCCCTCTCTAATCGATGTATTTTGTTTTCCATCACTATCTCTAATGGATATATGTAATGATGGATTTAATATATATATATATATATGATACTAATTAAATGATTTTCAGTATGTAAAGATAATATATCCTAAAATTTATTTCCTTTACATCAAATAAAAACTGATGACCTCATTCGGGCATATGTGTGGATTACAACATCCTTGAAGTGATGTTATTTGTTCTTCATGATCACATAACATGCACATATATATAATTATATTCAATGAAATATTTTGAAATTTATGGCCTTTTAATTATTGTAAAAGTTTTAAATTATTCTTACCTTTTTCCCATTATGTTCTTTGAAAAATGAAAACTCTACTCATGCAGACATATGACCTAAAACCTCCATGATTTTAATGTACTTAATTTTTCGAAAAAATATTTCATGATTTCATTTTATAAGTATAATAACTTAATAAAGATTATAATTATGTAATTATTATTATTCTAATGATGGTGTAATTGTGAACCTTAAGACTATGGTTCTCACACTGATCTCACTATGATATTAGTAACCGAACTTCCTCAAAACGCACAGAATGATATTAATTGACTATAATAATTTAAAATGTTCCAATTATATTTAGTTATGAAGGAATGATGATACAAGGTATGGGGGGTGAATAGATATAAGTAATAATTTAGTGATATGGATTAATTATCAATGTTAATTACAATTATTTATCAGAAGAATCTGTTATCAATGGAATAAAATAATGAACAAAATTTTTTTATAATCTTTCACTCTAATGAAAACATAGTTTCATCTTATACCACTCTTATCATTCAGATACAATTTTTTATTTAACTTTTTTTTATTGGGGAATGACAAATAGATTGAAGAATCCATTTCTACAATGTTTTTGGGATAACCATGGCACATTTATAATGTTTTTCGGATTGGAAACAAAATTAAAACACTTACATTAAACTGTCGGAGTCAAAAACCTATAGTTCCGTACATTAGAATCTGGGAGTCACAACCTGTAAAACCTGAATTTAGTTATTGGCAGTCAAAAAACTAATATCCTAACATTTTAATATCTATGTAAAATTTTAAGAATGAAATATATTTCTAATGTATATTAATAAATCGAAATCCTAGTTTATATAAAAAACTAGATGAAGTGGTACAAACTCAATAATATATTAAAAAGAAGAATATAAAAGAATCAAGTCCATTTAATGGTTCTTGAGAAATGTATAAGGTCATATCATCATGGGATTACTATTCATGGATGATTTTTTCCATTTTGGGATAGAGTTTCCTACAGTAGTGAATAATGTTTTGCAGAGGTAGAATGTACCACACATCACATTACTCATTAAATTTTATAACATATTAAATGATTGATATCATCAAAGATGTTTCCTATTAGAATTATTTCACATGTGAAATTCCTTATAGTATAATATATAAAATATATTTTAAAATAAATTAACATAACACATCTATGAATTCATTAGAAAATCTAAAATTAAATTAAAAAAATATTTTATTTTTAGACAGAGAAAGAGAAAGGTAGTATCATTGCGTAAATATCACTCAAATCCTGAATTAAATTAAAAATAATAAAGAATAATTCAAACCAATATTAAATCATTATAACAAGTTACATTAAAAGTTTCCCATAATTTTAGCTCAATTAATGATTTTTTGAAGTAATAAGTTTTGATTTATAATTAAAAATTCAAAATCATTTCATTCAAAAGCAGTAATAAACATGTAGAGACATTATAACTTAATGAATCTATATTAGTAATATTAAGAAAATTATAATTGAGTATAATATAATATAATAACAGTTTATAAACAAAATGATTAAATATTACAACAAAATACAAAAAGAATAATTTTTGAGTTTCATGCTCTATGTCTCAGGGATGGAGATAATAAACTCACTAATCATCAAAGAAAAATGTTAAAAATAGTTAAAATCACATCATATATATTTTACATAATAAATATTTCTTTATAAAGTCATTTCAAATTTAATTATATGAAATTTTTTTGACAAATATATATATATATATATATATTAATGTTTGTAAAATATATCAAATTTTTATTGAAATTTTAATGATGTAAATATGAAAATTTAGGTAATGTTTTTTTCACATCTCTAGTTTTTCCAATGTAAGAGAAGTGAACATACAAAGATATGATGTAATAGATTTAGTAGGTAATAATTTAACTTATATAAATCTCATAATTGATTCACTACATAATGTAATCTTGTATCCAAATTCGTCACGTAGGCAACCCATGTAAAGAAAATCTTTAAAAATATTTATACAATTTGACTTTAAATTATTCATACCTAAGAATAAACTATTTAAATATGGAACTATATTTATTAAACATATATTTTTCAAATTTCATTATCTTTCAATAGAATAAAAACTAACTTAATCTGATTTATAAAACACATGTTATGATTAAAAAAGAGAAGAAAACTTGTTTTTAAATGAAACAGAAATTTGACGGAACAATATATAGTTAGTTCAAAATTATATATTTGAAATTATATTGATTGATTCAGTTGTTTTGACATAGAATTAAATTTAGTTAATATTAATATCTTTATTAAAATTTTAAAACACAATTTTATGATTTTTATCACAAAATACGGTTTAAATAAAGAGGGTAACATAATATGGAAAATCGATTAGGTGGATTCAAAATCGTTTACGTTAGTTTTGAATAAGAATCATGGATAAGGATTTGGATATATTTTTTATGTCATTTTTATACATTTGAAGATAAATAAAATGGATCAATTATATTTTAAGGATTAAAATGACTTATTTATCCCATTTACTAATAATAAAACATTTGAAAAATGTTATGATTTATAAAAAATTAAATCTTAAGATAAACTATGAAAAGAATATAATGTTATGATAAAAATTAATATAACTTTAATAAATGAATAATTTAATTTAAGAATATATATAATAATATTAAAACACATAATTTAATATATTTATTCATTTTAATGTATGAAAATATTATGAAATCACGAGAAAAGTCGTAAATAATAAAAATAATCCATACAATAAGATTAAAAAATATCCCCTTTTAATTAGATTAGATAATAGAAGATAAATATTCAATATTATTCTCTCCCATTTTTTATATAATTAAAAAAATGATTTATTTAAAATAAAATATAAAATATCCACTGTAAAGGTATCCAATATTGAAAAAAATATATGATTTTTTCTGGCCCTTTTAGCCACACATGAAAAAAGTTGTCATTACCTTCAGGTTATTATCAGGTGTTTCATCCCACAATTATTATAGGATGTCATTTGAATTCTACTCTTCTTACCTTTTTCCTTATTTTATTTCTCATAGTGTTTAGTATCACCCTTAATACATTTCATTCCATTAAAGTAATAGGGCTTAGATAACTCCATTCCTTTCTTGATAGCACATGCGACTATATGTTCATATAATGGGAATAATTGAGAGACTAGTGCCCTAGGGAGGAATGATTTTAACCCATCAAAGAATCGATAAATCTTATTTTGTAGATTTTGTATAAAATCTAAAACATTCCTTTCTATGCTTTTGATGTTAGATTCAGTTTTGGCAAAATTATCATGCAATTTTTTCCTCAAACTCATAAATTTCTTGACAATATACACTCAACGTTCTCAAAGAAAGTATTTTTCAAAAAAAAATTATTTATATTCCATCTATTCCAATATTTATATTTTTCCATTATCCTTCATTTTTTAATCAATGACCACCATTTATTCGTATTTCTTTAGAGATGATAAATTTTGATAAAAAATTCACCCCTTTAATTACTTCCAAAAGCATGAAATATCTTTTTTAAGGAACATATGCATTTCTCAACTTCAAACTAGTTTTTAGTCCCATTGAATAATATAGGGGATTCTCTCATGAAGCATATGAAATTGGTCATCCATGTAATGGAATAAGATGCTTCATATGGGTAAGGATATTGTTGATAACCTCATTTAGCTGTCCTTGTATAGTTACAAGTTGTTCAGACCCCATTATAGTTGTAGATACAAAATCTATATATTCTATAAGAGGTAAATCCTTACATGCATTAATTGTGTTCATATTGTTTCTGTTCATTCACTTGGATCCATTTCCAAGATATTGAATTCTTTATATTATGTTATGAATCATAATACATAATTACAAAATAATAAAAATAAATTAATAAACTTATTCATATCATACATTATAATAATAAATAATGTCTCCTTGAGGGAAAAATACTTTCAAATCCATCATAATTGGTATTTGATAAAAAGTGAATTATCCTAATCATATCCACTTGGAGTATCAATCTAGGTGGGCCGTAAGGCCTGTTTCCATCTAACATGTTACCTCGAGTCAAGACTGTGATACCTTGTCAGAGTTGTTACCCCCATATAAAAATATGATAGAACCATTACCACCTATAGTATCTAGAAAATTGTTTACTTCCAGGAATACACACATAATCTCTACCTTACCAAAATTCTAGGATGTTCTTCTACACTTAGCCCCAATGTTTTTCTTAGGGTTATGTTATATAATATATGTTTTATAAATATATTTTACATGGATTATACTAAACATGCCCAGATAAAAACTGTAATGACACTGATGCTGGTAGCCCAACACTGATGCATTACTTTATTACTTTGGAATAAATACATTTTTCCAATACCAATGTCCAAATCCGCTTATTAGTTTTGTAAAATAAATTATATACTATATCCTTACATTATAATTCAAAATCTAATCCATAACATATAGAATCTTTTGAAAATCAGGATACTCCTAGATTATCCCTATATAATAATCATAATATACATCTTCTCATCATATTAAAAATGAAACATAAGAAAATGGAGAGCCTAGAAATGATGAATAATACAAATAAAGATATCCTAAATATGAATAAAAGTTTAAGGTAAGGTATATAACCAAATCATAATCCATATAAAATTAATCTTGAGCAAAATAAGGAAAAAATAAATAAAATATTTCTATAGAAACATTTACATGGATATTTTACTAGTCAAATTTTCCCATGTGTTATTAATAACTAATCTCATAATGGGGAAATGCATAAAGTTGGACATCATAAATATACCTTCAATGATTCGGCCAAGACACCATATAAAAATGGGTAAAAACACCAACTAGTTTGTCTCATGAGACCTACTAATCCATCAAGGGGATATAGTGGGTCCCACCTATAACTTATTAAGTATAATTTATTTTTCATATAAAAAGAGTGAATCATAACCAACATAATCATTAATATTTAATCTAGTATATGAAATGTTAATTAATTAACCTTAAACCATGAATTATATCAAAATATCACTTCCATATTATATAATATCCTATATCCTTCAACATAATATGAATGATAGTATTATATAAAATATACCTTAATGGAATATAATATAAAACAAAGGATTATGATATAGATGAAAATAATATAATAAATTTATTTAATTTTTTAATAGATAGGTTTCCATTTTAACATTAAAATTATTTAAAAGATGCAAAAATATTAAGGGAAAATTTTCTTCTGAAAATAACCTTATAATATTGTAAGGAATGAGTCAAAATCTTAAGGCATCATGAAATCATAAAAAACCGCTCACGCCATATAATTTAAAAAAACATTCATACCAAAAAAAATTCATAATGTGGCTATTTTGTAAAATGAAAAAAGATTACATTAAACACATTTTATCAATAGTCCAACATGGGTGTAAAATAAACATAATTTTTTACATGAATAGTAATAATATTTTGAATTACATTTTTACTAAACATGGACACGCGTGATAAATATGTTCTAGTAAATGTAGTCTAAAAAATTAAACCTTCTCTTTTACATGTCATAATTTGAAGGTGTGTTAAACACTTATATAGTGTTTAAAATATTTTATTAAATTACAACATAATTATATCTATATTTAATATATCATATACAATCCTCATATATCATTTTGGTTACAACATTTCATTATTAACATTGTTTGTGGTGTTAACTACTTCATATCATAATATTTGTTTTGTTTTGTAATTCTTGTTTCTTTTTCATAGGATATATTTTCATCATATCCATATTGATATTATTTTCATAAATATGATACTCACTTATCATATAAATGTTTATAATCATTCTTGAATGGTAGATATGGATGGCGAATCTCATTGTGGTGTGGAGACGGTAGAGTGTACTTATAACGAGCAATGATAAGATTTACAAAATAGTAATTTTGTGGGGAATTAGATGATGTATTAATTATAAATATTAAATATCATTTTGCATTTTATATTTATATCCATTTTATTAAGCATTATACCCAGATAAATAATGTTGTGTTGGAAAAAAAATTAAACCAAATTGTTGTGATGCTAAGCCGTAACCACACGCACATGGTGATATTTTTATGTAAGATGGATAAAATGAGTAATATGGTTCTCCCTTAATCATAATAACATCCAATAATATGTATGATAGTTTATTTAGTTTTATAAAACGGTAATAACATGTGAATATTAGGTAGAAGAATAACTAATTTGAAGGTGTAAGTAAAGAAAATTACCTATTCATTAGTGAACCATCTTTAGATCTCCTCTTAGGGACACTTGGGATGGTCTATTGAAAAGAATAGAACATATAAGATTAGTATTGGTAACTCTATAAGGGAAATGGCTAGGGGTTGGTGAATCAATAAGGCTCGATGTGGTGTGATGATGTGGGGGATGATGTGGCTATTTAAAAGAGAGTGCAGGGCCACTCTTGGAATCCATTTAAATCATAATTTAATATAAATTTATTTTCAATTTAAAATAGATATAACTGAAGTTACACCAAATATAATATGATAATGGAATTAAATAATCTCATCTAATTATTTTTTAGACATGATTAGGTCACAATATTAACATTATCTTTTGTCATTGAAAGTAAATTAATTCTTTAGATCTAACTCCGACAACATGTTTTTGTATCAGATAAGGGTTAAAATAGTTAATATAAAATTCCAAAAGAACCTTAAAATGATAAATTATGAAATATTAATCTTATTTGAGTTTTTACCAGATTTTCTAATTTTATGATTTTAAATTATTAATAATATAAATTATTTTTACTCTATCAATTATGTTAATTGTGAATTATTTAATAATTTTGGTTTTTAAAGAAATCATAAAAATATGATAACATAAAACCAAAAAAAATAATATATAAATAAAATTATAGAGTTTTCTATAATTTTTTATGTTATGAATTATCTATAATTATATATATTTAAATACTTTAAATATCGTTATTTTGATATTTACATTAATTAAAAAATTTCCGCATCATCATTATATATGAAATTAAATATATTAAATATTATAGGAAATTAAACATAAACTAACATGAGGAATATAAATTTATAATCTTTCATATGACTATTTATAGTCAAATTTATCTTCTATATTACCCTATATTAAAAAAAATTGTTATTAGAAATATGAGCTTGAAATTTCTAACTTATCTTTAAAAAAATATATTAAATTTCATATTATAAAGAAATTGTCATAATAAAGTTATAATTTCAGAATAAGGTAGAATTTGGTTAAATCCCACTCATCGTATAAAATTTAGACAAGTATTTGGGTAATTGTAAATATTAGAATATTATTTTTAAATTTAATTGCATTATTTATATTAAACATTTGGAAAACATATTGATGTTACCTTTCACCAAAAATTATGTTGACCTTATTAGACTCTAAATATCATACATATTAAAACCATGTATTTCTATTTTTCCAAATTCAATTAAAAAATGTTACTAAATTAATATTAACACTAACCAAAAAGATGTGTTAAGAAGGTGGGTAAAAGTGGCGCCCAAAAGTTCAAAATGTTTTTATATATTATATTAATTTAAAATTAATTATAATTAAATTCAAGGTATTAAAATATATATTATTGATTAATTATGAAATTGAAAATAAAATTAATGTAAATTTATTATATTAATAATTTTTTTAACTATAATGTAGTATTTTTCACTATTCATCAAATAATGAATTTTATCAGAAAAAATAATTCACCCTAAGATAATTTTTATTATCTAAATTCAAAAACAAATTATATTTTAAAAATAGAATTTATGAAATTTAAAAAATTTAATTTGGAAAAAGGCATTCCATTTATAAATATGTAAAATTCCCCTTAAAATATAGTTTTTATGTGTAAAATCTGATTTTTTCTCTTCTAATTTTCCAAAGGAACACATAAGATAAATTGAATATACATATGTCTCATAATAATTTTAACACAATTCGTATACTCTATTTAAACAGATTGGTTAGTAGATTTTTATTAAGTTGAACTCAGTGTTACATGTAATAAAACTTACTGAATTTATTTAAAAAGAACTCATATTGTGAAATCTTCCGATGTTGTAGCCTAACAGTTAGAAAAACTAACATCTTATGTGGTATTAATAGTAATCATTAATTCCATATAAATATATATATATCTTGAAGTTATATTTAGAATCTATCCATTCAAGAAAATTCATCATGAGGATATCTTATGTTTTTTTAACAGACTCATTAATAGTCATAGTAGAGCCTAATGAATGATACATATTATATTGAATTCATAAATGAGAAAGAGAAAATATTATCTCCCTAAAATAAGATATCATATCTCGTTGATTAGATATATTAAATGATACAACCAAGAACATAGAATAGAGTGAGTATAAGCAGACAAAAAAACCAGAGTATAATGGAGGAGGGTTATGCATGGAAAACACTATATAATGAAATAAAAATTCCGATAATCCTTATTAGATTATAACTTCTATATATTCGGTGGATGGATCAGTTATTCCATATTTATGGATGCAATGGAGGTGGAAGCTAATGGATTGACTACCATAAACGGTTTCACAGAGATAGAAAATGGATCAGTTGTCATGGGTGGATGGGAGGTGATGATCCATATATGGGATGAGCATATAGAATGTAGTTAAATGAATGAAATATGAGTTGTTTATTTAATAGTAGTTCCATTTGATATCATCGATGTTAAAAAAACCCATTTTAGTAGAAGGTTATGTCCTCCCTTATGGATGTTCAATATTGGTGGGTGATGAGAGTAAGGTGGAAGGTGAGGGAATGTGGGATGATGTTGGGTATATAGTAGTAGGTGGTGGGTGAGTATATGAGGTGGATAGTGGTGGGATAGGGGTGGTAAAATAATTTTTCTAGATGCATGTAAGGATACAATGAAGGATGATCCTCCACTAGTAATTCTAAATAAACCGAGGAATAGGTTCGTGTCCATGTGGCATGTCCTAGATTTGTACTAAAATAAATGGATTTGGATAATGATTGAATGTGTCTAGTATCTATGATTAAGAGGTAGGTTAAGGGGTAGGTACAATCCTAGAATTCAATAAGGAAGAGTGGATGGTGTGATCTATTGCTGGGGAAATGGGTGTTGGTGCAGGGTCTGGAGAAAGTTGTAATGGGGAATGAATAGTGGAGGGCTCATCAGGATCCTCAATATACTTGAGAACCAACTCTTAATGGTTTTTCTCCTTATGAATAAACCAAATATTTTCAATCATACGTGGATCAATCAAATCAATATTTCTAAGAGATGAATGGTGATAACATGAATAAAAAACACTATAATGATTTGAGAGGCATGTTAATAAGCTATCTTCATTTAAGGTACCACAATCCATCATATCATAGGAATACTGTTAGATATAACACTAATGAGTGATGTTTTTAGAAGAGATTCCCATGTTATAGGCCAATATAATTACCTTTATCTAACTAATTCACTCATGACCATATCCTCTATCGATCCAAATATTGGAAATATCATGATGTGGGGTTCTCAATGTGTAACCTCATAGTTGTGTTCCCATCATAAATACATAGATCTTAAATTATTTAGGGGTTTTTGGAGATCAATTCCCATCTCTGTGGATTGTATTGTTTGATTGGATCATTCTGTAAGGCAACATAATCAATAGAATCAATGAAATATGTGGTATAAATTAAAATAAAAATTCTAAACTCTGCCAATATATTCTCCCAAGGGTGGCCACTGATATAGAAGTTGATATAATAAACCTCTAGCTATAATTCCATCAATAAATTTATGAATAGATCTAGGTATGGATCCTTATATACCTCGACAATGATAGATATCTATATGTATTAGTCGAGCACCATGACTTCCCTGTCCACGATAATCATCTCAATAATAGCCATGGTGAGAATCTTGTTGTTTTTAATGGGATATCCTAACGAAAAACCATGAAAACCTACTACTATTGATCATAAAAATGTATGCAGTGGTGCATGCATTGGTTCTTGGTAGATCTTTTCATGGATCCACTCATTTTGAAGACGTTATGATGGTGGTATTTTTTCTCAGCCGTTGTGATTATAAGTAATGATAAAGCAAGGTATGTGACTTGTTTAGGGGCTCTAATATTAGAGGAGTAAGAGGAATGATAGAGGAGGATGTTTTTGGGAATCATAAATTAGATGGTGGTGGGGATGACTGATGGGTGGTGAGGTAGGTGAGGGATGTGGGATTGACCATGAGCCATATACATATAACTATTAAATGACTCACATGGTGTTCAAATTTTAAAAATATTTCACAATGTGTACAAAATGGAATTTTATTTTTCCAACCAAGAATGATTCAAGTTCGGTATGATTTACACAATGTGAATTAATCTGTTTTCAAACTTTTGGTAATAACATTTGACCGACTACTACAATGTTTGATCCTTGTAAAATATCAAATAACATATTCTATCTTATGGAACCAATCATAGGTTTCTTGTCAGTATACACTTCATTTAACATCAAAATATTGATAGAGACTTTAAGTAATATTGAATTTTAAATAAATAACAGATTCTTATTGAAATAGTTCATTAGTGATTTTTAATCTAGGAACATTATCCTTAAATGTTGGTCCTTGGCCACAATGGATTTCAATCATCACACATGGGATTCAATTAATAACATCAAAAGCACTATACTATATGGATTTTTATTTCCTAAAATAGTTTCATATGGGAATTAATGTATATATCCTTGTCCCCTAGTGTGAATACCTATCATGAAATACATTGGCCATGCAATTTATTTTTTTTCATTATAAATTTGGGAATTTTTATAATAATACCATTTAATCTCTTCATGTTCATTAATTTATAGCGTTATTTGTTACAAGATATCATGGCCATCCATGCTTTTTTATGAATTTAATATTATGATCAGTATTCTACATCGACTGTAAAGTTAAATGGATTCTGATAAAAAAGTTATAAAAATGTAATGTCGATGGTTTTTTATATGATATGTTAAATTCCTAAATTAAATCATATAATTTGAGGCTCTAGTTCATCCTTATTGTATTAAATGAGTTTTATAAGAATTTGTAAATATTTATGGTTGTATATTTAAAATTACCTCCTTTTATGGGTGGTATGGGTTTCCAATTTTGTATATAATTGCATATTTTTATTGTATTCTTAAAAAATATATTTTAAACCTGAACTCTATGATCTCTAATGAGTAATCAAGGATATAAAAATCATGAAAATTTATTTTCAATTAAAATTTCATGACCCCCAAATTTGTGTAATGGGTAGTGTATTATGCTCCTACAAATTAATGAATACCATTTTATGCTTACCGGTACATAATAAACACAATAATAAATAATGGTATAATTAAATCAATCCCCCATTTATCAAATATTTCGACATCAAGTACATGGTTCTATAGGATTTCGTTTCATTTTCCAATGGGGACTGTAACCTCTCAAGTAATTAATGAATAATAGATTTTTTTTATCTATGCCTATTAATGAACTAGATAGTGTTTTAGAGGCTTAAAATGAAAATAAATCCAATCATAAGCATGGAATACACTAATATTTTTAAAAGATTGTTTTACTGTCTTTTGATGGAAAACCATTTTTAAATCTATCTTTTGACAATTTTATAAACTATTTTTGTCAAAATAAACTTATTCATTATTATTGGGAAATCAAAATTTACTTTGTGTGAATTTTTGGTATTTTTCTGACAATGTTCATTTTTTAATGAACAGTGAAAAATACTGCATTTTACATCAAAACTGCTTCTTAATCTAATTTATTTATATGATTAGATTATATTTTGAATTGGTCTTAATGTGTAATCTGAATATATTTTTACCATTTAATCCAATGGTGGTCATTGGAATCAATTTCACTTTGAAATTATACTTAAACTCGTGTCAATCTTTTGATACTTATTGTTATATAAAAACACGCTTTTTGTTTTGACAGCGGGAGTTAATTATTAAATTAATTAATTCTACTTATATTATTTGAATTGGGTAATATAAACATTATTTTTGAATTCGGAATATCGAATATATCTTAGAGTGAATTTTTTATAATTTTCTGAAAAACTCCAATTTTTGATGAATAGTGAAACCACTAAGTGGTAATCAAGCAAACTGATTTTTCAGTTAAATGAAAGTTTACCACTAATGTGTATTGAATTTTGAAAATCTGACATACATGGTTGTCATTAGTATGTAAAATGTGGTTCAATGGTTTGAAAATAATTTTTTGGTGAATAGTAACTTTTTCATTGATCGCGATTAGAGGTAATTAGTGTAAGTTAAGGTAAAAATGATATTATAAAAATATGAAAACACCATGACACTTGTCCTACCCCTATTGGATGAGTCATTTCCGACCAATACAACCCATGGGTCGATTTAGGGGACCTTATGGAGCCTCTTGGGTGAGATAATGACTTTAATGCCTTTTTTAAATAAAGGTGAAAATGACACTAACATAAATTGTTTTACTAAAACAATTTTTAGAAGGGGTTATACTAATCATATTTTTGTCTATAAATACTCTTTGGAACGATAAAACGATTTCCTACATGAGGATATTTTGGTTATAATTTTTAGACATTAAATAAATTAATTTAATTATGACATCATGATGATGCAACGATGACCTCATTAATGAACAGTTTCAATAAAATGAAAAGATAATATAAAATATAAGACCTAAACATGTCCAAAAACTATTGTATGGGAATATTTAGAAGCCTTATCATCTTATCCTTAAAATATATTAATGTGGGACCTTAGAAATTAGAAACACTTTTGAAAATAAAATAATGGTTTCCTGATTTCCAAAAGTGCCCCTCCTCTTCTCTTATAAAAGGCCCCCACCTCTACCTCATTTCACACACTCCTCAAGCCTTTGTCTCGTCCATACCATGCCCATTTACTCTCTCCACATCCCTATCCTCATCCTATAGGATTCCCTTTGGGAATAATCCTTTCAAAGGAAGACTTTAGGCTCAAATCAAAAGGAGTTACACTTTTAAAGGTAATTCATTCTCTCATGTTCATTTGTTTTATTTTGCTTCTCCAACCCCCTAAACTCTTTTTATTTACTTTTATTGTAACAACACCAGTATATTCAATATACTAGGATGTTGTTATAAGATTTATTCGAGCTACACTCACACACAACTACATTAAATGGTTAAAGAACATACAGTTTCCGTGGATGGCAAAATTCTGCCTCCCGAAATGATGATTGTTCAATACTCATTTAACACCTTCAAATGTGGCCATTATGATGTCACTATTTTTATATATTATATATAATACGTTTATTCTTTCCTTATGCTTCTGTATTTTTCATTTTGGTTATACCTTTATGGTTTCCATTATAGGTGAACACGATATCGTCATTTAAGGAAGTGCGGACTACCGCCCCCTCAAAGTGATTTGATTCGTTAAATACCATATGTGGGACGTATAAAGGATGGAAATATGATATTATATATGATATTATACTGGAATTGTAATATACCTTTATATCATTATGATTCCGTTCTATAAAATCTGAAATAGAAATGAAAGTAGCGTTCATGCGTACGTACGGCTTACCATCTCCATGAACGGTGCATTTCATTTCTTAACTCTAAATGATTATGTAATATTATAAATGCATGCATGTACTGGATATATATGACATATATGATATCTACATCATGAATACCATTTTGGATATAATGGATACATGAACAACATGTAATTATAAAGGACTTATTTCTGACTCAAGTACCAATGATCGTTAAAATGACCGTTATTAACTTAAATAATTACATAGTGTTCATGAAATGGAAATAAGTGATATGAAAGGAATAATGAATCTGAAAAAGGTTCTTAAACAAGTATAAATTAACTCAAGTTTATTATTCAGGACATTAAAGAACGATCAAGTCAAGTCGGACCCGAGGTATGGGACTTCATCTCAATCTCCGTTAATTGAGGCATATTTTATTTTATACACAACTTTCTTTTATACGGTGTATAAACCCCTTTGACTTTAACGTTTATTCAAAAGGAATATTTTTTATACAAAGCATTTACTAAACGACAAAAAGGAATGTTTTTGTTGTACGTATGCGGCGACAACGACTTCTCCACCGTCGTGACCATTATTTGAGTTTCGGCTTCCTCTACAAGCCATACCTTCTTTTTAAAAGAAAAATAAATACCATGTTTTACTTTACTTTTATTTTGGTATCGAAAATGGTTTTCATAATGTTTTTATATCAATGTGTTGTATTGATATATTGTGATTTAAAGGTGGGAATGTTATGTTTCCTTTATGCATGTTTTATGTGATATGATTATGTTGAGGTTCTTGGGCATTATTATGAAAACGGGTGGTTCCGGGATAAACTAAGGGCGGGTGAGCCCGATATAGCTCTCCAATGCATTCGGTAATACGAAGGAGTGAAACATTAAGGTTTCTCTGGAGAGATTTAGGAAATATACTGTGATGGGTATTCCAAATGTACCAAGAGAGTTACTCCCAACGTAAGAATGTTATGAATGCCTCAAGTTAAATTTATGTCTTATGATTTCTTTGATTTATTCATGATTTTATGAGGTATGTTGAAGTGCTTATGTTTTATGGGTAAAGTATGATCTCATCCTTATGTATATATGTACCCATGTTTCCTTTCGATATTTTTATATCCCTTACTGAGCTTTTTATTCTCATCCCAAGTTTTTTTGAAATGTTTTTCACAGGTCAAGGGAAAGGTACATGATATGATGATAGTGTCAAGGATGTTTCAAAAAAGAATCCATGTTTATTTTAAATATGTTTCCATTGATGGGAATGAAAAATACTATCTTTATGTAACCACTTTGTTTATATGTGGAATGTAATGAAAGTTTTATGATCTAATTCTCTAAAACTCTAAACCCGAAAAGATCCGCAATGTGTAATCTTGTAATAACTCAAGATTAAGTCAGGTTTAAGGCTGGGGCCTTATAGTTGGTATCAAAGGTCGGTTTAGATAACTTTAGGAGTTAGAATTCTATTAAATGATTATCCATTTTTTTTTGAAATGATATAGCATTTGAAAATTACCATGTTGCTTCATCTAAGACATGTTTGTTCAGAATGGTTTTCTGCAGAAGAAACAGGGAAGTAGTGCTAGGAAGGAATACAGAAGGAAATAACCTTTCGAATCAGCATCCTGAGATGGTCTGAATTGGAACTGAACAGTTTGTTGCAGTAATGGCGCAGTTGACTCAGGCTATAAATGGTGGTGGTATCCATGTACGAGATCAGCCAGATCAACCGCAGAGGAACATGTCAGTGGTGGAACATTTCATGAGGCAACATCCCCCATCATTCAGAGGATCATCTGACCCCGTTCTAGCTGAAGGGTGGATTAAAGCACTGGAGAAGATTTTTGATGTCATGGGGTGTTCAGAAAATCAAAAGGTTAGTCTTGCTATTTACCATTTGGAGGGTGAGGCGGATCAGTGGTGGTCTATGGTTAAAAATATCAAGGATGCCGATGATATTGATCCTCTCGACTGGGATGAATTCAAAGGTATGTTTCTTGAGAAGTATTTTCCTAAGGCTGTTTGACTTAGGATGGAAAAGCAATTCTTGTAATTGAGGCAAGAGGAAGACTCAGTGGCTACCTATGAAGAAAGGTTCACTCGATTGGCAAGGTATGCTCCAAATTTTATCTGAGACCTTAATAGTAAAATCAATCGTTTTTACTCAGGATTAAAGCCAAAATATCGAAGGGAATTAGCTTCTCATGAGTTTAAAAGTTATGAAAAGATTGTTCGATGTGCTGAGAAGGTGGAAATAGAGTTTGCCGATGATCAAGTGTTCTATAACAACCAACAGAAGAAGAGACCGAGGTGGAAGGAGAAAGGTATGAATTCTTCAAAAAATTCTGATGGTAAGAAAACTAAGTATCCAGTTTGTGATAAATGTGGCAAAAGGCATACTGGGGAATGTCTTGTGAATTCTGGAAAGTGCTACCGATGTGGTAAGATGGTACATAAGGCTCGTGATTGCACTGAAAAGTATCAAGGTGAAGGTAAGACCAATTTCGATTTACAGTTAGTGAAATGTTATAAGTGCAATGAGATTGGTCACTATGCAAATGAGTGTCCGACAAAGAGCTTGAGTAATGGGAAGTAGTTAGACTACAAGCAGAAAGGGGTGGTGAAATCCTTTCCAACTACTTCAGCAGATGTCGGGCCGTCAAATGAAGTTGTATCAGGTACTTTGTTTGTTTTTTGAGATTATGCCAGTGTGTTGTTTGATCTGGGGTCTACATGTTCTTTCATCTCTGAAACCTTTTCTAGTAAAATGGGAATACTATCTCAAGAAATGACTCCTGAACTTTTGGTAAAAACACCTGGGGGGAATTTTGAGGCAAAAATGATTTATAAGAATCATCCTATCCTTATCTGTGGAAAGAACCTTCTTGCAAACCTTATTGTTTTACCTCTAGTATAGTTTGATGTTATCCTGGGTATGGATTGGCTCTCAATTTACCATGCTAAGATTGATTGTAGATCTAAAAAAGTTTCTTTTCAGAAAGACTTTCACTTTGTGTACAAGAATCAACCCTTACTGTTGATAACATATCAAGAGGCCAAGAAACGTGTAAAATATGGAAATGAATGTTACCTTGCACACATCATTGAAAATTAAGGAACTGTTCAAATTAATGATGTGCCAGTGGTAAATGACTATCCTGATGTTTTTCCTGATGAGTTGCCTGGAATAATACCAGATCGAGAAGTTGAGTTTACTATTGACTTAGTTCCTGATGTTATGCCAATTTAAAAACCCCCTTATCGAATGGCTCAAATTGAACTGTTAGAGTTGAAGGAGCAATTGCAAGATTTATTAGAGAACGTTTTCATCCGACCTAGCACATCACCAAGGGGTGCTCCAGTTTTATTTGTTAAAAAGAAAGATGGTTCTATGAGACTTTTCTTTGACTATAGAGCCTTGAATAACATCACTATTAAGAAAAAATATCCTTTTCCTCATATCGATGATTTGTTTGATCAGCTCCAGGGAGCTCAGTATTTTTCAAAGATTGATCTGAGATCGGGGTACAATTAGTTGAAGGTAAAGGAGGCAGATATTCCGAAGACCGCGTTCCGTACAAGATATGGCCATTATGAATTTGTAGTAATTCCTTTTGGGATAACCAATACACCTGATGTATTCATGGACTTAATGAATAGAATTTTCCATGAGTTCTTGGATAAGTTTGTGGTGGTTTTCATTGATGATATTTTGGTGTTTTCTAAAAGTAAAGAGGAGAATGAAAGTCATTTAAGGGTTGTTTTGCAAACCTAAAAAGAAAAGAAATTGTATGGGAAATTCAGCAAGTGTGAGTTTTGGTTGCAACAAATTTCTTTCCTTGGTCACATTTTTTCTAAATATGGGATAACCGTTGATCCTGCAAAAACAAAGGTTGTTGAAGAATGACCAAGACCCACAAATGTAACAGAGATTCGTAGTTTCCTTGGTTTGGCAGGCTATTACCGAAGGTTTGTTAGAAATTTTTCACGGTTTTCTGGTCCAATGACTAAGCTAACTCGGAAGGGTGTTAAGTTTATCTGGACAAAAGAATGTGATTATTGTTTTCAGGAACTGAAAGAGAAGATTGGTGAATGCTCTAGTTTTGGTACTACCTTCCAGGAATGGTGAGTTTGTTATATACAGGGATGCTTCATTGAAAGGACTTGGTTGCGTCCTAATGTAGAATGATATGGTAATTTCTTATGCTTCATGATAGTTGAAAACTCATGAGGTAAATTACCCTACACATGATTTGGAATTAGCTGCTTTTGCTTTTGCTTTAAAAATTTGGAGGCATCATTTGTATGGAGTAAAGTGTGAAATATATACCGATCACAAAAGTTTAAATTATATATTCACTCGGAAAGAATTGAACATGAGACAAAGGAGATGGCTAGAATTAATCAAGGATTATGATTGTACAATTCATTACCATCCGGGAAAAGCAAATAAAGTGGTTGATGCTTTGAGTCGAAAAAGTAATGCTTCATTAACAATGTTGCGTTTGGAACGTGATCCTTTGGTTAAGGATTTGATGAAATTTGGCATAGAAGTTGTTGGTGCAGGAAGTTCTTCTGTTTTGTTTCAGGTATCAGTGAGATCTTCTCTATCAGATAGAATCAAGCAAGCACAGAAGCAAGAAAATGAGTTGCAGAAAAAGGTAGAGCGGGTTCAGAAAGGTATGTTGCCTGAATTCAACATTGATAATGATTGTGTTTTGAGATTTGGGAAGAGATTTTGTGTACCTTGTGATTCACAATTGAAGAGAGAGTTTTTATGCGAAGCTCATAGTTCTCCGTTTTCAGTTCATCCTGGCAGTACTAAGATGTACAGAGATCTGCGGGAGTATTACTGGTGGGATGGAATGAAAAGAGATATTACTGATTTTACTATGAAGTGTTTGACTTGTCAGCAGGTTAAAGCAGAGCGGCAGTTACCGAAAGGGTTGGTTCAACCTTTACCAGTGCCAGAGTGGAAATGGGAGAATATATCCATGGACTTTATTGTGGGATTACCGAAGACATCTCGAGGTAATAATGCAATCTGGGTTATTGTTGATCACTTGACTAAATCTTCTCATTTCCTTGCTATACGAGACACTTTTTCCCTAGATCAACTTTCCCGTTTGTATCTTAAAGAGATATTTAGGTTACATGGAGTTCCTCTCTCCATTGTATCTGATCGTGATCCCAGGTTCACTTCTAACTTTTGGAAAGGCCTTCAGAAGTCGTTGGGTACTGAATTAAATTTTAGTACATCTTTTCATCCTCAATCAGATGGGCAGTCAGAATGAACAATTCAAACCTTGGAGGATATGCTACGTTCTTGCTCTATGGATTATCAGGGAAGTTGGGACCAACATCTTTCTTTGGTTGAATTTTTATATAATAACAGTTTTCATTCTAGTATACAGATGACACCATTTCAGGCATTATATGGGAAGCGGTGTCGAACTCCAGCTTTCTGGGATGAAGTGGGTGAAAGGAAGTTGATGGGACCAGAATTGGTAGAAGAGATGGCAGAAAAAGTTCAGCTGATACAGAAGCACATGAGAACAGCTCAGAGTAGGCAGAAGAGTTATGCGGATAACCAGAGGAAGGATCTATCTTTCGAGGTAGGTGATCATGTTTTTCTCAAGGGTTCTCCTTGGAAAAGTGTGATGAGATTTGGTAAGAAAGGAAAGCTGAGTTCAAGGTTTATTAGACCATATGAAATTCTGGAGAGATTTGGATTAGTTGTATACCGGGTGGATTTACCTCAGAGTTTATCTCAGGTACACAATGTTTTTCACGTTTCGATGTTGAGAAAGTATATGCCAGATCCATCTCATGTTTTGAGTCTAGAGGTAGTTCAGCTGGAAGAGAACCTATCTTATGAGGAACAACCGGTCCAGATTCTTGACCACAGGGAGCAAGTGTTACAAAATAAGGTGATTATGTAGGTAAAGGTTTTGTGGAAAAACCACATGATGGAAGAGGGAACATGGGAATCTGAAAATGAAATGAGGGATAAGTACCCCCATTTATTTGATAAGTAAATAAATTGCGGGGACACAATTTTCTAAAGGGGGGAAGGATGTAAAATCCCAAGTAAGAAATGAATAATAGATATTTTTATCTATGTATATTAATGAACTAGATAGTGTTTTAGAGTCTTAAAATGAAAATAAATCCAATCTTAAGCATAGAATACACTAATATTTTAAAAGATTGTTTTACTGCCTTTTGATGGAAAACCATTTTCAAATCTATATTTTGACAATTTTATAGGATATTTTTGTCAAAATAAACTTATTATTTATGATTGGGACATCAAAATATACTTTGTGTGAATTTTTGGTATTTTTCTGACAATGTTCATTTTTTAATGAATAGTGAAAAAATACTGCATTTTACATCAAAACTGCTTCTTAATCTAATTTATTTATATGATTAGATTATCTTTTGAATTGGTCTTAATGTGTAATCTGAATATATTTTTACCATTTAATCCAATGGTGGTCATTGGAATCAATTTCACTTTGAAATTATACTTAAACTCGTGTCAATCTTTTGATACTTATTGTTTTATAAAAACACGCTTTTTTTGACAGCGGGAGTTAATTATTAAATTAATTATTTCTACTTATATTATTTTAATTAGGTAATATAAACATCATTTTTGAATTCGGAATATCGAATATAGCTTAGAGTGTATATTTGGTAATTTTCTGAAAAACTCCAATTTTTGATGAATTGTGAAACCACTAAGTGGTAATCAAGCAAACTGATTTTTCAGTTAAATGAAAGTTTACCACTAATGTGTATTAAATTTTGAAAACCCGACATACATGGTTGTCATTAGTATGTAAAATTTGGTTCAATGGGATGAAAATAATTTTTTGGTGAATAGTAACGTTTTTCATTAATCGCGATTTGAGGTAATTAGTGTAATTTAAGGTAAAAATGATATTATAAAAATATGCAAACACCATGAAACTTGTCCTACCCCTATTGGATGAGTCATGGCCGACCAAGACAACCCATGGGTCGATTTAGGGGACCCTATGGAGCCTCTTGGGTGAGATAATGACTTTAATGCCTTTTTTTAAATAAAGGTGAAAATGACACTAACATAAATTGTTTTACTAAAACAATTTTTAGAAGGGGTTATACTAATAATATTTTTGTCTATAAATACTATTTGGAAAGATAAAAATATTTCCTACATCAGGATATTTTTTTTATAATTTTTATACTTTAAATAAATTAAATTAATTATGATATCATGATGATGCAACGATGACCTCATTAATGAACAGTTTAAATAAAATGAAAAGATAATATAAAATCTAAGACCTACACTTGTCCAAAAACTATTGTATGGGAATATTTCGAATCCTTATCATCTTATAATTGAAATATATCAATGTGGGATCTTATAAATTCGAAACACTTTTGAAAATAAAATAATAGTTTCATGATTTCCAAAAGTGCCCCTCCTCTCCTCTTATAAAAGGCCCCCACCTCTACCTCATTTGACACACTCCTCAAGCCTTTGGCTTGGACATCCCCTGCCCATTACTCTCTACACACCCATATCCTCATCCTAGATGATTCCCTTTGGTCATAATCCTTTCAAAGGAAGCCTTTAGGCTCAAATCAAAAGGATGTCACACTTTTAAAGGTAATTCATTCTCTCATGTTCATTTGTTGTATTTTGCTTCTCCAACCCCCTAAACTCTTTTTATTTACTTATATTGTAACAACACCAGTATCTTAAATATACTAGGATGTTTTTATAAGATTTATTCGAGCTACACTCTCACACAACTACATCAAATGGTTAAAGAACATACGGTTTCCGTGGATGGCGAAATTCTGCCTCCCGAAACGATGATTGTTCAATACTCATTTAACACCTTCAAAGGTGGCCATTATGATGTCACTATTTTTATATATGATATATAATATGTTTATTCTTTCCTTAAGCTTCTGTATTTTTCATTTTTGGTATACCTTTATGGTTTCCATTATGGGTGAACGCGATATCTTCATTTAAGGAAGTGCGGACTACCGCCCCCTCAAAGTGATTTGATTCGTTAAATACCATATATGGGACGTATAAAAGATGGAACTATGATATTATATATGACATTATAATGGAATTATAATATACCTTTATATAATTATGATTCCATTCTATAAAATACGAAATAGAAATGAAAGTAGCGTTCATGCGTACGTACTGCTTACCGTCTCCATGAACGGTGCATTTCATTTATTACCTCTAAATGATTATGTAATATTATAAATGCATGCATGTACTGGATATATATGACATATATGATATCTACATCATGAATAGCATTCTGGATATAATGGATACATGAACAACATGTAATTATAAAGGGCTACTTTTTGACTCAAGTACCAATGATCGTTAAAACGACCGTTATTAACTTAAATAATTACATAGTGTTCATGACATGGAAATAAGTGATATAAAAGGAATAATGAACTTGAAAAAGGTTCTTAAACAAGTATAAATTAACTCATGTTTATTATTCAGGAAATTAAAGAACGATCGAGTCAAGTCGGACCCGAGGTATGGGACTTCGTCTCAATCTCCTTTCATTGAGGCATATTTTATTTTATACACAACTTTCTTTTATACGGTGTATAAACCCCTTTGACTTTTATGTTTATTCAAAAGGAATATTTTTTATATGAACCATTTACTAAATGACATAAATGAATGTTTTTGTCGTACGTATGTGGCGACAACGACTTCTCCGCCTTCGTGACCATTATTTGAGTTTCGACTTCCTCTACAAGCCATACCTTCTTTTTAAAAGAAAAATAAATACCATGTTTTACTTTTCTTTTATTTTGGTATCGAAAATGGTTTTCAAAATGTTTTTATATCAATGTGTTATATTGATATATTGTGATTGAAAGGTGGGAATGTTATGTTTCCTTTATGCATGTTTTATGTGATATGAGTATGTTGAGGTTCTTGGGAATTATTATGAAAACGGGTGGTTCCGTGATAAACTAAGGGCGGGTGAGCCCGATATAGCTCTCCAATGCATTGGGTAAAGCGAAGGAGTGAAACGTTAAGGTTTCTCTGAAGAGATTTAGGGAATATACTGTGATGGGTATTCCAAACGTAACCAAGAGGGTTACTCCCTACGTAAGAATGTTATGAATGCCTCAAGTTACCTTTATGTCTTATGATTTCTATGATTTATTCATGAATTGATGAGGTATGTTAAAGTGCTTCTGTTTTATGGGTAAAGTATGATCTCATCCTTATGTATATATGTACCCATATTTTCTTTCCATATTTTTATATCCCATACTGAGCTTTTTATGCTCATCCCACGTTTTTTTGAAATGTTTT
Source organism: Viscum album (assembly GCA_963277665.1). Lineage (NCBI taxonomy): Eukaryota > Viridiplantae > Streptophyta > Magnoliopsida > Santalales > Viscaceae > Viscum > Viscum album. The sequence goes on from OY728139.1 coordinate 221,071,668, forward strand.
TCACAGGTCAAGGGAAAGGTACATGATATGATGATTGTGTCAAGGAAGTGTCAAGAAAGAATCCATTTTTATTTTAAATATGTTTCCATTGATGGGAATGAAGAATAATATCTTTATGTAACCACCTTGTTTATATGTGGAATGTAATGCAAGTTTTATGATCTAATTCTCTAAAACTCTAAACCCGAAAAGATCCTTAATGTGTAATCTTGTAATAACTCAAGATTAAGTAAGGTTTAAGGCTGGGGCCTTATAGGGACAATATTCTTGCACTGATCTCAACTATGTATAAAATCCCTTACATCCCGATAGAGTATATAAAGGAATATTAGGATTTATATGATCATAGTCATGGGGATTTTGGTCCATGACATCCTCAACCTATATACGAGTGAAATATTTTTTATAATTTTTGGAGTTTCATTCCTTGGAATGCAACATCTCATCCATCCATTAGCATACCACTTAAATAATAGCTTCATGTCCAATTAATATAATAAATGATACAGAAATAAAAATTACCTCTATTAATTGGAGAATATTTTGTAAAGATATTACATGGAATGATAGTTTTCAATATTAGGGAAAAATGATCATGAATGTTTATTTATATAGAAATGTGTTTAATTTGGAAAATTTCCCTTCAGTACTTTGATAATTTTAATCCACAAAACATGATAGTTGATGTTAAGATAAGTGGTCATAAATGATATTTTTCTCGCTTTTTGAATTTATGATTGATTAATTTTTTTTTGAATTAATTTCCACCATATTAGTTGCAGTTTGGTATCATACATTTATAATAGGTATTTTAATTTTGTACGATCTTAATACACCACCAGTTTTGAAATCATGAGGAATGATTGAATTTTTTTATATAAAAATTTACTTATAGTATCTCTTTCTTTATGATCAGATAATTTCCCTAATATGAATTTAATGTATCAATTTTATAATATATTCGAAATAAGGTGTATTTAAACAACTATTTTAAAATATCAACCATAGAAAAAAGACTAGTGTTTAATATAAATTAAAAGTTATTATCCAAGAATAGTGATACTATGAAAGGAGGAGAAACTATTCTATTTTTCAATGTTTTACATTCACACCGAATCAATGTAGTCTATAAAAGAGAGTGTTATTAGATAATAGGAATTCTAGTGGGGGGTCTATTCTTGAAAAATATTGGACTGGGAGGTGATAAAATCCAACATGGCCATAAAAAATTTGTATACGTTCACTATCATGGATTCAAGTAAACCATTAATCACCTTGATTTTTTATTATTGACTTCAATTATAGACTTTGATAATTTTTTCATGTAATATTCATTTTCAGCCTATAAAATGATTTTCCCATTTTAGCAATACATAATACTAGTCACATCATTTCAGAACAATCTCTTTATTTGATAGGAAAACATTGAATGATTCAACATACACATAAAAATAACTACTGAAAATATATTTTACTTCCTCTTCCATGTCATGAAAACATGTTTCCTACACTATTGGAATGATTTTGGAGCATTAAAAATTCCAAAAGATATCCTTTGGTATGGTATGTTTTTAAATGGTCATGTGAAATTTATCATTGAGTAATCATCTCAATCAGTTGAAGTTTGATTGTATCTGGAATATCCATCTGAAAAATAATACAATTCATTCCTAGTTAACCAATCCAACATCTGATCCATGAATGGTAGTGAGAAGTTATCTTATTGAGTCATTGTGTTATAGTTTTTGTAGTCAAAACGTAATCAATTTCTTCTAATGGTTCAGGTTGTTATTGAATCATGAACATTGTTTTTTTAACTATCAAGGATCCTTTCATTGTAAAGACATGCATCGAGCTGACCCACTCACTATTAGTGATAAACAAATATGACACCTTAATCTTGATTTTTCAGAACAACCATTTAAAAAAAATTCATCAGAGGGGTGTGTTACCTCTAGTGTTGATGTTTTTGTATGAAACCTTATTAAAATAGAATAGTATGGGTAAAATTGTTGTGATTAACCCTCATGTAATATATTCATTAGAAAATTGAGTATTTATTCTTTTTAGGACTAAAAATAGTATTTTTTAATAGAGATTATACATATCCAAACTGATGATAATAGGAAAATTAGATTATGTTTTACAGAACAAGAAGTGCTTGTTTTTTAAATCCTCAGTTTGGTCTTCAGTTAGAATTACCTTCGCCAAGCTTATGACTCACTCTATATGGATGGTCTGCCCTGATTCACACCTGAATTTCTGGTCTACTACATGGATGTCCTCCCCCATCAATGATTCTGTTTATATTCCATCTTCTAGGAAGAATCTGTCCATATCTGATGCCTGCATGAATATTGAAATTTCTGCTCTTATCCCAGCTGCTATTAATGATGAGATTCGCAGTTATGAATATGTTGAATCTGATGTTTTGATGTGGAAACCATCCTTGAATGGGCAGTTCTCTAGCAGGGAATATTATAATCTTATGTGTGGGCTTGGCACAGGCATTCCTTCGTGGGTGGCGGCTGTTCATAAGTCGTATATTTTCCAAAATGATTCTTTACTCATCTGGAAGATATGGAAATGCAGGTTTCCCATCCAAGCTGCGCTGCAGCGAGCAGGTATCACAACTGTTCCAATTTGTTTCCTCTGTATGAAGGCAGATGAATCCATTATGCATCTATTTATTCATTGTGATTTTTCCATGAATTTATGGGGCTATCTACAAGACATTTTCCACTGCTGCTTTGATTTCTCTCCGATTGCTTCCCTGTTCTGTTCAGTTCTGCAGTCTTCTACCAGTGAACAGATTAAAGCCTTGTTACTTGCTGCTGTTGTTTCAATTGTTTCGTATATATGGAAGTCTCGCAATAGGATGATCTTCAACAACGTCAAGTCCAGCCGTCGTGATGGGATCATGATGATTCATCGATGCATTAAGCTGGCCTCTGAGAATCAAACAGGCTGCATGCATAATGACATTTCAGATTTTCTAATTCTGCGTTCTCTTGGTGTGAGTGGTAGGGAAAGGAAACCATGCATGCTGAAATACATTCGATGGATTCCCCCTATCATTAACTGGTTAAAGGTGAATGTTGATGGGGCTGCTTTGGGTGCTCCGGGTCCTGCTGGGTGTGGTGGGGTGTTCAGAACCCATCGGGGTTTTGTGAAGGGATTTTTTTTTTGCATTATGTTGGACATGCGCATGCGATCGAGGCTGAACTATGGGCCATGATTAAGGCCATCAGGTATGCTGTTTGATATGGTTGGAACAAGTTATTGCTGGAATCGGATTCCTTTATTGCTGTCCAGATTTTGAAGGACCGATCCCGGAATGTTCCATGGAGGATGATGTCTGCCTGGATATCCTGTTTAATCCTTGCTCAAGGTTTACTACTTGATGTTACCCATTTCTACCGTGAAGGAAATCAGGTTGCTGATTCCCTTTCCAAAAGGGCTGTCAGGGAGGTTAGTTCCTGTTGGTCTTTTGTTCTTCCCAACTATTGTGATAGTTTGGCTAGGGATGACTGTAATGGTGTGATGCATACTCGGGTTTGTAAGGTGGGCCTCTCTTGAGCTGTCTTGTACTGTTTACTTTTTTATATAATCTTTTGTTGAGAGAAGGCTTCTGCCTGTCTCTCGGACTTTCTGGGGAAATTTATATTATGTTTCTAAGAATGATTACATTAAAAAATTTATTATATTATTCAATTATAATGTCCATATCTTGATGACTAAGGGTATGAATAGTGTAATGATATCCCTCATCATAAGATCACTATAACTCATGTTGTCAAAATAATTATACTAATTTTCATTGGAATACCCCCTCTTTTTATTATCCTCAATGGCCATGTAATCATATTACTCATCGGCCAGAGAGATGGTACGACAAACCAATGGATCACCCCCTTTATTGGAGGATTTCAATAAATCGATCCGTAATTTTTGACAACCAACTATGAAAATAATTATTCCCTAATTTAAATCCATCAATACCCTTCTAGTGGGGATAAATTGTATCTCTAGAATGGTGTGTACATATCATTATTCCTCTACATCCATGAGGAGGAAAAAAATAAGAAAAATGAATATACCATCCTTCAGTTTAATGTCCCCAAGAAGTACTCAAGGGTACACGACTAATTCATTATTTATTTAAAGAAAAACACATATAGGATTAAAATATTAACGGCCTAACATTTATAAGATGGCCATATTCATGATATAAATATATGTTATACGATTGCATAAGTATTTCCAAAACTGTCAAATTATGATAGAGAAGGGATAAAAGATTCTTCTAGAGTCTTCCATATTTATTGGGAGCTGTTGCTAAAAAATATGAAGTATTATTCATTCATGTCCATGAATCCTTGGTCAACCGTTTTCATTTATTTGGAGAGAAACCATTATGAATTTTTTATAATAAGTAATTTATGATATGACCTATGTAAAGGGGATATTTAAGTGTAATTTTATAAAAATATATAATAACATTTTTTCCCCAATATCATGCCTTATGTTGTTATATTTGGTAATAGAAATGGGGGTTTGGTTGGTTGTGAAGTGCCCAGATCAGTGTGAATCACTGAGAGGGGGAGGGGGTGAATCAGTGATCCCTTAAAACTTTTTACTAATTGATTATTTATCAATTAAACCTCTATGGCTGGTTAAAGCCTCAATCCACTCTTCTTGTATCTCTCACCTTTCCTCGATTGGTGCAGTAAATGTAAAGGCACTGGACATAAGGATTTACAAGGTTCGGCACCAAAGGCCTACGTCCTTGCCATGTTGGTTATACGCCCCAACATGGTTTCTCCATTATAACTTGTTAGAATTACAATGGTCGATACAGAGTCCCACTGTATCTCTCCTGAGTCCCACAGGAGGGTCTTTATACTGCATCCCACAGTGTTACCAGAGTCCCACTGGCCTGCTCCAGAATCCCACTGAAGACTTCTTCCACCCTGAGTCTCACCGGGGGCTTCTCCTGACTCCTTGAGTCGCACGAGTAGCTCTTCTTCTCTTTAGCTCTTCAAGTATCCTCAACAGCCTTGGATAAAGGCTGCTGGCCTTGCTCTGCACCTCTGCTCACTTGTGATGAACAGGTCTTCTCGTCTGGCTCAGGATTTATCTCCTTTCTCTTAGGATGACCTGGCCTCTCTCTTCAAGAATCTTCAACAGCCTCTGATAAGGTCTGTTGGTCTTGCTCAAAACTTTTGATCACTTCTGTTGATCAGGGTCTTCTCAATTACTGAAAACTCAGACAACTGATATCTCTAACTTCAGTCTGGCTTCAGTCTGACTTCATCACAACTTCTTGCACTGAGAGCATGGAAACATTGTCTCTTCATGCACTGACTGCATGGCTTCTCAATATCTTCAAGAACTTCTGATCTTGGACAACTCAAATTCACACAAGCTGATTTGGCTTTGTTCACGTGTGCAGGTGCATGCATGCAAGCATGCACTCCCCTTCTTTCTTCTCTTGGTGCAATAAACCCACAAAGGGTGTAGTCTCTTTAAGCACACACCTTCTCACTTCCTTCACACACTTAATTCCTTTTGATTACACACATAAATGTGTGTTATACTTTAGTGTGAGAGTCTTCCCCTTCTTCTTCTAAGTGTATACACTTTTAGTGCATACACTAAGGTTCAGCCTTGTTCCACTTCTTTACACACACAAGGTATGATCTTCCTCTTCACTTGGCACACACAACTTGGTGTAGTTCTCGGCCTCTCCTTCTTGCACACACCCAAGGCTACGGCCTTCATTTGTTTTTGTTTGCACCAGCTTTGTTCACTTTGAAAACACAAGGTGCAAGCCTTGCCTTCCTCCTCTTTGCACACCCACATCCCGTAGGGTGTTCTTCAATTTGCATTTAGCTCACACATAGATAGTGTGGTCTCGGCCTTCTCTTGCACACACCCGAACAACAAATGAAGTCACGCAAGGGGTGTGGCCAACTTTTTTTCTTTTATCGCGCAAGTCCAATAATCAAGGCGGCGCGCAGGTGAAACCGGCCTTGGGTACAAGAAGAGCGCGCAAGTGCGCTGCCCAACTTTTCCTTCCTGTCGCGCAAGGGGTAGCGCACAGGGAATCCTTCTTCTTCTTTCGTGCAATTATGTGCGAAAAGAACCTCAGCCGCGCAAGTACCTTGCACGGGACATCTTCCTTCGTGAGGTAGAGCACTCACGGGACACCAGATCTTCAACAAAAAATTCAACTAACATAAACAGAGCCTCGACCTCTCCTTTTATAGGAAGAGAGATGCCTCATATGATCCGCATGATTAAAACTTAAATTCCCGAAGATTCCGGATCATTGAGATCTTTAAACGAGCCGCAAATCCTGTTTTTTATTTTCTGTTTCACGCGGGATCACTTATCATTGTTTTCCTCTTCATGTGCATGCGACTTAGAACACATGCACGGCCTTCCTTCGGTCCAAACCATGCAGAATATAAACCTCATTGCCTCGGCACTTCGTTTGCCTCGGTCAACCTCTAAATTCTCTAAACATTGCATGCAAGTATATTTTAAAGCATGGACGAGTTCCCTAGGGCCAGACGAACATGATAGACACCTCATCTTCGGCAATGGTGGCCGGAATCTCAAAAACATGTCGTGGGGAGGCTCTGGTACACGGCCAGATCGTGGGTGGTAGCACAGCGTGTCTCAGCTCGACTGGAGGTAGACGAAGAAGCATCAGCCATTGAATCCGGCAAATAAATGACCCCCAACGGTCTGGATTAGATCGCGAGCGGCACAATGAGATGAGCGGCTTCGATCGTCCGTGAGATCAGATGGGTGGCCACAATTCGCTCCTGGTGAAAATTCTGCATCCCACATCGAAACGCAACCCGGTATTGCTGCGGTTTATCAAAGATCGGCTACTAGGATACGCTCAGTTGAACTTCTCCCCTCTCGGTGTCGCCCTGTGCTGAGTTCTCCCTGCGGGCGTGCTCTGCGCCCACCTCTGCTCCCTGTGGGCGCGCCACTGGCTCCCACTATGCACCTTCAGGCGCGCGCTCTGGCGCCCATGCTGCGCAGGACCTGATCCCCTGCGTGACCCCAGCTTACACACGGCCGCGACCTCTCGGGCTGGCCCCATGGGACCCCCCTTGGGCATGGTGACCTCAAGTCCCACATGTGCCTTGGGGTTGAACCCTTAAGGCTGGCCCTTGGTGGCTTCTTTTTTCCTGAGTATGGAACAAGTCCTTTGTTTAAAAACAAAGTGTCCAAGTTCAAATGCAAAATGCCACATCTTCCTCTAATCTATTCTCCCTTCTTCATTTCTTCTCTTCTCCTCTTATTAAGAATTCCTCCATTCCTCAAATACATTTAATCTTCACTTAGGAGTGAAATTCACGAAGGGTCTTTATCTTCAACCGAGCTCCTTAATCACATAATTTCTTCCATGTGCTTCGTTGATCTAATCAGAGATCAAATTGGTTCTTCTTCTAATTCACATGCACTAAGAAATAGTACATGGACTTCATTAGCACCACTTTATCCACTTAGTGATTGTGGATGGATCACTTCATCTCCTCATGCATTGTAAAGACAATGCATGGTCTTCAAACATTGTTGTGACATTGTATCCAGTTGATACAAGTTCTTTGAACTTAAAGACCAGCTCATCAATCGCCAGATGTAATGATGATGTTCCATCATCATCCATTCTTCAAATGGTGTAACTTAGTATCATCTTGATACAAGTATTGAAACATTAAGATCAGTCCTACAATTGTCTGATATAACTAGAGAATGTTTCAACCATCATCTCCTATGTCACTTAGTGAATCTCCTAAGTGACATTCCTCTATGGTCCATGGCCATTCTCCATTCATCACCATCACCATCACAACCTTTGACATTCACATCTTGACGCTCCTTGACATCCATCCATTCCATGTCACCTTTTGACAACAACATACATAATTGACAACAAATGCAACATAGTGCACTTCAGGTTGTAGTGACAAAAAAACATCTTTTTCATAATTCTCCTTTATAGGATCTTAATTAGTGTACTTTTATTAAAAATTAAATCCTTTTCAATCATTATGAGTGTTATCATCTCTATAATTAATAGTGATTTTCATATGAATTTGAGGTCCTAGTAGCGTATTTTCCTTTCCTTGGAAGAGAATTTGAAAATTAAGTATTTTCATAATTATAAGGACCACATACTTATCTTAATATCTTGGATGTGAATCAGTATAATAATGAAACACACCTGTTAATTAGTCATATTGAGTTCTATTGATTTTCCCCCCATGGTTATCACAATTTTATATCATTTCATTTTGACTTTGATTCTCAGTTTCTTGGGTACTCATCTTGTGATCCAAATTCTAATCAAATTTTTATATGGTTCTAAATATTAGATTTTTTATGTGAGGAGTTTTTTATGCATGGGTGGATCATGTTGAAACTATTGTTAGGGTTGAAATAATAGGCACATAGGATAAAATGTTTTTGAAGAAATGGTTGTTGTGGTCATGGAGATAGATTATGTGGTGGGAACCCAAGTGGTTCCTTTTTTGGGTTGGCTATTTAATATTTCATTTATGTTAGTAACCTTTATTGGTTTTTTATAGTTATTGATATGGTCATTCATGACAATACCACAGCTCGTATTGTTGGGGTCAACAAATTTTTTTATTGATTGAAATTTTCATCATTTCAATATTGATTCTCGTGATCCACCATTCCTACTCCAAAATCCTATTATATGTGTGGTCATCCACACATTTTACGTGATTTAATTTTCATAACAAAGTAAGGGGTGGAAACGATAGTGAGGTTAGATAAAATTCTTTTATCATCATTGGGGGATTGAACATAGGATATAAGGTGGGTATTCTCTTCCACCTAGTATCTTTTATGATTATTAGGTCCTTCGTTTCTCTTCCACATATTATAATTTTGTGGTATTACATCGAAAAGTGATAAATTAAATTCTGCATTTTTTAGCATGAGTCCATCATTAGATTCTATGTACGTTATAGTACGTGCAACAAGATGTAATCCCCAATAATATATTTGAGGATATAAAAGAACATAAAATAAGTGATGTGCGAACATTTTAGTCAGCGCAATGGCATGATACCACGATTCCCAAACTGATTATATATCTTCGTGGGGGGATGTTTTGGAAACTATTTTTGGGATTTAATGATTTTATTGAGGAGGAATATTTGTTTAAAATTTCATATCCAAATCTTCCCAAGATGTGATGTACTCAAGATCATGTCTTTTTTTCTAATCTGTGTCCCAATCCTGGAAGAAAATGGGGGAAAATAATTCTTTTGGTGTTATATATAAGACCATAACTCTTAAATGTTTTATTGACATCCATTAAAAAATAAATATATTGATATGTATCCTCGATATAATGTCCATTGAATTATAATTTGTTCTGAATAAATCCAATGTTTCCATGTTTTATTTAAATATTACATTCCTGGATAAGATGATGAACAATACAAGGCTCAGAAACTCAAATTTTTGAAAATCTATAGATCACGATTTTGTTATCCTATAGTATTGGTTTCTATCCATAAGGTTTTGAGTGGAACATATTAATGCTTTTATGGGTTATTTGATGAAATGTTGTTGTGAAAGTCGATAATATTGAGAATACATGTAGAAAGAAATATCATTTTCATTTAATATAATAAAAAAATTATTTCATTTCATGTATCCTTGAAAAAGTCATAGGGCCGATGAGAATGCACTACCTAAAAAAGTAGATGTAAGAATTAGTTTATGTTTGAGAATTATAAATGAATTTGGATGGAGGAAAGTTAGTGTTTGGAAGTTCTAGGTTATAACCCTTCATCATTATGACAAATACATAATTATTCCTTAGAAGGTACTCTAAAATTTTAATTTCCACACAATTTTATTTATTCAGCATGAGTATTGATCATAATATATATTTATATATTACCAAATGAAAATATCTAAAAAATAATATCATTGTTGTAGAATGAGTTTAAACTATAGGTAGATGCATGAAAATATGGAATCATAGAAATTTTAACATTATAAATTGATTCCCCACATGACTCTCATAGGATTGGTTTTCTATGTATTACAAAGTTCATATTTACATTATATGAAAGAGAAGAGATAAGGGGATCCATTTTATGGCATAGGAAGATGGAATCTGTTGATCTATCTTTGGATAGACATATTGATTAGGATCTAAATCTACGAAAAAGTTCCCAATTAGTTTTAGGAAAAGAAATTATATCTACCTATGTTGGTCACTAATCATAATTATAGTGTTATTCTAAAACCTATGTAAACTAATATTAGCTTCATGGGAAAAATGATACACATGTTATTGGACCAATCCTACTCAACTCCAATCATGTCAAGGCATTTATATGGTAATTCCTTATATCAGGGGTACGTAAAACAATATTATTAACAATAATTATTAATAAAATTACTATCCAAATGGTTCCACAAGTTTGGATTCATTACTATTTTGGTTTAATCCATATATACTCTGGTCCACTCAACTATAAGGATTTTACGCACATGATATAAAAGGTATGTGATGAAAAATGTCATTATAATTTTTTGAATGTCTATTAAGAAATTTGGAATAATGAAATCCACTATTAAATCAATAGAAATATAGTGAAAACATATACATTAGTAATGGAAGAAAAAAGGTATGCAGTAATTGGATATGATAAAAGAAAATTAATCTCGAAATAGAATTTATAATCCAAAAAAGGAATCAATAAATATTTTAGAATGATGGGAAGAAACAAAGGATAAAAAAATAAAGAATAACCGAAAAAAAATCTGTAACAAAGAAGAGAGGAGAACAGAAAAGAAAAAAGTGATATTCAAAAGGCATCATTTATGTTTTTCCATTATCAGGGTGATATAATATATATATATATTACTATAAATATCTTGATGTGTAGATCTATCACATGTTGCATTGCCATATATTAATATTAACTTTTGAGATTCTATAATGTGTAATGGATATTCATTTTGTGTCATTATATCCTAATATATATATATATATATATATATTATCTATGGGATTTTATGACATCTATCTTTTAGAGGGTTTATAATTCAAAACATTCACATCTTTTAATGTATTCCAAAAATTTATTTCTTTATGCTAAAGGATTTCATGACTTTGATTGGTTTCATAGGTTGGAATTTAGTATATATGTGTCCACTTCTTAACTAGTTAAAGTATGAATTAGTTTCATGAAATGTAATGAATGGAATTGATGAATTTATTGACTTCCATTTGAGAATATATTTCATATTTCCTTTAAAAACATTAAAAAAACTAATTTATTTTTGAATAAATAATAAATATTTAATAATGAAATGTATTCTGTATATATATGTATATGTATTTATATTATCAGATAACTTCCTATATTTCTTCAAGCACATAATAATAATCTTCAATCCTAGTAATGGTTTCATTATTCTTTTTTATTTCTTCATACAAATCATTATAAAATCTAGAACAAGATTGTTTAGGGACCCTGATTCTTATAGTTTGAAATTAAATTTTTTATTGATATAAACAGATGTCATCATCCTTTATACTATATCAATGACTCTATTTTTATCTTCTACTTTAAAATGGGTCATATTCTATTTTATAGTCTTCCTCAAAAATGTACAACTGTTGTTTTTTATAGAAATATACACACCACTTATGGTTCTATTTTTTAATTTCAAATGACAACGTAACAAATATAATATGTATTATTCATTATATATGAATAAATACTCTCTATCATTGTTGTGGTAATTGTAATACCCAATAATAGGATTCTATGTTAGACTCCACCTTATCAAAATTACAATATAGGGAAGTAGACTCATCATCCTTAGTGAAAACAATTGATGTAATCTTATTGTTAATAATTTAATTGTTTTTATAATATATTGGAAAATGTGTATTATAATATATAATAGATATAAACTCTCCTTGGTTTCACACAATTCATAATTGATAATACAAAAAAAATCAAAAGCATAATACCCGAGAATCCAATGAGTGATGTTACATACTCTGAAACCAATTCTATGAATAAATTTTGGATGAACACATAGAAAGGGAGTAGGAGTGAATCAGTGTGGGGATACCTTTTACAAATTCAAAACCATTATCCCTTTTAATGCCACATACACTTGTTTAGTTAATGGTTCTCATATTGTATTAACCTATAATGAATACAAAAAAAATAAAGTTGAAAATCATAGGGTAGTAAAAGGTTGTCAAATGAGGATCACCACCATTGTGGATAAATATTATTTTTTTTGTTGTGGTTAGTATCCCACTTTCACACTAGTTCATTTATATTATCATCGAAAACATTGGAAAAGGAATTTACAAAGGCAAAATTTCATTAATCCAACCATGTATAATTCATGTTAATATTTTTGTAACAATAATACATGATGTCAACCTATCACTCTTGAAGTGATCACTATATTATAGTAAGTATTATTCAATATCCATCAATAAATTTGATACAAATCTATTATTTGAAACAATCTATTAGGTTATGACCTCTTCAAGATAGTTAAGGATCTTTCGGAAACATACAAATATGATTCTAAAATCATTTTATCCTTATCTATTCACAATGGTAATATTATATCATGGAATGGAAACCTAATAATTCCATTAATATAAATTATGAAAAGTGACCTGAAAATTGGATGCAAATTTTTATTCCTTTGCTGTTGGACACACAAATATATAGCAGAATTATAGTTACTTTCTCTCAAAATGAAATTTAAAATATCTACATAAATTTTTCATCGACATAAAATATATTTATCTTTTAGTAGTATTTATGAAAATTGATGTTTTAGTTCAATTAATTAAACTCACTTAATATTTTTCTTTGTTTTATCATCTAAATATTTGAAGTGTTTCAATTCAAACATGTAGGGGTCATAGAGTGCAGGTTTTTTATAAAATGTATGTTTCATCATTAATCATGATTTTACTAACTCATATTGGATATCATATTCTATTCCTATAATAAATGTATATGTTGATCCAAAAAATCCATAACATATTACTATTTACTATTTACATACTTCATCCTCATTCCATAAAAAGCATGTAGTTATATTCTTTATGAAGTAGCGGATATTTTATATTTATGTGTTTATATATTCATGATTTACTTGTTGTATCATAAAGTAACATATATAATATATTTTTTATAGACAAACTCTTCATGTAAAGGGGACTGTGGAGCATATAATTCCAGAAATAAAATGTATTATAGTTGCTCATATTTTATCGTAAACATGAGTTCTAGTTGTGTTTTCAGCAGTGGATTTTGGCTCAGGAACATAGGTATTTGTAGATGAGGTTCACAACCTTTTTCCATCTAGTTAACATGTGTGGTCCAATAAAATTGGTGACACAATATATATTTTTAAACCCCAAAAATTATATAATGTGAATCACCTTCCCTTGATTCTAAAAACCATGGTATCCCCTTAAATGATCAAATCATCACATGGAAGTATTGAAAATCACATGAAACAACATAACCCAATCTCATCTATAATGTATAATATTTTAATGTAATTATGAATTTTTTTCATTATTCCAAAGACCATTTGTTTATAATATCACATTTGAATGAGTTATATTGTATGCATGGATCAATCATCATCTTTTTTAACCTGGTATCACCATCATTTGATCATGTAGGAATTAATATAAATGGATTTCATAGTCATTATAAGTGACATAACAATGAGTATCACAATAAATATATTCTTCAATTCGAGAAGAAGACAATGAAAATGTGGATATTATATAATTGTTGGATCATCAATGATCAGATAAATCAATACAACAAGAATAATAGGCTACATCCATTATTTCTATGGATGCAGTTTTGAAAACAATGGTCATAGGAAGCCAATAGTAATAGTTATATGAAACAGTTGTGAATGAATTCAAAGAAAAACCCAAAAAATCCAGAAAATTAGCTGGAAAGGGATACTAGCATATTATAGTAAACCATGGTCATGGACACCTGTTGTTATGGTTTATACTATAAACATAGCCACTTATTTCCTCAGTTTACAGAATAGCCATCTGTGCCTAATTCCATGGTTTAAACCGAGGACATATCCACCTATTTCCGTGGTTTTATGTGTTCAAATAATGACCTACTTACATAAAAAAAATTTCCTTAGTCTCCTATTTTAATGGTCTAAAAGATGCATATAACCACAAATTTCCATTGTTTAAACTATGGATATAGAAACCTATTTCCATGATATAAATAATGAAAATAAATTTTTTATTTTTTAAATTGTTATTAATTAAGTATATATATAATTATTTATATGTATGTATGAATATATATACATATACTAGTGATTAAGAAAGTGGAAATGTCTTTGAAAAAATATAGAAGTGGTCGGAGGATCAATTATCATTGAAGGCATTTATTTTTTTAACAGCTATTTCTATGGATTCAAATGGAGAAACAACCACCTACATTGTGTATTCTAAATGATGTCCAAATGCATCCATTGAAATTGATTAAACATGAATATAACCAATTATTTAAATGGATTAAACAGTCGTTATATCCACATATTTCCATGGTTTAAACCATAGAAATAGGTTGAGACCTTTTGCAAATACTATCGTGACCACAGTTTAGAAAACCAAGGACACATGCTATGAAAATAGTTTTGGATCCTATTACCATAGTTTTGAAGCAATAAAAATGGATGATTTTTTAGTTGTGAATTTTAATCATAAAAATTTCCACATTCTTATGTTCCAAAATCAATTTTTCTATTGATTATAAGCTTATTAGTAATTATTCAAGATCACTACACATCTCAAGATATCAATGGGGTGGCACATGGAAATTCTAAAAATACACCACAAATGGGTTCCCCAACCCATTGCAAGGTCCCTCAAGACCCATAAATGCATCAAAACTACAAAAATAATCTTATTTATATGGTTTAAAACTGTGTAAATAGGTTCTAAAATGGTTTTCATAGCCTAAAAAAATAGTTTTCTATACTATGGCCATTATAGAAATTGAAATCGGTTCTGATCGATTACCATAGTTTAAACAATGAAAATTGGTGTCTATAGATATAGGTTAAAAGATGTTGATAGGTTTCGATAGTTAGGTTTTAAAATATTAAAATACGAGGCTATGTCCTTGGTTTGAATCCATGGAAATCGTCTTAAAAAAATAAATTCTTCAAGCATGGCATGATCCTCCATCCTCTTGTATATTCTTCCCACCACTTTTCCACTATACTAATCACTAATATATGTGTATATATATAAATGTATAAATTATTATATTTAAATTGCATTAGAAACCATTTAATATTTTTAAAAAATTGTTTCCATTGTTTAAACTGTAGAAATATGTGGTTATAGACACATTTTAAACGGTGGAAATAGGCGACTACAACCACTATTTAAAACATGGAAATAAGAGGTTATGGCCATGAATCAAACCATTGAAATAGGTGGTTATAGATATGGTTTACAATAGGGAAATTTTTGGAAATGACCCCAGTTTAATGTGTGGAAATAAATAGCACTATTCATTCTTTAAACCATTGTAATATATGGCCATGGAAACAGTTTAAACCATGGAAATAAGTGTCTATGGAAACAATTTATTAAACTATGGCAGTATCCATTTCCCGCAAATTTTTTTTTTCCGTGAAATAAATTTCCACATTTTTATATAACCATGGCTATATGATTGTTTATAATCGTGGTTTTTAGAAACTATGCCTATAGGATAACTTCAACCATGGTATTCCAAACTGTGGAAATTGAATGTGGGTAAATAGCCTATGTTTCTAGTTTTTCATATTTTTCACAACTATTGGATAGATATGTGCCTTACCTTTCAGATCTATCCACCATATATTATACCTTGGCTATATAGTTGGGCTGGTAATCCCACATAGTTAAGTTGGTTCTTACATGTTTGGGATAAAGATGTCCTATATTTTTGGCTATGTATTAGGTAATTAATTTTAACCATGGCCTAACTAAAAAATAATCCACGTACCAAATATAAGTATCCTCAAATACCTCATAAAAAATTATATTTTTCATGGTCTTAAAATCCCTTTAATAACCGAGGAATAATTATTCATGAAAATATTTTTTTTATATTTCTTACTTATGAATAAAAAATAATATCAATAATTCATCATATTTCTACATCCATAATTTTGATATTTCATGTCATAATTCATTCTAAAATGACTAATATAATCAATCTTCATATGAAATCATCAATAGATGGGTTATCATCATTTTATATGGTTAAAAAAAACATTTTGAACACCTTATCACATATTCATGAATCAATGGAGAATAGTTCACCGGTCATCATAATTAAATTCACTTAATACAAAATATATCTTATGACCATTGATCATTATGTTGATGGATCTTTTTTTAAAATCATAATTAGGGCCCCTTTTTGACTTCCATGAAATTTTTTATTTCTTGTAAATATTGACATCTAGGGATCAATCACAAACTCACTCATTGATCTGAAATACAACAATAATAAAATGTTGGAGCATCAATTCTTACCATAAAAAGTATCTATCCATTTAACATTCATAGAATTCACACTATATTATATATCTATGAAATTTAGAACGAAAAATCTAGATAATACATATAATAATATTAATGAATACCTTAAAAGTCACTTTAAAGGAATAAATAAAGATCATTTAGTATCACTTTTGGTTCCTAATAAATGGTTGGAGAAAACATTAAAAAAATGGGGTTAAATATACATCTGCATAATTTTGAGATTTTTCTTAAAAAATTATTATATATTGATGGGTGGAAATTTTCTTTTATGTTACCACAATCATTTAGGTTTTAATATCAATCTAATCATATAATAAAGGTATTTTTGAATGTTAAAAAAATATTTCAACCATTACACACATGAATATATATATATATATATATTATAAGAATATTATAACAAATCCCATTTAATATTATATTATAATATATCAATAAATGATATTTCTTTAGATCATAAAGAAAATATATCATTGATAAATCATTTTTCAATTATTTTGAGGGTCAAAAATGAAAGAGATATTCTTTGATATTAAAAGGGAAGAAAATTTCACAATCACATAACCCTAAAATCCATAATTTGATCATTATCAATACTATATATTTCACAATAGTTTTTTATATTATCTTTCATGTGTTATATTTAATAAATGATTGATATATTATTTTTAATTAATATATTAGCTAAAAATAAAATAATATTTCAATATTTACCTTATAAACACCTTTAATGTTTTTAAGACCCCCTAATTTAAATTCCATAATGAGCACACATTAATTAAACTATGTTATATAATCTTGTTAATAATATATATGGAAGATCTATAGTTTAATATTTGAATATCCAAATATCTCTTTTAGTTATATCATTCAACATTTTCATAAATAATGTTTAATCATCTATAAAATATATATTCACGGGATAATTTTGGAAATTAAATTAAGATAATGGATTCATTGATTTGTTAATTGAAGTAAAGTATCACTGTTTAATATTTATTTATGTTGAAAATTATCTTTTAAATACTATCATTGATTATTACTACTCAATTAGCTTTAAAATTTATCACAAATTTATTTGGAAATTGATATAGAATATAAAATGAAATTAACACAATATTTAATGGTTTCACTATATTAATCAAACATAATATTAGATTATTTAAAAAAAATGAATTATAAGTGATAAAATATTTTCTTTAAGGGGAGTCCATGACCATAAAAATGTAGTTAAAATTTATGGTCTACTCATTTATGATTAGAAAAGTTAACAATATTGTTAGTAATTTTTCTCAACTCTTTGTGGTCTTAGGGTAAATTATAAACATATTTTTTTAAAAATCATAGTCACTAAAATTAATATAAAAGTAGTAAATTTTTTTCAATAAATCATTATTATTAAATTTAATATCATGGTTATTAGATTCATGTATTTTATAAATTTATTAATGTTTTTGAAAAGCATCAGAAACATCTCAAAAAGAATTTTATAATTCTTTTAAATGCATCGAATGATTAAAATTATTAAAATAATCATAATAAAAACTTATTTAATAATACTCTCATATTTAATCATTAATTACATGAAAGTTTCCATGTTTCTTCATTTTGAAAATGAATATAAAAAAAATTATGATTTTTAATCTCCCATGAAATAGATATACCAAATTGCATGAACCCATTATTTCTTATATTCAGATTATATGTTCACATATTATTTATTAAAATAGTATATTAAAAATATTATGTTATATTAGAATTTCATTTTATTGTTTTTATGAATATTTATTATAATGAATCTTACCAGAAAAACATTCCTATAAATTTACTATATAGGTTCAACATGAAATATATTTAGAAAAACTCATATAAAATTATTCATAATGTTAATTATAAATGTTTCTTAAATAAAATAAAAGTAAATATAATTTTATTATGCAATGCATGTAACAAATATAAAAAATTTACACAACAAATCAATAAAACTATTTAGTATAATATACACAAATAGACAATAAAATAGAAAACAGAAACATCATGTTTCAAATGATTATTTAAACTATAAATCAATAAAAACAATTTCACAGTAAATTTATATCGTAAATATGAGGTATTTTATGTTTTCTTCTATAATATGTTTATCATTGTCATATTTTTAGTAATATTATAAATTATACAATGTAATAAAAAATACATTATCGAGTAATAATTAATATATTTTATTTCTAGTTTTGTAGAGTGGAAGCATTTGTGGAAATATATAATAATTTATTTGATCAAACTAAACACTCAATCGGGGAATACAAAGGTGCGAAGTAATGTAAAATTAGTTTGATAATTAATTTTTGTATTACATTTATCTTATAAGTATATAGTCATGCATTATACATAAGAAAATAGCATAACATGATATTTCTTGTCTAAAAATAGTATTATAAAATAACTAATAATGTTAAATGTTTTATCAAATCACCACTCTCTGTATATATATATTAAAAATGTCAACATAAATAATGGGAAATTTGATTTCAAATAATAATATTAAAATTAAAGGAAATTTATTTGTTGTTTGACACATATGTGTATTCCTATAATACCTAATAATTTATATTAATTTATTTTGATTTTTAATTATCAAAATCATCCATTATCTATGAAAAATATTATTCATTTAAAAGGTACTCAGTTAAACAATAAATGAAATATGGATATTAATATATAGATAAATATAAAAAATGCTGATAGTGAAAAATATTTTTCACTGATGATGGTGAAATACAGTGGTCCTAACTCTCTTAGGTATACACCAATTAATTAGAATTTTTATTATGTATAGTGTTTTCGTAAAATTTATTTTTTTAATATAAATGGGAATTTTTATATTTATGTAAAATAAATTACATCAATATATTATAATTTTTAATATTTTTAAATTTTATTATAATAAATATATATCATATTTTTGTTTCACTATAATATTTTTAAATTTTGAATAATTTATAGATGTGATTTTTCATTCAAAAAAATCATTATTGAAATAATATCATTATGTGTTTATTTATTCAATTATCATTGTAAAATTAATAATTTTTTTGGAATCAATTGAATATTATGAGAGCGATGACTTAGCATTATAAATTATTTTTTTTATATTATTTTTTTTTAATTTAATTATTTCTGATTTCCAAATATTTGTTGAATGTAATTTTATTTGGTTAATGAACAAATTTATTATAATTTAAAAAAATAAAAGAAAATTTTTTAATTGTATTTCATTTTTTGGTTAATTTTGAGTCTGGTGTGTCTAATGGATATTGATAAGGGAGTTAGGGACATATGTAAAATTCCAGCATGGGAGATTAGTGAATCATGGGAAGCAAGCCATATATTAGCCGATAAAGGTCCTCATCGAATCTAACCATATGGAGCATCAAACGCAAGCGGTAGAGATGGAGTATAGTTACCTTTGAATGAGAAAAAGGGTGAACTCATTCTCATTTTGATAGTCTATGTGTTTTTTGAGAGGATATCCTCTCTTATGAAGGAAAAAATTGATGGTGTTAGGGGTTCTTTTGATCCCCAATTTTCTAGGTGATCTAATAAAGTAATGTATTCATTTAGAATAGAGATATCAGGAATGGGAATAATATATAACTTACTGAATAAATAACTCGCTCATTCTATTCAACTATATCACATGAGATATAAATCTTTATACAATTCATGGGAGGTTAATATTGGTCCCATGTATCTCATTGTAAAGTAATACATACATATTCCAAAAAAATTATAAACAATCAAATCAGGACCAGTAAAAGGATATGGGTATAATAAAATTGTAATCATGTTATAAATTATAGAAAATGATACGGGCTTCATAGTCATATCATGAAAATCATAACTCGTGATGATGAAATGGATATCATAAATATTTAAACCGCTAAAGAGAAACTGATTTCATAAACATATAACCAATGGAAGAGAAATAGATTTCACAAACATATAACCTGTTGAAATGAAATAGGCGTCATAATATTCATTCCATCAAATTTAAAAATCATTCAATAAATATTATGAATGAAAACATAGTATCATTTACTATAAGGGTATTATTAACATCAATATATGTCATCAGAAATGTCAGAAAATAAGGAAATTATTTTCAAAACATTTATTGAGGAAAATAACCATTATTCATTGAAAAGAACTATTTAAAACATAAAATAAAATTGAAACAATTTTCTTAAAAATAATCTCATAAAAACATATCGAAAGCATTGAAAAACTTTTGGAAACCTTTTTCTTTGATAACATATAATGAACACTTAAAGACAATTTAAAGACCATTTTATTTGGGAACATATAAAGGATTCTTGAAAACATTTTGAATTTTTTTTGAATACTTATAAAGGAATCTTGAAAAAAATATTTAATACCATTTTCTTTATTAAAATAAAATAGATTCTTGAAATCAGTTTGAAAAAAAAATATTGAAAACTTATAATGGTATATTGAATACATTTTTAAAACCATCTTTCTTAAAGCTGAAATTAATTTCAAATCCTTTTGAAAATTACATTTAAAATATATAAATAACACATGTTAATGATTTGAAAACCATTTCCCTGATAATTATTTTTCAAAACCATTTTCATAAAAATTAAAAAATTTAACATGACATAGAGGCTTTATCGACACGACGTTGGGTAAATCCATACATGTCTTACTTTATAAGAATAATATTCCATTTTCATGGTAAATGGATAGAAATATTACTTATTTGGAAAGGGATAAAAAGATTCCATTAAAAAAATTATTAATATAAAAAGATGAAATAATTTCATTTAAATATTAAATTAGAGTTGTATAATATTCATAGAATCACTTTTTAGAAATCATGGTTTATAAGGATTAAAAATTTCTGACTAAGGAGAGGGTAAATTCAGATATTCTTAAAAACAATTTATTAACTTTTTTATGAACAAAATAGTAGAATAATGGTACCAATACATGAATATATCATTAATAACCATAGGATAATATATTTCATGAATGTTCTTGGTAGTTTTATAATTCTACTTCAACAAAGGAAGCATAATCATTAACTCGAAAAGAGTTGAGATTGCTTAAAAAACTATTATTAAATAGTAACATTAAACCATACCCCTAATGAAATATATTGAAATTACAAGAAACATAAAATATACTG
Organism: Viscum album; assembly: GCA_963277665.1. Lineage (NCBI taxonomy): Eukaryota > Viridiplantae > Streptophyta > Magnoliopsida > Santalales > Viscaceae > Viscum > Viscum album. The sequence goes on from OY728139.1 coordinate 221,093,549, forward strand.
AAATGAAGGATATTAATGATATAACATTTCAAAGGTAATATGTAATCCTCATATAAAAATATAAGTGCATAACAAGGCATGTTCCTCTTTGAAGGTAAATTGAGAAAAAAATTACTTACTGATTTGAAAACTTTTAAAATATAAAACCTATGAAAGAATGATCATATAATGGATGTATAAATACCAATAATTTTAGTTATATTAATCATAGAATACATGTATGGGTATTATACACACCAGACAAAAGGAATGGGTGGTGAAATAGTTATGTATATCATAGAAATAAAAAGTGAGATGAAATTCCTTGACCTTGTGTGTTGACTCTCCTCATACTCATACAAACATATCATAAAATAAATATAATTTTATTATTCATATATAACATAACCATATTTTTATATCTAATATCATATATGTTTTGACCATGAATTTATATTACCCTCTTGTTATCAAATCTATGTTAAGGTTTCACATCGGGTAATATACACTTTGTTTATCATATGTGACTTAATTTGTTATATATTTATTCTATATAATAATATCATTATTTATAAAATAAAAATACGAAATAAATATAATTTTGATAAGGTATTTTTGTTTAATAGTTATTTATATAATATATAATAATGAAATTTAATACATCTTTCATGTAGATGTTAAGTCGTAATATGCATGAAAAATGTTTCCATTTTTATTATCATATTTAACGAAATAAATAAAATGATATTTATATATATATATTATACCAAAAGAATTATTATTTAATATATATCATATAATTTTAACATACTCATCTTTAATACATTCCATGATGTGTGTAAATGAATCAAATCAGTTTGATGGGGAGGTAGTCCCCACTTCCTCAAAAGAACTTATAATATTTCCACCAAGTGTAAATTATGATTATATTTGTCATAAAACTATTTCATAATATCAAATAAATAATAAACATAATATATAACATATATAAAAATAGTTTCTATCAGAATTTTCACTATGAAATGTGGTGAAAGAAAAAATGAACAATCGTTGTTTCGTGAGGTGGTACATCTCCATACACGTAAATAGTATATTCGTTACCAATTAGATGGAGGATTGTGTAAGTGTAGGTGTAAACCATAGAAAACAAAATTAAGATTATTTTGGAGATATGTTTTTGTCATATATTCATGGAATACGTGTTTTCTAGGTGGTTGTGAATGATAATAATAGAAACGAGCATGATATAAGGTGTTACCTATTATTCGGATAACTCCTTTTAGATTGAAAAAAAAAACAATTCCATGGATGTTTTTATAAAATAATAGAGGATTAAAAGATGAAGTGGTGATTGTTGGTGTTATAGTTTATCATAAATTGGCCTAACATAAGTGGTTTGAAATTTGAAATGATGTGTAGGAGAGGATGTTTTTTATTGTAGAGGATGTGTGGTACTCTTGTAAATCATTGGAAAAGAAATTCCATCAATATTTTTACCATGGAATGTGGATCCCAGAACGGAAACAATAGACAAAATGAATGAAAGGGTCTAAATAAAGCTATCCAATTTATCTTCTCAATGTTTCAATTTCGTTTTGGGTCTTAAATTTAAGGTTTTGTCATTAGTTTAACTTAATGTTAACTTAATCGATAATATTAATTTCAATTACATTCACTAATCATTTTGGTGAAAAACTATGATGAATTTATTAAACATTATAAATTATATTGGTTCCCATTATGGAATCCATTTTTTTAATTTTAATATCAGAAGTGGTTGAAATTATTTTGAAAATAATCTAATTAACATGACGACAATGTAGGTTTTTAATGTAACAATGTACAACTGTTTGCTATGATTTTATACAAAATTTCAAATTGAAATTGATTCCAACAATCTAAATTGGATTACTTTATAAAATTATTATATAATTAAACGTTAAAAAAATTTAAAATATAAATTAAACTTATAAATAAATTATATGAAAAAGTAGTTTTGAAATAATATTCAATATTTTTAACTATTCATTAAAAAATGAACATTCTCAGAAAAATACAAAAAGAATATCACAACTTATTTTTTATTTTTTTATTTCAAATATGAATTTTTTTTATACATATTAAATATATAAATGTTCCAAATGTTGTATTTAAAATGTTTAATAGCTCTCTATGATTATGAGATGGATTTCTTAATTTACTTATAAAGATTTCTAATTCATTGATGTCTTGTGTTATATTCTACACCAACATAATCATGTGGTACACATAACACAAGATAATCTTGTTTTATACTCAATACTAGTTTTTCATTTGTTACACACAATTTCATGTTCTAAAGATATAATTAATTTCATGGAATACCGACATTAAGAGAAGAACAAAGTATTATTTTGTTATAATATAATCGTAACAAAATAATGGTTGATATTTAAAATATGAAATGAATTATGAAAATATAATTTAATCATTTTTTATATTTTAATTATTTAGTAATCAATTAATTATAAAAAAAATTAAAATCCTTTATAAATATAAGTTTTTTATGAAAACCTATTTAAATGAAAATATATGAATTTATAATAATATAAACAAACTCTTTAGGAATATTCTTAATGAAATTTTTATTTAATTTATTCAATATAATGATTAAAATATATCTAATTTATTTTGTATACACGATATAAGAACAAATTTAATTTTTGTGTAAAAGAAGCATTTTATGAAAAATGTATTTTAGTTTTATTTTGATGGAGCCCACATTTTAAATCATGTTTTTAAAAAAAATATATTATATTTGAAAAAATAATATTATTTTTTCTAATAGGGATATAAAATTTTTTTAGATAAATCTTTGACATTTTCCTTACATGTTTCCAATTTTGATGAATATTAAAAATAAACAAAATTTTATTTGAAAACATATATTTTATTGAAATAATTTATATAATTATGTTATATAATTAACTACTTTAAAATATAAATAGTTTATATTATAATCATTTAATATAATGGAGGTCATTGAAATTAATTTCACTTCTTATTTTGATATAATTTTTTTAATCGTTCGCAATGTTTTAACTTTCAAAAATTTTTTCTCATCCAACCATGAGAATAATTTTAAATTAATTACTTAAACTTATGTGTATATATTTTTTAATTTTTTTTCCATATTTGGAAGTAATAGGTCCAAATTATGTAAATATATTACCATTATTTTTGGGTATTGGGTTTAATAACGCCAATAATTTTTATTAATACGATAAAAACGTAAATTAGGTAAATAAGGGTAAATATTACATTATAAAATTTACCTAACACTCATAATAAAATAATTGTAAGAGTTAATTTCAACCAAAATCATCATTTGGTCTAAATGGTATCCATTGGTAGCCACTTGGGGAGATTATGCCATTTAATATATTTTCATTAATATATGATAAATATGCTTTACTAAAATTATAATAAAGTTATCTGTTTTAAAATAAGGTTATATAGAAGAAAAATAAACAATAAATATTCAATTGAAGGAGAATTTTTATTTATTTATGATAATAATTTATTATTAAATTTTTGGAAAGAAATTATTGTTTTAAAGGCTTATACAATGACAATGCAGAAATTACCAAATTGATGAATAATAAATAAAATAATTTTTATTAAAATTTTAACAACCATGAAAAAACATTGAAAAAAATTATTGGATGAGTATATATTAATCATAATCAACCAATGGTCTAGTTATTTTCCATTTATATTCATACTTAAATTATTATCACACTTGTAATATTTTATTTAAAGTGATGTTAGTGATGAACATTCAGGTATTATTAAATAAAACATTTTTGATGATGTATTTTTACAAGAGATATATTCAACTATAAATATTTTTATGAAATATACAATAATTATATTTGTTAAGGTATTTTTTTTTTATTTTTACCCAAAAAATATGTATATTAAATAATTAAATGAAAGTGTTGTACTTATTATTTTATTAATGAAAATATAAAATTAATCGTATTAAAAACATTAAGACAATAATGTTGGAAAATTAATATATAAAAAGAATTTTATAGATGACCATGAACACTTATATATATAATAAAATATTTTTTTCATGGATAACATCTTATCTTGATATTTTTTCAAACAACAAAATTGAATAGTTTCAAATTGACACTATTGATCATTTCTCAAAATATTGCATTATTAAATTATTTAGAAACAATGAAATATTTTTAAAAATATATAATTATTATTATATTGTTTAAAATTAAAAAATAATCCATTTATGGTCTAATTAAAATCAAATATGTAAATATTAGACCCTTTTAATATTGAAATATTTGTTACCATGGTAAAATATTTAATATAATAACTATGTTTTAATGTATAGGATAAAGATTAAATTGACAAAAAAACATTTTGAAAAATTATTTTTTTGTTGATATTATAACCATATCTCATATCATATTCATAACTAGAACATTTTGGTTGGTTTTTTGATTGGTTTTGTAATTATAAAATAATATTTTTGGATATTCCAAATGTTTCCCTCACCTAAATCATAAAAGGGAACAACCTCCTTCACAATATCAATTAACATTGATCCTTAAAAATAGGAAATACCATACAAATTTCACTTATCAACTTACATAGTTACAATTTATATGTGATATAATTCCCAAAAGTCCAACTCTAGTGACTTTAAGAGGATATCTAGAGGGAAGTCAATGAAGAAGAGGTAATCATCCCTACTAATTATCTCAAAATTATTTCCTCTTATACTTCCTATTAATGTGTTATTTTGATACCTAATATAATGACTCTAGTATCACTTATATTCTAAGATATTATTATTGTTATGTAACAATAATATTACAACTTCTATTTATCCAACGATAAATGAAATCTCCAAGCATGCATATATACGATATAACGTCTCCACATTATGGTGTAATATATTTTTCTTCACAACTTTGTTATGATTGGTGTACTGATGTAAATAATAAATATATATGATTATTATTATATAATGATATTGATTTTGGAATATTATACACTCCATTGACTTGAATACCATTATACAATTAACAGAATGATATCATTACTCATGTGTATGTACGACCTACCATCTCCACGATGTGATGTGATTCGGTCTACATGGTCTTCATGAAATCATAATTATATAAATGAATAGAATAAATAAATATGGTATATATAATAAAGGAACATATTTGATATAACATGATGACCAAGACCCAGATGCCACTTAACTGGTGCCCTTAGTCTAGTGAGCCACATGGCCTCAATCACATCACCCCAAATGCAGAGGATGTGGACTAGCAGCGAGGGCCTAAGGTATATTGGTGGGAATACAATTACGCCATTACTAGAGTGTAACATAGCAGAAGGGATATAAAAAAAATATTAAAAAGGGGAAGCAATATAAATAAATAGAGGAAGCAGACTTATGCAACTGATATACAAGAACAACGATAACTTTATCAACTAGACGAATGGTGATATAATGACATGTCACTTGAAAATGGAAGACATGGATACAAGATAACATGCATAAAACATTCCAAAAAGTAAAAGGAAACGAAATCTAGTCCTTGAATCCAAAGATCCTACTTGGTCATATTCTATCATGATCTATCATATCATCACACAATCAAGTGTTGGATGTTATATTCTTCCCTTTGTCAATACATGAAACCAGGTAATCTAATCCGAGTAACAAAGGTTCTCAGTGTGGGTGCGAGATAAATCTCACTGGGCCACCACCAACGATGCCTATAATATTCATCCCATGTAATGGAATACAATAGTGTGATGGGATTCATATATAAGTAAAGAAAGCGGTACAATATAACTAAATATCCAAGTACCAACTTCAAAACTACATTGATGTCTAAACATGTTACTAGTTCATTTATTTTTTATTTTTTATTTTAATGGTAATAGGTCAAATAAGGAATAAAAATGATATCTTGAGTCATCACATTTCTTTTTGATATTATAATGATGTTGTAATTCATTTGGTTCATGTATTTTCTTCAATTAGTGTCGATGAGTCAGATAGAGTTACAACCATTTATTTTTTGGTCCAAGACTTGTTTTAAATTAGTGTGGATATGACATGTATCATTGCAACCATTTAATCATGTCATAATTTACCATTATGGTATATTCAATTATTGGGGTTTACTTCTCTACCATTCATCATTTTGGATAGGGGTGCTACGGACATGTATCCATTATGCTATCAATTTTGATAAGGCCGGTATATATACTTAGTATAATATCTATTTCACATTTCACATATTAGATTTCAAATTTCAGATTTAATAATGAATTTTATCCACTTACCTTAGGTGTGTCATGTGGTGAGCATACACGGTACATACCATTATGCGATTCCCAATAATAACAAGTCATTTATTATGGAAAGTCTCACCTTTAGAAAGGTCAAACAATGGCACACTAGAATGGTGGCTCAAACATACTGAAACACTAAAAACCCAATTATGGCATAACATTCGACATGAGGTGGATAGAGTTGTGGGTGTAACCACTATCAACTAATCACACATTTAGAAAGAGAACCATCATAATATTCCAACATATATAATCATGGCATGGAAACATAAGAAACAACATCCAATAAAATGGGTGGTTCCCACACAATCATTCATAAAACATTGAACTTTAGGGATGAGTTATAGACCAACCATCTTAGTGTTGTTTGATTCTCATCCCATCGTATTGGCCCTCGATTTGCATCAGATTAGATTATATCTATGAAAAGGTGAAAAATGATCACATGACGATATCTATTTCGAGAGGAATAGAGAAGAAGAATGACAAAAGAGGACTTCAGAAATTATGGTCGCACATCCAACGTAATGAATGGATTCTCCCTTGGATGCTAGACATAGATGATCTGTTGATCCCTAGATTTTCCATTCAAAAGACTCCAAATGGGTTAAAATGGAGGAAAATATCATTGGTTCATGGATTAGGGTGGAAGGGTTGGTTTAATAGATCATTAAAAAACACGTCAAATTTTCCTGGAAATGTAGCATATACATGGTTTGTACGTACAATTTGTCAAACCATGCCCATACCACGTGGGACAGATCTTCCTGAATGGTTTTTTCCCTCAATTTATCAAAATATGTGAAAATCATTCACTGGTACATTGGAAAAAAGGTGTGTTCAAATGGTTAGGACACACAACTGTGAGCCAACTGTCCGAGGTGGCTCTGTTTAAAAAATTAAAACCATCTGCGTGGTTAGGGAATACGTGTAGAATGTTGAATGGTTAACTCTAAAACACATGAAATGCCTTTTTTCTCCAAAAATATGGGTTGCAAACTCTAAACAGTCCCTGAACACCCTCGGATCCTTTATTACTAATTATGCTTCCACATTAGGTCTAATGTAAAGATAATAACACAAATTAAATGATCCATACATGAGTGTGAAACCGGGTACTTACTGTCTCCCACCTTAAAAGGACATTCCTCCTTGAGTTCTCATTCCAATGGTGACAGAACAAAATATGAGAAAAAATCTAGACATGTAGAATGTACATAGGATTCCCTCTCCCAAGTCTCGTCTTGTACTCATCCATGCTGTCCTAGAATTCATACGAGTGGGATATAATTTCCGTAGAGAGTATTTGTGCTTGAATCAACAATGTGTAATAGATATTACTCAAAGGTAGCAACGATATCTAACTCCACACCATCGAGATTAAATGCATGATATGTGTCAACATGATATTGGTGAAGCTGTGAGACATCAAAGACATAATGCATGGAACGGTTCTTCTAAGGTAGTAGAAACCAACAGGCTACCGACCCAACTCTATATAGAATTTCAAATGGCCCGACATAATGAGGTGACAACTTTCCTTGATTCCATATACATTTATTCTCTATCCTAGGAAATACCCAACGAAAAACAGGATCCCTAACCTCAAAATCAAGAGGGCATTGATGAAGATCACCATAATATTTTTTCTAGACTGAGTTGTAGTCATATTCTTTCTATTTCTTCTGAATCTGTTCTGAGGTCTCCTAAATGTGACGAGGACCAAGTATGGCTACCTTACATGCCTCTATCTGAAATAAGGGTTAATGGAATAACCTACCATATTAGGCCTCAAAAGGATTCGTATGAATCATCTTTTGAAAACTATTATTATAAAGTAGTTAATACCTAATGGATGATTAATTATATTATTAAGAAACTAGTGTTCATATGATCACTTGTGATATTATAATGATTAATATGAGAATATAATATGGTAATGGAATTATTTTTACCCTTATACAAGAGGTTTAAAAAGGATTGAAGGAACCCAGAAGAAAGGTAGCATAAAATTTCACAATACCACTATTACCTATCATTGTTTATACGTAAGTATTTACTCAATATATTTATCATCCAAGTCTATGTTTCATAAATATGTATTCCAAAATTCTAATTCTATTCTTATATTGTTTAACGTTAATTTTACATTTTGGAATTTTTTTTATTAAATGGTATGAAAGTAATCATTTAACATTTTCAATATGAGCAAATTTTTTGGCTTATCTGTAAAATGTACGAGATCAATGTTTTCTTTTAACTTATACTGCTTGAACAACATTTTATGTTTTCATAACACCTTTTTTCCATGATGATACCATTATAATATTTCACGTTTATTTTCATATAAATTCTATTATTTTAAAATATTTTTGCATTTTGATAAAAGAAAATGATTTTTAAGATGAATGAATACAATCCCAAAAAGTTAATCTCAAAGGTTCTATAAAAATTATTTTCTGATTAAAATGGAATTATTTATCTGTTTTATGTGTTAAGAATACTATACCTATTATTTATATATTTTTATTATGTTATGATGGAATTATATTTATCAAATCTATTTCTTTTAAATGGATTATGTAATGATGGAATGATTTTTAGTAAATCCATTGTATTTCTTGGGTTATTCTAGGATGAATGATTTAAGTTTTTTGGGTCACATGTAAAAATTATTTCATTATGAGATGGGTGGGACCTATATATACCTCCAATTCATTGGGTAAATATTTTTATCTCATGAGTTAAATACGAATGGAATGAGAAATTATCTTGGTTTAGTAAAATAGGGCTCGAACAATATATAAAACTGATTCAGAAATACAAGGCATGAACGAGGAGTGATATCAGGTTAGTAATGTGCCTTTTAGACTATGATAGAACTGGAAATGAGCATTGAATAATATGGTAATGTTTTTATATTCTTATGACTTTTTCAGAACCGCATGTTTTATGCCACTATTATTTTATCAAGGCTCATCTTTCTTTATGATTTATGCCTTATAAACTGTCAAGATTTATTCCATGACTTAAGATTTTTCTATATGTTATACATGGTACGATTTTCAAATGTTTTGTTCATGTTTTATTCATATTTTATTTTCTTATCCTTGCAGAAAATATGAAATCCCCATTTTCATATGTTTTCCTTAACCCAATAAATAATTAAAGGCTTTAGGTAGGAAAATGGAAGAGAAAGATATTTATGGGGGTTGTTTAATATCTTTCACCAATTTAGAAAAAAGGTTTCCATGTATACTAAGGGAATATATTAATAAAGTCATTGGGAATCTCTTTGTTTAATGTTTTATGTATTCCTTAAATGTACTGTAATGTCCATATACATCAAGATGGGGATATTAGAGTTGGTGTTGGAGTGAAGGTCTAGACAACCTTTGGAAACTAGGATGTGAAAACATTAGTGATATCCCTAGATATATTTCTAAGGATATGTCTAGGGATATCCCTGAGGATAAATATAAGTATAAGATACAATCCAAGAATTTTGGTAAAGATCATGGATAACCATGGATTATAAAAACGATGTTATAGATTGAATATGCATTCACTTGATTATGATGTTTTTCTACTATGTTTATTACCACTCACCCAATTATTTTTGAGTTTTGAAAAATAGATGAAATGAAGAGGATTAATGTTAACGGAGAACATGATAAACAGTAGAATGATATTACTCATGAGAGAAAACATAAATTGAAGTTTTTAATGGGAGAAATACATAATATTACTAATTATAAATCTCATAACTTAATAAATAATTTCAATATTGGCGAGTTTTCTGACCCACCAAATAATAGAACGATAGAGTTTTAGGGCGTCCAAAGAGTAATTAATGTCCAATTTTCCTCAAGTAAATCATTTGAGAAGAGGAATCAAGAAGTATTTTTCAAATGAATTGGAAATGATTTGGGTTTTTAAATGAAGGATAAAACTCAAGTAATTTCAAAGGAAAAGGATCAGTTTACATAGTTGTCAAGGATAATGGTATTTATAATGCATCAATTTCAATTAATGTTTTAAATGAGGAATGTCTGGGCACTAGGAGAATCAATTCCCTAGGGGGAATCACATTAAGATAATCAACAAGTATGTAATAAAAATTATTAAATTTATAATTATTCTGATAATATGAATGATATGCGAGATGAAATAAGCATTAATAAAAAAAATGAGGAAGCTTTCTTATTGTTTAAAGAATATTTTGGAATTATTTCATGTATATTTAATTTAATTCCTTAATAATGGCATGGAAGCACATTTATGATATTATGGACTAATAAATGATCTATTTATTAGTCCACTTAGGTTTTCTATAAGGATTTAATATCATATAATTAATGGTATTGGTAACCATGAAATGTTATTGAGGTAATAATTTGATATGTTTTCAAAAATTGATGATTAATTAAAGGATAGCCCTTATTGTGAACATACTAATGATAAAATGATATTTAGATAAAGATATGTTAGTTATGTATAATTGGATGGTAATTATTTCTTTAGAAGTTATTAAGGTCTTTTTGAAAAGCGTTTTATGATACCATGGATGAATTTTAGAGATTTTTTTCTTAAGAATGTGGAAACATGCATATTTACAATAACGATATATGGTAAATTAAGTTATTAACATGGTTCAAGAGAATACATGATTAAGGTATTCACATGATTGTAATGTGAGAACTAAAAACTACCACATGAGATATGGTAGAGAAATTTTACTCCTATTGAGTTTACCTCTTTCTACTTTTAATATATTTATATTTAGGATGGATGTTAAGGATATAAATTTATAGAAAGTATAAGTGAAACATTAAAAAATTGTTTTTAAAAATAAAGTATTATCTCTTCATTGGTGGAATTATTCTTATTCAATAACACTTGATAACATTTTTCTAGATAGATGTAATGAAATATAATTATATTTATGGATTGCATGATCTATTAATTCTTCATGAATGATAGATTCATCTTCATTTCACTGAATAATAGATGAAGTGGAAATTGATCATTTCACAAAGAAATTATGGAATTAAATTTAATCAAGTAAGTATTTCTTCTCATTATTAAACTATAGGGAAATGATATTAAAACAAAAAATGGAATCCTAGTACCTTTATTTCAGATGAGTCAAATGGACCCATAAATCACCCCTAATATATGAATTTTTTTGTTAAGTTTTTCCTAACCTTTATCTATGTCACTCTCCATCATAAATTGATAGATAGATTTCACTTCCATAACAATGTTTTCAATTCCCACATACATTCTACTATATTATTTTTAGATGTTTGTTTCTTTGAAATAACCTTTCATGTATTAAAACATTTATAACCTACATGAATTTTGATGGAGAAATTCATTTTGAGGGGGTAGAATGTAACACCCTTATTTTTTATGAGATAGAATTATTTATTTACATATTTTAAATCCTCTTAAATTCATTAATGTATTGTGGTATACAATACAAAAAAATAGGCTTGCACTATATGCAAAAACATCATAGCTTTTAGTATATGTAATATTATTCTTGGCTTGTGAAATACACAAGTACACTTTCTTAAATTGAATTCATTTTATGAAAGACTAAGTTTAAGTGAAGAATTAAATATTATTATATTACCTTATAAACTTTCCATTATAATAGTGTATATGAAAAATTTTAACCATATTATAAAAATATAATTTAAACATGTATATATAAAATTAATTAATTTTTGAGAAATTAATTATAAATAAAAACAATGGTTTTTATAAAAAAACTATTTAATTGTCAATAAGTGAGTTTATAAAATAATGAAACTTTTATTTATAGATTTTATTAATGAAATATATATATATATATATATATATATATGTAATATATTATATATATATTTAAAATTAATTTTACATATTTTCAAAAAATGATATAAGAGAATAATTTATTTCTAGGATAAAAGAAGTAATTTTAAAGAAATAATATTTCTCCACCATTTGAGAGAGAACACATATTAAATCAAGATTTTAACAAAAAAATTATATACCATTTGAAAAAAATAGACTTATTATTTTCACGAGGGATATAAAAATTTATCTTCTATTAATTTTTGATATTTTTATGATAATTTTCATGTATGGAGGGATATTAAAAATAAACTAAATTATAATTGAAAAAATATATTTTTCATCAAATTAATTTATATGGATAATTTATATTTTTAATGGTATTAAAATATATATAGATTATATTTTTATAATTTAATATAATATAGGTTATTTTTATTAGTTTTACATTGTGTTTTGATATAAAAACATTTCAATGTTTTTCAATGTTTTAACATTCAAGGCCACTTTTCTCATTCTGACCATGAGAATAATTTTATTATGGGTAATGTTTTGGTATTTTTAGAGAATAACAATTTTCAATGAATAATGATACATTATTTCTTTTAAAACCATTCTTTATTTTCAATAAAATTTGTCATATTATGGGTTTTATTTTTATTCAAGTAACAAAATTATTCTCTAATTATATTAAATCAAAATGATTAAATATTAATCATATTTATACTAGATTATAGTGTATGTTTTAAAAATATGTTTTTCTGAATACTATATTAATTTATATATTGTTTATCCGTTTTAATAAATTATATCAAACTATAATAATGATTTTTTTCAAATGAAATTTATATATTATATGAATATGAACATTATTTTAAAGTCATTTTGTTATTATTAGTAATCATATATTTAATATACAAGAATCTTATTCCAGAAAAATATATTTTGTAAAAATACACTTTTCTTCAAATCTATGAGTTTAGTTTTAAATTTCATTGTCCAAATTAATAGAATTGAGTTTAGAATAATAGATTAAATATTTTAAATCAGAATTATTTACATTATATAATAATATTAACATTTGTTTTGTTCATAACTAATTATGAAAACTATAAAACTATATACCATAGTATTGGTTAAAATTCATTTACCATAGGTTAAAATGAAATGATAAGGACTAAAATTACAAAACTAATTAGTATAAAATCTATTAAATGTAGATATATACAATTCATTGATTCTAATTGTTTCTAATGTTATTTTTTGTGTTCATTTTGAATGTGGAAAATGTGGGTATAACTGTTTATTTTCAAAATTACAAGTATCCCTTATTTATAAAAGGCTACCCCATCTTATCAAATTAACACCAAAAAATCATTTTTGTTTACATAATAACTTCCTAAATACAATAATTTATTACCTAACCACATCATATATTCCATATTCTGATAATAACATTATTCTAGGAATTATTTTCAAGAATACCATAAGATGTTTTCTGAATAAGTGGTATCATGCTTAATCAAGTAATTTTATTTTATTTCATCTTCTTACTCCTTCAAATACCCTACAATTACGATTATAAAAAACATAATTATATCCCATATATTTATATTTTATTATATAAATTTATTAAAATAAATAAATATCATCTTTTCCAAAATGTGAATCATAACATTCATTCAAGTGTATTCCAGACTACCACATTGCGAACTGATGTAATTTATTTTCTATCAACTCCTATTATTGATGATTTAAAAAATGGATTTTATTAATACACACACACACACACACATATATATATATATATAACATTTATAAAATAATTATAATTTTTTTATTTATTATATCACATATACATTCTTCAAATTCATTCCTTGTGGGATATGTTCACATTTCTTATGTGTTTGTGGAACTAGCACTCCACAAAGCAATGGGATTCGATTTTTCCCAAATGATTAAATGGAATTTATTAAAGCTAAATTCTGTAGTATATTATATTTATATATATATATATATGAAATATTTAAAATATTTCTGACATATTTATCTTTTTTAGAATAAATAATATCATCTAATTTAATATTTTTCCACTAATGAAAAATGACAACGTCATTCACGTATATGTGTGCACTACCACCTCTATGATGAGATGTGATTATTTTTTCATTAACAAATCACAAGGATGATAAATATATATATGTATAGTAAAATAAATAATATTATATTTATATTTTTTTTAAATGAATATGAGACCTTTCCCAGTAAAGAAAGACCCCTTTATTTAAATAAAAAGTATAACTTTCATGATCATAAAAATAGTAGATCTATCCAAATCCCTTTTCAAGAGGGGAAAAATATCAGGGAGATTATCATACCAAATGATGTCAGCACCTTCAACTCCTTTGTTATCCAATCCATTTGCGACAAAATTAGCTTCCCTATAGACATGGGTAATGAAATGATTCATAGATTGAAGGGAGTCTAAGCAGTTAACCCACCGATTATGAACTTTCCAGGAGATATGACATGAAGCATCCCTTATGGTAGAGACAATCCTAGCTGAATCACTCTCCAACCAGAGATTATTCCAACCATGATTTTTGGCATGTTCCACTGCAACAATAATACCCATCATCTCAGCTTCAATTGAAAAGGAAATACCATAAGAGCTGTGAAAACAAGCCATCATTAGTCCATTATAATCCCTGAACATGGAACCATACCCAGAAAGACCTGGATTCCCTTTCGATGCACCATCCAAATTAATTTTCAACCAACCAAAAATAGGATCTTTCCATAGAACCTCAAAAGTACCATATGAAGGTTTAAAATTACCTTTGATACCAATTCGATCATGAACAGAGAAATCATGAATGGAATTGGCGCAAATTTTTTTTTTTCAGGCATGCCGCACGCATCTCAGCAAGAAAGTGTGAGATAGAATAAGTGACCGAGAAGGGATGGTTATCAGGAAGAATATGATTCCTAGAGAACCATGAATAATGTATAAATTCAGAAGAGAAAACCTAAAATAAATCCAACAGTTGTGAAGAAAGATCAATAGAGTTCCATCTTTGAATAAAGTCCAGAATGGAGGTCATCAAGGGAAGTGAGATTCCAAAGACGTCCGCTAGAGCATTCCACATTAATGCTTCAATGGCACAGAAAAGGAATAAATGATCAACATACTCTCTATGTTGATGGAAAAGAACTCAAGATGAACATAAAGAGATACCACAATGCTGAAGATGATAATCATTTGGAATCTTTCGATGATAAATTCTCCAAACAAAATTAGAGTGAGATGGTCTGATAATTTTTTCTGCAAGATCCCCATCCATTTAGTACCAAATATGGAATTCAAGGAGCACTCATAATAATGATTTGAATAGAGAATACCATTATCCGCATGCTCCCATGCCCAAAAATCCTTCTTGATTGAGAAATAATAATTGTTAACAATGATAAAAATGTTGTTTCGAATACTTCCCAAGGCTTCAAGTTGATCCTTGATGGTAATATCCAGATCCATATTTCTTTCATCCATCACCAACTCTATCAAGGGATTATCATTCCTTTTGGTTTTCAAGAAATTAAGAGATGATTCTTTCGAGAGTAACCGTCTAGAATGAGAATCAATTGAGGAAAATATGTGCTTGAAATCAGGCCAAATAGAGGAATCAAGATGATTAAAAAACCCAATCTTTAGTCTGTTCATGAATTTTCCTGGAAGGAAGTGTAAACTATTAGAGTTGCTATTAAAAAGACTCTAAATGAAATAAGCATGCAAAATAATCATTAAATAGAAAAATATTTTTGATACCTAATCCCCAAGCATCATATGGTTTGCAATAATCAGACCAAGGAACCATATCAAACTTTTTTTTGAAGATACTACCACTCCAAATAAAATTCCTAAGAGAGGCATTGATACTTTTTATAGGAAAAATAGTCCATTTGAAAACCATAAAGGAATACACATGTTTGTACATAATAACATATTTAACCAAACAGACCCTGCCAGCCATGGAGAGAGGGTTTTCTTTCCACGTAGAAAGATACCTTCCGACCTTACTTAAAATCTCTGTGAAATAGAAAGCTTTCAGCTTTCCCAAAAATAAGGGAACCCCCAGATAATTGAAGGGAATATCCCCTTCCTTGACGTTTAACTCATGAACAATAACATTTTTCCTTCGATCAGTAATGTTCTTACCAAAGTAGACATAAGATTTCCCCCAGCTAGTATCTTCACCAGAAACAGATACATAGTGAAAAAGATCCCTTTTGATGTTCTTGATGTTTCTCTTATCACCTAGAGTGAAAATAATTATATCATCTACAAAATAAAAGATGAGCGGGGGAAAGGATACCTCTACCCTCATTAATAGACTTCATCCTCCCTTTTCCAGCCATGATAGATAGTAGTCTACTCAAATAATCCTCTATAATAGAGAAAATAATTTCAGAAAGGGGATCACCTTGTCTAACCCCTCTAGAGAAATAAAAAATCCATGAGGGGATCCATTGATAAGAATTGAAATCCGAGCAGAGTATAAGATGCTATTGATCCAAGTAATGAAAACATCATTGAAACCAAACATAAAAAAAACTTTGCAAATAATACCCCAATTCATAGTATCAAAGGCCTTTCTAACATCATGATTAAGGGCAATATTAGCACCTCATGTGGGTTTCTTAAGAAAATTTACACATTCAGAGGAATTAATGAGACAATCTTGAATAGATCTTCCCTTGATAAACCAAATTGATTATGGGAAAAAATCATACTGGAACTTTTTGTTAGTCTTGTGGTAAGTATTTTACAAATGATTTTGTAAATGGTTTTGACTAAAGCAAGAGGTCTTTACAAATGCATTTCATTAGCATTATCAATTTTTGGGATTAGAGCAAAGAACTGAGAATTTATAAAATAAGGGAGGTCCGGACCCTTAAATAAATGAATCACATGTTTTCAATCATCAGATTGAATAATTTATCAGTATGTTTGAAAGAATAAGTTATCAAAACCATCTGTACATGGGGAACCTTCAGATTTGAGGCTGAAGACAACCCCTTTGATTCCAATGCTCAACGGAATAGAAGTGAGATTGATATTATCCTGATGAATGTTCAATTTGGGAATGATACCCTCCTCCGGCTCATTAATTGAGGTAGGCCCATTAAAGAGATCCTTGAAATATAAGATGAAATGTTCTGAAAGATCCTTTTCATGGTCAATAAGTTGATCCCCATTCTTGATCATCGAGAGAAGTTTATAAACCATCCCGATTCTCTGTAAAGAGTTGAAGATTTTAGTATTCATGTCTCCATCCTTAAACCATTTATCCTTGGAAATGTTCCTTTGCAAACAATTTATCATATTCAAGAGGTCATTGAGATTTGAAATAATCTCAAAATCTTCATTGATCCCATTGGAAGAGTTCTTCATTGTATTTTGAAACTGCAAATAGTGGAGAGATTCTTCAAGAGATGAGATTTCCTGACCAATAAAGCTAAATTTCTCCTTGCTCAACGTTCTTAAAGATCTTTTAAGGGATTTTATCATGTCTATGAAAACAAACACATTATGACAAGAACTGATAGAATTCCATGTATTTTGAACAATAGATGCACAGTTAGGATAATAAATCCAAGCCTTGTTAAATTGGAAGGGCAGATGAGGTCTGGATTCCTTACTATTCAGATTCAATAGAATTGGATGATGATCAGAGTTAATTCTGGGAAGAGTTATGTAGGAAATGGATCCCCAGTGGTCAAGAGAGGATTCATTAATAAAAGCTCTATCAATCCTGCTAGAAACAACTCTATTTAAAAAACTATTGTACCAGACGAATTTAGCCCCAACCAGATTAATCTCATGCAAATAATTGGAATCAATGCAAGACTTAAAATACTTGGAAGAGATAGCATTAAACATTTCACCCATCTTTTTATTCGTATTAATAATGTAGTTAAAGTCCCCAGGAATAATCCAAGGACCAGAGATGACAAAACGAAGGACATCAATATCAATCCATAGTATCCTCTGATCTTGATAACTAGTATTGGCATAAACAAAAGAGCAATAATGTTGGAGACCAGAGACTTTGAAGGAACAAGTCACATGTTGTCCACTGTTATCAACAAGAGACATATCAGATAATGATGAGTGAGCCAGAAACCAGAGACTTTTGACTTAATATAAACACATATTATAGTCCACTAAGTAAAATCCAAGAGAATCCAAGCTAGCAATGTTTTTAGATAAAATACTTTTGGGTTTAGAAATTCCAATAAGTAGATGTATGTGTTGTAAAAATTTTATTTAAGGGATCTCATGGTGTTGGAATTGGCCAATCACTGACAGTTCCAACACAATATCTTCATTTAAACATAATTCTAGGGTTGGAACCCCCTTTTTTTGAAACAGTCTCTTTGATTTTGGTTGCCTTAGGGGGTCTTCCTACTTTCCTTTTGGGAGTTTTTGATCCTTTGGCATCCTGAAAAATATCTTCAATATTTGAGTCCTTGAGATTGATTTTCTCTTGAATTTCATGGGACATCATATCATTGGATCTTTTTTTCAATCCATTAAAGTTGTTACTTTGTTCCTCACAAAAAAGAGTCAACTTAGATGCATGATCATTTCTGTTACTCAAAATTGGCATAGAGATTAAGAAAGAAGTAGTCTTAGATTCATGTAATAAATTACTAGATGTATCCATGAAATCCACTATTTTAGAAGGGATCAAAGAGGTATTAGAAGGATATGAACCAGTCTGAACAGCAACAGATTGATTAGAAAAGTGTTCCCCCAAACTGTCGAGGTATTCATTAATTAATTTTTTTGAATAAGCAGCAATTTCCAATAAATTATCAGATAGATTAGGAGTATTTATTGAATCAATATTTTTGTGTGCCGTGGGAGACATGTTTTTAGCATGTAAAACATTGCATACCGAAATAGGAGGAGATAAATCTGTTTTGACAGAGCTCGAGGCAGATAGGACATTTAAATTATTTTTAGCATAATTTATAAAACTACATGCTGAATCGGGGATGCAAATAGAAGGTTTCACTTGAATTGAAGAACATCTTTATAAAAGGCATGAAAAAGTTGGTTCCCCTAATATTATTTTTGTGAGGCTGTAACAAGAACATTTATGATATTATGGCCATTAATTAAATATATAATAATACTTTCCCTTCATTTGAACTATTATTGAAAAATGGAAATGTTATTAATTCATACATACAACCTACCGTCTCCATGTTAAAAATGTATTAAATTTTTCAAAATGCCTCATTAATCATTGTTTTTAAAAATATAATTTATATTCAAATATGATAATTATTTCATAATAAATATTCTACATATTTTGATATATTGTCTTATTTGATAATATCCAACGTACATATTTTATTTTGGACATATAAGACAAATATCATCAAAACATCCAATAAAAAATAATTGAATAGATAATGGTATATTACATTGTAATATGTGTAATAAAAGGAAAAATAAACAATAAAATAATTCTTATGGAATTAAAAAATTAATATAATATTATGATTTATCATGATAAAGAACATACATGAAGAATCATACTTGAGGTAAGGGACACATTTACATAAAACATCATTTTAAAAAGTTTTAATGATTTTATTTATTATTATTTTTCTTATATTTTCATTTAAATGTATATAGAATATTATTCTTGATGATTGAATGGATAAATTTTTTCATTTTTTCCATATTATATTCTTTTAAAAAATCATTAATAAAGAATGAATATTTTTATTTTTGGCATAAGGGAAACAATACGTTTATAACATCATCTAAATTTTTTTAATGATTTACTTTTTAATTCATTTAATTACATATATATGTGTATATTATTGAGAGTATTTTATGTGTTTATTTATTTGAATATAAAAAAAAATTATAAAGAAATTTATATGTCACATTTTAATTCATTCAAATTTTTTCAATGGTATAATTTTATGTGTATTGTATATTACATTTTTATGAAAAGAATGCTAGATTGTTCTTTTTTTGATTTCTATGATGAAATTGAATTTTACTGCCATAATAACCACTATTTTTTTTATGATTCACTATATATTATTTTATGTTTTCTTTAAGGAATACCCCTATTTCACTCTTTATATATATTTCAAGGATAAAAAAGGGATTTCATATCAGATAGATATTTTAATATATGGAAATGTTTACTAATGGATGAAAAAAATTTTTTAGCATAATATTAAAAATTAAAAGCATTTAGGTGATGTGATTATGATCTCGTTCATGGAAGTTATTTTTTTATTATATGAACTTTTTTTACAGACTAATGATTGGTGGTTATGTTATGACCCACAAATAGTTGGTTACATTGTAATCCTGGGATGAGTATTTACGTTATTTTCCAATGATTCGTAGTTGCATTATAATCCTAGGATATGTGGGTATGTTATAGTCTTACAAGGAATTGGGTATGTAATTTTAATTTATTGTTATTCCATTTGTTTGAGAGATGTCGATAGGGATGTCCATAGTTACGAATATAATTTATCTATACTTTAATTATGTTTTTATGGTAGACCTATGATTTCCAAAAAAGTGAATCAATGATATTATTTTACAAAATAATGTATTTATTATTTCTTAAGGGTGAAAATAATAACATTCTAAATATTTTATTATAGTTTCTTATGTTTTCTATGAAATAATTAAGAGTTTTATTTTTCCATTATTTTTTCGGATGATATGTTGTCTGAAAATGTTTTTTTAATGGTGATTCCATGGGTAAGAATTTTTTATTATGCTGATAAATCATTCATTAAAAGGAAGTATTTTATTAGTATTAATTTGCTAACATGTTTCATTATTTCATTTTAATTACCTTTCTATTTTTTTTCTCATACCATGGTTTTAGGAAGCTTTTAATTGTGTTTTATAGATGTTGATGGGAAAGGAAAACATCCTGATTATAATTGTGAATATGTCCCCTGAAAAGAAATATTTTTTATTTTTATGTTTTTAATTATGGGAAATATGAAAACAAATTAAAATTTTCCAATTTTTGAAATTAGATTTTGTTTTTTTGTGTTATGAACTAATTTTATAATACACCACAAAAGAAATATCCTCTTGGGAAATATTGTAAATTATAGTTTAAAATTTTTATAATATATTAGGTTTAAGTAACAATCATTATAAATATTGTTGAAATCGATGATGTGACCATGACTATAATGGAAAATAATTAAAATTAATGAGAGAAACATATATTATTATATTAAGAGAATTTAAAAAAAATTATTTTTCATGGAAGTGATGATTATGTGCTTGTATATAGGGGTTCTCAATTTAAATAAATAAATTGTAGTGAAAATTTTAATGATTGGGGAAAATTTATAAGAATAGATAGTTCTAATTAACACACCAACCAATCAAAATTCCCTGATACCAAAATCAATTATAATAGGATATATCCTTTTCAAAAAATGAAGAAACCACAATAGAATTTTTTATTATATTATAGGTGGAATGAAGGACAATTTTTGAAGTTGTTACTGATGAAATTTGAGTCAAATATATGATGTAAGAGCTTGGACAAATATAGAAAATAAGACTTTAGAAGTTTTCTTATGGAATTAAATTAATAACATGAAAAAAAAAGAATTGGAATTCAAAAACAAACACAATAAATATTCCATGGTGATATGGTATAAGGAAAATTTTATTTTTATTGGATATTCGAAAAAAATTTAGCTAGAAATTTTTGGAAAATTTACAATTATTTCTTAGCTTGAAACTTTGATGATAATTTTGAATATGAATATGAGGAGGGGTTATATTGTCTATTAGATGGTTATAAAATAAAAATTCATGAATTTACTCTTTTAAGAGGATGTCTACATTGAGAAACCAAATAGGTTTGTCATTCATGATGATGTGATTGAAATTATCATGATAAAATGGTGTTATTAAACACAAAACAAGATCAAATGGAATGATACTCACTGATAGATCAACACATAAATAAGTTCAACTATCATAGAGGTGGGGTTCATCAAAAAATATAAATCTAGAGTGATATCTGTAATAGATCATTGGAAATTATATATGTTTATTACATCATCTTTGGAGGATCAAATTACAGCCAATGTATGAAGTTCTCATAAATAATGAGGTGTGAATTTTAAATTTTATTAAATGGTGAAATATCATATTTACATGGTCTATATAAGACACATCATAAGGATATTATTTCTATATCCCAATCAAAATATGACAAGGAGTTTTTGAAGTGATTTTAGATAGAGGAATCTGACCCAAAGGCTAATTCTGAGGAGACCCAGATGATAATTTTGAAAGATGTTAATGGTGTTGCAGTTGAGTAGGATCATTATAGACATAAAATTTATCGTTTTATTTATTTGGTATCTACATTCCTATATATTTTATAAATTTCATTTTATTATAATATATATAATAGTTTTCTAATAGATTATAACATGAATGATATGAATGTAATATTAAATTATTTTAAAATATATATTATTTTGGGATACACTCTTGATGAAAATTATAGTATCAATGGTGGGGTATAAAGATATATATTGGATAGGATTGGTTGATGGATAAAAATATACTAATAATGCTGTTTTATACATATTACATCCATAAATTACTTATAAAAATAAAAAATTATTGTATATTCTTTTTCATTATAGAATCATAATAAGTTGTAGAAACTGAAACTTCTTCCAAGTACAAATGGATTAGAAATAAAAAAGGTATTGGAATTAATTATTTATATCTTATTATTTCATCTTTTGAAATCATTAATATAATAAATTTTTTAATGAATCCCATTTCACATTCCAGGATGAAAACTATTTATATTATTTATCATATCAGGGAAGAGAAAGTGGAATGATAAGTTGTGAAGTCAGAGTTTATGCTAACTCAAAATCAATTAGTTGACATCATGTTAATGGATTTATCTTATATGTATTAATAAATTCATCTATATTATATTAATGTACAACCAAATAAAAATATTTTGGGTGTAATTTTTAAAGGAAAACCTAATACTAATTTTTAATTACTCTCTTGAGAAATGTGTGGCTCTCTATCATTGATATTTTTTATATTTATAAAAAACTCTTATAAATAATTACAGATATTATCAGTATTAGTTAATTAAAAATGGGGATCCATACACTTTTTTTTCTATATGAGTTATGAAAGTTTAATTGAAAATAGTAGCTTCTATTTCTCAAAAAATATTTACGAGGAGATAGAGACATTACAGTGGTTTTTGTAGTGGTGTAGTGGTTATGCTATCAAAAGGAAATATCAATCAAATCTGAATTTCCAAATCGATAATTTCAATAATGAGAAAATATATTTTGATTAGTTAATATATGATACATGTTTTTTATGGATGGAATTTAGACATGTTATCAGTGACCAATATCTTATAGTGTTTTTTTTCATTGAGTGTTCTGTAAATTTTCAAACAACAAAATGTAGAAGATTTTTATAAAAATACTGTATAACACATTTGGGGTTGTGTTTGTAAATAAATAATGATAAAAAGATTTCCAAATGAGATTATCGATATTATTATGTGTATATATTAGAGAATGATAATTTAGAGATGATTTAATGTGGTTTAAATAAAATATAGATGTAACAAAGAAGTTTCAAGTAATTTTATTTTTATTCACACCATAAATCATTTTGGTTGATATTTTGTCATGGCCTTAATCGTTTTCAAAATAATATATGAAGGTAGTTAAATATTATGAAAAATGATGTTCATGCTATGAATATAATATAAATAATGAATATAATGGACTAAAACCATTGTTTACAATTCATTCTAGGAAAGGATCATGGTTGTATTTCTAAAGGATGGTCCTAGTTGATTTTCATGCAGTGACACATACATTCATTTTATGAATGTTTTCTATGGGATAACAAAGAAACACCTAACCCAAATATTCATATAAGGTTTTGGGGAGTTAAATAATATGTAATGCGATATTATGATATACATATTTGGGTAAATATCATGACTCATTGTGGAGGATAATAAGAGAGACATCAAAGAAATATTTATGATGAGACATATTAAATCTTGATTGGATCATTCCAAGAGAATAGAAAAAGAAGGTGGTTTTGTATTTTTCAGAAATGTTTTCTGAATTTAATAATTATATTCCATGATTAATTAACTCTCAAATAATATTTTACATATCTTAATGATAATCACAATAACAATTTTAATTTTATATATTCACTCCACAAATATGTATATTTTCTTGGAAAATGTATTGAGTATCTATCCATTGAATGATGGTGAGACGTGTATTTAAATTGTGAATAGTGAGTGTAGTAGGTCATTAAAACCACTCTACCATGAAAAACTAAACTTAATCAATGTGCTATATTTTGTTAGTTTATAGTATCATATCCTTTGTACAATCCTTAGACTATCCTAGTTTTTTCTAAATAAAATTATATTTTTTCATGACTTATTTAATCTCTCATTGAGAGAAAATAACAACGATATAGACTTGATCATCATACCTAGAGATAAAGATATTATTCAAGGTAAATTTTTTAATTATTCTATGATACCATGATTCAAACCCCAACTCTCAGTGTGATCGATATAACAAGGGACCACCACATTCCTGTGAACCCCACAACCGAAGTAGTACTCCCTAATACTTGATTATCCATGAATGTGATGATAATATATTTAGATATATTAATATTACCTTTGTGAAACAAGGAGATTAATCTATATAGGTTTAGTGTTACCAGGATAGTTTCAACAATTTCAAGTTTTTTTACATATAATAAGCATCTTATATAGATTTTTATCAACCATGGTTCTCTTCGATTTGTTTTTTGAACATGCCCAATTAGCTAAAAGAGAGTTATTTTCATCAAAGAAAACATGTAATAACATTTTAAGAGTATATTTACATGAACATTTATCATTATATGAATAATAGTGTATCACTTAAATAATATTATCAAAATCACTAATATTCATTCCAAGGATTATCCCAACATTAAAAAATAGTGATTCGTCTTGGATAATCAATTTTTATTAAATAGTCATATAATTAACTTGTTTTTTATAATTATTACATATTCAAACAATCTCAAATTTAGAATATATATATTTTTAATGTAATAATTTTATATAATATAAATACGAACGTTTTCTTTTATCAGATTTGACATATCATGCTTAATAATTTTTACCAATTTCTTGATTTTTTTCATTCATGACATACATCATGTTTAATACCCAATATTCAAACCATATAAGTATGTTCTCATTAATTATCTGATTTACAGCATGAAATGTCTTATTTTTTTACAACATGTTCAATGAAATTGGAATAACATTCAGTACACTATTTTTCAGAGTCATATATTAACAATGGACAACCCTCATCCTCCTTTCGCTCTATAGTATTTTTCATTCATTTATACATTCTATTTCTCACTTCATATGTATTATTAGATTTGTAAGAGGATATAAATTTATCCTATATAGTCTCATTGACATATATTTATCTTCTATGAACTCAACAAACATCATTTTTATTATTAAATATACAAATAATCTCAAATACCTCCAATTAAGTCATTTAGGTTTTAGATTTCTTCTATACATTACCTTAAATGTTTTCATTATTATAACATTAAATACATAACTCGACTATGGGTTTCATAAATAATTTCAACATCTTTTATAACACTAATTTAATAAATTTCTCAATCATTGATCTAAATTAATTTTATTCCCTTGAATTACTTTTTATCTATATCATTCATCAAGAAAAAACTTTCAATTCATATTTCATAATTTATAAGGGTATTGTAATTATCACATGGGTAATATTAAATATTTACTTTATTATATGATTTTTTATTGAATTTATCAATAGTATTTCTTATTAATTTTTTCAACACTATAAAATCATCTACTTTTTTCTCAAAACCACTAATATGATGGAATATTTAAAAAATTGTAGAAATAAGCACTAATAATCTCATCTTCAACCATTATGACATTTTAGAAAAAAAATTATGATTTTTTGTTTGTCTTACAAGATTTTAACATTTACCTCTTATATTTTATCAATACAACTCTATATTTCATTAGATATTTTTTCCCACATCACTATAAGGTAAAAATATTTATAATGAGATGATAGAATAACATTTATATACATAAAATATAATATTTTATTCCTCTTTTCATGTAATATAAATTTTTTTATCTCTATTAATTAGTTTATATTTCACAATGGTGAATTCACGCTCTTCAAATCAATGTGATAGTATATATCAGAACATGAAATTCATACATAAATAAAGGGTATTTCTAAAAAACGAGATACCTATTTTTTCCCAATAATTTACTCTATAGGTCTTTATAAATGGTACAATCTCAAGGGAAATATTATCTTTGATACCAAGATAAGAGAATTGAACAGTTAAAATACCACAAAGTTGTTGATAAATTATTAGTACAAATTTCTGAATATAATATTTGGAATCAATATCATGTTACTATTTAATATTGAGATACACTATAAATATGACATCCTCAATCAAAAAATAATAATAATAAATAATATATAATAATTTTTACAAGGATCAGCCTTAATATGAGGTATTACACCGTATGAAATTAATTTTATTTTTCAATACTAGAATATCACTGTAAAATGTGTGGTTACAAGAGAGTTTCATTGCACATATTTTAATATTTTTATGTTATCTATTAAGTAATACAACTAAATGGAATATAATATCTATGAACATTCCCTAAAATAGAAACATAATAGACATTGTCTACTCATGTACCACAAGACTATAGAAAACATCATTACTCTATTCAATCATATCATCTGGGAAAACCAAGATCATTTTTCATCTAACATATGATATATATCAAATATAATATAGAATTCAATAATAATATAGATATAAAAACATACACAATTTTCTCTAACAACGAATCTTTGGAATGATCTATTCTTGTAAGTGATCATGTATCAACAGAAATGACATATTTACTCATCATTATCATGTGTTTGATGATAAAAATACACTTTACATTCATTGATGTCTTCTAAATATACACATAACACTTCGAAACATTCATTTTTTTGTCTTTTTTTTGATATTATTGTTTATAAAGATCACATCAATACTCAATTATTAACAACTCCATCTATCCAATTTCTAAATGTTATATTTCCCTAATATTTATGAAAAATATTTCAAAAAATATTTTATAAATATTTCATTCAAATCATTCATGATAATTGACATTGAATAATGATATTTTGGATCAGTATAAAATATTTCAATAAATTCCACTTTTATTTGGTTGCAATGAATTTAAATCTAAATTTAAATTTTCACTACTAGTTTTTACAATATTTTCTTCCAAAATCCCACATTAAAGGATCCATTAAAATAGTCTAAAATATTTTATATTCTATGAGATTTTTATATTCATAATCTATGTGAAAATCAAATCATCATTAGAAAATAATTATTCTCTGTATTTTTACAGTTCATATGTTATACATGTTATAGGATTGTTTAATTCATGTGTGAAATCTTCACATCTATTCACTCTATATGAATGGGTTGAATCATTATACAATAGTATCTCATATTAATATGGTAGGTACTGATTTCATACAACAGAACTAATTCCATACAAAACAATATTCTAAAACATATGAAATAATTACATCATATGAAAAAGATCCTTCATATGAGAGTACATTCAAATAAAATACATCCATTTTTATAAAATATTTTATATCATAAGACATCATTAATTTATATAAATTCATGTGATCCTCCCATTTTAATCATATAAAATCCATGAATTATGAAATTTAAAGTCTCTATATTAGAATTTCAGAATATTCATAATTTTATAGAATCACCAAAATTTACAAAAAGCTATTGTTAATGAATATA
The DNA here is from genome assembly GCA_963277665.1 of Viscum album. Lineage (NCBI taxonomy): Eukaryota > Viridiplantae > Streptophyta > Magnoliopsida > Santalales > Viscaceae > Viscum > Viscum album. The sequence goes on from OY728139.1 coordinate 221,121,816, forward strand.
TAAAGTGTTCTCAGATATATTAAAATATTTCACACTCATTTTTTGGAAACAATTACCACTTATTCAATAGATCTAAGGAAACATCACTATAAATAATCAATAAAATGTATTAAACCATGAAATATAAAATATTTAATCGAATAAATACTATTTATTTAATAAATAAAAATATTTATTTCACAAAACTCTTAAATAAATATATATTTTAATATTAAAGAAACTAAATAAATGTTAGTATTAGTGAATTAATTGAAAATGGGAATAATTATTATATCTTTATTGTTTGATGAATAAATAAAAATGTTATAAAAATCAACTCACGTATTAAAAACTCTAATGAATCAAGATTGAATTTATGAAAAAAAAACATTACATAAATAATTATTATTTTAAAACGAAAAATATTATATACTTATGAAAATAAAATCACTTGATTTCGATGATATTATGGATACACCATGTGTGTTAATCTCTAGGAAACATTCATAGAATCATTATATGGTCTTACCTATCATCCAAGATATGCATCTTGAAACACATCATGTTACCCATAGGGATGGAATTAAACTTTTTTGTTACAATAACATTCATTTGAATGTTACAATATTATATAATACTTTAGTATGACAATATCCAATCAATAAAGATTCATATTAGTGTTGTCAAATTATATGTAAAATTTATCAATTTTTAGTTTTATAAAAGAATGTCATCTATAAACTATAATATAAAAGGATTATGTCAGAAAGTTCAATTTCAATAAAATGTCCAAAGATATCATCTTCCATTAACTTAATGGGATAAATTATTTTTATTTAATTAATATAAGTTGATTTCATTTGTGGAACACCCTACAAATGATACCTATATACGAGAACATTTCATCCATGTTTTTTATATAACATAGTATATGATTTCTTATATATATTGCAGATAATCTTAATTTTATGGACCAATGTAATCACACAGAGAAAATTCTATTAAATGAAACATAGAAAATGTGGAATTTCTATTGTCCAGCCAACACCCATGATATCTCTTATTGGAGATCACCAAATGAGATCTTACAGGGAAGACATATCAATGTATTATGAACCTCTAGCACCATATACACACACATCATCTATGTATCATTAAAATAATATAACATTTAAAAAAATAAAATTAAAAAATAGACAATTTTCTAAAAACATGGCCAATTTTTAATTTTTTGACAATTTATTGAAAATGTATCAAATTTACTTGTTACAAGATAATATTTAAAAAATTAATATTTTATAATTTATCTGAGAATTTACAAAAAAACATTGTATTTAGAAATTTTGTAGATATATTTTAAAAAAACATTAATTTACATTTTATTGTGTTTTTAAAACATGGAAAAAATAAAAAAAATAAAAAATATGTATTTTTTAAATATATATATACACAGACACATACACCAATAAATTCAGACATACACACGAAAAACTTTATATTTAGATACATAGATGCATAGATACAAGTAAATACAGGCACACAAACATGTTAAAACCCAATTATAATTAACAAATATTTATTATAAAAGTGATCATTATAACAGAAATATAGAGACATGTATATATTTATATTAATTTGTATATTTATCTCAATATGATAATTAAATTTATATGTATATTTATATTTGTATATATAAACACATTAATAATATTTCAAATATTATTTTATTATATAGTAATAAAAATTATATTTTTTATAATAAATTTATATACATATATTCACCTGTATATAGACACACAAACATAAAATATAATACCTAATTACAATTAATTAATAAATTTATAAGTACATTTTTCTCGATTTATATATATTTGTTTTATTTTATATATTAATATATATTAATATATATTAATAGTATATATATAAAAGTATTACAAAATTTTAAAAATAAATGTTATAATATATATGTATAAGAGTAGAAAAAATACATATATATACAAAAAAACATACAAATATACAAAAAAACATAAAAATTAAAACATTATTGAAATTAATTTTAAAAAATAAATATATTATAAATAAAATATTAATATATATATATATATATTAATTTATATGTATACAAAAATTAATTGATAAATAATAAAAATGGACATTATAATACAAATATATATATTTATATAATATAATTAAACTTTTAACTTTTTATATTTGAAATATCAATTATGTAAAAAATATTTATGCATATAAATATAATAATTAGTAAAAATATATTTTCATGCTAATATATTAACTAAACTATAGATTTATTAGTATAACTGTAATAAAATTAATATGAATATAATATAGTGTGAATAAATGTCAAAAGTGATACCTATATGAGTATTCTAGATTTATTTATTCCATAATTTCATGGTTTTGAGTCTTTTTGAATGGAATATATTGTTATAGGTGGGGATGCGGCTTCTGTTAGTGAGATATACTAGTGACTAGGTTGGTGTTGTTGTTTCCATGTGTTTGTTAAAGGAGAACTATTAAGCTAAGGACACATGGAGAGACTTCGTTTTTTTGTCTATAATATATTGGGATAAGGTAGTGGAGTAAAATGGTTTGTGGGGAAAATTAAGCAGAGTGTAAAATAAATTCCTCATTAAAAAGTCTGTATTAAAAAAATAATAATACATACCCACTTGTCTAATGTACATGGTTAGGTTATGGTTGATTTTTTTGGGTTTCATACAAATGTGGCTACGTTCAATTAGAAATGAAATTGAACTACGCATACCTTATTTGACTATATATTTATAAAATGAAGATACCCAATTTAGTGATGGTGATTAACATGGATAACAGTAAATAGAAACCTATAAATTTCATTTTTCATACAGTATCAATACCATATGTAATATATTTAAGATTTTTATTAGAGTATATTTATGTTCTCGTTATAGTGGGACACAACTATTCCATTTAAATGTGATATCATTTCTAATGAAAGTATTGATTAATTGTTATACTGAAGAAAAACTATTATTTTATTAGATGTGTTGGTAATGAATAACTCAATGTGTCATCATGTTGTTTTTAGAGTGATTTTATTTCTTTAAAAATCAAGATAATCATGTTTTAGTATGGTTAGGGTTGTGGGAGCAGATGCACTTATGGTGGAGTGGTACCCAGACATCTTGGAAATGTATGTGGAACACATTAAAAAGTGTGTAGATTTAATTGTAACTATGCATAATAGAGAAGTAAAATTAGAAAAGGTAGAATTATTGCATGGAATCACTATGGATACCTCATTGCATGCTACACGAACCAAAAAATGGTTTGATGTTTTTAAATTGAATGTTGTGATTTGAAGCCTATATAATGGGTTATGTGATATGGGAACCATGTAGTGGGATTATTTTATGGGAGGAGATTTGTTTGAAGAAAGAAATGATTTAAGGTTCATCATAAAGGAGATTTTATTTTTGTATGAAGTTGGTAAATTGAGTCCACCACAATCGGGTTTTGCTCTGTATATATCATGTCATATTTAGTTATCAGTGATGGATAATCCCTAAATAAGATTTTGTTAAGTATTATAAGCGGGGTTTTCTTGATCAATTTTCTTATACAAGGACCTGGAATCATATTATTATAGTGGAGTTTATTTAATAAAATAGTATTATCATTGATAAAAATTGGGTATGTATGAGGTAGTTCGTGAAGGGGGTATTTAGCGAAGGATCAAGAGGTTTCCAGGGGATGATCTTGAAAAGGCATTGTTTGTGAAGGTGGTTGTTATGTGGGAATGTAAAAACAAAGAGAAGTGGGGATCATATAGTAAAGGAAATCTATAATGCGAATGAAGAATGGGAATCACAAGACATCCATAAAGAAATTTTTGTCTAAGAATAAAGTTTATCAATGAAAAACTCACACCATAATTCATAAGAGAGTTTTTTAAGTGATTAAGGAAGTTCAAGAAGGGACTAAAAATATTTCACAGTAGAAATTTCCTCAAACCATTAGTATTATAAAATCTTGATTTTATATATGAGCTAATAAGGACTTCATGAAACAATAATATATGTGTGAGAAAATTTAGAGGTGATTCAGAACAACACATTATTCCTCTAAAAAAATGGTGAGCACAATTGGTGGAGAATACATGGAGCATTCAAATTGTATTTGTTTATAAACAATGAGTGATAATGAGTACTCTTTGAACCATTTATTTTCAATGATCTTGAGTCTATTAGGTTTATAGGAACATTTCATTTTAATTCTCCTTGGAGGTAGACTTGTGAGGATGAACCAACTAAAATTATTTTGTTATGTGCATGATATAGATCTTATATTGTTCTCCAATATGGATATTAATGAGAAGATTTCGTTGTTTATGGATGAATAAATATACAAAGGGATTGTTATTTTAAATCATCATACCCTGATTCACCCTCCCCCACTCAAGTTATTTAATCATATTGGACTAAAAATTGGAATTATAGGGACTGGTTAATATTAGTGTTTCTCTCTGAAGGGATTCAATTAAGGATTTCAATAATAAATGGATTTTGACCATTTATGGGAAAAATATTCAATTTTGGAAAAATATTATACATTACTTCTTCCAATATTTAGGAATGGATTTCTTTACTGCAATGATGCATGGTATTTCATCATGTATGGATAGTGGTGCATTATTAGAAGATGACTGGGGGGAATTTGATGTTAATGAAAAATTATTAAATACATCAGGGGTTCCATATCCATCAAAATATTTATGATTGTGATTTCATTTATGTCATAAAATTATATGTTGATTTTTTTTCTATACATTTTATTAGGTGACTCACAATTTATAGAATCATAGTTACATGATCTATAAGACAACTATCAAGATCAATATGTTCACCTGGATGACTCTATTGATAAATTAATTGGCTGGGTGAATCTTATTGTCGAAAAACTTCATGTCATCATATATCTTATTGATGAATTAACTAATTTTAAGTGGATCTGGATAAATTTTCTACCTTAGTGATGTCTGAATGTATCTATCCTGGAAGATAATAATCAAAATGAGCAGACCATGTATAACTTACACAACAATATTTTCCCATACAAGATGAGAAATAATGATAATGATGTTGTAGAAAATTCCATTCCAAAACAAGTTTCTTTCAAGTACCTTAAGAATATCTTTATAAAATTTAGATATGAGAATGAAAATAGGGATAAGGTCATGTCATTCCTCTACATGAATTTACAAAGTAGAAGAGGAATGTTAAAAGGGAAGCTTCCACTTGCATGTATTCAATGTAGAAATAATGTGAATATTTCAAGAACGTGTCCTAATATTTTTCAACACAAATATGATAGTGATGATGAAATTATTAGGATTAAGTATTCAACCAATTTTAAAGGAAGAATAATTAACATGATAAATTTATTAAAAAATTATAATATTTATTTAAAAGAAGATGGATTTTTATATGAAGATATGGTAGTAGGGTTTGACGACTGTAAAGATCTTGAATAATATTTTTCTGTGGTAGTTTTTATGAAATTTCCAAAAAAATAAGAAGTTGAAAACAATAAAGGATAATTCGAAGGAATATATGACCTTCAGATGAAATTAGAATTTGTTATTGAAAAGATAGAAATTTGGAGATCCAAAATTAAGAAGGATAACATGGTAGTTAATGATTCGAAACACTATATCAAACAACATGAAGAAGAGAAGTTGGAGTTGGAGGTTGAAATTTAATTTCATAAATATTAAAATCCATAATCTTGTGAAAAAGTCATTGATTAATAGATCAATATAGAATATTAGACCATAATAGTCAATATATTGAATAATATAATAAAATATTGAGTCAAAAGAATAAATGAGATTAAGGATGAAGTTTTCAATCTATGATAAATGTTTAAATATTATGAAAAAATATTTTATTTGGTATATAATGATATAAAGGCATAACAATAAGGAAAAGTACATTTTGAAGTTCCAGTGAAACATACAAAGGTGTGTAATGAGAAGAATATAACAAACCATAAAGGTAAAAATGATTAGAAGATTGATCATGAATTGAATTCATAAATAGTAAATTTTACACCAAAATCACTCACAATAATGTTAAGGATAGATTTAGGTATTAATTATAACCAGATGTTATAGAGATTCTAAGAGTATACCATTGGGGAAGTAGTGTCAAAACCAAAACACCCATCATTAGAGGTTATTGTCATGAAAAAATGGGATGTTCACAAAATGTTTGTTTCATAGATAAGAGGAGTTGAAGGGAGTGAGGGGGACAAATGAGTCATACTAGATCTCAACATTACGGGATATCATTTGATGGTTATTTTTTCCAATGTGGTGGATTTTGGGGACAAGGAAATATATTTAACATTATCTAAACTAGGGAGTGTAGAAAAATATAATCAATGTTGTTGTACATGACAACTCAAGGTATCATAAAATTAACTAAAAATAAAAAATCTATTTTCTATAATGAAATATTAAGGTTTTCTATAATACATAGATGAAGTTCAAAAATATTAAATAAAGAAATTTATGACAATGAAAATAGACGAGTAAGAACTTGTTGTACATATTTATTTTAAAGCATCAGATCACCCTGGAATATGGATCACTAAAACTTGATAAACCTCTCATATGAATGGAAATAATGAACTGGTGACATAAATCAGATGTGTTAATGAAGGATTCATTATATTTGGTTGTGATGAGTGTTATATGACTATTTTCTAAGGAAGATAAATTTTTGGGTAAAGTTACATGGGACATGATCATGTCTTGTTTGATGAAGGTATTAATAAAAAACTCTATGTGATAGATATTTTTGTTTATTAGGACATTATATAATCATTTCAAATAAATTTGGTATCATTAGGGGAAAATATGGTACTATTATTTTATAGGTAATGAACACAATGGGGAATCTCTAACATGTGAGTGGAGAATAAGATGTGTTATTTCTATCCATAGAGGAAGAACAATATGTTGTGGAACAAATAGATTAACCATCTATGGTAACCATCCTAATATGATCTGGTAAAATATTATGCATCTCATGATCTTTGCAAGCTATCATGTGATCTTACTCACACATTCTATGAATCATATAAGGATATATTATCTGAAATAAAAAATGGATAATGAACAGAAATAAATTAGTGTTCTTGAATTGGTGAACACAAATGTGTGTGTACCTATCACATCAGGATGCATTTACCTGAATATGTGTTATGTTGTATTAAATAATAATTTTAGTAGGCTGGAATTTATCTTTGACATTTCGTAAAAGTAATCCTTATTAACCTGTATAATACAATAGTATCTGTAATTAAAAAGTATGATCAGATATAAGATTCTAAAGATTCATAGGGAATATGAAAAAAACTCAAAAACATCCATGTGGATGATTATCTTTGTAATTATGGGATAAGGAATACAATTTCTATAGTAAGAAAGCATTAATAAAATGTAGTGGGTGGGTAGAGAAATACGACCATGAAAAACATTTGTAGAAAATAAATTATTGGAAGGGACCTACTAGAGAAATTATGGAAGGAATAAAGTATTGGCATTGATCAATATATGTAAAAGGTATTTTTTGTGTCCAAATTAAAAAAAAATAAAATTTTAGAGATGTGTAATGGAAATGATAAAACATTGAAATACATTTGAATCTTTGATAGTAAGTGTCTCATACTTAATAAAGTAAAACACTTGAAAATTAAATTATATGGTGATGAGGGGATAATCATAGGATAATCACGAAAATGAAAAGAATATCAATGCTTCAACAAGAGGGTTGGAAAATTAGTTAAAAGTAGTGATATCAAAATAGTTTATAATAAATAGATTCTTTCACAACATAGTGAACAGTTCCCTGATGAAATATATGATGATCTAAGATAATTAGGGGGACAAGAAGTGAATATATTGATTCTAATGATGATAGTGATGATGATCAGGAAGAAGTTAAATCAATATTTACATGGAAATCAAAGAGTTGAGGAAAAATTTATAGGAAACATATAATTTTTTATTATGCAGAACCAATTCAAAATAAAGAATAAAATACTCAAATCATATATCATTTATATATTAGTTAGAGCATAAATGTTTTTGGTAAGTATCTAGAGATGAATAATGTGTTTCAGTTATGAATCAAGTCCTTGACAAAAATATAAAATTAAAAAATGGGATATTATTGTGAGACAAACATATAAGAATGTAATCAGGTCCAAAAGGGTCTTCTTTAAGATGATTAATGATTATGGTATAACTATTTGAAAGAAACAAGGAACCATGGGAAAAGGGTACTTCCATATGAAGGATATCAATGTGAATGAAACATTTTTAATGGTTGTGAGGCTGAATACAAGTAGATTTATTATTTACCAAAATAATGGGAATAATTTATGTTGTATTTATGATTGAAATCAAGATTGAAATTGTAAATGGGTTTCAAGAATAAGAAGTGCATGTCTAGAAATGTGACGGATTTATCATTCACGATGATGGGAAAGTGTTTTTTGGATGAGGAATGAACAATATGGTCTAATAAAATCACCGAGAAAATGGTATTCATGGATTGGTAATTTTTAAGAATCTCATCTTTTCTTCTGGTGGTGTTGATTTCAATATTTGTGTCAACAATGCTAGTAATAAAGTAATGATGGTGATCAGGCTTGTCTACAACAAAATATTTGTTTGATCCAATGAGGTGTAGTGAGAACATTATCTGGATTTCATGAAATGTGTGTTCGAAATGTCAATAAATTGAAAATTAACCATTTTTTCAAGGATTATACGTGATTAAAGGAATGAATGTACCATTCATTTATAAATCCATTCATACTAAGTATTTTATGAGAATATTTGTAATGGATAATTACAAATAGATAATGGCTCTGGTTGACACCTAATTGAAATAATCATGGCATGGTGACAGAAATGTGGTAAATGTGGCAAAATATTGGAAGATCATTGGAAATACTTTTTACATATTGGTGACACGACTAGATGTTGTTATTAATGCATGCCAAGAAACAAAATATCAATGAAATTTTAATGAAATAGTATTACATTATTTAAAAGTAATAGTTTTATATATATAAGAGATGGTGAGTTTTTTATATTCGATTACAAATATAATAATGATTTTTTGGAAAATATAGATAAGAATTTGGGTGTTTCATTAAAATGTTTAAAATCAATATCTTGTTTTTCATTATATCATGGTGGATAGAGTATTAATTGAATCCGAAAAATGCAATTAATCATTTCATTGATCACTATATAACAGTAAGATATTTCTTTCACCCATGTTTTAATGAAATTATTATGGATGAAGAAGAATTATAATGATAGGGTAATTCAAGTGAAGTCTTTTATTATATTTATTTGCGCCAATTTATTTTCTATAAATCATATAAAATATCTAGTCCATCACTCACGAGTAAGGAACATTGAAATTAAGTATAATTTTATCACAGATAATGTGGATCATGGGGTTGTGAAGTTGGATTATGTGTAATGGAATTACATCTTTTAGACATTCAGATAAAGGTTTTACCCAATGATTCATTTGAGCAGCATCCATTAACTCTTTGAGTTTAGTTGACTCTTCATAATTAAAATATTTGGATGTAGGAAACCCACTCACAATGGTATGATATTTTTTCACAACTATTTAGATCTATATTCTTAACCATGTAAAAAAATGTATGAGTGACCATTAGGTTCATTGATAAATCTGGAGAAGCTAAGAATATAAGAGGAGAGACTACCTTAATCATGATTAGGGGAGTTGTGAAGTAGTGGGAGTTTTATATGTCACCATGTTATAAATATTAAATCAAAAGTGATATATCATGGAAAGTGGGGTTAGTGAAGAATGAATGTGACTTTTTTGGAATAAATTAATTCATTGATGAAATTTAAATGATACTCTTGTTCCTAATGAAGATCAGAGATCATGTGGGATTAATGTGTGTTGTGTAAATATTTTATCACCATTTAATGTTTTTAAATGTTGTAAAAAAATTCATAGGGGGAAATTGGTGGGATAAATTCCTCATTGTTAGGTCTCAGTATTATGGGGTGATTTTTCTTGTTAAAAAATACAAAAGACTACATTTTAGTGTGGTGGGTTTTTCTGAATCATATATAGATGGACCACATAGTAAAGTATACATAGCTCATTAAAATGTAGGAAAACAACATTTCAGGTAATTAAATAGAGTAGAAAAATAAGTAAATGTATTGTTTCTACAGAGTAATAGTATGAAGAACACATATCATACTACACCTAGCACAATGATTTGTGACATTTTCTTGATGGGTGTGGTGATTTGAATCTTCCACAAAAGTTTATGTACTATAACACCCATTATATGGGGTACATTCATGATAATCATGTCATTTGAAAAAGGTTATTATTTAAGGTTCATAATGAAGGGATGCTAATTTGAAGATGTAGGATGTAAATTGAGTATTTTATATACGGGTTAAGCTATATAATCCTTATGTCAATTTTAGATCATGGAGACTGATAATACCAAAAGGATATTTTGGTAATTATGAATAATAGGTTTTATGGGACCTTTTTTCTTATATAAAGATCTCTGATTACATAAATAGTAGATAATGAATTTATGTTTAAAGTATTATCACTTGAATAGTTCATGAATGATCAATGTATTTCACGTTGAAGGTATACCATGAAGGAGAAAGATATTCCGGATTTACAATTACTTTAAAAATAATTCAAGAGGGATGTTTGTTTTCAGGTCATCGTAGCTCAAAGAAATAAAAGGAGTGGAATATGTAAAGGTCATATAATAAGTGAAGGTATATTTTGAAGAACCTGAATCCAAAAGAGAAAAGGAATTACAAGAAGAAAGGCGATTCATAAAGAACTCATCTCATATGGTTGAAGAATGTTCACAAATTGTTTAAGGATGATTGAGAAGGGACTAAAAATATTCCATGAAAGAAATTTTCATAAACCATAATAATGAGGAAAAGCTGACATCACTAATGATTTGAAAAAGTGACTTCATGTTAGAGTAATATATGTGAGAAACAATTATAAGGAGCTTTAGAAGAACATAATATTCCTCTAAAAAAGTAGCGAGCACACATTATTGGAGAGATGAGCGAGCATTGAAATTGTGTTTGATTATAAACCAGGGGAATAATAAGTCTACATAGAACCTTTTACTGGCTGTATGATTTAGTGGATTCATACATAGGCACATTTCCATTGTATTATCATTGGATTAATCCCATTGAGGGTGGAAAATGTAAACTTTATGTGTACTGTTCTCGTATTAATTCATATATTGTTATCTTCTGTGGGGAGGAATTAGAATTTGGTATTGTTTAATAAAAAAAAATATCCATATAGATATTTGTTTTGATCTTTCATACCCTAATTGGCCCCCATATCGTGATATTTATCCTAGTTGGACTAACAATATGTTTATTTATATTTTGGTAATTTAATATTAAGAATTTGTTGGTACTTCGGGAATATCTCAAATTAATTCACACCTGTACTATTGAAAACTACTAACACATTATAAAGCATTATCTATCACATTATTACTTTTTATTTTATCATGGTATGAACATATTATTTGGGTATGGGACATTATTCTCTATATATAGTCATATTACTGTGATAATAATTTATTATTAAAATCCAAAAGAATAAAAATATACTTGTATTTATTACTTTTACATATCATAAACAAGTCATCTTGGATAGCACCTTAATCTAAGTATTCTCATTACATATATTTTGATAATAATTTAATATTGGTATACTTCCACAATATAGAATAAATAGTTTTTTATATTTTATTATATCACAACTTTCTTAGAAGACACAACATTCAACATATATATAGATATATATCTTTCTTTAATCAATAATATTCTCTTGATATTGTCCTTGATATTACAATGGTATTACATTTTATTCATATGAATAAAAGTTAGTTTGAAATCATGTTAATACCCATAAATCCTTCTTCACCATTTTCCTATAATTTATCATTCACACTTTCTCAATAATTGTGAGGTAGTTTTAATATATATCTAATGTAGTAATCATTGTTCAATATGATATTTTTTACACAATGTAATTTGTATAAAAAATATCAAACATATCAAGAAATATTGGACAAATATAATTTCATAAGTTCATAGAGTTCAATTCATTATAATAATATATTATCATTTTGTCACACCTCATCTTCCATAGATTAATTCCATGGTACATAGGTAACTATTCACTAATGAATTACTGCATGTATTTTAAAAAAAATAATTGTGTCTCCATTAGGAAGGGATCTGTGATAACCCATCAATAAATATTATTATATATTTTTAAATAGAACATTATTCTCTACATTATATAATTTTCAAATAAATATCTACCCAATTTATTCTCAACTAATTTTAACTATAATATCTATTTTATTTATGTTATAAACATTTTTTAAATTGAAACAATAGAGCCACATCTATAGTAGTGTACAGAAAGGTATTATATTTAATATTTATTTAAACAAAATCACTTATGGATTCATCAAAATTAATATTTTATGATAGTAATAAATTTTAAACCCATAACTGGATCGTAGAAACATGCATACGTTAGTTCCATTAATTAGTGTCGAAAATAGTTCTAGTTTTTCTATATAGACATATTCATGAGGTTTACATTAAGGAAATTCACCTTCAAATTCATTTTAAAAATGTTATAATCATATACTTTTTCTACGATAATTTGAATTTTAATGAATTTTAGTATGGAAATGAGTGAAAATATTTTCCCAAAGTCAGTGTATTAAAATATTTTAAACACATAGAAACCAATGATTATTTATAAATAAAAAATTTATCATCCATGTGTTATTATGAATACAGAACAACAAGAATTGGATCAACTAAAAGTACAATGATAACGCAAAGCATGATTTTGTTCTATTTAATATATTCTGAGTTAAAATGAGCAATCTAGTATTATATTTCTTCCATTTACTTATTCCTTAAATAGTTACTATTATTTATTATTTTTGGATGATATATCGTATAACTAGGTGAATATAAAACCATATATCTTTTGTTTTACCATCCTAAAAACCTTTTTTCCTCTTCAATAATTTCTCTTATTATGTATTGAAATGTTTATGTTATTATTCCAACTCATGAATCTTGAATGGTATAATAATTGAACACTTTATTGAACATTTTTTTAATATTTATGTTCTTAAAAAATCATGTATCTTTTTCTCTTGTTTTATTTTTGTATATTTTTTTGTATATTTATAAAGTAATTATTGAAAATTTTTTTTATTAAATTTACATTCTTATGGTTTTAAATGTAAACATGTTAAATACCCATTTTTTTATATTTGAGTAGTCCATACATCCTTTCTATTATACATGTGATGTTAAATTGTAATTTATATTGATTAAAAAATTTATTTCAAAAACAGAGAATTAGTTTAGAAATTTATATTATATTCTTTATTGATTGTTGATATTGTAAATTAGGGAATTTTTTATAATTTGACTATTTATTATGTATTCTATATCATATAAACTGTAATTTTATACAAGATTTAATGATTCATTATCCATAAAAATGTGTGACAATATAAATGTTTTGGTTTAGAATAAAAAAATAGTTTTACAAGAATCATTCCATATGGAAACAATAAAACATGATTCTCTCTGTTTTTACATATGTGGAAACACAATTAGCTATGTGAATGTTCACCATTATTATTTCAGTCATTCCAATATTTCTTTGTTCCTTGATTTTGATAAAATTATTCGAGTCACTTAATCTATTTAATATATATAATATTAATATTTATCTTATTAGAAATTATGAATATACCAAACATATAAGTCTTTTCATTTATTTTCATCAATTATTTACAATTAATATTCCATTGAAATTTCTTACAAAAATTGGATTATATAAATTCATACTTATTTCTTTCCCTTTGAATTATTGTTTCCCCAACTAATGATGAAATGGAACTAGTAACTCTTATCATTTCATTATCATTTATAACATGTTCCCCATATCGTACCCCTTAAACGATTAGGAATCATTTTCCCACTAATCTATATAATGTGTGTGAGACATAGTTAAAATATTCTACAATAGATTTTCCATAATATTCATTTTATACACCATAGTAAATATATATAATCTTATTTCTAAGCATGATAATTTGAGATTAATGGATTATTTATTATCTATATTGAAGCCCAAAAAATGATCAACATATTTCATAATCTCAATTATATAATCCCAATATTGTATCATATCATCTATTTTATCATAAAATATTATTGTGAAAATATCATTATATCCCCCCACTTCTACTTTTCATGTTCTTAGAGATGAGATACCATGGTGTATGAACACAAGTGCTTATTTTTCGACTGTATATCTTCAAACAAAATTTATTTCATGATTCTATAAAAATAGAATGCATCTTTAATCTTTCATATATTGTTATCCTACCCTCCATCACTCACTTACAGAGGTGATATATTATGAATAGTGTATTATAGACTATAAAATATGTATTCATTAAGTATTTTAATGTGCAAGATCATATACCAAAAATGGAACTTTTTGTGGGTAAGGATTGTGTTTCTAGAAAAGCTTATACTGAAACCATGGTTTTGTTCTCCATTTGTATAATTACAAAATAATCATATTTTAGAACTTTATATTTATTTTAAATTGTTTAATATTATATGAATTAATTATTCTCCCAAACTTTAATGAAATAGTGGAAATCATCATTATTGGAATAAAAATATCGATTCACTGAGATACTTTAGTGTCAAGGGTCAAAATTTCAAATATCCAAACCAAAAAATTAACCATGTAGTTTACTCATAGGTATTTATACATTCTTTTATAACCATTAAAATTAATTTATAATTTTTTATCTATTGTATAGACTTGAAAATCGTTAAATCCTATTCTATGATTTTCACAACTCAAACATCTAATATATATTGAGAAGAATTTTGTGTGTATCCGTAATAGAACATTGATTAAGTCAATATGTTATCTTTATTAAGACTCAATGATAATTTAATGTTCCTTCATCTATGTACAGACCAACACTATATCATTTTTTATATTTATTCAAATATAGGGGGAATTTTTTTGGAAATTTTATTTTTTGATATATTTTTCTATAATTAATCACAAATACACTTTATTTTATTATTTAAATTCCCACCAATTTTATTTCGATCTTTCATTATTTTTTTATATTAAATTAGTGTAAAAAATGTTATTATGAGTTAAATTATTTAGTCTATGAATAAATATTAATTACCTTTTATGAGGTATATAATTAATTTGACATGATATAATTTATTATTTTCGGATTATTGACTTTTATTTAAGCATGATTTCTAGTTTAGATACATTAAGTGATCACATTTATCAGCAAAAAATAAATTCATTGCATAAATAAATAAATAACTATTCATAGAAAATATATAATAAATATGCAATATGGTTAGAAGATTTGGTCTCTTGGAAGGTTTGTTAAGTGGTTATAAAACAACCATTGATAAGGAAACCATAACCCGAGGGGAATAACTCATTTTACGTATTATTTCATCATGTAGTAGGGTTTACCCCTTCTTCCTTTTATCTCCTTGATTAGATTCATTTCAGTTTAGTTTTTGAACCATCTATTTTATCATTAAACACAATTCTGTACAAAAGTTTCTCACACATAGGTGTGTCAAACTCTGGTGTTTTTGTTGAAAAAACAATAAACTGAAATTCCAATATATTATAATGGAATGAGATTTGATTTGTTGATAATAATATTTAAATTTTTTTCATATAATACCATATATATTTAATTTTTCTACGTTATATATATGGTCAATTCTTGCTCACAGTCTATCAAAAAATGTAATGAAAGGCATATTTAGTATTTCCAATATTCATTACACTTCATTATAATTATGAAAAAAACAATGAATTAATAGATTAATAAACAATCTAACTAGTTAATTGATTATCTTAATATTATTTCTGAATAGTCCCTATGAAATAATAATTCATCCTTAATAAATAAATATACTATATATATTTGATATTTATTTATTTTAAATTATTTAATTACATAGTGTGTAATTAGAGGCCCTAATTGTAACAAACCAGGTAAATAATGAATATGGCATTTTCATATTTATCCATATTTGGGAATAAAATATTAATATGACTTTAAAGGGGACTCTATGATCGATGGCATACCCAACACGCAACAACGAGTTTCTTGGGAATCTTACGTTGCACACTAATAATTAAATATTATTATTTTAAATGGTAGTTAACATGTAGCCGTTGTATTGGCGGGAATGGATAGAAATAAATAAAAAAAATTATTATATATTTTTTAAAATGTTTTTACATTTATCCAATAAAATATAAAGGCATAAAATACGGAAATAATTCAATTTTAGGTGTATATGCCCTAGTTTTCACTAATGGTTCACTTATCACCTTTTGATGGAGAATCGTCATTAAATATAGTTTTGTTCACTCTTATACATCCTTTTGGACCAAAGAAAACTCTTTTTATGAATTGGGACATCAAAATTTACTTTGTGTAAATTTTTGGTATCTTTCTGATAAAGTTCATTTTTTTAATGAATAGTGTAAAATGTTGTATTTTAATTCAAAACCTCTTTTTAATCTAATTTATTTATATGATTAGATTATATTTTTAATTGGGATTAAAGTGAAATTAGAATATATTTTTACCATTAAATCCAATAGTGGTCGTTGGAATTAATATCACTTTGAAAACAGACTTAAACTAGTGTCAATCTTTTGATACTTATTGTTTCATAAAAACACGCTATTTTCTCTGACAGCGGGAATTAATTATTAAATTAATTAATGTGACTTATATGTTTTGAATTTTTTAAAATAGACTTCATTTTTGAATTCGGAATATCAAATATATCTTAGGGTGGATTTTTGGGTTTTTTCTGAAAAACTTCAATTTTTGATGAATAGTGAAACCACTAAGTGGTACTTATAAAAAACTGATTTTACCGTTTAAATGAAATTTTGCCATCTTTTTGTTTTGAATTTCAAAAATCCTACATACATGGTTGTCATTAATAAGTAAAATGTGGTTCAATGGGATACAAATAATTTTTTGGTGAATAGTAACTTATTAAGGTTTTAATCGCGATTAGAGGTAATTAGTGTAGTTTAAGGTAGAAATAATGTTTTAATAATATGAAATGAACTTTACACATGTCCTACCCTCATTGGATG
The DNA here is from genome assembly GCA_963277665.1 of Viscum album. Lineage (NCBI taxonomy): Eukaryota > Viridiplantae > Streptophyta > Magnoliopsida > Santalales > Viscaceae > Viscum > Viscum album. The sequence continues at coordinate 221,139,194 of OY728139.1, forward strand.
TGTCATGGCCGACCAAGAAAACCCATGGGTCAACTTGGGGACCCCATGAAGCCACTTTGGTTGGAAAATGACATTAATATCTTTTTATTTGAAGTTAAAGTAAAAATGAGACAAACATGAAATGTTTTACTAAAACAATTTTTACATGGTGTTATGAAAATCCGATTTTTGACTATAAATATTCATTGGAAAGCTAAAAAGATTTCCTACATTATAGAATTTTTTTATAAATTTTAGACATTAAATAAATTAAATTATTTATGATATCATGATGATGCAACGATGACCTCATTATTTAACGATTTAAATAAAATGGAAAGATAATGTAATATCTAAGACCTAAACATGTAAAAAACCTATTGGATGAGTGGATTTAGAACCCTTATCACCTTATCCTCGAAAAATATCAATGTGGGACATCTTAAATCCGAATACCAATTTCAAATAAAGTGACTTTTCTTTACCTTCCAAGAGTGCCCCTCCTCTCCTCTTATTAAAGGCCCCCACCTCTACCTCCATACCCACACTCCCAAAGGCTTTTCCTCGGCCAAACTCTTCCCATTTTGTCTCTCCACTTCCCTCTCGTAATTCTTGAAGCCTCACTTTGGGAAGAACTCTTCCCAAGGATGCCTTTGATCTCAAACCAAAGGGAGTTACCCGATTTTTAGGTAATGTCTTCACTTGAGTCCTTTTGTTTTATTTTGCTTCTCCAACCCCTAAACTCTTTTTATTAATTTCTTTTGTAACAACTCCAGTATCATCAATATACTAGGATGTTTTTATAAGATGGATTCGAGCTAAACTTTCACACACTTACATCTAATGGTTAAAGAACATACTGTTTCTGTGGATGAAAAATTTGTGCCTCCCGAAACGATGATTGTTCAACATTTTTCTAACACCTTCAAAGGTGGACATTAAGATGAAACTATATTTATATATGATATATAATATGTTTATTTTTTTCTTAAGCTTCTGTATTTTTCATTTTTTGGCATACCTTTATGGTTTCCATTATGGGTAAACGCGATATCTTCATTTAAGGAAGTGCGGACTACCGCCCCCTCAAAGTGATTTGATTCGTTAATACCATATGTGGTACGTATAAAGGATATATTTAATGATATTATATATGATACCATACTGGAATTAAAATACTATGATTTATCATTATGTTTTAATTCCATTAAATATGAAATAGAAATGGAAGTAGCGTTCATGCGTACGTACGGCTTACCGTCTCCATGAATGGTACATTTCATTTCTTATCTCAAAATGTTATGTAATATTATAAGTACATATATATAATGGATATATATGTAATATATTACATCAAAATTATGGATATCATTCTGGAATTATAACATATACATATCTCTCACATTTTGTTTTAATTTCATTAATATGACAAAATGAAAGTAGCGTTCCTGCGTACGTACGACCTACCGTCTCCATGAATGGTGCTTTTCGTTTTTTATCTCAAAATGATATGGAATAGTATGAAATGAATATTTACTGAATATATATGATATTTTAATCATTAATACAATTCTATAAATTTTTTACTTATAACTACATGGGCAATATTTTTTCAGACAAGTTTATTTTTGACTCATGTACCAAACATCGGCAAAAACGTCTGATATGAACTAACATTATTAAACAATTATTATGACATTATAATATGTGATATGAACTGAATAATAATCTCTAAAGGAGTTACTTAGGAAATTAATAATTGACCAAAGTTTATTATTCAGGAATATAAAGAAACGAACAAGACAAGTTGGACTTGAGATAAGGGATCCTACTCCTCTCTTTATTTTTAAGTACACTCTTTTATGTCATTCCTTCTAAGATCGTATTTCATGTTATTGGGATGTTCTATTATATTAATCTTACTTTAATATTTATGTTCATATGATGAGAGAACCTATTCTCTCTCATCAATCCATTTTGGAAGTTTTGAGTGGCGTCGTTAGGCTGCCGAGTTTTCGAAAGGGATTTTTCATCTCACTTTTATTCCCATGAGATTTATGTTACATTTGCCACAATTTACATTGAGTTGTGTATGTACTGCCCATTATTTTACTCTTTGGGTACTATAGTTTCTTTTATGAGTATTTACATCAATTTTGTATTGTCTTTCTTTCATGAGGTGTATGTTTCGAAAGATACCCATGTCGGTAAGGTAACCTTTCACCCTCCTCTTTTTAAAAGAATTATTTTGTTGGGTCTTTTAATTTACATATTTTTATGTTGGGATATGTTCTCATATATCCTTATTGATGTAAATTTTATGTCCATGTTATGAGATACCATTTTTTTATCTCTCATCAACTCATTTTGATGTGACGCCGTTAGGCTGTCAAGGGAACTTCTTAACCCAATTTCGATTTCTTTGGGTTCAACATGTAGTTAATGAATATGTCATCCTTTGAATATGTGTGAATGACCTCTGATTATTTTACACTTAATATCCACTTATATTTGGTGTATTCGTTTGTCACACATAATTATGTAATTGATTTATCCTTAAACTAAGGATACCGTCTTTGTATGGGACTTCGTCTCAATCTCCTTTCATTGAGTCATATTTTGTTTTATACACAACCTTCTTTTATACGGTGTATAAACACCTTTAACTTTTACGTTTATCCAAAATGAATTTTTTTTATATGAAGGGTTTTACAAAATGACAAAAGGGAATTTTTTTTCGTACGTATTCGGCGACAGCGACTTCTCCGCCGCCGTGACCATTATTTGGGTTTTGGCTTCCTCTACAAGCCATACCTTGTTTTTAAAAGAAAAATAAATACCATGTTTTACTTTTCTTTTATTTTGGTATTGAAAATGGTTTTCATGATGTTTTTATATCAATGTGTTGTATTGATATCTTGTGATTGAAAGGTGGAAATGTTATGTTTCCTTTATTCATGTTTTATGTGATACGATTATGTTGAGGTTCTTGGGCATTATTTTGAAGACGGGTGGTTCCGTGATAAACTAAGGGTGGGTGAGCCCGATATAGCTCTCCAATGCATTGGGTAACGCGAAGGAGTGAAACGTTAAGGTTTCTCCGAAGAGTTTTAAGGAATATACTGTGATGGATATTCCAAATGTAACCAAGAGGGTTACTCCCTACGTACGAATGTTATGAATGACTCAAGTTACCTTTATGTATTATGATTTCTATGATTTATTCATGGTTTGACGAGGTATGATAAAGTTCCTATGTTTTTATGGGTAAAGTATGATTTCATTATTATTTTTATATGAACTCATGTTTCCTTTCCATATTTTTATAACCCTTACTGAGCTTTTTATGCTCATCCCAAGTTTTTGAAATGTTTTTCACAGGTCAAGGGAAAGGTACAAGATGTGATGATAGTGTCAAGTATGTGTCAAGAAAGAATCCATGTTTTATTTTCAATATGTTTCTGTTGATGGGAGGAATGAATACTTTCTTTTATGTAACCACTTTGTTATAATGTGGAATATAATGCAAGTTTCATGATCTAATTCTCTAAAACTATAAAACTGAAAAGATCCTCAATGTGTAATCTTGTAATAACTCAAGATTAAGTAAGGTTTAAGGCTGGGGCCTTATAGTTAGTATCAGAGGTCAGTTTAGATAACTTTAGAGGTTAGGGTATTCTTTAAGTATAAGTGGCATTACCATAATGGTTAGGATTTCAGAAAGAGTCCTAGTTTTAGATAAAGTGAATGAGTAAGTATATCTTAGTGTTTAACTTCCTCATTTGTACATGATGGTTTTTTTTTATATACTCACACTGACCTTTTTGGTTTTAGTAAATGGCTGGATCTAGCAGGCACCAAAGTAACAGTGGATGTGAAGGAAACTGTGACAGTTTTTTGAGAAAGCAACTAAATGTTATGGGAGCTGCAATGAGAACTCTTGTGATTATCCTCAACCAACTATCTGGAGTCATGATTGACCACCTAAACCTTGGTGATTTCTCTAAGGCATCATATATGCGAGAAACAAATCCCTTCGGAAGTACAGGTAATAATCATAAAGGTAAGTGTGTTCAAAAACCTATGTGTCAAAGATGTGGAAAGAAACACCTAGGAAAATGTTTCAAAGGGGCAGAAATATGCTATAGATGTTGAAATGAAGGTCATAAAGCAAGAACCTGCCATGGAAAAAGGAAGCATCCAGTTGACTCGAGGAAAGGGAAAGAAGTTCTTTCTGAGGGATCAATTGAATGTTTTAAATTTGGTGTGTATAGTCATTATGCAAACACATGTCCTATGAAGGAGATTCGTGAATGGGGTCACCAAGAGCGTACAAATGTTCGTTTACCAATACAGAATGCCATTCCGATCGAGGATGAAGAAACTGACAATGACCAATCAAAGGTATGCATTATTTCATGACTATTTTTTTTCCTATTTTGGAATCTTAGGATATGATTCATGATTTTGTTTGTAGGAAAGAGGTATTTCGGAATAAGTTGGAATGGAATGGTTAATGGATCATGAAGAATATTGAATGAGTAAGATGTCAACATATAAGGGCTTCAAAAGTTATGGTGATATTCTTAAGAGTATTAAGTCTCTTTTGATGATGGGGTTATATTAGAAGACTTTTTACATTATGTGTAACCCTGATGTTTAATATAGGAAAATTTTATTCAAGGAATAGTTATCTTTTCTTTTGTGGACATAGTTATAAAGAACTATTTGGGTTTATATGATCCTTACTTTTGAGGTAATTATGGGTTACTATTTGTTATGATTCAAGTGAATGGAATGAGATAAAATTGAGGTTAAATTATGTTATGGTTATTTTTGATGATTTTATCCCTTTTGGGGAATGATTTTAGAATTATGTAGTTTTGGAAAAAGGACAACACGCAGACCGTGTGACAACCCGTCGCGTCGGACAAAGCTTCGGGAATTGAACCCACAACCAAAGTGCGACTGGTATTTATCGCCTACCACTGGACTACGTGAAGTCCCTGGTTAGTTTGATTGATTCTTTTTAATTAGGTGATTTTATGAAATAAGAGTAAGTTGATTTTGGGTCATCTATGGAAATTTATTAACCCATCATGGAGGATATGTGATTAGGCTAATTACTTTTCAATACGAGACTTTAGGAGCAACTGATGTTGTTTGGATATAAAGGTTGCGATTTAACTTTGAAAACTATGTGACTAAAACCTTCAAATATTTGGGTTTCAATATTAGTTTAGTTTACTTTAAAGGATTTTATGGACAAATTGTTTATCGAATGGTCCTCGTTGAAATTTGGGTTTGTTGGACAAATTTTAGAGATTAAAAATAGATTTTCTTTTTATAAAGGGTTATCCTTATCTGGATTTTCTAATCTTGTACTAACCTTTTTTGGTTTTGGTTTTGGTTAAAGACTAAATACATGGGAAGTATATAGTTCTCTTTTGTGGATATAATGATTCTCTAGAAGTTGATTATAGTACTCTTAATGCGAACAAGTCTCCCTAAATACTCATCTACTGGGAAAATAATATGAGTTTGATTAAGGAATCTAGAAAAAGATGAAATTCAACATAATAAGTGATTATGTTTTCTTATGAATAAATTCCTTAATAAAAAGTAACTTAAATAAAAAATGTTGTCTATTAACTTTTTCTACTGGGGAATCGAATACCGTTTAACCCATCACAAGTTTGTGATTTTCTTACGGTTAACTTTATCCTAGACATGTTTACTATCACTCTCCATCAGAACATGACCCTTTGTTTTCTCCTCCATATCCATATTTTCATACTTGGAATCCTAGTATGGGTTAACTCGGGTGACATTTGTACTTCTCTCCCATTCTTTTAAAGTGATTGTTTTACCGACTCTTGTTCCGATGTGGGACTTTCAAGGATGTTTCCAAGCTCAATTTTAAAAATTGCGAGGACGCAATTCTCAAAAGGGGGTAAGGATGTAACACCCCAGGTAAATAAAGAATATGACATTTTCATATTTATCCATATTTGTGAATAAAATATTTATATGACTTTAAAGGGGATGCTATGCTCGATGGTGTACCCAACACGCAACAACGGGTTTCTTGGGAATCTTACGTTGCACTCTAATAATAAAATAATATTATTTTAAATGGTAGTTAACATGTAGCCGTTGTTTTGGTGGGAATGGATAGAAATAACTAAAAATATGATTATATATGTTTTTTAATGTTTTTACATTTATCCAATAAAAGATAACGGCATAAAATACGGAAATAATTCAATTTTAGGCGTATATGCCCTAGTTTTCACTAAAGGTTCACTTATCGCCTTTTGATGGAGAACCGTCATTAAATATAGTTTTGTTCACTCTTATACATCCTTTTGTACCAAAGAAAACTCTTCTTGAGAATTGGGACATCAAAATTTACTTTGTGTAAATTTTTGGTATCTTTCTGATAAAGTTCATTTTTTTAATGAATAGTGTAAAATGTTGTATTTTAATTCAAAACCTCTTTTTAATATAATTTATTTATATGATTAGATTATTTATTGAATTAGGTTTAAAGTGAAATTATAATATGTTTTTACCATTAAATCTAATAGTGGTCGTTGGAATTAATTTCACTTTGAAAACAGACTTAAACTAGTGTCAATCTTTTGATACTTATTGTTTCATAAAAACACGCTATTTGCTCTGACAGCGGGAATTAATTATTAAATTAATTAATGTGACTTATATGTTTTGAATTTTTTCATTTTTGAATTCAGAATATCAAATATAGCTTAGGGTGAATTTTTGGGATTTTTCTGAAAAACTTCAATTTTTTATGAATAGTGAAACCACTAAGTGGTACTTATAAAAACTGATTTTACCGTTTAAATGAAATTTTTCCATCTTTGTGTTTTGAATTTCAAAAATCCTACATACATGGTTGTCATTAAGAAGTAAAATGTGGTTCAATGGGATAAAAATAATTTTTTGGTGAATAGTAACTTATTAAGTTTTTAATCGCGATTAGAGGTAATTAGTGTAGTTTAAGGTAAAAATAATGTCTTAATAATATGAAATGAACTTTAAACATGTCCTAAACTCATTGGATGTGTCATGGAAGACCAATAAAACCCATGGGCCAACTTGGGGACCCCATGAAGCCACTTTGGTTGGAAAATGACATTAATATCTTTTTATTTAAAGTTAAAGTAAAAAATGAGACAAACATGAAATGTTTTACTAAAACAATTTTTACATGGGGTTATACAAATAATATTTTTGACTATAAATATTCATTTAAAATCTAAAACGATTTCGTACATTATAGTATTTGTTTTATAAATTTTAGACATTAAATAAATTAAATTAGTTATGACATCATGATGATGCAACGATGACCTCATTATTTAACGATTTAAATAAAATGGAAAGATAATGTAATATCTAAGACCTAAACATGTCCAAAACCTATTGTATGAGTGGATTTAGAACCCTTATCACCTTATACTTGAATCACATCAATGTGGGACCTGTTAAATCCGAATACCATTTTAAAATAAAGTGACTTTTCTTTACCTTCCAAGAGTGCCCCTCCTCTCCTCTTATAAAAGGCCCCCACCTCTACCTCCATACCCACACTCCCAAAGCCTTTGGCTCGGCCAACCTCTTCCCATTTTGTCTCTCCACTTCCCTCTCATACGCCTTGAAGCCTCACTTTGGGCATAAGTCTTACCAAGGAAGCCTTTGAGCTCAAACCAAAGGGAGTTACCCGATTTTAAGGTAATGTCTTCACTTGAGTCCTTTTGTTTTATTTTGCTTCTCCAACCCCCTAAACTCTTTTTATTCATTTCTTTTGTAACAACTCCAGTATCATAAATATACTAGGATGTTGTTATAAGATGGATTCGAGATAAACTTTCACACACCTACATCTAATGGTTAAAGAACATACTGTTTCTGTGGATGGCGAATTTCTGCCTCCCGAAACGATGATTGTTCAACATTATTCTAACACCTTCAAAGGTGGCCATTAAGATGACACAATATTTATATATGATATATAATATGTTTAGGTTTTCCTTAAGCTTCTGTATTTTTCTTTTGGGCGTACCTTTATGGTTTCCATTATGGGTAAACGCGATATCTTCATTTAAGGAAGTGCGGACTACCGCCCCCTCAAAGTGATGTGATTCTTTAATACCATATGTGGTACGTATAAAGGATATATTTAATGATATTATATATGATTCCATACTGGAATTAAAATACTATTATGTATCATTATGTTTTAATTCCATTAAATATGAAATAGAAATGGAAGTAGCGTTCATGCGTACGTACGGCTTACCGTCTCCATTAACGGTACATTTCATTTCTTATCTCAAAATATTATGTAATATTATAAGTACATATATATAATGAATATATATGTAATATATTACATCAAAATTATGGATATCATTCTGGAATTATCACATATATATATCTCTCACATTTTGTTTTAATTCCATTAATATGACAAAAATGAAAGTAGCGTTCATGCGTACGTACGACCTACCGTCTCCATGAACGGTGCTTTTCGTTTTTTATCTCCAAATGATATGGAATAGGATGAAATGAATATTTACTGGATATATATGATATTTTTATCATTAGTACTATTCTGGAAATTATTTACTTATAACTACATGGGCAATCTTTTTTCAAACAAGTTCATTTTTGACTCATGTACCAAACATCGGCAAAAACGTCTGATATGAACGAACATTATTAAAAAATTATTATAACATTATAATATGTGATATGAAATGAATAATAATCTCTAAAGGAGTTAACTAGGAAATTAATAATTGACCAAAGTTTATTATTCAGGAATATAAAGAAACGAACAAGACAAGTTGGACTTGAGGTAAGGGATCCTACTCCTCTCTTTCTTTTTAAGTACACTCTTTTATGTCATTCCTTCTAAGCTCGTATTTATTGTTATTGGGATATTCTTTTATATTAATCTTACTTTAATTTTTATGTTCATATGATGAGAGACCCTATTCTCTCTCATCAATCCATTTTGGAAGTTTTGAGTGGCGCCGTTAGGCTGCCGAGTTTTCGTAAGGGATTTTTCTTCTCACTTTTATTCCCGTGAGATTTATGCTACATTTTCCACAATGTACTTTGAGTGGTGTATGTACTGCCCATTATTTTACTCTTTGTGTAATATAATTTCTTTTATGAGTATTTACATCAATGTTGTATTGTCTTTCTTTCACGAGGTGTATGTTTCGAAAGATACCCATGTCGGTAAGGGAACCTTTCACCCTCCTCTTTTTAAAAGACTTCTTTTGTTGGGTCTTTTAATTTACATATTGTTATGTTGGGATATGTTCTCATATATCCTTATTGATGTAAATTTTATGTCCAAGTGATGAGATACCCTTTTATTATCTCTCATCAACTCATTTTGATGTGACGCTGTTAGGCTGTTAAGGGAACTTCTTAACCCAATTTCGATTTCATTGGGTTCAACATGTAGTTATTGAATATGTCATCCTTTGAATATGTGTTAATGACCTCTGATTATTTTACACTTAATATCCACTTATATTTGGTGTATTCGTTTGTCACACATAATTATGTAATTGATTTATCCTTAAACCAATGATATCGTCTTTGTATGGGACTTCGTATAAATCTCCTTTCATTGAGGCATATTTTGTTTTATACACAACCTTCTTTTATACGGTGTATAAAAACCTTTGACTTCTACGTTTATCCAAAAGGAATTTTTTTTATACGAAGTGTTTTACAAAATGACAAAAGGGAATGTTTTTGTCGTACATATGCGACGACAACGACTTCTCCACCGCCGTGACCATTATTTGGGTTTCAGTTTCCTCTACAAGCCATTCCTTGTTTTAAAAAGAAAAATAAATACCATGTTTTACTTTTATTTTATTTTGGTATTGAAAATGGTTTTCATGATGTTTTTATATCAATGTGTTGTATTGATATCTTGTGATTGAAAGGGGGAAATGTTATGTTTCCTTTATGTATGTTTTATGTGATACGATTATATTGAGGTTCTTGGGCATTATTTTGAAGACGGGTGGTTCCGTGATAAACTAAGGGCGGGTGAGCCCTATATAGCTCTCCAATGCATTGGGTAACGCGAAGGAGTGAAACGTTATGGTTTCTCCGAAGTGATTTAGGGAATAAACTGTGATGGGGATTCCAAACGTAACCAAGAGGGTTACTACCTACATAAGAATGTTATGAATGCCTCAAGTTACCTTTATGTCTTATGATTTATATGATTTATTCATGGATTGATGAGGTATGATAAAGTGCCTTTGTTTTATGGGTAAAGTATGATTTCATTCTTATGTATATATGAACTCATGTTTCCTTTCCATATTTTTATAACCCTTACTGAGGTTTTTATTCTCATACCAAGTTTTTGAAATGTTTTTCACAGGTCAAGGGAAAGGTACAAGATGTGATGATAGTGTCAGGGATGTGTCAAGAAAGAATCCATGTTTTATTTTCAATATGTTTCCGTTGATGGGAAGAATGAATACTGTCTTTTATGTAACCACTTTGTTTAAATGTGGAATGTAATGCAAGTTTCATGATCTAATTATCTAAAACTCTAAACCTGAAAAGATCCTCAATGTGTAATATTGTAATAACTCAAGATTATGTAAGGTTTAAGGCTAGGTCCTTATACTAATTTTACATTTATATGTTACATTTATATCTGATTTTTTTGAAAATTAAAATTAAAATTATTTTTACATTCATATGAAATTTGTCACGAACCGAATCTGGTCGCCACCAAAACTGGCACCAAACCCAGCCCGTGACATGACCCGAAGGGCGTTCCCTATCCCCACGGGCTGGCACAATTGCACGTGTATCATTTATTTTTTTTTGGGAACGATTGACCCGAATATGAAGGCATAAAACATTAAAAACAATCAATAAACTGAATCTGAAAAATGTAAACCAAACGATGTTTACACAAAAACCAGAACTGAATAAATATGTTTAAAGACACTAAAAGTGGTCTAAAAACAAATAATGACAACATAATGAAATCCCCATGGACTCCACACGGCAAGGGGGTCATCACCCACAAACCATCTCTGCAACTCCGCCCCAACGATGGGGACTAACACCCTGAACTACGATCGCCCATATCCTTCCCTTTACCCGAGTCAAGCATAACAAAGTCTACTTACACCCAAGGGGTGTAAGTAGGGTGTGAGCCTAAGCCCAATAGGATACCACCCAATTATTCCAAAGTGCATTCAATATAAGGTGAAGAAGCAAACATTTTTAATTCGTAAAGAAAAACGACGATGAAATTCCAGGAAATGCAACATTCATTTAAAAGAAAAGTTTTCAAACTAGAATTTCCAGAATGTTAAAATATCTAAATGGAAATGATAGATACTGTAATGTACTGAAAAAAACACCCAAATACATGGGTAAATACTAAAAATCCAGTGAGCGACAAACTAGGAACACCCCTAGGCACTAGGTTGTCTCGGGCCCTATGTACCTCGTACCTCGTTGTAAAGCAACCATAGTAAAATCCACTCTGGTGCACGAGCCACTAGTAGGGATCATACCCACAACATAGTGGTTTACAATAATCATCCACATAGTTTAGTTAGAGTTGTCGTTATCCAAATGCTATGTTAAACAGGGACAACACCCATCTGGTCCACTAGCCGTACTAGTACAAATCCGCCCACCTAAGTACCCGGGCTTCCCCTTTTGTGCTCAAACAATTTCAGCATGCAACATAAATCCATATTCAAATAAAACACCACTACTGGTCACACACAATAAATACAGTATCTATCACATTTTTATACCACTTAAAACACACAATAAAACACTTTGATTTGTAATAAAACAATTCTTCAAAATCACGTAGTGTCTTGCATAAAAAAACACCTTGAGAACACCAATTTCACACTATGTGGACATTTTTGAATTACCAAAACACAAATGGAATCCAAATAAATTTAAATTAAAAAAACAAATCATTTTTTTGGGAGGCCTCATATGGTTCAAGAAGTGACATCACTGTAAAACCTCCATTTTTACACAACACAACTCTTAGAAATTCATGTGTTTCACAAACACCATTAAAACCAACTTCCACAGCATCAAACACATGGGAAAATCATCAAAACAGTATTTTAAGTCCTATTACAGTTCATTAAAATCAACTAATTACTTATAGGTCAGCCCAAAATGAACCAATAAAATATTTGAATGAAAAGCCCCCAATCTCACCAAAAATGGAACTTAAAATTCAATTGCATTATAAAAGAAACTAAAACCAATTTTTACAGAAAGATTCAAGTGAAATAAACATTAAGGTACCATTAACACAGCAATATAATTCACAAAAATTTCACACACAATGGAATCACCTACCAAAACCAAGGAAATCCTTGATTCTCCGTGCGAAAATCAAATCGCACCCCTGCCGCACCAAGAGACAACTAGATCAAACCTAAAACCACATAAATTGGCCAAGAAAGCCAAAGGTTAAACCCTAGGTTAGAAAACATAGTTTTTGGACATTATTAAACTCAATGATAACCAAATAAACCCTAAGAAAAAATAATGAATCCCGAAGTAGTTTGGAAGAGGAAATAAAAGGGCTCATTTACTTGAAGTATCTTGAAGTAATCACTCCAAAAGACCAGTATCTGAAATTTAAAAGATTCAAAATTAAGTTTCGTATGACAACTATGTATTAGGTCATTTAGAAACTGGAATGGAGGAAAAATATTGAGAATTGAGAGAGTTATGAAAGAAAGACATTACCTCTTCAAATCTGGGCGATTTGAGGAACCCTCTGTAGTTCATCATCAAATCTCGATTTACCAGAACTTCAAAGAGGTGGGAGAGGGAATGGTCACGCGTGTGGGTTCATTGGGGTTGGGTTCCACTTGAAATCACCAAAAACTCCCAAAAATTGAATAAGTTATAACATAATCAAACTTTATTTTTAAAACAGGAATTGGGCTTTCGGGCTGGCCCAATCCCTTAGATAAAAACCAAAATAAACCCTGGTTATGGATTTATAAAAGCTCCAAATTGAAATGGTGGTGTTAATAGGTCAGGGGAGGTGATTTGGGAAGTTTAATTGGTGAAAAATATTAAAAAATAAAAAAATTATAAAAGAAACAAAATTGGTTTTTAAATCTGGAATTGGGCTCACGGTTTGGCACAATTAATGAAAACTCCCTCATTCCTCCATAAAAGATTGGGAACCCCCCCAAAACAAAGTATGAATAGAAATTAAATGAAATTTACCATTAAAATAAGTCATGGGTGTGACAATTCTCCCCACCATAAAGCATTCTCCCCCCGGAATGCCACAACAACACCAGATGCAAAAGCAAAGCCCAAACGATAGACCAAGACAGACTTCCTTACCACGTTTTCACCCGCTTCAAAAAGGACGAACATCTCCAGTTGATCAAACGAAGGAAGATAATACTCTCACCAACCAAAAAGTACCCCACTTACATAAAATTATGAAAAACATTAAAAAACATCCCAAAACAAAACACCTCAAATACTACAAGACCACGCTCAAGCAATCCACTTGAAACGAACAACGAACTCGAATAACGCTACCATAACATTACATAAATAAAACCATTGGGTGTTCTCCAAACCAAAAATTACCCAACTAACAAATTTTTGGATAGATCGACTTGAACGATACTACCTCCTACCTAGAATACACCAAGGAGAAAACTGAGTCACTAGTACGGGGTGACCCAATCTGGACATCCCACCACCAGGGACAACTCAATTTTCTTAGATAGAATAAGGATAACAATTGGGGAAGGAATGAACGGTCTCCCCATCATAATGGTTAAACTAAAATTATTCCTTTTCCAAGAGAACATACACGATACCCATGATGGGTCTCCCCACCATAATAACGAACACAACTTTCCTTAAGACAAAATCGAGACACTAACAGGGGGCCTCGGACGGAATTCCCAGCATTAGGGGTAGATTAATATCAGAATTATTCCAATAAAACTTAAATGAGTCCCATTGTGGGTATACCCCAAACAAAACTGAACCATATTAACTAAATATTATGGGATAACAACAACAAAAACAATAGAATTTTAAGGAGCTGGCATGTAACAGCCCGAGATTTTATGAAAACTATTCTTTTTAATTTTATTAATTTCTTGTGTTTTACGCTACACCAAAAGGAGCTTGCACAACACGCATCCTTTACTTGCCTTGCATTACACGCAATCGCAACCTTCCTCTATAGCGTGTGTAGTACGCAATACTGAGTTTCACGAAAAAACGATATGCTATTAAAATATTATTAAAACTAGCCGTTATGAAGAGTAATAACCACTTTTTAAAATTTTAGAAATTTTATCTCTCAAAATGGACTTCATTTTTGGATTATGAGTATCGAATTTAGCCTAAGGTGAAATTTTGGTACATTTCGGATAACTTTCATATTCTGATGAATAGTGAAAATTACTAAATTATAATTAAAAACAACTTTTTTAATCGAAATAATTAATAGTGATAAATTATTAATTTGAGTGGTTTTAATGTTTATTTAGAATATATTTTTACAATTTAATACAATGTTGGTAATTGGATGTAATTTCACATTTAAACCAGACATAATCAAGTGTCAATCTTTTGATAGATATTGTTTCTTAAAAAACACGCTATTTGTTTTAACAGTGGGATTTAATTATAAAATTAATTAATGCAACTTCTATGTTATGAATTTGGTAAAATAGACTTCATTTTTGAATTCGGAATATGAAATATAGCTTAGGATGAAATTTTGGCATTGTTCTGAAAAACATCATTTTTTGATGAATAGTGAAACTACTAAGTGGTAGTTAAAAAAACTGATTTTTTCATAAAACTTAATTTTACTACTTCTATGAATGGAATTTCAAAAATCCAAGAGACACGGTTGATGTCAGTAAGTAAAATGTGGTTCTATGAGAGGAAAATAATTTTTGGTGAATAGTAACTTTTTACTTTTATTTACCACGGTTAAAAGTAAATAGGGTAATTAAGGGTAAAAATGATATTATTATTACCGTAACACATGTCCTAATTCTATTGGACAAGTGTATCTCGACCAAAAACAACCTTTAGTGTAAAATATTATCATTTAGGCCCACTTGGATTAGATTAGGACATTTATTATTGTTTAATTCAAAGAAGAGTTAAAAGAGTTAAAATCAAAATTTATTTACAGAAACATTTTTAATATAGGGTTATAAATAAGATAAATTCGATTGTAAATATTCATTAAAAAGCTAAAAATATTTCCTACATAATGGTATTTTATTTGTAATTTTTAGACATCAAATAATTTAATTTATTTCTGACACAAAGATGATGCAGTAATTATTTTATTAATGAAATATTGACATAATTGGAATTATAAATACAAAAATAAATGTAATTTAAGACTTTTATGAATCCCACTAATTTTCTAGGTTACTATGATATATTAGTGTTTCTTTAATCAACTTTGTTCGAACATATAATATTTTTATGACTTTCAAAAAAATCATATATCAAATAGTGTCAAAATTGACACAAAATAGTTTTTAAATATAATATAATATTATTAATTGTTATTTTATTCCTAAAAATACAAGGTTTGGCCAAAAGACTTAGCTAAGGATATATATATTAATAATAAACAATTTGGGGTTCTTTTGGCATGTTATAGTAAGTGTATTAACCATATAGTGTAAGAAAAAAAAATACACAGTAAAAGTTAAATTATTTAACTTATAGTTAAATCTAATTGATAAGGTTAAAATAATAACCTAAACTTGTCTAAATCCTATTGGTTGATATGATTTCGACCCATCCCCACTTTAGCTTCGAAATAAGACCCTTTGGAACCATTATAAACCGATTTTGACTTTAATATAAAATAATATTTTGAGATATTCCTAAAGTGCCCCTCTCCTCCCTTATAAAAGGGCACCTCCTCCCCCTCCTCCTCACACCAAATTGAGCACTCAAGATCGGCCAACCCCTGCCAAAATCCCTTCTACACTTTCCTAGAATAATCCTAGAGGTCTTGGTCTTCTTCAAAGACCAATCTTAGTTCCCTAAGTGAAGGATTCAAAGAGGCGTTCCAAAGAAGAGGTAATATCCATTACCAATCTTTTCAATTTCTTTCTTTTTCAACTTCTTCTTCTTTAGTTGTTTCATGATAAAGTAATAACATCAGTATTAATTACATACTGATATGTTATTATAAATATGAAACAACCCTAATTCACCTTCTATCCATCCTACGGAAAAATGAAATCACCGTGCGTGCGTACGTACGGAATACCGTCTCCACGACGCGATGAGATTCATTCTCCATGTTAACCATTTATGAATGATTATAAAGTATATATAAGAAATAATAATGAAATATATGACATTAAAAAGCTACTGGATTTATGTATATATATATATATATGTATGTCAACTACTTACTTCCATTCAAGACAATAAGGAAAGGAAAACATCGTTCATGCGTACGTACGGACTACCGTCTCCATGAACGGTGTTTTTCATTTCATTTATCTATCTATTATATATATATATATACTGAATATATATGATATATAAATCATATTTTATATTCTGGAAGTAATTAAATCATGATATAAGTAATAATAATGTCAAGAACAACAAGTCAAAACACGAACGACAAATGAAACAATTTTACCCAAAACGCTCTTTAACATGGAATTTACAAAAGAACAGGTAATATAAAGTCATAAGTGAACCATATATGATATCATAACAATGAATATGATTCTTTAATAAGTAAATGACATTATTTAAATCATTATAGAGGTGGTTCAGACACTTACGAAGCAAATCGGACCTAATGTAAGGGAAAATATCACAATCTCATTTTTATCCGAGATTGTTTTTACTTTGGCATTTACTGGGGTGTATTTTATCATCCACATCCATGTTCCATCAATATGTAATACTGTTTCCATCCACTTACAATAGTTTAAATCCAATTTTACGTTTCGGTGAGTTTTTAGTAAAGAATATGAAAGGAATCTTTTGTCGTTTTTCGTACGAGGTACTTTTTGACTTTTCCGACAAAAGTACGAAGAATGTTTTTTTAACTTATATGGCATGAATGGATTTTTAAAAACATTATTTCCAAGAAGCTTCTTTTACAAGTTTTCAAGTTTATTATTAATCAACTTCTTTTAGTTTATAATTGTATGACATGTTAAGAAAAGAAAAGTGTTTTTGAAGAAGAAAGGATATTTTCCTCAAGAATGGAGTTCAAGTGTTTTATCAAAATTATTTTCCATATAAGATAATATTGGGTTCTGTTTTTATCCCTATTATTACATTGATTTGATTATGTTTTGAGGGAATTATTTTTATGAAGTCATTTACCTTATATGATTTGTTTTATGATGTCATGATGTTTCAAGAACCCCATTTTTTTTACATGTGTTATGCGATGATGTATGATTTATGATTATGTGGCACCCATAAGAAAGGATTCATTATTAGATGGGTGGGACCTATATCTCCCTACAATGAATTGGTTAAAGATTTTATATCTCATGAGATAGACATGGCTGGAATGGTAGGTTATACCGGTTCAGTGAAACAGGACTGAAAGGAGGGTCACTCGATTCAGAAATGGACTTTCTCCACTAAGATAGTCTTGGCAATGAGTCTTGACTAACAAGAAATGATTCTCTATGATTATGTGTGTATGCCACAAAGTTTAATGTTTTAAGTTATGATTATTGTGAATACATTTCACTTCCATGAGTTATCCCAGGCTATGAAATTATGATCTCTTTTGCAGGTTAAGATTTCCAAAAGTTATGTTCTTATGTATATGATGTGATTTATATTTATTTTGTTTACCCTTAATGAGCATTTGAGCTCACCCTTTTATTTTTTCTTTTCCCCAGGATATAAATAAAGGTTTTAGGTAAAAAAAGGGAAGATCTTTATGGGAGATATTGAAGATCTTTCACGAGGATTAGAAGATTATATTCTGAGTTTCCAAAGACACTGAACTATTACGATCCTTGTGTGTGTGTTTTTGTAATGTACTAAGTATTCCGCAAATGTAATGTAATGTCCATGTACGTCAAGCTTCGGGTCTCTACAGTTGGTATTAGAGGGAGGTTTAGTCAACCTTTGGAAACTAGGATGCGAGAACTTTGGTGTGATCCCTAGAGATATTTCTAAGGTATTTCTAGGGATGTCCCTAAGGTTAAGTATACGTATAGGTTATAGTACTAGAATTACGCTAACAATCATAGAATTAAACCTATGATGTTAGATATTGAAGGTAATCCCCCTTTATTATGTTGTTTTCCCTAGCATGATTTTTTCCTCTCACACTATTCTTTTTGGGTTTTAGACGATGGCTGGAACCCGAAGGAACCGTGTTGATCAATGCAATGGACAATGCAATGACTGTCCTCCTGAACAAACAAATGTTATGGGAGATGGAGTGAAAAATCTTATTTCTATCCTTACACAAGCTATGAATCATTCTGGACTTCCAAATGAGCAGAGAGAGGAACAGTATTCTATTGAGTCCATCATGAGGCAACGCCCACCTTCTTTCAGTGGGACTTCCGATCCACTTGTTGCTGAAAAATGGATCAGTACCACTGAAAAGATATTTTCAGTTCTTCAATGTTCTGAACATGATAAATTCATCTTAGCAGTATATCGTTTGGAAGGTGATGCTGATCAATGGTTGAATATTATTAAGAATACGAGGCAAACAGATGAAATTGAGTCCATGGAATGGGACGAGTTCAAGAACTTATTTTTCAGTAAGTACTTCCCTCGTATTCTTCGAACAAAGATGGAGAAGGAGTTTCTTGAACTAAAGCAAAAGGATGATGAATCTGTTGGTATATACGAAGTGAATTTTACAAGACTTGCAAGGTATGCATCTGGCATTATCATCCAACCTGAAAGTAAAGTTGATCGATTTTTCAGTGGCTTAAAACCAAGTCTTCAAAGGGCATTAGCTATAAGAGACTTCAGTAGCTATGAAGAAATTGTGCGTTGTGCTATGAAGGTAGAAATGGAAGTTGGTGTTACATATCCATCTCATGGTTTTGACAAGAAACGAAAGATGGAGTTCAAGGAGAAATCTCAGAATAATGGTGAAAAGAAGATGAATGTTTCCTTATGCACAAAGTGTGGAAAGAAGCATGGTGGAGATTGTCTTAAAGGGACTAGAAAATGTTTTAAGTGTGGAAAATAAGGTCATTGAGCAGCTGAGTGTCGAAGTAATGGAAAAAGTAATTCTAATGATGTGAATAAAGAAAACACTACAGAGAACGCACCACCAACACTTCAATGCTTCAAGTGCAAGGAAATGGGACATTATGCTAATAAATGCCCTAATCCAAGGGTTAGTGATGATCGACATGAGCAACCGCTTAAGGCAAAGGACAAAGGGAAGTCACATGCGATCACCATTGGCAATGTTGAATATGACAACGATGTGGTGGAATGATTAAGTGTTTATGTAATGGGATTCCAAAATAATGTTGTATCATTGAGTATTGAAATATTTATTGATGTGGTATTCAAAGTGATTGAGATATTTTTTGGAAATAAGATGATATGCGCATAATGAAGGGAAAACGAGAAAATGAAATGTTTAATAGTATTCATGAGCTCATGATTGATATAAGGACTAAGTGATATCATGGTTTGAGTATATAGAATTTTGAGGATTTTGGTATGTGGAAAGTGTTAAATTTTAACTGCATTCATGTTTTCACTAAGGTATTCAAGAGAATACATGATTAAGGACTTTGAATGTTTGGAATGTGACCAACAAAACATATCTTATGATATATGGGGATCGACGATGGTGTTAAATCTCTGGTAATCGTTTTCACTATGTTTTGAGAGTGGACTGCAGTATTATGGATAAGCCTAAAGATTGGAATGGATTATGTTGGACATAAGTTAGAATTGTTTAAATATAGAAGTTTTCTTGATATTATTGATGGGATGTTATAGTAATATAGTTTTAGAAAAAGGACAACTTGCAGGACGGGCGACAGCCCATCGCGTCGGACAAGGCTGTAGGAATCGAACCCACAACCGAAGTGCGACTGGCCATTATTGCCTACCACTGGCCTACAGGAAGTCCCTGTTTAGTAGAAACTAGTTTTATTATATTAAGCAGTATGATATATGAAGTATAAGTCCATTTTAGGAACCATATGTGATTAATCTCACTATAGATCGACTTATGTATATAATTTTTTCTAACCTTTTGTTTGAGACAGATGGAATGACCCGTCATTCTATCACATGATCTACAAACACTTCACGAATAACAAATTCAAATTCATTTATTTAAGAGATGAAGTGGAAATTGTTCAAGGCATGAACAACAGTGAGATTGTACCAAAATAAAGAAAGTATTTATTCTAATTCAAAATTTCAACTTTAGGGAAATGATCTTGAAAACCAAAAAGTTGTCCTAGTTATCTTATACCTGATGAATCAGATGGTACCTTAGATCATCACAAATTTATGGATTTGTGATTACTGGATTTTCCATAGCCATGTTCTCTTCCACTCTCCATCAGAACATGATGGTTATATTTCTCTTCCATATCCATATTTTCACCTATGTAGAAACCCAGTGATTAGTTAATTTGGGTAAACGTTACGTTTCATACTTTTGGTTTTAAAGATTGGTTTTGGTATTCCTTTTTACTATTTGGGTTTCTATCAAAGAAACTTTCAAATAGTAAACTATTTATAACCCCGACGAATTTCGAGGGCGAAATTCATTTTAAGGGGGGTAGAATGTAACAGCCTGAGATTTTATGAAAACTATTCTTTTTAATTTTATTAATGTCTTGTGTTGTACGCTACACCAAAAGGAGCTTGCACAAAACGCATCCTTGACTTGCCTTTCATTACACGCAATCGCAACCTTCCTCGATAGCGTGTGTAGTACGCAATACTGAGTTTCACGAAACAACGATATGCTATTAAAATATTATTAAAACTAGCCGTTATGAAGAGTAATAACAACTTTTTAAAATTTTAGAAATTTTATCTCTCAAAATGGACTTCATTTTTGGATTCAGAATATCGAATTTAGCCTAAGGTGAAATTTTGGTACATTTCGGATAACTTTCATATTCTGATGAATAGTGAAAATTACTAAATTATAATTAAAAACAACTTTTTTAATCGAAATAATTAAGAGTGATAAATTATTAATTTGAGTGGTTTTAAAGTATATTTAGAATATATTTTTATAATTTAATACAATGTTGGTCATTTGATGTAATTTCACATTTAAACCAGACATAATCAAGTGTCAATCTTTTGATAGATATTGTTTCTTAAAAAACACGCTATTTGTTTTGACAGCGGGATTTAATTATAAAATTAATTAATGCAACTTCTATGTTATGAATTTGGTAAAATATAATTCATTTTTGAATTTGGAATATGAAATATAGTTTAGGATGAAATTTTGGCATTGTTCTGAAAAACATCAATTTTTGATGAATAGTGAAACTACTAAGTGGTAGTTAAAAAAACTGAATTTTTCATAAAACATAATTTTACCGCTTCTGTGAATGAAATTTAAAAAATACGAGAGAAACAGTTGATGTCAGTAAGTAAAATGTGGTTCAATGAGATGAAAATAATTTTTGGTGAATAGTAACTTTTTACTTTTATTTACCACGGTTAAAAGTAAATAGGGTAATTAAGGGTAAAAATGATATTATTATTACCCTAACACATGTCATAATTCTATTGGACAAGTTTACCTCGACCAAAAACAACCTTAAGTGTAAAATATTATCATTTAGGCCCACTTGGATTAGATTAGGACATTTATTATTGTTTAATTCAAAGAAGAGTTAAAAGAGTTAAAATCAAAGTTTATTTACTAAAACATTTTTAATATAGGGTTATACATAAGATAAATTCGATTGTAAATATTCATTAGAATGTTAAACGATTTCCTAAATAATGTTATTTTATTTGTAATTTTTAGACATCAAATAACTTAATTTATTTATGACACAAATATGATGCAGTAATTATATTATTAATGAAATATTGACATAATTGATATTATAAATACCAAAATAAATGTAATTTAAGACTTTTTATGAATACCACTAATTTTCTAGGTTACTATGATATATTAGTGTTGATTTAATCAACTTGGTTCGAACATATAATTCTGTTATGACTTTCACAAAAATCATATATCAAATAGTGTCAAAATTGACACAAAATAGTTTTTAAATATAATATTATATTATTAATTGTTATTTTATTCCTAAAAATCCAAGGTTCGGCCAAAAGACTTAGCTAAGGATATATATATTAATAATAAACAATTTGGGGTTCGTTTGGCATGTTATAGTAAGTGTATTAACCATATAGTGTAAGAAAACAAAAAGACACGGTAAAAGTTAAATTATTTAACTTAGAGTTAAATCTAATTGATAAGGTTAAAATAATAACCTAAACTTGTCTAAATCCTATCGGTTGATAGGGTTTCGACCCATCCCCACTTTAGCTTTGAAATAAGACCCTTTGGAGCCATTATAAACCGATTTTGACTTTAATATAAAATAATATTTTGAGATATTCCTAAAGTGCCCCTCTCCTCCCTTATAAAAGGGCACCTCCTCCCCCTCCTCGTCACACCAAATTGAGCACTCAAGATCGGCCAAACCCTGCCAAAATCCCTTCTCCACTTTCCTAGAATAATCCTGGTCTTCTTCAAAGACCAATCATAGTTCCCTATGTGAAGGATTCAAAGAGGCGTTCCAAAGAAGAGGTAATATCCATTGCCGATCTTTTCAATTTCTTTCTTCTTCAAATTCTTCTTCTTTAGTTGTTTCATGATAAAGTAATAACATCAGTATTACTTACATACTGATATGTTATTATAAATATGAAACAACCCTAATTCACCTTCTATCCATCCTACAGAAAAATGAAATCACCGTGTGTGCGTACGTACGGAATACAGTCTCCACGACGCGATGAGATTCATTCTCCATGTTAACCATTTAAGAATGATTATAAAGTATATATAAGAAATAATAATGAAATATATGAAATTAGAAAGCTACTGGATTTATGTATATATATATATATGTATGTCATCTACTTACTTCCATTCAAGACAATAAGGAAAGGAAAACAGCGTTCATGCGTACGTACGGACTACCGTCTCCATGAACGGTGTTTTTCATTTCATTTATCTATCTAATATATATATATATATACTGAATATATATGATATATAAATCATATTTTATATTCTGGAAGTAATTAAATAATGATATAAGTAATAATAATGTCAAGAACAACAAGTCAAAACACGGACAACAAATGAAACAATTTTACCCAAAACGCTCTTTAACATGGAATTTACAAAAGAACGGGTAATATAAAGTCATAAGTGAACCATATATGATATCATAACAATGAATATGATTCTTTAATAAGTAAATGATATTATTTAAATCATTATACAGGAGGTTCCGATACTTACGAAGCAAATCGGACCTAAGGTAAGGGAAAATATCACAATCTCATTTTTATCCGAGATTGTTTTTACTTTGGCATTTACCGGGGTGTATTTTATCATCCACATCCATGTTCCATCAATATTTAATATTGTTTCCATCCACTTACAATAGTTTAAATCCAATTTTACCTTTCGGTGAGTTTTTAGTAAAGACTATGAAAGGAATCTTTTTTCGTTTTTCGTACGAGGTACTTTTTGACTTTTCCGACAAAAGTACGAAGAATGTTTTTTTAACATATATGGAATGAATGGATTTTTAAAAACATTATATCCATGAAGCTTCTTTTACAAGTTCTCAAGTTTATTATTAATCAACTTCTTTTAGTTTATAATTGTATGACATGTTAAGAAATGAAAAGTGTTTTTGAAGAAGAAAGAATATTTTCCTCAAGAATGGAGTTCAAGTGTTTAATCAAAATTATTTTCCATCTAAGATAATATAGGGTTCTGTTTTTATCCCTATTATTACACTGATTTGATTATGTTTTGAGGGAATTATTTTTATGAAGTCATTTACCTTATATTATTTTTTTTATGATGTCATGATGTTTCAAGAACCCCATTTTTGTTACATGTGTTATGCGATGATGTATGATTTATGATTATGTGGCACACATAAGAAAGGATTCATTATAAGATGGGTGGGACCTATATCTCCCTCCAATTCATTGGGTAAAGATTTTATATCTCATGAGATAGACATGGCTGGAATGGTAGGTTATACCGGTTCAGTGAAACAGGACTGAAACGAGGGTCACTCGATTCAGAAATGGACTTTGTCCACTAAGATAGTATTGGAAATGAGTCTTGACTAACAAGAAATGATTCTCTATGATTATGTGTGTATGCCACAAAGTTTAATGTTTTAAGTTATGATTATTGGGAATACATTTCACTGCCATGAGTTATCCCAGGTTATGAAATTATGATCTCTTTTGCAGGTTAAGATTTCCAAAACTTATGTTCTTATGTATATGATGTGATTTATATTTATTTTGTTTACCCTTACTGAGCATTTGAGATCACCCTTTTATGTTTTCTTTTCCCCAGGATATAAAGAAAGGTTTTAGGTAAAAAAAGGGAAGATCTTTATGGGAGATATTGAAGATCTTTCACCAGGATTAGAAGATTATATTCTGAGTTTCCAAAGACACTAAACTATTACGATCCTTGTGTGTGTGTTTTTGTAATGTACTAAGTATTCCGCAAATGTAATGTAATGTCCATGTACGTCAAGATTCGGGTCTCTACATTTCATGGTCGCACGGTTGGATCACACGGTTTGGGAAACCCTGAGTTATCTGTGCGGGTCATTCTATCCAAAGAGGAAACTTCACACAGTTTCCTTGGCCAATGATCATGGACGTGTGGAGACCATGTGGTAGCTACTATCTCTTATCACATGGTTCCCTGGGTTGGCACACGGTTACTGATAACCGCGCACAAACTAGGAACTTCAACCTTCTTAACCCAAATTTTAAACTTTTCTCCAAAAACACAAGAGACCCCAAAGGAAAAAAAACAACTCAGGGTACGACCTCGGAACAAGGTACTCACACCTCTTTCCACCAAATGTGAGAAATTGGAACAAGACGACGACACCAGAGGTTTAAACTATTCATATCTTTCATATTGACAATATGACCTTGACCAAAAGTTTGAACGACTCTAGGATTTCCCCTAACTACGCACCAGCTTCTCTCCGGGGCCTATGGCTGGAGCTCAATGGATTGAAGCATCTTCGGCCTCGCAGTTAGGATTTGGAAACCCCTAAACTGGAAATCTTCTTCCAGTTCCAAAAACAATTATACTGTAATCTCAGATGGTCTCATTGAGACATGACACACTTCAAACCCTCTTTTCCTCAACCCATCATTTTACCAAAACTAGAACTTAGAGGATGCACACACATCCAACAAAAAAAATAGTGACCCTCATTAGATTGCACAATATTCACCCTTATATTCAAATGAACACAAGATATCGCAAGGCATCACTGAACATGACCATTATGGATAAAAGAAAACACAAGGAGAGGGACCTTTTACTGAGTCCCAAACAACACATGATTCCAACAAGTGTCCATAATAGCCACTCTTGGCCAGATCTTGCACACTGGTGGCTTAACATGAACTCTTACATCAATGAGACTGACGAAAGACCCAGAGTCCCTTTAAGACATCATTCTACACTGACAACTTTGAACTTCATTGACCTTAGACAACTTAGGAAACATAAGAAACTAAGGTCTATTTCAACCTCCCCCAAACACTCTCCCACTATAGGGGGATCCGTATAATTGAAAAAGAAGAGTGGTAAACACAATCTCCAAACCTCAAGAATAAAGTCCTTATGTTGATCAACTGGAGGATCATCCAACGGTGAATCACCATAGGCCAAACATGATTCATACATCAAAACTTTATGGGGGCGTACCCTAGCCTACAGGAAAACCCTAGGACCCAACCAATCTGGTCATTTGGTCACAACAAACCACAAACCTGAACTGAACACATGAGGGAAGCCACCAAATTGGCCTCCCAAACTTTTCCTCAAAAGAGACCACTGGCCAACACTTCATTCTAACTTATCAATGAAACACAAATCCAAAACATTGTTAAAACAAAAGGGGTTATTGAACTCAAAACATCCCATCATAATAATCCTGAAAACACATAATCCCTACCTTCCAACGATACATTATCAAAACACAACACCTTCCTTCAAAAACACTATTTAAGAAGAACAGTGTTGGTCGGTTGCACATTTACTGATGGTATCTCATGAGCCTCACACATGAATGTTTACATGCCACACTGGGAACCCACCTCATATCCATCCATATCCCCAAATAAACCTATGCATGTGGTCACCCTTGGGAATACCAAATACCAAAAATCAAACCATTCTGCTTTTTAAAATCAAACTTTTAACCACAATTTTCCTTTCTCAAAAACACTAACCATAATATCAAAACCTAATTTTTAATCTCACAAACAAATATAGAAAAGAATACATAATTCAATAAAATATCTTATTCATGCCTTTCACAATTGTTTAAAAACATTTCAACCCATTTCAAAACACTTCTAATTTCATGAAAAACACCATTCCATAAATCTCCATTTAATTAAGAACTCAACTCTTCTCATTTCAAGACAAGGTTATAAAAGTTCATAATTTTTTTTTCAGTAGTAACCAAAATCAAAATCCATATTCAACCCCCACACAAAAATTCTAGAACACTTAATTCAATCCAAAACACTTTTCCACGGTTTAAAAAAAATTCCACTAGAAACATATTTTCAAAACCACAATTAACCTAGTTCATACTTTCAAAATAGGTATAAACACATAATATAACCTTTTGAAATAATTCTAAAATTTCATTTATAGACTTAAAAAAAACCATTTTCACTTTACTAGAAAATAACTTCCCAAAAATTCACACTCCTTAACATGAAGTCATTTTTTTTGCTTAAAAGAAAATCAAGTTTCCAAGATTCCAAAATAAAGAGACACAAGACAATGTGAGAGGAAACTAGTTTCGGTGGGTGACTTGGACATACGGTTGGCAGCCATATTCCAATCACTTCACCATCACAGAGTGTATTCTAGGGAAATATCCACGGCTCCACATGGCATGCCAGGCCCTGCGAGCTCACTGATATTATTCGCCCAACTCTCTTTTCATTTCCCATAGTCATCATTAAACCAAGAAAACCAAAGGACTCAGATAAATCCATACTACCCATGGTTTCTTGAATCCCGTCATGAGGTGTGCTGGCTAGGTACACTACCCATGACTGAAATTTCATGTCCCAAAAATCCTATCTTCAGACTATGCTGACTCTTCCCCAAATAACATGACCCAAGGAGCGAACCTGCCTCTGATACCATTTTGTCACGAACCGAATCTGGTCGCCACCAAAACTGGCACCAAACTCAGCCCGTGACATGACCCGAAGGGCGTTCCCTATCCCCACGGGCTGGAACAATTGCCCGGGTATCATTTATTTTTGTTTGGGAATGATTTACCCGAATATGAAGGCATAAAACATTAAAAAAAATCAATAAACTGAATCTGAAAAATGTAAACCAAACGATGTTTACACAAAAACCAGAACTAATTACATATGTTTAAAGACACTAAAAGTGTTCTAAAAACAAATAATAACAACATAATGAAATCCCCATGGACTCCACATGACAAGGGGTTCATCACCCACAAACCATCTCCGCAACTCCGCACCAACGATGAGGACTAACACCCTGAACTGCCATCGCACATATCCTTCCCATTACCTGAGTCAAGCATAACAAAGTCTACTTACACCCAAGGGGTGTAATTAGTATGTGAGCCTATTCCCAATAGGATACCACCCAATTATTCCAATGTGCATTCAATATAAGGTGAAGAACCAAACATTTTTAATTCATAAAGAAAAACGACGATGAAATTCCAAGAAATGCAACTTTCATTTAAAAGAAAAGTTTTCAAAATAGAATTTCTATAATGTTAACATATCTAAATGGAAATGATAGATACTGTAAAATACTGAAAAAAACACCCAAATACATGGGTAAATACTAAAAATCCAGTGAGCAACAAACCAGGAACACCCCTAGGCACTAGGTTGTCTCGGGCCCTATGTACCTCGTACCTTGGTGTAAAGCAACCATTGTAAAATCCACTCTCGTGCACGAGCCACTAGTAGGGATCATACCCACAACATAGTGGTTTACAATCATCATCCACATTGTTTAGTTAGAGTTGTCTTTATCCAAATGCTATGTAAAATAGGGACAACACCCATCCGGTCCACTAGCCGTACTAGTACAAATCCACCCACCAAAGTACTCGGGATTCCCCTTTTGTGCTCAAACAATTTCAGCATGCAACATAAATCCATTTTCAAATAAAACACCACTACTGGTCACACACAATAAATACAGTATCTTTCACATTTTTATACCACTTAAAACACACAATAAAACACTTTTATTTGTAATAAAACAATTCTTCAAAATCACGTAGTGTCTTGTATAAAAAAACACCTTGAAAACACCAATTGCACACTATGTGCACATTTTTGAATTACCAAAAAATAAATGGAATCCCAATACATTTAAATTAAAAAAACAAATAATTTTTTTGGGAGGCCTCATATGGTTCTTGAAGTCACATCATTGTAAAACCTCCATTTTTACACAACACGGCTCTTAGAAATTCATGTGTTTCACAAACACCATTAAAACCAACTTTCATAGCATCAAACACATGGGAAAATCATCAAAACAATATTTTCAGTCCTATTACAGTTCATTAAAATCAACTAATTACTTATAGGTCAGCCCAAAATGAACCAATAAAATATTTGAATGAAAAGCCCCCAATCTCACCAAAAATGGAACTTAAAATTCATTTGCATTATAAAAGCAACTAAAACCAATTTTTACAGAAAGATTCAAGTGAAATAAAAATTAAGGTACCATGAAAACAGCAAGCTAATTTACAAAAATTGCACACACAATGGAATCACCTACCAAACCAAGGAAACCCTTTAATCTCCGTGCGAAAATCAAATCGCACCCCTACCGCACCAAGAGACAACTAGATCAAACCTAAAACCACATAAATTGGCCAAGAAAGCCCAATGTTAAACCCTAGGTTAGAAAACCTAGTTTCTGGACATTATTAAACTCAATGATAACCAAATAAACCCTAAGAAAAAATAATGAAACCCTAAGTAGTTTGGAAGAGGAAATAAAAGGGCTCATTTACTTGAAGTATCTTGAATTAATCACTCCAAAACACCAGTATCTGAAATTTAAAAGATCCAAAATTTAGTTTTCGTACCCACAAGATGTATTAGGTCATTTATAAACTGGAATGGAGGAAACATATTGAGAATTGAGAGATTTATGAAAGAAATACTTTACCTCTTCAAATCTGAGAGATTTGAGGAACCCTATGTAGTTAGGCATCAAATCTCGATTTACCAGAGCTTCAAAGAGGTGGGAGAGGGAATGGTCGCGCGGCTGGGTTCATTGGGGCTGAGCTCCACTTGGAATCACCGAAAAAGCACAACAATTGAATAAGTTATAACATAATCAAACATTATTTTTAAAACATGAATTGGGCTTTCGGGCAGGCCCAACCCCTTAGATAAAAACCAAAATAAACCCTGGTTATGGATTTATAAAAGCTCCAAATTGAAATGGTTGTGTTAATAGGTCAGGGGAGGTCATTTGGGAAGTTGAATGGGTGAAAAATATTAAAAAATTAAAAAGTTATAAAAGAAACAAAATTGGTTTTTAAATATGGAATTGGGCTCACGGTTTGGCCCAATTAATGAAAATTCTCTCATTCCTCCATAAAAGATTGGGAACCCCCCCAAAACAAAGTATGAATGGAAATTAAATGAAATTTACCTTTAAAATAAGTCATGGGTGTTACAAAATTGAATGTTCCACATTATATATTTTATCCATGTCATGTACTATTTTAATTCCTGACACGTAATCCAATATTTCATTTAGTGATAAACATAGTATGTAGTTTTGTATGACAAAACTTGCGTAGTATTTTTAGCATGTATAAGCACACGATACTTAATAAATATATATTTCATAAGAAACTAAAAATACACATCATGTACACAATATTTTTTATGGTTATTACATTTCCTGAAATAACTAATTTAAATAATCATTTGAAACATTTCTCATTAACTAATAAGGAATAATGAAAAAACAATCAATGTATACATTGTGCGGGTTGTATCTTGTTACATGACAAGTACATGTGAAGTTCAACACATGTACTCATCAATTGGCCACATTTCATGGTTGGATGTAAATATTTGATGTTCAATGATTCCTCATACATACCATATGACACACCATGATT
This sequence comes from Viscum album, assembly GCA_963277665.1. NCBI lineage: Eukaryota > Viridiplantae > Streptophyta > Magnoliopsida > Santalales > Viscaceae > Viscum > Viscum album. The sequence goes on from OY728139.1 coordinate 221,169,745, forward strand.
ATGTAGCATGTTTATTATTGTGGATTTAAATATATTATATTCCAACATCACACCATATAGTCATCATAAAATCTCATTTTTTATTTGATGTCAATATATATCATAATGTTACATTACATTTAGATACACATGATGAGCTAAAAATTATACAACTTGCTCTGTGTCTGTTTTGATAATGTTTATAGTGTATATAATTTACAATTACACACTATGTATCCATTTAATGTATATGGGAAACATACTATATTTTAATTGGATATTTATGTTTACTTTATGTATTTTTGGCTCATCTGTTTCAATATAAAATATGTGCATTGTTTAATCTTGTCCATATTAATAAATCTAAAAATTTCATTACGAAAAATGACAATTTTTTTTATCAAAATGATTAAATAAATTATAAATAAATATTAATTATAATTTTATACATTGATACAAGTCAAAAGTTTTTGGGAGTAGTTAAAATAATGGGTGCGTACCATATTTTTAGTTTTCCTTAATATAAATAGATAATATCTATTGAAATGGTTAATGAAATCGTGGAATATTTAATGTGAATACTATAGATTAAATTTATTACTTTTTAAAAAATAAAATTACTCAAATCATTATAATAATAATAATAATCAATTAATATTTGTGATCTTGTTTTATTGTTGACTTGTTGTGGATTAAAAGAACAGATTCCATTATACATATCCCTACATGCTCTAAAAATTTACAAACACGATTCTTTAATCTTAGATTGATTATATGGTAGGATTACACGCATTAAAAATCTTCATTATTGATCCATGAAAGGATTTAATCATGTATCTACATATTCATGGGGGTGGGTGGGTGGATTATTCTATATTTATTGGATAAAATTCTTTATGGGTTAATGTTGTTCTTAATAATTCCCACACTGTCCAAAAACCGTTAACATGGAATTTATACCTAGGAAAAAAAGATAATTTCATATCATTTATTTGTCAATTTTCTTTATTCTATATAATTTCTATATTGAATAATAAAAATATTATTATTATATATAAAAATTTATTCTATTTATATTAAATTTATAGAAAATAATGAAATTTATATCCATTCAAATAATATTAAAAATATAAATCATTTACATGAAGATTTTAAATCACCATCTTATTTCTCCAAAGAATTTTTTTGACTGTGAATAAAAATATTTTTAATGAAATAAAAATTATTCATCCAATGAAATAAATAAAATAATAATTTCACTAAACTCACAAATAAATATTTATTTTAATAATCACAAAAAATTGAAAAAAATTATATTAATCTATCCAATAAACATCTTAATAAATAAATATACTTTTATTACATGTTGAAGTAATAAATTAGATATAAAATCCAAAAAAACATATTTTGATCATGAATATCTCATGATTAAATTTATATTATAACCATTAAATATAAATTAGTAATTTATTAACAAAATATAATAATAGGTATTAATATTATATTTAATTTAATTGAATTGGATTTTGGATACAGATTACGTGTAACCATTTAACATTATTTTTATGTGGAAATATATTATTGGACTTGTAGTCCATAATAAATGCCTAACATTACATCAATTAAACCATATAGAAATTAATTTATGTACTAAAAATAATAATCTTCATATGATTGGTATTGTGAAATAAAATCCATTTTACTACTAATATTTCATCATGAAGGATCTATACTAGTATCATCAACAAATTAATTTTATTTTTTATTCATTGAAATTTTAAAACAAACTCATTTGTAAACAGATATAGACATATATTTTTTAAAATAGTTCCATATTAATAAATATTCTAAATATGATTTCTTTTATTAACTAATAATGGAAAAATACAGTTTTTACTTATTCAATTAATGTTATAACAATTTTAGAACACCGAATATATTCTTCCTCATTATAAGATACGTCTTCATAATTATCATACATATACTAAAATACATTATAAATCATCTATATTAATAACATTTCATATTCAAAATAAGAACACATATAAAAAACTTATGAGAAATAAAATTCATATGGAATTTAATTTTTTCAATTTTTGATACTCTGAAAAACATGAATAGATGTTTTTAGGTGTTTCTAGTGCCACATATTGTGAATTGTATGCTTATTCGGATGGAGAAATGAATTCATGTAAACATGAAAGATGAATTTATTGTAGGTGTACCCCCATAGAGGGAACCACACCCTTGTTTAACCCATATTTGATGATAAAATTCCCATTATATTGTGATTGGTTCATATGAAGGGCATATTTATTGAGGGGAATAATGAAAAAAAACAACTAGTAAAAAATTACCTAGAAATATATTTGGGTTTGATCACAGTGTAACCAATGAAAATCCATCCTTTTTCACGTTACAAGGGAATGGGTGTTTTTGTTTTCATTTCATGTGGCATGGGTTATAGTGTATTGAGTGTGGAATGTCTGAAAAAAAGTGATTGATGGGAATATTCCATGGCTAATTTAATAGTTGGATACTCATAGACTACTAGATATCGAAATATTTCATAGTTAATCTTATAGTTTAGAATTATTTAAATACCCAAGTCTAAAAAATATGGGGTGTCTTAAATTATTGACCCCTATATGTATTTATGGGGTAATTACCCCTTTTTCCTTCCTCCCTCACATGTTGTTGACCATGGATGAGTTCTTCTCTTGCATCATTCAATCCACATTAAGTTTTGATGGATAGTGGTGCAGTTTTCGTAGTGATTCAATGAATGGTTTACCCTAATTTTCGTCATTAATAATATTCTTATTATCCAATTTATGTTTAGACTGTTTGATAGAGTTTTGAGAGATGGTTCCATCAATGCATGATGGAATTTAATTTTTATATTTAGTAATCGAAATTCCATGTCTAACAAAGGACCCCATAGGGTGATCATACACGAAGTCATGTTTTCTTGATAAAGGTATGCTTATATTTGGAGTTTTTCAGTGTGTCCATTCAAATTATGTATATTTCTCATTTAACTAGTGATGGTTATTTAACATATTTTATAGAATGGTTTCATAGGTGTTCCTCTATTCATTCAGCAATGATTAGTTACTGTTTCATTGTGATGATGATGACTAATTAATGATGCCAAAATTATTCCGAATTGTTATAAATTGTGAAATTAATAATAATTATTACAACTAATTTAATTGAGACGAATACTTAATTATTAAATAGTAATAATTAATATTTTAGGATAGAATGAATTGGGAAAATATTCATATTATTTGGTCCAACACATAAGAGTATATGTTGTTATGTTTATGATATGAATTAATGGATAGTGGATTATTTTAGCTTGGTAGAATGTAATTAATAAAGTATCAGTCTGAGTTATGAATTTTATTTTAATTGAATATCCTTTTTATATATTCCTAAAAATTAAATGGTTTCTATTATAACTCTATAAATAATGATTGATTCACATTATCCTAAAAAAAATTCATACCATATAACTCAATAATTGTTTTTATGGAGGAGATATTTTTGAACGAGTATAGGTGGACCTCATTATGGATTTATTGGAGGCATGTGTCGGAATTTTAAATTATATTCATTTTTTATTATAAAATTAGGATTTTAATAAAAAATATAGTCTACTTGAATTTTAAGAATAATCAAATGATTGTAAAAATGGTATTCAGAAGGTGTTTAAAAATAAAAAAAAAGAATTTTCTTAAATATTTTTTAATTTGATTTTGGATAAAGGCCTAGTGGGAGTAAAAAAAGGGATGAGATGCAATTTCTAAATTATTTAAAATAATATGTTGATAATAATTAAAAAGAGGAATCTATAAGGGATTTATGTTAATAATATTGGTTCATTTTACCGCTTTGATGATACACCTTATTTTCATAAACATTACTTTATTTTTGTGTGTAGTTTGTGGTTTCCCTTGAATGATTCTTTTGGAAAATTACATTCTTATTTTTTTGTTAAAAGAGTAAATATAATATATCAAAGAATGTGGTGATTTATGGTGATATATTGTACATCCTTATATGGTATATATGTGTTTGGATTTCCATAAGAATTACTAAAAGATGTTATAGATGGATAATGTATTAGGCATGGGATATATAAATGTGTTTATAGAACCAATATGGGTTACTATGTTATGTTTTAACCTAGGGGGTCTTGGTGGGTTCCCTAGTAGTATGTTGACCATTGAGATGATTCATGTGAGAAATTGGTGCAATGATTACATGTATTACATGATATTTGGATCATTAGTGTGAGAATAATATAAACATTACATTAATGATGGGTAATATGCTTGAGAGGCCAACCTATGGAATGCGACATGTGTTTAGGTTGATGGAAAACCCTTATGAGATTCTCTAATTTGAGATTATTTAGGTAACATGTACTATCCGTTGAGAGGTGTCATATACATAGGATATGTAGGATGTTATCCTATCATCTTGTTGATATGCTAGAAATTGAAGATTTCTTCAGACATGTTCATCAAAATAAAGGTCATTGATGCGAACCCCTAGATAGATATGATTTTATAAAATTTCATGGAAATCCTCCTCGGATTCATATGAGATATTCGTTTGGAATACCATTATCATGATCCTTTTCTATATTTCTGAATTTATTTTGACTTCTTTATAAATGATTCTATGAATCAATAGTTTGGCCCGATATTATTTGATTAACTACCATCATACACAAAAAAACATTTATTGTCCAAAAAAATATTTAGTTGGTATAAATTTATTGGTTGGAACATACCCGTTACATACTAATATTTATCTTTAATATAGGAACACTTATTTTTCATACATTAATATTACATCATTTTTTAGTTAAAAAATATAATACTATTATAAAACCAGGATCCAATGTTTTAGTGTCTTTGGAAAATTATAAAACATGTTACATTTACATTGTAAAACATTATCATTATTTAATTTTTTATTCTCAGCCTACATTGTGACCTTGGTTTTCCCCTAATTATAATTAATCACCTATAGATATACATCAATGAATGGGGTGAGATAATATCCCAGTTAGCTGATAGATATGTACATGAGTGAATATAACATGGGTGAGCATAATCATTATCATCCAAACATAATAATGGGACCAACTCATAACCATGAGAAGAAGCATTATATATAGTCATGGAATGTGGAAATATAGAGAAATGAAACATCATGTCTTAGTGGTCAAATACCAGGCATAGTTGTGAACAAAGGTTTCGTCATGTTCAAACATAACATATATGTAATATCATAAAATCACTATTGTGGACAAATATAGAATATTGTTCACACATATTTCACATTATCTCATAACATACATCACATTACACAATGCAATGGAGTGATATATAATTTCGAGTTTACCCATCACATACAGACATTTATATAGTGATGCAAGCCACATAGAATATATAACAATAATTTCCATAAAATATAACATGGAATGGAAATGAGTTTCTTGATTACATCCTAAAGTATACATTCATGAAGGAACATTTGGTTTTCTAAAATTATAAGGGAACAATTTAATTTGTATAAGAATTTTCTATCTTGAGTAAAGAAAAAAATATCAAGAATAGTAAAATATTTATTCTTTGATGGAAGAGTTATTTTTGTGAAATCATTCAATTTTTCAAAATAACATTTTTGAGTCATGTATATCCTGAAAAATAAATAATAAGAAAATAAAAATTATATTTAAGGATCTATAAATGATAATTCGTGTAGAAAAATGAGTTAAATATGAAAAACCCAATGAAAGAGTATTGGGTTCGAGAATCATGTTACCTTATGTATGAATGATTTCATCAATTTAATATCCTAGATAATCAAATTAGAATATTCAATTAATAAATAAAGAACCAATTTTGTATTTTTTTATTTTTTTATTATGTTCATTTATTCTCATTATGATGTGTTATTTATTTCCATTCAATTGTTCAGAGAGTGTTTATTTTCCAGATTTTCATGATTAGATTGTTTGTATATACGTGTAGATGTTTTTGTTAAATGAATATAATTATCCCAAATTGATATTATTTGTTATCAATGTAATTACATAATATTAAATGATCTTATATAAAATTGGGTTATATGGAATGAAGATGAATCATTACATAAATCGTTAATGATGACCATTTAGATTAATTTTGTTTTCTTCGATCACATTAATGTCAGTTTGTTTTATTATTTAATATTATGTATATATGATTGTCCCATAACATAGAAATGACATAATAAAAATTATTAAAAAAAATCAACCATGATAATGTATTTAAGATAAGAATTGAAGGCAATAAAGGAAAAACAAATCTTTCCCTCCTTGAAGGTGATAAAACAACAACTCATAGATGACGTTACAATTTTTAGAATAATTGGGTGGGGAGAAGAGATTTGATGATAGATTATCCCATTAAAAAATATAAATTACTAGTATATATAAGACAATAGTGTTATCATTACAGATAGATGTGGATAATTGGGGATATAAAAAGAAAAATAAAATTTAATGAAATTAAAAGAAAAGAAACAGGGGTTTACCTCAGGAATTCATCTCATTGTGAACCTCCATAGAGAGATTGGTTTTTGTATTTTGTTTATAAAAATACTTATGGACATGGGTAAAGGATTTAGTAATTTCATTGGGAGAAATTTATAAATATTTATGTCTTTCAAGGTGTGAGGAAAAAGGGCGGTGAAGGATGATACTTATAGTGGAGGATAATGGGTTTTTGGTTATTTTATTCAAGTGATAATTGTTTTAGATCGAGAATATATATATCTTGAAGAAAATAACTGAATACATTAAAATAACAGATGATACTTTCTATATTATGTTATTTGGTCATCCTTATGTAATCTGTGATCCATTAATTGATGTATTTGATATATATTATAAAATAATGTATTTCACTATTAACCAAAATGTCATTTATTTTTAAAAAAATACAAAAAATGAACCAGATCATTTCTCAGCTGATAGAATTAAAAAATGGACTCCATTCCATGAAAATAATTTTATAAATATAATAAATTTATATTATAACTAATATCATCATTTATTAAAAAAATATTGATTTTAAATTTATTATTGATTTTATGACACATTGAAAAATTTCATAAGGTCTATTAAAAATATCATATATTAATAAAATATAAAATATTCAATTTTATGAATTCATTTTTAGAAAAGAAATTTTCTTTTGAATCATTATATTAATGTTTAAAATCTAATTAAAAATTTATAACATAAATAAATACCAATATTTAATTTATCATTTCTAAAATATTTATTTAATTATACCCTAAAATAAATATATAATTTTCGAATTGATGAGATAAATAATTTTTATTTTTACACTCATAGGTGAGTTTACTATTCTATTGGATAGATTACCATTCATAATTGGAACCTCACTATTCTAATGTTCATGTTACTATTCAATTGATATGTTTTCATAAACTTTTAGAAGTACCCATTATTCAATTCATTATTACTTTATAATGTGTTTTATTTGGTTTTATATATAATTTTATACAATTTATTATTTACGAAATGATTATGGAAATGTAATTCCCATTGATAAGATTTTTTTTAATTACATACTTCCCCCCTTTAGAAATTTCTCCATCTAAATTTCATTATTTATTATAGGTTAAAAAATGTTGAGGGTAATTAGTCTTCATAACATCCTCATGTTCCCATGTTTCCTCTTCATAAATATCATTTCACTATAGAACATTGACCAAGTTTGTTGTCTTCATTCATAAAAAAATATCAAAAGGGTCCATGATCATCATTGCATTCTCCTTGTAATAGAGAACAATTTCCAAATGTACCACAGCTAGATTCAGTACATGTGATGGATGTGGAATGTACACCCCCAAGAGGGATATATCGAATAAATTGTGTGCCTACGAAATTATTGGAGGATGTGCCAGCAGATAGTCAACATCTTCAGTGTGATCAAGAATGTAAAAGGGGCCAATGCACCTGATACTTGGATTTAACTTCTCCCAAAACCTCATAATTTACTTCCATGGAGATATGTAGAGGAATACCATATCTCAATCATCAAACTCATGGTCTAATTGAGGAATGTCTCCATAGCTCTTTTGTCGACTTTGGGATTCCTTGATAGGAAGAGGAATGATTTTCATATTTTCTACCATTTCATTTTGTATTTTAGATCCAACTAGCTTATGTTCATAGACTCCATCCAAGAATGCTAGTGTTTGTCATATTTTCCCATAAAAGGTATTCGTTTGGAGCTATTAGGATGCTCGAGTGGGAACTATTGTTGTATGTGAATTTTCCCAGAGGTTGACGTTGGTCCCATCCTCCTTTGAAGTCCACTAAACTTGTTATAAACATGTATTCTAGTGTCTATGTTGTCTGATGAGATTTAATTTAATTTTTTGAAAATAATACATATTTAAGATCATCTTAGTATTTAGAAAATGTTTTCAAATTTTCCATAACTTCGAGGTGAATCTCAGATCATGACTGGACACAATAAATAATGGTAATCCATACATCTTTACAAAATAACTAATGTATATATGTTTGATGATATAGTGAAAATTACACTATAATTGAGATAATGTAAGATGTATTTTTTAAAAAATCCACAACACCCCATTTATATTAACATTCAATAAATGTTTTAAGATGTATAGTGGAAAATTCCATGGTGTTTATTTTTTATTTACATCATGGAATGGGTAATGGATTCACCATCCCTTTATACATTTTCCTTTTATCCATCACTAGTGAATATACAAAGAACATTGATGTATTTTCAGTGATCTATTTCAAGATATTGTCCCACCAATAGTGTTCTCAACGATCATGAAACATATTTGTGATCCTTGGGTGAATATAAAAGGATGATATTTTTAAGTCACTTATAATCTTTTTATTTATCTCTACAGTTGATGGTCCAAATATCCATTACAAAATCTTACAGCTCCTTCCTCATCAATTATGAACATTGAATATTTTTCCATTCTCATGGATTCCAGCTTCTTTAGAATTTCCTTATCATTTCTTTAAGAATAAATAATATTCTCAATGAGTGATGGTGGATCAATAATTTGAGTCAGTATTTTGGATGTTTCTTCCTTAATGATTTCAATGTCTATACTTTTCAATTCAATAATGTTTGGATCCATTTAAATTATTTTCATTGATACTATTATAGGTTCATTTATAAATAGTGAATCCACCACCTTATTCTCTACCTGTATTGTGGTGGAACAAGTAGTCATAATCATTGATGATTTATAAATATATTCTATGTATCAAATTAATATAATTGTATGTGAATATATATTTTATTCTCTTATGGTCAATATATTTATAACAACTCTCCCAATAGATACAATTCCCCTCGATTTTCAATGTGAATATCATGTCATCAAACTACATATCATCTGTGGGAGTTTTTTTGTCATGATTTTTGTCATACATGAGGAATATGATATCACATTATCATTTTTCATTAGTATAAAGTCTGAGACCTTAATTTTAGAATCAATATTAAATATAAATAGTTTCCCACATTTCATATGTGTGAGTACTGCTATGGTGACCGACTTTGTTTTTAACTCTTTGATGGAGTTTTCACATTCCATTGTCTAGGAAAACGTGTATTTTTTCGAAGACAACATGGATAATAGGTTTTAAAATCACGAGAAGTTCCCCATGAATCATCTGTAATACCAAAATAGACCAAATAATCTATAGATATCTATTAAAAATGTTGGATGAATCCGCTCAACGATTTCTTTTTTTTCATTGAAGGGGCCAAATATATTCATTTACAAGTGATTACGTCCCCCAAGAATGATACATATTCTATCAAGAACTCAAAATTACTATAATTTCCATAAAATTTATCTCTTTCAAATAAATTTGAATAGTAATCATGTTTTTTTAATGTTCTCCATATCACATGCATTAAATCTTTTAATAAGTAATAAATACAACCACAAATTTTTTGATTTAATCTCTAAAAATGTATATATTATGTCTGTGAATATTATTGAGTAATTAGTTAGTCCATAGGGAGTAACAATTAACTCATAGTTTCTATACCTATTTTGAAATGTTGTCTTGGGAAAATATCTTCTCCCCTCCTTTAAATGGTGATATCCCAATCGATGGTCCACATTAGAGAAATACATGGCCCATGTTGTTGATCTAAAAAGTCATCTATCCAAAAATGGAGATACATTTTCATTGTTTTTATTTAATTGAGATCATGATTATAAATGTATAGATGCATTTATCAATCATTCTTCTTTATAAAGAAAACCTAATCAGCACATGGTGAAGCACTCAAGCATATAAAACCCATGTCAAGATTCACTTTTAAATGGTTCTTTAGCTCCTCCAACTCAATGATGGATATTTTATAAAGTTTATATGATATAAGGCGAGAGCTATGAATTAGTTCAAATTAAATCTCAAATTCTCAATCAAGAAAACAGACCATGTAATTCTTCAGGGAACATATGAGTGTAGTCCCTCATAATGTTAATGTATTCAATCAGGATTCATTAATTTTAAACAATCATTTGAGAAAACAATTCTTAGTCATAAATAAATAATATCAACACATAAGATGATTATTTAAATGAAATTCATCCGCATACTTACACTTATAAAGAATTTGATAATTCCTCGAGATATTAATGGTGATCTCCCACTCCCAAAAATTGATGTTGTATTTGTAAAAGTATCTAATCAATTCTAAAAATATCATCAAACTCAAAAACGATGTAATACATGATTATCTGGTCTGTTCATTTGACAAACCATAACTGGGGAGGTGTTATATACATTAGATGCAACAATTTTCCAATTTTCTATTCTCACAGATTAGTCAATATATTTATTTTGAGGCTGTGTTTGTATAGTTTTACTAAAGTTGGAAAATTAATAATATTTTGTAGAACCATAATGAAATTGTACTTTTACTATTCATGAATGAATAACTAGCATACATGCCACCACATCACATTAGGGTTCCACCTTAAAATTAGTGATGGAATAATCTTACCATTTCTCTATTGGATTAAGTGGATGTTGATGATAATTACCCTCAAGGATTTTACGTTTAGTGAATTTTATTTAATAGTTATATTTCTCCCTATTATCAAATAATCAATCCATGGGTGCTTCCCTAATTTCTTCCATCGTATTTTCCCTCTTCCTAACGTCTCTTCAATATTCATGATTTTGGTGTCCTTCTTTCCCAAACCTAAACAATTTCCCCAAAACATGGAGGATATTCCCATTATGCTTTTCCATAATTTTTGACATATTAGTGGTTGAGTTTTCATTCCATTATTTTCATTATACCCCAAATATTGAAACTGCATATTTAATTACATGTCTCTATACTGTAAGACCATTCTCCAAACTCTATTTCCACTTTTAGGGAACATCAAACCACTTTTTCATAACTACGAAACTATTGAATTTATAGATCCTTTCAAAGGTGTGATTTTAAGACACAAATGATTATATATGTTTTATATCATTTTTTATAACAAAACCCATGGAATACCTTGAAATCCTTAAGCAATTTTCATTATAAGATGTGATAATTTCTCAATCCTTTTTATTCAGCTCTAAAAATTCTATCATCAACTTTGTATGTATATTTATATGTAGATAACTTTAATGAAATATATTCTAAATGTTTTCCCACTATATCTCTTCAATTTAATCCTATGTGCTTGTGTTCTTAATAAAAACTCAACTTTCATCGGCCACTCTATCGAAATGGTAAACATCTAAACTCACATTCTACATCTGATAACAATGAAGAAAAAAATTATTTTCTCCCTTGATTTCACCTATTGTTCTAGGACTAATGGATCAAAAGATTCATTAAATGCTAGTTTCCATTTCCTGATTCAAGACTCTATATTATTTTATCATTCTTTAGTGAAGTAATATGATCCACATTTTCAGGTTATTGTTCATATCTTTAGATAGTTGGGCATGAATATCCATGAAATGTTTAACTCCACCCCCAAAGGCATTAGGGATGTAGTGGGGGAATTCATTGCATTGTCAATCACATATATTTTTCACATTCCTTTACTAATTATTACCATTTTCTCATACAGAATTGATTTGTAGAAATCATAATTCAACATTCAATGAAGGAATAAATTATTCACTTGATAAATCCATATTAAAGACATATATAATGGTATCCTTATGTTTATAATTTTCTAAAAAATCATTTCTCATTTACTATACTTAGTCTAATACTAAGGGTTTTCACTAATATCCACTAATCCTAATAACCAAATTAACTACACCATTATCTAATTATAACTATAGTAACCCTAAATTTTTTTAACTTTAATATTAAAACATTTTAAAGTTAAACAATATAATAGGGTCACAATACTTGGATCCAATGGTTTTTTGTCTTGGTAAAATTAATAAAAAATTTAAAATTTACATATTAAAACCAAAAAAATATTTTATTCTTCCTCCTCTATATTCTTGATGGCCATTTTTACACTTTATTATAAGGAATCACAGATGTATATATGTCATACAAAGGGATTAGCGAAAATTCCAGTTAGAGGATATATAAGAAGATGAGTTAATATAACATGGGTGAACATAATATTTATCATAATAACATAACCATGGAATCATCATAATAATCATGAGAAGAATATTTGGATAGAGCCATGGATTTTTTCCATGCATAAAATATGAAACATCATGTCGTAGGTTTCAAATACCACGTACAGTTGTGAACAAACATAACATCATGTTCATGAATAAAACATGTGCATATTCATAACATCATCATTATGAAAAAATATAAAATCATGTTTATGCATATTGAAAATTATATCATGATATTCATCACATTGTCTAATGTGTTTAAGCACAATATAATTATAGGCAGAATGATCACATCATAACATTTACATATTCATGCATGCCACATAGAACGTATAACGAACATTTCCATAAAATAACCCATGGAATGGAAATGGGATTCAAGATAATTTCCTAAATAATAAATTAATGAAAAAAAATTCTGTTACCAAAATAAAAATTGACTAAAATACTTGGTATAAAAATCATCAATCATGAGTGACGAATAAACAATATCAACAGAATTAAAATATTTATTTATAAAAGGAATAGTTCTTTTGTAAAAAAATTTCATTTGCCCTAAAAATAAACTAGAAACATGTATGTACTATAAAATAAATTGGGATATAAATGAGATGATATTTCAGGATCATTAAAGGACAATTCATACTATAAATGCATTGAATGAGGGAAAACCTGACGAGTGAGGGTTGGTTTTGAGAATCCCTTTACCATTTTCCTGAATGATTCATCACACTAATATAAGGGATAACAAAATTTAATTACATAACTAATAAATAAAAAACCTCTTTTAAATTTATATTATTCATTTTTTTTATTATGTTCATTTATAGCCATTATGATTTGTTATAGAGTTCAATTCCATTGTTCTGAGAGCATTTGTTTTTTTGATTGAAAAGGTCGGTTCGTTTGTATATATGTATGGATGTCCATGTAAAATGATGAAAATAATATAGTATAGAGATCATATGTTACTAATGATTTCAAAAAATATTTACTGATCTTATATATAATTTGGTCATATGTTATGTGTATGAATCATTAGATTAATAGTTAATGACAATCGTTTTAATTAATTTGGGGGTTTATTATCATAATGAACTCATCTGTTTTATTATTTAATATAATTAATTAAATTTCTGTGAAGATCATAAAAATGGTTTAAAAAAAATTTAAAACATATTTCAATAGTAATTGTTGTTGTATAACTACCCATGATGGTGGTAAAGGAATATTAGATCTTTTCATTATGGAAGAGGATAAAATAACACATTAGAGATGACATTTCTTTTTTTTATAATAAAAGGGATAGAAGAAGAGGATTGATGATAGATTATTCCATTAACATAATAATATCATAGTATATATAATATAATGGAGTTATCATTCCACTTGTATAAGGGGATATGAGGGATTTGGTAAATCAAAATAAGAATAAATGAAAAGAAAATAAAAAAAGAGGGTTTTACCTATTGAGTTTTTCTTATTGAGAACCTATGTATGTAGATTGGTTTTGGAATTTTGTTCATATAAAAGGGTAATGGACATGGTAAAGTGGTTTTGGAATAGTATTAGGAAGTAATTGGAAGATGTTTATGGCCTTTTAGTTGTGAGTAAAAGGGGTTGTGATGTATGGTTTATACAGTGTAGTAGAGGGGTGTTTTTTGATTATTTTATTCATTAATTTATTATGTTGGTTCAAGATAAAGAATTATATTAAACTTATCAGTAAATATATTAAAATATTTATGGTGAGTTGGATATTATTCTCTTATATCATCTATACATAATTTATGACTCAATAATACATGTATCTTTTAAATAATGTAAATTAATGTATTTTACTATTCATAAAATATAAATATTTTAGAAAAATACCAAAAATTTACAATACATTTTTTGACATGTAAAATTAAAAGTTGGACTTCATTTTATGAAAATAATATTCTAATTATGAGATATTTAGTTTTAAAATAAAATCATGATTTATTTAATTGATAATTATTGAAAAATTTTAACAGATTTCAGGACACATTAATAAATTACTTAATGTCTCATAAAATTATTTTATATTCATAACAAAAAAAAATTTAAGAATTAATTTTTTGAAAATATAATCTATTTGAAATAATTATTTTAATTATAAAATTTTAATTAATAATTTATATCAATTATAAATACCAAAAAATAATTTATCATCTCTGAAACATTTCTTCACATATACCCTAACATAAATAAATCATATTGAATTTTATAATGTCACGAACCGAATCTCGTCGCTATCAAACCCGACACCCTACCCGACCCAAGGCAAGGCATGAAGGGAATTTCAGATCACCTAATGCTGGCATAAGTTCCTGTGTATCATAAATTAAGAATATGGAACATTTTACCTGCGTTTATAAACATAAAACAACTGTAACACCCCAACAATGCATGGTACATTTCTTCTCGATTAATACAATAACTTTTAATTTTCGCATCTTCGAGTTCTAACAAACCACCAACAATAAAACTAGCCATGTAAAAAGTAGTCAGGAATGGTAATAACCATTTTTGGAAATTTTATAAAATTTATTTTTCAATATTTACTTCATTTTTTTATTTGTAATACCAAATGATCTTAGGACGAATTTTTGGTATTTTCTCAGAAAACATTCAATTTTTTATGAATAGTGAAAAACACAGCGTTATTCTTTAAAAACTGAATTTTTATATAAATAATTTTTTTAAATGTAAAAATATTTTAAATTAAAAATAGATTCATAATACTTATATTATTCCAATGTAATTTATTAGAGTAACATTATAATAATATTACATATATAAAATTTTATTGAACTTTTTAACGCCTTTTACCCACCTTCTAGACACAATTGCAATTTTTCCCAAAACATAATTTTACGGATTATGTGAATTGAATTTAAAAAATCTAACAAACACGGTTGTCATCAGAAAATAAAATGTGGTTCAATAAGATGGAAAGAATTTTTGGTGAATAGCTACTTTTTAATTTTATTTTCCATGGTTAAAATTAAATAGTGCAATTAAAGGAAAATATAATATTATAAATACCCCAACACATGTCCTAATTTGATTAGAAAAGTATTTTTGAACCAAAATCATCATTAAGGTAAAAATATAACCCTTTCAACCCACTTGGAATAGATTAGGACATTTATTATATTTTATTTCAAGAAGTGTTTAAAGTGTTAAATTAAAATGTTATTAGCTTAATCATTTTTAATACAATGTTATACATAAGATAAATTAGATTATAAAAATTTATTATAAATCCAAAAATATTTCCTACATCATGGTATTTTATTTATAATCATTAGACATTAAATAATTTAATTTATTTAGGACACAATGATGGTGTAGAAATTAACTTATTAATAAAAGATTAAAATAATTTATGTTATAAATATTAAAATAGTTTTAAATTGAAACTTTTGAAGCCATATAATAATTTTATAGATCAATATGAATTTTTAGGGTTCATTTAATGTATTTTTTTGTAGTAAAATTTTTTTTATGACTTTCACAAAAACCAAATACTAAATAGTGTCAAAATTGAAAAAATACGAATATTATTTTATTAAAAGATATAATATTCCTAAAAATATAATATTATTCCAAATAACTTCGATAATGTTATTTATATAATTAATGAAATTTTTTTTGTTATCTTTGAATTTTATAGTAACTATACATACCATTAGTATAAATATACAAGAAAACATGGTAAAATTAAAACTATTTAATAAAGAGTTTAATATAAAATAGAAGGTCATATGGTGACCAAAAAATCACTAAAACCAATTGGTTGATATTTTTTATAACCATACCCACCTTATATTCAAAATAAATACTTTTTTGCTCTTAGAAATCGAAAAAAATTTGATAATAAACTAAAATTTAGTGCTTTTCCTAAAGTTCCACTTACCTCTCCTATAAAAGATCACTTCCTCTTATCTTACATTCACACATCCAAATCCATTTGGCTTAGCCAAAACCATCCAAAATCACCTCTTAGATACCCTCACCTCAACTTATATGCCATAATTTTATCATAATCACCCCCTGAATTATCTCTTTAGTTCATAATAAAAGAAATCACCCGATGAAAAAGTAATTATTTAATCATCTATTTCAATGTTCTTTTCTTCATCCACTTCCTATTTCAATGTTTTTTCCATAATATAATAATAAATCAATTAGATTATACATACTGAGATGTTATTATTAATATTTTACCACCATATTCCATATTCTTTTTATCCTATGAATGACAACGTCACCATACGTGTGTAGGTACGACTTACCATCTCCACGTCATGATGTAATTTGTTATTCAACACTTCATTATATGGTAGGGTATAATAATGAGTGTAATTGATATAAATAATAAATATAACATGTTTATTATTATTTATATATTATATAAGGTTGGTGTAGAGAGAGGACTCTCTCTCTCTCTCTCTAGAACCCGCAGGTTCTAGGGTTTCGGCATCTCGTTCTTCTCCACGATTCAGCTCTGGTTCAGCGGTTCTTAGAGGATCTTGGCGTCGCTTCTTCTTCTTCTCGTTTTGCTTCAGATTTCCGCAGTTTTCATCCTCGGTGGTCCGGCGCCAAAGCTGGAGGTCTCGGAGATTCGGCTCCTACGCCTTTTCTTCCTCAGCGTCTTGACTCCAAATTCGGAGGTCTCAGCGTTTCGGAATCGGGGTTCTTGGCGTTCGGCTTCACATATCTCCAAAAGCTCTTCGTTCGCGGCGATTCGGTTCTGGTTCTGTGGGCGATCTTGGTTTTTCGCCCTTTATGGATTTTCCACACTACCTTGTTTTCAACCGGATCGATGAGAGGCGATCCATTGAAAGGGATGATTTCCGAGCACCAGTCCGGCTGTTTGGGGCTGTGAAGGAGCTGGATAGTGCGGCTCAGTCTCTGACCAATGCTGCTCAGTCACTGACTGGTGCTAATCAAGGTACAGCTCGGCTGAATGTGGTTGTGCAGAAGCAGGCAAGGGCGTCTTGTCCAGTTGCTTCCCGACCTCGTGATATGGCTGAGGCTAGGGTTTTGGATGGGGATTCTTTGGGATCATCACGCGGGCAGCGATCCTTCGTGGATGTTATGAAGGAATCGGCACCTGGGTCTAAGAAAGAGGATCATAGGAGAATTCTTCGAAAGGGATCTCATGCCCATGTGGAGGCTAACCCTGGTGTCATTGCAGAACGACTGGAACTAGGGGAGAACTCTTTGATTGCTCGTGTTGCTCTTCCTAAAGGTGTTTTTCCATGGAAATGCGAAGATTTATTCCAAAGGATTTCTACATTGTGGGGTTTTGATAACTGGAAATGTGTCTCTCTTGGTCGGGGTTTCTTTCAATGTTTATTTCCATCGGATGATGTGAAGATGAAAGCTTGGAGCTTTGGATCCATGTTTCTAAAGCCGGGATGGATTCATCTGCATGAATTGTCATTAGATTTTAATGCATCAAGTGCTAAAAATGCCTTCGCCCAGGTATGGGTTCGTCTTCATAGGTTGAACTGGGTCATTTGGCATCTAGAAATATTGCATGATATTGGAACGGCAATCAGAACACCCATCCGTCTTGATAAGGAGATGACATATGTCAGGTATGGGCACTTTTCCAGAATGCTGGTGGAATTCGACCTCAGGTCCACTCTTATTGACACGGTAATGCTCTCTATTCCCTCTGATCAAATTCTGATTGATGTTGAATATGAAAACAAACCCCATTCTGCACGAAATTTATGGCTGTGGGGCACCCTTTGGAGTCATTTCGTAAAAACATTACTTGCAAAGAGTGTGGACTGTGAGGGCACCCCTCCAATCATTGTCACCATAAAGTGAATCTAATGGATCCGCCATCACCAAAGCCTGTCACTAGGGACAGTGACCCTCTTTTGGAATTTGACACTCGTGAGCTGCCATTTTCTAGGAATGGTAAAGAGGTGATAATTGATGCTTCTCCGCCTCGATCTTCTGATCATATTGGAGCTCAGGAGCCTCCCTCTGAAAAGGCTCTGAGTAAAGCCCCTGTTATGATGGTGATTGATCCTCCACAACAAAATGCGCAACCCTCCTCCTCTGCGTCTGAGAAAGGAAGGGCGGAGGAATTCACTCCTGGAGTTAGGGACCTAACCCTCTGCAAAGGGGGTGACTCTCATGTTGAGACCAAGGGAGGAGATATAGATAAAAATAAGATATCATATAGTGACATTGTCTGAGGAGAAAAGAAAAGAGGCTCTGACAATGAGGGTGTCAGATCTGCCCCTGTTTCAAGGAAACCAAGGAAGGACTACTCTACAGTTCCGAGGACCGTTACCACTAGGGAATCTTCCAAGAAGGAGATCGAGAAGCTATCGAAGGAGCAACTAGACAAACGGAAGTTTTATAAGAAGTTTCTTAAACAATATGAGACTCAATCAGAATGGGAGTCAGCTGATGCTGATGACACGATCGGGTATGGAGGTGGTGACTATGAATATTTTGACATGTAATCTCTCTCTCTTCCTTTCTCCTGTCTCTGCACTTTTATTTTATTAATAAATATTGTGGTCCAAGCTTGCTTGGATTGGACCTTCTGTATATATATTATATAAAATCCAATTACATACTATCTAACAATCAATAGAATGATATTGTCACTCGTGACTATGAATGGTGTACCGTGTCCATAACGTGATGAGATTTCATTCTCCATCGTAACCATTCAAGAATAATTATTATTTGATGATTAAAAATTAAGTTTTATAAACATTATATTATTCTGTATATGAATCAAATACCTCCTATCCATAAGATAAATGACATACATAACAAATCATATAATGGAAAATGAATCGGTTAACACCCGAAACAATGATACTGCTGAAATATTATTAACAGAGAAATATTATAAAATCATATATGATATCATATTTATATATTTGGTTCATGAATAAATTAACAACAATGATTTAAATATTATATAGGACTTTAAAGTACCCTCGACAATATAAAATTACATGTTATGGGTTATTGTTACAATCTGTTTATTATTCGTGGATTTTTATACGTAAGTATCTACATGGAATTCTATATCTTTCACATACATGTAACGCAATACTGTGTTTCAAATCATTTTTACAATTTCCAAGGAAATCGGTTAAATAAATTCATACAATTATTATAATTTTTATAATTTTTTTAAAGTAATTGGTCCATTGTTTTACAAATATAGTACTTTGTGACCTTTTTAACCAATTAAGGGATTAATGTGTTTTAACCTATACGACATGCACAACTATTTTCCACCATTAAAACACCTTCGAAGCTTCCCTTACAATATTATAAGAATATTTTAAATATAAATGTTTTATTTTATAATAATGTGACTTTTAAATAATTTTAATTTATAAAAAGATATTTCCCACAAATAGTTTTTGGTTTGATTTCATCCATGTAAACATCTATTGTTGAATTTTATGTTTAATTGATGTTGATTTATTATTATACAATACTGAACATTTTATTGATGATTCTATGATATGATTGACTATGGATGTGATATTTTAATGTCATTTATGGTTTATGGTTAACATTTTAAAATTTCATATACTACTTTAATATGATTGTTTATGTTCTGTTTCACCTTTTCATATGAGGAATGTGTTGGATGTAATATGTGACGGGTGGGGGCCGCTATAGCCCCCCAATGAATCAGTAGGTCACCTGAGACAAAATAGTGTCTTGGAATAAGGAATTGATAAAATTTATATTTTGGGTCTTGGCATAAGTCCTTGAATTTGTGGTTAATATTTTTGTCGTTATGAATTTCATCATTATTATACTAGCTATTAGTATTACATGTTATGATACGACTAGTAGAATATCCACGTGAATAATTAAATGGAATTATATGATTTATATTTTCTATATTATGATGATATTTATGTTTAAAAGGATATTATTTTATTCTTATTAATTACCTTAAATTTTTATTGTAATTTAAGATAGTTTCCTCTATGCTGATATCCTTACTAAGCATCTGAGCTCAGCCCTTTATTGTGTTCTATTTTTTCTCATATGTGAATAAGTATATTATAAAAAAAATATAGGGATATACTATGGAATATGAATGTGTTCAAAAGTGATAAAATATTTATTTTTCATTTCATAATGTAATATAAATATTTTGAATTTATCTATTACATCTATGGATACTAAATTGATTAGTCGTTCGGGACATGATCTATTGTGATAATGCCAATGTTAAGTAATAATGCACCGACTCAGGGTAACTCAGGTCAGGGTGTTATAGTTTGTATGAGAGTAAGTTTGGTACAAACCATGGAATCTATACATTGATAAAATATGATTAGATAACATTAAACTAAGAAAGACATTGAGGATTAGAATAGAAGGACATCCAAAAATTTTGGTATTATAGATATTATGTGTGTTTTCCAAGAAATAAATTCCTGCCTATACACTATAAGTAGACCTGGTTTTGAAATAGATGTACTTAAGAGTGAATACCCTGACAATGAGTTTTAGGATTGACATGGGGTATCTTGGTACATGACAATAGGCCTTACAATGCACCTAATTTGACACTCTCAGGTGATATGATTAGGATAATTCACATTTTATTTACAAAATATTATGATGGAGTTATGAGTAAATACTTACCTAAAGAAATTTTGTATGATTATGGATTACATGAAAAAAATATTAAATTTCTATTAAGTATTTTAAAAGTTTGTAATTAAGTATTGTGGTTCATGAACTAATCTACTGTATGAAATTGTTTAGAAATGGATCCTAGCTAATGAAATGGAAACCAGATCAACATACACAATCCATATAAGGATTTCCCTCTTATTCAAGATATTTATTGTGGATCTGGTGATGCAACTGGCACTAAATAACTAATACCCATACCGAGACAACTCACTCAGGTTATTAATAAGATCTTTAACCATATGGAGCACCCTGATCCATAATGCATAGGATCAATGGTATAATGATTAATGAGGAAAAACCACCAACAATTAATGGGACAACAAATCCAATTATAGTTGAGCAGTGGATAAGTTCGATCTCTCAAGGTATTAGGGGAAAAGATGAGCTCATAAGAGGCCATACATGCTAGGATTTCCCCCTCATCACTGACACCTCTATTCATATTGGGATAGCGCGACACTCCTCCTCACCCTCAGTGAGATGTGGTGGTGGATCCCTATTGTAGTGTTATTCTCGGGATCATACGCTTCAACCATTGTTGAATGATTTCTCACCTGAATCCAAGTTTCTGGACAGGGTTTCTTTATAAATGAGATGACACATGACCATGTCTCAACTTCCGAATGATGTCACCTCATATCTGGTCAGTGCAGAGGGTTCTTTGTCCCATCGCTTTGAGAGTTATGGTTATCAGCAACGTGATCTGGCCACAACAGTTCCTCCTTCAGGCATACCAAATCATGCACGTTTTGAATCTGTTCACTGAGGATTTACTATTTTGAACAACTCATGATGATTTACAGTGGTGATGTCATATTGAAGTGGAATATTATGATGTTGTTTTATTGGTGATTTTTTGATTAAGAAGTGGTGATTTTTATAAACGAGTTATGCTGTTATAATATAGATGAAGCTCCTGATGGTGTTTCGATTCAGAGGAGGTGGATTTAGGATATGCTGAAACCATATTTCTACATTTATATAATCTATATAAGGATCACATAATGATGATTTCACCTTCACATTTCATTTGGATTTAAAAGTTCAAGTGGGTATGGCTCTGCCATCATTTCCATGCTCGTCCAACTCTGCATGGGACTAGTAGTTGAGTGGTCATACGAATGTGAAGGCTTGACATGTTGGTGTATTTTTTGCGTAGGTACAGATTATGTATCCTTGATATAAATTTTCTTTTAAAGTGTCTTTTGGTGTGATGATGTATGTTGTGGTTTCTCAAATTTTCAAAAAATGTGTTTTGATAAAAAAAATTAATCTTCAGGCGGTCAGGATAACTTCCATAGAAAAAATATTTCATGCTTTGGGGTGTAGAAAGTGGAAAAATGTTGTCATGGCATTTTATCTCCTCTCAAGAGATGTATAGCAATGGTGATCATTAATTAAAAAAAATGATGACGAAGAAGTAACAAATATGGAATGAGGTGATTTTGGAGAGATTTTCTTTTAAAAAAAACTCTTCTAGAAAATCGAGATGATATAGAAATTCAATTTCTGAGTCTGGGGTAAAAGTAGGATAAGAATGTCTCAAAGTATGAGGAAAACGTTACAAAGTTTCCAGGGCATGCTGCAGACTATATACGTAACCCATGAAGTAAGATTGATCAATTTTTTGATGGGTTATCACCAATTATCCTTGTAGAATTAGTCTAAAAATACATCTCATCAAATGAATATATAGTCTAACATGCTATCAAAACAGTAAGGGAATTGTCTAAGTCTTATGACTTTAAAGTGAATCTAGATAAGAAGAGATTAGCTAAACACTCTAAAAAAAGTAAATATTTGAAAATTTGAAATTCCATCCTCCATCAATTATGGGAAGAAAAATGTTGGTATATGCCTAAAGGGGATGTGAGTTTTATACAAGTGTACAAAAAATGTCTAACAAGATGATGATTTCAAGGTGAAGAAAGAGGCTACCAATGTTCAATACTATAATTATAAAGAGATGGGTAATTATTAAAATTAATTTCCTAATCTTCAAGTATGTGTACATCAAAAATGGAAAAGGGAGAAATGCTAAGCTTATGCGGTCACAACTACTGAGGTTGATGTTCCTAATGATGTGGTGGAAGGAACTTTAATTACTTCGTAAAAATAGAAAATGTTTTATTTGATTCTTCGACATCTCATTCTTTCATATCTTCCCAGTTTTCCATGGAAATTATATATTTCCACTTTTATATTACAAGGGAGTTATCAGTCAAATCTCCTAAGGGATGTATCATTGCAATAATGTTTTTTTCAATAAGTAACCATTATAGAATATATATTTTAATTATCATTGGACCTTATTTTCTTACTAGTGATTGAATTTGATATAACCCTCGGTAAGGATTTTTTTAGATCATGATGTAAAAAATTATTGTTTGAAGAATGGGATTACAATTTTTGATGATGATAAATAATATCTTATCTTTATAGAGGAAACATAGCCATCATATTACCATCTAGATCCACCCCTAATAGCTCTACTACATTCAATTATTTGGGAGGAAGGGTGTGAAATAACTGTGGGTGAGGAAAGGAATGTTCAAATAGAGTCTGTATCGATTGTGCAAGAATATATTGAAGTGTTTCTAGAGGATTTAAATAGAAATCCTCCATAATTAAAATTTGAGTTTTCCATTGAATTAATTCATGCTTCAAGGACCATATTGAAGAACCCTCATAAAATGCCAACTGTGGAATTAGTGGAATAAGAAAAGCAGCTAGAAGAATTTATAAATAAAGGATTTTTTGAACAAGTGTTTCTCCATGGGGAGACCCTGTTTTTGATAAGAATAAAGACGTATCTATGAGGTTGTGAATTGAATAAGGGGAGATAAATGATATAAAAATAAAGAACCAGCATCCCTAACCTCATATTGATTATTTAGTTGATCAACTTCATTGAGCTCAATATTTTTCATAGATCGAATTTTGATCTGGATACCATCAGTTGTGCATGAAGAAGAAAGGAATTCCAAAGACAGCATTTCAAACTATATATGGGCATTATGAGTTTACGGTAATTCCTTTTGGACTTACTAATAAACCCTCTGTTTTCATGGATCTAGTTAATAGCTTTTTCAATGAATTTCTTGATTATATTGGAGAGTTATTTATTGATGATATATTTGTATACTCCAAAAGGTATGAAGATCTTGAAATTCCATTGCGCACTATTCTAGATAATCTTAGAAGAAATGAATTATATGGGATCTTCAACAAGTGTGAATTATGGCTTCAATATATTTTTTTCTAAGAAACATTGTCTCTATGTATGGAATCTATTTTGATCCTTCAAAGACAAGGGAAATCCAAGAATGGACAGCACCGACATGTATAACTTAGGTACACAGTTTTGTTTTTTAGTAGGTTACAATCGGCATTTCTTCCAGAATATTTCATAACTGGAAAACCAATTATCCATGCTCAAATGTAAATGGTTTAAATTTGTTTGAAAAAAAAGTTTGTGAATAATGTTTTGAATAATTGAATAGAATATTAGCCAATGCCCCTCTATTGACTATCCCATCGGGGAATGATGGGTTTTTTATATACGATGATGCTTTAAATAAAGGATTTGGTTGTGTCCCTATACAGAATGATTGGTTTATTTTTTATGCATCATGGAAACAAAAAATTATTGAAAAAAATTCTACTCATGATCTTTGGTTAGAATCTGTAATCTTTTCTCTAAAGATATGGAGACACAATCTCTATAGTGAATATTGTAAGATATATACCGATCACAGGATATTGAAGTATATTTTGACACAAAAATAACTCAACATGATGCAATGGAGATGGATTTAACTACCTAAGGGTTATGATTGCACAATACACTTCCACCTAGGGAAGGAAAACTAGATGGAAGATGCTTTGATCAGAAAGGATCATGGTGTTCATAATAAGATTAGAGTTTAAAGGGATCCTATTTTCTGAGCTTTAGAAAAGATGGATATGAGAATAATCATGGGTGGTAAACCATCAATACTTTTTCAAAGGGTCTCCAAACCATATTTACAATAAATGATAAAAAATTCTAATGCTGATGATGGGGATATTCAAAATAAAATTTAAGCTTTGACTGATTGGCCATTGATTGAATTCATATATGAAGATGAAATTTGGAAAATTTGGAGGAGAATTTATGTTCCCAATATACCTAATCTAATAAGGGGATTTATAGGTGATTCTCATAACTCCAATTTCTCTATACACCCAGGTAGCTACAAGATGTATAAGTATTTGATGAAACATTTTTGGTGAGACATCATACAGAGGGAGATCAGTGATTATGTTTTAGGGTGTACGGTTTGTCAACATGTGAACGATGAAAGACAACATATTAGAGGAGTCATGAAACCACTTCCCATACCCGAGTGGAAATGGGATGAATTAGGATAGTAATTTTCATGGGGATACCAAAGACACCCAGAAGTAATGACGCAATATGGGTCATTGTTGAACGTCTTAACGAGTCATCACATTTTTATGATTTAAGAGAATATTTACCACTTGAATGTTTAGAAAGGATATTTATTAACGAAGATGTAATACTTTACAGTGTACCCCTATCGAATGTTTCTTATTGTTATCCTTGTTTTACAACAAGATTCTAGAAAATTATTCAGAAATCCATGGATACTGAACATTGTTTGAGCACTTCCTACCACCATCAAATAGATGGACAATCAAAATGAACTATTCAAACCTGAGAAGACTTGTTGAGATCTTTCTCACATGACTTTAAAGGTATGTGGGAACAATATTTAACATCTGTATAAATTTTTAATAATAATAGCTTCCATTCAAGTATTCAGATTGCACTATATGAAGTGTTATATTGATATATATGTCACACACCAACTTGTTGAAATGATGTTGGTGAGAGAAAACTCATTGTCCCCGAACTTGTTAAGGAAATAATTGAAAAGGTGAAGATTATCTAAACCCACTTTAATGCTGCTCATTGTACGAATAAGAGATATGTCGATAACTAAAGGAATGATTTTGAATTTCATGTAGGAGATCATGTTTTCTTGAAGGTATCTCCATGGAAGGGTGTTATAAAATTAGGTAAAAAGGGTAACTTAATCCTAATGTAAATCAAATCTTTCGAAACTCTAGTATGAACTGGATTTTTTGCTTACCATTTGGAAATGACTCCAAGTATCTCTATAGTTCATGATGTGATCCACGTATCACTGTTGAGAAAATATATGCTTGAAAAATGGGTGTACTCACCTTTTAAGAAAAGGAACTGGAACCAGATCTTTCTTATTGTGAGGAGCCTATCAGAATTCATGATACTTGAGAACATGTGTTGAGAAACTGGAAGACTTGTCTCGTAATGTTTTATGGGGACATTGTAAAATGGAACAGGTAGTGTGGGAACCTGAGGAACTTATGATGAAGAACCACCCAAATATTTTTATACAGTAGTATTGTAGAAATTTTTAGGATGATATTTTGTGAAGGAGGGACGAATGTAACACCCCAAGCTTCCATGGTACATTTCTTTTTGAATAATACAATAGCTTCCATTGTATGCAACATCGAGTTCAAGCACACCACGACCAATAAAACTAGTTGTTCAGTTATGAATAGTAATACCCAGTTGTTGAAATTTTATAAATTTTATTTTACAAAATGGACTTCATTTTTGGATTTAGAAAATCAAAATTATCTTGCAAGGATTTTTTGGTAATTTTTTGAAACAATTCTAGTTTTTATGAAAAGTGAAAACTCTATATTATTATATAAAAACATACTATTAATTTAAATAATTTTTTTTAAATTTAGAATTATTTTAATGTCAAAATAGATACATAATACTTATATTAATCCAATGTAATTTATTAGAGTCAATTTATAAAATGATTAGATATATAAAATTTATTTGAACATTTTAACATCTTTTACCCATGTTCTAGACACATTTACAAATTTGAATTAAAACTAATTTTATCACTTATGGGATTTGAATTACAAAAAATTGACAGACATAATTGTCATTAGTATGTAATATGTTAATCAATAGGATGAAAATAATGTGTGAAAAATAGTAACATTTGAATTTTATGTATTATAGTTATATCTATTTAGGGTAATTAATGGTAAAAATAATATCATAATTACCCCAAAACATGTCTTGATTATATTGGAAACGTGTTTTTTGACCAAAATCAACATTAGGACAAAAATATAATACTTTTTATCCACTTTGATCAGATTATTAATTTAATTATATTTTATTTAATGAACTGTTAAAATTGTTAAATTCAAATTTTATTAATTAAAACATTTTTTATATAGGGATATACATTATATAAATTCGACAATAAATATTAATTAGAAATATAAAATGATTTCCTGTATAATTTTATTTTATTTATAATTTTTATACGTTAAATAGTTAAATTTATTTATGAAACCATGATGTTGCAGGAATTACTTTATTAATGAATGATTAAAATAATTGATGTTATAAATATTAAAAGAAATGTAAATTGAAACTTTTTATTCCATCCAAAACTTTTATAGGTGAATGTTAAAATTTATGGTTTATTAAATGTATTTTTTTCTAAGTAATAATATTTTTATGACTTTCAAAATAACAAAATACTAAAAAGTATTAAGTTAGTCATAAATAAAATTTTAAAACAAATATAATTTTATTAAATGAAATAACATTCCAAAAAATCTATGATTCAGCTAAAGGACTTATATAATGGTATATATGTTATTAATAAACCACTTTACGTTCTCTTGTCATTTTATAGTAACTATATTTACCATGTTGTATAAAAATACAAGAAGACATTGTAAAAGTCAATCTATTTAACTAAGAGTTAAATCTAAATGATAATGTTAATATTGTGACCTAAAATTTCCTAAAACATATTAGTAGAGATGATTTAGACCTATATCTACCTTATCCTCTATATAAATTATTTTTTATCAGTTATAAAAAATAATAATTTTATAATAAAATAATATCTCAAACATTTCTAAAGTTTCTCTCACCTCTCTTATAAAAGGGTACTTACCCTTCTTTTAAAAATCACACCTCCAAAGACATTTAAATCGACCAAACACTTCCGAAATATCCAACAAACTACCCCCACTTCAACCAAGAGGCCTTACTTTGATCATAAATCCAACCTAAGGAGCCCTTTCTTTATATCAAAAGGAAACACTCGAAGAAGAGTTATTATTTCATAACATATTTCAAAGTTCTTTTCTTCATCCACTTCCTATTTCTTTGTTGTTTCCATATTTAAATAATAAATATAGTACCTTATACATAAGGATATGTTATTATAAATATAGTATAACCCTATTCATTACTTTATCCATCCTATGAATGAATATGTCACCATACGTGCGTACGTATGGCTTACCGTCTCCACGTCGTGGTGTAGTTTTTTATTCAGCACTTCATTGTTTATATGGGTATAATAATGATTATAATTGATGTAAATAATAAATATAGCATGTTAATTATTATTTAAATATAATACAAAATTCAATTAAATACTATTTCACCATCAATAGAATGATATTGTCACTTGGGCGTATGTACGACTGACTGTCTCCACGACACGTTGATATTTCATTACCCATTAGAACCATTCAAGGCTAATTTCTATTTGATGATAAAAAATTATGTTTAATAACTTATTATCATTCTGGATAAGAATAAAATACATCATATCTATATAAATCAAACATATGTAACAGAACATATAAAGAAAAATGAATTGGTTAACACCTAATACAACGATACTACAAAATTTTATTTACTATGAAATATTGGAGGATCATATATGATATCATATTTATGTATGTGGTTATTTTATAATTTAATAAAAATTATTTAAAAATTATAAAATAGGTTAAAATACTCTCGACGAATGAAAAATAAAAGGTAATTGTTAATTTTACAATTTCTTAATTATCTGAGGTTATTTATATGTAAGTATCTACTATAACTTCATTACCATAAACATACATGTTCCTTAAAAATGTATTTCCAAACATTTTTACTATTTTTTTACCATGTGTTAATGTCATTTATACCTTTTTTTCTTTTTATAAATTTTTCTCAAAGGAATCTTTCAGCTTTTTTTCAAATAATGTAATTTATAAAATTTTCTAAAAATTAATGAAAGAATGTTTTCTTAACTTATACGGCGTGTGAAAATATATTCCGCCATTAAAAATACATCAAATCTTCTCTTACAAGCTTATAAGAATATTTTTAAAATAATTTTTTTATTTTATAATTATGTGACTTTTAATGATTTCAATGTATAAAGATATATTTATCTCAAACAGTTTTTGGATTGATTTAATTTGTGTCAACATCAATAGTTTGATTTTTTGTTTAATTGAGTTTGTTTTTTTATGATACAATAATCCATATTGTATTGAATATTTTATGATATGTTTGAATGTGGATGTTCTATTTTTATGACATTCACAGTTTATAGTTAAATTATTAACATTTTGTATGCTTTTTTAATACAAATACTTATGTTATGTTTCACCCTTTTCATGCGAGGCTTGAATAGGACATAGTAAGTGAAGGGTGGGGCCTGCTATAGCCATGCCATTAATTAGTAGGTCTCATGAGACAAAGTAGTGTCTTGGCACAAGGCCTTGAAAAAATTTATATTTAGGTTCTTGAAACAAGGCCTTGAATGTGTGTTTATGATGTCCAACATTATGAATTCTATCATTATGAGATTTGCTATTAATATTACATGTGATTATTTTACTAGTAGAATATGCACATGAATAACAAAATGGAATCATTTGATTTCTCTTTTCTATACTTTTTTATGAATTTTATGTTTAGGTGGCTTGTGTTTTAGTCTTATACATTGTCTAAAATTTTTATGATTTTTTATAATAGTTTCTTCTATATTGATATCATTACTGATCATATGATCTCACCCCATTCATATGTTCTATTTTTCCTATGATGTGAAAAAGTATCTTATGACATATCAGAAGTGATACGCAATGTGGTATGGAAGTGTTAAAAGGAGAATCCATGATTCTCTATCATTTCATAATGTAATGTAGAACTTATGAATGTATATAGTACATACAAGGGTACTAAACTGATCAGTCTTTAGGTACTTGATATCTTCTGATAATTCCAATGTTATATAATAATTCATCCACTCTAGGTAACTGGGGTTAGGGCATTACAACCACAAACAAATCCAATAAACCAAATCTGTATTTTTCAATCCAAAACATCTTACAAAAAAAATTAATAATTGAATTACATATTCGGGAATAAAACTAAAAGACTATAAAAAGGAAAAAAATTCCAAAAGGATATCACAAGAACCTCCTCATGGAAATAGGCACTGCCCTCAAGCCATCTCCACAACACTGCACAAAGAAGGACTAATAGAAACACAAACCATTGGCACTAAAATCTTTACCCAAAACATAGAAAAAATAACGAATTATATATACACCCAAAGGTGTAAGTAGGGCGTGATCCACATAAAATTAGTATTCCACCACTAAAATATTCCATTTGATAAACATTCGTAGATACAAAGTTTGAAAGTTTTCATAAATAATAAACGCTAGTAAAAATTTCTAAAAGATGCATATATAATTGATAAGTAGATTTCAAGTGGCTTACATTAAAATAATTAAACACTTTTAAATAGAATGAAGAAGATAATGAAATATTCCATCCATACCTCCCATATATCGATGGTTTTTATAAGATATCTGATGAGAACTATCAATGAGAAACAACCACATGTACTAACTTGATGTGGGTCATAGGTACCTCATACTTGGTGAATGTAACCATACAAATATATGTTCTCATGGAAATGAGCCACTAGTAGAGATCTTACCCCTAACCTAGTGGTTCATCAACAACAACAACATCATCATCATATTTTTGTTACTGTTGTCATAGTCAAACATGCTATGTAAAAATAGGGCCAAACCCCACATGATCACTAGCATACTAGTACACGTCCACCAACCTAGATAATCTGGATTTCCCTCTTGTGATCAAACAAGTCCCATAAGCCCGGAAAATACAATTTTCACATGAAAATACAACTTCTATGTCACGCAAACCAAGAATCCCACACACATTTCACATAATCCCCTCTTTCATTCAAATTCATTTTGGAAAACATACTCACACCAAAACCACAAACAACACATTTCACATCTATTTCACACTTCAACAAATCATATAATCAATTTTATAATATCTTTCCAAGATAGTACACATCACATAACATCCCTTTAACATTAAAATATAAAATTTCAAAAGTACATTCCTACAAAAACTATTTAGCAACATAGTTGAACCTCTTACATAAATCAAGAAACCATTTAAAACCTTCACAAAAATATTCCAAGGAGTGTAACCATTTTTTCACATAAAATCCTTCTAAAAACCCTTTTTGATGAATAAAAGAATACTAATATCACATCAATCCAGAATTAGAATCCATAATATCATTTATGAAAACTATTCCATGAATCATAAAACAACCCCAATAAAACCAACATGGAAAACACACCAAAAATATTCATTTATGCAAAAAAATGCCACATAAAAACCGACCTATTAACCAATGATACCAAATAAGTTTAGAACCGCACACAATAAAATATAATCATGCTAAAATTATAAATCAAGAAAAACTAACTCATCAAATAATGTTTACAAATGGAATCACCTACGATTTGTGCCAAAAAATTCGAACTATTGTGTGAAACTTCTATCACACCACCACTACACCAAAAGGAAGTGAAATCATTACCTAATCAACAATATTTCACCAGTTTTCACATAATAAAACCATATTTATGAACCATAACTGCTGGACATTTTAGAACCTTAGGAAAAGGGGATGAAACCTCAAGAAAATGGGAGGAACATGAGAGGAAACCCACTTAATTTTGATATATAGAATAAAATGCCCCAAATACACTGGTAGCTAAATTTCAAAACATCCAAAAATGAAAATGAGGTTTAAATAAGGCTAAGGAGGTCATGTAAAAACATGAATGAGAAAAAAGAGTGGGAAATGAAGTAGTTATGATGGAAACAAATTACCTACTCAAATTTCGATGATTTAAGAAATCCGGAGAAGTTTTTCCCTAATCTATGATATAAATGAGCTACAATGAGGGAGAAACAATGATTTGGGAGACCATTGGGATGTTGGCTTTGAGTGGGAGGTGGAATCACTAAAAAATAGTAAAAATGAATATGATATTAAATAAACAATTTTAATAAAAACGGGAAATGTGCTTCTGGGCTGGCCCAATACTTTATATAAAAACTCGAATCCACCCGGATTATTGATTCCTAGAGGGTCCAAATCAATATGAAGGTGTTAATAGGTAAGGGGAGGCTATTTTTGAAGTGAATTTGGTGAATAATGTATAGTAATGAAAGAGTTATAAAAGTAACAAAATCGGTTTTAAAATCTAGAAATGGGCTCACAGTTTGGCCCAAATCATGAAAACTCACCCTTTCCTCCAAAAATGTATGGGAAACCCCCATAACAAAGTATGAAATAATATTAAATGAAAAAATAAC
Source organism: Viscum album (assembly GCA_963277665.1). Taxonomy (NCBI): domain Eukaryota; kingdom Viridiplantae; phylum Streptophyta; class Magnoliopsida; order Santalales; family Viscaceae; genus Viscum; species Viscum album. The sequence continues at coordinate 221,202,822 of OY728139.1, forward strand.
TTTAGAATATTTCATGGATTTAACAATTATCTCCACTATAAAACCTACCACCCTTGTATTTCCATATAAAGGCCAAAAGAAAAGAACCCAACCCAACCGATATGCAGAAATAGACTCATTGGCCAAGTTTTTCCCACCCAGAAAAGGCCAAAAAAACATCCATCTGATCAATCATGGAAAGAATAATCTCACCAACAAAAAAATAAACCATATCCGATAAAAAATCTATAAAATTAAAACTACATCCAAAAACAAAACACCTCAAACACTATCCAAACAAGAGTCAAGAAACTTACCCGAATGACAAACAACATCAAACAAGGTTACCAGTACCTTATTTTTATTAAACTTTTGGGTGCTCTCCAAAACCAAAATTTTCCCAAGGATGATTTTGGTATTTAGATACCTCCAAAATATTCTACCTATCACCATGAAAAGTCCATATACAAATCTTATTAGGTAGTATGGGGAGACAAAAATGTGCTCCCCATTACAAGTGACAACATAAATTTTACCAAGACAGAATCATGACACTAACAGGGGGAGGCCCAAACGGACTCCCCAATACAAGGGGTAGACATCCATTGGACTTTTCCAAAATAAAATACATGAGAATTATGGTGGGTCTCCACACTATAAGAACAAACCATCTTAATGACCAATAAGGGCTGACGAAAAAAAGACCTCCAAATTTAAATATTTGGCACGACCACACGGTTAGTCCTCATGGTTTGGGAAACCATTATCTAACAATGTCGATATTTCTATATACATGGTTTTATGTTGAAAAATTCCTACTAAAATGACCAAAACAATGAGCTCAACCTATGTAACCATATTTTTTAAACAATTCTCAAAAAACCCAAAGGAAACTGAATGGGGGAAGGAATGAGATTGGGAGTTCATGTGGAAAAGAGGTACATCCACCTCTTTCCACCGAATGGGAACAAAATATGCAAGATGAATACACATGAGGATTAATCTATTTCCATATCATATACATAGAACATGACTTTGTACAAGGGTTTTATTGAACGTAGGATTTCCCCTGACTACATGTCAGCTTCCTCTAGGAGCTATGGAAGGTGATCAAATGATTGAAGAATATTCGACCCCATAGTTAGGACTTAGGAAACCCCTAAAATGAACTTCTTCTTTCTCTTCCACAAAAAACTACACTCTGATCCCTGATGGGTTCAACGATACAAAACACACTCTGAACTCACTTTACCAAAAACTAACATTTTAACAAAACATGAGCTTTGATAATGCACACACATAACCCCTTGTTTCATCGGATAAAAAATGTGATGTGGAAATAAAATATGCAAACACCATCCTCAAAACATAGTATGTCATGAGTTTCTGAAGGAAGGAACACTTCTGACAAATCAGAGACTTGAAAAATATTTCACAACCTTCACTTTATTAGTCGAATGAGCACAAGACATTACAGGGAATCACCGAACTTGGTCATTGCGATTTATATAAACAATACATGGAAAATGAACTTAAGGAAAGTCCCCAAACAACGCATAATTTTAGCAAGTGTCCCTAATAGCCTCTCATGACCAGATTTCATATACAGGTGGTTTAACATGAACCACTTCTTTGAAGAGTCTACGATGGACCTAGATGGCCTCTTAGAAACAATCCACACTAACAACCCCTGACTACATTCACGTTCGATGAATCATGTAACTTAAGAAACTAAGGTCACTTTCAACATTTCCTGAGAACTCTCCAGCTTCAAGAGGATCCAAGAATCTAGGAAAGGAAATGGTGTAGACACAATCTCAAAATCTCGCAAAATAGATTCTTTATATTGATTAGCTGGAGGATATTCCAGTGAATAAATAATTTGGGATACACTTCAGTCGTGCATTAAATCTTAAAGGGGGAATAACTTATCAAATGATACAACCCAAGGAATCAACCAAGCTGGTCCATTAGTCACAACATACCAAAAACTAGAACCAAACACATTAGGAGAACCACTATAAAGGCATCCGGAACTTTTCTTATAAGATACCACTAATCAGCCCTTGAACCCAACTTACCATAGAAACACAAACACAAAACACCGTTAAAACAAGAGGGACTCTTAAACTCTAAACATCATAAAACAACAAAATTTCCAAACACACATAAGAAACAACATTGAAAACCAGTTATGAAGAAACCATATTTATCATTAAAATTATCTCTTTGAAAATAAATGGTTTGGTTGTTAGAGTTTCTACCAATGGTACCCTATGTGCCTTACACATGCATGTTTTTATGCCACAACGGGTACCCTCCTCATATCCATCTCGGCACTCATCTAGCCATTACATCAACCTTAAATAATCCTATATAACTCCTTGCATGTGGTTTCTCATGTAAATTCCAATGGATAAATCTTGAATTGATTCCACTTTTCAGAACGAAGTTATTTAACCCACACTTCCTTTTTCTAAAACATGTTGACCATAAAATCAAACTCAATTTACAGCTTATAATAATTTTAAAAAAGGCATAATCATTCAAATGAAATCTCACATACATGTTACCCATATAAATTTCAAAAAATCTATAACCTTTCAAAACACTTCAATTTTTAAGACAAATATCTTTTGATCAACACCATTTCATTGAAAAAAATAAATATTCTAATTTCAAAAAATCCTAATTATTCATAATGATTTTTGAATTTCACATAAGTTAGGAAGTCAAAAATCCATTTCTAAAAACCAAAAAAAATTTACAACCACTTTCTTCCATTTATAAATTTTTTTCAATAATTTATAATCTTCCATTTGAAATAGATTTTCAAAATCAACTTTGACATAATTTATACATTCAATGATGTTTAAATAATACTATTAACATTTCAAAATAATTTTGAAAATTCAGATCCACCCTTTCACATATCAAACCATTCCCTCTTTATTATAAAATGATTTCTCAAAATCTTTATTCTTCTTATAAACAAGTCATTTTTTATCTATAACTAAACTTCCATGATTCCTAAACTAAAGGACAAAAGATAATGCGAGATGAGAATAGTTTTTGTGGGCGACATGAAAATATGGTTGGTGGCCATACTCCAATCACTTCACCATCATGGAGAGTGTTTCAGGGATATATCCCTATCTCCACATGGCTTTCCAGGACTTATGAGCCCACTGATACCATTAAACTAACTCTCTCTTTATTTCCCACAATAATCATCAAACCAAGAAAACAAAAGGACTCAGGTAAAAACGGACATCCCCTGGAAACTTGAATCATGTCATGAGGTGTGATATCCAGGTATCATACTAATAATCATAATTTAAAGCCCTAGAAATCCTAACACTAGACAATCCAAACTCTTCCCAAAATAACATGACCCATAGAGTTAGCCTGAACCTATATTGATACCATTTTGTCACAAACCGAATATGGTGACCATCAAAACTAGCACCTGAACCATCCCATGGGAAGGCCTAAAGGGATTTCTTGATCTCCACAGGCATGAAAAAGATCTAGGGTATCAAAAAAATAAAATTTGGGAAAGATTTAATAGAGCTTACAAACATAAAACAATGACCTTATCCAATAAACCAAATCTGGATTTTTTAAACAAAACCATAATTAAAAAAAATACTCGGAATTGAATTTCATAATCATTAAAAAAATTCAATGAGTATAACAAAGCATCCAATTCGAAAAGTACAACTGAAGAAACACCTCATGGAAAGAGGAATCTACCTCAAGCCATCTCCCTAACACTACACAATGAAGGACATATAGATACCTAAACCATTGGCACTAAAATATTTACCCAAACTTGTGACAAAAAAACCATGTCTACATAAACCCAAATGTGCAAGTAGGGTTTGAGCCACAACCTAGTTGTACTCCACCATTAAAAGTTACCATGTGATATGTATTCAGAGATGAAAAACATGCATGTTTTCATAAATGTAAATTTCTAGTCACAATTTAAAAAAGAGAAATCATTAAATATAAAAAGATTTAAAGTGGGCTACTATAACAGAAATAAACACTTTTACAGAGAATGATAAAGCTACTGAATATTTCGGGCAAAACATACCATATAACTACAGTATTTATAAGATATCCAATTAGCACTATCCATGGGAAACAACCATAGGCACTAGCTCACTGTGGGTCCCAGGTTCCTCATATTAGGTGAAAGTAACCATACAAATACCCATTCTCATGAACACGAGACACTAGAAGGTATAATAACTATGAACTTGTAGTTCCCCAACATCATTTTTATCATCATAATTTAGATAGTGTTGTCATCGTCAAACTTGATATGTGAAACTTGGTCCGAACCGCATGGGATCACTAGTATACTAGTACACGTCCACCCCCTAGATACCTAAGTGTACCCTCTTGTACTAAAACAGGATCCAGAAGCACTAAATTTCAATTTTCACATGAAAATAACACTTATAAGTCACACACACCAAAAATCCCCCACACATGTCCCATGATCCCCTTTTACATTCAAATTCATTTTTGAATACATACTCCCACAATCACAACCCAACACAAGTTTGACCCCTCAATCACACTTCAAAAAATCCTTCAAATAATTTTCTAAAACCATTCAATAATTGTAAACATCACATAACAGCACATTCACATTACAATAGGCCATTTAAAATGTTCACTCCTACCAGAATTGTTTGGAAACAAAGTTTCACCACTTACATAAATCAAGAAACCATTTAAAACCTTTACAAAACAATTCCATGGAGTGTAACCATGATTTACACATAAAATCTTTTTAGAACCTCTTTTTGAAGTTCAAAATCACACAAATATCATATCAAACTAGAATTGGAATCCATAACATCATCTAATAAAACTATTCCATGAATCACAAAACAACCACAACAAACAAAATGTGAAATACACAGAAAAAATATTCATTTTTGAATAAAAATACCACAGAGAAACAGACCACTTAAAAAATGCTACAAAATATAATTTTCACACCACAAAAAATTGAATAAAATAATGATAAAAATATAAATCAAGAAATACTAACTCATCCAACAATGCTTACACATAGAATCTCCTACCATTTGTGCCCAAAACTCTAAACCATTGTGAGAAACTTCAATCACACCTCCTCTCTAACACAAGGAAGTGAAATCAAGACCTACATCTCAAGAGTTTACCAAAATGACACAAAATCAAACCATAAGTATGAAACCTTGATGCTAGAGGTTTTATAACATCATGAAAAGTGGAAGAAACACAAAGAAAATGGAAGGAACATAAGAGGGAACCACTTACTTGAGATATCATCAATAAAACACCCCAAATACAGAAGTAGATGAATTTCCAAGAATTTGAAAATGTGACAGAGGTTTGAATAAATTTTAGAAGGTCATGTATGAACTGGAATGGCAGAATAATTGTTAAAAATGAATGAGTTATGAAGGAAACAAATTACTACTTCAAATATGGACGATTTGAGAAATCCAGAGATGTGTTTCCCTAATCCACGTTATAAATGATCCCCATAGAGTAAGAAAAGAATCTGGTGGCATACCTTGGGACTGTGGATTAGGTTTGGAGATGGAATCACCAAAAAAGAGTAAATAATTAATATGTTATTAAATAAAAAAATGTTTTTTTGAACTGGAAATGGGCTTATGGGATGACCCAATACATTAAATAATAACCCAAATCCATGATGATTATGGATTCATAGAGGGTCCAAAACTATATGGTGGTTTTAATAGGTTAGGGAAGGCCATTTTGGATGTGTAATAGATAAAAAAGCATGAAAAATGAAAGATTTATAAATGAAACAAAATTTGTTTTTAAAAATGGAAATGGGCTCATGGTTTGGCCCAAATGATGAATACTGTCCATTTCCTCCAAAAATGTTTGAGAAAACCCCACAACAAATAAATAATGGATATTAAATGTAAAATACAATTAAAATATGTCATGGTTGTGACACAAAATATACATAAATTTTATTTATAATATCCTAGCTAAGGTTATAATTATATTGAACATATTAACATTCTTAATGGCCACATCACTATTCCAACTGTCAATTTATTATTCTTTTGGTATAGGTTCCTTACCATCTATAATTACCTCTTATTTCATACATTATTTATTTATAAATTATTTATTTTGTTATCTATGTAATTTTTGTTATTGATTATATAAGGAATTTTTATAAGTTTGGAATTTTCATTGATTAATGTTTTGGACGTTTTAGTAGACTTGGATGAAGAAAACATGGTCAGAGATTAGGATATTCTAGTTGGAACCCAAGGAATTATCATGTATTTTTTCCATCATTTTATTTTCTAAGTGGAGGTATTTTTAAATCAGTACAACACTATTTATATATGTATTTCATGCACTTCCACTTGATAAAATATGATTAAATATGAATGAGGCATCAAGGATTCCTTTTGGGAATTTTACTCACTCGTACCTATGAACACAACATGGATTATTGTTATATTTGGGGAAAACATGTTTTCTCTTATGACCCGTGTTTTCTTGGTTATGTAGATTTATTATTGGTCTAGTAGGATGTATATGATATGTTTTTGGATATTTGGAGAATTTTATTTGGGCTAGAGGCTAGTTTTATTTTATTTATTATTTAATAAGTATTAGCTAATGATTATTTAATTATATTTAATATATACTTTTCCATATTTATCTGATTTTTTCTCACTGTGATTTTTTATCAAATAGAAATATTTAGTTAATTCTATTGTTTAATTTGGGTGTCTATTTTTCTACATGATTTTTATAGGTTTTTTGATCTCTATTTTATCGATGTTTCATACCGAATTTTTAGTATATTCAGTCGAACAATTGGTACTTTTCTAGAGGGAATAGTCTTCCCATTACTATATTAGTCCTTACCTACTCATCATATATATCGGGTGAATGGGGATTCCCACTTGAGGTCATTTAGAATACCTGCATGTGAGAAAATAAATTTGTGTTGTTTGATATGATAAAATATGATATCAGAGATTTCTTCAGATGAGAATGTGTTATATTGGGGTTGAGAGAGTATTACATAATTTTGGGGGTATATTTAGTGAATTATTAGATAGTATGACATTTTTTGAAACACATGTTAATGTGTAATCACATTTTTTAGATTAGGAAATATAGGATGACTAATATTTTGGGTTGGAATGAGAATCCTATGTTGGATGGATGACAAACAAGATGGGTTTATGGGATCATCCAAGGGATAGTGATTTGTAAATGAATCATGATAATGGAATTAATAATGAAGATAAACTCTCCTAATGGTGGTGTTTCTGACATATTACTTCATCATAACAAATTAACTCTTTCTGAAACATATAATATGATATATGTTTTCCCAAATATATTATAATGGATGAATGATTAAATATTGATTTGAGGGGGTGTATACGATTTTTTATTGTAATTTTTATAGAACATTATTAGGGAATGATTTTATGAATGGTTTCTTTTTCTATTAAAAACTAGTTTGGTAATGAAAACATGGGTAGTGCAATGATGTGGGTGTAAAAATGTTTTATAAGTTCATTTTTGGAATGGATTGTGTAGTTGGTGACTTTATAATACTGCAACATTAATTTTTATTGAAAATAATAAGTAAAATAGATTTTTGAAATTACCTTTCATGTTTTTTTTCAACATTTAATTCAAAATATTTTTTGATAATATAGTCACTTGTTAAGAGAAATTACATATAGATATCACTAGATTAGTGAACTTGATTTTTTTGAAAACCCATGGATATTTAGGTATACTCTAATTGTAACACCCTGAGATTTTATGAGATTTAATTTTTTTTAATTTCTTTCATATCTTCTGTTGTACGCTACACCAATATTATGTTGTGCTATACGTAGGACTGTATTAGCTTGCAGTATATGCAACACTATTCTTGGATCGTGTTGCAGAAAATTTCATGTTCGTTTGATAGTAGTTATTCTACGCAACATTGAGTGTTTATATATATATAAAATGTATAAATCAAATATGGTTTGATTCTATTATACTCAACAACAAAGGAGTCTTGAACTACATGCAACCCTGACTTGGATTTCATTACACACAATCATGACCTTCCACAAGAGAGTGTGTTATACGCAATACAAAGTTTCACTGAACAAGATATTATTATAATATTATTATAAACTAACCGTTATGAATTGTAATACCCACTTTTTGAAATTTTATAAATCTTATCATTCAAAATCGACTTCATTTTCGGATTTTGAATATCGAAATTATCCTAGGGTGAATTTTTGGTATTTTTCAGAAAACATTCAATTTTTGTGATTAGTGAAAACACTAGGTTGCTATTTAAAAACCGATTTTTTATTTAAATAACTATTTATTTTATTTAAATTTAGTTTAGGTCAAAATTGATACATAATACCTATATAAGTTAAATGTAATTCATTTGTGTCATTTTATAATAATTTTAGATATATAAAAAAAATTATTGAACTTTTCACCGTCTTTTACCCACTTCCTAGGAGAATTTGAAAATCTACATATAACATAATTTTACCGCTTCTATAAGTGGAATTTTGAAAATCTGAGAGACATGGTTAACATCAAGGAGTAAAATGTGGTTCAATAAGATAAAAATAATTTTTCGTGAATAGTAACTTTTTACTTTTATTTACCACGGTTAAAAGTAAATAGGATTATTAAAGGAAAAAATGATATTATTATTATCCTAAAACATGTTCTAATTATATTGGATAAGTTTATTTTGACCAAAAACAAACTTATGAATAAAATATGACCATTTAGGTCCACTTGGATTAGACTAGGACATTTATTATTATTTTATTTAAAGAAGAGTTAAAATAGTTAAAATCAATGTTTAATAACTAAATTTTTTTTAATATAGGGTTATACATATGATAAATTCGACAATAAATATAAATTAGAAATCTAAAAGGATTTAATAAATAATATTATTTTATTTATAATTTTTAGACATTATATAATGTAATTTATTTATGACACAATGATGATGTAGTAATTACCTTTTAAAGAAATATTAACATAATTAATGTTATAAATACCCAAATAAATGTAATTTTAGAATTTTTATGAATTAAACTAATTTTATAGGTTAATATGATATGTTAGTATTGATTTAATTAACTTTTTATGAAATAATCATGTTGTTATGATTTTCACAAAAATCATGTACCAAATAGTGTCAAAATTGTCATAAAATAGTTTTTAAAAAAAATATTATATTATTAATTGTTATTCTATTCATAAAAATCATAGGTTCGGTCAAATCACTTATACAAGGACATATATGTTAATAATGAACCACCTGGGGTTCTTTTTGAATGTTATAATAGGTTTATTAACCATATAGTGTAAAAACCACAAGAAGACACAGTAAAAGTTAAATTATTTTACTTAGAGGTAAATCTAAATGATAAGGTTAAAATAGTAACCTAAACTTGCCTAAAACCTATTAGTTGAGAGGATTTAGACCCATACCCAGTTTATTTTCGAAATAAATAAATTTCGAACTATTATAAACCAAATATGAATTTATTATAAAATAATATATTAAGTTTTTCATAAGGTGCCCCTCTCCTCCCTTATAAAAAGGACACCCCCTCACTCTTCCCTTCACACCCTTTTGAGACATGAATCTCGGACAACCCCTGAAAATTACTCTAATAAACCTCTATAGTTATATCATAGAGGTTTTGGTCTTCTCAGAAGACTAACTCTAGTGCCCTAAGAAGAAGTTTAGAGGAGGTGCGTCGAGGAAGAGGTAATCTCTTCTACCGACTCATTCAAGTTTCTCTAATCTTCTAATTTTTCTTCTTTATTTGTTTAATTATAAAGTAATAACATCAGTATCACTAATATACTGATATGTTATTATAAATATGAAACAACCCAATTTCACCTTCTATCCATCCTACAGAAAATGAAATCATGGCGCATGCGTACGTACAGAATACCATCTCCATGCCATGCTGTAACCAGTTGTTCAACAACCACCATACATGGATGGTTATAATGGTGTAAATAATATCTATAAATGGTTATTATAACTTCATACTGATTCTGAGATATTATATCATCCACTCCAATTCAACTCAATAATTATGGGAACGATATCATCGCTCATGTGTATGTACGGATTACCGTCTCCAAGACGCGATGAGATTCATTCTCCATGTTAACCACTCAAGAATGATTATAAAGTATATATAATGAATAATAATGAAATATATTACAGTATAAATGTACTGTATTTATATATATATATATATGTATATATTTCATCTGCATACTTCCATTCAAGTCAATAAGGAAAAGAAAACAGTGTTCATGCGTACGTACAACCTACCATCTCTATGAACAGTGTATTTCATTAAATTTATCGATCTATCATATATATTTATATACTGAATACATATGATATATAAATCATGATTTAAATTTTGGAAGCAATTAAGTCATGATATATGTAATAATAATATCATGAACAACAAGTCCAAACACGTACGATAAATAAAACGATTTTTCCCAAAACGTTGCTTTAAAATAGAATTTACAAAAGAACTGGTAATATAAAGTCATAAGTGAACCATATATGATATCATAACAATGAATATGATTCTGTAATAATTCAAGGACATTATTTAAATAATTATAATGGAGTATTGGATATGTAAAAAGCATATCGGACCTAAGGTAAGGGATAACTTTTCCAATCTCATTTTTATCTGAGATTGTTTTTTCGTAAGTATTTATTGGGGTAATATTTTTCATCCATGTCCATAAAAATGTTTTTCATAATTTTTTTTTAATATTCATAAATGTATGTTTAAAGTCATATTTACCCCTCATTGACATTTACAATATTTTATGGAATGAATCTTTCATTTGTTTACCATATGAAGAACTTTTGCACTTTTCCAGAAAAAGTATGAGAGGAATGTTATTTATTAACTTATACGGCATGAATGGATTTTAACGTTTTCATATCTCCTTATTTTCATGAAGCTTACTCTATATGATTTAATGAATATTTTCAACAAAATTATTTTCTTTTAAAATTTCATGGCATTTTGTGAAAAGAAAATGATTTTTAAGAAGAAAGTATATTTTTCTCAAGAAATATTTTCAAGTGTTTTATCAAAACCATTTTCCATATAAGATGACATTATTTTAATATGTGTATGTTTCAAGTATAATTTATCTATGATTTAAATGGTTTCACTTTTCTTATGATGAAATGATATCCATTTTTTATATGGATTATGTTATGATGGGATGATGTATATAAAACCCATTTTATTATTTGGGTTATGATTAATTATTTTTGTTTATATTGTGGCACACGTAAGAATGATTTAATTATGAGATTGGTGGGACCTATATCTCCCTCCAAATCATTGGGAAATGATATATATCTCATGATATAGATATGGATGGAACATAAAGTTAATCCGGTTTAGTGATACAGGAATGGAACGAGGAGTGAACTCGATTCAGAGAGGGACTTTGTCCACTAAGATGGTCTTGGCAGCAATGCCTTGGATACTATGGAAATAATAACATGTTATTAATGGTTTCCACAATTACATGTTTTATTCCCATGATATTTTTTCATTATTAATGATTCTTTATGATCTATTCCTTAAGTACTGCCAAGTTTTATGTCATTGCTCATGATTTTGATGTTTAAATATTTTGATCATGTTGTGAAGTTCAAATGTATATGGTTTGTTTTATTTTCCCCATGCTTACCCTTACTGAGCATTTTAGCTCACCCTTTATATGTTTTCTTTTCCCTAGATATAAAGAAAGGTTTTAGGTAAGAATACAAAAGGGGAAGATCTTTATGGGAGATGTTGAAAATCTTTCACCAAGATTAGAAGATTATGTTCTGAGTTTCTGAAGACACTAAACTATTACAGTCCATTGGTGTCTACTTTTGTTATGTATTATATATTCCAAAAAAGTAATGTAACGTCTATGTACATCATGATTGTGGCCTCTACCATTGGTATCATAATAAAAGTAGGTAGGAATGTATCCGATCCTTGGGAACTCTCATATGTGAGTGTTGGAAGAAACATGGCTCTCCGCCTAAGGGATTTATGAGGAAATGGCTACCACTGGGGATGGTGGTGTGTCCCACCCAGGTGGTGTAGCCGCCCATGGGGTGCCCTAATAGGAATCAATTTTAGTCCACTAGAAGTAATTCCAGGACGTTATAGTTGGTGTTAGAGGAATGGTTTTGTTAACCTTTGGAAACTAGGATGTGAAAACTTTAGTGAGATCCGTAGAAATATTTCTAAGGTATGTATAGGGATATCCCTAAGGATAAGTGTAAGTATAGTTTATAATCATCGAATTATGGTAACGATCTTAAAATTAACCCTAAGATGTTATATATTGAAGGTACTACCCCTTTATTATGTTTTTTTCCCTAGAATTATTTTTTCCTCTCACACTATTCTTCTTGGGTTTTAGACGATGGATGGAACATGAAGGAACCGTGTTGATCACTGTAATAGACAATACAATGATTGTACTCATGAAAAAACCAGTGTTATGGGATTTGGAGTGCAAAATCTTATTTCTATACTTACACAAGATATGAATCATTCTGGACTTCCAAATGAGAAGATAAGGGAACAATATTCTATTGAGTCCTTCATGAGGAAACATCCACATAATTTTAGTGGGTCTTCTGATCCACTTGTTTCTGAACAATGGATCAGTACCATTGAAAAGATATTTTCCATAATTTGTTGTTCAAAACATGAAAATTTCATTCTTTCTATTTACCGTTTAGAAGGTGAAGCAGATCAATGGTGGACACTAATTAAGAATATGAGGCCCCGAGATGAAATTGAATCCATGGAATGGGATGAGTTCAAGAACGTACTTTTCAATAATAACATCCCTTGTATTCATATAACAATTATGGAAAAGGATTTCTGTGAGCTTAAGAAAAAGGATGATGAATCTGTTGGTATATAAGAAGTGAATTTTACATGGCATGCAAGGTATGCCTCTAGATTTATCATCCAACCTGAAAGTAAAGTTGGTCAATTCTTTAGTGGCTTAAAACCAAGTCTTCGAATGGAATTAGCTATAAAAGACTTCTGTAGCTATGAAGAAATTGTGCGTTGTTCTATCAAGGTTGAAATGAAATTTGGTGTTACATATCCATCTCATTGTTTCGACAAGAAACGAAAGATGGAGTTCAAGGAGAAATATCAGAATAATGGTGAAAAGAAGATGAATGTTTCTTAATGCTCAAAGTGTGGAAAGAAGCATTGTATAGATTGTCGTTAAGGGACTAGAAAATAATTTAAGTGTGGAAACAATGGTCATCGAGCAGTTGACTGTCTAAGTAATGGAATAAGTGTTTCAAATGATGTGAGTAAAGAAATGCTTGCAGAGAACGCACCACCAACACTTCAATGCTTCAAGTGCTATGAAATGGGGCATTATGCTAATCAATGCCCTAATCCAAGGGTTAATGATGATCAACGTGAGAAACCACTTAATGAAAATGATAAAGGGAAGTCACATGCGATCACTATTTGTGATGTTGAGTATTAAAATGATTTGGTGTAATGATTAAGTGTTTATGTAATGGGATTTCAAAATAGTATCATGGAGTCTCATTTATGGCATCATGGAATTTTAGAATATCTATGTATTGGTTTTCAAAAATTATATGCTACCGGTAACCATGAAAAGTGATTTAAATACGGTTGGAAATAAGATGATATGCGAATAATGAAAGGATAAATAAAAAATAAAATGATCTCATTACTGATATAAGGACAAATTTATATCATGGTTTGAGTATATTAAAAATTTGGGATTTTGGTATGTGGAAAGTGTTAAATTTTTACAGAAATCACGTTTTCACTAAGAGTGAAAGGATATTCATTTTTCAAGAGAATACATGATTATGGTATTCACATGTTTTTAATATGAACAACAAGATATATAGGGGATAAATGATGGTATTCACATGCTCGACAGATGACATTTCTAGAAATTGTTTTTTTATACTATGAGATCAGACAGAAGTATTTTGGATAGGCATAAAGATTGGAATGGATTATGTTGGACATAATTTAGTATGGATTAAGGATACAACTTTTCAATATTATTTATGTAATGTTATAATAATATAGTTATTCAAAAAGTACAACCTACAGGATGGGCGAAAACCCGTCACGTCGGACAAGGCTGTGGGAATTGAACCCACAACCGAAGTGAGACAAACCTTTATCGCCTACCACTGGCCTATAGGAAGTCCCTGGTTAGTAGAAACTAGTTTCAATATATTAAGCAGTATGATATATGATGTATAAGTCCATTTTAGGAACCATATATGATTAATCTCAATATATATAGACTTATGTATTTTTGATAAATTTTTCTAACCTTTTATTTGAGACAGATGGAATGACCCATCATTCTGTCACATGATCTGCTAACACTTCACGAATGATAAATTCAACATCATTTCTTTAAGATATTAAGTGGAAATTTTCAATGGAATGACCAATGGTGAGATTGTACCAAAATCATGAAAGTATTTCATCTAATTACAATTTATTCAACTTTAGGGAAATGATCTTGAGAACCAAAAATGTTGTCCTAGTGCCCTCAAATCTGATGAATTAGATGGTTCATTAGATCATCACAAATTTATGGCTTTGTGACTGTTGGATTTATCATAGCCATGCCCTCTACTACTCTCCATTAGAACATGATGGTTAGATTTCTCTTCCAAATCTATATTTTCACCTATGTTCTTCTATGTGGAATCCCAGTGATTAGTTAATTTGGGTAACCATTACATTTCATAATTTTGTTTTTAATGTTATGTTTTGGTATTCCTTTTTACGGTGTTGGTTTCTATTAAATAATCTTTCAAGTACTATACCATTTATAACCCCGATGAATTTCGAGGGAGAAATTCATTTTAAGGGGGGTAGAATGTCACACCCCAAGATTTTATGAGATTTATTCTTTTTAATTTCATTCATATCTTCTGTTGTAGGCTAAACCAAGATTATCTTGTGTTATATGTAAGACTTTATTAGCTTGTAGTATACGCAACACTATTCTTGGATCATGTTACACACAATTTCAAGTTCGTTTGATAGTAGTTATTCTACACAACATTGACTGTATATATATATTAAATGTATAAATGAAATATGGTTGGATTCAATTATACCCAACAACAAAGGAGTCTTTCATAACATGAAACCCTAACTTGGCTTGCATTACACGCAATCAGGACCTACCTCGATAGCGTGTGTTGTACGAAATACCAAGATTCACTAAACGAGATATTATTATAATATTATTATGAACTAGCTGTTATGAATAGTAATAGCACCATTTTCAAATTTTATAAATTTTATCTTTCAAAATGGAATTCATTTTCGGATTCTGAATATTGAAATTAGCATAGAATGAATTTTTTGGTATTTTTCTGAAAACGTTCAATTTTTGATGAATAGTGAAAAAAGTAGGGTACTATTTAAAAACTGACTTTTTATTTAAATAGTTATTTATATTATTTAAATTTATTTTAGGTCAAAATTGATACGTAATACCTATATAAGTTCAATGTAATTAATTTGAGTCGTTTTATAATAATTTTAGATATATAAAAAAATTTATTGAACTTTTCACCGTCTTTTACCCACCTTCTAAGAGAATTTAAAAATCTAAATAAAACATAATTTTACCACTTCTATTAGTGGAATCTAGAAAATCTGAGAAACACGGTTAATATCAAAGAGTAAAATTTGGTTCAACAAGATAAAAATATTTTTTGTTGAATAGTAACTTTTTAATTTTATTTACCATAGTTAATAGTAAATACGATAATTAAGGGTATAAATGATCATATTATTACCCTAACACAAGTCTTAATTCTATTGTATAACTTTAATTCGACCAAAAACAACCTTAGGAATAAAATATGACCATTTAGGTCCACTTGGATTAGATTCAGACATTTATTCATATTTTATTTAAAGAAGAGTTAAAATAGTTAAAATCAAAGTTTAATAACTAACACATTTTTAATATGGGGTTATAAATAAGATAAATTCGACTATAAATATTCATTAGAAATTTAAAATGATTTCCAACATAACTGTATTTTATTTATAATTGTTAGGCTTTAAATAATTTAATTTATTTATGACACAATGATGATGTAGTAATTACCTTATTAATGAAATATTAACATATTTAATGTTATAAATACCAAAATAAATGTAATTTTAGACTTTTTATGAATTAAACTAATTTTATAGGTTAATATGAAATGTTATTATTGATTTAATTGACTTTGGTCGAACTAATCATTCTGTTATTACTTTTACAAAGATCAAGTACCAAATAGTATCAAAATTTACAAAAAATAGTTATGAAAAAAAATAATATATTATTAATTGTTATTCTATTACTAAAAATCTAATGATTGGACAAATGATATAGATAAGGATATATATTTTAATAATTAACCACTTTGGGTTATTTTGGCTTGTTATAGTAAGTTTATTAACCATATAGTGTAAAAACAACTATAAGACATGGTAAAAGTTAAATTATTTAACTTAGAGTTAAATCTAAATAAAAAGGTTGAAATCGTATCCTAAAATTCTCTAAAACCAATTTTTTGAGAGGATTTAGACCCATACCCACATTATATTTGAAATAAATCAATTTGAATCTATTATAAACTGAATATGACTTTATTATAAAATAATATTTTAAGTTTTTCCTCAGGTGCCCCTCTCATCCCTAATAAAAAGTGCACCCGTTCCCTCTTCCCTTCACACCCTTTTGAGACGTGAAGCTCGGCCAACCCATGTATATTCCTTTTCTAAACCTCTCTAGTTATATCATATAGGTTCTAGTCTTCTCAAAAGACCAACTCTAGTGCTATAAGAAGAAGTTTGAAGGAGGTGCGTCGAGGAAGAGGTAATCTCTTCTACCAACTCTTTCAAGATTCTTTTTTCTTCTACTTTTTCTTCATTAGTTGTTTCATTATAAAGTAATTACATCGGTATCAATAATATACTGATATGTTATTATAAATATGAAACAACACGATTTCACCTTCTATCCATCCTACAAATAACGAAATCAATGTGCGTGCGTACGTACGGAATAATGTCTCCACGTCATTGTGTAATTAGTATTTCCACCACCAACTTATTTGGATGGGTATAATGGTGTAAAGAATTACTATATATGGTTATTATAAAATCGTAATGATGATGAGATATTATATAATACACTCCATTTCAATTCAATAATTATGGTAATGATATCATCGCTCGTGCGTACGTACGAATTACCGTCTCCACGACCCGATGAGATTCATTCTCCATGTTAACAACCCAAGAATGATTATAAAGTATATATAATGAATAATAATGCAATATATGAAATGGTAAAGATAATTATTTTATATATATATATGTATTTCATCTACTTACTTACATTCATGTCAATAAGGGAAAGAAAACAGTGTTCATGCGTACGTACGACCTACCGTCTCCATGAATGGTGTATTTCATTCCATTTATCAATCTATCATATATATTTATATACTAAATATATATGAAATATAAATCATGATTTAAAATATGTAAGTAATTAAATCATGATATACGTAATAATAATATCATGAACAACAAGTCCAAACATGTACGATAAATAAAACGATTTTAACCAAAACGTTGCTTTAACATGAAATTTACAAAATAACGGGTAATATAAAGTCATAAGTGAACTATATATGATATCATAACAATGAATATGATTCTATAATAAGTCAATAACATTATTTAAATAATTATACTGGAGGTTCAGATATGTACGAAGCATATCAGACCTACGGTATGGGATAACTTTTCCAATCTCTTTTTTATCTGAGATTGTTTTTTTGTAAATATTTACTGGGGTAATATTTTTCATCCATGTACATAAATATTTTTTTTTCATAATGTGTTTCATATTGTTAAATGTATGTATAAAGTCATTTTTACCCCTCTTTGACTTTTACATTGTGTTATGGAAGGAATCATTATTTTTTTTACCATACAAGGAACATTTTGACTTTTCCGGCAAAAGTACGAGAAGAATGTTATTTTTTAACTTATATAGCATGAACAAATTATTAAGGTTTCATATCGCCTTATTTTAATGAAGCTTACTCTACAATATTTAATGAATATTTTCAACAAAATTATTTTCGTTTAATATTTCTTGGCATTTTGTGAAAAGAAAATGATTTTCAAGAATAAAGGATATTTTCCTCAAGAATTAATTTCAAGTGTTTTATCAAAACCATTTTCCATATAAGAAGACATTATTTTAATATGTGTATGTTTTGAGTATAATGTCTCTAGGATTTAAATGGTTTCACATTTCTTATGATGAAATGATATCCATTTGTTTTATATGGATTATGTTATGATGGTATGATTTTTATGAAACCCATTTTATTATCTAAGTTATGATGAATGATTTATGTTTATATTGTGGAACACGTAAGAATGATTTCATTATGAGATGGGTGGGACCCATATCTACATCTAATGCATTGGGTAAAGATTTATATCTAATGAGATAGATATGGCTGGAATGGAACGTTAATCCGGTTCAATGATACATGACTAGAACAAGGAGTGAACTCGATTCAGAAAGGGACTTTGTTCACTAAGATGGTCTTGGCAATAATGACATGGATACTGTGGAAATCATAACTTGTGCTTAATGGTTTACATAGTAACATGTTTTATTCCCATGATATTTTATCATGATTAATGTTTCTTTATGATCTATGCTTTATGTACTACCAAGTTTTATGTCATTGCTCAAGATTTTGATGTTTAAATATTATGTTCAATTTTTGAAGTTCAAATGTATATGATTTGTTTTATTTTCTCCATGCTTACCCTTACTGAGCATTTGATCTCACCCTTTATATGTTTTCTTTTTCCCATGATAAAAAGAAAGGTGTTAGGTAAGAAAACAAAAGGGGAAGATCTTTATGGGAGATGTTGAAGATATTTCACCACAATTAGAAGATTATGTTCCGAGTTTCCAAAGACACTAAACTATTACAGTCCATTGGTGTCTGTTTTTGTTATGTATTATATATTTCTCAGAAGTATTGTAATGTCTATGTACGTCATGCTTTGGGTCTCTACAATTGGTTTCAGAGGCCAAGGATGTAGGAATGTATCTGATCCTTGGGAACTCTCACATATGTGCATTGGACGAAGCATGGATCTCCGCCCAAGGGCTTCATGATGAAATGGATACCACTGGGGATGGTGGTGTGTCCCGCCCAGGGGGTGTAGCCGCCCATGGAGTGCCCTGATTGGTATCAATTATAGTCCACTAGAAGTAAATCCAGACCATTATACTAATAACTCAGGTGAGATTAGGGGTGTATAATGTTTTATAAAATGGTTTTAAAATATACAATGAGTACATGTGTGGACATGTATTTTAGGATTTTGGTGATTTTACATGTTGTGACATGTATGAATGAATTTCATGCATTAATTATTGGCCATGATTTTTTGGGAATCCCTAGGTAATGTTTAAGGGTTTGGAATTAGGTGGTTAAGGTGATGGGAAAAAGAAAACTAGTTTATTTATAGAAATGGTTTGTTTAGTATTCTATCAGAGACTAGGATATACCTCATCGGTTTATTTTTGTGTTCATCAATAATAATAAATTACCTTTGATGGAGTCACGTGAGGTGATATATTGAGATGTATAATGTTGTTGTGATCCATTAGTTATAAATGATTTGGAGGGCTATGGTATTTGACCACTTGATGCATGTTTTGATGATTTTATCAATTAGAACTCTTGGTTTTTGTTTTATATAGGCGTTTCATATGATTAAGAGAACCATAATATCGAATTATCACAATTAAATAAATTATTATATTTAGAAGCAATATATTCATAGGATAATCTATTAATTGAAACAAAAGGGTTTTTGTGATCAACGAGTGTTGCAAGAAATAATCAGGGAACATATAGAATAATTTTTAATGTTAGACCTAGGGTATGAGTGTAGTGATAATATATAGTAATACACTCTGGAATGGAGGGTCTGAAATGTATTATGATCAAGTGTTTAATTTTAGTGACGTGATTATAATGAAAATCTATGGTGTGAAGAATCTTATCGGATAGTGATGTTTGATCCTTCTATTGGATGATTCATGAGAGTGGTGATATTAGAATTTAGATAGTTTTGATGGTAGCTGGATTATGTTGAGAAGTTATACCAAAATGGGAAATTTAGTTACAGTATTTGTGTCTTTTTGTGCATGGAAAATTTTCATAAAATAACTGTAGTATGTTCGATGAGTTTTTATAATTCGTGACACACTAATTCTATTAGGTTGATAATTATTGTTTGGTGAGATAGTTGTGAAAATTACATATGGGGCCAGGCAATGAAAATAGTTTTTGTGTTTACATAGTTTATCAATTTCTCTAGTTTTTTTGGGATTCATTGATAGATTATACAATGATGTGTTGGAAGTTGAGGCAAAGAATGTTATTCATGGAATAACTGATTGATTTTTTTGAATGAAAGGTTAAGAGGTGGATTGTAAAATATATCTAGTGAATCATTTGGGTTTTAGTATGGTTATTTGATGATTAAAAAATAATATCGTTTGTGGGATGTTGGTGTTCTTAGTTGTAGTGGTTGGAAATTCGAAGTATAATCACATTCAATATTTTGAGATACCACACAACATTTTGTGAATGAATTATTGATATGTGTAGGTTGATACATAGGGTTAAAGATAATTCTGACTTCTCATAAAAATAATATATATGTTAGGGATGATATAAAACCCCATATCAATCAATGAAAAAAAAATCGAGAGTAATTTTAATGCATGGATTTCCAAGTAGGTTACCACCATGAAGAGATGTTTGTGATTGTGGACAGAGGACTAGAGAGTGGTTTGGGTTCTCCAGTGGATGATATACTGAATATGGGTTAACAATAAGTTTGAAATATCTATAGGCTGAACAATATAGTGTGGACCACACAACGGTGTACACATTTTTTGAGGTAAAAATTCCCATCATAGAGTTTCCTATACTTAATAATATTGTGGAAATATGGAGGAAACCTATTAGAAATGTATTGGGTGAGGCTACATTGATGGGGAATTTTGAGTGATTATGGGGTTTCATAGAGAAGTTACAAAATTCCATAACACCCATGAATTGGTAATTTTAGGGTCAATTTTTTTTTCCCAGCATCATGGGGGAATGGATGAGGCCAATATGGGAATCGTTAGTGGGGGAAAGGACTACTATAGGATTCAGGTGAAATAAAAGATCCCTATGGTGAATGTCGAACAATGATTTGTGTCATAATTTATGAGTGTTTCGAGACTAAAAAGGTGATAAATGCAATTATTAATGTAATTTAATCAATTATTTAAATATGATTTAGAAAAAAAACCAAGAACATGTTCAAATTTTTTTATTTATAATAAATTAAAAAAATAAAATAATTACCATATGAAAATTTCTTTCCTTGTTGATGAACCAAACAAAATATCTATTTTATCTTATTATTGAGTTTTGGGAATCCATTTTCTGTTCCCCAAACATTTATATCTGAGTGTTATGTGATCCTCTAAATGCCTATATTCGAATCCATATGTGATACTATGGTAGGTCTTAATTATTACATCATAGATCATTTGTCACCATTAGATTCATTTAGATAATGACTATATTGATCTCTATGGAAAAAATATCGGTGGTGGAGGATTTTATCCCTATATTCTTGAGAGAGTTCTCAGCTAGGGTTCTCTCTATGGATTAGAGAGAATTACTTATAGGATTCATTTATCATCAAAAATTAAATGGATATACTATTGAATATAATATAATTGGCCTTATATTCAACTAGTGTTAGAAAATAATAATGGTCCATGTTCCATTAGTATATTTCATGACTCATACGAAACTTTTTTTCAATCATTAAAATAATATTTTATCTTGAAATTTTATAAAATCCCGTATTAAATTAAATATTAGTTATTCAAATAATATTAAATATATATTATTTAACTATGAGCCACTAAAATCGGTCCTCTATTTCTCATCAAATTTTATCAGTCCTTGAATAATTACTATTTAATTAATAAATAAATATAACTTCATCACCCACCAACAGATAAATAATAATTACATTCAATTAACAATAAGTAAATATTTATTAAATAATATACTAAAAAATATCATCTCAAAATGTTTCTAATATACTATAGGCAATCAAGAAAACATAAATTATTATTAAACCAAATGTGGTAAAAAACAGTACTAAAATTGCAAAATAAATAACAATATTACTATTTAACATTGATTCTAGATATAATTAGTTTGTCACCCTCTATGATTAATTCTTAGTGAGAATAGGTAAATCATCCAATTTCCCAAAGTCTATATCTAGAAACACACCAAGGAATGCATAGATATGATGTTAATCATGAAATGATAAAAAACCAATGGTGAGTTATTTATGATTTAATATTGTCTCTTTATCACGATATGTCTAATCTATAAAGTTCCATGAATGTTTCATCAACCAATGTGCTTGATGTTTCCTTTTTAATAAATTTTAAAATTTATCATTCATATGGAACACTATGGACATGGATTTATTTAGACTACATCATTCCCATCAAAGGTCCTAAGATATCAACATTAATTAATGAAAATAATCAAAAAATCCTTTATCACGTTATCTTATGATGAAATATTACATTTTATGCACCCAACATATCCTACGTTTTTACAAACATATGTCATCCATGATTTCATCAATACATAAAAGTACTGGAATCGTGAAATAAAATGATAATAACCTTAAAGAATAATTATTAATATATACACTTTATGGTAGGAATATCCAATGAAAAATATAACTGTATACTACCTTCTAGAGGGTCTTTTTCTAATAATTTTCTATACAAGAAATTTACAAGTGCGTACACCACGATAATTTTCCTTAATGTATGATGTGTCTCCACCCCAAGTAATCTATATTTTTTTTTCTAAATTTATTTCATCGATCTATATAATATTTATTTTAGAATATGGTCATCGATCTTTTTTGTTCTCATCATAATAGAGATACTATATGAACTATCAGTGAGATAACCACGCATTGAAAATTATCACATAATATTTCAAACAAAAGAAAAATCATGATGTTATAAAGAGTTTATTAATATTTAAGAAAATTAATATTTGTCATCATAATGTACAAAAATGTTTTTTCTAATGCACCAGCATTAATAGAATATAGTTTCATTAGATCTCAATAATAATAACCTTCATTCCACATTATCTCACATGATACTCATACATCTAACAAATTTGTACATTGGAAAATATGCAACTTTTTCCCCCTCATTTTCTTGAGTCACGGTAGAGTTTCTACACAGACATAAGCAACCCCCTTAGGTGTTGAAGGCTAGCAATAAATTCCAAGGGCTGAAATACAGTTGGGGGAGGATATTCCCTTTGAAAATAATATATATAACAAATTTTTTTTATAAATATTGCATATATATAAGGATTGATAACGTTTTCAAAAAATAAAATGGAAAAACATTGTTAAAAAAATTGATACAGGGTTCCTCGTTGAAGACTACCATCATCAATGTACACTATGAAAAAACCCAATTGAAACCCAGAAGACTCCAAAGACAATAATCTAATACCCAACTCAATATCTATTACCAATTATCATTAAGAACCACCAAAAGTATGATTATTTACTTTAAATTGTGTCTCAATGAAAAAAAATTGAAAAAGCACTAATATATTAATGGTGGGGTGAGTAATAAAAATAAGTACATTTCCCCCAAATTACGTCACTACTAATTCAACTAGGATAGAATATGGTATCATGTTTTTATAAAATAGTATGTTTAAAACACTTTAAAATAGGTTATATCAGAATATAAATAAATTAACATACAAAAAAATTAAACCAAATCCATTTCACAAGTAAAAAAACCTAAAATTACATAAAACCATTTCATATTAGTTTTCATCATACACATTCCATAATGATAAAATACACCCATTTATGCATGGTTCCCTGATTATTCTGTACTCATGAGTAGTTTTTCATCAATAAAATAAGTTGTTTCTAAGTTTACAACCACCTTGTCTCTCAATGTCACATGCCCCTTATCCATGTTCCAATCCAGTATTACCCAAATGTCACATGAAACTTATTCAGTGTCACGTTAGTACTATGAAATGACACAAACCATGTATGTATAACTCATTCCAAAACTACATGTTCAATAAATTTCAATAATACATCATTTTAATTTAAAAAATTCTTTTAATCCATTTAAATAAACCAAAAAATATATATTTTAAAATCATCCTTTTAAAATGAAAAAAAAAATAACCCGGCACTACCGATTTCCACAAATATATAACTATAAAAACCATCACTAAAGAATTTTTCTACCATTATGTGTATATAAATTTTAATGTTTATTTTAATCAAATGAAAAAATTGAAACTAAACCTTCATGTTCTAATTATAGGAGTCAAGATTAAACCCACCTACCTCATGAAATATGTAATATATGAAGACAGACAATAAATCTAAAACAAAAAATTTTAGAATCACCGAAACCCTCATAAGTTCTATTTACATAACATCAAAACATCCACATCTCATCCTGATTACAAAAAATTATTAATGATATATCCCCAGTTCACTAGACCATGGATTTTGAGAGGGAAGGAATATAGAACTATAATATCTACCAAAAACATACCAAAGGAATTGGGCTTTAATACACCATGAAAAGAATTAGGAACTCTATTGGATCGATGGAGAGACTCCACATCCATTAGGAGGAATAAATATAGTTCCAGGGAAAACAATAGGGAAGAAGGGAGATGTAGAGGTGAAAAAAAGTGATATCTAATTTTTTAGTATATCACTTTTAAACCATGAATGGTAAGTCAAATGGTTAGGATAGTTGTGCGCTAACCATATGCCAACATCTACCTCAAGAATCACAACACACTGTTAGACCACACAATTAGACAACCTGTGTTCCAACAATGAGAATGCCATATATTCTAGTTTCTAGGGTTTTTTCTATGTGGTCACTTGGTCTGGTCAAACCATTAACATAATAGTGCATCTTCCAAGAAGACCATGTTTTACAATTCACGATATCTTATAAAAGATTCACAGATTCTACTAACAATTCACAAATCATGAAAAATTATAAATGTTAAAATAACATATCAAAAGTCTTCCAAACACTCCCAAATAACACCCAATAACATTAAATACTTAAATAGAATGAATAAATGTTCTCTTAATTGAAACCAAGGGTGCTAAATTCTCCCTCAATTGGTTATTTCCATCCTCATATTGTAGAAAACTATTTTTCTCCCGAAAGACTCAGTGCCATCGCTTGAACATTTGTTTCTTTCATTTCAAGGGCCCTTCATTAATAAGATCATGTTTCGAAAAACCCATTCACATATGTCAAATTTAAAATGTTTCAAGGAGATAAAATTACTTGACTCCCAAAATAATAATGACCATACGTTGGAGGGATTCTGAAGAACACATGATCACCCACCTTAAACAATAAATACCATCAATGATTATCCACATTTTAATTCTGATGACTCTTATCCGTATCAATTATTTTACAGATCAACTGAATCATATCTATTATATCATAGAAAAGTCTTGACCAAACCAGTGAACTCTAACCTATTTCCACCCAAAAATGTGGAGAATGATAAGGAATCCCATACAATGAATCGAAATAAAGAATACATATCAATGATTAATTATTTTTTTATAAAATAACTTATCTATTGGTATGTAATTTTATCTTGAACCACAAAAATCCATTACACAAGACCACAACATTTCTTCCAATAATTCCATAATTTGTTTGTGTTGTCTATTATTTAGAAGATGATACTACATATTTAAAGTCAACCGTTTCCTAAGGGAAATCTATAAGGATTTATAGAAACAATATGTAATCCTCATATATCTATTTCAAACTATAAAAAATGGTGCACCATGCCTCTTTACCACTTCTTAGATATATAATTCATAAAATTCCTCCATTATATGAAATTCAAGAATAATGATTAAAAGGGATGACTATTTGAGATAATCCACTATCACATATAAAACATCATGTTCATGAACATTTCTTAGGAAATCTATTTCTAAATCCATTTCAATTTATTCCCATTTCCAAAAAAATAGTATGTAATGACTGCAACATACCTTCTTGTTCATTGATGTTTTTCCTTATCCTCTTGAAAATATTAGCATTTAAAAACAGAAAAATTATCTTTCTTTTACATACCAAACCACAAAAAAGTTTCTTTCAATGCCTTAAACATCTTCTGTATTCCAGGATGAACCAAATATTTTGAATGGTCGTATGCATGATGATGTCTTTCCTGATAATCTGAGTGTATGAATATCTGATTTTGAAAGCCTAAAACTGCAATCCCATCCAGTTTAAATCCTTTAGTTATCTCCCAACCATTTATTTCTATCCTCATAAAACACATTTTGAATAAGAAGGATTCCCCTCTTTAAATATCTCAACCAATTATAGAATGAACAAAATGGGGAAAAGACCATAACTTCACCATGGTAATAACATTCGATATCCATGTGTAAAATTACTAGCATCAACATACACTAATATGAAGCCTCATTTTCCAAATGAATATATGAATTTATAAATAATGAGTCTACCACTGTATTACCTTTACATGATATATACCTAAAATCAAATTCAAACATTTGGAGTTACTCCATCCATCTTAATTTCTCATGTTCAAATACAAATGTGAGAAAATGGGTTTCAATCTCTAATGTCACATAAACACAATATATTTATCACCAAAGAGATAATGATGCCACTGGATTAAATCATGGACGAATAACGTTGTATCCAAAATGGCTTTTGGTTAATTTTCCTCATTAAACTGTAAAATTCCATGATCCCAAAGAAACAACATGATCTCTTTGATTGAGAACCCATCCTAAACAAGGTCCCAAAAATTCACCATACACGACATACCCCTGTCCTATTAAAAGAAAATTGAATATTTGTGTTGATGTAAGGTGAACATTAATATCCAGAAAAGACTTATATAATTACTCATTCTATTGTAAGGGATCATTTATTCTCATCAATGTTTTCATTACAAAATCCAGTAATGGAAAGTCATGCACAAAGCTTCAATAATCACTAGAAAAGCTAATAAACTATTTATCTTAACGAAATTTTATTGGTGATTTCTATGAAATAAAACAAAAATATTTTTTAGATAAAAAAATTTTCAGAGATTTCATTGACAATGAAATGTAATTCATCAATCCAAAAATCACAGTTTGATAAATTGGCATAAATAATATTATATCTTAGTATTCCAATACTATCTCTATGTGTTTCTGATGCTCGGTCCTTAACCTTGACGACACCAATTTGTCATTCACAAAAACCACAAAATAAGAATCTATATATCTATAAAGTATTCATTTCCTCAATTCCGTAAAGATGGTTTGTGAATTAAATATACTAAGAGGAATCAAAAAATATTCATAATAGCTTTATATACTAATAAAAGATGTCTTTGGAATATACCCCATTCGAACACACAATTGGTTATATCTTACCACTAAGTCAATCTATGAGAACTAATAATCTCCCAAAAAATGAATTAACAGATCGCCATTTCCTAGATGTGGATACTAAATCATTATCATTAATTGGTTAAGATTAGGATAATATATACAAAACTAAATTCTCCAATCCACGATTTAGGAAAACAATACCAATGCTTCCCCAAAAGAAGTGGTTGGCCGAAAAATCCATTTTCATTCTAGATCATCCCACCTCAAATTAAATTACCTTATTTATGTTGGTTAAATATTGTTAGATAGAAGGTAAATAGAACTGGCCCTTAGAAGGAGTTCAGGCTCAAGTTGTAGTTATCTTGTGGGTGGAAGCCTGGAGAACATTTTAGGAAAAACATCCTAATAACAATCAAATATCACTGGTAAACTACTACTATTTATTTCTTCCTTCAATTAAAGATTAAATTATTATTATTGGAATGAGTTTGTTACAACTACTAGTGAAAAAATCCCATTGAACATACCATTACATTATGGTATCCCCTAAGGAGATGCTCAATGCCATCATCAGTCATAAAACTAAACCTTTGGGTATAACAAGCGATGTGAGTCTTAAAAATTCTCAACCATTCCATACCTACTATTATGTCCATGACATCCATATCAGTAAAAGAAAAATTACATATAATCTTAGATCTATAAGCAATTACAGAATACACACTAATCATTAAAAATGTAGAGTTTTTAAGCAAGAGGTTTTTAAAAAATTTACATAGAAGACATCATTTAATTATTTTAAACGATAAAATAGAAATAATGAGAGCCAATAAACACATGTGATTAACTGATATCAATAAAATATTACATAATAATAGTATTTAAAATAATTTTATGTCAAACCATTTATGGTCTATATTTATCAAGCATAATAACATTATCCCCTCCATATAATTTCTTATTCACTACACATTTTTTCTTATCTCTATATTGAGATTTCCCTTGATGAGGATTCATGATATTCCTAGAATTATAATGGCTAGTTAGGTTATACTTATAAGGATTATTTGATCTCTCATCCCACCAAGAATACAACATATGTGACAAGTTACTATTTCAAACACACGACCATGGAGCATTGAAAAAATAACAACAATGATTTAAAATCTATATTAATTTGTGGTATGAACAAGGTGGTTTCTTACACTATCTTCTTTTTGTGGAAAGATCCACATTTGAAAAATCCATCTTTAATCTTGTACATTGAAGGATGATTCCCTGAATGATCTATCTGATTCTGAGACATAACCATACTTTAAAAGTTCATGTCCCACTCATAATTGTTCCCAGTCATAGAGTTCCCACTGTAACCTATAAGTATCAACATACTTCTCTTACTCATATATCCTGTGGTGTCCCTTTTTACTAATGCCTCCATGTTAACCATATTTGTATAATATGTTACACATATAACATAAATATTTGACTCAATTTCCAAATGCATAAAAGATTCATTAATTAATTCCATCAAGGATTAAATAGAATTTACTTTGGCCACAATGTGGAAAAAATTCATAAATCTAGTTTTATACTCAGTCACTAACATTCTCTCCTTCATCAGGAAGAAAAAGTCATTCATTCCAACATTCCTGAATATATAAGAATATATTTTTTTAATGAAAAACTATTAACAATACTCCCATGAAAAAAAAAATTCAAATATATCATGAACTGCTAAATCCCAAAACTAGATTTCTAGATCTTCTTGGATATATTTCACAAACATTACAATCTACTCCGCTTCCATGCCAAGGAAATCGAAGATTCGATTCATCCAATTCTACCACACCTCTACCTTCTCTAGTTCTGAATCACCCCAAATGACTGGGGGATTATACTTCTATAAAAAGATATAATTATCCAATTTCCATGTTTCATCCCTCATATGTAACACCACGTTAATTAATGGTATTTCTGTTTTTAAATTTAATCTCTTCAATAGCTTACATATTATGCAACATCAAGCTTAAACGAACCAAAATATAATATTAAATATTATTAATCTAAAACTACTTCTTATGTCAGTATTTATTATTTGCATTAAATAACATATAAAACTATATTATTTAATTTAATGGTTACAAATTAATTATAAATATATATATTAACCAATTTAATAAAATGAAAATGTTTTTATAAAAATTATGTAAAGGATCATAAGTGTGTTTTCTTCAAATAAAAAAAATAAATAAAAATTGATAGATTATATTAATTATATATATATATATATTTCAATCTAATTTTTAAATTTCATACTATGTGTTTTCTATACATTATATAAAACAAATATAATTTTTACCGTAAAAGGTATTATTTTTCTAAAGACTATTTTTCCGCCATTCGATGGAACACTTGTTTAAAATTTTGATTATGATACATTTATAAATTCTTTTTTCAAAAATAAACTTATAATTTTAAAACAGAATATCAATAATTTATTTGTCTCAATTTTTGGTATTATTTTAAAAAGATTAATGTTTTGATGAATAGTGAAAATATTATATTTTATATGAAAGTATATATTTTTTAAAATATTATATGTGGTTATATGTTATATTTTCCAATGGTGTTAATGTATAATTAAATCTTATTTTTATAATTTAATCTAATTTAGGTTATTTGAATCAATTCCACATATAAGAAAATTTCATTCATTTGAACGTTTTTAATTTAAAAACATTTTTTCTCATTTTTTCAATGAGATTAATTCAAAATTATTTTTATCCAGTTCATTTTTTGGAATTTAGTAAAATGGGTTATATATTTTGAATCATATCTTCCATATTTATTAAATATAATCCTTTTATTTTTCGATAATATGAATATTAACTTTAGTAATTTTTGTCAATATAGTTAATGATATATTGAGTAATTAAGGGTAAAAATAATATTAAAAATACTTGAACATTACCCAAAAACATGTACCTATTTTATTTTATTAGTTATTTTCAACAAATATCATCATTAGTATGATTTTATAGCCATTTGGATCCAGTTGTTTGACATTAATCCTTTTATAGTATTTTTTTAAAGGAATGTCCAATATTCCATACTCATGTTTTTAATACGTAATACCTTTTTTATATATGGTAATTTTGATGATATATTAAATTATAAATAATGAACATAATGATAAATTTTTTTCCTCATCATGATAGTTTATTATTATTTTTATTTATGAAATTATTAATTTATTAAATTTTTTTCTTAAAAATGATGATGCAGTAATTAGTTAATTAAGGGACATATCAAATAAATGGTTTTAAAAATATAATAATAAATATAATATAATAAAATTAATTTATCTACATATTTTTTTCTATATTTCCATGGAATATACTGGATTCAGTAAAAGTTGGTCTTCATTGAAATAGAGTATATTGATATTTTATTAAAAGACAATGTAATGATTAGTTTCAAAATTGAAAATATTTATATTTTAAAATAAATAAGATTTTATTTAAATATATAAAATTCATTAAAACATAAAATTAGGTCAAATGATTGGGATAATTTTGAAAATTTTAGTAAAGATCCATTGATGGGTATTTTGATTTTTTTTGTTAATATATTGACCCTTATGATATAAAAACACAAGTAATCATTGTAAGTGATAAAGGGATTAGATCAGGGTTAATGCTAAAATATAAGGGTAAGAATATGAGATAAATATGGATAAAAATAAATGGATGAATTTTATTCATCCATTATCACCTTATTATTTAATTTATTTTTTTAATAGTTACATTTCCCTAAATATAAATTACATATTATTTAAATAAAATATTGTTACAAAATGTCACTCTCTTTGTATTGAATATAAATTATGTTTTCACATTGGAAAAAATCAATATACGAGAAAAAATAAATAACTATTTTAGAATTAATGAAATTATAATCATCATATAAAATTTATTATAAATATTTATATATTAAATAATTACCTTAAATTCATCTTCAATGCTAAAACATTATCTTTTTAATTAATATTAAAATAATGTATTTTATTTTAAAAGTATAAATTTTTATATATTTTATATTACATAATGTTTTTAATTAATTTTATTGATCTACTAGATATATTATAGACGTTTTAAAGAAATATATATAAATTTATACTTTTCCAAGTTGTATTGGAAATAAAATCAAATTAATTGTATTAAATGTTTCAGTAATGGTATTTAATTGAATTAATAGTTGATTAAATTATTTAAAAATAAAAATAATGATAAATAATAAAAATGGTGATAATATATGGTCTAAAATTTTATGAACTACTCATTTATCATCAATTTGGAAGTATTTTTCACTATTATATCCTCATTATATTTTATTATTATATTTGTTTTTGAATGTTCCCCTCACCTCAATTATAAACGGGAACCTCCCATATCGTCACAACAATGTGAGTCAATTAGTTCAAAAAACCATTACCATTTCACATCCAATTATCCTCATTTAATTTCATTAGGATCTATCCATTCTAAAATAACTACCAAATAAAGCATAATAAGTTATTATAGGATGTCTGCTGAAGAAGAGGTAATTTTCTTTATCGACTCTTTCACGTTTTCTTCATCTTCCACTTCCTTTTTAGATGTTTTTTTCTTTATAATGTATCAAATATAGTATTATTTATATTCTAATATTTTATTATCATTATGGTACAACAATACGACACCTTGTTTCCATCCTTTGAAAAGCATAACTACCGCGCATGCATACAGATGTGTTACTATCTCCACGTTGTGGTGTAATTTTTATTCATCACAACATTATATGGATGGTTATAATGATGGAAAAAATAAATATTTTTGATAATTAAGAAACAATATATATTCTAGAGACCATGATATTTGATAAGCTTCATTATCATTTCACTGATTAAGGAAATGACATCATAACTTGCCCTACCATACGACTTACCCTCTCCACGATGTGAGGTAATTATTTTCTCATATCCAACATTAAATATTTGTTATACACATTTATTTTATAGATTAATATGAAATTAAGAACATTTATATAATTCTGGATATGTTTGATATATATTGAATGGTAAATAACTTGGACATTCATGACAAAACCTTCATTTGAAATTGAATTACCTACCCCCCGAAACAAGGGTAACAATGAAATATTATCTTAAACAATTTGATAAAATAATATAAATAAATCATATTTGATATAAAAAATATGTACATGGTTTTGGAATCAGTTACTAAATTTCATAAAACCATTATTCATGTGGTTAAACCACATTCGACTAAATGATGCATAAAATACAAGTTTCTGGTCTATCTTTTACTATGAGATATATTCCATGTTTACAACTGATTCCTTCTATGTGGTGTATGTACTACCATTTGATATATAAAATCATGATTATCTTAATTCTCATGATAATAATTTTTTATCATAGGTATTATGATTTAATTTTTTCAATGTTTTATGAGACACTTTAGAATGTTAAATTATTATTTATCCTAAGAATTATTCAATGGTATCATTTGAAAGTATCTCCATCTATGTCAAAATACATTGTTGAATCTTTTAATTCATTGGATATTATCTCTTATTGTCACGAACCCCTTCCCACAATATGTACCCCTTTGGGGCCAGCAATGTGATAAGGGAGATAATGACCCCAAAGTCCCACTTATAGTAGGCCCCGGGTTGGCGACTAACACCGAGGGTATATGAACACACAAAATGGGAGGAATTACTCTCCAAGAGAACACATGCATAAGAAGGAGATAAGATAGAAACCTATCAAATAAAACTCAGACTGCAGTATAAACGAAAATCCAAGTATACATATGAAATCCCATGCAAAAGCACTACAACTGAAAAGGGAAAATTTTCAAGTACCCATAAGAAAGTAAAAACAGCATCAACCACAATCCCAAAAAGCTTATGCAACCCCAATCTAGTAGAAACCAGCTTGATCTCCAACCTGCTCTAAGTGACCTGAAATTTTTTTTATATATACGGAGGGTGATTATAACATTATACTCATTAGGATCCTCCATGAAGCCTCTCGTGCAAAAGTAAATAAATAATGCTAAATCACATTGAACAACATGTGAAACTAACTCATCACCTAAATAGGAATACTAAGTTCCCAACCTCACCATGTATACTCTCAAAAAGTAACTCATACAAGAATATATCATATAATAAAGAATATCAAGGGTACCTCGCTACCACTTCTTCACTGGTTTGCCGCTTTACCCCAATGTCGCATGTAATGAGCATATCTCTCCACAAAATCTTGCCTGCAGACACCTGGGCGAAGCACCACAATATGCACCACATACAAAAAACCACCATTTCCACAAAAAAAATTAACCAAGTAGTTTATGGGATCTACCAAAGCCCACATATCATGAATCATAAATCGTGTACTATACCTCAATCCATTACAGCCCATACACAGAGTAAGGATCCTCAAGCCATCACAGCCTATACACGATACACCTATAGTAGTACATAGAAAACTATATCTAGAATATATGTTTGTGAATAACAACAAGCCATTACATCCCTCTAAACACATATATGGGGAAAACTAACCAATGTGCCTGCCAGCACAAGTAACTACGAAGAGAATAGAGTAGGGCCAAAGGGGGTTGTCTTCCATCCATCCTCCCACCGGAATGTTGGGGAAAACACCCCCATGGTTCAGAATCCCCGGGGTGTCAGTTTCACTTACTGACTGGGTGGAGTAGCGTATAGAAACATAAAAATTACATGATATACTATATCTCACAACCACACTGTGGGAATTACCTAGTCTTAGAAACAAATATAGCTAATGTCTCTCAGACTCCATGTTGCTACATCTAAGACTAGGTATCCTATAAGCACACAACCATTTAAAGAGATTTACTAGATTACTTCATTACCTTTTTATCAGTTCCACTGTACGTTAATTAATTCTTTAAACATTAATTAACCATGAACAATTCCACATTAAATTTCATTAGCATCACACCCAAAGTCAATTGTTCATTCAAAATTACAACCTCATCATTATGTCCTAGTAACTCCATCCCCATGGGTTAACACCATTTATTCAAATATTAATTATAGAAATAATTTCCCACATTCCCAGTCATTCTATTAAAACATTATATGCTACTAAACACAAGGGGGATCAACACGGTGGGTATATGTACTACCCATTGAGTCTTTGCCGCTTATAGCAAGAGAATATACCCATCCTTCCTTGAGAAGATAAACACGGAAAGCACGTGGCATACCCCACGTGTCTTCGCCTCTTTCGGAAGAAGGGTAAGTAAGACCAGCTGCCTTGAGCAGTGGGTAAATGTAATGCAGATAAACAACCAATCAAAATTACCAAGCATCCAACAATCACATCCATCCCATTCCATAATCCCTAGTGTCCTCCCTGACACCCACATGCATAAACTGATGTATCTCGCCACTCTAGGCGTTATCTGCTGCAACAACCAAAAAGGCCTCCATGGCTCCACATATTATCAAAACCATCCAGGATCTCATTAAAATACAAACATAAATAAAACAAACATCTTCACAATTTTACTCTTGGAACTTAATCAAATAGGAGGTTAACTCAGAACCCTGCGAGCAATTATCTTTTAACAACCAACAGTTCTTTAATCCATCCTAGATTAACCAATTTATTATTAGTTGGTTATATATTTCGGTAAACCTAATCAGTAATCTATAATAAATAAATAAACATTATTACTGCACTAATTTTTTAACATTAAATTAAAACAAGAACCCGATTTCATTTCATTCATCATTATCATTAGAAAACAACTATCAATTAATCAAGGTTTACATTCGTTACATATTTTCATCAATAACGAACATCAAAGAAATGCAATCATAGATATCACACTATCTAGCAAATCAGGAGGCAATAACATATGATCCATATCAATTTATTTATCTAGTTAAAATATTTAATATGTCAATTCCATTGTCATCTAGTGGGATTAAATATTCTAACAATAAATTTTCTCGTAAAAGAAAATAGAATCAGTGAATCCCCTACCTCAAACAGTTCTTGGCATTCCTTATCCACACAACGGGTCACGATCCTCCTCTTGCGACAACAACACCCACCCAAGGATGCTACTGTACGACCGTACCAACCGAACCCCAAGAAAACCCCATTAGAAGTAAGGATATTACATGATATAACATGGAAAGGAGAAACATGAGTAGTTGGTCCCTTAAGGAACAGCGATATAACAGACCTTATATCGAAGATTGACCGATACAACTCCGTTGCATCAAAATAGAGCGGAACCAATCTGATAGGTTTCTAACATTAGATATTACTCTTTATTTAGGAGATATCTATTTCATAAAAAAAATCTATGGGGAGATATGGTTTCTTGACTATCATAGTTCCTTGCAGTCCATTCATCTAGGAGAATTTAATAAGTATTATAAAATGACATAAAAACCCTAGTAGTGGTGTAATAAGAATGAAATTTCATATTATGTGTCGGAAAATTACAATTTAATTTTGGTAAAGTTATCACATATGATACCATTTGGTTTTCTCAACAACTTATGGTGCCAGTTATGAATTTGGAAGAGATATCTATGTATATATTTTGATTACCATGCACATCCTTATTGGATGAATGGTATCTAGGGATGATTGATTAGTTGAAAAAGTTAGATTGATTATTCTGATCAGGGACACCACATATGTTGATGATCTTAGAAAGTTGTATCAGGTGGAGATCATGAAGTTACATAGGGACCCATATTTTATTATTGCAGATTGGAATCCGATGTTTACTTCGAGGTACTATATGAGTCCATATGGGGTGATGGGGACTCCAGTTGGGTTGAGTACAACTTACCATTCACATGTATACTGTCAAATGGAGTGTGTTATTCAGATCCTATTATATATGCTCCATGCCTATGTCATTGAAATTTATGGATCTTGGTACAGTAATATTAGACAAATTGATTTTAATTATAAAAAAATTTACTAGTATTAGATTAGAATGGATGTTTTTTAGGCTTTCTATGGTCACCCATACAGATCACCACTTTGATAGAAACATGTGGTTGATGCCATTTTTCTATGACTGAGTCCCATTATGGAGATGTTATTGACATTATTGGATATCATTCACTGTATGATTACATCACAAAGTTGATGGAAAAATTTTATGGATCATCAATATAATCTTTTGGATTTTTTTTCTGGTAAACATGTTATATCTAAAGATTATACTTATTTGGGTTAATATTGGATTGAAAAATAGGGAATGTTGATTTCAATATAGGTTTGATCATTTGATGTAATTGAGTGGGGTGGACTGGCCTTTATCGTCTAGAATGTACCATTCAAATTAATGTTATTCATGTTGGTTTCACTATATTTCATCTCAGTATGATTCATCTTGATACCACTAATATTTTTAGTTGCTAAGTTACTGAGTTGGAGCCTTTTTTTGGTGGAATAGCATGTAGAGATCACTAAATCATAGGTAAATGTATTTCATGGAATTTCAACTTAATTGGTCAAAATATTAATGAGACATGGATCATTTTATCACGTTACATGGGAGAGAAAGTAATTGATGAAGGAGTAGTGGCCTCACATTTTTACAGATATCATTCTACCATAAGGCTTCCTACTGACAAAGATTATTATGGTGGGGAGTTCGAAACATCCCTTTACCCACATTTAAGAATTTGTATTATATCTTTTCATTTTCCACTTATCATATAATTTGAAGATGTCATGTATTAGCCATCAAGAATATGCCATTAACTGAAACAATGTATAAAAATTTCAAACTACAAGAATCTAATCCACATCATTCAATATATGATGTTTTGAATTGGATCATAGTTTGAAGGGTTAACACATCATGAAATTATTAAATATAATGAAAATTTAAAAGTATGTTTTTTAATCTGGGGGGATTCACTTTTCATTATTTGTAACATTATGTATGAAAAAATGTGAAATAAGGTTTCAATAAATGTATTTTCCTTGGATTATGATTTTTAAAGTGATGAAGTTTCGATGTATTCCTTATTTAGTAACATAATAATCTCTATCATCCTAGGGTATATCTAATGAAATTTTAGTGACCTCCTCAATTCTATATCACTTCGATCAGTGATTGATCTCAATTTTATTATTGGTGTGTTTCTCTAAGAAAGTAATCATTTTTGTTAAATTTCTATTGAATGTTGTTTCACCATTATGTTACAATATTATATCAGTTGATCATTGATAATAAATTTCTTTTTCCTTAATAGATTTTTTTGTGAAATTTTTCACAGTTCTGATCATTTGTTGGCTTTAGTGTGTCAGGAGTGTGTTATTTGAGGGCATTCATGATCTATCATTCCATACATATTATTTTTCCATGATAACTGATTATAAGACATGGTAATTAGACATCGAACCTTCTTTGTTTACCTAGTGTTCATTTCTCGTTGGTGGATCTAGTTTATAGAATATCTGTTCTAAGATTGAGGTATGGGGTTCTGTCTCAGCCTATGTTGGATGGACTGTATTTCTATGGTTAGAATAATTATTTTATAATTTAATTGGAATGAATTATTTATTTTTGTGGAATTTCATTTTTGATAAAATAATTTTTTCATATTATTTTGGAAAAAGTAGGGTAATTATCAATGAATTGTGAATTTGATTTGTGAAATGTCTTCAAAGAATTGTTTTGAATAATTTGTTTTAAAAGTAGAGCATGTGGGAATCATTGGGTATTTAGTTGGAAGCTGCAGTAAAATTCCTCAATCATTGATACAGTCATGGGTATCACCCATGGGGTTTTCCATTTCTATAGAGGGCAACTATTCTACCGACAAGATTAGGTTCTTTAGAGGTTTACTTTTTTCGGTTTTCCTTGAATCAATAAATTTGATTCATAATTATAGATATGTGATGTAAAAGATATTCTATATTTATTAATGAGTTTCCAATATTTCATGAACATTAGTGATTATTTTTATAATGTTACACATGATTTTGGATTGATGTTTTTTAGCTTTTAATACCATATTTTTCATATGAATTTATATACATTTTTTCATTGATTTTACATCATAAATAAGTATGAAATGATTTTAATATTTGTAATTTTATTGTCATAGAAATGTTTAAAAATTGGAATCGTATTCTTTCCATGATATTTATATAGATGTTTTTAATCACTAATCATGTATTTTTTTCTTTAAACTTCTGGATGTTCATATTGTTGTATAGATACTTTCTATAGAACAATTAGGTGTTATCATATAGGCCATATTTCTTTCACACCCTATTCACCCCATAGGCGATGTATAATCCATTTTATGTTCTTCTATGTAGGGAATGGAAAGGCACTATAGTGAGAATGTGAGGGTAATTATATAAAATTCTATGTAGATGTTATTGAGTTGGTTTGTGTTTCCCACACTATCCCATGGATTTGTTAGTTTCTTATTTTTTTACTTTTGATATTAGACTTCCACTATGGGATGTTCTTACTAATTTGGAGTGGTATCATTTCCACAGTCTTCTTTAATTTATGATATTAGTTTATCTATTTTTCTATTTCAAAATGTTGAATATATATGTCATATATGTTTTTTTCTTCAGGTATGATGAAATAATTCCCTCGGGTTTTAGTTTTATTCCTGGGTTATAGTATAAAACCTGTTTAGATTGAGAACACATTTTGTGAATGTGAAAATTTGGGTCAGGTATAAGTTTGAAAGGGTTTCCAGGTCAGAATCACCATAGTTGAAAATGAATATGATTGTAATTTTCCATAATGAGAATCTATTGACGTTATACAAAAAATGTAAATGAAATAATTTCATTTAAATTAATTGAATGAATACAATTTCACACTATCATGAACACTAAATGGTTTGATGATTCCATTAAAAGTTTCCATTTATGTTTTAAATGAAAATATTTTTATTAATATTTAGGTTATTTTTTTATCTTGATATTGTTATTCCACAATGAATTGGGTATTTTCATAATGAAATATTCCAAAAGATATTTTAATTAAATTTCCTATTATGATTACATTATTTCATGTTACATAGGTTTTACTGGGGATATGATCCAAGGTTACAACCTAGTTTTTTCTATAGATGGTTTATGATTATGATGATGAAATTAATATTAAACCTATTTATTTTCAATAGTTAATACTATGATGAATTGATGAGTTTCTTATGAAACATATATATTTTCCATGGGTTTATGATATATGTACAATGTTTTATTATATATTGGAATAAATATGAATTTATTTTGAGGGTATGATGTATAGGACTTAAATTATTAATAATTATAATTAATTGGGTAATGATTGATATCACATGAGATAATAAGAACTGGAATGGGGATTGAATCCATTTAAATAAGGGATAATTTCAACTATTATTGTATTTCAAGTAATCCTTTATAAACTATATTATTGAAATGTTGTCTCATTTGGTTCACTATAACCAAATTTTGTGTACCTTAGGATACCATGTATTCATAGTTTTTAATATTAATAAAATCTTTATCAGATCATGATTGTTCTTCTGCGTAACATATTAGTTGATAATGTCTTTAGAGTTGTTTCCTCAGAAAAAGGTCATGGTAGTTCCCCATTATGATTAGACACACGATGTTCTACAAAAATATTATTAAATATATGTTCTATAATCGAATGAAATAATTTGTGGGATACAAATGGTACAAGATACAATTGGTGGACCCTCATACAACTTGGAGGAAACATCTCATGGTGTACACCCTTAGTAATATCCAGTTTAGAATATTATGAGAAGAAAACCCACCACTAGAAAATCTAAATTTACACGTGTCATTGAATGTACCAATATGCGTACAAGTATATTTATATTTATAAATTATTATTAATATTAATGATTATTATGATTTGTGTACATTGATGTATTGATGAATGCTATAAAAACATATGTTCGTGGTGATGTATGATATTTTCGGTGTGTCATTAGTAATATTACATTAATAAATATTTTGAGAAAAGATTTTTTATTGTATTCTTTCAGAAAATATGATATTTCAATCCCTTTTTGAAAATGATATACCCCAAATAAATCCATTTCCATTATGTCCTATAATAAATTTCTATTTATAGGACGTCAAAGAAAGGAACATTGAGTATATAGAATGATCACACCAGTATGCAACCTTTATTATTAGATATATCATATTAAATGGGTTATATTTTTTAGTAATCATACTTGTGAGGTATTATATCTTTGTGGAATTTATATATTTTTCTATGGGTGTCTTGATGTATTTCTCGATGGAAAAAGTGGAATTTAGACTTCTTCTGATAATTTCACTGAGAAACAGGCCTAGAAGGGAAAACACTACATGTATCCATATTATAAATTAAATAATAATATTATTATTTATTACTTAATAATATGAAGAAATATTATTTACAAACGTATTTTAAAAATAATTCATGTTTTCTTGATGGAATAGATTCAATCACTAGTTTTTTAGGGAATATAATGTGGGAAGAATATATATTATATATTTAATTTCTCAATAGTATATATAATATTTATTTATTAGTGAATAATTTAGTGATATTTATTTAATAAATAAATATTCATTATTCCATAATCGATAAATATAATGGATGAAAGAAAGACTGAGATTAATGGTCTATGGAGATATAATAAATATTGAATACTATTTGATCAGAAAATAAATAATTTAATTCAGAAGTTAAGAACATGTCAAGATAGAATATTATTATTATTATTATTATTATTATTATTTGACATGGGGTTCCACTAAATTAAAAAACTAAAAAGGGAAGGTAAGAAATTTTATTATTTTATACATAGATGTATATAAACGCAGTTATTTTATTCTCTAAGGGAGCCAATTAATTTTCTCGGATGTGCACAAAAAAATTAGATAATCCTATAAAGATGTTAATAGATCCCTTCTACAAGAACACTCCAACGAATGGGGTGAGACCTTTCTCTAAAACCCACCCTCAAGTCAAGAGAGATAGTTGAGAATGCTTTGGAAGTGATTCTTGTGGTGATCAAAGGTGAATGATGAATGCTATAGGATATTTCATGTTAGCACCCATAGAATCCTATAGTGACATTCAAATATTTGTGTAACACTGTTGGATCTCCTCTATATTGATTCTGTTATGGATTCTAACAAATAAATTGATGGTACAATATAGATCTCTTTTAAGACTCAATAATAAAGATATAATTGCAACAAGGTAATTAGGTAATTGATTAAATTAATTATAAATAACTTGTGATGATCCTTTATATGGTTCTATCATTCTATCGCTTGTCATTTTTATTTGATTCAATTCCATTGATCATGACATTTATCATTCTATAAATATCCGAATGATAATAGATCCTGACAATAATAAATATTTGGTGTCAATTATCTAACACTTTCATTGAAACTAAATCCTTCAAATTGTATCAGAGTGGTCACATAATTATTTATACTTATTTTAATAACAATGATTTATTTACACATTTTTCATCTAGTTTATAATTCATTGTTAATTGACTTTTAATCTGAATTTTGATATCTACTTCTTTTTCATTAGTATATGTTATATTTAATCAAAATGAATAATATTAATAAAAAATTATATTCAACAAAATAACCAGGAGGTGAAAAGGATTATATCTATATAACACATGATTACATGTAGTGTAACCGTAGATACACATCATGTAGTTGTGTTGAATGTATCCAGATTTAATTCATCAATGAATTCAAATAGTGTTAATGGATTACTAATGAAACAATTAATTTGTTAGACCACATGTTAACAAGGCTATCTGAGAACACGGTCAACTAGAGTACACATCGTGTGGAACTTGTACATGATTTTTGTCCCATTATGTTATATTAGGTTCATGTAAATTCATACGCATACTACACAACTGGTGAATGTGTAACAAGGAGCCACACATTGTGTAGTAAATTTTACACAACATGTACTCCATTCTTATGAGGAATGATTTACACGCTGGGTCCCTATTCTTATACCTCGAATAGATTGTGCGATATGTACATGTTTTATATAATGTCTATAAATTCCAAGTACTTATACCAAATTACACACAATTAATATTAATGTATCATAATGTTTCAACCTTATCAATGTGTTCTTGAATTTGGTAATTATTTTTATAGTACACACAATGTGAAGGGTATTAATATATATATATGCGTGTGATTAATTAAAATCTACATAATGATCAGATATACATAAATATCATTTATGAGTCATATTTCAGTATTTACTCATCATGTAATGAAGCATAACACATGTTCAAAAAATAATGTAATTCATGTAATAATTATGTTGATAGTACAAATTATGAAAGTCTGTTATAAGTCATGTATTCCATATGTCAGAAGAGTAAATAATATACATTTATAATATAAGTAGTGTAGATTCATAAGGGTATTCACTATGTTTCGTCGAAGTTCCATTTACGTACATTCTTAATTATAAATAAATTTATTTAATTTTTTAAAATTATGGTAGATTATAATCTCATAGAAATTCATAAGAGAATTAAGATAAATCAATAGATTAGTTAAAAAAGAGAATTAATTGATTAGAGAATGATTTATTTTCAATAATAATAATAAGTAGTTGAAATATAGTTTATTTAAAGTGTACTTAATTACATGAATGTGGATTTTCATTAGCATAGACTATGCCATTGTATGTGATTTCATTCATTTAATTTATAAATAAATTATATTATTGGTATGTGATCCTTCTCTCCTCTTATTATGTACGAAGGAAGGTACCCATGGTTTTATTTATGTAACCCCCTTGTTTCTCTCAAATGGATGTGAGTAAAAGCATATCTAATGAATAGAGCATCCAAGTTAGTGGATGCGGTTATAGTTTGGAGTGGAGGCGAAACTAATCTAAGAGAGTTACATAGGTGTATTGGTCGAAAGTGGTATCGGGAACCTTAATTACTTCAATGTGTTTTTCTTATAAGTCAATGATTTGTTCATAAAGCACTAGATAAATTAACCATTAGTAAAAGCTCATAATAATACCAATTATTTATTTTATTTCTATCAAAATTCATAGTTATTTATTTATGGTTATTTTTTCTCAACCACATGAATGAATATAATTATAATGCATGAAAGATATTACTAAAATAAATTGTATTATGAATAAATATTATCTATGACATGGTTAATCACTTATATATATATATATAAATAATATTAAAATGAATGTGGACACCATTATAATAGGTAATTTATAAATTAGTATAAAATACCTCTATTTAATTTATATTTTGTCGGTATTTCCATCCACCACTTTATATTAAATCGAACGATAGTTCAAATTGCATTACCGGAAA
Source organism: Viscum album (assembly GCA_963277665.1). Classification (NCBI taxonomy): domain Eukaryota; kingdom Viridiplantae; phylum Streptophyta; class Magnoliopsida; order Santalales; family Viscaceae; genus Viscum; species Viscum album. The sequence continues at coordinate 221,247,149 of OY728139.1, forward strand.
ATGTTGTGGTGATTTATATTATTAGGATGTTATATCTTGAATTTTGGGGTCAACATAACATAGATCACATCAATGGTTGACAACCAAATTAGGACTTGATGAAATTGAGAGGCAAGTGTTGGGTAGATCAAATTTATGGATTCCAATTTTAAGAATTCCACTCAATAGATCATGTAATTGTGAGTTAGTGAAGTTATAATTTGGAAGTCCAATGAAAAACCATTCATTTTGACTGAAAATCCAATGTTAGGGTATTGAAAATGGTATTATGTATCCATTCATTTATAATGTACAATAAAAATTATATTTTAAAGAAAAGGGTGAGGGTTAATAGGTTTCTATAAAATAATTGGTTATTAATAAATATACTATTTATTTCTTTTTATAAATATTACCAGATAATGAACTAATATTATGATCATCTTATTTGTAATAATAATAATAAAATGGAATTAAACATATCACAATATTCCAATATTAATATGGATATCCTTATCTATGTTATAAATATACATGAATGGAAAATACTCTTACGAGTTATCATTCTCATAGAAATTAAATTATATGTTCTAGAGAAACCTATTACTAAATCACATGATAGTTAGGATAGTGATAAATAGTTTTCTTTCGTGAAAAAAGAATCAAGATGATGATACATTTCATCATTATTTCAATTTATAATTCATTACCAATGAGCTTTTTAAGAAACCTAAGGGAAGTGATAATTATATCATGATGTCTTGCCTTTGGGGTATCTATAAAGATAAGGTAAGATGAGAGATGTACGAGATATCAAATTGTTTGATTAAAAATATGCTTAGAGAGTCTACACTATCTTGTAATTAGGTAGTCATGATTATTAGATACCTTAAACACTTATTCATATTAAGGATTAAATTCCTGAATGAGTTGTGTAGGGATCACATACATTCATTAATATCCAATATCATCATAGGTTTCATTGTCAATTAAAATGTGTAAAATAATTAGTTGAATATTTCAGTGAAATTTACATTGATTATGCATGTTGATAAGGGCACATGGAATGATAAAACCACTGTCTTTATGATTAATAAGAAAAAGAATTAAAAGAAAAAATGCCCTCAGACTCATAAAATGTCTAAAGCTCCAAAGAACTATCCTGCCCAGAAGAAGAAGATCCAGATGATGAGAAAGGAAAAGTATTGAATGTTTTTCATGTGGAATGACTGGCCACCAGACGAGGAATAGAACCTAGTAGGAAGAGGAATCTACTAGTGTGTTCATTATTGAGTTTAATATTTAAATATATACCCCCTGTGTATTAGATACATTATATGGTGCTCACATTTGTATCCAAATATATGAATCAAGTATAATTCAAATGTTTTCTATAGGAGAGGTCAATTTGGGGGCTGTAAATGGTGCAACGATGGATGAAAAGGACTGTGGTGACTGCCACCATTCATTTCGAATAGGAATGAATTTGTTTTTGAAATATTGTTATTATATACCCATAGTTACCAAGAAAATAATATTTGTGTCATTCATAGATGTAGATGGTTTTATATTCAATTCTGGAAATAAATGCAGTTTCTTTTATGAAGACAACATATGTTATGCTATGTAATATTTAAATCATGGTATATATTTATTAAATAATGAAAACCGTGTATTTTAAATTGATAGTGATTCGTGATCACAAAACTGATTTAACACCCACCTATTACATCACCATATTTTTCATGTAAACATTAAGTGTTTGTTAAATCGATTTCAAGATGTTTATTTAGATTCTTCTACTCTAAACCCAATGGAATGATGTCATGCTTGTTTATAATGAAAAACAACCAAAATTCCATTCAATTTACATGGTGAAAGGAACATATATCCTATATGATTTTTACAGACAGATGATTGTGGATAATTTATAGTAGAAGCTATAAGTGGACATTCATAAATTATAAATATTACAGATGAATTGAGTTAATATTATTATTTCTAAATGATTATGTATAAGTCTAATTTCATTTTATAAATTCATGTAATTGATTAATTTAGTAGAGAATGATCGTGGAAAAAAGATAATGAAACCTTTATTGGATCGAAATGATGACTTTAATAACTAATAGTTTGTCTACTGCTTAGGGTGTTCGGGAATCTATACCAACTCGCTCCACAATATATAACATAATGGAATACTGTTAGTGAAAGGGAGAATTACACCTTACGAGACATGATATAGTCTATAATGAGTCATGACGATCTTATTTTATTCTTTTGTGGATATTCATTATAACCCGAAACAAACACAATAAACCGAGTATTTGATAGAGAGGTAATTGGAATTCCTTTCAAGAAATTCATGGAATGTATCCCATTATATCCCATTATGTATATGAGGTTCAGATAATTTTTTTAACAACATCTCAGAAAAAACAAGAAGTTGGGAATAAATGTGTATCATTATAGGGTATCCTAAGGAAATATAGTTACAATACCTTAAAAACTACTCCATAAAGATTGTGGTTATCCCCAGACAAGCTTTATTTATTAATATGGTGAAATCCTTAAAATGGATAGTGGGAGAAATATTGACATCGATGAATTTGATGCTCAAGATAAACATGATTTGGTCCATTAACAAGTTCAATATGTTTCCATGGAAGCAGTAGTTTATGAAACCCAAGTACTAGATAAGAGATAAAGAGAGGTAAGAGAACCAGAGATATACAGTCTTCCAAAAACTAAATATAGTTAATCATTCCTAGTTGAAAACATGTAAACTCTATAATAAAAAGAAGTGGTAGAGATATTTAAAGCAATAAGATATTTATATTCCATGATTTCTGAAATGTATACCAGGTATCAAAACGATGTTTGGATTCATGTTGAAATTCTAGTTAATTAAAAGCCCACATGATTTAGATGGGTATCCAAGAGAAAACAGGAAATAGATGTTAATGTGAGTGCCTATAAAGAAAGGATAATGGCTAAAGGGTTCATACTTCATCAAGGAATTGACTTTGATGAATCATTTTAAGAATTTAAATTATTTGATTCCAACATAATTATACTTGTTTTTTCATCTAATAATGACTTTGATATTTTGAAGATGAATGTCAAAGAACCATTACTTAATCAAAAAATTCCGGAATATGTCTATATGACACAACAATAAGGGTTTGTGAATTTAGGTGTTATGGAATGGATTTTAATGTTGAAGATATAAATTTATAGAATAAATAAATAATCTAGGTCCTGGAACACTCGATTCGATGAATCCAGAAAATAATTTTCTTTTATAATGAATAGATTTGAGTCGTGTGTTTATAATAGATTTAGTGGGAATGCATTCATAATCTTATTATTATATGTAGATGAGATATTACTCATTATAAATAACATACCGATCTTACAGTCTATTAAGAACTGGTTAAACACATGTTTCTCCCTAAAAAACTTATGGGAAGTAGCCTATATTATAATGATCAATTCCATTCATGATATATAGATATGATTCATGTCGTAATTAATGGATTATATGTTGAACCGATACTAAAGTGATTTTGAATGGAACAACTTAAGAGGGTACTGGTTCCGGTGTCACATGCTATATATTTTTCTATGAAATTGTTTCCTCACACACAATAAGAGAAACATAGAATGTGTGTGACCACATATGATTCGGTGATTGTATCAATCATATATTGCATGTTATGTAATAGACTTCATTTTTAATTTTAATTAAGCATTGAAGGAATATATCTTGTTGATACAAGAAAAATTCATTGGTATGCTATTTAGGATATCCTTATGTATTTGAGAAGAACTGAGGATATATTCCTGGTGTATAGAGGTGACAATGAGATGTTCATCAGGGGTTATACTAATGGTAGTTTATATACACCGATCAAAATGATCTGATTTCAAAGTAAGATTATTTTTTTCTCAATAATTGAGCAGTGATCTAGATGATTTCATAGAATAATGTTTTCACTGATTCTATGGCGGTTTCATAGTATATAGTGTATTCTGTTATTTCCAAGGAATATGTTTTGACATGAAATGTCACGACCTGCCTTCTCACAAATGAGGTAAGAAATATCAACCTTCCATACCCTTCTATCATCAATATGAAGGAGATATAATTACCCTCGATTCCCACCTTCAATAGGCCCTGGAGTGGTAACTAGAACCAAGGGTATTGAATCTCACATAATTTGGAATGAACTAAACTTTTTATAGGAAAATATTAGGATATAAGATGGAAAATAAAAAAAAACTAGAAATACCAAAGGTATTAGTAAATCCAATTTTTTTTCCACATGCATGTTCCAAATTATAGATGATTCAAGGTACAACAAAAATCCTATGTAAATTACCAAAAGAGAAGAGACTCAGTAGAAATGACAACTAATCCCGACACTTGAGTTATAATGGTCCATCACGGTCCTCAAAGTCCTCATAGAATCCTAAAAAATGTTTTATATACATATGGTGAGAAGAAAACTATACAAATTAGGGAATGTTAAATCGTCTCAAGAACATGTGAAGGAACACACAAATGCCCCTGCGAAAAAAAACATTGAAACACAAGCACCTACCAAGGAATACAAACTAGCCCAACCACACCAAGGAAAATTCTCCCACATAATGGAATCCACATAAAGTAGATGTATAAGCACATCAATATGTATTCACCTAGAACACCAATTTTCCCACTTGTTAACTACTCATTCTAAAAATATGACTTTTTGACAGTTCTACCATTCCCACAGGCAGTCCCACTTCCATAACTTACTCGCACACACCTGGTCCCCAACCACACAGAACCCCACATTCTGAAACCTGGGACAAGGAAACCACTTCTATGCTTGAAGACACTTGTGCCTCATCTCGAAGATACATTGGAAAAAAACCTTCATAAAAACACAAGAGAACCTGGTCCAAAAAAACCGTTTCACAAAAGATCATGGACTATGGTAAGCCCCAATCCATTAAAACATTGTTTGATATTCCAGATTATCATGATCTGTAAGAGGGTGATATCAAGAAAATTAGTAACCATCTATCCATAACCCCACAAGGATTTTGGGAAAGACATCCTCTCCCATGAAAGAGATGTGTTCGACACATAGTTCTCAACAAGGGCGTGGAGCATATAAAAATCACAAGGAACTGAAATATATATACTAGAAATCAAAAACTCAACCAAAACCTATGGGTTTCACACAACATACAAGAAGCCCACACCAATACTGCTTTCACTACTACTCCTATATGCACAACCAAAAAACAGCCTCTTCTAAAGCATAACCCATCCCACTTTTTGTTCAATTTCCATTTATTTATTTTATATTGGGGATTCACTATAATTAATCCATGAAAACTAGGAAACTAGCAATCATAGCCATACTAACAATCCAATAATACCAAACTAAGTCCCACTATACAACAACACAAAACAACATCACAATACTAGAATTGTTGTCCAACTGCATATCCCTATTCAAATACTATACACTATCATTCACCAAAGTAAATATTTTCCATTACTTATTACACAACCCATCCCAAAAGCCAGGTTTCCCAAACAAACACCCAATGTAATCCCACTGCACAATGAATCCACAACCACATCCTAGTCCCAATGCTAGATTTCACTTTGTGACCATAAAATAATTTAAAGGTGGTTCAGTTGCCTACATGTTCATCCATTCCACAATCAATTAGTCTCTCAGACTAAGATACCAACACACACCTCTGAACCACCCCACATACCAATCACATAGAACCAAAACTAGAACATAGAACACATAACCACAACCATCAACCAATTTTATTCAAATTTAACTAACATGAGTTCTATAACATAAACTTTAATATAACTAGGGGGATCACAAAACAAGTTTTAAAAGGTGAATTCATTTATTTAACTGTGTGTATGTGATTGACCATATTCCATGTAATCTCTCTATAAAACCATTACATCAAAATACCATCAATGCACAAGAAAATACCATCGACGATAATGACTATCAAAATCTATACTTCCAAAAAACCCTTATCAAAGATAATAAAATAGGCCACCAAGATCAACCACACCCTACCAATTATTTTATTTATTCAAGTTATCTTATGATAATATTAAAATATGTTTTAACTCTCATTTCAAGAAGGATATCTGGTTGTTCCTTACAAGAAAACATTAATGTTCATACTCTTCATGATGAAATATTTAAGGGAAGGAAACTAAAATACCTACTTGGATGATCAACGATCGAAGTTCTCTATTGCACCACGAATAGGGGATAACCCGACTTGTTGGAATAACTACATGGCCTAGTAGGATGTGATCCAACACGGGCGCATGACTCGTCTCATCAGGATGTCTCATGGTGCACTAAGAGAAATGAAAAGGAAGAAGGAAGAGAGGATTTCTGATCAAGAAGAGGCCATATCCTAAAATAAGGGAGACCATTTCAATGTACCTAAAATTTGGATCATGTCTTGGAAACACGGTTATTCAGTTTCAAACATTGGAATTAATTTAGATATCATAATTCCCTCGGATATGATTGTGATTGTCCAACGCACATTGAATAGTTGATAGGTTTCATTTAAAACGAGAAAAAAACCTAATAGGTCCCTAACTGGAAGATCCAAGTGTCAGGAAAATGTGGAATAGGGTGTGAAATTGACAGAAAGGCTACACATTTTGGTAATTCCAGGGTCTCTTGACTCTTTAAGGGATCTAAAATATCATTTACGGGCCATAAATCCCATTTAATGGTGTACTAAAACACATTTACATTAATAGGGATGTAACAAGAGTGAAAATGGAAATTCTTAGAGAGGATGGAAATGACTCATCAGTGGGTGAGTCACCAAAACCCTGGCACCAGTCGGTGTGGCACTGATGCCCATCGGTGCCAGACTTTGTTCAACCCAATATTTGGGAAACTCCCCAATGAGTCACTGATGATCCCCCAGATACTTCAATTATCCTGATTAGGAAATGTAATGGACCATGAGGGTTCATGACATTACATCAAATACCTATCAAAAAATTCTCACCCTTGAGAATTTAGATTAAACTTAAAGAAAAGAGATGGGTCTGAATAACAACATCATAAGATACCTATCCTCGACAAACCAACCAGAGTTGTACATAAACCGGAATAATACCTCTACATCCAAGAAAAACTCTCTAACATATATATCTTATTCATGTGTATAAACACTAAAAATCCTCTCCCTAATGTAACCACACTAACACAAAAAGCCACACCATCTAGTTACATGGATTAGGGAGCTCCTTCCTCTCTATTAAGATACTATCCTCTTTGGGTGGAACTGACTCACCCGTAAGGGCTTACTCACATCCGAATTAATATTTATAGAATATAGATCATGTTCTCCTCTCCACATAGTCTGTACTTTTCACACAAAATATAGAATAGTGAAACACCATATCATACAACAAGTAGGGTAAAGTGTTTACTTATAAACAAGTAACAATGAAAACACACGATCAATACTTAGAACGGATCTGGCTACTTGGAACACATATGTGCCTCCCATTCCAAGGTACCCTCTTTAAGGCCACCATTACTCCCTAATAAAAGATCCATGGGAATGGACCATCCATGAAAGACCTTCTCCTTATGATCCTCATTTCTCACTCGTCATTCCATGAATGTCACATTTTCCTTGATATCCAGCTCTCCCCAGTCGAGCACGTGGGAGTCATCATGTAGATACTGATGGAGATGAGAGTCATGATAGTTGTTGTGGATCATCTCCCACCATGGTGGCAATGACAGCTGATACACCACCTCACCAACTCATCCCAACACCTCAAAGCGTCCAATTAACCTGGGAGAAATCTTACCCCACCTTCCAAACCTCTACTTCCAACGCCAAGGGGAGACCTTCAAGAACATGTGTTCTCCACCATTGAACACCATGGGTATCCTCCTTTGAGTACAATATGAATTTTACTGATACTAAGATGCATTTACCTTTCCAAAAACATGTTTAACCTTATCTGTCAAGCTCTACACTACCTCTAGGCCATGAACACATGCCTCCCCATCCTCTATCTAGCATAAGGGATAATTACACGGTCTCTCATACAAGGCATCGAACGATGCCATGTAAATGGTAGAGTTATATCATTTATGGTAAGAAATGTCCAATAGGGGTACGTGTCATACCCATGATCCTCCAAAGTCAAAAACACATGCATACAACATATCCTCTAATGTATAGATGGTCCTCTCTATCTGCCTATCCGTCTGAGAGTGGAAAGCAGGGTTAAAGAATATATAAGATCCGAAAGCATGCTATAATCCCTTACAGACACATGAAGTAAAGCATGTATCCTGATCTGAAATGATGGATCCAGGAATTCTGTGCATCCTCACAACTTCACCCACATACCTATGGGCTATAGAATCCAAAATGCTCAACTCCATGACCACTAAGAGTTGAGATGATTTAATCAATTGGTTCACTACTACCAAGATGGAATCATATCCTCCCTCATCATTGTGGAGTCTTATGAAAACATCAATCGAGAAATCATCCAACTTGCACTCAGGAAACTCTAAGGGATTTAACAGACCATCAATAACACCATGTTCATCCTTCATCTACTGACATATGAGGAACTTTTCCACAAATTATACCACTAACTGCTTCGATCTGGGCCCCAAAATATGACCTCTCAAGCCCAAGTACATATTGGGGACTCTTTGATGTACCTCCTGGAGTGAGTTATGTATCTCACCAAGAACTCCCTAGTCCATCTTCACTTGGAAAAACATATTCTCTGGGAATAACAAATGATTTTGAATATCCTTTGACCATCCCTCTAGAGCATCACCTTGGATAATATGATCAGGAATCACATAAACCTATGAGTCCCCCAACTGAGACTCCTCTACATGCTGCACCAAGTAATACATAATTTTTATTTTATACAGACACCCCCTAATATCCACCACTCTCCATTATAGATTTCAAGAATCCAACTACTCCATTTCTTTCCTTGCATATACTAATTCCTGAACCCAATTCCTTTTGTGATGTCCTTCTTAAGGAATCAGCCACTACTTTTCACTTTCCTATGGTGTAGGATATCCCAATGTCATAGTCTTGATGAAACTCCATCAACATTCATGGATACAGTTTCATATCACTCTAGGAGAAGATATACATCAAGATTTTGTGATATGTGATGGCCACATAGTGTTCCCTAATAAGGTAATTCCACCATAGCATCAGCACAATCATAACCTCAGCAAGTTCTAAATCATGGGTGGAGTAGATACATTTAGGGGGTGTAAATTTCTCAACCCAAAAGAGATCAACATCAATACTGCATCAAAACACAAACAACAATATACTAGAAGCATCACAAAATACATCAAAAGTTACCCTTTCCTCTAGAAACCTCAGTAATGGGGCATTGACCAGCTTCCCATTCAAATAATTGAAAGCTTCCTAGCACTGATCACTCAATATGAAAGTATGGAATTTTCTGGTTAAATCTTTCAAAGGTGTTGAATCTCAAGATAATTCAGGTACAAACCTTCAATAGTAACCTTCCAGACCCAAGATACTATGAACATCTTCCACATTCTTAGGTGTTACCCAAGGAAAAATTTATGCATCCTTCGACAAGTCCACTGTTATTCCTTGTTGGGACACCACATGTCCAAGTAAGATCACCTCTCATATCCTTAACTTGAACTTAGAAAACATCCAGTAGAGCTGGCGGTGTCAACATGACCTCCAAAACTATCGTTAGATGCTTGTATTAAGTCATCGATGAACACGACCACGAACCAGTCACAGTACTTGTGGAGAACAAAGTTCACAAGAACCAAGAACATAGATGGTTCATTCATAATACCTAATGAAAAAACAACGAACTGAAAGTTCCTACACCTACACCTAAAAGTAGTCTCTAAGATGTCACCCTCCTTCACACTCAACTAGTGATATCCAGACTGTAGGCCGATCTTTGAGAACCGACATGCAACCTTCAACTGTTTAAAAAGGTTGTCGATCCACAAGAGGGTTAATAGTTCATGACCGTATCCTAGTTCAGTGTTCATTAGTATATGCACAGCTGATACCACAGTCTACCTGGTTTGTGATCAAGACTAGAGAACCCTATGGTGAAACAATTGGTTGGATATAACCCTTCTTCATCAGGATTTCAACTTGAATCCACAACTACCTCAACTCTGAATGTGATATACAATAGGGATCCATCAAAATAGGACGGGAAATGGATTTTAAGTCTCTTTATAACTCATAATAACGTCAAGGTGGTATAGTAACATCCTCTTGGGGGAATAATTCTAGGATCACACTAAAAACCTCTGTAACATGCACCATCTATGAGTCACTAGATTCCACATATATCTTGGATAACAAGGAATAAAGAGGCTCTACATGTAGGTTTTCCTCCTAAAAAACCCACTCACCAATGAAAACTACATGCTAGACTCTCATATCTGAGAATATTATCCTTCAACCAAAGAATTTGATAACAGAGGGCATAGAAAACAGCTAGTCCATTCCTAGAATGACATCATATGACTAAATTTGTAGCAGAAGAAGATCCCCACTAGACTAATGTGGCCCAAACATCAGTCTTCATCCTCTATAAACATCGAACAGGCTGGACTGACCTCCAACTGGCATACTCACCTCCATGGGAATGGAACATCTCTCTACCACTAGAAGAAGGGACTGAGCTAGAATGGGTGAAACAAATGAGTAAAAATCCCATCAATCAAACAACGCACATGCAATATTACTAAATTGGAAAATTGTACGTTGAAAAAATTATGACCCTACTGGAACTGCTGCCTCTCTGGCATGTAGTTTCTGCTCCCAAATAATTTAACCCTCGATTATTGGCCGCCTCCCAGACCACGCCAATGTGGAGGTCTCTAAAGAGTTCTTTGAATTTGTCCTCATCCATCCCATTCTGAACTCTGAAGAGTAGGATCTTGCCACCCTAGCTGTTGGATGGGCTTGGATGAAAATAAATAATGTTGAGGTGCGAACTGAACCTGAACACCTCTATTATACTGTACCTGGAATGGTCACTGATTCTAAAGATTCCATGGATTCCACAGGTAAAGCGCCTCTGTCCTAGGCCAGTGGAGAAATGGAATGGTCTTAGTGATCAGAACTGGAAATGCTGAGGCCCACTCCTCGGTGGTTGAAATTTTGAAGGCGTCGATGCTAGAGGCTTACTGATGACAAACTTCCCCTTTGACAAACACAACTGGATCCCCTCTCACATCACACCTCCCAATGTGTACATCCTCTCTATTACATGAGCATTCTTATTAACCTCCATGTACGTCGATAATGTGATGGGAGTAATAGAAAACTTGAGTGAAGGTCAAAGTTCCTCCTCTATGTGTATTTGTCATGACTCCTCATACAGAAAGTGGTCCAGAACAAAACGACGGAGATCCTTGAACTAGATCCACGAATCCATTACCGACATTCTCCTATGTTGATTGGAGATGAACTATTGTATTTTCTAGGACTACATTAAGGATGAATGGAATTCCAACTAGAACTCCTTATCAAAGTCAGTCCATGAAGACATACTATCCTTATTCTCCCTGAGGTAAAGGTTCCACCACTGACGCACTGCTCCATCCATCTAGCTCACATCAATAAGAACCCAATACATTTTTAGAGATTGAGTCAAGCTGAATGTAATCACTAGATATTCACGGAGGCTCCTCGTCTCCATGTCCAAGACGCTGCCCTCATACGTTCCCATAGACATCCACTGGAAGGCACAAAGTGTATTCTTCCACTGGTCACCCTCCCCCTCTCGGTCTTCCCCACACTGATCAATCCACTCAACCTATTGGGACTCAACTTCTCGTACCACTCGTAGACATCAACTGGGTGCCAAAGTTGAAAAAAGCCTACAATAACCTCATAATCCAATGTAGTGTGGAAACATTCCCATTATATTTTGTTTAACCTTAATTATTTTAAATTCCTAAAACACTCAAGACACATAATCATACAATTCATTATGATGCTTGTTCCTTTCCTAGTGTATGTACCCTACAATTAGTGCATCCTCACTTAGTTGTTCAATAGGGCTAGAGTCCTTGCATTGGATAATTGTGGGGCCTAAATTCTAGTATCCTAGCTAGTCTTGATTGACCTATTTCACACACCAAGATTTACTAACCCTATTTCCCTACTATCTCATCAAATCCTCACTATTCCTAAAACCTAACTATATCATATCTCTAAACCACACTCTGATATCACTATGTGATGACCCACCTTCTCCACATGGGGGGAAGAAATAACAAACTACCAGACCATTCCTTATTCATGTTTAAGGATAGATAATGACCCCTGATCCCTACCTTCAATAGGCCCCAGAGTGGTGACTAGAACCAAGGGTATATAATATCATGTAATATGTATCTAATTACCCATTTTATATAACTAGATAGGAAGATAGGATGGTAAATCCAAAACAATTCCAAATACCAAAGGTAAAATCAAATCCAAGAACCTTATTCCCATATAAGTGATTGAAAGTAAAGCTAATGGACGATACAATAATACTCCAAAGTAATATAGCAAAAGAAAAGAGGCGCAGTATAAACAAATACGAATCACGATGCCTAGGAATGTAAAGTGAAGTATGATCCTGAATGTCCTCCGGGAAACCTGAAAAGTGTTTTATATATGTAGGGTGATCAAACTAGTATACTCGGTAGGGAAAACTAAAGATAATCATGCACAATAGAGGGAACATACTAAATACCCTATGAGAAAATACTAGAACCTCAAAAAAATTCTAATGAATACTAACTAGACTAACCTCACCAAGGCACACTCACCCAAGTAACACAAGCCAAGTAAAGCCCTAGTATAAGCACATCAATATTTGGACACTACACAGAACACTTTTTCTTAATACCATACTATTCATTACTAACGATATGACATCTTAACAATTCAACCATTCCCACAGACAATCCCACTTCCACAACATACCTGCACAAACCTGGGCCCATCCTAACACAACCAGAAGTACAAAAAATGATCCCACAAAAACCACCTCCATGACCGAAGACACCTGGGCCTCATCCCGAAGATACTTCAGAAAAAAAACCTTCCCAAAAACACAGGATCCCATGGTCCAGAAAAAAAAATATTTCCTAATAAATGTTAGACTACATGAAGACATTATGCATTACATCTTTCTGAATATGTTTGAGGAGGAATTACAGAATGAGGGTGCGAGGAAGAAATTCAGTAACTAGCCATCCATCCCCCCATCGAGATGTTGGGAATGTCACCCTCCCCCATGAAATGGAGGTTTTGGTACATATTTCTTAACAAGTGTGGGGTGAATATTGAAATCACAAAGAACTACATTATATATATATATTGGGAATCAATCAGTCAGACCCAAACTATGGGTTTCACACAACATACATATATCTCACACTAGCTCTACATTCGATGTGACTCCTATATGCACAATCGTACGACAACCACTCCCAAAGCATAACCCACCCCCTTTTTTCAATTTAATTTTATGTGTTTATCTATGGGGATTCACTTAGATTATTTCAACACAAATAGGAAACTAATAACCATAGCCACACCAGGAAACCAATAAAACCAAATTATGTCCCGTTGTATAACAAAACAATTCAACGACAAATAACTAGACTTGCAGTCTCACTACACATCCCCATTCAACTACTATCCACTATCGTTCACCAATGTAAATACCACACATTCCTTTCTCTACAACCAATCCCTACAGCACTACTTCCCAAACAAACACCCAATGTTGTCCCTCTACATAAACCATCCACAACCACAACATCTCCCCACTCCTCGACATTGATTTGTGACCACAACACCTAAAATGTAGATCAGCTACCTAAATGTTCATCCATTCCAAAATAAATCAGTATATTAGATAGGGATACCAACACATCGCCTGTACAATCCCATTTACTGAGCCCATAGAACCAAGACCAGAAAACATAGCACATAACCACAACCATAAACCTAGAATATTCTAATTTAACACATAGGGGTTCTTTAATTTCATCTTATAATATAACCAGGGTGATCACATAACATGTTTGATCATGGGGAATCCATTTACTTAATCGATTTTATGCAAATAATCATATTTAATGTTATCTCAGTATATCAAAACATCATAGAGAAATACCCTAGCGCCCTAGAATTGACCACCGACGTTCATGATTTTGAGAAATAATACATCCACAACACCCATAAATCAATTAAATAAAATAAAATAAAAACAGCTTACCAAGATCAACAACACCAGGAACATTATTTTTTTTATGTATGTTATCTTTTGGCCATATTAATTTTTGATCAATTCTCATTTCATATTGGGTATCTATCCATTCCTTACAAGAAAACCATATTGTCCCCAAATGACATGATACACAATTCACGAGAAGTAAAAGAAAATCCTTACATGGATGATCAATGATCAAAGTTCCCTAATATGCTAATAATACGAGATGACGAGACTTGTAGGAAGAACTCCAAGGCTGAACGAGAAGGGCTCCAGTATGGGTGATAGAACCGTCTTGGGAGAAAGTCTCAAGGCTCACTAAGAGAAATTAAAGGGAATGAGGAAGAGAGGATATCAACATAATAAGCGTTCAAATCCTAAAATTAGTGGGTCCATTTTGAATTAAATAATATTAGGGTCGTGTCTTGGCCACGCCACTTTGCAGTTTCACACACTAGCATTAACTGATATTTAATAATTCTCTCAGAGATTGTTGGGATAGTCCAATTTTTAATAGAGTGTTGATAGGTTTTTTAAACAATGGAAAACACCAAACAAGGGTCCTAACTAGTGATCATGGTAGAATGGAAAATGTGATAAATGGTGTGACAATGATATTAATATCACAAATTTTGGTAAGTCATTGGTCACCCTACTCTATGGGATTTAAAATATATTTTAAAAGCTTTAAATATATTTGAAAAAGTGTTTTAAAACACTTTTATGTTAAACGATATGATTCAAGAATAAAATTTAAAAGGCATGGAGAGGCTGTAAGCGACTCACTGATGGGTGAGTCACTGACACCCTGGCACCGATTGGCCTTCAGTGCTACTGATTCCAATTAGTTTCACTGATTCCCATCAGTGCCAATGATGGTCGATCGATGCCACTAGGGCCAATCAATTACCCCAATGTCGATCGGTGCCACCGTTCGTTCAATCTGAACTTTGAGAAACTCTCCAATGAGTCACTGATGGTTCCCATGATACCTCAAGAATCAGTATTTGACAATGTAATTGAACGAGAGGGTCTGGTCCATTAAAAAAACCATGTTCATCAGCATGATGTGGTACATACCATTAAATACTATATAACATGGTATTGTAATAATAATACAAATGTGGCTCTTGAAAAGGTGTTGAGGTCACACCAAGAGACAATGAATATACTTTAAAATTACCACCTCTTGATGCATTTTTATGCAAGGGTTCATTTTCTAGTATGTATAGTACCCGTGGAATAGAATGTGGTGGAACCCTAGAATAAAGTCATATCTCATCAGAATCATGAGTATCATGTGAGGGATTGTGGAATGATGTTTGTTAGTAGTTAGATACAGTACACGTGGGATTTTGATTGAATGGGTTCACTAGAACCAACATCTATGTACATTATTATAATCTATTAATAGTTTTTAATATTAAAAAAATTCATTTTCACATCATGATTGTTATTCTATATATCATTATCTGTGATAATTTCAAATGAGTAGCCATTGTGAAAAATGTTCATATCAGTTCCCCGCAATGATCAGAACCCAGAAGTGATACGAAAATATTCTTAGTTATATGTTCTATGGACATGTGAAATTAATTGAGGAAAAAAAAGATAGAGGATAACCTGGGGTTTGGACCATAACACAGTAAAGCACATTTTCATGGTGTACATTATTGGTGCTATTTTGTGTAGAATATTATGAGAACGACACCTGCCATTATGAATCCAAATTTACCAGTTCTATTGGATGTTTCAATATGAAAACTTGTGTATTGATCCTTTAAATTTATAATTATTATTAATGTGTATTATGAATATCATACATTTATGTATTGATAAAACCCATGATTAAATTTTTTCACTGTGATGTAGGATATGTTGGGTGCTTCACGAGTAATATCGCTTTAATGACTAATGATATAAATGTATTTCCCATTATATTAATCAATTAAAGATGATATCTCATTCCCTTGGACAAAAATGATATTTTCTAAATAAATCCACGCCTGTGGTGTTCTATGTGTATGTCTCATATCCATGAAGTCAAATAAAGATACATCGAGCACATATGATGATAACACTAACATGAATCCTGCATGATTAGAGATATCGTGTAAAAGGAATAATATTACATAGTAGTTGTTTGTATGAGGTACTATTCCATTATAGTGTTATCTTATTTCTCAATGATTTCTTTAGCGTGTTGTTAGAATATAAACATGTACTTTAGGATGATTCTGCTAATGCCACTGACATAGATTCCTAGAGGGTCAAAAACTAATTTCATCGAGAATCACAATCAAAAAATAAATTTTTTTTTTATTATTTAACAAGTTGAATAAATATTAATTTCACTAGTGGTTTAATAATTTTTCAAGCTTTCATGAACTCATATATTATGACACCAATTATTTTCGAGAATATATTATAATTTGAATATTTTATAAACATTTATTTATAATATATTGAATTTAAATATTATTTATTTATTGGTGCTAATGAAGTGATATTTATTAAAAAAATGATAATCATTACTCAAGGCCAAATAAATATTTTTGATGAATTGTAGGCCATGGTTAATGGTCCTTTGAGAAATAATAAATATTTAATGTTATTTGATAATTTTTTTTAATTTTATTCGTATGTTAAGTGGATATTGAGAAATAATAATTATATTATTATTACTAGATACAGGGTTTTGTTTGGAATAAATAAATAATAAATGGACATATTGCAATTATCTTATTTTAACACTAGAAGTATATAAGGTGAATTATATTATTCTATAAGAGGGACAAATAATTTGTTTGGTTGGTGACCAAAAATTTAGTGAATCCACTCAAGTCCTAGAGATCTTCCCATATCATAACCTTATTATAATTTTATGTCTAACTAGTTATCGATATCCCTCCATATCACTCATACAGATCTTCTAACATCACCATTTATCCTTTTCTTTATGATATTTAGAAATATTTTATTATTTTTATGTCTAATAATTCTACTATTTGTTATGATAATTGTAGGAGGTGTCAATGATTTTCAATTTAAAAAAAAGATAATATGTATTTAGTCTATAAATACACTAAACCTTTGCATTCCTCATTAATATATTTCTAAAATATATATAATATTGGTAAATAATGATATAATATCTATTTATGAATATTGTGATCCACTATAATTTGTATGCATGATAGGTTTAATCCAAATTTATATTTTAATATTAGATAAATTAATTAAATTCCCTTTTTATAAGTCTTTTTGTGAAATAACATCCTAATTTTTTTGTTAGATAAAGATTATGTAGTTTTGATAAAAATTAATTACTTCATAGATATTAAAAATGGATGCAATTATTGAATAGATACATCTAGGCAAAATAATCCTTAAATGGGTTGGTCGATTATATTTTGATAATAAATACAATTTAATATTAGTCTACCCTTACTATGTAGACGGTTTCACATTTCCAGGGGTAATAATTATGTCAAAGAACATTTTCCTTATAAAACATTACACAAGATTTTATGAAATATTGATTATGGGTGACCTAGACTAAACATAAGGTGTCATACACAGAATATAAGATATCATGATTTAGAAATGCACTGAATTATTTTACATTATTATTCAACATGAATATTTCAATTTAAACATGTTTTTTGGTTTTAGTTAATTGATGGAACCTAAATAAATTTTGTTAATATTTATTAAGGAAAATGGAAATATTCTCCTTATGAGAAACTATGTGAAATGGTATATGGAATAAAAAACCTATGATTATTATAAATTGGAAGTATATTTATCTAATTACAAAACTCATGAGTGTGATATTTCTAATTAACATAAAAATAAAAAAAATTCCCTGAATACCATAAAGGGAATAAGATAGGGTTTCCGATAATCCAAATATGTGTGAATAAGAACTAATAATAATGACGTATAAGTGAAATAATATTGATTTTATTCCGAAAAGAAGGGCATAGATCAGTTTTTTTATGAAAAATAATGTCTTCAATGAAGGTATATGAAATTTATCTTATGGAACCATTTATAGTTTAATTTCATATGTAGAGGGAACATTGGTATTATTCGAGTCAATTCCTGAATCCAAGCATTAACTCAAAGACCATGGAATAAACTATGATATTATAGATGATTAAGTGTTTATGTACTGGTATTTTATAATATTTTTTTATCGGTTGCATGTTAATGATATAATGTTATAATAATCAAAAAACATATAAGGGTTGTTCAACAATATGTTTTCCTTGAGGATCAGATGTCTTATGATGAGTAGTACCAGTATCTAGGAAAATATATTTAGTAGTAAGGTATTATTATTAGATAAATCATGATTAAGGGATATATAACCCTTAATATGTTACTAATGTTGAGTAAATATTGTTTATTTGAGATAAAGAAATGGTTGAAATTGATAACATAAATTAGACAATATTAGTGACCTTCAAATCGTTTGTGATTCGATGATATTGTGATTTCTATAATATTTGATGAATTTTATTACATTTTAAGATTATTGTATTGTATTGGGCTGTGTTCATTTACAGAATATGATATTTTTTCAATCAGTTAATTTTGTTATCCATGTAATTAACATATTTTAGGTGAAAATATGATCATTGTATTCATATGTTTTCATTGGGATATACTAATATACTGAAACAAACAAGCCTTATTTATTGCAAGTGAACAGTATATTTTAATAAAACTACAAATAAATGAAAATTTATATATTTCTTTGAAAATAAATTAAACTTTAATAGGTATAATATTGATTCTATTTTTATTAGGTCAAAATTATCCTACAATGAATTCTTCACGTGTTCTCTTAGGAGAAAGCTTTAAAGAATAATAGAAAATATTATATTTAACTGTTCACCATTTAATTCATAATGATGTGTAATAAAATTTAAAATTAAATTGGTGTTGACAATCACTATGTTATTAATAATGTTATGAAAAGTTTGAGTTAAAAATTGGTATTATTCAGAAAACATTTTTTTTCAGGAAACCATTATTGTTTTAAATAGAATAATGTATATACAATTTAATTAATTAAAATAAAAACTAACGATGAACAATTTTTATCAAATTTATATATTATATTTAAAACTATATGAATATAATTTTATGTAATAATTATTTAATACCATATATTTAAAATTTGATCATCTAATTCTATTAGAAATCATTTTCTTAAAACCCCTTTTTCAACATGATTTGTGGGATTATATCTAGATAAAGTTTTTATACTTATATGAATTGAACATGGTAAGATAAATTCCATATTGGGAATAATAATTAACATTGGGTAATAAGGTCAAATTTAAATTTTCATGAAGAATAGTAAAAAAAATAAAAGTTAATTTCCACAGTTAAGGTAAATTCGGTTTACCGAACTGTTCAACATAAAAGATAACGGTTTAAATGATCTAAAAACATATAAAAGTCCTATTATATGGAAATATTTACTCATTATCTCATATAATAATATTTAATTGTCCATTATTGGTATTTTTTGTTGTGAAAAAACATGTGTATATCGTTTTCACTACAAAATATACAATTACACCATTTCTCCCACATATAAAAGATAAATACTAGATATTAAAAGATTTTGATCAAACAAAATACTACCAAAATACAACCCCAGTATACCTATCCACAATATATAGGGTTTTGTTTTCATAGAAGACTAATACTAGGGCCGTTAATTAGGGATCCAAAGATGGTTCCTCTAAGCAAAGATAATCATCCTCACTATTCTCTTTATTTTTTTACTTATCCATATACAACTATTAATTATATATTAACAATTATATAATAATAAAAATTAAAATATAATATAATTTTAATGTATTATTTTGATAATATATTTTTTTAAAATCAAATTCTATATCAAAGAGTAAAAATATAATCACTTTTTTGTAATGTGGATTACCGCCTCCTGAATTGATGTACCTTTTTTCCATCACAGACATACATGGATTTTTATAATGATGGAAATAATAAAAAAATATCATATATATATAAATAATTTTATTCCTTGAAATTAATTTATCAACCACTTCATTTCCATTTCACTAGTTAAAGGAATGATATCGTCCCTCAGCTATAAGTAAGAGCTACTGCCTCTACGAAGTCGTGTGATTCAGTTTTAGATGTCCTAATTTATATAGTGATAAATAAATATATATGTAATGAAAATATATTTTATTTAAAACATTTTTATAAATATTTATATGTTTTATTTATATCATATATATATATATTAAATCAATCTTCTAAAAAACATGCATGGGAATATAAGGAAATCAACACTTGAAATAGTAATAATATTAAATAATTTGTAACAAAACGGTGATAATGATCTATGACAGTACAATGTATGATATTATAAATATTCAAAGGGTTATATTATATATTAATTTTATTTTTAGGTATAATATAAGAGGTTAAATATTTTTCAACATAATGGAATCATGTAGTAAAGGATGTCACCTCAATTTACACTCCATTCTAGCTCATTTTTTATAATACTCTAATTGACATTTTTGTCGTTTTATACGTCCCCAATGATGTATTTAACATGAATAAAAATTTATAAATTTATATTAATTTTTTAATTCAAGTCTATTAGTTCAATGGTTTAATGCAAAATAGAATCTAAATAAGTATATATATATATATATATTAAAATCGAAACTTTATTTAGAATTTCATTGATCATCATTGAAGTAAAATTAAAATTTATCATACATAAGCTACAATAATTTTATTATAAACTATATACTTATAAGAATGACAAATTTTATTATAAATTAAACAATCTTTGCACTTGAATCATGTTAATAAATTATTACAATCAAAATTGATACTATTTCTATTTTTATTGGAGATATCATTCTTTCGTGTCGTTGAATTAACGAATTATTTTTAAAATGTCATTTTATTTAAAAAAAATTCTTATTAAGGACATTTTATATTATACAGGACTTTTAAAAATAGAATGTTAACAATATTTCAACCATTTTTCAAATAGGGTTTTCTCGACAACTAATCAATAGGAATATATTTTTATCATATTTGGATGCAACAGAAATCCCCACCACCATAATGTTTTTTTGAAATTTAGCTTCTTCTATATTTTTTATTAATCTAGAAATAAAAATGTTTTATGAATTATTATACTAATATTTAAATTACATTAAATTTATTCAAACAAATGAAATTATTCTATTTTAATAATGTATATTATAGATGAATTAATGGTCCACTCTCATATCTTGATTAATTTGGTGGTTGTTAACTTATTATTGATATAATCACATTGTTGTGATAATATTTCATTGGACATTAAATTTCTCTTATAAATACATATTATTTGTAACATTAATATGATTATTTAATTAATTATATACAAAATGAAATTTTTTATTCTGTTTAAGTGGATGGAAAATAAAAAATATGGGGCAGATCATAGGTTTATAAAGAAATTTTGTCCTATTGAATCCACTATGATAATATTCACACATACAAAAACATGATGAAAGATTTCTTATAATGTTAATTGTGTAATTTCATGGGAAAATATAGCAGAAATGAGATCTGTTGAATGATTACCCTCATTCCATAGATAATGAATCTAGAACCAATGAAAAATTAAAATCTTTTATTGATGAATGTTGTTATTTATATACCAAGGATTTTTTATGTCCCTTTAAGGCCCTTATAAATAATCAATGAATCGATTTCTATAAACTCCAACTTGATGTTCTCCACGATGCAAAAGTCAACATCCTCAGTCATAGTGAATACAACTGGAATGAAAGAATATACCCTTATGAATGACGTAGTGGGGAATATGATTGTTGAAATTTTATGATCCAAAATATCACATCTCTCTATCATGTCTCCAATTGAAAATTATTCCACAAGATTTATCTTGAAACATATTATAGGGAAAAAATAGTACCAAAAGCCGTCTGGAAAAGTTTTTGTGGTAATTTGGGAAATGAGACCTATTATCCAGAAATTATATTATATAGGGCTATTCATTCCACCGTTTAAAGAGTTATAAATGATAAAAAACATGAATTATTGTTATGGAAATTTTTTCTAGCCATTAAAATTTGTGACCAACAATTGGGGAAATATTCCTATTATTTCAAATACATCAACACACTTCTACTAGAAAAATGGACAACACCTTCATTTAAATGGGATTATTTTACAATCATTTAACTATATTTGAAATAAATTAATATTGTAAATATTTTGAATACGCCTTGCTAGAGACATTTATGACTGCAATATACAGAGACATGAAAAATTCACCCCAAAAAATATGAAAAATAGTTTCCACATTTAGGATCATAAAACAAAAAAATAGAGACAAAATATGAATTCCCATCTTCTTGATATCTGTATCCATGGGAAGAGAACAATCATGGACATTAATGACTAAGAAATAAAATATTACTAGAATTTATTTACACATGTTTAGATCTCCCATGTAGTTTTAGTCATTATCATCATGAAGAACATTATGAAATTTTTTAGTTGGGATGTTCCTATTAGAATATCCTATGAAGATGCATTTATCCTAAATAGATTTCATCAAAATGAGATTAAATATTTCATGTTGAACACGTATAAGTATTTTCAGAATTAATTAACTAATTTCATATGAATTCCTCAATAATGTTTTCATCATTATAAATCATATAAATCCATTCTTAGTATCCACACCATTTTTATCCCTCATGTTGATTCCCCCGCAATATATTAATAAGGGAAATATTGAAAAATTGGTCATCTCTACTCAATAGGGATATTTTTTGATAAAGCATAATTTCCATGACATAAATTAACAATTTGATATATGAGTAGTAATTTGGACATATAGTAATAGTTGGGCTTTGAATTTTATACACCCTCGATGCATCTATATGTCTCATGAGACAAATCAGTTTTCCAAATTTTGTAGGGATTTACCCATAGATTTATGATTTCATGGTGAGTGGTATTGATAGTATAAAAATAATTATATATGATACATGTTGACTAATACTATTTATTTCATTCCTTGAGAATGTATTTTCTAATATAAATGATATTATTTCATTGATATTATCAATTAATTCACTGTTTGGACCAGTTATTGATTAAATTGAATTTTATTTCGGTTATTTAAATTACCATACTAATTATGACTTATCTAAACATGATATCCATGTTATTTCTTAAAAGGTATTTTTTTCTATTATTTTCATTTCTATATTTATAAATATTTATTTATTCAGGTAAAGTTCCACTATATCTAACCATTACAGAGAATTAGAGGTGACATGTAATTTTATTTTTCATTTTCTCTGGGTATGAAGTAGAATTCATTTTATGATTTAAATGATGATGAATGTTTTATTTTATATATTTATATATTTTATTATCAATGTAATATTTTTTATCATGTATGTTTTTGGTTCTAAAAAACTACTCAAATGGTATGCAATTTGAGATATGGTATCCTTAATCAATTATAATGTAATAAATTCACCACATTATATTAGATAAATAATTATCTATTGTTATTTAAACATTATTTCGTTTTAGGATATGTTTTTGTGTTTATGTTGAAGAAAATATATGATCAAATATTTCAAATTATTGTGGTATTTATTTTTTAGACTGATTTTGGAGGAGTCTTAAGGTACAGTTTTTATAGAATGTTTTCTATGTAATATTAGGTGTTACGTATGCCTATTGGGTAAATGGTTCATATCAATTGGTTTTGTAAAATATTTTGAGTTAGAAATATTGAATATTCATTCCTTTTGGAATATTTTTATCTTTTAAAATATAATTTAATTTATTAAATAATGAAAAAATAATCTTTAATATTTTTTATTAAAGTAATAGATAAACTGTGAATTGAACAATTATCATATAATGGATAAAATGTTGATTTGGAAATGAATAGAAATAATAAAAGTACATTTTATTTAATTATAAATCATCATTGTAAAATAATTACATAATATTATGAATAGAATCAGAAAATAACTTTATTACATTTTATCTTCATTAGTGAGGAATAAATTCCCTTTTCCTCATTAAATGATTTATGTTTTGTGGTCATTAAAATTCTTATGATTATGTTCTCTATCACTCTCTAATTGTACTTAGTCATTTTTCCCATATATTTATATAATTTAACTTCCCACAATTTCTATAATTATTTGGAAACCTAGTTATTGTTCATCTTTTGTAACCATTATGCTTCCCACATCCCCTTTTCGAATGAAGTTAAATAATACTTATATGTGATGGGGGTTTTCCACAAAACTATTTTAAAATATTGAACAATGGAATCATAGATAAAATTATGATGTAATAATTTATATAAGGGGGGTGGGAGGGATATAACACTCCAATATTTATATTGATAGAATAATAAGGTTGATATCTACCGTATCACAGAACACTGAGTTTTATGAATACTAAGAGATGTTATAAAATTTTTATAACATAAATATGGTAGTTATATCATCTATATTGAATTTTAGTTTAATAATATGAATTAAAATATAATTAAAAAAAATTAAAATGCTTCTAATCAAAACAAATGTCTTAATTAATTCTTATTAAATAAACACTAATTTTTTGGGACGTCAATTTATGATTTAAAAATTATTTTTTGGAAAGTGTTTTTTAGTCTATTTTTTGAAAGAAAATTATATATAATGTATTCCACATTTGGAATTTTTTTTTATAAAGTAGTATTTTTTTGGAATAATAATTACAAAATGAACAAAGGATGTAATTTTTTAATTTTTTATATCATTATTTATTCTATGGGTCATGAAAAAAATTCGTATACAATGATTTATTTTTCATAAAATCAATTAACATGAAATTACTATCACATTTTGGAATTTTATATAGATAAGTATAATCCATTTTATTGTGAAAAATATAGTTCACCATATCTGAATTATAAATTTTTTGATTTTTATTTATGTTATTTTTTAGGATGAAAAAATAATCTTCTAAATTTAGTTTTTATTTGGTTTTACACATTTTCTTTAAATATAATTTATGAAAAATATATACTATGAAATAGGAAAAATTTAAAAAATATCTTAATGGAGGAGTCCCGTATTAGGAAAATATGACAAATTTATTTTTGTCATTATAAATTGTAAAGATGCTAAATATTTATTCCCTTTGTAAGGTTAAAATGGTTAAAACTAGATTAAAACTATGGAATATGATATTAAACATTAATAAAAAGATTATATTTCATTATAAAAAAATATTTCATCCATAATTATCTAATACAAAAAATTAATACAAATTTCCCATGAATCATTGATTATAAACTATATAACATGTTATATAACAATAAATATGAAACATCACTCTCTTGATTGTAAATATCTATTATACGTTCATATATGGTTAAAAATATGTTTAAACTATGTATTAAAATTTATTTTTTACTATAATTAAATAATTTTCAAAATTGATACTTATTTCATAATTTTAGTGATTACCTGAATGAAATAAATGCTTATACCATGCTAACATAGTTCTTATGGATGTAGTATAAAACACAAAATAATTTATATTTAAAAAATATTAAATAAAATTTATTTGATGAATTATGGTGTGATAATATATTTATGTTTAGTTTTAATATAAAATTTATATTTTATTAGTTTATAATAGAGTTATTTTTCTATCTTGATATCATTAATTTCATATTATTTTAATATTTTAAAAAATGAAATTATTAATACTCCACAAAAAATAATATTTTACATAATTATATAAAATTCTTAAAAACGTTGACATAGTTAAAGAATGAAGAATAGTGGGTCAAATTTATACTCATTAGTATTTATAATCCAATTTCAATGTTATAATTAATATTATAACCATTTCATATTGAAAAATATGTTATCATGATTAGGGTTAATATGGGTATTCAGGAATAAAACCATGTGATAAGGGCATTTTATATAAATAAAAATTATTAAATCCTATTTTATGGACATATTTTAATCTCCTCATAATCTAACATTGTCCCTCTATCCATTTAGAGGCATTTATCATGATAATGTAAGTATTGTATTTTAATACTTTAATAATTTATGAGTGCGTAATCTCCCCCGCATATAAAACAAGGAACATCATTTATCTTAAATACATAAAAAAGGGACTTAATTAATGACAATAACATTAAAAACATCCTCTAAACATCCCTATTAACTAATTAGAGGAGTTTTTCTTCTCAAATTACAATTCTATGATTCTTTTAATGGGGATCTGAAGGAGGCATATCGAAGAAGAGGTAGTCATCTTAACTAAACACATTCAATTTATTTATTATGATACCTTCTATAAATAAATATTTTTCATAATAAACTAATAATTATATTATTAGAAATATACTAAAATTTTATTATTATTATGGAACCACAATTATTCCCCCTATTTTTAATCAAATTGTATTTTTATGTATTTCTTGTTTTATGTGTGGACTACCACCTCCATGTACTGATTCAATTCATTTTCTATCACTATAATTAATTTATTGCTATGATGATGTGTTTAATTTTTGTATATTATATTTCTTATATAATTTTTATTAGTTAATTAAAATATCATATCTACCTTCTTACATTTCCATATATTGGAAAATGATAATTTCTCACAAGTGAATTTGTGGTTTTCCACATCCACGATGCAATGTGATTAATTTTACATTTCTACATTACATGGAAATTAATAATGATGGATGCAATAAATATATATAACATATAATATGTAATAATAAATATAGAATCATGAATTATCATTTGACTATATTTACTTCCACATACAGATAAGGGAATGAAATGTTCATGCGTACATGTGACCTACGATTTTAGTGGATGGTTTAATTTATTTTAATCTATAAATATATTTGGATGATAATATATATATATATATATACATATAATAAATCAGATATTTATTTCACTAATAAAAATTTTGAGATTATATAATCATAATCGAAGTATGTTGACCAGAACTACAAAAGATAAAATCTCATGAAAAACAATACAGTTAACACTACGAAAAAATTATTTTAATAAGAAATTTATAAAAATTGGGTGATAACTTCTATAAGTGTATAATATTTGATATTAAAAGTTCATAATTTATTATGTTACATTATTATATGAAATAATATTTTTATACTATATTTTATATTGAGTTAAAAAAAGTTAAATTTTTGTCATGGGGTTTTTATCTATCTTGTATTATGTGAGATGTGAAATATTCACCAATTATTAATTTTATTTTGGGAATATACTACCCATTACTTTCATTTATGATGATTTTTACATTCTTTAAGATGATTAGTAATCCATATAAGTTAATATTTTTTATAAGGATTTTATTTTAATGATTACAATGTCAAAAGTGTTTTATGTAAAACCTAAATTGTGTACAAGGATTATTTATGATTATTTTTTTGATGATGAAATTTCACAATATACCATGATTAATCGCTTGAATATTATTACCAAATAGTTACACATGTAATTCCAAATTAGTTATAAAATTTTCCACTCATTGGTACATAAAATTGTTGAGAAAATGTTTCAATGAAAACATACATTCGTTTTTTACTTTGGGAAGGAATCTATTAGATCAATTTCAATATTCTATTCAAAATATTTTTATGAATTACTTTTAATATCATAATCTGATTTTCAAAATTCGTTTTTCCCATATTTTACTTGTTATCCGATTTTTGTAAGTCAATATTATTTTGAATTTAAAAATGACAAAATTTTAATATTTTACCAAAAACTATGAAAGGGATATTTGTTTTAATGTGCACAGTGAGTATGGTATGTTCATCACGAAATATTCAAAGTGATATTTTAATGTTATACTCATCTATGAAAACACCATTTAATGTTACTTGTGATTTACAAGGGATAGAATCCAAATAACACCATCATTACTAGTTCTCTGGATGGTTAATGATTATGTGTATGATATATTTATAAAACCCATTTTATTTCCACATTTTATGATTTTATTAATTTTTGGAAATAACTATGAAACCTATTTCTTTTCCATGTGTTATAAAATATGATTAAGGTTTTTTCAAATTATAGGACATATATGAATATATTATTATTGTGTGAATGATTAGTCTAAAATTAAATATCCCTCAAATGAAATGGGTAAGGATATATGTCTCATTAGGTAATAATGAATGGAATTAGGATTGAACAAAAATCAATGAGGAATTATATTCACTATGATAGTCCTATGATTGAACCTTTACTAACAATTTAATGGAATGAGGTTAGCAAAAAATCTAATATGATAGTCTTAAAAGATATCCCTTACCAAGGAAATTATTTTTATGATTATGTGTATTCAAAAAACATAAGCATTCTACAAATTATATTCTCTCATGTATAATGTTATTTTATTACTATATATTTCATAAAATATAAAAAAAATAAGGTCATGGGAAAGTGTCAGTTAGCTAGGATGATTCTTTATAGATTCATATGAAGTGTTAAATCATTGTTCTAATTAACAATACCATATAATAAAATTTTATTTTTATGTTTATAAAAGAGTTTGAATGTGTGTGAACATACTACATGGGTTTTAGTAGGTATATGAGTTAAGAGGGAGGGGCCTTTTTAGTCAATGGGTGATATTGAGCTTGATATGTGAATAAGTGTTTTTAACACTTTGGATATTTAGAATCTCTTGTTGACTATGGCTCATAGGGGAGATCATATTAGTTGATTTGGATTCCAGTTACCTTGATCTGGTATGTTTTCTCTTTTTTCATTGTTCCCTTTTTGTTAAAAATTATTTTTCTGTGTTTTTATGAATTTATTGTAGACTGAATAATAGGTACACACCAAGTACCTGAAGTACACATAATGTACTTGGTGATGGTTGCGTGTTGTAGACTGGGATATCATGTTGTGGATAAGGATATCATGTTTTGAGAAGGTACACGTCATGTAAATGAGGTACACATAGTGAAAGGGTTAAATAGAATATTTTTAACCTGAGGACATGTGATTTTTGGCATACTTATCCCATATGGACTACACGTCATGAACCCTGGGTACATGTCGTGACTCGGACCATGTCCATTATAAAGTAATGTGTTCAGAATTACCTTTTGGTCAATTATTCCCATACCTCGTTGCTCTCGATCGTATACTCTCTATATACTATTTTTAGAGTCCCCCACCTTCCAGATTATTATAATCTACTTTTGATCATCCTTTTTCTTGTGGTGTGATTCCCCAGAAAGTTGTCTCCCTTGTTCTTCAGGATTCTCCCCTTTTGTATTAGTTTTTCAATTTATAACCTAGGGATTGATGGATATATGGAATGTGTTGTTGGATAGTACTTCTAGGGGGAGTATCATGATCTCCTCCAGCATCATTCTCATTGACGGCTGCTGTTGTGAGTGTCGTTATTCAAGACTGTGGTATGGGGTTCCTCCCTGTTCTAGCCAAATTTATTAACCTTGTATTTATTGAATTATTTAAATTTTTTATTTAAATTATATTACATAGCTTGATTTCATTTATATTAATAAAAAATTTCCAATGAATTGGTATATTTGAATTGTTTTTAGCATTAGTATTTCAAAACCCCCCAATTCCATTGAATTGGGGTTCATCTGTATGGAAACTGGATGATTTAAATTGTTTAATTTAAATTAAGTATTTGATATAAATTATTTCAGGTAGAATTTTTTATTTTAATTGTGGATATGGATTGTGAAATTATAGAATTGGTTTATAGTTAGTTTCAAACTATTTAAAATGGAAATTTGTTTATAGAAACCCAATGGTTTTATCTTCTGAAAGAGCCATGTTTTTGACTTACAACCCATTTTGGTTATTAAATGTAAAATTGGAATTTAATATACGATATAGGGATTAATATTATTTTTAGAATTATTGAAATACATTTACTTTTATGTAAGAGCACATTAAAGCCTTAGGTATATGATTAGTTATTTGGATACCCATTTTGCTATTACAATGTTTGAAAAAAAGTACATTAGGTCACATCGTTGATGGTTTGGTGAAATGTCTCATTTGTAAATATTCATTAGGATGTGTGTACACATTTTTTTTAGTTCACATAGAGAGTGTAATATCATATATGTGGTTAATATTATCATACCTTTTGGAAGATGACCACGTTGCTCACTTTTTTATTTACATTTAAGATATAAATTTATGCTAATGTTTTTTTGATCTTATTTACATGCTTGGTGAATTTATATAAACTATTTTAGATAAATGATTTACATATGGTTTTTTTAAGAAATATTATATATC
The DNA here is from genome assembly GCA_963277665.1 of Viscum album. Taxonomy (NCBI): domain Eukaryota; kingdom Viridiplantae; phylum Streptophyta; class Magnoliopsida; order Santalales; family Viscaceae; genus Viscum; species Viscum album. The sequence continues at coordinate 221,277,935 of OY728139.1, forward strand.
TTGTCATGAAAATTTTATTCGTTGAATGTATTTTACATCATCTTGATAATGTATATCATGTTTTTTTTAAATATGATTTTAAATTTCCGAACAAGTTTTCTCTAAAAAACTAAATGATTTTCTTTAGATAATATATATTTGTCATCTGTCATAGAATCTTTAGTGGTATACTACATGGCTTATGATCACACCCTAATTTTACATTTGGCTTCTTTTGGATTTTATCCTTATAGGATTGAGAAAACGGATTGGATCTCCTAGAGTTGGATCCAACCGTTGAGCATTGGACATGCTGAGTTGTGACCTTAGGGACTTTGGGGCTATTTTTCTTGTTTCAAAATAGGGGTTTTAGTACATAAGAGTTAGGAATTATTTTACTCTTGTACCTTACACCTAGTATATATTTTCTTTATATGCATAATTTTTTGTTTCTATTTCGATTCTGTATTCTTGTGTCATAAATCATTCCCACTTGTATGTGTTATAATTCCATGTTTATGTCCCCTACCCATGGGGATCAGGAATGCCCTTCGGGGTTTGTCAGGATTGTCTTGGTAATTTGGATACCAAGTTACCCAAGCTGGTTTGTGACAAAATGGTATCAGATGGAGGATAAGCAACATTCCTTGATTATTGTATGCATTTGAATAAAATTGTCAGGACATAAATTCTAGTTTTGATTGAGTTCCTAGATATCTCTCACTGTTATAATCCTTATGTAGTCATGGGTGGTTTGTGAAATATGTATTTTTAATTAATTCTAGTCTTTACCTAAATATATTTGGATTGAGTGAAATCAAAATTATATTTATTTTAATAGTTGGGATCAATTTTTCTCTTTTTCCCCAATTTGAGAAATACCCAATGTCATTAATGTTGTATGATGATGTTGTGTAACATCATTCCCATAAGAATATATGTGAATCAGATCTAGGAGGATGTTGCTTCCGAACCTCATTGAGCATATCATTTTATGGATTCGAATATAATTCAGGTTATCATGCATAATATCCATGCATTGGAGAAGGAACCACCCCCCAGTCCTTGCTCAGGCTCTACTTGTGATTCTTTAGGGATATTTTCTTCAAAATAATTTTCAAGAGTTCATTCACTAGAAACCACCTATTTTCAAGGGCGTGACTGATCCTCAACATGCTGAGGAATGGTTTGGAATGATAGAATGTATATTTTAGTTCTTAGGGACACAAGATGATATCATGGAGACTACTTCCACATTCATGATGGAGGGACATAGTTGGAGATTGTGGGACATATTACTGACAACAAAGAAACATGGGGTTATAGAGTGGAAGGACATCAAGGTTATTTTCACAAACCTCTTCTGTCCAAATTCAATGGTGCTATCCAAGGTAGTATATTTCTTCATGATTGAGTATGCTAATATAATTTTAGATCCTGGGGATGTTTATGGATTTTATAAAAGTTCTTCGACATCTTATACACTCCATTGAATGACATGACATCATCAACACCATTAAAAACTATGGGGAAACAAAAGTCTTCATGTAAAAAATATTTTTAGTAACCTGAATATATAATGAAGCTTTTTTATATAGTGGAAGATTATCTATAAGAAAAATACATGGGTTGAGTGACTGTGAGGGGTAAAATTACCATTTCCTCATCATTATTGACTTCACATTTGGATACTGTGTAGTATCACTATGTTATTTCAACCTATATTATTAATCAACTAAATCTCTATATGGAGAAACTTTCTTATGCAATGGATATTACTTAACACTATGTTACGAAAATAGAAAAGGGTTTATGTAGTTCAACATGTGTCTTATGTCTATTATATGTTGAGCTATATTAGAGTTTTGTGGTTATTGATATTAAATATCATTCATCATATTTGGGATGGGTTAGATTAGTACCTAGAAAACTCAAACTTATCATTATCTTTAGTGGGTCTACAAGACTACACCTAGTGGTGTGCCTTTTTTTAAAGGAGAATGGGGGCGAAGGTCGAGCTGGGCTAGACCCTCTTATCTATTGTTGGAGAATGTGATATCGATGTTTACTTTTTAGATGGAGAAAGATTCAATGGGTTGTAATCTTTCTCTAGTTTTATCCATATTTTTTAAAGTGTTCCCTTGGTATTTTTCTAGTCATTCAGTAGTGAGAGTGGTTGAGTTTTCTTTTGACATAATTCCTTGAACAAACATGTTATTTATTCTCTATAATATAATGGAACAAGATAAATTAAAAGAGTTGATGTCTTTACTGTGCGATATTCATGAGACATGCTTTATCCACCAAAGTGTGTCACCTTGGGAAGCACCATTGCAATTCTCTAAGAAGGATTATTTTTCTCTTTCCTTATGTGTTGATTATCAAAAACTCAATCGAGTTACAATAATGAACTTATATGTGATTTCCATGGATAGGTCATGTTTTTCATCAAGTAATAGGGGGAAAGTGGTTTTCAATGATCGAACATGGATCTAGTTACCATCAGTTGAGGATAAAAAAACTGACATTGAGAAAACCGCATCTCAGAGCAGGAATATTTACTTTGGGAACCTTGTGATTTCATTTGTTTTAACAAATTCTTCTACTATTTTTATGGATTTAATGAAAAAAAATTTCCATGAGTATCTGGATAACATTCTTGTAGTATTTATGGAAGAAACGTTTATTTACAACCTTTTTGAGGAGGAACATGTCAAACATTTGAGAACAGATCTGAATCTCTAAAGAAATCACCACACTTAATCAATTTTTTCGAAGTGTGATTTCAGGATTTAGTAAGTGAAATTCATGGGAAACAGGGTCTCTGAATAGGGAGCATCGATTTTTGTTAAAAAGTTAAATTCTATTATGACGTGGGAGAAACCATGTAATGTTTTCATGATCTAGATCTTCTTGGGCTTAGTTGGGTATTACAGTAGGTTAATGAAAGATATCTCAAGGTTGTCCTCTCCAATGACAACTCTAACTCATAAGGTGGTGATGTTTGCATGGGATGATAAGTTTCGAATTTATATTTCTGATAAGAAGTTTCTTTTTACTACTTCTCCGGTTTTAACTCTTCAATAATCCAATAAAGGAAATGTGGTCTTTCGTAACGCATCCGGTTCAGGCTTGGGATGCGTTCTTATGCAGGGTGTTCATGTTTCAAGATATAGATCTCTATAGCATAGGCTACATGAGAATAATTATGCTACACATGACCTTGAACAAGTAGATGTGATTTATGTTATTAATAGTAGGAGGCACAACCTTTTTGGAAAAATGCTTATAGCGTATTTAGACCACAAACTCCAGAGTTATATCTTCTCCCAAACAGATTTGAATCTTCAGAAGCGGCATTGAGTGGAGTAACTATAGTTTTTTAAAATTGACATTTCCTATACACTGGGGAAAGGACATGTCATTGATGACTCATTAAGACAGAAAAATCCATACTATTCAGTGAAAGAATCTTCAGAAGAGTTGAAATTGATGGATATTTTTGCACAACTGCATGTTGGAGTTTAGGATTAAGGGGTTGAGGTTTCTTTATGTATAATTCACCTGACATCTGATCTTCTAAATTTTTTTGTCCAAGAGAAACTTCTTAATGATTTTTTCAATATCATTATTGAATCCCTTTATTGTGGGGAGACATTTTCCCTTTGGTTGTTCTCTAAAGACGGTGTTCTATGCTATCAGACCCGATTCATTGTGCCATTATCATTAACGAAGGTTGTGTTGAATATTTTTATAGCTCTAAATGGGATATGCACTCAGTAAATACAAAAATATTATATGAAATGAGGAGGTAGTTATAGTGGTCAGGTATGAAACATGAAATTTCAATGAGTTTCACTATTTTCTATACATGAAAATAGGTTAATGTTGACTAAAAAACATTTTTGATTGATTCAGCCACTTACTATTTGTACATGAATGTGAGATGAGATCTCTATGGACCATGTGGTTGGGTTTCCTCATACCCTGATAATGAAGAATGTGATATGGGTTTTGATCGATAGGCTGACCAAATTAGTTCAACTTATAAACAGTATTAATATGACCAATGTTGAGGTTTTGGGAAATCTATATGTAAAATATATTGTTCATTTTCTTAGAGTTCTATCTGCTAAAGTGTATTATAGGGATCCTCGATTCACATTTCTTTATTAGAGATTCCTTGAAGTGGCAATGGGATCTCAGGTTTATTTGAGCACCGCCTATCGTCTGCTACTGGATGATCAGACAAAAAGAAAAAAATATATATTCTTAAGAATATGCTTCGCACATATTTCCTTGACATCAATGGGGATTTGGTTGATCCATTATGGCTACATGAGGTTTCTTACAACAATATTTACTAGTCCATGATAAGAATGGAAACATTCCTTGAATTGTATTGTCACCCTTATAAATATCGATTGTGTTGGTCTGAGAATGGTGAATGTTTTTTGGTTGGACCAATATTGGTGAAGGAGATGAAAAAAGATTAATATGATATATTGGAGGATTCTGACTGCAGACATTTGATAAAAGTCTTGTACTGATGGACACCATGAACAATTGGACATTTTAGTTGGTGAAAAGTTGTTCTTAATGTTTTTTCCCTAGTTGGGTCATCGACAGATTGGGAGGCAAGGGAAGATTAATCCTCTCTTGGTGGGATATTTTGAGATCATTGAGCTGGTGGGCGAGGTTGGGCACCATCTAGAATATCCACCACATCTAATGTCGATATATAACTAGTTTTATGTAATACATCTGAGAGTGTATCTATTTGATCCATTTCATGTTTTGAGATGGATTGATATTGAGATTGAGCTTTATTTATCCTTGACTAATACAATGGTCTAGATACTTCATTTTTGGATATTATAGTACCTCATGGGAGGACAATAACTTTGTTTTGTGTGCTACGTCTGCATGGTGATGATAGTCACAAGATGTGGGAACGAGATGCACTATTGAGAGGGTAGTGGTCTCATCCTTTTGGCATGAAAGCTTCTTCAAAGGATTTCTATGGATATAATGTTTTTATGGTAGGGATGTTGTAACACCCCATTTTCAGTATCAGGTAATTTTTCCATGTTTTATATGTTCCTATTTGGTTAAAAACCTTTTTATATGTTTTTCTGAGTTTACAACACATTGAAGAACATTTACATGTTGTGATCATGGTGTTAGTTGCATTTTTTGGGCTGAAAGATCTTGTCGTGAACTAGGAGATCATGTATTGAGTTGGTACACATCACGTACATGAGTTACATGTTGCATATGCGATTTACACATCATTTAAGGGTCAAATAGAAGATTATTAACCTGATGCGATGAGGTTTTCGACGTATTAATCAAGCATGGAATACATATTGGGATCCATAGGTATATGTCTTGACTAAACCAACGAATATAATAATATATTGTGTTTGGAAGTACCACTCGGTCTATTATTCCCTAACTCATTGATCTTGACCCTAGAATCTCCCTAGGTGATTTTTTATGGCGCGCCACATTCCAGGTCGATCTGACAGACATAAGACAATGCTTTTTCATGTTGTGTGATTACCTTTGTAAGTTTTCTCCTTTGTTGTTAGCTATTCTCTCAATTTATCCCCTTAATTTTTCAATGGATCATCTAGGTATTGATTCATATATTCCATGTTTTGTGGGATATTACATCTCGGTTGAGTTTCAATAACTCCTTCACCTTCGTTTTTTTACGGTTGTCGTTGCACGTGTTGTTCTTTGGGAATGTGGTGGGTGGTCTCATCCCATTCTAGCCAAATTAATTAACATGGTAATTTTTTATTTATTTTAAATACTGATTTTAATTAAATAATATAAATTTACTTCAATTGATGCAAAAAAATGAAATTCCATTGAATTGGAAGATTTCAATTGGTTTTGGCCTCAGAAATTGGAAGACCCACGATTCCACTGAATTCAAGTGTGTGTGTGTGTGTTTTTATGGAAACTAGATGATTTAAATTATTTAATTTAAATATATAATTTTAAGGAAATTATTTCAGTTAAAATTTTGAAATTAATTGTGAAAATGAATTGTGATATGATGGAATTGGTTTTCAATGGATTTTAAAATGTGGGAAAATGAATTAAAAATGTTACAGTGGTATCTTAGTGGTTTTATCTTGTGAATGCGACATGTTTATGTTGAAAATCCATTTTGGTTTTTAAATGGAAAATTAGAATTTAATCTTTAATATAGGGATTAATTTTATTTTTGGCACTATAGAATTAAATTTATCATTTTGTAAGATCTCATGCAAGCCATAGGTAGTTAGTAAGTCATTTGGATATACTCTTTTCTATTACAACATTTGAAGCGGGTCACATCATAGATGGGTTGGTGATGAGTCTCTTTTGGCATGTGTCATATGGATATGTCGATGTATATTGTTGTATTCACTTAGAGTGTGGAAAATTTTATAACTGGTTAATACTATCGTAACTTTTTGCAGATGACCTTGTTGCTCCCTTTTTTATTTATAATTGAGATATACATATATTCCAATTTTTGGAACTACTTTACATGCCTTCTGAATTTATATAAACGTTTTTATATAATTTTTTTACATTAGAAATTATATTAGATATTGTCCATCTCATGTAATGAAAACTCTGTTATTTGAATGTATTTTCCATCATCTTGAAAATGTATATCATGTTTGTATTAAATATGATTTTAAATTTCAAAACCCATTTTTCTAAAAAATTGAAAAAAATTCTTTGGAAAATCTAAATTTGGTAGTTGTAATGGAATCTTTGATAGTATCCTAAAAGGAATAAGCTCACACCCTAATTTTTCCTCCGGTGTTAGTAGACACTCAATTTACAAGATCGAGCAAAGGGAAGAGATCTCTTGGAGGTGGATCCAACTGTTGAAGTTTGGAAATTGTGAGTTGTGTCCTTAAGTATATTGGGGATTATTTTTCTATTTTAATAATTCTATTTATGTAAATTTTATTTATACCTTTTTTTATTCTGGTACCTTACTCTCAGAAGAGTTTTCTTTTGATATGAATAATGTTTCATTTTTTCTCATTCTTCTTCATTATTGTGCCATAAATCGTTCCCACTTGTACATTGGAAAATTCCTAGTGATAGTCAATGACCCATGGGGATTAGTAACACTCATCGATTAATGTTAGGACATGATCGGGTATCAAGTTACATGTGGACTCTGTCTGGTTCGTGACAGTTGATATAATGATAAAACAAGAATGGGTGAAAAGATTCAACATGAGTTGTGAGAATAACCAATGTTCTTCGATATGGATGCCTAGGGAGGCATATTATGAATGTGGATGACTGATTATCGATAATGAATAACCCCATGAATGTTTAGGCTATTTTCATTGAATATATCAAATTATATCTATTTTTATTATCATTAATGTTTGATTTAACAACAAGATGCTATATGCTAAAGGCATAACATTCAATGATTTTTCAAATGTTCTCAATGGTAATTAATTTTATAATTATTTTTTTTATGAAAAAGAACATTATATATATAATTATTATTAATGATATATTTAATATTGATTTTTTCTCACAAGGCCATAAAAAATTATATTATTTTTCTGATTTATGTTGTTAATAGGTATTATTTTTTTATTATCTTCTGAGGATATTTGAGATGTTCCTCGGATCTATTATAAATGGAATGAAATTATGAGATATTTTTAAATTGATGATAAATAGAAAAATGAAGTATTTAGGATTCCCATTTTGGAAGAAGAATATTCGATGTATTTTTATGGATTTAAATGTACCAATTTACAAATTGTAATTTTTACTAAGTGTTTTTATTTATAATATTTTACAAATATTACTCCTTTATTTGACAGAAAACAATATCAAAGTGTTCCTATATTTGGATAGGAAACATATCCCAAAATACAGTATTACATCAGATGTAATAGAGTAGCATCTTTTGGGAAGATCATGAATGGTGCACAAGGAGCATGGATATGATTGAAAACATATGGGAAAACATGTCAATGGATATTGAATCTTAGAATATATAAACATTGTATTATAGGGAGGCATTTCATTGGGCAAAAATGCTGATTTATATTTCATTTATCTCTATATATAGGCATTATGAAATATAAATAAGTTTGAGTTCATTGATCTATTTATTGTGGGATCTTGGGCCTTGGTATAATGTGTTCAATATTAAAGGATATATGAAAAATAAGGGGTTTTGAAGAATTATCGATCAATATCATTTTACTGTGGACAATATCATATTTAACATATGATATTTGGATATGCTTTCTCACAAAAGACACTGAATACCACTAATTGTTCATGATCTATTTGATATTGGTAGATTATGATCAAGACATAATTTTTTTATATCATCATATTTGAATACTATGATTTTTATGCATGACTAGAAGCATGAAAAATTACACTATAATGAAATTTATGGTTGTTACATCATGGAAGAGATATATAATTAATAAATGAACAATGCGTGAGATTATTTACTACATTAATGTGGCTTTTATAGTGACGAAGAAACTGATTCCATGAATCGTTAACAATGAATTTTTCGGTTTCACTAGGTGTTATAATGTGATGGATAAGGGAAGTATAAAATATAAGATAATGTATTTTTTCTGAGAAATAATATATAACATTGTTCCTACATCATATGTTATTTTGTGTTGGATAAAATGTCGTGTGAAATGGATTGATTCTAGCTTCAAAATACAGAGAAAATTGTAATAAATGTTGATAAAAATGTGATGATATATATAATGTATTATATGATTAAAATAATGAATTTAAAATACTATATAGATAGGCTATCGTTATTGTCTATAATTTTTGATTTCTATATTCATTGATGTGTTCCAATTTTTCAAGGAAATAATGAATCTATTTATATTTAAAAATATATCTTGATTCATGTTGGTATATTTACAGAAACTCATTGTGAAAAATAAATTTGGTATTCATTTCTTTCCATTTGGGATTTACATATGAAATCCATGAATAATTTTTTACTAGCATTATATGTTAATCATGAAGCTAGCTCAAAGAAGGAGGGGTTTTCTAAAGAACAAGATGATGTTCACGAGCAAGGAATAAAAAGATCTTTAAATTTTTTAATGATGATTCATACACTATGAAAAAATGTAAAAATTATATTTTACAAAATAAAATCAAATAATTTATAATTTTTCAAACCATAAATTATAATTCCTGGTATCTTATGTTTGTTTTTTTAACATTACACGCACAAAAAACACCTAAATCGGACTATGATAAGTATATTATTAATAATTTATTAATGTAAAATATAAAAATGAATATTGTATCAATATTTCCATCATTAATTATCAGAAAAAACAAAATTGGTTGATATTTAAAAAAATACCTCTTTTGATAGATTGAGTAATAAATATAATAACGTGAAAAGATACTGGAACATTTTATTCTTCTGGATAAAGGAATGGAATTCATCAATTGATGTAGAAGTGACACAAATCATAATGTGATCTTTATTATATTCAGGACACTATTTTTTATACTAGTAATAAATATATTTTATTCCAGTGGTATTCTATAATTGTTAATTGGATTTTATGCTATTTAAAGTTGTTTGGTGTAATAAATTTTAATTATTGTTTAACATTTGTGGTTGTGTTGTTGAACCCATCATGTGAAGGAGTATGCTCTCACATTGGGTTCAAAACATGTAAAAAATAATTTTACAATTATATTTATTTAATGTTTCATTTTTATATCTCAAAAATCATATAATTGAGGATCATAACCAAATATGTCAATAGTGATTGATTTAGGAGAATAGAAATGATAATGATTCACTATATAATCGACCCAAAATTAATAGTAGTGGAACACATTCGTGGAATATAAATTATTTATTAGAGATATCCTGTGTTTCATTTATCAATATTTAAGAAGTGATAATGATGTATAATCTAAATTATATAAATAGTAGAAGTCCCAGCATTTGATATAATGTATTACTATATATTGATGAATGATATTTTAGCATGTCTCTTATAAAGTGGCTATGATGGTAGAAATCCCAAAATAATAGAATTTCCACTTATTTATATGGATACTCATATGTAATTTATTAATAGAATAAATATGAATATTTTTAGAAAAAAATTTATTTCTGAATTGATACGTTTTTTTTTGAAAAATTTTTCAAAATGGTTTTGGGTCCTCAAACATCCAAGGAAATTAACAAATAATTGTAATGATGTTTTAAATGAAACATGAATGTAAATTTGGAAGGCATATAAATTTGGAGTGTTAAATTTTGGGATAATAAGATGAAATAAGAAGAAAAAATTGGTGAATACATTATAGAATTTGATTATATTTTAAGAAATATTAGGTGTTTCAGTGAAAAGAGATATTGATCCAATATTTTTAAGAATATAAATATAAAATTTTGTGTATGTTACATCCAAAAGTATCATCATTTTAATACTGGGTGGATTTATCCCATGAATAATTTCATAATATTCATATTTTTTATAAATTGTGAAATAATATAGCTTTAAAATAGAAAAACAAATATGAAATGTTTATTCAGATGATGAGGATGAAGAAAATTAGTTATGATTCCATTTTTAAATCAAGTGAATTTTAAATTCATGATGAAGAAAAACAATATAACAATTTTTTATCTTATATTAATGATTTTAATGAAGGGAAAGAGTAAATTTATCGTCAATATTCTAATAAATTTTTATAATTATAATGACATTGGACACTTCACCATAATATGTTTAAATAAAATTTTTTCCTTATTGTAAAAAAGACACTAATTGTGATAAACATAGAAAATGAAATAGAACAATATCCAGAATGATTTTACCCATCTATGTAGAATAACTAAGATGTTCATTAAATATTAATCATGAATTTGGATGAGAAAACAAGTAGAATTTGAATCCATATAAGTTAGAAAATCCAAATATGAAACTAATTTTATAGCTCATACAAGAAAGGATATTGATACACGAGACAATAACAGTTATGAAATTGGATGAATAGTGATACAAAAAATGATGAATAATTAATTCAAATATAATTTTGAGAAGTCAGTGAATCAAAAAATGGTTAGTAGAATTTTTTCGATATAATAAAAAAGATATTGTTGAGGTAAATAATAAATTTTTCAATAGTGGGTCTAAAATCATTGATAAGATCATGAAAAAACTAAAGTGGTGTTGGATTAAAATATGTTTATAGGAATTGATGAAAAAATTCCTCTCAATAAACATGATCGATGAAATAAAGAGTCAAAATTTCTAAAATAACAAAATGATTTGATGATTTCTAGTTGATATTTTAAAAAGAATGTATAAGTCACGTGATAATCAAGATAATATATATAAAATAAGGGTATAGAGTTGTGGGTTAATTTTTCTCCTAATCTATATCAAAAGAAATAATTTTATATAACGTAATGAAATAAATAAAGAAAAAAATGGAGAAGACTAGACTATATGGGAAAGTAAGAAACCCTCTTATATGTGAAACATAGATAAAAATAACCAAAGTAGATAATTTACACTAGGAACAGATAACCATAATATAATTAAATACAATGAGAAAATATTAAAATTTTAACTATATTTAGTACTGAAATTGGAATGGGTCTTAGTTTTTGAGAAATAGACCAATTTTCCAAATTAAAAAACTAGATACTGATAAATCATATTTTATTACAATATTTAAAACATATGATTAACTGGATAAGAGTTCCGGATGGAGAGATAAATATGATTATATAGATATATATTTCCTAATTAGTCAACATCCTAAAATTCACATTAGTAAGAAATGTAATTTTATTTTTATGATAAGGGATGAAAAATGTTGTTTTAAAGATATTTCATTGAAGGATATATATAGAGTCATGTAATTGATGAATGATATTTAGTGTTTATATCACAAGAATAGAGACATGAAAAATGTTTTAACATTGAGTTTCATGAAGGGTGAAATGTGTTTTGGACATTATTGTTCCAATAAACCAATGTAGTTAAAAAAATAAATCGAAGTTAAACTATATGAAATCATATGATGCAATTATTTTTGATGGTACGAAGAAAAATTATATTTATCTTCATACAAATTGTGATGATATAAATGGGTTAAAATTGAATGATGACACATGTATCAATAAAAGAAAAATGGATGGAATGATCAGTTGTCAAGGAACTATAAATATATTAATCTAATTAATTTTTATGTTCTTACCAATAATGAATAATTAAGTGAAAAAATGACAACATAATATGGAATATAAGGATTAGTAATATTATCTAAGGAAATGTGAGAAAAAAATTGTTTCATAATTTTTTGAGAGATCTTCCCTAGATAAAAATAGATATGGATAACATCGGTGAAGCCAATCCAAAGGGGAAAATGGTTCTAAAATGAGTGGTCACTCTTTAGACCAGAATACTTGATAATATTACCAATGATATATTTGGTATCAGATGATAAACTTATATAAATGATTATATGTACTTAAATAAATTTATTGATTATTATACTTGACGGACTAATGTCATGATTATCAAAAACAAGTAAGAATCTATTCAAATGCTCAAAATCAATTTATGACAAGTTGAGGAGTTAGAAAAGTGAATATTGAAATTATGATTATATAATTGAAATGATATTACATGTAATGCGTTTTCAAGATATATTTTATAATAAATGAATCAAATATCAATATAGAACACTATATACTCACCAAAAGATGTTGTGGTAGAAAGGAATAATATATAATAATTGAGAATGGAAGGTCCATGTTAGCTGAACACGATGTCATAAAACATTAATGTATAGATGAAGTAAATACTACCATACAAAAGGATACCATGTGTTTGGTGAGGTTATAGGAACAAAATAATTCAAATAAATTTGTTATAATAATTAACGAATTTTTAAATATTTTATAGTTTTTGGTAGTTCTTTTTTTTGAATATCGTGATAACAAATGTATGTAAATTCCCTAATAAATAATATTTGGATTGATAATGGGATAATTATCTAATGGTGGTGGATAATTATAATGAAACAAAAGGCTTAAAATAATGGTTGACAATTTTGAAATTATAATTATGAAAAAACTGGACAATAAAATATGGTTTTTGAAATGGATTTGACCAAATTCGGAAGAAAATAATATGCAGATTTGAGCCAATAGAACGTTGAATCAGGTATGAAGGAGAAACTAATAGTTCAAATTGATTTTTAAAAAACAAGTGACGAAGATAATTCTTCTAGAAATGATAAAATATTAAACTATATATTAGTGAAACTTATTGAAGATGTAAATATTACTAGAAATCAATAGGATCCAGTTATGAATATAAGCATATTCTAAATTTGTGGTCAAACAACACACATATAACAAATTGATCATCCAATAGAGATTAATATGTAGAATATGAATAGAAGATAAAATATTCAAATGAGCAACTTGAACATATGGAGAATAAATCTCTGTGTTAAATTATTTGGACGCTATAAAATAAAATTGTAATTGAAACTAAGTAGGTGTTTATAAATAAAATAAATTAGAACAGTGTAATATCATGAAATAATCCTCAAATATTATGTAAAGGGAGTTTAATATTGAGTGAATTTTCATTGAATATTCCTTATGAACATTAACATGAATCTTGAAAATAACAATGTTATCTTTAGTAGTAAGAAAAAAAATTATAAGTGTCAGTAAATGTATGTCATAATTTGTAAAATGTGTACTTGAAGAAATATTCATATAGAAAATACCCAAGGGTATTATAATGTAATGTTATAACATTATTAAATTTATGTTAAATGAATAATGTTTGTGGCATGAAACTGAGAACTGTATCTGGGTATTAAAAATTAGATAGTTGTATGAGGGAAATTATGATCACAAAAGATAAGAATGAAAAGAAAATTTATTTGAGGGAGTTTTCCATATGTATTATTATAGTTATTATGTATGTGGATGAAATAATATTTTTTAGAGACTTGATTATCTCTATGAAGTGAATGTTTAGAGAAAAAATCATGATTTCCATGCTTGGTGAAATGAAATATTTTCAGCGATTCCTGATGCTAAATAATCTGTAATATATATTATTATATCAAGAAAATTATTCTTGATAAATAGTGAATAAATTTTTAATAGAATATTAAATAATTAGTGGCAAACCAAATGTTTATTTGGATCAAAGTGGTGAAATTATGAAACCTGAAGTAGTAAAAATAAAAAGTAATTTAGAAGAATTAATGGATTGAAAAATATCAAAACATCATTATGGTTAGAAATAACTATTATAATGACTATTTTTGGATGTTTTCGTTAATAAATAAAAGTCTCTAACATAATATATTCCAATATAATTAAATGATATTTTAATTGTAGGCTAAATATTTTTATTTTTTATAGTCGTAGTATTGATTCAGAATAGGTGGTATTTATAAATATCGATTTCCTAGGTGATTGTACTAACCAAACATTAAATTTATATGTGTTATTAATTTTGGTATATAGGAGTATATGTCAGTATTGAAAAAAATTATAATTCAATGACACTAAAAAAACACAATGTAGTGTACATATAGGTTTCACATGAGAATACATAAGTGATTTAGATTCATTTGAATCATAGAGATTTGAATATTTAGATCGATAAGCCCTTGATTATTTACTATGACAGTATATGTTAAATTGATTTATCTAGTATAATGGTAAATTATTTATGAAACTTACATGTTATATGAAACATAATTTCAACATTGATATAGTTTTTAGTAAATATATTATGTTGGAACACATTCATGAAAAGAAATATGTTGATGATAACCCACCATAACTATGTGAAATGAATGGTTTATTTTTTTGTGGGAAAAAAATATATGTTTATTAATAACTAATGACATTATGATTTATTGTTTTTTAAAATTTGGGATTTGGATTATATTTTCAATGGGGGATATGAATTGTACTCTTCCTTTTGATAAAGTGGTAATGTACGATTTTATAATAGTGAATCTAATCATGAGATTAATTTTTTAAACATGGTAGTAAATTGAATGTGAAAAAAGTGTGAGAGAAATTAAATAACATTCCAATAATTTCAAACATCCAATAGATATAATTATCCATATAAAATAACATTATCTTGTAGCATGGTGTCAAGAATTTTCTCATAAGGAAATGATTTGTTTTAATTACTATTTATGACATGTTTTTAGATGTGAGTTCAATATATGTATATTTTGGACACAAATAAAAATGGGGATATTAATGAAAGATAATAATTGTAGTAGATATTTTCATTGTTATAAAATATATTTTTTATATGTTTTTGAGAAACATTATTTTTTTAATTTGGGGAGAATTTATGTTTTTATAGTTTCCATATCTTCTAATGATTATTGTGTATAACTAAATGATCATCACATGTTTTTTTATTTCTGAATTATAAATAATATTATATAAAACATTATTGATGAGTATAAATTAATTATTCATATTTTCTATGAAAAATAGGAAAAAATATTTTATTTTCCTGAATTATGTATCAAAAATTCAAAAAATATTTTTGATTTAATATGTAGATTGTATATATTCATGAGAATTGATATATATGAAAAGTATTCATGAGAAGATCATATATTATTGGAGAATATATATACAAATACGTTATTAGGATTCACAATTTTGAAGAATAGATTTTGAGAGATTTTCGATGGGTTTTATAATGGAATTTGACAATGGTTAATATTTAGTAAGATTTTTAATTTTGAGTTTCCTTAGAAAATAGGCTAGGATAGAATAATTGTGTAATATCCAATGATTTTAGAACTGTAAAAATAACAAATATATTCTATAATAAGTGACAAATTATATGAAAAACAAAAAATATCCAAACAAATATAAATAAAATTATTATTACATCTTTAATAAATACTATTATTGTAGACCATAAAATTTATTTTCCATTACAATCTCAAAAATTTATAAGAGTAATTATTGAAACAGGTATTTAAATTTTTTATTTATATTATTTATTTTCTAAAAATATATTTTAAAAAATACCATATTTAAAATTTGATGAGTAAAATCTAATTTTATAATATTTACATAAAAATTACTTTATGATGAATCCTTGAGTTTTTTAAAAAAAAATATTTTTTTTTAATATTAAATAGAATACTATTTTATAAATTTTATGATTTAGTTGATTATTTAAAATATTTTTATTAATTTATATAATATAAAAATATGTTATTTTAACTTAAAATATAGTTATTTATTATCAATATTATCTTATAAATTTTAAAAATTTATACAGTGATTTGATGACGGTTCATCATCTATTTTTTAAAATATATTATAACATGTCAAAATACATGTTTTTGTTTCATTTATTGATAAGTATTTACATTATAAATAATAATAATAAAACTAAATTCATTTCATTCAATGAAATTCACAACTCTATGGAAATAAAAAATCATTTTACTTAAAAAACATTTTCATAATGACATGGCATCCCCATTCGATATTTAATATTAATATCCACATATATATATAAATGTACGTTGATAATTAAAGTAATATATTATAGATAATATTTTCCATATTTTCATATATTGATTATTTTATATTTCAATTAAAAATTTAGATTTTTAGGATTAATGATAATTAAAATGATAATGGTGAAATAATTATTTTAAATTGGTTGTTATTAATACAAGGAAATTTTAATCAAAATAAATAAATTTTATTAATTTAAATAAATAATATATCATACTATAAAAATACCTTAATTAACATATTAAGACTGATGTAATATGTAATCAATACGTTGTATGATTAATAATCCACAAGTGTCTAAATGTATTTATTACTTATATAGTTTTTGAACACATTATTTGTTTCATTTTCAGAGTAGTTTTTTGTAATATTTATAAATTTTGTTAGAATAAATTGAGGTTAAATTTTATCCCATAAAACCCCATAAAACGTATATTTTTATTATATTTATTTCAAAAACATAAAATCAAATAGTTAAACTCTATAGACCTTTAAAAGATGTTTAAAAGTTAAAATGTAAATACATAGGGTTAAAACCAAACAACATGTTTAAAACAAGAGAGGAAACATATTTTTGTTCATTTTTTAAAATAAAAAACCCTTATCATATATATTTTGAATCATTAGAGCTATTGAACAAGGAATAGTGTCATGAAGTTAATGGAAAATGATCATAGTTCATAAAGGCTCCCCGTTTTTCTCTTTATAAACGGATTCAAGTACAACCATTAAAGTCTAATCTTGTACATATAATTTATCCTTAAAATTATATAACATTATGCAACCAATAACAATCTACCAAAAATATAATCCCTTGGACACTCATTGTTTTCATATCCCCTTCAATTTTAGTGGGAAATGAGATGGAATTATCAATTTTCCAATAAAAGTGTTATCCACATTTAAAATTATCTTCTCTATATTACTTTTTGAAAATATAACATAAGTATCATTATATGATTATTAATTTCATCATTGGTATATCGATATGTCTTTATATTAGTTTCAAAATCATTATTTATTCATTGTATTGTATTTAGAATCCCAAATGAACCTCATTAATGTGTTGCACTGACTATTGCCCCCACTATGTGACATCATTTATGTTTTCATTACTAGTCTTCATCATTTGTGTTAACGAAAATAATGATGAATAAATATGAAATATATAATTTAATTCAGATACTAAAATCTCTATTTAATATCCAACATCACCCCCTCTCAGGTGATGAGAATGAGGAATACCAACCATGCGTAGATGTGGATTACCGCCTCTGTACTAATTTTCTTTAATTTATATTTTATATATTATCTGAATATTATTAAATATAGACATAAATTAGTAAAAAATAAATATAATGTAAATATTATTTTTATATAATAATATTCTTTTAAAATAAATAATTCACTAACCATACTTTCCAATTGAGTACAAACGTATTCCGGATTGGGTTGGTTTAACCTCCTACGTGACCAATGCCTTAAAATTAAATTATTGATGAATATTAGATCATGGAAACATATAATATTATATTCTATTAATAAAACAATTAAAATAATATTTACATTTAAATATTTTATTATTTATCTAAATTTTCTTAATGTAACATTTTTATTTTCTAAAATTAAGAAATTAAGTCGTAGGAAATTATATTTTCATGTAACATAAAAAACAAATGCATTGAAATAAGAATATGTAAAATAATTATATATATATTATAAATTTATATTTTATTTATTTATTTAAAAATATTTAATTTAATAAGAAATGATATTAAAATGGTTAAACAAACAAAAATAGATATTGTTTATAAAACCCATGTTTTATAATACGCAATGGATAATTAGTAAAGTCATGATTAAAAATAATAATAAGGACAATAAAATTGTATCATTAAATATTATTGTTATGAATTTTTATTTTACATTACATATATATGTTCTATATGATATTATTGCATCTTCAACTATGATCAAAAATAACTTAGGGGTTTCGTCTCACAATTTCTTTCTTTCAGAGAGTCATTATATTATACATGTAAATTAATATGATCATTTTTTAAAATAACATTTGGCTTTATATTATAATTAATTATATATTTTCTAGTATTTTAACTTAATATAAATTTATATATTTCAATGAGTTCTTGTTAAAGGATTAATAATTTTTATGGTTTTTTTTTCATGTCCACCTTTATTGATGCATGATTGAGTGTTTTTCACCTATTTCTCTTTCATATGGAACACATGAATCACAAATTATCTAATTAATGGTAAATCAAAATTATTGTGAGATATAAATTTTAATTTCATAATATATCCAACATGTTATTTCAATCCATTAACTTCCCAAATTGTATGGGTTTCACATTCCCAAATGATATTTACATAAGGCATGTTTTTATAAACAACATATTTTATTTTATTTTTTGTTAATAATTCCTATTTCAATATTATATAATTATTATCTTATATATCATAAAGATAAATGTACCATTTAATTTTATACCACTCATGCTGTTTTGATTCAATGGTCACATATGTTTTTAGAATTTTAGATGGCTCAAATATTTTCCTTAGGCCTTTTAAAATATTTATTGTCTATTATATTTCAATTAGAATTTATTTTACATATAATTATTACATTTCACATTTTAACTTCTTTTTATATTCAAATAATATTTCACAGAAATTTATTATTTCTTGTATGATTCTATTATTTTATTAAAACACATTTATTATGAATAACTTTTATTGATTTTATTGGATTTTTCTTCCATATTCATGATTTTACATTTTCTCAATGTTAACCTTTTCATAATAGAAACCAAAATTTTAATGTTAAATGATATTTTTGAATTTAAGTATTTTTTAAAAGTTTTATTTAATTTTTAATGATATTGGTTTTCAAAATATTTTTATTTCACAGTGATCAAAATGTTTTTTAAAACATTAATGATATGTAAGTTTTCTCATATACTGCACACCACCTATAGTTAACATTTATTCCCTTTTAATTCTTATATTTTTATGGAATCTCATTAGATGTAATTTTTTTTAAGTATTTCATCTTCTTTAATTGGTACTATTATTTATTTTCCCAAGTTTTGAATATTTACGATTACATTTTTATTTAAATGTTTTTCAATGTATTTCCACAACATTAATTGATTCTTTGTCTTCTTAATGTGTAAATTATTTAATATTTGTTTTAAAATATTATACTTTCAAATTATTTTCACATATTTTTTTGGAAACATAATTTCATTATCAATTGTCCGTTTTCTTGATATTTTTTGGAAATTAAAATTATTAATGTGTTTTTACATATCATGTTGAAAGCAGTATTCCATTTTAATTTTTAAATTTTGAAATATATTTTTCTAACATAGTAGTTTTGAATTTATTTTTACATATTTCTTGAAAAATTTAAATCTGTTTCGATAGTACATTATTAATGATTCTCTTAAAAGAAAAAATTTCCAAATTATGTTTACATATCCTTTATTAAAAAATCTTATATTTTAAAATATTTTCTATTATGAAATGATTATTATTAGGTTTTTGTTTTCTCTTTCACTTTAAAAAAATCATTTGAGATTAATTTTCAGTTCACTTTTTTTAAAAGAAATTTTAAAACTTTTTTATCATCAATTACAGGTACTCTCCAAGGATTATTAGTAATGGAGTGATTTTTTATCACCATTTATATGTTTTTATGAAATGATTTATTTTTAAAAATGAGAGTACCAATAATCTATGATATTTTAGGTTAATGTTATGTAAATCATGTTGAAAAGAGTCCCATTGTTTCCTATGTGTTCCTTAAGAGATAATAACTTTTTTATTTCAAAATGGAACAAATATTTCTGGTTTATATGTTTCGTTGGACCTAAATATCCATCTATTATATTAGTAATTGAAATACAACTTATGAGATATAAATTTTATATGAATAAATTATAATGTTTTTTGTTTATGAAGTGTGGGTTTGATTGATTTATTCTATACTAAAAAGTTTTATATTTACATAGGTTAGAAATTAATAGTGTTTTTCAGGGCTGAGTGTGATACAATTAATATCAACTCATAATTTTATAGTTTAAGTTGTTCGAAATTTACTTGGTTCATTAATTATAAGTGTGATGAGAATAATCTGCACCCAAATTTTTTTTAAAAATAGTTTAAAAATTCTAGATCTTCAAAAATTGTGTGTCTGATAGTGTAAATCACTACTCAAAAATCAATGTTTGAACTACATGGATTGTATCCTAGTTCTCCTTGATTATAAATAGTTTTAATATCATTATGCTACCTTATTATGTAATATATATTGTTAATCCATGTTTTCATTATTATTCAATATTTTTTATGAATTCTACACATTTATGTCATGATCATATTTTTCATGATTATTGGTATATTTTTTTAAAATATATTATTTCATTAATGGTTTCATAAATATAATATTATGATTGTACACTTAAACATCATGTTATTATTAATCTTATCCATGTACTTATGAAATTTTGTAATGTTACTTAAAAATTTCTCATATTATCCTTCATGTTTATGATATAATACATTATGATATCTCTTTTACATTGATAAAGATTTAATCCACCCAATTTATTTTCCTTCCAATCCCCATGTTATAAATAATATTGTACCATATGAGACATATAGAAAGAGAATAGAGGAGTGCGATTATGAATGAATGATTGTATGTGTTACCAAATAATTTATTTATATATATAATATTGATTACACTAAAGCATTGGTTCATTGGGTTGTGGGACTATTTTTGAGGTGAATTAATTAAATTATTAGATTGATGTATTATTTAGGTCATGATTATCTTCAGTTTCTTTATTTGTAATGAGAAATGTATTAAATTATTTTGGATATTATGTTATCTTTTTATATTAGTTTACTTATATTGGATGATAAGTTATACATCCCCAGTAAAACTCATAGATTTGATTCAATGAATATTTTTATATCCCTAAATATTTATATAGTCTTGAGTATGTCATATTCATATAAATACATCAATATAATTATAATATAAAGTGGTTGAAGCTATCGAAGAAATCTAGTAAAGGGTAAGAACCTATAATAAGGATGGATGTGGTTTCCTCAATCGTCACCTCGATGCATGATGGTTGCGTCTAAGACTACACACCTAGATCGACACACCTTGTGGATATGATCTTTTTCGTAATATACCCTTTAAGAAATGATTTTATCGATTCATTTAATATTTCATTTGAAGTAGTAAGTTGAAATTTAAAATAGAATACAACAATATCTAACCTAGGATAAAAAAGTAATTTATTATAACACCTTGATATTTTAAAATAACATTTATTGATAGCATATATGACACACAACACTGAGGTTAAATGACACACCAAATATAGGAATTTTATAACCATGATATTAAATTGGTGGGTGTGAATATTTATAACCAATTCATTAAATATATATAATCATACTACTAGACAAAAATGAATTTTTATTTTATTTAGAAGTAACAAATCAATTATTTTATGTGATTTTATTTTTCCTCAAGATTTATTTTCTTTAGAACTGATATTTATTGGGTTTTCTGAGAAAAAATAGTAACATAATTTTATATATTTTATAAAATATAATTTATAAACATAAAATCAATTTTAAATATATTTATCAACATTGAAATTGGATGAAGATTGGTAATTTTTTAAAATAATTCCTTTTTTATTGAGTACTGAAAAATACAAGAATTTTCTAAAGTCACTATTTATTTTAAATAAAGTAATTTAAAATTATAATTACACATAAAATATGAATTAATTTTAAAAATAATTATTTATGAAAAATAAATTCCATTAATTATGTTTTAATCATTTTTATAATGTATTTTAGTATGAGTTTATTTTCATGCTTAGAAATATATTTTCTAAAATCTACTTTAATGTTCATAATGATTCTTCATTTAATTAAATCTAATAACACCTAATGAGTATTTATTTATATAAATTCATAGATTATATAAATATAAATATTAATTAAAATTAAAATAATAATTTTTAATTGTCACATTTTTTGTATAATGTCTGTTGGCACCAAAAATACGGCCCGAAAGAAAGGAAGGAAAAGGACAGCTGGCGCGCTGCCTCGCGAAGCACATCCGCGAAGCCCCGCCGCGAAGCACCAACACGAAGCGCCCCGACCCTCGAGCCGCCGCGAAGCACCAGAGGCGGTAATGCTCCGCGAACCCATTTGACGTTCACGAGCCGCCGCGAAGCACCAGAGGCGGTAATGCTCCGCGAACCCATTTGACGTTCGCGAGCCGCCGCGAAGCACCCGAGGCGGTAATGCTCCGCGAACCCATTTGACGTTCGCGAGCGCGCCGCGAAGCACCAGAGGCGGCGGGCGAGCCCTACCTCGCGGCGCCCCTTCCCTATAAATACTGGACTCCCCCTGAGTCCCGAGGACGGACAATCCGACCTTTAGGCTTCTCCTCTCCCGAATCGCGAAGCACTCTTTGCCCCGGGAATCATGAGCTCCGCGAGGTATTTCTACTTCGCGAGACGACTCTTCTTTGTCTCATTTTGAGCCCCTCTTCCGAGAGGGATTCCCTTCGCGAAGCTCAAGGGCGTTCGCGAAGGAAGGGGATTCCCAAGGGAACCCGGGCAGCCGCAGAGCGTTTATGCTTCGCGAAACACCCAACCCATGCTAGTGATCCCTATGCCAAGTCAGGATCACTATGCATCATGAAGGGCACTGCTCCGCAGGACCCTACTTCGCGAGGCACCCCTTCCTCGCGAGGCAGTGCTCCGCGAACACTGTTCCACTTCGCGAAGAACCTTTCACTCACCCCTACGCCCCATGCTAAGGCCAAGGCACTCCACTTCGCAAAGCACACTCCTCTGCTTAGCGATTCCTTTTCACAAGTGGCCCTCCAGGTTTGCACGATATGATTTCAATGTCCCATGGACAATACCACCTGTAGCGTTGCTTCGCCTAATGCTTCTTCGCATAGGCATGCTAACGGCTATTTCTTCTTCGCATAGCCACGCTAACGTGGGCCCCTCGAGGGTTCGTTCCACGACCCCCCTTAACCATGGCCTTACCAGTACCTTCCCTTCTCCAAGGACCAGAGGGTACCGGTTGTGTAAGTCCTAGGGGTGTGGAGTCAACCCACCTCATCCGAGCTACAGGACGTTAAACTGCCAAGCACCACGTCCTTAACACATGACGTTAAACTGTGATCCGACCTCGTACCCCTCGCGAAGGGTCCCCCCAACTCGAACATTTTTTACACCACTCGTCTCCACGGGAATGGAACTCTTCCACACATGGAATGAGATCCTCCTTGTCGGAGTGGCGTATGTTCGTAGGGGAAGGGCTGCCTCAGAGCGTAAGCCCCTAACCATTCGTACGGATGATCGCACCCATGCATCTCCGCACTTCCCCACTACCAAGGTCAGTGGAGGGCGTGATAGGGAACGAGCCACCCCCCGCCATGGGCCTCCATCCTGGAGAAAGTCCCGACACCATGGGCTGCTCGACGCGTAAGCCCCTCCTCGCTTCTCACAGACGCACCCGTCGCGACGTGATCGTCAGGTCCTTCCAACCTCTTGTTTCTCACACCGAGCATGACTCACGTGGGATTAGAGTGAGCACCGACCCTGACCCCGAACACCGGAACTACGAGGACTTTGATCCATGTCAAGGCATGGTACGTAGGAAGCCTCCACAAGGTTCAAGCCCACCTGTCGTTCTTCCACGTCGGGTCTCATTCCTGTCCAACATGACGTTAAACTGCGCATTCCCCTGTGAACTAAGAGGTCTTTGATCCATGTCAAGGCATGGTACGTAGGAAGCCTCTATAAGGTTCAAGCCCACCAATAATGGACCCCCGGGTCTACTTTCACGTCGGTTCAACGACAGACTCATCCCCTGAACTACGAGGTCTTTGATCCATGTCAAGGCATGGTACGTAGGAAGCCTCTATGAGGTTCAAGCCCACCCGTCTTTCACGTCGGGTTTCACCCCCGTCCAGCACGACGTTAAACTGCACTCTGGTCCAGTGGTAAGCCATTGCGACCCATCCCACTTGAACTACGAGGTCTTTGATCCGTGTCAAGGCATGGTACGTAGGAAGCCTCCAGGAGGTTCAAGCCCACCCATCATCCAATTCACGTCATGTTCTACCTACGTCCAGCATGACGTTAAACTGCAATTCCAGTCCGACGGCAAGCCGTTGTGACTAATCCGAACTACGAGGACTTTGATCCGTGTCAGGGCATGGTACATAGGAAGCCTCCCTGAGGTTCAAAACCAACATGCATTGGCCCAGACCGTCTCCTTGTCGGTGTTCCAAGCCCCCATCTCCCATTGGACCAAGGTCCCTCATTTACATCGGTTCACCGACATCCAATGCTTGTCGTTTATTCACGTCAGGGTTCACTATCGTCCCGCACGACGTTAAACGGTATTCCCTAATCTGAACTACGAGGACTTTGATCCATGTCAAGGCATGGTACGTAGGAAACCTTCCCAAGGTTCAAGCCCACCATTAGTAGACCCACGGGTCTACATTCACGTCGGTACGCTGACGATACCCATTGGACCCACAAGTCTACTTTCACGTCGGTACGCTGATGATCCCTATCGGACCAAGGTCCACCTTCACGTCAGCTTATCGACGTCATCCCGAACTACGCGGACTTTGATTCCCTGCCACGGGGATATGTAGGAAGCCTCATCAAGGCTCAAGAAAAACTTCACTGTCGCCCCTACGATGGTCCAACTTCACTCTCCTTCCACTCCATTCATCAACCTACCACCCATTCCGATTCTCGCCCGGACCGTCTTATCCTGGTGAGACCATGTCGGTACGCTCTTCCTCACTATCGCCCATGGGCTGGCCCCGGTATCGATATCCCTTCAAGGAGGATCCCTCAATCCGATCTATCCTAGCTAATGCTCTGGTTGGGTTGATCCGTCTCCGCTGGACGTTAAACTTGCGGCATACCCTGTGTTGAGCACGGGAAGCTGAGGAAAATCTCAGATATGTGTCTACCACATATAATTCCCCGTGCTCGATGTGGGATGCCTCGGGCTTACACGCCCTCGAGAAGCCTTGTGGTCAAGGATAACAGACAGACATGCCAGGTACCCCAGCATCCAGACACTCTACAGATGCCTCAACGTGACTACTCCCTTGACTGAAGGTTGTTGCCCTGACTGGACCCTTTGGAATGTCCCGACAGAAGCAGTGTAATTAACCGGCGTCCATGGAAACATGGCACTGGGAAGGGTTTCACGAACTACGTATTAAATCTATAAGGGAGACCCGGACTAGGTGACAAGTTCTGAGGAGGAATCCATATGAGGAAGAACCGACATCCCATCATCCCGTTTCGATCAAGGAGCAGACATCCCTGAATAAGGAGCGAATGTCGCCCGCCTTTGGAAAGCGGGCATGCGGGGCAGCAGAAGCGCCACGCATCCTCCCCCACGGACGGACGGGCGCGCACCCCGACAAAAGCGTCAGAAACAAAAATGGTGAGCCCGACGTGAAATTATTCTCCTCAATACAGATATTAGTAGCGTCTGAGACACCAATAGATTGACATGTCACCGAATCCAGATATCAGGTGCCTGGTCCCGCCAAGAAAATAGCGGGCCTGTCGTGAAACTCACCGGAATTCGGGGCAGTAGATCTTGGGGCCCTCCATTCTGCAGCGTATCAGCGTGGATCCTTCTAACAGACATGGAGAATGGAAGAACGATGGGGCACCGGCTGTCAATCCTTTTCCTCTCAATACTGATGAGTTGATCCCTTCGTTTCTCATGAACCAGGTTGCTGTTTCAGAGATGCGGTCACCATCCGCTCCTCTCCCATGCAGGGGCAGGGGCAACACCACGACGGCCATACTACGTAGCGCCGCTACCGCCACGATGGCCGCCACATCGCGGAATACGGGGTTCCCACGCCCCCTTTCCCCATCAGAGGTCATCCAGCGAAGGGTGATCAATAACCTCGTGCGCAGGTACGAGGAAGAAGGGGTCATCCCAACCCTGGATATGGCCGGCCTAGACCTGGAGGCCTCCAGGCCCCTCCAGCAACGCCGCCCTAACAGGCCGCGCAGGGAGCCTCTGCTCCCCACCCCATCATTCCACCGTTTCAGGAGCTTGTCTCTGGAACGCCTTGATGACTCCTTTCTTTACGCTGAAGAGGCGGGTGTCGTCCGGCTCAGTCCGCTCAGGGCCCCGACCCGAGGGCCCCAGGCGGGAGCTCCCGCCCGGCTGCGTCAGCGCCGCCGTCCGGCCCCATAGGAAGAGAAGGCAGACTACGTCCCTACACCACCTGCACCATCTCGCCTGACCCGACGTCAGCGCTGGGCACGGGCTGAGGACGCTCGCCTAGGCGCGTCAACGTCGACGGCTACAGTGGCCCGAGCCACCGCCGACGTGCATCGTGAAGCCCCTGCATACACTGAGCATGGGAACTCCTTCACCCAACCAGGATTGAGACCCCAACTGCCCCACAGGCAGGCTGGGTTGACTTTTCGGGTTGCAGGCCCAAGTGGTGATCGCCGCGAGCCAACCCGCGGTAATGTCACCCCGTACGGAGGTCCTCTCCGTACCACTACTCCACAGAGCGTGGGCCTTCCCCGCTCCGAGGTTCGTCATGGAGGCATTCCTCGTGGTACCCCCATCCTGTAGGAAGACCTGCCCCGCGACAATGGCGCTCAGCACGGAAACACATCCAGCGCCCACTATACAGGGTATGGAGTCCATCCTCCTACCCCGGCCACCAACCTGAAGGCACCGTCCATCCGGTCTCTCTCCAACGTGGAGGGCCTCCCTACGTCCTCTCTGCAACCGGCGAAGGTCCTCCTCGCCCCAGCAACTCGAGGAGTGAAGGTCGGCCTCGCTCCACCTGCATCGACCATGGAGGTCCTCCCCATGCTCCTGCCAGTTCCAACAGAGGCCCCGCCCACATGGGTACTGTTCATGGAGGTCCTCCCCATGTACCCTTCGACATTTTCCCTGGTGCCCCTCGCACCCTGGCTATCTCGAGTGGGGGCCCACTCCGCCACGGCACCAGCGCCGCCCCGAGGCTGCCTGATTGGGGTCAGCCCTGTCCCGAAGAGCCACCCCGGGGCAGAAGAGCGGGTCGTCGCCGCCACAAGAAGAATCTTGGGAAGGCCCAGGTGGAGATCAAACCTGCCCGCTTCTCCGAATCGAAATCGGAATGTGATTCAGTGATGGAACCTTCTCCTCGTTCCTCCGTATCAAGGACTGGGGCAGGAACCAGACGTGTTAGCCTTGTTCTCCCAGAATTTGAGGTCCACCGGATTCCCGTCTCTCTCCATAGGTACATCTAGGAGGAAGAAATCCTGGGAATTCCGCAGGTCTCGACCACGAAATCACTGGATCTGTCACCAGAAGAGCCCTCTACCTCTACCAGAGATCACACAGAGTTATTTTGGGGGCCAATGACGATATAGAGACAACACGACCTGTCGCCGGTAGCAGCGACTCCTATTCCGGAAGCTGTGGTTATCAGCCCGTCGTATCGTGACATCGTGGCCAGGTCACCTCACTTTTCGGAGGATGGCCCGGAATTCAGCGGCCAGTCAGCTCGTCTGCCGTATTCTCCACCGCCGAGCTTACTATCCCAAAGGTCCACCTCGGTACCGCTAATAGTCCCTCAGCCGCCCCCGGTTGACGAGTGGGGCAACACAGGGCCAGACCCTGTGTCCGAGCCTAGGAGCTTCTGGAGTATCCTTGCAGCGGATTACTTCCCTGAGAAGTTCTGGCCGACGGCGGAACTGAATTTCCGCATACCAGAGTCTCTTACCCCTGAAGACGTGGGGTGCTTTTGTCGAACCCTGTGGGCGACACACTTCCGCCTCCGTTATGAACAGGTTGTGTACCCCAGAAGTCGTGAGCAATTCGAAGAAATCGGCGAGCACTGCCGCCTGATCGATGCAGTCGCACTTCTTGTGGCCCAGCACCCTGAGTCGCCAGGCCACCAGAGCGCCCTTCAACAAAAATGCGTTCAGAGTCTTAAAGAACTCCGCAGCATTGTCAGGGAAGCCACCCCCCATGTGCAAGTCCGTGGTTGGGGACACTATGCTGCTCTCCTCTTCGACCCTATCCGACGGCAGCCCGATTCTCTATGCGACATCGAGGATATGCCCTCAAGAGGGGTCGCAGTCCACATGGCCGACGTTGTGGATAAGGAAGATGAGCTTGAGTTCCTTGATGGAGACATACCATCCGAGGGCGTACCGCCGCTGCTCGACCCTTCAGGGAGAGTTACCCATCATCAGAGGAACCTTCTAGGTCTCCCCGTACCCACCGAGTCACTGGTACTCGGTCGAAGCACTGGAAAGGGTAAGGAGCATGTCGGAACAGTCAAGCACTCCGACCCGTCCGCCTCTGTGCAGAAAACGGACGAAGATCCCGAGAAGGCCACGTTACGCCAGCAACTTGCTGAGCAGAAAAGGATGGTTGACGAACTCTTGGCTGAACGCGCCGCAGAGCGACGACCCGACTATGGTAATCCCAGGCCGGGGCAGCAGGGGCAGGAACAATTTCACCCCGGCAAGATGCCTCCGGGCCACCCTGATCATGCTACTGCCGCAGACAGGGTGGAAACCGGAACATACGGCAAGAGGGCGCGATACGTCTCGCCAAACCCCCCCCCCCCCCCCCCCCCCCGAGCGACGGGACAATCTGAAGAACCCAACCCGGGTTCCCCCAGTCGCCCCACAGGTCGTCCAGCCAGTTGACACACGAGCGGCCGAAGCCGTATACCGTGTTGAAGAACCTAGAAATGCACTTGTGGTTAGGGATCCCTGTCAAGACATGGACCCCCACCCGGAGGACCTTATTGCGTCACTCACAGCCCGCCTCGAGGCGTTGGAAACGCGGCAGGTGGCGGTCCCACCAGATGGAAAGCCCTATCCCGCGTGGGTGGATGATATGCCCGCGCCTCTGGGTTTTGGGAACCCCACTTTCTCGCCCTTTAACGGGACAGGGGACCCGCCCCAACACATGGATCATTTTTCTTCCAGGTGTGGCCCCATGCTGGGGACTCCAGCTCACCAAGAAGCCGCCAAGCTCTGATGTTTTGTACAGACATTGGAAGGTCTGGCATTCGTCTGGTACAGCCAGCTCCCTATCGGATCAGTGACCGGTTGGGATGATCTTCGCCGGCAGTTCTTATACCAGTTTATCTCCACCACGCGAAAGACCAGCATTGCATACCTCTTCAAGTGCAAGCAAAGGCCTGATGAGCGAGTCGCAGACTTCATCGCCCGGTGGAAGGGACTTACGTATTCCCTCGATATTCCACTGACTCAGGAGCAATTACTGACGATGTGTGTGGGGAACATCAAGACAGAGCCGGTACCCTCCTTGATTACCCAGAACTACCATGGAGGGTTTAGAGATTTCTCGGATAAGGCTCAACGCCTCGAGGAAGCCCTGCAACAGGCCAGTCAGGCACGTTTGTTGCCCCCTATGATCCCATCCAGGAGGACCGCCAGGCCTGAACCTGCCGCAGTGGCTCAAATAGAAGCCCCGAGGCAGCTGGAATTGCTATCGGCGGCACCACCCCCACAACCCCGTAGAGGTCCTCCACCTCAAGCACAGGCTCCCGCCCAGCAGCGACCGCCTCAGAACCGACAAGTTCCCCCGCGCAACGCGCCACCGCCACCTAGGCGAGACAATCAGGTGCCGCCTCCTCGGTAGGCCCCTCCGGCCCCTCGTCAGGACCAGGCCCCCAGGGCCCCCTATCCGGAAAAAAGGTACCAGACCTATTCGTTCAACGAAAATCATGTCCATGGCTACTTCCAAAGTGCTCTAGAGCAAGGGATTGTGCGTCTTCCTGAGTGCAGAAGGCCGGTAGAGGCGCATCTCACCGATCACCCCAACTACTGGCCTTATCATCGGATCCTGGGGCACACCCTCAAGCGATGCTTTGTGTTTAAAGACTGGCTCCAGGACCAGGTCAACAACAACATAGTCAAGTTGGGCCTAGAACCAGTGCAAGTGGCAGGTGTCTTTGCAGGATCAGAGATTGGCAGCGACAGTGAAGGTGAGTGGCAGCAGGTCCCTAGTCACGGATCCCAGAAATATGACGACTGGATGGCTCGAAAAACCATCGTCCATGCCCAGGGTATCATCAGGGCGCGGCTGAAGCAGTCGGAACCTTCAGAAGAAGGAGCCGGTGCCTCCGCATCGTCTTCACAATCGACCTCCGCCCAAAAGGGCAAGCAGCGGCGACGTAAGAAGAAGCAACATGCACCGCCAGTGATGTCGTCATCCCGCACTCTCGGCGACTTTATGCCCCCCGAAATGGGGATCCCTCCCAGAATCCGCTCAGCGGCGGATGACTCCTCGAGCGATAGCCAAGGGTACGCTTCGGTTAACACCGTGGAGCTGGTAAAGCCCTATATGACCCCCGACGAGGGGGAACCCCACGCAGACCTCCCTAACGATTCCAGCTGGCGTCAACGTCAGCGGAATCGCAATCGCGCCGGTCATCGAGGTACGTCAGCAGGCACATGTGGCCAAGTCGTGCACGCTACCAAGACCAGGCAGCAGGCTCAGCGCAGATCTCAGCACAGGCAGACCCATCCAACACCCTCGGCTCTACCTCCACCGCCGTTCGTGCTACTGGATCGGGAGGAGCCGCCTCGTTTGTATCACAGCCAGTCTTGCCCGGCTACAGGCCAGCCCCCGCTGTCCGATCTTAGCCCGACGACTACTCTTCAGGCTTCTAATGGTAGGCAGCAAGATGTACCCAGTACTAGTCAATCGCCGGTCCAGCCAGCCGGACCCGCTGTGTATCCAAATGCCGAACGACCCCATGTAAGCAGATGTTCGCGTTTGGCACGAAAGAACGATGTTCTGAAGCACCTGGCCGGCATCCCGGCGAGGCTCTCCATCCTTGAGGCACTTCGCCTATCATCTGAAATGCGTGAGGCACTCGCCGAGGCCCTAAGGATCCCTCTCCGATTTGAGATGGAAGTAGCAGCTGCAGAAGCATTCCATACCGAGATGATTTAAAATGCCGAATGTCAGGCGGTTATCTCGTTCTCCGGTGAAGATGAAGACCCTCCTATACAGGGACACATTCGCCCATTGTATATCACTGGCCACTTCAACGGTGTGGAAGTCCGCCGATGCCTCGTTGACACTGGGTCTGGAATCAATCTAATTCCGACCCGGACGCTGCGAAAGCTAGGTCTGTCCGAAGGTGATTTAACTCCCTCTGACCTCAGGATCCAGGGGTATGACAGGACAGAGAAAACCCCGGTCGGCAAGATCAACCTGAAGACTCAGTTCGGTGGCTTAATTTCCAGCACCGAGTTCATGGTTGTTTCTCAGGACACCGCTTACAACGCATTGATGGGTAGGCCATGGCTCCATCTGCATGCAGCGGTCCCCTCGTCGTATCACCAGTGCCTCAAGTACTCGCTCAACGGTCGAGTAGGCGTGCTCCAAGGAGACGCGTCCCCTTTCGCTTCTTGTGAGGCCCGCTATCTGGATGCGGGTTATTACAAAAGTAAGGACAAGAAAATCCTGGTAAGCGAGGATGATCCCGCCCCGATCACAAGTGATCCCTGGGCAAGCATGGATGACGCCTACATCCTCCCGATCCACCAGCTGGAGGCCACGACCCCCCGACATGGGACAATGTTTCTTTGTTTCGGGTACGCAAGGAAGGCATGTTCTCGTGTCCAAGCGACAATGGAAAATCACCTCGTACTCCTACATCAACCAGGCTCAAGTCATCCCGGAACCCCCTACCCATGTACGGTACCAGGACATCAAGCTCATGACAACGGCGGTGCGCCATACGTGTCTCTTCCGCCGGGCTGGAATTAACCGACTCGGGCCGACACGTCACCACTGCTTTGATATCATCAAACGTGGCCCTTTAGGCTGAAGGCCAGATGGGATAGGGTCGACTGCCTTCATTGCTATGGTCTCAATGGCAAGCGAGTCTCCCGATGTGATGACCGCTGCTGCCCAAGCCGGCACGAGCTGCCCCTCGGATTTTAATAGCCCAGAAGCCCCCCCCCCCATCGCGGGAAGTCCCCCCATGGGTGGGGAGGAAGACTTGGAGGATGCTCCCCCAGCCTTTGAAGAAGGCGTCTCTACCACAGTTGATGAACTGGTACAGGTGAACCTTGGTAGCGAGGCAGATACGAGACCCACATTGATCAGTGCAGCCATGTCCCTCGAGGAGCGGCAGCAGTACGCGGACTTCCTCAAACAGTACCGTGATGTGTTTTCCTGGAGTTACGATGAGATGTCGGGGTTGGATCCCCAAGTGGTCGTCCACCGTCTGGGCCTCCCGGCAAAACATCGTGGGTTTAAGCAGCCTCCCAGTAAGATGCACCCTTCTCATGGTGCCATGGTTGAGGTCGAAGTTGATAAGCTAATCAAAGCCAACTTCGTTAAGGAGGTCAAGTACCCCAAGTGGCTTTCCAACATTGTGCCAGTTAGGAAGAAGAATGGGCAGATCAGAGTCTGTATCGACTTCCGCGATCTTAATCGCCACTACCCAAAGGATGAATTCCCACTCCCAGTGACAGAGCTATTGATTGACGCCACAGTCGGGTTCCAAGCCCTCTCTTTCATGGATGGTTATTCCGGGTATAACCAGATCCGGATGGCCCCCGAAGACGAGGAGTCCACTGCCTTCAGGGATCCCCAGGGTACCTTTTGCTACCAGGTAATGCCATTCGGTTTGAAAAATGCAGGTGCCACTTATCAGAGGGCCATGCATCGCATATTCAAACCGATCCTCGGGACATTGGTGGAATGCTACGTGGATGACCTTGTAGTCAAATCATGCCAGCTCCAGGACCATCTCAGAGACCTTGAGAAAGTGTTCGGCTTCCTCCATTCTCGTCACCTGAAGATGAACCCGGTGAAGTGTGATTTTGGGGTCACCTCCGGGAAGTTTCTGGGCTTTGTTGTCAGATACCGAGGCATCGAGATCGACCCGGAGAAGATCAAGGCCATCAGCCAAATGCCTCCCCCGAGCAACATTCGGGAGCTCTGAGGCCTTCAAGGCCACTTAGCCTATATACGCTGATTCATTGTGAATCTGGCCGGCAAGTGTAAGACCTTTTCCCGGCTCATGAAGAAGGGCGCCACCTTTGAATAGGATGAGGAGTGTCGGACCGCCTTCGAGGAAATCAAGCAGTATCTACTCCAACCTCCGGTTTTGATGCCACCCGTCTCCGGAAAGCCGCTGGTCCTTTACGTGACTGCCCTGGAGAGATCCCTCGGTGCGCTGCTCACCCAGAAGAATAATGAGGGTACTGAGAATAGTCTCTACTATCTCAGCCGCATGCTTCTCGATACGGGGGTCAGATACTCCCCTATCGAAAAGAGCTGCCTTGCGCTCGTCTTCGCCGTGCAGAAGTTACGACATTACCTACAGCACCACGAGGTTCAATTGGTCTCCCGGGTAGACCCACTGAAGTACATCCTAAGCTGTCCCATGCTGACTGGCCGACTAGCACGGTGGGCGGTGATTCTCCAGCAGTTTGATATTAGGTTTGTACCTCAGAAGGCCATTAAGGGACAAGCGTTG
The DNA here is from genome assembly GCA_963277665.1 of Viscum album. NCBI lineage: Eukaryota > Viridiplantae > Streptophyta > Magnoliopsida > Santalales > Viscaceae > Viscum > Viscum album. Next base: position 221,312,188 of record OY728139.1, read on the forward strand.
GCAGACTTTTTAGCTGCCCACCCAACCTCCGTGGATCAATCCCTGGACTTGGATTTACCTGATGAGACGATCCTCTCAGTCAATCATGCTACCCCGTGTTGGAAAATGCATTTCGACGGCGCCTCCCGGAGTCCCACCGGTAGGAAGCTCAACGATTCCAAGCTCAACAGAGTGGGCCTGGGTATTGTCTTCATTACCCCGGCGCAAGCCGTCCTGCCATACTCATTCCTGTTGTCAGAAGGTTATACGAACAACAAGGCAGAGTACCAGGCTCTCATCACCGGCCTCGAGTTGGCCCTTGAGATCCATGTTCCCCATCTACATGTGAAGGGAGATTCCGAGCTAGTAATCAAGCAGGTTAATGGCGACTACGTCATCAGGAATCCAGAGCTTGCACCATTTCTGGAGTACACCCTCCTCCTAATGGCCCAGTTCTCTTCTCGACCGGAGGTTACCCATGTCCCACGGTCGCAGAACAGCGAAGCGGACGCCCTTGCTGTCTTAGCCGTGTCCCTCGCAGAACCCGAGCAAGATGATTTGGTCATACACGTGGCCCACTGGAGAGTCATTTCCCCCGTCACCCAAGAGGACCGTGATAGCCTGCAGGTAAGTCATCTCACCGCCCGACCCTCCATATCGGGAGTCCCGGGTTCGTCAGACACAGTGGTTGAAACCACCCCCGACTGGAGAGCACCTTTTTTCGAGTATCTCCAAAATGGTCAGCTCCCGGACGACCGGGCCGAACACGAGCGGATCCGACGCCGCGCGCTGCAATTTACCCTCCGGAGCGGCCCCAGTCTGGAACAGATCCTTTATAAGCGGTGTTTCGATGGTGTCCTGCTCCGTTGCATCCAAGGAGGGGAGATACCTCAAGTTATGCAAGAGGTTCACGCCGGTTCCTATGGCGCCCATCAAGCTGGGCCGAAACTGTCCCATCAAATCCGAAGGTTGGGGTACTTTTGGCCCTCTATGATCCACGATTGTATTGGATACGCCAAGATATGCCACGCGTTCCAAGTACATGCCAACTTCTTGCATCGGCCGCCGGAGCCCCTCCACCCCACCATGTACTCTTGGCCATTTGCTGTATGGGGACTTGATGTAGTGGGACCGTATCCACCCGTAACAGACTGCCAGTGTAGGTTCATCCTGACTACTACAGATTTCTTATCCAAGTGGGCAGAAGCAGTTCTTCTCAAAGAGGTCAAGGCCCATTCCAACGTTTACTTTGTGAGCTCCAACATTATCCACCGGTTTGGAGTCCCTCACGTCGTCCTCACCGATAACGGAACCAAATTCCAAGAAGCTAAATTGAAGAAATTGTACGCTAAGTACGAAATCTGGTCGAACCATACCTCCCGCTACCACGCGCAGGCGAATGGACAGATCGAGGAGTTCAACAAGACCCTCTTTAACATTCTGCAGAAGATGGTTGGTCAGAACAAGAAGAGTTGGCCGGACAAGCTCCCCAACGCCCTCTGGGCTTACCGGACGACGACTCGCAACTCTACGCAGGTGACCCCATATTCCCTGGTGTATGGAGCTGAGGCCGTCCTACCCATTGAGATCCAGCTGTCGTCGCTACACACTGCAGTTTATGATCACCAGACATCAGATGAGGTAGCTGAGATCCATCTAGCTGAATTAGAGGCACTGGACGAGAACCGGCTTCGTGCCCTGCACAATCTGGAAAGGCATCAGGACAAGATAGCGAGAGCCTTTGACAAGAAGGTTCGTCTTCGCTCTTTTCTACAGGGCGACCTGGTACTGGCCCTTCGAGCGCCAATGATTCTCGGTAGGAAACCGCCCAAGTTAGAACCCAAATGGGAAGGGCCTTATATCATCCATAAGGTTTACCTCAATGGAGCATACTCCTTGGTTACCACGGATGGAGAGCGTATAACCCCTCCCACCAATGCCAAATTCCTCAAACGATACTTTGCCTAGGGCAAAAAGGTCCAGCACGACCCTAACCTGCGAGATGGTCCCGCACGACCCTAAACTGCATCCCCGTCCTTACTGCAAGACGTTAAAATGCAAGCCAGTCAGGCCTTCCTGATAGAGGCTCGGCCTTAGGCCCCTTGGCCTCCTCGGGCCCCCGGCCCCGTCTTCACTGCGAGACGTTAAACAGCAAGCTGGTCAGGTCTCCTTGACCGCGGCTCGGCCTCAGGCCCCCTGGTTTTCCCTGATCTACCCTCTTATGGGATTGTACGTTATGGTTTAGGACTATGTCCTCATTCACATCGGGTTACTCGTCGTACCGTATATATCCCCAAATGAGGTGCTTCCCATCGTCCCGCATGACGTTAAACTGCACTTCTAGAACTACGTGTGGCTTGATTCTCATCCTTATGAGATACGTAGGAATGCTCAGACACCTCGTCTTGAGCCCATCCCCAAGATTTTCCCTTCCACTATCCCTCCTAGGAATAGTTTTCTTGGAGGATCTTTGTGTAGCGTGGAGTAGGCTTTCTTGGCCCCGCTTATGCAACCCCGCTCGCACAAAGATGGTAAGGGTCGCACCATGCGCCCACTCCCGTTCTTCTATCCCCCCACGTCCTCACCGCATGACGCTAAACCGCATGGCCTCCAAGAACTACGTATGGCTTGATTCTCATCCTTATTAGATATGTAGGAACGCCCGGACACTTCGTCCGTTGGCCCAGCCCAAGAGCCAAAATATTCCCCTCGGGTCAAGACATGGCAGAGTGCACACTTTTCCCCCGACCCACATTGAGCAAGCCTCGACCCGGCTGCACATTTCCCCCTGGAGGTGTTTGCCCCTTTCGTGGATGGATACAACTATGCTTCACCCACTCCTTGACTGGGATTCCGTCACCCGGAGGGACCCCCAAGAATGGCCTGGATACAATGCCCAAGGGCTCTCCTACCGATACGGGCCAACGCCCCCGAGGGTTTTCAAGCAACAAGCCAATACAAGTCCCGCGTCGCGAATTTGGTCAGCGGTCGACGCTCATTTGTTGCCCCCATACGGGTCACCATAGGAACGTTGTGTTTCGAACATGGTCAACAGTGTCCTGGATTTTCGGGTCCACCCCGAGATGTCCCAGGCATCAAAAACAGTGATTCATTCTGCCCCATCCCGAGGTGACAAACTTCCCCCAGGTGGTGCTAGCGATCGGGCCCACGGCCCCGATTCTTCATAAGGGTTTACGGTATGATGTGGGACTATGTCCTCATTCACGACGGGATCATGTACCAAGCCGTACGCCCTCCCTTTCTGAGGCTCAGCCTCAGGCCCCTTGGCCTTTTCGGGTCCCTGACCCTCGTCCTTATGTAAGACGTTAAACTACAAACCAGTCGGGCCTTTCTGACGGATAACTTTCCCTTTTCTCTGGGCCATGACCCAGGATTCCTCATAAGGGTTTATGGTATGATGTGGGACCATGTCCTCATTCACGACGGGATCATGTACCATGTCGTACGCCCTCCCTTTCCGAGGCTCAGCCTCAGGACCCTTGGCCTTCTCGGGTCCCCGACCCTCATCCTCATGTAAGACGTTAAACTGCAAACCAGTCATGCCATCATGACTGATGCCTGACCTTAGGCCCCCTGGCATTTCCGGGCCATGGCCCAGGTCCCCTCTTACCCAGGGTGTATGGTGTGATGTGGGACTATGTCCTCATTCACGTCAGCTTCGTCGCCATACCGCACACCTCCCTTGTTTCGGGGTATATTGCTTCCCCTTCTCATCCAGTATGACGTTAAACTACATATAGAGAACTACGCGTGGCTTGATTCCCATTCTCATGGGATACGTAGGACCACATGAATGTCCAAAATTCGAGTCCAGCCCCATCTTTTGGGAATCCTCATCCCATCCCGGCCCCTTGGCCTATCCTTCCTCCATGATAGGATCATATAGTGTGGTGTGGGATTATGTCCTCATTCACGACGGTCTTGTAATGACCACTCCATGCTCCCCCCCCCTACTGGGCTGTTTCGTCGATCCATTTTTCGGTGGTTCACCAATGTGCATAAGAGTACTCTGGTTTATTACCTAGAATGCCAAGCTTTACTCGGACACGTCCGCACCCGCTTTCCAGGAATTGCGTATCCCCGCATCAGGGCTTTCATCATCTTTCACACCGAAAGGGACCCCCAAGAACGGCCTGGATACTACGCCCAAGGGCTCTCCTATCGATACGGTCCAACGCCCCCCAGGGTTTCGGACATCAAATCTATAAAATCCCGCGTTGCGAATATGGTCAGCGGTCGATGCTCGTTTATTGTTCCCACCTCAGGCTAACGCGATATGGATGTTGTGTTTCCATCATGGTTAACAGTTTTCCTCTATCGCCACGTCAACCCATTAAGCCCAAATGTCGGGTACACGATTCACACCCTTCATCACTTCATCATGTACAAGTAGAGTCTTCGGATTCTTGGTACTTTTCCTCCGTGCACGTTTGCACGTTGGGAGAACAAGCTACATCAAAGGTGTCCTTCGAAACTCTCTGTCAACTCCCCTTTGATGGATGCCCCAAGTATTGTGATGAGGATACCCCCCTTTTTTCCCACACCGAGTTTATCTCACGTGGGCTTATGGATTGGGTTGACATCTGTGCTTACTCGGGAGTTGTCACCACCCATGGTCCGAGCTCTAAGACCATAAACTAAGATTCTCATCTGGAACTACGTTCAAGACCCCTTGTCTTTGGGTCCAGCTTGAGTTCTGCAAGTTCACCTCTCTCGGGTCCTACCATTGGGACCCCGGCCACGGGACCGCGTGGCGTAGTGTAGGATTACGTCCTCATTCACGTCAGGTTTGCAATAGCTGCACCACACGCACCCCGTTCTGAGAGTTGGCCTTCCTATTCTTTGTCCTGCATGACATTAAAAGGCACCCTTTAGAACTACGTGTAGCTTGATTCCCGTACTCATGGGATACGTAGGACCACCTGGATGTTTAAGATTCGGGTCCATCCCCACCTCCTAGTGATCTCCTGATCTCCCGGTCACCTAGGCCACATGGCCTATCCCTCTCCAGGAGGGGGAGGTGTAGGTATGATACAAGGTTTTGGGCACCGTGCCCCCTTCCCCCGGGAACCTGCCATCTATCGATCATCCTCAAAGTTGAGTCCCTTGACTCCTTTCAGTGGTTCACCCATGTATTAAGAGCACTCTAGTCTAGGACCAAGAGTGTCAGATTCAACTTGATCAAGTTCCTTCCACTTGTCAAGCTTCGTGTTCCCCTCTATTCAGACTTCCATCACCTCTCACACCCAGAGGGACCCCCAAGAATGGTATGGATACTACGCCCAAGGGCTCTCCTACCGATACGGGCCAACGCACCCAAGGGTTTTGGACAACAAATCGATAAAATCCCGCATTGCGAATATGGTCAGCGGTCGATGCTCGTTTGTTAGTCCTTATTTCAGGCTAACGCGACAGGATGCTGTGTTGAGAACATGGTCAGCAATAATCCTCTGTCGTCATGCCAGCCCCTTCAGTCCTTGAATGTTGGTTGCATGATTCACATAATTTTCCACCCCATCATGTCCAGGTGGAATCTCAACACTTTTGGCGCTATCCCTCAGTGCACCTTTGCATGCTAAGGGGACAAAGCTGCAATCTGGCGTCCTTTGGGGCTCCCATGGTCCGAGCTCTAAGACCATAAACTAAGACCCATTTGGGACTACGTTCAACTTGATTCCCATCCTCATGGGATACGTAGGACCGTCCAGACGCCCTGTCTCCGGGTACAACCCATTCAGGAAGCCAGTCTTTCTCCCTGTTTCACCTCTGTATAGGCCCCTCGGCCTAAGGTTTCCCTCTCCGGATGGCGTACAATTTGATGTGGGATCATGTCTCTGTCAATTTTGTTTTATAACACTGAACACATTTCCCGCCTAGCATCATCTCTGCTACGTCTGCGCTGCAGGACGATAAAATGCATGCTTGGTCCTATCATACGACCCTAAACTGTGACATTATCGTCCTGGCTGCACGACGAAAAACAGCACTACGTTGTGGTAACCTTGTTGTAGAGGACATCATGTTGGGTACTGGCCATGCGCCATGCCATTTTTCAACGCCCATCGCGGCTTGATCCTTGTGGCGACATCACGGCCTACTATTCTAGGCCTGTCGCTTCACAAAAAAAAAATCATTCACCCTAAAGGACAAACAAGATACATCAAATTCCGCTTCTTTTAGTGCAAGGGCCACACCCACACTCCCCTTTTCCCCTGGCTCTGGTATCCTACCATGTCATTTCCAGAACTATGTATGGCTTGATTCTCATTCTTATGAGATACGTAGGAGGGCCCGGGCAATTCCCCGCGGGCCCAGCCTAACCTTTGTGTTCGGTCCCTCAACTCGAACATTTCCCCACAGAACACGTGGTATGTAGGTCTTAGGTCCTCCTTCACATCGGGTTTTGATGCCACGCGTCCCCTGCTCCCTTTACCCATTTATGGTCTAAGGTCCATCAAGAACTACGTAAGGCTTGATTCTCATCCCTATGAGATACGTAGGAGCGCCCGGGCCCTTCCCCGCGGGCCCAGTCTAACTTTTCATGGTCCGAATTCTACGACCCTAAACTAAGATCTCCCCAAGGGAAAGGAATCTGCTCCCTCTCTCTAATACATTTCATTGCCGTATTCAGATGTGTTTTGACAAAGAGCCCGAAGTGTGGGATTTTCACAGGGACATTCCCCTCGTCCCAGTACCAAGCTTCGTGAGCTCTCTATTTGGATCCTCATCCTCTTCCACATCCAAAAGGACCCTCAGACGACATGGATACTTGGCTTAAGGGCTCTCCATGAATGATGGACCTAAGGGCCCTTCAATCGTTTCGAGCCAACGCCCCTACGGATATTCGACAACATCTGTGACACGGTCCCGTGTTTCGAACATGGTCAATGGTCGACCCTCATTTGTCTGTATCCATTCTAGGCTAACGCGACAGGGTGCTGTGTTGCGAATACGTCAGCATTTACCATCCGTCGTCACGCCGCCATCATTGTGATCTGAATCTCGAGCATCATGATTCACACATTTCCACTTCCCCACGTTCAAGTGGAATTCCATCATACTCTGCTCTTTCTCTTCGCGCATTTTTGTGCGCCTCAAGATCGTGTTAGTATCAGTGGGCCGGGATTCACCGAGCATCCCTTTGCCCTAACTATCCCCTCTCTGTGTCGGCAAATTCCCACCACTACTGCTTGTTTCCCACACCGAGCACGACTCACGTGGGATTAGTAGTTTTGGCAGGATGTGTACCAACACGGTCGGGCTGCTCATCGTCCTGCATGACGTTAAAATGCGCTTTCAGAACTACATATGTCTTGACTCCCATCCTCATGGGGTACGTAGGAATGCACGGACACATTGATTCGGGCCCAGCTCAATCCTCACTCTTGATCCCTCGACCTGAAGAGTTTCCTCCGGGGGTATGTGGTGTGATTTGGACTCCGAGTCCTCATTCGCGTCGGTTTCATATTTACCGCGCCACATGCTTCCTTCCCTATTATTCCACGTCCTATCGTATGACGTTAAACTACAGGATTTTATGTGTCCTCAACGCATGACAATAAACTGCAGTTCTGCCCTGAACAAGTTCAGGATGCCCCAAGATCCCACTGGGAAGTGACAGATCCCCTCGCCAGAGAGGCCCTGTCTAAAAGAAGGAATGATCCATGGTCAAATCGATGCGCCTATCGCACGTACTCCCACCATGGTGGTGTAACTACCTAAGTGTTGGATTCTGTTCGGACAAGCCATCACCCCATATTACACTCTTTGTGTGCCCCTTATTCGGACCCTCATCCTCTTTCGTGTCTAAAGGAACCCCCTAACGGCATGGTCTCATGCCGCATCGGCTCACCTACCGTCCTGGCCAACGTTCTGGAAGACTGTTCATGCTTGGAGGGACCCCCAATAACGGCCTGGATACTACGCCCAAGGGCTCTCCTACCGTTACAGTCCAACGTCCCGAAGAATTGATCAACAACAAATTGATAAAATCCCGCGTTGCGAATATGGTCAGCGGTCGATGCTCATTTGTTGTCCCGATTTCGGGTTAACACAGTAAGGGTACCGTTTCTCCTCCAAGGTAAACGGTTGTCCCTTATTTTCACACCATCCCCACCGTGTTCTGAATCTTGGGTATCGTGATTCACACTTCCCATTTTAATCTGTTTGGACCAATTTCAACGCCCCTGGCGTTGCCCCATTCGTGCATAAGAGCACGTCGCAGAAACGGTAATTCGGCTATCCTGGAAATTCCTCCTCTGATCAAGCCTTCCCCATCTTTCGGGAATCTGAACTGGCTTGGGGAATTGTTGTCAATCGTCCTACAAACATTGTAGGGATGTGACAAGGAAATTCAACAGTGGAAATCGTGCATGCTACGGCATTCAAAACAAAGGTAAAATTTGGAAGCACGAAATTACCAATAAAAGGGTTTTGGGTTTGTTACAATACTCGGGGGTTGACATCCCCCATGGATGGGTTGACCTCATCAAAAGAGCGTTGCAGCTCCGCCACCCGTTGACTTGCGGCATCCAAGGCTTGCTGCCGCTGAACTAGCTCTCGCTCCTCCTCCGCAGCGGCGGGGCACAGTTCGTCAGTCCTGGCTTTGGCCCTCTCCACATCAGCTTGAACGGAAGCCATCTTTTCAGAGGTCTGCCTCATGTGCTCTTTTTCCTCCGCCAGCTGGGACTTCAACCGTGAGACCAGCTCAGTTTGTGCATCAAGAGAGGCTGAAATCTCGTCTGCCCGGGTCTGCATCCGTTGAACCTCGCCTTCAGCCTCCTGGAACTTCTTGATGCTGGTCGCCTTTCTCCGCTGCCAGCCCACGCTGAGCCCACGATCATGCACCCGGATCTTCTCAGCCATAAGATCTCGGATGAGTGCATGAGGAAGTTGGGAATCCACTCCCCCAGCGCACAGTTCGCGCAACCGTGAAAGTAGCCTATCCATTTCGGCCAGCCATTGTGCTTGGGTAGTGTCCTTGATGAAGCGTGCAATCAGCTTCCACGACCGGCGGCGAACTATGCTGCTGTCTTCCTCGTCGGAGGCCGTTTCGTCCCAGTCTGCGCGATTGGTAGGCTCATACGCGGGATATTCCCGTAGGAAATCCTCGGCAGGATCAACATCCGGTGTCGAATCCAGTGAGACACCTGGCGCTGAAGCAGGTGTGACAGAGCTGGGACCAATTGGTTGATCCTCTTCCTCGGAGTCCACCTCAATGATTTCGGGTACGGCCCTGCTGGCGGACCCGCCAGCGATGATGTGCGTCGCAGCTTGAGGAGATGGAGGGATTATTGCCACCATTATTAGCATGCCCCTAGGAGGGACGCCACCAGACATCCCGACCAGCCTTGCCGCAGCAGCCCACGACAGTCGAAGAACTGCATGACAAAGAGGGACATAAACGTTAGTTGGCATGGCCTACATGTGACAACGAGGAGACCGGTGGAGGAGACTTACGAAGATCGACCTCCGACCGCTGCTCCTGAGCCAGTACTGATGGGACCCCGAGACGAGGTCCCCGTATACTGTTGGAAGGTCTGGGGATTCTAGAGGAGCCACCTCGGGCCCCCTGGTCCCACCAGACGCAGAACTGGACACAGCCATAGGCGCGGGTTCTGAAGGTCCCGCATCATCACCCGCCAAGGAGCGAGAACGAGGCCTACGAACAAGTTCCTCCTGCATGGCTCAAACATTGGTGAGAAGTCTATAGGGATCCAAGAACAGATCGTAAGGAGAGAAGTTCAGAATGCTACCTCGAGAGCCTCCGTGAAATCGTCGGATTCTGAGCCTCGGTCTCCGACCTCGCCCTCCTCCAGCAGGATCCCCCATCCAGCCTCATCCTCCCGAGAGGAGTCCTCTGATTCCTCCGGCAAGTGGAAGCGCTCCCTCAGATCGGTAGCCGATAACTGTGGGGGGACCGTCTGATTCAACAGTACCCTCACCAGGTCTGTCATTGGGAGAGGGACACCACTGGAGTGGACATAATCCTCCAGATCTTCCAAGTACTGTTCTGCCTCTGCCAGAGATGCCATGAATCCAGCCCGAACTGGGCCTATACCCGGTGATTCCATCCCGAGGCGATTCAGGTGGGCCCATATCTCGGATGGGCTGAGGAATTGCCGGTTGACATCCCAAATTTCCCAAGATTCCGGGAAGACGGCATCCTCTGCCATGTCAATGTGACGCAGGCGCTTCCCTGGATCCTGAGTGGGTATCCTACGGAATCCCCTCGGTGGCCGCCCCTCCGGATGACCCTGCTCTCCCGGAATCACCGGATCCACCACTGCTGCCATACCCTCGGCCGGTGTGGGTCTCGCCGCCATGGCAGCCCCGCTACCGCGAGCGGCCCTAGCCGCCCTCCGACCCCGACCTCGAGATAGAGGAGGCCCACCGTCACCAACCCGGATCGTTGGTTGCTTCAGCATCTCCCCCGGATAAGCGGCCTGCCAACTAATGGTGTACTCCTTCACTAATCCAAAGGCGGCGGTGGATGGAGGAAATGCAATCTGCATCTTTCCATCCTCACGTGTGAACATGAGCCACAACTGCCTCATCACACACGGGTGCTCCTCGTGACGCACCTCCCAGTATACCTGCAGGGTCAGCCGCTGGAGGCACCGAAATTGCCTCGCAAACCGATACGGAGTGTACGGTTCACAGAGGGGATCATGATCTATTCGTACCACCAAAACTCCACCTCGGAAGGCCAGGATGTAAGCCTGATGTTCTTCCGTTCCCCGTCCGTCATCAGTAAGCCTCCCCGTCGGCAATGGGAAGGGATGAAAGTTGAACTCGTCCGCCCTCCACACCCTATTCAGCACCATCGGAACGACCAGTTTGAACGGGAAGCTCCCAACCGTGTTCAGGATGTAGGGGAGAAAGTTTGATCCCGGCAGCGAAATGTGGTTTGGATATTCGTAAATCCCCCTGATATGCACTGCGATCCACCCATACAGGAGGTGGAAGGGCCCGCATATCCTTGGCGGCTTCTTGCCCTCGCTAATATGCCGCAGCATTCTGTACTGTTTGGTGAGCATCGGGATCCCCAGGTTGATCCGCTGCCCCATGGCCAACATCGACGCCATGATAAACGAGTTGGGTCGTACCCCCATGCTTGTATCTCTCACCGGTAGGATCCAACCACAGATGAGAGCCGCGATGAACGTCGCCAGCCTGACTATCGGCTGTTGTTCAGTGCTGACACTGAAACCCCAAGTTTTCCATTGGCTGTCCCCCAAGACCCGCCAATACAAGTACCCTTTGCCCCGTTGGGCCGCCCTTGGACAAGTTCGAGGCCTCGGAGGGAACTCTCGATTCTCTGGGAAATTCAGGAAGCATTTGAACCACCTTCTGAAGTGGACGTCTCACACTGCCTCCTTGTCCTCTCCAGGGACAAGCGCCATCAGCGTCGATGCCAGCCGCAGCATTTGCTCCGCATCCGCCCACGCACTGGCAACGGGGAGGAACTCGTCATACATGGCCCCCAAGATTGGGACCCCAGAAATCTGGTGGACATCCCACAGGCTGATTCCCACCTCCCCGTGATGCAGGTGAAAAGTGTTGGTCCTAGATGACCACCTACTCAGAAACTCCGGCATTAGCTGCTTCGGTTGGTAAATGTGGAATTGGGAGGCCCATGCTGCCTCATACAACCCCACTCTCCTCAACTCAGCCCCGAACTCCTCGCATGAGGAACCTACCCAGTAGGCCCAGGCCCAGTCATCAGTAATGTTTCCGCCCTGGCACAGGTCCCACTCATCGGACCATCCCTTCTTCGAATCCTGCAAGTCCGCCTTCAGTATGGTACAGTAGAGGGGAGGGGAAGTCTCCGGCAGCAATGGCTTCCCATCGATGTCGTTCACATGGTTGGAGAGACAGTCAGCGATAACGGGTGTGAAGTCCTCCCGCGTGTGACCATTGGCCGCCCTGAACCATTGGTGCTGGCACGGTGTGCTCCTGAACCAGCAAGCTGGTTCATCCCTACTCGCCTCAGGGATGAAGACGTCATCCCTCAGCCCGAAGCCGTACAACGGTAGTTTCTTGCACTGCAGATAATCTTTCTGACCCTCCAAGAGCAGATCCGTCAAAGAAGTGTGGTCCGAGTGGCTCCGGATCATCTCCCCCAAGCCTGGACGGTTGGCCATCTCATCTCGACGAGCAGCATCTGCAAGAACCCCCAAGACAGCTTCTTGATAGGCCATTTTAACTCTGGCCCTCAGAAAAGGATTCTTTCGGATGGATCGCGAAGCTCGACTGCGAAGCTCGACCGCGAAGCCGGATCGCGAAGATCGGTCGTGAGACCAAGCAGCGAAGTCTGGCCAAGGCCAACACACAGAGATTCTCTTGGCGCGGACGCAGAGTCGGAGACCCGCGGTTCGCCGCGAAGCTCGATTCGCGGAGTACGCGGAACTTCGCAAAGTCGAGAGCACAAAACGACAAGGAAGTCACGTGAAGACAAAAGAGAGCGGACCCCCTATTTATAGGCGGCGACCCCAGAGCATCATGGCGCGCCTCACCCACGCGAAGCATCGCGGCGCGTCCGGATCCGCGGCCCCGGCGAGCATCGCGGGGCCCCTTCGCGATGCTGCATGGTGAACCACCGACAATTTTGGCGATTTTCCCTCAAACTTCGACCATTCTCCCTCCGCGGCTCCAAGTCTGAGGGGGGGGATTTTTTGGTGCCAAAAATACGGCCCGAATGAAAGGAAGGAAAAGGACAGCTGGCGCGCTGCCTCGTGAAGCACAGCCGCGAAGCCCCGCCGCGAAGCACCCACGCGAAGCGCCCCGAACCTCGAGCCGCCGCGAAGCACCAGAGGTGGTAATGCTCCGCGAACCCATTTGACGTTCACGATCCGCTGGAAAGCACCAGAGGCGGTAATCCTCCGCGAACCCATTTGACGTTCACGAGCCGCCGCGAAGCACCATAGGCGGTAATGCTCCGCGAACCCATTTGACGTTCGCGAGCGAGCCGCGAAGCACCAGAGGCGGCGCACGAGCCCTGCCTCGCGGCGCCCCTTCCCTATAAATACTAGACTCCCCCTGAGTCCCGAGGATGGACAATCCGACCTTTCGGCTTCTCCTCTCCCGAATCGCGAAGCACTCTTTTCCCGGGGAATCATGAGCTCCGTGAGGTATTTCTACTTCGCGAGACGACTCTGCTTTGTCTCGTTTTTAGCCCCTCTTCTGAGAGGGATGCCCTTTGCGAAGCTCAAGGGAGTTCGTGAAGGAAGGGGATTCCCAAGGGAACCCGGGCATCCGCAGAGCATTTATGCTTCGCGAAACACCCATCCCATGCTAGTGATCCCTATGCCAAGGCAGGATCACTATGCATCGCGAAGCGCACTGCTCCGCAGGACCCGGCTTCGCGATGCACCCCTTCCTCGCGAGGCAGTGCTCCGCGAACACTAATCCACTTCGCGAAGCACCTTCCACTCACCCCTACTCCCCATGCTAAGGCCAAGGCACTCCACTTCGCAAAGCACACTCCTCTTCTTAGCGATTCCTCTTCCTGTGCGGCCATCCAGGTTTGCACGATGTGATTTCAAAGTCCCATGGACAATACCACTCGTAGCGTTGCTTCGCCTAATGATTCTTCGCATAGGCATGCTAACGGCTATTTCTTCTTCGCATAGTCACGCTAACGTGGGACCCTCGATGGTTCATTCCACGACCCCCCTTAACCATGGCCTTACCGGTACCTTCCATTCCCCAAGGACCAGAGGGTACCTGTTGTCTAATTCCTAGGGGTATGGAGTGAACCCACCTCGTCCGAGCTGCAGGAAATTAAACTGCCAAGCACCACGTCCTTAAAACATGACGTTAAACTGTTATCCGACCTCGTGCCCCTCGCGAAGGGTCCCCCCAACTCGAACATTTTTTACACCACTCGTCTCCACGGGAATGGAACTCTTCCGCACATGGAATGAGATCCTCCTTGTAAGAGTGGCGTATGTTCGTAGGGGAAGGGTTGCCTCAGAGCGTAATCCCCTAACCTTTCGTACAGATGATTGCACCCGTGCATCTCCGTACGTCCCCACAACCAAGGTCAGTGGAGGGCGTGATAGGGAACGAGGCACCCCCCGCCATGGGACTCCATCCTGGAGTAAGTCCCGACACCATGGGCCGCTCGATGCGTAAGCCCCTCTTCGCTTCTCACAGACGCACCCGTCGCGACATGATCGTCAGGTCCTTGCAACCTCTTGTTTCTCACACCGAGCATGACTCACGTGGGCTTAGAGTGAGCACCGACCCTGACCCCAAACACCGGAACTACGAGGTCATTGATCCATGTCAAGGCATGGTACGTAGGAAGCCTCCATGAGGTTCAAGCCCACCCGTCATTCTTCCACGTCGGGTCTCATTCCCGTCCAGCATGACGTTAAACTGCGCATTCCCCTGTGAACTACGGGGACTTTGATCCATGTCAAGGCATGGTACGTAGGAAGCTTCTATGAGGTTCAAGCCCACCAATAGTGGACTCTCGGGTCTACTTTCACGTCGGTTCACCGACGGACTCATCCCCGGAACTGTGAGGTCTTTGATCCATGTCAAGGCATGGTACGTAAGAAGCCTCTATGAGGTTCAAGCCCACCCGTCTTTCACGTCGGGTTTCACCCCCATCCAGCACAACGTTAAACTGCACTCTGGTCCAGTGGTAATCCATTGCGACCCATCCCACTTGAACTACGAGGTCTTTGATCCATGTCAAGGCATTGTATGTAGGAAGCCTCCACGAGGTTCAATCCCACCCATCATCCAATTCACGTCGTGTTCTACCTACGTCCAGCATGACGTTAAACTGCAATTCCAGTCCGACGACAAGCCGTTGTGACTAATCCAAACTACGAGGACTTTGATCCGTGTCAAGGAATGGTACGTAGGAAGCCTCCCTGAGGTTCAAGACCAACAAGCATTGGCCCAGACCGTCTCCCTGTCGGTGTGCCAAGTCCCCATCTCCCATTGGACCCAGGTCCCTCATTTACGTCGGTTCACCGACACCCAATGCCCGTCGTTTATTCACGTCAGGGTTCACTATCATCCCACACGACGTTAAACTGTATTCCCTAATCTGAACTACGAGGAATTTGATCCATGTCAAGGCATGGTATGTAGGAACCCTTCCCAAGGTTCAAGCACACCATTAGTGGACCCATGGGTCTACATTCACGTCGGTACACTGACGATCCCCATTGGACCCACGTGTCTACTTTCACGTCGGTATGCTGACGATCCCCATCGGACCATGGTCCACCTTCACGTCAGCTTATCGACGTCATCCCGAACTACGCAGACTTTGATTCCCTGCCACGGGGATACGTAGGAAGCCTCATCAAGGCTCAAGCCCAACTTCACTGTCGCCCCTGCGATGGTCCCACTTCACTCTTCTTCCACTCCATTCATCAACCTACCAACCGTTCTGATTCTCGCCCGGACCGTCTTCTCCTGGTGAGACCATGTCGGTACGCTCTTCCTCACTGTCGCCCATGGGCTGGCCCCGATATCGATATCCCATCAAGGAGGATCCCTCAATCCGATCTATCCTAGCTAATGCTCTGGTTGGGTTGATCTGTCTCCGCTGGACGTTAAACTTGCGGCATACCCTGTGTTGAGCACGGGAAGATGAGGAAAACCTCAGATATGTGTCTACGACATATAATTCCCTGCGCTCGATGTGGGATGCCTCGGGCTTCCACTCCCTCGAGAAGCCTTGTGGTCAAGGATAACAGACAGACATGCCAGGTACCCCAGCATCTAGACACGCTACTGATGCCTCAACGTGACTACTCCCCTGACTGAATATTTCTTCCCTGACTGGACCCTTTGGAATGTCCTGACAGAAGCAGTGTAATTAACCGGCGTCCATGGAAACATGGAACTGGGAAGGGTTTCACGAACTACGTATTAAATCTATAAGGGAGACCCGGACTAGGTGACGAGTTCTGAGGAGGAATCCACAGGAGGAAGAACCGACATCCCATCATCCCGTTTCGACCAAGGAGCAGACGTCCCTGAATAAGGAGCGAATGCCGCCCGCCTTTGGAAAGCTGGAATGCGGGGAAACAGAAGCGCCGCGCGTCCTCCCCCACGGACGGACAGGCGCGCGCTGTAGAGACCCGAAGCTTGACGTACATGGACATTACATTACATTTACGGAATACTTAGTACATAAGAAAAACACACACACAAGGATCGTAATAGTTTAGTGTCTTTGGATACTCGGAACGTAATCTTCTAATTGTGGTGAAAGATCTTCAATATCTCCCATAAAGATCTTCCCTTTTTTTACCTAAAACCTTTCTTTATATCATGGGGAAAATAAAACATTAAAGGGTGAGCTGAAATGCTTAGTAAGGGTAAAAAAAAGAAAAATCAATCACATCATATTCATAAGAACATAACTTTTGGAAATCTTAACCAGCAAAAGAGAGCATAAATTTCATAACATGGGATAAATCATAGTAGTGAAATGAAATCACAATAATCATAACTTAAAACATGAAACTTTGTGGCATACACACATAATCATAGAGAATCATTTCTTGTTAGTCAAGACTCATTGCCAAGACTATCTTAGTGGACAAATTCTCTTTCTGAATCGAGTCACCCTCGTTCCAGTCCTGTTTCACTAAACCGGTATAACCTACCGTTCCAGCCATGTCTATCTCATGAGATATAAAATCTTTACCCAATGCATTGGAGGGAGATATAGGTCCCACCCATCTCATAATTATACCATTCTTATGTGTGCCACAAAATCATAAATCATACATCATTGCATAACCCATGTAATACAAATGGGAATCTTAAACATCATGACATCATAAAACAATTCATACAAGATAAAGGAATTCATAAAAATAATTCCATCACAACATGATATAATCAATGTTATAATAGGGATAAAAACAGAACCCTTTATTATCTTAGATGGAAAATAATTTTGATAAAACACTTGAACTCCATTCTTGAGGAAAATATCATTTCTTCTTCAAATTTTTTTTTCCTTTCATAACATGTCATACGACTTTAAAATAAAAGAAGTTGATTAAAAATAAACTTGAAAACTTGTAAAGTAAGCTTCATGGAAATAATGTTTTAAAAATTCATTCATTCCGTATAAGTTAAAAAAACATTCTTCGTACTTTTGTCGTAAAAGTCAAAAAAAGTACCTCGTATGAAAAACGACAAAAGATTCCTTCCATATTCTTTACTAAAAACTCACTGAAGGGTAAAATTGGATTTAAACATTTGTAGGTGGATGGAAATAATATTACATATTCCGGAAAAATGGATGTGGTTGATAAAATACACCCCAGTAAATAATAAAGTATAAACAATCTTGGATAAAAATGAGATTGTGATATTTCCCTTACCTTAGGTTCGACTTGCTTTGTAAGTGTCCGAACCTCCTCTTTTTGACGCGCCTTTTCTTAGCCTCCACTTAAAGAACTAAGGATGGTCTTTGAAGAAGACCAGGACCTCTAAGATGATACTAGGGAAGTGGAGAGGAGAAAATGGCAGGGGTTGGCCGAGCTTGAGTGCTCAAATTGGTGTGAGGAGGAGGGGGAGGAGGTGTCCTTTTATAAGGGAGGAGAGGGGCACCTTAGGAACATCTCAAAATATTATTTTATATTAAAGTCAAAATCGTTTTATAATGGTTCCAAAGGGTCTTATTTCGATGCTAAAGTGGGGATGGGTCGAAATCCTATCAACCAATAGGATTTAGACAAGTTTATGTTATTTTTTTAACCTTATCAATTAGATTTAACTCTAAGTTAAATAATTTAACTTTTACCGTGTCTTTTTGTTTTATTACACTATATGGTTAATACACTTACTATATCATGCCAAACGAACCCCAAATTGTTTATTATTAATATATATATCCGTATCTAAGTCATTTGGCCAAACCTTAGATTTTTAGGAATAAAATAACAATTAATAATATAATATTTGATTTAAAAACTATTTTGTGTCAATTTTGACACTATTTGATATATGATTTCTTTGAAAGTCATAACAGAATTATATGTACAAAAAAAGTTGATTAAATAAATACTAATATATCATAATAACCTAGAAAATTAGTGGAATTCATAAAAAGTCTCAAATTACATTTATTTTTGTGTTTATAACATCAATTATGTCAATATTTCATTAATAAGATAATTACTGCATCATCATTGTGTAATAAATAAATTAAATTATATAATGTCTAAAAATTAAAAATAAAATACCATTATATAGGAAATCTATTTAGCTTTCTAATGAATATTTATAGTCGAATTTATCTTATGTATAACCCCATATTAAAAATAATTTACTTATTAAACTTTGATTTTAACTATTTTAAGTATTCATTAAATAAAATAATATTAAATGTCATAATCTAATCCAAGTGGACCTAAATGGTCATATTATATTCATAAGGTTGTTTTTGGTCGAATTAAACTTATCCAATAGAATTAGGACATGTGTTAGGGTAATAGTAATATCATATTTACCCTTAGTTACCCTATTTACTATTAACCGCGGTAAAAAAAAGTAAAAAGTTACTATTCACCAAAAATTATTTTCATCTCATTGAACCACATTTTACTTACTGACATCAACCGTGTCTCTCGGATTTCTGAAATTCCATTCACAGAAGTGGTAAAATTATGTTTTATGAAAAATTCAGTTTTTAAACTACCACTTTGTAGTTTCACTATTCATAAAAAATTGATGTTTTTCAGAATAATGCCAAAATTTTATCCTAAGCTATATTTCATATTCCGAATTCAAAAATGAATTCTATTTTACCAAATTCATAACATAGAAGTTGCATTAATTAATTTTATAATTAAATCCCGCTGTTAAAACAAATAGCGTGTTTTTAAGAAACAATATCTATCAAAAGATTGACACTTGATTATGTCTGGTTTAAATGTGAAATTACAACCAATGACCAACAATGTATTAAATTGTAAAAATATATTCTAAATATACTTTAAAACCACTCAAATTAATAATTTATCACTATTAATTATTTCGATTAAAAAAGTTGTTTTTAATTATAATTTAGTAATTTTCACTATTCATCAGAATATGAAAGTTATCCGAAAAGTACCAAAATTTCACCTTAGGATAAATTCGATACTCCGAATCCAAAAATGAAGACCATTTTGAGAGCTAAAATTTCTAAAATTTAAAAAGTGGTTATTACTATTCATAATGGCTAGTTTTAATAATATTTTAATAGCATATCATTGTTTCGTGAAACTCAGTATTGCGTACTACACACGATATCGAGGAAGGTTGCGATTGCGTGTAATGCAAGGCAAGTCAAGGATGCGTGTTGTGAAAGCTCCTTTTGGTGTAGCATACAACACAAGACAATAATAAAATTAAAAATAATATTTTTCATAAAATCTCGGGGTGTTACATTCTACCCCCCTTAAAATGAATTTCGCCCTCGAAATTCGTTGGGGTTATAAATGGTTTACTATTAGAAAGTTTATTTAATAGAAACCCACATCGTAAAAAGGAATACCAAAACCAATCTTTAAAAACAAAAGTATGAAACGTAACAGTTACCCAAATAAACTAATCACTGGGTTTCCACATAGGTGAAAATATAGATATGGAAGAAAAATCTAACCATCATGTTCTGATGGAGAGTGGTAGAGAACATGGCTATGGAAAATACAACAATCACAAATACATAAATTTGTGACGATCTAAGGTACCATTTGATTAATCATATATAAGAGTACTAGGACAACATTTTTGGTTTTCAAGATCATTTCCCTAATGTTGAAGAATTTGAATTAGAATAAATACTTACTTTATTTTGGTACAATCTCACTGTTGTTTGTGCCTTGAACAATTTCCACTTCATCTCTTAAATAAATGAAGTTGAATTAGTTATTCGTGAAGTGTTAGCAGATCATGTGATAGAATGACGGGTCATTCCATCAAAAGGTTAGCAAAAGTTATTAAATATACATAAGTCATTCTATAGTGAGATTAATCATATATGGTACCTAAAATGGACTTTATACTTCATATATCATACTGCTTAATATAATAAAACTAGTTTCTAATAAACAGGGACTTCCTATAGGCCAGTAGTAGGCAATAAAGGCCAGTCGCACATCGGTTGTGGGTTCGATTCCCATAGCCTTGTCCGACGCGATGGGCTGTCGCCCGTCCTGCTGGTTGTCCTTTTTCTAAAACTATAACATCCCATCAATAATATAGAAAAAACTTCTATCCTTAAACAATACTAACTTATGTCCTACACAATTCATTTCAATCTTTAGGCTTATCCATAATCCTGCAGTCCACTCTCATAACATAGTGAAAACGATTTCCAGAGATTTAATACCATCGTTGATCCCCATATATCATAAGATATGTCTTGTTTGTCACATTCCAATCATTTGAATACCTTAATCATGTATTATCTTGAAAAATGAATACCAATTAAACCTTAGTGAAAACATGAATGCTGTCAAAAGTTAACTCTTTCCACATACCAAAATCCAAAAATTATATGTACTCAAACCATGATATCACTTGGTCTTTATATCAATCATGAGCTCATGAATACAATAAAACATCTCATTATCTTCTTATCCCTTCATTATGCTCATATCATCTGTTTACCAAAAATGTCTCAATCAATTTTCATGGTTACCGGTACCATAAAATTATTGAAAACCACAATAGACCAAACATAAATATTTCAGTACACCATAAAAGTACCTCAACAACATTATTCTTGAATACCAATACATAAACACTTCAGTACATCCACTTCAATGATTGTCCTGGAATAAGTCCTTCCTTGATTTAGAAGTAACTTTTTAGGTCAGGGCATTGAGTTGGGTAATGCCCATGTTCTCCAAAAATAAGACATTGAACTCCATAACAATCTGTCACTCTATGACCCTTTTCTCCACACAGATAACATCGGTCCCTCCATTTTAGGTATTCCTCAAGGTTCTTCTTCCCTTCTTTAGAAATCTCAATCTTCCTTTCTTTATGCTCCTCGACATGCGAACATGCATAATAGTTTATCTTCCTCTTCTATGATGAATTAGTCATACCACTAAATTTCACCTTGTTAATCATATATCGCGATGACTGATTTGGCAAAATCACAATATATTTATCTCTAGGTATTACACAATTTTGTTTCTCATAGTCACCAATTTGTCCATTGGATTCAATGTTAACCGAATTCCTTCTGGTTCCCTCCATTAACTAAAACACAAAAAAACTTTGTGAGAGGCGAAATCATGCTAGGGAAGACAACATAGTAAAGGGAAATCACCCTCAATATCTAACATCTTAGGTTAAATTCTAAGATCGTTAGCGCAATTCTAGGACTATAACCTATACGTATACTTAACCTTAGGGACATCCCTAGACATACCTTAGAAATATCTCTAGGGATCTCACTAAAGTTCTCACATCCTAGTACCCAAAGGTTGACTAAACCTTTCCTCTGATACCAACTGTAGAGACCCGAAGCTTGACGTACATGGACATTACATTACATTTGCGGAATACATAGTACATAAGAAAAACAGACACACAAGGATCGTAATAGTTTAGTGTCTTAGGATACTCGGAACGTAATCTTCTAATTGTGGTGAAAGATCTTCAATATCTCTCATAAAGATCTTCCCTTTTTTACCTAAATCCTTTCTTTATATCCTGGGGAAAAGAAAACATAAAAGGGTGAGCTGAAATGCTCAGTAAGGGTATAAAAAAGAAAAATCAATCACATCATATTCATAAGAACATATCTTTTGGAAATCTTAACCTGCAAAAGAGAGCATAAATTTCATAACATGGGATAAATCATAGTAGTGAAATGAAATCACAATAATCATAACTTAAAACATGAAACTTTGTGGCATACCCACATAATCATAGAGAATCATTTCTTGTTAGTCAAGACTCATTTCCAAGACTATATTAGTGGACAAATTCCCTTTCTGAATCGAGTAACCCTCGTTCCAGTCCTGTTTCACTGAACCGGTATAACCTACCGTTCGAGCCAGGTCTATCTCATGAGATATAAAATCTTTACCCAATGCATTGGAGGGAGATATAGGTCCCACCCATCTCATAATTATACCATTCTTATGTGTGCCACAAAATCATAAATCATACATCATTGCATAACCCATGTAATACAAATGGGAATCTTAAACATCATGACATCATAAAACAATTCATACAAGATAAAGGAATTCATAAAAATAATTCCATCACAACATGATATAATCAATGTTATAATAGGGATAAAAACAGAACCCTTTATTATCTTAGATGGAAAATAATTTTGATAAAACACTTGAACTCCATTCTTGAGGAAAATATCATTTCTTCTTCAAAATTTTTTTTCCTTTCATAACATGTCATACGACTTTAAAATAAAAGAAGTTGATTAAAAATAAACTTGAAAACTTGTAAAGTAAGCTTCATGGAAATAATGTTTTAAAAATCCATTCATTCCGTATATGTTAAAAAAACATTCTTCGTACTTTTGTCGTAAAAGTCAAAAAAAGTACCTCGTATGAAAAAAGACAAAAGATTCCTTCCATATTCTTTACTAAAAACTCACCGAAGGGTAAAATTGGATTTAAACATTTGTAGGTGGATGGAAATAATATTACATATTCCGGAAAAATGGATGTGGTTGATAAAATACACCCCAGTAAATAATAAAGTATAAACAATCTCGGATAAAAATGAGATTGTGATATTTCCCTTACCTTAGGTTCGACTTGCTTTGTAAGTGTCCGAACCTCCTCTTTTTGACGCGCCTTTTCTTAGCCTCCACTTAAAGAACTACGGATGGTCATTGAAGAAGACCAGAACCTCTAGGATGATACTAGGGAAGTGGAGAGGAGAAAATGGCAGGGGTTGGCCGAGCTTGAGTGCTCAAATTGGTGTGAGGAGGAGGGGGATGAGGTGTCCTTTTATAAGGGAGGATAGGGGCACCTTAGGAACATCTCAAAATATTATTTTATATTAAAGTCAAAATCGGTTTATAATGGTTCCAAAGGGTCTTATTTCAAAGCTAAAGTGGGGATGGGTCGCAATCCTATCAACCAATAGGATTTAGACAAGTTTAGGTTATTATTTTAACATTATCAAATAGATTTAACTCTAAGTTAAATAATTTAACTTTTACCGTGTCTTTTTGTTTTATTACACTATATGGTTAATACACTTACTATATCATGCCAAAAGAACCCCAAATTGTTTATTATTAATATATATATCCGTATCTAAGTCATTTTGCCGAACCTTAGATTTTTAGGAATAAAATAACAATTAATAATATAATATTTGATTTAAAAACTATTTTGTGTCAATTTTGACACTATTTGACATATGATTTTTTTGAAAGTCATAACAGAATTATATGTTCGAAACAAGTTGATTAAATAAATACTAATATATCATAGTAACCTAGAAAATTAGTGGAATTCATAAAAAGTCTCAAATTACATTTATTTTGGTGTTTATAACATCAATTATGTCAATATTTCATTAATAAGATAATTACTGCATCATCATTGTGTAATAAATAAATTAAATTATATAATATCTAAAAATTAAAAATAAAATACCATTATATAGGAAATATTTTTAGCCTTATAATGAATATTTATAATCGAATTTATCTTATGTATAACCCCATATTAAAAATGATTTACTTATTAAACTTTGATTTTAACTATTTTAACTATTCATTAAATAAAATAATATTAAATGTCATAATCTAATCCAAGTGGACCTAAATTGTAATATTATATTCATAAGGTTTTTTTTGGTCGAATTACACTTATCCAATAGAATTAGTACATGTGTTATGGTAATAGTAATATCATATTTACCCTTAGTTACCCTATTTACTATTAACTGCGGTAAAAAAAATTAAAAAGTTACTATTCACCAAAAATTATTTTCATCTCATTGAACCAAATTTTACTTACTGACATCAACCGTATCTCTCAGATTTTTGAAATTCCATTAACAGAAGTGGTAAAATTAAGTTTTATGAAAAATTCAGTTTTTTAACTACCACTTTGTAGTTTCACTATTCATCAAAAATTGATGTTTTTCAGAACAATGCCAAAATTCTATCCTAAGCTATATTTCATATTCCGAATTCAAAAATGAAGTCTATTTTACCAAATTCATAACATAGAAGTTGCATTAATTAATTTTATAATTAAATCCCACTGTTAAAACAAATAGCGTGTTTTTAAGAAACAATATCTATCAAAAGATTGACACTTGATTATGTCTGGTTTAAATGTGAAATTACAACCAATGACCAACATTGTATTAAATTGTAAAAATATATTCTAAATATACATTAAAACCACTCAAATTAATAATTTATCACTATTAATTATTTCTATTAAAAAAGTTGTTTTTAATTATAATTTAGTAATTTTCACTATTCATCAGAATATGAAAGTTATCCGAAAAGTACCAAAATTTCACCTTAGGCTAAATTCGATACTCCGAATCCAAAAATGAAGTCCATTTTGAGAGCTAAAATTTCTAAAATTTAAAAAGTGGTTATTACTATTCATAACGACTAGTTTTAATAATATTTTAATAGCATATCGTTGTTTCGTGAAACTCAGTATTGCGTACTACACACGCTATCGAGGAAGGTTGCGATTGCGTGTAATGCAAGGCAAGTCAAGGATGCGTGTTGTGCAAGCTCCTTTTGGTGTAGCGTACAACACAAGACATTAATAAAATTAACAAGAATATTTTTCATAAAATCTCGGGGTGTTACACGCGCCCCGGCGAAAGCGTCAGAAACAATGTCATCTTATACTTGAAAAATATAATCCTTGGAAAATATCTTTTCAATTGTGTCTATCGTGTTTCTCTTAAATAATATTATTTCTATTTAATATATTATATTTGTTCAAATGGATTTAATATTTTGAATAAATTTAATATTTATCATATAATAGATAAATGACTTGATTTTTAATAAGGAATATTCAAAATATTAAAAATATCAATCCATGGTTATGGTTAAAACAACTTAACCTCTGGTTTAAACTAAAATTATAAGCATTAAAATTACCTATCTAATTATCTAATGTATATTTTCTAGACATATATAGTCCTTATATCATGTTATTCTAAATAATGGTCCATTTTTTATACATTCTTCATGATTAAAACCAGGTTATAACTTTTTCTTTTAAAAATCTATGTGTTTTTTCTCTCACACATATAAAATACCATCCACTATCTTGTCCACTTCACACAATCCAATAATTTAGAATAAGACAATACCCATCCCAATAAATTATTCAAAAATCTCTCCATGAAAAAAATTACTTTTATTGATCATAAATCCAATCTATGAAGATTTTTTGTATAATCATAATGAGGTTGACCGTAGAAGAGTCGTCATTCTTACCCGATTTTTTTTGTTTTGTATCTTCTTCTACCTCTATACAATATAATTCAACCATGATGATAAAATTAATAAAATATCTCCAATAAAATATATTATACTATTTTTATTGAATAGTATACATACATCTCCATTATAATCAAATGAGAAACAAAAAATCATTCATATGTTTAAAGGAATACCTCCTTGAAATATTTATAAAACTTAAAATATTATATGTCATTTATTTGTTTAATTCTATTCAATGAAGAATGATAATATTTTTCATGCATTCGTATAGATTGTTGTCTTCATAAAGGGATGCGATTCTTTTTTCATCTACACATCACATAAATGATATATTTAACTATATTTAATGAAATTAAATTACATTTATGATATACTTATCATTATATCGTAAAATAATAAAACATTATTTCACCCCAAAATGATCCTTGAAAAATAGAAACATATCCCATGTATATGTATCAACTATTATCTCCTTGATGGAAACAGTGTTCATTTTTCATAACCTAATCTATTGGATGGTTTTAAATGAACAATTGATATACTAATGTAATAATTATTTCATTATTATTATAATATTTATGATCCAAAAAATGTATTATTTTACCATTATAGCATCCCACCCATTTTAGGTACTACATTCTTGTTTAACCTAGATTGTATAACGTTTTAATGAGTTAATGATATATTTTCCAAGACTATGAGGGGTCTCACGGGTGTAATAGTGGATAAAGACATGAAATGTTTAGAAAAAAGGTCATGCTATTGAAGAAATATTTTTGGAATATTTTTTATAATAACTATATTCTTCAACCGTGAAGTGTATTGTGGTATAATTCATGGTTTAAAACCAAGTAAGGGTATCATAGAAACCATGCAGCCTTTGCCAAAGCCAATTAAACAATATTCAAACTACCTTAAAAACCATGAAGCAACACTGTAAATCAATTGTAATGAAGCCCTTTATTAGACATTGTGTGGTCTGTAGTTATCAATTATTTTGTCCAACGGTGTTTCCAAAATAGTGTGACTCAATATAGAAGGGGAATTGAAAATTTCACCCCTCAACAATATATGTTTTTGAAATAATTTTTCAATAAATACGGCCTCAATAAGTGAGGAATAAAAACCAAATCCTCCCAATACTCCCAAGGGTGATTCTAACGTGATCTTAGGCCATTTCAAATGCCTTTATTTTCAAATAAATTACACAGATGAGTCTATCACCTTTATTCATTCTATATTTTATAAGAATCATGGTAGAATGTTTTCCCTCACTCAGAATACCTAAAAATACAATTTTCCAAAAGATTCATAGTTCATGGAATTAGGGGTCTTTATCATGAATCAAGTACCATGTTGATGTGATCATTAGCCATGTTATTGAGGTAGGTGGTATAAATTTATATCCCTTAGTTTAATGTTTATTATTGTGTTTGTCGTTACAGGCTTGGGTAATTGTGAATAAATATTATCACATTGTATGAAAAGATACATTTGGTGTTTTAATATTATGTTTGACCCTTTGCGGACCATGTTGGATCCATTAACGATGTGTAGGTCAGACTTAAAGCCACAAATTAATTTTTCCAACTCCTTCATCATGAAAATTATAATTTTAAATGTGTAATTAAATGGTTTACAAGATTAAACTTATCAGAATTATTTTTATCCTATTAAAATGTGAATAATATTTTTTCCTTAAATTCAATGATTCAAATGTGTTATTGATTTCAAATGATTAAATGAGATAAATTGTTAAAGGGGAGCATATATGATGTTAAATGTATTGAATGTGGTGAATAATGGTTGTACTAAGCATAAACAAATAACTTCGACTTGTAATGAAATTTAGTTAGATGAAATAAAAGTGAAGAAAACTGGTAATAGTGGTGAAATTATTAAGGTCAACAACTGATGATGAAATATTTTTACAACAAAAAGCGCTTCGTCTTTTATAAATATATGAATGGATGAAATGGTAATTGGAAAATTACAAGATGGATTATAAAATTTTTTATGATTTATTGGACATAGCGATCCATTAATCTCAAGTACTATGGGTAAATATGATGTTTTTAATCTTACATTTGATATGATGAATGTATAATTCATTATGTTTGGCTATGGTGGTATCACAAAAATCTGAGAAATATATGCTATTTGTGAATTTTGAGAAATAGAAATGTAAATATTAGAATATAAATTTGATTTGATAAATGAATAACCATTTATGTTAATGATAAATTTAAATTCATTGTATTGTTGAAAAAGTGTTACCACATGGTCAATGTCGGTTTAGTCAGTTTGGATGGAATGAAAATACAAAAGGTGAAATATAGAAAAAATTTATATGTTTAAGTGTGGAACCTATTTATTTCTTTTTCATGACCTTTATTTAATTTCACTCATACATACACCATTTTTATTACTAGATTGCATGTTATTGTATACACCATTGGTGGTGGACTAATGAGTTATACTCCCACCCTTCTCTAGATGTTGTTGGGAACCTAAGAATACATCATGTATATATTATTGGATAAGTAAAATTCCTTTTGTTAGATTAGTGGTAAATGAAATGGGTCAAAACATAGATGAGGGAACCCTTCATTATATCAAGACCCATTTTTAGGATTTTATTTTGGTTTTTTATTTTGGGTTTATTATGAAAATATTCACTATTATGACATGAAATATTTATTTGTATGCTTGTGGGAATTTCCACAATTTTGGGAATGATTACTTGATCTATGATTGTTGATTTTATAGCATTTGATTTTATCTATATATATTTATATGTTTTTTTCTCTACTTTTGAGGGTATAGTCTCCCAGTTTACTTACTTAGCCCATAAATACTAGTCAGAAGACTTTTCCATAGGGAGATGCATTCTTGAGGAAATTAGGTGATCAGTATTATAGTACTGGTTATAGTGAAACTCTGGTTGGGATGTTAGAAAGGGGTGTCAATAACATTCCCTTTCTACTAGATTATAATTTTAGAAATGTATAAAGGATATTATGATATTTATATCATTGTACCAAATATTTTTCATGATAATATGTGGACCTTTCTGTGAAAACCTACATTCATAGGGTGGGATTGTTCATGATATTTATTTTTACAATAGAATGTTATTTCAACTTGGGGTATATACATATTTAGTGGTGATACTATTTGTAAAGTTTCATATGTTTCCAAATAAGTAATTTGGTTCTCATATGATTTCATCATTATAGAAATTAATTATTTATATTTTGTACATAATGTTTGGAACATACTAAAAAGAGGTTTATGGTGGATTGTGGGAAATGAAAATCTTCTCAAGATTTCCAATGTTTTTATGAAAAAATATTTCCCAATAATGATTTGTAACTGGTTTTCAATGTGAAGTGTAAAATTAAAAATTTTAAATGGTTCTCAGTAATGATTTTATATCTTTGTCAGTAATATAAATATGTTATGTGAGATAGTAACAAAATTCATAATGTAATGTTCATAACATGGATGTTTTCATTACACGTTATCTTCCATGGCCTATGATAGGAATGGTTTAGGGTAGTGATATATATTCAAGTATACTCTTTATGATAATGTAAGTGGTTTGGGCTTTTTACTGATAACAATGAGTATTATTTTTTAAAAAAATATCAAAGTGATTTCTCATGTGTTATGAGATGTGAATTTTGAATTATAGATAGATTCCACATTTATGAAATTTACTGATTGAGTTATTGGAGGACATCAATGATAATGATACTCTAATAGTGGGAAAATAAGATATATTGGACACGAGTAATATGGTGAATAGTATTTTATTAAAATAATTTATTGTTTCATGTAGTTTATGGAGACAGACCTTGGGTGCCTTGCACTGAGTATGACTTATATGACCTGATATTTTCAAATGAAGCACTCCCCAATTTTTTTTGTATACAGTGGAACCTAGGTACAAATGTTCAATATTGAGTCAATCCAGATGATTATTGATTGTATTGAGACTCCTTGTGGGAAGAGATTCATGTTGAATGATTTTGTGTTCGGATGAATACTACACTGATGGTTAGATATGTAGGTGTATCCAATGTATTTAAACTTTATAGAATGTATCTATTTCTCTGATATGTTCATAGAATCATTTTTTATTGAAACATTAAGGAAATATTTTATGGTTGGTCAAGGGAAATATGTCAATGATGTATTTTCATAGCCATTTCATAGATTTTCCGTTCTTTTATATTGACTTGGTAGAAAAGGAGGAAGCTAAAAAGGTTTTATGATGGACATATATGTGAGAAAATATCTAAGGTAATTATATTCCATTTGAAGAATCTTGTGGAAGGCATGAAGAAGGATCTCACTTCTATATCAAATCTTATGGATGGTTCTAGTTGAGTACATAATGGGTTAGTTTGATGATTTGATTATATTCCCTAATATGGTAAAAAGAGATTTTATGAGAGTTTTCACCATGGTGGATAAGGAAAGATCATCCAGGATGAGAGGATTGGAATCGTTGGAGGGTGGAATGTTTCTTCGATATCCTTGCGGTATACATGGTCAAATTTGGTGTCAGGTACTTCGAATACCAGTGGACGTTTAAGATCACAGTTGAATGGGGAACTAATAATGGTTTTGGAGGAACCCTAAAAAAATAGAATATGATATATAATATGTACTGATGTAGGATACCAATAGAGTGTCATCGACCACGTATTATTTTGGTAGCTAGATTATTACTGACCTTACTAAACTAATTAGAGGAATAAGAGCTCGTGGAAAACACCATCAAAATTATTAGGGTACTGAAAAACATGGGATTCATAATAGGGAATAAGATAGGTGGATAGATCATCATCAAAAAATATAGCCCACATTAGTCAGTGGAGTGGCTTGAATGACTATCTATGGAATGCTTCATCTAGATTCCAAGATTTCTAGGGAATTATTTAATACATTATTCTTAATTTATTTTACATCATTTTGGTTTTTAAGTTGATTGGATTTTGTAGGGGAGTATATTTTAGGGTTTATTACGATCAACAAGACATTTTGGTGAGCTTGAAAGGTACTCTCAAATGTAATGAGTTTTCCCTCAAGGATGGTGTGTACCATGTCCATTGGGACCATTAAACACTTGAAATAATAGTTTTAAAGATTATATTTTGGATGGACTATTTATTTCCACACTAGTATCACATTAGTTATTACAACAGGAGAGTGAGTTTCACATCCCTTATAGGAACCATTAATGTGAATCGTGGTGAATGAAATATCTAAGCAGCCATGTAGAACCAATTCATTCGTGACAGGGTGTGCTCACAACCCAATTTATGTGTCCTATGATTGATAATGATGGATTATTATATAATTTATTCCGTCTATTGGTGGATCATTTTCATGATATTTTTTCTAATTAATTCTCAGTGTTTTCAACAGAGAGAGTTGTTGAGTTCCCAATAGAGTTATTTCCAGGATTTGAGATAGTTTCCATTCCTCTATATAGATTCTCAATAGTAGTAATTCAGGATCTTAAAAATTAGTTGGGGGAAGTATATGATAAAGGGTTCATACATATGATTACATCACCATGGGGGTATCATGTGTTTGATATTATAGTGTATGGAAACATTGTATTTTGTATTGATTAACAAAAAAACAAGCTACAACTAGATTAATAACTGATATCCCATCCCACATACTTTTTATCATTATTATCAGATAAGTTTTTCAAGTGTGTTCTAAATTTTTTTTTGTGATAAATGTATCATTTGTAATTAGGGATTCCTTTTTTCACATGATACATTATATATATAAAAGTACATATCATTTGTATGTGATCAATGTAATGTTATTCCGGATTAAGAATACTGATATGCTAATTAGGGTTTTGCTGAACCAAATTTTTTAGCCACACTTAGATCAAATTTTAGTTTTTTTGTAGACAACATGTTATTTTACCACCATAGTGACTATTATCAATCCAAACAACATGAAATCATCAAGAGTATACTAAAAGGAAAATAACTATTTTCCAAGACATCTAATTTTCAATTCTGGATCTATATGATACATGTACTTGTTCGCATCATCATTTAAGATTGTGTTTTAGTGTCCCAATAATGGTTCATGAAGTCGTATCATGTTAGTGTCAAATGAATGTTTTTGATATATGTTGTTTTTTGGGCCTAAAGGATTGCTAAATTGGGTTATTCAAAGAACTATCT
Organism: Viscum album; assembly: GCA_963277665.1. Classification (NCBI taxonomy): domain Eukaryota; kingdom Viridiplantae; phylum Streptophyta; class Magnoliopsida; order Santalales; family Viscaceae; genus Viscum; species Viscum album. The sequence continues at coordinate 221,343,889 of OY728139.1, forward strand.
CTCATGGTAGAACACCTCTTAGTTATAAGAAATAATGTAACCATGATCATGTTACTTAATGATTGCGATGATTTTTTTCAAGAATTGACGTGGTTATTGACCAATAGACCAAATATGATTTTTACCCTAGCTATGAAAATTTTATAATCTATATTATGAACTCCCTAATATTAGACTCAAGGCAGATCCAATTTTAAATAATTCGGTTATGGTGTATGGTTATGATTAGTTGAGTACACATAAATTAATCTCTTATACACATGATCTTTAGTTGAACATGGTGGTTTATTACTTGAGATTATGGTGGTATTATCTTGTCATGTATTGTTATTTTGTTTATAATTATCATATGATACATAAATACAACTTTTCTGATAATTCTTATAATATTCAGTAGTGGATATGGGTTGAGTACATGTAGCCATTTATTATTGATTTTTATAATATAATATTGAATGGATAGAAAGGTTCAGATTCATTGATTCAGAAGGAATGAACATAAAAGGTTCATATGTATAAATAAAATATTATGGACATCCTATATGAGGTACATATTGGTTATCAGGAGGATCATTAGTATATGATGCTCATGTACATACCCTTTTAGCCATTTTTTTTAAAATGATAATAGAAATAAATATTATTAGTCAGAATGTATTCCAATGAAGTGTAATTTCAAATATGTGGATCCACTATATATTTATTCTATTTATAAAGATGATTTATTTCAGGATCATGATCAAGTTGTTTTGAAATCTTGCATACAAAAAATAGTTGATATTCTAGTTTCATTCGTCAATGTGGGTGGTTCAACCTATAATAACCAAAATATATTGTGATTTTTGTAGAAAATAATGGTTTCCATGAATGATAATGGAGATTTCATGTTTTATGAAAATATGTTACACATTTTAGTGGGTAATATCAATGAAGCAATGATCATACTAGACATTAATAATTTTTTTCCATTCTGGAATGGAATTATGATTATATTAATATATATTATTTTTGGGAATTATAAGGAAACCATAGAGGAATGATAAAATTTTGGTGATGTTGGACTGATTGAATAATGTGTCACAATTACTATAAAATTAGTAGACATTCACTACAAATTAGTTTAGTGGTTTGTATGTTTTATAAATAAAAATTTTAACAAGTTTCTATAAATTATTGTTTCAGATCATGACCATTGTTTTACTTTATGCTTCTATATTGAATTCCATAACCCAATTTGTACTATGTTGTTTTTTGTATGGCCTATAACCTATATATGGATGGGAAATCAGATCATATTATAAAGGTAATAAAGGAAATGATAAGGGAAAGTTCTCTAGAATGTTTTGGATCTTTGGACAAAGACATACCGCTCATTGAGTGCTCCTATAACAATAGTAATAAGGTGACTATTAAAATAACACAATATGAGGTTCTATATATAGGCCATTTAGTTCTCCCTTATGTTTTATAGATTTTTTGGAATAGAAATTATTGGGATCACGTTCCATAAAAATTATGTTTCAGTAGGACTAGTTTATTCGAAATCATAAATCCTGAGGGATACAACAAAAAATTTATAGAATTCATACTCAATTCAACATCATCACCCTCATGAATTTACAATGGTTCACAATGTATTAAATCATGTGGTGTTGAGATCAAGTTAACTTTAATTTCAAAATCAAGAAAATTTGGACCACATGGTTTTGGAGTCATTTCATATTGATAAGAGGATAGAATCAGTGCAATATTGGTTGGATATTCCAAAACAGTATACAGGTAAGAATTATTTTTTTCATGTGTCACAACATTTGAAGTATCTATATGAACAATATCATGTGATTGATGTAGAATGGTGTATATTTGACACTCATATGTACTTTGAGGAGCATCTATTATATATTTTTTTATCATAGTGAGATGATATTGTGGGGTAAGACTATGTCGTTTGTATTTGTGATGTTTAATCATGGAAACGTTTTAGAGGATTCACGGGAGGGAAAATGTATATGAGTTTGAATGGATTAATCAATTAACGATTTTGTATTAGTGTTTCTTGGGAGTGTAAATTTGGAAAATAATTATTTGGAAATGTAGTAAGATTTATCCTTTTCATAGAAACACATAATTATTAATATTTTTAAATTCCATTTAAAATTGTTGATGGAATTTTTCTTGATCGAATTAAGTGTCATGGTTGTAACTTGAGATTTTGGGATACAAAATTTTAAAAATGAGGTTATACAATGTCGGAAACATGATTGGAGAATATATTTTTTTTGTAAAAGTACATACCCTTGGTGACTGGTAAACTCTATTAGGAGATCATGGAAAATATACAGCCTTGGACTGAGAACAATACAAGGCATCTGCATATTTTTTAGACCAATCAGGGTCCTCAAAAACTAGTGCAACCCATCCCCCCTCTTAAATAGACAGTGCAAGAGGAATATTACAAATTTGTGGCCAAAATATTGCACGTCATTAATGGATTGTAATTTATTATATTTCACCATTAACCACAAATTTTTATTATACTATATTCCTATTATTTCATACTTTTTTAGAATGGGCCTTAATCCAAACCATCATAATATTTATAATGGTGATTTTCCATCGATCTTGCATCGATTGAAGTGTCATTTGATGTTAATTGAGGATTTATGTGAGTCTATCACTTCTCTCCCTTCTATTTTTAAGAATAGTCATCGTTGAATTTTTACTATCCTATAGATTCCATAAATCCTTTAATTCCAAAAATGATTCATATATTAGGGTATTGATGGTTATTTGATCTTGAATAAATCGTCAAACTTAAGTGACATGTACTTGAGGCAGTTGGTTTATTGATTACATAACATAATTTTGAAGCATATTCATGTGATTGCGATTGTGTCCTTGTTTATTTTTCATATTAATTTAATTAATTGGTATTAAAATGTTAAAATTGTTGTATATTAGATTCATTATACCCTATAAAGACAATGCTTTATTTTTTTGATGATGTGTATACTATTCATAAGGTAATCCTTGGGTTGTGCCACTATCATGAACAAGGACATAGAGTTATGAAATGATTAATTAAATGGTTTACAATATTAACCAAAAGTAATTGTATTTATCATGTGGAAAAGGGGATAAGTGTGTATGGATTAACTTTAATTTTTCAAATTTTTTATAGTTTACAAATGGGAAAATGGGACAAAAGGTTAATGGGTCTTGTCAATGCAGTTTAATGGATTGAATTGGGTGACTAAGGGTTATAGTAGTTTTTAAATGGTAAAATTGTGCTATTTATAAAATTGAGTAAAATTTTATGAACATCAGGAACCATGTGAACAATGGTGAACATAATAATATTTATCTTTTATATTGAAATGTTATGAGAAGTATATATGTGTTGGAACTTTTAAAAATGTGAATAGACAAAATGGTTAGTGATGAGGGACAATATGGATCCCAATAATGGGAATGATTTTTTAGAACTAGAATTATTTATGTAATATAGATTACTCCTAGATAGAACATTTAACTTCATAGACATTATAGGATAGAAATTGAGTTCTTTGTGTTTGGAAAGCATGTTTCCCCAATGATCAGAGAACTGGTGGAAGAATTTCCAGATAATATTAATTTATAAGTGAACATGGGTATATGAATTTGAATTGATAAATTAATTACCTTATTTTTAATGTGAAACATAAATATCTTGTATTATTATCACAATATTGTGACATTGGCAAAGTGGTTTTGTAATGCATGATAAAACCAAAGACTACATATGGTAAATTGTTAAATGTTTATTTAAAGAACCTGTTTATATCAATTTCTTTTAGTTTATATATATATATATATATATTATTGTATACACTATTGTTGATACTGGAATGAATATTTTGTAGAAACCATTGGGGTTGTCCAACGGAGTTATACTCACACCCTACTTAGTCCATGTATGGTTTCCTTGGATTACTTCATGCATACAAGCCTGGAAAATGGAAGCGTCACTATGTAACATGGCTAACATGGGAAATGGTTTGGAATGTAGTTGTAAGAACTATAAATCACATTAATAATAATTTTTGGTATTTTTTTCATCATATTTTTGTGTTAATTTAAAATATGACAATATAATGAATTGGAATTATTAATTTTATATTATTGTGTATTTAACAATTTTTGGGAATTATTACATAATACACTATTATTTATTTTACTAACATTTTTATTGGTTGTATTTATTACTATTTTTTCACAATAATATATAGGGTATGGTCTCTCAATGAACCTCCTTAGACACTCACTAGTAGTGGGAAAACTCTATCTTGAGGGGAGGCAGACCTGGGGTCATGCATCAATCAAGTATGAGACACTAATTATTGTGGCACCTTGTTTGGGATGTTACAACCACATTTAGCATACTCAACCCTTTATGAACATATTTCATGAACATCATCAAAACACCAAACGTGGATTTAACTAATTATGTATTTAAATGTTTAATTAACAATAATTAATATAATAGTTTTATATATGAGTGATTTAACATGGATACAGATTTTATAAAATAAAATTATTAATAAAATCATATTATATAGGATTTTATGGAAATACATGGATCCTTTTGGACACTGGGTTTGGGATTATTGAGATAATTATATTTCTTTGAAACATATTCCATATTCAAAACATATTTATATTTTGTGGTGTATGTACCACCAAATAATTTCATAGGTGATTCTACTGATGAAATTTATAGGGATTTATAAATCCGTATGAGGTACTATCATTTATGTGGTGATATTACAAAACTAGTAATGGATTTAGTCTATATTCCCATTTATTGAGTAATATATATTGCTATTATTATAATTTAGTCATATGTTGAATTTACTAAATCATAAAATTTTACATCAAGAATCCTTTATTCATCATTGTTCACTATGGTGAATGTAAATTTATTTCATCAAAGGAGATTTCACATGAATGTTACTAATTAATAAGGGGTTTCCAAACATAATTTTTTCATTTAGGTATATTACTTTTTCTTTGTTGTAAATAAAAACTAATTATATTTTAAATAACCTCTAATTGTGTTATTTGTTATTTTCCCTATTTTTCTATATTTACATTTGATTCACATTGTCTCTGTTTATTTTTACTCTTAATCCAAGGTTATAATAATTTTAGAAATATTCATCTCAAATTTTTCTTCTTTATGACATTTGTGTAATTATTTGTGCATATATTATTTTACGATGTGTAAATAATACCATTTTGGTATTTTATTTCATGAATCTCTTAATATTCATCACATATAATGATTAATTTTGTGTAATTACTTCATGGGATATATGATTGCAATTTTTATTAAATTGGAATGAGATTTTTATTTAAATCTTTATTATCTTATAGATATTTTATGTGCAATATATCGTAGGGGTATATAATATTCTCATATCATCATAATTAATTAATCGTTTATTATCCACAGGTTATAAATGTGGATTACATGTTTAATTTTCATTTCCTCGCATATTGATAAAATAAAAGTCAAGAAAAAAATGTTTATTTTTAACAATTATGACAAGAATATAATTTCCCGCCACCATGACCATTATTTTCATTTACTAATCCATTAATGGTATCCTTGTTTATTTAAAAATAAAAATATTTTCAATATTGATTTTTATTGTTCAAATTTATTTTCAATGTAAAATTATTTATTTACCCAAATTTTTTAAGGCAATATAATTATATTTTTATTTATATATGTCACAAATTATTGATGTTAATTATTATCTAAATAGTATTATTTATATTGGTATTATCCTCATTCCATCATTATATTTATTAAGATTGATTAAATTAAATTGTCAATAAAACTATTTATTTTCATTTGGTTCATCATTTTTCATAGTTATTGACATGAAAATAGTTTCATTTCAAGGGGGTTAATTATGTTCCAAAGATATTATCATAAAACAATTTTTTTTCATGGATTAATCAACTAAAAAATAGAAAATGTATTTTTATTAGTTTTATGATGATATTATATTTCTATGAAATTTATGCATTTTATAGTTAATAGAAATTTTTTATGAAGGATTAAGCCACATTATATCCCTTGGGTGATCCAAATATATATTATAAGATGGGTACTCCAAAATAATCCTAAAATACATTGGTAAATTATATTATAATTTGACCATTTGGTTACTCATATTTGTAAGGGTTCTATAATAAATATATGAGGATGATGTTCCATGGTACCAATAGATTTTATTTATCGTTGATATAGATTATTAATGAGTGATTTGATAAATATTGACAATACATGGCACATTATTATTGAATATTATGGCTCTTAACTTTTTTCATTATTTATTTATTGTGTCATGATTGATGATATAGGTAATTATGGGGATAGAGTTTCTAATTTTTTTCTCATGCACATTGATTATGTCATTATAACCATATTATATAATTCTTATAAATGATGTAATTCAATTATTAATGATTATGTTTACCCATAATAATAATTTTAGAACACACTTATCATGATTTCTTTTCCTATAGTAATCAAAAATGTTATTTCATAAATTATATATTTAAGTGTTATATATATATATATATTAATGATTACATAATCTGAAATTAATACATCGGTATAGTAGGAATAATAATATCTTGATATTATGGGAATTGAATATGTATGTTTTTTACTAACTATAAAAAACATTAAACCAAAATGTACTATATTTATATGACTGATCCATTATTACCTATTGATATTATATGATATTAATGATAAACAGTGTGTCTTTTTTAACATTATAAATCCAAAAAATTATTGATTTTGTTTTTAGCATTAGATATAGGATCACATGTCAGAGGTTGTTATTGTTTGTATAAGATCAGGATATAGTTAAATTTGGAGGTTAGGATTTTTCATTTGATATTATATTATGATTGATTATTAAGAAAATTGGTCAATACTATTCAAAATAACTATATGTTTTATGTATTATAATCCTATATCTTGGATAAATTTAATGAAAGTTTCTGGTGATGAATTAAATATTGTATATTTTTTATTAGGTTTAGGTATACGTGACCATTAGGTTAATTATGAGGTATTATTTTACTCAGAATACCAAGATTGTTTTCATCATAATTGTAATTGTATTTTGGGTTTTTAGCATTTATAATATCATTGATTTTGAGGTTATTATGTACTTTTAAATTTCTGGGAACATATGATGTAAATATACATGGTATTGATAAAAGATTATTTGACTCTGTGACTACTGAATAATTTCATTATTGTGGGTAACATTCTATGATTAGTGTAAAAATAACATTATCTTATTTTATCTAAGGAATAATGGTTCAATTATAATTTGGAATCATATATGTTTTTACTCTATATTTGTCGTTATTCTTGGTATTAATGAAAATAATTAGTTTATTATCATTATTCTATGATTATGTCATATACATTTCTTTTGAGACATCAAATGTGATAGGATTCTATTGAGATTAAATTTAAATCAATATATTATGAATATGTGATATAACCATTATAATGATTAGGTTTTATTTATAGTTAGGAATGTAGTTATTATTTACATGTACAGTAATTTAAATCATGATTAATTTTGACTTTGCATATTATTATTCAATTTTTGAGATTAATGATATGATGACTTATCCCTTTTGATAAATATCTTATGACATTCTACGCAATTGTTTATAGATAATATATAATGATAGGTAAAATATCATGTTATCCTTTTGGGTATTATTATATGAAAATAATATTTTCAAATCAGAACCGAGTATTAAGTAACATATTTGATATGAAACACAAATCTTAAATAAAAAAATATATATTTATTTCAAATTAAATATCTTCAATAGCTTAAAAAACACACAGCCCCATGCCAAAATGAGTGGTAAAATAGTGTAAAATTAAAAACTATTAATTAAATTTATATATATTAAGAGTAATAAATTCAATATTGAAACAATGGTTATCTAGTGATTATAAAGAAAATAAGAATCATTAATCATAAAAAAAAATTTCTAAAAGAATTGATTTTTTCTAAAAAATTGATTTGTCATTCCTTGTACCCATATTTTAAAATTTATTTTACCTCTATTATAAAAATAAAATAGAAAAAAAAATTCCAATTTTTTATATAAAAGGATAAAATTTATATTTGGGTTTATCTATAGAATTTTTAGGAACTGATTTATTTTTGAAGTAATAATGGAAAAAATTAATTTATATTCAAAACATTATATTCATTTAAATAATTATAAGGTTAAATTAATTTTAAAATAGTTTATAATTAAAAATTAATTCACAAAAATGTAAATTTAATTAATTTAGGTCATTAGAACCATTTTTATATGGAATTTTTATTTTAAAACCTTCCATACTTAAGGGAATTTTCTCTTTGTAAACCCTCTTATAATCATGATTTTTGGTATAATTTTAAATTATATTATCCACCACTACGAATTTAATTTTAAAAATGGATAAAAAATTTTTAATACGAAATATTTATATAATATAATAATTTCATCATATATTTGACCATTTTGAATAGTACATTCCGTAAATATTAATTTCAATGATTAAGGGAAAACATATATATTAAGGGTTAAACTAAATAGAAAAATGTTAATTTAACCAACCTATTTCCCCAAAACTTATGGGATTGATATATATCAACCTTATACACTATAAGGTTCTATAATGTCCCAATTTCATTTCCATTGGAATTATAAAAACATGGTTGTATTTGAATCTTTTCAAAATTTCTTTTTTATTACACTCCCACTTATAAAAGACCACCCCTTTACTCCCCTTCACACTTCCAAATCCATTTTTTCAGCCAATACCTTATAAATATCTTAATTACTTTACTAAAGTCGTACTAGATTCTTTTTTGGATCATAAACTGATCGTTGGATGGATTTTGGTCCCAATAGAAGGCTGTTAGATGAATAAGTAGTAGCACTCTAAAAAAATCGTTTTTAAATTTTTTCATTTAAAGCCTCGTTTGTATATTATTAAAACATTATTATATAATTACATATATTTATTTAATATAATAATATGTTAATATGTGAATGGACTGACTAAATCAATTTCATGAACCATTAAATAAGAAATATTAAATTTGATCGTTTGTACAGCGGATGACCCCCTCACGAATCGATGCCTCTCGTTTTCCTTAAACACTCATTAAAGATTAGTAAAATGATTTATTTAAGAAATTTATATGTTATTTTTTAAATAATTATATTTTTTAATTCTTAATATCATATAAATCTTCTTATGTTATATTTTATTTAAAATATTTAAATGTCGTTCGTGTTTACGGTGGACTACCGCCTCGCAAAAAGATGTGATTTGTTAGTCACATCGATTTAAGTGAAATTTAATATGGATAAATGTAGTGAATTTATTTGATATATATGAAATTATATTGACTCTAGATTATTAATATATCTCTCACTTCCTTTTACATTCTCCCAATTGGCAAATGATGACAACGCTCGTGTGATTGTATGTCCTACCATATCTAAGAACTGATGTGATATATTATCCATGTTTAAATTTAAATAATTACTATAAAATTGAATAAAATTAAAAAATATTTTAACATTAATATAATTATATTGGTTATTAAACTATACAAGTTTCAAATGAACTGAAACATTTAGGAATAAATACTCTTAATAAACTAGGCAATTAACACCCGTAATAAAGAAAATAATGAAATAATATTAACAAACATGATGTAAAATGTCATAAATGATTTATATATGATATTATAGAGACGAATATTCTTATATAATAAATTAATAATATTATTAAAACTAATATAAATGATGTTTATTCGTGTTCAAAAATTGTAAAATTTGAGGTAATGGACATTGTCCCAATTTCCCATCATTTTGGTATAATATAATGTTTTGCCCCAAATTTACATTATATGAAGTTTATAATGACTTATTAAATTTTAATAAAATAATTAATTAATTAATAATGGTATTTTATGTTTCAATTTGAATTATTTCATCTGTTTTGAATATCCATTAAAATTACCAAGTAGTAAAACAGTTCATAACTCAATTTCTTTTCATTGGATTACATTACATATTCATTGTATTTTAGATTATAAGAATTTGTTGGTAAAAAAATTTCACTATAAAATATGTTATTTAATCTTTTTAAAAATGGATTTCAATTTATTTAATATAATTTAATCATTGGTTAATTCTCAATTCAAGGTTTTATTCATTATAAGGGTATATTTGACCGAGTCGTTTTAATTGAGAATATTAATACATAATATTTTATTAAAGGTAATTAATTGATAATTTTATAATAAAAACATTTAATTTTCTCATATAATGGTTATTAATTAGGTATTAAGAAATTTAAAATTTTTATTTTCTTTATTACTTAAAATTCATGATTAATGTTTTTTAATAATATTTGATTTCATTGGTATCTTCAGTGTAAACCCCCTTTGAATGAAAATATTTTATTAAAATATTTTTTAACATTGTTATTAACCATTTAAAAAATAATTATTAAATAAATTTTTACCCATTTTGACATTGAAAAAAATGCTTTTTTAATGGATTTATAAGGTTGTTTTTAAAACATATATATATTTTTTTTACCGAAAAGGTGAATGGAATATTTGTTTTAATATGTACAACATAAACGAAATTTATATCCATCTTGACTACTCAATGTTTTATGTTATGTTTTATATTATATGAATTTTATTTTCAAAATAAAATTAATTACAAATTAGTTTTATAACATTTCCTTTTAAAACTATTATCAATGTAAAAAGATTGTTTCTTAAAAAATCATATTAACGATGTTTTTATCTTATTCATATTCATCGATGAAAAAACCATTCATTTTTTGTACTCTAATAGGGATATACGGTATTGATACCATAATTGTAACGCCCCGACCCCAGCTACCCAGAGTCGGTGCATTACTTCGTAACATTGGCATGGTCACAAGAGATCAAGTCTCGAAAGACCGATTAGTTTAGTAGCCTTGGAAACACTAGATACATTCATAAGTATAAAATTACATCATAAAGTGAAATACTAAAATAAAAAAGTCTCCATAGTCCACACTCATATCCTCTTATGACTATCCCTGCAAGTCATTCATAAAATACTTCTTCACATCCTGGAAAAATATTAAAACATTGGAAGGGGTGAGCTCTGATTCCCAGTAAGGATAACAATATAGCGGAAGCTTTCATAAATAAACATAAACATTTAAGGAAATGTTTAACAAAAACAAAAGCCTTTTAAAATTTATCTTCAACATAATATGGCAAAATTAAAATGAGATAATGCCATTTACTTATTCACATGGATATTCTATTGGTCGAATAATCACATGCAATATCAATAACCACTTTCATAATTATGGAATGCATACGGCCAGACTATCATAACCACGTAGCCAAGGCCTCGTACCAAGGCCACATATATTATTTTGTCAAGGCCTCGTGCCAAGACACTAGTTTGTCTCATGAGACCTACCGATGCATCTAGGAGCTATAGCGGGCTCCACCCGTTACTTATTAAGTCCAATGCATTCCTCATATGAATAGGTTTAAACATATCCTAAACCATAACATAATCGTATCACATAAAACATGCATAAAGGAAACATAACATTTACAAATTTCAATCACAAGATATCAATACAACACATTGATATAATAAAAACGCTTTCAAAACCATTTTCAATACCAAAATAAAAGAAAGTTAAAACATTTTATTTATTTTTCATTAAAAAAGTGATGGCTTGTAGAGGAAGCCGAAACTTAAATAATGGTCATGGTGGAGGAGAAGTCATTTTCACCACATATGTACGAAAAAAAAACATTCCCTTTTTGTCATTTAGTAAAACGCATCATATAAAAAAGATTCCTTTTGAATAAATGTAAAAGTCAAAGGGGTTTATACACCGCATAAAAGAATGTTATGTATAAAACCAAATATGCCTCAATGAAAGGAGATTGAGACGAAGTCCTTAAAAATATCATTTTTAAAATAAAATAGATCTATTATGTGTATTCACTATAAGTACACATAAATAATGTACAAATACAAGACATGACATAATAATATCACGGCATAATTTTAAAATAGGAGATTAACCCAAAGAATGGAAATTGGGTTAAGAAGTTCCCTTACGTCGTGTCCGAATTCACTCGACCATTCTTTGATCTCCTGAATAATAAACTAGAGTTAATCTCTACCTTCTTAATAACCTTTTTATAGTTCATTATTCCTTTTATTTCATTTATTACCATGTCATTAACATTATGTAATTATTTATGTTAATAACGGTCGTTTTGACGATCTTAGGTACTTGAGTCAAAAATAAACTTCTTATAATTAAACTTTGTTCATGTGTTAATATATCCATTATATCCATAATTATATTCATGATTTATATATCATATACATCATATATATCCATTATATACATTCATTTAAAATATAACATAACATTTAGAGGTAAGAAATGAAATACACCGTTCATGGAGACGGTAAGCCGTACGTACGCATGAACGCTACTTTCATTTATATTTCGTATTTAATGGAATTAAATCATAATGATATAAATGTATAATATAATTCCAGTATAATATAGTGTATAATACCATTTACTCCATCCTTTATACATCCCACATATGGTTTTAACGATTCAAATCACTTTGAGGGGGCGGTTGTCCGCACTTCCTAAAATGAAAATATCGCGTTTACCCATAATGGAAACCATAAAGATATGCCATAAATGAAAAATAAAAAATCATAAGGAAAACAAAAACATAATATATATCATATATAAAAATAGTGTCATCATAATGGCCACCATTAGAGGTGTTATATGAGTGTTGAACAATCATCGTTTCGTGAGGCAAAAATTCGCCATCCACAGAAACATTATGTTCTTTAACCATTAGATGTAGGTGTGTGTAAGTGTAGCTCGAATAATTCTTATAAAAACATCCTAGTATATTTAGGATACTTTTTTTGTTACAAAATAAATGAATAAAAAGTGTTTAGGGGGTTGGAGAAGAAAAATAAAATAAAAGAACACAAGAGAAGACATTACAGTAAAATCGGGTAACTCTTTTTGATTTGAGCCAAAAGCTTACTTTGGAAGAATTCTGACCAAAGTGAGGCTTCTAGGAGTAAGGGAGGGATGTTGGTAGAGTATTTGGGCAGAGGGTGGCTGATCCAAATGTCTTGAAAGTGTGAATAAGGTGGGAGTTGTGGGGGCCTTTTATAAGTGGGGAGGAGGGGCACTCTTGGAAAGTAAGGAAATGTTACATTATTATACAATGATTTTCGGATTCCAAAGGTCCCACACATATATAATTAGAGGATAAGGTGATAAGGGTTAAATTATCCTCATCCAATAGGTTTTTGACAAGTGTATGCCTTAGATTTTACATTCCCCTTTCATTTTATTTAAATCGTTAATTAATGAGGTAATCGCTGCATCATCATGGTGTCATAAATAATTTAATTTATTTAATGTCTAAAAATTATAAAACAAATATCATGATGTAGGAAATATTTTCAGATTTCCAATGACTATTTATAGTAAAAAATATGACTTGTATAACCCCATGTAAAAATTGTTTTAGTAAAATATTTCATGTTTGTGTCATTTTTTACTTTAACATTAAATAAAAGGTATTTATGTCATTTTCAAAATAAAGTGGCTCCATGAGGTCCCCAAGTTGACCAATGGATTTTCTTGGTCGGCCATGGCACATCCAATTAGGGTAGGACATGTGTCAAGCTCATCTAATATTATTAAAACATTATTTTTACCTTAAACTACACTAATTACCTCTAATCGCGATTAAGAACTTAAAATTTACTATTCATCAAAAATTATTTTAATCTCATTGAACCACATATTACTTCTTAATGACAACCATGTTTGTCAGATTTTTGAAATTCAAAACACAGAAGTGGTAAAATTTCATTTAAACGAAAAATCAGTTTTTATAAGTACCACTTAGTGGTTTCACTATTCATAAAAAATTGAAGTTTTTCAGAAAAATCCCAAAAATTCACCCTAAGCTATATTTGATATCCCGATTTCAAAAATGATGTCTATTTTACAAAATTCCAAACACATAAGTTGTATTAATTAATTTTATAATTAATTCCCGCTGTCACAACAAATAGCGTGTTTTTTTAAGAAACAATTTATATCAAAAGATTGACAATTCTTAATGCCCAATTTAAATGTTAAATTAATTCTAATGACCACCATTGGATAAAATGGTAAAAATATATTCTAATTATACTCTAAAACCACTAAATAGTATAATATATCACTATAAATTATTTTGATTAAAAAAGTTGTTTTTATGTATTTTTCACTATTCATAGAAAATTGGAAGTACTCAAAAAATACCAAAAATTCAACATAGGCTAATTTCGATATTTAGAATCCAAAAATGAAGTCCATTTTGAAATACAAAACTTCTATAATTTTAAAAAGTGGGTATTACTATTCATAACGACTACTTTGATTAGTCACGGTGTGTTAGAACTCGAAGTTGCATACAATACAAGCTATTGCATTATTGAATGAGAAGTGTATCATTGAAGTTCCGGGTGTTACATTCTCCCCTCCTTCAATAAATAGCGTCCTTGCAATTTGAAATTTTTCTTCTAAAATAAAAGGTTTAAAATAGAAAATACCTTTGTGGAAAACCCACATCGGAAGTAAGGTTAATAAAAATATAACATTAAAAGAAAGCAAGATAAGTACAAAGGTCACCCGAGATAGCCCATTCTAGGATTCTACGAAAATATCGATATGGAGGAGAAACAAACCATCAAGGTCTTATGGAGAGTTGTAGAAAACAGGATTAGGAGAAAGTTAACCATATGAAAGTCACAAACTTGTGATGGGTTGAACGATAATTGAATCCCCAATTGGAAAAGTTAACCGGTAACATTTTTGTTTTAAGTTTCCTTTTATAAAGTTGAGGAATTTATTTAGGATATTTACTAAGAATGTAAGGAAATATACATACTTGTGATGTAGACTTTCATTCTTTAATAAATTTTTTCCACGAACCCATCTTTCACTCTAAAAGGGAATAGAACTCAAAAATATTCTATTTAACCTAATTTTATATTTTCCAAATATTAACACATACAATTTAGATTAGTAAAACTATTTTGTAACAACTAGGGGCTTCCTGTAGGCTAGTGGAAGTTAATAAAGGCATGTCGCACTATGGTTGTGGGTTCGATTCCTACAGCTTTTTCTGACGCGACGGGTTATGCCCCACCCTGCAGGTTGTCCTTTTCCTAAAACTATAGTATTATAATATTCCAAAAATAATCTTCAGAAATGTTTTAACCTTAAACAATACTATCCAAAGATCAACTTAATCCATTCCAACCTTTATAGTTATCCAAAATACCTCCATCCAGACTTTCTCTAAAAGGTCTCTAAATTCCAAAATCAATTGTAACCTCAGATTCCCAAAACAAATTAAAGTTTCTCTTATTGTCACATACTAAAAATATGATTACCTTCATCATATTAAATCCTTAATGAAAACAACATGTACTGCAATACAATCCTTATATATATATCACATTATTATTATAACCATAATCTATTTCTTGAGTCCAAAAACACAAATAAAATAATTATTAAACTTCATCTGTAGTAATAGCATAATCTTGGCCATGATCCCTTGGCCTTTTTTGAGGTATGTTTTCCGGACGCTTAGGAAATTCATTTGCATAATGCCCCATTTCCCTAAAATGGTATCATTCAACATTGATAACATTTTTCTTTCCCTTGCAATCACGCGCCTGATGACCTTTTTCTCCACATTTATAACAAACTCCCATTCCTTTTAGGAAAGTACCAAGGTGATTCTTCCCACAATTATCACATAATGGAGAATCTTTCTTTCCCTTTTTCCCTTTATCTGTATCTTGTTCCACCGTTCTCTTCTTCTCTTACTTTACTTTATTGTCATAAGACTTAGAGAATTCCTTTTCTGTCTTGATAACACACGAGACTATATCTTCGTATGTTGAGAAAGATTGTGATACTAATGCTCGACGATGAAATGGTTTTAAACCATCAAAGAAACGATCAATCTTACTTCTTGGGTTACGTATATAATCTGCAGCATGTCTCGCTAACCTTGTAATGTTGGCCTCATACTTTGCGACATTCTCATCCTCCTTTTCTCTTAGAATAAAAAATTGTCTTTCCATATCTGCCCGATGATCATGTGGAAAGTATTTTTCTAAGAAAAGATCTTTGAAATCTCTACATTACATATTTGATACTTCTTCATCTTCCTTTGTGTTTTGAATCAGCGACCACCATTGATCGAAATCTCTAGTGAGGCGGTAAACTGCCATGATAACCTTTTCCCTTTCAATACTACCCAAGGCGTGGAATATTTTCTCTAAGGAGTTTATCCATTGCTCACCTACAAATGGATTTGTACCCCCATTAAATGTTGGTGGTTGTTGCCTCATGAAGCGATCTAACATTGATCCTCCACATTGCGGATCAGGGTTCTCCATACGAGTAAGGTTATTATTCATAACCTGAGTGAGTTGTCCCAGTATGGTAATAAGTTGATCAGCACCAGTTGTATCTCCAGATCCACAATAATTATCTTGAGCAGGAGGGAAATCCCTACACGGAGTGCGTGCATTGATACAGTTTCCATTCCTTTCCCTAGGTGCCATTTCTAAACAATGACATAAACTAGATTAGTTTATAAATCAAAATACATAATTCCATACTTGTAAAATACTTAACATAAATTGAACTATTTATGGATATAATCCATAATCAGAAAAATGTTTTCTTTAAGGAAGTATGTACTCATAACCCTTCATAGTGGTTTGTAAAGAAAACGAGAATTATCCTAAGAATATCCCCCGAGAGTGTCGTAACCAAGAGTGCAGCAAGGCCCATTATCGTGAACCAGTTCCCGTTCGAGTCTAGCTCAAAGCGGTGTTTTCGGGTTTTACCCCTAGGTACATCTGTGCCAAAGCCGCCTCTACCTGCTCGTATCCAGACAGGGATGTATTGCTCGGAAAACTCAAAAAATCTCTATAATACCAAAATTCTAGGAAGTTCTTCTATACTAATCCTCAATGTCTATCTTCGTTCTATGTGCTCTAATCAGAGTTTATCTAAATCTAGCTTCCAAGGTTAGTACTAAACTTCCTCTGATACCAACTGTAACGCCCCAACCCCAGCTACCCAGAGTCGTGCATTACATCGTAACATTGGCATGATCACAAGATATCAAATCTCGAAAGACCGATTAGTTTAGTAGCCTTGGAAACACTAGATACATTAATAAGTCTAAAATTACATCATAAATGGAAATACTACATGAACAAAGTCTCCATAGTCCACACTCATATCCTCTTCTGACTATCCCTGCAAGTCATTCATAAAATACTTCTTCACATCCTGGAAAATATTAAAACATTGGAAGGGGTGAGCTCAGATGCTCAGTAAGGATAAAAATATAGCGGAAGCTTTCATAAATAAACATAAACATTTAAGGCAATGTATAACTAAATAAAAAGCCTTTTAAATTTGATCTTCAACATAATATGGCAAAAGTAAAATGAGATAATGCCATTTACTTTTTCACATGGATATTCTACTGGTCGAATAATCAAATGCAATATCAATAACCACATTCATAATGATGGAATGCATAATTCCAGACTATCATAACCACATAGCCAAGGCCTCATGATAAGACACTAGTTTGTCTCATGAGACCTACCGATGCATCGAGGAGCTATAGCGGGCTCCACTCGTCACTTATTAAGTCCAATGCCTTCCTCATATGAATAGGTTTAAACATATCATAAACCATAACATAATCGTATCACATAAAACATGCATAAAGGAAACATAACATTTCCACATTTCAATCACAAGATATCAATACAACACATTGATATAATAAAAATGCTTTCAAAACCATTTTCAATACCAAAATAAAAGAAATTTAAAACTTTGTATTTATTTTTCATTAAAAAAAGTTATGGCTTGTAGAGGAAGCTGAAACTCATATAATAGTCACGGCGGCGGAGAAGACGTTGTCGCCGCATATGTACGGAAAGAAAAACATTCCCTTTTTGTCATTTAGTAAAACGCTTCGTATAAAAAATATTCCTTTTGAATAAACGTAAAAGTCAAAGGGGTTTATACACCGCATAAAAGAAAGTTATGTATAAAACCAAATATGCCTCAATGAAAGGAGATTGAAATGAAGTCCTTAAAAAGATCATTTTTGAAATAAAATAGATCTATTATCTGTATTCACTATAATTAAACATAAAGAAAGTACAAATACAAGATAAGACATAATAATAACATGACATAATTTTAAAATAGGAGATTAACCCAAAGAATGGAAATTGGGTTAAGAAGTTCCCTTACCTCTTGTCTGAATTCACTCGACCATTCATTGATCTCCTGAATAATAAACTAGAGTTAATCTCTACCTTCTTAAGAACCATTTTAAAGTTCATTATTCCTTTTATATCACTTATTACCATGTCATGAACATTATGTAATTATTTATGTTAATAACGGTCGTTTTAACGATCTTAGGTACTTGAGTCAAAAATAAACTTCTTATAATTACACTTTGTTCATGTGTTAATATATCCATTATATCTATAATTATATTCATGATTTATATATCATATACATCATATATATCCAGTATATACATTCATTTATAATATTACATAACATTTAGAGGTAAGAAATGAAATGCACCGTTCATGGAGACGGTTAGCCGTACGTACGCATGAATGATACTTTCATTTCTATTTCGTATTTAATGGAATGAAATAATATTGATATAAATGTATAATATAATTCCAGTATAATATAGTGTATAGTACCATTTACTCAATCCTTTATACATCCCTCATATGGTATTAAAGATTCAAATCACTTTGAGGGGGCGGTAGTCCGCACTTCCTAAAATGAAAATATCGCGTTTACCCATAATGGAAGCCATAAAGGTATGCCATAAATGAAAAATAAAAAATCATAATGAAAACAAAAACATAATATATATCATATATAAAAATAGTGTCATCATAATGGCCACCATTAGAGGTGTTATATGAGTGTTGAACAATTATCATTTCGTGAGGCAAAAATTCTCCATCCACAGAAACTGTATGTTCATTAACCATTAGATGTAGGTGTGTGTAAGTGTAGCTCGAATACTTATTATAAAAACATACTAGTATATTGAGGATACTTTTGTTGCTAAAAAATAAATAAATAAAAAGTGTTTAGGGGGTTGGAGAAGAAAAATAAATTAAAAGAACACAAGAGAATACATTACCTTAAAATCGAGTAACTCTTTTTGATTTGAGACAAAGGATTCCTTGGGAAGAATTCTGCCAAAAGTGAGGCTTCTAGGAGTAAGGGAGAGAAGTTGGGAGAGTATTGGGGCAGAGGTTGGACCAGCCAAATGTCTTGAATGTGTGAATAAGGTGGGAGTGGTGGGGGCCTTTTATAAGTGGAGAGGAGGGGCAGTCTTGGAAAGTAAGAAAATGTTACATTATTATACAATGCTTTTCGGATTCCAAAGGTCCCACACTTAAATAATTCTAGGATAAGGTGATAAGGGTTCGAAATACCCTCATCCAATAGGTTTTTGACAAGTGTAAGCCTTAGATTTTACATTATTTTCATTTTATTTAAATCGTTAATTAATGAGGTAATCGCTGCATCATCATGGTGTCATACATAATTTAATTTATTTAATGTCTAAAAAATACAAAAAAACTATCATGATGTAGGAAATCATTTTATCTTTCCAATGACTATTTATAGTCAAAAATATGAATTGTATAACCCCATGTAAAAATTGTTTTAGTAAAACATTTCATGTTTGTGTCATTTTTTACTTTAACATTAAATAAAAGTTATTTATGTCATTTTCCAACTAAAGTGGCTCCATGGGGTCCCCAAGTTGACCCATGGATTTTCTTGGTCGGCCATTGAACATCCAATGAGGTTAGGACATGTGTCAAGCTCATCTCATATTATTAAAATATTATTTTTACCTTAAACTACACTAATTACCTCTAATCGCGATTAAGAACTTAAAAGTTACTATTCACAAAAAATTATTTTAATCTCATTGAACCAAATTTTACTTCATACTGACAACCATGTATGTAGGATTTTTGAAATTCATAAAACAGAAGTGGTAAAATTTCATTTAAACGAAAAATCAGTTTTTATAAGTACCACTTAGGGGTTTCACTATTCATCAAAAATTGAAGTTTTTTCAAAAAAATCCCAAAAATTCACCCTAAGCTATATTTGATATCCCGATTTCAAAAATGATTTCTATTTTACAAAATTCCAAACACATAAGTTGTATTAATTAATTTTATAATTAATTCCCACTGTCACAACAAATAGCGTGTTTTTTTAAGAAACAATTTATATCAAAAGATTGACAATTGTTCATGCCCAATTTCAATGTTAAATTAATTCTAATCAACACCATTGGATAAAATGGTAAAAATATATTATAATTATACTCTAAAACAACTAA
The DNA here is from genome assembly GCA_963277665.1 of Viscum album. NCBI lineage: Eukaryota > Viridiplantae > Streptophyta > Magnoliopsida > Santalales > Viscaceae > Viscum > Viscum album. The sequence goes on from OY728139.1 coordinate 221,364,609, forward strand.
ATAGTATAATTTATCACTATAAATTATTTTGATTAAAAAAGTTGTTTTTATGTATTTTTCACTATTCATAGAAAATTGGAAGTTCTCAAAAAATACCAAAAATTCAACATAGGCTAATTTCGATATTTCGAATCCAAAAATGAAGTCCATTTTGAAATATAAAATTTCTATAATTTTAAAAAGTGTGTATTACTATTCATAACGGCTACTTTGATTAGTCGCGGTGTGTTAAAACTCGAAGTTGCGTACAATGCAAGCTATTGAATTATTGAATGAGAAGTGTATCGTGGAAGCTCGGGGTGTTACAATAATTATTATTTAAATTGATATTTTCTGATACTTTTTACAAATTAATGTATTTATATTCACTTTAATTAATTATGTCATTAGTCAACACCTTTCGCTCAAAATATAAACTTTCATATTATTATTAGACATTAAATGTCCCCTAAATATCCACATTACTGATATTGGATATGTCTATTTCGAAACAATTATGTAATTTTTCATATAATATTCTATATTGACTATAATTTTTAATATCGGTAGATATTCATTAATTGAAATTATTTAACTAATACCGATATTTAATGATAAGACACATTTTTTAGTAATGAAATTAATTATTCAATATATAAGGAATGATTTGGACATTAAGTGATTCGTTGGGCTCATAATTACATATCCCATTGATTTATCTACAATATTGCGAAGAGGATTAGCAAGCTATATCTAAATGTGTTTCTACTTTTGCTTGGAACTATCTTTTGAATGCTCTTAAAAGAAGAGGTATCATGATTCCTAATATCATAGATTTCAAAAATTAATGATTTTATACATTAATAATTTAGTAATTATTGTCAATGATATTTTTATAATGATATTATATCTTGATGCATTATATTTTCAAATATTGATTAAATGAACTATTTATTAGTTATTTACCTTCAACATTGATTACACCATATATTAAAGATATTAATGGAATCTAAATGACTTGAGTGCCTTGTTATTGACCTTTTTATATTGATCATTACTTATATTTTATTGATAGTTAAGTTACGCTAATTTATTTGCTTATGATTTTATAGTTATACATACTGATAAGTCATTATATATTCACGATATTTATGTTTATATCTAGATGTTGATTATTCCATATTTAGTATTCATAATTTTATCATGACTATTTCCCTTTACATAACTGTTACAATGAATTTTAGATAACCCTTATTTTTTTGTTTCATAATAATCCATGAAGTGTTCATTGACTGATATTAAAGTATATCATAAAATTAATACTATATAATTGTTGAAAAATATATTATAATTCATATATGAAAATATAATGAAACAAATAATTATGCATATATTTTACAAAGCCTAATAAACTCTTTTTTCATTAAGGATTTGAATACTTCTATCATATGTCAATGTAATAAATCTGACATTCACTCAAGGATTCTTGGTCAGGGGTTACTATATTTGTAACCAGATGATTTCTATACAAACAATGGGAAGGAGATTCGGGAAAACATATATGAGGGAACATAACCCAATGGTATAGATTGTGGATAAGCATGTATGAAAATAATAAATGTTTAGTAAGGTCGATATAATTTAGGTTTTCCTAGAAATATCAATTTCATGATCCAACATGATAAATTAGTTCCTCCATAGATCTAACTAGGGGTAATAACGTCAAAACAAATTTACGGTTGAATTATACATTACATAGTGTATGGAAAGAAGCATTACTACCCACCTTATTTCAAACTCATGTGGGGGGGGGGGGAATTCATTAGATAATTAAAATTTTATTTACATAACATATTGGAGGATTCAAGTAGTTTGTGACCATTAATTCCATTTATTAATCCTGGTGTTTCATAAGATGATAATTATAGGATTCATAAACTTTTTAATGGAATGAATGCCCATTTTAAGGTTTTATGAGATTATATTATCCAATTATTAAGGATATTTTAAGAGTGGTTCATGGAAATACAACCCAATAGTTTAGTATATTTTTTTATAAAAATATATTAATGTAAGATTTTTTTATTATTTTTGGAATATGTTTAATGTTATTCATAACCAATTTGGATTTTCTTGTATTTGATGTTGAGGTAATTAAGGGTAATTAAAAATTGGAAATTTTATAAGAATTATATTAATATGGTTTATAAAAATGGAAAAACAATCTACCTGGTGATAACCAATCACACTTAGTAAACAAATGGGGATAGAACCAACAATCAAAGGACGAAAAGACTTTAGTTCATACCATGGGCCTACAATTTGTTCTATTAAAATTTCCATTACTTTTAGTTAAAATATTTTATTAATAAATACTAATTATGAACGATTGGGATTACTTTTTATTTTATTTAAATTTATTACTTGTTCCTACAATACTGGTTTGAGAAAATATTTAGAGAATGATGAATGTGATTTTCATTATTTTATAGAAAACATGATCTATTAAAATATAAATTTATATCTTTAAGAAATATTAAATAAATTTTTATGATATTAATTTATTTTTAGGTGAGATGAAAAGGAAATTAATAAAATCAAATCCAAGGAAAAAATGGAACTTATAAAATATAGTGAAATCAAGTTATAATATCTTAATATATTCAATGACTGCAAAATAATTCCTAAAAATTAGGTAATGATATTGAATAAAAATTATATTATTACATACATATTTAATGAATATTATTGAATTTTATATCAATATATATTTATGTTTTGGAGGTCCTTCCCATTCCATTTATCATTCACTTTCTTATGATGAATGACCTCTCTCACTCCCTATAATTATTTATGATTTTCTTCAAAGGCCATATGTTAATTTTCCACCAATGTTATCATGCATGGGAACCTTGTTCTGAGTTATACCAAATGAAATTTGTATTTTACATAATCTCTTAATAAGAAGTGGATTTATTAACCCTTTTGTGATGGATGTTTTTTTACAATGGTATTTTCAACTGTGACACCCATGAATAGAGAGATCACATTTAAAAAAATGGAAACAAATTATAGAAGGTGGTGATAATGTGACACCATAATATTTTGAATGATGAAAATTCCATTTTATTGAATATGTGACATTCAAAACATACCTTAAACAACCCTAAAAAATTATTTCATTTAATATAATCACTTTTATAGATTTTGGAGAACACAACCTCCAGCCAAAATGAAAAATAATATAATATATCATTATTAACTAGAAATTAAATTGGAGGGTGTGAATATTATTTATAAAATATGTAAATCATGGTAATATATTTTATAGAAATAAAAGAAGAATTTTATAATTAAAAAAAGAATTTTTTTATGAAAAAACCTATATTTCTAAAAAACTGATTAGTTATTGTTTGAATGAAAAATTATGAAAATAAATTTTACCAATTATATGAATTCTTTTTAAAAAAATTTACTCACTTTTTTAAAAAGTAATTTCCAATGATTCATAGATTCATTTTTTCATATTTTTATAAGAAGATTAAATTTTCAATGAATATTAAAAATTACTTATTTTGATAGATAAATACCTTTTGTATTAAAACATTTATTAGGATATATTTTATTTTAAAATAGTTTTAAAGTAAAATTATACAATTAACATAAAATCTATCTAATTAAGGTATTTTTAATATTTTTAAATTGGATTTATATTATAAATTATTTTGTATATATGATTATTTTCTATTTGGAAACCTTGGTTTTTGTCGTGTGTGTGGGTATCGTTTTAAATTGGATTATTCAACAAATATGAATTGAATTTCCAAAAATTGACTTCATATTTGGAATTGTAAAAATTTATATTATCTATTGTTTTGACCATAATTTTGACCCCTATAAATAAAAAATTTATTAAAACATAATTTTCATGGTTAATGGAGATGCATATTTAATAGGGAATATGTCAGATATATAAGACATAAAATGACATGGAAATATGTCCAACACCCACTATAATGACATATGTAAACATTATCATAGATATGGTTTGACAGTGACTAATTTGCAGGCATTTTTTCATGATATAATCACTATAGGAATATAATCATTTCATAAATTCTATGTGCATCCTTTCCCCCACTTATAAATCGTGTCCTCATATACTCCTTATATATAACATAAAAATCCATTTTCCCTCCATGATTTATCAAAATAAATACATTCCTCTAACACAAGAATATTATTTCCCATTTTTAATACTAAATCAATTGTAGGAATGATTATTTTGCACACCTAAAAAAGTTTAATAATGAATAGGTAATGTTCTATTGCCAATATTTCTATTCTATTTTGTATTCCACAAAATTCAAATAATATTAATCCATTATTATATTAAAAACTCAGTATATTCCATATACTAATATTTTCTTATTTTAATGCAATTACTTATATATATCGTCTCTATAATGAAATAGAAAAAAACCATGTATCTGGTGTACAGGAGACTAACCCTTGGTGAATTGATGTAACTAGTCTTCCCTCACCACCTTTCAAGGTTATATGTAACTGTGGATTTAAGAAATATTTTTATGATATTTATGATATTATTATTTTTTATTTAATTTTAATATGATATATACATTAATAATTTCCATTCCATTTAAAATATGATAACGTCATTAATGTGTACGACAGACAATAACCTCACGAAGTGAAATGTTTGGTTTTTCGATTACACATTATCTTTTTTGGAAGTAACGTTAAATTTATTGAATATAGGATATATATTTATATTTATAACATTATATTTATTTTTTAATGCTATTATATATACCACATCATTTACATTTTCTGCATTATAGAAATAGTAATGTCGCTCGTCAGTATGTATGACCCACCATCTCAACGAAGCATTGCAACCCACTATCCACGTTCAAATTTAAATAAGGATTATGAAATAGAATATATTTTAAAAAATATGTTTCTAAAATTAATATCATTACAGAGGTTATGTAAATATACAATATTTAAAATATCAGATGATTCCATGAAAAATGACCCATAAGCAAATCGAGTAATTAATACCCCGAATAATGAAAATAACTAAATTTTAAAAATAAAAAGGTGGAAAATGATATAATAGGATCATATATGATATTATAAATACATACATGGTTCTTTTATAAATTTATTACATTATAAAAATCCATTTCAAATATGATGATCCATGTTTTACTATTGGGAAGCGTGTGGTAAGGGACTTCATCTGAATTTCCATTCGTTAAGGTATATTGTAGTATTATATACCACATTTTTATTATATGGTGTATCTAATTACCATTTTAAATTTAATTTCATTATTTATTCATACTATAAATAATTTTATGAATCAATTTTAATAATTTTTTTGAAGTGAAATTAACATGATGACTACTAAGTTGTAAAGAATATATACTCTCAATTTCCTTACATTGGGTATATTACGTATTAATTTCCATCGATATAATAATATTATTTATGTTAATACAATTAAATGTGATGTGTTTTATTTATAATTTTTAAATGGAATTAAATTTTATATAATGAAATTATTGTTTTGTTAATTCATACATCAATTTTATTTTCGTTGTGTGGGTTTATTATAAACTATCGATTAAATCATGATTTTTTATACATTAATATCATTTTGATGTAAATTATTTGATCATTCTATAATAATCAACTTTAGTTTTTAACCCCTTTGGTTATTCATGGTTTGCTCATTTAATAGTACCATTTTTTAACATTTTAATAGAAATGTTATGATAAATGTTTTAATAAAATCCAACATCATTTATCTAGTCATTTGAAAATTATTTTCTTTATAAAAAACACTTATTTTTTTAAAATGATTCCTAACAATATTTCGAAAATTTTAAAATTTATTTATTAATTATATTTTTACCCATTATGACTTCTTATTTTTTATAGAGTCATCATTTTGTTGTGAAAATAGTCCCCATTTGGATTTTATTGGAAGATGTGAAATGAGTCATTATCTTAATTTATAAGACATCAAAAAATATTCAGCCATCTTGACAACTATATGTTTATAGATTTTTTATGAGATTAAATTCTTAATATCCAAAGGAATATTATTTTCAAAATATTTTTGTAAAAGTTTAATTTTATAATTATATCAATGTTAAAAATATAATTTTATCAAGATTAATATTAGAGAACATTTTATAGTATTTCTATACATCATTGAAAAAACCCTTTATTTTACTTATACTATACTGGTAATATTTTTTAATGAGACAATTGTTATTATTTTTATGGATGGTTTATGATAAATTTTACCATGGAATGTATTTAAATTTAATTTCATGATTATTTTTTAATCATTAACATTCTCTTAAAAAAGTTACTCTCATATTATTATTAGAAATTAAAATTCACCTAAATATTTATATTATTTATCATCTATATATTTATTTTTTAAACCATATATAATTTTAACATATGGTTTCGTAAAATGAATGTTATTTTTTACGTAGAGAAAAATTGATAAATCTATATTCTTTACACAATTAGAATATATCATGATAAGACATATTGTTCATGAATTAAATATATTATTAGATATAAGAGGACTGAGTTAAAAATTACATGATTTATGGAAACCAGAATTATATATCCCCAAAATGGATCATTAGTATGATGTAGTAAATCGGTTATCTAGAATTAAATTTCTTTCTACCAATTATTTGAAAATATCTTGTGAAAAGTATTTAAAGTAATAGTATCATGATGCCTTAGATCGTGACTTCCAGAATGAAGAATTTCCTCATTATGAATCCAGTTATTATTATCCATGATATTTTATAAAATGATATTATAGCCAGATTAATTTTATTCTCTATTATTTTAATATAACATTGGTTTTTCAATTTTTTCATTTTTATATTGATTATTATTTATTTATTCATGATAATAATTTTATATAAATGGCTTGTGTGTTCAGTTATTTTCTATTCCATAATAATTATTTTTTATCTATTCATGATGGATAAGTAATTTAAATGGATGGTGTGTTCTATTTTTACCTTGAAATACTTATAAATCCATATTTATTCATGATACATGTTATCTATATGTAAAGTGTTTTATGTTATTTACATTTCCACATTTATTATATAATTTTTCTTATTATTATTTAAATCATGTTACTTTAATATTAATATTACACTTAATAAGAATTTAGGATCACCATTATTTTATTACCTTGACTATGAATCTAGTTAGTTTATAATGGATAAACATAAAGGCTATGATAAAGGGTATAATTTAATTCTTCAAGTAAATTAATTTTAAAACGTATGTGATATAATTAAATACAATACTCAAGTATTTACCTCGTTTACCAAGATTAGTAAACAATTCATTCATTCCTGATGTCACTCCATTTCCCTTGTGAGAATTTAATAATAAAGAAAATGTCATTGAGCTACTAGGGATGGGGTCATTATAATTGGTATCATAGGAAATTACATATAATATTTGAGATCTGTATTTATGACAAAATATATTAAGTCACCCAACTCTATTATTGAATATGAGGATAAGTATAGAAGGGAATTATACATTTTTGCGAAGGTATAAATAATAATATATTTCATGTAAATACATCCATGTCTCGATACTATATGTGGATATCATTATAACAATGAATAAACTATAGATAATAACTCAAAAAACTGTGTTCTAGTATTAACTCAAGAAAACACATAGTTTAGAAAAACATGCATTACTACAAACACTGTTTAAACCTCTTGGAAGATATTTTTTTTTATAAAAAACTTTTATTTACAAACCATTATAAATTATTTTAATATATGATAACCATGAATGAACATGGTTAAATATTTTTTTTCATAGGCTGATAATAATATGTTTGATAAAAAATTTAATAGAATAAATATCAATTTTTTAGGATTTATAAGATGAGAGTCTACTACGATTAAGAACACATTGAAGAGATATTTATGGAAATAAAACCCATTGATACAGTATATGTTTTAGTAAAAAACCTTCATGGAATAATTCCAATACTATATTCGGAATATGATTAATGGTATTGGTATCAAATATAATCTATCTTATATGTATTGATGATTAAATTATAAGTTATTAAACTTTAGGAATGTTGTAGTAATTATATTAATATGGTTTAAGAAATTGGAAAACACATCTTTCAGGTGAAAAACAATCGAATCTGGTAATCTTATTGGGAAATGAACCCATAATTGAAGGATGATAAACTATTTTCACCCACCAATGGCCTATGTAATGTTCTACTTAGAATATCATTTTTTTAATTAATATTTATGAGGAAAAAATACTAATTATAAATTAGTGGTGTTACTACTAAGATTTAGAGAATAAAAAAATATATTAAGAATATTGGTTAATGAAAATAATAATAGATATAGGATGTAGATATAAATATTTATGGGATCTTATCATACATTAGATAATATTATTAGAGATTTAAGAATAAAAAAATTATTTTTTTGATATTCATTTTTATAGGATGAGATGAAATGGAAATTCAGAAAAAGGAAACGAAAGGATGAAATGTCACATATAATATAGAAATATATTATGTTAGAATATTTCCTTTCATTTTTGATAGAAAAAAAATTCATTAACTATTGGAAAAGGATCTTGATATAAAAATATTATCCTATAACCATCACATCTAATGAATCTAATGGCCTTTTAATTCATCTATGATTAATTATTTTATGTCCTTACCTTTTTAATGATGATTCACACACATGATATAAATTTTTTGTAACTATCCCTATTATTATTTATGACTAACATCTCTACCCATATCTTCAGTTTCAGGATATTTTATCACAATTATAAACATGATAATTGGGTTATTTAAAATTATCTTCATATTTATTCTTATTTCATATCTGGAAGATGTTTTTTAAACCTTCTACAATGTGGGGTTTTCAATGATGGTATTTCAAAATGGAATACCGTTGATTGTCGAGATTATGTTAACTTTGTAAGGGAGTAATTTGGTGAATATGGGGGGGGTATTTAATACCATGATATGTTATTATATGAACATTTCATTTTATATTATATGAGACAAGTGAGAACAATCTTAAACAACCCATAAAATATACTTCATTAAAAGATATCCCTTTGATAGAATACAGAAGAGAAAACATGATCCTAAATGAATTGTAATATTATATACATCGATAATATGGCTATTAAATTGGTTGGTATGAATAGTTCTAAATAAATTATGAAAATTATGGTTATATGTTTATTAGAATCATATTAATCATTATAAGAAAATGATAAGTTTTTTTAAAGGCTATATATTTTTTAAACGTTTTTCATTCAAATATTGTGGACCTAATTTCAATTTTTTTTACCACTTTTAAAAAATGTATTTTTAAAAATTTCTTGTTTTTAAATAATAACATGAAATTTATCTTAGGTTACATTTTTTGATTTTAGAAAATAGTTTCATTTTTTGATGAAGGGTAAAAAATACTAATTTTTATTGAAAAATCCTCTTCAATAAAATAAAATACAAGGTTATATTTCATTTCAAATTGTGTATATATTATAATTATTTCATGTATATAAATATTTAACTAAATTTTTCAATTTGAAATATTTTAATATTGAATTTTTAAAATAAAATATTCTTTAAGTATGAGAATTTTCACCATGGATGCCTTCCTTTTCATCACGATTACTGGTATAAATATAAATTGGAATCATCAACCTCTATGAATTGAATTTTAAAAAAATTATTCCACATTTTTAACCATAATAATTTATATTAACTAATATGATGGATAAAATTTTTGAACATTAGGAATATAAAATGTATTAATAATGAACCAATTTAGTTAAGTTTACTACTAAATTACCTAGGATAAGAATAAAAATACATGGTCTAAAATGGAAGAAACCCCTATAAAACACCAATTTTATGCAAATATTTTGACCTTATCACTAGTAGGGATTTCAATGAATCAATTTATAGGATTATGGAATGATATAAACCTTCTTGTAATTGAATAATTTCATAACATCCATCCTTGTCCACTCCACAAATTTGGAAGGGCGACATACTCTACTCCCATATTTACACTTCCAAAAACATTTTTTGATCCATTAACTACCCAAATATCTTTATTAATCCCCTAAAAACATTATATATATCTTTTATTTCATCATAAATACTACATTGGATGGAATTTGGTGAGAATATATAGATTTTTTCTGAATTATAGGAATCACTCTAAATGGAGCATTTTTATTTTTCTTCAACTTCCTCCTCCATCAAATATTATTAAACCGTGATTATGTAATAAAATAACTATATTCCATATAATATTGTTTTATTGTGTCATGAACCATCCCCCAGGTCCTGTATCGTCACTACCCCAAGCCCACCTTCTATAGGCCAGGGGATGGAGACTAGAACCAAAGGCGTAAATCGCTACACTGGGAAGGCATTGCCTTTATGAATGTAAAAAAACACATCACAGTACACAAATGGAAGAAAAACACTGCGTAATATTATATACAAAAGAAGTGCTGGAATGTAAAAAGGGGACATAAATCCACGCCCAGCAGGAAATTACAAGTACAACTGAAAGCATGTATGAATAAAGAAAAGTAAAGCAGATATTGGGTCATCCTCCGGGGTTCCTACCTGAATGGTAAGTACATATGGCCCCCTCAGAACTCCACATTTGTTTGTCTGCTCTGTGTTCCGTCACGTCGAGTGGTTCACCTTTGGGTACCATCCAGCCCTATTACTCTCTGCCTTAGTCAGCGCTGTCTGTTGTCTGCAACCAACACAACCAGGTGCGGGCATAGCTCGTGCAGGGGTGGGTATAATGATACTCATTAGGGACCTCGAGATCCTCAAGGTCTCACAAAATCCAACAAGGATAAAAAAAAGTATGAAATCAATGGATAACTGTTACTTAGGTATATTCCCATACATATACCTATGATTTCTAGTAACCCATCTCAATGATAAGGAAAACCCAAAAGTCATTGACTCAGCTCAAACCAAGATTTTCATTATCGAAACCATGGCTGCAGGAGAACTCCTTCTCTACCGAGTATAGTGGGCCTGTCGCGACACTGAGGCCCTTCTCAACAAACTTGGACTGTTGAGGTACTCCTCCTATCGAGTACCGTGAGTCTGCTACAAACTACCAAGCGCTCCTCCACTGTGGGACTACCGTCAACCACTAGGCGCTCCCCCTAATAGCCTATAGAGGGACTCCTCCTCTCGAGTGTAGTGGGTCTTCCACCATATACCAGGCGTTCATTCGTCATGGGTCTGCCTCCAACTACCAGGCGCTCCCCACTGGGATAGTCGAATCACCCCGAGTCGAATCAGTCAAGTAGTCGTCAGGTCTGCCATCTACTGGGTCCTTGCACTCTCTCTGCTCGTCACTGGAAGGATCTGCTCCACTAGCTACATCGAAATACTACAGTTATCACGAAGTTCCACAAAGATGTATATAAAAGGTCTTCCATGTCATAGGGGTCTCAATGAAAAAGACGGTTCGTCAATCAGACACCCGGTCTATTAGTTATTATCCTTTTAGTCCCAGGGTCTGGTTGAATTTTTGAATGATCCAACCTGACCATAACTCAAATACACCGCGAACTCGAGTGGGGGTATTTTCAAAGGGACGAATTCTTTCTAAGAATACTAGCATTGCTGACGATTCATAAAACAGAAGTCTGGTTCCAATGATATGGCCAGGGAAGGTAATGGGTCAGTAATGCTCCCAGGTCCGGTCCGACCCAGCCAAACCAACTTTGCCCAACCCTGTTTGGGCCGTCCCGATCTGGGTCGACCCAGTCAGACTTTCTGGGTCTGACCCAGCCCGCTGGGCGGTTCAGTCCGTAATCTTTTTGCCCCTGTCTGCTGGGCCCATCCCAGTGGACTGCGAGGATGGTTCTTCCCGGAGGTCACCACGTAGGTGACTCAGCCCGAAGGCCATGTCCGGTTCAACCAGCTCAGTAAGGGGCATGGCATGGGCGATGCAGACCGGGAGGTCGGGCCGTTTGGGGATCTAGAGGGTGGGCCACGCGGAACGTAGCCCGTCCGCTGGTGTGCCGGTTAGGGCACTGCAGGGGCCAGGTAGGCCGCATGGGAACATGGGACAGCGTGTGGGGGCATCGGACAACGCGAGGGATGCCGGGCATGGCACCGGGCGGGGGGGGGGGGGGCGACATGCCACGTGGAAGGCCACGTGTTCGGACGGGGTGCACGGGCAGCGTGCGAGGGAACGCTGCAGTGCATGGGGAAGTGCGTGGGGGCGCGAGCGACGTGTGGGACTCCGGGAAGGGAACCAGTGAGGCCAAGTAGGCTGCGGGGTAGGCCGCTGGGCAGGCCGTAGGTTAGGGCGGGGCGCGCGGGGAACCGCGGGGGCGGCGTTGTTCATGGAGGTCGTAGGTAGCGCGACCTTCGTCGTTTCCACCATCATCACCTTATAGAAGATCACCAAAAAACAAGTATGGAAAAGGGGGGTCAGACCTTGTTGGTTTGGCCCGCTCCCTATGTGTTTAGGGTTGTATCATGCAGTTCATCATGATTTTAAGAAAGAATCTAATATTTAAATGTTTCTTTTCAATCTCGTCAACGTTTCCATTCAACCTAAGTTGATAATAAGAAATGGATTATTACACCAATGAAATCCCTACCTTTTTTTATCATTCATTGAAGTTGTGGAAAGAGAACGAAGGAGTTCACCGTTCGTTGTGTTCGTCACACACTCCCAATGCTGGTTGTGTCAGCTGTGGACGACGCTCCACATCGGTAGGATTCGAGGGAGGATATCTAAGGAAGAAGTCGAAGAAGGTCCTTGGCATTCTTCGTCGATGGGGCATTCTTCGTTCTTCGTTGGGAGATTTTCTCCCATGTTCATCTTCTCAAGTTCCACCAAAAATTATATGCCAACAAAAAAATAGATTGAAATATCTTATTAATTTTTTGGCACAACAGTATAATTTGACTCATTAATTTGGTAGGCTCCCCTTAATTAATGTGTAGAATTGGCACAATTAATTAAAAAGGAGTTGGCTCTATAAAGGTGAAGAGGATCAAATGATGGTGGCACCATTAAGTGAAGAGGGTTAGGATAAATTAAATAAGGGGAGTTAAAGAGTTTATCCACCTTAAATGGGGTGTTCCAAGTGGTTACATGCCCTGGTGGTCCCCACTAAAATTATCCTCCCAAGGGAGGTTATGTTCGGGTGGGCCCAACACCATAACCTCTAATGGTAGCATATGGTGTGGTGGGCCCCACCTCCAACCTATTCTTGGAGGTTTTAACCTCTACAAAACAAAATGTGGCTCAAATAAAATAATGTTTTACACTTTATGTTATACATTTTTTTAAAATCCAAAAACTTACTTTTATTCTTGACCAACTGCTATTGAGGTGAAAGTCTTAATAAGTGAATTCTGGCGCAACGAGTTCAACGGTGCCCTCAGATTTCAGTTCCGACCACCGGCTCAGAAGTTATAAAAAACCGCTCATACGTTTACTGAACTTACCTAAAAACACTTCTGAAATTGATTCCTGGCACAATGGGTCTCAGAATCATGCGTCGTCAGTTTTCACGGACTCATAAAAATCCCATGTATTTATGAAAAAATTTCCATAGAATCTCAGGGTCTTTACATTCATCCCACCTCAAGGCTTTACGTCGTCGTAAGATACAACTAAACTAAGGGAACAAATGGAGGTACTGAGCACACATCTGTGACTCCCGCTCCCATGTGCTCTCCTGGAGGTTCTCGTGCTGCCAACATATGCGCTCCAGAGGAATTGATCGTCCACATAGGACCCAGTCATGTCAATAGTCAATCTGCACTGGATCCTCTATAAATGAAGACCCATCTTCGACATCTGGCTCTCCATGGTCGATGATGTGGGAAGGGTTTTTCATGTATCTCCTCAGTTGGGATACATGGAAGAAATAGTGCACCAAGTCCAACTGAGGTGGAAGACATTAGCGGTAAGCCACCTCTCCTACTATAATGAGGACCTGGAAAGGTCCGATGAATCTCGGAGATAACTTGCTGCCTCAACCAAATCTTCATAGACCTCATCGAGGTGAGACCCGTTGAAATACGTAGTCCCCATCCTCAAACTCTAGAGGTCTCTGTCTCCTGCCATTATATGAATTCTGCCTGCTCTGTGTAGTGTTCATCTGCTCCAAGATTATCTGCACCTTCTCCGTAGTAGCTCGTATCATCTCTGGTTCCACTAGTGCAAACTCCCCTAGGTCAGTACAGCAAAAGGGGGATCTGCAAGGTCTCCCTTACAAGGCCTCAAAAGGTTCCATCCCTATAGTAGAGTGATAGGTGAAGTTGTAAGAAAACTCCACCAAAGGCGAATGGTCCTTCTAGCTGTGACCGAAGTCGATGACACATGCACATAGCATGTCCTTGAGGGTCTGAATGGTCCGCTCTGTCTGACCATCTATCTGAGGATGGATGGTGGTGATCAAGCGAAGATGTGTCCGGAAATCTTCCTGAAACCCCTTCCATAGCTGGGAAGTAAACCGTGCATCATGGTCATAGACAATAGAGGAAGGTGCTCCATGTAGTCGCATAATCTCTTGCACATAGAGGTATCCCAAGATCTCTACTAAAACCTACTCTCTAATCGGTAGGAAGTGGTCCGACTTAGTGAGTCGATCAATGATTATCCTAATCGAGTCATGACCCCTGGATGTATGTGGAAGACCCATCACGGAGTCCATGGATATCCTATCCCACATTCACTCTAGGACCTATAAGGGCTAAACCAAGACTGATGGTACCTTGTGCTCTTCCTTCACCTATTGGAAAGAGAGGCACCGTGTGACAAACTCCACTTCCGCCTTCTTCATACCTAGAAACCAGTGCATTCGTAAAATATCCTGGTACATCTTCACCACTCTTGGATGTACCGCTAGAGGGGATGTGTGGAACTCCCTCAACACTCCCTCCTGAAGTGCCACTGGTAACAAGGTACATCCTCTGAAGAGGATGACATCCTCCTCACCTTAAGAAAATCCATCAGGTGCTTTCCCTATGGATATATGAGCACGTCGTGTCTCACAGTCAGCGTACCAATGTTGTGCCTTCCTGACTCACTGAAGAAGTGGGGGATTGACTGTAAGAGACTGTAGGTAGGCTACTCCATCACTATCCACAAAGGATATCTGTAAGGCATCCAGATGCTCTGTCGCCTCTCCTAGCAGCTATATTCCAGATCTCCTACGGAGAGCATCTTCTACAAGATTCCCCTTCATAGGAGTATAGACTATCTTAAATTCATAGTCCTGGAGGAACTCTAGCCATCACCACTATCTTAGTCTTAGGTTATTCTCAGAGAAGATATACCTGATACGCTTATGATTAGAGTACATGGTAAAAAATATTCCCATCATATAGTTTCACTACATATTAAAGGTGAAGACCACTGATGTTAACTCCATGTCATGGGTATCATATTTCTTCTCATGTTATCTAAACTGCTGAGAACCATACGTGATCACTACTCGCTCTTACACCAGGACACACACAATTTGGGTCCCTGATGCATCGTAGTAGACTACGTACCCTACCCCTTCCTTTGGAAGTCTCACGATCGGGGCAGTAGCCAGCCTCTACCTCTACTTCTGAAATACCTACTGGAAACTCTTCGACCACACAAAGGGTTTCCCCTTCTCCATAAAGGCTGATAGTGGTAGTACCACTATGGAGATGTCTAGAATGAACCTCCAATAGTATCCTCCCAAACCCAATAAACTTCGTACCTCTGTCAAACTCCTGGGTAGCTGCAAAGAATGTATGGCCTCATTCTTCACTGGGTCCACTGCAACCCCAGTATCCTAGATGACTTGTCCCATGAAGAGAACCTATTGAATCCAAAATTGTATCTTTGAGAGATTTTCATAAAGCTGGTGCTCTTAGAGTGTGTCTGGTACTACCTGCAAATGATAGGCATGCTCCTACTCAGTAGTCGAGTAGATCAGAATGTCTTCGATTAAGACTGCGACAATGAAATCAAGGTAAGGCTGGATGATCCTATTCATGAGACTCATGAACACTGCTGGATCATTGGTTACGCTGAAGGGCATAACTAAGAACTCATAGGGGTCATACAGACACATGAAGGCCATCTCTTTCACATCCTCGTCTCATACTCTAAGTTGGTGATAACATGATCTGAAGTCTATCTTTGGGAACCATTGTGCTCCCTTCAACTTTTCAAAGAGAACTTCAATAGTTAGGAGTGGGTACTTGTTCTTTACGGTCACCTAGTTCAGGTGAAATTAGTCGATAAATATCCTCAAGCTCCCATTCGCCTTCTTGTCGAACAGAGTCGGGGCTGCCCAGGGAGAAACACTAGGCCAGATGAATCCCTTCCCCTACAAGTCTAATAGTTGTACCCTCATCTTGTGAATCTCAATGGGAGACATCTGATATGTTGGAGTAGATATCTGTGTCGTCCCGGTGTACAGGTTAATGTAGAAGTCCACCTCTCTACGAGGATGTAGTCCTGGAACATCATCAGGGAAAACATCCGCGTACTGGTCCACAACAACAGGATAAGTCGGACTCTCCCCATAAACTCATCTGAGGGTAAGGCAAGCTAACTAGGGAGTGATCGGCATCACCCTCCTACAACAAAGTCCATCATGTGCTGCGAAGTCTCCCTTATTAGTAGTGAAGGTAAACATAGTCACATCCGTGTGAAAACACCGCACTTTTCACCTAATACAGTCGTTTGGAGCCTGGATTTTAGATAACCAGTCCATACCCAAGATGAAGTCGTAAGTCCTCGATGTTTCTACAAGTAGATCCCAGATGAAGCCCTCACTTTCCAAAGTAAGATCACACTACCGACACCAGTACGTAATCATTGAGTCTTCTCCCGTAGGAGTCTCTAGTCGAAAGGATCGAACTAATGGCTCTTTCGGAATCTCTGAGCTCTGAATGAGGTATGTCACATTGAAAGAGTGACTGGAACCTCTGTCTATAAGAACAGTAGCTAAGGTGGAGTAGGCATTAATTATACCTCAAGTCATATCTGAAGCACTGTGATCGTAAGCCTCAGCTGACTGGAGATGAGCTCTCCCCTGTCCACCCGCTCCCTCCATTCGGGGTGGACCTCCGGGTGGTGGTGGTGGTGGTAACACCTCAAAACTTCATCCACTGTCATCTGGACATCCAGATCCTCTTCCACATCCACATCCTCCCTACAGACCACCTCGATCGAACCTCTGCCTCTGCCTGGGATGTCCCTTAGTTGTCTTATGATCATCAAAATGGCAGGTCGGATAGTCACGAGCCATGTGACCATGCCCGCCACATGAGTAACACTGCCCTCTCCTAGCATGACTGACTTTGTCTCCACTCTGAGTCCCTCGTACAACTGATCATGAGTCATGCAGTCAACCACCTGTAGGTCTGGTCCTCTTGGACCACTAAAACATATGTCTACTACCAGCTGTAGAAGACTCCACCACATGTCAGTTAGTGGTGGGTCTCGCTGCTGGAGACTGCTTAGCAAGGAAACCCTCCACTAGGAAGGTTCTATCTTGCATCCCCACATATGTCGGGATGCTGAGTGAGATCATCAGAGATCTGATCTCTCGCCGGAGTCCCTGATCGAAGGTCCATGCCCTAAATAATGGGTCATGTACCATATCCTTGGAGTAGTGTGAGAGGTCGGTGAACCTCGTTGAGTACTATGTTACTGTCATGCTACCGTACTATACAAGAAGTATCTCCTATATCTGCACCGCTTGAAGGGTGGATGGGACAAACTCCACCGGAAACAGGCTCTTGAAGTCTTCCAAAAGTAGCGTCGCCTTGTCATGCACTTGGAGCATCAGGCTCCAACATCTGCCTGCTGCTGCCTGAAGGTGGCTAGCAGCAAGGATCCCCATTAAGTCTGATGGTGTCCCATCTAGCCTAAAGAATCTCACTACATCCTCTATCCAATCCTCAGCTGCCTGTGGGTCCATCTCTCCCCTAATCCTGGGTGGCCACTAGAGCTAGAACTCGTGCAACATGCTCAACCGGCATGCATCATCTATTGATGGGGCTGGTGGCATCAGTGGCTCAACAAGAAGTAGTTCTGCTGGTTCCTCCACTGGAAAGGGGCCCTGCACCCAGGCCTCATCGCTCCGTGGGCTATCAATACGTATGACTCTCAGGGCTCTAACTGGTCTTCCATGGGGAGGCATCCTGAAAGAAACAGATGTGAAACAGTCAAAAGATTATACCTGGTGAGCTGACCTGGTTGAGTTGACTTAATGAAATTTTTTGAAAACACACTACCCATCAGTTGTTTCCTGCACTGAGCTGGAAATCAGTAGTCAGGGTCAGGTGTATGGATACATCGACTGCCCGCACCAACATAGGATTACCTGAACTGAAACCACACTTATTACCCTAAACACTGTTGATTCACAGAAATGAAATATCATAGTTCTATATTCTACAGTAGAACCGACTCCCTTGATACCAATTTGTCACAACCCGTCCCCCGAGGACTATATAGTGACTACCTCAAGCACGCCTTCCATAGACCAGGGGCTGGAAACTAGCACCAAAGGCGTAAATCCCTAAACTGGGAAGTTATTTCCTTTATAACTGTAAACAACCACATCATAGTACACAAATGGAAGAAAAACACTTAGTAAAACTGTATACAAAAGAAGTGTTGGATAGTAAAAAAGGAGCTGGAAATACAAGCCCAATAGGAAACTATAAGTACAACTGAAAGCAAGTATGACTGATGAAAATTAAAGCAGCTACTAGGTCATCCTCTAGGGTTCCTACCTGAAGGGTAGGTACAGATGACCTTCTCAGCACTCCACACCCGTCTTTCTGCTTCGTGTACCGTCACACAGAGTGGTTCACCTCTGGGTACCGTCCAATCCGGCTACTCTCTGCCTCAGTTGGCGTTGTCTGTCATCTACAACCAACACGACCAGGTGCGGGCATAGCATGTGCATGGGTGAATATAACAATACTCAGTTGGGACCTCGAGACCCTCTAGGTCTCACAAAATCCCACAAGGATAAACCACAATGTATGAAATCAACGGATAAACATTACTTAGGTATATGCCCATTCATATAACTAAGTTATCTAGTAACACATCTCAGTCATGAGTAAAACACAAAATTCATTTACTCATCTCAAACCAGGATTTTCATTATCAAAACCAAGGCTGTTGGAGAACTCCTCCTCTGTAGAGTACAGTGGGCCTGTCGTGACACCGAGGCACTACTCACTAACCTTGGACTGCTGAGTTATTCCTCATGTCGAGTACCGCAGGTCTGCTTCCTACAACCAGGCACTCCTCTGCTGTGGGTCTGCCACCAACTACTAGGTGCTCCTCCACCGTGGGTTTGCCGCCAACTTCTAGGATCTCCTTACTAGGCTAGTCGAATCACTCCGAGTCGAGTCAATTAAGTATTCATCAGGTCTTCCAACTAATAGGTATCCACACTGTGTCTGCTCATCACTGGAAGGATCCACTCCACGAGCTACTGGGAAATACTCCAACTATCATGAAGTGCCAGGAATATGTATCTCAAAGGTTATACACATCACAAGGGTCTCAAATCAATAGACGACACGTCAATCGGATGCCCGGTTTGTTAGTTATTATCCTTTTAGTCTCGAGGGCCTGGTTGGATTCATGTACGATCCAACCTAACCTTAACTCAAATACACACTGGACTCTAGTGGGGTATTCTCAAAGGGAAGGCTTCGTTCCAAGAATACATGTGTCACTGACGGTTCATCAAACAGTTCTCTGGTGCCAAAGATATGGACCAAGATGTTAATGGGTCAATAATGGGCCTGATTCTGATCTGACGCGATCGGACCAACTCGGGCTGGGTCGTCCCGGTCAGACTTGCTAGGTCTGACCCACCCCGTTGGGTGGGTTAGCACATTATGTTTTTTTCCCGCTCTTATGGGCCCGGCCCAGCGGACTGCGAGGGTGGTTCGGCCCGGAGGTCTCCACGTAGGCGACTCGGCCCAAAGGGTGGGGCCAGTTCCGCCAATGCCGTGAGGGGTGTGGCTCGGGAAACTCGGCTCGGGAGGTCGGGCCAGTCGGGGTACAAATAGGCAGGCCGTGTGGAGCGTAGGCTGGCCACGAGTGTGCTAGGTAGGGAGATGCAAGGGTCGGGAAGGCCATGGGGGTGCCGAGAAGGCCGTGGGGGTGCCGACTGGGATGGGCAGGCCGCGGGGGCATGTGGGCAGTGCGCGGGGCCACCGGGCAGTGCACTGGGTAGCACGTGGGGCTGCCTGGTAGCATGCGGGATGTCGGGAAGGACACCGGCGGGGCCGGGCTGGCAGCTGGGTAGGCCGCGAGGCATGCTGCGGGTTCAGCCAGGGCACACGGGCAGTGAGAGGGGGCGTTGGCCAAAACTCTGGGAAACACACAAGAACACGGGTAGCGCGCGGGACGCTAGGCAGTGCACCGGCGGGGCCGGGAAGGCCGCGGGGTAGGCCGTGGGCAGGCCGCGGGTTCAGCCAAGGCATGCGGGGTACTATTGGGGTGGCGTTATTCACGGAGGCCATGCATACTATGGCCTTTTTCATTTCCACCTTCATCACCTCCTTGAAGATCACAAAAAACAATTACGGCGGAGGGGGGTGGGGCATTGTTGGTTTGGCCCGCTCCCTCCGCATTTAGGGTGGTAGCTTACATTCTATTAAAATTTTAAGAAATAAGATAATATTTAAATGATTCTTTTCAATTTCTATAGCATTTCCATTCAACCAATGGTGAGAATAAGAAATTGATTATTTCACCGATGAACCCCCAACCTTTGTTTTGACATTCGTTGTCATCATGGAAATTAAACAAAGGAGTTGACCATTCATCACATTGGTCACAGACTCCCAATCCTATCTGCGGCAGCTGTGTAAAACACTCCACATCGGTTGCATTCGAGGGAGGATGTTCGAGTAAGAAGTCGGAGAAGGTCCTTGGAATTCTTCGTCAGTGGAGAGTTCTTCGTTCTTCATTGGGAGCTTTTCTTCCTAGTTCCTCTTATCCGGTTCCACAAAAATGAATATTCCAACAAAATAATAGATTGAAATATCCTATTAATTATGTTGGCACAATATTCGAATTGGACTCATTAATTTGGTAGTCTCCCATTAATTAATGTAGAGAATTGGCACAATTAATTACAGGGGATTTGTCTCCATAAAGATGAAGAGGCTCTAAGGGTGGTGGCACCATTAAGTGAAGAGGGTTTGCATAAATTAAATAAGGGGAGTTGAAGAGATTCTCCACCATAAATTGGGGGTTCTAATGGGATACAAACTGGGGTGGTCCCCAACAAAATTATCCTCCCAAGGGAGGTCATGTTCGGGTGGGCCCCACCACCATAACCTCTCATAGGAGGTTAATGTGTGGTGGCCCCAACATCCAACCCTTTCGTGGAGGTTTCAACCTCCACACACCAAAAGGTGGCTCAAATAAAATAAAGTTGTACATTTTATTTTATAATTTTTTTATAAAAATCCAAAAAACTAACTTTTATTATCGACAAACTTCCGTTGAGGTGAATGTCTTCTTAAGAAAATATCAGTGCTGTGATTTCAACGGTGCCTCATATTTCAGTTTTGGTCACTGTTTCAAAAGTTACAAAAACCCACTCGTACGTTTACTAAACGTACCCGAGCGAAACATCAGAAATTGATTCTGGGCACACCGGGCCTCAGAATCATGCTCTGTTAGTTTTCGTGGACTCGTAAAAATCAAATGTATTTAAGAAAATAATTTTTTAATGGAATTTATGGGTCATTACATATTGTGTTAATGGAATGATATATATCCATTTAATCTTCCATGAAATGGGAAATTGATATGTTGATCGTGTGTACGGAGGAATACCACCTTATCCAATGATGTAACTAGTTTTCTGTCACCACCTTTCAGTTTTTGGATATAATGAAGATTTTACCAATTTATATGTTATTTCTGAAATTATTCTACTTATGGAATTATAATTTGAAATATTTTTTATTATATTATATTTGTTGTAAAATATTATAACATCGCTCGTTTGAACGATAAATGTGCACATCAGGAAGATATGTGAGTCATTTTTCAATGATGATTTACATGGACATTCGTAAGGACATGTTTAGTGAATATATTTGAAATATTAGACATTATATTGATTATTTAAAATTAATATATCACCCAATTCCCTAACTATTGTCCCATTATAGAAATTATAATTTCCCTCGTGTGTACGTATGGTGTTGTGTATCCATTAAGCGTTGTTATCTATTCCCCATATTAAAATTTATATAATTACCCATAAAATTTTTTAAATAAAAAATCAATAGTTATAACCTTAACATAATTATGGGGATTATTTATCTATATTATATGTGAAATATCATATATATTCATTACAAAATATTCATGAGAAATCATGGAAATTAACTCCCAATGAAATGAAAATAATGAAATATTACTAACAATCATGTGGGAAAATAATATAAGAGGAAGATATATGATGTTATAAATATGAATTTGTTTATGTAATAAATTTAAAACATTCTAAAAACAAATTATAAAGTAGGTTAAATCATAGTCCTCTAAAGGAATTATTATGCTAATGGAATTTGTTTCAATTTTCCATTATTTAGGCATTTTTAAATGTTATGCATCTAATTAAATTATTAATGAATGTATAATTTCATTGTTGAGATTTTATAACATGGTTAATTAATATGATATTTTATTTTATGTTTCATTTTGAAACATTTTATCTATGTTTAATTAGATATGAAATTACCAAGAGGTGATGAATATAATAACTGAGTTTAATTTCATGGGGTTATGTTACTTCATCATTGTATTTTATGTTATAAGATTATGTCTGTAATGTATTTTGAAAACCATATATATAATTTTCAATTTTTTTATCTATAATTAAATTTGATACATAGAATTGATTCACTAATTAATATTCACATCAATGTTAGGATATTTTTAATGGTTTAATAAATAATAATATTTTAATAGGGATTATTTATATTTGATCTTATATTGATATAAATTATATGGTCACCATATAAATAAAAACATTAAAGCTATTAAACTCTACAAATTCAATATTTTTTCATGTATTTATACCATTTTCTCACTTTTGGTCACATAAAACTAATTATAAATTTTTGCTATTAAATTTTTTAATCATTTTTCTCTTTGGTCAAAATTCATTTTTAATAAAAGTACTTGTTTTTTATAATTTTATGAATAATTTTTAAAATGAATTATTAAATAATTTTTACAAATTTTTAACATTAAAAAAAATTTAGAATGAAATATTCTTTTAGGTTTTTTTATATAACTATTGATTTTCTAAAAAATGTGTATGTTATTTTTTAAAAAAAAATATTCAAATGCGACATCCACATTCCTTCCTTTCTAATAAATTAAAAAATTTATAATTTAATAATATATTGTATTATATTTATTAATATTTAGTTTTTTTATATTATTATGCATATATTTGTTGTGTTTTGTGTTGTTGTGTAGAGTAATGTTATTAACATTTAAAAGAGAAAATCTTGTGTTTTTAAGCAATAAATTTTGTGGAACTCAAATTTGAGATATTTTTAATAAATAATGATGGATTAAAGATGGTCATCAAGTTTATATAAAAATTCATCATTTCCCTAATATATCAAAACAATATGAATGCTTTTGATTTGTTCTGACATGTTCAGTTGTCCTTTTTATTAAAATTGGTGTCATTTTCAAATAAAAACACACATTTAGAGTCATACTGGTCACACCGTACATCGTATTGAAGTACGACTATTTCATAAAAGTCTCAAATGGGACATGGATAAATTTTATAATGTATCAAAACATTCCGAATGTGTTTTCATCATTTTGAGTATGTCACTTTTGTTTACTAAAATGTCATTTTAAACTGGAAACACAAACTTTAACCTTTACCAATCACATCATGTATTTGTTTGATGTGAGACAGATTCCAAAACTTCAAAAAGGACATATAAATCGATGTAATATGTTATCAAGAAAATCTATGTGTATTTCCTCTATTTTTTTGAGTGACACTTTTTTGACTATAAATTTTATTCTGATAACTGACACATTGATTCATAACGGTCACAGTGTGCGTTGAATTGAAACACATCCTCCATCAATTGTATACATGAACCTATGATTCATGAAATTATCTAAGTTTTAATAACCCATGGTATGATTATTGCTCAAAGTAAGACAACAAACATAAAAAATATGAATCTTGTCTTCATATTTTCAAAGCATATTAGAAATGTGTTTTAAGATATTTCATTACCTAGAGATGGGTGTTTTGGAAGATATAATATATATATATATATATATTATTGTTATGTGATTTTTACTTAAAAAATGCAGTGCATTGTAATTTATGTTTGATTTTCCATATTTTGAATACTTATAAAATATTAAATGTGAATAAAATTTTAATGAAAAATGTAACAATGGCTAAACATATAAAAATCAATCATAGTAATAATAATATATTCATATAATTATAGATAAAAAATATACATGAAGAAGTAATATAAATGTATATGGGGATGATATTCCATCCAACATGGTGGTCTACGAAGGGTATTCCCATATCGAGATTGTCGAGCTCTAGGTTGGGGAGGAGTCTAATGACCTAGAGAGAACTAATCCTTATGCATTGGAATGTCGACCGTCGCATGCTCCAAATATTTTTCTGTGAGAGGAGGTGTTAACTACATTCCATACTATGCTTTCAATCCATATCCTACTAGGGTAGTTGAAGGACCTTCCATCAATGAAATAGAGAACAAATCATGTGATGGATCATTACCCCATGGTGGAGATAATTTTGGATATCCAGTCTGGAAAGATAGATCTCATGCCCTATGATGTACATCCAAAATCGGATGATGCTGGAGTGATATATGGTCAACCAATGCTTCTTGAATAGTTTAGGGCACACATGTAAGATGACACGGTCTACGTATTCATCGTCGTCGATCCTGAGCCCCATCATATGATGGAGGATGTTCCTATTTGAAAGGAACCTCCTCTATCATGGATTGACTCACATAGATTCTCTCATTAATCCCATGAAAAAATGAACTTATCTAAAATGTTGTAGCATATACCGCTGCCTATCCAAGGACCCTCTCCTCCATTATGTCACCCAAGTGAATATCATTTTCTGAGTGAGTACGTTGTAAATAGATTAAGAAAATGATAAAATAGTTCATTAACAAAACTAATGAAAATTTTATTGACTTACTATATTATGAATCTCTATACCATGTTGGGTATGATACTGTACAAAAATCAGTCTATACCATTAATTATACTTGAAATTCTCTAAGATGTATAATCTCAATGTAGTTACACCATTGATGTGAAGCACTACATGTCTTCTAGAGAGGTCGAGATAGCTGACATGTACTATGTGCTAGTTATCATCCTACCTCGCCATCAACGTCACACCATGAATATCCTTTTTCTATCTCATTAGAAATGTAATCAGATAGGCATAGGAAAACGGGTACATGACTCTATCAAGCTATGACCACTCAATAAAATGTAATTGAATGAGAGACACTATAACGATGGAATCATGATGTCTATCAGTGTAGTATGCTTAAAACTGGTCTAATATAGCACAGAATTGAATCCATATAATCTGAAATGACATGTGGCCTTTGACCAAAATTAACCTTATTAAAACCCGAATTGATTATGTTCTTAAATTTATTATAAAGTGATAGCTTGTATATTAATACCTAGTCTGGTAAGAGATGATCCAACATGAGTCTGTATGCACCCAAACGGTGTGTCAGAACCATGAGTAAATTATGTCTCGCACTCCACCTATAAAATAAAATATCGAAAGTTATCTATAATGATACATTAAATTTAATAAATTCTACTTGAATCAAAAAACAATAGAGACACATGATCAAACTAGAATCCACACATAATATCATAGAATATATCTATAGGGAGTCTTGGACCACCATGATGAAGGTGGAATGTGTCACGACCCGTCCTCGGGGCCCGTGCCGTGACTACCCCAAGCCCGCCTTCCACATGCCAGGGGCTGGCGACTAGTACCAAAGGCGTAAATCCCGATAACTGGGAAGGCATTGCCTTTATAATAGTAAACAAAACACCACAGAGTACAAGCGGAAGTAAAAATCTAATTACAAAGAGATGTGCTGAAAAGTAAATGGGCCAGAATACAAACCCAAAACAATGTACAACTACAACTGAACAAAGTACAACAGAAAAAGACAACAGTTGGAAGGACGGAAGCGGCTCTTGGGTCATCCTCCTAGGATCCTACCTGAAGGGGAGGTATAGATGGCGCAACTCCTGGATTGTCCACCACGGATCCTACCTGAAGGGTAGGTATAGATAACCTCCGCAACGCTCTCGCCCGTCAACCTCCTCCGAGTGTCGTCTCGCCGTGAAGTCCACCTCCGGATACTGACTCATCGTGTAGTCCACCTCCGGGTACCGTCCAGTCCTCGATCACTCAGCCTCCATCAACACTGTCCGTCATGTGTTACCAACACAATGAGGTGAAGGCATATCCCGTGGAGGGGTGAGTATAACGATACTCAGCCGGGACCCCAAGACCCTCAAGGTATCACTAAAACCAACATGGATAACCACAATGAAGATCTCAACAGATAACCTCTACTTAGGAATATGCTCATGCATATACCAAAGTTATCAAGTAACCCATCTCAATTTTTAGGAAAACACCAAGATCATGAAATCAACGGATAACCACTATCCAAATATATTCCCATATATATACCTAAGTTATAAAGTGACCCATCTCAATCATGAGGAAAACACAAAGGTCATAGACTCAGCTCAAACCAGGATTTTCATTATCGAAACGGTAACTGCTGAAGAGCTCCGTCTCTGGAGTGTACAGTGGTCCTGTCACGACTCCGAGGTACTGCTCACTAACCTAAGACTGCTGAGGTACTCCTCCTGTTGAGTACTGCGGGCCAGCCACCCAAACACAGTAGTGCTTCCCACTGGGGTATGCCACCCAAACACAGTAGTGTACACCCCCTAGTATCCTGCTGAGGTACTCTCCGGAGGAGTACCGCAGGTGTGCACTGTCACACGGGTAGTGCTCCGTCCGCCATGGGTCGGAACCTCACAAAGTAGTGCTCCGTCCACTGGGCTAGTCGACTCACTCCAAGTCGAGCCGGTCAAGCAGTCGTCAGGTCTCAGTCGGCTACACGGTCTCTGTACTCCGCATGCTCGTCTTTGGGAGGGTCCGCTCCATGAGCTACAGGTCAATACTACAAGTATCTCAAAGTCCCACAAAAAAGTATCTCAAATGACCTCCTCGTCGTAGGGGTCTCAACGCAACAGACGACGCGTCAATCAGACACCCGGTCTGTGAGTTAATAGACTTTTCGTCCCAGGGGGCCCGGTTGGTTTCGTGAGCGAACCAACCCGGCCGTATCTCAAATGTACCTCGAACTCTCAGAGTGTATACTCATAGGGACCGTTTCTCAACGTGATCACCAACGCCGCTGAAGGTTCGTCAAACAGACGTCTGGTCTGAAAGATAACAACTTTTCTGTTCCAAGGGCCCGGTTGGATTTCGGGTACAATCTAACCCGACCACTATCCAACAACAACCAAAATTCAGGAGAAGTATGCCAAAAGTTCCGTCTCACTTAGAGGAATTCAACGAGACAGAGGACGCGTCAATCGGACGCCCGGTCTGTGAGTTATTGGCTTTTTCTTTCCAGGGGCCCGGTTGGTTTCGTGAGCGAACCAACCCGAACACACTCCGACGACATCCAAACCTCGAGCGGAGTAAGCCAAAATATCCGTCTCACTTAGAGAAATCCATCAAAGTCGACGGCACGTCAATCGGACGTCTGGAGCTCAAGATATAAGCGTTTCCGCTCCAAGGGCCCGGTTGGTTTCGTATCCGAACCAACCCGGGCAAACCCAACGTGTTTCCGAAACATTGAGTGCGATATACCAAAACGACCGCCTCGATCCAAGGATCGCATTGCCGCTGACAGAGCATCGATCGGAGGTCCGTATCCCAAGATATAGGAAAAATACCAAATAAGGTCTGAAAACGGGGGGTCCGGGCCCGGACCGACCCGGCCCGACCCCCCTGGGTCGGGACGAACCGGGTCGACCCGCCCGGGTCCCACCCGGGTCCGACCCGGCTAGGCCCATCCCAGCCGGCTCGGCCAGCGCGTCCGAGCGGAAGCTGCGGAGCGGGGTGCACGGCTCCCCCCCTCGCCGCTGATTGAAGCAGGCGGCGAACCGCCGCTGCCAGCCTTCCGGCAGCACGCCGCCGCTGCCGGTCATCGGCGCCACCGCACCGGCGTGGCACGCCGCCACCGCCTTCCGCGGACCACCGGACGTGCTCCAGTGGTCCGTTTCTCCAGCCGTCTTCGCCAATGGTCCTCCCGGGACCCGACCTTCACTGCGAAAGGATTCAAATGCCATAGCGGCCTGCTTCGTCATCGTCCGTTGATCCGCACATCGGTAAACAAGCTGCAGAGGGTTGTCGGGCCATGTTTGTTCAGCCCGCGTCCTCCGCCTTAGGTGTTATCAATTGGAAAATAATAAACACATGGTTTTAATCATGACGAGGGAATAATTTATCCAAAATAAATTATACGAACACCTTGCAATCAAATACCCACGCACGAGAGTTTAAAAAAAATTTTATTGTGCGATGTGACGACGTCGCGCATTCTTGCCGCTCGATCCCGCGCGGCGTGACGATGTCGCGCATCCTTGCCGCTCGATCCCACGCGGTGCGACGGCACCGCGTCAATTTCATTCGATCCGGAACAACAAGAACAAAATAATAAGGGAGGGGAACGGTCGTGTTTGTGCGGTCCGACCTCCTCCCGTTAACTGATATCATGCGGTCTGAATTGACGCAGATAAGAGATGGAAGAGAATCACGTATAGAAAATATGTAAACCCCCTACCTCGAGCGCGGCTTTAACGAGTTTTTCGTCATGGAGAAATTCGTCGCAGAAAAACCGTTGCGGGAAGAGATGTCACGGAAAGAGGATTCGAAGACGTTGACGGAGATTGTCTAAGATGGAACGTCGTCTCCCTTCCTTTGACATGGGAAGAAGAATGAAGGGTGGTACGTCGCAGGTATGGCTTCGCGGTAAACAGTCTCCGAGGGCTCAGCGTTCTTCGTTGGGAATCGTTCGTTCTTCGCATTCTTCATCGAAGATGAAGAAGATGATCTCTAAGCTCCTTGCCTTCTTTTTCCCCCATATCCCCTCAAGCAACAAAGGAACTAACCCAAAATAAATTAAGCCACACTTAATTTATTAACTGAACATGGCTTTTGAAATTCAAGTGTTTTAATTTCAAAAACTCACATTAAACTCACTACATTAATGTCATAAGTTGTTAACTTATGTTAACAATATTAATGGTGAGTTGAAGGGGTTAGAGGACATGAAGGGGTGGGGTTCGTGAGGGCCCCACCACCCTCATTACCTCCCAAGGGAGGTTGGGTAGTTACCCAACTTCCTTCCAAAGGATTAAACACTTAGAGTAAAATAAAAATTGTTGTTAAATTTTTATTTTTAACTTTCAAAATTTTTATCAACTTCTCTCAAGTAAACGCAACTCCGGAATAGGCATTCATAAGCAAATACCGGCACTGCGGTTCCATCGGTGCCCTCAGAATTTGATTCTGAGCACCGGTTCAAAAGATAGAAAAAACCCGCTCATTGGTTCACTGAACGTGCCCGATCCAAACTTCAGAAAATGATTCCGGGCACACCGGGGCTCAAAATCAGCCGCCTTCAGAAACTGCATTCTTGTAAAATTTCAAAGAAACTTAAGAAAAAATTTTCCTTGAAATTTCCGGGTCTTTACATTACTCCCACCTCAGGGATTTACATCCCCGTAAAGCTTCAACAGAAACTAGGGTCACAAAAATGGTATTGAGCACATACCTGAGCCTTCTGCTCCCATGTGCTTACCTGGAGATTCTGTACTGACAGTGAAAGTGCACCCGAGGAATAGAACATCCTCGTAGGATCTGCTCATGTCGATCCTTGATCCCTACTGGAACCTCCGTGGAAGTAACCCCATCGCCATTATCCTACTCGTCATGGTCGATGATATGCGAAGGGTCGAGCGCGTATCTCCTCAGTTGAGATACATGGAAGTCATCGTGCACCTGGTACAACTGAAGTGGATGGGTCAAGCGGTAAACCACCTTTCCTACCCAGCTGAGGACCCAGAATGGTCCGTTAAACCTCAGAGATAACTTGTATCCCTAACCACATCTCCGTAAACCTCATCGAGGTGAGACCTGTATAAGGACGTGATCGTCATCCTCGAACTCTAGTGTCTCCAATTCCTGTTAGAACTAAAACTCAAACGACTACTGCCACGAGGGTATGGTTGACCAACTCAAGAGTGATCGGTTTCACCTTCCTATGCATGAGTTTATCCTATGATGCATGGGGTTTCTTTTTCTCCGACCAAGGAAAACCCATTCCGATGTCGCAGTTAATCCACAACCATATTGCCTAATACCGTCAATCTCTGTATGAAATTTGATTGCCCAGTCCATACTCAAACCAACGTCGTATGTCCTTGACGCTACCTCCGAGATATTCCAACCGAAACTCTTGCCTCGAGGGTCTAACCACACTGTCGGCGTAAGTGTGATTATCGAGTCCTCTCCCAAGGTATCTCCAGACGTGAGGGTAAAGTCTACGGATTACCGGAAACTCTAGGTCTGGGACAAGATTTGTGAAAGCAAGGAATGATTCATATTGACGTCCGTTAATACTGTAGCTAGTAGTGGACACAGACTATCCCTTGAATCATTTTTAGAGCCATTGGGTCACACTCCATGACTGCATGAAGCCGCACTCTTCCTCCGGCCTCCAGCTCCCTAACCCTTGTAGGGATAACTAAGGCGGGTGGTTGTTTCATGTTAAGATGTATACCACCTCATGCTGCTCTACCTAGATCTGCCTCCACGTCTGCAGCTTCGCAGACTCATCTCTGCTTAAAGCTTCCTCTTCTTCAAACATTTATCACGCTCGAGTCTCTATGACTGGTGCTGGTTTCCTGTTTCTTACTGCATTGTGCAGTCTTCATCTTCTCCTGGATGATCTATACCTTCTTTGCATAAGATCTGAAAGAGCTACTAAAATTTCTCCTTTTCCAAAAAGAGAAACACGGTCTCATCCCCTGGATGAACCACGCCCATTGCCTAATACAATCAATCCCAACATGAATGATACATTCAAGCCATGGATGACGTCGTAAGGCCTCGACGTAACTACCAAGAGATCCAACTGTCACTCTCGCCTCCAAGGGTTGAGTCACACTGTCGGCATTAGTGAGAGGTCACTGGGTCTCCTCCAGTAGAAACCATGAAAGTGAGGGTCAAGTCAACAGTTTAAACATGGACCACTCAGTATCAACCAAACAAAAGGACAGGAAAGAAAACATCACAAAGAGAAGTGTCTTTTTATTATTGCAGCTCATAGTACAAAGAAATGAATTCAACATTAACATGGAACTAGAAGTAAAAGGGATGTATCCACTAGTTCCACTCTTGTCCACCTGCTCCCAGACCTCTATTGCCTTTCCCACTGCTCGGCTGTTGCTCAAGCACCAGCCGATGCTTCTGTCTCGGTGGCTCCTCCAACACCCGCTGATCAACTGTGCAGGGGGTTGTACAGTCACGTGCCAGGTGACCCTTCCTGCCGCAGGAGAAACACTGTCTGTTTTTGGCACGCCTGGCTCTGACCCCACCCCAGGTGCCCCGCACCACCGATCTTAAAAACCGAGAATGACCAACTATTGGTCTGTCCCTCCTGGACCTCTGCATTGTCTGCCTACTGCCCACAGATGACTCGGCTACTGATCGAAAAACACGCGGCAAAGGCAGAAGCTACTGTATACGCTCGGGGTGTAGATCTACTGGCACAAACTCCACCTTGAAGAAGGTCTCGAAGTCTTCCCATGCGAAGTTCATCCCATCGCAAAACTGGAACAGGTGGCTCCAACACCTACCTGCTGCTGCCTGAAGGAGGCTGGCAGCAAAGATCACCATGAAGTCTGTCGGCGTCCCCACTAGACTGAAAACTATCACCACAACATCCAGCCAAACCTCAGCCGCCTGTGGGTCCATCTCTCCCCGTAACCTGGGTGGCCTCTGGCGCTGGAACTCGTGCAGCGCGCTCAAGTGGCGTGCATCGCCTACTGCTGGGGCTGGTGGCATCGGTGGCCCAACGTATGGTAGTACCGCCGGTGCCTCAACTGCAAGAGGTCCATGTACCGAAGCCTCGTCGCTCGACAGGCTGTCAGTACGCACATCCCTATGGGCTCTAGCTGGTCGTCCGAGAAAAGGAATCCTGAAAGAAAAAACGTGACACGATCAAATGATTATACCGGGTGAGCTGAATTGGTTTGAGTTGATTGTTAAAAACTTCTAGAAACATACACGCAATAAGTGTTTTCGTGCACAAAGCCGGAATTCAGTTGTCAGGGTCCTGGTGTTTGAATACGTCGGCCGCCCGCACCAACACTGGACTCCCTGAACTGAAAACCGCACTCGGTACTCTTAACACTATTGCTTCACAAAAAGAAAATATCAGAGTTATAAGTTCTTCAGTAGAACTGACTCCTCTGATACCAATTTATCACAACCCGTCCTCGGGGCCCGTGCCGTGACTACCCCAAGACCGCCTTCCATAGGCCAGGGGCTGGCGACTAGCACCAAAGGTGTAAATCCCGATAACTGGGAAGGGATTGCCTTTATAAAAGTAAACAGAACACCACAAAGTACAAGCGGAAGTAAAACACTAAGTACAGAGAGAAGTGCTGAAAAGTAAATGGGCCAGAATACAAACCCAAAAGAAAGTACAAATACAACTGAACAAAGTACAACAGAAAAAGACAACAGCTGGAAGGACGAAAGTTTCTCCTGGGTCGTCCTCCACAGATCCTACATGAAGGGTAGGTACAGATGGCGCAGCTCCTGGATCGTCCACCACAGATCCTACCTGAAGGGTAGGTACAGATAGCCTCCACAAAACTCTCGCCCGTCAACCTCCTCTGAGTGTCGTCTCGGCATGAAGTCCATCTCCGGATACCGACTCGTCGTGTAGTCCACCTCCGGGTACCGTTTAGTCCTCGAACACTCGGCCTCCGTCAACACTGTCCGTCGTCTACAGCCAACACAATGAGGTGCGGGCATAGCCCGTGCATGGGTGAGTATAACGATACTCAGTAGGGACCCCAAGACCCTTAAGGTCTCACTAAAACAAACATGGATAACCACAAAGAAGATCTCAACAGATAACCTCCACATATGTATATGCTCATGCATATACCTAAGTTATCAAGTAACCTATCTCAATCATGAGGAAAACACCTAGATCATGAAATCAACGGATAAACACTACCCAGGTGTATTTCCATACATATAGCTAAGTTATCAAGTGACCCATCTCAATCATGAGGAAAACATAATGGTCATAGACTCAGCTCCAACCAGGATTTTCATTATCGAAACCGTAACTGCTGAAGAGATCCATCTTTGGAGTGTACAGCGGCCCTGTCACGACTCCGAGGTACTTCTCACTAACCTAAGACTGCTGAGGTAGTCCTCCAGTCGAGTACCGCGGGTCAGCAACCCAAACACAGTAGTGCTTCCTGCCGGGGTATGCCACCCAAACACAGTAGTGCACACCCCCTAGTAGCCTGCTGAGGTACTCTCTGGACCAATACCGCGGGTCTGCACTATCACACAGGTAGTGCTCCGTCTTCCATGGGTCTTCAACTCACAAAGTAGTGCTTCATCCACTGGGCTAGTCGACTCACTCCAAGTCGAGTCGGTCAAGTAGTCGTCAGGTCTCAGTCGGCTACACGGTCTTCGTACTCCGCACGCTCGTCTCTGGGAGGGTCCGCTCCACGAGATACAGGTCGATACTCCAAGTATATCAAAGTCCTATGATGAAGTATCTCAAAGGACCGCCTCGTCATAGGGGTCTCAACACAACAGACGGCGCGTCAATCGGACGCCCGGTCTGTGAGTTATTAGCCTTTTCGTCCTAGGGGCCCGGTTTGTTTTGTGAGCGAACCAACCCGGCCGTATCTCAACTGTACCCCGAACTCTCATACGGTATACTCATAGGGACCGTTTCTCAGCGTGATCACCAATGCCACTGATGATCCGTCAAACGGACGTCTAGTCTGAATGATAACAGCTTTTCCATTTCAAGGGCCCATTTGGATTTCAGGTACAATTTTACCCAGCCACTATCCAACAGCAACCAAAACTCGGGTGAAGTATGCCAAAAGTTCCGTCTAACTTAGAGGAATTGAACGAGAAAGATGGACCGTCAATCGGACGCCCGGTCTGTGAGTTATTGGCTTTTTTGTTCCAGGGGCCCGGTTGGTTTCGTGAGCGAACCAACCCGACCACACTCCGACGATATCCAAACCTCGATCAGAGTAAGCCAAAAGATCCGTCTCACATAGAGGAATCCATCAAAGTCGACGGAACGTCAATCAGACGTCCGAAGCTCAAGATATAAGTGTTTCCGCTCCAAGGGCCCGGTTGGTTTCGTATCTGAACCAACCCGGCCGAACCCAAAGTCTTCCGAAACATTGAGTGCGATATACTGAAACGACCGTCTCGATCCAAGGATCACATCGCCACTGACAGAGCGTCGATTGGAGGTCCGTAGACCATGATATTGGGCAAAGACCAAAGAGGGTATGAAAACGGGGGGTCTAGGCCCGGACCGACCCGGCCCGGCGGGGCCCGGCCCGGCCCGACCGGCCAGCCGCGGCTCGGCCAGCGTAGCCGGGCGGAAGCCGCGGAGCGGGGTGCGTGGATCCCCCCCTCGCCACTGATTGAAGCCGGCGGCGAACCGCCGCTGCCAGCCTTCTGGCGGCACGCCGCCACCGCCTTCCGCGGACCATCGGATGTGCTCCGGTGGTCCGTTTATCCTTCCATCTTCACCAACGGTCCTCCCGGGACTCGACCTTCACTGCGAAGGGATTCAAACGCCATAGCAGCCTGCTTCTTCATCGTCTGTTGATCCGCACATTGGTAAACAAGCTGCGGAGGGTTGTCGGGCCGTGTTTGTTCGGCCTGCGTCCTCCACGTAAGGTGTTATAAATTGGAAAATAAAAAACACATGGTTTTAATCATGAAGAGGGTATAATTTATCCAAAATAAATTATACGAACACCTTGCAATGAAATACCCACGCACGAGAGTTTAAAAAAAAATTGATTTCGCGACGTGACGACGTCGCGCATTCTTGCCGCTCGATCCTGCGCGGCGTGACGATGTCGCGCATCCTTGCCTCTTGATCCCGCGCGGTGGGACGGCACCGCGTCAATTTCAATCGATCCGCAACAACAAGGAAAAAGTAATAAGGGAGGGGAACAGCTGTGTTTGTGCGGTCTGGCCTCCTCCCGTTAACTGATATCATGCGGTCTAAATAGATGTGGATAAAAGACGAAATATAATCACATATAGAAAACACGTAAACCCCCTACCTCGAGTGTGGCTTGAACGAGGTTTTCATCGCGGAGAAATTATTCACAGAGAAACCATCGCGGGAAGAGACGTCGCGGAAAGAGGATTCAAATACCTTGATGGAGATTGTCCGAGATGGAACGTCATCTCACTTCCTTTGACGTGGGAAGAAGAATGAAAGGTGGCGCGTTGCCGGTATGGTGTCGCGGTAAACGTTCTCTGAGGGCTCAGCATTCTTCGTTGGGAATCGTTCGTTCTTCGCATTCTTCGTCGAAGAGGAAGAAGATGATCTCTAAGCTCCTTGCCTTCTTTTTCCCCCAAGTCCTCTCAAGAAACAAAGGAACTGACACAAAATAAATTAATCCACACTTAATTTATTAACTCAACATGGATTTTGAAATTCATGTTTTTGAATTTCAAAAACTCACATTAAAATCACTACATAAATGTCATAAGTTATGAACATAAGTTAACAATATTAATGGTGAGTTGAGGGGGTTAGAGGATATGAAGGGGTGGGGTTCATGTGGGCCCCACCACCCTCATAATCTCCCAAGGGAGGGTGGGTAGTTACCCAACATCCTTCCAAAGGATTAAACACTTAGAGTAAAATAAAAATTGTTGTTAAATTTTTATTTTTAACTTCCACAATTTTTATCAACTTCTCTCAACTAAACGCATCTCCAGAATAGTCGTTCATAAGACAATACCGGCGCTGCGGTTCCATCGGTGCCCTCAGAATTTGATTCCGAGCCCCGGTTCAAAAGTAAGAAAAACCCGCTCGTCCATTCACTGAACGTACCCGAGCCAATCATTGGAAAATGATTCCGGGCACACCGGGCCTCGGAATTAGGCGCCGTCAGAAATAACGTTCTTGTAAAATTCCAAAAAAAATTAAGAAAAAATTTTCCATTAAATTTCTGGGTCTTTACAGAATGAGAGGATTTTCTCTCATACCCTATTTAAAATATGGTTGAGACATCTGATGTGATCTATGTGTTCTTTTTTGTGATACCCTTCATAATGCTCTATATGTGTATTCTAAGAGGGTAGATCCCCAATTGTACCTCCCATCCAGATCAAAGTCGTCCATTAGGGCTAGATACATCATTTTCATATTCCCCCCTGATTAATAATCACAAAGGGTCCCACAAATTATCCATAATATATATGGTTGAGAACAACACATGATAGTATTTTATTCAATTTCATTTGGTAAATGTAGAATATTATCATCTAGCATGGTAATAGTTAAAAACCATTCATCATTTTCCCTATAGTGGGCCTAAATGTTGATTCCTAACATATATGTGAATGGTTGGGTCAAGATGCATGGGTGGGTTCAATAACTACATCCCCCTAAATAGAAAGATTGAAGGGAACTGCCACATCTTCAAGGGTAATGTACATATCCCCCTCAAGATGGTGAATGTGTGTGTCTTTGGTATTTTCCTATATACGAGGGTAGCAAGCATGTAACAATCAAAAAATGTGAAATATGAAACTATAACTTCATAGAAGCCAGCACGGTGCAAGAATGGTCTAATGTCATGTGGAGGGTCTAGGTGATGAAAATAGTGCACTTGGTGAACCCTTATCAGTCAAAACTCACCATCGTCTAACATGAAATGGGAAACATGACAATTCTATACAGTGAGTTGTATGGTATCCTCCATCTATATATAAAAAATTGAAATGAGTTGTAAGTTTAAAATATAAATATAACATTTTGATTTGCAAAATGTTATGACTTCTAAAATTTAAGGCAAGTCATGTTTATTCACACTGTTTAATGAAGTTATTTCTTACCAATAGAAAAGAACATGTGTTCATGTGTTCAAGGAATATTAATAAATTTTTCCTATGAAATGATTTTACATAATAAATGCTGTTTCTTAAGATATTATTTTTGTTATTTATATATATTAACATTTTTGATCCATTTTTATAATTTTTATTATAAAATTTTGGGCTTTGTAATTTATGTTATATTTTACCAATAATGGTATGTTTCATTATTATTTTATCGCATGAATGCTGTATGGTTTATCCATGGACATATTTATTATGAATAAAATTCACCTCAGATGAACATTACATATCCCTTTTATTGTCAATATAAAAAGATTATTTTAATTTGATAGTAATTTTTTTTTCAAAATTTATAAAAATTTGAAAAATAGAGAATCATATAATTACACAATATAATTAAATATATTAGATGATCACATAAGAGACAATACATCATTGTGGTTGAGAGTGTGATCTTGACCCAACAATGTTAGGGAATAATTTCTGGTTAAACACTTCTTGAGGACTTATCTAAAATTTTTCCATTGTTCTTGAGGCCAATCGATCTCATTCTTCATCCTGTTGGACATTGGTATCCCTCATTTGTAAAACCTATGGATCATAGGTATCAGAGATAGCTGGCCTTCAGAAAGTGGGAAATATAGAAAATCCTAAATAAACATCAATGATTTGATATAACAATTAGTAATAGTATCCATCTAATACACTCTGTCAACATATGATTCCCATGTTATGTTCACATCCACAGAAGTTGCGATGAAGTGTGCACATAGAGACCACAAGGCCGGGATTTTCCACATTGGCATTCCTTAGATTCTAGTAATACCATCATTTTTTCAATGATCTTCTTTGTGAAATGTTTCAAATGATATTGAACATGAAAATGTGAGTCTTCTCAAAGGAAAAGGATGGTAATATAATTATATTATTCTTAAATATTCATTACAATATCTCATTGAATGTGTCTATCATACCTTATCCCATGCTGAATTTCGTCTAATTATAGTTTATATCTACTAATTATGTACATCACACAACTATATAATGTCTCTAGAACTAGGGTAGTTATAAAAAACCTGTGAAGCCCTTTGAAGACACCATTGATTCACTCCACAATGTTTGTAGTCATTTATCCATACCTATTCCCCTGTCATATGCAAATGTTAATTTTTTTCCTTTGGAATCCACATCATAAAATCATACACCTCTTGATAACTAATGTATATTTGTTTGAATCAATCATCAAATCACTATTATCTATATCATATTCTACACATACGTGATCATAATTTATAAAATTTATTTTA
Organism: Viscum album; assembly: GCA_963277665.1. Taxonomy (NCBI): domain Eukaryota; kingdom Viridiplantae; phylum Streptophyta; class Magnoliopsida; order Santalales; family Viscaceae; genus Viscum; species Viscum album. The sequence continues at coordinate 221,403,407 of OY728139.1, forward strand.
CCATTATGTTGTAGTAGTAACAAATATCAAAGACATTTCATACCTATCCTCGTGATTTCATTATTCATTGTTTCATGGTGGAATGCTTTATTCGCATTGATATAAATTTGTCTAATCAAGTTTCGATGATATGCCGTTTGGGGTCCCCATGATCAAGTTTCCCAATTGATTACTTCAATTATTTCTTGATTCCAAAATGATATCAAATAGAAACCCTGAATATGGGGGAAATGGTTGTTGACATTTTCCAAAAACCAACTCCATGATTCATAGTTTTCGTTATCCAAAATAGAAAAGTAAAGAATAACAAGTGAACGGATTCTATATTGGGGTACCTCAGTGAACAATATACCCTTGTATTTTATATAAAAAAGTGTTATATAAATCTGAATGAACTATTTTTTGAAACAGAATGTTGAGATACATGGGATGAATGCCTATAAAAACCCTTGAAATTGATCCTAAGATGGATCTTGTATTTTATCTTTGGACACAAGTTATTTTGTATCATGATTGAATAAAACATGGTAATTATGCCTTATTATGGCTAGAAATGGTGGAAAAAGAAAATAAAAGTCATCCCAATCACCATAGACCTTCATAATTCACATCTCTTTCACAATCCATGCTTTATTATAAGAAATATTATAGTCAAAAGTTTTTTACATCATCTCTTTGAAAATATAAATATGAACATCGTAGCTTTTCATAATAATATAAATGAAAATGGGTTTAAAAAATTCATCATTCAATGAGGTTTGAACATATATCAAGCTTGGATGAACGCAAGTATGGGTAGCCTTAATACTTGAGATTTTCTAACCTCTAAATGCAATGTCTAGAATCGACCTCAAGTAGAATCTACAATCATCCCCTAACTTCTCACACAATATGATATATTTATTGTATCATGATTCTTGATCTATATAACCATGATTAATATCAATGTTAGATATATTTTGTATGATTTTAATGAAAATTTAAGTGGAATAATCATACCAACATAAATCATCTTGTTCAGATCACTAAACATATCTGGTAAAACTTATAGAAACTTAGGTGTGGGTGTGACAACATTGTAGTTGAATTTAAGAACACATGGAATTTATTCTGACCAATATTCAATGAGTGGTGGATGAATTATTGTGGGTTAAAGCTACTGAAAAAAAATGAATTTCTAGAAACATCCTCCGAAACATCTACTCCACCCTCCTCATCAGCATTGTTATCACCATATGTTGCATCATTAAGAAAACTCATATTAAAAGTATGATTTAAATGTATATCCAAGTGATAATCTTGGTTTTACTCTTATACATCATATGAAATAGTCTTAATTACATGGGGTAGACCATCTTCATCCACTCGTGTAAGTATACATATTTGTACAGAGGTATGTTGTTATTCTATAGTAGAATCATCAATATATAAATCTATCATGGTCCTTTCAGGATACTGAGAAAATACATTTCTTTCTTGGAAGCACATCACATCAACAACCAATGGACAAGCTAGATGAAATAATGTTGATGGGAATTTCAAATGTCTATAACTCATATACTATATCTCGTGATCATGTCCTAGAGTTAAGGAACCAAAAAATCGATCTTGATGGTCACATAGGGTTACAAGATCATCTATACAAACCAATTTTGTTGGTTGCGTACTATATGATGCTCCTTGATCAGTTTGAATAACCTCCCCTTAGTAGCATACATATTCAAACATGGCACTCTATATCAAAAAAGCTGTTTTGATCCAAATTTTGATAGTTTAAAAATATTGGCAATGAGTTTAGAGAATATAATATATTTATACTGAAATTTTATAATGACTTTTTATACATTAAAATAGGTTACTTGTCACCACCCCTCCCTAGAAAGTGTACCCCTATTGGGCCGACAATGTGATAAGGGAGATAATGACCCATGAGTCCAACCTCCAGTAGGCCCCACATTGGCGACAACCACCGAAGGTATAGTAATCAAACAAATAGAAGGCATTACGATATAAGAGAACACATGATGAAGAGATAGAAAAGATAGACCCCAACCAATTCCATCTATTATTGAAATATAAATGAAAACCCAAGTGCACATATGTAATTTCATGCAATACTACTACAACTAAATGGGGAAAACAACAAGTACCCACAAGAAAGTAAAAATAGTAGAAACCAAATGCCTGAACAGCTCTTGCAACCCTAAGCTAGTAGAAACCCGCATAATCTCCAACCTGCTGCATGTGAATTGAATATTAGTTTATATATACATAGTATTTGTATAACAGTATACTCAGTAGGATCCTACCTAAAGCCTCTCGTGGAAAAGTAAAGAAATAATGCAAAATCATAGTGAATAATAAGTGAAACTAACTTATCACCTAAATAGATATACTATGTTCCCAGCCTCACCATGGATACTCACACCAAGTAACTCATACAAGTGTATATAATATAATAAAGAATATGAAGGGTTCCCCACTACTAATTTCCCACTAGTTTTTCTCTTTTCCCTTATGTCGCATGTCCTAAGCATCTATTTCCAAAAAGGCAAGCCTGCAGACACCTGGGCGGAGCACCAAAAATATGCACCTCATGCAATAAAACAACAATGACCACGTATGGAATGTAACCAGGTAGTTTTTGGGAGCCACCACAGCACAAAAACGTGTATCATACGTTAGGTATTATAACTTAATCAATTACAACCCATACACTGAGTAAGGTTCCTCAATCCATCACATCCTATACATGTCACACCTATTGTAGTCCATAGGAAACTATATCCAGAATACATGTGTGTCAATACACATAAGACATTACAACCCTCTACACACATATAGGGGGAAAACTAACTATTGTTCCTACCAGAAAAAGTAACTAACAATAGAAAAGAGCAGGTCCAAAGGGGGTTTTCAACCCTCCATACTCCAATCAGAATGTTGGGGAAAGCACCCCCAGGGCTCAGAATCCCCCGGGTGTCAGTTGCGCTATTTGATAGGGCGGAGTAGCATATAGAAACCAAAAATTACGGAATATACTATTTCTTACAACCACACTATGGGAATAACCTAGTCTTAGACTCAACTGTAGCTAACATCTCTCGGACTCCCAAATGTTACTTCTAAGACTAGGTGTCCTATATGCACACAACCATTTAATGAGATTTATTACTTCACTTCACTCCCTTTTTATCAGTTCAACTTTACATTAATTAATTATTTAAACATTAATTAACTATTAACAATTCCATAAAAAATTTCTTTAGCATCACACCCAAAGTCAACTGTCCCTTTAAATTGTAACATCTGCATTGCGTTCCTAAAATCTCTAACCTCTTGGGTTACCATCTTTTGTTTTTAAATCATTTATTAATAATGTCATTACTTTTCCATATTCCCAGGAATTCTAGAAAAACATTATATGATACTAAACACAAGGGGGCTCATCACTGTTAGTAGATGAACTACCCATTGAGTCATTGTCACCTATATCATGAGCATATACCCATTTTACCTTCAGAATCAAGACACAGAAAGCACATTGGATACTCGGGTCTTTTCGCCCCCTTTAGACGAGGGGTATGAATGAAGGTCTTCCTTGAACAGTGGGAAAAGAAAATCAGATAACCAATTAGAGAAACATAAAGCATCCAAAAATTCACATCCAACCAGTTCCATCATCCCTGGTGTCTTCTCTGACATCCACATGCATAAACTGATGCATCTCACCACTCTAAGCATCATCTGCTGCCACAACCAATCGGCCTCCCTGCCCCCACAAATCACAGCTGCCTTCCAAGCTCACATCAGAACACAAGAAGTAGGAAAATAACCATCATTTCAATTGGGATATTATATGTTATACAAGGATGAGGGTAAATAAAAAACCCTTCAATGAATTATATTTTTTCAGACATCCAATTCTTTAATAAATCTTGGATTAACTGATTTATTATTCGTAGGTTCCAAATTTGGGATATCTAACTAGTAAGCTATCAAAAATAATTAAACATACTTAATGCTCAAATTTGATAAACATAAAATTACATGAATAAGTACCAGATTCATTTTCATGCCTCTTTGTCTTTAGCCAAGCAATTATCAATTAATTCCAACTTTATGTTATTTACGAATTTCCATCAGGAACGAAAAGTTAAAAAAATCATTCATTGATATCACACTATCTAGAAAAAACAAAAGGCAATAACATATGATCAATATCAATTTATTTATCAGGTTCATATATTTATTATGTCAATTCCATTTTGAACTAGTGGTATAACTAATTCTCACTATATAGTTTCACATAAAATAAAAGAGAAGCAACGAATCCCATACCTCAAACGGTTCATGATGATCTTTATACGAGAACGTGCCACACAATCCGTTACAATCTCCTCCCCCCAGGAAAACTGTATCCACTTGAGGATGTAGAGACAACACCACACCGGCCAACAGTCCTGAAAAGCTCATTTGGAACATGGTGTAAAATTCAATAAAAAGGGAAAGGAGAAAGAAGAATATGAACCCAAAATAATAATTATAGATCATACATTATATCAAATACTAATCGATATTTCTTAGTTTCATAAAAATAGAGCATGAAAAATTATAATAGGAATGTATGATTGCACGAATCCTATGGGAAGGAATGGTATGATCAGGTGTCTCACAACTGAGAACAAGTAGGAAGAACTACTGATGATGATATCTTGTCCCTTTAGAAGATTTAACTAAGCAGTGGTTCAAGATACACAGGTTTCTCATTAATATAGGATCACATTAAACCATGAGGGTTGACCAAGTAAAAAAATCCCGAGCCATTGGAGAAATTAATATTGGAGTTACGACCTTTGAATTAGCCTTAGAGTCCTTAAAATAAGTCTTTAAATGCATTTTATGTTAAAGGAAATGTTAATACGATGGAGAAGTAGAAAGCTGGAGACACTGATCATGAACTAGAAGTTTTCCCAATGAAAAAATTATTCATGAACATCATTGTTGAAACCTAAATGTTGGAACCTCACCATTCTGGAAACAATGTTCATTAACCTCACCATTAGAACCTCACATTTATGGAAACAGTATTCATGAACTCAAAATCTGGCAAAGAAAAAAGGTCACTGTTGTAACCGCACCGTTTTGGAAACACTGTTCATGAACTCATAATTTGGCAACAGAAAAAGGTCACCATTGGATTCTCAGCATTCTAGAAACACTGTTCATGAACTCTAAATTTTAAAAAGGAAAATTGAATCTTTTGGAACCTCACCGTTCTAGAAACATTGTTCATGAAATCAAAATTTGGCAAAGGAAAAAGGTCACCATTGGATCCTCACTGTTGGAACCTCACTATTGCAGTATTTACAAAAGGTCACTAATGACACTAATCAAATAATGTCATTGATTCCATTGTTCGCATAAGGTCACCATTGCACTGTTCAAATTAGGTTACCAATAACACTGTTCACATAAGGCCACCAATGATACTATTCACATAAGGTCACCAATGTAATTTTTCACATAAGGTCACTGTTGCACTATTTATAGAAGGTTACCGTTGCAGTATTGACAACGGTGTAACATTGAAACTATTCACCGATGGAACTGTTCACAGAAATGGAAATTTGGAAATGTGTTGGGGATAAGTCACCTTGACCTCTCAAAACACCTCATACACATGATTTTCACAATGAAATGGATAGATAGGTCCATACCATTATAATAATAATGTTTATTATAATATATGTTCCATAATGTATAGTAAACCAAGGTAAAAAAGAAGAAAAAACAACAAAAAACAATAATTTTCATTTTGTAAAATTATAATTATGATCATATAAACTGAAATATAGAGAGAAATATCCAATACAAATAAATTTTTCACAACTTAAAATAAATACAAACATTTTTCAATAGAACATTGTTTATATGAGATGTCCCAGCCTTCAGAAGTGATGTATAATCTAAAATATTTTTATTTGGTTTCTTAATAACATATTTTGAAGATATATACTAAATAAGGTATGTAAAGATGATTATAAGATGTTATAAAGATACCAAATAAAACTTATATGGATTTTTCCTCACATCCAATGTTAGGCTCATCACATCCAGACCATGTTCAACTAAAAAATGTCATGGTATTTCATCATTGTTTTAAAACATTAAATGTGTTATTTAATGAGTATTTTATTCTCTATTTCACAAAATATGATCATAGTTTTCAATTTAATAATGTTATTTATTATTATATAATAATTATATGTATTCATAATATAATAAAAAGTTATTCATTAATTAATCTATAGTTAATCACTACTAATCATAACTATTATTTATAAACAATATATTCTTAATAAATATAGAATTTTAGAACATATTCATGTATTCTAAATGATGATTTCAAAGTTTCATAGTAAATTATAACTAGTTAGTCATTATTTAATCACTAATTAATCATTTCTGCCTTATTCATGTATTCTCTTGGGAGGGCGAGGATCTTCCAACCATTATCTAACCAGGAGTTACTCCCTTCTTTCCTGAAAGTTTCATTAAACCCTAAGTTGCCGGACCTGGTGGACGGGGTGCCGAATCTTCCTTTATCCTCGACTGAGTTTATGAAGTCGATCACCCTGTTGAATCTCACTCTTGTCACTCGATTCAAGGACATGAGGCCCTCGGTTGATGAGTTCGATCAATTTGTTTCCGGTTCGTGGGATCTCCAAAACACGCAGTGGTAGGTTTTCTCGACAATAGGCAGATAATGATTTGCTTTGAGACGGAGGCTGATTTGATCAAAGCATGGTCGATGGATCCTCGCTACTTCAAAGGATCCCGTTTTCTGCTACTACGCTGGACTTTTGACCTCCACATGAAAAGGGACTCGCCATAAATCGCGATTTGGTTAAATTTTCCCAAGATCCCCTTGCCATTTCAGAACCCTTCAATTATCCGGATGCTCGGAAATATGGTTGGTAGATTTATCTGCGAGGATAGTCGAACTGAGGCGCTCTGTTATCCAGTGAATCCTAGAGTGTGTGTTGAGATAGACGCATCTTGATCCCCTTTTGATTATATTTTTGTCACGATTGGCGAAGAGTGCCGCTGTAGACAGCGGGTGGTTTATGAATATTGGATAGGTTTTTGTGGTTCTGGCAGGATGTTGGGGCACTCGGAGGAGGTTTGCCGAAGGGGACTTCCTCCTCGGTCGAAGGAGGGAAGTGGTAAAGGGAATTATATTCCATTGACCATGGATGTGAATTCTCATTTGCAGGATGAGGAGGGTTATGAATTGAGACCAATGGATCCTACTATCAGAGGAAGGTGCTCTGGGGTGGATGCCTTGACGCTGGATTGTAAACCATCCAAGGATCGTAAGGTAACTTTTGAGGGTGAGATGGGTTCTGGAACTTCGGATGGGAAGGGGCCAAATACTCTCCCAAAATTGGTTAATTCGAAGGAGTCCAGGGGATTGGATCTTGTGGCTCCCCCTTTCTTCCATTGAGTAGCAGATTTGATTTCATTGTTGAGGGTGTTAGATCTGAGTGTCTGGAAGAGAATGATTTTTCAGGAATGGATAATGGTGACATGGTCTTAGAGGATCAGCTGGCTGGAGGTTTGGAGACTGAAGCTGGTTTGGTCAGAGTAGAGGCTACGGAGGATCTTCAGGAGGGTGACAGGGGACTTGGGTCTATGTGATTATCCTTGGCTGATTTCTGCACTGAGGTCAGGAGATCCAATGCGGTGGAAGAGGATGGGAGTCAGGATGAGCATGGATTAAAGGAAGTTCCCGCAGTGACCATGGATGAAGTTGTCCTAGTGGGGGTGCTTCTGCCTATGATGGAGAACATAACTACTGGTCAAGATGACAATGGAAGGGAGATCTCTATGTGAGGGAAAGAGAATGTGAGCGGAACAGGTGGTCGTTCATTCAGCGAGGTGGTTCAGAGTGGGCAGAACTTTGTACCAGTCGGAGGGTCTGGTTCTCCCACTGCAAGACGTCGGCGAAGGATGGATTACTCCTGTCTTCCATGGATAATGTAGACTCGTTCTGCCTCTAGGAGGAAAGGAAAGGTTACTGTGTCTTTTGTGAAGGACATAGTGACTGAGAGGACATCTCCGGACCCAGTTCTAGAGCAACTCAGGAATCGTGTGCAAAGTGTTCAGTATTGGAGGACACCAGGTTGGGAAACTTCCTCGACCACTGGAGAAGATGATTCTGGAAGGGGATGCGGAGAGGAGTATGCCTTTGATGATTTTTAATTCTATGTTTGTGCGTTGCTGTCTGTTTCTTGGTTGAATTGGTGGTTGTATGTTTGGGCACCAGAACCCATTAAACCTACTATTGAAAATAAAAAAAAGATTTACATATGATATTCATTAGATAGTGATAATTATCTAATAACTACATTTATTCTTTTTATAATAAAATGTCATCAATTAATTACTATATACATAATCATTACTAGTAAAAACTATTATTCATAAACTATAATACTAACATTTTTTAGTATAATATTTTAATTAGCGAATCATTCTTTAATAAATAGTTAATCATTACTGAGTTATTCATTATTTAATGTATTTATCCTTATCCATTTAATTTATATGATAATAATTTTGTTTTAACATTGATAAATATACTAATTTGATGTATTATTTTCAAAATTATTTAAGTAATTTATAATGAAAATGAATCCTCTAAAGCATATCCCCTAGGAGTTTCAAACCAGAATGAAACAAGGCATATTATATTTTACTAGGTTAACCTGATTCTCGCCAGGGACACCATGGCAGAGTTGTTTCACTAAGGTACATCGGTTCTAGATCCAAATCCACTTTTTTTTATCGATATAGAGATTTTATAACTAAGATAACCACATAATATTTTTTCTATAAATAATTTAGAACGTCTAATACTATGTTATTCATTAATTATTCTATAATTAGTCCTTATAAATAATAACTTTTATTTTAAACCATATATGTCAAAATAAAGTAATTAATAAAATAAATATTTAAAACTATGTAAAATACATAATAAATGAAATGATTATAATTATATACACAATAATTCAATTATCAAAATAAATAACCTTAAATTAAATAAAAAAATACCTCTAATTTATGCCTCTTGAAAAACAGGGACTTCTTTTCGACCACCAGATCCACCACACATGAAAAGTTCATTTTTTGGGAGAGATACCCTAGCATGTAGAGAGATGAGTGGAATTGGATGTATGGGAAGGAGAGAAGGTTCCATTTTATAGCATATTAATGGAAATGTGTCCAAGGGGGTGCCTCCTTTAGCCTTTATGTGAGGTGAAATGTTGCATCCTGGAAGTCACATTTCTCATTTTCTTTAGGAAAAAGGAAACACGCCACCCACATTCATTTCTATATCATAAATCAGAGGTAAAAGTTGGTGGGGTGTAAGGATGGAGGAAGGTGAACTGCTGACTTTCAACCGAGCTAGAATGCGTTATATGGGTTGTTTCCTTTTATTATTTTTTACAGGAAAATGAAAATATACTTTAAAAAAAATAAGAAAACATAATAAAAAACATTATAAATTTAAAAAAATTATTTTTTATATTTTTTTAATATAGTTAAAGGGGTTATGGAAAATTTTTTAGGCATCATCCCCTCTCCAAGGGATTCCCTAGTAATTGTTCAACTTTCATCTCCTCCCCTCCATAATGGGAATGGAGTTAATGGAATCTATTAGACTCCTCTCATTGGTGCTCTCATTTTCTTTTTTACTTTCACTAAAATGGGGTATCTACCCATTTTTTGGTATTTATTTATCTACCCAGGTTCTTTGTTTCACTACTAAGGACTATTTCCTTCTAATTTCCCACATATAGTTTTTAAAATCTTATTCAATCCACATATTCACTATGGTTTCTCGTTTCGATTGGAAGAGGATTTAGGTTTATATAGTAGACAGATTCATCAAAACAATGTGGGTTCATCATCATCATGTGATCGTGGGTTTTTTTGACTCCCAAAAAAATGAGGATTCACAACTCTTATGATGAAAATGTTACTCTTACATTATGTAAAAGATCACGCTCATTCCAAAAATACACATATTTATTATTTATTATCCCTTCTACATTAACTTGAATCAGAAACATGAGACAATGACGATTATGTTCATCTTCAATTTTTCATCTCTCTTTTTGAAATATTTCCATCTTTTGGATGCTTCATAATTTTGTGTGATGTTTCTTGGTTGCAAATATTTGTACCCAAAATTTTTCCTATCCCATAGAACCATAAATCTTTATTGAGGTCAAATTTTTTAAACCTCATCTATGTATTCTCTATTTTGAGATTAATGACGAATATATAATAAAAAATCAAGTAATTTATCAGTTGTGGACCCATTATCTCTCCTCATGCTACAACCGAGGGATTTCTTCCCAAATATGTCCATTATTTTTTTACTAATTCTCATTTGATAAATGCAATAAACATGGATGGATCATTGATTATAGAGGCTGAAAATTTAATTTGAATGATTACACAACGCTTTATACTACTAATAGAAACAATGATTAATGTAGTTTTCAAGGATTATTAGGAAGATATAGTGGCTAAATTAATCATATGGACAATGTGATATGGGGAAATGTTGTTGAGAATCAGCCTAATGGGTAAAAAAAAATTATCATTTTGATGGCCTGAGTGTCTTCATTGGTCAAGTAGAGGATTGTCAAGGTTTTCCAAAGTTCTATGATCAGAACCATGATAAATTAAAATCCAGTAAGTTTTACATAAAAATTATCAATAGAATGTGACGTCAAAATTGATATGTGGTGTTGGAAGGTGAGGATAATACCACAGCGGAATGAGGTAATTTAAATGAGGTATACCTTGAAGGGAATGATCCCCTAGGAAGAAGGTTTGGTGAGATGGATGTTGAGAATGATTTAGTTATCCGCACTCATTTATCTAGGAGAAAGAAAATGGGATTAGAGAAAGAATATATATTCTCCTCAACAAAAATAAAGAAAAAAACTTGTTGATTCTAGTGGGCTCATTAAGAATGTGTGGAGACCAGAAAAACGAAAGGACTACTACAATTTACCGAGTCGTCAAGTTACAATATCAGCTAAAAAATGTTACTTTTTTCATGGGAAAAACTATGTTCCTATTTCATTCATCAAATAAGTAGGATATAGATAAAAACCACCCCGAACATGGATACAATCCATCCTTTTCTCCCATATTAAGTATTTTATAAGGAAAAAAAATGTTGGTACTCAGTATAACTAGGAATTTTTGAAAGGAGGAAACAATGAAGAGTTCTAAGGAAAAAATATCCAAGAGATAATTCATAATTCAAATGAAAATATTATAGAGGAGTCCTCCCAATAAATATATCAAAGGAATATAGTCATATATTTATTGAAATACCATTGTGAGTGGATTTGAAATAAAAACATAATTCTTAGATCAATAAATAGAATCAGATTTTGATTAATTGTATCAATGAGGTTCAATCATGGTTAGAAGAAATTATATAGTCCAAGGATAAAATGGAATTAAACTTTGAGAACCTCTTCAAAGGAAATCTAGAATTGAAGTTTAAATCCATCTAATGGTTTTTATATAGGTAAATAATAACAACTACTTTAAAATTTTTGAAAAAGTTCTGATCATCTCATATGTAGTTTGATGTTCATTTTTAATGTTTTTCTTGTGTCTCACATTTTTTTTAATGTTATATAAATAAAAACAATTAATTTGTGGAAAAAATGAAACAGTGGGGGTATATATGTTATAACAAGTATGACAAGAATGTATCTTTTAGTAGTCATGTCCACTTAATCTTTTAATTGTTATTTTAAAAGATAAATATTTAATTTAAAAATATGTATTTAAAAAATATATTTCTAACATTTAATTTTAAAAAAGATGGAAGTGAAAATAATATTATACTCAAAAAAATTTAATTATCCCTTTTTGGTATTTCTATTCATTAATAAAAAAAAATTTATTTTACATATAATCTGTTTGGGTTATATTGTACCCATACCATAATTATTCATTATATAGACATATTATGTCCATTTATACCAAGAAAACCGTTGAAATTAACCTCAATTGATTCATTCTCATAGTTATTATTGTTTTCTAAAAATACTCACTTTCCCATGATCATTATAAATTAAAAATCCCTTAAAAATCAGTACAATTTTTCATGGATATTTTTATTTCGTGAAATTTGTTCCATTTAATAATATACAGTTCCACAATGAATATTACTTTCTTTTGAGGAAATATTGATAATTTTTTTTACTAAACAAAAATATCTGATGATGGATAACATTTTTCATTAATTAATTAAATTAATTAATATATGAGGAATGCGATGGCCATTTAATGACAGGAATGTCCTAGAATTAAATATTTCCTCGATTCATTGGTAGACTCCTATGGAAATTAGTAAGCTTGAAATAAATTCATTTCAAAAAATAGGATTATAAACCCTTTTGAAATGTATTTATAGAAGAGGTATCATGATTCTTTTCAAACTGACATCCAATAATTTTGAATTTTCTTAATTAAGATTTATTTTATTATTATCTGTGATATTTTTAAAGAGATATTATCTTTAGATATATTTCATTCTCATTTATTAATTAAATGGAATGTGTTTTTAGTTATTTACTTTTTTATAATGATTATGGCTCATCTATTCCTGATATCCATATTATTTATATAGAATGTGTGTAATGATTTTTACCTCCCCATATTGATTGTTTAATATCAAATAATAAATGTCATGTTTTTTAAAGAGAATATTTGTTTATTTTTTTACCTTGAGATATTCAACACTACATATACATTAATTAATGTAATTTAATTTAAATGGAATGTGTGTTCAATTATTTATCATTCCATATTTAATATTTCATATATTTTTCTTCATTTATTCATGAATGATTCCCCCATATGTAATAATTACCAATATATTTTTCTCACTTAATATTTTTATCCATTATAAGGAATCTAGGATATTTAATATTAATGATATTTAATGATTGTATTAATAGAATATTGATATTCTTACAAAAAAATTTACTTTTTAAATTACATATGCCATGGTAATTCAAGACTCGTGTACGTATCTAGTTTATAAATACTAATATACTATTTAATACATCATATAGAAATAAATTTTTTTAGTCCTTTTAATATTGTATACACCTACTTAATGTTACATTGGTCAAGTTTGTTAAAATTATTTGATCTGTTAGAAGTTCATTTAAGTGATTTAGGTAGTATTAAATAATCTTGAATACTCATTATATCAAGACAATAAAGACATTTTTGTGGAAATTTATTATTGGAGTAAAATATAATCATAAATTAAGTATATTTCTTCATTATATTCATTAATATAGAAAAATAATTCCTCAAATTTTGTATAATGTTGTTAAAATAGAAATTTTTTCATATTTACAATTTTTCCAATGAAATTTATGAGTTTTCCATGTTATGGTTTTGGGTTTTGTCGTTGTCGACATTCTCATGATCATTAAATTTATTATTATAGAGTATTTATATCATTCTAAAAAATTAATTTTCATCATTAGTTTCTTTCATGTTCATATATTCACCTCCCACTAGTATTTTCCTATTTGGAAACCTAGTTATGAAAAATTCGAGGCGACATTTGTAATTTCATTTTCCTCTTTTATGAATAATGTTTTCCTAATCCATTTTGCGATGCCAGTTTAGTAGAATGGTATTTGCATAACATAAAACATCTATTATTGATATTAAGTTAAAAATTTGTAAACTAAACTTACTAAATAGAGAGTATAATGTTACACTTATATAATATCAAACTAGATCATAATGTTTCATAGTGTATAAATGTAGAAACCCGAAGCTTAACATACATGGAAATTACATTACATTTGCGGAATACTTAGTACATAACAAAAAACACACACAGAAGGATCGTAATAGTTTAGTGTCTTTGGAAACTCGGAATATAATCTTCTAATCGTGGTGAAAGATCTTCAAAATCTCCCATAAAGATCTTCTTTTTTTACCTAAAACCTTTCTTTATATCCTGGGGAAAAGAAAACACAAAAAGGGTGAGCTCAAATGCTCAGTAAGGGTAAACAAAAGAAATATCAATCACATCATATACATACGCACATAACTTTTGAAAATCTTAACCTGCAAAAGAGATCATAATTTCATAACATGGGGTAAATCATGGCAGTGAAATGTAATCACAATAATCATAACCTAAAACATGAAAATTTGTTGCATTCACACATAATCAGAGAGAATCATTTCTTGTTTGTCAAGACTCATTGACAAGAATATCTTAGTGGACAAAGTCCCTTTCTGAATCGAGTAACCCTCGTTTCAGTCTTGTTTCACTGAACTGGTATAACCTACCGTTCCAGCCCTATCTATCTCATGAGATATAAAATCTTTACCCTATGCATTGGAGGGAGATATAGGTCCCACCCATCTTATAATGAATCCTTTCTTATGTGTGCCACATAATCATAAACCATACATCATAGCGTAAACCATGTAATAAAAATGGGATTCTTAAACAACATGACATCATAAAACAATTCATATAAGATAAAAGAATTCATAAAAATATTTCCATCACAACATAATCAAATCCATGTAATAATAGGGATAAAAACAGAACCCTTTTTATTATCTTAGATGGAAAATAATTTTTGATAAAATACTTGAACTTCATTCTTGAGGAAAATATCATTTCTACTTCAAAAACACTTTTCCTTTCTTAACATGTCATAAAATTTTAAACTAAAAGAAGTTGATTAAAAATAAACATGAAAACTTGTAAAGGAAGCTTCTTGGAAATAATGTTTTAGAAATCCATTCATGCCGTATAAGTTAAAAAAACATTCTACGTACTTTTGTCAAAAAAGTCAAAAAGTACCTCGTACGAAAAAACGACAAATGATTCCTTTCATATTCTTTACTAAAAACTCACCGAAGGGTAAAATTGGATTTAAACCATTTTAGGTGGATGTAAATAATATTTCATATCGAGGAAACATGAATGTGGATGATAAAATGCACCCTAGTAAATGCCAATATATAAACAATCTCGGATAAAAATGAGATTGTGATATTTCCCTTACCTTAGTCTGATTTGCTTCGTAAGTGTCCGAACCTCCTATATAATGATTTAAATAATTTCATTTACTTATTACAGAATCATATTCATTGTTATGATATCATATATGGTTCACTTATGACTTTATATTACCCGTTCTTTTATAAATTCCATGTTAAAGAGCGTTTTGGGTAGAATTGTTTCATTTGTCGTCCGTGTTTTGACTTGTAATTATTCATATGATTACTTAGATCATGATTACATAATTCCAGAACATAAAACATTATTTATATATATATATATATATATGTATTCAGGATATACATATATATAATAAATCATTAAATGGAAAGAAATATACCGTTCATGGAGACGGTAGTCCGTACGTACGCATGAACGCTGTTTTCGTTTCCTTATTGAATTGAATGGAATTAAGTAGATGACATACATATAAATATATAAATAAATCCAGTATCATTATTATGTCATATATTTCATCAGTACATATTATATATACTTTATAATCATTCATGAATGGTTAATCATTGGGAATGAATCTCATCGCGTCGTGGAGACGGTAATCCGTACGTACGCACGAGCGATGATATCGTTCCCATGGTCGTGGAATTGTGTTGAAGTGTATGTATAATATTTCAGTATCAATATAATTCTATAATAATCATATACAGTTACTCATTACACCATTATACTCATCCTTGTATGGTGATGGTGGAAAATAGATTACACCACGGCGTGGAGACGGTATTCAATACGTACGCACGCGCGGTGATTTCATTTTTCCGTAGGATGGATAGAAGGTGAATTAGGGTTGTTTCATATTTATAATAACATATCAGTATGTAAGTAAAACTTATGTTATTACTTTATCATGAAACAAATAAAGAAGAAGTAGTTGAAGAAGAAAGAAATTAAAAAAGATCGGTAATGGATATTACCTCTTTTTTGACGCGCCTTTTCTTAACCTCCACTTAAAGAACTAAAGATGGTCTTTGAAGAAGACCAGGACCTCTAGAATGATACTAGGGAAGTGGAGAAGAGATTTTGGCAGGGCTTGGCCGAGCTTGAAGGCTCAAAGTTGTGTGAGGAAGAGAGGGAGGAGGTGCCCTTTTATAAGGGAGGAGAGGGGCACCTTAGGAATATCTCAAAATATTATTTTATATTAAAGTCAAAATCGGTTTATAATGGTTCCAAAGGGTCTTATTTCGAAGATAAAGTGGGTATGGGTCGAAATCCTATCAACCAATAGGATTTAGACAAGTTTAGGTTATTATTTTAACCTTATCAATTAGATTTAACTCTAAGTTAATTAATTTATCTTTTACCGTGAATTTTTGTTTTCTTACACTATATGGTTAATAAAATTACTATATCAAGACAAAAGAACCCCAAGATGTTTATTATTAATATATATAATCTTATATATGTCATTTGGCAGAACCATAGATTTTTAAGAATAAAATAACAATTAATAATATAATATTTGTTTTAAAAACTATTTTATGTCAATTTTGACACTATTTGGTACATGATTTTTATGAAATTCATAACAGAATGATATGTTCGAACCAAGTTACTTAAATCAATAATAACATGTTATATTAACGTATAAAATTAGTGTAAGTCATAAAAAGTCTCAAATTACATTTATTTGGGCATTTATAACATCAATTTTGTCAATATTTCATTAATAAGACAATTACTGCATCATCTTTCTATCATAATAAATGATAATTATTTAATCCCTAAAAATTATAAATAAATTCCTATGATGTAGATACTTGTATTATATTTCTGGAGACTATTCATGTTCTAAGTTTCATGAAGTTTATCACTAGGTTAAAATTATTATACTTATAAGATTTAAGAAAGTGACATGTTGTCACATTCTTTGGTTTTAATAATAATTAAATTATTTTCATTGACAAAATTTAATTAAATTAATCTAATCCGAACCTTAGGTGATATGGGTCGTTTTTTAGTCATAAAATAGGATTTTTACATTTGTTAGGGTAATTTTAAAATATTATATTTACCCTTAATTACCCGATTTACCTTTAACTATGGTAAATAAAATTTACCGTAGTTACTATTCATAATTCCCAAAAATAAAAAGTATCCTATTAACATAATTTGGACCCACTGATTCCAAATATGGAATCCATTTTTTATAATTCAATACACAGAAGTTGCAGAAATTAAATTAAAATTAATCTTGTTGTCGAATAAAAACAGGTTTTTGTTTAAAACATTACAAAAGATTGAATTGATTTAACCTACGAATTCAAGGTAAAATCAATGATAATGACATAAATTATATTAAAAGGTAAAAATATATTCTATTTATACTTTAAAACCATTCAATATTATAATTTAACCACATATGATATTACGATGAAAAAAGTTGTTTTTAATTAAAATATAGCATGTTTTTACTATTCATTAAAATGTGAAAGTTACCAGAATAATATGAAAAATTTATCCAAAGTAAATTTTTATTTCTTGATTCCAAAGAAGAATTTTATTTTGTCAAATTGAACTTATAAACATGTCAAAACCCAGATTTAAAGTGGGTGCGCCATCAAAAGGCGGCAAAACTGCATTTTTTGAAAAATACTTATTTTACCCGAAAAATTTATTTTGTTCTTATACCATGTTCTAGAAATGTGTATGATGAATAATAATGTTATAAAATTAAAAATTTAGTTAATACTATTCATAACGGCTAGTTCCTGACAATATTATAATAATATAACATTGTTTAATAAACCCTGTATTGCGTACAACACACACTATCGAGGAAGGTCGCGATTGCGTGTAATGCAAGCCAAGTCAGGGTTGCGTGTTGTGAAATAATCCTTCATTGTTTCGTATAACAGAATCCAACCATATTTCATTTATACATTTAATATATATATATATATATACTCAATGTTTCTTAGAATAACTATTATCAAAAATGTGTGTAACACGGTCCAAGAATAGTGTTGGGTATACTGCAAGCTAATATGGTGTTGCGTATAGCGCAAGGTAATATTGGTGTAGAAAACAACATAAGACATTAATGAAATTAAAATAATATTTTTCATAAAATCTTAGGGTGTTACATTCTACCCCCCTTAAAATGAATTTCTCCCTCGAAATTCATCGGGGTTATAAATGGTTTACTATTTGAATGTTTCTTTGATAGAAACCCACATCGTAAAAAGGAATACCAAAACTTATCTTTAAAAACAAAAGTATGAAACGTAACGGTTACCCAAATAAACTAATCACTAGGTTTCCACATAGGTGAAAATATGGATATGGAAGAGAAATCTAAACATCATGTTCTGATGGAGAGTGGTAGAGAACATGGCTATGGAAAAGCTAGCAATCACAAAGCCATAAATTTGTGATGATCTAAGGTACCATCTGATTCATCAGATACAAGAGCACTAAGACAAAATTTTTGGTTTTCAAGATCATTTCCCTAAAGTTGATGAAATTGGAATTAGATGAAATACTTTCGTGATTTTGGTATAGTCTCACCATCTGTCGTTCTCTGGACAATTTCCACTTCATCTCTTAAAGAAATGAAGTTGAATTTGTCATTCGTGATGTGTTAGCAGATCATGTGATAGAATGATGGGTCATTCCATATGTCTCAAACAAATGGTTAGAAAAGTTATCAAAAAATACATAAGTCCATCTATAGTTATATTAATCATATATGGTTCCTAAAATGAACTTATACTTCACATATCATACTGCTTAATATAATAAAACTAGTTTCTACTAAACAAGGACTTCCTGTAGGTCAGTGGTAGGCGATAAAGGCCAGTCGCACTTCAGTTGTGGGTTCAATTCCCACAGCCTTGTCCGAAGCGATGGGATGTCGCCCGTCCTGCAGGTTGTCCTTTTTCTAAAACTATTTTACTATAACATCCCATCAATAATATCGAAAAAACTTCTATCCTTAAACAATACTAACTTATGTCCAACATAATCCATTTTAATCTTTAGGCTTATCCATATTACTGCAGTCCACTCTCATAATATAGTGAAAATGATTACCAGAGATTTAATACCATCGTTGATCCCCATATATCATAAGATATGTTTTGTTGGTCACATTACAAACATTCAAAGTCCTTAATCATGTATTCTCTTGAATACCTTAGTGAAAACATGAATGCAGTTAAAATTTAACACTTTCCACATACCAAAATCCTAAAAATTCTATATACTCAAACCATGATATCACTTAGTCCTTATATCAATCATGAGCTCATGAATACTGTTAAACATTTCATTTTCTCGTTTTTCCTTCATTATGCGCATATCAACTTATTTCCAAAAATATCTCAATCACTTTGAATACCACATTAGACCAATACATAAATATTCCAATACTTTATGATATAACATTATTTTGGAATCCCATTACATAAACACTTAATCATTCCACCACATCATTTTCATATTCAACATCGCCAATAGTGATCGCATGTGACTTCCCTTTGTCCTTTTCCTTCAGTGGTTGCTCATGTTGATCATCACTAACCCTTGGATTAGGGCATTTATTAGCATAATTCCCCATTTCCTTACACTTGAAGCATTGAAGTGTTGGTGGTGCGTTCTCTGCAGTGTTTACTTTATTCACATCATTAGAAACCCTTTTTCCATTACTTCGACACTCAGCTGCTCGATGACCTTCATTTCCACACTTAAGACATTTTCTAGTCCCTTTAAGACAATCTCCACCATGCTTATTTCCACACTTTGAGCATAAGGAAACATTCATTTTCTTTTCACCATTATTCTGAGATTTCTCCTTGAACACCATCTTTCGTTTCTTTTCAAAACCATAAGATAGATATGTAACACCAACTTCCATTTCTACCTTGATAGCACAACGCACAATTTCTTCATAGCTACTGAAGTCTCTTATAGCTAATGCCCTTCGAAGACTTGGTTTTAAGCCACTGAAAATCAATCAACTTTACTTTTAGGTTGGATGATAATGCCAGATGCATACCTTGCAAGTCTTGTAAAATTAGCTTCATATATACCAACAGATTTATAATCCTTTTTCTTTAGTTCAAGAAACTCCTTCTCCATCTTTGTTCGAAGAATATGAGGGAAGTACTTACTGAAAAACAAGTTCTTGAACTCTTCCCATTCCATGGACTCAATTTCATCTCTTTGCCTCGTATTCTTGATAAGATTCCACCATTGATCAGCTTCACCTTCCAAACGATATACTGCTAAGATGACTTTATCATGCTCAGAACATTGAAGAACTGAAAATATCTTTTCAGTGGTACTGATCCATTTTTCAGCAACAAGTGGATCAGAAGACCCACTGAAAGAAGGTGGACGTTGCCTCATGAAGGACTCAATAGAATATTGTTCCCTTCTCTGCTCATTTGGAAGTCCAGAATGATTCATAGCTTGTGTAAGTATAGCCATAAGATTTTTCACTCCATCTCCCATAACATTTGTTTGTTCAGGAGGACAAGCATTGCATTATCCATTGCATTGATCAACACAGTTCCTTCGGGTTCCAGCCATCGTCTAAAACCCAAAAAGAATAGTGTGAGAGGCAAAAATCATGCTAGGGAAAACAACATAATAAAGGTGGAGTACCTTCAATATCTAACATCTTAGGTTTAATTCTATGATCGTTAGTGTAATTCTAGTACTATAACCTATACGTATACTTAACCTTAGGGACATCCCTAGACATACCTTAGAAATATCTCTAGGGATCTCACTAACGTTTTCGCATCCTAGTTTCCAACGGTTGACTAAACCTTTCCTCTGATACCAACTATAGAGACCCGTATCTTGACGTACATGGACATTACATTACATTTTCGGAATACTTAGTACATAACAAAAAACACACACACAAGGATCGTAATAGTTTAGTGTCTTTGGAAACTCGGAATATAATATTCTAATCGTGGTGAAAGATCTTCAAAATCTCCCATAATGATCTTCTGTTTTTTAACCTAAAACCTTTCTTTATATCCTGGGGAATAGAAAACACAAAAAGGGTGAGCTCAAATGCTCAGTAAGGGTAAACAAAAGAAATATCAATCACATCATATACATAAGCACATAACTTTTGGAAATCTTAACCTGCAAAAGAGATCATAATTTCATAACATGGGGTAAATCATGGCAGTGAAATGTAATCACAATAATCATAACCTAAAACATGAAACATTGTGTCATTCACACATAATCATAGAGAATCATTTCTTGTTATTCAAGAGTCATTTCCAAGACTATCTTAGTGGACAAAGTCCCTTTCTGAATCGAGTAACCCTCGTTTCAGTCCTGTTTCACTGAACCGGTATAACCTACCGTTCCAGCCCTGTCTATCTCATGAGATATAAAATCTTTACCCAATGCATTGGAGGGAGATATAGGTCCCACCCATCTTATAATGAATCCTTTCTTATGTGTGCCACATAATCATAAACCATACATCATAGCGTAACCCATGTAATAAAAATGGGATTCTTAAACAACATGACATCATAAAACAATTCATATAAGATAAAGGAATTCATAAAAATATTTCCATCACAACATAATCAAATCCATGTAATAATAGGGATAAAAACAGAACCCTTTTTATTATCTTAGATGGAAAATAATTTTTGATAAAATAATTGAACTTCATTCTTGTGGAAAATATCCTTTCTACTTCAAAAAAACTTTTCCTTACTTAACATGTCATAAAATTTTAAACTAAATAAAGATGATAAAAAATAAACTTGAAAACTTGTAAAGGAAGCTTCTTGGAAATAATGTTTTAGAAATCCATTCATACCATATAAGTTAAAAAAAACATTCTTCGTACTTTTGTCGGAAAAGTCAAAAAGTACCTCGTACAAAAAAATGACAAACGATTCCTTTCATATTCTTTACTAAAAACTCACCGAAGGGTAAAATTAGATTTAAACCATTGTAGGTGGATGTAAATAATATGTCATATCGAGGAAACATGAATGTGGATGATAACATGCACCCCAGTAAATGCCAATATATAAACAATCTCGGATAAAAATGAGATTGTGATATTTCCCTTACCTTAGGTCCGATTTGTTGCGTAAGTGTCCGAACCTCCTGTATAATGATTTAAATAATGTCATTTACTTATTACAGAATCATATTTATTGTTATGATATCATATATGGTTCACTTATGACTTTATATTACCCGTTCTTTTGTAAATTCCATGTTAAAGAGCGTTTTGGGTAAAATTGTTTCATTTGTCGTCCGTGTTTTGACTTGTAATTATTCATATGATTACTTAGATCATGATTAATTAATTCCAGAACATAAAACATTATTTATATATATATATATTCAGGATATACATATATATAATAAATCATTAAATGGAAAGAAATACACCGTTCATGGAGACGGTAGTCCGTACGTACGCATGAACGCTGTTTTCGTTTCCTTATTGAATTGAATGGAATTAAGTAGATGACATACATATAAATATATAAATAAATCCAGTATCATTATTATGTCATATATTTCATTAGTACATATTATATATACTTCATAATCATTCATGAATGGTTAATCATTGAGAATGAATCTCATCGCGTCGTGGAGACGGTAGTCCGTACGTATGCACGAGCGATGATATCGTTCCCATGGTTGTGGAATTGTGTTGAAGTGTATGTATACTATTTCAGTATCAATAAAACTATATAATAATCATATATAGTTACTCATTACACCATTATACTCATCCTTGTATGGTGATGGTGGAAAATAGATTACACCACGGCGTGGAGACGGTATTCCATACGTACGCACGCGCGGTGATTTCATTTTTCCGTAGGATGGATAGAAGGTGAATTAGGGTTGTTTAATATTTATAATAACATATCAGTATGTATGTAAAACTTATGTTATTACTTTATCATGAAACAAATAAAGAAGAATAAGTTGAAGAAGAAAGAAATTAAAAAAGATCGGTAATGGATATTACCTCTTTTTGACGCGCCTTTTCTTAACCTCCACTTAAAGAACTAAGGATGGTCTTTGAAGAAGACCAGGACCACTATAATGATACTAGGGAAGTGGAGAAGAGATTTTGGCACGGGTTGGCCGAGCATGAAGGCTCAATGTTGTGTGAGGAAGAGAGGGAGGAGGTGCCCTTTTATAAGGGAGGAGAGGGGCACCTTAGGAATATCTCAAAATATTATTTTATATTAAAGTCAAAATCGGTTTATAATGGTTCCAAAGGGTCTTATTTCGAAGATAAAGTGGGGATGGGTCGAAATCCTATCAACCAATAGGATTTAGACAAGTTTAGGTTATTATTTTAACCTTATCAATTAGATTTAACTCTAAGTTAATTAATTTAACTTTTACCGTGTCTTTTTGTTTTCTTACACTATATGGTTAATAAACATACTATATCAAGAAAAAAGAACCCCAAGTTGTTTATTATTAATATATATAATATTATCTAAGTCATTTGGCCGAAACTTAGCTTTTTAGGAATAAAATAACAATTAATAATATAATATTTGTTTTAAAAACTATTTTATGTCAATTTTGACACTATTTGGTACATGATTTTTATGAAATTCATAACAGAATGATAAGTTCGAACCAAGTTACTTAAATCAATAATAACATGTTATATTAACCTAGAAAATTAGTTTAAGTCATAAAAAGTATAAATTACATTTATTTGGGCATTTATAACATCAATTTTGTCAATATTTCATTAATAAGACAATTACTGTATCATCTTTCTGTCATAATAAATGATAATTATTTAATCCCTAAAAATTCTAAATAAATTTCTATGATGTAGATAATTGTATTATATTTCTGGAGACTATTCATGTTATAAGTTTCACGAAGTTTATCACAAGATTAAAATTATTATACTTATAAGATTTAAGAAAGTGACATGTTGTCACATTCTTTGGTTTTAATAATAATTAAATTATTTTCATTGAAAAAATTTAATTAAATTAATATAATCCGACCCTTAGGTGATATGGGTCGTTTTTTAGTCATCCAATAGGATTTTGACATTTGTTAGGGTAATTTTAAAATATTATATATACCCTTAATTACCCGATTTACCTTTAACTATGGTAAATAAAATTTACCGTAGTTACTATTCATAATTCCCAAAAATAAAAAGTATTCAATTAACATAATTTGGACCCACTGATTCCAAATATGGAATCAATTTTTTAAAATTCAAAACACAGTAGTTGCAGAAATTAAATTAAAATTAATCCCGTTGTCGAATAAAAACGGGTTTTTGTTTAAAACATTGCAAAAGATTGAATTGATTTAACCTACGAATTCAAGGTAAAATCAATGCTAATGACATAAATTATATTAAACGGTAAAAATATATTCTATTTATACTTTAAAACCATTCAATATTATAATTTAACCACATAAGATATTACGATGAAAAAAGTTGTTTTTAATTAAAATATAGCATGTTTTTACTATTCATTAAAATGTGAAAGTTACCAGAATAAAATGAAAAATTTATCCAAAGTAAATTTTTATTTCATGATTCCAAAGAAGAATTTTATTTTGTAAAATTGAACTTATAAACATGTCAAAAACCCGATTTAATGTGGGTGCGCCATCAAAAGGCGGAAAAACTGCATTTTTTGAAAAATACTTATTTTACCCGAAAAATTTATTTTGTTCTTATACCATGTTCTAGAAATGTGTAAGATGAATAATAATGTTATAAAATTAAAAATTTAGTTAATACTATTCATTACGGCTAGTTCCTGACAATATTATAATAATATAACATTGTTTATTAAAACCCGGTATTGCGTACAACACACGCTATCGAGGAAGGTCGCGATTGCGTGTAATGCAAGCCAAGTCAGGGTTGCGTGTTGTGAAAGATTCCTTCGTTGTTTCGTATAACAGAATCCAACCATATTTCATTTATACATTTAATATATATATATATATACTCAATGTTGCGTAGAATAACTATTATCAAAAATGTGTGTAACACGGTCCAAGAATAGTGTTGCGTATACTGCAAGCTAATATGGTGTTGCGTATAGCGCAAGGTAATCTTGGTGTAGAATACAACATAAGACATTAATGAAATTAAAATAATATTTTTCATAAAATCTCAGGGTGTTACAATAAAAATGCAATACCAATCTTAAATGACCCATGAAATATATTACCATAATAACATAGCTATTAAATTGGTTTTGTTCGATTAAATGGATCTAGTTTGTGATATTTTTTAAAAATATCTACTGCATATATATTTAATTATTAATTTTTAGTAAAGATGCACTCAATTTATAATATTACATTTTTTTCTACAAAAAATGGGGTTTTCAAAAAAGATGTTTATTTAATTTTTTGAGGAAATTTATTAATTTGTTTTTAAAGATTTTTTGAAATGTATTTACTAAATTAAAATTAATAATTGATATCAAAATATTTGAGTTTCCTTAGTGTGTTGATTTAGGATTTTTTATAGAAAATATTGATTCTTTAGCGAATAGTGAAATATATATATTTTTATATAACTTTTATTTATTTCGAAAATTTTTTGAAAATGATATGAAAAATTTGATTTGATTTTTTTATGAAACATAAGTATTATTAATTAATATTTAATATTAATAATTAAATTTCAACTATAATTAAAATGGATTATATTATAATTATATTTTTTTTCCTAATACAAATGTTTCTATAACGTTTTTAATGTTCATAAGGATTATCTTTTATAAATACTTAATAAAACATAATGTGGACATGTTCAAAGATATTTATATAATATATATAGGTGAATTTAAAATCATATCATGTTGGTTAGTATTCCCGAAATAAATATAATATCATCATATATAAGAAAATTACATTTCATGAAAACGTGTTATTAGATCACATTTATGGGTTTTATATTATACTAATTTCTTCTACTTATATGAATTTAATTTATAAAAATTTGAAAAAATATTTTTAATAATAATAATTTACATTATATAATAAGTTCTACTTATTTGTTTCATGATGAATAGTAAAATAGTAACAAATATTTTTGTTGATATGGTTAAAGTGGATTATCCATGGGTTAATCTAAAAAAAGGGTTAAAATAAAATAAAAGTATTTCTAAATTATATTTTATTTCCATATTTTGACCTTATAAAATAATATTCTAGATAATTATGAATTTATTTTTCTTTTCGAATATGTAAACTAAGAGTAATACTTTTTTGCTTCAAATATTTGTTGGGTTTTTACTCCCCCATTTATACAAGGCCACCCACTCTACAATTCTATTAATAGCTAAAATTACATTTGGTTTCAAAATACGAAACCAAATCCATTAATTAAATATTTCCCCATGTTCAAGTGGTATTTTATTTTTCATAAATCCAATAATGATATCCTTTAACTATTACCATGATGAGTTAGTCCAAAGAAGTAATATTATTCGTAAAATATGGTTTTTGTTTTGTTACATCATAAACCATACAAAATATTCTTATACCATTATGATATAATAAGAATACTATATTTCTTATAAGAATATTTTATTATGTTAAATTAGTTACCTAATTCTATCCCATATCCCATTAAATTGGAAAGAAAAAAATAATTCATGTGTATAGAGAAATACCACCTTCAGAATCAATTTAACTTGTTTTCCACTATTCCCTCTCAGGTATATTTATAATAATGGAATAAATGTCTATATATTATATTCATAACATGTTTATAATTAATAAAATACAATATATTATATAGTTTTAAAAAAAATTCACTAAAAATTGCTCACAACGTTTGTGAACATGTGTGGACTACCACCTCCATTAAGAGATGTGATTATTTTTCCACCACCACATCATGTAAATGATATATATAATTATATATAAATAAAAAATATTATATTTATGATATATATTTAAATCAAGAATTGTTAAATTATAATTATCTTCTTTCTATAATGATCAATGAAAAATAGAAATGTTGTTCTTGTGTATGTATGACCAACAATCTCTAGGATTATAACATAGTTTATTATTAATAACAATTATTATTGAAAGTTATTAAATTTGATATTTATATATATAAATTTAAATTATTCTAGGATTATTATTCTGGATCACCTTTGATCAAATTCAATATATCGAGACCTTCTTAAAAATATTGATCAAACATCCTCAAAAGGACTAACATCGACATAACTGATTAATTATTTAAATTTTAAATTTAAATATAAAAAATAAATGATTTATTTATTATTAATTAATAAAATAAAATAATCCTAATAAATAAAATATTTTATATAAGATTTTCTTATTGATTTATAAGGACATAAATGGAAAGACTTGACTCGGGTGAGGGTTTCTCATATCATTTTTATTTCTATGAGACATGAACAATATTCACTAGTAATTTATATTTTATGTTTTATATACTTCTCTTTAATTTATTAAATGATTTTTTAATTAATATTCATGTGGGATACAAATCCATATGAGGTTATTTACTTGATGAATTGATATTTCGAAAACAGTAATAGATTTAATTTTAATTTTTGATTATTGAGGATCATATATTGTTATATGAAATTTTGTATATTATGTATATACTAAAACATTACATGTTTAATGTAGATTAAATCATTAATTTTGTAATTTTATTTATAAATTTTAATTACTTTATTCAAGGGTATTTTTCATAAAATGAAGCGAGGGGTAAGGGTTTTTTTATCTAAATTTGTTATGTTGGTTTATATTTTATCATTATTGTCATTGATATTACTTGATTATGTGTAAAATGGAAGATAATTGTATGATTTTTATTTTCAAATATTTTTTTCGGATTTTATTCTGATTTATATAATATTTAAATTTAATTACTCTTAATCAAATTATATGATATTTTTAAGGGATATTCATCTCGAATTCCCTTTCATAGAGATATAATTTTATTAATATTCACCGATATTCATTAATGAGTTTTATATAATGAATGATTATATGTAATATCATGAATAAATTTATCTTTTTTTAATTATTATTTCATTTGGTAATATTATTTTTCGGGTCATACCACATTAACATTACTATAGTAGAAAAGGATTTATGTTAAATTGTCATATCATTTTTCGATTTTTTATGTTCATGTTTCATTGGGATAAAATAATATACATTTATTTTCATATACCAAATATCATTTATTTTACTCTT
The DNA here is from genome assembly GCA_963277665.1 of Viscum album. Lineage (NCBI taxonomy): Eukaryota > Viridiplantae > Streptophyta > Magnoliopsida > Santalales > Viscaceae > Viscum > Viscum album. Next base: position 221,431,824 of record OY728139.1, read on the forward strand.
TATATGATTTTTGTTTACATTTTTATTTTCAATTTCATATATAATTGATTAATGAACCATCAAAGAAGTAATAGTATCTATTTCAAATACTATTTATTATTTTCTGTTAAAAAGAATTATCTTCTATAGGATTGCTTTGTAATTTAATTAAAAAAAATATTTTCAAAATATTAAAGGCTTCCTAAAAGTAATTTACATGAAATTTTATCTTATTTTAAATGGTTTTAAGAATGAATATTTTTATTTCATTCTAAATGGGCCATTATTGACTTTATTTTTGAAAATAAATGAATAAATTCTATAACTTTATTACATGAACAAATTTTCCCAATATTATGACCCTTGAATTCATTGAATAATCTTATATAATCATAAAAGGATATTTTTTTTAAAAAATCATCCTTTTGATTTTTTTTTGAAATTTTTTAATGTAATTTCTAATGTTTAAAAAGTACACTTTTTATGAGAATATAATTAATGATAGTTTAATTTTAATTCCTTTAATCAGTGTAAACAACCCTTTTTGTTATATAAACTATGAAGTGGATATAATTTATTAATACCATTCTCCTTAATTTATTTGATGGATAATTATTTTTGCAATGATATTTTGAAGGATCTTTTTTTAATTGGTTAATCACGATTTAATAAGATTGTCATAGAATCTGTTTCATTTCCACAGACTTCTCATGTTTCAAAGAGACTATCATGGAAACCATTTTTTAAATAGGATAATAAATTTATTAATTTTGTAATGGATGATTCTATGAGTTTTATAATTAGAGTCAATATATATGTAATGTTATAATGTAATGGTTTCTGGACATTGTTTATGAAGGGTTGAGATACATTTTAGCTTAAAGGTGACAAAAATAAATATTATAACATAAGTAAACAAATATTATGATCCAGTACATTGCATAATTATATTTTATGTGAAATGTATTTTTATTCTAATTTTAATGGTTCTATAAGGGTTCGATATGATTTTTTAAGAATTATTTTAAATGATTCCAATACATTTTCTTTTTTGATTAACATGAGTTTTTAATGATTATGTTGATAAAGATAGATATCACACAGATCATGATTATTAAATCCTGTAACACTTCAATTTTTTAAATCCATATTAAACATTTAATTAATGATTATCTATGTATTTATGGGTATGAATGTTCATATGTAACTTTAATGCGCATTAATGATGTCATGAAATATTTATCCACTTCTTATGCTGACTATTGAAATTAGATTGTAATACTTATATTTAACCTCCCAGAGAATTTGATCTCATAATTATTATGTTTAATTTTACCATGAAAATAATGAATTATTTTAAATAATTATGATTATAATTGATTCCTATGGATAATGATGATGATTAAATGTGAAATAATAAAATTTAGGTATAGTAGGAAAAATAATCTCTTAAGTCATTGGTATTATTTATGTAATACCTTTTACTAATTATTTAGAAAAATAAAACTAATTGGACTTATGGTATGTATGTGATCCCCTAATTAAATTTAACTTTATAAATTATAGATGAAAAAATGGGTGATCCATAATGCTAAAAATAAAAAAACATAACGATTGTTTTTTATCACATAGTGCAGGATCATGGGTATAGTGTTTTTATTGTTATATGATGAACCGTTTATGATATAAATGAAATGAAATTATCTCATTTTAAATAAAGGTGTATATGGACAATCATATGAGTATTGGGATTTCATATTCACACACTCTAAATATTTTGGATGTTATAAAAAACATTTTTTTTGTTTTTTGTTTAGTAATGATCATGGAAATGAATATTTTGATGTCTTATCGCAAATAACTTTTAAAAAGTATAATTGTGAATATTATTTTTTGGATCCAACCAATAAGAATGGGTTTGATATGTAAATAAACAATATATGTTGAGTTTCCCTACATTTTATTCCTCACATCCTCAAATAATCATCAAATAAATTCTATGAAATAAATGTATTTAATAGGGTAGAATATAATTGATATTTATTTTGGATCCTTAAAAATTATATGTTTTATAAAAATTAACACAAGCCATAAACAACATAAAAAAGTAAAATATATTAGATTTACATTATTCATAATGGTGTAAAAAAACTAAGACATGAAAACACTAATGATTTTTACATTATGATGGTAAATAATTAATATGTTTTTTATTGAAAATATTGTTTTATATAAAATTTCTTTTATCAAACTTATTTTTTATATAAATAATTTTAAATGTTACAATTTATGAATTTAAATATAATAATAAAAATTTGCTTATGTAAATACTCAAAAAAATTAGTTTAGGATTAATTTTTGATGTTTTTGTATAGTAAATTATTCTATGTGAATAATAAATAAATACATATTTTATGAAATAAATATTATTTTACATTTATATTATTAAAAATTTTCATCTAAAATAATATATTATAAAATTTAATTAATCATTATAAAATATTTTGTTAAATTTATACACATATGATGATCATTTTGACTATTTATATAGTGATTTACAAAAACATTTTTTATTATTTTATTTATTTATTTATAACATGTGAAATAAATTTTTTAATTATTATTTTTTAAATAAATATGTTTTGAATAATAATATTTATTTTAAATTCTTTTACATTATGTTAATTGATAACTCTATCCCATTCATGGATAATTTTTCATAAAATTAATATTTTCTAAATAATAAGTTTATTCATGAACTAACATAAAGATTAATTTCAGTATATCTATAACTTTTTTATGATAAATATACTATAATATTATAGTTTTTAATTTTCATACTATTTAATTTGTAAAATTTTATTCTTAGGTATAATTTTTTTGATTTTTTGGATTAATCATAAATTCCACACTAATAGTGAATGATATATTCTAAATAATATATTATTAATTTAAGGTAACTTATATAAAAAATAATCTTATTAACTACAATTTAATTGGTTAATAAAATATAAAATTAAAACTTTGTAAAGGATAAATCATCATTTTCAAATAAAATTGTTTTTAAGAAGAGTGTCTATTTTTATTTATGAGTTAATATTATAATATTTAAAAATAAAATTTTAAGAATAATATATTAAATATAATATTATAACACCAAAATTATGTCATATTGGTTATGATATACATTTAATAAAATAAAGAATCACATAGTAAAAAACTAGTTACCTAAAAATATTTTTAATGTAAAATGATAATACTTAATAGTAAAACCCATTTACATTTTGGTTAAACTGTGTGAAAGAAAACCTTTTTTTGCATTAAAAAATCATATAAACCCCAATAACAATAATTTTGAGTCTTTGGATCCATTGACATTGGAATAGTGACATGGTTTTATTGTAAAAATAAAAATGATTCATAATGAGTTCTAATCATGTTATTATAAAAGGAAAATAATAAATCCCTAAAAATATAAATAAATTTAAAAATAAAATCTTCCAACACTAAAATTATACCAATAATAAAATCCTATAAGAAATATAAAACCCTAATCACTCATTGTTACACCATTACATTAAATTTCTATACAATTTCCTAGAAAAAAATCAAGTCTCAAATTAAATTTTTATCTATGATTAAGTATTATATATTAATCATAATATTCCATATTTATTATCAACATAACAATAAGATTACTTTTTTCATTATTATTTATATAATTTTCCATATTCATGGTAAAATCCTTTTTTATTATTTATTATCCAGTTATTAAAACAAAAGATCATTGGTAGTGCATTACACAAACTACCATATCGACAAAGGGGCCTCATTTATTTTCCATTAATGGTTAATATGGTTTCCATTATATGGGACAATGAAGAATAAATATGATATATCTTATATGATTATGATAATTTTATATCGATTTTTTATCATCCTTCATTACCACTCATGGGTTTAGAAATGAGAAAACTAATGGGGAATATAAGGAAATTATCTCCTCTACAATGAAACAATTTTAATTTTCCCATTACATTTTCATAAATAATCTATAAATAATAAATTCATATATAAAATAATTAATTAAATAATTTAATATCACAATTATTCTCGTAAAAATTTTTTTTATTCAAATCAATCACCAACAAATCCATACTCTAAAATCAAGTTAATGTGTGTTTAAGTTTGTGTCAATTTCACCATATACATTAAATATTCTTTAGAATAAAATAATCGATGACAATGAGAACATGAAAATATTTTTATTATAAAATGTTAATAGAATAATTACTATTATAAGTATATTTGAATATCATATTATTTATATAACTTATTATAAATGTGATATTTTCATTCGCTAAAAATATATATATAATTCATTAACAATTCGGAATAAACATAATGTAACCTAAACACAAATTGAATTTTCTAAGAAAATTTAAACAAAATTTATCATATATAATATTATATTATATATCAATAATTATCCGAGTTACAAATTATGGTTTTTGATATCAAAATTATTAATCATGTTCCAAATATCTAAATTTATTAACACTCAATGGTCTTAACACGCTGCAAATAATTAATTAATTCATGATAATGAATTATAATAAAGACAATAAAGGGTAAATATTTATTGTTAATGTTTTGGAAAATGATATTAAGTAAGATTTTTATTTTTTATATGAGGTTATAACATTAATAGATAAATATTGAAACAAGGTAAGGGTATCATCTCAAATTTTCCACCATTGAGACACACATTATTTTCTTATGGTATTTTTATATAAATTTAAATTCCTTTTTGTTTAAAGGGGGTTTTATATGAATATTTATTGTGATGTTACGATTTTTTTCTAATGTTCAACATAATTAAATCATGTTCTTTTGGTATTATTATATTAATCATTGATTTGGTATATCTACTAATGAAATCAATTATCAGATAATAAATATTCCTTAGTTAGGTGACATATATTTTTACTTCAAAAGTACTCTTATATGTCCTTTTAAACAAAGAAATTATAATTTTTTGGGATTTTCTTTGTCTAAAATTTTATTACGTTAAGAAATGATTATTCAAAACACATCGTTTTAGATTGAATGTTTTTAACACTATCCCATATTCATTTTTATCATGACTATATTATAATTCATGATATCAATAATTCTATTCAATTTTTTTCTTGTGAGGGTGTCTCTATTTTAAGAATAGTATGGATCTAAGGAGTTTTCATAACTCAAATATTTTCACGGTAAACATTTATATTCTTTGAGAATTATATTTTATGATTGATTTATTGAATCAATAATGAAGTTGTGTTTTATTTTCTGACTCTTTTCCTGGGAAATCAAGTTTGATAACCAAATTTTCTTCCATGGTGATTCTATTATTTCATAATTTTTTTATTAAGATTTATTTTCATTAATATTTATTTATCTTTTTTATGAATTCATGTTTTTACATTTTTGAATTGTTACCCTTTCAGTAAGGTAACCACATTTTATTTTTATAAAAAATGATTAATTTTTCCTTAAATTATTTTAAATAACTATTTAGTAATCCTTTTCATGATGATTGTTTCAAAACTCAGCCTATTTTAAAATATTTAAAAAGTTTTTCTATCCATTGAAAATAATCATGTTTTCATCCACATCACTATTTGTAATGAGAAACTTTATTAATTTTCAAATTTTATTATTAACTATTTTTTAATAAAACAATTTCAATGTATTTACACTTGTTTTATGGAAATCATTGAGAATCATTCATATAGATATTATCTATTTTTGTTTTCAAATGACTATATATTCAATGTACTAACACTTATTTTACTAAAAACATTATATATTAATAATATTTCCATTATTAATTAGTATTTCGTAAATGTAAATATTTTGAAACTATTTCATGTTCTATTATTAATAATATTATGTCATTTTTAGGTGTCCATTAATAATTATTCTTCTTTAAATTAAGTGTTTTCTTGGTATTTATACTTCTTATATTGATAAATTTATATCATTTTTATATTTCCATTATAAAATATATTTAATGAAATTAAATTTTATCAAATTAATTTCATTTATATTTTAGAAAACACTCTATATTTCTGAAGATTACATTATTAAATATTCTCATAAATGTAAACGATTTCATAGTAATTTCATATCAAATTAATGAAAATAATATTTATTTTCATATAAATTTCTCAAGAACACTTTATAAATAACTTTAGTAAATACATATTTTTTATTACACAGAATGTTTTTGAAATTCGTATTCACATATATTTCCTAAAAAGAATTTTTGAAAAAACTTATTTCTTCATTAAAATTTATATTTAATGGTTTGTTTTTCTAGAAGTGATGGTTCGATCACCTAATATATATATTATTACAATATGATTTTATTTTTAGTGTGAGTGTTATGACATTATATTCTTCTTATGTTCACGGTATTTGGTATTTTTTTAGGTTAATAAATATTATTCTTCTTAGAGGGATTATTTCGGAGAGGTTGAATTTTTAATTTTTAGGTTGAACATAAATATAAGGCATAAGATATTGGTGGGACCTATACATTCCTAAAAATATTTGACTAAAATATTATATCTCATGAGATATAAATATTATATGAACAAGTTAGAATATCACTTCGTTAAAAAATAATGAGTGTGATGGCATTATGGTCCACTCACAAATTTACATGCGAATAAGTTATCAGGTCACTAGGTTCAAAATGGTTGATTTTAATGGAATTAAGATGTAATCATAATTTTATATGTGAACAATATTTAATTTTACTGGGTTCATAAAGGGTGGGAATGATGGAATTATTTTTTACTCATAGTTATGAATGTGAATGGGTTTGAAAGGAAGTATTTTAATAAAGGGATAGTGTGATTTATTTGAGAACTATTATAAAATTTACATATGAAGAGGATGGAGAGTATCCGAGTTCATTAAGAATAGAAATCCTATGTATCTGATTTCTCTAAATTATCATGTTTTTGTAATGATTTTCCATGTTTTCATAATTAATATTTATTCTTAAATTATTCTTCACTCTTATGTAATGATTACATTTATTATGATTATATATATTTAATTATAAAATGTCACTAACTTTATGGTTCGTTGTTTTTATTCTTATTATTTTGTTTTTACCCATCATAATTTTTGATTACTATCTATTTAATTTTTATATTTTATTATGTTTTTTATCATTATCATGAAATTCAACATAATTAGGATCTAATTCTTTATGACATTTCTTTTCACTTACTAATAATCTCATATAACTACTCTAATAGCTTCCCAATAATATGGTTGTGATGATGGTTTTATCATGTTAGATAACCAGAAGTAACTTAGAGTGTATTGAATATGGATAACAGTACTCAAATGTTATAAAATAATATATTTTTATTACTAATATACAAGATAGAAAACATTTATACACTTTTATTATGCATCCTTTTGTGAGATATATTTTTAAATAATAATATTAATGTATATATTATTTCATGGTTATCTCGGGTCACCTTATACCTATAAAAATATAAAATTTATAAACGAAATTATCTTTTTAAATGAATATACATCTTATTATGTAATATATTAATACAATTCCCATACACGTCATTTAATATTTTTCACCATTATATAGTCAGAAGTCTTTAAAAATAATTTTAGAATAATAATACTTCATAATATATTCATTTTGTATTGACCATTAATATTACTATATTAAGAGTTTTGATAAAGAAAAATTGACACATAAATAAGGAGATATTATCATGACCAATAATATTGTAACATATAAAGCCCATTTATATAGTATTCTAAGGGAGATGGAATCATTTGGATTTTTTCTTAACTAATACTAAGATGATAATATAAAACTAAAAAATTAATGAAACCATCTATAATAGAATTTTAATTTCATCATTATCATGGGAAAACCATGTTTGTTGAATGACCCTATGAAAAGAAAACCATCACACACCTTCCACTTTGGGACTATGCTTGTGTAACAAGGGATTATGTATTAAAAACCTTGTAATATGAGTTTATATTTATTATTTATAATGAAATTTGGATAATTTTAATCCCATTTTATAATTAAAACATTTTTACAATTATGTGTCAGTTTATGAAAATATATTTTTTATGATGAAACCACTTTTTTTTAATAATATGAGGATTTAATAAAAACCCTACCTTAAATAAGTAAATTAATTTCCCATAAATATAATTTTCATATATTATTGATATTAAAAATTATTTATTTATAAATAAATTATATTATAATTTATTGACGTCTAATGTAATATTTTTAATGGTAAAAAATAGTTTTTATAAAAAAAATTAGTAGTTATCAACAAATTATGATTTTGATTAAAAAAATTAAATTTTATATTTTTTATAATTTAAGAAAAAATGAAATATTATCTCTCAAATCAAAACATAAAAATTAGAAAAATGGTATTTTTTCTTTATTTTTTGAATTGACCTGATTTTTTCTAAAAGTTAAAAACTGTATATATATGTGTTATTTATTGTCAAAGTAATACACTTAAAGATATTTAATAAATAATATAAATGAAATCAATGACCAAATTTTTTTTCAAATATAAAATAATTTTTTGGGGATATTTTATTACTATTATAAAACAATAATGAATCCTCCAAATCCAATATAAAATTTTATGTTTTCAAAATCATTTCTTTATAAATATGACACACATAAACCTCACCAGGGGAATTATTCTGATGATTTAGATTCTTAGATATATATTATAATTTAAATGACTAATCTTCAAAAAATATATTTCCCAAAACCAAGATATTTTTTTGGGTTTAGATTATATTATAATATAATTTCTAAATCCTGTTTTTATAAATTAATAATAAATTCCCCTCCATTTTTCCTTTAATATCAGTCCATCCTCCAACACCTATTCCCTTAACAATAATTTGGATGTTACATTCCATATAGAGCCCTCCCACAATGTTCCCAATCACTTAAGATCCTCTTAAAACGATTTTATAAGAACCCTATCATGTTATTCTACTCTATATTCTACATTTTACATTAATGTAATTTCTTTGTATTAATCCCTTTTTGATTTCCAGTTATATAGATTGTAATGTGTTTTTAATAGTCCCTTTACCGAAATAACTATTTCTTTTAAGGATATATATCCCATCACCATCATTTACCCCTTTTTTAAACATTTGGGATCACATTTTAGGCTACTAAAATTATCCTGATATCATTACTATATTTTGAGGAAATACCCACAACTCTATACAAATGGTTCTGTAGAACTGTATCTGTATAGTCCTTTTTAGAAAAAAAAACGAAAGTGTTATGAAAATAATTGGAAAATATTACGCTATAATAATTGGTTATGAATAATATTTGTACAACCTTGATATTTTTAGGAGAGGTATATATATTAATTATTTGATTTCGAGCATTACACACAACACCATCTTAACTTGTTTACACACAACATTGAGTTCATATAAAACATTTTTATTATTTTAATTTTTTTAAAATAAAATTTTAACCTAGATATATAATGAAGAGTACGAATTTGAACAATTGAATTATGAAATTATGGTATTCCCATGTATACATAATCCTATTACCAATTAATTATACACTAATGCAAACCATTTTTTTTAAAAAGGAAATTTTTCTATAAAATAACTACTTAAATGTGGAAAAGTATAGTTTATACTAAAAAATAAACAAATACAACATGTTAGATTATATTATATATATATATATATATCATATTTAATTAAATTTTGAACAATCATACTATGTTTTTTAGGTATGATGTCAGAAAAATCCTATTTTATACATAAATGATATATCACTAAAAAGATATATTTATCAATGTTTTATAGTGAACATGGTTTAAATCAAGTTTCTAAAACTATTATAAAATGTATTTTATAAAATAAATATTTTATTTGGAATATGGGTATCAAAATTTATATTGGCTATTTTTTTGGTGTTTTCCAATTATGTTTTATGTTTTGATTAAAAGAAGAATATTTTGAATTATAATTTAAAAAAACATTTTCATATAATTAAATGATAGTTTTAAGATATATATTATTTATTATTAATGTATAATTGGCTAATTTTTTTATAATTTAATCCAATTTATTTAATTGGAATAAATTTCGAATTAATGTTTTTCTTATAAAATAATTTCTATCTTTTTAATTATTTATGTTTTAAAACATGTTTTCTCATTATGTTAACCACATTAATTTTATATTAATTAGTATAAAATGTATGTTTTTAATTTTAAAAATTGCATTCTATAATTGGGAAATTTTATAAAAAATTTTGTTAGTAGGTTCCTTTTATAAATTGAGATTATTATTAGCATTTGTTATAATTTTTTTAATACGGTAAAAGGTAAATATAGTGATTAAGGGTAAAAATAATTATTTCAAATACTATAAAAATACATTAAAAAGAAGAATTATTTATTTTTATTAGTGGGTTTCAACCAAATTCATCCTTGTGCTGAGATTATAATCTTTTGAAACCAGTTGAGTTTTAGTAAGAGATTTATTATATTTTATGTAAAGAAATGTAAAAGATATAATACTGATTTTTTTAATAACTATTTCACAATTTATATATTGTAATGTATTTTATAAATTTGAGTAAAAATAGAATTTTTAAAGATAAAATTTTATTATTTATCATTTTAATTTTTTCTAAATATTTAGGAAAAAAAAATTAACTTAATGTTTGAAACATTGATGTTGTGGTAAGAGATTACTTAATAGAAATATAAATTAAGTTTTTTAAGAATATTAAAATAAATATTATATAAGATAATTAATTTAACCATGGAATTTTTAGATAAATTTGAATCATTAGGGATATAATAAAATTTTTGGTTTTAATTTAACATGTAAACTAGATATTTCTAATAAACCATGTAATTAATAGTGTTAAATATGAAACTCATGATATTTTAATAAAAAAATATTTTATTTGGTTATTTAAAAATTATAAATTTTATTTAAAAATAAAAAATTATAATAATATGGTTTAAAATTTTATAAAGTTTTCATTTATGTTCAGATTGACAAAAAATCTGGAAAAATTAAAACCTTTTAATATTGACAACATTGATACAATTGTTTAAAAAGTAGGTTAACTAAAGGTTAATCAAAATAGTAGATATAAAAAATCACCAAAATGTGTTAAATATCTAATTTAAATTGAGTTTACAACATTATATCATATTATCATAAAATATAATTCCTTTTCATGTTATAATTATTGACATTTAAGTTATTATAATTTAATATTTTTTAAAATTCAAAAAGAACCCCTAACCTTAATTATAAAAGGGAACATACTCCAACACATATTCACAAAACATTGAGCCTTCTAGATAAAACAAAACCAACCCATTTATCTTCTAAACATAAATAAGAACATATTATAGGTTATTTAATTCTCAATAGATCAACCGTAATTTCCTAATGAGGCCATGTAAAGGATGATTTCCAAGGAAGAGGTAATCATCGATATTGACTCCTTCATGATTTTTTATTTCTCTACATATTATTAATGTGACGTTTCAATTATAATGTAATCATTATAGTATAACATATATTCCTATATGTGATTATTTTAATGTAATAACCATATTACACCTTTTATATATCATACCACAAACAAACACACCAAGTGTGTGTACTTACGGGTTACCTTCTCCAGGCCATTGTGTCATCTTTTTTAATCTTTAATTTAATTGGATGAGAATAATGATGGAATTAATAAATTTATGTCCTAATTATAACAAGATTTTGATTTGATAACAAAATATATTCTATAAAATTCCATATCTTTTCAACTTTAAGGGAACGATTTCGATTCTTGTCCGTATGTACGATATACCATCTCCATGACATGATGTGATTGGTTATCCCTTATCAGAATAAAAAATGAATAAATAAATTCATATAATAATTAAAAAATAAATATATCACCTTAATAATAGTATTTAGATGTTATAAATATGATCTATTTACCTGAACTGAGACTTATATGGAGAAACATGTATATTAAAAAGAAGCACTCAACATTAAAAGAAGAGTAATAATGACATGTTATTTCTCTATGAGTGATTATATGATCATATATGATATAATAAATATAAATATGGTTATGGAATAATTTAATATAATTATTTAAACCATATTGTAATAGTATTAGTTACAAACAAATGAAATCAAACATATATTAAGGGGATTTCTAGTCTCACTTTTATTTGTACGAGAATTATGCCATATTGAAAACTCATTTATTATACATGGTTTATATACTTACCTTGAATGTATTTTATGATTTTATCCATAATATTATGATGTTTTAATATTATTATAATTTTATTTATTTCATGGGATATACAATTGAACATCTTATAATGGGACGTGTATTTATTTCACGATATCTTCACTATTTGGAACTGTTTTTTTATATCTCTATTTGAAAGTATTTATCATTAATGTACATAATTTATATGAAAAACTTCAATTTTATTAACTATTCTCCTATTTATTTTAATGTCTTTTTTACCCATTCATTTTTTTAAACTACACGATTCAAACACAATATTTTTTAATTTTTTAAATCAAGTACTCTTTGACATTACCAGAAAATGTATATGGATAATGATTTATTTGTCATATTTGGTATGAATGTGTTTTTTCTTATTTTTTGATTCATTATTTACATCAATATTCCATTAAAATATTATAATTTTGTCTTCATACAATTTTTTTTAATATTTCAATTACTTTTAACAAAATAAAATATTTTAAAAGAAGAAAGAATATTTTCCCCAAGAATTATTTTCATGTGATTTCTCAAAATTATTTTCCATCTGTGATATCTTTATTTGATTATACTTATTTTTAATGGGTAAAAACTTCAATGATACAATTATTATTCTTTTTTATAATGTTTTATGTTTTTTGGAATGATATTTATGAAACCCATTCATTTTCCATGGGTAATGTTATGATCGAATGATGTTTATGAAAATAATTTCATTTTATGGGTTCTAACAAGATGTATGAATAATGTTCCTATGGAAAACATATTTATGGATTTCGTTTTATAATGTTTATAAATATATCTCCTTCCAATTTATTTGGTAATGATAAATGTTCTATGACTACAAAAGGGTAAATGTGATGTCATCATATAGATGTAAAAAATGGTACAGATGAGGTCATCGTACACCCTATATATGAGGTTACACAGGATTTCATCTTAAACCCAAAATATTTGGGTACAGAAGAGTTCATCATAAGCCCGCTACAAGATAGTACATGGTTGGTCATCATAAGACTAAAAAAAATGTAAAAGGGATCTCATCAAACCCTAATGTAGGTACATGGGTGATTTACCAAAGACTAACAAAATATGAATATCTTCGTATTAATCATTGACATTTGATATTCCAAGATTATGTGTATGACAAAACATCATTATATTATTATATTTTTATACTCTCATGTCTCATGAGCATCGATTTTCCCGTGATTCACATCTTATGATCTAAAATTATTTATTTCATGACTCATTTATATGATCAATGATATGTAATATGAGATCTTAAAACGTTATTATAATGTTTTCATACCCTTATGTTGATGATATGATTATGTAACATCCATTCATAATCTTACTTAGCATCTGAACTAACCATTTCACATGTTTCATTTATTTAAGTTATAAAGAATGTTTTTAAGAAGGGTTAAAAATACGGAATTGCTTTATGGTAGATGTTAAATAGCTTTTAACATATTAAAAGAATGTGTTCTATGTATCAATGTGAATAAAAATATTATTTTATGTGTGTATAGTTTTTTAATACAGTTAATAATCATCTAAAAAGATGTATTATACATGTTTGAAAATTTTAGGGAATTATATTATGTATAATAAGAATGGTTTACTCAAAATTTGGGAAATTTGATGAGAATACTTTCGTGTTATCTCTAGAGATATGTCTAAAGATACGTATAGGGTATTCTATATGGATAAGTCTATAGATAGGATTAAATACTAAATTTTTCATAAAAATTAGGAAAGTCCTAGGATTAAACAAATAATGTCATGAATTAAAATTTTATATGAAATTTCCCAAGAATATGTTCTTCTCCCCTTATGGTTAGTATTTCTCTAATTATTATTTTGGTTATAGTAAATTGCTAGAACTCAAAAGAACCATGTTAACGATGAATGTGATTTGAAATGAAACGCTCTTCTCTTATTATGAAGAAAGTTTTTTAGCGTTGGAATGAAAAATAAATCTGATATACTCAATGATGCAATGAGTCCTTCTGGACTTTGGAATGATCAAATGATGAATAAATATTTAATTTATTCCTTCATGTAGAAATACGCAACTTCTTCTAGTGGTAATTCCAATCATATTGTTTGTGAATAAAGGATCAATATCACTAAAATGATATTTTACATCAATCAGTGATTATATCATGAAAAAATGATATTTTTTTCATTATCATTTGGATGGAGATGCTTATCAGTGTATGAATATTAATAATAACATGAGTTATTAAAAAGAAATTGAATAGATAGAATGTGTAGTGTTTAAGTGGATATTTTTTAGTAAGTACCTCCCACTTATTATAGAAACAATGATATATAATTAATTGAATGAGTATGAGAAAAAGGATGAAAAATAAATTGGTACACATAAGGATAATTTTACAAGAATATCAGGATACTCTTCTAGAATAATCATTATCCCTGTAATAAAAATTGACTAATTATTTGGTGGATTGAAACCAAGTATTCAAAAGACCATATATATAAAATAATTTATTATATATGATGATTTCATTCAATTTCAATCGAAGGAAGAAATGAAATTTTTTATAATCCAACCATTGATTTTGTTATGATAAGAAAAATAAGATCATGTCTCTGGAAAATGTAAATCATGGAAATAAATTTCATGTATCTATAAGGTAGAAATGTTGGAATGAGAACTCAGGTAAATTATTTATAAGAACAAGATGTTGTTACTTGTTTTGAATTGATGTAGATTGATTAGTTGAATGCTCTAGTGATTGGAATTATTTTGATAATGATGTGAATAATGACCAAGATCTACAAAATACACCTCCAGCAATTCATAATTTCAATTACAAGGAGTATAGATATTATTCTAAATATTTTTCAATTCCAAGGAATACTATTTATGAGGATCAGTAAGAACTATAAGAAAAAAATAAAAAAAGGGAAATAGTTTTTATCATAATGGTATAAGTGAACCATTATAATTGAGTAATACTTATGATTCACTCTGTAGTTACGAATTGTTTGTTTGATTTTGTACGAATGAACCCTATGAAAACATTATTGTTCATATATTCATGAAATTTCATGAAATAATCTTCTATAATAATGGAATAATAAAATCACATATTTTATTGGTAATAGGATGATCCCAATATTCTAATGATATTTTAGGAAAAGTCATATATATAAAATCTAGAAGGATGTGTGTATTTAAAATGATTGTATAGGAATACAAGATGAAGGTATTAATAAGTCGATTATGTGAAAAACAATAGAATCGTTATGATATATGGTGGATAAATAACATGAAATTTTGAGATATTTAGTGAACTTATTGATAATTTTTTATATTCATATTTTCAGGGGTTATAAGGCTAACTATTAATGGAATTTTTTATGTTAAGAATTAGATGAGGTTTTAGAGGTTATTGTATTGTCTCCCCATATGAGGACATATACATATAAGATAACTTGTGTTAACCTTTTTATATATTAATAAGATAACTGGAAAAACCTATAATCAAATGGATCTCATTATCTGGTAATTCATAATGAATAAAGAATTCACCATCATTTCATGGAAATAATAAATGAATTGGAAATTTATCAAATAACTATGAAAGGATGAGATATGCTTAGAAAATGTAATGAAATAAAGTAAGTATTTATTATTGTAAAATTATTTATTATACCTAAATGATTTTGAAACAAAAAATATTCTCCTAGCCCCTTCATTATGATTATTCAAATAGTCTCTTAGATTATCACAAATTTATTGCCTCATGACTGTTAAATTTCTCTATACGATGTTATCTATGACTCTCCATGAGGACATGAATTTTATATTTTCCTTCCAGGTCCATGTTTTCACTTTCCACCTATGTTATTCAACACAGAAATAATGATATAAGTTACTTTATTTAGTCATTATTTTTCCCACACATCCTTTTTAAAGGGTGTTTTAGAATTCATTTTTACGATGTGGGTTTTTATGAAGGAAACATTCAAGCAGAAAACCTATGATAACACATATGAATTTTTAAGTTAAAATTAATTTTAAGGAGAATATAGTGAAACATAAAGTTATTTTCAGGGTATATATATATATATTTTTCATACGCAACTTACTATTAGCATTCGTATACACAATAGTGATTTTCAATTAAATATCTTTTACTATTGTAATTATATAAATAAGAAAATTATAACCAATCCATTAGAATTGAGGTTATGAATATGATTAATTTAGTTATTAAATTATGTTTCACAAAGGTATATATAATTCATTGACTAATTAATTATAATTGAATTTAAAACACTTTTTAAAATAAAATGAAATGTTTTTTCTAAATAAATTTTTAAAATTACACAAGATTCTATTATACCAATATACAAAAAATAATTTTTTTTATTATATCAAATAATTATATATATATTATATTAAATATCATTTTTATCATTTATCCTATGTTTTTTTATATATGGTATAAGAACAAATCCATTTTTATTCATAAAACATATATTTTTTAGAAAGACATATTTTCATCCTTTTGTTGTTGAATCTATTTTATATATTTTTTGAAACTTTTATAAATAATAATTTTAAAAATAAACTTATTATTTGTTATAGGGATATAATAATTTACATTGGTTGGATTTTTGGAATTTTTTGTTACGATTCATGTTTTGATTAATAGTAAAAAATATTACAATTTAATTGAATACACCATTTCTATCTAAATAATTGATAATGTAAAATTATATTTTGAATTATTTTTATAGTATTATAATATAAAATATTTATTTTTTTAACACAATTTATGTCATGTGAATAAATTTAATATTAAATATTGATATATAAACATTTAAATATTTTGAACATTTTCACATTAAAATCATGTTTTGTTGTTTAGTTAATAAGTATAATTTAAAATTAATTTCTAAAAATTACATGTCATTAGTTTTTAAAAATATTTTCTCATAAATTTAAATATCGAGTCAAACTATTTTTAATACTTTTCTTATAGTTTTTTGATATTATGTAAAATAACTTTTACTATGTTTTATTAAAATGGTAAAAGTTATATCAAGTAATTAAGTGTAAAAACTAATATTATAATTATTATCCAATTATCCTAAAAAATATCCTAAGTACGTTGGATATGTGGTTTTACACCAAAGTAATCATTGTGATGATATCGGTATCTTTTGAATCCATATATATTATAATATGCCATTTAATATATTTTTTTATTCAAATTTAATAGAAGTCATACTCTTGTTTTTAATATCTATATCATTTTTATTTTAGGTTACTTTATAATATAAACTATCATTTAAATAATAATTTTATGGGTAATATTTTTTATTTAACATGGTCATGTATTTTAAATTTTTATAAAAAAATAATTACCAGAAAATCTTATACAATGATGATGCAGTATTTGATTACATAATAGAAATATCAAAAAAGTGTTATTAAAAAAATTAAAAATAATAATTTTAGATAATAAATGAAACCAAAAAATATAATATATGAAATTTTCCCCTATGTATATAATATAATACTCGGTTCAATGTTATCTTATTATCTTTATTTTTTGAAAATCCACATAATGAATAGATTCAAAATTGACACTAATGATATATTATCAAAATTATGTATTATTAAATTATTTCAAAATCAAAATACATGTATAAAAATAAAAAATAATTATAATACAGTAATATATATTATTAATGTCTCGTTTATGGCCTAATTGACACCACATATGTATAAATTACAAAACATAAAAATTGATAATGTTGTCATGTTAGTTAAAATAAAAATAGGTTGAAAAAGGGTTAATCAAATGATATGGATCAAAAAATAACAAAAACATATCTAAAATATATTGGTTTATGATATTAATAAAATATCACATCTTATATTAAAATCCATTTCCTTTTTAGATATATTTATTGATATTGAAATCTTTATAATATATTATTTTTAGAAATTCAAAATGTGCCCCACCTCAATTTTAAAAGAGAACATCCCCCCTCACATTATCACACCACATTGATCCAACTATATTGACCAAACCTGAAACATTTTTATTAAAAATCACTCCTAACATACTTTAGTTTTGGTTATTCTGAAAAGATCATCCCTATTTTCCCTAATAGTATATATAAAGAAAGATCTCCATGGGATATTTGGTTGTCTTTACCATCTCCATCAATATTTTTTTCTTCTACTTTATCTTTGGGTGTTATTTAAATTCCTAATGAATATCCTAATTGTCACATATATTATAAGATGTTATTATTATTATGGAAAAACCATATTCCGCCTTTATTTGTACCATGAATAATGAAATCACCATGCATGAATATGTTCAACTTACTATCTCCACGATGTGGTGTAATGTGTTTTTCTCCATCACATTACATGGATGGCTATAATGATTTTAAAAATAAATCTATATTATAGTTATAACATGATATTTATTCTGATAAATATATTTTCCAACCACATCAATATCATTTAAAAATTAATGGGATAATATCATTGCTCGTGCGTATGTACATCATATTGTCCTCATGACATGATGTTATTAATTATCTCTCATCGCCATAAAATAATGACTATAACAATTAATATAATATAAAAAAATGTTATATATTACCTTATTAACAGAATGGAGTTGAAATAACTATGTATTATTCACATGAACTATGACTTACAGGAGAAAACAAGAGTTGAAAATGTATGTAATTAACACTATAAATAAGAGTAATGATGAAATGTTATTAACAAATGGGTGGTAATATGATCATATATTATATCATAAATAAAAATATGGTTCTAGAATTAGTTAAAAATATTATTTAAAACGATATAATGATTTTTTTGATATGTATGAAGAAAATGAGAACAATGGTAAGGGGAATTCTAGTCTAACATTAATTTCTGTGAGATTTATGCCACATTAACCACTAATTAATTATACATTGTGTATATTCTCCAATGAATGTTTTTATGAGTTTTATCAAGAAAAATATGATATTTTCCAATTATTAAAGAAAATTTATTTCAGGAGGAATAAAATTCTACTTTTATAAAATGAATAGTAATTATTTCACTATATTTTTGCTATTTCTGATTTTTTATATTAAGTATTCATTTGGAAATATTTATAATCCATGTCCATGTTTTATTAAATGTTTTTTCAATGTTTTTATTATTATTATTATATGTATATTTATATTCTTTTTTACTCAATTTTTACTTTTTAGTACTTGTTTTGAATGGAATATTTTATCATTTTCCAAATGAGGTACTTTGTGACCTTTCGAGAAAATATATGAGAATCATGTTTTATTTTAAATTATATAAAATGAATGTCTTTGTTTTGTTTTCATGATAACATATTCTTTGATACTTCCCATACAGAGTGATGAGTTTATTTTAAAAAAATTTGTTTTCTTGTAAAATATCATTGCATTTTAAGTAAAGAAAACATTTTCAAAGCATAAAAGTCATTTTACTGAAGAATTTATTTTCAATTGATCTATCTGAATAATTTTCCATATAGGATAACATTAATTGTTATTAATTATTTTTTTAATGTGAAAATTTTTAAATTCTAGATTGTTAATATTTATAATATTTTTTAGTTTTTTGATGTAATGATATTAATGAAGCCTATTTCGTTGACATGGGTTATGTTATGATTGAATGATGATTATTAATCCCATTTCATTTGATGGGTTCTTATATAGTCAATGATTATGTTATATTAGAACACATGTGTATGTTTTTCATTATGTGATGTGTGGGACCTATATTTCCAACAAATTCATTTGGCAACGACCAATGATAAAGTATATCAAAATGGTACAAGGAGGGTCATCCTAAGAGTGAAAGAATAGTTTACACATGAGGTCATCATAAGCACTTAAAAGAGGGTATATGGGAGTTTACCATATGCCAAATACTAAAGGGTACATGAGAGTCCATGCCAAGCCTAATGTTGGTACATTAGAGATTAAAAGAGGTCTAATATCCTAGGAATCTATTGGTACAAATCATTTGTATACAATATCATATTCTTATAATTATTCTACAATTTCCATGTTTTATGCCATTGTTAGGATCTAATAGATCATGGGTTTTATTGTTTTTTGATTGTCCAATAATTTTCCAATATTTATTCAATGACTCATGTATATGATCTCTGATATAAAGGGTATAATATTCAAGTGGAAAACTACTGTTTCCATCCAATTATAATAATGTTGGGGTAAAATTTATTTGATGATTACATTGACTGGACATATAAGCTCACCCTTTATCAAATTTCATTCCCCATGTCAGAAATAATGGTTTTATATAGGGGTACTAAAAGAGAAGATATTTTTTTGGGAGATGTTTAAGTTATATCACCTCATTAGAATAGTTTTTCCCTTATTTAAAAAGTTACTAAACTCGTATGCTCCTCGAGCATGTTTTATTGTCATGTAATGAATATTCATATAAAAAGATAAAATATCTTTATTAGAAAATCCTGGTTTATTATACTATTGGTATATTATATCATATAAATATGGTTTAATAAAAATTATCAGTATATGTTTTTCACATAACACAACTATCTTTCCCTCTATTCTCCCACCCTAGATCCCAAATAAACCATAACCCAAGTGATATCATTCCCTCTCTTTACTTATAGTGATCTATCCCCAATCAAAGATTTTTTTTTGTTCTTCTCTTCTTCAAAATAAAATTAGTGAGTTATAAAACGTTTATCTCTTCAAATAATCATTGTCTTCATTTTTAACATTACGTAAAAATCTAAATAGGATCCTCATATAAGTCATTATTCATCATTATTCTTCAAAAAAATGATGGTTTAAGTTTTTATTGTCACATTTTTCATATTTAATGTTATTTAAGTAGATTTAAATGATTTTTTTCATTATTTCTCCTAATAATATATATCAAATGTAATGTATTCCCTAAAATATATAAAACAATTTCCCTACATTATCTCTCTTGGTACATACACATGATCCTTATTAAGAAATGTTATTATGTTATGTTATCTTAATATGTTCTTCTTTCATCTACTACTTCTCATATAACACGATTTTTCATTATTAGTTTTCATTATATATGTTAATAATAATGGTATTATTGATAATTAGTTCCTCAATATTTTAAATTCCCTATGTAGGATTATCAAATTAAAATAAATAGGTATTTTCATTTTTATAAACATGTCCATTGGATATGAAGTTATGTCCTATATGAAATTAGTATTTAAATTTATCCTAAATTTAATTACATTTAAATCATAGTCATATCCTTGTACTTTGGTATTAGTTAATAATTATTAATATTTTAATTAAAATTAAATTTTCATCTGCATAAAGTAATGTTAATTCCATTATATGTTCATATTTCATTAAGGATTAGGAAACATATTTTCACATATGTTTTCAAAGTGGATAACTTACCTTTATTAAATAATACCCATAAGTATTCCTTCTTAGATGCATGTATTTATTTGTTGAATAAAATTTCATTTAATATCTATATTTGAAAATATCATATAATATAATATATAATATTGTTTATGAAGAAATAATATTTTTCAATCATAGAAGTGTAGATCGTTTCACAACATATTGAAACGTTATGGTTATGTAGGTATAATTTAATTTGAATATGGAAGTGTAATGTTATTTTTTCAGTTATTGGATAATCATTGGATATTAATCAAGCATATATATAGATATATCTGACACTTGTTTTATTTCCACTTTCTGATGGGTAATTTTTCTTAAAAAAATACTATATTTAATAAATCATACTTCATTGATCACCCCCCCCCCATTATCACCATTCAAATATATTTTTGTTATTATATGAACATTTTTTCTATGATATTATAGTTGGATGATTCATTATATTTCTATCTATAAAGGTTGAGTTAAATTTAATTTTTTTACTCGGTTGTATTAGATATTAATTGCAAAACCATAATATTAAAAATTCATAAATACATATGTTGTTAATTGGGTTTCTATATTGTTATTTCTTATGAAATTTATAATAGTTTTATTCTTTATTATTATTATGCATATGTTATAGCATATATCATTTATATTTTACAATGATTTTATATACTATTATTCTTTGATATCATTCATATATATATATTAATGATATTTGTAATTATGGTACACTATAAATATTTGAATATTTTTTTAATAAAATATAAACAAGGTGGATGTGTAGTACCAATTTAACCTCAACTATATTTCAAGTGATATATTATTTTTTTAGATGTTTTATTTAATATTTATTATGATAGAGGTCATATATATTTTATGAGTTACATTTGTGTAGGATGTCGTTGGATTTTTTGGGAAGACATTTTCTACCATATAAAAAATTTCAGATATCAAATGAACTATTATATTTTGTATCACAATATATGGACGAGACAATCTTCTATAGTACACGAATAGAATGAATGGAGTGTGGTATAGAAGTTAATATTCTATCATCTTCCATTTTAGTATTATTTTGTGAAATATAGTGTTCCAATGGAAGAAGAATATGATATTAAGACACATGATAAAAATAATAAAATGATTATTTGGTGAGAGTGAAAAAATAAATGTGTATTTTCCAGAGAAATGTACAGTAAGAATGTACTAAAATGGAAAATTTTGACTTTTTAATGTTTTTATTTCTTAGAAAACCCATGAATATAATTTATAATACAAAATATAAGTCATGTTTTTTTCTTTTTTGAGGACATACTTCTTGATAATATATATATTCCCTTAAATCATTGTATAAAATAGAATATAACTAAGAAGGGTGGATTTTCTAATAGAAAATAAATTTTTATTAAAGGATTAAATTTTATTCATTGAGAAAAAAACATTCCATTTATAACTATAAATAATGTGTTATATATTTATGAAATCTATATTCTGATGAATAACAATCTCATAAACCACAAGAAGCCAGTTCGAAGATTCCATTTCTTCCTAGGATTTAAAATCAGTTCATGTGTGATGAATTATAAATATATATATTAGAATGATAACAATATAATTAATGATAATGTTGGGTTCTTTCATCCTATATATGTATTATCATTGAATACATTTTATGTATTAAATGTATACATTGTAGTGATGGGTTGTAATGTTAGGATGGGACTATACTATAGAGGTTTTAATCTGCTTGTTCATATGATTACTTATCATAGCAGATGACCATTTCTATACTCATTTAGAATCACTACCCATGTATATGTATGAAAAACCATTATGTATATTGAGTATAATAATTAATGGAACTCATAATCCTGGAAATGATACTGATATTTGAGATGTGGACGTTCCCACTATCGATACAACATTAAAAACTACATTGTATATAATGGATTTTATAACATTGAATATAAAAGATTTACCATATTAAGGAATGATACATTTTGTAGGTTAATGGAAAAATAATCATATCTTTTTTCTATGTGGAAAAATAAATATAAAAGACTTAAAAAAATTTAGTTTTAGTTTTATATGAATCAGTGATTCATTATAATGGATCATATACATAAGAAGATTCATTAGATGTTGGATAATACTATAAACACTAAAAGGAAGTAAAAATTTGTATTATGAATCGATGTTTATAAATAATTTCTAGATATGTGTTTATAATTAGTTAATGGTTTGATGCAATCTATAATGTAGAAGGATGTTTTCACTAGATCCACTTATAATGGGAAAAATAAAATTATATTTTATGAAATAGAATATTTGTCAAAAAAATAGTCATGTAATTATTTATATATAATAAAAACTGAAAATAATAATTGTGAAGTGAAATTTGAAATTATTCTAAATATTTCGGAGAAGAAAAAATATTACTTATGATCTTGGTGTTACTTTATGGATAGGGGTATCAAACCAAATCACATCATGTTTGTATTTGTAAAAATAAATAGAATATTCTGTATTCTTCTTATGTATTGAAAATATTGATTAAAATAATATTGTTTCTGTATTGGATTGTTTAAAGGTTCCTAGTGGTTATTCAAGAAACCTATCTAAATAAGGTAATATAAGAGTTTTATAACTGAAATCCAAAAAAACTAATGATTATCTCATCCATCAAAAAGAATATATTATAATAGAAATCTGTAATTTATTGACTAATAATATATTGGTGAAGTTTATATGATCCTTCCATTTTTATAGATACATTTATGGTTAAATTATATACATTTCATTCTTCATTAAAATGTGTCAATATTATCCATTAATTTTTTATGAGTTGGAGAAAAAATTTCCTCCATCATTATTCATGTTCATTCTATATTTTACAATACATCATCCAATTGAGACACTTCTTATGATACCCAATTTATTTATCATTATATATCCTAATGAAATAAATCTCTTCAAAATGGAGTCTTATATATGGAATAATAATCATAATAAATGTTCCATTGTTATAGGTTATCTAGGTAAATAATTTATGTATTTTTTTTCAATGTACAATTATTGTGTGAGAAAAAGATGAAACCAGACCATGAGAAGTAATGATGTGTGATATATGGAAATTTTGGGCCCTTTTTAATATATTAACCAAATAAAAGGAATAATTGGTACATGAATCTTGGTAACATTTTTCTTTGAAGAGTGGGACATAGAAACTCACATAGTCATTTCTAACTGTGGTTTGTTTGATGATGATTTCTAGTAAGTAATTTGATTATTTATATTTCAAATCATACTATGTCATTTAACATATTATATAAGCTTTATTAGTATTTTATTTTATGAACAAAAATATATTTTATGTATAGTTCAAATATTTTTTTCTTTTGCGGAAGATAGACATGTTTTATAACAATGAGTTTCCCAAATCGTTGAAATATAATTTATGACCATTATATTAATCAATTAAAAATATAGATATTCCTTTAATTTCACTATTAATATATATATATTAGGTAATGATATTACTTATTGACTATATCTTTTAATAAATAAGATGATTTGATATTGGTCTCAATTCTTTGGTTCGCAAAATAAAATCTATAGTAATAAATGCCTATAAATTTGGTTTAACTTATTGAGTGGTGAATATGAGAAGATAAAATGATAGATTTATGTTAAATATAATATTTGAATATTCTTCCACTGCATTATATAGTAGGTCTCAATATGAAATTTTTTCTTCATATACAGTTTTTTAGAATATTGTTTTATTTTATTATAACTATCATGGTCCAGACACTATGAAAATTTGAAAATGGGTTTTTTCTATTAAGTGAAATGGTACATTTATTGATGAAAACTGATTTAGAGTTGTCAACATGAATCACTTCATTGATAATTATGAACAATATATTTCAGCTTCAATATTAAAATAAATTTTTAATGGGAAATTTTATCTAAGACATGATTATTATACCATCATTGATGAATTAAAAATAACATGTTTTAAGATGGATGGGATGAAATTCATATAATCGATTTCCCCATCGGAGATGACCAAAATTGTGTCTTTTAGGACTCAAATTTTAAAATTAAGAAAATTGATATTATATATAAAATAGTAGTAGGTAATATATAGAAGTAACCATAATATGTTCATTATTCATTAATTTTTGTTAGATGATTGTTTCTTAGGTTGGTACGTCTAAGAAGACATTAGTTTTTTAGTTTGTAATGGTTTGTTAATTTTAGTTCTTTTTCATTCAACAATTATTATTTCAACATATAAAATATAGTTTAAAACCATTTTTAATTTATAGTATATAAATCATGAAATGAAATTGTTTATATCTTTTTTTTCTTCTATTTTTTTGTATAATATTAAAAATATTGTTTTTAAAAAAATAAAAAAGAAATATTTTAGAAACATTCAACAATATTTATGAAATTTGTACCAAGAGAATGTTTGATAATGACCGATGACTACGAAAAATATGGCTTCCTCATATGGTTCCCTTAGAAAATATAATAACTGTAATAATTTTCATGTTAATTATAATTAATGTATTTTTATTTTTTATTAACAAATTTATTTTTGGGGCATTAATATGAACTAGTTTTGAAAAATTCATAGACTACTAATAGATTTCAACATCATGATGAATCAAGAGGGGGTGATACTCGAGATACCCATATGATTCATCACACCCATTCTCACATCGATCCACTAAAAGGCATCCAATCAACCACAGTTTCTCCTCTAACACATTATCATCTAGGTATATTCTAACATATTTATCCATTATCATATTTTTATGAAATAATTCTCACATACAATTCATATATCCTATAATATATCCCCATACCTTCTATATTTGTCTTAAAATGTTTACACTGCATATTTTTCTTACTATTATCATTCCAGGATGATATGGTTATGCACTATTATCTTCCACCTTGCCACATGTATATGAACCAAAAATTGAATTAGAACAAAAAATCATTTACAGGTTACCAATCCATAATATCCCAAAGATTCATCTAATACTAATGATCATCTTGGATTAATTTTTGGTTTCTTAACATGTCAAGTTTATTCTACTCATTTTTTATTTTTCATATTATTTAATTTTTCAGTTTTTATTTTTTCGGATTCAGTTATATATTCTAGTAATCATTATGTGAGCACACATATTCATGAATATTATTCATATCAAAAACAAATAGTGGTATTTTATATGGAATACAATCAAATGATAGGTAAATGTGTTACATAATGTAGATGATTCATGGAATCTTTCTCCATGTATAATGATATCATTAAAATGAAACCAGTATCAATGAGTCTTTTCGATAATAAAACCATAGATAATTCCTCAGAGGTGACATGTGTATGAAATGTTATAAACGTAAATTCTATATTGTTATTTTATTCCTTTCAATTATTATGTTAGATATAGAACTGGTTTAACCAGTATGATGGTCATGATGTGATGGTTGCACAGTTGATATAACATGGGTAATTATTGATACATGAGTTATATATTGTTATAATAGTATACTCAACACTGAATTGGTGGGTGTAAAAATAGTCAGTGATTGTACTGATAAAGAACACCAATATATAATAATTTATTATAATTTAAATGAGATTACGTTAATCTCAAACCATACTAATTTGTGTTGAATCAATAAATCATATTTTTTTTGATTTTATTAGATTACTTGGTAATTCAATAAAAAGAAGAGATATTATATGAATTATATGCACTCTTTGGGATGTACTGCAATGTAGAATAATGAGTAAAATGTACCTTTATAAACAACTAAGTTTTATTATCAAATAACACAACTAAATGAAATAAAATATTTATTTATCTTAACTAAAAAAAGTTGACTGAATATATAATTATTATATGGAACCAAAAAATTGTAGAATACAATAAAACTATGAAATTACTACATACACAAAAATAAATATACTTAAAAATTAACCATGATTTCATCGTAATGATATATAAAAATAATTACCATCTTCTAATCTCTAATTATAAACCATTAAATTCAAGATAACACAGCTTTATAACTAATAAAATTTATATTAATCAAGGAGTGAGAATATAAATATTATTAGTAGTTCACCACCAAATATTAAATTTTCAAATAAATATATTGCATGGATAAAATTTAAATTGTTATTTCCATTTACAAAGAGGAAAATATATTGTAAAGGCCCATAAATTTCTAGGAACATTTTTTTCTTAATTTTTTTGGGATTTTACAAGTACGCAGTTTTTTATGTCACCTGATTCCGAGGCCCGGTGTGCCCGGAATCAATTTCTGAAGCTTAGCTCGGGTACGTTCAATGAACGAAAGAGAAAGTTATTCTATCTTTTGAACCGGTGCTCAAAATTGAAATCTGAGGGCACCGATGGAACCACAGCACCGATAATTTCATAAGAGGACCTTTACTGAAGGTGAGTTTTGCTTGGGAGGAGTTGTAAATAAATGTGGATTAAACGAAAAGTAAAAAAAAATTGTGCTACAATTGTATTTCTTTATTCTTAGTGGTTATATCCTAGATGTGGGAGTTGTGGTGGGACCAACTAGTTTCTAACTACACTAGAGAGGATAAAGGTGAGGTGGGGCCCACAAGATCCCGAACTCTTCACATTCTCAAACACTATAACTCCCCCCTTTATTTGAGTAACGCACTTCTCTCCCTCTTTAAGGCTTTCCAACATAACACATAATTAAGTAGACAACTCATGTTTAATTAATTAAGTGAATTGGTTTAGAATTTTGTAATTTTAAATGCAAGGCATGTTTTAATAAAATAATAGGTGTCTAATTTTATTTGTGGGTTGTCTCATTGTGTTGGTGATTAAAGGAGAGAGCTCTAGCACTTTTGTAATAACTTCATCCTTCCACAAAGAACGTCACCCTTAGACAAAAAACGCTATCACCACAAGGAGAGACGACGTGCCATTCTTTCGTCTCATCGCAGCTAGTGTGAGACGTTTTCCTCTCCTTGGACGCACACCAATGCCATCTTCGAAACCTTACCCCATGGTACCATCTTCCACATTGCTGGAAAACGAAATCGTTAAATCAAGGTAGGGGATATCTTCATTCAAGTTCAATTTAACGTTCTTCGCTGATTAAATTGGCCGAATCTTACCAACGTAACAGGAGGAGATCAGACCGCAGAAACACAGACGATTTAACCTCCCCGTTTTATGGTTTATCAACAATGACGTATGAGTCGAAGGTAGTGCGGTGTCAGCGCACCGTGTGGGAATGAAGGGAACCGAGCCGGAGCGGGCTGCGGCGGTGGAAGACGGCGCCGTTGCGCCGTGCTGGTGGGGCAGAAGGAATCGCGGCCGGTGCGGGCCATGGCGGCGGTGCGTGGAGCCGTCGCGCCGCGCTGGAGAACCTGAGGGACGCTGCGGCCGTAGCGGGATGTGGCGGAGGGGCGCAGCGAAGGGGTTCAGTGGTGTCGAGCCGCACCGATCGAATGGGAGCAGCGGCCTAAGGCCGCAGCGGTCACCTGTAAGGGCGTCCGAGCTCGGCCGGACACCGGCGCTCTAGGAGACGGGACCCCTGATGGACCCGTGGAAGCTCACACTAGCTGTCCATTATGGCTATCCATTTCCGGTGAAACCGTGGGGTGTAACCCCTCGAATCTGCCATGGGTGGACCCCACCAGGGGGGGGGTACTGTTTCCGAAACAAAGGGAGTCGCGCCCCCTTCGCACCCCGCTCAGCCGTGAGTCGAGCCGCGATCGGCTTCTGAGCTAGGTCGCAGGCCATGCCCAACCGGGCCGGACCCGGCCCCAGGTCGGGTTGACCTAGTTCAGGCCAACCCAGGGGTATTGGGCCACGTCGGACCGAGCCCAAACCCCTTATTTTCGGACCAGGTTCGTTCAAACGCCAATATCTTGGCCTACGGACCTCCGATAAATGCACCGTCATTTGAATTGGGATCTCTGGATCGAGAAGGTATTTTTAGTATATTACAATTGAGGTTTAGAAGAAGTCTGGGTACGGCCGGGTTGGTTCAAACCTGAAACCAACCGGGCCCTTGGAGTAGAAACGCTTATAACTTAACGACCGAACGTCCGAATGACGTGCCGTCAATCACGTTGAATTCCTCTTAGTGATACGGATCTTTTGGATTAATCTACATGAGGTTTGGATATAGTTGAAGTATGGTAGGGTTGGATTACCTTAAAAACCAACTGGGCCCTTGGGACGGAAAATCCAATAACTCTTAGACCAGTGTCTGATTGATGTGACATCTGTCGCATTGAGTTCCTATTGAAGAGACAGAAATTTTTTATAAATCAAATCTGGACTTCGTGACAGTTGATGTATCAACCCCCATGTCTTGTGGAGCGAACCCTCCGGGAATCGAGCATGCCGTGTGCGGGAACCCTAGAGCTGGCTGCGACTACGACGACGATGGCGACTGTACTTGGATCCCACGAGGGTTCGGCAACGAGGACAACTGTAATTGGATCATCCATGGGTTTGGTTGCAAGGATGAATGTACATGGATCCTACGTGGGTTTGGTAGTGATGGTTACTGTACATGGATCCTACGTGGGTTCAGTAGTGATGACTTCTGTACTTGGATCCTACGTGGGTTCGGCATAGGAGATGATTCAGAGGCTACATCTAATCATCTCCTCCCCTCTTCGTGAGTAGTATATTTGTGTGACCCGATTCTTGAAATTCAATCATTATCATCGATGTGATTATCATGATTTCCTATGTGGATTGGGTTGTGCTTTCCTTTGTGGATTGGGTTGTGTTTTCTTATGTGGATTGGGTTATTCTTTCCTGTGTGGACTAGGTTGTACTTGCGATCCTGAGTTGGAGACAAACTAAAAATTATGGATTAGGTATATGTATGGGAATATACCTAAGTAGAGTTGGTTGATACTTCGCGTTTGTATCCTTCCTTTTTGGTTTATCATTTTGTGGATTCTAGAAGCCC
Organism: Viscum album; assembly: GCA_963277665.1. Taxonomy (NCBI): domain Eukaryota; kingdom Viridiplantae; phylum Streptophyta; class Magnoliopsida; order Santalales; family Viscaceae; genus Viscum; species Viscum album. The sequence goes on from OY728139.1 coordinate 221,462,725, forward strand.
TTCGGGGATCTCGGGGTCCCTAATGAGTATCGTATACTCACCCCTACATGGGAAATGCCCGCACTGCGTTGTGTTGGTTGCAGATGAAAAACAGCGCTGATCGTAGTTGAGGCTTGAGGAGCGGGACGGTACCCGGAGGTGGACTATCATGTGGGACGTACACGGAGCGGACAGTCAGACCCAATGAGCTGAGGAGATCATTTGTACCCACCCATTAGGTAGGATAGCTGGAGGACGACTCCATGTTTGCTGATTTACTTTACTAATGATGTAGTTTGTTTTTAGTTGTATTGTACTTTTCAGATGGTTTTGTATTATGGCCGATTTACTTTTCAGCACTTAATTTTGTACAATGTTTACTTAGTGTTTACTTCATCTTGTGTACTCTATGGTGTTGTTTTCTTATATACAGGCAATGCCTTCCCTTTTATCGGGATTTACGTCTTTGGTGCTAGTCTCCAACCACTGGCCTATGGAAGGCGGGCTTGGGGTAGTCACAACACAGGCCCCGAGGATTGGTCCTGAAAAATTGGTATCAAAGGAGTCAGTTCTACTATAGAACTTAGGACTATGATAAATTTTTCTCTGTGAATAAATAATGTTTAGAGTATTCAATGTGGTTATCAGTCTAGGGAGTCCATTGTTGGTGTGACGACCGACGTATTCGTACACCAGGACCCTGACTTCTGATTTCTGACTCAGTACACGGAAACATTGATTGCCTGTGTGTTTTAAAAGTTTTCTTTGTGATTACGTTGTGTCAGCTCACCAGGCATACGGTATTAACCGTGGTGGACCTATTTATTTTCCGGATGGCCCCACGATGGAATCCATCTAGGGTTCCGAGCTATGTGCGAGATGGCAGGCCACCGAGCGACGAGGCCTCGATGCAGGGCCCCATTATAGCAGAGGCACCAGCGGTACCTCTACCTGTCGAGCCACCGATTCCACCAGCCCTAGTTACTGAGAGTGCACGTCGCCTGAGTGCACTGCACGAGTTTTAGCTTCAGAGACTGCCCAGTTTTTGCAGGGAGATAGACCCACAGTCAGTCGAGTATTAGCTAGAGGCTGTTGTCCAAGTCTTCTGATTAGTAGGGACACAAGCTAACCTCATGGTGATCCTTGAGGCGAGACTACTGCACGCGGAAGCAGGTATATGGTAGAGACTGATGCTCTGGGTGCACGGCAAGGCATCACTTCTTTGGACAGATTACAAGAGCCTCTTCCGCTTGGAGTTTGTTCTATCCACCCTCCGTGCGGTGCACATTTAGGATTTACTACAGTTGTGGCAGGGCAGCATGACAATATCCCAGTACTCGGTGAGATTTACTGATCTCTCGCGCTACTCCACAGACATGGTACGAGACCCATTTTTCTGGGTCGGGACCTTCGAGCAGGGACTAAGTCATGAGATCAGGGCTTCGATGATCTCCCTCAGTATTCCGACGTAGGCATGAGTACTGGATCGAGCCCTTCTTGTGGAGAGCTTCCTTGCGGAGCCTACACCAGCAGAGAGGCCTACCGTAGGAAGACACGTGGTAGACTCTTCTGTAGCCAGCTGTAGACAGATGTTGCAGAGGTTCAGCCGGACCAGGCCATCAGGTGAGTGACCTTAGGATACTATTTCGGAGGTGTGGGGCACATGCAGCATATCCAGTCATATGAGAGGCAGACAGTGCTATGCATGCGGCATGTAGAGACACATGGCTCATGACTGCCCGACCTCCCATGCAGAGGAGTAGTAGACAGTTGATGGACCACCCAGGCAGATGAAGAGGTTCAACCGGGGTGGTCCGCATGGAGCAGATGGACGAGGTAGAAGTGCCAGCCGACCAGTAGGTGGTGGACGAAGCTTTGGGGCTCTACCACAAACACCACCAGGAGGTCCACCCCAACCATAGGGAGATGGTGGATAGAGGAAGGCTCAGCATCAGGAAGCGGATCCCTACAACCATGTCACACCTGAGATGATTCTAGATACCATCTATGTTTACTCCACCCTTGATGTAGTTCTTATAAACACAAGAGCGAGTCATTATTTCATTGCCTCTGCCCTTGTTCGGAGCTCGGAGATTACGATGGAGCCATTGGCTCGAGCCTTACGGCTAGAGACACCTACGGGAGAAGACTCGATGATTACGCACTGGATCCAGCAGTGTGAGATTACTCTAGGAGGCGAGAGATTCGGCTTGGATCTTCTTGAAGCGATATCAAGGCCTTATGACGTCATCTTGGGCATGGATTGGTTATCTACAGTCCATGCTCATATCGACTGTATTAGGCGCAAGGTGCGGTGTGTCCGCACCGATGGGAGCATGGTCACCTTCACCGGTGATAAAGGAGCCTTTGTAGCATAGGATGGACTCACATAGTGGAGAGGACAGCCGATAGCCCATTAGTTGGCTAGCATAATCCTAGGAGAAGTCGATGTGCGGAGTCCGAGTTTTCCTATTGTGGTGGATCAGTATGCAGACGTTTTTCCTGATGAAGTTCAAGGACTACCTCCTCACAGAGAGGTAGACTTCAATATTGACCTATACCACAGGACGACCCCGATATCTACCCCAGCAAATCGGATGGCTCCCGCTGAGCTTCGTGAGCTTCGGGTACAGTTGGATGACTTGTAGGGAAAGAGATTCATTCGACCCAGTGTTTTACCCTGGAATTCCCCAATTTTGTTCGCCAAGAAGGCGGACGGGAGCTTGCAACTATGTGTCGACTACCGTCGCCTGAATCAGGTGACTTTGAAGAACAAATATCCACTTCCGAGGATTGAAGACCTCTTCTACCCGCTCAAGGGAGAACAAAGGTTCTCTATGATAGACCTCAGGTCAGGCTATCATCAGCTCAGAGTTCGAGATGAGGATGTGCAGAAGACGACCTTCTGGTGTCGGTATGGCCACTATGAGTTCTTGGATATGCCTTTCTGCGTAACCAATGCTCCAACAGTGTTCATAAGTATCATGAATAGGATCTTCCAACCTTTCCTAGATCAATTTGTCATAGTCTTCATCTATGACATACTGATTTACTCGACTACTGAGTAGGAGCACACCTACCACTTTCAGGTTGTACTAGACACACTCTGAGAGCACCAACTTTATGGTAAGCTCACGATTTTTCAGTTATGGATTCGATAGGTCCACTTCTTGGGAGACGTCATCTCTAAGGCGGGATTTGCGGTGGATCCAGCGAAGATCGAGGCAGTGCTAGCTTGGAAGCCACCCAAGAGCATGACGGAGGTGCATAGTTTCCTATGTCTAACTGGGTAATATCGGAGATTTGTTCCAGACTTCTCCAGAGTTACAACATCACTTTCAGCTTTGACGAAGAAGGGGAAACCCTTCGTGTGGTTAGATAGATTTCAGAAGAGCTTACAATAGATGAGACAGAGATTGACCATTTCACCCATCTTGAGGCTACCAGAGGAGGGTGTATGGTACGTAGTTTACTGTGATGCATCAGGGACCAGACTCGGATGTGTCCTGATGCAGGAGCGGGGAGTGATCGCCTGTGGTTCACGATAGTTGAGGCAGCATGATCAGAACTGCGCTACCCATGATATGGAGTTTGCAATACTGGTATTCTCCTTGAATATGTGGCGACACTATCTGATGGGTGAGCGCTTCATAGTCTACACTGACCACCATAGTCTCGGGTACATCTTCATGCAGAAGGTCCTGAACCTGAGATTGCGTCGATGGATCGAGTTCCTTCAGGACTATGACTATGAGATAGTCTATACTCCTGGGAAGGGGAACATAGTAGATGATTCTCTCATCAGGAGGTCAGGCATCCAGCTACATGGAGAGGCGACAAAGCAGCTAGCAGCATTGCATATATCCTTCATGGATAGAGATAGATCAGCCTTTCTACAGTTACTCAAAGTCACTCCTCCATTACTTCACCATTATTATTCCTTTCAAAAAAATTATAACCATTCAACAGGAATTACATATTTATTTATGTAAATATAAGATGTTTTTTCAATATTCGGCATTCAGTAAAAAATGAACTTGTTTTGATTCAAATTATCCATGTTGTCAAAAAACTATCAACTCTAGAATGTGATTCATGATTTAAATGCCATATATATCTATTATATATATTTTTATAATTTTCCATAACATTTGGAGATATGAAATGACATTCACCATTCATGGAGACGGTAGGCAAAACGTACCCATGGACACTACTATCATTTCACTATCAAATTAAATGAATGGAAAATAAATAATAAATATGTATATTATAATTACAATGTACTATATATTATATATATATTATATAATTTTATTATATCCATATTTTATATGTTCCATTTATGGCATGAACAAATCATATAACTTTGATGTGGATAGTAGATTGCACATTCTCAAATGAAATTATTGTATTTACTTATTATAGAAATAAAAAAGTTATGCAGTAAAAAAATTAAATATGTATAGGGAAAATATATTTCTAATATATATATTATATAAATAAATTATCATTATATTGTACACCATGAGATGTGGTATGAGAAAATTGAACAATCATCATTTTAGAGGTAGTAGTTCCCTATACACAGAAATAGAATGTTCGTATCCATTAGATAGAGGTGTTTCTAAGTGTAGTAAGAATAATTCACATAAAAACAAACTAGTAAATTTAGGATACATTTATTTTTAAGTAATCGTAAAATTATAAGATCATATTGAGTGAAGATGGAAATAATATTAATCAACTTGATAAAGACGTTACCTTTACATCAGGTAACTTCTTTTGATTTGAGCCAAAAGGTTTTATAAGATTTACTTCTACACATGTCAAGGATTCTACGATGATGTGTAGAAATTTTAGAGACTATTTGAGTACAATTTAGATGAGATAAGGGTCTTGAGAGGTGTGAGTAAGTGGTTTTAAGTGGTTTCCTTTTATATAAGGGAGGATGGGAACTATAGGAAATCCTTGAAATACTATTTTATTATAAATTTATTCTATAATTATAATAGTTAAAATGTGATATATTTCATGTATAAAATGATAAAGGGTCAAAATGACCTCATCAATTTGTTTTTAGACATGTTTAGGTCACAAACGTAACTTTATTTTTTAGATTTAATCCTTAGATAAAAGCATGAACTCATACCATGTCTTCTTGTATTTACAAAATATGTGGTTACTATAGTTACTATAATATTAAAATCAAACCACAACTGTATCATTAATTAAATTTGTAATGTTTTATAATTTATTTGGGAGAATTTTTGTATTTTGGATATTGTATCATTTAATATAATAGTATTTATTTTAAAAACTCATTTTTATCAATTTTGACTCTATTTAGTAATTGATTTTTAATGACCTAACAACATCATTCCTTAAAACAAACAGAATTAACTATAAAATAATATGTCATAATAATCCATAAAATTCTTCCATGGAATCAAAAAGTCCAAATAAATTTAGTTTTATTATTTATAATGTCATTAATTTGAATTTTTTATTAATAAGGTAATCACTGCATCATCATTGGGTCATAAATGAATTTATATATTTAATTTCTAAAAATTATAAATAAAATAACATGATATATGAAATAATTAAATACTTATTATAACTATATAAAGTCACACATATCTGTTATGTAATCCTATGATTAATGTATTTCCATAAAATATACATGTTTATGTTATATTTCTCTTCACTGTAAATTAATTCTTATAACATGTCATTATCACACCCATGAAGATCCATGGGATCCTAAAATCGACCCATGGATTCCCATGGTTGGAAATATCTCATATAATAGTATTAAGTAATTTTTTATGGTAGTTTTATATTAATTTAATATTATTATTTATCCTTATTTAGCAGAATTACCTTTTAACGAAGGTATATAAAAAGAATTATTGAATTTACTAGTCATAATGTCCAAAAATAAAAGGTAATTATTTACAAAATTTGGACCTTCTGAATCATAATATGGAATCCATTATTCTATATAATTTTTTTTTCTGAAATTAATTCAAAATTAATTCTCATTGTCAAAACCATAATTTGGGTTTTTAAGAAGTTAAATATATCAAAAGAATGACAAGTGATTAAGTCATATATAAAAGTGAATTTACTTCCAATAACAAAAATTGGATTAAATAATGAAGAAATAATACACTTACTATTTAAAAAAAGTAAAATGGAAACTTCTCTATATAAATATATTATATGAAAAAGAGGTTTCAAATTCTAATGCAGAATTTTTCACAATTCATTAAAATTGTACATTATCAGAAAACTACCAAATATTTAACCAAAGTAAATTTCAATGTCCCATTTCTATAGAACAAGTCTATTTTTTCAAATAAAATATATATTATTTACAAAAACTAGATTCAAAATTATTTCTCCATCAAAAGAAGATAAAACGAGCTTAAAAAATATTAATTTTTTACGCATAAAATTAGATTAATTCTCATGTTAGGCCTCTAAAATTAGTTAGATAAATGAGAAAAATTTCAGAAAAATATATAATATCATTATATAGTTATTTATCTTCTTTCCTGCCATTTAAACTGCTAGGAATTAACAACCAATTAAAATAATAATAATATTGTTGCATTATTTTTTGGTATAAATCAGTGTTCTGTGAAACATAAGATATCATAGAAACTCATTGTTTCATTTCAAGTATGCTATATTACATAGTACCCCCTTTAAAATAAAATTAATATTAAATTCAAAAATACTCATAGATATGAAAATGTTTTATTGAATAAATACATGGGATGTTACATCTATCTTTATGAAAAATAATATGTTAACATATATGGTGTTAATCTTGTAAAAGGATCATGGAAAATAAAACAATTTATATATTATTATTGAATAAGAGTAAAAGGAAATTCATGGAATGAATGGATTCAAGGAAAGAGTTTGATCTTCATTATTGTAATTTTGTGAGACATATTCTATATTAAAATATTATTATCATTGTGAGGTGTATACACTACCCTATATATATGTAATATGATTAATTCCTAATGAATAATGGTTATTTATGTTTATATTATTATTTTCTCACTCATCGGTATTTGAAAATAATGTTACTAAGTGATAATGTTTTTGTTAGCTCAATATAAATAAAATAGGTTATAACTCTTCATCATTGACCCTATTCTTTTTAAATTATGAGTTAATTGATATCTATAATTGTTATTCAGTATTTAACATATATATTTGATGATTCATAATTATGACACATAATAACTCTATTGATTAAATCTAAATTCAATTATATGATCCCTGTAAGGGTTAATCATCCCAAATTCTTTTCCCTAGGACATATGTTTATTATATGCTCTAATATTATTTCAATATGTTTATATAATTCCTTATTGACATTTAATATCATGGGTGTCCTTAATTTAAAAACATTTAACGTAGTATTTTTATTTATTCTTTTGGTTGTCCTAGGATTGAATTGTTACTACAGTCACAGAGGACTTATATTACAATATCCATCCTTTGAAGATTTTTTATATTCAATATTCATTTACCATAAGTCTTATGATATAATTTCTTTGAATCAAATATCATTCTTCTCAAATGGTTATGAATGTGGGTAAATTTTTTGATTTTTTTATTTCAACAATAATTTTGACTAAATGTTGAAAAAGTGGTTTCTAAGTGTTAAATACCATCTATTTTATTTTATATTGGGTATAATTCCCTCCATATCCTTGTTATTAACTTTTTATAAAAAATGTTCAATTCTATAAATATTGATATCATACATCCATTTTATGTGATTTTATAACATCTTTTAAAAAGATTTCTAAATGAAATTGTATAATATATTACTAATGTTTCACTAATGTATTAATACCTTAGTTTTTGGATATTAAAAATTTATTTTCCTAAAGTAGAATAGTGGTCGACCAAGGTCATATCAATTGATAAAATTTCTCAATAGTTCACCTAATTCCCACTATTTCAACTAAACTAATTCTTTTCTTATTCAATAAATGCAATGATATTTAGAATTCAAATTAAATGTTAGAACTTATAATAACCTATAAATTGAGAATGAATTTTTTAAGGAAAGAACATGGACTTTTTGGTATTGATTGTGGTTTTGTCAATACCAAGGTTTATGTTTAAATTACTATTGATAATTAAATTTGGAGATCTCATTCATGAATTAATATTCCTTAATTTAGGGTATTGAAATCATTAATTCATGTATCAAACCGTAATTTTACCCCCTCATTCGATCATGGTTTGTGGAACAGCTCAATCGAGAGTGTGACATTTCCAAGGACCCAGATTCATTTCATTCCATTTTATATACTAAATGGCTCAACTCCATCTTATAAAGAACATTTAAATAGTTTAAGGTAGGTAACTTATTTAACAAAATAGTGTAAACAATTTAAATATCAATATAATCTTTGAAGATCACCCCACCCATATAGAAAACTCTATCATATAACAAATATAATAATGAATAATAATTTAAGGGTGGAATAAATGAAATTTCCACAAAACTCCTTCTATAGAAGCCTCAAGATATCCATCATTTATTATGGTAATCGAACATAGTGGAATGAGAAAAATAATATTTAATGATATTATGATTAGAATATAAAGATATATGGGAGAAGAATTGGGAAACAATTTAAAATAAAACATTTGTTACATGGTAAATTAAAAGTAAAATAAATATAAAAGAAATTATAAATTATAAATTAATAGCTTTCATCCACAACTTCCCTCGCAAATAATTATATTTTTTGATCCTCCCATATCCTCGTATTTATTGTTATGAAAGAGTCTCTTGAGGGTTATAATGATCTATTGGTGGGTTTCAGGTAATAATGGCCTATCAACTACGGAAATTTATGTTCCATAATATGTCCATAATATTTTTACATGAGGTACCCCCTCTTTTTGACAACATAAACAAAATTATTCTTATATTATATTTTTTCTAAAAAAAGTTACTTTATATAAAAGCATACCACTCTTTATTTTATTTTAAGAAGAGGTTATTTCCCAATTACTCAATGATTTTATTTTGGATTAATGTTCCAATAATTAAACTTCAATTATGAGTATTTAAGGGCCATGATAACAAATGAATAACTCCAAAAAAATTACGGGGAAGACATTACTAAATCCACTTGCCACATTTCCAATGGTGGGGTCCACCTTGTTATCCCAAACTAGTTATCAAACTAATTGAATTAAGGACCTATATTTGATAAAATCATCTCTCATTCAAAAGGAATGATTCTTCAGATAGAAATTAAGGATTATTAAAAATAGACTAAAATAAATTAGAATAATAATATAAATTTTTTTCCCAAAATACTGAAGTGATTAAAATAAAATCAATATAAATAATTAAGTAATTTATAAATTTTATCCCAAAAACATTATAAATCCAAAATTTATTAAAATATGTTCAAATTGATAAATTTGGATAACTTAAATAATTTAAATACATATAAAAAATGAGGAAAATATTGTATCTATATGTTACTTTTGAATCAATTATTCAAATTTATTTGTAAGAAATGAATATTTTTATCATTTATAACATGAATAGATTTTTCCTAAGTCATGTCCATTATTTTCTTAAATATTTCATAAAAATGATTATATGATGGGTTTAAAAGGAACATATTTTAATAAAAATATTTGAATTTGTTATTTTAAATTAAAATGAGAATGTTATTCTGCAAAATAATATTTTTAAGTGCATGTATTGTAATTTTTATTGATCAATATAAACATCCCTTGATTTTATTTTCTATTCAATGAGGATATTATATAATAATACCATCCATATTCATTTTTTGGATTGATAACTATTGTATTATATCGTTTCTTATGGAACAGACTTCTTTTCAATGAGTTAATCATGATTCAAAGAGATAGTTATTGAACCCATTTCATTTCCATGGGTTTATCATATTTCAATGATATTATTTTCAATTTAATTTAATTTTCATTAGTTAATATTGATTGAAAGATATTTTTTAGAACCAGCTTTATTTATATGGGATAATTATTTTTCGAAGATAATATTAATGAACCTTTTTCTTTTCAACGAGTTAATCATGTTTAAAATATATTTTCATGAAACCCATTTAATTATAATTGTGTATTCATGATTCAATGATATTTTTATGGAACCCATTATTTTATAATAGGTTTTTATTATTATTAATTGAATGTTGATGATTAGGTTTTTTTATTATAATGTGTATGTTGTATGTACTTTATTTACTATTCTTGGACATCGTTATTTGATGTGTGATATCAAATAAAATAGAGTGACTTTATTATATGTTATAAAATGTCTGTGATTGTATAAGTCATTTAAATCTGATTAGATATTATATGATGGATGGTACTGGATAGATCATAGTGAACCCATTATATATTATATGATGGGTGTGCTGAGATAGTGTCGGGTGAGACTGATATAGATAATATGACGAATGTTCCCTAATTGTTCTTAGTGTGAAGTATATATATTTTGCAGTAGGTGAACCCATATATTTCTCCAATGAATTGTGTAATGATCTTTTTCATAAAAGAAAATAAGGAAGGAGTCACTTATCAGTTTCTCATATGGATTTATTTGGGCTCATATTATCATTGAAATTTGATTAAATTAGTTTATAAATATAGTATTTCCATTATACTAATGTTTTTTATAAGTAATTTATATGGGTTTTTAATGTTTCTTATGATCAATATTGACATCACCTGTTTCATGATTATGGATTTTTATGACCATTTCCTTTGTTAAATCTTTTACATTATATTTATGTTTGATGATAATGTTTCTGATTGTATTCATATTATTGTTTTATGACCATGTACTTTGATTATGTTATCATAGAGTTATAAAATTCTTATCCTAACAATTTTCATTAAATTATTAATTATTATGGTTACCCTTAATGAGAGATTGATCTAGCAATTATTTTTTACATTATACCCATAGTAAAAATAATGATATTCAACCAATAATTTAAAAAATGGATTTCATAGAGATTAGGGTAATTATAAATTAAAGTGGAATAATAAAATATGTGTTAGGTGTGAGATATTATCATTTAATGAAATTGGTGTTGTTTATATACGATTTTTTCCTAATTCTAGTGTACTATAAGACATAAGCATCCTTTATAATGGAATTTATCTAATATTCCTATCAATCATGTATGTGTAGGAAGGAAAAATATTGGTCACCATCATCAGTATAAAATATTGAAATGTATTGTTTATATAATCAGCACTGCAATTGGGAGTGTGGGTTTAGGGGAGTTATTGTTGGCAATGAATAAAATTTTTAGATAATGTTGGATATTAATTTTTTTTAATATGAGGTTATATTAATATTTATTGATAAAATGATAGTTATATAGGATTAAAAATTATCTTAAGTTAAAAAATTTATTCAACCCTTTAGGATTTTAATGAGGAGGTATTAAAGTGAATGATGATATTTTTGTAGATGGTTTATAATATTGAGTAATATATAATGAATTTTGTAATGTCAGGTATAAAATTAAATTTTCAGAAATAATATTTAAGAAATTAATATCTTTTATGGTTAATACAATCTTCGATTTTTTTTAATTATGGGAACACATCATCATGTAAATTATGTAAACTCATGCTTTATTATGTATATAAACATAAGATTTAAAGGTGATATTGTGACTATGTGATTAATGTTATATCAAAATACTATTCAACATATTTTTGGTTTTGATTTCTCAAATCCATGACATGAAATTTGATTTAAAAACATTCTTTAATGTTATGGTTATTTATTATTAATTTAGTTCGAATTGTTGCTTTTACATTGTATTTTGGATATTAGTGTTTTATTTCATCAAATGATAGTTTGTAAAATTTGGTATATATATATCCATTTACTAAATATTTTTTTTTGGACAGCTACTAATGATATGTGTAATATTTTTATTATCCAATTTATGGTTATGTGTTTATTTAAATGATGAATTTAGTGGTTCCAGAATGATATAAAAATTATTATCAGGAATAGACTTTGTTTGGAGAAATTATTATATTGTGTTGGAAATTTATAAGATCGTGAATTTATATTCATGAGGAATTTATATTTCTATATTACTTTGTCTTAGATAGTAGTGTATTTATTAAACTCTATGAATAATACGATGCAATACTATTTTGTCGTATTACAATAATTTCTAATGAAATCAATGATTATTTTCACATTAGACTGATTTATGTTTTTATGGTTTTCAACTTTGTATTTATGATTAAATTTCTATTGATAAATTATTCTTATCAATCCATTCAATTAATAGGGAATTATTATTTTCTTACTTTCCTAAATTATCGATCCCCACTTTTTTCCTCCAATATAAAAAACTTACTATGTGTTAATATAGATGACCTTCATATTTTCCTTTCACTTTTAGTATGAGTATGTTTTTTAACCCTTTTTAAAATGTAGTTCTAATAAAATTACTATCAAATATAAATCCGTTGATTACCATTATTAATATAAAATTAATATTATTCAATTTAAAAAATTATGTGTAGGATTTAAAACCCTAATATTTTAGAAAACACTATGATCAATATCATACTCGATACCTGACACAGAGAATAAATTAATAGAGATATATATAACCAATGAAAAATTGATTGATAAATTTTAGGGTGTAAATAATATAAAATAATTATGAAATATATATATATATATATATATATATCCTACCAAAAATACATGTTCATACAATTTGTGTAAATAATCATTAAATTTTAATTAAAATAATTTTATTCTTCAAAAATATATTATCTTGAAAAAATTATTTTTTATTGATATTCAATATAAATTATTTCAAATATATTTTTTGAAAATTTATGAAATATATTTTATAAAAATATATCATTTTTGAAATCATAAAACTAAAAAAGGGTTAAAATTTAGATTTTGGTTGGAAAATATTAATCAATCAGCGAATAATGAAAATTTTCATTATTCTAAAAATGTCATTAATTTTTAACAAATTAAAAATTGGATGTTATGAATATGTTTTAAAGGTGATTTAATTTAAAATTAATATTATTTATTAATATTTCATCCACATAATTTATTTTTTATCAAACTAATGTTCTATTTTATTATATTATTGTATGCAGGTATAAAAAAAAGATTTTTTTAAAAGAATTTTTAAGGAGAAAAATTGTTCTCATTTTTTTAATTAAAAAACACATAATTAAAAATGTTTTGAAAGAAATTTATATTTTATATATAAATAAATATTAATTTAAATTTATAAAATTATTAATATTAATCATAGTGTAAATATAAAATCATCTTTTTCATGCCTGATATACTACTTGAAAACCCACATGTTCGTCACATCTACAGGATACATATTAAAGTTGATGATTTCATCTAATGTGAATTAAAATTTGTAAAATGGATTAATGATTTTGAATGATCATAATTAATATTATAGTATAATGTAAAATTAATTTTTTTCTATATTTAATCGTGAAAATATTTAAAAAAATCACAATGGTTAAGGTTTAAATAATTATAATAAGGGTTAAACTGAACAATGTATGTTCAAAAAGACCTAAAATATAGTAAAAATCAATTTATGGCCATATTTAGACCTTATAACTTCTAATTCATTATATTTTTCCATTTGGGAGTCATTTGGCATGTTAAAAACAACGGTACACCTTTTTCTTTTCAACAATTAATAGATTATTATTTGCCTCGCTAATAAAAGGCCACACACTCTTCTTACTTATTCACACCTTCAGACCCTTTTTGAGATAAGTGCATCCCAAATTAAATTCTATCATTAATAACAAAATAAGATAGAATGCTCTTCTCATGATATGCGTTCATGGAATAGTTTGGGTATAATACTAAAGATGTTGTTCAAGAAGAGGTAAAATTCTAAACATTCTATTTTTTATATATTTCTTATTACATCTCATTAAAATATTATTCCAAATTGACTATATGATAACAAGGTTGTATAATAAAAATATTATGTCATTATATTATATTTATAATCAAAATACATCTTATCTTCAATCAGATGGGATAATAAATCATTATTTATGTGTAGAACGGACTACCGCACCAAGAATAGATGAAATTCATTTTATATTATCACCTCTACCAGATTATTTTAATGATGTGCGTAAAGTGTATATATATAAATAAATTATAATTATAAAATATTTACAATTATTGAGTTATTATTTCACATATAAATTTATAGTTTTTATTTGATAATGGATACGATAACATTACTCGTGTGTACGATGAAAATCCACCTCGCGAAGTGATGTGTTTTTGTTTCACAAACACATTATATGGAATGTGTTAAAGAAATATTTAATGAATATTTTGGATATAAATAAAAATATCAATTATAAACTTTATATGGTTATTATTTTTAAAATATAATTAATCATTTTCTCTCTTATAATGGATAATTATAAGGTCATTCTTGCACGTGTGTACTACCCCATCGCCAAAGTGATGATATTTTTTCATCACCAAATCATAAGAATGATATATATGTTTAATTTTTTTGGAAATTATATGGAATTTTTTATGTAATGATTAATATTTAATGGGATTAAAATTCATACATTTTTTTATAATGATCATTCACTAATTTAAACATTACTCATGAATATGTATGACCTACCATCTCTGTTATTGGAACACAATTCATTTATTCACCAATATTTTATTTATTTGGGGTATATACAACCTATTATATATGAAATATCATTAATTAATAATATATCATGGAATTTATGTTTCAATTTTAATTAATTTATTCAATTTGATTTTACTTGAACGATACCATGTGGAAAAGTAATTATTTAAAAATTTTACATCTAATGGGTTATAAAACATCTAAATTAAATCCATTATTATATTATAATGTGTGAATTCATATAAAAATAGGTTTATTTTATATATACTTTTTCCTTTGTGTGGATTTATATTTTTGACTCATAATCCCACAATTGTTTACCTATCAATTAACTGATGTGATATTTTCAATGGTTAATCATCCCAAATCATTTATTTGAGACATATGTTTATGATATGAAAATATATTTTTTGGGTTGTGTATATACATACCTTTTTGTATTTTATATCATTAATATCATAATTTTAATGATATTAAATGTATAAACTAAAATTATTCTTTCTAGGGGATTACGATTCAACAGTAACCAAAATGGAAAAGGTGTTATGTTACAATCACCATCCATTTTAGACAGTTTATGTTCAAGGTTCTATTTAGAGGTAATTATTTGATATTTTTTTCAATAGTCACATATATTTATTTTCCACAAGTAATTAATATGGTTGAAATGTTTTATTTATATTGTATTAGTTACAATATGAATAAATAGAAAGAATATTATTTCTATGTGATAGTGATTGTGTATTTTTTTAAGATCATGTATATAACTTTTACAAATACATGACTTGTAATATATTTTAAAAATGGTTCCTTTTTAAAAAAATATCTCTTAATCCATGTTATATTATATAATAACTTCTTCAAAATAATTAAAATTAAATTTCTAGAATTTTCTGAAGCTCACAATTTGGTTATATTTTTTAAAATATTTTCAAACAAATTATTGTTTTTAAAATTTATAACATGAATAAATTTTACTACCCTCATATCTGTTATTTTACTTGATTTTTACTATATATATTTATACGTTTCATTTCAACGAAATGTGTTTTGAAAGTATTTCTGAATATATTACTTTTGAAAATTAGATTTCCAAATGTAAAAGTTTTTTACCTCAAAATGTTTCTAATTATCATTTAATGTTTACATTTTATTCATTTCCAAAAAAAACATATTGTTAATATTTTCTCAATTGGATTATTTATAATGATATCAAACTAAATATTTTTCTATATGGATTATGATTATTTCAAATATACTGTTTTAGAACCCATAATTTTTCCATGGGTAGATCATGTTTCAAATAGATTATTATGGATCCAATTTAATTTAAATGATTTAATCATGATTCAATAAAATTGTTGTTGAACCTCTTTATTTACCATAGGATAAACATGTATCAAATTTATTTTTATGGAACCCATTTATCTTCCAAGGGGTAATTATTTTTCAAATAGATTTTCATGTAACTCATTTATTATCCACAAGTTAATCATGTTTGAAAGATATTGTTACAAACCCCAATTGTTTTCAACACTATAATCATGTTTCAAATATATTTTTATATCACCATTTTAATTTCAATTCAGCAATATTTATGAAATAAAAATTAGGGACCTCATTTATTTTCCATGAGTTAATCATGTATCAAATATATTTTTATGTAATATGTTTCTTTCCTTGTAATAATCATATTTCAAAATTAATAATTAATTTTATGAAATTTTTAAAAAATTATAATGTCAATGTTCTGTATTAATGGTTTATAGTAATTTTCATATAATGGTTAAATCTATATAGCTATTGGTAAGACAATTATAACTTATACAAGGGATATTATTGTTAGTGTTGGGTGATACCTTTATAAATTATTAGATGGGTGAACTTGGATGGTCTCAGGTGAGACCGTTATACCATATATGATAGTTGTTCCAAGATAACACTGGGAGAGACTGATATTATATAATGGGTGTAACTATATAACAGTGGGTGAGAACATTATAAATTTTATAATTGGTTATCTCAGATTGTTCTATAATAAATTTGGTAATATTTATTATAATAATATTCATGATGGATGGAGTTATCAATGGGTTTCGCCAATGTAATTTCCTAAGAATTAGTTATAACTAAAATGAGATTCAAATGGGTTATGAAGATAATGTTTCTATGGTTCAAATAAGTTTTATCTAGGATTTTAATGGGTTTATAAATTATATTATTACCATAATTTAGTTAAAATACCTCAGGAATATTGATTCTTATATATCTTTCCTCTCTTAAATACATATTTTGTTGTTTTCATATATGATAATACAATTATTGATGGGTATGAGTAAATTTATGTTATGGTCATTAAAATGTATTATGTCAAAATACTGTTATAGCCTTCATATAATATCTGTTGATCATCAATTATTAATTCTTATGTATACCCACACAGAGAAATTGATCACATCCTTATTATGATTCATTTTACCATAGTTAAAAAGAATTAAGTTGAGTAATTTATTTCTAGTAGGTATTTCATATAGATGTTGATAATGAATTAATTTTAAATAAGTAATTAGAAGATAGGTGTTCGATATGATCATTTACTGAAATTTTAATAATTTTTGTTAGCATTTTTTTCTAATTGTCTATAACTTGTTTCCTAAAAGGTCCTTGGGAATATATGGGAGCTAATTTTATTTTTAATTGTACATTGTTTAGATGGAAAATTTTTTTTCATCATCATTGGTATCAAATCTCAAAAAATAAAAATTATATTTTCAGAAAAAAATTTGGAGTCTATAATTAGGGATGAAATATACTGATTAGTTGATAAAAGGTCGATTTTAATCTATAATATAAATCTAAAGGAATATATTAAAGTTATAGAGTGGCATGAATACAAATGTTTTTTATAAATCATTTTCAACAAACACTTCTACATAATATAGAGAGGGATTTTCTTATATCCTGAAAAAGGATGATTAATCCATTGGGGGTTATGAGGAAAATTCCCCAAGGCATTCATGATATTTTTAAAAACCTTGACCCCAGTAGGCCAGAAATAGACGTTACTTTATTACATTGGCTCGGGATAAAACAAATAAAAAACTAAATAAACGAATAATTAAGTAGCTTTGGAAAACTAGACACACACATTAATCTAATAATGTTATTGAGAACATAAAATGAAACTCAATAGTTTTATTAAAAACAAAATTATCCCCTTTATAAAATCCACTAAAAATATTGAAATAGTCTTATTGAAATCCTACGGAAATGAGTTATATGAAATTGGTTAGGTCATATTTATAGTAACAATATTTGTACAATAGAATATATCATGAATAAATTAGGAATAACCAATATGGAATGGTAAATTCCTATAAACACATTTCATTTAATCAATAACATGAGCATGAATAATAATATGGAAACACTAAATGATGTTCAAATAATTCCCTATAAATAACAGTATCATTACAGAAGTTATCCATGGATATCATAACATATAAATAAATAGTTCATAAGACACTAATCTCATATAACTGAAGTTCATAATGAGGGGAATCATAAAAATTATATCAATTCCTTATTCCATGACATTATACATAAAATGTTAAGGATAAGGGGAAATATCCAAGCTAGTTTTACTCTGGAGACCAATAGATTCACTAAGGATCAATAATGGGACCCACTAATAATGTACTATGTCTATTGAGTTCCACTTATTAATTGAGTGGAATATGGTCAATATAAATTTTTTATTAAGAAACCATCATACAAAATATTAATAAATACCCCAATCAATAAACATATTCGTAAACCATACAATATATTATAGATTATAGTTTAATATTGTGCATCACCAATCAACCTAATAATAATCCATATGGAGAAAAAATAATTTTGGAATCATTAAAACATATCCCACTTTTATTATTTGTATTATAAATGGTTATTATTTTTGATGAAATATATATTAAATAAAATATATAATAAAATCCATTCTTTTGGGAAATATTCATCCCATTATGAAATAAAAGATTTTAAAATTAAAAATTAAATGATATTTGAAAAATAATTTTTTTGGAAATAACTATATAAAATATTAAAAAAATATTAAATGTAAGGATTTTTTATTAATTTGGGAAATTCTGTTCATGCTGAGTACATTAAAATAATAATTCATTTAACATTTTTGTTAAAAACAAAAATGTGAATTAATCTAAAAATAAAACCGTGGATATGGAAGAAAAAGAATTTTTGATATAATATATGAAAATTAAACATTTTTTAAAGAGATTTTTTAAATCATATTATATTCCAAAGATAAAAAAATTGGAATACTATGTAAAGAGTTTATGAAATATATGAAGATAATAAAATAATATTTTTTATGATAAACACATAAAATAATTCCCTAAATGGATACTATAACATAATCAATCAGGAATAATGAAGAGATTGTGATATAAACCCTTACCATTATAGTATCATTTGAATCATAACCCCCATGAAATAAATAATATTAAATTAAAAATATATATACATAAAATTAATATATTTATTATATAACATATCAAATTGCAGGTATATACCCCACACAAAGTAAATATGTGTTGAATATGGCCATGGTCTCATGAAAGTAAAAGTTTAGAAAAAAACACTTACCTATGGTTTTACTTCCTTCACACATGTATGAAAATACTGTATACTAAATATAAATTTATTATAAATTTAATAAATAACCATAATTATAAATATTATACAATATGATATTTACTAATTGATTTTTTTATATTTTTTGTGATGATACATTATTAAAATCATCATTCTGGTTAAAAACTCCTTTATTATTCATGTATTAAATGGTTCAATAGTTTTGGTCCACGTACATTGATAATGGTTAGATTATATAAAAAAATATAATAATGTTATAAATATCCTATATATTAATTTTATTTTTATTTATAGTAATATATAAAACATAGATACAAAATTTTAACTACACCATTCATTGAGACGATAAGTCATATTAATGCATGAATATTGAATCAATTTTTTTAATATATGAAATCATATACAGAAAAATAAAAATTAAACATTACAAAATACTTATTTATTTATATATATTATATATAAATTAAATCTATCTATATTATGATCAATGTAAAATTTGTCCTAAAAACCAATTGCATCACATCGTGGAGAAGGTAGTCAACACGTACGCCCAAGAAACATTATCATTTTATAATGAATTATAATTTACGAATGAATATTTTCAATTATGGCCCCAAAATATAATTATACCATAATTATCATATAAAAATTGTAACCCCATAATAATAATTGTCCACATAATATGGTGGTTAAAAAAGAATTAAATCACTATGTGGAAATTTTAAGTTGTACATATGCACGATTAAACCATTCAAATAAAATTTATTGGGAAAAGAGGATAATGGTTATTTAATTATTTTAATGATTTTTAATTATATTTTTTAAAAATATGTTATTATTTTATGATAATTACTATATATAGAAGATGTGGTAATGAAGCAGAGAAAATAAATATGATCAGTTTAGGAAATTACATCATATTTTAATAAACTCCTTTAAATATCCTTTTATACATCTAGAGAATGCCTTCTATGAAGACCATAATAAATATTATATTTCTATTGAATTTTATTCATGATTTATATGGGTTTTTAAAGAAATTAGTCTCAAATGGTGTGATTAAGTGGGGGGGAGTATGTCTCTTTTTTTATAACTATAGTTTGAGGAAGTTTTTGAAATATCGTAAAATATTCAAGTACGATAAGATAATTATTTAAAAAAATCATTCAATATTGATTACGTTCAATGATAAGGTATTATGTTTTTATTCACATGCATTAATATTAGTTGGATACGTTTATGTGGTGTTTGAAACATTATATTTTATATTAATTCCATAGTTAAACTATTTTAACAATTACCATATAAACTACTTATTCACCCTTAATGGGTTATAATTTTGTTTTTATGGTTAAAATTTAATATTAAATGGACAAAAATATGTTTTAATTAACTTATGTTATCCTAATTTTTGTAGTAATGTTTTTTATTATTTTTAGATAATACAATATAATATTATTTTAACAAAATATCATTAATGATCATTTTGAAACAATTCATTTAATTTTATTTACAATACATAAAAAAATATATAATTGTAATATAATTCAATATTACAAAGAAAATATATAATCTTTATCTAAATTTTTTAACACTATAACTCAATCATATTATTGTAATTTATTTTTTATAAAATCATATACATATTTATCTAACAACATAATACATAATATATTAGAATTATGAAATAATTTTTCGATGTTATTTAATTTCCACGAATAATAAATAATGATTTCTCAAGAAAATATTTTCCTTATTCACAAAATAGACATTTATATTCATTTATTACAAATTATTGTCCCTACGTGAACACATATAAGATATTTAAATCTAAGAGAGTGAAACTATGAAACTTTCATTGCATTAATTATTTTATTGGTCATTTTCATGGAAATAAATACATAAAATAAATTTATTTATAGACTAAGTATATTTTGGGATGAACATTAATAACCTTATCGCCTATATATGGTGATTATTTTCACAATTTACCCTTTATCATGTTGATAAAGTTTAAGACAATTATTATACATGTTAAACTAAATTAAAAGTGGGATAATACCAAATTTGAACATACAAATTAAAAATATGAAATGCATTTTCTCAAATTCGACATTTATAAGTGGAATAAATTATTTTTCAAAATAAGATCATATGACATGATGAATGTTTTTTTTAGAAAATTTCATTTTTCATGAATACATAATTGTTTATTGTTATTCCATGATTATAATAAAATTAAATAAATGCCATAACATTTTATTTAATATAATGTATGAATTTTTATTTATTTAAAATCTCTCATCATCTGTGATTATTTTAATTTAATGTGACAAAAGATCCTTGATTTCATAAAAATGGGTTTTCTAAAAAATTATTTTATTTACTTTCAAATGTATTTTAATTTTAATTCCTAATCTTTTTATTACCCATGAGTATATTATATATATTTTTTAAACATATATGTTTCATTATTTAGTTATTCATATTAATACACACTAGTATAATGGATATGTTATTATGTTCATATTAATGTAATATATTTAATAGTTCATTTGTGATATGTGTTTCATGTCATATACACTATCAATCCTATTGTTATTATTTTAAAATTATTGGTTGTAAAATTATACTCACCTTAAATAAATTTCATCAATATAATTATAAAAATTTAATTAAAATCCCGAACCACTATCTGGAATAACTTTTCAAAATCAAATAATATAAACATGGATAATAAAAATTCAACTTTAAAAGATAATAATAAAAGTATGGATGTCATCTAGGGTAACACATAAATAGGAATCAAAGTAAGGAAAAATTATAAATAAATTAAAACATGGGCATGGAATAAAATAAAAATTCATAAATAATAAAGATGAATGATTTTGATCATTGATCATAGGAAGGTGAATGTTCATGAAAATTTTAGTGACCACAAAACTATAAACCGATTTAGTGTGAAAGAGACAATTATTTCATCACAAATGCTGATAATTTTGCTAATTTTTTTTTCAAGATTCTATTCCATTGTAGGATGAATTACACTACCATATTGATGGATAATATGAGTAAATATAGTTACCTAATAAGTATATTATCATTATTTAATCAATTTACACATAAATATCATCTTTTTTTCTATGCAATGATTATTCAATATACTAATTTATTCCCAAATGTTCCAAAATAAACCTATAACAGATCAAAAAATCCTTAAAAAATAACAATTTCTTCCTCCAGTAATTATTACATTTAAAATTATTAGCATAGTATATCTATGATAGACTAATTTAATAGATTATTATATAAAAGTAATTAATAAAACCAAACATTTAACATAATTAACACAATATCCAAAAATAACCCCAATATTCTCAATATTTATAGACTGTTTTTACCTTACAATTTTTCTAAAGCCCATCAACTTATGGGACCCAAAAATGTAATTTCATTGTTCCCAAATAATGGATTATTTTAATCCCCATTGTTATATATTAAAAAAATATATCTACCCAAATGTCCTTTGTCACATCAAAATCAATGAAATATAAAAATACATGATCCTATAATATGTTTCCCTAAATCAACATAATATTAATTCATCATATCATTTATATAAAATAAATTTCATAGTTACTAAGAATGTTCATAGTCTTGTGGTGGATATTTCATTATTGTCCCTATTAGGTTTTTTTCCCAGTCCGACTACCTTACTAAATACCACAAGTTATCACCCGACATAAACATTTTCCTTTATCCAAAAAATACTAATATAATTCATATAACATATTAAAATTTTATCAACACATAAAAAAATCAACATCAAAGGTAAAATAAACCATAAATGTGGACAATACATTTAATGTTATTTCAATAATATGATAATGCATTCTTATTTAATAACATGTTAAAAAATAATATACTAAACCAATGGTATGTATTTAGATAATTTTTTCCAAAATAATCTTAATATTGACAACACCCCTCAAAAAACAAATAAATTTTTGTGTTTAAGATGTTAAATTTTTGATGAAACTTATACTCATACTCTCATGATATCATCCATAACTGTGAATATATTATTAGATTAATACATATATTTTTCCCAAAAAAATCCTTTGATGTATCATGAGTCTTATAACTAAACATCTCATGGAAAATATAATTCTATGACCGTAGTCTTTAATAAAAATCCATAAATACTTGAACATTTTTACATAAATTATGTTTTTAACTAAGGCCATTATTTTTTCATAGAGTTACATTCCGAATTTAGAATTGTCTTTGATAATTCCTAGGATCCATAGAATTTATACAACTCACTATAAATGGATCTAAATAATAAAATATATTTATTTCCTTTAAACTCATCATTGATACTGAGTAATTATTTTCTCTATTTTCTAATTTTTCACAAATAAACAATTTTATTATTAATTTGAGACATTATCCTCACTTCTTATATTCACATTAATGACATGATAGAAATTGAGCATGAATTCCCCATTCATCTTCGAAACCTAGTCTCATAACAGACTCCACCTTTCTCATCATTTATCTGTCGAAAAGTTAGTTATGGTATTGGTTATTAATAATATATCAGGATGTCTTATTAGACATAATCACAAAATATCTATTTAGTCATCATCCCATTTGGTTTCTCACAATAAATGTGTTGTTCATCACGTTCCTTGTTAACATCATTCCACATGGATCCATCCATTGAATAAAACCATTAATCATGATGTGATAAATAAGAAATCGTTATTATGAAAAAAAAAATTATATGATTTATTAAGTGGGAGAAATTATTTTCACTTTATGACACCAAAGTCTTATACTAGACCAATAATTGCCAGTATTATTCCATTTTGTTAGGATGGTTCCTAATTAAAATGTGAAATAACCCAAAAAAATCCCTTGATATTTTCAAAGAAGGTTTGTATGAAGGCCCATAGTTTTGAACCAGGAGAGTTAATACATAATGTTCTATTTTCAGAGTTATTACTCTCAGTTACAACTATGCTAGAGCAACATAAACTAGTATTATCTATATAAATATGAATTACTATGAAACCCACATATTCTCTACCTTTTTAAACCTTTTGGATTTTATCATACCTATATACATATCATTAATGTTACTCATAGTTTTATGTTATCTAATATATGTTTTCATAAATATATTTTCCATATCTTAGATAAACCTTAACATGATAGAAATTATATGGTCCCAAATCGCAGTCACCCATAGTTGGTGATTACTTTACTAAATTGTCAATACATATAATGAATCACATTTAGAAAGTCTAAATAGTTTTTTTGACTAGGAAAACATGAAATATACATGAATATCATGGTCTATTTATAAGAATAAAATAAAACTTAGTATTTTTTAGAACACCATTATTACCTTTAGAACAACATTATATATAAATTATGATACACAACCTCCCCTACTGGGGAAAGGAAACTTTATAAATGGTTGATCTAATATTAGAAATAAGTGAATGAATATAACTTAATATATCATGAATTAATAAATAATAAAAAACATGAAAAGGTAAATATTTAAAAACAAATTCAATTCAATAATCAACATGAGCATATTAAATAATAAGTAAAGACTAAATAATGATCTGATAAAAATATAAATGCAAAAATAATCTTGATACTTATACAATAATATAATAAAAAATAAAATACTAACATGGGAATAAATCACTAATCTCATAATAATGGAATAAATAATTCTAAAAATCATAAAAAACAATCATCCCCTTATTCTATGAAATCTTACAATATTGGTATTTCCTCATCCATATACCCATGATAGTTTGTCTCATAATACCAACCAATATATTTTTCTGTTATTTTGGGACCCACCTATCAGTTATTAAGACTTATCCCTTACTCATATAAATGGTGTGAAATATAATCAACAATAATATCCATATTGAAAAAATATCATTCAATGTGTTAATAAATACCCAAACCAATAATCATAATCATAAACTATTTAAAGTATAATGGATAATTATTTCAAATAATACTTATCCAATCA
The DNA here is from genome assembly GCA_963277665.1 of Viscum album. Taxonomy (NCBI): domain Eukaryota; kingdom Viridiplantae; phylum Streptophyta; class Magnoliopsida; order Santalales; family Viscaceae; genus Viscum; species Viscum album. Next base: position 221,488,222 of record OY728139.1, read on the forward strand.
AACTGATCATATTTAATATATAGAAATAATAATTATGTAATCATTAAATCATATCTTAATTTTATTATAATTATAATATAGGGTTATTGTCATGGATGAAATACAAATACCATAAAATATCATTGAAAATAGTTTTGAGGGAAATACTATTTTCATTTTGAAATAGACTTATAAAACCAATAAGTATTCTAAAGATTAAGAAAATTATTTTATTTTTTAAATAATAACATATACATCTAGAGTATCATTCAATGTAATGATTGCTCATTACGGTGAACATTTCATTCATTGTGATTTTGTAATATCAAAAATTCCATTTATATTTTTGGTATAAATTCAGAAACATATTTGTTATAAAATTTTATGAATGATCTTTTTAAACCATTAATAAAAATGGACATAAATAGATTTAATCAATAATATGATAATAATATATTTTTTAAAAATGAATTTATATAGACGAAAATATTTTTTTTATCAAAGAGATAAAAAATGAAATCATTTCTTATAACCATTTTCCGAAATATTTTAATAACAAAATAGTTTAAATTATATTATTTCATTAAAATTTATTTATATACCATAGGAAATTAAAATTTATTGTGTTTTATATAGATATATATATTACTCTCCAAATGGAGACATAAAAAAACAGTTGTGAATAACTATGATATTGTAAAATAAACCCCAAGCATTGTGTAAATATTGAATCAAAACACCATCCATAAATTAAAATACAATTCAAAATTAAAATGAAATTAATATAATGACAATAATTATATTAAATATCAAATGATACATATATACACTACATAGTGCAAATAAGTGGTGAATATAGAATATGTATCACGTAATTAAATGTGATATTAGAAACCCTTACCTCATGTCGGATATCCATCATAAGTGTTCAAAACTATTTTACATAAAATAATGATATATAAAAAATTTATTATATAATTATACATATATATAATAAAATAAATTAATTACATGTAACATTTTTTTCCAATTTAATCACAATTCAACATTAAAAAATTATTCTTGGTGAGAAATTATTTGTTTTTCTGGTATAATTTGGTTTAATAGTTTTCATCATTTAACTTTGAAAATTGTTACCTAATAACCATATTTTTAGTCATGAAAAAAATATAATATATATTAATATATATATATTATCCTAAATCCTTAAATATCTATTAAAAATAAACGAATTACACCTTAATTGTTGATTTTAGACATTTTGTACATATGAATGATGGTAACATTAATTGAATGAAGAGAAAATAGAAAGGAAACTATTAATTTAAATTTATAAATATATATTATATCATTAATATCTTATTTATTCATTAAATCTATCCTTATTACCTACCCTATATAACTAAAATGGAATGTGAATTGCATCTCATCATAGAGGTGGTAGGCCAATTACATGCACTTATGATGTTATCATATTCCAAAAGATTCTAAGGTATGAAGGTATATGTGATAATATAATTACGTAAGTATAATTATTTAATATTTAATATGTAAAAACATTAAACCCATCAAAATAACATTACATTATGATTGGTTTTTTCAAAATATGTATTTATCTCTATATGGATAAATAAAATTATATCTACACATGAGTGATTATTTCACGTCCCATTTGATTAGAATGATGGAAGATAATGGTGAAATCAAAATCATAATAAATTTATATTACATTGAAGATACACAAGTAATTGATTAGTTATATTTAACATATATTTAAAGGATTTAAATAAGAAGTTAAAAATGTAAGTGACTAGTTAAGGTGGTTACTACATCTTTAATTTAACTCCTTTAGATCTCCTAATAATGATTATAGTGTTGGACTTTTGAGAGGAAAAAACATCCAAAATGTGGATTAAGAAGTTTATAACTGATGTTAGTAGGGTATGGTCATTCTATAATTAAAAAAATGTGTGAATAATTGAGGGGATGGGATGCACTTTTATAATTGAGGTGAGGGGACGTTTTTGAATTTCTAACATGATTAATATACAATAAAGTAATTATTTACAAAAATGAATTGAAATTAACATTTTTATTGCTATAAGGTATTACTTTGTTGTAATACAATCAACCAATAGAATATAGACTTCTTTATGTGGGGTTTAAACATTTTATTTTATTTTAACACCTTGGTAAACTAGTGTAAACATAATCTTGTGTAACTAATTTTTCACTCTAAAAGTGTTTCTATTTTAGTTATTAGGAATCTAAGTATTCATAAATGAAAACCAGATGACATTTCAACCCACATATTTTTCAAATTTTTACTTTATAAAATTATTATAATAACTATATAATTTAATAATATATTATTTTGATAAAATATCCTTGATTCCAATTTTGACAATATTAATTTTATTTTCCATAAAATACTTAAACGAAAAGTTAAAATTACAATCTATTATATTTAAAAAACAATTAAATTTAAAATTATTTTATAAACATATTATAAAACCATAAGTCAATAAATTTATATTACATTTAATATTTATAAAATCATGTATTTTTTTTCTAATAATCAGATAGATATTGTTTTACCATTTCAAAAGTATTTAAGTAAATTATTTAATAATAAAAAATATAAATAAACATTATCCATTAAAATAATTAATTTATGTCCAAAATATAAATTTATATTCATTCATAAACAACTATTTTCTCTATTTTAATATATATGGGATATTTGTAACTAAGAGAGTGACACTTTGTAAAATACTATAAATTATATACAATATTGATCTCATTGATAGAAATGACCCTTTTTAAAATATAATTAAAAATAATAAGGGTATAATGCTATAATTACATTCACCCAAAATGAATTAGTATGTTAATTTATGATTTTATCTTTTATTTTTAACCCAGACAAAGGAATTTACCGTTTTTCAAGATGATAAATTTTTCTACAATTGTTATTCATATTTTCCTAATAAAGGGTCATTTTACCAGATTTTAAAATATTTATTAAAACTATAAAATAAGTATTATAATATTAAATTCCCATAATTTGATGAAATTAATATTCAAAATAAAAGTGCAAACCTCGATGAAACCCATTATTTAAAAAAATTTAAGAATAAGACATAATTTATTTTTGTTCCATGATTATATAAATATTATATAAATGTAAATTATTTTTATTGAATATAATATTGATATATATCATTAAAAATTTTCACTAATATTTATTGAATTAATTAACTAATTTAAAAACACATTTAATGGATAAAAACGTTTTTCAGTATAATATTTCTTTTTTTTTGTCTAAATGATTTTTATTTCCAATTGTAATCAATTGAAAACCTTTGAAATTATTTATTACATATGTGAAAACTAAAAATGAAATTTTTATTTATCCCTATTAATACCCACCAATTTAATATATATATTATAATGGTAATATAAAAATAATACTTTATAGTTAATTTAATCTTAGTGTTTCATGTCATATACACTATCTAACCTAATAATATTCTTTTAAAATCACTGTGAGTTACAATGGGTATCTATCCTATCCATTAACCATGAATCTAAAGTTCATACATTCTTTGGTGGAAACATATATTTTTATGAAATTTTTTTCTATTTGGGGATTGGAAATTTGTAAATAAATTGATTGATATGACTTCCAAGTAAAAATGAATATTATTAAATCTTTTAGTTCTCATGAGAATAGGGACTAGAAGTGGAAATTTGAATTAAATTCAGGTGGAGTGGTTGGGAAACACCATAGGGGTACAAATTTATAACAAACTACAGAACAAATGTGTTGTAAGAAGAATTATTTATATTTCCCTAATGGTCATAAAACGATTTAGGCATGATAAATAAGGGAAATTAGATATGAAAAGATGTTGGAAAATCCCAATAATGTTATGGATGAATGGAATGATCCAATCCTCCCACAAACTAATTTATATTGATTCAAATTCAAGGAAATAGAAAAATATGAAAAATTAATCAATTATATAATGGTTGTGAATTAAAACAACTACCATTCAATATAAAGACTATGGTAAATTATTTAATCATAAATACTGATTTTGATCCATAAAATGACGCAGTGATATTTATTCTATTTACTTATTTGTTGATATAAAATAGACTATTTCATTCTAGTTCTACACATTCATTCATATAACATATCATTAGTATAAATATTTAAAATCCACTACAAAAAAATGTAGTAGTGATATCCATGAAAACAATAACTTGTGAAATTACTTCATACCATTTATATTACTCCTCCCATATTAATATTGCGGAAGGAAAATCATAGAAAACCATTTTATACATATTTTAGTGTAATTGAATTTTTTTATGGGTGTGAAAATCATTTCGTTATATAAATATAACATAAATTACAGAGAACATAAAATCACCCTTGTATAGAATATCAAACTATGATTTTTTTCTTGTTCAAGGTGGATGATAGATCCCCTTTAGTACCATCCTAAAAAAGAGGCATATTATTTCATTGTATGGTAATATACTCAAATTTTTTCATGAATAATTTCTCATTCTTCCACCTAGCCAATAGGTTGAGTTCAGAATTGATCTTATAACAAATGAATTTACAATATAAAATAATATATATATATATATATATATATATATTATGGCTAATATTGTCTAAAAAAATGTATATGAAAACTATTTTAGGATCTATGTAAATGGTTTTTATGCCCATGTGCTTCACCGTGGGGTTTACCGGTCTTCTTCATAAACATTAAGCATGTGTAAATGTTCTTCTACAATGATTATCATGATCTCAAAAAGATTAAGATAAATAATATGTATCTTATGAGAGACATTGATAAAATTTTATATTAGCTTCATTAATCCAATTATTTATATAATTTTGATCTTTATTCAGGATATTATCTTGTTAAGGCAATGAAAGTGGATGTCCCAAAGAGTGACTTTTGTACAACTTATGTGCATGATGAGGTCATAGTGATTCGATTTTGTCTTAATAATTATTTATATTTCCACTAGAACTATTGAGTCAATAAGGTTTCCTTATGAATTTTTTCATTCCATCATGTTTGGGGGAGAATCTTAAGTCAGTAAGGTCTTATTATGACTCTACCATTCATTTTTATTTTGAAAATCACAAACACCTTCTGTCATGAAAAATATCATTTTAACCTGTGTTTTAATTCTATAAGGAAATTTTTTCTTCCCCTAGGAAATTAATCCTTATCATTTTTTAGTTGTTCATCATCTTGTCTAAATGTCAAATTTGGTTTTAAACCAAAAACCTTGGAATCATATAATACTTAGATAAAGAAGAATTCTGTTATCAGACTCCGAATTCAGATTCTGAGTTCTTTGAATTCCAACTCTGAAATCTTCTGAGTTCTGACTCCATGTTCTATAAATTAAGAATTCGAACATTTATGAGTTCTGACTCCGAGTTCTCTGAATTCAGACTCTGAACATTGTGATATCAGACTCCAAATTCTATTTAATTCTTACTCTGAATTTTCTATGTTCTGACTCTGAATTCTCATGAACTCTGACTCTGAACATTTTATATCCAGATTAGGAATTTCCTTGAAACTGAGACACTGAAATTATATAGAGTTCTGGTTCTAAATTCTTTAGAAAATATAATTCAAATATCCTTATATAATAGACTCCGAATTCATTTTTGGTTAGACTCTGAACATTTATTTTCATACATTCATAATATTTGATTTTCGTTATTTAACCATATTTTTTCTTACACTTGTTTTGTTATAAAACGATTTCATGCTTTCAGTTACTAAATTACCATTTTTTGAGTCGCACGTGTACAGTTCCCTCTGAAATTCATTGAGAAATATGACTTTCGGAGGAGAGAGCCAACCGTTGGAGCTGTTTATATAAATAGGAGCTCATTTGAAAGAGCTCAGGACTTGAATTTATGTTTTCTTACATGATGTTGAAGATATTTATAGAGGGTGATGCCCTCATAAACTCTCAAGATTCATGCAGAAAGTTTGAACGACTTGTTCAATCTTTTCTTCATGTAGATTTTCTTTATGCAGCAGAGAAATTTTGATGAAATCAGAGACTTTGGGTTGTGAAGTCAGAGGTGCTTATTTCCTTACAAATAGAGGGCTTGCGGGGATAGCAAGACATATTACAATCTTTAAATTGAGGGCTTACATGGGTTTGGGTAAGACAGACTTTCATTAATGTATAAATCAAGGGACTTTTATCCCGGGTAGTTGGATACCCTTATCTTTGGGTTAAAAGGGTTACTACTTGTTACTTGTAGTGTTTTAGTTTGTTTTTTTCTGCTATAATATTGGTTGTTAAGGAAAGTATAACATTCATATACTTCCTTAATCTTGTACTCTGATTATATAAGATTCTATATGCTTTAAGGTAGAGTCATAGTTGTTATATTCATTTGTTAAGTTTCATTTCGGGAATCACTTTTCAGGAATCAAGAACGTTATTAGAATTTAGAGGTGTTGTGAATTTTGTTTATGCAAAATTTCTTTAAGGATTTTTAAAGTACACAATTCACCCCCCTTTTATATTGAGTATCTGCATCATAGTTTGATACTACAACCAGTATCATATGTATCGTACTATCGATCCTACAATTGGTATCAGATGTTGGGAACCTCATAATCTGAATCCATTCAACAATTGGTTTCAAATTTTCATTCAATCTGAAATAATCTCACGATTATATTCAAAAGAATTTTTTTTTCTAGAATGGTCTTTTCAAAATCAGTTTTTTATTCGGATTCATATGTTCGGATTAATTTTTACTTAGAGATACTATAGTTATATATTTTTCGTGATGTGGAATATTTTCCGTTCTTACAAACTATTTTTACTAACATGTTTTTATGCCAATAATTTCCTTAAGATGGCAGGTTTAAATGTTGGTTCTATCGACAATATAAATCCTACTAGACCGTTTATTTTTTATGGAAATGATTATGAGTACTGGAGAGATAGGATGAAGACGTTCGTTATTAACACTGGAGTTGATAACTACCTAATGATGAAAGGGGACTATAAGATTCCTGATAAGGAATTGAGAACTTTTACCAATAAGGAGAAATCAGAATATCAAGAAAATTTTAGATTTAGAAAGACATTTTTATATTCCATGACTAGGAACATCTATAGTCAAATATCTTCATGTGAAGCTACAAACAGTATCTGGAAGAAACATGAAGTTACATATTTTGGTACTTCTAAAGTTATAGAGACAAGAAGAGCTCTGTTGAGAGGTGAATACAATTGATTTTACATTCCTTATGGAGAACCTATAATCGATGTTCAGCAACAGTTTATGACTATCGTGAATAACTTACAGTCTATGGGAGAAAATTTTTTTGATGGTGAGGCTCTTGTAGATAAAATCATAGACATCATACCAAATTAGTTGAAGTCCAAGAGGACAACAATTGATGAGAACAGGAATGCTGCCTAGATCTCCTAAGATGATTTTTTTTGAAATCTTCATTAGTAAGAGACTATAATGAAGAGAGATGTTAATAATGTTAAAAAGATGAATGGGAATGGAGGAGTTGCTTCTACAACTACTTATAAACATATGAAATCCAAGACTCTAGAAAGATTTACTAGATCAATGTCAATGAAAGGTACTATTCTGTCAGAATCTACTGATACAGAGAAGTATGAAAATGAATTAGCTAATCAATCTTGGAGGATGAACAAGATACTAGCTCAAAAAACTATCAGAATAAATACATGAGAAGAGACTAAAAATAGAATAAATATGGGGAAGTTACTTATTATGAGTGTAGAAGAATAGGTCATATCAGACCTGACTGCCCTCTTTTAAAAATGAATGAAAAGAAGGAATGGAATTCAGAAATGATCAAGAAGAAGTTATATCGATTAAAGCAGAAGAAATGTATTGATGTAAACGATACTTGGAGTGCTAGCTATGGAGACTCTTCAGAAAGTGAATCTTTTGAATATGAATCTTCACCACCGAAAAATATCGGATTCATAGCGACTAATTCTTTTCCAAATATATATATTATGGACATTGTATGCTCTGATGAGGCATTAAATAATATATCTCATGATAATAATTACTATTCTAGAGATAATAATTCTAATAAAGATACTTCATCATCATATAATGAAGAAATACCTTCATATGAAGAAGTATCAATATTTTGCAAGTTGTTAGAAGAAAAAAATTGTAAAATTTATATCAAATTGTACAAGGAAAATACTACAGAAGAAGTTATTACAAAAGAGATTTTAGACCTCTCTAGAGATCTAAAAGATAAGGATGAGTTTTTAGAAAAACATTATAACGACCTTAAAGAAGATAATTCTAAAAAGGAACAACATTCGAAAGAATTTAACAATGCTATTTCAAAATAAGATGTTTTGTGGAAAAATATATCTCTAAGGAAATAATTCTTGAGGATAGGAATTTCGTCATCAGACTAAAATCCGAAATATATTCCCTTAAGAATTTTTTTTCAAAATATACTTCAGGTAAATAATATTTTTACATGATTTATTTTCAAATCAAATCTCATGGAAATACTATTGTTTTAGTTTATACTCACCAAAAACCTATTTTCAAAAACAATTATTTCATTCCTTCTAGAGACCCTCTTTGAACTAAATGTCAAAGTGGCGGACATTGAATGAAATATTTCCCTTTGAATAAAGTTAAATCTATTTATTTTTATAAATATTATTTTTATAAACAAATGTGGATACCCAAAAAAATTTTCTAACAATTATGGATCCAATGAATTTTGGATTTTGAAAGTCTAACTTTCTTATTTTTAGGAAAATAAAAAACGTACCAACAGCAATATTTGCTACATGGATAGTTGATGTTCCCAACATATGTCTAGTAACAAAAACATCTTTGAAAATATTATCAAGATGAAAGGAGTAAATGTAACTTTTGAATATAATTTAAAGGGAGAATTTATTTGTATAGGTAGCATCATTCATGAATATACTATGATTTCAAATGTTTTGTTTTTTGAGGGTCTTAAGCACAATCTCATTAGCATAAGTCAATTATGGGATGAAGGATACCATGTGAATTTTAAGAATAATAAGTTTTTTGTACAATATTACAAGGAAAAGTTTTTTCTTTCTTACAATATGAAAGAGAATGTTTACAACCTAAACATAGAAGACCATAGGAGCCAAGACGTACTTTGAATTAGTGCAATGGAATACCATTCTTGGTTATGGAATAGAAGGTTAGGTCACTGTAATGTTAGGAACATATGTAAACATTCTATGAAAGGACTAGTTAAGGACATACTGAAGATTAGATTTGATTCTTTAAAATATTGTGATCCGTGTCAATACGACAACCAACATAAATCATGTTTTATATCAGTTAGTGATTTATCAACAACTAATGCATTACAGTTGGTGCATATGGATCTTTTTGGTCCAACAAAAACTGGAAGCATTAGAGTAATGTATTATGTATTTTTCTTTGTTGATGATTACACTAGATTTACATGGGTGGATTTTTTATAAAAGAAATATGAAGATTTTTCGTATTTCAATAGTTTTATAGCCCATGTCAAAAATGAGAAAAACCTTACATTGAAAACTATTCATAGTGATCATGGAGGATAATTTCAAAATTCTGATTTTGAAACCATTTGTAGTAGAAAAGGCATTACACATAACTTCTCAGCACCTAGAACACCTCAATAGAATGGTGTTGTTGAAAGATGAAATAGAAATCATCAAGAGATAACAAGGACCATGTTGAGTGAGTATTCTATATCCAAGCATTTTTGGGATGAAGCTGTAAGTACGGCTTATTATTCTATAAATCGAGTTTTGATTAGACCTTTTCTTAACAAAACTCATTATGAGTTATGGAATGGTAGAAAACATTAAATTTCCTATATCAATGTTTTTGGTTGAAAAGTATTCATTTTGAATACTATAGATAATCTTCAAAAATTTGAACCCAAATCAGATGAAGGAATTTTATTAGGCTACACCCTAACTTCTATGGCATATAGAGTTTTCAATAAAAACAGTTGTACTTTTGAAGAGATTGTACATGTAAAAATTGATAAAACTGATCCTTTTTTAACCAATCCCAACCTACATCTTCACATGTGTTTTAAAAAACTGATTATCAACCTTTGTTATAAGATCCTTCTAATATGAAAAATTTCAAAGAAGATAAATCTGAAACATTTACTCCAGAATATTTCTTACCCTCTATTAATGACCAAGTTTTACATAACCCAAACCCGTTGTTTCTAAATAATAATCCTAGTGATTGTATCATTAGTGATGTGAATCAACCTGTCAGGACTAGAAGTTCCCTAAGATATGAAGTAGAACATCTATCATTTATTTCCCAATTAGAAAAAAAGCACCGATGAAGCTTTAGGTGATGATGATTGGATAAAATCATTGCAAGATGGACTAAATGAATTTGAAAGGAATAATGTCTAGACCTTGGATGAAAAACCTAAGGAAACTTCTATTACTGGAGTAAAATGGGTCATCATAAATAAGTGTGATGAAAATTGAATCATAGTAAGAAATAAAGCAGGATTGGTTATTAAAGTCTATAATCAACAAGAGAGAATAGACTATGAAGAAACCTATTCTCTAGTAGTTGGACTTGAATCTATTCATATTTTACTTCCCTTTGCAGCATTCTTCAATTTCAAAATTTTTCAAATGGATGTGAAATGTTCTTTCATTAACGGTTATGTTCAAGAGGATGTTTTTGTTGAAAAACCTCCTGGTTTTGAAGATACAAAACATCCTGACCATGTTTTTAGACCTACCAAAGCATTGTATGGATTTAAGCAAGACCCTCGATCCTATTATGATAGACTTACATGATTTTTTCTTCAAAATAATTATGTTACAGGAAATGCAGATCCAACCATGTTTATAAATAAAGAATAGAAAAAGTTTTGATTGTTTAAATTTATGTTGATGACATTATATTTTGTTCAACTCATCATTCCTTAACTAATTCCTTTGCGTATCTGATGAAATCTGAGTTTCAAATGAGTATGATGGGTGAGCTAACATTCTTCTTTGGTTTTCTAATTTCTAAAAAACCATAAGGAATCTATATATCCCAGAATAAGTATATTAATGATCTTCTGAAAAAGTATGGATATGAAAACACTATGATTATTAGTACTCCCAATTGTACCTCAAACACACTTGATCTTGATGAAGCTAGGAAACTAGTAGATCAATCATCTTTTAGAGGTATGATCGGGAGTTTACTTTACTTGATATCTAGTTGTCTAGACTTAATTTTTTTACTATGCTTATGTGTAAGATATCAATCAAATCCTAAGTAATCTCATTTAAAGGCAGTGAAAATAATTTTGCGCTACCTAAAGGGAACCATGGATTTAGGACTCTTTTATACTTATGGAAATGATTTTATTCTAAAAAAATTTCAGATGTTGAATTTGGTGGATGTAGAATGGATAGAAAGAGTACATTCGGAACTTATCATTTCTTAGGAGATTCTTTAGTTTCTTGGTCTTCCAAGAAGCAACACTCAGTTTCACTTTCCACTACTGAAGATGAATATGTAGCAGCTGGAAGTTGTTGTTCCAATGTGTTTTGGATGAAACACACACTCACAGGCTATGGTATGTGTTGTACCAAAACAAAAATTTCGTGTGATAATACAAGTTCCATTTCCCTTTGTAAAAACACTTCACATCACTCACGTGAAAAACACATTGATATTAGGCATCACTTATTTAGTGATCACACACAAAAAAGAGATATAATTGTTCAATTTATTGGAATGAAAAATCAAATTACTCATATTTTCACAAAATCGTTACACTCCAATATATTTGAATACATTAAACAAAAGTTAGGAAAGATAACAGTAAGGTAATTTTCCTTTTTAACTTCATGTTGAATCAATCTCCTCATAGTAATAAACTCTTTTTCATAGGTGGAGTACATTTGATTGATTTTTTCAAAAAAATTTGTAATGAAGTTTTCTGAATTTTTCGAAATGATGTTTTCTAGATTTCTCATAATGAAGTTTCCAAATTTTTTCATAATGACAATTTTCATAATGAAAATTTTCAGACTCAACTTATTTTATCGTAATAGAGATTTTTTTCAGAGTCATATATTTTTTGGAATCTAATGTTCTTCAAGAATATTATTACCTATTACGAATAATCTTCCTGGAAATCCGAAAGGAATGATTTCTTTCATAAGTCTTTATAATTATCATTTTATTGCTTGTATTTTCTTTGTGTGTTTTAAAAATTTCTGATTCCAATTTTCATAAATCCGGATTTTTTCTTTTAAAAACCACAAAAGATCAGATCTTACCAAATTATCCTTGAGTCTCTCATTTCAACCATCGCATCTAATCAGAATATTTCTCAACTGTTGGATTGGGATGGGAAGATGAACCATCACGTCCAACGACTATATAAAGGACCCTCAAAGGGTTTTCCCATATTGATTTCAAGACTCTACATGCCAAAACTCTTCCCCCATACAAAATCATGTTCCAATCTTCTCAGAGTTTTCCCATGTTCAAATGTCTGAAGAAAAATCCTATCAAAATGATATGTCTACTTTCTCGAAGATTCTTGAGTGGAAACAATACAGTGAACGGTTAGTCCATCTTAATTTCATCAATAAATATGAATCTATAATATGAAAGAACATGAGGATTAATGGATGGGAATGTGTTTGCATATCGAAGCCAGGGGCTCAAGACTTAGTGTATCTGGATCTTCTTATTGAGTTTTATGATTCATTTAGTTCCCATAAGGAAGAAGGCAGAGAGATGTTTTTATTCAAAAGCTATGGAAAGACCTATGATCTATCTTATACAAAGGCAGCTAGTTTGGTTGGAGTTCTATTTTAAGAGGAAGATAAATTTTGTTCAAAAAATATGCTTGATGTTCAAGGATGTTTTATCAAGGTAAAATCTATAGAGTGTCTTGGACTTCAAGATGTCAATACTCTGATGATTGATTATTTGTCAACAGATAATCGGATCCTTGAACTCTGGGTGCAAGGTTTTATCATTCCGAGAAAAGGTGATAAGGACACCTTGAAAAAGAGCGACATGTATATCCTATATTTTATAGTGAATCATAGGATTGTAAAAATGATAAATAATATTCTCATTAAGATTGAGAATATTAAGAATTGGAATTTGAAAGAACAGATTATCACGTATCCCTCCATCCATTCAATGTTAATAGTCTGCTGCCTTGAATCCTTTAAAATTCCTTGCAGTTACAAGACGAGGAATTGCAATGTCATGTTAGTAAGCGATGATACTTTGAAGAGAAGGAATATTGGTTTCTATAAATACTCCAAAGAGTTCTATGATATACCAGACGAAGAGGCTGAAGCTGTATTGAAGAATGATGGCATTACTAAACCATCGAAAAAGCAATGAAAGAAGAGCCAGTTGAAGGAAGTGGAAGAAATAGAAAAAACCCCTAAAGCTATGGAAACTCAATCCTCACCTCCAAATCCCAAGAAGAAGAAATCTTATACGGATGAGGTTGTAACCAAATGGAGGTGAGATAAGAAAAATCCAATTGAAAGAGAAACACAGTTTGGCATGGATCCTACTGAGGCCAATTCTTTGAAAGAGAAGGCAGCTGATGAGATTGGGAATCAAGAAAAAGAAATTAAGTAGGAGAAGAAAATGTATGAGGCCAAAATTTTCCAATCCCTTTTTAAGGCCACAAAAATAGCATCCGAGAATATCCATGTACTGTAATTTTTCTCTGTTGAGTAATTACCTGATACTCCGGGTAAGAAATTTATCACTCATGAAAAAGTCCAAGAAAATACTGTTGAAGTAAAGGAAGTTTCCGAAGAAGTTTTGAAAGAAGAAAGTAGTGGTGGCGCTGGAGATATTATAAAAAAGTAGAATATTATCATGAAAAGGAAACCCCTTCCGAGAAGCTATCAATCCAAAATTCCGAAGCACAATCTTTAATGCTCCCAACTCCTAGGAAGGATGAGGAAGGTGGAGATGAGTAGTGTGAAGAAGAAGTTATTAAATTGTCTGAGGAAGAAAGATCAAACGATAATTTCATTCATATTGAAGATTATGAGGCTATAGTTGAGAAGGATAAGATATATGAAGATATAATTGTTCAGATGCCTAACAATGAGCATGAATCTTTGGATGTAGAAGATGTTCCGAGAACCAATAAGGGCAAACAAGTGGTTTTGACACTCCAACTAAAGTTGTTTTAAGGATGAAGGATGCCAGTGGATCTTATAAGAGGAAACATGTAGAGCTAGAGGATGAACCATCACCATGAAAAGTATCAGATTTGGAATCATCATCTCTAGGAAAATATTTCGTTATTCAATCACTGAAGAAGCTTGTTGACACCATTCCGATCTTTCAAAACATTGACTATAGATATTAGATGCTTTAACATTTCATGAATCAAAAATCAGATTTAGTTTCCATGGTTATGGACAAGTGTGTATAGATTGAGACTGATTACAATAACCTCCTCATCAACTACGATGCCCACAAAAAATCTCGTAAGAAAGTGTTCAGCTGGTAAAATAATATAGTTGCATATTTGAGAGAGCTTGATAAGTTTCAAGATTATGTTAAGGAATATTTTGATACTGAAAATGGTAAAATCTAGGATCTCATAAATAGATTTTAGGAAAAGCTAACTCTTGAGTAGAATACACGGATTCAATAAGTATAGGATCTGAAAGGAAATTTGTATTCTGTTTCCCAAAGCTGGAAGAGGGAATGGGATCTTGGTATTGATATTGAAGAGAAGCTAGTCAAAAAAGATGAATTGATGAAGGCTCAGCCATAAGATCTCATGTCTCTAGATGATAGAATCAAATCCTTAGATGATAAATAATAGGAATACAACAAGGAGTTAATGAATCTAAAAACCATAGTGAAGAAATTGATACCCAAGGATAGGGAAGGAAAATATATCAAATCTGATCTTTTTTTTTATTCCTTGTAAAAATTCTTCTTATCTTAATGAAATTTTGGTTTCTCGTTTTTGATTGCATGCTGTGTACTAATATTTTTGATACATTAGTGTCATTTTCATTCCCTCAAATTCTTTTTGAAAATCACAATGGTGGAGAAAGGAAAATTAATACTAAGAAAAGAAGAAATATCCCTAAGTAAGGGGGAGTTTATCTTAGTGGGAGTTTTCATTACGATGATTTCCATACTCAAGATAATAGAAAATCTCATTATGGAAATCTCGAATGTGATCATTATATTTCCAAAGCCTAAGTGGGAGTTAGTCATATTCGTCATTATCCATGTGTAATGGGAGAAAAGTTTTACTTTAAAAGTATATAAAAATATTGTCTAAGAAATTTTTTTCATTTTCGTAAGTATGTTTACGCTTTCAATAAAGGGGGATATTGTTATGTCAATAAGGTTTTCCTTATGACTTTTTTCATTCATTAGTGTTTGGGGGAGATTCTTGAGTCAGTAATGTCTCCTTGTGACTTTACCAATCATTCTTGTTTTGAAAATCACAAACACCTTATCTCATGAAAAGTCTAATTTTACCCTGTGTTTTACTTCTATAAGGTTAATTTTCCTTCCCCAAGGAAATTTATCCTTATCTTGTTTTTAATTGTTCATCATCCTGTCTAAATGTAAAATTCGGTTTGACATCAAAATCCTTGGAATCATATAATACTTATATAATAAAGATTTCTATTTTTAGACTCCAAATTCAGACTCTGAGTTCTTTGAGTTCAGACTCCTAACTCTTCTGAGTTCTAACTCTAAGTTCTCTGAATTCAGAATCTGAACTTTTATGAGTTATGACTCCAAGTTCTCTGAATTCAGACTCTGAAATTTGTAAGATTAGACTCATAATTCTAATGAATTCTGACTCTGAATATTCTATGTTCTGACTCTAGATTCTCATGAACTCTGTCTCTAAACATTGTAAAACCAGATTCCAAATTTCCATGAAACTCAGACTCTATAATTATATATATTTCTTGTTTTGATGTCCTTAGAAAATAGAATCTGAATATCCTTGTATTATAGACTCCGAATTCTTTTTTGGTTAGACTCCGAATTTTTATTTTCTTACATTCCGAAAATTTTATTTGAGTTATGTAACCATATTTTTTATTTCACTTATTTTGTTATAAAACGATGTCCTTCTTTCAGTTACTAACTAACCGTTTCTCGAGTGACACATGTACAGGTCCCTCCAAAATTCAAGGAGAAATATGACTTTTGGAGGAGGAAGCCAAATGTTGGAGCCGTGCCTATAAATAAGAGCTCATATGAAAGATCTCAGTACTTGACTTTATCATTTCTTGCATTCTGTTGAAGTGATTTATAAAGAGAGGGGCTCTTATAAACTATCAGTCTTCGTGCTGATAGTTTGAATAGCCTTTTCAAACATTTATTCAGGCTGATTTGGTTTGTGTAGAGGTGTGATTTCCATGAAATTAGAGACTTCAGGTTGTGAAGTCATAGGTGCTAATTTCCTTACAAATCGAGGGCTTGCGGGGATGGCAATACAGATACCAATCCTGGGATTGAGGTGTTACCTGGGTTTGGGTAAGACAGACTTTCTTGAAAGTATAAATCAAGGGAAATTTATATAGGGTTGTTGGATACTCTTCTCTTTGGGTTAGAAGAGTTACTACATGTTACTTTTAGTGTTTTAGTTTTTTGTTTTCCGCTATAATTTTGGTTATCCAGGATGTATAACTTTCGTATACTTCCTTAAACATGTAATCTGATTATATAAGATTCTATACGATTAAAGGTAGAATATTAGTTATTGTAAACTGTTGTTATGTTTCATTTCCGGAATCACTTTTCCAAAATCATGAAACTTATTATAATTTAGAGGTGTTGTAAATTTTGTTTATGAAAAATTTCCTTAAGGATTTTTAAAGTATAAAATTTACCCCCTATTTTATATTGAGTATATGAATCATAGTTTGATACTAAAATCAGTATAATATATATCCTACTATGGATCCTACAAGAACCTGATTAACAGAGTCTTTAAAGATTAACTATATATCTTTTTTTGAAGTATTTATAGAAGATATTCTTATCTACTCCATAAACAATGTGGATCATGATGAGAATTTATATTCTCTACTGAATAATTTTTGATTAGAAAAGTTGTTTTTCATGAAAAGTACATCTGGATTTTTAATGGAATATGGTAAATTACTATTTAAATTAATCATTAAAAAATTGATATATATGGTCCTTAAAAATATAGGCAGTTTAATTAAGGACCATTACAAAATTTATTTTTGATATCTGTATTTTCATTGGATTATCTAGGGAGTACATATGATTTTTGGGAAAAACATCATGATTTTCAAGCCCAATAACCATGAATAATCAGTGGGGAGGGAATATTTTCTAGACATAAAATTATTACAAAATATTTAAAGAGTTGAAAAATATTTTTATCACCATTCAAGTGCTCACATTTATCACTAATGGGGAAGGATTCATGATCTACATTGATGTATCCAAAAAGGGATGTGATGTTTTTTTATTCAACATAATAAATAGATAGCTTATTGCTTTAGTAAAACAGTTATCCCTGAGAATATATACAAAGTAAATGATTTATAATTATTTTTATTGATTATCACATTGATGATATAGTAACATTATCTCTATAAGGATATGAGTCCAATATTATTGGATAAGAATATGACCAAGTATATATTCACACAAAAGGATTTCAATAGGTTTTTATAAAGTCGTTTGGAGCTAATAATGGATTATGTGTGTTTAATACATTATAATTCGTTGAAATAAAAATGTAGTACATGATTTCGGTGGAATGTATCCAACAACCTGATACATAATTACGATGAAAAAAATAATAAAAACATTTTATGAATTAAATAGTTTAATATCAAAATAATAATAGTATTTTCATACTAAATTCATCAAATTACATCTTAGCCATCTATTTTTTGGTTGATCTATAAGACCGATAAATAAGATGAGGATCTATACTATAATTTAGAGAATATTTATAATATTAAAAATACTAAATATGGGGTTATAATGTTTTTACCAAACATATGGGTTCCATAAAAACTAGATCTAATGTGGGAACTTTTGGATGATGATAATTTATCATAATTACAAATAGATTTTTAAATAAATATGATTTATAGAGGCTAGGATAAAAAATTATGGGTGGATAACATGAAGAGGGATGTGGAAGAATTTTTATGTTGATTTATGGTATTCCAACATGTTAATAATGAATTATTGAATTCTAAGGGTATGATATGATATTCTTTCATACCATTATTGAAATGTAAGAACATGACCATGGATTTACTCATATAACTCCATATATAAAATATATATAGAACCATATTTATGGGATTGAGTATACTTACAATGTTTCTGTATTTAATTTTTCTTAAAAAAGATTTATCTCTTGACATAAATTCTAAAATACACATACATAATTTGTAAAAATTATTGTAATCCCACTATCCATTGTATGTTATAGATATATGAGGTTGAACTCATGATTATCAAGAAGTCATCATGAGTTTAGTTGCTATATATCTCCCTTAAATGGATGTTCATTCTAATATAACCATTCAGGCTCTAGAAAATATGGTGAGATCATGTTCAATACAATTCTAATTATTTTTTATCATCACCTTCCAATAATAGAGTTCACATATAATAACTATTTCAATTCTATCATTCAATTTGAATAATATAAAGATAAATATTGGAAGATGTTTTAGTCTCCAACATGTTTGGATTATGTTATATTGCTGAAAAGTATGGGACCAGATCCCATCCATCTAAGGATAAATATGTTTCAAACCAGTCAGTTTCATTGCAAATCCTTCAAAAATTGACAAAATATTATTACAAACATTCATTAACATGAATTTGATTTTGAGATTTTATATAATTTATTACATTGTAAATCTCCATTGATTATGTTCAAATGGTTTTATAACAATGAATACATTATAACAACATAAATTGGTCTCTTTTATATCATGGATAAAAAAAGACTTGTGACCTATCGATTAGAACTGCAGTTATCAAATCCTACACACATGATATGATCCATAAATCCATCCTAAGGAATTGCCTATCAAGAATCCTCACATGTAAGAAATATTGTGGTGGTTTCTTTGGATAATTATCATTCATATGAGTAGATGGTGAAGATATTATATCAAAGACATATTGTTGCACCAAACTAGACAAATCACTTGGTCAAACTGTTGTGGTGGATCCACAGGTTTGAGGAGGTAACATAGTAACTTGAATATTTGATAAAACTAAAGTACCCTCATATTTTTTAGTGAGTGAAATGAAATTTTGTTGAAAAATATGTGAAGGGGGTGAATGAAATAAAATAGTAATTTATATATGAAATTGTCTTTTTAATGATTAAATTAATTTTAATATAATGTAGTTATAGTAAAAAATATCCACTTCATTTGTTTTTTTCTATTATATAGTCTTTTATATTTAAAATGCTGCTAAAATCATAACTATTTTCTAATATTTTCATTTTTTTGCTAACACTACTATAATTATGTCAAGGGTTATGATAAAGTGAAATTGAAATAGATGCAAGGATTGATGGACTGAGTCTACAAGATCCATGTCGTTTAATCCCATTTTTGATGCTTCTAAATGAGGATGAATCACTGGTATTTTCCATTCAGTAATCCTAAGTGGAGATTAATCAACTAAAACATGATTGGAACCTTTTATAGAGGATATTCTGGATCATCAACATCACTTCCCAATACATTTTATATGAACCACCCCAATAAAGACCCAACATTTCACAATATACCATTCAAGAACACAATATTTTAATAATATGTTATAAATCTAGAACCAAGTGGAATGTTGTTTTAAATATTATTTGTAATATATAATGATTATATATTTTTTTCATTATTACTTTATTTCTATATGTTAATATTTTTTGATGAAATAATATTTTTATATGAAGAGAAAATATTTAATTCAATAAGAATATATGGTCGAAATTAATAAACAATTTTAGAAAAATATAATCATTATTAAATAATTATTATTTCTATATAATATTTTTATTAAATAATTTTTATTTATATAAATTTGATAAAATAATTTAATGATGTCCAATGTAGTCATCATTAGGGGATGAAAACAATTATTTAAAAAGACATAATTTTTATTAAATAAAAATTATTATTCAAATTTGTAAATTAAAAAAATTATATAATTATATAGATAAATGTATTCATTTTAAATTCCATATATTAAAATTAACTAATCACTATGATTCATAATTTCTATTGAAGGCTGATTTTTTTTCATAAAAATTAAATAAAATATAAATAAACGATATATATTCTTACAATATGAGATCCAAAAAAATTTAATATATAGTATTAATGGAATCGATGTCAAAACATATACATGATAAAAAACATATTTGATAAGTTATTTTATTAATTTAGAAAACCCGAAACGAATTCTATAAAACATATATTATATTTTATTGATTTCAATTAAATTAATTTTTATAATGAATAACTTCCTCCTAAAAAATTTAATATTAAAATTTTATTGGATAATAAAATCATAAAATATTGGAAAAATATGAATTTTTATAAACCATGGGAAAACCCATTGAATTTATTTTCTGTTGAATATTTTATCATAAACTGTCCCAACCATATATTTATAAATTAATGAATAATTCTCTATTTTCCTATAAATTCCATCCCATCCTCAGACTCCTCTTCACTCAAAACCCATTCTCTAATAATTTACAGTATCTATTCATCATATCATTTTTCTAATGGTGTCTCTGAAAACATGTGTTTATCCACCCATGTTTTTAGACGTTCCCAATCAGTGTAAGGATATCCATTATATTATTTTTATTATCAAGTAAGATCTCCATAATAATTCATTTTATTTTCTATTTTTCCATTTCTTAATTTTTTACACATCCATTCACATTACATATGATTTAAATTTAATTATATAACTCATTTTAATGTCATTTATATCTTCAATAAACCTCAATATAGACCTATTATGCATACAAAATTATTATAATATTTTCCATGATAAATAATTTTCTAGTGAATACTCATCACCATTTTTACTTATAGTTGTTCACATATGTTTAATAATATTTTATGATTGGGAAATTTATTGTATATAACCCACACTAGTTAATAATGGTTATAATATTTGTGAAATGAATTCTTATTTTGTATGATCTATATGCCTTCTTAATGCATATACATGATATGAATGTGAGTGGGGGCCCAGAATTATATATGACAAAAATTATTTTGGTAATGTTTTCATCAAATAAAATAATATTTATGTTCTGTTAGAGGTTATCCTTGTGAAACTCAGTTATTTTCTCTCAATTATAATCCCTGATTTATGCTTATAATATCATGTGATATTTGTATTCATCATTACATTGCTTCCTTAATGTATTCATATTACCTCAGGAATCAATGATCAATTTTCAACTATATTCCTTTTATTTCTAACAAATATAGAAATTCACTAACTTATATTAAGTTCATTATGTTATGATTTCATTATTCCCTTTCTGAGCATTATAAATCACTCCATTATAAAGTACATCCCTACGTTACCTCATTCAATTTTAGATTATAAATCAAACATATGGGCATGTTATATAGTTCTAACTTCTGACACTCTATTTATGTTTCTTTTTATTACATGATATACCTAATTACCAAAAGGAATTATAATTGTTCTTCTCCTCTCAGTGTATAGAGGCATTAGAGGCCATTAGAGAAGCACTAACACCCATTTGGACTTATTCTAAATAAAAACTATGGAAATCTAGGTTATAAATATGTTTGGGATTTTTGAAGAGTTCTATCTGGTGTACCATGATATACTATTTTATTTACTCAACATAAATTATATATACAAATGTTTCTCTATCATAATTAATAGAGAAACTAGATTTGATCAAGGTGAATTCCATCATCAACATATGACCCATTATTGTTTCTCTCACTTATGACTATATAAAAATTACATCTTAAGGATAAATTAATTCTCAATAGAATGATATAATTAGTTAAATAGGGTTTTGATCAATAGTCCCACATTCTACAAATTTCATGGAAGCTTCAGTGAATGAAAAAGAACGCATGCATGGATGACATGGTTGTTACAATATGGAAGAGTTTTAGAGTTATTATTAGAATAATGAATAAATTATTTGTCATATACATGTAGTTTTACCCAAAATAAATATACAATAATTTTTTTCTAAAATTCTATGTTTGTCATCATCATTGGTTGTTATGTAATTTTGGATTACTGGATTAAATGAATGAAGATAAGTAGACTTAAGTGAGGTGTAATAGATTACTTGGTCGTTACATAATACAATATATTGTGTAGGATCATGTTTTGTGCGAAATAAATATATTTTCGTTTCAAAAATAAGAAAGGATAGAATATGAATTTGATAAAAATGTGAATATATGTTGAAATATGTCATGGATTATAAGTCTTGAAAAGTATAAAAGGGTGAGAGATATGGTGCAGATCACAATTGAATACATTTAATTTTTTTCATTGCCATGTAATGGATGTGTGAGGAAACACAGATAGTTTGTATAATTATATATAGATATCCACATACCATGGAATACCTATGAAAATTCCATTCATAAAATACATTCAATATTAACATATTTTGTCAGGTTATTTATAAGAAGATGGAATTAAAAATGATTCACTCATATGAATTTATTATCATAACCATATCTCAAATAAGGATGCGTGTCATGTATAAAATATGACCATACATTAGATAATCCCCAAAAGATCATGTAAATTATGAATTATGTTTCATTATATTTGAGTGGAAAATGATTTTCATAAAGAATTAATGTAATATTTTGTTTTAAATTGAGTCTTAGGAAACAAGTGACAATATTGTTTTTGGTAATATATGTCTTTTTAATGAACTTGACTTGTGCAATGAAATTTTGTAGAAGTATTAAAATCATTTGAGTAATTATTTTATTAAGTTATGTATTATAATATAATAGTTTAAAAAAATTCATTACAGTTATTACGTAAAACAATACTGGTGTTTGAGATTATTCAAAATAAATTATTTTTAAATAACTAATTAGAAAGATAATAATTATAGTGGATTATCAAACATTTTATTCTTGAGGTATAAGAAATTATCTTCACCTATTATTATAGAATAAACAAGTAGTAGAACATTACAATTTTACTTTTGGGATGAACCAATTGTTTTATAATATGTGACAAGAATTATTTATTTTGGGATTATAAGAAGTATTATGGTAATATTTGTTTTTAATTGTATTGTGTAAAAATAAGTTATTACAGTGTATAATCAATGATTGGGATGTCTAACTAATATAAAAAATATGGAGGCTATTTCATTCAAGATATTCACTATAAAAATATTGTAAAACTAAATATTTATTTCAGTTTTCTTATGAGTAAGGATTAGATATCATATGATAATAGATATGATCCTTATATGATGAAAATTTCTTTTTTAAATGAATGAATGTTTTAATAATTTACCAATTCTTCAACTCTGATACTCTATGTTGAAAAAAAATCCTGGTCACTTCAATCAAGATGAGTGTAATCTGATCAAGGGTTAAGGAACTCCTTAATATGTTTGGAGGTTATTCTTAGGGTTTTCATAGAATTTGAGATGTACTTTATAAGTTTATGGTTGTATTATAGTGGTTCCTTTAACAAGTGATGGATAGAAATCTATACCTTAGATGACATGGGAGAGGACATATGTAAAGGTTATTAGAATGGTTACGGGGCTTGTAATTGGGATTATATGGGTGAACTAGATGAGGTTTGGACCCAATTAACAATGTCGATGTCCAAAATTTTCTTTAGGGTTTTTATGCTACATAGGTGTGATATGCATGAATTTATACTGATGTCTATTGACTATGATGGGTAGGAAGGACATTAGTATACACCTCATTTGTATTGGTGAGTTGTGATGTATAGATAGTGTTTAACATAGGGTAGAACATATATGACATGATTTAGAGAGTTGTGTGATGTGTTAAAGGTCATGTTTGGAATGTTATTTTGATAAATAACATATTCACCTTGAGGGTTTATGGTTCCAAAGGCCTAACCCCTCTATGAGTGAGATGTCATTAGAAAAATTTACATGAGTGAGATATAAATACCTATTGTATATGGAGATATTTAATCTAGGAAACACATTGTAGGCATGATTTATGTTAGTTTATTATTAGTAATATGGTTTTTTGGAGCATGTTGGGTAATCGATGAGTGAGACAATAAACTTTGGTGTTATGATCCATCAATAAAAGAGAAGGTTGGACCTGAGGAGTGGACATTGGACTATTATGTGGAGGTACTATCTTATATTTTATTTAAGTATATTTATGGATAAAACTATATTAGTGATGTGGGTTTCATGTTGTAAAATGATGCATATTATGTATAAAACCTAACATTAGTGAAAATATTTGGTTGATCATTGGTTATGTGTCCTCTCCAAGGAGAGGGGTTGGACAAGATACTTAGTATGAGATCATTCCATATAGGAGTAGTGACCAAGTTATAGAATATTTCATACCGCATGTTATTGGTAATGGGATGGTACAGGAGGCTTGAGATGACATGATTCCAACATGTAATTGAACTATGAATGTTTGAGTATCATGGTGGTCTAGTCAGCACATAATGTCGTGATGGGAATGTGTTCCCTGTATTGTGTCATGGTGGCCTTCATAGCACATGATAACCCAATGATAATTCTTATTTATTGTATTAATTTTACACAATAATACATAGGAATATAAATTCTAATAATATGTCTTTTTGTGAGACCCTATTGTATGATATTCTAATACATTTCAAGGGAATATTATTGTGAATATTGATTATATGTTCACATTTAGTTTAAGCACAACATATTTAATTAATTAGGATAGAGTATATTGTTGAATATTAGAGATTATGATTAGGTGTGGGGATGACATTGGGTTGAGTTTCTTTTTTTATCAACCATATTGGTTATTAGTGTATATTTTATTGACTAAATCGCGGGAGTTATTATATGTGTTTGTTATTTGAAGTATTATTATGTAGATTTTTTGGAATATTTCTCAATTTTTATTCTCATTATATGATGGAATAGTCTCCATAATTCATGTTTGAGGCACTTTTTACTAATTTTTAATCTCTGGAACTTGGGGAGATCAATTAATTATTAAGTGATGACCTGTGCTAAATAATCGGGGAGTGTAACATGGTATATTCATTATAAAGTGGTATGAAATCATCTATTTATCTTTAGTTCTATATATAGAATATATGTGGTTCTAAAATATGTAATATATTGTGATAGAACTCATTATGGTTTATTAAAAACACATTTTATGACATTATATATTTGAATTACCTGAATTTTCATTTCATGGTACAATACAAAGGATCATTTCAGGTTGGTATCATGGAAAAATGATTCATAGTAATTGAAAACATAAAAAAATACTTCTAAAAAACTTCAAGTACATATTCCAATGTAAAATAATGTCTCTTTTGTTGAATCACACATCATGTGGACACACATCAAAGGAAATAGGTGATCAAGAATCTTAGTAATGGAATAAGAAATAGAGACACATAACATTTTATCTTGATACATATCAATAAGAACAATAGGAATAAAGATAATTAATGAGAAAGTGGAATATAATAATATAGGTAACATGATTCATAATATTGAAATGTTGATATATTAATTAATTGAGATATTCCAAATCATATCATCATGGTTTATCACTAATTTGTCATTAATGAAAATTAGAAATCTAATTCACCAACGAATCATAAAACATATCTTCTTTATAGATTTTTTTTACCTAATATATTGGAATGCTATCAGGGAACACCCCTAATAAGTCATACTTTCCATTTATTCACATTTATCATAACTAATAATCTAATTAATAACCCATGTATAATAATTAATATTCTTTTTATAATAAATATTCATTAAAAAAGATCTTAAAGGAATGAATATTAAATCATTTTAAATCAAGAACGGAAATGTGCATCTCATATGTGAAAATACCCAAATATAAATGTGATAATTAAATCTAGTTGAATAAAAACAGAAAATAAATGATCTTTTGTAATAAAATTAAAAGGAAATGATAATTTACCTTCTAAAGGGGGAGAAATTGATAAGAAAATTTTGTGGCATGAAGGGTATAAAACATAGTATTAGAAAAAATGAAAATAGAAGGGGAAAAGGGTGTCCCATTTATCAAACTCTATTATTACAGTAATAATATTATAGAATTTGTATATAAGAAATTAGTTTTGAAATTATAATACATACCATAAAAAAGAATATCTTTAATGGAAAATTGGAGTGAATATTTCCCTAACCGTGAATACTTGTTCTTAAAACATGATGATAGAACATTGGGGGGAATAAGGAAATGTTATGGGATCCTATTGAGGAAAAATAACAAGTTATTCATTAAGGATAGATAGGGAGTTTATTTAAATGGATAAAGCGGTGGGAATTTATAGGATAAGTGAAAGAAGTTTTTAATAATTTCCAAATATAGGTCTTGGAAAATAAGGTTCTGGAAATTGGGAAAACATTTTCTATCCCATGGTTTTCTATAATGGTTTTGGAAATTTGAATCCAACTTTATGTTATAATAATACTACATAAATGAACACTATTTTTAAATAGTTCTTTTAGAATGAATAAGTGAGGGTTCGACAATAGAATATTTAAAACAATCAGACATTCCTTTTTAGACTTTGGAATATCGCTTATAGTTTTAAAAAATTATTAATTCTATAAAATTTATTTATATTAATAAAACAATATCATTTAGCTTTTGGATTGGGATTAATTACTTATAACATAATTGTGGAAAATATGATTTTTTAAAATATAATAAAACCATAAAACTATATTTTTAACTACGAAAAAGATGTATTTCATAAAAATATCATTAATTAAACCTAAACTAATTTTGATGTACTGATTTCAAAAATATTTTTTTTCAGAAATATCAAAATATGTGAATTTTAATATTTATGTATAAAAATAATACTTTATTTTGATATAGAATTTTTAAGGAACAATCCTATTTGCAATACTAATATGAACATTTATAGGCCTTTATAAAATTATTTATTCATTTATTATTTAAAAAAATGTTTGGGATTACTATTTCATAAAAAAATTACAATTCAAAATACCCTGGATTATATTAAAAAATTTATTCATTTTCTATAAAAATATCGCAATGTACTATTCCAATCCAAGAAATAAAATAATAAAATTTATCCAATTTAATGATATATTTTATTAAAAAAACTATTATTAAGAGAAATTGATGGATGAATATATTTTTTTTAAAAAGTAATTTACAATATGGTCTAAACATATAACCCCTTATTAGATTTTCATTCGCCCTCTGGGTTAGGGGTGCAATGGTGGTAGTTTTATGGGATGGCTTAGCTAACATCGACCAAGTGGTAATCTCCACTAACATAAATATATCCAATAGGTGATTTTGTTCATGTTTCACTTGTTGATGCTCAGATTGAAAACTGTCAAGTGTGAACCCCAAAGAAATAACCCCCTTACATATTTGGACAATTGGGCTTCAAATGGAATGACTATACTTGTTGGGGCCATAAAATCTTTTTTTTAATCAATTATACATTTACTTTACTAATTATAATCAATAATAAAAAAAGGAAAAAAATATTTACCATGGGTATGGATCCTAAAAGACATATTGACTAGTGGACATATCCCGGGAAAATCCCAATGAACAAATTTCATGTTATACCCTATAAATAAAACAACATTCTTTCACACAAAGTCTACTACAATTAATCAGAAGGCTATATTTTCATTTTTATATGGTGTTGGATGAATTACCAATATTTTTCATTATTTCTAAACATATTCTAAGGGAGTGATGATTCTAGTATATTGGGGATGATCCATATAATACCTTTTTAGATGTTCTATTTTATATTATTTCCCTAGATGTAATATTTGGTATTTAATTAGTTTAATAAATAACTATTGTAATGATCATTGTTAATGATATAATTTTTTTGTTTATCATTATTTTGTACATATATGATATTCTATAATATGATACAATAATTTATTCGGGGAAATAATATCATTTCAAAATGCGTGGGTCGTTAAATTATACCACCTTAAGAAATTTCATCCTCTAAATATCAACTCATAATATCAAAAAATCATTGATGAGGTGGGTATTATTTTTGCATAAAACCCTATATATAGGGTCAAATATCCCAATCGATTTGTACATATATGAGAGTTCAAGTTCTAGTTTTACAACAACTATATTCTGTACATGTGAGATATCTGGTATGTACTTCCTGAGAGAGATAAGTTAAATACAACAAGAACATGAGCTAGATTTGGTTACATTTATAGCCGATACTCTATTTTTTATATGTGATTTTGTATTTCTAATGTATCTAAGGGTATACTTCTATCTATTTCCAAAATTAATGACACTCTTCAATGGTGATATTCAAAAGAAAACATTGTCCGCAAAAGAAAATTCTATGTACCTTCAATGGTTTTTAGCATAATGCTTCTTTTGACTCTATGAATACTTCATATTTCATTAGATGTAATTAACCTTCTCTATTAACTCTTGCATAAAATTATGATGATGGAATTTCCTCTCACCAAATTCATCCCGACAAGCAGGATTTCAAAATTTCTTCCAATATAGAGCATCATATACCTCCATTAGAAAATGGTAGTTGAAAGAATGTTTTATGAGAACACAAGTAATAGAAGGTATTGATCCCATCAACTTTTAAAATACATTGATCATGTTATCAGAATACCCTCATGTGTATGAATAGTCCTTTCATATTGGGCATCAGTGTCGGGGTGATAGGTCACAATTGAATTCAATTCATTATTTAGATCTTGTTAGAGACTTATCTAGAATTTATATGTGAGACTTAGGCCATGTTGAAGAATTTTATAAAGTGAACCCATACAATATCACCATTTCCTTTTTGTATATCATTGAATATTGTTAAATATATTATTCTTCCCAAATATAAATGAATTTGGAATTCGTGTTGCAATGATCCACTATATAAAATTGCATTTTTTTAATAGGGTATTATTGGCAGACAAGTTATTAAGTACAAAGTTATATTTTTACACTTTCATGTAGGTATAGGATGTGGTTGCAATACCCATTTAGTAATTTTTTACTCTAAATTATCTTTCTATCATACCAATAACATTTCAAGTATTTTATCAATATCCCTTTTCATATTATCCCACAAATAATGATCATGATGGTTCAGATGCATTTTAGTTCTTTGAGGATGAATATTGAATATAGATAAATGAGAATCAACCAACATCTCCTTCATTATAAATGGGTTTTACGGGCACATATCCTTGTTCGAAAAAAGATTACACCATATTGATCAATATTTAACTTAGGAAACGTCCCATTCCTTACAGATATTATCTTATTGGGTAATAATGAATGTTCTATTTTAGCTTTCTTGATCATCTGTAGTAATGATCATTGTGAAATAATTTGGGATCATTTTTTTATATACCTTCCCTTATGATATCCATGTAAAATTTTCATATGTACATGATTAAAGGATCTTCTTGAATCAACATAATATCCAAAACAAGAGGGAATTTCACTCTTAATACATTTAATTTATTTCTTCCAATGTGATAATTAATTTAACGGTTATAGGGTTTATGAACATCAATCCATCTCATTTGTCCCATGTTCAATTCATATTGTGTAAAAATATGATTAAAAAATTGGTGGTATATGTATATATCACATTAATAACCATAAATATAATGCATACATATTTTCAGATAAAAACTAATTGAAGTTAACTCCAGTTCATACATAAGATAATTCTTCTCATTGTAATTTGACTATTGAAATACATAATAATACTGAATTTAATTTTTTAGTAGGATGAACCCAATACCATTCATAGATTAATCGCTATAAATAAATAATCCTTATTTGATATAGGGTATAGTTAACAAAGGTTTGGAATCCAATATCATTTCCAATTCATGATAATATTCATCACAACTCTTTGTTTAGAAAAACCTAGCCTCTTTTGAGTAATCATGGTTAAAAAATTAGAACATTATGGGAATTTTTAAAAAAACATCATATAATATCATACTAATCCAACGAAACTATGAATCAATGTTACCATTATAAGATAAGGCCACCTATCTACTATATTTTTCTTCATGTGGTTAATCGATATTCCTTCATTGGTTAAATTTCTCCCCAAGAGTGCAATTTTTTGTATCCAGAATTCATATTTTTTGAATTTTATAAAATTATACCCCTTCCTTGAAGATCCAAAAGAATCTCTCCGATGATCCATATCCACAAGGAATTTAGTATTATATCATAATTTCATCAGTAAAAACAAAAAAAATTATCATGGTAGTTATTCACATCTATATTCATCAAATCCATATATATAGAAAAATCATTTTTCATTATTAGGGGAATAACAAAAAAATAATAATTTCCATATATATTTTTTAGCTTAGTCTTCAGAATATCATATTTCGTTACCCCCATGTAAGGATAACCATATTGGATGACAGTCTTGGACAAGAATTTATCCCCATGAAGATGGTCAAGTAAATCATCAATCCCTGGATGGCAGTACTTGTTCTTCACTGGGATCCATTTATGTCCCTGCAATCAATGAAAAAATTCATTGATTCACGATTCATATTTATAAAGATATTAATTGTTCGACAATGACACACAAATGGTTGGATAAATACCTTCCCAAGAAAATCATTATGTTATTTAATTATTTCCACAAACTCTATATTTTCAATTCTATACGGGGTCATTCTTATCGGTTTACATGAATGTATTAGTTCAATGGAGAATTATAGCTCTATTTCAAGGGGAGTCCTAAGTAGTTATTTAGTAATATGTAAATGTATTCCAAATTTATTGGAATATTGCATGTCTTTATAATTTCATTTCATTTTCCCTATTTTATAATTATATCCATAAATAAGGCTATACGATGTTCTTTTAGAAAAATCTCAGGTCAGGATATCACTCCATTGAAAATTAAAGTATCTTATTCATTCAATAATATTGAAATTTCCTGGTATATAGAGTGTATAAAATAATTATAAATTGAGTGATATTACACCATATTATTGTTTTGAATTCTACCATGGGAATGACTACTAAATATTTGATGAAATGGTACTATGAAAAATTAAATACTAAAGTTTCTATATAATGTTTATGCTGGGATAATTCCTTTAAGAGTCTTGATTAATAACTCTATATCAACCAAATTAGGTTGTGATTCTATATTATTTTTAGAATTGGATGGAATAAAGGAGTTTGTAGAAAAAGTATAAAATAATGTACAATATATAATTTAGAGAACCACGAGTCTACCTATCGCAATATAATTTGGAGACATAGGTTATGTCATAGTGATATAAAATGCTAGACCTTACTTCCATGATCTCTATTGAGGTTGATGGAGGTTCCCCACAATCATTATATGATTTTGGACATTGATTTAAAAAGTTCCCCACTCCTCCTCATATTATTCCTTGAATATCCACTTGGTCCCTCAGTATCTTCCATTTTTCACTACTGTTGAGAAGTTGAGGTTTCAACCCCCCCATCCACAATAGATTTGACCTATATGGATATCTCTTCTACAATTATAGTACATTCCACTCCTGTGTATGATGTTTAATGATAGATTCATCGCAAATTTTTTCCATGTGGGATGTTTCAATTTCATTCCGCCTATTACATTATAAATGTTCTTCCCTAAATTTTCATTCATTTCTCCATTATTATAATTCTACCTATGTGAAAATTATGTGTGAAAATATATGTACAAAATATCCAATTTTCTTTTTGAAAAACTATAGAATAGAACCACAAGGCATTCAAACTCTCTATTTTCTAAATTCCTTTTTATATGGGGTCTATGTCTACTGAATAGCATATCAATCATTCCCATAGGTTCCATAATACATATTGAGGTCTATTGAAAAGGTGTTCTAATGTTCATAACTTAGATTACCAATAATTCATTTTACTAATTCTTTTGTTTAATGAACTTTTTGTACATTTTTTTGCATCGAATGATGGAAATATTTATAAAAACATATTACCTTAAACATTTTACACACCATAACATTGATCTACCTTCTTGGATTTGGGTTTTTAATTAGTTACCACCGCTGATCAACTTCTCCTTCAATGTAGAATACTTCCACGATAACATTCCATTTTTCAAAAAAATGGATTACAAAATAGATATTTATTGATGATATTTTCTACAATTTATAAATCAATGGGATTATAGATCAACTAAATTAAGGTCATAATTAATACATAAAGAAGTCAAAAAAAATCCCATTTAGTAAATATGCTATCTAAACATGCATCAATTTATTTTTCATAAATAGTGTAAGTAAATTCATCATCATAATGATGTTTTCAATTCTAGATTCTATTAGATCACCTTTAGTGCATTATCTGTTACACCAAACATTTCTGCAGTTCTTTTTATTTCTTAGCATTTTTATGATAGAGGAAATATATAGTGACGAACGTGTTACTATTATAAATAATTTATTTACAAATTTATTTTATGAATTCATACATAATTATTAAAAATTTTATAATTCACCTCTAACAAAAATTACATTTTTATATATTTATCATAATTTTTCATAAAAGGATAGTGATTAACCATTCATATACCCCACGAGTGAAAAACTAGTAGTGCGACTTGGCCTGATATAATGCACCAATTGTTGTTTGTTTCTATATAAAACCAATATTTAATTGGTGTTACCCGTAGATACATCTGTGAAATAACGAAATCATCTTATTTATATCCATATAGGTATTTCTATTCACATAAACAGCTTACATAAAACAACCACAAAATATCAGAATGTGTACAAATATTTAGACTTGTGCATATGTATACATATATTTAGACATTTTTATAGTGTTATTATTAAAGATATCATGTATTAGATTTTAGAAATATCAAAAGAATTACTTGATACTAAAAATGTTATCCCACCTTATTAATACTATACATTTCATTAAATGGTATAAAAAATAGGATCTATTCATGTCTAATTTCAAAGAAAAAAAGTACATAATAAATTAAAACATAAAAAATTCTTATGAAACCACCCTAGAGCTCTATTTATGAGTTCACTCATGGTTAATTTTACTATATATTATATTCTGGGGACACATGGGAAAGGAAATGGGTGAGCATTTAGCCCATTCAGGGAACAAGAAAGAGAGACATATCATAAGAGAACTTGAGAAATTTAAATAATAACATGAGGCTATATGATTAGACATGATAAAGATGCACATAAAAATAAAACAGCCATTAAAAAAAATATAAATGCATGTAGAAAACTTAAATGATCAATTAATAATCATATCACAGATTTTTATCACCATGGTGTCAAAAATAAAAATTTGTAAGGTTAGTCACCTTTGTATCATAAAACATATCATCCCTAGAGATTAAATTCTATTAAAATTTCATTAGAGCTACATCCGGGTGAGAAATCATATTTTTTTAATATAATTTGGTCTAAATAGATCATAATTAATAATTTTATTAATAACCATTAGAGAATAACAAAATGGTTTGTTATAAAAAATCATGGTATATAAAAGAGCATAAAAACATGATAGTTACATCATTTTTAACCCATGAAATGAATTTTAATTTCATATATGTAAATCCATGAAAAAAATTTCATTTATAAATATAGTTGATTAACTAATGAAAACAAAAATAATTTTGGTTATTAAAATAAGGAAATGAAGAATTTATTATGTAAAAGAGGAAAACATGAGAAGAATATTTGGCAACATTATGGGTATATAAATTGTTTTAGAAAAGGGGAGAATAGTGGCGTGGGGGAATGTTGTAACATTCATTAAAAAAATATCATAAAATAATTTTATATTATAATTTCGACATAATAACATATTTTTTAATGTATAAGACATATCATAAGAAAAATCCAACTTGAATGGAAAAGAAGAGGTAAGACATATTTCTCTAGAAGAGTTTTCCCTAAAACATGGGGATGGACTTTTTAGACATCAGGTCACATTGTAGAGATCCCATGGGTGGAAAAAACCACCACAAATACATGGAGGATAGATTGAGAGTAAATGTTAATGGATAAATGGGCATGGATTTATAGGTGAAATCGATGAGTTGTTTAATAATTTCCAAATATATATCTTCAAAACCAATATTGTGGAAAATAAAACATGATTGGATTAACCATGATGTTTCTCATGTATTTAATCATTTGGATCATAATTTATTTCATTTTAATTCACCATAACCGAAATCAATTTTTAAATAATTCTTTGTGCAAGGAAAATTGAAAATTCAACAATGTAATGTTTTCAATATCCAACATTCCTTTTTTAGAATTTTGAATGTAACTTTTAGTTTCAATAATTTATTAAATATATTAAAATATATAGTATTAATAAAATAACATGATTTTGTAAATTTATTATGTTTAAATAATTATTATATAATTACGAAAAAATATAATGTTTTTAAATATATTGAATTTGAAAAAAAATATTTCTTTCAATTCACAAAAAATAAGTATTTTAGCAAATTATTATAAATTCAGCCTATACATTTTAAAAAGATCATATTTATGAAATGATTTCTATTTTATCAATTAAATTATCTAAAAATATAATTTTTATATTTTAAATATGAAAAATTCTCATTTATTTTAAAATACCATATTTAATGTAAAAAAAATTCTAATACTTATACAAACCATCATAGGCCATCGTAAAATTATTTTATCATATATTGATAAAATTAAAACTAAATAAAAGACTATTTAATTAAAACATATACTATTTATAATGCCTTGGATTATTAAAAAAGTATACATTTTCTTGAAAAATACCATTATGTTATCTTAACATCCAAAAATCATATTATCAAATTCATTTAAATTAAACATATATTTTATTAATGGAAACAATTATTAAGAAGGATTTTTGGGGAAAACATATTTATAAAATTAAATAGACATAAATGACATGACACATTTCCCTTTATTACATATGTATATGACAAATGGGTAAGGTGTGTGATGGTGTAGTAATGTGGAGAAGCTCGACTAACATTGGCAGAGTGGTAATCACCACCAACATGAATATATACCATATGCTAATTTGTTCAAATATTACTTGTTATAGATCATAATGGGATTAGTCATAGGTGTACCGAGGTAACACTACCTCCATACCATGATTAGAATAATAGTATTCAAGCATCATGACCATACTGGTTGAGGCCATCGATCCTTCATTTGGTATAAATTATCCTTTGTCACTACTACTTATACAAAATTATAATGATAAAATTATAAACCAAGGGTATAGTTTTTAATGGTCATATTGACTAATGTTCATATAATGGTCGAATCCCAATAGTCACTTTTCCATTTCTACCCTATTTATACAACTTCATTATTTCAGTCAATATTTCATAAAATTTATCTTATGGATACATTTTAATTTTCATAATATATTGATCATATTAATAATATTTTGTTTTAAATATATTTTTTTTCATGGGAGTGAGGATTCTAGTAGATTGGGGTGATCAATAATTTCCCATTTTATATTTCATTTTTAATATTTTTTGTTTAGTTGTAACATTCAGAATTATAATTAGTTTCATAGATGAATAATGAAATGATCATTGCTAAATATATAAAATTATTTTTATTTCTCATTATTTATATATATATATGTTATTATATAATATGTAATAGAAAATTATTTATGAAACAAATATCATTTAAAAAAATCATAGGTCGTTATAGTTTTAAATATGGATGTTTTGGGGTTATGAGTCTAGATATTTATATTTTCTCTTGAACTATAATATTTAAGGTATTTATTAAATAATATTTTGTGGATTTTTTATTGTTATAATTGTTTTTGGCTATTATAAAATTTAGAAGAGAATTGAATGAAAGCAACATGATTTATTATATAACTATGAGATGGAACGTTCTTTATTTTGTGTGACTTCTTAATAACATGAGGTTCAGTATTTTTAAATTTCCACTATAACATATAAGATTTTATCCAAATTAATTTTGGTGGAATTACAATCATCTTGACCCCAGTTTAATTTATCTAATGATTTTTTAGTATAATCCTATGGATCTAGTTTTCCAATATCCAAAAACATTCCCTTCATCAAATATATTTTACAGACCCTTTCTATGGTGTTTTGGGAATTGATTTAATGGTAGTGAATCAATGAAGTCATGGTGTTCTTCATAGATGATATGAGAAAATATTCTCAATTATATAATTTTTTTAAAATATTTACAATGTTTCTAAATATATTTTAATGATTTAACACTATTTAGCCGAATTATATTCCTATGGATTTCTTGATTTTTTTATTAGGAACAACTTCCACAGTGTGAATGTGGATGTTAAATCCATTTATTGTTTTTATGGAGAATGCAACGAGTTGTATGACGTTGGATATTACAAAGATCATGTGGGATGATCAATGTACCATGTATAATTTTCAAATCTTTGATTTTGTTAGTTTCCTTGAGTAGTTGGTTGGGGTGTTTTTCTAGATCATGTTGAACTATGGGTAGAAAATAGTGGATTTCAAATTAATCCATAGTGGATAGTGGTCTTGTGATTAACCGTGTCATGGGTGAGATGCCTCAATTTAGAGGAGGATCATTGAAGACTCTCTAGATATATAGTAATTGAATCTTAAGGGATCACAGATATAGGGTTTTACTTATGATCCTATGTTTGGAAATCCAAGAGACTGATATTTTTTAGTCAATGTGTGTTATTTGGTTTCAAAAAAGCATGAACATGTTGGTTTATGTGAGACCATATTAGATGGTAGATCAGAACATGGGAGAGTGTTGTTAATACGTCATTATATCATATATAGGTGATTTGGGGTTCTGAAATAATTTTTCTGGAATGTCTTAGTATAAGAGGCATTCAACATGTTAGTTACATAGAGTTACCATTTGAGTTTTATATTAGTGATGGGCCATGTAAAATATTGTTATTGAATATATGTATTATTGATAATCCAAATAAATTTGATGTCTATAGCGTATTGTTGATATGATCTAAAGAATTTTTCCATTTGTGTATTTTCCTTAAATATAGTTATTATTAAGGATTCTTGTAGATGAGTCCCATAAGGATAGTACACGTGGTCTTGTGTAATGAAATATATATGGTGGGGAGCACACCATCATGGGTTGTTATATTGTATTTCCTCTCAGTTAAGAGAGTGTTGAAAACAACATGTTATAGTTTTAGGTAATAAATATATAACATTCTATAGATAAGGTAATTTTTTTTTGGCATATTGATGATAATGATTTTCATATTGTGAATATCACTATATCAGTAATGGGATACTGACTGTCATGTTAGAAGGTT
The DNA here is from genome assembly GCA_963277665.1 of Viscum album. NCBI lineage: Eukaryota > Viridiplantae > Streptophyta > Magnoliopsida > Santalales > Viscaceae > Viscum > Viscum album. Next base: position 221,525,998 of record OY728139.1, read on the forward strand.
CATGGGGGTAGTGAGAAAAGTCATTAGACATTAATTTTTACATAAGTATTTTGGTATGTGGGATGATAAAATTTTATATAGTTCCTTGTTCAATATGATATTTGAATTTATGATTATGTATCAGTAGGTGTTGATGTATTGGGATCATGATAAATGTAGAGATTATGTGATTCATGTGTCAGGTAGGATGATACAGTATCAGTGAAATGGGTATGAACACATAAGTTAGTTAATGTGATCGATGATTCATTAAAATAAATAAAAATCAGCTCGTGATAATGAAACTCTATTTTGTGTTTATGGAATCATATCGTTCATATAAGAGGATAAATATGATTGGTGGTGATATAATGTGTCTATTGGTGCAGGCATGAGACATTAAGAGAAGAAATATATCAAAGATCCAATTTTTGTTCTAAATTAGTTTTGATGATGTGAAATTATATCCACAATTGTATAACCATGTGGGATATAGTTGAGTCAATATGATGATTTGACATGGATTTCAGTGGATGATATTGATAATTTGATATTGTGGGTTTGAGTAACAAAACAATAGTGTGTTATGAATTAAAATATTGAATGTTAAAACTTTTGGTAAGCTTATGACAATGGAAATTATAATTTGTCACTAGAGAACAATTAAATACTTCTAGTGGACAATAAGTCCCATGATTTTGTGTTTTTAATTACTCGTAGATTTATGGGTCCATAATTTGAGAGGGAATTATAATGTATTATTTGGTATGGGGTTTTTTGAGAAAAAAACGAATATTGGGATTATAAGAACATTAAAATCTCTAATAAATTGCTTTATAAGTGGACTGGTATGGAATGGGTGGTCATGTAGAATTCTAAGAAGGATTTGGGGAACGAGGAGTCCAAAATTATATAGTTTTATCCATTCATGTTGTGGAAAATATGGGTTACATAGTGAATTATATTGGTAGGTGGGTCAAGGAACCCTACCTCATGCATTTCATGAATTGAAACATGGTTTGTGTAGTTAATGATAGTGGGATGGGTGAGGGACCATCAACTTCTAATAGTTCAAAATGTGAACATGGGGTCGCATTGTTAATGGGTCTAGGGAGGTTTTCTTAGGTAAGGAATGAAAAAAAAATTAAATGTAATTATCCATTATGTTATAGATGTGTAATTTAAGACAATGATCGATATTTAGATGACTAATACCCTTTAATCTCATTGACATCAATCCCTTTTGAGGAGAAGTCTGTTGAAGCATGATTCAATATCAATATGAAGAAAACACTTCCATTTCAATCTATATTTCTTCCTTTATTTTATGGGAATCTTATTTTTGATGAATTTGGAATATTTTTTGGAGTAAATTTTCATTATTCAGGGATAATAATTAATTAGTTTTTGAATATTCATTTTTTGTGGATAGATTAATTTCTACAATGTTAATCCCAAGATGTTAAATACTTTTTCATTGTTTTTTCATATGAATGACGAGTTTTAATAGGATTACCCCCTGTTTATTTGTGAATAAATAAATATAAACAAGTAAAAATAATTAATTGTGAATATTATCTTTATATAAGAATTTATAAGAATTCATGATGCTTTCTTTTATAGGACATGGAATGGTAGAGTTCAACAAAAGATTAAATGCATTATTTAGATATGTGACCCCTATAATAAATTTAAATATATATTTTAATATATGATTGTTCATTTGTTCATGTGTATACTACTTGGGTTTGAGTGGGTATGGGGGATGAGAGAGTACAGTTTGTAGATTATAGGTGGCACGGACATTGGGATTAAGAATCATTCTTTTCAACAATTTTAATGTTAGGAATCACCATGTTAATAGGTCCCCAAGGGGGAGGTTTCATATTACATTAAAAAAATATGGACATTATTGATAAGAAATATGAGTTATGAGAATAAACTATGTGGTTCCCTATGTATATTCAACTGTGCCGGAAATTAAAGAGGATGAGATATAATTGAGGAGATGGCCATATGTCTCATGAGGGATGAAGAACTCCCCTAGAATACAACAGTGTGTCTAAGGGTGTTTTCATAAAAGGAGGTGTCCTTTGGGACTAGGGATATGAATTAATTCAAAATATTATTATATTAAATGTTCTTCAATATTAGATGTGGGTTTGGAACTAGGTTTGAGTTGTGGGAATGGTATAGGATATTCGAATGGGGACACTAAGAAAAATCATGATATTGGTCAAAAATTCATTTTCATGGCCATGGTATGTATGATGATTTAGTATATAATGTCACGAATGTGAAGTGTATATGGATTGATACATGTATCATCTTGGTATTCTAGTATATATTATACGCATTAAATAATTCACATAATACACTAAAAGAGAGGTAATAAGATAATAATAAATTAAATTAATCATTTGTAAAATATAACAAATATAATATATGATATATTTATATAAAAAATTAAAATTATATAATTTATAAAATTGATGTAAAATAATTCTCGAAACAGTTATTGATTAAGAAGATATTATTTAATGCAAATAAATAATAATATATAATCTCTACGAATTATTTAATATATAATGTTTAAAATATGAATTAGATAAAAATATATTCATATTTAGATTGTGAATACACATAAATAAATTTATATTTATTTATATTATTTTTATAAAATTTTAAATCATTCGGGGAATAAGGAAGAGTACCTATCACAGATATTTTCTAAATAATTATGATATTATTATAAAATATGAATAAATTAAATATTTATGAAATCATTTTAATCTAAAATTATATATATAATTTTAAAGGTATCATTTTTTAATAAACCATGATAAATATTATTGAATATAAACATTATTTTATTATAAAATTAATTTTTGAATATATTATAAATTTTAATTTAAAAGAGAAATATTAATTATTTATATATTGTCTTAAATAAGATAGATTTCAATTTTAGATTAATCTTGATTATAATTTTGATAAGGGTCCTCATATATTTTTCCATTAATTAACTACCATGAAAAATATTTAATTATGACTAATTATTATATAAGGATGTAATATAATGTGTTCCCAAGTTTTTGTTCATTACATGAAATATTGACAATATTGAATATATTTTTTAGGTTTTATGTTCTAACCTATATTTCTTACCAACCGTCCCTCACATACCTGACATAAATTTCATTTTATTCCATTCTTCTCTCTTTCATAACATTCTTTTCCAGGGGTAATGTTTTTTTAGATGTTAAAAGAGACGACATCCTCCCCTTGCATACTTCATATCCCATTAAAATTTATTTTTTAAGCTATATTAATTACCTATATTGTTTTTTATCGACATTACCAAATTCCATTTGAAATATATATTTACAGTATTCACTTCAATTTTAGTGATGGTTATAAATAAAATCTAGTTCCCTGATGTGAGTGATTCTTCTTCATAGTCCCTATTTTTATTTTTTTCTTATCCATCATTTCACATACTACAATAATATATATTATTAAATATAATTAATATAGTTTAATTTCAATATAATAATTTATGTTATATAATTTATCCCCATGAATCGACAATGAAAATAATAAGCATCGATCAAGCGTTTATATAGACTACTGTCTCCATGAAGTGATGTAGTTTTTGTTTATCACCATAATTAATGGATGATTAAAAGTATAAAACTGATGAATACATGATTTTACGTCTCAATGTTAAATTTTAAATTATTAATAATTTTTTATACCTTTCCCTAATTTAATTTAAATGGAATGTGTTGTCTTGTGTACTTATGAACAACCGCCAACACATCAACAATATATTTATTTTCCAATAATTAAAAAAATGGATGACACTAAAAAAGTTTTTGATATATAAAAAATAATTTCATATCACTACTGAAATGATATAATTTGGTATTTTATTATTTAGATAAAAATTTCCATTGTCAACATGTCTAGCGAATCATGTAAAAATCAGTCAAACTACTTGAAGTAACCAAAAAGTATAGAAAATATTTAATAAATGAAATTTTTTTATAATAAATAGACCACAAGGAGAAAATAAAAAATTATGATGTGTCTTATTGTAATCCTACTAAAAATAATTTAATTATATATGAATTTTGTAGAAGATAATAATTCATTTATATATAATGTTATTGGATCATTTATATCCCCTTCAAATATTCTAGTAGTGATTTCCCTTTATATTTCCCACTACATATATATAAATATGTCCCTTAAATATATAAATATTTAATATACTTTCTAATTATGAGGGAATACATGTTTTATGTTTTCTTCAAATACCCACTTTTAAGGAAACACGAGTTAATGGTAATTAAAATTATAATATTTCTTAAGATCCCTTTCACAATTATAATGTTTTTAAACTGTGAATATATTTTAATATTACGAAATTATTTATATTTAACTCTGCATTTTATATTCTATTTTTAAAATAAATATTATTTTATGGGTTGTACAAAATATCATTTTTTATATTCATAAATAATCAACATAGTGGTTCATTTTTTATTCTTACTTCATCAAAAAATTTAATTGATTTTTCCACCATAGGACTACATGATCATGACTTTTGTTCCTTTGATATATTTATATTCAATGAAGTTTAATTTTCTTTACACTTTAGAATCCATAATTTTTAGATTCAAAATATTTTATGACACAAGATCATGAAATCTGGTTTTTCTCATGGATTTTTTTAATTTATAATAGTTATATATAGCTTATTTTACTAATTTAGAAAACTTATGTATTATTATTATTGTGTGACTAGTGGGATTATAATTATATTTCACTCTAACTCAATGGGTAATTTTTTCATCTATACAGATATAATGGTATGTTGTCAGTGAGCATGAGAAGCATTGATGTGTGGGATGTTAGTATATCCAATAATGTGACGTTAAAGATGCAAGGATCCTTTAATCACACTTTTTATTTCAAGTTTTATATATTTTAAATATTTTTATGATGTTAGGATGTTATTATATGATAGTTTTTACACTGTTATTTTATTTTTTCATTTATATAATCATTTAATCTTTTTTTGTGGACATTTTACTTATAATAATATGATATTCTTAAATTTTATGCACATTTATCTTGTTTGATCACATACTATGATTTATAGCTCATACAATTCCTTATGTATTTATCATGTTAATCTTATGGTGTCAAAATATTAAGTATGGGTGGTTTGGAGTATAATAATGAGATTATATAAATATAATTATGTTATGTGTTATGAATATGTATTTATTAGTCCAATCCACCAAATTCACTAGACCGTAGATCCTTAGATTTGATATTTTTTACTATATTAAAAGTGTCGAAATATTATTTTGTTAATGGTTTGGGTTAATATACTTTCTTCAAAATAAATGGAATGTAATTTTTGAGATTATGATTTGAGTTAATCAGTGAATTACCAATGGATAATACTATGAAAAGGATATAATCAAGATTTTTTCATACGATACATATTGTGATGTTTTCAATGAAATAAATCAATTCCTGGATACTAAAGGTATATGTATTTCATTAATAGATGGGTCTAGTGGTATTAACCTAAAAAAAGTTGGTTGATATTATCTCGACCCCCATTTTGTGGGATTGTTAATGGGATATTACAACACAACTAAATCGACACTAATAGGTGATATACATTAGCTACTTCATATTTACATAAAAAAATATAAATAATTTAAAAAATAACATTTATAATTTAATATTTTTTAGAGGTTATAGTACATATTTATAAATTAAACATATATAACCAAGAATAAAATTTTATATTCATATGTTCTGATCATCCCATGAATTATGAGTCACTACATATAGTTTTATGGTTTACGTTGTAATTGTTTTTATATATTTATTATCATCCATGGTTTTTATTATTATAATATTATCTATAGATATAGGAAAAATAAAGTTAATTATATTTGAAATGGGGAATGTGATTACTACCCTAATGAAATTCCTAATAGGATGGGGAATGGGTGTTATGAAAATCATGGTTGAACATGAACAAAATACTCATGTTATGAATAATATCATGATTATTAAATAATTAACATAGATTGAGAAAGAGGTTTTTAAATACCTCACAAGATATTGGTCTCCATCATTTTGTGGATCATATAATCTCATAATCAATGAATAAAAAATTACCTCTATTGAAAAGTTATTAAATGTCCATAAATTCCTTAAAAATGAATAATTTATACGAGATGATTATCACCATGAGGGAGAAGCTAATCAATTGTGGAAAATTATAATGAAAATTATTAGATGGAAGGACATACAATCCATTGATTTGGATTAATTCAAGAGGGTCATTATCAATCAACATTACCCATTCGCGATACATCATAAAATAAAGATGGGGTTTCTTTAAATCAAGAAAAATGAAGATAAATATATTTGGTATTATAAAGAGAACATTATGAGAATTGAATAACATTTTTCATGGCCTTATAAGATCCCTAGAAGTAATATAGAGAATATATATATATATATATATATATATTATGAAGCATGTACATTGTCAAACCTCAGTGGTATGTTATTTTTACAATCAAGATTAAATTTCATTATTTTCCCACAATGTTTTTATAGAAATTGGTTATTATGATATGAATAAAGATAAGAAAATTATAATGGATATTTACAATTGGAAATAATGTGATAAATCACATTATGTTATGGAGTTATAAAATCCTACTTATTTAATGTTTGAGAAGAATCCTCTATAAAACTATTTTAGTGGTCTTGGAAGTGCATCATATTTAGAAATGATGGAATGCATGCGAAGCAGGTTGAAGTGAGTGGAAAATTACCTATAATGAGATTGAATAAAAAATTGCCTCTATAAATACTCTTTCTGTAGTATAGTGTAACAACTTCATGGATCACATCAATTATTAAGAGAAATTCAGTACAACAGGTGTTTATGAAGATAACCGATGGAAACAACCTCTAAGACTAAGAGAATAATGGTGTGATTATACAATAACTAATGTGGATGTTTAGAAATACAATGATACAGTTATAATGATACAATTATATTATTTTATTAATTTATAAATAAGTATTTATTTATAGTTCAAAAAAAAATCATATCCTGAATATTTATAAAACTAATAAAACATCACCAAAAAGCATGGAGGTTATATTGTCTATATACTCCATTAATGTAATGATTATTTGATTTCAAGAACATAAAATTTTTCCAATTCATATCAGTTGGATATATCTCATAAATTAACTTAAAATGTTTCTTTAGTATACTTTGATGTTATACAAGGATTTGATTGGCTATAATTTTATAGACCATACATCAATTTCCACAAAATTAAAATGACAATCTCTAACCTAAATTATCCACCAATTATAGACATGTGTAAGGATGTTAATTAATCTTTTTCATAACATTATAAAAAATAATTGATACATTTCATGATGATAAATATTATGTATGTAAAGTTACTAAATACAAGAAGAAGGATTGTTTTATGTGTTTATATTTAGTTTATCAAGAACATAAAAAGATAAGGGTAAAAAATAAGTATATACTTCCATGTATTGATTAATTATTCAATGAGTATCATGGATCTCAATAATACTATAAAGAGGACCTCTGATCAAGATATAATCTGTTAATGGTGAGAATATATGTTATTACTATAATATACCTTCATACATATTTTTAAAACTATGAGAATATAATCATGTAATTAAGACTCATGAATGATCACTAAAAATTCTTGGAGTTAATGAATTGATTTATTAGACATTACATTGATAAATTTGGTGTTCTATTTATAGAGGAAATTATTATCAACTCCAACAGCAATGGAGAACACAAAATAAATTTTTGTCCAATGCATATCACATTAATAAGGTTGACGATATATGATAAATATATTAAATATGAGTTTTTAATGGAGGAAGTGGAATTATTGGGGCATTATATAATACATAAAGAAATATATACGGATTCCTATAAAATAAAATTGATGATTGGAAAAAACTAAAATTGAGTTAGATATCCACTTTTTCATTGGTCTAGTGGGGTATTACCAATTATTTGTGATAATATCAATAAAATTTTTACAAGTTTTCCAATAATAATTAGACGAATTTAATGTATTATAGATCATTTTTTCAAAAGAGATATTCATGGAATTTAAAAATATTCTTATCATTGAACTTGTACATACACAACCCATAATGGGAGAACATATAATAGTATACAATGATTATTAATGAAAGTAATATGCTTATTAATGATCCCAAATGATAAATTTATAAATTATAACTCAAGGAAAGAAAATTTTCATTTGTATATCTTTCCAAAGTATGATCTAGAGTTTTTTATATTTACATTCTCATTAATTATTTCAAGACATTACCTCTATGGGGATAATTATGAATTATATACATATTAGAAGAGCCAAAAATATACATTCATGACTAAACATATTAATATTTGAAAGTGTATATGACTAATACTAATAATGGAATATGAATAATAAATCAAATACCATCATGGGAAACTAAATAATGTGTTATATTACATAAGCTCTATGGATCACATGACCTTATTAATGGTGAATGTTGAGAAAAATAATTTAAACATAAAAGAGAAAAAGATACACATGGGTGTCATAATTAATGTAACATAATTCAAAATTTTCAATTTATTTAACATATGTAACAATGTTTAAAGATTGTGAAATTAAAAAAGGATCATGTGTATCTATATAAAAATGAAGATATCATGAGGAATTTAAAGGCCACTATGATCAATGTTTATGATTAGGGTTTCTATTATTTGGGAAATTGATATGTTTACAGTATCAACTAAAGATAAAGAATAAGAAATTAAATAATGGTCATATCTAAACATTCTAAACCACCCATGAAGCATGAAAATGTTTAAATCTATTTTATAGAACAATTACTGGGACAATATGATGAATGATTTGGCATAATATACATTAATGTGGCTTCTAAGTCATAATGTGATTCTCTAGTACGGAATTCAAAGTGGGTGATGTTACAATTTAACATATACGATCATTATTTATCCACCCAATAATCATGATTATTTCTAAAGATCTATAAGAGATGTATAATTACAGAAATAAAATGAAGTATAATGTATAATATACATAAAATGTCATGGTGTTTCTGTATGTTGATGGTGAGATGAAAAATTCTAAAAGGATGAGGTAGCCACTATCTATACATACATGGAAATTAGAATACATCACAATGAATTTTGTCATGATTTTTAAAATTCCTCAAAAATTAAAATGATATATGGAATATTTTAGACCATTATCTAAATACAAATCACTTCATTTCCATTAAATTATGTTTCTTTACTGATCAAATTGAAAATATATACATCATAAATTTTGTGATGATGAATGAGAAACCAATATCGATTGTTTATGAATGTGATTTGAGGTACACATCTTTTTTCTAGAAAACAATTCAATATTATATTTACATAAAGTAGAAATTTAGTATTTCTAGTCATCCTTAGACTGCTGAAAAAACTGCAAGAACTATCCAGACCCTTAAGGATATATTGATAGCTTTAACCATGTACAATAATTAATGTTGTGGAATCTACCTTCCTTTGGTTTGGTTCGCTTAAAATAAGATATTCTACATGAGGAATCAATTTACCCCATATGAATCCCTCTATTAAATTTTACATAGATGAATTGGATTTTTGGGATGATTTATATGGAAAAAAATTTAGAGGACTTGAGATGGTTGATGAAATTATTAAAAATACCATTATTATTCAGTACCAAATCAAAATAGTGCAAATTCAACTGAATATCTATGTTGATAATAAATAATAAGTCCAAGATATTTATTCTAGGGTTAAATTGAATCTATAAATAGTCTCTGGTAGATATTATTTAGGTATATCATGAAATAGAATATATATTTGTGATAAATTGGCTCTTATGATATCCTGGATCATATTGGATCTATGACATATCGACTAGTGTTCCATTTTAACCAAACCAAAGTATATAATGTGTTAAATGTATCCATCTTGAGTAAATAAATACTATAATCATCAAATATATTTTTATTCCATATGATCTATAATTTCTGTATATTAAATATTGCAAGGATTTGCTGATGAAGATCTTGTCACGTAGATAAATATTTCATTGTAACAAGACAATAGACATTGTGAATGTACATTGGAGAATATATATATATAAAAAGGAAAATAGGGAACCTAATTATTCCATGAAATATAATTATCCTCATAAGTTTTAATATTTTTTTTATTATAATTCAATTTTATGTTTGATGATTCATAATGGAGTAATATTGTATCTTCCCAAGAATCTTGAAAATAAATATTTCATTAGATAACGTTTACTACGATGTGATTCTTAATACACATTAAAATATATATTTTCATACATTATTAAAATAAATTAATGATCTATAATATATTTATATGAAAACATATAAGATATCTCTATATTTTATAAAACTGTATAAGTCATTAAATTAGAAAACTAGTATAAAATACTAAAAGAAGCACATAACAATTCAAATCTATTTTTTATAAAATATATTTATATATATTATTATATGTTTAAAGATAAATATATGATTTTTATATTATGATATATTTATAATTAATATAGTATTTGGATTTTAAATACTACAATCGTCTTCTAATGATTTTTTGTTAATTTTATGAAATATTAAATTTTTATGAAAAATGTAAAAAATAGCAGTCTTAGATAATTTTATCACAAAATAAAATAATGTTGTAAAACATGAATAAGTTAAATATTAATTAGTCTATTTTTCTTATAATTTTTGTAAAAGAATTTAATATCGAATTTTCGCAATCCCTTTAGAAATATTTTTAACATATGTTGTTCTTTATTTGAAAAGATACTCATTAATACTAAATATATATATATATTAGTAAATTATATCTTATTAGGATATGTAATTATATAAAATATTGACTAGATATAGATTCATGAAATTTTATTATGGTGGTAATGGTTTACATATTTTTTATAATAAATTAATTATAATTGATAATATTTAATTAAGAGTAATTATTGTTTAGGAGAGTAATTTCATTAGGCATGAAATTTAAATGACTATATACAATTATAGAATAAATTTATTAGGTTTATATTCTTACCAATATATATTAAATGAGTTACCTCACCTATAAAATAAATATTTAACATCATTCAATTCTTGCATTGTAAGTGTCATTCTTTTCCATTGAAAGTCCAAATTTCATCACTAATAAAAGGATACCTCATAGCTTTCATAATTCACCCACCACTCAAATTAGTCAAAAATGAATTCCCTAATTACTTCTCCTTGAATTAATATAAATTCCTTACTTATTTTTTAATCCCAATTTATCATAATCCCTTAAATTCCAAGGAGATTTCACAAAAAATATAAGTCCCCGATAAGAGTGTTTCTTCTTCTTAGACATCATTTTTTAAATCATTGCATATAACAAACTAGTAATCTACGGGATTCAGTGTCATTTTTATATTAAATTTAAATATATTTATTTAACAAAAATATTTAATCTAGATGCACCGACTATGAAAAAGATAAGCATCGATCAATGAATTTCTGTGGACTACCACATCCCTGAAGGGATGGTGCTAGTTTTTTCATCACCAATAATCACGGATAATACCAAGGATGAAAATGATGAAAAATAATTTTTATGCCTCAATTTTTACTCTTAAATTAATAATTTTTTTTCTTCATCCCTCTAATTTTATGGAAAAAAGGAAGTCCTGTCTTGGTATACATTCAAAATTACACCACCACATTAACAACACATTTCATTTTCCATTCAAAAAATTAATGACTCTAAAAATATTTTTTTAATTATAAAAATTATATTTATAACTATATATATTTTGTAGTTTATTTATTTATTTTCAGTGTTAACTCACTATGGTCAATTTATCCAAGAAACATCCAAAAATCATCCAAACCACTTCAGGAATCATACAATAGTGGTAAATAATAAATAAATAAATAATGACTATAAATAGTATATTAGAAAATATTTATAGGTAAAAAAATGTTATTGTTGATGTTTTTAATAAAATTACTTTATTTATATATGAATTTCAGTACAAAAATACTACGATTTGATACATAATGGTATGTGATCTTTAGTACTCCATTTATGACATTAAAGTTATTCTATTCCATTACAATTCACTCATTTATTCTAACTTATTTGAATGTAATTATTTTATTTTTCTCTATATGTCCCTAAATTTATATATATTTTAATATGAATTCAATTTCTAATGTTATATATGATTTATGTTTCCTTCAAAGATGCCTTTTAAGAAACATGATTTAAGGGGATTATTAAAATTTATATTTCATGTCAACCATAGTCCCATTAAAATTTGTTTACAACATGACTATTATTTATAATCACTCATTAATTTCTTTTTTATCTCTGAGTTAAATTGTATTTGGAATGTAAAAATGTCCTCTTGTTTCTCTAATGGATCCTTTTAATATTTTATAATACATCACAAAATTTATTCTTTTTTTCATTTTTAAAACATTGAAATACTTCATGTATTTTATATACCATGAGTCTCTATGGTCATGAAATGTATTCCATTTAAATATGAATGTACAAATCAATTTAATTATATATTATCTTTATAATCCATATGCTTTAGAATTTATATTTTCCTTGATATAACTCATAAAACTATGTTATTTATTATGGTGTTTATGAAAATATGAAATTTTATTATGGTTTATTTTCATTGTGTTCTATATATATGTTTGATCTTATTTATGTGATGGATGTATATGAAATTATATAAACAGAATATATAATGGGTAATATTTATTTCTTAGGAAATATGATGGTGTATGAGAATCATTTATATTTAACTATGGTGTGTGGGAATCAATCCTTGAAAACCAGGTTATGTTAACAAGGTAGCTATTAATGACTTATTCATATTGTATCATATTTTATGTAGTTTCCAAACTAATATTATTCCATGATCTTTTCATATTACCATTTTAATTTATTCTTTAATATCAGATAAAATTTTCGTTTGTTTCATTCTAAAGAACATTTTCTGTATTATAACATGTTATTCCTCCAAAAGTATACACCATTTCTTGGTTTTTTCTCTTATTAGGATTTTTAGATCACATTTATCCCTATTTATTTATATTAGTTATCTTATTACAATTTAATATTACCCTATGATGTTAGGAGCACTATAAGAATATTAAAAAAATATGTTGGTGTTATGTTTAAAAAAGTTTTATTTACTTTTCTAGTCCTACAAATACATTAGACAATATAAAATTACATATAATTTGTTGTCAACTAAGATAATATTTATTATATGTAATGTGATTATGTTTTTGGATATATAACAAGATTAGTATATACTAATATGAATCAGAAGGATCCTTTTGGGTATTGCAATGGGAGAGATGAGTTTTGTTGTACCGTGAGATTCCTGCTATTGGATGCGCCTATACATGATGATCTGTAGAGTTGTGTTATGGATTTAAGGTCATGTTTGTAATGTTCTTGTGATAGGAATCACAATAAACCTTAGGGTTGATGGGTCATAAGATTAGTCATCTCCTTGAGTGAGATGTAATTATATGGACATTATTGTAAGATATATCAATCTCAATTGTATATAGATATGGGTCATCTATGAGTGATATGGATGACATGTGGTATGTTAGCCAATAAAGGTTGTGCAAGTTTTATTAAGACAATGATGGGTCATCCATGTATTAGATGATTGACCTGATTTTTATGGGCCATCCATGCGTGAGATGTATAGAATTAGGAAATGGATGTTAGATTTCAACGATTGATAAAGGGTAAATGATTTGATTTTAGGGGACTAGAGGATGTTTTTACATAAGATAGACGAGATCTATGTAATAATTCTATGTAGATTATTGATGGAAACTACCATGGCAGGAAATGTGGAGGTCAATATTTTGAGATTCAATCTCCCTTGTGGGAGGGCTTGGTTGGGATATTTGGGGTGGTACCATAAATAAAAGAAGCTATTCTTGGGTCTTGGAAAAAACCCTACCATCATCCTTCAATTATGAGTTGTTATAGGTAATAGCAAATTCCATCATTAATACATGGCACTAAATTAGGTTTAGTTGGGAACCACAGTTACTAGGATATAATATAGTTTCTTAATTAATGTGTACACCTCGACATTTCTCTTGGAATGGTTAGTACATGATTACATGTGTTTCATGTTTATTTATAATATACAATTCTCTAATGAATACAAATGTATTTTATGGAATATAATTTGGTTTTTTTTGAGACTGTAACAACAAAGTGTTTTTTATTAATATTTTTATCATGAATAAATAAGTGTTGTATAAGATTTTATAATATTATACACATAAAAACTATACCAAAACCAATAAAATATTATATTCTTAACAAAGATAATTAAATAAGAAATAAATGAAAAAGCGAAACATTATATTCAGACAAAAATTATAAAATATAAAATCTAATATGAAGAAATATTGATCTCACCAATCTTCTATAATTATCTCCCTCATCAATAGTACTTTAGAAAAAAAATTAGTAAGGTAATCAAAATCATAAGAAAGGAAAATATATAAACTTGGAAATAATTTTATTAAATTTTATGTGAATGAATGAAGTGGGATATTTACTGGATAATGTGATCATTGGAATTGTAATGTGACTATTTTCATAGTGACATGGCCATTATAAATAGTAACATTATCATTGGAAGTAGTAACATGACAATTAGAATACTTATTTGAACTCAAATTTATATTTTTTAAATAAATAACAATTATCATGATGAATTATTGTAAATATAAAGATAAAAATTCCATAAATCAAATATCTTGACTAAAACCAAAAAAATAATAATATAATCATGTTTTTAATATACAATATTTAAATGTATTTCGTAAAATCTGAAATATTTATATGAAAAATTAAAATGTAATACTATATAATTTTTTTATAAAAATATAAATTTTTTTTATAAAATAATAAATTTTTTTAATCATTACCTTGAAATTTTCCATGGGACATGTTATTTCATTTTATGAAACACATCAATTATAATGTTAATAGTGAAAATACAGGTTTACCTGTAACCAATATTTCAAAATTACAGCATTCATGAGGTAATAATTACATAATCATTTGTAGATCATGAATTTTATACATGATATATTTTATTTTATAAATTATTCAGTAATATAAAATTAAAATAATTTCGAATCCTAAAATTACTTTCCATAACCTAATATCAAATGTGATCCCTTAGAATAAAAAAGTTTCATTATTTCAACAATCCTTTTCAACAAAAATATTGAATTCATATAATATAGAGGATTAATTAATTAAAAATGTTATATTATACATTTAAATGAATTATACTTTTAAAAAATTCATTATTACACATTTTACAATAGATATAGTATTTTATTTAATATTTAATTCTAAAAATACCGATCCTCCACAATAATAAATAAACTCACTCCCTCTACAAGGAAAACCAATCATCCCTTAGATTACAAAGCATATCCTCTTAGAAATACATCCTCGAAATCACTTTATAATCCTTATATAATTTCTAGATTAACCTAACATAAAATATAGAGGGTTGTATAATTTCTTACAATAGAAGGTACACCATAGAAATAGCATGCTTTGATCAACTATTTTACCTTTTTTGTTACCCTATATCATTTTTACCCACCCCTTAAAAAAATTATTATAAAATTCATTTGATATTTTCGGTAAAATTATATTAAATATGTTGACTAATAAATAGTTTAATTTTTATGGCGTATATACTTTTTAAAATTCTTTTTTCTATTTATGAAAAATTGTCTCGAAAAAGTTCACTTAAACACCTCTAGAGATATTTAGCAATAAATTCATATAACCAAATTCCGAGAAGGATATATTGAATTATAAATAATATATATATTTAATTACATGAATTTTAATATTATTGAGATAATTGTACATATTAATAAATGAAAATCAATAAAAATAGTTTAATAAAAAACAAACAAATTTATGTAAACATGATGATAATGAAATTCATGTTCAATAACGAGTGTTATAAAATATAATACAATACTTATAATATTAAATTTTTCAATGAAATGAATATAATTCACTTATGTAAATATTCCATAATAATCATATGTTTGTTACTCATGAGGTGGAAACATGATATAATAAATAGGATTTAATCAAAGGGTAATTCCAATCCCAATTATTTTATTTGGGCAGTTTTATCTTCTATAGTATGTATGCTCTTATTATTTCCTTAAAATTTCATTTGCATTTTCTTTTTTGAAAATACACGTTCTAACCATTTCTGAAATATTTCTAAAAATTAAATAAATTAAAACTCATAAATATGATTTGTATATGTTCTCTGTGGCAGACACGATACAGAAAATTAATGATGTGATTGGTAGGACATTAAATATATATCTCTCTAATGACATTTTAAGTGATTTATCGTATAATATTATTTGCTTCATGGTTATAAATGATACTAGAATTGTTCATAATAGTTATTTTCTGATTAATGCACATATAGTATCCATGCACATTATGATTGGTTTATTCACATATATGTGTGGTATTTTACCACAAGGACATTGTGTATCAATTTATACATATTCCTTATTTTATTCCTATATAAATTTTTTCAGTCAGTATTATGATAATGATCCCATTCTTATGATTTGATTACGCTCACCAAAGTACTTTTTAATCATTTTTGTTATTCATCCCATGTTATACCTCTACTTACTATGGATTTATCAATCCAATTTCATTGATATATATACTTAAGTGACATTTTTTAATATATAGAACATGAGATACATTAATAATATAATAATGAATTAATTAAATATTCATTCAATTTTATAATGTAAAGATTTGATTCACCTTAATTTTCCCATGATAAAAAATTCTCTATTCATGAATTTATAAAAAGTGTACCAAACCCCAATTGTTTATAAAGATCATCCTCAACTATTTTAGAAGAATATGATATCTATTTATCTATAACAATTTTTTCCTGAATTTGGTGATCCTAAATAACAATTAGCATAATGAAATAGTATTCATAGTGTCATTGTTTCTTCCAGTTGAATCATAAGAAATTATGTTTAGTTTTTACTAATTTAATCCTTCCTAACATAACAATATGGGGGATTCTCGTATTAGAATTTTCTATCAATATGTTCCTCCTTACAACACCAAAATAATTTCCATATCCCGATCATGAATTTTTTAGGATAATTTTTCCCGCACATTTGATAAATGGTATATAGTAGAATTTACATCAACCATGATACTTCTTTTTCTCTCTACAATAATTAAAATCCATTCTCTATATATAATATATAGATCAATTATACACATGAAATTATTCAATATCCATTTTAAAATTGGGGGCATATTGGGAAGATAATATATATTTTTTTTAATTTTATTTTATCAATACTTTTTATACATTCATAGTTGTCTAAATAAATGAGTTGTTAACTATAAATAAAATGTTATTGAAAAAGAAATATGTGTATCATTAATGTATTCAATATTTTATCTTATATAACCCAAATGGATTCATCTTCCTTTTGCTTATATCCAATGTAATCCCTATATATTTTATTTTATAGAGTCAAAGGAAAATATTTATCCGGGAAAAAATTCTTGAATTATTTTTAATTGAACACTTCGTTTTCATGATCAGAGTTTTCAATCTAGATTAATGACGAAAATTTATCATCTTCTCCATCCAGTGGTAATCATCCCAAATAAACCTCTATTTCTGAAATAATTGAATAATTGATATGTTATTTTAAATTTATTAGATCCATTGATCCATGATTATCAAATCAAGAGGTCCACTAAAGGATATAAGCCTTCATTATAAAAAAATATTAATTACAGCTTTCTCTTTCATAGGGATATGTGTTTATTCTTGATCAATCATGTTTATATTAAAAATATTAGCTAGTTTATAAGGTATTATAAATATATTATCAATTCCTTGCCCAATATGGTTGGACATCTCAATTGGTCGTTCATCACATATCTTACAAAATTGGCTTTTGAATAAGATTCCTATATTTCCTACCATTGAAAAAAATATATGATAAATAAGGCGTGAAAATATTGTAATTATTAAAAATATAAATGGTAAACTATGAAATTATAATATATATCTCATGAATGAAATATATTACATAAAAAATGGACTTTTAGGATTCAATATAAGATATTAATGTTATAATTACAAAAAAAATCATATGAATTTCTATTCCCTTCATAATTATTTTTAATATTATTTCAAATTTACCAAATAATATACCAATAGTGTATCAGCCCAAATTTGAAGTAAGGATTATTTCTCAAGAACCATGTGATGAAAAATTTTATAAACAATCCACCCTTTTAATGGTTATTACCCAAATGTACATCTATTCTCGATACACATTAAATTTTTTGTATCTTGATAAGGATTTTGATTAATGAAAACCCTTACACTAGGTGTTCCCAAAAATTAAGTATATTTTTAAATGTTTATCCTAATCCCAATAATTTTCATTAATTATATATTTTTATAATACCCAAAAATAACTATTATATTTCCTAATACCAAATATGCTAACATTTATTTTTTATAAATTTTATTTCATGATTTATTTCAAAAATATACACATCAAAAAATTAAAGAAGATAGAAAGGATTAGTTTCATTATGTAATTAGATAAATACCAAAATAAATTGAAATAAAGATAAAAGAGAATTATTTACAACTCACGAAAATTCCCAGAAAATCCACTTGTCCTATAATTTAAAATTAGTTAATATGGAGAGATACATAAGAAAATTATGGGAAATAAAGCATTGTATGGGAATAATCAATCCATAACAGTAATTAAAGTAGTAAAAGTGAGTAAAGGTCAATCACATTGATAAATAATACATTTTAATTCATAATAATGATTTTTGAAGAATGACATTTGATCATTACAGCAGGTCATCATAATAACATGGAAATAACATAAAACATGGAATCATGAGACAATGTTATAGATATCCCCCAAGAAATCATAACATAGTTTGATTATTATAAAACCTAATGCACCATACATTGTATCCCATGATATAAAGACACGACCCAATGTATTATAGGGATATATAATTATAGTCTCACCCATTTTATTCATAATATGTACTTGAATATCACTACCACACATATTAAAAAACATAAAAATGTATTTAATAGATTTTACTCCTATAATATAAGAGTGTCAGATATATACATTAAATCCACCAATAAATTATGGGTATGGATAAAATGTTAAATACCATTAAGTGAAAATGAGGATTTGTATTCAAAATATATATGTTTTTCTGGGAAAATACATGAATAACATTGGTGGAATAACATGTCTACATAATGTTCCATGGAAGAGACAAATGATAGAGGTATATGATCTCTCATTACATGGGAATAATAATAACACAATATATATATAAAGGTAATTCAAAATTTTCAATCTGAAATTTAAATTATTAATACATTGAATGCATATGTAAAAAAGGATGAAGATTATAGAATCTATAAACCTAAGAGAGTTCTTCTTGATGATTGGGAGGTGCTTCTAAATAGATTTAGGACCCATTGGTGTAAATTTGGAGAGTTAAATAGAGAAGAAAATTTTTAAAAATGGGTTGCTACTAAAGTGGATTTGGAGTTTGTCTTTACATTTATAGCAAAATAAATGGGAATTGTTTATTATTTTCCAAACACAGGTTTTAAAATCCCTATGAAAATCTAATTTAAACTAGAAACCATCCCAAGGGTTTTCCCTCATTTCCATCTATAGAGGAGTGGTTTTAAGTATTTTATTATTCAATGAAATAAAACCATTAAAATAATATAATTATTGATTTGAAAGTGGTTCATGCTAAGAAATAATTGTTTTTAAACCCATAAAATTTAAAATTGTTTTTGGAGGATTCATTATAGGATTATAAAATCAATCAAGAAACATTAAAAAATATATTTTATTAGGGGGAAATTATATTATTGGACCTAAATTAAAATTATAGTGTTCATTTAATCACTTATTGACTATAATGATGTCATAATTCATATATAATATATATATACATATTATTTTATATTAACGTAAAAATTAGACTATATAATAAAATTCAGAAAAATTCACAATTGTATAACTTCAACAAGGTATATTATGATATAAAATTACTTTTATGAAAATAATTTTCTATGTATAATAATTTAAATTTATAGACAACAATACATAATTACTAAAAAATAATATTGTTTACAACACTATTCACATTATAAACATAATGTAAATTCTATTAGACATGATTAAATTAAATTATCATTTATATTTAAATAAATAATATTTAATAAGTATATTTCATTATAATATAATTTATTTCAAAATTATTTAATTCATGAAAAAAAATTTAAAATTGAAACCATATGTGTCGTAGAAATACCATTTTGGATTCTTCGTATAAAAAAGATATTTTTATTAAACTCATTATATAATCATGTATATATATAAAGATAAAAAGAAAACTGATAAATATAATAATTTTTTTATAAATAAAATATAAAAAATCCTTATTCTGTGGCCTAGATACAAAACACTTTATTACACAAGTTTACAACACATAGTTTCGGTGTGTTATGGTGGAACATTTTGTGGTTGTTTGATTATTATAGTTTTTTAGTGATGAAGATAATATTAAAAATATATTATTAATGGTTTTACTTAAGTGATATTTTTCAAATATAATCATAGGCATTGTATTGGAAAAATCCCAATGATTCCATCACCCATATAATCTCCGATATATGTGATTTATAAGGTGTGATCAGGTTGGTCATGGTCGTCACATCATCCATTGATTGAAAATAGATTTTATTATAACACTATATATAATTAAGTTATAGTTTTCATGGTATAATATAAATATTTTCAATAAATCTGATACATAATGGTATTTATTATATAAGGACGCGGCCTTAAAACATTACATAATATTGAATTAAATGAATAATTCAGATTGAAGATCTTTTCAGGTTTAGAGTTTTAGAGAATTTGGACATAACTATTACATCTCAATGATTACAACGTAGACACATCTACTCAGTTTCAATTTTTTCACAAAATAAAAACTCTTTAACAAAATATTCATGTCTAGTTCCATGTTTTAGACAGCATGACATTTCCTTGATCCCATCTATGAACCTATTCCACTTTATGTCCTGTGAAAAGCATTTCTAAAACATGGGATGACCATAAAAAAGCACAGTAAGGGATACACAAATAGTGAAATCATTAGATCATCAATATATATATATATCATAAGATTTTTGAAATACCTCATTAATTCATATGATTTTTGAAATACTTGTACTTATCATAAGACATAATGGTAACTTGAGTAATTCATAACATTCTTACGTAGAGAGTAATCCTCATGGTTACGTTTGGAATACCCATCACAGTATATTCCATATTTCCCTTTGGAGAAACCATAGAGTTTAACTCCTTAGTGTTACCCAATTCATTGAAGATCTTTCTCGGCCTCACCCACCCTTAGTTTATCATGGAACCACCCGACTTCAAAAACAATTCCCAAGAACCAAAACATAATCGTATAACATAAAATATGCACAACGAAAACATAACATTTCCATAATTTCAATAAAAATATATCAATAAAACACATTGATATAATCAAAACATTATCAAAACAATTTTCAATACCAAAATAAATGAATATTAAAACATTGTATTTAATTTTCATTTAAAAAGTTAAGGCTTGTAGAGGTAGCCGAAACTCAAATAATGGTCACTGCGATGGAGAAGTCTTTGCCGCCACGTATGTAAGAAAAAAATTATTATTTTTTTGTATAGTATAATAATTCATGTAAAAATATTACTTTTGAATGAATTTAAATTTCAAATGTTTTTATTATATAACTAATAAAAAAAGGTCGTATATAAATTGAAGTATACCTCAACGAATGGAGATTGAGACGAAGTCTTGTACAAAGATGGTATCCTTAGATTAAGGATAAATCAATTACATAATTATGTGTGAAAAATATAAATACACCCAATATAAGTGGATATTAAGTGTGAAACTATCAGAGGAAATCCACACATATTCATAGTATGACATAATCAAGAAGTAGAGGTTTAACCCAAAGAATTGAAATTGGGTTAAGAAGTTCTCTTACAGAAATTCGACAGTCTAACGGTGTCACTTATAAATTCAGAAAATGAGTTGATGAGAGGGGAAAAGGTTATATCATCAATTGGACATAAAATTTAAAAAAATATGGATATATAGAAACATTTTCCCAAATATGAACATGTAAATTAAAAGACCTAACTAAAAAAGACTTTTAAAAAGAGGAGGGTGAAAGGTTCCCTTACCGATTTGGGTAACATTCAAAACGTACGCCCCATGAAAGAAGGGTCATACAATGAAAATGTAAATACCCATAAATTAAAGTATATTACACAAATAATGCGTTCATGTTCATTACATACACCACACAAAAGGAAATAGTGGGAAATGTAGCATTAATCTCATGGGAATAAAATGTGAGATAAAAACACCTTACCTCGTTGTAATCAATCAATTCGTATGACCAAAAGATAATAAAAAACGAATGAATCACATAATACCAAGAATATAAATATAATCATAATAATATATATGAAATGGAAGTATACCATACACCACATGAAACAAATAAGTGGCTGACAATGGAAATCTCACAGAATTAAAAGTGAGATAAGAAACCCCTTACCTCTAGTCTGACTTGTCTTGTTCGTTTCATTATATTTCTAAATAATAAACCTCTGTAAATTTATAATTTAATAAGTAAATAATTTAATGATTTTTATTATATTCATATCACATATTATTATGTTATACTAATTATTTAATTTTGTGAGTTCATATCATACGTTTTGTCGATGTTCGGTACATGAGTCAAAAATGAACTTGTTTGAAGAGAATTGTCCATGTAGTTATAAGTAAATAATCTCTGGAATGGTGTCCATGATTTAAATATCATATAAATCTAGTATATATGTATTTAATAATATTCCATAATGTTCTGAGAGAATAAATTAAATGTATCGTTCATGGAGACGGTAAGTCATACGTACGCATGAACGATACTTTCCTTTTTTGTCATGTTAATGGAATTTAAAACTAAATTATACATAGATATATTATAATTCCAGTATAAAATATATGTTATATAGTTAACATAATTTCTTTAATTAAATTATTTATAAATTCCATGTTTGGCATGAACGAGTCACATCACATGAGGGGACAGTAGTCCACACTTTCTCATATGGCATTATCTTATTTGCACAACATGAAAATCATAAGTTATTTTTTATGTATAATATATAAAATCATAGAGAGGAAATAAATATAATATATATCATATATTAATATATTTCCATCATAATGGCCACCATGAGAGGTGTTAAATTAAGATTGATCAATCATCGTTTCCTGAGGCAATAATTAGCCACCCACAGAAACAATATGTTCTTTAACCATTAGATAGATGTGTGTGTAAGTGTAAATAAAATCTATCTCATAACAAAATCCAAGTATATTGAGGATTATAGTTTTGTTATGTAATCAATTAATAAAAAGATAGTGTTGATTGAAGAAGGAAAATAAAATGAAGAAACATGAGAGAAGACATTAACTCTAAATCGAGTAACCCTTTTTGATTTGAGCCAAAGGATTCCTTGGAAAGACTTCTGACCAAAGTGCGGCTTTTAAGAGTGATAGAGGGATGTGGAGAGATAATATGAACAGAGGTAGGATGAGTCAAGGGTTTTAGAGGTGTGGAAAAGGGGGTATATTTGGAGGCCTTTTATAAGAGGGAGGATGACCACTTTTGGAAAGTCTTGAAATGTTAAATTATTATAAAATAGTTTTCAGATTTTAACGGTCCCAAACTAATATATTTCGAGTATAAGGTGATAAAGGTCCGAAATCAACCCATACAATAGGTTTTCAACAAGTTTAATTCTTTGATTTTACCTTATCTTTTCATTTTATTTAAATAGTTCATTAATTAGGTAATCACTACATCATCATGGTGTCATAAATATAGTTATTAATTTAATGTATAAAAATTATTAAAAAACAATGATGTAGGAAATATTTTTATATTTCTAATGGATATTTATATTCTAAGAGATAATTTATGTATGAAAAATTAAAAGTTTTTTACTTCGGATATACAAACCTTTGTTATATGTCTCTTCTTTTAGAAAAATAATGTCATAAATGTCACTTTTACACTAATTTGACTTCATAGGCCCTCAAGATCGCTAAAAATATTTCCATGGTCTGACATGACTCAAAACGGATAATTTGGACACATGATGGGCTCATTTTATAATATTATGATATTATTTTATTACCCTTAACTACCCGATTACAAATTAATCACGATAATTAAATATAATTACCGTCGTTAATATTCATAATGTCCAAAAAATAAAATATTTTTAATTACATAATTTGGACCTTCTGATTCCAAATATGGAATCCATTTTACCAAATTCCAAACACATAAATTGCATTAATTAATTTAAAAATATTTCATGTTGTCAAAACCAAAGATGGGTTTTTAAGAAGTAAAATTTATCAAAAGATTGACTTGTTTTTGCATCCAATTGAAAAGTAAAATTACTTCCAATGACCAAAATTGTATTAGGTGATAAAAAAATAATTCAAATAGAATTTAAAACCAATTAAAATGACAATAAAACTATATAATTAAATTACATGAAAAAGAAGTATTGAATTAAAAGTGTGTATTTTTCACCATTCATTAGAAATGAACATTTGTTAAAAAAATACCAAAAATTTATCCAAAGTAAGTTTGATATTCCAAATCCAAAAATGATGTTCATTTTACAAAATTAAAAACATATAACATTCATTAATTATTTTTATAATTAAATCATGATGTCAAAACAAATAGCATGTTTTTAAGAAACAATATCTATCAAAAGATTGACACTTGTTTGTGTACAATTTCAAAATGAAATTAATTTCAATGACCACCATTGGATTAAATGGTAAAAATATATTTTATCAAAACTTTAATCCCAATTAAAAATATAATCTAACCATACAAATAAATTATTTTAAAAAGAGTTTTTGACTTAACATACATCATTTTCACTATTCCTTAAAAAATGAACTTTATCAGAAAATTACAAACAATTTTCACAAAGTAAATTTTGATGTATTGATTATAAATAATGATTTTATTTTTCCAAATATAACATATAAATGTTAAAAAAAAGTGTATTTAAAAATGGGTTTCCAACAAAAGGCGGTTAATCTACCTTTTAAAGATTATTAGAATATTTATGCTTACAATCGGGTTCATTCACATTTTAATCCTATATAATTTATTGGGTAATTGTTAAAATATTTAAAAAACATATATAATCATTTTTTAGTTAGTTATATTCATTCCTTCAATTACAACAGCTAGGCATTTACTACCATTTATAATAATATTGTTATATTATTAGTGTGCAATGTAAGATTTCAAAGAAACTCGTTGTTGCGTGTTGGGTACGCCATCAAACATAGCATCCCCTTTAGAGTAATATTAATATTTTATTCAATATTATTAATAAATAAGAAAATTTCATATTCTTTATTTCATTGAGATGTTACATCCTACCCCACTTTTGGAAATTCTGTCCTCACAATTTTAAAATTGGGCTTGGAAACGTCATTTAAAGCCCCAAATGGAAAAAGAGTCAGTAAAAATATCACTTTAAAAGAAAGATAGAGAAGTATAAAGGTCACCATAGTTAACCCATACTAGGATTCCATGTAGGAAAACATGGATATGGAATAGAAAAAAAGGGTCGAGTTCTGATGTAGAGTGATATGAAACACGTCTAGGATATTGTTAACCACCAGAAAATAACAAACTTGTGATGGGTTAAACGGTATTTGATTCCCCATTAGGAAAATATAACAGGCAACATTTTTGTTTTAAGTCACTTTTCATTGAGGAATTTATTTATGAACATAAGAAAATCATAATAAAACATACTTACTTGTCCTGTATAAATTCATATCTTACTAGATTTCTTAGACAAACTCATATTTTCCCTAAAAGATGAGTATTTAGGATGAATTTATCACATTAAGAGAACTATAATCATCTTCCTGAGAGTAACCTAATCCACAAAAGATGAACTATATAACATCCATTTTTTTAGACCATATCCAAAACCAAAATTCTTAGTATAATATTAGATAATCCCCCAAATGATAATGCTTTATAAAAATAAATACTACTCTTAATCTCCACATTCAACAAAAAGAACCCGATGTTTAAGAAAGGCTATTAAACAAAAAGTTATCCATAAAATCTTTCAATGCAATCCAAAATAAGATTGAAACCCAAATCTTTGAAGGATTTATTGACATGGTCTTCCATGATAAATCATAACATTTATCTCCAAATAACATCAGTTACTCTTAATGTCTCATATTGAAATGTAATTAACCTAATCAAATATCCTCCATGATAGGTCATTCATTTCCATAGATAACAAAAAATCACCTTATTCATGATTCATAAAATCATATGACTAAAAATAATTTTTCATACTAACCAGGGACTTCACATAGTCTAGTGGTAGGTGATAAATACCAGTTGCACTTTGGTTGTGGGTTCGATTCCCACAACTTTGTCTGACGCGATGGGTTGTCACATGGTATGAGTTTTGTCCTTTTTCAAAAAACTATATAATTTTATAAAATTCCCAAAAAATAGATAAATTCATCAAAAATAACCATAACATATTTTAACTACAATGGTTATCTAATAAATTTCGTTTTTCATCCCAAAATGTATTAACTAGTAATTACATCAAATTCAAGGATCATATAAACCAAAATAGTTCTTTGTAACTATATCCACAAAAGAAAAGATAATTATTGTCACGAACCGTCCTCAGGGCCCGTGCCGTGACTACCCCAAGCCTGCCTTCCATAGGCCAGGGGCTGGAGACTAGCACCAAAGGCGTAAAATTCCGATAACTGGGAAGGCATTGCCTTTATAAAAGAAAACAAGCACCACAGAGTACAAGCGGAAGCAAAACACTAAGTACAAAAGAAATGCTGAAAAGTAAATGGGCCAGAATACAAACCCAAAAGAAAGTACGACTACAACTGAACAAGGTACAACAGCAAAATGACAAATAGCTGGAAGAAGGAAGCAGATCCTGGGTCATCCTCCTCGGATCCTACATGAAGGGTAGGTACAGATAGCACAGCTCCTGGTCGTCCACCATGGATACTACCTGAAGGGTAGGTACAAATAGCCTCCTCCATGCTCTCGTCCATCAACCTCCTCTGTGAGTCGTCACGTCGTGTAGTCCACCTCCGGGTACTGAATTGTCGTGTAGTCCACCTCCGGGTACCGTCCAGTCCTCGAACACTCGACCTCCGTCAGCACTGCCCGTCGTCTGCAACCAACACAATGAGGTGCCGACATATCCCGTGCAGGGGTGAGTATAACGATACTCAGTAGGGACCCCGAGACCCTCAAGGTCTCACTAAACCAACTAGGATAACCAAAAAATATATCTCAACAGATAACCTCTACTTAGGTATATGCCCATACATATACCAAAGTTATCAAGTAACCCATCTCAATCATGAGGAAACAAAAGGATTGTGAAATCAACGGATAACCACTACCCAGGTATATGCCCATACATATACCTCAGTTAACAAGTGACCCATCTCAATCATGTGGTAAACACAAAGGTCAAAATTCTCAGCTCAACCAGGATTTTCATTATCGAAACCGTAACTGCTGAAGAGCTCCGTCTCTGGAGTGTACAGTGGTCCTGTCACGAATCCGAGGTACTGCTCACTAACCTAAGACTGCTGAGGTACTCCTCCTGTCGAGTACCGCGGGCCTGCCACCTCATACAGTAGTGCTTCCCGCTGGGGTATGCCACTCAAACCCAGTAGTGCTCCCCCCTCATAGCCTCCAGAGGTACTCCTCTTGTCAAGTACCGCGGGTCTGCCACCTCACAATGTAGTGCTCCTCTGTTGTGGGTCTGCCACCTCACAAATTAGTGCCCCCCACTGGGCTACGTAATTCACTCTGAATCGAATCGGACAAGCAGTCTTCAGGTCTCTTCCGGCCACACGGTCTTCGTACTCTGTACGCTCGTCTCTGGGAGGGTCCGCTCCACAAGCTACAAGTCGATACTCCAAGTATCTCAAAGTCCCATGAAGATGTATCTCAAAGGACCGCCTCATCATAGGGGTCTCAACGCAACAAACGACGCGTCAATCGGACGCTCGGTCTGTGAGTTACTATCCTTTTCATCCCCGGGCCCCGGTTGGTTTCGTGTACGAACCAAACCGGCCGTATCTCAACTGTATCCAAAACTCAGGCGAAACATTCCAAAAGTTCCGTCTCAACAAGAGGAAAACAACGAGACAGATGGTGCATCAATCGGACGCCCGATCTGTGAATTATTGGCTTTTTCGTTCTAGGGGCCCGGTTGATTTCGTGAGCGAACCAACCCGACCACACTCCAACGACATCCAATCCTCGAGCGGAGTAATCCAAAAGATCCGTCTCACTTAGAGGAAATCAACAAAGCAGATGGCACGTCATTCGGAAGTCCGGAACTCAAGTTACGAGCGTTTCCGCTCCGAGGGCCCGGTTGGTATCGTGTACGAACCAACCCGGCCGAACACAAAGTTCTCCAAAACCTTGAGTGCGATATACCGAAACGACCATCTCGATCCAAGGATCGTGTTGCCGCTGATGGCGAGTCGTTTGGAGTTCCGTAGCCCGAGTTATGGGCATTTGAACCTAAATAGTTCGGTATCGGGGGTTTCGGGCCCTGGCCGACCCAGCCCAAGACCACCCGGTTGGCCCGAACCGGGTCGACGCGCCCCAGACTGGGTCGGCCCGGCCCGGCCCGGCGCGGTGCGGCCCGACGTGACCCGGCCCGGCGCGGCGCGACGCGGCACGGCCCGGCACGGCGCAGCCTGGCGGACCGGCCAGGCGCCGCTCCGGCTGGGGGCAGCGCACCCAGCGCGCTGCCAGCTCGGCTTTGGCCGAGCTGATTGAAAAAGAGGGGGGCGCCTTCCCCCCATCGTGAAACCGCCCCCCCCCCCCCTCATAATGGCGGGGTCGTTCATCTGGCCGGGGGAATTTATTTCCCCTGGTTTTCTTCATTCCGGCCGGGCCGACCTGGCCGTCCGGCTCCCTCTCAACGGGACCGGCGGTGGCCGGTCCCCATTCCGGCTCCGACACCGGCTGGCCGCCAGTCACCAAGCTCCGCCGCGGCCCGGAACCGGCCACGCCACTTTTCGTCCGACCCGGTGCGACGGCCCCGCGCCCCTCCGCCGTGGCCCCGCTCCGGCCGCGGCGCCTTCGATTTCCTTCGACGCGGACCGACGACGTCGCGTTCTTGAATTCCTTTCCACGGAGCGGCGCAACAGCGCCGCACAATACTTGCCGTGTGATTTCCGCGTGGTGCAACGGCACCACGCCATCCCGTTCCATCCGCATGGAAACAAACATGAACATAGGAGGGGGGGTTCGGCCGTGTTTGTGCGGTCCGGCCCCCCTCTCATTAAACGATGACATTCAGTCGTTTATCCTCGAAGTTAGACATTATAGAATCAAGAACGGAAATAATTAAATAAAATATCAATAATCCGCTACCTCGGCTTCAAGAGCGGTGTTCGTCAACGACCCACGGAAGACGAGCGTCGCGGAGGTCGGGCGTCGCGTGGAAAGAACATCGACGTCGCGAAGCGGGATTCGAAGTCGTTGATGGCGATTCCGTCGCGGAAAACCGTCGCGGAAGAGATGATGTGGAAGAAGAACGTCGCATCGTGGATACGACATCGCGGAAAAACTGTGTTCTTCGGCGGAGAAGTTCTGCGTCGAAGAATGGTGTTCTTCGCGTTCTTTGTCGATGTTGAAGAAGATGAAGAAGACTTCCCAACTCTATCAAGGAGACAAAACTCTAACAAAAATAAAATAAGACTCTTTCTTATTTTATTAACACGACAACACAATTGAATTTCAAGAGTTTTAAATTCAAAAACCACACAACTCACCTCATTAAACTCATAACATTTATGTCATAGGTTATAACATAAGTTAACATAATTTAAGTAGGAGTTGAGGGGAGTTTTAGAGGATATGAAGAGGTGGGGTTCATGTGGGCCCCACCACCCTCATAACCTCTCAAAGGAGGTTGGGTGGTTACCCAACTTCCATCAAGAGCTAACACATAGAGTGAAATAATAAAAACTGTAGTGTAATTATAAAATAAACTTCTACAATTTTTATTATCAACACTCGTGTAAACGCAACTCCGGAACATGAGTTCCTAATCAATTACTGGCGCTGCGGTTCCATCGGTGCCCTCAGAATTCGATTGCAGGCACCGGTTCAAAAGTTAGAAAAACTCGCTCATTCGTTCACTGAATGTACCCGAGACAAACTTCGGAAATTAATTCTGGGCACACCGGGCCTCGGAATCAGGCGCCGTCAGAAACTGCGTTCTTTTAAAATTACATAGAAAATTAAGAAAACCTTTTCCTTGAAACTTCTGGGTCTTTAAATTAATCCCACCTCAGGGCTTTATGTCCCCGTAAAGCTTCAACACAACTAGGGTCACAAAAGCGGTACAGAGCACGCATCTGATCCTTCCGCTCCCATGTGCTTACCTGTAGGTTCCCATACTGCCAAAGAGAGATCACCGGAGGAATCGATCATCCTTGTAGGATCCACTCCTATCGATCCTCGATCCCCACTGAAACCTCCGTGAAAGACACCCCATCGCCATCGTCCAGCTCCTCATGGTCGATGATATGCGTAGGGTCGAGCACGTATCTCCCGCCTGAGCCCCTTCTCGAAGGTTCGGGCCCTGAAGAATGGGTCCCGTACCATATATGTGGAGTAGCGCAAGAGTTCTATGAATATCGCTGAGTACTGCGCCACTGACATTCTGTCCTTCCACAGATGAAGTAGCTCCTGTATATGCACCGCTCGAAGGGTGGCTGGTACGAACTTTTCCCGGAACAGGCTCTCGAAGTCCACCCACAGAAGTGTCACCTCGTCATGCATCTGAAGCATCAGGCTCCACGATCTGCCTGCTGCTGCCTGGAGAAGGCTGGCAGCAAGGATCACCATGAAATCTGTCGGCATCCCCACTAGCCTGAAGACTCTCACCACAGCCTCCAGCCAATCCTCAACTGCCTGCGGGTCCGTCCCTCCCTGGAACCTAGGTGGCCTCTAGTGCTGGAACTCATGCAGTGCGCTCAAGCGACGTGCATCCTATGCTGCTGGGGTTGGGGGCATCGGTGGCCCAACGGGTAGTAGTACCGCTAGTGCCTCCGCTGGTGCCTCAACTGGGATAGGGCCCTGTACTGAGGCATCGTCGCTCGGCGGGCTGTCAGTACGTACCACTCTCGGGGCTCTAGCTGGTCGTCCATGGGGAGGCATCCTGAAAGAAACAACATGACACGGTCAAAAGTTTATACCTGGTGATCTGACCTGATTTGAGCTGACATTTAAATAAAACTCATGGAAAACACACACGCAATCAGTGTTTTCATGCACAAAGTCGGAAATCAGTTGTCAGGGTCCTGGTGTATGGATACATCGGCCGCCCGCACCAACACTGGACTCCCTGAACTGAAAACCACACTCGGTACTCTTAACACTATTGCTTCACATAAAGAAAAATCAGAGTTATAAGTTCTACAGTAGAACCGAACACCTCTGATACCAATTTGTCACGACCCATCCTCGGGGCCCGTGCCGTGACTACCCCAAGCCCGCCTTCCATAGGCCAGGGGCTGGAGACTAGCACCAAAGGCGTAAAATTCTGATAACTGGGAAGGCATTTCCTTTATAAAAGAAAACAAGCACCATAGAGTACAAGAGGAATAAAAACACTAAGTACAAAAGAAATTATGAAAAGTAAATGGGCCAGAATACAAACCCAAAAGAATGTACGACTACTACTGAACAAGGTAAAACAGCAAAAAGATAAATAGCTGGAAGAAGGAAGCAGCTCTTGGGTCATCCTCCTCAGATCCTACCTGAAGGGTATGTACATGGAGTGCAGCTCCTGGTCATCCACCACGGATCCTACCTGAAGGGTAGGTACAGATAGCCTTCTCCACGCTCTCGTCCGTCAACCTCCTCTATGAGTCGTCACGTCGTGTAGTCCACCTCCAGGTACTGACTTGTCGTGTAGTCCACCTCCGGGTACCGTCCAGTCCTCGAACACTCAGCCTCCGTCAGCACTGCCCGTCGTCTGAAACCAAAACAACAAGGTGCGGGCATAGACCATGCAGGGGTGAGTATAACGATACTCAGTAGATACCCCAAGACCCTCAAGGTCTCACTAAACCAACAAGGATAACCACAAAGAATATCTCAACAGATAACCTCTACTTAGGTATACGACCATACATATACCTAAGTTATCAAGTAACCAATCTCAATCACGAGGAAACACAAGGATTGTGAAATCAATGGATAACCACTACCCAGGTATATTCCCATACATATACCTAAGTTAGAAAGTGACCCATCTCAATCATGAGGTAAACACAAAGGTCAAAAGTCTCAGCTCAACCAGGATTTTCATTATCGAAATCGTAACTACTGAAGAGCTCTGTCTTTGGAGTGTACAGTGGTCCTGTCACGACTCCGAGGTACTGATCACTAACCTAAGACTGCTGAGGTACTCCTCCTGTCAAGTATCGCAGGCCTGCCACCTCATATAGTAGTGCTTCCCGCCATGGTCTTCCACTCAAACACAGTAGTGCTCCCCCCTCAGAGCCTACAAAGGTACTCCTCCTGTCAAGTACCGCGGGTCAGCCACCTCACAAAGTAGTGCTCCTCCGCTTTGGGTCTGCCACCTCACAAAGTAGTGCTTCCCACTGGGCTACGTAAGTCACTCCGAATCGAATCGGACAAGCAGTCTTCAGGTCTCTATCGGCTAAACGGTCTTCGTACTCCGTATGCTCGTCTCTGGGAGGGTCCGCTCCACGAGCTACAATTCAATACTCCAAGTATCTCAAAGTCCCACTAAGAAGTATCTCAAAGTACCGCCTCATCATAGGGGTATCAACGCAACAGACGGCGCGTCAATCGGATGCTCGGTCTGTGAGTTACTAGCCTTTTCGTCCCCGGGGCCCGGTTGGTTTCGTGTACGAACCAAACCGGGCTTATCTCAACTATATACAAAACTCGGGATAAGCATGCCAAAAGTTCCGTCTCAACAAGAGGAAAACAACGAGACAGACGGTGCATCAATCGGAAGCCCGATCTGTGAGTTATTGGCTTTTTCGTTCCAGGGGCCCGGTTGGTTTCGTGAGCGAACCAACCCGACCGCACTCCGATGGCATCCAAACCATGAGCGGAGTAAGCCAAAAGATCGGTCTCCTTTAGAGGAAATCAACAAAGTCGACGGCACGTCATTCGGACGTCCGGAACTCATGTTACGAGCGTTTCTGCTCCGAGGGCCCGGTTGGTTTCGTGTACGAACCAACCCGGCCGAACAAAAAGTTCTCTGAAACCATGAGTGCGATATACCGAAATGACCGTCTCGATCCAAGGATCGTTTTTCCGCTGATGGAGAGTCGGGTGGAGTTCTGTAGCCCGAGTTATGGCCATTTGAGCCTAAACAGTTCGGTATCGGGGGTTTCGGGCTCGGGCCGACCCGGCCCGAGACCCCCCGGTTGGCCCGAACCAGGTCGACCCGCCCCGGACTGGGTCGGCCCGGCCCGGCCCGGCACAGCCCGATGCAACCCGGCCCGGCGCGGCCCGGCGCGGCCCGGCGCGGCCCGGCCCGGCATGGCCTGGCGGACCGGCCCGGCACTGGTCCGGCTGGGGGCAGCGCGCCCAACGTGCTGCCAGCTCGGCTTCGGCCGAGCTGATTGAAAAAGAGGGGGGTGCCTGACCCCCCTCGTGAAACCGCGCCCCCCCCCCCCCCTCATAATGGGGGGGGGGGGGGCGTTCATCTGGCCGGCGTAATTTATTTCCCACGGTTTTCTTCCTTCCGGCCGGCCCGACCTGGCCGGCCGGCTCCCTCTCAACGGGAACGGCGGTGGTCGGTCCCCTTTCCGGCTCCGACACCGGCGGCCCGGCTAGCCGCTGGTCACCAAGCTCCGCCGCGGCCCAGAACCGA
Source organism: Viscum album (assembly GCA_963277665.1). Taxonomy (NCBI): domain Eukaryota; kingdom Viridiplantae; phylum Streptophyta; class Magnoliopsida; order Santalales; family Viscaceae; genus Viscum; species Viscum album. Next base: position 221,560,492 of record OY728139.1, read on the forward strand.
CCACGCCCCTTGTCGTCCGACGCGGTGCGACGGCACCACGCCCCTCCGTCGTGGCCCCGCTCCAGTCGCGGCGCCTTCGATTTCCTTCGATGCGGCGCGACGGCGTCGCGTTCTTGAATTCCTTTCCATGGCGCGGCGCGACGGCGCCACGCAATACTTTCCCGTGTGATTTCTGCGTGGTCCGATGGCACCATGCCATCCCGTTCAATCCGCAAGGAAACAAACATGAACATAGGAGGGGGGGTTTGGCCGTGTTTGTGCGGTCCGGCCCCCCTCTCGTTAAACGATAACATTCATTCATTTATCCTCGAAGTTCGACATTCTAGAATCAAGAACGGAAATAATTAAATAAAATATCAATAATCCCCTACCTCGGCTTCAAGAGCGGTGTTCGTCAACGAACCGCGGAAGACGAGTGTCGCGGAGGTCGGGCGTCGCAGGGAAAGAACGTCGACGCCGCGAAGCGGGATTCGAAGTCGTTGACGGCGATTCCGTCACAGAAAACCGTCACGGAAGAGACGACGTGGAAGAAGAACGTCGCGTCGTGGATACTGCGTTACAGAAGAACCGTGTTCTTCGGTGGAGAAGTTCTTCGTCAAAGAATGGTTTTCTTCGCGTTATTCGTCAAGGTTGAAGAAGATGAAGAAGACTTCCCAACTCTCTCAAGGAGACAAAACTCTAACAAAAATAAAATAAGACTCTTTCTTATTTTATTAACACAACAACACATTTGAATTTCATGAGTTTGAAATTCAAAAACCACACAACTCACCTCATTAAACTCATAACATTTAAGTCATAGGTTATAACTAAAGTTAACATAATTTAAGTGGGAGTTGAGGGGAGTTTTATAGGATATGAAGAGGTGGGGTTCGTGTGGGCCCCACCACCCTCATAACCTCTCAAAGGAGGTTGGGTGGTTACCCAACTTACATCAAGAGATAACACCTAGAGTGAAATAATAAAAATTGTAGTGTAATTATAAAATAAACTTCCACAATTTTTATTATCAACACTCGTGTAAACGCAACTCCGGAACATGAGTTCTTAAGCAATTACTGGCGCTGCGGTTCCATCGGTGCCCTCTGAATTTGATTCCGGTCAACAGTTCAAAAGATAGAAAAACCCGCTCGTTCGTTCACTGAACGTACCCGAGCCATGTTTCAGAAATTAATTCCGGGCACACCGGGCCTCAGAATCAGGTGCCGTCAGAAACTGCGTTCTTGTAAAATTTCAAAGAAAATTAAGAAAAACTTTTCCTTCAAATTTCTGGGTCTTTACAATTATTCCTTGAATACAATTTTTATATATCAATCATATGGGCTACACATACTATAAAAAGTCTTCTAGTTTAATCTCATCATCAAAAGAGGCTTAATACCTTTATGAATTTCACCATCCTAAAATCTACCATAAATATTGAATCCCTTATTTGTTGTCTTCTTACCCATTCAAAATTTTTCATGATCCCTTAACCATTCCTTTCTAACTTATTCTAAAATAATTATTTCCTACAAACAAAATCATGAATCATATCCTATGATTCAATAATAGGAAAACATATGTTACGAAAAAATACATACCTTTCATTAGTTATAGTATGTTTCTTCATCCTCAATCAGAATGGCATTAGGTATTGGTAAATGAATATTTATACGATCATGGTGATCCCATTACGGAATCGTCTTCGTAGGACATGTGTTTGCATAATAACCATGCACAACACATTTAAAACATTAAATTGATCCTTCAGAAATAACATCTTTCACTTTCCTAGAGTCAACTAGATGCTTCCTTTTCCATGGTAGGTTCTTGCTTTATGACCTTCATTTCCACATCTATAGAATCTTTCTCTCCCTTTGAAACATTTTTCTAGGTGTTTCTTTCCACATGTTTGACACTTAGGTTTTTGAACATTATTAAATTTATTATTATTACCTAAACTTATATAGGGATTTTTTTCTCTCATATATGATGCCTTATAAAATTCCCGATGGTTTAGGTGGTCAACCATGAGTCCAAATAGTTGGTTGAGAATAACAACATTAGTTCTCATTGGAGCTCCGATATCATTTAGTTGCCTGTTCAGAAAGTCGTCAGAGTTTTCTTCACATCCACTATTACTTTGGTGCCTCCAATATCCATCCATTTACTAAACAAAGGTCAGTGTGAGTATATCAGTAACATATTTATATTATACTATGATATAATTATACATGTTATCATAAACTCATTAACTTTATCTAAAAAAAATGACTCATTCTGAAATCCAAACCATTATGGTAATGTCACTTGCGCTTAAAGATTACCCTATCCACTAAAGTTATCTAAACCGACCTATGATACCAAATATAATGACTTGGCCTTAAAAAATTACATAATCTTGAATTAAATGAATAATTCACATTAAGGATCTTTTCAGTTTTAGAGTTTTAGAGAATTAGGACATAACTATTACATCTCAATGATTAAAAAGTAGACACATCTACTCAGTTTCCATTTTTTCACAAAATAAAAACTCTTGAACATAAAAGTCATGTCTTGTTCCATGCTTTAGACAACATGACATTTCATTGATCCCATCAATGACCATATTCCACTTTCTTTCATGTGAAAAACATTTCAAAAACTAGGGATGAGCATAAAAATCATATTATGGGATACACAAAGAGAGAAAACATTAGATAATCAATATAAACATATCATAAGATTTGTTTAACATACCTCATGAAATCATAATATTTCTGAAATACACATAAAAATCAGTAGGCATAAAGGTAACTTGAGGCCTTCATAATATTCTTACGAAGGGAGTAACCCTCATTGTTACGTTCAGAGTACCCATCACAGTATATTCCCTTAATCTCTTCGGAGAAACCTTAGAATTTAACTCTTTCATGTTACCCAATGTATTGAAGAGCTATCCCCAGCTCACCCTCCCTTAGTTTATCATGGATCCACCCGACATCATAATCAATTCCCAAGAACCACAACATAATCGTATCACATAAAACATGCGTAAAGGAAACACAATATTTTAATATTTTCAATCACAAGATATCAATACAACACATTAATACAATAAAAAAATTACCAAAAACATTTTAAATAAAATAATAAAACAAAATTAAAACATGGTATTTTTTCATTCAAAAATTTAAGGCTTGTAGGAAGCTGCAACTGATATAATGGTCACGACGGCGGAGAAGTCATTGTCGCCGCATACGTAAGACAAAAACATTCCTTTTGTCATTTAGTAAAATGATTCGTGTAAAAAAATTCCCTTTGAATGAATTTAAAAGTCAAAATAGTTAAGTATAAAACTAATAAAATAATTTCATATATAAATTGAAGTATGCCTCAACGAAATGAGATTGAGAGGAAGTCCCATACAAAGACGGTATCCTTAGAGTAAGGATAAATCAATTACATAATTATGTGTGACAAATATAAATACACCCAATATAAGTGGATATTAAGTGTAAAACAATCCGAATATAACCACACATATTCATATTATGACATAATCAAGAATTAGATGTCTAACCCAAATAATTGAAATTAATTGAAGAAGTTCCCTCACAGAAAGTTGACAGCCTAACAACTTCGCATTAAAATTCAGAAAATGAGTTGATGATGAAAAGGGTATCTCATAAATTGGACATAAAATCTACAGAAATAATGATACATAAGAACATATCCCAACATAATAATATGTAAATTAAAAGACCTAACAAAAAATGTATTTTAAAAAGAAGAGGGTGAAAGGTTCCCTTACCGATTTGGGAAACATTCGAAATGTACATCCCATGAAAGAAGGGTCATACAATGAAGATGTTAATACCCATAAATTAAATTATATTACAAAAATAATATGGTCATGGGAAGTACATACACCACACAATAGTAAATAGTGGGAAATGTAGCATGAATCTCACATGAATAGAATGTGAGATAAAAACCCCTTACCTCATTGTAATCAATCAATTCGTATGACCAAAAGATAGTAAACACAAAATTAATCACATAATACCATGAATATAAATAGAATCATGATAATATATATGAAATTTATGTACAAAATACACCACATGCAACATATAAGTGGCGAACAATGGAAATCTCACGGAATTAAAAGTGAGATAAGAAATCCCTTACCTCAAGTCTGACATGTCTTGTTCGTTTCTTTATATTCCTGAATAATAAAACATGGTCAATTTATAATTTCTTAAGAAATTACTTTAATGTTTATTATTAAATTCATATCACATATTATCATGTTATAATAATTAGTTAATTATGTGAGTTCATATCATATTATTTGTCGTTGTTCGGTACATGAGTCAAAAATGAACTTGTTTGAAGAGAATTGTCCATGTAGTTATAATTAAATCATCTATGGAATGGTGTTCATGATATAAATATCATATAAATCCAGTATATATGTATTTAATAATATTTCATAATGTTTTGAGATAAGAAATTAAATGTACCGTTCATTGAGATGGTAATCTGTACGTATGCATGAACACTACATTCATTTTTTTATCATATTAATGGACTTTAAAACTAAATTAGGCATAGATATATAATAATTCCAGTATAATATATATTTTATATAGTTAAAATAAGTTCAGTAATTATATTATTTATAAATTCCATGTTTTGAATGAATGAGTCACATCACTTGAGGGGGAAATAGTCCACACTTCCTCATATGACATTATCTCATTTTCACAACATGCAAAACATTAATGTTTGTTTTAAACATAAAATACAGAATCATATAGAGGAAATAAATATAACATATATCATATATAAATATAGTTCTATCATAATGTCCACCATGAGAGGTGTTAAAAGAAGATTTAATAATCATCGTTTAATGAGGCAATAATTAGCCACCCATAGAAACAGTATGTTCTATAACCATTACACTGAGGTGTATGTAAGTGTAAATCTAATCCATCTCTTAAAAAAATCCTAGTATATTGAGGATAATGGTGTTTTTATGGAATAAAATATTAATAATAAGATAGTGGTGAGTGAAGAAGGAAAATAAAAGGAAGATACTCAAGAGAATACATTACCTCTAAATCGGGTAACACTTTTTGATTTGAGGAAAAGACTTCCTTGGAAAGTCTTCTTCCCAATGTGAGGCTCCTAGGAGTGAGATAGGTATGTGTAAATATAATATGAGAAGAGTTTGTATGAGCCAAGGGCAGGAGAGGTGAGGGTATGGGCGTAGAGGTGGGGGCTTTTTATCATAGGGAGGTGGGTCATTTTTGGAAAGTCTTGAAATGTTACATTATTATAAAATGGTTTTCGGATTTTAACGATCCCAAATTTATATATTTCTACGATAAAGTGATAAGGGTTCTAAATATACCCATAATATAGTTTTTCTACAAGTTAATGTCTTAGATTTTACCTTATCATTTCATTTTATTTAAATCATTAATTAATAAGGTAATTACTGCATCATTATGGTATTATAGATAAATTTATTTATTTAATGTCTAAAAATTAGAAAACAAATACCATGATGTGGGAAATATTTTTATCTTTCTAGTGACTATTTATAGTCTAAGATATCATTTATGTAAACAAAATTAAAATTGTTTTACATAGGATATAAAAACTTTTTTATATTTATCTTCTTTTAAAAAAATAATGTCATAAATGTCACTATTACACCCATGTGACTCTATAGGCCCTAAAGTTAAGTACGAAGATTCTAATGGTAGGAAATGACTCAAAAAGAATATTTGGACACATTTTGGGGTCATTTTATATTATTATGATATTATTTTATTAACCTTAACTACCTGATTACTAATTAATCACGATAATTAAAGATAATTATCGTCAATACTATTCATAATGTCCCAAAATGAAAGAGTCATAATTAAATAATTTGGACCTTATAATTAAAAATATGGAATCAATTTTACAAAATTTCAATCCGAGAAATTGCAGCAATTAATTTAAAAATAATTCACATTGTCAAAACCAAGATGGGTTTTAAAGAAGTAAAATTTATCAAAATATTGACTAGTTTTTACATACAATTGAAATGTGAAATTACATAAAATGACCAAAATTGTATTAAGTGAGAAAAAAATAATTAAATTATACTATAAAACCAATTAAAAGGACAATTTAACTATATTATTAAATTAGATGAAGAAGCATTTTTCATGTAAAATGCATTATTTTTAACCATTCATTAGAATTGAACAATTATCAGAAAAATACCAAATATTTATCCAAAGTAAATTTGATATTTCAAATTAAAAAATGATTTCCATTTTACCAAATTAAAGACATAGAAGTTGTATTAATAATTTTATAATTAATTCCCGACATCAAAACAAATAGTGTGTTTTTAAGAAACAATATCTATCAAAAGATTGACACATGTTCATGTCCAATTTCAAATTGAAATTAATTCAATGACCACCATTGGATTAAATAGTAAAAATATATTTTGAATAATCTTTAAACCAAATTAAAAATATAATTTATCCATAAAAATAAATTATAATAAAAGGAGGTTTTGAATTAAAATACAGCATTTGTCACTATTCATTAAAAATGAACTTTATCGGAAAAATACAAAAAATTTACACAAAGTAAATTTTGATGTCTTGATTCTAAATAAGGATTTTATTTTGTCAAATATAACATATAAACGTGGAAAAATTAGATTTATAAAAAATTTCCATCAAAAGGTATTTAATCGACCTTTTAAAAAATATTATAATATTTATTCTTAATATAGGATTCATTCGCATTTTAAGCCTCTATAATTTAATGGGTAATTGTTAAAACATTTAAAAAGCATATATAATCATTTTTTAGTTAATTTTAATCATTCCTTCTATTACAATGGCTAGGCATTTACTACATTTTGTGATAATATTATTATATTATTATTGTGTAACATAAGATTTCAAAGAAACTCGTTGTTGTGTATTGGGTACGCCATCAAACATAGCACCCCCTTTAAAGTAATATTAATATTATATTCAAAAATATTAATAAATATTAAAATGTCATATTAATTATTTACATGGGATGTTAAATATTATCTGGAAAACTAATTATGGAAAAATATTATAGCGGCCCAACAAATGAAATATAGTTTATATCATTTATATAATTCATTTATTCTCATAGAGTATAATTTTACATAACTTTTTTGGGATATTTTATATTGGTAATTATTTGTGGATTCCCTGTAGACCACAATTTTTATTGTACAAATAACTTATATTATAAAATCGTGATACAACCGTACCATAAGAACTTATTTGGGGATAATTGGTTCACTATTTGATCCCATTAGTGTAGCATAAAATTTCTATAGATGCCTTAACTAGTAATAATTAGCTTCCAATTTCATAATCTACAATTTAAAGAATATTTCATATAATTTAATAATACAATATTTATTCATTTATATATCTATATAAAAAATGGACAGGTCATCTTGATAATATTTTTAGTTACTCTTATGGAAAATAAATATTAAAGAAGTAGTAAACTAGGTATGATTAGAGTATAACTTAAAGAGTTTAAAATGGGTAATTGGAAATGATGAATCAAAATTTTCATTATTATTCAATTATTTTTAATTGTATGAGTGATATGGTAGAAGAAATAAAAAATAATATTCTTATTAAATGCATTATTAGGATTTTACCATTGAATTGGAATTAAAAAAATAATATTATTGAATAAAAGAAATTTTAAGAATATATACTTGAAGAACATGGGGAATAGTTTCGTAAATATATACTAGAATATTAGAATTATACTTACAAATAAATAACAAAAAATAAAGGTGTCACATTTATATTTTTTAATGTCTCAATGAACTCAATAGATTTTGATCTATTGGAAAATGATTTTGATGAGGTTTCGCAAGATTCATATGGTTTTTAAAAAAGTATGAATTATCATTTTAAATGAAAAAGAATGTGTTACCATGGATATAGTAATAAAGGGATATGGAAAGGTACTATTTTTAAAAATGATGTTATAGAAATAACTAGCCATAAATTGAGTAGAAAATATTACACTAAACCTAAATGACTAGTTTTTCAGAAATAAATATATAAAAATAAAATACCTTGATAAGAGAAATATATTTTTATTGGTTTTTTGGAGGACTCAGATTCAATTCATTAATCTAGTTCTTAAAATTAGGGGGAAATTTTTTTTGATGGATTCTACAAATAATGTTTATAAATTTACTTATGACTCCAACAAATAAATTTTCAGAAACCATAAATTTATGGTTTTAAATGATCTAATTGATAATTTATAAAATGATATTTCTAAAATTTAATTAAAATATATGGGACTAAAAAATCAATATAATGAAATTGGCGAGGAAACCACGATCACCCTAATATAAAATTTAATTCAGAAGAATATATATCATTTTAAAATGATAAAATATGTATAGATTTATAAATCAATAAATAATAATACTATAAACATAATTAAATACTATTAAAAATCATTGAAGGAGATGAATGGAAAATTAAATCTTGTCTATATTGAAATGATAAGATGGAAAATAAAATTTCACAATATTACCTAGTGAGTGAATTAAAATAGAGATATTATGAAATCCTAATGGAATAAGAAATATAAACAAAGAAAAAATGATCTTAAGAGGAACCAACAACATCCACTCAACTTAAAAAACAATAAATAACCTTATACACAATATAGTAACAAGAATTAAATATAATAATTTCTATATTGATGAAAAATAATTCTAATTGATAATAGTTGGAAGACATGGTTCGAATATAAAATTCCACAAACCAACTACCCTCCAAAAGATCAATATGGGCTACATAATATCGTCAAAAAGGGATAATTTGGGACCAACTCCAGAAACACCAACCCTTAGTGTACCAAAATAATCATATTAAATTATACATATACCAATTATTCAATATAATGACCCAGTATTTTATATCCATTGATACGATACCAACACTTTGGCGTACAACTCATCAAAATGAATGATCATGAAATGAATTTTTAATCCCAAAGGTGTTATCTATGAAAAGATGTAGGTAAATTGAAATTATTTATTTTCTATAAAAAAATTACATTTATATATTACATGAATAAAAAATAAAAAAACATTGACAACTAATTTTGAAAAATATATCTTCACCTATAAATAAAAAACAATGTTCCTAGAGACCAGCTGCCTACTCAATCTGAGGAATAATAAGAATAACATGAGAGGGGTATTCATGGAATCATGATTCAAAAGCCCAAATAAAAGCTCCCTTACCTGAACCATTAATAAAAAAATAAGAAAATTCACCAAAACTAAAACAACATTAAAAAAATAACCTCTTTTATCCTTTCAAATACTGATCATGGATTAGAATGTTAAATAATAATATTAGAAACTATACCTTAAAATGGATTCATTATCTTTTGGAAAATATAACAATATTTATTTCCAAACATATTTGGAATATCAAATTAAAATAATCCAAACTATTTAATATTTATAGATATTGTTTGTTAAACACCACTTTAATAAAACATATCTATGTTCCCCTGTAAGAATTTCTCAAAAAAATAGTTTCATTGAAATATATATTTTGAATCACTCATTTAATTTCTAAAAACATTTAAAAATTTTATAAGGGACATGTTATTTGAAAATTTCAATAGATACACCCCTTTTAAATATTAAAAAATTGATTCCAATTATTTTCACATATTTTTTAGAATAACCATAAAAAATATTTATTTAAGAGTGATTAACCATCTCAAAAATTATCTATTCAATGGATTTGAAATTTATTTTTAGACATAAAACTATTTTATTAGAGATTATTCAATTGATATAATATAAAAAAAATCATGGTGAGAATTTTAATTTACAATTCCCTTTTATAAATATTATTCAAAACATAATTAACCATTGAAAAAAATCGTAAAACCATTCCGAATGCAACTACAATATGTGAATGAATTGATTTAATGTCTTGGTGGACCATCTATCGACAAAAAATATTTACCCCAGAGTAACATTAACTATTTATAGAAGATCCATATAGATTATCAATTCATGTGATCTCACTATGAACCACCAACATAACACTAGTTTTATCCCTAGAATAGAAGCTCAAAATCAACTACTATAAATAACATCTTGTAGTTCTAAGGGTTCCATAATGATTGAAGGTGATCAATCAAAAAATCCATTACCTATATCAAGATACACTATGATCCTATATCTATCTATCATACATCCCAAATTATGAAGCATACTTTAGTAAACCTAGTACAACGTAGGAAAAGAGTTTTATGATAATAATTTCTCATTAATCCCCCCTCCCCCCGAGCCATCCATCTATTGGACACATGATCATTCCAGTGACACATCTTGATGGGAATTCTTGATATCCATGGGATGGAACATGTTAATGGGATTTATGGAATCTTCAAATGGTAATATTTTCTCCCAATTGAAAATTAATAAAAACAATAATCAAAATTAAATTAAATCCTTGCATTACATACATGTACATCAGACGACCCTACTATAAAAATAATATAAAATAAAATTATACAATCATTTTAAAACGGAGTATATAATACAAGTAACAAATGTCCTCTATCAAAAACCAGGAATCTCACTCCTTCGTGATAAAGATTCCCACCAAATTCCCTTCCTCACCACCAGAATATATCTTCACCCCTATGCATTGATTTCCATAAATTATTTTGTCTTTAATTTGATAAAAAAAATTAAATAGCATAAAAATATCATCATAAATTCCTCCTTGTGATTATGAATTTCATTTCATGAAAAAAAAAACTCCATGGGTTAGAATAAATGACAATTTAGACCTATAAATGAAATGATATTAGATAGGCATGATAATAAATCTTAATAGGGGTTTCAAAAGAGAAATAATGACCTATTAAATATCATAATTCTAATTTCCAATTAATGAAATTATAAAATTATAATTACTTAAAATATGGTTTCAAATTTATTATAGATGAAGAAAAAATATATTTTCTCTTAAAATTTTATTACAAATTTTATTTGTAAAACAGTTTCCCAGAGAGTGATAAATTTTTCAAAAAACCACTCATAAGAAGAAGAAGGAAATAAAGGAAAAATTATAGTGTAAGTAAAAAAAAATATAAATTATATAATAAGGGGATATAAAATAGGTTAATATATAAAGGGTATAAGTAGGTGATAGAGTTTGAGTTTTGAGTGAGAGTATAACAGTTTAATCCATTTTAAAAAATTTCCACAAAACATAGGGAAGTGTAATTACTATAAAATGGTTATCATGGAATATTTTTTTATTCCATGTAATGATACCTTAAAAATATTTTTCCCGAATCATCTCTTGGCCTACATATGTGATCTATAGTTTAAAATAATCCTAATTTATCCATATTAGAATCACTTATTTAAAAACCCACATTGTGTTTCCCTATCATGTGGATCTATTATGCATAATAGGGAATGATATATAAATCATCTCTTGACTCTTGCTATGATTCCATGGATCCACTGTACTAAAAAATAGTAAGCGGTGACGAAGAAAGTACAATTAAACCATCTTAGTCATGAAAACCTATTATATATTCGAAACCCACCCATAAAACCATCCATGTGAATTCCCCTAGAATGTATAGTGTCCCTGGAGGAGTCCTTGTTTTACAACATCATTAAAATTTACCAACCGAGCCGTTACACATAAAGAGTTCCCAATCATTTCCTTCAAAAAATGTTTTTTTAAAATATAATTAAAAAAACATTAAACCATGAAAAAAAAGATTCAATAAAGGATCTATGTATGAGAAAAAAATTATCATTTGGAAAATATTCTTCATCCAATGATTATCATGTTCCAATTCCACTCTTTTCAGTAAATTATTTTACCTCAATATACATGAATCCCCCTTGATGCAATATATATATATATATATACACACACAAATTGTTTGTGAATATGTTCAAAAATTAAACCTATATTTATATTTATATTGGGATATGGGCATAAGACATATATCATAGGGGAGGAATTGAAAACCATTTGGGAGAACATTGGTAACCAAATATTCCATTACGACATTATGAAAAACTGGATGAAATACCAAAAATATTTGGATTTTTAATTTTTCAAAAATGAAATATTTTTGAAGATAAACCAAGTACTAGTGTGCTTCACCGATCATGATAAATCTTTGGAACATGCTTCATTGAAGAAAACCCATGACCAAAGAAAAATAAAAACTTGCAAAATTAATGTGTCCAATTTAATTATTTAGAATAATTTTACATGATATATTATATTATAATATAATGAAATCACCCAGTATGAAAATAACCCAATTATAGTGTCCAAATTAAATTCATGAACATATGGAACCTACCTCAAACCGATGAATAACTCACTGCCTTTTTTGGGTGTTTCCCAATTTTATCTAAATCATGACATTTGAACCCCAAAAGATGGAACGAAACCCCATTTCCAATGGAAAATAGAATAATAACACCATAATATTACACTATGTTTCAGTATACCAGACCCCATAGTGAGGGGAAAGACAATGGTGGAAAAATAATTATACAGATAAGATGAAATATCATCATGAGATCATCAGGCCAAGAAATTGAATGAAAAATGGAAAATAATGGATGGAGGATAGGATGCGAACATTTTTAGGTGATCAGTTGTGGTGTATTTTTTATGATGGATGGTGAGGTTTATAAAACCCCATTAAGTGTTTAATTTCATTTAGAATAATATATAAATTTCCAAAAAATTATCCCACCTAGACACTATTAACGAATGTAACACATGATTGAAAAAAACCATGATCTTATACTCTACACCCTTCTTGGTTAGGGTGAATGGTTAGTGAAACCATGTGTTTTTATTGGTTTATTGATATATATAAACTATATTCACACCCACATAGGTTTCACATGGTTTCTAAAAACAAAACACAAATAGTGTGCCTGTATAAAAATCACCAATTTATAAAAAAATTTGTGTTTAAATGAGATTCATAAATGAGACAAAATAAAATTAATCTATTTAATATAATTAATTAATAAATTATGTTCTAGGATTGAAAATATAATTTAACACCCCATGAATAGTTATAAATAAGAGTTATTTTATATTACTCTTGTCTATAAGGTGCATCATTATTTCGGGATACTACCATATTAGAACTCGAAAGTAATGTATATATGTCATAGATTAGTTTCAAGATTTCCCACATCCTAGGATATTTTTTTTGGGAGTGTGTGAGTGAATAAAAAACAAACTAAATGTACATGGGTTAGAATCTGGGAACGTTATTACTCTAATATATAACCAATAATCTTAATAGAATATATTTCTCTCAAAAGAAAACCATGGTATTATAAGTGACCCATGGTGTCAGATGGACATGTTCAATGAATGTAGACAGTTGGTTGGTGAAAAAATTATATCAAATCCAATACCCAACATAATGTTCATAGTATCTACATATGCTTCTGGTATGGGGCCTATAATGATGATGATGCGCTCCAAAGGGGGAGAGTGTGACACCCATGTAAAATTTAGTCTTCAAAGTATAAAAGATACATATTTTTTATAATACATAAAAAATATTTTATTGATCCTAATGAATTATAAATCACCAATTTATCAATCTTGGAAATTTTTTTTTTCAGGATGGTTTCAATCCTAGGATGTTTCCTTGTGTGAGAGTGATTGTGGAAGAAACATTTAAATTACATGTGTTGGCATGTGGGGTAAGTCATTAGTCTATTAATTTACCAAGATAGGTAATATCCTATGTTATATATGTAATGAAACCAATATATTACAGAAGACCCATGGATCCATATTGCCAGGTTCATGGCTGAAGGAAGTTTGGGTCATGACCAATCCGTTTAATAAAACCATCCATGAAAGGTGGTTGTGGAAAATTAAAGATATAGCTTTCTAGAGTTGGTAGTTCACACATTCAAACTAACCCAAAATTTATATTCCATAGTGGATGAGGATGACTACATAATTATTATTTCATTCATATTATAAAATCTCAATATAACAATTATATTGATTTAATTATATTATTAAATACATACTAGGTTTTATTGATGATGAATTGGTTGAAAAATATAAACGTTGATAATAATTATGTTTCAAACTCGATGATCTCTAAGATAACTCCATGGAAATAATTTCCTTAAAAATATTTTTAGTATTAAATAAGGAACAATAAGGAAATAATTCTAATTGATGTAATTATAACACCACATCCAAAATCACCATATCCAAGCTGAAGATTCACATGATCCTCATGCATGTGTCCCCATACCCATGTTTCATCTAGAAATCTATGAGGGTCTATGTCTATTAGAGGTGAGATTAAATAATTAGTACCACATACATTCATAAATTTTAATGTAATAAAATATAAAAAAATATAATTATTAATTAAAACAATCAAAAACTATATAGATGTAAGACCATTCATAAACAATTAGTAGACATGGATCATAGGGTGGAATCAAAACCCATGTATATCTTAGTTATTGTATCTAAATAAATTAATATAATTATACTCTAGGGTATTTACTAGTACCAAACCCTTCTCTAGGGACATACTATCATCCTTCTTCTTTGATCCCATTACCCTTTATTGGATCCCAATACACGAAGTATGAAATTTTATCAAAATGGCTAAAAATGGTGTGTGTAATAAAATTCAATAGGGAACCACAAATAAATCCTCAAAAAATTCACATGTATGATATTTATAGAAAATAAAACATATAAATTTTCAAGAAATATAAAAAATTCAATACTGAGTACTCATGTGAAAACTATGGAACCATGATCAGTGAACATACATTCATCATGTCCAAAAAAGAATGAAAATTATGTTCTTGGAAAAATAATAAAAAATATACAATTATTTATTGATATATTACATGGATTAGACAATGTATTGAGTCTCATGTTTGAAAAAAATACCAACTAGTTACCATATATTCAGTATCCTCAATGAATATTATTGAACAGTCTACTCATTATCCATATGGAAACATGTTCTATCTCAGACACAGAGGAGTCATACTCAAACAAATGGTTTGATTTCATCCACCTCATTTTCATTCCCACATCAAATATTTATCCTTTTCTTCCTAGACCTATATCCACTACATACCCATCCCCCAAAAAAACAATAATAGAGAATAAAATTAAGGGAATTGAGAAATTTAAAACCTAAATAACATGATTATTATTGAAATTAAATGAGAATGTTATAATTATCCATATCTAATGAATTATCATCCTCTAGGGATTCATTAAATGGTTATTATTTAACAACATAGTCCATTATGACAAAACAATTACCATGTTTCTCTAATTTCTCCTCCTAGATCAATACCTGATTTTATATAATCTATATCAGTGGTATTTCTTTCAATCAATGAAAATTATAACCCTGATCTATAATAAGAATTGGGATATCCATGTATGATACTTTAGACTATTCCTCTATTTCATCACAATCATTTTTGTTCATGAAATAATGAATAAACAATTAGAGACGTGTCAAATGAAATGTTTCATTCATACATTGGTAGTGAGATATAACATAATTATAGTATGCAACTATCCCATACAACAACGTGATCTCAATGGGTCAAATATAGGACCACATGAACAACCCATTCTTTCACATATATTGATGTCCTATCTAGGTATGAAATCTATGAAGACACAGATCCCCTATTATAATATCTAATGGTAGCCTCTTGTGGTTAAAAAATGACTTCTAATGGATTTAATAAGTAATAAAACCCTAATGTATCATTTTTACTCTATCATATGTCTCATGTACAATAATTATCCCCACACATGTACCATTCACACCTAATACATACCATGTGGTGAATGATATAGCCTACTAAAGAGAGACTCATAAGGGTCCATCAGAAATGAATCATGGTGAATATTTTGGAATATGAACTCATCCAGGGTTTCCTAATCATCCCAATCTTAGCCAATGTTACGGGAACAATACCTAAGTACATCTTCTATTATGTGAATATTTTTCTTAGTCCATCACTAAATCCGATAATGGTACACAATGTGTAAAATCAACTAAGATTCTATTTACTTCTAGAATACCTACCAAACTACAACATAATATGAAAATAATAGTTAGATTTAATTATTAAGGGAACTCCATCTAAGAATAATATCACATTGAAAAGTAAAATACATATTATTTTGATTGAAAAAATTAGGAAGCTTTATATCCAAATTAAAAATGATCATAAAAAACGTCATGAATCCATGTAGTATTGGTTAACCCCCTTAAAAGCCCCATGATGATGTCATCTAACATTCACATTGACATTTTAAGTGGCTAGGGAAACCCACTATAAAGCTAGTGTTATGCCTTCATACTCTAGATGGAGATGAGTATAGGAAAATCCCACTATGTCCTTTATCTATGGCCCCCAAAATTATCGCATGAATTCATGTTATATATTTATCTCCCAATAATGTCAGTCCCAATAAATGTAATGTATGTTTCTCACCATCTCTTTATAATGGATGAATTTAATAATACTCTTCTAATAAGAAGGATCACATTATCGTAGTCTAATGACCACCAAATTCTCTAGTAACCTCATTATATCTATACATGAATCTCAAGAATACTATGGGTTTGTAAACTATCAATCCTTCCAAGGTTCAACTAGTGAATATTTGGCCATAAAATCTCTAATATTTGACCTTTAGTCCTGAGAATAACATATCCTCTAGTCAGAAAATATGCTCATTGGTCCACACTATTCATCCCATGGTCATTCACAATTATCTTATGACACATTTGTATTATGGCTACACTCTTCATCGATGTTATTTCCCTCCCTATGTGAAAATACATATCAATTAAAAAATATGTAGATTTTCTACAAGGAACCTCTAAATCTTGTTGAAGTCCAAATTATTTGAAGATATATTAAGGATTATTGAGGTTAATGTCGATAATAATCCTCACATAAAGAGATAGTGTAACCAACACATTAATTCATGGACCACTATTTACAGATATATGTCATGAGTAAGTTAGTAATATTCATGGGGATGCTACTATTGTGACCCATGATATACTACTTACTTTTGTGTAATGAATAATTCTCCCCAATTAATTCATGATTCATCACATTACACAGTATAAATGATTAATGGTTTGGGATATATCAATATTTAATCTATAGTCAACCTCTTCTTCAGCTTAAGATATTCTGCATCACATTGTTCTGGCCTACAACACATCATCAATTGTTTCTAAAATGTAGTCGTATTTTATAAAAAAAGTAATTTCAAAGATAAAACATTTATAGCATTAAACTAAAAACAAAAAAAATCTTATTATAAAACATATTAAAGTGATGTTTCAAGGAACTTCATTCCTCTAAACTATGTGGTTCCACAAATCTACCAATCTCAAACACAATTGAACCAAACAAAATTAAGTCATAAATATATAATGTATATTTTATTGAAATTAATAAAGTTTATTTTCTTAATTTGTAATCATCAATATATAAAGATATATAACTTCCTAGTATATGGTATATGAGTATATGAGGATTACATATGTTAACACCACGATGAACTAGTCTATATATGGGTTTAATATTATATTCATGCGATCTATAGACACATTTAGTGAATTTTTCAATACTAACATCATCACCAATTACTCTTATATCCTATACCTACTATGAGAGGTCATATTTTTATGCCCCCCACTCTAACTCATAGTTGGTAATCATATAATTATTGATCAATCAAGGAGGAATTTTGGTCTACCTATAATTGATCAAAAACATCCTTGATCCTTGAAAAAGTATATTTTTTATTTAACCTTACATAGATCAAATTATCGTAATCAATTTTTGGTTTATGACTACCATCTTCGTTCATAAAGACAAAAATAGGTTAACTGAAGGTGAATTAATCTATATAATAAAGCTCTTTTAGTGAAAAACATTGAGAAACACCTTCATCTCCATAAAATCAACATGGGAGACATGATATGGAATATTTAAATGGGTTTCACACATGAAAATTTTATATTTTATAATTCCAAATCTATATCAGGTATATTCCATGTGTAGTATTCTAGAAAGACATCATAATAAAAATAAATTACTCGTGGAAAATACAAGGGGGAAACCAATGATCTTATTAAAAGTGAAAATCCCACAATATAGTTAGTGAACAACCTATACATCCACATGTAATGACTAATTATACCTTATTTCAGTTCCCACCATATGACCAATATTAAATTGTCCCCCTTTAGTGAAGTAAAAAACACCCATATCTGATAGCCATCTATGCATCATAGAATTCAGTCGGTTATTCAGTACTCAGAATTTCATCAAAGGTCATCATCTCAATAATCACAAATTCTTATATTTTTCTATAACTAGAAATTATTATCAGACACCCTAAGAATCAAAAAATATAATCCATTTTAATTCCAAATAGTTTATCCCGGGAAAGTAAATAAGAATAATAAAATATGGGTATGTAATGTCATCTAATAACATGAGATGATATGACAGAATTAGAATAAATAATAAAAAACTAGTCAATAAATAAATAATTGGTGATAAAGACCATACACAAAACAATATATAGTTCCTCGCCACCTCCTAATTGAGTCCGATCTATTGTATAAACATGGTCTAGCTTAGTTATATGACTCTATCTCAATGTTGGATGACTAGTGTGAGGCGTCAGCTTCTAAGCCTAGTATTTATTATCCATTGAAGATATGAGGGTCATTTATAACATCTTTTCTCCACCCTATAGAACCTTGACTTTACATCCATTGAAAATTATACTAGACATACCCCATATTAACACACTTTCAATTGGATATCATTTTTCTTATAAAGAATTTTCTATAATGTTTGGACCTCTTGTAGATGTAGTAGTGTGCAACTCATATAGACAGTTCATTAGATGCCATACTATGATAAAAACACACACCACTACCTTATTTCACATCATCGGTATTCAAATTCCTGCTGTATGAGTTGAAACTCATCACAATAGTATGGGGTCCATATTATTGAGTAATAAAGGAAGAATGAAAACCAGCTACTCAAACTACATAAAATATCATCTCTATGGTAATGGAGATATGATAATACTTATTGGTATTAATTAGGTTAATGTTCCCAAAATGGAATTTAATGCTGAAGTGAAGACCGATATCAAGTTTTACGGGATTCGGTGCATTGTTCATAGGCAAGAGAGGAGTAACGCAGACTAACTCATTGAAAATACTGGAATATAAAGATATCATCATAGTACCATACTAATCAATACCCACCAATTCTTGATTAGTTAAGGGGTAAAAATATTTTGAGACATTTCATCCTTAATATGAAGGGGATATAATTACCTTCGAGTCCTTCTCAAATAGGCTCCAGGGTGTGACCATCACCAAGTGTATAGAAATATCACAAAAATTAGAGGCATTCCCCTTTTGTAGTAGTCAAGATTGGGATATAATTTGTATCATCCTCAAACTATTCCTAAACAGATATATATATATATATAATCAAACCAAAATAAATATCACATATATCTTTAATGTATAATTTCTATAAATAAAAAAGAATCTTTCAAAGTAAGTACCAAAATAAAATCAAGTTGCAACACATAAATCATTCCCAACATTCGAGCTAGTAAGGTCCATAATGGTATATATTATATCCATGGAAACCTAAAAATATTTTTATATACATGTCGTGATCATACATTATACTCATTAGGGAATACCCATAGTCACTCATGCATAGGTGGGACAAGCATACTAATTATGCTGTATTAAATAGTAGAATCTCAAAATCACATAACAAGGTATACTACCCACCTAACCTCACAATGAAACTCTCACCATATAATGAAAGTAATGTAATGTAAATTATAATCACATTCATATTTGGGTACCCCACACCACTTCCCACTAGTAAACTTATCATCCCTAACAGAAAATTTCTGGATACTACCACACGCTTCCTCAATGGCTGAATCTATTGTTGATAGAGTTCCCCAATGGACTGATCCAGCACCAACATAAGTCTACATCCCCAAAAGACATCAAAAAATATTATCTGGCCTCAGACATGTGTACTCAACACTAGGGGAATAGAAAGTATCTACATGTCTAGTCACATGGAATGGGTCAAACAGGGTTTAACGAAGGAGTGAGATGATCATGAATCAAACAATGCATAAGAATGAGTTCTAACCATAATGATAATAACTTGAATGATCTCGAGAACTCATTGAACTACTATATAATTAGTTTTAAACTACCAATATCCATCTACTATACCCCTAGTATGTTGTCCTCCTCCTCGACCATGCCCTGGTTAAAATCCTAGATGTGCACTATACGATCAGACTTCTCCTACACCATATGCCCTCAATAGAGCGGGGGATTACTTATTATACTAAGGGAAAGGATGTGTGTGAACTAATTCTAAGGTGGCTGTTGATCCTGACCTCCACCACCATATAGATATCTATTCTGGCATAAAATCAGAAGGTTACCACGACCTCCCCATGTGAAACAACTCAGTCACAATTCATGTGGAAAAGGACTTGGACCCGAAAGTCGGAAATGAAACTGCTGAGGTCATCTCCCCACTAAAAAACCTCAAGGGCCCCAATGGTGGATAATTTTTCCTAATTTCCTTCCTCTTTGATTAATTTGTTTGAATCTTCTATCATGGTAAACCTCCCCATGAGTGCATCCATTCCACTACCTCAGCCTTCTTTGGAACATCGATGTATGTTGGTAGGGTGAACGGAGTAAAAAGTTACTTGAGGGAAGGATGGAGTGCCTCCTCCAAACATCATTACCAAGAATCCTAATTTGGAAAGATTTCTAGGGATACATGAATGATATCCTTAAACTAGATCCTTAGCTATATCACATAAATACTCCCCTAATTGTGGGATATTTTACCCTGCCACATTCCAGCCATCATCATCGACTAAAATAACTCTTCCTGGAACACCTTATCAAATTCGAAGCACAGAACATCGGTATCCTTCATATCCCCAATGTAAAGATTACACCACTGAATCGTTTCTCCCCTCATACGGATCTCTTCTAGGGAAACCCTACACTCTCTCGGAGTCTAGATGAAGCCAAAAGTTATGACCATCTCATCAATCAAACTCTTTGTCTCCATGTATGAGACACATCAATCCTAAATTCCTAGAGTCTGTTGCTGGAAGGAATGAAGAGTCTTCTACCAGTGATCTTACTCCAACACTAGGTCAATCAGCCGTTGGTCGACTGGGTTAGTCGGTTGAGCCTTTACTACTCTATCCACTCATGGATGACATCTCAGTTCCATAATTGAATGGTAAACAAGGAATTCCTAATTCAAAGTAGTTTTTAATTTAATTTAGATTTATATGAACACATTCTAATTTATAATTTTATGAAACTGCCCAAAAAACAAGAACACAAGTCATCAGGATGCATGTACCATTCCTAGGGTCTCTACACCAGAATTGATACAACCTCACATGGTCGTTTAGTATGCTAAGAGTACTTTCATCAGATCACAGACCCCAAAATCCCATGTCCTAGTCGGTATTCCATATATTATATCACGCAACAAGATCGACATATACTTTTTCTCAAACAACACATGCAATCCTCGTTATGCCTAACTCCAAACTCCATACTATATCTCAATAAACGTTCCATTGATACTATTCTATCACACCAACCTTCGTCAAGATGTGGGATAAGGTTTCCTGATTCTGGGACCATCCTTCCTCAAGATGAAGGTGTCAAAATAACACTAAGCCCCACCTCCAATAGGCCTTAGGGTGGAGACCGTCATCTAGGGTATACAAATCTGACAAAAATGAGAGGAAATATCCTTTTTGTAGTAACCATGATTGGGAGATAATATCTATCGAACTCAAACAACTCCAAGACAAACATATTTAAAGAAACAAAAATCAATCCCACATGTATGGATAATGTGAATATACTTTAAATTCAATGAAAACTACAAATAAAATACCATAAAAAACTAACTAGTGACACAAAAACCATTCCCAACATCTGAGCTAGTATAGACCAACACGATCTGTGTAATATCTCTGTAAACCTGGTAATGGTTTTATATACATTGGGTGAGCATAAAAGTATTCTCTATATGGAAAAATATAATTAATCCTTGTAAAAATTATATAGGAATAATAATTCCATTATGAGAAAACAACATAAACTCTAAAGAACATAACCATGTATAATATCCACCCCACACTCACCAAGGAACGCTCACCAAATTATGAAATTCATGTATTATAGAATATAAGAATAACGATATTTGGGTACCCTGCACCACATCAAACTGGTTAACTACTCATTATTAATGGTGAATGTTATAATGCTACCATGCTCTTCCACAAGCCCAATTTTCACACTCTACCGTACACACATGAGCCACACACCACATCCCACCCACAAACACATCGGCCACAACCACATCACATCCCGCACAAAGACACCTAGGCCACAAAACCAAAACCTCATCTAGAAGAATCATGGTAATTCTCAATGTATCTCATCCTGAAGACACCTAGGAATCACACATACCCATAGACAGTTAGGCATCACAACCTCGCCACAACATACTCGAAGAGTCTAGGGATTCCAATTCCTAGAAGAGGGTGTAGAAAGAACCAATAACCAACCTTCCATCCTCCCAATGGGATGTTGGGAATGGAAACACTCCCCCATAATAATGGGGGTATTCGTTACCTAGTTTTCAACACTGTTTGGGTGTGTATTGAGATCACAAGGAACTACATGGATATATATATGTGTGTGTGTGTACCAAACACATAGACTTACCTATGGGTTTCGAAAACAATCTACCATCCCATATCAAAATTTCTCTAGCAACCACCCCTAAAATCATTGATCTAAACCACAAATAGTCACTTAATAAGTCCATAAATGAATTCCTCTTCACTATAAGCCACAACATAAAACATACCCCCAAACAATTCATTTTACAAATTTTTATTTTGTATTATCAAATCATTCATTTTTTTCCATCCTTACCCGAGAAACTACAAAAGACTGAAAACGTTAATATGATGAAACAAACAAACCATACACTTCCATATCTAATCAAGGAACGAAGGTACAAGGAAAAATAATCCATTCTAACTTCCATTTATAGAAACAAATAAAACTCAACCAGCTTGCATTCCCACTACAAACTCTTCCTTCCTGGACACTCATTCAAACACAAAAACCATCACTTGTCAATATAATGATGTTGTTTGCATCATCTCAACAAGTAAACCACCCAAAAAACCTCATCACAACCTCACCTACCATCCCTAATATATAACAACAATGTACCCCTCACACCCTATACATGAACATGACAAAACCCAATCCTACATCCCCACTTCCTAGATCCAGTCCAACTTCATAACATGTTCATCCATTACACAATCAATCAATATCTTAGCCTGAGATCTCATTACACCACTTTCATCACCCCACACACAAAACCACACTCACATCCCTAGCACCACACAAACAACACATATACAACACTGAACAAAACCACACACAACACACAACCACAACTATAAGGAAAATATTGTTATTATTAAAAAAACACATGCTTTAATTCCAGTGGATAAAATTTGGGTTATCACATAAAACTTTAGATCACGGTGAATCCATTTATGTAACCTTCTATATGCAGTAAACAAATTTCATAAACACATGATAATTCATGGAATATCAACAACTTGTTTTCAAAATCCATACTGGTGTGAAAACAGAGATGGCCAACAAAAATGATATTTATATTATTGAAAACCTTACAAATCAGAACATGAATCAAAGATAACATATAAATGAAATCATTCGCCATCATCATCATCTTCCAAAACCCTTACTTATTAATTTGTATTATCTTTGTTTGATATGGCTCCAAACGTATTCACAAGGGAAAATGAGTACACACACCCAGTATGATACACAATTTAATGATAGATGAAGGAAATACATACCAAAAATCAATAAATGATAAAAACTTCTACCTTGGGTCAAAAATAGGGGGTCACATGACTTAAAGGAAGGACTCATGGGGAATATAGAATAGGATACCACAACAGAAGATCAAGAATCATCAAGAATAAAGGTTTTAGGCACACTAAGGTAAAATGGAAGGGTTCTAATGAAGATAGTATTTCATCTTTATAATGTCCAAATCCTATATCTATAGGGAAATAATTTTTAAAGGCCATTAAATCTAGATCACAATGAAGAATTTTTGGGTTAGGAGTCAAAAGAAAAATTACATTTTTATAAAATAGATATCATTCGATATGGCAAAAAAATTCATTAATTATGATATTTAAATAATTTATTAACAATGAAAGCATTAAAGGGGGGAAACTGTAAAAACATGGAAAACTAGAAATTACTCACTGATGGGTGAGTGATTGAAATTGAGGCTCTAACACCTGAATTTCTAGTTTAATTCACTGATGGGACTCAATAACATGAGTCAATGATGCCACTCACTGACACCCGACTTTCCAGAGCCTCGAAATATTGATTCCTTGAGTCACCGACGCCTTGAGCCGCCAATGTTGAGATACCAATGAAAACATACTAGAGATGAGCTACCGACATGACTCATTGATGAAAGAACTAGAAATTTTCAAAACTAATGAAATGAGCTACCATTCCCTTCTTGAACACCAAAAACATTGGATTTTGACAATATAATGGACAGAGGTGGTCCAGGACATTACACTACAATATCTCCACAAACTCTTGTGGTAAATCAATATTAATTGTGTTGGTAGATAATTCCAAATATTATAGGTTCCTTAAAGCCTAATCAGTGATTCCCACATTCCAAATGGATAATCTAATCATTCCCCATCTACTCTAGATGATTCCATATTGTAAAAACACCTCCATATTCTCCTTATATTCCTCACGTGTCTTAATAAGGACACCGATAACATACATGATTTAAATATATTATTATACATCCAATGGTGTGTGAATTCTATGAAAGGAATGTTTTTGTGGATTAGGAAGTCTTTGGTGTAATTGACCATGTAATTCACCTCCATTACTCCTAGCGTAAGAACAAGTTGATTGAATCTTATATGGAGTGGGCCTACAACCTATGCTATTGGTTTTGGGGTTGAACCAAAATCCCCATCACTCTCATATAAATCATGATTTTGAAAAAATTCATCCTCCATACTAGATGAAAACCATCCCATGTCCTCCATGGGTCCTATTAGTTTTCATTAAGGAGGAATCATTTATAACATGAAGCAAAACATTAATCCTATTTATAATAGATCAATATCATTCTATGGTTTCATGAAAATGTTATTATAATATTAGAACCATAAATTATTTAATTATCCTCCTAGAAATAACCTATTTCCTTCTTACTTACATGTTAGTAAATACTATATATATACAAATACATATCAACATCATCGAGTTTTACAAAATAATGAAAACATTTATATATCACCATTGTAATGTACATATATATCGTAAAAAGATAGCAGAAATCAATGAATTAAATTATAAAACTGATATAATGATTAAAAAGTTTTATATATAGAAATTGATCCTATGTGTTTTTCATGATACGTGAACATAAATGTAATATAAAAAATAATTCTATAATTTTGTCAATGGTAACATAGATTTCTACTACACCCAATATGTCCATGATCATAAAGGCTCCCACACCGGAGTCCCTTATAGTAATATACATTATACTATGTAACATGTTATTATAAATAAAAATATTGGAACCTATGATGTGATACCATGTCACGTCACTGTAACCCAAACCATAGGATCTGAGTTGAAGAGTCAAATGTCATCAAGAAGAGATACCTATGTGTTGGATTCCTCCAACTAGTAGTGAGGGATATTTTTACCCATGGGGAAATTATTCCTATTAGTATCATTTCCTTGAAAAAAATTAATATATTGGAATATAATAAAATATAATAATCAATGAATTTATGTTGAAACTATGTTGATGGAGTAAAATTCATTCAAATAAGTAAAAAAGAACACATAGTATCGAAACCAAAAACAAATTTATAAGTGAATGTAGGGGAATAAATAAATATAAAAATTATATCTTCTAACATAAATCTTATTATTACTCCAAAACATAGTAATAGTGTCTTAACAATAATCCTCAAGACCCATTACCTAATTTACACCCATATACATGAAATTTGAAATATTATGACATTTATCACAGAAGGTGTGCGTAATAAAACATAGTAGTACATCAAATTTGTTTTGTTAAAAAGTGATAAAATATATAACAGATGCATTCCATGATAAAATAAAATTTTCAATAATTAATCACAGTCATATAGTGAATACTCATGCACTAACCTAGACACCCCAAGACATGATAATATTTTAATTGGTTCTATCCCAAAAGTATGCTCAAGTTGTTTGTAAATCACAAAGCTATCCACATGGCTGTTGATATGTCCCACAATAATGAAAGGAAATTATTATTGGGTCCTCCCACATGTAAAACATGTGATTATGTTATTATAATCTCATGGACATCATGATTAGGAATTTTTTCTCAGAATTTATGAAACATTGATTTTTTATTGGACCACAAGGATATGATGACCTTACCCCGAGTGAGTAACCACCATTTTCATAACCACACATCAATATCACTCCTCTAATAAGTGGTAATCATGCCATTTTTTGTAACCAATTATAAATAGAATGGAAAATACCTCAAATGGCAGGGAATACACATTATAGTAAAAATCATGTTATTTAGGTATAACATTTGGTCATGATAAATATAGTATAAAAACACATATAATCATAATAAACATGCTCAAAAATCATTTATAAGGATCATGTTATTAGGAATCATAAATAAGTCTCTAGGTTATACCCATACTAACATGTGATCACACTCAATCTTGGAAAACAAACTAATCCAACAAAACATCAACACCAACAAAATAATTACATAAATTATCACCAAAACAGATGTAACATCCTATTTCATGTTATTTAGTGAAGATATCATAGGTTTATGAAAAATGTTTAAGACATTTCACGTCAATCACTCATAATTAACAGATAACACTTTTAGGTAATCCAATCTAGGTTTTCATCGAGCATGTGTTTTGGAATATATACTAAATGTATTTCAATGACAATGACATAATTCTTGAATCAAATACCATATATATCCCCTCAATAGATTTATTTTTGAGGTATGTTCAAGAATGGGATTCCAATTCACAATATTTATTATCGAATAAATATTTAAATTTCAATTTATTCTAAAATCTAGAAGAAATCCTCATGTATAAAAATAAATAACTCATTCATAATCAATCCATCAGTGGAAAATATATTTTAACTGAGATTTAAGAATAATATTTTCTCATTGTTTATTTTTCATTAATGAAATACCTTAAAACATCATCATTCTTATGAGTCACATCAACTATAAATAGTGGTTTTCATTTATATTTTAAATCCTCGACTAATACAACATAAAATGGTCTATATGCGATGGTTAAAAAATTAATTGACCATTATAAAGAGGTTTTGGAATTTTATTCAGGAAAACATACCTATATAACTCATGTTACCATTGGTAGTTTATTATATTGTAATGATATAGTGTCAAATTTATAAATCATCAACAATACTATCAAGAATGTATGAAAAAAAACATAATATCATCATTGAAACCATAGAATCATCATTTATATACAGTTATTAAAAAACCAGTATTTAGAATGTACTAAATAAGATTAAACCATCTTAGTTTCACTAAATCCATCCAACCATTAGATAGAAAATAATGGTGAAAGTCAAAATTAATGAGAAATGATAATATGATTCACATTCAAATTAGTGTATATCTAGTCTTAATATGTGTATTAAATGGTGGTAAAATAATATGGAATTTCAACAATAGTAGAGAAATTAATGAGCATCTGGAATGTCTACAACAACCTTTCTATGAATGGACCATGTTTGGTCGGTTTTGCTAGTAGATTATTTTGTATTCTATCATGGGCACCGACTGACTAGTTGGGTCTGTAAAAAATAAAGATACATGGGAACAACATTTGATAGTTTTGGGTTCAATCATCTAGTTGAAGACTATATTCCAGTCACCTTATGTTCATTCCATTCATAAATCCACCTATAAGTCTTTATCCTTAACCATTGTATAATCATGAGTAATGTTATTAATTCACATTGAGGATCATTTAAGGATTATATTTTAAGATAATTATTTCATAACCATGACATAATAGACACATAAATTACTTATGGACAGTTACACTCAGTATACACTTTTCCCACCAAATGAATCCCATTAAAAATGATTTCTAATTCATGATAAAAATATTCTACACTTTTTCAATTATCTTACCCATCCTTATACACAATGGAAAACATTTTAAAAACTTAAAATGAGCATGACAATCATAGTAATGAATCTTAAATAATCCATAAAATAGTATGTAATGTAATATTTAAAACTCATGAAATGCCTTTCACAAAATCATAATTTTCACCCATAAAACATAAACTACATTGCGTATATAATTTAATCACAATATTCCAACAAAACATCAATGAAAGAATTAAAAATAATGGTATCCTATTGCATCCATGTCAAACTTACATTATAACATTCACTGTTGCATATGTAGTAACTGTAATGGTTTCAAGTAGAATACCCATTATAACATATTCCATAAATCTCTTAAGGCAAACCTTAACATTTACCTACACCATGTTACCCAATGCATTAGAGAGATATCATAGGGTAACATGCCCTCAGTTTTTCATAGAACCATTTGTATACATAATCAATGGTCATGAACCATAACATACCTGTAACACATATAACATACAGAACAGATTAATAAAATTACTACATTGAAATAAAATGATAACTTTTCAAGATACAATAAATTCATTCTGAAAAGAAAATTTAATAAAAAATACCTAAAAATGAAATATGGTATTTACTTTTCATTAAAAACACTACAATATATAGTGGAATCCAAATACCAAATAATGGTCATGGTAGTGCAAATTTCATTATCGCAATATATATTAAAAAACATTCAATATTTCATTTTGTAAAATGATTTGTATAATAAAAAAATTCGTTTAGAGAACTATTTCACTATTTGGAAAGAAATAGTGTATCATTATACTCAGTATAATATAAGGTGCTATATATTATGTAAGTATGCCTCATTGAATGTATATTGAGATGAAGTCCCTTACAATGATTATATCTTAAAATAAGGATAAATCAATGAAATTATTTTTTCTGAAAATAACAACACAACCAAGATATGTGGATATTCAGTGTAAAACAATAAGAGGTCATTCACACATATTCTATGAAAATGAAAATAATAAACCTAGATTTTTAACTCAAAGAATAGATATGGAGTTAAGATTTCCCTTATAAATATTATATCATTAGATTAAAGGTAAATCAATGAAATATTTATGTACAAAAAATATAAATACAACAAATATAATAGTATATTCAGTTTAAACAAATTTGAGGTCATTCAAATATATTCTAGGAAAAACAAAACCATTGGCATAGATACAAAACTCAATAAATGGAGACTGAGTTATGTTATACCTTACAAAGATCGTATCATTTGATTAAGGATAAATCAATGAGATTATTATATGTGAATGAAGTACATCCAATATAAGTGGATATTCATTGTAAATAAATTATTGGTCCCTCACACACATATTTTAGAAAAAAACAATGACATGGATATTTAACTCAATGATTGGAGATTGAGTCATTATTTTCCTAAAAAAATTCATATAAATGGTGTAGGAATTTATCAATGGGGTGATTATTTGTAGAAACAATATATCCACAAAAAGAGAAGTAGAAATTAAAACTCAAATAAATAAATAGTTATTCCACATATAATAATGGCATTATATAATCAAAAAATTATGTGTATACCCAATGAGAAGAAATTGAGTTTAGAAATTCCCTTATATTAAGTTTGACATGACTCATTTTTTTATATTATTGAATAATAAACTTAGTTAAATTTATTTTCTATTCAGACCCATTTTCATGTCTATTAATAATTTCATATTACTTATTACCATTTTATAGTATTTATTTTATTATTTAAGTTTATATCGGATGTCTTGTCGATGTTCGGTATATGAGTTAAATATGAAATTGTTATATTTACAAATTTACTAGGTGGACAAATGTATATTTTCTATATAATCCTATTAAGGACATAAATAGAATATATATATATATATGTTATATATGTATATATAATAATGAATAATATTTTGATATAATAAATAAAATGCACCGTTTTGGGGACGGTAGCCCTTACATATGCATGAATGATACATTCATTTATATATCATATTATAGTAAATAAAACTAGATTATATATCGTATTTTTATAATAAACGTATAATATATATTTTATATTTTTTACATGAGTTCATTAACTCCATCCTTTATATGTTCTATGTATTTCAAAAATGAGTCATATCACATTAAGTGGGCAGTAGTCTGCATTTCCGCAAATGATATTATTGTATTTACACATTATGGGAAGAATAAAGGTATGTTTTAGATAAAAAATATAAGAAAATATATACAACATAAAATTAATATATATTATATATAAATACATTTCCATCATAATAGCCACCATGAGAGGTGGTAGGGTAAAATTGAACAATCTTCATTACGTGAGGTAGTAGTTCGTCGTACATTGAAACAAAATGTTCTATATCATTATATTAAGGTGTGTGTAAGTATAGGTATAGAGAATAGCATAATATAATCTTATTATATTTATTATTTCCGTGTTTTTATAAAATAACAGAATAAAAAGTGGTTATGGGTTGGAGACAGAAAATAAATGAAAGTATCTTAAGAGAAGACGTTACCTCTAAATCCAGTAAACCATTTTTATTTGAGTCAAAAGGATATATTTAATTTCTTTATACCAAGTTAGGTATTAGAAAAAAACAGGAGGGATATTTTTATCTTATTTGGGTAGAATTTGGACTATCCAAAGGTATTTATAAATGTTAGAATGTGGGTAGAGGTTTTGGAATTTTATAAGGAGGAGGAGGAGCACTTTAAGTAAGTCATGAAATATTTTTTATTATAAATTTATTTTCAATTTATAATAGATTACAAGTAAAATATTTATAATAAAAGATTATTATGGTTATAAATCCTCTCATACAATAGGATTTAGATATTTGCAGGTCAATAATTTAACATTATATTTACTCTTTAACACTTACTTAAATAAGTTAACCCATACCATGCCTTCTATTATTATTACACAATATGGTTAATAAAGTAACTGTAAAATTACTAGAGAACCTCAAGTTGATCAATAATGAAAATTTTAACACAATCTAAGTATGATTGCTAAATTTATAATTTTTATTATTATTATATCATTTAATAAAAAAATATTTGTCTTAAAATATAATTTATGACAATTTATAAACTATAGAGTAATTGATTTTTGGTATAGTAAAAACAACTTGATTCATTCATAAAAACTACATTAAATCAATTATAACGTGTCATAATAATCATTAAATATCTTTTATAGAATCATATATTTCAAATTACATTTATTTTAATATTTATAATATCATTTATTGGAATCATTCATTAATACGGTGATCACTACATCATCGTCGTGTCATAAATAAGTTTATTTATTTTATTTGTAAAGAATATGAATAGAAAATCATGATTTAGTAAATATTTGATTCTTTATAATTAATATTTATAGTTAAGAATCAGTTATATAATCCTATATTATATTTTTAGTAAAATGACACAATTTTATGTTATATTTCTCTTTACATTAAATTAATTATTACAACATCTCAATATCACACCTATATGGCTACCAAATGGAAAATTATCAACCTAAGGGATGTTTTGGTCTCCCATGACTCAAAAAATAATATTAGGAAACCTTATAGCAATGTTTTATATTATTAAAATATTATTTTTAAGCATATTTACCCAATTTACACTTTAATCATAGTAAATAAAAATTATTACAAAAGTTTCTATTCATAATGTTGAAAAAATAAAGCTACATATTTATAATATTTGGAAATTATAATTCCAATTATAGAATCAATTTTTCAAAATTAAAAAAACATAAATTTTAGTATTAATTTAAAATTAATTCATGATGTCAAAAACAAAAAGTAGGTTTTTATGTCATTGAAACAATCAAAATATTGAAATGACTTTATATCCTATTTAGATGTGAAATTACATTCAATGACCAAGACTAGATTAAATGAAAAAAATTACAATTTCACTATAAAAAAAATTAAAAATATAATATAACTATATAAATTAATTATATGAAAAGGGAGTTTTGAATTTAAATGTTTTAATTTTTACTATTCTTTAAAAATGTATATTATCATAAAAATTAAAAAATTAAACCAAAGTAAATTTTGATATCCTAATTCTACATAAGAAGTCTGTTTTTTCAGATATAACATATAAAAGTGAAAAGCACTGGATTTATATTGTTTTTCGCCTCAAAAGTCAGTAAAAAATCATTTTAAAAATAATAGAGTATATTATGCTTAAAATCGGATTCAAACTCATTTTAACCCTATAAAATTTGTTGGATAAATTTAAGATCATTTACAAAATATTTGTAGTCATATTTTATTTAGTTTTACTAAATGTCTCTAATATAATTTCTAGGCATTAATTACCATTTAAAAAATAATAATATTGTATGATTATTCGGTATAAGTAATTGTTGTGGGAAACATAAGATTGTTGAAAACCCAACTGTTGCATGCCGAGTACGATATTGAAAAATGAATCCCCATTAACACAGAGTTAATACATTATTCTTAAATATAAATAGATATGAAACTTTATTAATATATAATTAACTTGGGGGTTTTATCCTTCCCCATTTTGGATGTTGTATCATTGATTTTTAAAAATTAGGCACGTTAACATCATTAATATTACCACATCATTAAAAGATTTAACCAAACAATAACATTAATAAAAATAATGTGAAATACAAAGGTCACCTAAGTAACATATACTCATATTCCATGTACGAATACATAGATATGTAAGAAAAACTGACCTACTTTTTTAATGGAGAGTGATATAAAACATGATTAGGGAAATTTTGAAAATCAGAAACCACAAAAGTGTAATTGATTAAATGGTATTTGATTTCAGAGTAGGAACATTAAACTGAAAATGATATTATTTTAAGTTCAATTTCATAGTGTTTATGAAATTAATAACCAGCGTGACTAAGAACATAAATAAAAAAACATACTTTTCATGTAGAGTTTCATCCAATAATAAATATCTACCTCAAACTCATATATTATCTAAAAAGTGATTATTTAAGAAAACTTGGGGACACTTAAATTACTTGAATAAAATTACAAATAATCGCGTAGTCCACAATAGATTAACTATCTATTCAAACTATCTTTAAAAATTATCTAAAACCAAAATGGTTAGTACAAGATCATATAATCCCCCCAAAACATTTATTGCATTTTAAAGAGAAGGACTACTTTTATTCTCAAAAAATCAGTACTAATACCCATTTTCTACATAGACCATTCAACAAAAAAATGACCATAAAATTCAGCAATATAATCCAAACAATGATTGAAAACCAAAATTCTTATGGGTTTTGTCAGATATACATCTATGATAAATTTAAACATGTATCTCAAAATAAAAGCTATCATTCTTAATATCTCATACCAAAATGAAATTAACCTAATCACATCTTCTCCATGTTAGGATAATCATTTCCATAAATATCTTTAATCACTATAACTTCACGATAAAAACATTGATTTTTTAAAAATAAAAATCAACCACTAACACATAAAAAAATTCATTGTATTCTATTTTATGATGGAATATAGGGTTCCTAAAATAGTGAACATCTTGAAAAATAACATTTATCACATAATCCCCAAATTATTTTCTTATTATAAGGAAATAATTCTATAAAAAATAAGTTCCAAAAATCAACTTATTATTATTTCATAAAAAAGTATAACAAAAAATATAAATCCATAATAACCCAAGGCTTTATATAGGCTACTGGTAGGCGATACACCCTAGTCGCCCTTTACTTGTCGGTTCAATTCATGTGGCCTTGTCGGACATGATAGGTTTTCACAAATTTTGCAAGATGTTCATTTTTACAAAATTATAAAATGACTATAACATGTTTTAACCATAGTTGTTTTCTTATACCTCCAATTTTCATCCTAAATAATCAATAAATCAACTCTTAATACATGAAATATTATATATATTGAAATATTTTACCCTCTAAATGCTTTATTATACTATTACCAATAGAATGAACATAATTCCCTAATCACTTTTCCCATCTAGATTCATTATCATTTTGGTCATTTTGATAAACGGTCCATGCATTTCAACAAAGATTCAATGATTATTCAAAATCACATTCTTACATTTTCCAAAACACCTAGTAAAACCTGGGTCATATGGGTGTTTGTAGAGAAATAGTTCTGGAATATTATCTTGTATGATATATAATTTCAAAACATCAGATAAAACATTCTTTTCAATAAAAATTTTTGACAGAGTTTCAGTTGAAAATTTAAATCAATGGTCCTCTCAAAATACAATATTTATATTCATAAAGACTATATTTTAGAATAAAATATAAATATGTTGTGGAAGTTTCTTCTTGTTTAGATTCTTCTCCAAAATCACAATATGCTTCGCAATATTATTTTATGGTAAAATATATATAAAATCCATTATAATATTTACAATTTTTGAAAATATGAGAATATTGAGAAAATAATATTTAATTTAAAATGACACATGATCCACGATGGTATCGATGTATATTAGAGGTGTTTTACATGTCCAACAATTACTTTCATGTTATTTGTATATTATAAAATCATTTATAATGATCTGAACAAGACATCCGAATAATTATTTCTTGCAAGTCATCTAGAGGAGAGATGAATATTATTTCAAATCTTCCCCATTTATTTTTAAACTGATGCTCCATTATAAAAAAACTTATATAATATGTATTTAAAAAAAATAATAGACATATAATGTTACAATATGTTTAAACCAAACTCCAAATCCCTAATGATCTCAAAATATTCCTATAATACCAACTATAAGGCCCCATCTATAACCACTACATGATCTTGGGTTAAGTTAATAATTCAATTTGTGGATCATTCCAGGTTTAGTTTTTTATTGAATTTTCCCAGAACCATTACATAATAGACACCTACAAAACTAGTGGAATGTTACACTCAATATCAATTATTTTCACCAGGGAAACTCTTTGAACAATAAATTATTACTTTTTTTGTTTATTAAAATATAGGTGACTTCTTCCTTTGTCTTACCCATAATTATACCCTATGGATAATATTTTACAGACATAAGATGATAATAAAAAAATTAGTAAGCAATAAAAAATAAATAATTAGACTGTTAGTCCATGAATATTTAAAATGAATAAAACATTTTTATAAAACCATACTTTTCACCCATAAATGGTAAATTAATGTGCTTACATCTTGCAATCATAATATCACTACAAAACATAATAGAGATCATAAAACATTAAGGTTACTAATTGAATCCATATCATACATACATTGTATCATTCAAATCTATAAAGGGAGTAACCTTCCTGTTTACATTTAAAATACCCATCATAGTATATTACCTAAATCTTATAGGAGAAAATATACCTCTTACCTCTGTCACATTACCCAATTCATTGGAGAGCATTCACCAGCTCACTCTCCATCGGTTTATCACAGAAACAACCATGAATATAAGTAATTCTTAAGAACCATAACATAATCATTACACATAAAACATGCATAAAAGAAAACTAACATTACCACATTGTAATCATATGATATAATTTCAACATATAATCAGTTCATTATCAAAACCATTTTTAATACAAAAATACCTAAAAATATATGGTATTTACTATTATTTAAAAACATTATGGCTTCTTGAGGAATCCAAATAAAAAATAATGATCACAAAAAATTAATGTTCGTCATCACTGCATATGTTTAAATAAAATCTTTTTATCATTTTGTAAATCACATCATATAATAAAATTACTTCCTTTGAAAACCTTTGAATTGTATTAAATGAAAAATAGTATAATTTTAAACCATAATAAGAAAGAGGTGTCAATTATAAAAAATATTATTCAATTAAAAGAGATTAATATGAAGACCCTTACAAGGATCGTATCGATATATTAATGATAAATAATTGAAATTATTATCTGTGAAAATAAAAAATACCCCCAATATATATGGATATTAAGTGTAGAAATATCATATGTTCTTCAAAAAAATATACTGAAAAACAAAACCAATAACATGGATATTTAACTTAATGAATGGATAGTTAGATAAGATTTACCTTATAGAGATTGTATCTTTGGATTTAGGATAAATCAATGATATAATTATGTGTGAAAAATATAAACACACACAATATATGTGGATATTCAGTGTAAAACAATCAGTGGTAATTCACACAAGTCCCTATAAAAACAAAAGAGATGACATGGATATTTATCTTAATGAATGGAGATTGAGTTAAGATATCACCTACAAAGATCATATCCTTAGATTAAGGATAAATTAATAATATAATTAAGTGTAAAAATATTACTACAATTAATATAAGTGGATATTTAGTGTAAATCAATCAGCAGTCATTCACAAGTATTTATAGAACAACATAAACAATGACATAGTTATTTAACTCAATAAATGAAGATTGAGTTATGATTTCTCTCACAATGTTTGTATAAACGACGTTAGAATTTTTCAATATGGTGATTATGTGTAGAAATTTTATATACACCCAAAGGGAAGTG
The DNA here is from genome assembly GCA_963277665.1 of Viscum album. Lineage (NCBI taxonomy): Eukaryota > Viridiplantae > Streptophyta > Magnoliopsida > Santalales > Viscaceae > Viscum > Viscum album. Next base: position 221,597,733 of record OY728139.1, read on the forward strand.
GAAATAAAAAAAATAAATAACTAAAGGATGATTATACACATAATCATGGAATAATATAATTAACTTAGAATGTGTAAAACCAATGAGTAGAAATTGAGTTTAGAAATTCCCTTACCTAGAGACAAACTTTTCTTGTTCGTTATTCATATTCTTGAATTATAAACATTGTATAATTTATTATTTCATCAGAACATTTTTCATGATCATTATTTATTTTATATGACTTATTACCTTGTTAGGAATCTTTTTTAATTATTTGTGTTCATATCAGATGTTTTTTTTGATGTTTGGTATTGAGTGAAAAATGAACTTATTATAATTACAAATTCTCCATGTGGTAAAAATTACATTATCTCCATAATATTATTTTTTGCTTTAAATATAATATATTTCCATTATATATGTATTTTTCATAATCCATAATTTTGTATATAAGAAATAAAATGAATTTTTCCTATTGACGATAGGTCGTTCAAACGCATGAACGCTAATTTAATTTCATTGTCATATTAATGCAATGAAAATAAAATGATACATAATTATATTATAATAATATTATGTTATCTATGTTATATATGTTATATATGATCATTAATTCCATCCTTTATATGTTCCATCAATGGAATAAATGAGTCATGTCACTTTGAAAGGGTGGCGACCCACACATCCTCATATAAAATTAATATATTTACAAATTATTGATAACATGATGGTATGTTGTAAATAAAAAGGAAATAGGTATAATATAAATAAAATATATATCATATATAAATAGAGTGGCATTATAATGGTCACCATGAGAGGTGGTAGGATAAAATTGAATAATAAACATTTTGTGTGGCAGTAGATCTCCATAGATAGAAATATAAAGTTATATATTCATTTGATGGAGGTGTTGGTACATTTAAGTGGAAATAATAACATAAAACATAATAGAATATTTATTATACTATTTTTGTTAAAAAAATAATCGAATAAAAAGCCGTTAGAGGACTAGAGAGGAAATATAAATAAACGGAGCTTAAGAGATAACGCTACCTCAAAATCGGGTAACTCCTTTAGATAAGAGGAAAAATGATTTCTTTAATTTACATTTTCCCAAGGTAAGGCTTATAATTAGAATTTATGAATTTTTTGAGATTATTTTATCATAATATTGGTTAGACAAAATTCTTTAGAGGTGTGAGTAAGTGGGTAGAGGTGGTGGTAATTTATAAGGGGGAGGAGGGGCACTTTAGGGATGCTTTCAAATTTCATTTATATTTTAAAGTGATGTTAAAATTATAATATCTCGAAAGTTATACACATTAAGGATAATAAGAGTATGGGTTGAAATAATTTCAAGCAATAGGTTTTAGACATTTTTAGTTCACTATGGTAACCTTATATTTTTGGCCTTAATACTTAGTTAAATAAATTATCTCTTACCATATATTTTTTGTTGTATTTTTACACTATATGAATAATATAGTTACTATAAAATGAAAATAGAACCTGAATTGTATCATTTATTACATATTTAACACTATCTATGAATTTTGGATGAATATAATATTTTTATGACAGTTATATCATTAAATAAAATTGTAATTGTTTTAAAAACACATTTATTAAATTTTGACACTTTCTTTCAATTCATTTCTGTTAAATTCATATCAACTTGATTAGTCTGAAAAAATTCATTAAAAAAATATAACATTTCATAATCATCAAAAAATTTCTTGGATGTAATAAAAATTTTAAAAATTCATTTATTTTAAATTGTATAATATCATTTAATTGAATCATTAATTAATAAGGTAATCTCTACATCATCATTACGTCATAAATAAATTTATTTATTTATGCATAAAATTTATAAATAAAATACCATGTTATATGAAATCATTTTATCATTAAAATTAATATTTATAGTCAAATATACCACTCATATATCCCAATATTAAAATTTTGTTATTGAAAAGATACTTTTTATGTTATATTTCTTGTTACTTTATATTAATTTTTATAACATGTCATTTTCACACCCAAGTGGATCCCAAGTGACAAATGTTTTTCCTAAAGTTTTTTTGGTCTCTCATGACTCATACAATATATTAGAATACATTTTAGGGTAACTTTATATTATTGTAATATTATGTTTACTATTATTTACCTTATTTACCCATTAACCGTGTTATATAAAAATAATTACTAATATTTCTATTCATGATATTCGAAAGTAAAATATACCTATTTACACAATTTGGACCATATTATTTCAAATATTTAATACATTTTTTGAAATTCTAGTCACAAAAAATTTTAGAAATTAGTTTAAAATTAAATCATATTGTCAAAAATCGAAATTTGGTTTTTAAGAAATAAAAACAATCAAAAGATTGACATGTGTTTTTTATGATTTGAATGTGAAATTAAATCCAATGAAAAACTAAATATTAAATGGTAAAAACATAATACGGTTACAATTTAACACCAATTAAAACGATAATATAACTATGTAATCAAATGATATAAAAAGAAGTAGTTTTGAATTTAAATGAATTATTTATCAAAATTATTTAAATATTAATTTTATCATAAAAATAAAAAATATAAAACAATGTAAAATTTTATGTCCCGATTCATAAGAATAATTTTAGTTTTTAATTTATAAACTATAAAAGTTAAAGTATCTAAATTTTAAAATGGTTCACAAACAAAAGACTGTAAAATGTCCATTTAAAAATATTAGAGTATTTTATGCATAAAATTAGATTCATTTTCATTGTATGCCTTGAAAATTTATTGGAAAATGTATAAAAATTTGACAAATATTTATAATAATATTTTAGTTAGTTATATTCATACACTTGAATACCATAGTAAGGAATTAACTACAATTAAAAATACTAATAATATTATTTTAATTTTTTTTTGTATAACTCATTATTTTGTGAAACGTATGATTTTTGATAAATCTATTATAGCGTGTCGAGTACGCTATCAGAATATTCATCAACTTCAACAAAAAATTAATATATTATTCAAAAGTATAAAATTTGTGAAAATGTTGACTTCCATATCTGTTATATTTTCTGTTATTGTTTAAACATGTTTCAATCATTTTAATAAATTTACATTTTACTGATTTACCTTTAATTTTCTAATTAGTATTTTCCATAGTATTTTATATTTTAAAAAAAATATATGGTACCATGTTTTAAAAAATATGGGTGTTCATTAACTAAATTTAATCACTACTAAAAATAATTAAATTTATGTATAAGATAAAATAAATATCATATTGAATAATTATATAAAAATACATTTTTTTGTTCATAAATATGGTGTTTTGACCATTATGTGGTCTTATGATTTTTTAGAAATGGTTAACAATTTATTGTCTATTAGTGTAAACAAATTTTTATTTTATAACAATAATAAATTAATTATTTAAATTATATTAATTTATTTGATTAAAAAATTAAATAACATTAATAATAAAAATCATTTAAAATATGATTTTTGGCATTATCATTGTCCTTTACATAAATAACAGTAACCATACATTTGGGAAAGAAATTGAGAATGAACATATTTCATAATATGATAATTTTAATATGAAATATTAGCTATATCTCAATACATTTAATTTGGAAAAGGGATGAGAAAATAAATTTTAATATAACAAGATAAAATAGTTATTGGGATAATATAATACTAATGTTTGGAAATAAAATTCATGGGTTTTAGAAAAAAAAGTATAATTTAAAATTAAATTTTAAATTCAAAATATATAAATATTTTATATAAATAATTTTAAAAAATATTTATGTTATTATTTTATATATATAGTATAATTATTGTGACAATTTTTTATAGAAATTGGATTGTTTACACTATGCACCTATAAATAGTTTTTCTGAGAAATACTAAAAGGCATTATATTTTGAAATTGTTATTATAAATCCTCAAATTATGTTTTATATTTCAAATTCATATACTATAATTTTTTATTTATATTATTAAATAAAATAAAATTATATATATTGAAAAATGATTTATTAGGAAAAAACACTTTGAAATATTAACTAAAATTATCTTTTTATATATTATTTATCGAAAAATGTTTTTAATAATTTATTAATATCAAAAATAATTTATCACAATATTTTTCATCAAATAATAATTAATATTTCATTAAATTTAAAATTTAAAAATAATAACTTTTTTAAAAATAAATGATATTATAATTCTTTTTATTATAAGTAATTAAATATAATTTTTAATAATAATACTCTATATTTTAATTCAATAAATATTTCATAAATCAATTACCCTTATTCATTCCTAATATTTCAATATCTATTTTTTTAATAATAAAATGTAATCTTAATAGTTTTCATAAAGCCCTGAACCCACACTCCCAATTCTGATGTTGAAAACATTATTTTTTTCATTTCTGACACTGATTATGATAAAATTGACCTAATGTTTACTATAAAAAGTATATAAATGTTAATAGAAATATTGTATCACATACATAAAAAATGGCCTTTTTGATTTAGATCCTTACAGAATGTTGGAAAATCATAAAATATCATTTCTCCCACTAAAGATATATATATTTTTTAATATTAGTTCATCTTCATCATCCATTTTAAATCCTTATGGATAAATTAATTTAACATCATTATTCATAACCTAGGTGAAATGAAACATAATAAGAGTGAAAAATGATGATAAATAATGAAAAAAATCATTAACCATTAAATGAAATCATTGAGTATAATATGATAATATTAGTACATGAAAATATTCATAGTTCATTAGCAAAACATAAGAATATTCACACCCATCAATACATGGATCGTGAATCCGAAATAAATGTAACAAGGTTTTCACAAAGGTAGGAGTCATCTAAATAAATTATTGTAAGACATGTGATATCAATATTGATCAAAGATACCTTTTATACCCCTATAAATTATAAATAAAATGTATTTGAATCTTGGGATATTATCTTCATATCAATTTTTATATGTTGAATTTCCAATATGGGAGACATACAACTCTAGAGAACCCAATGAATGGGAGGGATATCATTGACCCACTCAATCATGGTTTATCATAGGGACATAAATAATTTGTCTATCATAGATCATCATTTCATTTTTAAATAATTTAAACACTAGCTACTTGATTATTAAAGAACTACCCATCATTGGGTTGTAATGGAACTATCAATCGTAATAAAAAATCTCCAAGAATAGTATCATGATTAAAGTATATATATAATTTATTTCCTTATAATTTATTTTAAAAAAAATCTATATTCAAGAACATGGTTATCCCATCGAAAAGAAATAGGTTACATAAAAATTTCATTGAAACATGAATATCCCATGTATGAGAAACATGTTACATAAGAAACATTATGAATCATGATTAACTCATGGAATGGAAATCAGATCCCTAATAATATATCATAATTAATCTCAATTAATCCATTGAAATAATAAGGATGATATAGTTAGAAAAACTACACATTGGATTATTAGTGACAACATGTGATGTAAAACATTATGAAAATAAATATCATTAAAATATCATTTCATAGGTTTTGTAATGAAAAAGTTTTTTATTTTGGAAATAGCATTTCAATGAAATAAAAAAATCCAAAAAAAAATCACTGAAAAAAATCATGGAATAGTATAATTAATACATCATAGAAAATAATTGAAATAACAGTGGGAAAATCCATTTTTGTTCTAAATGTTAACAAGGAAGAGTATTTTCAAAAAATTACAAAAAAGGCAGTCAAAAGTGACTACTTTTATAAAATTTATGAAATTTTCATCTCAAGTATATTATAGTGAATGAAAATATCATGTATAATGGATTTATGAAATCATTCATTTTTATAAATGAGAATATTCTATTTTTTAAAATATGGATATAGAAGTGAAATATATATGATCTAAAAAAAATACAAGAGCACAATCACATACAAATTTCATTATTTTAATTATTAAATCACTAAAGAAGTAAATTAAAATTAACAATGAGAGACACATTAAAAAATATGATAATAAAGAAAATTATTTCCAGAAAATAATATTACATTATTTTTTCCAAAATATCCTTGAACATAATCAATCCCAAAATATAGGAGATTTCGACAAGATGTTTTCCACTTTAGTAAATCTTCTATCGTATGATCATCGAATGAATAAATTCAAATGAGATAATAAATTTATGGAACACAAGGAGATAAATGATAAAATAGAATAGTGGGGTAGTATATAATCATCATAATGGAAAAAATAAAAATAACTTAACATATGTCCCAAAGAATTAAATTTGAGAAATGGACATATTTGTATCATCATTACAGTGAAGTTAGCGTTAAAAAATTAATATATTATTTTTATCAAATTTAAATCAAGAAAAAAGTGTAAAAAATAAAAATATAATAAAAAATTTTATACACATAATCTTCTATTATCAATGAAATTGAGAAATTGATATATCCAAACAAAAAAATATTGAGTTAAGAAATTATTTATCACTTGGAAAATATCATGTCAAGTCCCATTAGATGAAATATTCCAAATTGATACATAAAATTATTGGATTTAAGATGAATTCATTATAATAAACATAAAATTGATAGTATATGCACCACAAAAAATTAATAAGTTGTGAATATTTCTATAATATGTCTCATTGAAATAAAATGTAAAATGTAAAAACCCTCACCTCTAATATGAATCCCTTGATACATGTTCGAACCTCATGTATAATAAAGAAAAGATAATTTTTTTAAATTATAAGAACATATTAGTTGTTCAAATACTTATACGTAAATAATATATTTTAGTTATTTTTAAGGACTTGTATAAATATCTAATTAATTATGTCCATATCATATGTTTTGAGGACATTTGTTTTGTTATTTTAAAAAACCATAGTGATTTGACTATGGTAAAATAGAACATTTTTTTCAACATATCTATAATAATTATAGTGAAATAATTATTATATTTATTCATCAATTATATATTTTTTAAATAATAATGGGTGATTGTTATGTAAAATTAACTACATTATGATCATATAAATGGTAGGTCGTAAATATGGATAAATAACGCTTCTATTTCTCAATTTTCAATAAATAAATAAGATATATATGAAATTATAATTCCAAAATTATCATAAATATAGAATTATTTTTTAAAAAAATACATATATTTACAAACATATATATATATATATATATAAAAATTTATATCATCACTGTGTTTTAGTGATGAAAGAAGTGTCATATTTCCTTGTGTATGTGAAAGTCTGCATCTTCACACATATGAATATATCAAATTACATTGTAATAAATTTAATGATATATTATCATTTCATAATTATAAATATTTCATTCATATAAAAGTAATATCTTCTATGAAATATATTCAACAAAGTTATCCTTATTCTTTTACATATAATGATTGAGTGAAAAACAAATCACATCGCTTCGAGAAGTACTAGTCCACCATATAGATGAGTGACATTATCATATCCACCACATAATAAAACGTAATAAGATATATCTAATATAATAACTCCATAAGTATATTTATTTTTTAAAATATAACAAACATTATAAAATGAAATCATTCGAGGAATTCATGAGTGGTGATAATGGAAAATAAATGACCTTGGTTCATGAGGTGGTAATTCATTCTACATACAAATAACGATTTTGTATACCATTTCATTGAAGGGGAAATGTATTTAGGATATTTAATAAAAGTAATAACTTGTCATTTTATTTTATATACTATAATTATTATGCGAGAATAATTTTTTAGATTTGACGCAGTTATTAGAAGAAATAAAACAATAAATCTATGTTAAGAATACTACCTCATCTTCAAACAAAATCCTTAAATAATGAAAAATAATAATAGGATGTATTTATGATAAAAAAAGAGGATCGAGCCTCTGGTTAATACTATTTGAAAAATATTTCATCAGGTAATTTCTCAATATTTTTATTTTAATGGATGAAGTGGAGAAGAGAGGGGTGGACTTTATAATTGAGGGGACTGGCAGACTTAAATGGTTTGAAAAGAAAAATCAATTAAATTGTTCTTCAAATTAAAAAGGATAAAATTTTACCATTATATAGACATTGGCATGGTAATGTATTAATATAGTCATTTATTATTTTTAAAAAAGTTTTATCTCAATTTATCGCATGTTTTATTCGTTTAAACCTCTGTATATCAGTTTTAATCTTACGGGAGGTAAATAATTGTTACTATTTTCAATATTCATTTTAGTAAAACATATATTTATTTATTTTAGATAATATATAATAATATAATTAAAAATATTTATTTCATTTTTCAATTAAATTCAAATAAATTACAAAATTTAATTTATAATTAAACCGACACACACGACGTAAATGGGGTTTCTTAAAAATTATATTTAAAGATAAATATTAATTTATAATAACTCTATGACCATTAATAATAATTATATTAATTTAAATTAATAGACACTGATTTATAATATATAAATTTAATTTAAGTCATTAATAATTTTGTGTTTTTTAAATAAACTATAAAAGAGATACATTATTGTCATTAAAGGAGTTTAGAAACAGAAATTTAATTGTAAAAATAAACATATATTAAAATCCAAAAAAATTATTTATTAAATGAAAATTATGTTGATTAATTATATGTAATGAATACTTATTTTTCATTTATTCATATTCTAAACATAATTTCACTTTTAGATTAATTAATTAATTTAGAATAAATGTTATTTTTACAAGAATAAAAAACATTAATTTTCATATAAATAAAAAAATTTTCTATGAAATATCAAAATTTTATCCTAAATAAAATTTAATATTCTAATTTCAAAAATTATTTTAATTTTTAAAAAAATTTGTTTATAATTTCATAACATAAATTATAAATTTTTACCCAAAGTGAAAAAAATAATATTTATGAGAATATGTTTTTAAGAAATAATTAATGTTAAAAAAGGTGATAGATAATGTGAAATAAATTTAAATATAAATTTATATTTAGTTTTAATTGGATATATATTTAATAAATTAATTATTACTATGAATTCAGACCAGTTTAATGGATATTTTATAATGGAAACATATTTTTTGTGTCTTTTAAAATTTGTGGTTGCATGTCAAATACATTATCAATCAAAATGATCTATTTTTAAAATATGAGGGTGTTACATCATCCACCCCACCTATAAAAAATTGTTTCATTACTGTTTTAATTTTCTCTTATTAATAATATGTTATATATTTGAAAATATATTTGTATTAATTTTTCTTCCAATAAAGGATGAATAAAACACATCTTAATAAGAGAGAATAAAAAGTAAAAAGGTCATCTAGAATAATACATATTAGGTTTCCATATAAGAGAACATAAGTGGGATGTGATGACTTTTACATGGAATGATAGTGTAATTTCCATATAATATAGCACTATTTTAGGGATAAATTATCTTAAGAAAGGGAATTATCATGATCAAGTCAACAACAAGAAAATCATGATGCAATGTTTTGTGAAAATGTAATTTATTTAATCAGAAATGATGTTAATAAAAAAAAGTAATTTCAATACCCATTATCAATGGTGGATTAATTCCATTCCATATATACTCATTATATAATAAAATACAACTAATTTATAATTTTACATTCATTCCATAACCTCATATTTTTTTATTAACAATTAGTAGTCAATATGAATTTATGACGACTAAATCCATAAAATAAACTTTTTAAGGATCACATAATAGAAAAATAGATAATAAATTTATTAAAAATTTCATTAGACATCAATGAAAAAAATACTAATAAAGTGTTAACATAATTTCAAAAATGAATAAGCCTTATTATAATGAAATAATACATTTATCTCTATAATTAAAAAGTAATACCCAATGATTAAGCTAAATCATTCCATATTTCAATGATCCTATATTTCAAATAATTTTAATAACCAAAATATTAATGATTGTTTAATCCAAAAAGTATATATAACACCTCTTATATTACAAGGAAAAATATATAGTGATGTTATACTAAATTGACATTAACTACTTTTCCACCAATGAAAATTTAAATCCTATGGTTATCTATATGGCTGCATATTATTTCACATACTGAACCAAATATCAAATATAAAATTAACCAAAATATATATCAACACTTTTCATCATATGTTCTCATAAATTAATAGAATAATTCACATTTATCCAACACATTACATTTACATAATCCCAATAGAAATCCTACTAATGTTCCATTATTCACTTTATGATCTCATTGATTAAAACCTCAAATTGTGTCTCTATTACCATTGAACATATGATGAAAAATAATATTATATAACCATTATGGCATCCAAAAACTAATATGATAAACTTAAATTAAAACGTTATAATCTCAAACTATAGCTACACAGTTCTCTAATGCAAACTATAACATATCCAACCATGTAATCTATGAGTTGGTCCTGATAAAATTGTCTTCAAATTTTTGGATTTAATATTGGAAAATGTGAACCAATTGTCACCAAGAAAAAATAATGACATCAGAAGGAAATATTGAATTATTTATATACTTAAGGACCTTTTATTTTTAGTTCTTAAGAGAATCATGGAATACTTTTACAAAAACAACACCCATGTTTTGAAATGATAATTCTCCCACTAATGCCAACATTTATTATTTTACATTAATAAATTATAGTAATAAATATTAAAATGAAGTAGAAAAAAATTATTTAAGAACATTATTGATTACATGGGGGAAAAGGAAACATAGGAAGGGTGAGATTAGTAACCCAGCATGATTAAACATAGGAATCAATAGTTGAATTTTGTCAGTGAAAATAATATGGGCCCAATGATATGATTATATAATTAATGTTAATTATAATAACATTATAATATTCATACCCATCCATACCTAGATCACTAGACATGAAAACATCTCATAAGTCTTTCATAACTAGATATGTTATTAGAGTCAATAATCATGAACTTTGTGATACCAATATTGATAGTTTTAGACCATTTAGAACCATATCTGTATTTAATGGAACATGATTGTATCCTGGGAAGTTATGGTCACATCACATCATACAAATGGAATAACCAATATGGTCATTAGCTATCTTTAGAGTACCCAATAAATTGGATATCTATAATAGACCCACCCATCCTTGGTTTATCAGGGAATTACCTTTATAATGTTTATCATAGAACATTTTATCCCTTGTTAATAATTTAACATCCCATTCTAGGATTATAATAGAACCCCTTATCTCTGTTTTATAATGGAATGATTCATTATATACAATTTCTGAGAACTGTATCATGAATTAATACATATTGAATTAATTTTTTCTTGAACGCCTTGAAACAACCACTATTATTATATGTACTTGATTAACCCATTGAAATGAAATGTTTTTATAATAATATGTTTCAGTTATAATTAATCAACAGTAAATAAATAAGACCCATAACAATTTCTTTAAAATATAATTAACCCATTGAAATTAAACTAGGTCCATAATGATCCCTTTGGAAAAATTTTAAACCAACTAAAAAAATGAGGAATATATAATTTCAAAATATCCTCAATGAATCATAAGTGACAACAAGGATTGTTGATTTTAATTAATGGATAAAAAAATAACATGAACAAAAAATATTTTTTAGGAAAATAACCATTTAATATTGAAAATAACATTTAGAAACAACAAAATCATAAAGTATTATAAATATAGGATTAATTGGAAAATACCAAAAAACATATAAATTATTCATTAAAGAACATAATTTAAATCACAGATGTAAAATCATTTTATGTAATAAATTATTTAAATGAAAATTATTTTCAACAAAAATTAAAAAAGGGAGTCAAAGCCGACACACAAAAAAACAGAAAATTATTTCAATTTATAATATTTTAAAAGGAAGTAAAATATTATAAAAATGGATTAAGGAAATCATTTATTTATAGAAAATAATTTTTTTACAACATTTTATAAATCCAGTATATGGACTAAAAATACAACCAATCTTAAATAACATACAATATTAAAAATGCTTACAAATGAAATTCATAATGATTATTAAAACAATTTTATAGTAAATAAAGATCAATCATGTGAAACCCTTTCACATTAATAAGATAATTATAGATATTTGTTTCAAGAAAATAACATCTCAATATTTCCTCCAAAATATCCCTGAAAATAAAAAACCCTGATTAAATGTATATTCTTACATAATGCCTTCTCTACATTTGGAACTATTAAATCACAATCCTCATTAATAAATTACATAATGTGACACATTAAATATGTTGGAAAAAAGGATTTTCATGACACAAAATGAAAAAATATTAGTATATAAAACTAATAAAAGGCAATAGGTGTATAATATGACAATTGACCCAAAAAGACAATTTGAATAAGAAACCATTACAGTGATCAAACATTCATGTGAGAATTAATAAATGAATCTATTATATTAATCAAATATAAACCAACATAAATTAATTTAAAATAAAACATAATTAAAAAAAATATTACATCTATAATCATAGAAAAATAATGATAAATAATAAGAAAAATCAACTAATAAAATTAAATTGAGTTGTGAAATTCATTACCACATTATAACATTATATTAAAATCCTTGTGGATGTGATAATTGAAATTAAATCAAAAAATATAATTATTTATGATGTATTAATCACATTTTAGGTAAACCGTTTTGTATATACAACAAAAATATATAAACAAGTGGTTAATATATCATATGTCTCACTGAACAAATGTTAGTCATGAAAACCATTACATATGGTCTGACTCCATTTATATACATTTGAACATCTTTTAGAATAAAAAGATATCAATTATTTGATTTATTAAATAACTCTTAATATTTAAAAAACATATAATTCATTAATTTATATCATTTCATTTTAATGTCATATTTACTGATTAAAATTGTTAGGTCCATATCATGTGTTTTGATGATGTTCAATCTATTATTTCAAGAAGGCCTTGGTGTGTCGCCCATGATCAGAAAAGTCATTTTTCATAATTATACAAAAAAATTCTAAAATAACTATCATATTTGTTTTATTAATTTTACTATTAAAAGTAATCATGAAATTAATATATGAAAAATGAACTATGTTAAAATCATAGAGATGGTTGGTCTTACACACGCACAATTAATGTATCTATTTTTGAATGATTATTATATAAATAACTAATGTATCATATTATCTTTAAATAATTCTAAAAATATCATATATAAAATATTATATTAGTAAATGAAACTATATATTTCATCAATGTGATTTCATAATGAAAAAAGAGACACATCACTCTGTGGAGGCAGTATTCCACACATATTCAAGAAGGATATTACAATTTTTTAGTGTAATATTTAAATTAAACATTGGATTTTATGAATAATTACTTTTAAATTAAAATCATTATTATTTAATTTATGCTACTTATATTTCATTTCGTTAATCTAATTAACATCCATTTAATTTGTAACTGTAAAATGAATCACACTGCTTCATAAGGCGGTAGTCTTCCATACACACATGAGACATTATCATATACCCCATGTAATAGAATATAAGAAGGTATATGTTATATAAATGCACCAAAATAATAAATATTTTACATATAACATATATATATATATATACACACACATTATTACCATAACTATTACATGATTTGAGAGGTAAATATGGAATTAAAATGGAATCGCTTCACGAGGCGGTAGTCTACTTTACAAACAAATGATTATTTCATAACTCATTTATACCAATAGATATTAATTAATGTTATAATGATAAGATAATACCATATATGTAAATGTAATATACATTTTCTATGATAACATAATGATTTAACTACAATTTATGTAGGTGAATGAATAAACAAAAAAACACATTCTTAAGCATGATACACCTTATTTGGACAACCTCCGTAGGTAAGCAACAAAACACTTCTTATGATATATTTATGAAAATAATCAGGTATCAATGTTATGTTTAGAGATTTATGTAATATATTTTGGTTGATAATATTTGATAATATGTACTATAATTGTATTAAGTGGATAAAATATTGGATGGCCTTTTATAAGTGAGGTGAGTAGAACACTCGTAAATGTTTAAAATAAAAAACTGCAGACTTCTTTTTTACAATAAACACGTCCAAAAAATAAAAAATAATAGAACCTAGAAATTTAACTATCAAAATACGTCTAGAAAATATATTTTAGAAATGTTTTATGGGTAATTTTTATCCAATTTAAATTTTGATTAACCCCTCGATAAATCTGTAATCACCATAACCGTAATAATAAATTTTTACTATTATTAATAATCATTATGTTAAAAACATTAAATTGAATTTATTTGATTATATAATAATTAAAAAATATTATATGGAAATATTTTAATCCAATTCAGTTCAAATTACTATAAAAAATAATTTCAAAAGTAAACCTGTAGAGGTATCGAAAAAATAGGATTTCAAGAAGTTACTTTTCAAAGATAACATTGTATTTTATTAACTCTGTGACCAGTAATAATAATAAAATAAATTTATATTATAATATATACATTTGAATTAAATAATTCCATATTATGATATTTTTTATTAATAAGAAATGGGAATCATTATGTATATTAATTTTTTTTAGAAAAATAACCTTTAAAAATTGTGATACTAATATCCAATATGACTATGAGTGAATATAAATTTAATATTTTAAAAATAAGTAAATAATACGATTGTTAAGATAAATAATATTTAAAACATAATGATACATGTAAATTCATTAATTTATTTCATATAATGTATGGTTTAAAAAATATCTACTTTTAACTAATCAGTGATTAATAAATATTTTACAAAAAATTATATAAATATTGAAACTAAGTTAATTCTTTTATGATTATTTCAAAAATTATATTCATTTATCAAATAAAAGTTTCAAAAAATATATATATTAACAATTATATTTTCCTATAATAATAAATAAAAATCGATTTAGAAGAAAATTTATTTTCAATTAATAGAATTAATATAGTAAATAAATGATTACTTTCATCGAGAAGTAATAAATAAGTATATATTGACTAAGAAATTTTTTTATGTTTTATATATTAGTTAATACTGCTAATACATTCCAATTTAACATCTTGGTTATAATGGTCATATATTTCGCATGTTCTCTACGCTCGGTGTCGCATGTCAAATACGATATCGATCAAAGTGTTTTTCATTTAAAATATCTATGTATCACATTTTTAGGTAATTATATTTTTGTATAATTTATATATAATGATTAATATATAGATAAGTATCAGTAACTTTAATCCAATTTATTTTTTAAAATTATAAATTATCTGGATGTTATAATGAGCTTCTAATTCTGTACCCTCATAGATAATGACATATTCTAAACTATAATAAATTATATTTACTGTATTCTTGATTGAGTTTGGTAAATTATTTGACCATAAATATTGATAATATTGTTAAATAAATTTACTAAATTTCCTAAAAACATAATGTTCTAGTAACATACATCAAATTTGTTTTGATTAATTATCAACATTTATTTTGTCACATATTCTAATCAATAAATAAAAATGATTATTATTTAATGTGTGAATATAAAAACTAATTTATAAATGGATCATAATATCTATAAATTAAAAAATATAATTCCTCATATCTTAATACAATTAATAAAATAATAATTATTAGCATAATTTAATATGAAAATCAATATTAATAAATAATTTTCCAAAATATTAATACATTAATATCTAAAAACTCTACAATAAAAATAATGGTACGAATTTTATTATCCAAAAAATAATTATTTCATAAATAAATTCCAAGGAATATTGACCATATTGAAAACAAGAAAACCATATTTATATGTAAATATTTTCTTCCAAAACCATCTTAACAATCCCTTAAAAATTAGTATAACTCAATAATCATTAAGAAAATATCCATTAATATTGCCTAATCCTATGAAACATGAAAAAATATCATCCCAAAATTGACCATAATCTCTATCCATAAAAACCATCATCAGTTAAAAAATCATTAAGTAGTAGAAATATATATTAATCATATATACTTCTAAAAAATAATTATTTATCCAAATAACTATATATTCATTAACATTAAAATAAATTTTATTCCAAAATATAATCTATAATAGTGTATTTATATTTTCAAATAATTTATCTAATTATACTAATTAAATATATTTACTTCAATATCAAATCAAATATCAACCAAAATGTTTATTTATATTGTACACATGTATTTTTTGTAAACAACAAATATAAAACTCCAAAAATATCTAGAAACAACATAGAATACATTAAAATTATATCTGAATAGATTTATTATGCCTCATAATTATGATCAATCATCGGCTTATTAACTTATAAATATACCAAAAACTGATAGATAATCCATATATCATAACTTATTAAAATATTTTGTTCATGATATCATCCTCGGGATACTAAATATCGTAGTCCAAAACCCACACCTTTAGATCATGTAGAAAAATCATTATTTATATATTGGAAATAATTGTGACTAATGATATATAATCATTAACTTTGATATGAAATGTATCATTAACTAATATTTTTTGAATTACAAACACAAAACCATTTATATTTATAGATTTAAATAATTACGAGAAATAATAAAATAAAAAAACATTATCTTTGTCATCAAGTGGATAGTTTTTTCATTAAAATAATTGTAAGGACTTGGAAATTACATGGGATTTTTTTTATTAAATTCATGGGATTTTTACGATTCCGTAAAATTTGACGGAGCATGATTCTGAGGCACGAAGTGCTCGAAATGATCCGTCAAAGTTTTGTTAAGCTTAAATGAAAGCATGTAAGGAGTTTTCCTAAAAGTGGAATAACTCATAAATGGTTATTCAGATCAGAAATCTGAGGCCACCGCTACACTCAGGATGGTGGGTTAACCTTAGGCGTGACTTAAGTTTAGTCGGCATGGGCCTCCTGTGAGGAAACCCAAAAATTGAATAATAGTAAATAAAATAATTAAATAAATTATATTATTTTTCATATGTTTATAACTCAGAAAAGGTAACTCATATTAAAAATCTGAGACCACTGCTGAACTCATTAGGGTATGCTTCTTTTAAGAAGATACTATCATGGGTCGGTGAGGGCCACCAGGGAATGTTAGTTTTTGACCCCAAATAAAATAATTAAGTGAAAAATATTTTATTGTAAAATTAATAACATCTAAACAGTAACTCTGATG
Organism: Viscum album; assembly: GCA_963277665.1. Classification (NCBI taxonomy): domain Eukaryota; kingdom Viridiplantae; phylum Streptophyta; class Magnoliopsida; order Santalales; family Viscaceae; genus Viscum; species Viscum album. The sequence goes on from OY728139.1 coordinate 221,615,165, forward strand.
GAAAATCCAAGAGTACCATTTGGTTCGTTGATGCGTGTTTCACCTAGGTAGAGTCTAACCTCAACCGACGCGGGTCGAGTGTGACTGATAATAATTTTTCAAACTTTTTATCAGTTACTTTCAGTAAACGTGCGAGTGGTGTTTTTGTAACTTTTGAACCGGTACTCAGAATTGAAATCTGAGGGCACTGTTGAACTCACATCATCAATGATTTCATAGTTAGACCTTCACCGTAGATGCGTTTCAACGAGATTGGATGATTTGTTTGGGGGTTTTAAATAATGATTAAATAAAAATAAGACTTAACTTATTTTTATTTGTTGGTGGTTAAAACCTCTAAATGATGGTTGGAGGTGGGGCCACCACAATCAAACCTCACATGGGAGGTTATGGTTGTGGGGCCCACCCAAGCATAACTTTCATTGGGAGGATGTTATTAGGTGGGGCCCACCCTAGATCCTTAAATCCTCTAACCCCCTTAAACTCCTTGGAACCCCCAATTTTTGGGGGGAGCCTCTTCACCTTCCCCCACATATTATCAAGCCAACTCTACCCATTTAATTATGTGAAGTAACTTAATTAATTTTATTTATTTTGAAATCTTTATTCCACCATTATAATAAGATTTTATATTTTATTATTGGGGGTTGGCATATTTTTTTTTGGGTGGATTAAGGAGAGGAAAGAAATTGGTGGGGCTATTTCTCTACAACGAAGAATCACCGAAGAAATAAGAACACAATATTCATCCTTCTTCGATCAGGGAAAGAAGGGGAAGCATGACCCCCAAATAACGCTGATGCCATCCTCGTCTTCTTCATTCCCGACATTAATGAAATGACGTCACATTTTCCCATGACTTTGTCAACGACCAATCATCAAGAAATGTAGGTTGTTTGAATTGTTTTGTACTTGTTCTTTGTGGTAAAAATTTCTGGTATGAGAACCGAATGATATAACCGTGATGAAAAGGGTTTGGAACGAACGAACAAAGTCTTGCCCTCTCCTTTTTTTCATCTTTGTTGATGACAGAGGTGGTACACGCGGCGACCAGCAATGAGCCGAAGACGAAGAAGCTGGCGGAGCAAGGATTCCAGGTTCGCACAAGGGTGAGGCACCGCTGTGCCGCACAAATAGATGAGTCGTGTTCTAGCGGGATGTGGTAGTGACGTTGCACCACACCGGAAGGGAGGGCCATAGGCAGGAGGGATGCAGCGGTCAGATGAGGAGGGTCACATTAGCGCAGCTTGCAGAGACCAGCAGGAGGCCGCTGCATGGCCGGGCCGCGGCGGAGGGGCGCGACGCCATCGCACGGTGCAATGGTGTAGAGCGGCTGGCCGTTCGGGCCAACTGGGATGTGCAGGACACTGTCGGTTACCGCATGAGTGGGACTTGCACCACCCAGAGTCATTTTGGTTCTACCCAAATGGATATGTCGTTCGGGTGCGAGGGGAGAACGCGGTTTCCCCCCTGGTCGTGGCTAAGGCGGACACCCGCTGGGCCGCCGGGTCACCAGGCCGGCCGTGCCGCCATCGGCCAACCGGGCCATCGGGACGCCTTCAGGCAGGGCTGCCTTAGGCTGGCCTGCCCCCTTGGACCAGGTCAGCACTGCAGACTGGGTTAGATCATGGTTCACACTGGGTCGGGCCGGGTCGGTCCGACTTCGTCGGACAGGACCCGGACCCGCTATGGCCGGATTACACCTGTTCCCCAGTATCTTGGGATACTACTGTCCAACCAACAAACCATCTGCGGAAATAGAATGGTTAGAGCTAGAATATTCTTTTGGAATACCCCACTTGATTTTTGGACACAATTGGGGTACGGTCGAGTTGGTTTGAACCTAAAAACCAACCGGTCCAATGGGACAAAAATGCCAATAACTGACAGACTGGTCGTCCGATTGACGCGTCGTCTGTTGTGTTGAGTCCCCTATGACATGGCAGTTTTTTGAGATACTTCCACATGATACTTCATGAAACATAGAGTGTCAACCAGTAGCTCGTGGAGTGGATCCTCCTGGAGACGAGTGTACAGAGTGTGGAGCCCTAGTAGCTGACAGACCTGATGAATGCTTGACCGATTCGACTCGGGGTGATTCCACTAGCCCAGTGGGGAGCGCCTGGTAGTTGTCGTCTGACCCATGGAAGACGGAGTGCCTAATAGTTGGAAGAAGACCTGCGGTACTCAACAGTAGGAATACCTTTACATGCTATTAGAGGGAGCTCCCGGTGTTTGGCGGCAGACCCATAGCGGACAGAGCGCCTAGTAATTGGCAGCAGACCCGTGGTACTTGACAGGTTTAGTACCTCAGCAGTCAAAGGTTAGTGAGAAGCGCCTCAGTGTCATGACAAGCCCAGTATACTCGACCGAGGATGATTTCTCCAGCAGTCGTGGTTTTTATAATTAAAAATATTGGTTTGAGCTGAGTCAATGATATTTGTGTTTTTCTTCATGATTGAGATGGGTTTCATGAAATCTTAGGTATATGTATGTGAATATACCTAAGTAATAGATATTTGTTGAAATAAAACTTTGTGGTTTATCCTTGTTGGATTTTTGTGAGAACTTGAGAGTCTCAGGATCCCTACATATTATCGTTATACTCACCCCGGCACGGGATATGCCCGGACCTCATTTTTGTTGGATGCAGATGACAGACAACGCTGACGTAGGCCGAGAGCACCAGGACTGGACGATACTCGGCAGAGGACTATACAACGTATCGGTACACGGGAGAGTCTAATGGACATGGAGTGCTATGGAGGCCATCTGTACCTACCCTTTAGGTATGAACCCCAGATGATGATCCAGGAGCTTCTAGACACCATCGAGTTGTTTTCCTATTTAGTTGTACCTGTTTGTCCTTTCCTTATACATTATTGTTGGGATTGTATTTCAGGCCCCTTTACTTTTAGTAAACTTGTTATAAATATTTTAATTAGTGTTTTCTTCTTCTTGTACACTGGCTGTGTGTGAATATATTTTAAAAGGGAAATACCTTCCCAGTTTTAATAAATAATTTCTTTTGGTGCAAGTCCCCATCACCTGGACAATGGAAGGTGGGCTTGGGTTAGTCATGATACGGGCCCCGGGGGATGGGTGGTGACAAATTGGTATCAGATGAGTCGTTTCTACCATAGAAAATAGGACTATGATATTTATTTTATGTCAATAAATAGTGTTAAGGGAACTGAGTGTGGTTTTCAGTTCAGGGATTCTAGTGTTGGTGCGGCGACTGATGTATCTGTACACCAGGACCCTGACTACTGATTCCCAATATAGTGCACGAAATCACTAATTGCATGTGTGTTTCAGAGGTTTTCTTTTTTGTATGATCAACCAGGTCAATGCACTCCTTATAATCTTTTGATAGTGATGAATCTATTCAGGATGCCTCCAAGAAGACAACCAGTTAGAGTTCCGAGAGAGTACAGGATGATGGCCCACCGAGCGATGAGGCTCCATTGTAGGGCCCTATTACTATGTTGAAACCTTCAGGTGGTGTACCAGCAGCTCCACCAACCGATGGGCAGCAGATGCCACTAGCCGCATTGGAGGACGGTGTATGCCGATTGAGCGCGTTGCACGAGTTCCAGTGGCAGAGGCCTCTAAGGTTTCGAGGCGAGACAGATTCCCAGGAAGTAGAGGACTAGATGGAAGAGATTACTAATGTTTTCCACCTATTTGAGACACTAGTAGAGCAGATGTGGATCATATTTAGTAGCCTTCTTCAGTGAGTGACCATGAGGATGGTCCGCATAGTGATGAGGTTTCGGTATATAGACCATTTTTGATATTGTACCTTCAGGTAGTGTGTCATCTATATCACTGCATGTTGGTCATGAGTTGAAACTAGTGGTACCGGTAGAGGACACTTGTAGGCTTAGTGCCTTACACATTTTTCAACATCAGATACTCCTCAGATTTTGAGGAGAGCCCAAATTATTGGCGGCTGAGGACTGTTTTGAGGAGGTGGCTGAGAGTTCTCTAGAACATCTACTGCTTTGGCAGAACGACATGTCGGTAGCTGAGTATTCATCGAGGCATACCGATCATTCCTGGTACTGGATGAATATGATACGATCAATGCTTCAGAGTTTGGACCTCCGATTGTGGTGTGTTAGTGATATCCGGGGAAGCACTTTTTCCTCTGAGCATTCCTACATATTTTAGGATTCTAGAGAGAACCTTTGCATTTTAATATACTTTTGAAGAGTGGATACACCCAGTGAATGTTAGTAGTACGAAAACAGTAAACTAGCGCCAGTCTCAGAGACTTCGGCATGTAAAATGTTTTGTAAAGAGGAAGTGTTAAGGATAGATGAATCTGAAGAGTAGAGGACGTGGAAGAAGATATTGGAGAGCAACAAGAGGTGGTGTACATTTCGACATGTTACAACCGCCCCCATTTTGTGGATTCCACCAGGATCAGGGAGTTGGAGGGAAGAGAAAGAGAGTAGCTGCATGTAGTCAAGGAGTGTGACCCAACGGATCTAGTAATGATTCGAGGAACAGATTGTGTCTAATAATAGTTTTCTGTATCAATAGACATAGGTACCAATCATTCCTTCATTCCCCGAATCTTATCCCAGACGTAGAGTTTCCGGTTAAACTATTGACTTGACCCTAGCATCTAGAGATACCATTGGACGAAGAATCGATAATCACACTTATACTGATAGTGTGATCTGAACCTAGAGGCGAGAGTTTTGGTTGGAACCTCTTGGTGGATGCGTTGATGCCTTATGACTTTAGTTTGGGTATGGACTGGGCAACCAAAATTCATACATAGATTGATTTTATTAGGAAAACAACATGTGGTTTATCTAAAATGTTTGGATGAGGATTTCCTTATTCAACAAAAATGGGAACCCAGGCTGCATAGATTAAACTCATGCATAAGAGGGTGCAACCGATCACTCTTGAGTCGGCTAGCCCTACCCTCGTGGCAGCTGCAGTTTTGAGTTTTCAATTCCAAACCAGAGTGACATTACATAGGGACATATTTTCAAAAGATGTTTCCAGGATTAACCCCCCCCCAAATGGGGAGGGACATATGCTTGGGATGGACACTATTGGATGTTCGTTCCATACTTCACCATAGTTGCAACACCACTATTAGCGTTTACAAAAAGGGGAAACCCTTCGTGTGACCTGAGAGATTCCAAAAGAGCTTTCAGAAGCAGAGGCAGAGGTTGACTAGTGGCCCCATCTTGAGGATTCTAGAGGAAGGTATAGGGTACGTAGTCTACTGCAACGCATCTGGGACAAACATGGGTGAGTCTTGAGGTATGGGAAAGAAGTGATTGCATATAGTTCTTGGCAGGTGAGGTAGAATTTTCATAACTACACTACCCATGACCTGGATTTAGCAGAAGCGGTCTTCTCCTTGAAGATGTAGCAGCAATATCTTGTGGGTGAACATTTTACCATGTAATCTAATCACAATAGTCTCAAGTAAATCTTCAATCAGAAGGACATGAACCCGAGACAATGATGATGTCTTGAGTTCCTCGAGGACTATGACATTGAGATAGTCTATACTTTTTGGGAAAGTTAACGTTGTAGAAGATGCTCTCAGCACAAGATCAGGAATTCAGCTTCTAGGAGAGGCGACAGAGAAACTAGCTGCCTTAAAGATATCCTTTGTGGATAGGGATGGAGCAGCCCATTTACAGTCTCTCACAGTCACTCCTCTACTTTTTCAGTGAGTTTGGGAGGCGCAACACAGGGACACTGATTGTGAGACACGACGTGCTCAGATATCCACATGGTAGAAACTTGATGGATTTTATGACGGTGGGGAGCAGATCATCTGCTTCAAATGATGTACCCTGGTACCAGTTAAACTTTAGGAGGAAGTGAAGAGGGAGTTCCACGCCTCCCCTCAAGAGGTACATCCGAAAGTGGAGAAGATGTACTAGGACCTTCGATGATAACATTGGTGTCCAGGTATGAGGAATGAAATAGTGGAGTTTGTCTCACGATGCCTCACTTGTCAGCAAGTGAAGGCAGATCACCAGGTAACATCAGGCTTGGTTCAGCCCTTAGAGGTCCCGGAGTGGAATTCGGATGGGATATCCATGGACTTCATGACGGGTCTTCCAGATACATCCGAGAGTCACGAATCAATTTGCGTGATCTTTGACAGACAAACCATGTCAGCCCACTTCTTACAGATCATATATCAGTGCTCAATAGAGAGCATGAGACCCCTCTATGTGAAGGTGATAATGTGATTTCATGGAGTACCTTCTTCTTTTGTCTCTGACCATGACGCACTATTGTCTTCCCAGGTATAGAAGGGGTTGTAGGAAGCTTTCAGGATAGAGCTTCTCTTGAGCACCACCTTCCATCCTCAGAAGGATTGTCAAACCAAGAGAACCATATAGACCCTTAAGGACATGCACCATCCATATTTCCTCGACTTCGGTCGAAACTGGGAGGATAACCTACCTTTGGTGAAGTTTTAATATAACAACAAATATCACTCCACCATCGGTATGGAACCTTTATAGGCATTGTACGGACGACCATGCCGCTCGCCACTGTGCTGGACTGACCCAGGGGAGTCAGCACTAGTGGGACCAGAGATGGTATGGGCTGCCACAGAGAAGGTGCAGATCATCCAGAAGCAGATAAAGACTGCATAGAGTAGGCAGAAGTCGTATAGTGACAGGAGATAGAGACCCTTGGTGTTTGAGGATAGAGACCACGTCTTCCTACGGGTCTCACCTCGATGAGGTCAATAGAGAACTGGTCAAGGAAACATGTTATCTCCGCATTTCATCAGACCATTCCAGGTCCTCAATAGAGTAGGAAAGGTGGATTACCTCTTGGAACATCAACCTTAGTTGCACCAGGTGCACATCCTCTTCCATGTATCTCAACTGAGGAGATACGTGTACGACCCATCCAACATCATTGAACACGGGAGCTAGACATCGATGACAGGGAAACATTCATGGAGGTTCTAGTAGATATTTATGACCGATAGAAGAAAGTCCTACGTAGATGGTGGATACATCTGTTGCGCGTTCGTTGGAAGCACATGAACCTCCAGGAGAGAAAATGGGAGCAGGAGGCTCAGTTTCATGCTCAGTACCCCCAATTGTTCCATTATTTCGAGTTGTAGCGTACATGGATGTAAATCCCTGAGGTGGGGAGAATGTAAAGACCTGGATATTCTTTGGAAATATTTTCCCTTAAATTCATGGGATTTTTATGCATACATGAAATCCAACGTCGAGCGAGTCTACGGCCCAGAGTGCCAGGAATGATCCGTCGAAGTTTTGTTAAGATTAAATTAATTTGCATATGCAGTTTTCCTGAAAAAGTGGAACAACACTTAAACAGTTACTCAGATCAGAAATCTGAGGCCACCTTTGAACTCATGATGGTGGGTTTACCTTAGGCACATCTTAAATTTAGTATGTGTTGGCCTCCTGTGAGGAAACCCAAAAATGGCATAATTGTAAATAAAATAAATAAAATAATTAGTAAATTTTTTATATGCTTATAACTCACAAACGATAACTCAGATTAATAATATGAGACCACCGCTAAACTCGTGAGGGTTGGTTTTCTTTAAGATGATACTAACTTGGGTTGAAAAGGGCCACCAGAGTATGATAGTTTTTTCCACAAATAATGTAATTAAGTGACAATTATTTTATTATAAAATTTATTACTTATAAACAGTAAATCAGATTGAAAATACGAGAGTAACATTGGGTTAGTTGGGGAATTTTTCACTTAGGTAGAACATAACATCGACCGACGCAGGTCGAGGGTGACTAATAATAAATTTCTGAACTATTTTTCTTGTACGTTCATCAAACGTGTGAGTGGCATTTTGTAACTATTGAACCTGTGCTCGGAATTGAAATATGAGGTCACCGTTTAACTCGTAGCGTTGGTGATTTCTTAGTAAGACCTTCACTGTAGTTTATTTCGAATGAGAGTTGAAGATAGTATTTGGGGTTTTAAAATAATGTTTAAATAAAAATAAGACTTAACATATTTCTATTTTTTGTAGTTTAAAACCTCCAAGGGGAGGATGGAGGTGGGGGCCACCACACCCTAACCTCCCATGGGAGGTTACGGTGGTGGGTCCCACCTGAGAATAACCTCCCTTGGGAGGATGTTATTAGGTGGGGCCCACCTGAGCTCCTTAACTCCTCTAACCCCCTTAAACTCCTTGGAACCCCCAATTAAGTGGGTAGCCTCTTCACCTTCCCCCTCTAATTAATGAGCCAGCTCCACCCATTTAATTTTGTGAAGTAACTTAATTAATTTGAATCATTTTTATTTCTTTATGCCACCATTATAATAAGATGTTAAATTTTATTATTTGGGGTTGGAATAATTTTTTTTGGGAGGAATAAGGAGAGAAAATAACTTGGTGGGGCCAATTCTCTACAACGAAGAACCACAGAAGAACGAAGAACACCATCTTCTTCCTTCTTCGACTGGGGAACGAAAGGGAAGCATCACCCATGAAGAACACCGAATCCATCCTTGGCTTCTTCTTTACTGACTTCAATGAAATGACTGTGCCTTTTCCCTCGACTTCGTCAATGAACAATCGTCAAGCAAGGTAGGGTGTTTGAATTGTTTATAACTCGTTCTTCATCGAAAAAATATCGGGTACGAGAACCCAATGACATCACCCTGGCGAGGAGGGTTCAGACTTCATGAACACTACATGACCATCCCATTTTTGTTTGTTCTTCTTCGTTGATGATGGAGGTGGTACATGCAGCGACCGACAACGAGACGACCGCGAAGAAGTCTGTGAGGCAAGGCCGCCGAGTCGCAACAAAGGCTTGACACCACCGTTCTGCGTAATGTGCCACGCCGTAGCCAGGTGGGCCGCGGCGATGCCGTCACACCAGGTCAGAAGGGAGGGCCACGGTGGTCGGATATGGAGCATAGCACCATCGCACCTCGTGGAGACCAGCAGGAAGTCACGGCCAGTCCGGGCTACGACGAAGGGGTACGCGCCGCCGGTCGCGCCGTAGTGTGGAGCGGCTGGCCACTTAGGCTGGCTGGTAGGTGCGGGACCCCGTCATGTCCCACATGAGTGGGAACAATACCACCTAGTGATAGTTCGGTTCTACCCGAATGGCTAAGCTGTTTGAGTTCCAGGGGGCGCGCGGTTTCCCCCTGGCCACCGTTAAGGGGGACCCCCGTCGGGCCGCCGAGTGGCCAGGCCGACCGGGTCGCCCTCAGCCAACTGGGCCGCTGGGCCACCTTCAGGCAATCCCACTTTGGTCCGGGCTGCCTCAGGCTGGGGTGGGTATCCCCCTTGGACCAAGTCAGTACCGCGGACCGGGTTGGGCCAGGTCGTTCCGACTGGGTCAGACCGAACCCAAACACGCTATGGCCCGATTACACCTTTTCTCCTGTATCTTGGGCTACAGGTGTCCTACCGACAAAACGACTATGGAGATGGAATGCTTAGAGAGAGACGGTTCCTTTTTCATCACCCAGATGAGGTTTGGATAAAGTTGAGGTACGGTCGAGTTGGTTTGAACCTAAAAACCAACCGGGCCCCTCAGACGGAAATGCCAGTAACTCACAGTCCGAGCGTCTGATTGACGCGTCGTCTGTTATGTTGAGACCCCTATAATGTGGTAGTATTTTGAGATACATCCACATGAGACTTCGTCACAATTGGAGTATCGACCAGTAGATCGTGGAGCAGATCCTTATGGAGACGAGCATAAAGATTGTGAAGACCTAGTAGCTGACAAACCCGACGACTGCTTGACCGATTCGACTCGAAGTGATTTGACTAGCCCAGTGGGGAGTTCCTGGTAGTTGGCAGCAGACTGATGGTGGACATAGTACCTAGTAGATGGAAGCATACCCACGGTACTCGACAGGAGGAGTACCTCTGCAGGCTATTAGGGGGAGCACACGGTATTTGGCGGCATACCCTTAGCGGACGGAGCACCTGGTTGTTGGTAGCTGACCCGTGATATTCGATAGGAGGAGTAGCTCGGCAGTCCAAGGTTAGTGAGAATCCCTCAGTGTCACGACATGACCACTTTACTTAATAGAGGAGGAGTTCTCCAGCAGGCGTGGTTTCAGTAACGAAAAATCTTCGTTTGAGCTGAGTCAATGACCTTTTTGTTCTCCTCGTGATTGATATGGGTTACTCGATAACTTAGCTATATGTTTGGGAATATACTAAAGTAATGGTTATCCGTTGAAATAATACTTTTTGGTTTATCCTTGGTTTTTTGTGAGACCTTGAGTGTCTCGAGGTCCCTACTGAGTATCGTTATACTCAACCCTGCATGGGATATGCCCGCCCCTCGTTGGGTTGGGTGCAGACGACGGATAACATTGATGGACACAGAGAGTGCCAAGACTGGATGATACTCGGAGGTGGACCTTAGGAAATATTGGTACACGGTGGATTCTAACAGACGTGTAGTGATGTGGAGGATATTTTTACCTACCCTTCAGGTAGAAACCCAAGAGGACGATCCAGGAGATGCTAGAACCCTTCCAGCTTTTTTTCTTTATTGTTGTACCACTTTGTCCATTCCTTTTACTTTACTATTGGGATTATATTTGTAGCCCCATTACTTTAAATACCATTTTCATACATCTTTTAATTAGTGTTTGGTTTCTCTTTTACTCTAGTTGTGTGTGTTTACGTTTTATAAAGGAAATGAATTCCCAGTTTAAAGTAATTACACCTTTGGTGCTAGTCTCCAGCCCCTGGCCTATGGAAGGCGGGCTAGGGGTAGTCACGATACAGGCCAAGGGGGGTGGTTTGTGACATTAATAATGTACTATTTCCTAATAATTCATCAAATTCTCTTAAATATTCTCAATACATGATACCCTCATAGGAATTTTATTTTATATAGTCCTTCCCATAACTCATGGAATTTAAAACCAGAAAAAAGTGAGTCGAAATTTTAATAAATTGGTAGAATACATAAAAATATATCACATAATTATCAAGGAAATAATGGAACTACAATAATATGTGATAATAATGTAATTAAAAATAAATAATCAAATGTGATATATAGATATATATATTAAAATTTTAAAAATCATTTAGGCAAGATTAACAGATTTAAAAGTGAGGGGATTAATAAATATGGAGACCAAAATATCACTATCAAGGACATAAGAAAGGCACTATATGTACCACCAAGGCCTTAACCAACTCACCATAACTAATTTGGTAGGTATATGAAGAATACAATTGTTATTTTTTCTCATTAAACATATCAATTCATCGAGGGGAAATATAATTTCATTACCCTGCCATAACATACCATGTACAATAAATTCCATATATATTGAATAAATAATTAAATACCAAATAAATATTCCATAGTAATAAATATATATCTGTATTGAATAATGTATAGAAGATATAAATATTTATTATTCAATAGAACGACATTCTTAGTAATATTATTGTAATTAACAAAATATATAGATAATAATTTTGGATTAAGAAATTATATAGTTGGCATTGAATATAAAAAATATATATGAGAATAATTAAAAAATGAGAAAAATTAATTTAGAAGAATGATTTTGGATTATAATGAACACACCATCTACTTTTGAATGAATATATAATTAAAATTTTGATTGAAATCAGGCATAAACAACATATCTATAAGGAATGATATGATATTAAGAGTGAATAATTTTTGAAGGGTTATTATTATTATTTTAATGTATAAAATATAGAGAAATATTTATTTCAAACATTAAATATAGTTTTATTTAATATTTTTATAGCATTGTTCTATGAAAAAATAAAATTAAAATACACATAAAATATTCATTCTAGGAGAAGTATAGAAATATTTTAAAATATTACATGTAAAATAGTCATTAAAAAATGAATCATGATTAAAAAACAATAAATATGTATGATAATATAAAATGTAAAATATTATATATATATATATATAAGTGGAATTAAATCCATTTTCAAAACATTTAGAAAAAAATTCATTTTATAGGAATACAAAAATTTCCATAATAACAGTTTTTTATATTAGTTTGAGAAAATATAAAAAAATTTAATGGATTCTCAATAATTAATAATAAACATGAGGGTTAGAAAATTAGTTAATGATGAAAAAATTTAGAATGTATTATTGTCACACTTAACAATGATATTGACCATTTCATGTATTGAAAAAATAGAACAGTTTGTATTAATATTTTGAATATAAATTAATTTTTAATATATATTCCCCATATGAAATCAATTAGTTTTATGAAATTACCATATTGAATAAAAATAATGAATTTGGATATAGAGGAATATGAATCCCGACTAAAATTAAAAAAGGTCACAATTTCTTATAATAATTATTTTTTGTTTCGTTTTGTACCACAAAGGATTAAAATTTGATATTTCATGGAAATATAATAAAAAATATAAAAGAATAAAATTATAAGGTTTAATTAGACTATGAACATAAAATTTCCTATATTGAAATTGTAAAATAAAAAATCCTGATAAAATGTGATATTTTAAAACAAATCCTTACGACATTGGTAAAATTCAAATAAAAATTGTTAAATAGTTAAAATGTTATATGGTTATAAAAAATGTAAATTATTAAAAGAATAAAATTTCAAGAATATGTTCCTGGAGTTGTAATAATCAATTTAGAATTACACATGGTTTGGAACATAAAACATTTGTCAAAAAATTGAAATTGATACAAAGAACCCTTGTGACTATCAAAATATTTTAACAAAAGCCACTAGAAAGATAGAGTGTGAAATGGAATGAAAATTTCATTTAATAAATTATTTATAATTATATTATATTTCAATGTGGTATGTTATGTACCATATATTTAAATTTGGTAAATAATCTAAAATGTGTCTCAAATAATTATGTTAGAGTCATTAAACTGTTGTAGATATCAAAAAATTTAAACTATGTATCAATAAAAATAGTCATTGTGTCGAAAAAATTGAAATACACCTAAAATAATAAGACATATAACATAAAACAATATTTTTCATATAAATCATAATATTTTAATAACATATTCAATTTGGAAATGATATAACCGAACAAAAGATATATTTCTTATGAACATCCTTACGTTGAAATTCTTCTTAGTCATGAGTGATTTATCATGTATTTATAAAAAATATATTTACTATTTTTATATATAACTACCATATATATATATATGATTTTATATTTCATTAACATATAATTTATTCATACCCATTTTCTAAATATTATTTGTTGAAATTATTATTATTTTGTGAATTACTCAGTTTCCTACACATGTTCAGATTCAACAATTCTGGTTATTCAATATTTGTCATAGTTTCATCACCTATATAATATTTATATACGTTTTTAATATGTTATTTATATGTTTATGTATTCCCCAATTCATTTCATGGTACTACTGGTTTTTATTTTCTAAGAAATGATACTTTTTTTTTACAAAAAAATGTTTCTATAAACAGAATTGCTTTTATTAGAGAACAAAAAAAATTGGCCGAGACAAAAAAATTACATAATATTGAGTTATGTTAATTATTTACATTTATGATCTAATCAGGATTAGTGTAATAGATAACTAGGTCGTAACTATTACATTAATTTTAAAAAATTACAATGTACACACTTAAACTCTATCCAAAAAAATTCAAAATAATAAAATTCCATAAATAAAACAGGATATATATTCTCGATATAAGTATTATTGAATTAGTAATTTCAATTCCCCATCCTTATACCTTGTGAAAAACATTTTAAAAACATGGTATGAGCATAAAAAATCTCAGTAAGTGTCGAGGAATAAAATCATTAGTCCATCAACACCTACAAATAAATGAAATCATAATTTTCAAACATTAACAAACCACACGAAATCATAATTTATATAAATAACATATTGAAATTGTAAATCATAAATGAAACTGCTGTCATCCATATCAAAAATAAATTTTAGATTTCACATCTACATAGAGAGATATGTTGGAATACCCGTCATAGTATATTCCCTAAATCACTTAAGAGAAAAATTAACATTTACCTCCAACACATTATCGAATGTATTGGAGTGCTATTTATGGATCACCCAGTCAAGGTTTTTCACGAAACCACCCGTACACATAAACAATTCCGAAGAACCATAACATATTCGTACCACATAAAAGAATCATAAAGGAAAGAAATCATTTCCACATTTAAATAAAAATATTTCATTTAAAGATATTGAAATAATCAATCCATTCTCAAAACCATTTTTAATAACAAAATATCTAAATAGATCATATGGTATTTATTTTTCATTTAAAAACACTACGTCTTGTAGAGAATTCCAAAAAATAAAACAATGCTCGAGGTGATGGAAAGTTCATTGTCACAACATATGATAAAAAGAAACATTTCATTTTACGTTTAGCAAAACAATACGTAGAAAACTATTCAAATTGAATGAAACAAAAATCTAAAGGGTTTCATACACCATATAAAAGAAATTACTGTAGAAAACAGGTTTTGTCTCAATGAATGGATATTGAGACAATGTCCCTTACAAAGAATATATAATTATATTAAGGATAAAACAATGAAGTAACTATGTGTGAAAAATATAAATACACAACATATAAGTGGATATCATTTTTAAATAAATCAGAGGAAATTTAAATATATTTATATCATGATATAATCAAGAATTATAAGTTTAACCCAAAAAATGGAAATTGGGTTAAGATGTTCCCTTACCTCGTGTCTGACTTGATTCGTTCGTTCTTTAATCTCTTGAATAATAAAATGAAATTAATTTCTACTTGTTGAAGATACTTTTAAATTTTTATTATTCCTTTTTTGTCAGTTATTACAATGTTATAAAAATTTCATATTCATTTATGTTAATAATGGCCGTTTATTTATATTTGGTACATGAGTCAAAATAAACATTGTTAAAATTATAAATTCTCCATGTGGCTAGTATTCCATGATATCCATAATGATATTAACTATTTAGATATGATATATTTCATATATATCAAGTATAAATATATAAATATGAATTTATAATAGTACATAACATTTGGAGATAAGAAATTAAATGTGTCGTTCAAGAAGATGGTAAGCCGTACATACACATAAATGCTACATTCATTTCTATTTCATATTTATTGGAAAGAAAACATAATGATACATAGGTATATTATAATTCAATTATAAAATAATATATAATTTCAATATCTCAATCCTTTATATTTTCCATCTGTGGAATGAAGGAGTCATATCACATTGAGGGGATGGTATTCCACACTTCCTCAAATAAAATTATCGTATTTACCCATCATGAAAACCATAATGGTATGATATAAATGAAAAATCTAGAAGCATAGAAAAAATATAAATATAATAAATATCACATATAAATACCGTTCCTTAATAATGGCCACCATGAGAGGTGGTAGGATATAATTGAATAATCACTGGTTCATGAGGTAGTAGTTCGAAGTCAATAGAAACAATATGTTCGTATCCCTTAGATGGAGGTTTGTGGATCTGTAGTTCAACAATCTATATAAGAACATCCTAGTATATTGGAGATACTGGTGTTTTTATAAAATAATGGAATAAATAGAGTTTATGGTGTTGGATAAGGAAAATAAAACAAAAGAACTTGAGAAAAGACGTTACTTTTAAATCAGGCAACTTCTTTTGATTTGAACCAAAGGGATCTCTTGGATTGACTTATGCCTAAGAGAAGTATTCTAGGAAAAAGAGAGGGTTTTTTTAACTTCTTGGAGTAGACCTTGGATGAACCCAGGGGTTTGAGAGGTGATATTAATGGGTTGGAGTTGATGACCTTTTATAAGGGGGGGCGAGCTCTTTAGGAATGTTTGAAGTTATTGTTTTATTAAAAAATAATTATCAGTTTCAAAAGTTCAAAAACTTTTTAAATTCAAAGATAAAGTGAATATAAGTCAAAATAATATCATCCAATAAGAATAGTATAGGTTTATTTATTTTTTAATCCTTAACATTTTTATTTAATCATTTGTTAAATTATTTAAATATTACCATGTCCTCGTATATATTCATACTATACTGTTAATATATTTACTATAAAATGGATTTGACACAAAATTGATCATTTATGAAATTTTCATCTTTTTTAAATTCATTTGGACAAATAATATATTTTAGGATTATTTTATCATTTAATAAAATATTAATGCTTAAAAACCCCATTTATGTCAACTTATAAATTATTCATATCAAGCCATTTAAAAAAAATCACAACATTATTCATTCAAAAAACAATCATTAATCCAAAGATAAAATGTCATTATTATCCAAAAAAATTCTAGTATGGCATTAATGTTTCAAAATAAATTTATTTTAATATTTATAATATCATTTATTTAAATCCTATATTTATAATATAATTTTTGCATCACCATTGTGTCATAATTATGTGTATATATTTAATTTCTAAAAGATATAAATAAATTTACATGATATAATAAATCGTTTTATCATTTAAATGAATATTTATAGTTTAATAGAACACTAAAATAACCCCATATACAATTGTTTTACTAGACGATATATGTTTTTTTTATTTTGGTATTTAGTTTAAATTAATTAATATAATGTGTCATCGCCCTCCAAACTGGGTCCTTAGGATCCCAAAGTCGACCCAAGGATGACCATGGACAAAAATTTAACATAAAATAGAATTAAGACAATTGTAAGGGTAATTTATTACTACTATAATATTATTTTTTTACAATTATTTATCAAATTTACACTTTAACCATTGTAAATAAAATATTTACTGAAATTAATATTCAGAATTTCAAAAAATAAAAGCTTCCAATTTAAAAAAATTGGACCTCAAAATTCCAAATATGGAATCCATTTTTATAAATTGAAAACACAAAAGTTGTAGAAATTAATTAAATATTAATTCCTTTTGTCAAAACAAAATTCATGTTTTTAAGAAATAATAATAATCAAAATAATGACACTTGTTTATTTCCAATTTCTATGGGAAATTACATATAATGACCATAATTGGATTAAATAGTAAAAATAAAATCCAATTATACTTTAAAACCAATTAAAAAATTAATTTACACATATAAATAAATTAGATTAAAAGGAAGTTCTGAATTAAAATGCAGTATGTTATACTATTAATTAAAAAATGAACATTATCAGCAAAATACCAAAATTTGACCCAATTTAAATTTTTATGTCCCGATTCCAAAGACTAATTTTATTTTATTAAACAGAACATACAAAAGTGAAAAAAACTATATTTAAAGATGGTTCTCCATCAAAAGGTGGTAAATCAAACTTTTAAATAATATTAGTCTATTTATGTATAAAATTGGATTCATTCACAATTTAAGCCTCTAAAATTTTTCAGATAAATGTAAAAACAATTAAAAAACATGTATAATCATATTTTAGTTATCAACAATATCAAAAAAATAAATTATTTTTCAGTATGAATCAGCCTTATGTGCAACATGAGATTTTTAGAGAAACCCATTGTTGCGTGTCAGGTATGCCAGCGAACATAGAGTCCCCTTTCAAGTAATATTAATATTTAATTAAAAAATATTAATTAGTATGAAAATTTCATATACATTATTTACATAGGATGTTACATCCTTCCCCCCTTTTGAAAAATTCATCATCGAAATTTTAAAATTGTGCTCAGAAACATCATTGAAAGTCTGACATAAAAAAGTGTCAATAAAACTATCACATTAAAAGAAATAAAGGTAATTAAAAAGGTCACTCGAGATAAACCATACAGGGATACCATGAAAACATGGATATGGAAGAGAAACAAAGTGTCGTATTTTGATGGAGAGTGATAGAAAACATGATCATTAGAATGTTAACCACCAGAAAAACACAAACATATGATAGGTTAAACGGTATTCGGTTTACCAGTAATAAAAGTAAACGAACTTTGTTTTTGTTTTATGTTTCATTTAGTAATGTTGGAGAATTTATTTATGATATTGAATAAGTAAATAAGGTAATATACATACTTTTCATGTAGGGTTTCATCCTCTAATAAGTTTCCAACAAAAAAAACTTCTCTCAAACGATGTGAATTCAAGATGACATGGTCACACCTAAAGCGCTAGAATAAACTTATACAGAATCACATAATCCAAAAGAAGTTGAACCATAAGTTTACCATGTCTTTATAAATTAATAAAAACCTAAATTGTCTGTACATGATCAAATAATCCCCAAAAAGGATAGAATACTACAAAATATTAATAATATTCTTTATCACCAAATTTCGACAAACAATAACCAAAGTTAAACAAAGGCCTTTCAATAATCAACTGTCCTTAGAATTCATCAAAGTAAATTAAACTAATATTTAATCCAAAAAATCAGAATTATTTAATCACATAGTCTTCCACAATAAATCAAAACTATTATCTCTAAATAACATAGACAACTCTTAAGTCTCATGTTGAAGAGTAATTAACTTAATCACATATTCCATATGAAAGGGTAATCATTTCTATAAATAACACAAATTTCTATATCTCTATAATAAAACATATATTCTCCCAAAATGAAAATTCAACCATTACTAAAACAATGAGATCCCATCGAATTCTATTTTCCTTAAGCATATAGTGTTCCCAAAAGAGAGAATGTCTTACAAAATAACCATTATTGCATAATCACCAAATCCTTTTCCTATATTAAAGATATCCATTTAGTAAAAAATAAGTTCCCAAAATGATCATATTCTTGATCCATAATATTATCTAACTAAAAAGAGTTACTCATAAAAACATGGGAAATAACTATGTCCACTGGTAGGCGATAAATCCCAGTATCACTTTGGTTGTGGGTTCAATTCCCATTGCTTTGTCCGACGTGACGGGCTGTCACATGGTCCATGTGTTGTCCTTTATCAGAAACTATATAATTTTATAACATTCATGAAAAATAGATAAAATACTTAAAAATAACAATAACATATTTTGACCCCAATGGGTTTCTTATACATTTTATTATCATTCCAATTTATTAAGACATCAACATCTTATATATTGTCATTTTTCCACTTCCATATGATAAAATAATACTATTCCCAATATAAAGAACATCATAACTTCATCATGGTGTCTATATGGTTTCCTCATCATCTTGTTCACATAGGTAGAAGATCTATAAATTAGAACAATGATTTTGAGACCCCTCAAAATCAATTACTTCTTTCATCCAAATACTCCATGTACAACATGGGTTATATGGGTTTTCATAGAAAAACAATTTCATAAAATAATCTTGTATGACATATAATTCAAAACATCTAATAACATATGATTTTTATAAAACATTCGGAACATGTTTGAGTTGAAACTTTCAATAAATAATAATTTTAAAATACCATAAGTATGTGCAGAGAGACTATATTGTAAATGAAAATATAAATAGGATGTTCAAGGGTCTCCTTCTTCCGCACATTTTTCAAAATCATAATATTCATCAAAGTCTTTTGATGAGGTAAAATATTTTAAAATTGCTTGATATTATTTACCATTCTTTAAAATGAAAGAATATTGAGAAAAGAGAATTTGATTAAATACAACCCATGACCAATGATGGTATCGAGGTATAATAGAGATGTTTTAAATCTCAAATAATTTTATTTAAGTGAATTATATGTTAGAAAATATTTCATAATCGTCTAGACAAGAGTTTTTAATAATTATTATAATCAATTCATTAGGAAGATATAGGAATTTCTTTTTAGATCCTCTTTATTCCATTTGTAACAGGAATTCCTTGATCTAAAAATGTTTCAAAATTAAGATTTCACAATAAATTTAGACATAGAAAATAAACATGTGTCTAACAAAAAATAATGCCTAAATTTTCCTAAACTAACCTCTGATACTAACTATATAGCTCCATCCTTAAACATTATATATCATTAAGTTGTGGTTATAATTTCCATTAGAGATGTTTTCAGGTTTATAGTTTTAGAGAATTAGGTTGTAACCATTACATACATTTAAAAAATTAAAATGTAGATACATATACCCTATCCAAAAAAATTCACTATAATAAAACTATATAAATAAAACAAGTGTTATTTTCTTGATATAAAACTTCTTGAATTATTCCTTTCTCTTACCCTTCCTTATACACTGTGAAAAACATTTTGAAAACATTGTATGGGAATAAAAATCTATGTAAGGGTTAAAGAAATAAAACGTTCGTCTATCAATACATACAAAACAACGAAATCATACTTTTCAATCATTAACAAGCCACAAAAGATAATAATTATTATGAATAACACAAGGAAATAATAAATCATAATGGTAACTTGTGGAATCCATATCAAACATATATTGTAGATTTTACGTCTACATAGGGAGTTACTTCGGAATACCCATCACAATATATTACCTAAATATCTTTGGATAAACATTAATGATTAACTTCTCCATATTACCCAATGCATTAAAGAGAAATATGAGGCTCACCCACCCAAGGTTTATCACGTACCCACCCATATATGTAAACAATGCCCAAGAAACATAACATATTCATACCACATAAAATAAAAGTAACATTTCCACATTTCAATCATAATATATCATTGAAATACATTGAGAAAGTCAATCCATTATCATAACCATTTTCATTACCATTATATGAAAAAATATAATATGGTATTTATTTTCCTTTTAAAAAAAGTACGAAATTTAGATGAAGCCAAAAATCAAATAAGGCTCATGGCGGTGGAATGGTCATTATCACAACGTTTGTTAAAAAATAATTCCATTTTCATTTAGTAAAACGCTATATAAAAAAATATTTCATTTGAATTAAATGAATCTTCAAAGGGGTTTATACACCATATAAAATAGGGTAATGTTGAAAAAAAATATGACTTAATGAATGGGGATTGAGACGAAGACCCTTACAAAGATTGTACCGTTAGATTAAGGATTAAACATTGAAATATTTATTTGTGACAAGTATATATACACACAATATAAATTGATATTATTTTCAAATCAATCAATGGTCATTTATACATATTCATATATTGACAAAATTAATAATAAGAAGTTTAACCGAAAGAACGGAAATTCGTACATGAGTCAAAATGAACTTGTTAAAATTAAAAAGTGTCCATGTGGTCAATATTCCATTATCTCCATAATGATATTAACGATTTAGAAATCATATGTATAATTTATAATCAGTATATATATATGTATATATATATATTTATAATAGTACATAACAGGTGGAGATATGAAATGAAATCCATCGTTCAAGGAGAAGGTAAGCCGTACGTACGCATGAACGCTACGATCATGTATATTTTTTATTTAATGGAATGAAAACATAACGATACATAGGTATATTATAATTCCAGTATAATATCATATATAATTTCATTAAATCCATACTTTATATTATCTACATATGGAATTAATGAGTCATATCACTTTGAGGGGGCGGTATTCCGCACTTCCTCAAATTAAATTATCATATTTACCAATTATAGAAACCATAAAGGTATGATATAAAACATAAATATAGAAGAGTATAAAATATATTAATATAATATATATATATAATATATGTACACTTCCATCATAATGGCCACCATGAGAGGTATTAATAGATAATTAAACAATCATCGTTTTGTGAGGCAGTAGTTCGTCGTCCATAGAAACAGTAGGTTCGTATCCATTAGATGGAGGTGTGTCGATGTGTAGTTATAAAAATCCTCATTAAAAATCCTATTATATTGATGTTTCTATTGCCGCTATAAAATAACATAACAAATAGAGTTTAGGGTTTGTAGAAGGAAGATAATAGAAAAGAACTTGAGAGAAGACGTTACCTTTAAATCGGGTAAATTATTTTGATTTGACCCAAAGGGATCTATTGAATTGCCTCCTACATAGGGGAAGGCGTTTAGGAAGAAGTGAGGGATGTTGGGAGCTTCTTTGATTAGATTTTGGATGATCCAAGAGTCTCTAGAGGTATTATTAATGGGTTAGAGGTGTTGGCCTTTTATAAGGTGGATGAGTGGCTATTTATGAATGTTTGAAGGTATTATTTTATTATAAAATTATATTCAATTTAGAAATTTCAAAAACATATTTAATTCAAATATAATGTGCATATAAGTCAAAAAAATATAATCCAATATCAATTTTATTGGTTATGGATATTTTTTTATCCTTATGTTTTCTATTTACCCATTTGCTAACTTATTTAACTTTTACCATGTCCTCTTATATATTCGTACTATATCGTTAATATATTTACTATAAATTTTAAAGAGACCCAAAATGTATCATTTCGGAAATTTTTAGCTTTATTTATTTTATTTGGCCAAATATTAGATTTTTTTGTATATTTTTATCACTTAATAAATTATTAATTATTTTAAAAACTCATTTATTTCAATTTCAAAAGTATTAATATCAATACATTTATAAAATCTATATCAGCATGATTCGTACAGAAAAAACATCATTAACTAAAATATAACAAGTAATTTCATCCAAAATACTCTTTGATGGAATAAAAGTTTCAATATAAATTTATTTTAATAATTATAATATCATTTATTTGAATCATTTATTAAAAACAATTACTACATCACTATTGTGTCATAATTAATATTATTTGAATAATGTCTAGAATTTATAAATAAAATACCACAATGAATTAAATATTTTTTAAATTTCAAATAAATATTTATAGTTTAATGGATAACTTTTATAACCTGATATACAATTTTTCTTACTACAAAATATATGTTTATTTTATTTTTCCCTTATATTTAATTAATTTATATGAAGTGTCATTATCACTCTCAAGTGGCTCCATGGGGTCTCCCAATCGACCTATAAGAAGCCCATGGATGGACATATATCATCCAATTGGATTTGGACAACTGTAATGGTAATTTAATATTGTTCTAATATTGCGTTTTTACCCTTATTTGTAGATTTTCCCTTAAACCATTGTAGATAAAATATTTACTGAAATAATTATTCACAATGTCTAAAACTAAAAGTTATCTATTTATACAATTTTTACCTCATAAATCCAAATATGGAATCTATTTTTCCAAATTCAAAAAATATAATTGGAAGAAATTAATTTAATATTTATTCACATTGTTAAAACAAAAAGTCTGTTTTTGTGAAATAATAATAACTCTCAAAAGATTGACACTTGTCTTAGTCCAATTTAAAAGTTAAATTACTTCTAATGACCATCACTGTATTAAATGGTAAAAATATAATCCAATTTAAATCTGAAACAATTAAAAGGTTAATTTATTCATATAAATAAATTATATTATATGCATATTTGAATTAAAATGCAGTATTTTTCCCTATTCATTAAAAAATGGACTTCATCTGATTAATACCCAAATTTCACCCAAAGTAATTTTTGATATCACGATTCTAATGAATAATTTTATTTTGACAAATAGAACTCAAAAAAGTGAAAAAAATAGATTTAAAAATGGTTTTCCATTAGAAGGATTAAATCAACCTTTTAAATAATATTAGAGTATTTATGCATAAAATTGGATTCATTCACATTTTATGACTCTAAAATTTTTTGGATAAATTTAAAAACATTTAACAAACATGTATAAAATTTTTTTAGTTATTTATATTCATTTCTACTAATATAATGGCTAGCAATTAACTACGATTTAAAATAATAATGTATTTTTATTTTTTAGCATGACTTGGGCTTATGTGCAACATGAGATTTTCAGAAAAACCCATTTTTACGTGTAATTTACAACATCGAACATAGAATCTCCTTAAAATTAAAATAATATTAAATTCACAAAAATTAATAAATATGAAAATGTCATATTCTTTATTTATTTGGAATGATACAAAAAATGTATGGTCTAAAATTCCTAAAAACTACACCATTATGTTTTCAAAGACATAGTATGGATAATAGGGATTTTTGGGATATTTATATGGAATAGAAGGTGTTCGAGAAAAATCAATTTTCACCATTATATTGTGTAGGGATTGGTGTTGGACATTTGTTGTATTCGGTTTTTAGAGGATGGTCATGTGGATGATTGTGTGCTCATGTGGTGGGAAACGATGACTGAAGAAGAATAGTAGGATATTGTGGTAGTTGTGGTTCATTAAAAGATAACATCTATGAAAATATAAAAATGGAAATTATTAATGAATGGAGTAGCACATGGCATTGTTCTTTCGGGGAGTTCTTTTTTGAAATTTTGAGTTGGACCACACCATGCTATTGTCTAAAGTGTGTTGAAGAGAAAATAGTTATTATTTATGTTCTATAATAGTGTGTATGGATTTAGTGGGAATTAGTGGATCTATCATGACATGTACTATTTCATGGCTGAGGTTGTGGTAGTTATTATATATATTTTTTAAACACACATAAAAAGGTGTAATGGACCTTGTAAGAATCATATATACTTTGATCAAGGGTCTCCATACTATAGTGGTCCATCCTTATTTTTTGGTATGAAAATTCATGATTTATAATAATAATTGATTTTATAATCTTCCACTCTTTTTATCTCATACCCCCATTCAATCCTTTCCTCAATTCTGACCCCTCCCCCTAATTGGTACCTCCGATTATTTCATTGGAAGACTATATGCCCTTATATTTTGGCAAACTGGGAACCATTGTATCATGGAACCTTCCTCAACTATTTACCTTTCATTCTCTCCAATTCATTTCCATACATTCATTATGCTAAATCACACTATATCTATATCATTAGGAATATTTATTTTCATGTAATAATAATATTGATATATTTAAAAACATGCATCATTGTGATTTATATATTCTATGACACACTATTGAAATATTATTATTTATTCCTGATCCTTATAAAAATGTTTTTAAATTGGATAATATCAATATGTGTAACCATATTATTAAATGTCTGTATAACTTCAATCTAAATAAAAATGTATTTATTTATTCTTACGAAATTAGAACTCAATTTTTAGTAAAGTCATTTTATTCGTTATGAATAAATTTTATTCAAAAATTATCTTATTGATGTTTTAGAATAAAAATTGTAATTAAATTATAAATATTTTAAAAATTAAATTTTATAAAAATGATATCAATTTTTAAATAAAAATATCAAAATTAGACAACTGTAAAATTTCTTGTATTATTCATAAAATAATTATAATAACTGAATGTTCTCAATCATTGGGCGTGTTATATATGAAAATGGAGTTAATCCATGGTCTTATGCTAATATTCAAAAAATAATTTCATATTTTCAGGGGAATCATGATTGGAGGCTCATACCTATCAAGCATGGATTCATCCATATCATTATTCAATCGATAGATGCCTTGAATGTTGTCTGGAACATGAGAAATCTACAAATGAATCCTGGTTTTCTCTGACTCTCCGAATGGGATGTCAGTCTCAATCCCTTTATAGTCATGAAAACGAATTCCCAGTTATGGGTAAGGTTTCATGGGTTGAAAATGGTCTACAAGAATACTAAGATTCTGAATGATCTTGTATATCGTATTGACGAACCAATAAGAATAGATTAGAGGACTATGTAGGGGGAATTGAGATTCGTTTTATAGATTCAATTTGATGTTTACCAATAAATCAAGACTCTTGAGAGAATCTATTTCAATTACAATGGGAATAGATCAGAAGTAATGGTGGAATATGAGAATGTATCATCCTTCTTGATGTTTGAAAAATTGTGGGTCACTCGGCCTCCAACAGCAGGTTACACCTAAAATAGGTTACTATACCAAAATCTTTGAAATTGACTAATGCCAACAAAGGAGGGAGATATAAAAATGATATTCTTGAAAAGTGGGGTATCTTAAGGGAGTATGCAGGACCATTCCAAGTCCCTTTTAAGATTCATCTATATCCTAAATAGGCATAGATTGTAGGGTATCAACCTGACACCTCATCCTTTGGGAAACAAACCTGGGTAGAAATAGTTGAGGAAGATGCTCAATTTTATGTTACTTCCATTTCCAATATAAATCATGCTAAGAACACTTACCCTGAACAAGGAAAAAGGTGGAGGAAGATCCGGGTTTATTAATATAAAACAATATTTTCAATATGGAATTTGATTATATACAACAAATGGTGGATGTAACCATTTCAGTAGATTTATATAATGCTATCAGGGACATGATCTTGTCAATGTGGGATAATGACTCTCCAAATGTGGACTCATTGGAAAAAAAATCAAACCTAGAAGATGTACCAATCACTGCCAACCTCTTTTCCTCTATTGTACTAAACTATAAATCCACAGTTTCTGATTTTTCTCTGAAGATCCCATAAGAGAGAATGAATTTTAAGCAGTCCCCCATCATAGTAGTGGCATAAGATCACAATAGTTTGGAATTTCCTTTGGGGATTCTGGCAGATCAGCCCATGAAGATCCAGGATATTTTCTGTCTCATTCAAATGTAATATAATGCTATAATCAATTTTAATGTGAGAAATCCAGAACATGAAAGAATCTTGAAAAATCTAAAGGACCCCATTAATACCTCAAATTAAAAAATCCAGTAAGATAAGGCTGACCCTGAGCATTCTAAATGAAACGATACATTGATAAAAAATGCTGATATAAGTGATATGTTTTCTCCTCCACTCAAAAAAGGCGGGTAGACCCCCTAAAAAATCAGGAGGCACAAATGCGAGGGGTCCAAACCACAACATCACCTCTAAATGAAGATTATGTTCTGGAATTGCATTATCCTGGGTAATTTGGAAATATATAGATCTATAATCTTATTTATTCAGTAGCACAAGACATGTCTTAAAGGTCTGTCTGAGATGAAAAAAAATCTCCTCTGTTATTGCTAACTTGAAAAATTTAGGGTTTAATCAAATTGATACAAATATTTGTTCAACTGATGTCAGGAGTCTATGGGTGATGGCACACGACACCACTATCATTATCACTTCGGTTTTATCAAGTGATTAGTATGTCACTTTCTCTTTCTGCTACCTTGGTTCCAATTTCATATGTTCCTTTATTTATTCCCACAATAGGTATCAAGATAACAAAAGTCTATGGATTGATATAGCTTCAATAAAATTTACCATTTCTAATACATGGTTAATTTTTTGGGACTTCAATGAGATCATGACTGCAGATGAGAAAATGGTATAAGTCAACATATCGATATCCTATAGAGAGTTCAGAAGATGTATTGATCAGAATGATCTGATTGAGATTAACTTTGTATGCTCCAAATATACTTGGTATATGAATCATCTGAATAGATTCATGGACATAAAAATTGATATGGCCTTTGTAAATGTGGTTTTATTGGAAGAATGGGGTACCATATCATGCTCAAACCTATCCAGACTCAATTCTGATCATCAAACCATCTTAGTGGATCTTATTGAGATGAAATCCAAACCACATTTCCCTTTCTAGTTTAGTAATGCTTGGGTATCTCACCTGGAATGTGTGTCCATTGTTCGTATCACATGGAAATTAGTGTATTGTAGGGATGATACTTTTTCCTGCATAAAACATTCAAAATTCTAAAATGAAATATATGAATGTTGATAAAAGATAATTTTAGTTCCCTTGAATCTGATATTTTTGCGTTGGAAGATTATCTTCAAAGGGTAAAAGTGAATAACCATAATAGTGATTTATCTTATAGAGTTTTATTGGAATCTGTTTTGTCCGTCATATTGATAAAACATCATGACATGAAATATTCTCAGAAAAATGACATCATTAAAGGCATGTGGTTAATGGAAGGAGACCGAAATTAAAAACTCATCAACTTTGATCAATTAATTGGGATTGTATCTATGGTTATTTCTCTAATTAAAAATGGGAATTGTCTCATTGAAAATAGAGTGGACCTCTCAAAACATGTCACATCATAGTTTAAATATCACTTTAATGCTCCAAAATCCTTCATTGATCATATGGATTGGGTGATCCCTAGAATGATGAATAAAGAGGATAATTACAATATCAGTGTTGTTCCCCTTAACCTAGAGATATAGGAAGCTATCTTTAGTCCCAAATCATAGAGTGCACATGGTCCTGATGGATTTTGTAACTTATTCTTTCAATCATTTTGGGATCTTATCTTTGTGGATGCTTGGAGGTTAGTCATTCATTTTTTTGAGGTGAATATCTTCCTTGAGGTTTGAATTCATAGTTTCATGCCCTTATCCTAAAGGAGGATAATTATATTGAAGTTTATATCTTCAAACCATTTTCCCTGGTTAAAACTAATTAAAATGTTAATTGAAAAATTCTTGTCAACCGGCTCTCCTCTATTTCTTGAAAATTATCTCTCCAAATCAGTTTGGATTCATCAAAGGGATATCAATATAGGGATGTCTTGTCACTACCTCCGACTGTGTTAATATTCTTAAGAAATCCATTAGAGGTGGTAATATTTCTCTAAAATTGGATGTTAAGAAGGATTTTGACACATTATACTGGGGGTTCATTTGTAAGATCCCGGTCATGTACGTGGTTGATGAGGTCTTCGTCAATTGGGTTAAAATCACCATATGTTCTGGTCAAATATCAATTCTATTATATGGATCCCCTAAATGAAATTTTTATTTCATGAGAGGTGTATGAAAGGGTGATCCCATATAAACCATCCTTTTTTCAATTCTTGAGTATTATCTTAGCAAGATTCATTTTATCATGGTTGATAATGGTAACTTAAATTCAATTCATGCTGTAAGAAGTATTGTTCCTTACTCTAATGTCATATATGATTATTATATCATCTTCATTATCCAAGGGGATAAGGGAAACATCAAGATTATAAATAGAGCTCTTTTAAAATAGGGATTGGTTTCTGAGTAGGTGGTTAGTTGTGGAAAATCATTTGTTTTTTTAGGCAGGGTATTCTCTTATCTCAAGAAAAATGATATCATTAGAGAATTTTGAATTTGTGAGGGATATATTCCCTTCAATTACTTGGGAGTTCTTATGTTTTGGGGGATACCAATGCTATATCTTTTCTCTAGTATTTTTAGCATGATAAAATGAAATCTCTCCACATGGAAAGGAAAATATTTATCAATGGCTTGTTATGTTTTCCTTGTGAAATCAATTATCATTGCCAAATTCGTGTATTCTTTTATGGTGTATAAATGGATGATTGGTTTAATCATGAGTATAAAAACTTCTATTAAGAATTTTATTTTGAGTGGAAGTATATTGTAAATATGGTGGGAAATGGTTCCATTGAATACGGTCTGCAAACCTTATGATGAGGGTGGATTGGGAATCGAAAATTTAGGGTGTTTTAATGACTCTTTATAGGCCACGATTATATGGAGACTTATAAACATAAAATCTACACTACCATTATTATTTGGACCATGTTGATCCATTGGCTTATGTAATAACACTTTAAATTTGTTAACTTCTCAGTGTGACCTACTTTTAAGATCAATTTGATCAAAAATTGATTTTGACTCTTAATGGATTGTTTTTTAAAGAATCCTCATTTCTTTATTGGAAGTCTAATTGGACATGGAATCAATTGATTGATTTGGTCATGGAAGGGGAGTCTGATCTGGATACTGATCCGTCAATCAAGGAATATCTTGGTTGAATGGATAATATTCCAGATCCTATTACTTCGAATGCAGATGTATATTTCTAGTCATCAATGAGTGGTTTATGGGCATGGTAACCTCCTGTCAGCGGTTTTCTCACCTCCAAAGGGTTGTATAAACACTCCATTGGAAGCTAAAATAATTTTATGTAATTTTTTCCAAATCCATTTATATAAATAAAATAATTTATTTTTGGAAAGATGATTTCATTATTGTAAAAATTTATTTTAAATTTAAATTCTTCAAACTAAAGAGATAGAATTTGATAAAATTTATTCCATTTATTTAATCATAATTTTATAATCTTTTATAATTATTGGAAATTAGTTTTATTCATAACGATGAATAAATGTTGTTAATATTTTTAACATTTATAATGGTAAAACATGTAATTAATTTTAAAAATAATGTGATAATGATTTTAAAATATATCGATGACTATAATTATTTTTATTAAATGGTCTTATTTTAACCATCCTTGATAAATATTTTTTTATAAGGTATCTTGGTTCAATTTTTCTTTGATAATGTAATTAATATTATTTTATTTAATGAATAAATATAAATTTTCACTCTTTTTTTATGTCAATAATATTTATTCATCATGAAAAAATATGTTATATTTAATTAAAATGATTATTTGAAATTTAAATGAATTTCATTTTAAAATAAATAATATTTATTTTTTATTTATGGAATGGTTTCCCTCAATGTTTTTGTAATACCGACATAATGCTTGTACAAGTAGTATAAATATCTAGTAATTTTTTTAAAAATAAAATGTAATATTTTTTTTTATTTATTATATCACGTGATATGTTTGAATATTTTTTATTTTTTAAAAGTTTTTATATAAAATAAAATACCTTTCTATTTTTTTGAGACATAACTATTTGAATGTCCCTGGAGAAGGGGAGTGGAGATGGTGAATGCGGGTTCTCTCTTCATTACATCGGTGATGGAGAATCTCTGACTCTTCAATCTTTTTCGTGATTTCTTCAATGGAATCATTCAATCCCGAATGGGAATTGGACTTCCAGGATGGTTGTGGTGCCCAGAAAAATTTGAACAAGGAAATCGACTCTAAGGATACATTATTAATGAAGAAGAAGGTTCATTATTTTGTAGATGTGTTATCTAGTGTTGTTGATCCATCCAAGTATGAATCTGTCAGACCTTCCAATGCCTCGTGACTTGAGAATGGGGATTTCTATGTTGTGGTACATATGTAATTCCTTCGAAAAATAATTAATCTTTGTATTTTCTCGATCATTGGGCATGTTATATATGAAAATGGGGTTAATATATGGTCTTATTCTGATATCCAAAAAATAATTTCATATTCCTAGGGGAATCATGATTGGAGGCTCATACCTATCTGTCATGGAGTCATCCATATCATTCTTCAATAGATAGATGATTTGAATGCGGTGTGGATCATGAGAAATCTACAATTGAATCCTGGTTTTCTATGACTCTCACAATGGGATGTCAGTATCAATCCCTTTACATTCATGCAAACGAATGCCCATTTATGGGTAAGGTTTCATGGGTTGAATAGGGTATACCATAATCCTATGATTTTGAACGATCTTGCATCTCTTATTGACGAACCAATAAGAATAGATCATATCACTATGTAGGGGGTATTGGGATTAGTTTCATAGATTCAAGTTGATGTTTACCTGCAAATCAAGAGGCCTGATAACATCTCTTTCATTTACAATAGAAACAGATCAGAAGTAATGGTGGAATATGAGAATGTACCATCCTTCCTAATGTTTGTAAAATGGTGGGTCACTCGGCCTCCAATAGTAGTTTACTCCTAAAATAGGTTACTATACACAAATATTTTGAATTGACTATAGCCAACAAAGGTGGGAGATCTAAAAATTATATTCATGAAAAGAGGGGTATCTTAAGGGAGCATGCAGGACCATTCCAAGCCCCTTTGAAGATTTAATTAGATCTTAAATAGGAATAGATTGCAGGGTATCAACCTGACATCTCAACCTTTAGGAAACAAACCCCGGTAGAAATAGTGGAGGAGGAAGATGCTCAATTTGATGTTTCTTCTATTTTCATTATGAATCATACTAGGAACACTTCCCCTAAACAAGGAAGAAAGGTAAAGGAAGATCAGGGTTTATTAATATAAAACGATATTTTCAATCTGGCATTTGATCATATACAACAAATGGTGGATGTAACCATTTTGGTAGAGTTATATAATGATATCAGGGGCATGATCTTTTCAATGTAGAATAATGACTCTCCAAATGTAGACTCCTTGTAAATTAAATCAAACCTGGTAGACGTACCAATCACTTCCATCCTCTTTTCCTCTATTGCACTGAACCATAAAACCACAGTTTCTGATTTTTCTGTGAATTTCCCAAAAGAGGGAAGGACTTTTAAAGAGTCCCCGAACATAGTAGTGGCGTATGATCACAAAATTTTGGAATTTCCTTCAGAGATTTCGGCAGATCAACCCAAAAAGATCCAAGATATTTTCTTTCTCATTCAAGTGGAAAATAATTCTTTAATCAGTTTGAATGAGAGAAATCCCGAACGTGAGGGCTTCATGAAAAATCTAAATGACCCTAGAAATACCTCAACTTAAAAAATCCGGTCAGATAAGGCCAACCCAGAGCTTTCTAAAGTGAAGGATTATTTGATAAAAAATGTTGATATAAGTGATATGATTGCTCCTCCACTCAAAAAAGGCTGGTAGACCACCTAAAAAACCTAGAGGCACAAATGCGAGGGGTCCAAACCATTGATTCAACTACAAATGAAGATTATGTTCGGGAATTGCATCGTCGTAGGTAATTTGGATATATCCAGATCTATAATGTTATTTATTCAGCAGCACAAGCCATGTCTTAAAGGTCCATGTGAGCCAAAAAAAACTCCTCTGGTATTTCTATATTG
This sequence comes from Viscum album, assembly GCA_963277665.1. Classification (NCBI taxonomy): domain Eukaryota; kingdom Viridiplantae; phylum Streptophyta; class Magnoliopsida; order Santalales; family Viscaceae; genus Viscum; species Viscum album. The sequence continues at coordinate 221,647,821 of OY728139.1, forward strand.
ATGAATTTAGGGTTCAATCAAATTGATACATGTATTTGTTCAACTGATGTAATGATTCTATGAGTGATGGAACACGACTCCACTAGAATCATCACTTCGGTTTTATCAAGTGATCAGTATTTCACTTGCTCCTTCTGCTACATTGGTTCCCAGTTCATATGTTCCTTTATTTATGCCGACAATAGGTATCATGATAAAAAAATCTATTGAGGGATATATGAACTATAAAATCTACCATCTCTAATACATGGTTAATTTTTTGGCACTTGAATGCAATCATGAATTCAGATGAGAAAAAGGTAGAAGTCAACATCTCAATCTCTTATAGAGAGTTCAAATTATGTATTAATCAGAATGATCTGACTGAGATTATCATTGTATGCTACAAATATACATGGTATATGAAGCATCTAAATAGCTTCATGGCCATAAAAATTGATATGGCCTTTGTTAATGTGGCTTCATTGGAATAATGGGGCACCATATCATGCTCAAACCTATCCAGACTCAATTCTGATCATCAAACCATCTTGGTGGATCTTATTGAGAAGGAATCCAAACCTAATTTCCCTTTCTAGTTCAGTAATTATTGGGTCTCTCACCTGGAATGTGAGTCCATTGTTCGTATCGCAGGGAAATTATTGTATTGTAGGGATGATACTTTTTCCTTCATAACAAAATACAAAATTCTAAAATGAAATCTATGAATGTGGATAAAAGATCATTTTAGTTACTTTTAATTTGATATTTTTGAGTTGGATGATTATCTTCAAAGGGTTCAAGTGCATAACACTAATAGTGATTTTTCTAATAGAGTTTTAGTGGAATATGAGTTTTCCCTCAAATTGATAAAACTTAATGACATTAAATATTCTTGGCAAAAGGACACCGTTAAAGACAAGTGGTTAATGGAAGGAGAATGAAATTCAAAATTCATCAACTCTCTTCAATGAATTGGGATTGTATCTATGATTATTTATCTGATTAAAAATAGAGATTATCTCATTGAAAATAGAGTGGACCTCTCAAAACATGTCACATCATACTTTAAATATCTCTTTAATGGTCCCAAATCCGTCATTGATCACATGGATTAGGTGATCTCGAGAATGATGAATAAAGAGGACAATTCCAATATTAGTGTTGTTCCCCTTGACCCAGAGATAGATGAAGCTATCTTTAGTCCCAAATAATAGAGTGCACATGGTCCTGATGAATTTTGTAACTTCTTCTTTCATGCATTTTGGGAACTTATCTGTGTGGATGTTTGGAGGTTAGTCATTCATTTTTTTGTGGTGAATCTCTTCCTTAAGATGTGAACTCATAATTTCATGCCCTTATCCCAGAGGAGGAGAATTCTATTGAATTTTATATCTTCAAACCATTTTCCCTGGTTAAATCCAATTATAATGTTATATAAAAATTCTTGCTAACTGGCTCTCCTCTATTGCTTGAAAATTGTCTCTCCAAATCAGTTTGGATTCATAAAAGGGATATCAATACAGGGATGTCTTGTCACTGCCTATGAGTGTGTTAATATTAATAAGAAATCCATTATAGGTGGTAATATTTCTCTCAAATTGGATGTTAAGAAGGATTTTGACATAGTATACTAGGGGTTCATTTGCAAGATCCCTCTCATGTACGGGGTTGATGAGGTCTTCATCAATTGGGTTAAAAGCACCATATGTTCTGCTCATATATCAATTATATTAAATGGATCCCCTAAAGGATATTTTTATTCCATGAGAGGTGTATGACATGGTGATCCCATATCAACCATCCTTTTTTCAATTGTTGAGGATTATCTTAGGAAGATTCATTTTATCATGGTTGATAACGACAACTTAAATTCAATTCATGCTGGAAAGGGTATTGTTCCTTCCTCTAATCTCATATATGATTTTTATATCATATTCTTAATCCAAGGGGATAAGGGATAAATCATGATTATAAAGAGAGCTCCTTTTCAATATTAATTGGTTTCTGGGTAGGTGGTTAGTTTTTGAAAATCATTTTTTTATTTATGTAGGGGCTTCTCTTCTCTCAAGAAAAATGATATCATTAGAGAATTGGGAATTCGAGAGGGACATAATCCCTTCAATTACTTGGGAGTGCTTATGTTATAGGGGAGATCAAAGGTGTATCATTTCACTAGTATTTTTATCATGATAAAATGAAATCTCTCCACATGGAAAAGAAAATATTTATCAATGTCTTGTTAGGTTTTCCTTGTGAAAACAATTATCATTGCACAATTTTTGTATTCTTTTATCGTGTATAAATGGAAGATTGGTTTAATCATGAGTTTAAAAACTTCTATTAATAATTTTATTTGGAGTGGAAGTATATTGGAAATAAGGCTGGAAACGGTTCAATTGAATACGGTCTGCAAACCTTATGATGGGGGTGGCTTGGGAGTCGAAAATTTACGGTGTTTTAATGACCTTTTATAGGCCATGATTATATGGAGACTTATATACATAGAATCTACAACTACCATCATTATTAGGTCCATGTTGATACATAGGCTTATGTAATAACACTTTAACTATGTTAACTTCTTGGTGTGACCTACTTTTAAGATAATTTTGTTCAAAAATTGATTTTGACTCTTGATGGCTTGTTTTTTAAAGAATCTTCTTTTCATTCTTTGGAAGTATAATTAGACTAGGAATAAATTGATTGACTTGGTCATAGTGGGGGAGTTCGATCTGGATAATGATCTTTCAATCAAGGAATATCTTGGTTGAATGGATAATATTCCTGATCCTATTACTTCAATTGTGGATGTATATTTCTGGTCATTAATGGGTGATTTCTGGGCATGGGAACCTACTGTCAGTGGTATTCTCTCCTCCAAATGGTATTACAACCACTCCATTAGAAGCTCAAATGATTTAAAATATATTGTGAATCTATAAAAGAAGTTTTTAAGGCCTTATTGGTCTATTATGTTATGGACGATAGCCCACAAAAAATGCCAATGAATGATTTCTTATAGTTTTGTGGTATTTCACATTGCTCTAACAGTGATTTCTTCTTTCAGCATAGGGAATATATAGATCACATATTTCATAGTTGTGTTGGGACTTCGGTGATATGGAACGTATTTTATGACATTTTTTGGTTCCACTACATAACTTAAACACAACAAGGGACCTCATTAAGAGCTGGTTCCCTTTGAATATGTCACCGCAACTCTGGTTAATTTATTTGGCTCCTGCTTCATAGGTTTTCCATCTAATCTGGATATCAATAAATAAGTTCATACATGTATTGCAGTGCCTCCAATTCGGTGTTGTTCTTGTAGTGATTCTTGAAGCTATCCACGAGGTGGAAACACTGAAGGGTGGGTTTTTTGCAAACTCAATTCATGACTTATCGATTCCCAATCAGATTGGGATGAACTGTTATTTTGTCCCCCACATGGTACAATGGAAGTTATATGGTAGGCTTCATATCATGGATGGATTGAAGTCAACATTGATGGTGATTCACGGGGAAATCTGAGCCCCTCTATATTGGGGTATATTTGTAGAGATCATCAGAGGATAACTCTTGGGTTTACCTATGGCTCATGTTGTATTTCCTCTACTCATTAAGCGGAAATGTATGGTGTCATCATTGTGGTGGAGAAACTGGAGATTCAGTTATGGAACAAGATTTGGATTGAATATGACTCCATGGTTATAGTCTCATCCATTTGAACTGGGGATATGCATCTCTCCTAGAGTCTCACTAATTGTTGGACTAAATGTCTGGACTCTGTCAACTCAATGTAACTCTTTGTCACTCATGTGTATAGAGATGAAAATGCATTCGAAAATGGGCTTGCATACAATGGTGTCAATGGGAATGTTTTTTACTTGGAGGATAATTTCCATGATGAGAATCTCCCCTTTTTTAGGAGGGATTTTAGTAAATATTCTAGCATCAAAATTGTGTAATTGTTTTTATTTTTCAAATATATAGATCATTCATTTAATGGAAATATCTCACATGTTCATAAAAAATTAATCCAAAAAATTAATTTAATGGTACCCATTTTTAATTAATATTTAATTAAGTAAAATAATATTAAAATATTAAAGTCATCCTTGTTTATTGGTGTGGTCAAGAAATATCACCATTCCTACTTAAGGGAAAATTTTTATTTTATATTATCATTTTTTTAACCTGAACTATAAAAAATATTGATGACTCTATAATTTTTAAAAGGTTTAACTAAGACAAAAAATAATGAATAAGGGTTAAAACATCACATATACCATTATAAATATAATTGGATGATATGATTTCTACTTATAATTTACAAATCATTAAAATTTAAAAAAATTGATCCACATTTATAAAAAAAATAGTTATATTAATTATTACATTATGTAATTCCATGTGTTCCCCTATCCTCTTTTATATAAGGACATTACCCATCCAATCTTCTAAACACCACCATGAGATATTTAACTCAAAATAACCACTCCAAAACCTACAGTAAAAATCATTTTCCTTGTTTTAGTGTTTTCTCTATTTATAAGACCATCCGTAGGGACTATAAGAAGAAATCTAAGGGCACACTCTCAAAAAGAAGGTAATCCTCTTTTATAATCTCATACATTTTACAAATTCATTTATTTAAATAATTTTATTATAAAATTTATAATATAATAACATAAATTTATATAATATATTGATATTTTATTATTTTTATCTAAGAACCTTGATTTATATCCTTTTCCACTAAATGGGAAATGAAATTGTCTCTCTTACATACTTGTAGACTACCGCCTCCATGTAGAAAATTGAGTCATTTTCCATCATTGTATTTTATTACTAGTTATTAGTATTTATTTAATATTTATGAAATATTCAAAATTTTGTAATTATAATATTCGATATACCTTCTAGCCTTTCACTACTATTAGAAAATCATAACACCTCTCATGTATACATGTGGAAAACCAACTCCAGGAAGTGATGTGATTCTTTTTTTATTTATACTTTAACAGGATGGTAATAAATATATATTTAATAATTTTATTTTATATCTATGATAAAATAATAATTATATATATGTGAATTATTTTTTACCTTACATAAATGTTGTCCATATAAAAGTGGAAACATCAATCGTGCATACTTACACACAACCATATCAATAATGACATCTAAATAAATTTTCATCACTTATTTATATAAATGATTATAATTATTTTCAAAATAAATGAATATGATAATTATTTTAATATTAATTTTTTTTATTTTGTGTAAATATGATAAAATTACAAGGACATATAATTCCAAACTAAAACATTCGTGGAAAACAAACCACTTAAGAACCATAACAGTTTTATTTGTAATGTATGGTTAATAAATGGGTCCCAATATGATATAATTTTATAATATATGTTAATTTATATATGATATTGATTATGTTATAGATTTAAAATAAATATATATTTATTAAAAAATTTGTTACAACATGATCAATGTTAGATGAGACTTAAATTAAGGGTTTGTCATTTCACATTTGTTTCATGATAAATATTCAATATTCAATACTATTGTATTTTTTGGTGTATAAAATGATAAATAATTAATTTTATTATTATTTTACATAAAATTATTTGGATTTAAAAATCCATTTATTGTCTTCATTTTGATGAATTTTTATATAATGTTTTCTAAGGGCGTAAAATGTTTATGCTTCTATCTAATATTTTTTGGGATTGTAAATGGAAAGTGTACAATAAGGGAAATTATATTTCAATTATACCTTATAACCATTATATTTTATTTTAATCTGTTAATTCATTTAATTTTAAACTTATAATGAAATTTTATAATATCTTTATCAAAAAATGTTCGAGAAAATATTTTTAGGAAAAACAAACTTTATTTATTTTTTAGTCGATAATATTGTTCATCCATATACATATTCTCCTTAATAATTTTTGGACTATTTTTTTAAAATTATTCAATGGATAAATAATGTAATTTATATATATATAATTCAATTTTAAAAAAAATATTCAAATAAATGATTTTATCATTTTCTAAATGATGTGTTTTTGAGAAATGTGTTAACAGAATAGTTTTTTTAATGTATACTACATGAAAAATTTTATATTTATTATGAATAATATTTTTTTTAATATTACATTACAAGATTATATTTTTCTTTTAAAAAATTCCCCTAATATACTAGAAAATTATATATTTTAAATACTTGATTATACATTGATATAATTATTTTACTCATGAGATATTCCATTTAACATTAGTGTTATTTTAAAATAAGGAAATATTTATTAATGTTAATTATCATATAATAGGGACATTATATAATGATAAAATGTATATTATTTTCCTATTTGGGTTTTTATTCTTGTGATGAAACTCTGTTTAGTTTTCACAGGCTATGATATGATGAAATGATATACATTTTCAGGACTTGTGACATATATATTAATGTATTATGATTATGTTATGGTTGGGTCAATAAAATCCCTTCAATATATTCAGTAATGGGATATTGCTATCTCAAAATATGATTATGATAAGAATGAGTATGATTGTGAATAATGCAATTGACATTTTGATGCATAGGTTTGATTACTTTTCAATATGCTCATAAGATTATGCATCGACATGATTGGGAATTTCTAGCATCATGTTATGATATATTAGTATGAAAAATTATAGTTATAATCACAATATTATGAGTGACATGATTTTGAAAATATATATTCACATGGTTATGATTTATTATTCTTATAATTTGTCATCTCTATGTTCTGAATCCTGAATAATGATTAATTTATTGAAACCCTTATGAATTATTATTCTATATATGAATTGATTTTTTTATTTTATCCTGTAGTATTATCTGGTTATACAACATATACATTGGGAAAATTCACCGTATTTGGTTAGAATTCCTTTAAGAACATTTTATTGTCTCATATGATTAATATGACAAATGGTTTACACTTATTAACAATATCAGTTCACCCATTATTATATTTTACTTCCCAAATTTTTTATGGAAGTATTTAAGAGTTATATTTCTAAATGGGTACTAAATGATGACTTGTTTTGGAGATGTTAAGTATATATTAAGATATACGTTTATTTTGTTTATTGTATCCAAATACACTGAACATTTACAGTCCTTGGGATTTTATATTTTTGATGTTTTTGTAATATTCATCTAGTAAGATGTAATATTTATATATAAAGAATTTGGGTTTCAATATTTCTTAATATAGTAATTTTTTAGTTAATTATAGAGACTAGGATATGAAATATTTTGAAATAACTATGGGGATTAGTCAATGTGTAGGATAATTTCACGATGATGTGGTATAGAAAATATTGTGGGTTTTCATAGAATATATACCAGTTTGGAAAAAATATAATATAGTGTATCTATGAAATAGATTCTCATATTAAAAAATAAACTACCAGGGTGTATTGGGTATTAAATAAATCTACATAGATACATAATTAGTATACCTAAGACTGTAAACCAAGATATATAGTCACAAAATATATTTTTTGGTTCATTCCAATTTTAAATATAATCTATTATACTGGACTGAAATTGTTGATGAATCTTGATAACTATTGTATTCATATGGTGTTATTGAATAAAAATAATATGTTTTATGATTGTGATACACTGGATATTATTTTTATGATTATATAAGTTTTCACCATTTTTATTATTTCTTAACTATTTTTTGTGCATTCAATGGATATAACAAAAAAAAATTGTTTACACTAAATTTTATAGACAATGTAATAATTATCTTCATGGGAGACCAAATGAAATGGGGGTGGAAAGTAAAACCATTTTGTTATTACAAGATTTCAATCATTATATATTATTGAAAATTTTAAAATAGGTGTGATAGAATACCTTTAAGTAATTATGATTCGTCTTCCTATATCTGATGACTGATAGAATTAAAACCCAGGAAAATGCCTTAATTTAATGATATTATATTATATATGTTGTAATTAAGTTCATAGACCATGAAATTTATGGTGGAAAAATAAAAAAATTATCAAATATAATTATGTTCATTATTTGGTATAATTTATAGTTCAATGTCTGGTGTGTTCATATCTTGAGAATCATCTTGGTCAATGCCATAATTTATGGGATAACTCCTTGAAAAAGGAATCACCCACGTTAGGATAATATTTGAAATAAAATTAGTTTAGTGTTTATGTATTTGGAATCATTTATTACTTTATAGATATGTTTTATCATTAGTAATATGGTTATTCTAATAATGAATCATCAATGTATTAATCTGTAGTTATTTTCCACTATTTATTTTAAATAGTATGTTTAGTGGTTGTCGTAACATAATATGTGATTGAGTGTTATGTTGATATTTTATAGGAAAAAATGATTAAGGGATATATAACCCATATAATGTTCTAGATTTTATAAAAATAATGTTTATTATGGGTAAATTTATTATTGACATTGTTATATTAAATTAATTAATATTTATGACCTTATATATGATTATTTATTTAAAGAGAACGTTTTTTATATTTTCATTGGTGATATTTACTATATTTTTTTATATATAGAATACATTTAATAGTCAGTGATATTATTTAATGAAAAATGATATATTATTTTTTGTATCATTAATTATTTTCATAGGATTTTATGGTGATTTTATTGACTTTGAGAATGTGTTAGTTCATTTTAAGTGAGTATATGATTTTGTAATTGATGAGTTTATAATATAACATTATGAAATACTTTATATTTTTTGGGGATGATAGATAATATTATTTTGCACATTTAGTTACATTCTATGTATAATTATTTGGTTTTTAATTTATGAATACATATTGTCTTGGCTTATTTATATTAAACACTTTTGGAAAGGCTTATATTGAACTCTGGGTGATATTGTTACGTTTTTTAGATTAATGTATTATTTCATCAAATGATGATTTTACCATATTGTGTCACATATTTAAAAAGTTTTAATATTATTAGATATCTAGTGTAATTTATAATGAATTTTCACTATTTCATGGAACTATTAAAAAGATTGAATTTTGTTTTATTACATCTGTCATGACAAATTATTCTTGAATATTCATTACATGGAGTAAGAGTTTAAGGGGAAATGGATTAAACTGCAAAAAATTGATGAATTTTTTTATCGAATGGAAATTTATCAATTAAATATAATTTATTTTATTCTCAATAATGATAGTAAAATAATATATCAAATACAAAAAAACATACTGAAATAAAAAAACTAATCATTTACCTTGATTTCTAATGAATTTGTTGTATTTTTACACGAATTGGATATGTAGTATTTTGGTCATTAACATTATCATTAACATTATATCTGTCAATGTGTAATTATTCAATGAGAATTATTTTTACCCTCCACATATATATTTAACCTATTTCTAATGTTTTCGATATTAGGGAACCCCATTTTGTGTTATTTGATATAACTATTTTTTTTCAAATTACCCTTTCTAAAGAAAGTATTATTATAAATTTGAATGTTATTAGATTTCAATAAAGGAATTTTAAAATATTATACTCTTTATGAACATGATTAAATTAAAAGGAAATATAAATTTTTGTTTTGTGTATATAATGTAACATCCAAAAAATTTATTTTAAAGGAATGATATTCTTGATATCATTCTAAACATGTAACAACCAACTATAAGTGAATTATCATGAACTATTTAAATTTTGGTATTTATATGTGACATCTATAACCTAACCATTGAATTAGTGTTTATGAATATGTGTATGTAAGTTGTTAGATATTTATATTATTTTCTTCATTAATAGAAATTTCCCAATTAATTTTTTGGAAATAAGCAGTCAATGTTTTGGAATGTCATCATATGGATGATGTTTAAATTTTCATCCAAAATATTTTTCTGAATGAACAATATAAGTTATTTTTTACTCTTTTATAAATTATATTTTATAGAAACAATTTCATTTTTATATCACCTTATAAATATTATCTTATTGATAAATTGTTATATTTTTATGAGTAATTTCATTTTTCATGGAATAGTGAAAATTACTGATTTAATTGAAATCAATATTTTATTTTCATGTATTTATAGATTCTAAATTTCTTTTAAATTTATTTTATAATTTCATTAGATCATTTATATTATATAAAATATTTTTATTTTTAAAACAATCAACATTATACATAATTATTTTTAAAATAGTTTTTTCTAATAAATTATTTTTTATTGAAAATAGTTTTTAATTGTGTTTTGTAGGATTATATTTACATTAAATTACACAATCTATAAGGATTTTATTATATAAAATGGATTAAATATTCTTGTGTAAAATTTTCATAATTTGGATATCAGTTTATGTATATTTTTTTCATAATGAATAATATCCATTATAAACATTTATTACCCAGAAAAGGATAAATCATTTAATTAATGTATTAATTAATTTGATAAGGATTTAAAATTATACCCAACAACTACCTTTTTTAAATTTTATTATTCTTCTTCAAACATACTCATCCACTTTTTGATGACATAGAGTATTTGTGTTTTTTCATCAATAATCGCATTACTATTATTTTATGTAATGAATAAACCACAAAATGTCAATATCATTATTTTAATATATATAATATATTATCATTGAGATCACAAATTATTTTTTAAATTATAAATCCTTGTAAAAAAATATGGTAAATTTTTTTTGTGAAAATTTATTTTTAATTGTTAGTTATTGAATAATTATATGAAATTCTAACCAAACACATAGTGCATGTACCAGCATAAAGAAATAATTTAAAAGATGTTTTAAAATATAAAACTCTATATTTTTTTTATATTAGTTATTTTTTTCCTAATTATTTTTCATAAATTGAATTTACTAGGAATGATTCAATAGTTTATATTCTAATTAAATTAATTTCATAATTTTTTTAAATGTAAACTATGTGAATAATCTAGAAAAGGATTTTTTTGAATATTATATTAATTAATATTTCATTAAATGAATTAATGTTCTTAAAAATCTTATGTTAATAAATATTAATGGGATATAGTATATAATATAAATATTTTCATGCATATGGGACACTTTTTGTTTCATTTTAGTATTATTAACTCAAAAGTGAAAAACAAGCAATATAAGATCATTAGAAGGGTTAACTAAGAGATTTAATCATTTATATAAGAGTTATAAAATGACATAGAATTTTATAAATGATATAGTATGACAGGTTTTGACATATATTGATCATATATTTGAAATAAATTAATTTAGAGCCTCATGAATATTCAAATTAACTTATATTAATTAAAAAATTCATTAATTCAAAGGGTTCCCTTATATTTAATTAAACATGTTAACTATAACTCATATCTTCTACACTCCCCATTGAACTAATTTGGTTAGACAAAACATAACAATATTTTTTTAAATCATTATTCAATTTATATTGATTTTTATATGTAACATCCCAAGTAAGTAATGAATAATAGATATTTTTATCTATGTTTATTAATGATTAAGATAGTGTTATAGAGGCTTAAAATGAAAATAAATACAATCTTATGCATGGAATACACAAATATTCTTAAAAGATTGTTTTACTGCCTTTTGATGGAAAACCATTTCGAATCTATATTTTGACAATTTTACAAACTATGTTTGTCAAAATAGACTTATTCTTTATGATTGGGACATCAAAATTTACCTTGTGGGAATTTTTGGCATTTTTCTGACAATATTCATTTTTTAATGAATAGTGAAAAATACTGCATTTTACATCAAAACTTATTTTTAATATAATTTATTTATATGATTATATTATGTTTTGAATTGGTTTTGAAATGAAATTAGAATATATTTTTACCATTTTATCCAATGGTGGTCATTGGAATCAATTTCACTTTGAAATTAGACTTAAACTGGTGTCAATCTTTTGATACTTATTGTTTTGTAAAAACACGCTTTTTGCTCTGGCAGTGGGAATTAATTATTAAATTAATTAATGTGACTTATATGATTTCAATTTTGTAAAATAGACTTCATTTTTGAATTCAGAATATCAAATATATCTTAGGGTGAATTTTTGGTAATTTTCTGAAAAACTTCAATTTTTGATGAATAGTGAAACCACTAAGTGGTAATCAAGCAAACTGATTTTTCAGTTAAATGAAAGTTTACCACTAATGTGTTTTGAATTTTGAAAATCTGACATACATGGTTGTCATTAAGAAGTAAAATGTGGTTCAATGAGATTAAAATAATTTTTTGGTGAATAGTAACTTATTAAGCTTTTAATCGCGATTAGTGAGAATTAGTGTAGTTTAAGGTATAAATAATGCTTTAATAATATGAAATGACCTAGACACATGTCCCAACCTTATTGGTTGTGTCATGGCCGACCAAGAAAAGCCATGGGTCAACTTGGGGACCCCATGGAGAGATTTTGGTTGGGAAATGACATAAATAACTTTTTATTTAATGTAAAAGTAAAAATGACACAAACATGATATGTTTTACGAAAACAATTTTTACATGGGGTTATAAAGATCATATTTTTGATTATAAATAGTCATTGGAAATATAAAAATATTTCCTACATCATAGTATTTTTTTTATGAATTTTAGACATTAAATAAATTAAATTATTTATGACATAATAATGATGCAGTGATGACATCATTATTTGACGATTTAAATAAAATGGAAAGATAATGTAAAATCTATGAACTACACATGTCCAAAACTTATTGGATGAGTGGATTTAGAACCCTTATCACCTTATACACGAATTATTTCAATGTGGGACCTTTGAAAACTGAAACACATTTTCAAATAAAGTAATATTTCTTTACTTTCCAAAAGTGCCCCTCCTCTCCTCTTATAAAAGGCCCCCACCTCTACCTCATTTCACACACACCTCAAGCCTTTGGCTCGGACAACCCCTGCCCATTTACTCTCTCCACATCCCTATCCTCATTCTATAGGATTCCCTTTGGGTGGAATCCTTTCAAAGGAAGCCTTTAGGCTCAAATCAAAAAGAGTTACACTTTTTAAGGAAATTCATTCTCTCATGTTCATTTGATTTATTTTTATTCTCCAACCCCTAAACTCTTTTTATTTACTTATTTTGTAATAACAACAGTATCTTCAATATAATAGGATGTTGTTATAAGATATATTTGAGCTACACACTCACACAACTACAACAAATGGTTAAAGAAGATACGGTTTCCGTGGATGGCGAAATTCTGCCTCCCGAAACAACGATTGTTCAATACTCATTTAACACCTTCAAAGGTGGAAATTATAATGTAACTATTTTTATATATGATATATAATATGTTTATTTTTTCCTTAAGCTTCCGTTTTTTCATTTTGGGCATACCTTTATGGTTTCCATTATGGGTAAACACGATATCTTCATTTTAGGAAGTGCGGACTACCGCCCCCTCAAAGTGATTTGATTCGTTAAATACCATATGTGGGACATATAAAGGATGGAACTATGATATTATATATGATATTATACTGGAATTATAATATACCTTTATATCATTATGATTCCATTCTATAAAATACGAAATAGAAATGAATGTAGCGTTCATGCGTACGTACGGCTTACCGTCTCCATGAACGGTGCATTTCATTTCATACCTCTAAATGATTATGTAATATTATAAATGCATGTATGTACTGGATATATATGACATATATGATATCTACATCATGAATACCATTCTGGATATAATGAAACTTTGACCAAATTAACAACATGTAAGTGTAAGAAGTCTATTTTTGACTTAAAAACCAAATACCGACAAAATGAACATTATTAACTTAACTGATTACATGATGTTCATAACATGGTATAAAAGGAATAATGAACATGAAAAAGATTCTTAAGCAAGTAGAGATTAACTCAAGTTTATTATTCAGGAGATTAAAGAACGGTCGGGTCAAGTCCGATACGAGGTATGGGACTTCGTCTCAATCTCCTTTCATTGAGGCATATTTTATTTTATACACAACTTTCTTTTATACGGTGTATAAGCCCCTTTGACATTTACGTTTATTCAAAAGGAATCTTTTTTATACGAATCATTTACTAAACGACAAAAGGGAATGTTTTTGTCGTACGTATGCGGCGACAACGACTTCTCCGCCGTCGTGACCATTATTTGAGTTTCACATTCCTCTACAAGCCATACCTTCTTTTTAAAAGAAAAATAAATACCATGTTTTACTTTTATTTTATTTTAGTATTGAAAATGGTTTTGATAATATTTTTATATCAATGTGTTGTATTGATATCTCGTGATAGAAATTTGGAAATTTTATGTTACCTTTATGCATGTTTTATGTGATATGATTATGTTATGGTTCTTGGGAATTATTATGAAGACGGGTGGTTCCGTGATAAACTAAGGGAGGGTGAGCCCATTATAGCTCTCCAATGCATTGGGTAACGCGAAGGAGTGAAACATTAAGGTTTCTTCGAAGAGATTTTAGGGAATATACTGTGATGGGTATTCCAAACGTAACCAAGAGGGTTACTCCCTACATAAGAATGTTATGAATGCCTCAAGTTACCTTTATGTCTTATGATTTATATGATTTATTCATGATTTTATGAGGTATGTTAAAGTGCCTACGTTTTATGGGTAAAGTATGATTTCATTCTTATGTATATATGAACTCATGTTTCCTTTCCATGTTTTTTTTATAACCCATACTGAGTTTTTATGCTCATCCCAAGTTTTTGAAATGTTTTTCACAGGTCAAGGGAAAGGTACATGATAAGATGATAGAGTCAAGGATGTGTCAAGAAATAATCCATGTTTTATTTTAAATGTGTTTCCATTGATGGGAATGAAGAATACTATCTTTATGTAACCACTTTGTTTATATGTGGAATGTAATGCACGTTTTATGATCTAATTCTCTAAAACTCTAAACCCGAAAAGATCCTCAATGTGTAATCTTGTAATAACTCAAGATTAAGTAAGGTTTAAGGCTGGGGCCTTATAGTTGGTATCATAGGTCGGTTTAGATAACTTTAGGAGTTAGAATTCTATTAAATGATTATCCAAAAATATTTTTTTTGAAATGATATAGCATTTAAAGATTACCATGTTGCTTCATCTAAGACATGTTTGTTCAGAATGGTTTTCCGTAGAGGAAACAGGGAAGCAGTGGTAGGAAGGCATACAGAAGGAAATAACCTTCCGAATCAGCATCCAGAAATGGTCGGAATTGGAACTGAACAGTTTGTTGTAGTAATGGCGTAGTTGACTCAAGCGATAAATGGCGGTGGTATCCATGCACGAGATCAGCCAGATCAACCGCAGAGGAACATGTCAGTGGCGGAACATTTCATGAGGCAACATCCACCATCATTCAGAGGATCATCTGACCCTGTGCTAACTGAAGGGTGGATTAAAGCACTGGAGAAGATTTTTGATGTCATGGGTTGTTCAGACAATCAAAAGGTTAGTCTTGATATTTACCGTTTGGAGGGTGAAGCAGATCAGTGGTGGTCTATGGTTAAAAATATCAAGGACGCCGATGAGATTGATGCTCTTGACTGGGATTAATTCAAAGGTATGTTTCTTGAGAAGTATTTTCCTAAGGCTTTTCGACTTAGGATGGAAAAGAAATTCATGGAATTGGGGCAAGAGGAAGACTCAGTGGCTGCCTATGAAGAAAGGTTCACTCGATTGGCAAGGTATGCTCCAAATTTTATCCGGGACCTTGATAGTAAAATCAATCGTTTTTACTCAGGATTAAAGCCAAAGTATCGAAGGGCATTAGCTTCTCGTGAGTTTAAAAGTTATGAAAAGCTTGTTCGATCTGCTGAGAAGGTGGAAATGGAGTTTGCTGATGACCAAGTTTTCTATAACAACTAGCAGAAGAAGAGACCGAGGTGGCAGGAGAAAGGTAAGAATTCTTCAAAAAAGTCTGATGGTAAGAGAACTAAGTTTCCAGTTTGTGATAAATGTGGCAATAGGCATGCTGGGGAATGTCTTCTAAATTCTGGAAAGTGCTACCGATGTGGTAAGATGGGACATAAGGCTCGTGATTGCACTGAAAAGGATCAAGGTGAAGGTAAAAACAAATTTGATTTACAGTTAGTGAAATGTTATAAGTGCAATGAGATGGGTCACTATGCAAACGAGTGTCCGACAAGGAGCTTGAGTGATGGGAAGCAGTTAGACTACAAGCAGAAAGGGGTGGTGAAATCCTTTGCAGCTACTTCAGCAGATGTCAGGCCATCAAATGAAGTTGTATTAGGTACTTTGTTTGTTTTTTCAGATTATGCCAGTGTGTTGTTTGATTCGGGGTCTACACATTCTTTCATCTCTAAATCCTTTTCTAGTAAAATGGGAATACCATCTCATGAAATGACTCCTGAACTTTTGGTAAAAACACCGGGGGGAAGTGTTGAGGAAAAAAGAATTTATAAGAATCTTCCTATCCTTATCTGTGGAAAGAACCTACTTGCAAACCTTATTGTTCTACCTCTAGTAGAGTTTGATGATATCCTGGGTATGGATTGGCTCTCTATTTACCATGCTAAGATTGACTGTAGAGCTAAAGAAGTCTCTTTTCAGAAAGACTTTCAGTTTGTTTACAAGAATGAACCCTTACTTTTGATAACATATCAAGAGGCCGAGAAACTTGTAAAAGATGGAAATTAATGTTACCTTGCACATGTCGTTGAAAATAAAGGAACTATTCAGATTAATTATGTGCCAGTGGTAAATGAGTATCCTGATGTTTTTCCTGATGAGTTGCCTGGAATAATACAAGATCGGGAAGTTGAGTTTACTGTTGACTTAGTTCCTGATGCTAAGACAATTTCAAAACCCCCTTATCTAATGGCACAAATTGAACTTTTAGAGTTGAAGGAGCAATTGCAAGATTTATTAGAGAAAGGTTTCATTAGACCTAGAACATCACCATGGGGTGCTCCTGTTTTATTTGTTAAAAAGAAAGATGGTTCTATGAGACTTTGCATTGATTATAGAGCCTTGAATAATATCACTGTTAAGAACAAATATCATTTGCCTCATATCGATGATTTGTTTGATCAGCTCCAGGGAACTCAGTTTTTTTCAAAGATTGACCTGAGATCGAGGTACCATCAGCTGAAGGTAAAGGAGGCAGATATTCCGAAGACCGCGTTCCGTACGAGATATGGCCATTATGAATTTGTAGTAATGCCTTTTGGGCTAACCAATGCACCTGCTGTATTCATGGACTTAATGAATAGAATTTTCTATGAGTTCTTGGATAAGTTTGTGGTGGTTTTCATTGATGATATTTTGGTGTTTTCTAAAAGTAAAGAGGAGCATGAAAAACATTTAAGGGTTATCCTGCAAACCTTAAAAGAAAAGAAACTGTATGGGAAATTCAGCAAGTGTGAGTTTTGGTTGCAACAAATTTCTTTCCTTGGTCACATTGTTTCTAAAGATGGAAGAACTGTTGATCCTGCAAAAACAAAAGTTGTGGAAGAATGGCCAAGACCCACAAATGTAACCGAGATTCGTAGCTTCCTTGGTTTGGCGGGCTATTACCGAAGGTTTGTTAGAAATTTTTCACGGTTATCTAGTCCAATGACTAAGCTAACTCGGAAGGGTGTTAAGTTTATCTAGACAAAAGAATGTGATGATTAATTTCAGGAATTGAAAAGAAGATTGGTGAATGCTCCAGTTTTGACACTACCTTCTAGGAATGGTGAGTTTTTTATATACAGTGATGCTTCATTGAAAGGACTTGGTTGCGTCCTAATGCAGAATGATCAGGTAATTGCTTATGCTTCACGACAGTTGAAAACTCCTGAGGTAAATTACCCTACACATGATTTGGAATTAGATGCTGTTGTTTTTGCTTTAAAAATTTGGAGGCATCATTTGTATGGAGTAAAGTGTGAAATATATACCGATCACAAAAATTTAAAGTATATATTCACTCAGAAAGAGTTAACCATGAGACAAAGGAGATGGCTGGAATTAATCAAGGATTATGATTGTACAATTCATTACCATCCGGGAAAAGAAAATAAAGTGGCTGATGCTTTGAGTCGAAAAAGTAATGCTTCATTAACAATGTTGCATTTGGAACATGATCCTTTGGTTAAGGATTTGATGAACTTTGGCATATAAGTGGTTGGTGCAGGATGTCCTTCTGTTTTGTTTCAGGTATCAGTGAGATCTTCTCTATCAGATAGAATCAAGCAAGCACAGAAGCAAGACAGTGAGTTGCAGAAAAAGGTAGAGCTGGTTCAGAAAGGTAAGTTTCCTGAATTCAACATTGATAGTGATTGCGTTTTGAGATTTGGGAAGAGATTTTCTGTGCCTTGTGATTAACAGTTGAAGAGAGAGCTGTTATGTGAAGCTCATAGTTCTCCATTTTCAGTTCATCCGGGCAGTACTAAGATGTATAGAGATCTGCGGGAGTATTACTGGTGGGATGGAATGAAAAGAGATATTGCTGATTTTACTGTGAAGTGTTTGACTTGTCAGTAGGTTAAAGCAGAGTGGCAGTTACCGAAAGGGATGCTTCAGCCTTTACCAGTTTCAGAGTGGAAATGGGAGAATATATCCATGGACTTTGTTGTTGGATTACCGAAAAAATCTCGAGGTAATAATGCAATCTGGTTTATTGTTGATCGCTTGACCAAATCTGCTCATTTCCTTGCTATACGAGATACTTTCTATCTTGATCAACTTTCCCGTTTGTATCTTAAAGAGATAGTCTGGTTACATGGAGTTCCTCTCTCCATTGTATCGGATCGTGATCCCATGTTTACTTCTATCTTTTGGAAAGGCCTTCAGAAGTCGTTGGGTACTGAATTAAATTTTAGTACAGCTTTTCAACCTCAATCAGATGGGCAGTCAGAACAAAAAATTCAGACATTGGAGGATATGCTACGAGTTTGTTCTATGGATTATCAGGGAAGTTGGGACCAACATCTTTCTTTGGTATAATTTTCATATAATAACAGTTTTCATTCCAGTATACAGATGGCACCATTTGAGGCATTATATGGGAAGCGGTGTCGAACTCCAGCTTTCTGGGATGAAGTGGGTGAAAGGAAGTTGATGGGACCAGAATTGGTAGAAGAGATGGCAAGAAAAGTTCAGATGATTCAGAAACACATGAGAACAGCTCAGAGCAGGCAGAAGAGTTATGCGGATAACCGGAGGAAGGATCTATCTTTCGAGGTAGGTGATTATGTTTTTCTCAAGGTTTCTCCTTGGAAAAGCGTGATGAGATTTGGTAAGAAAGGAATGTTGAGTCCAAGGTTTGTTGGACCATACGAAATTCTGGAGAGATTTGAATCAGTTGCATACCGAGTGGATTTACCTCCGAGTTTATCTCAGGTACACAATGTTTTTCACGTTTCGATGTTGAGAAAGTATATGCCAGATCCATCTCATGTTTTGAGTCCAGAGGTAGTTCAGCTGGAAGAGAACCTATCTTATGAGGAACAACCGGTCTAGATTCTTGACCATAGGGATCAAGTGTTACAGAATAAGGTGATTAAGCAGGTAAAGGTTTTTTGGAAAAACCACATGATTGAAGAGGCAACATGAGAATCTGAAAATGAAATGAAGGATAAGTACCCCCATTTATTAGATAAGTAAATAAATTGAGGGGACACAATTTTCTAAAGGGGGGAAGGATGTAACATCCCATGTAAGTAATGAATAATAGATATTTTTATCTATGTTTATTAATGATTAAGATAGTGTTATAGAGGCTTAAAATGAAAATAAATACAATCTTATGCATGGAATACACTAATATTCTTAAAAGATTGTTTTACTGCCTTTTGATGGAAAACCATTTTGAATATATATTTTGACAATTTTATAAACTATTTTTGTCAAAATAAACTTATCCTTTATGATTGGGACATCAAAATTTACCTTGTGTGAATTTTTGGCATTTTTCTGACAATGATCATTTTTTAATGAATAGTGAAAAATACTGCATTTTACATCAAAACTTCTTTTTAATCTAATTTATTTATATGATTAGATTATGTTTTGAATTGTTTTTGAAGTGAAATTATAATATATTTTTACCATTTTATCCAATGGTGGTCATTGGAATCAATTTCACTTTGAAATTAGACTTAAACTGGTGGCAATCTTTTGATACTTATTGTTTTGTAAAAACACGCTTTTTGCTCTGGCAGCGGGAATTAATTATTAAATTAATTAATGTGACTTATATGATTTGAATTTTGTAAAATAGACTTCATTTTTGAATTCGGAATATCAAATATAGCTTAGGGTGAATTTTTGGTAATTTTCTGAAAAACTTCAATTTTTGATGAATAGTGAAACCACTAAGTGGTAATCAAACAAACTGATTTTTCAGTTAAATGAAAGTTTACCACTAATGAGTTTTGAATTTTGAAAATCCGACATACATGGTTGTCATTAAGAAGTAAAATGTGGTTCAATGAGATTAAAATAATTTTTTGGTGAATAGTAACTTATTATGTTTTTAATCGCGATTAGTGGTAATTAGTGTAGTTTAAGGTATAAATAATGCTTTAATAATATGAAATGACCTAGACAAATGTCCCAACCTTATTGTTTGTGTCATGGACGACCAAGAAAAGCCATGGGTCAACTTGGGGACCCCATGGAGACATTTTAGTTGGGAAATGACATAAATAAATTTTTATTTAATGTAAAAGTAAAAATGACACAAACATGATATGTTTTACGAAAACAATTTTTAGATGGGGTTATAAAGATCAGATTTTTGATTATAAATAGTCATTGGAAATATAAATATATTTCCTACATCATAGTATTTTTTTATGATTTTTAGACATTAAATAAATTAAATTATTTATGACATAATAATGATGCCTCGATGACATCATTATTTGACTATTTAAATAAAATGGAAAGATAATGTAAAATCTATGAACTACACATGTCCAAAACTTATTGGATGAGTGGATTTAGAACCCTTGTCACCTTATCCACGAATTATATCAATGTGGGACCTTTTAAAACCGAAACACATTTTCAAATAAAGTAATATTTCTTTACTTTTCAAAAGTGCCACTCCTCTCCTCATATAAAAGGCCCCCACCTCTACCTCATTTCACACACACCTCAAGCCTTTGGCTCGGCCAACCCCTGACAATTTACTCTCTCCACATCCCTCTCCTCATCCTATAGGATTCCTTTTGGGCGGAATCCTTTCAAAGGAAGCCTTTAGGCTCAAATCAAAAGGAGTTACACTTTTTAAGGTAATTCATTCTCTCATGTTCATTTGTTTTATTTTGCTTCTCCAACCCCCTAAACTCTTTTTATTTACTTATTTTGTAACAAAACCAGTATCTTCAATATACTAGGATGTTTTTATAAGATATATTTGAGCTACACACTCACACAACTACATAAAATGGTTAAAGAACTTACGGTTTCCATGGATGGCGAAATTCTGCCTCTAGAAACGATGATTGTTCAATACTCATTTAACACCTTCAAAGGTGGCCATTATGATGTCAATATTTTTATATATGATATATAATATTTTTATGTTTTCCTTAAGCTTCTGTTTTTTCATTTTGGGCATACCTTTATGGTTTCCATTATGGGTAAACACGATATCTTCATTTTAGGAAGTGCGGACTACTGCCCCCTCAAAGTGATTTGATTCGTTAAATACCATATGTGGGACATATAAAGGATGGAACTATGATATTATATATGATATTATACTGGAATTATAATATACCTTTATATCATTATGATTCCATTCTATAAAATACGAAATAGAAATGAAAGTAGCGTTCATGCGTACGTACGGCTTACCGTCTCCATGAACGGTGCATTTCATTTCATACCTCTAAATGATTATGTAATATTATAAATGCATGTATGTAATGGATATATATGACATATATGATATCTACATCATGAATACCATTCTGGATATAATGAACCTTTGACCAAATTAACAACATGTAAGTGTAAGAAGTCTATTTTTGACTTAAAAACCAAATACCGACAAAATGAACATTATTAACTTAACTGATTACATGATGTTCATAACATGGTATAAAAGGAATAATGAACTTGAAAAAGATTCTTAAGCAAGTAGAGATTAACTCAAGTTTATTATTCAGGAGATTAAAGAACGGTCGGGTCAAGTCGGATACGAGGTATGGGACTTCGTCTCAATCTCCTTTCATTGAGGCATATTTTATTTTATACACAACTTTCTTTTATAGGGTGTATAAACCCCTATGAATTTTACCTGTATTCAAAAGGAATCATTTTTATATGAAGCGTTTAATAAATGACAAAAGGGAATGTTTTTGTCGTACGTATGCGGCGACAACGAATTCTCCGCCGTCGTGACCGTTATTTGAGTTTCGACTTCCTCTACAAGCCATACCTTCTTTTTAAAAGAAAAATAAATACCATGTTTTACTTTTATTTTATTTTAGTATTGAAAATGGTTTTCATAATGTTTTTATATCAATGTGTTGTATTGATATCTCGTGATTGAAATGTGGAAATTTTATGTTACCTTTATGCATGTTTTATGTGATATGATTATGTTATGGTTCTTGGGAATTATTATGAAGACGGGTGGTTCCGTGATAAACTAAGGGCGGGTGAGCCCGTTATAGCTCTCCAATGCATTGGGTAACGCGAAGGACTGAAACGTTAAGGTTTCTCCGAAGATATTTTAGGGAATATACCATGATGGGTGTTCCAAACGTAACCAAGAGGGTTACTCCCTACGTAAGAATGTTATGAATGCCTCAAGTTACCTTTATGTCCTATGATTTATATGATTTATTCATGATTTTATGAGGTCTGTTAAAGTGCCTATGTTTTATGGGTAAAGTATGATTTCATTATTATTTATATATGAACTCATGTTTCCTTTCCATGTTTTTTTTATAACCCATACTGAGTTTTTATGCTCATCCCATGTTTTTGAAATGTTTTTCACAGGTAAAGGGAAAGGTACATGATAAGATGATAGAGTCAAGGATGTGTCAAGAAATAATCCATGTTTTATTTTAAATGTGTTTCCATTGATGGGAATGAAGAATACTATCTTTATGTAACCACTTTGTTTATATGTGGAATATAATGCAAGTTTTATGATCTAATTCTCTAAAACTCTAAACCCGAAAAGATCCTCAATGTGTAATCTTGTAATAACTCAAGATTAAGTAAGGTTTTAGGTTGGGGCCTTATATTATATCTTCCAATGATCATTTATATATACCTTGAGAAGTAATCCATTAGAGTTATCACAAAATGAAGGAAATTATTTCAAACAATATAATCTATTTTACTTCATCGTTTTCCTTAATCATTTATTACAAAGAAATTTCAATTTTATATAATCTTTTTATTCTACATAATATAATGTCATTATTTTTATATAATGACAGTGGTCCATCTTCTTTTCATTTATATGGGAAATAAATGTATCACACGTGTTTAATTGTGGGACACCACCTCCACGAAATGCTAGGATTAATTTTACATCTCTATATTTCATGGTAAGATATTTTATAGTATTTAACATTTAGGTATGAAATGTAGGAAATATTTTTTAATTATAATATCATATTGATATTATTACCTTCCTATATTTTATGTTGATAATGTATCTCATGTGTACGTGTAGCATACCACCACTATAAAGTGATATAATTCATTTATCATTTCTGATATATATAGATGGGAATATAATTTGAATTAATGAATATATATTATATCAATAATATAATGATAACTCTATGAATTTGATTATTTTTCGCTTTCTTTCATTTCTTCATTGGAAAAGTGGTAATTCATTTGGTTCTATAAATGGACCATCATCTCCATGAACTAATCTAAGTATATTTTCATTACCACTATATAAGAATGATATTAAAATTTCATATGAATTATAAATTATATACTTGTTTAAAAAATATAATTTTTTAGATGATAAAATAAAGATAAATGTACAATGACTGGTACAATCATACCATAAGACGCATAAAAAAGAAATTAGTTATCACCCATGATAGTGATTTTATATAATAATCATTAATGAATAGTTGATAAAATTTCATAAATAACTAACATATGGGGTGATATATATTATTATAACTTGTTAATTAAATTTTAATAAATATATATTTGTTATAGAAGAGGTTTGAACATGTACAATTGAATATGAGACTTGATGTAAGGGGCTTCCGTATAAATTCTATTTCTATTTGAAATTTTCAATATTACCCACATATTAACTTTTAAGTTTTTATATAATCCCCCAATAATGTATTTTGTTTTTATATTTCACATAAATTCGGATTAAAATATTCATCGAATGTTGTCTCTTTAATTAGGTTTTCATTTAGTGATTACCATTACCATAAGGGACTTCAGTTATAATCTCATTTCTTTTTCAAATTATCATTGACAAATATTCATTGAGGTAGATTATATAGACCATAACCTTTAATCATTATTTATATTATTATACACTATAAATTGTGGTAATTTTCAATTGATATTACAATTTTCCACCATTTATTACTTAATATGACTGAGAAAATGTTTTCTTTCAAGAAAAATAGACATTATTTCCTCTTTAGTTGGGTTTTTTTAATCCATGTGCCTATTCTCTATAAATCATTTGCGTTATTGTTTTGTAATTACACGATTAATTTTTTTATTGTTAACCATAGTTGAATTTATAATAAATGGAACTTAAGGTAATCTTATTTTAAATGTCTAATTGATATATTTTTAGAAAATGTCTAAATGAAATCATTTTGTAATATATGTCGGATGATGTTTTTTCCCACCATCATGAATACCTATTTATTATTTTATTCCACTATAATATTCGATGATTATTTTAAATGAAATCTGTATTTTTATATTTTTATGATGTTATTTGAAATGAAAAATTGAATTTTTCGCATGAAATATTCAAGTTGCCTTCTAAGGTTTTTTCATCCATAACAACACACATTATTTACACTTATGATTCATTAGGGAAATTATCTAAGGATACCATACTTATTGTTTTTCTATATTGTTTGAGAATATGATGATAAAATCTTGATAAATCCCAATTTATTTATCATGTTTTAAGCTATGATTAAATGATATGTGTTTTCATGACCATGTGGAATTCATATAAATGGATTATGATAATGTAATGGTTAGGTATGTTATAAATTTTTAATGAAATAGGTAATGCGATATTGATATATCCTATGATGATGATGATAGATGTGGACATGACTTTGAATATATTTTTTCACAATTTTTTATGAATATTATTTCTTCTGAAAATGCTATCATGATTATGAATAGACATTTTTGTGAATGGATAGATTCAAATTTTGATGTGTCAGTGTTTTCACATAAAATAGTGAAACATGATTAGTAGTGGACATATTTGTGAATAAATCTGTTCTTGATATTATGATTTCAAATTATTATAATCCATTGTGTCAATGTTATGTATCATGAATAATGATTTCTATATTTCATCCCTTAATATTAATTCTAATATATATGAATTTATTTTTTTGTTAATGATATACAGATTCATGTGTATATATCTTTTACGTAAATAAATTAACATAAATATGTTTTCATTTGGGATATTCGGGCTTGAAAATATTATGATTTATATCTCCAATATTTACCCTTACATACCAAACGAGATCACTCAGTATTATTTTATTAATATCGAAGTTTTTATGAAAGTATATTAGTTTGAAATATTTATAAGGGAACTCTTTTTAGATTATTGTGGGAGATAATTAATATATTTTATGAAAATGTTAATTACATATCTGTTTTCCAAAAAATAGAAAACACATATTGTCCATAGGGGTGTATATATATGATATGTATAGAATATTCATCATTTAGAATAATGTATTTATGTATTAAATGTATGTTTTGATATATTTTTGGTAATTTTTATAAATGTGAATTGGTTACGGGTTCTCTGGATTGGCTCTAATGGTTTTTCCATTCATTCCATTAGACTTTAGTCACATTATTCTTCCATTAACAATACAATTATCATTAAAGCCCTAATCGAGGTCAGAGATATGAGTTATATTTTTTTAGATGTGATATTTTCATGATTTTATTCTCATCTAGTATGATGGTAATACATGGCTTAATGACGATTATTTATTAGACTCAATGAAATTTATATGAATGTGCTGATATCACCTGTTATTTACATGTTTCTTATATAGTTATTTTCCATGAAGCCGTGGTGGTTGTTCTTTATTATGGATTACGTTTTGTTGAGTGATGAATTTTATTGATTTCATTTTAAGACCTATTGTGATCACTAACTACTGATTTATTAATAATTCAAATATGGTAATTGAAATAGATTTGTGGGATGAAATTTTCTAGGTTTACACATATTTGGGAATTTATATTGATGTGGTTATTTTTATGATGGTTTAAACTAGGGTTTTGGTTTTACTGTGTATTTTCTTAATGGATTTTTCTATTAATTTATATAATTTATGCAGTTATAGTAAATAGTAGTAATCAAATAGGGAATAGTATAGTAGATGGTTTGTGGTGGTGAAAAGTGACATACTGACATGGAGTTAATATTTTGATGGTTGATGGTGTTAAGTGTTATCTTGGTAACTTCTTGGTAGTTATGAGATGAAATTCATTGGTAATATAAGAATGAATGACAGTGGATTTTATGTGAGGAAAACGAAATCATGCATGGAGAGGAAAATTAATGTGTTAGTAATAGATTTTCAATTGAATGGTAAAAATAATATTGATATTTTAATAGAATATGGATAATGTTACTAAATAAGGGGATGTTGTTTTTTTCTCAATGTAAATACCCCACATAATGTAACATGGGGAAGATATTTAACTTTTAAATTGGAACTAGACACAGGAATTCAAATCCTAAAATGCTGAATACTTTAGTATTCTTCGAAAAATAGATACATATATGAATCTCACATTACAGTTGAAAACATGAAATATAAAAGAGATTTTTCTTTAAGAACAAAAAATATTCCTTTCTTAATATATAAACTGATGCATCGAGGAGATATTGTGGGCCTCACCCATCACATAAAAAGTCAAATTAATTCCCCATATGAAAGGAGTGACACATAAGAAACATATACATTCTGATGGAAAACTAGTGTCCAAAATGATAATCATTTATCTATTCAGTAAACAAAATCACAATCCATCAATATTGAAAAGGTGAATGGTGTCAAAATAGGACATCCTCAATCAAAATTAAATAAAAAATTTGGAGATATTAAATTAAGGTATGATTACAACTTATTCCCAGTTTAACATAAAACAAATTTTGTTTTATGTCATTTATGGAAAAAAATCATAAAAATGTATTTATAAATATTCAAACTAAAAATTATAATTTTCACCACAATAATCACATTTATTTATACCAATTTAAAAATATTATATAAAATATTTTTGAATTTAATAATAGGAAAATTATATTTATTTTTCAAAAAATGAGTTTCATATTGGTAGGAAATTTATTTTATATCATGTTTTTCAAAGAAATTATTGCATAAACATTTTTTATTAAAATTTATAATGTTTCTCTTTCTGAAAATAAAATATATATTTGTTATTCCATTTAAAAAAAGTAAATATCTGTTGAAATAACATCTAAAAATCATATAATAATTGTAATAAAATGAATAATAATTTTAGAAAACATATACCCAGAAAATAATGATTCGGTAACAAGTATAAACAAAATTTCAGTTTTTCCTAAAACATTATTTCAGTATATTAATTACGTAAATTAATGTAAACGAATGGAAATATTTTATTTTATATCAAAAACTTGGGTAGAATAAATTCTATTGGTTTCAAAATACAATGATCAAATAATTCCTCCACTATAATATTTAATATAGATAATCCTTGATAATGATTAGATTATGAAATAAACCCTTTCATATTTGTCATATTTCATTCAAATTTGGTAAATCCTCATTTATAATAAATATAAATGAATAATATATATTTTATAAAACCATAATAAATTATAAAATACTGTACAAAATTTAATTATTAAATTTAATTTCTCGTTTGTTAAAAATTATCCAGTTAAATCATTGTTCAATGTAATTACTACAAAATTTTTCATTTATTTTTTATTCAATAGATATGGGAATTTTACATTTCTTGTGGTCTATTCACCACTGAAATTTCATCAATGATATATATATATATATAAATGTTTTTATATTAATTATATTTTGGTTTATAATAATTATGAAATTATAGTTATAGAAAAATGGATTACTCCATTCATATATTTGTTCGGCCATACGTACTCATGGACATTATTTTCGTATTTCAAAAGATGGAATGATAGAAAGGTAAATAAAAATTCACCCTTAGAGTTCCATTGGTATATGTAATAAATCATTTATATTCATCAAATTCATCTCCATTTCTGTCATTACAAACATTCAATGAAAAACAATCATATTGCTTTATGGAGGTTGTTGTCTACATCATTTCATGAGAAATGTTATCATTTTAGAATAGATTGTAAATTAAGAAGATTAATTTGATATAATTATTAAAAATAATAATTACTTCATAAATATAATATATAAATTTTTAAAAAAGCATATTAGTAATCCAAAAAATATGTTGACGTTAAATTAACTGTATCACTCCGTAAAGATGGTAATCCATATGTATATATGAATAATAAGTTAACATATCACTTGGGGGAAAATAAGATGGATAATTCTGATTTCAAAATCCTAATGAAATTTAATTAATTCTTTTTATTTTCAAGTACTTACATTATGATTAGAAACATATATTTATAGGTGATTGATGAGTAATTAAATTGAAAGTGGTCGGGTAAGAAAATTACCTATTCTTCGAGAGATCTCAATTGGAACTTCTCTTAAGAACCAAGGGTGCGTATTCGCGGAATAATAAAACATCTTGAACATTATTAATCATGTTAAGAAAAATAATTGTTAGGGATTTGTTGATGTAGATTACTCAATGTAGTATAATGAAGTGAGGGATGGAGTTTCTTTTTAAAAGGTATGGAATGAACACACATGGAATTTTTTGGATATGATTATGTTTTATTTAAAAAATTATGAATTGTTTTAACACTTTAGTTAATAGTATTATCATTAATTATGGTAACATCATATTCAATCCAAAGGGGTTAAAATAATATGTACATGGAGAAAATTGAGTCATAAATGAACATGCGATTCAATTTTATAAAATATAAAACCCATTATCTTCATTAATGATATTATAATAATTGACTAATATATTATTTTTATAAAATAACATTTATGAAAATATTGTCCAAATTTGTTAAATTAGAGTTAAGATACACAAAAAATGTTTGAATTATAATCTAATATATTAAATAAAAAAAATTCACAATCATCTTCAAAACTGTTTTAATCCTAAAAATGATTAAATTAATGACTTTTAAAAATGCTAAATTCATTTATTTCTTGCATTATTAATTGAATACATTGGCGGTACAATGTAATAATTTAATTTAATTATATGATAAATAAATATTTTAAAATGAAATAATATATTGAAATTATTTTTATTATATACTATATTAACATATATATTCATTCACCATGTGGATTTTTCTGTATGTCGAATCAAAATAGATATTTAAAATTAAGATTATGAAATTTTATATTTTCATTTACATTAAATTTTATATAAATATTTTTCAATGAAATGTGTCAGTTATAAAATAATAATTAGTGCCTAAGGTGATAAGATAAGATTTATATTCATCCAAAAAAAATTAGAAGGGAAAAAGATGGACATAAATCCTAGTTCTACTCTTGATTAATGTAACACCCCATGGTTTCAAAGTACATTATCTCATTAATGAAATTAAATAGCTTGCGCTACATGCAACACCGAGTTCGAGCACACCACAACTTACTAAACTAACTGTTTAAAGAACGACTATGAATCTTTTTAACTGAAATTTGAATCTTATATACTCTATATAATTTTGACATTCAAATTATGTGTTTCTTAGACATAATGTAAGAACAATTTAATTTTTTCAGATAAAAGAAGTATTTTTAAAAAAATGCAATTTTGTCGCTTTTTAATGGAGAAACATTTTTTTTCAAACCATTATTTGAAACATTTATATATTCAATTTAATGAAATTAAATTTTTCTTTAGATTCAGGACATAAATATTTAGTATGGGTAAATTTTTGGTTCTTTTCTAATAACTATCATATTTTGAAAAATAGTGAAAAATACTGTTTTTAAATTGAAATCATCTTTTTTTATCAAAATAAATTATAGTGTTAAATTATTAATTTGAAATGTTTTGAATTATATATATATTATATTCGAATTATTTAATACAATGTAGGTCATTATACGTATTTTTTCATTTAAATTTGACATAAACACATGTCAATCTTTGGCTAGTTTTCAGTTTTTAAAAAACCCGCTTTTTGGTATTGACAACGGGAATTAATTTTAAATTAATTAATTAATTTTATATGTTTTTAATTTTTTACAATAGACTTTATTTTTGAATTCGGAATATCAAAATTAGCTTTCGTTGAATTTCGGTTATTTTTCTGAAAACATTAAATTTTTGATGAATAGTGAAAAACACTTTTTTATTGTTTAAAACAGACTATTTATTTAAGTAATTATTTATATTATTTTAATATATTTTAGGTTAAATTATATATATAATACCTATATAAGTTCATTTTAATTCATTGGAGTCATTTTACAATATGTTTAGATATATAAAATTTTATCGTACTTTTTACCGTCTTTTACCCACCTCTTAGGAGTATTCGCAAATTTACATAAAACTTAATTTTACCACTTCTGTGAGTTGAATTTAAAATATATGAGAGAAAATATTAACCTCAGTAAGTGAAATATGGTTCAATGATATGAAAATAATTTTTGGTGTATAATAATGTTTGACATTTATTTACGATAGTTAAAACAAAATAGAGTAATTAAGGGTAAAAATGATATTAAAATTACCCTAACAGATGTCCTAATTCTATTGGATATATAAAATTAGACCAAAAACAACCTTAGTAATAAACTATGATCCTTTAGGTCCACTTTTAATAAATTAGGACATTTATTATTATTTAATTTATAGAAGAGTAAAAAGTGTTAAAATTCATGTTTTCATTACTGACCCATTTTTAATATAGGGTTATACATATGATAAATTTTAAAATAAATATTAATTAGAAATATAAAATTAATTACTACATAATGGTATTTTATTTATAATTAATAGACATTAAATTCTTTAATTTATTTTTGACACAATGATGATGCAGTAATTACCTTATTAATAAAAGATTACAATAATTGATATTATAAATACCATGATAAATGTAATTTGAGAATTTTAAAGAATTAAAATAATTTTATAGGTTAATATGACATGTTATGGGTCATTCAATAAATTTAGTTCTAATTAATCATGCTATTATGATTTAATTTAAAAAACAAATACCAAATAATGTCAAAATTGATATAAAATAGTTATTAAAACCAATAGTATATTATTGGTTGATATAATATTACTAAAAATCTAAGGATAGTCAAAAGGGATATAATAATATTATATATTTCATTAATTAACCACTTTAGGTTCACGTTGAAATTTATAGTAACTTTATTAACCATATAGAGTAAGAATACAAGAAGACACAGTTAAAGACAAAATATTTAACTAAGATTTAAATCTAAATGATATGGTAAATATATTATACTAAACTTGTCTAAAAACTATTAGTTGAGAGTTTTTCAACACATCCCCACCTTATCCTTTAAATAATTCATTTTTGTTCCATTATAAATAGATAATGATTTTATTATAAAATCATATTTCAAACTTTCCTTAAATTGACCCTCACCTCTCTTATAAAAGGGCACTTCCCGTTATCTTAATTTCACACCTCTAAAGCAATTTGAGTCAGCCAATCCTCTGACCCAATGTACTCCCAACATACCTAACTTTATTCTAGAGGCCTTCCTTTGGTCATAAAGCCATTCTATGGAGCCCTTTTGATCAAATAAAAAGGAAGAACCTGAAAAAGAGATAAATATTTCATCACATCATTCATGTTCTTTTCTTCATCCACTTATTATTTCATTGTTGTTCCTATTATAAAATAATAACTCTAGTATCTTATATATATTGTGATGTTATTATATAAACTGTACAACCATATTCATTTTTCTATCCATCCTATAAATGAAAAAGTCAGCAAACGTGTGTATGAACAGATTAGCGTCTCCACATCGTGGTGTAGTCTTTTATTCAAATACTTCATTATTTGGATGGGAATAATAATGAGCATAATTGATGTAAATAATAAATATAACATGTTAATGATTCTTTATATATTCTATATCATCCAATTTAAAATTATTTCTCCATAAATATAATGATATTGTGGCTGTGCATACATAAAGATTGGTTATTCAAAATTTATCTTTATGATTTATGATTCTTGTGTGTTAATCATATATAATATCATTTTGTAAGGTATGTTAGGATTGAAAATTATTGTTTTCATTGATTTGTATTTATTGAATGGTTAATTTTTCTTTTCCTTATCTTGTAACCCTTACTGAGCTTTTTATGCTGATCCCATGTTTTTGAAATGTTTTACACATGACATAAAGGTGAATATGGTCATGTATGGGGTCATGGAAAAGTCATGTTGTCTAATACATGGAACTATAAATGTTTCATTTTAAGAGATTTTATTTTATGAAAAATATTGATACTGAGTAGTACTGTCTACTTGAAATATTCATGTTTTATGTAATAGTTATGCCCTAATTCTTTAAAAATCTAAACCCTAAAATATCATCAATGTGAATAATTCTTTTAATTCAATATTATGTAATGTTTCAATGCCAGGTCCTTATAGTTGGTATCAAAAGTTAGTTTAGACATCTTTAGTGATTATGAGTTTTCATTAAACAGATGGTTAGTCCCTAGGTCTTTTATTTTAGTTAAATCCATGTTTTATAACATTTTTTGATCAAGGAATGTAAGTTACAAATGGAAGGAGGAGGATCTCGAAAGACAATCTTATCTCTTCATGATGAATTGTTGGAAATAAATATTGCAAAGTTATGTTCAGATGATTGTGAAACATTATCTATCATAAAACACACTTGCAAGAAATTGTTTGAGATATCAAACACCTTCACTATACCTTGTTTTCATCGGGGATCATGGGTTTTATGTAATAAAAAATCATATTTTCACAATATTCTCATATTTTCATGAAAGGTAAATATTATCACAGAATTTACAAATATTTTACATTATCATGAGATTTTGAATTATATTATGATTTTAAAAAAGGTGATGAATAATTATACCCATGTTCAACCTATTTATATTTAATTTTACAATATAGTCTCTCAACACATACTTATGTTATTTTAAAAGGATAGTGAATTGAACGTTTCAACTCAAATTCGGTCCAACTGTTTTATATAAATCATGTTTTATCAGATGTTTTGAAATTATATGTCATACATGATTATTTTCCAAAACTATTTTTCGTTGAACAACCATATGACGCATGTTTTACAAGGTGTATTTGGATGGAGGAATAAAATTATTTTGAAGGATCTCTAAATCATTATTAGAATTCATGGACCTTCTACATACGTGAACAAGATGTCAATAAAACCAAATGGACACCATGATCAAGGTATGATGTTCTTCATTTTGGGGACTATTTTATTTTATCATATGGTGGTGAACTAATACTTTAAGAATTATGATTTTGAGGTCATAATGAATTTGGATGAAAATGAGAGGTATAAAGAAAACATTGAGGTTAAAACATGTTAGGTTTATTTTTGAGTATTATTAAAAAGACAACCCATAGAATTGGAGACAACCCATCGCATCCGGAAAGGCTGCAGGAATCGAACCCATAATCGAAGGTAGATAATGGCGCACCAACTACCACAAGCCTACATGAAGTCCCTGGTTAGTATGACTTATTATTTTAGTAAATTGATTATATGGAACAAGAATAAGTTGATTTTTAGAACTTATATTTTATCAAATTGATATACATAGTATAGAAATATGATTTAGTGATTAAGTGATAAAGGTTATTGTGGAAGACATTATTTCTTTTGAGGACACAGTATATGTCTAAGAAAGATAGAATACTATGGGATTTTAATTGTTGAGTAATGGTTGAAATTTTAGTTTGGAAGAATAATTTTTTTATTATGGACATATGATGATTTTATTTATTTATGAAAATGAATAACATATAATGAAGAATATGTGATTAGGTTAGTTAATTTTCAATATGAGACATTATGATTAACTGATGTTATTTGGAGATAAATGTTAAGATTTATCTTGGTAGTCTATGTAATTAAATCTTTATGAGATTTGGGTTACAATCTCAGTTTTGACCAATTTTTTTGAATTTTAGGGACAATTATTTATTGAATGGTCTCTATTGATCTCTGGGTTTTGTTTGACAAAATTTGGAGATTAAGAGTAAATTTTATTCTAGAAAAATATTGTCCTTTTTGTTTATTATATGATCTATCACTAACCATTTTTGTTTTAGTTGATGTCTAAGTACAATGGAAATATATAGTTCTTATTTTTTGGATTATGTGATTCTCTAAAATATTATTCTTGTGATTTTGATGTGACCAAGTCTTTTTGAATTCTCATTACTCGAAGAGATGACTAGTTTTTAGTAGAAACTTATTGTATGATGAAACTCTACTTGAAGGTAATTATATTTATTTATGTTATTATTATATGTAGTAGATTAATTCCTCAAAATTATGAAAGGTATTGTAAAACAAAAACATTTTTGGTTTACGTTTCCTACCATGTAATCAATTACCGTATAACACATCATAAGATTGTGATTTTCTTGTGGTTAAAATTCTCCTAATCATGTTTTCTATCACTCTCCTTCATAACTTGACTATTTGTTCTCCCTTCCATATCCATGTTTTCTAATATAGAATCCTAGTTTGGGTTATCTCGGGTGACCTTTGAACTTCTCTCGCTATCTTTTAAAGTGACAGTTTTTACTAAGTGTTTTCTGATGTGGGACTTTTAATGAAGTTTCAATGCCCTATTCTAAAATAGCGAGGACACAATTCCCAAAAGTGGGGAAGGATGTAACATCCCGGATAAATAAGGAATAAGAAACTTTTCATATTTATTAATATTTGTGAATTAAATATTAATTTTACATTAAAGGGGATGCTATGTTCGATGGCGTACCTGATACACATCAATAGGTTTGTTTGAAATCTTACGTTGCACACTAATAATATAATATTAATATTTCAAATGGTTGTTAGCTACTAGATTTTGTATTGGCAAGAATGAATAAAACTAACTAAATTATGATTATACATGTTTGATAAATGCATTTACTTTTATCTAATAACTGTTAGAGTCTTAAAATGTGAATGAATATAATTTTAAGCATAATTTATATTAAAAGGTCTATTTACCGCCTTTTAATGGGGAACCCTATTAAAATATAGTTTTGGTCACATTTATATTTTCTATTTTACTAAATAAAATTTTTCTTTAGAATCAGAACATCAAAATTTACTTTGGATGGAATTTTGGTATTTTTATGATAAAATGTAATTTTTAATGAAAAGTGAAATATGTTGTATTTTAATTCAAAACTAACTTTTAATATAATTTATTTATATGGATATATTATCATTTTAATTGATTTTAAAGAATAATTATAATATATTTTTACCATTTATTCCAATGTTGGTCACTAGAATTAATTTCTCTTTGAAATTGAACATAAACAAGTGTCAATCTTTTGATAGTTATTGATTCGTAAAAACACGCTCTTTGTTCTAACAACGGGAATTAATTTTAAATTAAATAATGAAACCTCTATTTTTTGAATTTGGTAAAATAGACATCATTTTTGAATTCATAATATCAAATATTTCTTAGGCTGAGTTTTTTGTAATTTTCTGAAAAACATCAGTTTTTGATGAATAGTGAAACCTTTAGTAGTAGTTAAAAAAATTAATTTTTCATTTAAATGAACTTTTTCCACTTCTATGAGTTTAATTTCAAAAATCTAAGAGACATAACTTATATGAAGAAGTAAAATGTGGTTCAATAAGATTAAAATAATTTTTGTTGAATAGTAAATTTTGACATTTATTTGCCGTGGTTAAAGGTAAATATGGTAAATCAAAGTAAAAGAATATAATTATAATAAAAATTACCTTAACACTTGTCCTAACCTTATTGGATAAGTCATACCATATCAATGGAATCTTAGTGTTGATTTTGGGACCCCATGAAGCCACTTAAGAGTGATAGTTACACATTAGATTAATTAATTTAATGTAAAGGAAAAAATGATAGAAACAAATATCTTTTAGTAAATTAATTTTTACTTGAGGATATATAACTTATATTTTTGACTATAAATATTAATTGAATAGATAAAAATATTTCCCCCATCATGGTATTTTTTCTATAAATTTAAGACATCTAAGGAATTAAATTATTTATGCCACAATAATGATGTTGTATTTACCTCATTAATAAATGATTCAAATAAATAAAATTATAAAGACTAAAATAATATCCAAAACCTATCCAATTACTATTGGATGATTTTATTTATAATATGAGTAATCTTACCATCAACTTTAATGTGTTTCAGAACTTTTTAATCTAAATATATGTTTATAATAAAATAATGTTTTCACACATTATTAAAGATCCACTCATCTCCTTTTTAAAAGGAGACAACTATAACCAATTCCTCACACCTCTCAAGCCTAATGGATCATCCCACCTTTGACAAATTAAGATTCCTAAATACCTATCCTCATCCTAGAAGCCATAACTTATGAAAAAGTCACTTCACCAAAACATTTTGGTTCAAACCAAAGGGAGTTACCAAAATTAATGGTAACAATTTTTCATAACTTATTTTCTTTTATTATACTTCTCGAACCCCTAAAATAATTTTATTCCTTTATTTTATAAAAACACCAGTATCCTCGATACACTAGAATATTGTTATGAGATGTATTCGAACTACACATACAAACACCTCTAGCTAAAGGGTGAAGAACACAATATTTATGTGGATGGAAAACTAACGCCTCAGGAAACGTTGATTGTTCGATTTTATCCTACCGCCTCTCATTGTGGCCATTAAGATGACAATATATTTTTATATGATATATATTATAATTAAATTTATTTAGGCTTCTGTATTTTACATTTATATCCCACCTTTATGGTTTCCATAATGGGTAAATGCGATAATTTAATTTGAGGTGCGGACTACCGCCCCCTCAATGTGTTATGACTCGTTAATGCGATATGTGGGATGTATAAAGTATAGATTAAATGATATTATATGTTATATTATACTTTAATTATAATATAACTATGTATAAATATGTTTTAATTCAATTTAAATATGAAATAAAAATGAAAGCAGTGTTCATGCGTACGTATGACTTACCATCTCCATGAACGGTGCATTTCAATTTTTATCTCCAAAATGTTATATAATGTTACAAATACATATATATACTAGATATATATGATTTATATGATATATAAATAATTAATATCATTCTAGTGATAATTCACTATTGGCCACATGGTCAACTTGTAATTATGACGTGTTCATTTTTTACTCAAGTACCAAATATCGACCAAACGACCATTATTAACATAAATGACTGCATAATGTTTATAGAATGTTAATAAGTGATATAAAAAATATAATAAACATGATGAAAGTTATTAATCAAGTAGAAATTAACTTTATTTTATTATTCAGGAAGAACAAGGAAAAAAAGAGTCAAGTCGGACATGAGGTAAGAGATTTTCTTATCTGACTTTTAATTCCGTGAGATTTTAATTGTTCGCCACTTATTCATTTAATGTGGTGTATTTTTTACTGATATTTGATATATATTTTCATTATTCTCATTATATTCATGTTATTATGTGATTTATTTGGTGGTTATAAACTTTTGGTCATACGACTTAGTTGATTACAACATGGTAAAGTGTTTCATCTCACTTTTTATCTCCGTGAGATTCATGCTATATTTGCCACTATTTCCTTTTGTGTGATGTATGTACTACCCATGACTGTACTCTTTGTTTAATGTACTTTCATTTATGTGTATTTACATCTTCATTGTATGATTCTTCTTTCATGTTGCGTATGTTTTGTAAGTTACCAAATCGGTAAAGGAACATTTCACCCTCTTCTTTTTAAAAGACTTCTTTTTTGTTATGTCTTTTAATTTACTTTTTATTATGCTGGTATATGTTCTAATATAAACATATTGATATAAAAATTATGTCCAATTGTTTAGATACAATTTTTATCTCATCAACTCATTTTCTATATTTTACTGTGACACCGTTAGACTTTCGAATTTTTTCTAGGGAACTTGTTAACCCATTTTCTATTCTTTGGGATAAAATTGTACTTCTTGAATATGTCATCCTATGAATATGTGGGAAATAACTATAATTGTTTTACACTTAATATCAACTTATCCTGGGTGTATTTATATTTTTCACACATAATTATGTGATTGATTTATCCTTTATTTAAGGATACGGTCTTTATAAGGGATTTTATCTCAATTTACATTTCCATTGAGACTTCGTTGTTGTTAGGCACCAATTCACTCTTATATGGTGAATATAATCTCCATTGTCAAATTATATCATGATTCCCTCTATTCTCATGACATTATAAATTTATGATTAAATGTTATTCCTCAATTTTTTGTATTCAAGCGTCTCTCTTTTTGTTAAAAAACTCTTTAATTAAAATATCATTTTAATAGTTTTAAAGATTTATTCTTATAATTTTTTCTCATTATTGTCCATGTATTCAAAATGGGTTTTAGGATTTATTTATATAGACATTAATGTCTTCAAATGATTATTCATTTAAGAGCATCAAAGTGGTATGTGCCCCTTTGATTCAAAAAACTCTTTATTAAATGTTAAAAATGGTTTGATAATGAATTGATTTTTTCAATATCTTGAAATGATATATTATGATTGCAATGTGGAAATGTTATTTTTCCTTTATTATTGTTTTATGTGTTATGAATATGATATGGTTATTGGGAAATTTTTTTATTTGGGTGGTTCTGTGATATACCTATGGCGGGTGAGCTGGAGAAATCTCTCTATTGCATTGGGTAACGAGACAGAGGTAAACATGAATGATTGTCCTAAGAGATTTAGGGAATATACAGTGATTGGTATTCCAAATTTGACTCCCTATGTAGTTGTGATAACTACAGTGTAAGTATGTTATAAATTCTATAAGTTACCTTTATTATTTATGATTTTTTTATGTTATTAATATATCGTATGATTTCATAAGGTATGTTATGATTGGAAATTATTGGTTTCATTGATTTGTATTTATTGATGGGTTAATGTTTACTTTCATTATTTTATAACCCTTACGATGATTTTTATGCTCATCCCAAGTTTTTGAAATGTTTTAAACAAGACTTAATGATTAATATGGTCGAGGATGGGATTAAGGAAAAGTCATGCTCTCTAAAACATGGAACTATACATGTTTGTTTTTAAGAGTTTTTATTTTATAAAAAAATGGATATTGAGTAGTAGAGTTTACATGTAATATTCATGTTGATATGTAATTTTTATGGCCTAATTCTCAAAAACTCTAAACCAAAAAATATCCTCAATTTGAATTAATGTTTTGAATCAATATTATGTAATGTTTTAAGGCTGAGTCTTTATAATATGTATACATGTTTTTTTGAAGAAATTTAATATAGTTTAGAGGGATAAATATATTTTGATCAGGTATAATTATAACACAACTAGTTGTTTGGAATTTTTCTTCTTTTAATAAGTTGGGTTTCTTTGATAACAAGTGTTATAGAAAACACCATGTTTTAACAAGCTATGACAAAAAATTAATATTATTATTTAAACATAGAATTCATTGCCTATAAATTTTTTTTGGAATAATGAATATGAATAATAAAATTTTAGAAATTATGTTTTATGCTTTTATATAAGTCAATCAATTTTTAAAAAAGTTTTTAATATTTAGTAATTTCATTATATGTTTAAAAAACAATATTATATTAAAAAATGACTTTTCACCAGTGATGAAATTATGTTTTTCAATATAAATATTCAAATTTTGTCGATTAAGACCACTTTTTAAATCACCTTGTCAAAATTATGTCAGAGTGAAATTTTCAATTGTTCTAATTATATTAATTTTTAATTAATATTGAAAAACATAAGATTTTATTAAAAATCCATCTCCGTTTAATTAATTTATAAGCTAAATTTTTGTGATATTATAAGATTAAAGGTAAAATTAGATCTATTATATATAAACCAATCAAATTAATGACATTTTAATCATTATCATATTCAATTTTTATATAAAATATTTTTTAACCTTTAAACATTATTCTTTCGAAACCACTTTCTCATCACATCCATGGGTTTTAATTTAGAAATAAAATTTCCCACTTATTTTAATGGAATTTAAAAATATTCAATCCTTATTCTTAATTGGAATACTTTTTATGATTTAATTATTTCAAATTAAATTATTATCATAATGAATTGATAACACATTAAAAATTATTTACCATTATTGAGGTAAATATGGGTTTACAAAAGGTTATACTAAAATGATAAGGGTTTAAATTGACTAAAAACAAATAAAATACCCATTTTATGGAAATAATTCAACATTATCATGTCTATGTTTCTGAAATCGTCCATTGTGGATTCTTTTTTCATTTAAAAATGTGAGATAAAAATTTTCTTTTCTATAAAATACAATTTCTCACCTATCTTTACATATTCAAGGACACAACATCCTCTCTCAACATCAGTCATCAAAACTGATTTTAATCTAATAATATTAAAACATTTCATCCCCAAATCCATCCTATAATCCTATAAGACTTATCTTTCTTACAAATACATCTGAGGGAGGCTTTTGGTGGAATCTAATAAATGTTTTCTAAAAAACACTGATCTCCCTAAGAGAGGGTTTTATTTTATTTCTTCCTCAAACTCATTCAATTATAATTCAACCATGATGATATAATTAACATAAAAAACTCAATATATTAATATTTTCTTCATTTCCATTACCTAAAACCATATCCACTTCCATAAAATGGGATTCAAAATTATCTTTCGTGCTTACGGAGGTCTACCGCCACACGAAATGATGTTATTTGTTTTCTATCAACAATAATCATTACTGGATATAATTATTAATAAATGATTATTTTTTATATTAATTTCTTTATTATACTTATCGAATTAATATATAAAATTTACAATCTTACATTCTCTTTCATGGGAATACTATATTGCCACTCGTGTGCATGGAGTACAACCATATCAGGAAATGATGTGATTCTCTCACACATTACATTGAAGATAATAAGGATGAGTTTAATCAAATAAAGTATTATATATTACATAAAATTATAATTAAAATAATAATATATTATTAGTCCATTTTTATTTCAATCCATTAACAAAATTGAAACAATTTTGATGCATGCGTGCGATCTACCATCTCCATAAACTATATATTTGATTTTAAATCTCTAACGGTAATGGTTAACAAAGAATACATATACATAGAATATATATTATATTTATACCATTTTTATCATCCCGGATATGATGGAAACATGATCAATATAATATTCCCAAAAAAATATCAAATCAAAACATACATGAAAAATAAATTATTCCATACCCAAAATGAGGCTTCAACATGGAATTGTTATTAAAAAGGTAATAGAATGAAATAATTCAATCATATAAGGTTAGATATATGTTGTTATGGTTATTTAATTTATTATAAATAATCATAAATCTATTATGTATACTTGTGCACAATGAATGTGTAGAAATTAGGTAATGGATTATTATCTCAAATTTACATCTTTGGGATAAAAGCTATATTATGCACCTATCTTATTATATGGTGTATAAATATTTTGAATTTGAAAAATTAAATCATGATTTTACTTAATTTTGGGATATTAATTTTTTAATCTCAATATTATTCTTTAATGGGTCATATGTCTCTAAATACACCCATGTGGAAAGGGTTTTATGATGTATTCTCATTATTTGTTGGGATTTTGTATTATTACATTTCCAATGATAATGTCAGATGATATATATAAAGAAAATAACAAATTTTATTATCTTATTTTTATTTTATGATATTAAATTGTTTCCCTTATTTTTTCACACATTAATTACATAATAGTAAAAAATTATTTTTTAAACAACAAAAATCTTAATTATTCTTGTCAGTAGAAATCATGTGTTCTTCCAAAACTAATATTTTTTAAAATGTATTAAAAAATGTTTTTAATATTTTGTAAAATATTATTTGAATAAATTCATTCAAATATATTGTTTTTTAGAAAAAAATCAAATGCATACTTCATTTAATTTTACAAAACTGTCAGGCCTGATTTTTTCCAAAAATAAGAAATGAATATTTATTTTTTACAGGTACTAAATGAATATAATTTTCCAATAAGGTGACAAATATTTTTTGGAGGTAGAATATTTAATATTTCGACATTATATTCAATTTTTTTAAAAAAAAATCAAAATAATTTTAAAATTAAATAAATAATGTTTTTCAATGAAATGATATTTTACAAATGAAAATATCAAAGTGATATTCATTTTTATTATATATTTTTATTTAAAATGAAATTCATTGATATTGATATTATTTAATGGGGATATGAACCAAGGATATCTTTAATATTTTTTAAAATTGCTTATGTTTATTAGGAAATGATATTTATGAAACCCATTTAGCTTCCCTAAGATATATCATGATAAAATGTTTATGAAATTTTTTCTATGTGTTATGCTATGATTAAATGTCGAAATGTTTACGAATCCTATTTCATTTCCACATTTTATTCTATAATATAAAATTTATTAAACCATTTTATTTTCAGTTTTTCTAAAACGATGAATGTTTTATAATTTTTTAGAACACATATATATGATTTTCATTAGGTAATGGGAAGGACCTATATATCCATATAATGAATAGGGTAAAGACTAATATCTCATTACATAAAGTAGACTATATTGCCGAGTGAATCCAGTTTAGTAAGATATTTTTTTCATTAATCTATTAATAGGAGTGAATGGTGACTAATACAATGGTTTGGTGAGTCATCCCATTCAACTATTATAGTTTTGAAAACAATCCTTGAACTGCTAAGGAAATTATTTTTTATGCTTATTTGTGTACCCAAAATCAATGAATTTTTCCAATATTTTGTTCTCATGGTCCAATTTCATTTGTTCCATTAATTTTCATGTCTTATGAACTACGTTTAACATTCCAATGATTCAATTTTATAATCAATGATATGTATCTTATGGTTATTAAGTGTTATTCTGATGTTATCATTTCCTTTTACGCCTAATATTTTCTAATCCCCTTTGTTTTCCCATTTTGAGCATCAAATGTCATACATTAATATGTTTTCCTTCCCAATTTTATGTGAATAGTTTAATTTATTACAAGTATAAGAAGTTTTATATTTATTAATAACATAGTGGGAGATTATTCACCTCAATTGTGGAATAGTTTTTTATGTTTTGATCATTCTAAAATCAATATAACTTAATGATTATGACACAGATAAATTAATTATTTTTTTAACGTTATTATATCATAATGATATATATTTTTATGAAAACATTTTGTTCTCTATATTAGGGATTGGTAAATTAGTTATTTTATTGGTTTTTTGGTAAATAGTAAAAATAGATAGTATTGACCGATATTGAATAGGAAAACTAGCTTAGACCCATGATTGTAAGGTACCAAATTATTTTATGTAAGTACTATGAACTCATTGAATTAATAAATAATGTTGACTTTCATACTATGTATATACCAATTAAAGGTGAATTAATTTCTTTTTCGTTTACCCTATGATTCAATGGGGTGTAATAAAGAGTAAAAAAATGAATTTAATTAAACAAACCTAAGATTTTTTACTACCTTGATTAAGGAATATTTTTATTCCTTTCAGTTATAGATCTTATATGCTATCCACTTGTGCTTCATGATAGTTATTTTTTGAAGATTAATCTAGATGATTAGCAGAGAGATGATTTTATTTAAAAGGAGGATTAGTGGAAGATTTCATTGAATATAATTTAATGGATTGATCTAGATATGTATTGGGGAATTGCCGATAATCTAGAGACACTAGTATTCAGATCCTGAGATCACTATTATTTTCATTCATTTCCTAGGGTAAATATGGGTTCCGATAGTAGTCCGTCAAGATGAGGGGTACATTCTGACGCTGGAGGACAACATATCTCAGAATGAAGAAGGAGTTAGCTATTTCAGGGTTAAACTTTTAAAATGATTTCTTGTTGGAGTTAGAGTAATTAAATTTATGTTTTAAGAGAAATAGTATAATTTCTATTCAAAAAGGGGGTATATTTATACCTTAACCAAGCATCATTAGTATGGTAATTTTTCTGTTTTACCCTAATCATTTCACTAATGAGAAGTTATATTCTCTACATCCTTAAAA
Source organism: Viscum album (assembly GCA_963277665.1). NCBI lineage: Eukaryota > Viridiplantae > Streptophyta > Magnoliopsida > Santalales > Viscaceae > Viscum > Viscum album. The sequence continues at coordinate 221,692,688 of OY728139.1, forward strand.
AGTGATCTTCCCCTCATCTACTACATGATCACACCATTTTCATAATTGAAATATTTGTAAGTATTTAAGAATGCAGAGTTCATCATGTGAACACTAATATGTTAAGGTATTTTTTATATTGTACCTAGTGGGATTTGTTTGAGAAAGGTTTTATGTGGATGATGTTGGATGATGATAACATCAAGGAATTGACCAATATGGAGTCCTCCTTATGGGTATTGTTCATCATTTTTTAGGGAATGTGGCTCATGCTCTATTTCAAAGGGATCTGGACTAGTGTTCTTTTTTTTGGGGTTCACATTCATTTCAAAAAATGAGTGACCAATGGTATACGATGTATAACATTGTATGGTATTTTATATCCTCATAAGCCTTAATAAGAGATTCTATTGAGGTTATATTAACAGCATGGATATGAGGATTAAGCATCCGTGAGTGGAGAAGTGGCATGTAGGGGATTAACATTGGATATTCCCCACCTTTAGGGGTCTTGACCGAAGAAAGGTCAACATGGTGCTCAAATTCAACGACGAAGAATGTTTGGGAATATATAATTTCATTTCATTGAGATTTTAGGGCAAGATTTTCCTATAATTGTTATATGTAATATAATCTTATCATATACTCACATGTCATTCATGAATGATTCAGAAGCCTCCCAATACTTGTTTCACCAACCATAGGCTGTTATTTGGGAATAGATTTAAAGATTATTATCATTCCCCTAGAATTGGCTATGATAGTCAGAGTCCAAAACATTTGTTTTTTGGACTTTCAGTGGTGTGGAATAATGATAGAGAAAGATAAGTCATGTAATGACTTATGCTGACAACAAATACAACCATATTATTTCATATTCAATATGAGGTGATTTATATTTTCAATACATCTATTGAAATCATAATTATTAGAGTTTTTCTATCTCATGTTGTTGGATAGTGAATAGTTTTTATTGGTGAGAAGGGTTAAAATATGGGTAGTAGGTGATTAAAACCCTTTATTTCCTTGATTTACGAGTTTTCAATGAATTTACTAGGCCTTGAGATGATTAAGGATCTCATAGTCATAAAGTCTAGTTTTTAATATTTCCCCTTGGGGGTTGAAATGCGTCCTCTCAACGTGATATTGAGTTTCAAATAGAATTAGAATTGGGCGAATTGATGATTTTATTGAAACATTATAAAATTGAACCATCATTTTTATGAAATATGTGGATTATGATATATTATTTTTTTCAAAGTTTCTCCTCTTTTCTAGTGTTTCATTCTGGGGTTCAACTATTTAATTCTCTAAGAAGGATGATGGTAGTCTGAAGTTGTATATATAATGTTAAAGAAAGAAAAAGGTAACAATTATGATGATTTATCCTCTTTTAAGGATTTTTACTTATTAAAAACATTTTAGGGGATAAATTCTTAATTTTGACTGATATAAATCCAAGATATTTTATTTAAGAATTTTTTGAGTAAAATAAATTTCATTGAAAGATTTTATTGCACACTACAACAATATATGTTTTCTTTATACGAAAAAAGTATTTATATTTTGAGAAAACAAAACAATTTTATTTTATTTTGTACATGTAACAATATATTTGCATTATGTTTAACATGATTCTGAGTTCATTCAATATCATGTGTTTCAAATAATTCCTATTTTTACTGATATACTATATGCTGTTAATATTATAATTAAAATATCATTATAGTTATCACCTAACAATTAGAATGGAAGTTATGAATAATATTAATTACATCATCAAATTATGGATTTCACATATTTTTAAAATAATTTATTTATCAACTAATCATAAATAAAAATAAAAATAAATTGAATATAAAAATCTATTTTAACAATAAAACTGTTTTGATACCAATAAAGGAGTTTTATATCAATAAAATAAATAAATAACTATTAGTGATATAAAATATTGAAATTTATATACTATGAATTCATCCAGATTATATGAAAGTCATCAAATATGTTTTGTTACCATAAAATAAGAACATGTCTAGTTTTATGCATGAAACATTTTATTATTCTAAAAGGCATTTTCCAAATTTTAATGATAGATGTGTATTAATTTTTTAATTAAATTTTTAAATTTTTATTTGAAAAAATAATCTTTATTTTTAATGTGTAATATAATAATTTATATTCTGTAAATTTTTCGTACTTGTCTGAGAGGTTTTATTTTTAGAATAATAGTGAAAATAAAAAAATTTAATTGAAATTTTCAATTTCATCAAAAAAATTTATATATTACAATATTATTTTAGTTTTATATTAAAATTAGTTCAATAATATATCAATAATAAAATATTGGTCATTTTATTAAGTTTTACATTGAAATTTTAAATAAAAGAATTTCTATATATTGGATATTTTACTTTAAAACACATAGTTACATCCCATGTGTGAGGTTATTTGTAAATTAATTTCAACCACTTATATGGTTTTATTTATGTAAAAATGGATTTCCAATTTGGAATCTGAATAAATTTTAATTTCTTTGATGTTCCAAAAAATTAAAAAAATTCTTTTCCAAATAATTAAATATTAATTACAATGATCAAGGGAAAAAATTTTACTTATTGGGTTATCATAAATCTTAAGGGGGGAAAAGACTATAAAGCTGTCCAGAGAAATTGGATTCCCATATTTCAACCATTACCACTGTTTTCAAAAAAAATAACTATTATTTTAGGAATAATATGTCTATATGACCACTCAATATTGTTTATATTTCATTATATAAAAGAATTACACCCCCCCTCCACTGTAAAATAGAATTCAACCCCTTCACTTATTCACACATATAAATACATTTTTCTTATAAAATGCCTCCACAAAGAGTCTATAAAAATATATCATATCATTCTAAAAGAAAAATATTTGGTATTAATTATATTGTGGTGTAACTTCAGTTGCAAACCAAAAAGAGCTACATGTAGAAGAAGTAACATTCCTCAACGTGGAATTTTGTTTTATTTCATTCTTCACCTCTTCAATTCTTATTATATAAAGAGTATATGATATCAAAAGTATGCTAATTATACTAAGATGTTTTTAAGTTTAGTTTGTGATCTAGACCTTCACACACTTCCATCAAATGCGATACATAATCATTATTCGTGTCTAAAATAGACAACCACCTTACGAACCGATGTGGTTCATTTATCTAATACCACCTCTCATGGTATGGAATAATGATGAATTTACTACTTTATTTTATATTTATGAATAATTATTTTTTATAATTATTATATATATAATACCTTCTTGATTTACATTTTTTAGGAATACAATAACTTCTCTTGTGGACATGTGAGCCACCAACTCCTCAATGGGATGTGATTCCTCCATGATTTTCATGGAATTTATTGAATCATTGGATTAATTAACATATATGATATATATGAAATTATAATTATAATATTATGATAATATATATATATCATTTAATATTCTATTTAAAAAAATACCAAAAATAAAATATAAACAACAATTGTTGGTACGTACAACCTACCATCTCTATGAATGAAGTATTTTGTTCTATATTTAAATATTTTATAGATAATTATAAATACTTATGTACTATATATATAAATATAATATTTATATAACGTTTTAAGTACTATAATTAATTAATTTATGATCTATGTAAGATGATCAAGAATAATAAATCAATTATTATTCGAAAAATGCAGTTATTACATAAAACATATCTTTTAAATGAAATTTATAATAAAAATATAATATAAATTCATAGTAAAAAACTATGGTATAATATATAAAAATATTTTTCCCTATTATATTTATAATAAACTTATCTTTATTATAAATGTGGTTTGAATTTTTATGGTGAAATACAAAACTTAAGATAAGGGGTTTCGTCTCAATTTACATTCCATTGAAACTTATTTGTTATCATACACCCAATTACTTTTATATGGTGTATATAATTTCTTATGATATTTAGTATCATGAATTTAATTAATTTCATGATATTAAATGATTGAATTTATTTTATTCTTTCATGGATCTCACGATTTAAAAGTTACTCAAGTAGTAAGGATTTTTCTCATCTCACATTTATTTCTGTAAAATACATTCCCTATTCACTAAATATTTATTTTATTGATCTATATACATCAAAAAAATATTTTATATCATGAATTTAAATTATTATATGATATTGGAAATTTTTTTATATTTATTATCCCACATAACTCAATATTCAGTTATTAATCATGTAATAAGGGTATTTATAGTCTCTATTATTTCATCGAGTTATATTCCTTATTCACCTCTAGTTTATTTTATATTGTTTATATACAACCACTATTTTTATTATGTGTTTACTATACATAAATTTATGATTATAAGCATTTTCATTTTATTATTTCCATTTCATGGACTTTATGGTTCGAAATTTTCCAAATCAGCAACGTAATTTTGATTCAATTTTCCTTCGTAGAGATAGTTGTTATTGTATGAAACTATATTCTTTTACAAGGGGGGAATAGTATCCCTTGACATTTTATATCTTCAATATCCTTATTTTAAGGATACATTATGTTTCTTGTTATGTAATTATTTCGTGGGTATTTTGATTCAATGATAATATTTTTTAAGAGTTTATTTATATAATCTCATCATTTATTTAGATTAATTATATTTATGATTACATAGAAGAGATATTATGATCCATCATCATTAACTATAATTCAATATATTATCGAATTGTTATTAATGATATATTTTGGCAGTTTTACGATTTATCTACTCTTGGGTATAAAATATGATTGAGAATATGTTTTTTTTTAATATAACTTTATCTCTCCCTTAATAAGAAAAATTATTTTCCACCAAAAACATGTTTTAAAAAATGTATTACTATTATACAATGTTCATTAAAAGTAATTTTTACATATATTATAATTTTTTCACAAAATAGTTTAAAAATTTAATTTTCCAATAACATTCTAATAGAGGCACTTTTCTAAACGTTTTATGATGAAAAATAAATTTTTATAATTTATGGATTTATATTCCATCATGATTATAATTTAATTCTGTATTACATTACATTTTTATGGTAATAATATTTTTAGTAAAAAAAATTTCCCTAATATTCTAGAAATAGATTTTGTAATTTGATTTTCAAAGAAGAAGGTTTACAAATAAATTATGATTTCAAATTATTTTTTCAAATATGAATGGATATTTTTTTTTCAAGAGCTGTATTAAATAAATTATAATGATTGATTCATAAAACATTTATATTTTCCATAGGTTATACCATAGTAAAATTCTTCTGAAAACCTGCTTCCTCGCAATATTTATTCTATTGTGATTTAATTATAAAACATTTATATTTTCCATAGGTTACGATATGTTAAATTTGTTTTGATTACCATTTAATTTCTTGGGTTATGATATTTTTTCAGAAATCCCATAGTGATCACGAAATGATAAATATTTTATTATCTTGAATAACTTGCATGTAAGATTTATTTATGTGATTGGTGGGACATATATAACTATCCAATGAATTGGGTACATAATTATATCACATTAGATAATGATGGAAAAATAGTTCATCGTATTTACACACTAAGGGAAGAAGATGTAAACTAATATACTAAGATTGAAGTGATGCAATATGGATGGTGATGTGTCCCGCCCAAGAAGTGTAACCACCTCTGGTTGAACATTATTATGTGTTAAAAATACCATAAATAAACCTAATTACATGTTCATACTATTAGGATTGAACATAATTACAATTTCACATTATTATGCATGAACATTATTACATGTTCATAATCTTATGTGTGAACCTCATTACATGTTCACAATATTTTGAACAGAAAAGTCTTCGTGACCGTAATGATATCTGGGGACCTGGATTCATGTCTATAAGTTTTTTTGAGGTAATTATTTAATTTCATTAACATATTTAGTGACAATGATTCTATTTATACATGATTATAATGTTATAAGATGATGTGTATGCCACAATTTTATGTATTATGCCAATTTCATGCTATCACAAATCATGTTATTTGATTTTATTATGATTTGTGTCTTATGGACGCCCAATATTTGTACCATTACTCATCTATATTATTTGATAGATAGGATATGATCTTTAATGATTATTCTTATTTCCTCATACCCTTATGTTCATGTTAGGATTACATATCTCATTTGTTTTTCTTTACATGGCATATAATCTCACCTTAACTTATGTTTCCATTCCCTTTGTTATGAAGAAAGGCTTTATGGTGGATTACTAAAGTGGAAGACTATTAAAATATATTTTAATGATCTTTAACCATGTTATAAAATTATGTTTATATGTTTCCATTGATAGAAAACAATTATTTTCGTTTGCAATGAACTTTTTTAATGTTTTGAATATTCGTCTAAGATGGTGTAATATCCATGAATTTTTGTCATGGGACTATATATTTAATATAATAATCATAGTTTATGTGAGTAATACATCCCAAGGACTAATTTTTGGTGTATATAAGGACACTTTATATTTGTTGTTATGTTGTTCAGTGTTTTTATTGTACCAACAATGTTCATGGGGCTTATAGAGTCTATGTTTTGTGAGATCCGAGAATAGTTACACATTGTGTTCATTAATTATATTCTAATATACTCAATGTTCATGGAGGACCATTCCATCCACTAGAGAAAAATAATATACATTCTCTGATACCACCAACTATTTGGGATATTGTGAAGGTAAATTTATTTATATGACAGGTGAAAGTCCTCATATATGTAGTCTCTCAGTAAAGAGTAACTTTAGACACATGGAAGTTTTTTGTTGTTGTTTATTGGCTAGAACCAATGAATTTGGGATATTATCACATATTTCATGGTCTTATGGCTTATTATTAGAGTTTTATATCGAACATTGGTTGAATTTGGCCTCATTTATTGCACTTACAAATAATTAATTTTATTAAATAAGGGAAAAAAATTATGTTGAGATTATTTTTAATACTAGATATATTAGTTATTTAGTTCCTCTTTTTTCGAGTTTATATATTTGGAGGTGATGCTTGAAATTTTATTTGAAATTTTACAGTTTCTACGGATTTCTTATTGATGAAGCAGTGTGTGGCGACCTCCAATGGATCAAGGTAGTAATTACCCAATGAGAATAACAATTCCACCTATGACCTAGATAATGTAGTATTTGTGCTTTCACTGATTTTTATTGATATTACCTAATAAGATTATGTTATTTGATCTCTACTAATTAAAAGAGTTTCAGGTGTGCTTTCTATTTTTTTATCATGAATCTATGAATGATAATTTGAGAGGGTCTTCTATAGGATTATGACTTTGAAATAACTAATACAATGGAGAATTTAAATGGTATGATGATACACGAAATATGAATTCATAGAGATATGTTTCGTAGAAGTTGGGGCACCCTTAGAGGGTGATGCAGAGTAAAATTCCATTAAAATTTAGGTAAATGAAGTTGATACTAGAGGTTTCCTTTTTGAGATAGAATATTATAATTCTCTAGTGCTACATTTCGTATAGTTATAATGGGTAAAATTTGAGCAGTATGTAATGTTGGATCAGTTTTTTTATGGGTGATGCGCCTTAAGGGTGGTCATAGAGTGATCAAAAGTGTTGAGTAAAAAATTGTATTCCACGGTATCGTTTATTTAGGAAATGAAATACTCTTTATAAAAACCAATTCAATATATTATCATTTCAAATTTTTGGTTAGGATTATTATGTATAAGACATTAGGATAAATCACATATTGAATATATTCTAATTTCTTAAAAAAATGTATATTTCTTCATTATGAATATCGTAATGAATATGGGACTGATAAGCATCATACACTCCCTTATTAGATCAGATGTTATAATTTCATTCATAACAATAGTAATGAAAAATTATTAAAAATCAAAGTTCATAATAGTATTGATAAACTTTAGGACAATACTCATAAGAGTCAACAGAATGGAAATCATTAGGATGTCCATCAGAAATACACATTATTTTGAATAGTATTCAGATTACTTATTTCTAATGTAAGGATTACATTCTACACTATTATGTTGTAATATAATATGACATAAAACCCTAATTATTCCATATATCAATGAGCTGTCAAGTTACACATGTCTAGGTGTTTGTAAATAAATCAGATAAAATATTACTTTTGGGAATGAAATATGACCATTCTGAAGATTCCTATAAATAATAAGTCATTCAATGATTTTGATATTGGAAGAATATCTTGTTGATCAATTTTATCAAGATCTTTCTAAATCTTATGAAGTGTTAAATGATTATTCTGAGTATCCTTTAATTATTTTAGGAGAGTCTTCTTACGTAAACCCTATCATTTTTTCTACATAGATTTGATTTTTAACTTCATCATGCATACGATTTTTATTATTATGATCGATGACATACATGGATAGGAAGGAGAAGAATCTAATCATATTGATTAGGTTATCACCGAGATAGTGAGATAGATAGTTATATTTCTCAGAATGAGGGATTCAATGTCTTGGATGATAGATTTCATCTTCATATCTATGGATTTTTCTACTGAGGAACGATATGATTTCTTGTAAGTATAAAATAAAGTATACCATTAGGGATGTTTATTATCTACCATAATCATAAAAAGGGGATTGTTTTACAAATAATATTTGATATTCATTATTACATTTCATTGATGTTGTATTTTCCGATTCATTATAAGTATCCTTTCAGCTAAATTTATAAAAAATAATATGAAACAACATATTCAACTATATTTACAGTATGATTTTTATAGTTACTATGATTATGATTATTTTACCTCAATTAATTGTACACATAATAAATATGTTCACTTACACTGATTAATTCATATTGATTAAAATTATAATTCTCAAACATCATTACAATATTTTTTTAATAAGACTAATGACCGAACCTAAATACAGTTGTTTTACTTAATGTGTTTTGTTTAATGCTTTAGTTTCAACTATTTTTAAATTTTTTTATAACTACAATTCACCTTACCCTCTTTAAGTAGATACATCTTCAAAATATTCATTCAATCCTAATATTAACATTACTGAAATTTATATCAAAAAATAACATTTGAGAAATATTCCCCTATTCAAATATTTAAGAATGTTTTGTATCTTTACTATTTCTAATTTGTTCAAGTTTTTTATAAAATTTCATATAAAACCATTGATTAACTATAATGTATTATAGTAAAATATTATCTTTTTTTGAGGTGTTATAAATGGATGTCGATTCCATATAAAATTTAAATATAAATATACCTCTTCTTATTGAGGGATCTAACTATGAGTACTTGAGAGATGTAATGAATAATATTATTTTTATAACAGGAGTAGATAACATTGTTACATTAATTAAATATTACAAAATTATTGTTAAGGATGTTTCCACCTTCACACATATAGAAAAAAATAATATTTGTTAAAATATACAGTTATAATTACATTGTTATAATATATGAAATGATTTATTTATATCCAAATATCATCATGTGAAGCCTCCACCAATATTTAAAAATATTATAAATTACACAATTTGGAGAATGAGTGGTAGTTTAAACTATAAGTCCTATGTTAAGAGATAACTATCATGCTTTTGAGATTTTAACTAGAAAATTTGTTTCCAAGACCCACTAAAGGGTTATTATTGTTATAAATAGTTTAAAATATAATGGAGGAAATAGTTTAGATGATTTGATTCTTATTGAGAATATTATTGACACCATACATAATGAACGTGAATCAATTTGTACGGTTTTTAATGATACAATAATGTTAAAAATATTACTCTTGATGAATTAATTGGAACACTTTTGAAGTATGGTGGAAGAATAAAAAGGTATTCTATGAAAATGTAAAATGAAGAATTGAAGTTTTTATTTATCTACAACTACAATACCTATAAAACCTTAAACTCTTAAAAAATATTTCTATCATTACTATAGAGGAAATTAACTTTTAAATAAATTTATAGTTATTTTATGATGAATATAAATGTCTCATAAAATGTGGCTATAAGGATGAATAAAATAGTTGGAAAGAAGGATTTCCAATACATATATAAAAAAGGTCATAAAAATATAAAAGAAAAGAACAATTAGGCTACTTCTTATGAATTCTAGAAATGATACAAATCATGTCTATTTTTATAAAGATGAATATGAAATATATAATGGTTATAAATTAATAAAGAAAAGTCAATAAATATTAAAAACAAATTATTAATAAATATCTATAAACTAAAAAATCAAGGATTGACATGTGAGCAGATTATAGAAAAAATTATTCATATAATAAATTTTCTAGTAGGATTCTTCATGGTGATGTTTTTTCATGATTTGTATTTTGATTATCGAGATTTGGTTTTTGGGTGAGGATGAATCCTGCTTGGTATTTCGTGCAGACTCTGGTTGGGATTCGACAGATGCGATTATTAGTAGCGGCATGCTTTGACAAGGCCGCAGAGGGTTTTGTGTTTTGTTGCAGCATGATTTGTTATGGTTTCTGTTGGATTTAAATTTTATAGTTTGTTTTGGAATTATGTTTTATTTTGAGAATTTTTGGATCATGATTTCAAAGCTGCAGGTGGTTGAACTTGTTGCTGGAGGTTCACTGTTTCTCTTGTTTTGTTTAGAGTGGCGAGATCTGGGTTTTTGGTTTTGTGGTGACTGTTTAGTTTCGATTACTAGTGTGCTTTTTTTCAACTACCGGTGTGATGAGGACGTAGATTTGATGATGTTATAAGGGTTCTTGTTGATGGAGACGATGGCGTGATAGTCGATGGTCTTAACGTTTCTGATGGTTGCTACTAGTGGCTCAGAACTCACGGCCCGAGGTGAATGGTCTTACCGGTTCAAATTTCATTCTCATTTTAAATTTGGTTTGGCACTGGGTGTTTTGAACTTCGGTATTTGGGTTGTTTGTTTTGAATTTTTGGAATGTCTGATTCCCACTTGTCCTCAATGTTCTTTTTTAGAAAATTAAAAAAATGAATTTTCAATTGCAAAACAGAATTATGAAATCTCAATTTTGAGAAAACATTTATCTTACTTTTCCTCTTATAAGGAATATTTTGATAAAATGTATAAACAAATATAAATTCATAGTACTAGTTTTATAATGGGTTATACTGATAAGAAACCAATTTTAAGTAACAATTTTTTCATTTATGTAAATTCACTATTTTTTTAAAAATGTCAAAAAAAAATTCAATTTGAGAAATAATTTTTTGTCAACTAATATTAATTCACTAGTTTTTCATAAAGTACTTTTATCAATATAAATGTCATATAGTTAAAATAAAATCAGACATTTGTGGTTACCAAAAAGTTTTTTTCGAGTAATATCATACATTAGATGTTTTGGGTGCCGAAAGTATAATATTTTTATCCAATTAAATATATAAATTACCAAAAAACCAGAATACATAATAAATGGATAGTGAATCATCCAGTTATATGATATGTAATAAAATCGGTTTCTTAACTAGATAAAATGATGAAATATTTTTTGAGATAATTCTCGAGTAGAGATTATCAGAATGGGTAAAAATATTATTCATTGTAAATCCTTAATTTGAAATGATTTTTTTCTGTGGTATTAAAAAAATACTGATAAGAATAATTCAATTCTGTTATTAAGGTTACCTTGTGATGTTTAGGAGTAATAATACATTAGTAAATAGTTCCAATGAAGAATTTATACATTAGGCCAATCAGCATGAGAATGTTTACACAGACAAAATATATGACCTTAGGACCCAAGACTAACCATGCCTACATGAAGTGGAGTATCAATATTTTATAAGGAATATAAGTTTAGGATAATGAATCCATAGAAACATACCTTTGTGGAATGAGAAAATACTTGTTTGGGATCAAATAGAACTTAGGTTTGATTGATAAAATGTTTCTGGCCCATGTCAATATGGTAGAAAAATTAATTCAATAATTAAATACATTTGTTAACTATAAAATTATGATTATTTAATGTGAGTGGAAATTTATCTACTAAATAATACACAATATGGGAGTTTTGGGGGATTATACTATGTATTTTTATTATTCAATGATTTCAATATATATAATTTAGTTACTATTCTCATAAATAAATTTGATGTGTTTTTCTATTTCTATTTTTTGTTGAAAAAGTTAAAATTTCAAAATACTTTCCCTTGAAAATAATTTATAATGATTATGGTGGATATTTTTAGAATTTCTGTTTCGAAACATTTTTTAGAAAAACAAATATATAACATAAATTTTAAGCTCCAAGAACTCCTCAGCAAAATGGCATTGTTGAATGAAGAAATAATATTCGTTATAAAATAACACGAATAATGTAATTGATTACTCAATTGATACAATCAGTTTGGATGAATTAGTTCATGTAGCTAGTTATAGTATAAATTTGTTTTTAATTATACAATTTCTTTATAAAATAAATTTTGAGTAATGGATTAACAAAAAAGAAAATGTTTTTTAATTCTGAGTTTTTGGCTTCCATGTATTAATACGAAATATGAAATATAACATACATAAATTTTCACCCAAATCAGGTGAAGACATTTTTTTATGTTACTCCACTAATTCAATGGAATATATTATCTTTAATAAAAATTCTCATGCTATTGAGGAAACATCTCAAGTTAATTTTGAAAAAACTCACCATTTTGTTTTCAAACATCCTCTTTAGTTGTTATTTCAAAAACTAGTTTTTAACCCTTGTTAGAAACATTTTATCATAGTTATGTAACTTATGAAATTCTTTAACATGATTTTTTAAGATTCTTTGCTACATCATGTAGATGAAAATCCTTTCCATTACCCAAAATTAAAATTTTTCTTAGAAATCATCAATGTTATAATATCACTAGAGATGTTGATCGACCATTTAAGAATAAAACTTCCATAAATTTTGAAATTTAATATCAATATTTCCTTTCAAATTTTGACCATAAGATTTATAATGAGGCTTTAGAGGGAAAAGGATTGGCTCTAGCCTATGAGAGACATGAAAAATGAGATTTAAAGGAGTAATGTATGGACCTTAGTGTACCTACATAAAGAGTCATAACTTCTTAGATTAAAATGATTTTTAAGTAAATTTTATGAAAATTTAATTTCTTTTATAAATAAAGATATAATTTTTCTAAGATATATAATAATTAATAAGTTATAGACTGTCACGAATCTAATTCACTGATAACTAGACATGAATCTATTGGTATTCTACTATACTTTGTAGCATTCTATAATTTCAGACATTTTCAAATCGATATGATGTTCCTTTTCATTACAAAAAATTTATTGATTATGTTTATGTTTAGCAACCAGTAGTTTTGAGAATAGAAAACATCTTGAATAATTTTATAAACATAATAAGTCATTATAAAAACTTAAAAATTCTCTAGAGATATGTATAATAGGTTAGCATGTTTTTTTAATACACCTTTTTAAGAGATCTACATATCCAAAAAAAATTATAATATATTTAAATAAATTAATTTACATTGGTATGTTCTGTGTTGATGAGATTATATTTTAATAAACACATCAATCATTAATATATTCCTTTTAGGATCATATGAAATATTAGATTTAGATGTGTATGATGGGTGAGATAACATGTTTTTTCGGTTTTAAAACATTATAATAATTAGTAGTAACTTATATATCTCAACATAATTACATATAATATCTTTTAAAAATTTGGGATATGAAAATAATAAAAGTAATAGTACTCCTACTAGAGATTCATATACATTTTACCTTGACAATGTTGGGAATCTCATTTATCAAATTACTTTTAGATAAATGATATGATGTTCACATTACATAATGTAGAGTCATCTGGATTTAATTTTCATTGTATGGTTATGTGAATGAGAAAAAATAAATTGAAATTAATACCATTTATAATTATTAAAAAAATATTATTATTTATTTATGGGAACTACTGACTGATGATTTTTTTTCATTATAAAAATGTGACCTATTTTTTCCACATTCGAACATTAGTGGTTTAAGAATCCGTAGGTTGGGTTATTCTAGAATCTGTTATTTCATAGGGGATTCATTAGTTTATCGGTCATGTTAGAATCAACCCATAATAGAACATTCCACCAATAAAGTTGAATATTGCATAAATGGATATTGTTATACCCAAGTGATAGGGATTACACAGACACTCAAGGAATATGTCTTAAGTTTTACTATAGATGAAATACTATATGATAATAAAAGTTTTATATCCTTAAGTGAAACTCATGCACATCACTCATGTGATAACTCATATATATAAGACACCACTTCCACGGGTATCATAAACATGAAGGAGATAATATTTTACAATTTACCAGAATGAATGAAAAAATTATAATATTTTTACCAAACTTATTCCTTTCGGTATATATTTATCAGTTAATAGAATCAAGGAATGATTAAATTAAATTAAACAATCATACATAATTATTTTTTATCCATATCTTTAGATTATGATACTTATTTTCACTGGTTTACTATATATGGTTTTTTATGATATTTTATATTTTAAAAAAATAATTCATAAACCCTTTTTATATATTTCTAACTCTAAAATAATAATATGATTTTCTTGATTCCTTTTTTTGATAAGAATTTTTCAATTTTGAAAAAATATATATTATGTTTTTTCTTATATAACTATTATATTTTCATAAAATGAAAAAACATAATTATTATTTCATTAAAAATAATTTATGTAATTTTCTATTTAAAAATATTGTTTTAGTAAATTTTAAATCAAAACTATTATAATCAATATAAGGTTTAAAAAAAGATGAACGTGTAATCATTCTAATGATTTTTTCTATGTGAAATATATTCTTATAAAATTTTAAATTTTTTAATATTTAAATATAATAGATATTTTTATTTATATTTTTAAATCAATTTTATATAAAATAAAAAAGTTTCAAATTAAAAGAAAAAATCATATACAGTATTAATATGATAAATTTTTTAATAAAAACCAAGACTGTTAAAATGACATTAATATTTCATTTGATGAATCTCAATTGACAGATTATATTGGTTTAAATCACAACTATAGATTTTAGTACATAAGTTGAACCATCATCCAACTACTTATATAAAGAGGTGAACCCCATGTTACCAATATAAATTTCATCCCTTTCTGCTTCTCAGATATTGTTTCCTTCATATGTTCTAGTCATATAAATCCAACATTACAACCGATTAATCAATTTCCATTATTTGATGTGATGGTTGGGGATAATATTATAATAATTGATATGTATTATACGAAACTATAGTCGAGATATATTTTTATGAGAAATGTGATTCAACATTGAAGAAATGAATAGATTTCATGGTATGGGAATTAGTTTGTGTGAAAAAATTAGAAAAAATATTATTTGACTTATCAAGATCATTGTTGATATTTATATGCCTTATTAATGTCTTTAATGCAGGATAGAAACAAAAAATATTTTTTTATATGAATAAATTTAAATTATTTCCTGAAATAAATATCGATTCATAATAAGAATTTCATCAGAATGTGATTTTTTTCCCATCACAAAAGTTGTCTGATGATATTGGTTCACTCAATAGGATAAAGGAATAAGATTATTTATTTGATCATTTGAAGATTATTTGAAGATTTCACATATGACTCCATGTGATTGTATTATATCCATTTAGATGAAATGTTTTCTAATATCATGTAATGGAGATCGAGACACACTGAAGCTCTCAGATGTTCTTGTATTATATTTGTTTTCAATGTGAGGAATATATATAGTCAAATTAAAATTTCTTATAATCAACAATTCCAATTAACATTCTATAAAATCTTATATCATCCTATTTTCATAATTTTTTTGGAAAATTATTTTCTAAATAAGTAATTTTTTCATTAGTGTGGTTAAATAAGATCTGATGATGTAGTATATATTTTCATTAGGGATGATACTGTGAACGAGATGTTGTTGGTTGTTGATGATAAATCTAATTTTTTTTAAAAAATACCATATATTTTCATTGTAAGATATACCATGAACGAAATATGAGAATTTTGGAAAGGATAAAAAGATGAAGGATGAGACCCTAACCTAAAAAAAATCAATATAAATAAACTAATGTTTATGATGATTTCTATGAATACTGGATGAAAAATAATGATACAAGGAAATAAGGAGGACCAGTTATCTGAATATATTTTTATAATGGAAATAAAATTAATAATTCATGTTATTGATATGATTAATGAACATAAAAAAGGAAATCCCAAAAACTAGGTTTATAGAATTTCCAATTTGTGAAATTTTAATCAAGGGAATAGAGAAAGGTTTTCAAGATGTTTTTCTCCAAAAATACCAAACAAATAAAACTAATCAAGATAGTGGATTATTTTTTCAAGAATCTATTGTTATCAATTAAAAAGTTCTCTATATTTTATATAAGAGAAAAGGTAAACGTTTTAATGAATAATTGGAACCAATTCAAAAAGAGTGTCAAAATCAGTTCAATTTGAAATTGTTAATTATGAACACACTATGTTATTGGAATAAATGTATATAGAATTTCATAATAGGTTAATGAATTTGAGAATGTTTGGAATGAATAAAAATAATTAATTTAAAAATTTAACAATAAGTATTAGAATATATTTTTAAATAAGAATAGAGAGAAGATGAGATTATGAACGATTATATAGATAATGTCAAAATTGGGGAAGATGAAGAGAATTATGTATATGATGAATATTAATTAAAATATCATAATGGGAAAACCCAATAAGAAATCCAATATTATTCTTCATCATTATATTTACCCTATATGGATGATAATGAATAGAAGTCTGAATATTTAGAAAAATAATCCTCTGAAGAAGAGGAAAAATCATTATCCATGATAGAAAGTGATCAAATCTTAAAGAAAATATTGATGATAATTTTCTAACTAGTAAGGATTTCAGGATCCATGAATTATAATATAATTAATAATTTAATGACAAGGATCGTAATCTATTTATAAAAATGATTTCAAAAATTTTTGAAGGAAAGGGAAGAAAAGCTAAATTTGATCCCGCCATGTTAAACTTATAAAAATTGAGTATAATGAATCAGATTTAGTTAACAACTTCTCTGCTGAAGGTGTTGATTACAGTATTTAATATATGATGTGAATTCAATTAATAATACCATATTTAACATGTCATGTAGTCATATGGAAAATGAATCATGAAAATATTTAGCAGAAATTGAAATCATTGAAGATGTTAATATATAGGGTCATTCAAAATGAGTCATACTTATGAATTTTATAAGAATCTTCTCAATAACACAAAAAGGAATGAAATAAATTTAAATAATGGTGACTCCTATTTGGTGACAATATAAAGATATATGTCGGTAATTTTTAACATTTGAACACATAAATAATTATGTATACTAAATCCTATAACAAATTTACATAATGAATTGTTTAGAGAGTAAAGAATATAGAAGGTTTCAAATGTGATAATAATGATTAGACTCTGGAAATATAATGTCTAAATTGGTAGATTTTATACTTTAATTTAGATTTTTCAAGACTCAAATATCATGTTGAGGAAATAAATGTTTCAATGAATTAAAAAAAATATTCGTTTGAGAATCATATGATTAATGAAAAGAATATTAATTCTAATGATGAATGATTAGAAAAAATAGAGAAGAAAAAATGTGTTTATTATGATGAATACTTTCTTGAAGAATAAGATGAATAAAGACAACATTCTATTCAATTTTGTTTAAATTTTCCTTAAAAAATAGTTAATAGTATGTTTATAAATAAATGAAAATTTTATCAATGTACATATTTTTTGAATGTTTTAATATTATGATTGCTTCAATTTTTTTCATATCATTAACGGATTATTAGTTAATTAATTGTATTGATTATTATATTTGACTCCCTTTAATTTCATTAAACTGAATACAATCTCCATTATATTTTTAAATATAAAATATTCATATTTTTTATGGAGGAGAAATATTTTTACGAGGGAGAAACTGTTAAATGATGATAAATTGTTATGAATATTTCTTTAAAAGGGGATAATCTTTGACTAAGTGTGAGAATACAATCCTTATGGGAGATTTTATCCAAAGGTAGAATTAGTCTAGTTCAACTTGATAACATACATTATATTAATATGATTGATAAAATCAAGGGGAAATATGAACAAAATATGATATTATTTAAAGAAATCAATTTTCAGTATTTATTGTAATTTCACACTTATGTCTTGGGGTTTGTAATTTCTAGAACAAAAATATTATTGAGTAATAAATATATTTCTCTTATTCATCCATTTATTTTTTAAAATCAATAATAATTTCATTAAATATATATAATATGTTTTCATTCCCAAAGGGTTTTTAGAATGGGTTTTTAGAAAACATTATCTATTGAGACACATATAATAAGATCTAATGAATTATGAAAGAAAACATATACTTTTTCATTGTGATGATCCTATTGATGATGGACATATATAAATCATACTCAACCATATTAGTTCAGATGATAGAATTTATATCATAATATTCCTAATGAAATATTCTAAATAATCAGATGTGTATGGGTAATGATAATAGTCAGACAAATTATTATAAAGGTTATCATAATGAAAATTATAAGGATGTCCATTGGACTGACATATCATTAAAAATCACATACATAACATTTAATTCTAATGTGTAGAATAATTTTAACACTCTGATGGTATAATTCAATATAAAATTGGACATTCCATTAAGGCAGAGATGTATGAGATATCAACTTCTACATGTCTAAGTCATTGTGAAAAACTCAGTGAAAATATAACTGTTGGGAAGGATATATTACCATTGGATAGATACCTATAAATATATAGTCATGCAATGAGATTGACGATGGAAGAATTGATTTTTTATAACATTAACTCATGGTTTCTCTAAATCATATAGATAATGAACAACTTGTCTTCAGTCTCTTCAAATATTTTGGAGTGATTATTTTTAAGGAAAACTTGTTTGTGTTTTGATTTAAGAAATTAATTATTTTTTTGGGCATCCAATTGTTGTGACTATGATCAAGAAATTCTATGTATTGGAAAATGGAGAATTGGATCCTGTTGAACAAGGGCCCATGGGGAAAATGAGATATATAAATTTATTCAACATATCAAGGGATCCCGTGTCTATAAAGATAGAGTTGATATTTATATCTTGGGATTTCATTTGAGAGGAAATAATTGCAATATTATAAGTATAAAACAAGGGATACCTTAATCCAAGGATATTTTCCACATTAATATTTAAGATAATAGTGGTTTATCATTTTAATAATTATTATAATTCATTCATACAATTATATTTTATTGAATTGCTTGTTTCTTTACCAGTATCTTTTCAAATTCATTTATATAAAAAAAATTAATATTCATATTCATATTTAATTTATAAATGTTTTATCTTAATCTCTCTTATAATTATTATTTTGCTCTTATTTATCATATCTATAGTCACATTGATCTCTCAAATTGATAAAAATGAAGTGATTACAATTAAAATTCTATAAATATGATATATAAAAAAATCATGATTATGATCCTTTGTTAATTGGATGGAGGATCAAGTACTAATATGATTAGTTTACTTAAAGATAATTGTGGAGAAGTTTAGTTTATATATTTTAAACTATTTTTTAAAACTAAAATTCTCCACCAAATATAATAGAGTTATAAAGATTATAGTATTTTCATCATTATTTCAATATAAAAAATATTAATATCCAAAAAAAAATTGGGCATGTTTTAATGTAGATTTTTTTTTCCAATAATGATATATATATTATGTGATTTAAGGTATAAGTTCAATGAAACATGAACATGCCACACACTTAGAGGGACGAAAATTATGATCATTTACCATTAAGGGATAACCCACCATTAGTGGTGCTCTTATCAGTACCCAAACATTACAATAGTTCATGATAAAAGATATAGAGGCCCCAGATAAATTGTGTTGTGATAGATTTCATCGTGTTTTTTTTTCAATAAGGTGATGTATGATCATCATGTTCATAGTGATCTACTACATCCTATGGAATCAGTCATGTGTAAGTAAGAATAAATATAAATGGAATGTTTCACGTGATTACCCTTAGATCACTAAAAATATGATATTATTGGGTAATCAATGGTCAAATGAGTAAGTCATATCAGTTTATTTCCATCAGCGAGTTGAGCTCCATTTAGATTTTTATGGAGGTATATAGATGAGTTTGTGTAGTTACATAGAGTTTCATGGTTATTATTCATACATTGTGACATGATTTTTACCTCATGAAATTGGACATGATTTTTGAATGCCTTTCACATACATATATGACATAGTATATCATTTCACCCTCAATTAAATGATCTGATTGATCGGACCACCTAGATAATAGAAGATATTTTACAAGCATGAATAATATTATTCAATATCTCATGGGTAAATCAATTTCTTGGGGTTGAGTTCACCTTTTACAATAACTAACAGTCATCCATATTCATGGATCACTAGTGCAGAAAACGTTTTTACGTCGGTTATTTTTAATTTTTTACGTCGGTTTCTAGCCGACGTTTATATATGCGGCGTTATAAATAAGGTTTTTGACGTCAGTTATTTAAAAACCGACGTCAAAAAGCATAAAATCGCGATGTTTATCACGTCGGTTATTTTAGAACCGACGTGATAAAAAGCCTGGAGAATGGTTTATCACGTCGGTTATTTTAGAACCGACGTGATAAAAGGCCTGGAGAATGGTTTATCATGTCGGTTATCTAAGAACTGACGTGATAAACGGCCTGAACAATGGTTTATCACGTCCATTCTTAAACAACCGACGTGATAAACAGGGGTGAGGGGGTTTATCCAGTCGGTTCACATAGAACCGAGGTGATAAACTGGGGTGAGGGTGGTTTATCACGTCCGTTCTATAAGAACCGACGTGATAAACTGGGCTGAGCGTGGTTTATCACGTCGGTTCATATAAAACCGACGTGAAAAACCGGGGGAGGGGGTTTATCACGTCGGTTATTATATAACCGCCGTGATAAACCAGAGGGAGGCCGTTTATCACGTCAGTTATTCAATAACAGACGTGATAAACCATTTTCCGGGCCGTTTAGCATGTCAGTTATTCAATAACCGACGTGATAAACCATTCTCCAGGCCTTTTATCACGTCGGTTATTAAATAACCGACCTGATAAACCATTCTCCAGGCCTTTTATCACATTTGTTATTAAATAACCGACATGATAAAGCATTCTGTTGGCCTTTTATAACGTCGGTTATTAAATAACCGACGTGATAAACCCAATTTTTTTTAAACAGAATGCAGTGATCTTCTCTCCACCAGAATCAACCAGAAAACAAATCAAGAAATCGTACCACATAAACATAAGTACATCAAAATTAAGCATGTACATAGATAACATATAAAACTTACCCACTAGACAGCATCCACCCTCATTTATACCCCATGGACAACCCTCCCCCACCCCGTTGGATCGCTCACCCTCATGTATACCCCCTGGACAGCCCTCCCCCACCCCCTTGGAGCTCCCACCCTCATGTATACCCCTTGGACGACCCTCCCCCACCCCATTGGAGCCCCCACCACACTCCTGGACTGCCCCCGACCCGCGGACACCCACAAACACCCCTCGACAACCCCCCACCCGCCTGAACAACATCTCCTCACCCCCTCACCCCACTTGACAGCCCCCACCACACCCCTGGACAGCCCCAAACACCCCTGGACAACCCCCCACCCCTGGACATCACTCCCACACCCCTGGACCGGCTTCCCACAACCCTGGACATCCCTGCCACCCCCCAGGACTGTCCCCCCACCCCATCAGACAGCACTCCCGGACCGCTGGACACCCCCAACCCCACTGAACACACCCCCACACCCTTGGAACCCCACCCCCACAGACCCAAATCCATACCTGAAGAACCATCAAAAGTAGACCAAAATAAGAAGTCGAGCAAAATTAATCATTAACTTATATATCATTCAAAACATACATTGTCAACTTCAAAAAAAACCAAATCAAACCTAAACAACTACCAAATACACAATTAAAATGACAATATTCAAAATTACATTTTACATTACAAACAACTAAAATTCAATCAAACCTGTAAAATAATTTGACCACTCCACTTGTACGCGTTTTATGTCTTCAGCAGTATAGGGTTGAGGGTCATCAAAAGGCTACAAATGAAAAAGAAGATAGTTAACGTGTATAATGAATAAATCAAATTGAAATATGATGGCAAAGTTTAAGAGGAAATCGTACCAGGTCAAAATTCACAACTGTCCCAGTTGTTATTATTTCATACATAAATCTTAACATATAATATCTGCATTCGATGAGGCCTTGTTGTTCATGACAATTCTGTTTTGAATGAGTGTAAATTCAATATATTATTTTTATGTAATAAATCAAATAGTACAAATTATAAATGGAAATTTACCTTCTCATTTACATATTTGATCTTTGCATTTCTTTTCTTTGTGTTTCTTCGAAAGTAGACCCATGCACTGTTAGAAAACAATACGAATGGGGTAAATTTAAAATTCATTATAATATATAAAACTATTGAGAAATTGAAACTTACTTTTCCAATATATTCTTAAAACTTTCCCGCACATCACCATGAACAGAGCATATCCAATAAAGAGCTTTCTCCCTTGGGCAAAAAATCCCTAACATCCAATGATCACTGATAAAATAAAATTTAATGTTAGTGGTTTTTTATGTTAAAAGATAATTAACTATTTGAGAGAAATGTGTTTCATACCTCTCACAAAAAGGCATCATCCAACATTGTTGGATTATTTTCATTTCAAATCTTTCAGTAATATAAACCATTCTTTGATCCTCAGTCAATGCACATGCTTCAGGGGAAATCAATTATGGGTCCATGAATCCATATACTTCTGTCAGTTCATTCCTCTCACAAATTTTATAAAGATACCTAATACAAAACATATATAAGTATACATTTTTAATAAATATAACGCAGGGAAAAGGTGTTAAGACTTACGTGGAAAAAATTTGCACCACGTTGATGCCCAACTTATCTCCAGTAACAAGCTCCATGATATCAGATTTTGTAATCCCCACACGTATTTCACGTCCACAAACATGAGATTCCATTGGAAACTCATAAAAAACCAACAACAAATTTGAATATCTTGACAATCTGTCAAGACCACTTGAATCTGTATCTGATGTCATAGCCTGTTGTCTTTGTTGTTGTCTATACAGTATTTCTTTACCTTTGAAGTATTCCTGTGAAAAAAATTGAGAATTATAGTAGTTCTCAAATGATAAAACAACTTTAATAAAAAAATAAAATAAAAGATATAACATTCATACCTCTATGGTAATGAGTCGAAGAAGTCTGGATAGCCAAACTAAAAAATGGCCGATACTCTGTCCAACTGTCGCCACCTCATCTGTAGGTATTGGTACCCTAACTGATCTATCTATTACATCCTGTACAGTGACCCTCTGATTCTCTACCTCTAATTGTTGATGATGAACAGTATCTCCTATACAATATACCAACCCGTATGCTACTATATGATGTTGAGAATCATCAACATACAACTCGCAATATGTAGGAAGCTGCGGCAGAGGCGTAGGATAAAAAATGGGGTCCGCAGGGTGAGGTGTGGGAGTGGGAGCTACTGGCGGAGGTGGAGGATAAATAATGGGGTCTGCAGGGGGAGGTGGAGGAGTGGGAGCTGCAGTCTGAAATTGTCTTTGCATTTCTGCAAACATAGACTGTACTGAATCTCTAATCTTGTCTTCCATCGTCGCAGTAATATTTTGAACTTCAGCCTCCAAGGATTCTATTTTTTTTTATAAACCCCCTCAATGTTAGAATTTTATGAACGTGGAAACACTTTTCTTACCGATACACCTGTCAGATATCCTCTTACACGACCAGGATGTTCGGGCCTTCTCAATGCGGCAAATAAAATATCTTCCCTCCCAGTAGCTGTAAATGTCACCTTTGAACTTTGCTCCTCAATAGAGTCCTGTATTAATTAATTGAACATTTCTGTAATGATTGAAACTTATATGAAGAAAAAAAGTAAACTTAAATAAATTAAATAGATATCATACAATCCTCTCAGCTACGATTCTCGATTCTTTCAAAATATATTTCCCTTCTTTTCCCTTCCGAGCGCTCTTCCATTTTTTATGTCTAGATGGAGGGGATGGAGGGGCCACCTCTCCAGAGCTTGAAGACTCAGCTCTTAGTTGTTGAAATTTTTTGGCTATCATTTTTTCTTCCAATAATGTATACCCTCCCCGAGATAAACTATGAGGGTATACATTTTTAGATTGTATCTCTTGATGAGATTTCCTTGTTTGCTGTAATTTAAGAATAATAAATCATTAACAAAACATTAATAAAATCATTTATATAAGAAAGTATATAAAAGTTTACATTGCCCTTACCAGAAATGACTCTTTTTTTCTACTTTCAAAAAACTGTCTCCATGACTCTTCATCTATAAAAGGATATATACGACATGGATTGCCATGAATCCTATGACCATAAATGAAATCAAATGTGAGGGTTGATTTGAAATCCCTCCATCTCCTGGAAGCCAACGATAATCATTTCTTCCTGACTCCTCCAGTGTCAGGAATATCAAATGTCATTTGATAAAGAAGAGGTTAAACATATTATATATACCAGAAACATTAAATTAATGGTCAAACAATGACAAAAGATCTTACCAAAATAGTCTCCCACAACTGAGAGATAATCCCTTTATCCACACCTCTCCAATCATCATACAGAATGCTTACTTTGGTCTTAGCCTGAGTTGCAACAAAACTCTTAAAATCTTTGGCATTCAGACCTCTAGGAATATCATCATCATCAAACTCAACTACTATCCTCTGATCCTGCGTACGAGCAAGTGATAATTTTGGTAAACGTGTGCAACCACGTTTACCAACCTTTGAACTCTTTGTCGTAATAGGAGCATGTGAATGTTCATCCCCAGAGGTATGACCAGCAATATGCTCCTCCCCAGAATCATGTGGTTGATCATCTGAATGATCTGTCATTATCCTTCAAATCAAAAAAACAAACGTCAGTTCATAAATATACAAATTCAAATATTTTAATACTAATGTAATCAGAAAATAGAAAAGTGTACTAGGTTACATAATAGTAAACATTGGTAATATGGTAAGCATGTTAAACAATGGTAAATATGGCAAAGATGGTCAAAATGCTCAAGATGGTCAAGATGGTAAAAAATGGAAAAAATGGTAATCCTGGTAAACATGGAAAAGTAATTGTAAGTGAACAAATATACAAATTCAAATATTTTAAAACAATTATCAAATCACAACAGCTAGTTTGAATGGGCACACCGGCGGGCCGGTGCTGAGCTCCTGGCTGGCCGGTGGTCCAGACAGCACGCTTTCTGTCTGGGTTCCACCGGCTGGCCGGTGGTCATCCACCGGTTGGCTGGTGTCACCAGGCAGTGGGCAAGCCTACTTCCTGGGTCCTCCATCTGGCCGGTGGTCAAGAACCGGTTGGCCGGTGCCCATACCGGCTGGCCGGTGCGCTAACACCGGCTGACCGGCCAGCCGGTCTGGGCACCGGCCAACCGGTTCTTGCCCACCGGCCAGCCGGAGGACCCAGGCAATAGGCTTGCCCACTGCCTGGTGACACCGGCCAACCGGTGGATGACCACCGGCCAGCCGGTGGAACCCAGGGAGCGGGGTACAACAATAAACATGATAAACTAAACTAAACAAACATAAAATAAACAATAACATATACTTATTTTATTTTAAAACATGTTTTAATAAATAAAAAACTTACAATATCTAACATTTATGGAAAAAATAAATGTAAACAATAAATAAACATATGTTACCTATAATTTTAGGAATGTACAGATGGATTGTTTTCCCAAATTCCTTCGTCGTGATCGTTCCTTATGGAACAAACTATGTCTTCAACATGGTCGTCATTATGTTCTGTTAATATTTCCATTGAAGTAGGGATCTCACATAAATCAGCATATTCATCAAGTTCATCATCACCAACATATTGTTTTTTCCCTTGTAAAACAATAGCCCACTGCATATCTGATTGATCTACTACATAAAAAATTTGTTTTACATGTGTTGCCATTATAAAAGAATCAGCTGTGTCTTCCAATCTATTTAGATTAACAAGTGTCATTCCAAATTCATCGTGTCTGACACTGTTGTTACCATTAAACCATTTACAGTTAAAAACGGGAACATTAATTTTAAAGTAATCAACCTCCCACATGTCTTCAATCACTCCATAATATGCATTTGATGCAGAAATTGGGTTTTTGTCCTTAGCACTCGAAAAATGCATTGCTTCTGCAAACACCAATACACCACTATTATGAACTGCACTTCTGTTGTCCTGATCTTTTGTATGAAATGTATAACCATTAATGTCATAACCAGACCATGTTATCACATTTAAACATGGACCACCCACTATCCATTTTAATGTCTCTGATACATCTGATCTACCAAGAAAAGTATTTTTAATCCATGACACAAAATTTTTGTTGTGCTCATTCAAAATCCACATTTCTTTCTTCTTTGGATGACATTGTTTCAACTCATTAATATGCAAGGTGATATATGGTTGAGCATCAGCTATGTTCTTCAAGATGTATGATTCTAACTTCTTCATCTGTTCAGCTGACAATGATTTGACTTTCAAGCCGCGAATCCCGTTTCCCTCATTATTAACTCGTTCATGGCGAGATGGAGGCAAACCTATGTGTTGCGCCGTAGACAAGTAGCTCGTACAAAACTCTGCTACCTCCTCAGAAATATACTTTTCAATAATGGAGGCTTCAGGTCGATATAGATTTTTAACATACCCCTTTAATATTTTCATATACCATTCAAAAGGATACATCCAACGAAGATATACAGGTCCACAAAGCTTTATTTCTCGAACCAGATGAATCATTAAATGCACCATTATATCAAAAAAAGTTGGAGGAAAATAAATTTCCAATTGACAAAGTATTAAAATTGCATCCTTTTCCAAAATTTTCAAAGCATTCACATCAATCTCCTTGTTACAAATTTAATTGAAAAAATAACACAACTTCATTATAGTCTTTCTGACACGAATGGGCAATATTCCACACAATGAAACTGGTAGAATTTGTTGCATCATGACGTGACAATCATGTGATTTCATGCCTATCAACTTCAAGTCCTTCAATGAGACAAAATTTTTTACATTAGAAGAATAACCTTGAGGCACTTTGGTATAATGAAGACACTGACAGAAGCTAATTTTCTCCCTCTTCGATAACGTATGACAAGCCAGGGGAAGAAATTTTTGTCTTCCTTTAGGAGTGGGAGATAACTCCAAACGTATTCCAATTGATAGTAAGTCTAATATTGCATTCAACCCATATTTAGTCTTTCCTTTAATATCTAACAATGTTCCAATCAAAGAATCACAGATATTCTTCTCCACGTGCATGACATCAATATTATGTTTAACTTCATGATACCTCTAATATGGTAGCTCAAAAAATATTGACCTTTTCTTCCAAATATGTCTATCATTACCAGATTTCTGTGTCTTTCCCAATGTCACGTCAAGGTTTTTCACCCTCTCAAAATAAAGATCATGGGATAAAGGTTTTGGAGCAGTATCAAATTCTTGTGAGCCATTAAATGCCTTTTTTAGTCTTCTATAAGGGTGTTCCATAGGCAAAAACCTTCGATGAACCATGTACACTGTTTTCCTCCCATGATGCAATTGACAATAGGACGTCTGTTGTTCGCAAATTGGACATGCTTTATGCCCTTTAACACTATATCCAAACAAATTTCCATACGCTGGGAGGTCATTTATAGTGAACAGAAGCACTACATGCAGTTGAAAATATTCCATTTTATAAGAATCATACACCCTAATACCATCAGCCCATAACAGTTTCAAATCATCAATCAACGGTGACAAGTAAACATCAATATCATTACTGGGTTGCTTTGGACCAGAGATCATTGTACTCAACATGACATATTTGCGCTTCATACAAACTTCAGGAGAGAGGTTGTAAATTACCAATAAAACAGGTCGTGAACTATATGTGCTAATGAGTGTTCGGTATGGATTCATTCCATCTGTGCACAACCCTAGTCTCAGATTTCTTATTTCATTTCCAAATGTAGAATACTGCGCATCAATTTTCATCTATTGTGGACAATCAGCTCGATGACGTATTTTTCCATCACATACCCGCTCTTCAGCATGCCATCTTAACCTTTTTGCATCATGTGAATTAGAAAATAAACGTTTGAAACGATTAATTATAGGAAGATACCAAAATACCTTTGATGGGAGCTTTGTAATCTCTACATCACCCTGTGATTTTTCATTCACCTTATACCGTGACGTCCCACATTTTGGACACTCTGACAGAAATTCATATTCCTTCCTATATATAATGCAGTCATTCGGACATGCATGTATTTTCTTGTATCCCAATCCCATCGGGCATAATATTTTCGTGGCTTTGTAATGTGAATCTGGAAGATCGTTATCTTTTGGAAGAATGTCTTTCATCAATTGTAGCAGCTCTGTAAAACTTCTGTCACTCCATCCATGCTTCGCCTTTAGGTTAATCAATCTTAACACCGCCGACAGAACCGTAAAATCTGTACAACCGGGAAATAATTGTTTTTCAGCATCACCATATAGACGTGAAACTATCGGTTCTATCTCAATTTGTTCTGCTACAATATCGCGAATCATTTCTTCAATTCCATCGGAGTTACCATCTTGCGAATCATCATCATCAGTGACATTCCGTCCAGTTTCACCATGCCAAATCCAAGGGATGTAACTCGGATTAAAACCCTGACATATCAGATGATCTTTTATCTCACTACTTTTCAACTTCTTCATATTCAAACATTTCAGGCATGGACAGAAAAAAATGTCACTACTTCGAACATTTCGTTTTGCAAATTCCAAAAAGGTATCAACACCTTCCTCAAATTCATTGCTCATTTGATATGCCGTAATCCAACTTCGACTCATTATTACCTATAACAAATATCAACAAAAAATATATATTTTTATGATAAGACAAAACATGTTTATATGAAAGAAATCATAATTTGAATGTAAAACAATTTAAAATATAAAACAAATCTTGAAAGTAGTAGTAGTTTTCATAAGTACCCAACACCAAATAGCTATACATCGTAAGTGTCATGTTAAAAATATGAATATAGACCATTTTTTTTATGTTTAATAATATTGTCATATTATCTGATCATTGTGATTATATAGTAGAATTACTATATCCTTTTGATCCGATATATAATCTAAGGACATTAATATTTCTTTACAAAAAGTAATGTTAATTTCATGGTAATGTAAAAAAAAGTATATGTCAAACTATATATATGTAATACCAATAAAAAATACATATGTGTTTGGCCTGGGTTTCACACATAAAACAACTCATCTAACAGATTAAATTTTTGAATCATCCTACATAATACATATTTTTATAACTTAGGGAATGAAAATAATAAAAGTTTTGATTTATGATACTCATTATGGGTAAACATGATATATATAAATATAATATCTAATCTCATAAAAAGATATCCATGGGGGTATAAGAGCATACACAAAGCACATGATCAAAAAGATAAGTGAAACAGTTCTATATAATCATAGATCATAAAACCTGAGTCCAAGTATAACAATTTTAGCATAACATAAGACATGATTTATATGATAGTGGGAACATTATTTAAAAAACCATATTCACAAGATCACAACATTGGTATGTGGAATAACATAAGGGTGTGGCACAAACATAATCATATAAGTCATAACATATGTCAAGGGAAAACATAGTTTCATTCACCTCATATTGGGATATGTTAATCAGCTTTCCTATAATTTATTATAATATTTCTTACCAGGCACATCACATAACACACTGAACATGGTATAACCATATGTATCCCATATTGATCTATGATATATAATGCATTGTAGAATGCATTAGAAGGATATTATGGACCCAAATGTCACATAATGACTAACCATATATATGGGTGAATCGTGATCATCAAATCATTTATAACACTTTCGTAGATCAATTAACTAACAAAAATGAAATGGGGCTCATAATTGTTTTTACCAAATATAATAAATATTAATACATAAAAATGTGTTTGGATGGTAAGATAAGATAATATACCTAATTCAATCTAATTATCATTAAATTATTTCTACCTAGATAGAAAAGACCTTTATAAAAAATATAATTTAACTTGAGAATGAAAAGAAAGTACCCTTTACCTTTTTTATAATGAAAAATATGAAAAGGATGATAATAATATTTAGGTATTATAATTTTTAATGAATTATTAATAATAAAAGAAATCACCTCACTTGGTTTTGTTGAAAATCGGATATACCATCGTATTCAAGAAATCAGATACACTTTGCATGAAAAGGTCTATCATTTTTAAGAGATGACTAAAAGAAGAAATGTATTATCAGAATCACCATGAGTCCAGAATGAAATATTTGATTGTAATAGGTATGAATTGATATTTTTATGAATGTAGATGAAAACAGATGATGGTTTTCTGATCTAGGAGTTCTAAAAATCATAATTTTTGGAAAAATTATTATGATGTAAGAATGTTGAATGAAATTTTAAGGATACGTATTAACGATTGTACCTGGTCCAATTTCATTCATGAAAATAATTTCCTGGACAATCATATTGAAAATATGATTTTAAGAAAATAAGTACTACCAATCTTTATCCAGAAAGACAAATTCTAGCTAAGTAGGAAATAATAATGTTACTGGAAGAATGGAACGTTACAGTACCACCCATTATTTTTCAGATTTTGCTGAAGCTAATCCACAATGTTTTAATAACCATTTTTGAGTTGAATGTTGCGAGTTGAATGAACATAATAACCATTTGCTACAAAAAAAATTCCACGAGATTCAAAAACGAACGAAAAGCACATCAACAATCGAAACAAAAACGTACGAAATTAATTCGTGGAAGGCTTAATTGAATGTCGCGAGTTGAGATGATAGATCCGAGAGTAGTGAAGAAGAGAAACAATGAAGCCAAAATGAGTGTAATGCAGGCGATCGACGACCCGATTAGGGTTTACCGCGCGAGGGAGAGACGAGCCGGCGACTGTCAATCGAAAAAATCGTAAATGACAGAAGACGGGCATTAATTTTTTTAAATGCTTTATAACGTCGGTTATTATATAACCGATGTTATAAACTATTTTTTAGCTTTTTTACGTCGGTTATCTTAAAACCGACGTAAAAACGCGTCGATATCAGGTTTTTTACGTCCGTTACAAAATAACCGACGTAAAAAACCCCCCGCGCATTGGTTTTTTACGTCGGTTTTTTGATAACCGACGTAAAAACCCAACAGGCGCGATTTGTAACGTCGGTTATTAAAATAACCGACGTGAAAAAGATACTCGCCGCATTGTTACGTCGGTTATATATAACCGATGTAAAAAATGGTGACGTAAAAAATGATTTCTGCACTAGTGGATCCATTTGAGGTGTTATTCTACAGGGCATGTAATTATCTATTTTCATAGATCAATAATGGAGAGCCATGTATTTTTATTTCTGATGTGGTGTATAAGATGAATAGGATGGTTGAAATCATTCATGGGAGTATGAATCCAGAAAAATATCCCCATAATTCTATATTAAATTGGGGGATATGGCCATAAGATTTATTAATTAGAGGCCATGTGTTTCTAAATTTTTTCTATCCTTGTGGATAATAGAGGGTTGGATAGGGAGGAATGTTTTCTCCCTAGTGTGTATGCAACATTCTAGTTTTGGTGTGTGTCGGCGACATGAATGATGTATTTTTACATTATCAATATATAAAAAGGATTTTTGGTGTCTTCATTGTATATCAAATTTTTTGATATCTTTATGATAAATCACATTTCATTAACATGAATTGTTTTTTATCGATGGTGATTTAACATTATTGGAAAATACCCTTGAGATCCAAAAATAGCAGGAGAAAGTGTTGTGAGGGCATTTCAATCCCTTGGTTCATATAATATGAATTCATGGAATATTAGTGGATACAAATGGGAATGTGAATCATAGATTCATGCTAATTATCCTAATATATTTTGAGTTTCCTTTTCTCCCTTCCGGGGAAGATGAAATGCCTGGTTTTTGTTGTTTAATATGATATTCCTTTTTATTTCTATTGTAGTGTGTCAAACAAATAAAGCATGAGAAGAAGGGGAAAAATACTCCCTTTAAAGATGAATTATATTACATCACATTCTAAACACATGTGGGTCAGTTTGTTTTACAAAAAGGTGATAATATCTATATTTAGAGGGTGGGTTAGTTGATTTTCATTTTTGATGAAGTGTTCTATGGAGATCTTGATACCAATTGTTTTGGGATATATAATATTTGAAATAGAGTATGTTGATATGTTTCAAAATGATCCTTGAGAGGTACTTGTTGGGATGGTTATTAAGAAACATCCATTTCAACCACTTCATTCTAGGTAATGTTTTTGTTTTTTAGGATTTGATATTTTTTAGTGGTATCTACTGTAAGGGGACCACATTCTAAATAAATATCGCACTATTTTTTTCTATATATTGGATGTTATGAGAGGTAATTATAGGTAGACTTAGAGGATATAGTGTTTTAAAAGATATTCAGAGGGAAACTACAATGTGGCAGTGGGTATACATTAATCAATTTCCATATTGGATAAAAAGAGGGTGAATATAGGTTTTACTTTCTAGTTATAGGGTGTAGAAATGTAACAAAACGAGAATATGTTTTCGTGGTTTTAGGCATAATATTTTAGGGGAGTACTGTCGTGAAATTATCACCTTGGAAATTACAAATGAATGGTGAGGTACTTGGTATAGTGGTTTTTTAGAGCATATCTGTGAAATGAGGATCTATAGATCAACATTCAATTTTTTTGACATGGTAAAGATAAAACAACGTCACATTTCTACTATGTCGTAGTGGTTAACAGTAGAAGGTTCCATAGGTATCAAAATTTCTTGGACCACTTCATATATTCATCCATCTTGGTCATAAAATATATAACTAAAACACAATAAACATAGGTATAAGAAAATGAGAGACTCATATTTCTTATGAAAGATAGATTCAATTACATAATGCGTTTTTTATATATAGTGGAGTGTCCATTTAGGATTTAAACTACAAATTGAGGGGTTGAACATCTTCAACTCAATTTCACATATCCTTCTTCATTCCATAGTTTACATGAATCCCCCTAACTCACTATTGATCATTTAATTTAAGGACTCTAACTTATTTTATTGTGTGGAATTTGTCACCCTTGATTCATGTTTTCCTCTCATCCCAATTCCCTTTCATTCCCCATTTTTTATATTTTCTTTGTATAGAATTATTTTTTTATACCCAATTTTTTACTATGGATTAGTGAAGGATAATTTTCTCTAGGTGTTAATGGTTTTTTAATTTTATCATGGTGGGGTTATATCCCTTTGTTCCTTCATTATTAACACATTTCAATTTTATTCTCTGATCGAGGTATGGTTTTGATGTTCACTATCCATTTGAGTTTATATGATATTATTATTCATTTTTCCGTACTATGTGGAGGGATTGAATTTACATAGTAAATATTAAAAATGATAATAAATTAAATTTATGGGAAACTGTATATATTGTTGAAGGTTAATTAATTTTCATGATATTTTTTTTCAATGAGGTTGTTAGTAATAATTAATTATGGAATATTTTTTCCTATTATGAGTGATTGTATTTAAATTTTGAGCTATTGTGATCACTAACTCATAAATTCTTAATAATGAGAAGATTTAAATTATATCGATTATAAGTAAACATGATCATGAGATGATTCCACCATTATTTTGGAATTTCTTCTAATCTGATGGCTTTTAGGATGGTTGAAACTAAGGGGTTTGTTTCGTTTTACATCTTGCTCATATGATATTGTGGAAATGTGGATTGTGTATTGTTATTTTTTAATTAGTTGTGGTGGTCATAAGACTATGAGAGATATTTAGGGGTAGTGGTGATGTGTGATTCGGGGTTATAGAGTTGATGTGGGGATGGTTGGTGGCTTTCCGGGCTATTATGGTGTTCACATGATAGTTTTGGGTGTAACATCAATGGTAAAATGTAAATGGACGGGGGTGTAATTAAAATTTTGAAATATATATCATGCATGGTATTGATATTTAATTATATTGGAATAGATTAATTATGTAATGATAAATAACTAACTATGATATAATTAATATAAGAATAAATTGACTAAATAAGTTGATTTTGGATAGAAATTAGTGAATCTATAAATATTTTAATATAATAAAAAATGAGAATTATTCATTCTGTATGGGTTATAATTATGTATGGGTGGATAGTTTTTTGACATCCTTGTTAAAATGTATATTTGGTGGTGCATATTTTCTAATCTGTGGGTTTTTTTGTAAACCATTAGTTTATATAGTGTTAACATATTATATATTTTATTTTCTATGTGATTTAAAGAAGAACACCACATGAGTTGTGGTTTAATAGTAGGACCATTTTTTGGATTCTATTATTTTCCCCATATATACATGTTGGAATGGATAGAAGGATGACTACCCTCATGTTCTCTCTCTATATCTAGTAGTTTATGTTATTTGGAATATGTTGTGGTGGATCTCGATTATGGTTCTCTATAGGTGTTATTTGATGAGATGATGATGTGCTTAATGGTTGGGGCCATGCATGGTAGTTGGAGGGAATTATTTTTTTTTTGTAAATTTTGTCCTTAGTTCACTATTATTATAATTTTCAATAATATTTATGGATTTATCCGAATTAGATCGTTGTGGAATCTTGTAAAATTAATATTAGGTCATAACACGAGGATTTATATATGTTGAGATCAGAGGATTTTTTATTATGATAATTATTATAGTGACATGAGGATAATGAGCATGTAATGTGTGGGAGAGAGAGAGGGGGGATGTATGTTGTTTTTGTGTGATAATGGAACACAAGTGAGGAAGTAGTGTGAGATATCATTTCTTTTAGACTTCTTAATATGTTATATTACATAGATATGTTATTTTGTGAGTGAGCCTTAATGAAATTGGGATTCAGCTAAGCAACATGTTCTTATTGATTCTTTTGTTTGTTCATAAGTTGATTAGAGTTATATTCTCTCATTTTGATGAAATTAAAAATGTATTATCATTCTGAGTATATGTGATATCTCATCATGTTTATTTTTTAGCCACTATAGAGGGATCTACAGAATGAGATGGAAATCTCATTCATGGGACATTGAATTTTTTAGTTTCTATAATTTGATGTTATTTGTGTATTCCCTTGGAGACTATAATTTATATTCACATGAAATTACATGCATTATATTATATTTTATAGTTGTTCCTTTTTCGAGTTATAGATTATCAAGGTGGTTGAAATTCAATACTCTAATCCTACTTCTATATCTTAACAATAACCCCTTAGATATATATGAATTTATTTATAGCCTTAGTGTTATTCACTATACCATAGAATATTGGGGGTGGGAATATGGTGGAAATAAATTTCTACTATTGTTATTAGGCCATAATGGGCACATTACAAAGATGTGTATGTGAAGAAAAAAAATTCTATCATAATTGTTGAATTATTATGGAAGAAAATTCATTAATGAAACAATTAATTTCGTTTGTGTTAGTTTTCGTAATAATTAATGAAATAAAAATTATAATATTTCGTGTAATGTTGGTGAGAATAATCCCAAAAAAATTCATATAACAATTAACTGCGTATGAATAGTTTACTATAAAATGATAATTTATATTTTTTATGAAATTATTATTTAAAAAAATTGTTTTATAAATTTTAAAACCATAAACAAGAATACTTATATGATAAAGACAACAAAAAATAGACTAATAAATATTATTAATTATTATGTTTATTTGTATACAAATTTTAAGATCTTATATTTTATTATGCCAATTTATTATTAATTTTTTTTATATAATTGAAAACTTTTCCTTAAATAACATTAATCATGTTATATATATCATATTTATTTTTTTAAATCCATTTTTAAGACATTTCAATTATGAAATGATAAAAAATGGAATACATCGTTCATGAACATAGTTGTCTAACCCTTTTCATGTGTAAAATTATCAATTACCAGTAGTTCGAGAGGATGTATATTTTTGGTTCTTACATTGAAATAATTAACGTACACTAAGATATTCATACTTATTTAATTATGTCGTAAAGGTTGTAGAAGATTTAGAAGAGGTGTATGATGAATAAAACCTTAATGAACGTGGTTAAAACAATTACCTCTTTCTTCAATATAATTATCGAGATCCCTCGTAAATCCTTAATATTTATTCATCCAGTGAGGCCTTATCCTCAATGTTATAAATAATTATTGTTCTATATGAATGATGTAGATTTTAGTGAAATAGTAATACAAAATTTTTGTTGATAATTTATGAGAGAAGTAGTTCCTTAAACTATTCACATTGAACAATGGATACCAAAATATAAATACTTGTTATAGAAGGTAAATATTTTCACATACTGTCACATTATTTATAATATATTTTTTATCCAACATAGTATATATTTGTTTTGACATCTTTTAACCAATTTAACACTTCTCATGGTAATTAACATTTACTTTTTTTACATAGTTTTAAAACTGAAACTAAAACGAAACGTGATAAAAAATAAATATTATTATTCTAAATATTGAAAACATTTTTAATGGTTGAATTTATATAGTTGTTGAAAACTAATCTTTATATATGTACACATATAATAATGAAAACCCATTTTTATAAAATTATTTTTGAGAATAAAAATTAATTTTCACTTAAATCATGTATACAAATACTCCTCATGATGTCTATGGGTTTATAAATAAATAAAGTATTTTTTTCTGACATTAAAATGATAAAAAACAAAATTCATCCATTATGATAAATTACTAATTAAATGTTCAAAAATATTTCCATTATTAAAATAAAACATTTATTTAGTATAAAAATTTCAAAATAGGTTTCTAAATTCCATAAAATATAATTCAATGTTTTTTTAATAAAACAAGATAAATTGTATGAATAGAAGTATTCACAATTATTTTGATCATAATTATATAATTATTATTTCATAATAATGATTTTTTAAAAAGTTAATTTTTATTAATCACATAATAATACACCACATTAGAGAAAAAAATCACCAATAAATAATTTTGACAAACTACTTCCAAAAAATGATATTATTTTTATCAAATTTCAATTCTAAATTTATATAATTTATTAGTAAATAAAATATATATTATTTATTAACCCCAGAAACACATATATACATACTACATATTTTTAATGAATATTATTTGAATTGAAGAATAACAAATTCCTTGGAACCATAAATTTATAGTTTCATTTAAGAATAGATTCATAATTAAATTTTTCAAAAAAATTGAAATTCTCCATCAAATTTTACTAATATAGTATCCTTCTTTGAAATATAAAATATAAAATACTTATTTATTATCGTGGAAGATGTAAATATAAAAAAGTGTGATCATAGATTTTTGGGAATGGTAAAAATTAGGTTTATTAATATATTACCATTTGAGAACGTAAAATAATCCTAAGGATTTGAGAACATGATCATAGAATATCAGATCATATAAAATAATTCATATACTATATAAAATAGTATCTGTATATGGATTTAAAATAATAAAATACAAGATTAATAAAAGTGAGAAATAATTAACAGTTAATCAACAACTATGAAATAATATAATAATCATAAAAAATAAGTTTTTGGAATTATTGTATGGCATAAAAATATGAATATAAATCATATTTCAAGTTCTATCACCATGAAATTCATTATATTTAGATATTGGGATGAAACCATGTCCATTTTTTTAATTATGATTATCAATTGTGTAACCTTTTAAGATTTGGTTAATCACCCTTGTGAATTATTTACCTTCGAATAATCCCTTTTGTACCCTCTTTCAATTTCGAAAAACGCTCATATACCATTGGTCTTTGAACAATCACCTATGTAACCTTTTGAAGCACATAAGATATAAAACCTACCCAATAAATTGTATGGTTATAAAGGAACCTCATGACCAAATTAATCCATTATTATATATGCCTTGTGAATATTCTAACAATAATCAATCCATTATAGTTTAATAAACATATATGAATGAAAGTTGTTTCGTGAATCATCATTAAAACAACTCCTTTTGAAGTCATCCATATAAAGGAACTATAGGTTACATAAGATCATATTATAAATGGAGAAAAGAAATCACTAAATAATAATGACATTGATTAACATTTCTTATATAAATTAATTATGAATATTATTTAATGAATAGTAGAAAATGTAATTTTATTTCAATAACAATTAAAAATAATAATTCATGAAAAAGGGGAATATTTTATTATTTATAAAATATTTTATACTTGTGATAGAATCTATATTATAATGAAATTTTATTAGTGGGGGAATATATTCAACCCATTAAAATTTACAGGAATTTATTTTTAAAAAATCATAAGGGAAATGAAAATGATATATTTTTTAAAATATCTCAAATATTACATTTTTATATGATTTTATATATTGTTAAATATTATTAAAATAACCATTTACATTCATTTATTTCAAAAAAAGTACAATTAGTGAATATGTCATAGAATTTGGCCATGCAAGAACAATATTTCCGAGATTAAAGTAGAAATATTGACATCTTTTCTTAAAAGCCTTATATTGATTCTTTTGAGTTCCAAAGAGGGGAAAATGGAATAAATACAAGAAATCCCACAAAATTACCATAGGTAAATATAATATATTGGTTTTAAGAGTGATACAATGAAAACATTATTGAAATGTAAATGTAAATATAAATCATCCTGATAAAGAATGATATTTTATCAAAATCACTTACCTAATGTACAAACATTCATTGTATGAAATATGACCTTATATATAATATATTTTTACTTGTAATATAACAAAAATATCATTTTCAAAATTATAATTATATATATCATTCAATAAAAATTTCGAATTTTCCATTACATAATAATTCATTATTAAAATCATGATTAATGTGTTAATTATTCTATTACCTATTTATGATGTTTTTACGGGATTTCCTTCCATTAACTGTGGTTTTAAAAACCTAACAACAATCCTTTGGTACAATCAAATTTTCTCCATACGCTCATAAATTCCTCACCATTTCAAATATTATTATAAGTCGATGTCGATTATAGAGATTTTATTAGTAGAATATACTCTTTATAATATTTCATAACACTAAAATATAACAACATATACATAATATAACTAAACATTAGAATTGTGATGAAAATAAATATATTTATATAATAGATATCATGTTGATTCATATAATAATAACCAATAGTACCTCAGTGTTTACTGACATCAGATATATAAAATGGAATTGGATGAAAAAATTATGTTTCAAAAGCTATCTCATATTCATCTTAATACACATCAATCTCCAAAATTCATGAAAATCAAAAACATTTCACATAGCTCTTGAAATTTTGGGTCGATAAATATGATGCCTACATGATCAAAAAGATTCTTCGGAATTTTTTAGGTGTAAACCCAATAGTGCACCAGAAAATTTTCCATAACATAATACTACATGTATATTGAGTTTTATGTCATGGTGGAATTGAAATTGGGCATAAAATCGTATAATCAAAATTTTCATAAGTGATCATGAGGTAACCAAAACTACAGGAATACTAGTTGTACCTATTTTCATTCTAGTTTACAATTTCTTCAAAAGTAGTAATCACATAACATATATCTTGTCATGTGACATAATCTTCATTTAAGGAAAATATAATTTCCCACTTTTAAAGAACAACTCAATTCATTCAATTAATGTAACAACACAATAATTAATCATGGAAAGCATCTCCATTTCAATGGAAAACATTATTTTCTTTCATAAATATGAGGAACCGTAAGTATACACCATTGAATTTACTATTGATACAACATACCGATATATTTATACTCTTCTAACAGTATATGGAACCCCCCATGTGATAATGACATGAAAATATTTAGAATGATCATTCATATTACAAAAATGAAATTATTTCATCCATGTCATACATGCCACTCCCCCACATCTAAGGGGTTAACTAAATAAATTATGGGTGCATTATAACCACAAGAATAAAAAAAAAACCAAGTATATATGAAAAAAGTAAAGAGTATTCCATTCCATTGAAGAGAAGAATATACCAAAATAAATATTAAAAAATATAAATAATAAATAAATAATGGAAAAATTTTGTGGAATAAGTATGACATATATAATATTCTACACGCAATAATATATCCACATATAAAATTGAATATTTTCATAAACATGCATAATATATAAAAACGGTCACATGGTATACCCGTGAAAGAAAACACATCGTATCATGAAAGGGTCTCTATTCATGGCACTATCACAAAACCAAGAATTCCAGGAAACTACATATAGTGCACCAAGAGATTATGGACTTCTAACATAAGTGTGTTGTTGATAATTTTCATGAACCGTCAGGAGATAACACCTAAATCATACAAACAGGCCAATATTAACATATGAAAGAACAAATAAATCATAAAAATGTTTCTAAAATTGGGATTCAAGGAATATGTCAGGACATGAGATGAAATTCTCATCAACATCGTAAATAGTATTCATATCCAAATAATTATCATGATTTGATAAAGGATTTCTCACATTTTATAAAAACTAATAATTGATCTATTAATCAAATAAGAATTACTTATTTTATTTAGCTGAACATTCATAGACCATAAAAACATAGCTTGGATATATGATCAATTCATGAAAAGAGGGAGAATTATTCTTAAAAGTAATATTTCATAAATCAATATTTGTCAACAGATTAATCAAAAAACATCAAGAAACAAATAATATAGTATGAAGAATCATGTGTCACTTATATAGTGAAATCTAATATGTTATAGTTATACTAGTGTATTCTTTTATCCTCTAGACGACAATAAACCACAACAAACCATCCATGTACATATTGATACCTTTCCATGAAAATTTTTATTGGTAATGTTGGTTGTAAGAACTCGGACCTTGTTTTATGTTTGTTTTTCCTTTTTCATGAGTTTTTGAGAAAAGATGAGTTTATGGAAATTTTTTAAGTACACACCATGTAATTTATGAGTACACACCATGTACTCCCTTGCCACGTGAGGCCATGTGATGTCCGTGTCCGGGTCATACACATGACCATGATGGGGTGATGTAGAGGCCGCTTAATGTGGTGTACAAGAAAAGCCTATTACACACGGTGTACTCTAAAAGTACACAGACTGTACTTTTTTTTCACTAAACGCATCGCGGTCACGTCTTAACCCCAGAAACGTCTTCATCTCTAGTTTCTTCAACCGAGAGAATTCCGTACAGCCACAGATAATTGATAGACCCCCGAGCCTCCGTCCGTTCTATGAATCGACCACTGTCGATTGCCTTGGAACTGTAGTGGTAAGCTCTTCCTTATCCTAGAGCATTGATTTCTAATTCCTCCTCTTTTTCAAGTTATCATTGGTTGAATGTTTTGTAAATTTTCATAGATCTATGGAATTATAAATAGATTCAAGCCTCCTGGTTCAATTATATCGATCTCATAACATCATAGTAGGTGGTTTGTGCCTTTGTATAGAAAGTCTTTGAGTATTTATGAAAATTCCATCAATACCCTCGAACGGGCTATTGCGTGTTTTCAGATTTGCCCTTTTTGTTTTCTTGCATTATTTATATGCACGAGTAGAGGTTATTGTTTGTGAATAGGGTAATTTAATGTGATTTGGATGCTTTACCCATGCATGTTTCCCTGTTTATAACTGTATCGTCTTGTATTTCCTGCTAGGATATTGCCAGTTCCATGCCTAGTTGTAGGAAGGTATGACTGTCCTTCCATGGTGAGATGTTGTAGATTCTATCCAAGTAGTTCTTGAGGATACATTAGTTGTTACACGACGCGATACTTGTTGATTTTACACAGGGCTGTGAGAACCTAGTGTAGTAGACCATAGGGAGAATGGACTAAGGGATTCTCCAAAGTGTCTTTAATTTACGTTGTGAGACCATAGGGGGAATTGATGTTGAGTGCTTCCTCAGAGTGTTTGTAGTTCCTTGACATGGGCCACAGGGGGAATGAGAGGTTGAGTGATTCCCCCGAGTGCCTTTAGTACGATACGAGACTATATGGGAAATTGATGGTGAGTACTTTCCAAAGAGTCTATATTTAGCTAAACCAGAGGGGTGAGACTGTGTGTGCCTCTCAGAGGGTTTCTAGTACAAGTAGGTTGAACCATAGGGGTTATGCTGTGAGAACTACCCCGAGGTTACCTATTTGTTCTTCTTTATTGAGTGATTATTTACTTGTTTTAATTATGTGCTTGAAACTGGGGATTGTTTGCTATTTGGTACTTCCCTGTTTACTGGTTTCTATACTTGTACCCGCCATATATTCACTAACTGTTAGGAAAACATCTTTGGATGGTTGCCTAATGGGACCTCGTCTCACACCATATTTGGGCCATGCATTTGGTCCCAAACATATTATATTATTGTAGGTTTAGATAATGGAAAGAGCACTTCTACTTTAGGTTCTTGATTGCACTAGAGTTGGAGAGCATGGGACCAAGCTGGGGCTTG
Organism: Viscum album; assembly: GCA_963277665.1. Lineage (NCBI taxonomy): Eukaryota > Viridiplantae > Streptophyta > Magnoliopsida > Santalales > Viscaceae > Viscum > Viscum album. Next base: position 221,735,798 of record OY728139.1, read on the forward strand.
CGATGATGAAGTGTTTCTCAGTTTTTTTTGTTTGTACGTTGGATTAGTACTTTATTTCATCATTGTGACTTGTTTGGATGTTTTCCTAGACATATATTTATCATGCATCATTTACATATTTTCCTGTTCTAGTTGTTTATTTATCATTATTCCGCTGTAATTGTTTTTGTTTATTTACTACTTCTATTATTGTATGTGTTGTTACTTTCACTGTGTACTCTGTCAATGAGGGAATAGTTTCCCCACTATCACACCCAAGGCCCTTGCTACTAGTCGGCAGCCTCTAGCATTCAGGGAAATGCACTTGAGGCCATGTGACCAACCGGGTACGGGGCACCTCTAGGTGGATTCCAGAACCGAGATGTTACAAAGTGGTATCATATGTATTTCTTTTATCTTGACATACTGTTTAGAGCTTATAACCAGGGATAGGATGGAATAAGTATTTGGTAATAAGTTGTGTGTGGGAGTAGCAAACCTGTGTACAGGTAAAAGCCATACTACCTCGTTATTTTTAATTTTACTGGTTTTCAATTTTACAGTTGATTTTATTTCATCGTTGGGTGATTCACATGGCATGTTCTTTTACCGTTGTTGTTATTGCGGTTTTATTTCTGTCACAACCCGATGAGATGAGGGTTTCCCATCTCATGAATTATATAAGCACCTTCTAGAAATCACATGTCATGCATTCTTTCCATGTCATCTAGGATGAATTAGAAATTTCATGTTGTTGTGATAGATGTTTTGTAGAATATGAATACTCTTGTGATAGATTCTTTGATATAATCTATGTTTTTTGATAGGAAATTTGTTTGCATAGTGATTTTCATAGATGGATGCCACACTTTGGTTCGTGAGGTGTTATGGGCCCCCATGGACCAGAATTTGGTGGATCATTGACCTGTTTAATGTGTTTGTAACTTGTATAAGATGCCAAACCTTGATTCGAGGGGAATATGGGCCCTCAGGGATTATAATTTGGCACCTTAATGTGTGTTTTCTGTGTTTTCTGGGCTCCAGAGCAGTTCTGAGCCTACTACCCGAAAAACCCCATAATAAACGACATGTACATTATGAATACACGCCGCCTAGTTATCAAACTATTTCACTGACTGTGTGGGTAGGGACACAGGGTTATGAAAAATATTTTAGGAACACATAGTGTACTACTTAGCACTCCTTGTAGTATGAAATGGGTACCCTGGCCATGTCACAAACAACACGGGTCGTGTTCTCTTTTCACATACACGTCATGTCTGAATTTTACACACTGTGTTGTCTGATCTTGATACTCGTCCATGTCACGATCAACAGAGGTCAGTGTTATCCTTTCTCATACACACTATGTCCGACTGGAACACGCCATGTAGTTTTAGCCATGTAGCCGACCGTGTAGATAACCATACGGCCTTTTGAGACTTCTTAGTACACATTGTGTCCTACTAGAACACGCTGTGTAGTGGGACCTGGGTATATAATCCATGTCACAAACAACACGGTCCAGGTGAAGCTTGTTGCATACACTCCGTATCTACCTTGAACACTCTGTGTAGTTTTTTCTTTGGAGAGCCATGTGGCTTAACCGTGTAGAAGGACCCGGGCATGGGAATAAGATTCAGGTACACGCAATGTGTTGTGATAAATCGACTTGTGTTGGGGGTGTTACACAACCATTTTGGACAAAATTACATGCCAATGTAAATGACATAGGGTAACACGTCATGTAGTCTTTATACGCGCAGTGTAGTCATGTTTTGAAACTTTTTTTGAATACTTTCTTTCCCTTGTACCCTTATTACGCTCATAGTTTTAAGTCCCTAATAATGTTATCTAAAGTTTTCTTTTCACCTTGGAGAGTCATGGAACCGAGACATCCTCCAGTTGCACGCCAGTTGTCAGGCAGTGATCCGACACCGGATATGACCGATCAGGGACTTCCTGCAGATCCTCTTGTTGTGCTAGCCTTGGCCCCAGCAGTGATACTGGATACAGTAACTGATGCATAGTTTAGGGAAGGATTTTTGAGGATGATGCAGACCTTCCAGGGAGCACCACCCCTGCCTCTACTATGGAAGACTTGACGTGGGTTTTCCAACAGTAGCATCCTTCCAACTTCTCAGGGGAAGAAGTACATCAGGTAAAAGTGTCATGCCTAGAGGCCATTCTAATGATAATTGATCATTTGGAGATTCCATAAGAAAGGCAGTTCTATCTTGCCACTTACGTGCTTTGAGGCTTCACCAAGAGGTGGTGGGATGTGATCTCACAGGCGGGTTATCAGCAAGTTATTGCATGGGAGGAGTTTCAGCACGTCCTTTATGACTACTTCTTTCTAGGGACCCTGAGGGCCGACCGATCCCGGAAGCTCTTAAGCCTTGAGCGGGGTTCTCTTTCTGTCATTTAGTATTCCTCTTATTTCACCAAGGTTCAGTGTTTCACACACCTCCAGAGCACATGTGGGTTATTCTTGGCATAGGGAGTTTGAGGATGGCCTCAGACGGGAGATCCGCTCACAAGTGAATATCTTCAGACTGACTTCCGTCACATCCATCATCAACCAGGCACTGATTGAGGAGCTCAATTTGAGAGATTCTGGAGCTTAAATCCATGTCGGTTCCACTTCAAGGGTTAGTACTTCACCAACTCACATAAAAAATTAACGTAGGGAGTCTATGTGCGGTGATCTGAGGCAGTAAGACACATATTTAGTTAGCCATGTGGTATGTTATCAGTGTGGAAGTTCTGTACATACAAGACCACCATGCCATAGAGTCCCAGTGGACTGCCGAACTTGCGGCAAGATGGGTCACCTTCAGCGCTTCTCTCATGTTTTCTCACCAGTAGCTTGTGTCAGGGGTTCTTCCATGAATCCATGTTCAGGAGCAGTGCCACCCGTTTCTCACCAGTCTGGGGACTAATTTTCTTTCTGCCGTTCAGGCTGAGGCGGAGGTAATGGCCGGGGTGGTCAGTTTCCGGTTTATCATCAACAGTATGGCGGATCAGCTCAGAGTAGTCAAGCAGGGCCACAGGGCCATGGTACAGGTCATGCTTTTGTAGTGGAGTAGACCCAGCCGGATCAGGATCCTGGAACCTCTATAGTTCCAGGTACGATCTATGTAGACTCAGTTTTATCTTCTTCTCTTTTCCAAACATGGGATTCCCATAGCTTTATCTTAGTTTCTATTGTGGAGATCCTTGGGCTCTTCATCTTTTCCTGTACCGATACTTGGACTCTAGACATACCATTGGGGACTAGGACGGCTAGTGTAAGTCTGTGTAGAGAGTGCCCTCTTGAGTTTGCGGGGTGTCACATTCTATGGGTTCTATATTTCCTAGAGATGGCATGATATGATGTCATTCTCGGAATGAACTAGCTAGTTCCTTACCAAGTAGTCATCAACTGTTATCACCGTAGGGTGAGTTTTGTATCACCAGAAGGTGGATGTTTTCTCAATCGGGGTGAGTGGGATGTCTAGGAGAGTCGAGTATGACCCGAGCATCATGGATTAACGGAGTTACAACCTAGATTTATAGTGTATATCTAGATGACTATGGGAATTCAAAGTTAGACTTTCCTCTAGTGATGGATTGTTTTGGAGATGTCTTTCCTGAGGACTCTCCAGGTTTGCCTCTAGAGCGTGAGGTAGACTTCTCTATTGAGCTCATTCCAGGTGTGGCACCGGTGTCCATTACTCCTAATAGGATGGTGACACCTGAGCTACAGGAGATCAAGAAGTAGTTAGAGGAGATACATGCAAATGGTTTCATCCGACCTAGTACTTCTCCTTGGGGTTCTCCAGTCTTATTTGCGAAGAAGGAAGATGCCACCCTCAGGCTTTGTGTGGATTATCGGAAACAGAACCAGTTGACGGTCAAGAACCGATATCCCTTCCCTAGGATTGATGACCTATTTAGTCATCTTTGAGGATACCGGGTGTTCTCAATGATTGATTTGATGTCTGGTTATTATCAGTTTTGTGTTAGACCATCCGATATACCTCTTACAACCCTCAGGATGAGGTATGGTCTATCTGAGTATATGGTTATGCTGTTTGAACTCACAAACTCACTTGCAGTTTTCATGGCACTAATGAACCGAGTGTTCAATCCATACATAGACTCATTCATGGTGGTCTTCGTGGACGATATCTTGGTGTACTCTCACACTCGAGATGACCATTATACCCATCTTCAGATCGTTCTGAGTACACTGAGAGAGCATAAGTTATATGATAAGATCTCATTATTCCACTTTTGGATGGATCAGATTCACTTCATGGGTCATGTTACCTCAGAGATAGGGGTATCCGTAGACCTAGAAAATTGAGAACAGTAGTTTTCTGGGAGTATCCGAAGAACGTCTTTGAGGTGCGGGGTTTTCTAGGGCTGGTTGTGTAGTGCAGACGCTTCATACATGACTTTTCCAGCTTAGAATCGTCGTTGAAAGTTCTGACCAAGAAAGGGGAGATGTTCTTATGGTAAAATTATTGTGAGTCATCCTTTCAAGAGTTGAAAGGGTTGTTGACTTCTGTTCTGATACTATTCTTTCCAAATCTGGGAGAGAGCTACACAGTTTACTATGATGCTTCATGTATCGGGATGAGAGCTGTACTTATGCAAGGAGATGGAGTCATTGTGTACGGGTCTCAGTAGTTGAGGCCACGTGAGAGGAACTACCCGAAGCACGATCTCGAGCTGGTGGCAGTTGTTCATGACTAATTCTGTTGGATACATTATCTTTTAATAGAGCACTTTGTGATTTTCACTGACAAAAATAGTCTCAAATACATCTTCACCCAGCGTGATCTGAATCTGAGACAATGTAGGTGGGTTGAGTATCTTCAGTCCTTTGACATTGAGCTTGCATATACGCCAGGAAAGGGAAATGTGGTGGCTGATCTGTTAAAAAGGAGGACTCATATATTGGTAGTTCAGGAGGCCAGAAGTTAGTGGTATCTTATGGCTCTGTTCTCTAAGATACTTTTGGAGGTGTACAATAGACAGGGGAAAACCTTCCTATCTTCTGTAGTTGTTACCTATACACTTCTTGATCGGGTAACAATGATGAAGCTATCAGATTCCGAAGGCCTAGTCTTATAGGAAATCGTGTCTATAGAGGACCCTATTCCTAGAAGGATAGTAGGCGAGGATGAGATCTTGTATTTCCATGGACGCGTATGGGTGCCATCAAACATATGTGAGGAGATGATGTGGGACATTCATTCCTCTGTTTGGGCAGTTCATCCTAGTGTCACCAAGATGTATCGTGATCTACACCGCCAGTTTTGGTGGCCATGTATGAATTGGGATGTTTCTAGTTTTGTCGTGAAGTGTTCCACTTTCCAGCAGGTGAAGGCGGAACATCATCCACCAGCAGGTCTTTTACAGTAGTTAACCATTCTCGAGTAGAAGTGGAATGATGTCGTGATGTATTTCGTGATCGGTTTTCTGAGATCGCCTTGAGGGAATGGCTCAGTTTGGTGTTTCATTGATAGAATTACAAAGAATGATCACTTCTTGCAGATCAAGCACACCATCAGTTTTGATGATCTAGGATAGTTGTATATCTCAGAGATTGTACATCTTCATGGAGTTCCAGACTACATTGTTTCAGATAGAGATATGAGATTTACTTCTCGGTTCTGGAAGGGGCTTCAGAGGGCATTGGGTACACATGTACTTTTGAGTATATCATACCATCCTCAGACAGATGGCCAGTCTGAGTGTGCAATTCAGGTGTTTGACGATATTCTCCAAGCTTACATTTTGGAATTTGGAGGTTTATGGGAGAAGCATAAACCACTTGTGGAGTTTTCCTAAAATAATAGTTTTCAAGAAAATATTCAGATGGAACTTTATGAGGCTTTGTACAGTAGGCCATACAGATAACCCTTATGTTGGCAGGAGGTAGGAGAGGCAGCTTTACTTGGACCACATCTAGTTCAGGAGATCTCAGGGCAAATAGAGATGATTTGGAAGAGGATGGCTATGGCACAGTCTGGATAGAAGCCTTATGGTGATCAGCGGAGACGACCTCTATTGTTCAACGTCGTGGATCAGGTTTTCTTAAGTGTCGCACCTAGTTTGGGACACAAGAAGATTCGGGGACAGGGTAAGCATTCAACCATGTAATTCAGGTCGTTTGAGGTGTTGGAGAGAGTTGGGCCAGTTTCCTATCGGTTGTACTTACCTCAGAGGTACCTGTCTATGCACGATGTATTTCACATCTCTCAGCTCCAATGTTAATTTTTAGTCCCGTATCATGTCTTTCAACTCATAGAAGGTTGATCTTGAAGCGGATGAATCGTTTCAGGAGCATCCTATCCGGATTTTCGATCGTAGTACGAAGGTTCTCTGTGGCTGGTTTGTTCCTCTGGTATTGGTGTTGTGCCAGAAGAGGCGAGTACAGGGCAATACTTGGGAGAGGGAAGCTGATGTATGATCAAAGTGGCCATATTTTTTCAGGGAGTCATCTTATATTCCTCGCTAGGGAAATTCAAGGACAAATTTCTTTTATGGGGGAAGGTTGTATAAAACCGGGCCATTTTTTCAGGTATGATTTTCCTTTTTCTGGAGTTTTAGTGAAAATAGGAGTTTATGAAAAAAATTTAAGTACACATTGTGTAATTTATGAGTACACATTGTGTATTCCCTTTCCATGCGAGGCCGTGTGTTGGTCATGTCCGGGCTACACACATGGCCATGGGGGGGTGATGTAGAGGCCTCTTAATATGGAGTACGGAAAATCCAAGTACACACTGTGCACTCTAACAGTACACACCATGTAATATTTTTTTTCACTAAACGCACCGGCATCACGTATTAACCCCAGAAACATCTTCTCTTCATATTTCTTTGACTGAGAGTGTTCCGTACATCCGCAGATCATCAACGAACCCTGAGACTTCGTCCGTTATCTGAATCGACCACCGTCAAGTGCGTTGGAACCACGTCGGTATTCTCTTCCTTATACTAGATCTTTATTTTCATATTATTTATCCTTTGAAAGTATTATGGGTTGAATGTTTTGTGTGTTTTCATATATCTAAAACGCTCTAAAGAGATTCAATCCTCTTGGTTCGAGTATATAGATCTCCTAGCATCAAGGTAGGTGTTTTGTTCCTTTCTGTAGAATGTCTTGGAGTGTTTGTGAAAATTCCACCAATACCCTTGAACGGGGTATTGCATGTTTCCTATTTTTTCCATGTTGTTTTCCTTCTTTGCTTATATGCTTGATTAGTGGTTATTGTTTTTGAATAGGGTGATTTACTGTGCTTTGGATTCTTTACCCATGCATGTTTTCTTGTTTATGACTGTTTGGTCTAGTTTTTCCTGTTAGGCTATTTCCAGTTTCATGACTATTTGTAGGATGGTATGATTTTTCTTCCATGATACGATATTGTAGACTCTAGCCAAGTTGTTCTTGAGGATAATTTGGCCTTTACACGATGTGATACTTGTTGATTTTACACAGGGATGTGAGAACATAGTGTAGTAGATAATAGGGAGAATGGATGTAAGGGCTTCTCCAGACGATCTTTAACTTATGATACGAGACCATAGGGGGAATTGACATTGAGTTCTTCATCATAGTATCAGTAGTTCCTCAAAGCAGGCCACATGGGAAATGAGGCGTTGAGTGCTTCCCCAAATCGCCTTTTGTTCGATACGAGACTATATGGGGAATTGACGGTGAGTGCTTCCCCAAAGAGTCTATTCTTTAGATGAACCGGAGGGGTGAGACTATGTGTTGCTACCAGAGGGTATCTATTTATTATAAGTTGAACCATAGGGGTAAGGCTGTGAGAACTACCCAGAGGATACCTATTTTTTCTACTTGCATGAGTGACTATTTACTTGAATGTAATTATGTGCAAGAAACTATGGATTGTTTTCTGTTTAGTCCTTCCCTATTTACTGCTTTCTGTATTTGTACCTTCCATATATTCACTGAATGTTAGGCACATATATTTGGTAGGTTTCATAATAGGACCTTGTCTCACACCCTTTTGGTCCATGATTTTGTGTCAAAACAAATTATATTATTGCACGTATAGATAAGGTCAATCTCCCTTCTACTTTAGGTTCTTGATTGCACTGGAGATGGAATGCATGGGACCAAGCCATGGATTACGATGTTGAAGAGTTTCTCATCTTTTTTTCTTTTGTACTTTGGTTTAGTACAGTTTTTCAGCATTGTGACTTTTTTGGATGTTATCCTAGACATATATGTATCATGCATCATTTACATATATTTCTGCTCTATTTGTTTATTTATCAGTCTTCCATTGTTATTTTCATTGTATATTTATTGCTTCCTCTATTGTATGTTTTGTTACTTCCACTGTGTACTCTTCCAATGAGGGCATAGTTTCCCCACAATCACACCCAAGGCCCTCGCTGGTAGTCGGCATCCTCTAGCGTTTTGGGAAATTCCATTGAGGACATGTGACCAACCGGGTAAGGGGTGCCTCTGGGTGGCATCTAGAACTGAGACGTTACATTATTATATCATTGTTGATCCTGAATAAAAATCTGATTATGATACAGGTGAGTCTCTCACTATACACATGGGATTTTACATCTAGATGGAATTTTCGTGGTCCATTAAATAATACATGACAAATAAATTTGGATATGTTTAATGGCCCAAATAACCTATACACTTTTCCAAAACACATTTTATAAAAAAAATATAGGCCATTAAAATTCCAGTATTTATTTTGGGTGGTTTTATATAAATATTTCTACTAAATAACATGTTTACATATGTCTTCTTTTCAAGAATACTACGTGAGTCTTTTTCCATTACTATAAAAGGCCTCCACTTCAACCCATTCCTCACACATCTCAAGACTCTTACATTCATCCAATACTGGCCAAAATTTTCTCCCAACATCCCTCCCAACTACCTAGATGACTTATTTTGGTTAGAAAGAAATCCACAAAATCTTTTGATATACAACGAAATAAGTTACCCAATTAAGAGGTAACAGCTTCTCTCAAACTCTCTACTGTCATTTCCCTTATCTACTACCTATACTATTATTATTAAATTATTTCTTAATAATTCCAGTATCCAAAATATAGTAGTATTTTTTTACCTTAATAGTTCTAACTACACTTACACACACCTCCATTTAATGTGTAACCAATATACTGTTTCATTGTACAAAAAGTTACTGCCTCACAAAACGATAATTATTTGACATCCCCTACCACCTCTCATGGTGGAAATTATGATGGAAACTATCTTTATATATAACATATATGTAATTTATAATGTTTTAATAATTTTTAAATTTTTTCTTATCATACCTTTATGATCTGATCACTTTTAAATATGATAATTTCATTTTAGGACGCGTGGACTACCTCCCCCTCAAAGGGATATGACTTGTTTATGCCATAAATGGAATATATAATGGATGGTTTGAATAAACCTATGTACCATATATAATAAAAATATGAGACTATAAATTATAATATAAATACGAATAATTTATTTTTTATCGTTTTAATTCAACAATAAAATGAATGTATCATTCATGTGTACGTACAACGTACCGTCTTCATGAATGGTGAACTTTATTTCTAATCTCCAAATGCTACAGACTATTATATATACATATGCACTAAATAAATATGATAATTTATTCATTTTTTACATTATTTAAATGATGAATCTATTATATAATTAATATGAAAAACAAATAATAAGTCAAGCGTACTTGAAGAAAAAATACAACTAAGACCTAAAATAGTCAAAATAATGATATATTTTAAAAAACCAGTAATACGGATTTATCATAGGTTAATATATGATATTATAAAAATTCATATGGTTATTTTATTATTTATTAACATATTTCAACCAATTATATTCGATTCTAATGACTAAACACTGAAATGAAATGTAATCTAAGGGATTCTTGTTTTACTTATTTTTCATATGACGTAGACCATATACACAACTTGCTAATTTTGTAGTGTTTCTATTGCCCATTTTATACATTATATAATGAATAATTCTTCTTCATTGTATAAAAAAATTCTCATCATGGAGATTATTAATTAAAATTTTCATGTATTATATGACAATTTTGGGATGACTAATGATAAATTTCTTAAAACATATTCCTAATAATTGTCATTTAAATATTGCTTTCCTTTGTGATTGTTAACAATATTTTGAAAACTACTTACATTATTGTAATAATTTTTCATTGGTACATACCTTTTATATCTATATTATCACACAATATATATTATTATTAATTAAAATATTTATCATTTTCACGGGGTGTTCAATTTGATAGTTATTTGAATAATAGGGTAATTATTGGAAAATTAGAATCCTCTATTCAATATGGATACATTTTTCTAAGGAACATTGTTCCTGAATATGTGTAATGATTTGGAATAATATGACACGGGTGTGACCCAGTTATAGATATCCCCTAGATGCATTATTAGTCTTAGTGGATGAATCAGTTGGCCAAACTGACGGGGTTTTACACTATATTTTGTAAACCATTATATCAAAGGTATTAATGATAAAGTTACTATGTACATAGGATGGAATCCAATAATTAATAATTACACTCAATTATTTCTTGTTATTATTCATCCATGAGATATTTGGTCGACATATATATGGATACATCTAATTTTACAGATTTTGTTTTTATTCATACATTGGTTATTTAATCTATATATCTATTAATACATTTCAATATTAGTTCATTGATTAAATGAAATGATTCTCAGTCTCATAACATACCATATTGATGTTTTCTTATCTAGTTATTTAAATTGCATGTGTTATTATTTATTCACCCTTCATCTTAAATTTATTCATATTGATTCATTATTTCTACCATGTTGCTTACCTTTACTGAGCATTTTCAATAATCCTTATTATGTTTTAATAAGGTTTTAAAGAAAATATCCTTGAAAACAGGTTCGTGGATTCATTTTATTTAATTTTATTGTGTCAAATGATCTATATTTTATTCCCAATGTATTATGGGTACTATTTCTGTAATATGGATTTCCATCATTGAAAAAATGTATAGTCCTTTGGGATTGGGTTGATTGTATTATTTAAAATGTAATATATTAATGCACAGTCTCGGGGCATATGAGGTCATGGCATTATAGTTGGTATCAGAGGATGTTTAGAAACAACCTTGGTAACTATATTTTGAAATCATAGAATATGTAGAACAACCCTAATATAGACATTGAAGATATTTATACAAGAACATTATATAATTTTGTTATGGTAGAGATTATGTTGGTATTACAATAAATACATTCCAATCTATACACTAAAATTGTGTGTAGTTCTCGAACAGATGTACCTAGGAGTAAAAACTCTGGAAATGTGTTACGGGCTTGACTTGAGGTAACCTGGTACTCAAAAACGAGACTTACTGTGCACCTAGATTGATACTCTGAGAGGATGAAGTTAGGATAATTCTTATTATATTTATCTATCATTAATAATGATTTAAATTTTAATGTTCTATCAATGTAATCAAAGTTGAAATTTAAGATGAATTATATTGATTGTTACACCTTATTTAAAATTCATGACTTTATGAGCTTATCCATCATGTTCTATTTTATATGAAATGGTGTTTTAAAGGAATAATGGTTTTAATACACAATAAAAATATAGGGACTACCCCACCGAATAAAACAATACAGTTTTTATTGAAACAGGTAAAATTATTGAAATTTTAGTGTATTCTATTTTGGTTATGTAAAATAACCTTGCCTAAATGGAGCAACATATTCTATAGAGATAATCTTTTATGTTGGATCTCATTATGTGGTAGAAGCCCCCGTAGTGTAGTTTAACTAAAAATCTAATTGTAGTTGATGAATAGATTAAGTCTCTAGGGAAGATACATATGATCATGGTATATAGTGAAAATAAAAATGTTACACTAGCGGTCTATTGTCTCCACGGTGATGCTAATCAGTGGTGGTCTCTTATCCAGAAAACAAAAGATAAAGAAGAAATAATTGTCATTGTATAGAGGACTGTTAAGGAGACATTATTTAATAAATACATCCCACATGATTATAAAATTGAGATGAAGGGAAGGTTTCTTATATTAATGTAGAAGGAATAAGAGAGGGTTGTGTATTATGAAGCTACCTTTACAAGGTTATCTAGGTATTCCATGGAATATATAGGCAATATAGGGTGTAAGATCAACCACTTATTCGAAGACCTTGAGAAAAAATTATGAAGGGAACTAGTTCACCTAAATTTTTCATCATATGATGAAATAAGTCTATGTGATATCATGATGGAGAAGAAATTATCAAGATCCTATGCATTCAAATGAATCCTAGTGAAGAAGATATCTATAGGGAACCATGAAAATGGAAATGCATCACACAAGAAGATGAAGATTAAAGAGTTCCCATCATGTGATAACTATGGAAAGAATCAACATGGAAAATGATTGATGTGAATGTAATTTTGTTATAAATGTGGAAAAATAGTTCATATTATTAATGAATTCAGGAGAATAAAGTAAAACCCTAATATTCTGGGATAGAATTGCAATGATATTCGACTGTATTCAAAAAAATTACTTAAATATTATTGTAATGTAGTAATGAAAAGGCCAATGGGATATGGCTAATATTATGATATAACTGTCGTGGGGGTGGAAGTATGAAATGATGTGGTGGAAATTACAGTAATCCAATAATTAAAATTTGATAATGCATTATTTGATTCTGGATCATCACACTCTTTTTTATATTCCTAGATTTTTATGAAACTTAGGCACATTCCTTTTGATTTAGTATGTGAGTTGCAAGTCAAAACAACTAAGGGAATAATCATTGTTACAATGTTGTGTCATTCAATCACCATTAGGATATATAAGCATGCCTTATGTGTGGATCTTATAAGAAAACCCTTGGTAGACATTGATATAATCCATATTATGGATTGGCCCCTAAAATATAATGCAAGAGTTTACTTTGTGAGAAAATATTTCATGATTTTTTAAAAAATGTTGAATCCCTCTTCTTAATAGAAGAATATTACTCGCCTAATTCTTATGTAGATCCACCCTTAGTACCTCTACTTAATGAAATTCTTGGAAAATAAGAAAAAACAATGTCTAGTTGTGAAGGTGTTAATATCCAAATTGAAGAGGTACCTATTCTATTGAATTAAATTAATGTATTTTTAGAGGATTTACCTGGAAATCACCCAAAAGGTGATGTTTAATTATACATTAATTTATCTTTGATGAAAGGAAAATATCAAAAAAATCCTTATAGAATGACCATATTTGAATTAGTATATCTGAAGAAACAACTATAGGATTTGGGTAATAATAGACTTATTGTCCCTAGTGTTTCACCATGGGGATAAAATATCCTATTTGTCAAATAGAATGATGGATTAATGATGTTATACATAGATTATAGGGAAACAAATTCCATTAACATATATAACAAATATCTGATATTTTTTATTTAGGACTTGTTTGATCAACTTCACTGACCCCAATATTGTTCAATGATTCATCTTCATTTTGGATATCACTAATTTCAAGTTAAGAAGGAAGACATTCCAAATACTGATTTTTGGACATGGAATGGACATTACGAGTTTACAGTAATGAATTTTGGGCTAACTAATTGACCATATATTTTATGGACATAATGAAATGATTTTTCAAGGAATATCTTGACAATATTTTTGAGAATTCATTAATGATATTTTGTAAAATTGTAAAACCTATGAGGTTCATGAGGATAACTTGTGTATTATACTTAAGACTCTTAGAAGGGAAGAGTTATATGGGATATATAGAAAATGTGAATTCATGCTTCATGATGTTTTTTAGGGTCATATTTTCTCCAAATATAGAAACCATTTGATCCTGTAAAGACAAAGGAAGTCAGATAATTGAATTTGATAAAAAATATATAACTGATGTATGTAGTTTCATTGTTTTTGTCCAGTTATTTTTAGCCGTCCATTCATAATTTTATCCAATTATCTAACCCATTAACAAATCTTACACATTAATGTGTTACATTTTTCTAGATGAATGAATGTGAATAAGTCTTTTATGATCTAATGATAAAACTGTTTAATGCTCCAATCACGACTCTACAATCTGGTAGTGATGGGTTTGTCATATATATTGATGAATCAAACAAGTGACATATTTTTGTATTATTATTAAATGAATAATTTATTGCATATGCATTAAGAAAACTGAAGACTTGCAAAGAGAAATACGTAACCCATGATCCTGAGATAGAAATTGTAATCTTTTCATTAAAATATGGAGACATTATCTCCGTGGAGAAATATAGTAGATATATCACAATCATAAGAACATAAAATATATCTTCTCATAGAAAGAGATAAACATGAGACAATGAATATGTCTCTAACTAATGATATATTATTATTTTTCAATACACTACCTCCAAAGGAAAGTGAATAAGGATTAAGATTCAATGAGTACGAAAGGTCATGGATTTAAAACGCAAATGAGGATCATGAAGGATCCTATATTAATGGATATAGTGAAGATGTGTATGGGTATTTATAATGAAGGGTAGAAACCAATCACTTATTAAATAATTGAAAATCCTTATTTAATATAGAGTATAATGAATTCGAAATCTAATGATGAGGTCATTTAGATGAAAATTAAATGCAGTAACGATAGAAAATTAGAAAATATTATTTGTGAAGATAGTGTTTTAAAATTTGGATAAAAACATGGTGTTCCATAAATACATGATCTAGAAAGATAATTTTTGGATGATGATCATAGATCAAAATTATCTATACACCCTAGTAGTACAAATACATCTAGGGAATTGAAGGAACACTTTTTATTGGGTTAAAATGAAACTAGAAACTATAGATTATGTGTCCCGATGTCAAGGATTAAAATAAGTGAAAGCTGTAAGAAAGCTTCCTAAAGGAGTTCAACAGCCTCTTCATATCCCTGTATGGAACTGGGATGAAATTATTGTTGACTTTTTCACAGGAATTACAAAGACACCTTGAAATAATGATGTAGTGTGGAATATTGTTGATCGTGTGACAAAATATTAAAATTTCTTCTCGATAATAGAAGACCTATGTAACGCCCCGACCCTAGTTACCCAGAGTCGGTGCATTATTACATAACATTGGCATGATCACAAGAAAGATCAAATCTCGAAAGACCGATTGGTTTAGTAGCCTTGGAAACCCTAGATATATTTATAAGTTTTACATTACATCATAAAATGAAAAACTACTATAACAACATAATGTCTCCATAATCCACACTCATATCCCCACATAATATCCCTGCAGGTCATTCATAATTTACTTCTTCACTTCCTGGGAAAAATAAAACATAGAAAAGGGGTGTGCTCAAATGCCCAGTAAGGATAACAATATAGCGGAAACTTTCATAAATAAGAACAAACATTTAAGGCAATGTATAACTAAAAAAATCCTTTCAAACACGAACTTTCAACATGGTATGGCATAAATAAAATGAAATAATGCCATTTACTTATTCACATGGATATTCTACTAATCGAATAATCACATGCAAAAATCAATAACGACTTTCATAATGTTGGAATGCATAATGCCAGACTATCATAACCACATAGTCAAGGCCTCGTGCCAAGACTACAAATAAGATTTTGTCATGGCCTTGTGCCAAGACACTAGTTTGTCTCATGAGACCTACCGATGCATCGAGGAGCTATAGCGGGCTCCACCCGTCACATATTAAGTCCAATGCATTCCCATATGAAAAGGTTTAAACATAACATAAAAATTCGTATTAAAACTAGCATATGAAATGTCAATACTTTCACCATAAACTATGAATGGTATAAAAATAGCACATCCACAGTCAAACATATCACAAAACCTTCAATACAATATAGAAGTTTTGTATCATAATAAATCAACTTCAAATAATCTTAAAATCAATCAAAGGATGTTGACATAGATGAAATCAAATTTTTTTTAAAGAAATATCACCTTTTTTTTGAAATCATTTAAGATCCGTATAAAATAAAACATTTTCATTGAAAATATTATTATAAGCTTGTAAGGGAAGCTTTGAAGATTTTATAACGGCGGAAAATAGCCGCACCCGCCGTATAAGTTAAAAAAACATTCTTACCTTAATTCTGTCGAAAAGGTTAAAAAGGACCTTGTTTTGAAAACGATGGAAAGATTCCTTTATAAACCTCTTATAAAAAGTCAAACAAGGGTATAAATGACTTTAATCCATATTCTTGTAAATAATAAATATGTTTTGAAATACATTTCGAAGAAACATGGATGTGGATGATAAAGAAATCCCAGTAGATTATTACGTATAAACAACCTCAGATAATGAAGAGATTGTGAAATAACCCTTACCTTGTACTTTTCCTTGGTTGGGGTAGGTTAACCTCCTGTATAATGGTGAAATAATTGTTATTAAATTATACAAGAATAATATATATTAATATGATATCATATATGATCTTTTAACATTGATTTGTTAATAATATCTTAGAATTATCGTCGTTTCGGGTGTTAACTTACTCATTTTCTTTTATATGTTTTGTTACATAAGTCATGTTTGTTGTATCTTATTCATATCCATAATGATATCAAGTCCTTAAACATCATTTTTAAATCATCAAATGATAAATATAATTTAATGGATACGATGGAGAATGAATCTCATCGCGTTCGTGGAGACGGTAGTCTGTACGTACGCACGAGCGACAATATCATTCTTTTGATATTAAAATAATATATAAATGGATGGTATATCATATATACAGAATCATTAACATGTTATATTTATTATTTACATGAGTTACACATCATTATTATACCCATACAAATAATAATATATTGAATAACAATTACACCACGACGTGGAGACGGTAAGTCGTACATACGCACGTATGGTGACATGTTATTCAAAGGGTGGATAGAATACTGAATATTGTTGTAACATATTTATAATAACATCACAGTATATGTACGATACTGGAGTTATTATTTTAGAATGGTAAGAACAAAGAAAGAAGAAGTGGAAGAAGAAAGGAACTTGAAAAGGGGTGGTGAAAACATTACCTCTTCTTCGGGTTCTTCCTTTTGATTTGATCAAAATGGCTCCTTAGGTTTGCTTTCTGATCAAACTATGGCCCCTAGGTTGTAGTGAGGGATGTTGAGAGATTATTTGGGCAGAGTTTGGCCGAACCAAAAGGCTTTGAAGGTGTGAAGATATGAGAAGGATGAGTGCCCTTTTATAAGAGGGGTGAGGGGCACCTTTGGAAAAGCTAGAAATATTAATTTATAATAAATTCATATTCGGTTTATAATGGCTCAAAAGTTGATTATTCAAAGGTTAAGGTGGGGATAGGTCTAAAACCACACAAACAATAGAATTTAGACAGGTTTGGGTACTTGTATTAACCTTATCTTTAAGTATTAACTCTAAGTTAATTAGTTTCACTTTTACAATGTCTCTTTGTATTTTTATATAATATGGTTAATAAACTTACTATATACATCCAAGATAACCCCAAGTGGTCCATTAATGATGAACCTATCATGATATAAGTCTCTTGGCCGAACCTTAGATTTTTAAAAATTTAATATCAATTAATAATATAATATTTGTTTTAAGAACTCTTTTATGTCAATTTTGACACTATTAAATAGTTGATTTTTTTGAAACTCATAACAGATTTATTACTTCGCAAAAAGTCAATTAAATCAATCCTAATATATCATAGTATCCTAGAAAAGTAGTTTAATTCATTAAAAGTTTCATATTATATTTATTTGGGTATTTATAATATAAATTATTTTAAATTTTCACTATTATAGTAATTACTGCATCATCATTGTGTCATAAATAAAATTAATTATTTAATATCTAAAAATTATAAATAAAATATCATTATGTAGGTAATCTTGTTATCTTTCTAATTAATATTTATAATCTAAAATCCAACATATATAACCCTATGTAACAATTGTTTTTCTAAACGATATATGCTTGTGTCATTTTTGTATTCATTTTAACTTAATTAAAATAAAGTGTCATTATCACTTACAAGTGGATCCATGGGGTCCGAAAATCGACCCAAAGATGACCATGGTCGACCATGTATCAAACAATAGGGTTAAGACACGTTTTAGGGTAATTTAATATTATTATAATATTATTTGTTAACCCTTATTTACCGGATTTACCCTTAACCATGGTAAATAAAATATTTACCGCAGTAATTATTCAAAATGTCTAAAAATAAAAGTTACCTATTTACACAATTTGAACATCCTGATTCCAAATATGGAATCCATTTTCCAAATTTCAAAACACAGAAGTGGCAGAAATTAATTTAAAATTAATTATCGCTGTCAAAACAAAAGGAGTGTTTTTAAGAGATAATAACTATCAAAAGATTGACACTTGTTTATGTTCGGTTTAATTGTAAACTTATGTCCAATGAACAAAATTATATTAAATGGTAAAAATATATTCTAAATATACTTTAAAACCACTCAAATTCATAATTTATCACTATTAATTATTTTTATTAATAAAGTTGTTTTTAATTAAAATTTAGTAATTTTCACTATTCATCAAAATATGAAAGTTATCTGAAAAGTACCAAAATTTTACCTTAGGCTAAATTCGATATTCCGAATCCAAAAATGAAGTCCATTTTGAAATATAAAATATATATAATTTCAAAAATTAGGTATTACTATTCATAACGGCTAGTTTGATCGGTTGTGGTGTGTGTTAAAACTCGAAGTTGCGTACAACACACGCTACTGTATTATTCAAAGGAAAGCGTACCGTGGAAGCTTGGGATGTTTCATTTTAAATTTTTTTTGATTTCCCCATTTACTCAATAAGTTTAAAATATTGTATTTAAAAAGGGTTCACTATTAAAAGTTGATAAAAGTGCAATACTGAAAATGAATTTGTTCTTACATTATATCTAAGAAACTCATAATATGGATTCTAAAATTATAAGGATTATATAAAGTTTAAAATTTAGATAATACTATTCATAACCTCTTTTTAATGGATTTTATTTTTGTAAGTCATGGTGT
Organism: Viscum album; assembly: GCA_963277665.1. Taxonomy (NCBI): domain Eukaryota; kingdom Viridiplantae; phylum Streptophyta; class Magnoliopsida; order Santalales; family Viscaceae; genus Viscum; species Viscum album. The sequence continues at coordinate 221,754,960 of OY728139.1, forward strand.
GATTGAACTCGGTGTTGCGTGTAGTGCAAGTTATTGAATTATTTTTGAAGAAATAACACACAATGAAATCTTGGGGTGTTACATTCTCCCCTCCTTCAATAAATTGCGTCCTTGCAATTTGAAATTGTTCTTCGAAAATAAAAGGTTGAAAATAGAAAATATATTTATGGGAAAACCCACATCGGAAATTGGGTTACTAAAATTTAGTCTTAATATGAGGAAAAGAGAAATGAAAGGGTCACCACCAAATTATGATCTTGATTAGGAGAACATTGGTGGCAATTAGAGACATATAATTGGAGGAAAAACGTAAATATTTATAGGTAGTGATTGAGGTCATCAATCACAAACAAGTATATAATTGAGGTCCTTAAATTCATCAATCTATGATGATTTGAAATGCCATTGGTTCAACAAAACATAGGGTATTAGGATAATACATTTTTGACATTTCAAAATATCTTAGTTGAAATCCCACATCGAAAAATGAATTACTGAGGCCTCTATTTAAAATAGAGAGTGGAAATTATGAAGATTACCGAAAATAACACATACTAGGATTCCATGTAGGAAAATATGGATATGGAGGAGAAATCTAACCATCAATTATCTGATGGAGAGTGGTAGAGAACATGGCTATGAAAAGGCCAAAAATCCCAAATCCATAAATTAGTGATGATTTAACGTACCATCTAGGAAAACATTTTTGTTCTAAGTTCCTTTTATTAATGTTGAGGAATTTATTTATGAGATTGGCTAAGATCATAAGGAGATATACTTACTTTATAATTAGAGTTTTATCCATTAATAAATTTCTACCACAAACTCATCTTTCACTCTAAAAGATAATAGAATGTAATTTTTTTTTCTATTTATACTATTCGTACAGGGTTCCAAAATAAATGAATTTATAATTCATCTACCAGATCCATTAAAAGAAAACTACATTATTTAATCCAGGACATCTCGTGGGCCAGTGGTAGGTGATGCATCCTTATCGCCCTTCAGTTGCGGGTTCAAGTCTCGCAGCCTTGCCGGAGGTGACGGGTTGTCGCCCGACCTCCGGGTTGTCCTTTTATGGAAATCCAAAATAATCCAAACGAGAACTATCCAAAATTCTTCGGTCCAAACTCACAGTCCAACATTTATAAGGAAGGTAAACATAATGTAGATCCTTTTTACTCCGTAATAGCATATGAATACCTTTATCATGTATTACCATATTCCTTATTGATTACATTCATGCTCCCTTATTCTATATAGAATGCTGGATATACTTCATCAATCCAAAAATGTTTTAAACCCCAACAATGATGGAATATACAAATCATTAATCAGTTCCAAGGTAGTCAAGAATATCCAATATAATTTATCCAAAACAATCATGTATTATTCCAAAATCACTACCTCGGTATCAGAACTATATTATGGTTTATCATTCTCTAAACCATATATTTTCCAAAAATTTATCCTGCTATTGAGTCACTTTTCTTTGTTCCACACAATCTCAAGTCCTTAATGAAATATTACTGTAGTAAAATCCTTATATATTCCATAATTATTATAACAAGTACATTGTTGATACAACACTCAATTGACATAATCAACATAAGAACTCTAATCATTTCTCTTCATCTGTGGTAGTATCATAACTTGATTATTATCCAATAACATCATTTGTGGCATAGTCTAATGACTGGGACATAGGTTCGCGTAGTGTCCGAACTCCTTGAAAATGAAGCATTGTACATTTAAAACCATTTTCTTACCCTTGCAGTCACGTACTTTGTGCCCTTTTCCTCCACACTTATAACAAACTCCCTTTCCTTTCAGGAATGTTTCAGGCTGTTTCTTTCCACAGTTACCACATATGGGAAAATTCTTCTTTTCCCTCTTCCCTTTATCCATATTTCTCTCTTCCATCCTTTTCTTCTCTTGCTTCCCTTCAAAGCCATAGGACTCAGTAAACTCTTTACTTATCTTATCAACACATGATATTATTTCTTCATATGATGATAATACATGGGAGACTATTTCTCTTATAAATTCTAGATTAAGACCATGAAAGATATGATCCTTCCTTCTCTTTGGATCATGTGCATTTCTGGAGTTCTCATTCCTTCTACTGGGCGCCATTTCTAAACAATGGCATACACTAGATCAGTTTATGAATCAAAATACATAATCCTATACTTATAAAATACTTAACATAAATTGAACTATTTATGGATATAATCCATAATCATAAGAATGTTTTCTTTGAGGAAGTATATACTCATAATCCCTTTAAAATTATTTGTAAAGAAAATGAGAGTTATCCTAAGCATATCCCCCGGGAGTGTCGTAACCAAGAGTGCAGCAAGGCCCGTTGTCGTGCACCAGTAACCGTTCGAGTCTAGCTCAAAGCGGTGTTTTCGGGTTTTACCCCTAGGTACATCTGTGCCAGAGCCACCTCTACCTGCTCGTATCTAGACAGGGATGTATTGCTCGGAAAACTCACAAAATCTCTACAATAAAAAAATTCTAGGAAGTTCTTCTATACTAATCCACAAAGTTCATCTTAGGTCTACGTGCTCTAATCAGAGTTTATCTAAATCTAACTTCCAAGGTTTGTACTAAAATTCCTCTGATACCAACTGTAACGCCCCGACCCTAGTTACCCAGATTCGGTGCATTATTACATAACATTGGCATGATCACAAAAAAGATCAAATCTCGAAAGACCGATTGGTTTAGTAGCCTTGGAAACACTAGATATATTCATAAGTTTTACATTACATCATAAAATGAAAAACTACTACAACAACATAATGTCTCCATAATCCACACTCATATCCCCACATAATATCCCTGCAGGTCATTCATAATTTACTTCTTCACTTCCTGGGAAAAATAAAACATAGAAAAGGGGTGAGCTCAAATGCCCAGTAAGGATAACAATATAGCGGAAACTTTCATAAATAAGAACAAACATTTAAGGCAATGTATAACTAAAAAAAAGCCTTTCAAACATGAACTTTCAACATGGTATGGAATAAATAAAATGAAATAATTCCATTTACTTATTCACATGGATATTCTACTAATCGAATAATCACATGCAAAAATCAATAACGACTTTCATAATGTTGGAATGCATAATGCCAGACTATCATAACCACATAGTCAAGGCCTCGTGCCAAGGCTACAAATAAGATTTTGTCAAGGCCTTGTTCCAAGACACTAGTTTGTCTCATGAGACCTAACGATGCATCGAGGAGCTATAGCGGGCTCCACCCATCACATATTAAGTCCAATGCATTCCCATATGAAAAGGTTTAAACATAACATAAACATTCGTATTAAAACTATCATACGAAATGTCAATACTTTCACCATAAACTATGAATGGTATAAAAATAGCACATCCATAGTCAAACATATCACAAAACCTTCAATACAATATAGAAGTTTTGTATCATAATAAATCAACTTCAAATAATCTTAAAATCCATCAAAGGATGTTGACATAGATGAAATCAAAAAAATTTTTAATGAAATATCTCCTTTTATTTTGAAATCATTTAAGATCCGTATAAAATAAAACATTTTCATTGAAAATATTCTTATAAGCTTGTAAGGGAAGCTTTGAAGATTTTATAACGGCGGAAAATAGCAGCACCCGCCGTATAAGTTACAAAAAACATTCTTACCTTAATTCTATCGAAAAGGTTAAAAAGGACCTTGTTTTGAAAACGACGGAAAGATTCCTTTATAAACCTCTTATAAAAAGTCAAACAAGGGTATAAATGACTTTAATCCATATTCTTGTAAATAATAAATATGTTTTGAAATACATTTCGAAGAAACATGGATGTGGATGATAAAGAAATCCCAGTAGATTATTATGTATAAACAACCTCGGATAATGAAGAGATTGTGAAGTAACCATTACCTTGTACTTTTCCTTGGTTGGGGTAGGTTAACATCCTGTATAATGGTGAAATAATTGTTATTAAATTATACATGAGTCATATATATTAATATGATATCATATATGATCTTTTAATATTGATTTGTTAATAATATCTTAGAATTATCGTCATTTCGGATGTTAACTTACTCATTTTCTTTTATATGTTTTGTTACATAAGACATGTTTGTTGTATCTTATTCATATCCATAATGATATCAAGTCCTTAAACATCATTTTTAAATCATCAAATGATAATTATAATTTAATGGATACGATGGAGAATGAATCTCATCGCGTTCGTGGAGACGGTAGTCCGTACGTACGCACGAGCGACAATATCATTCTTTTCATATTAAAATAATATATAAATGGATGATATATCATATATACAGAATCATTAACATGTTATATTTATTATTTAATTGATTTACACATCATTATTATACCCATCCAAATAATAATATATTGAATAACAATTACACCACGACGTGGAGATGGTAAGCCGTACGTACGCACGTATGGTGACATGTTATTAAAAGGGTGGATAGAATACTGAATATGGTTGTACCATATTTATAATAACATCACCGTATATGTAAGATACTGGAGTTATTATTTTAGAATGGTAAGAACAAAGAAAGAAGAAGTGGAAGAAGAAAGGAACTTGAAAAGGGGTGGTGAAAACATTACCTCTTCTTCGGGTTCTTCCTTTTGATTTGATCAAAAGGGCTCCTTAGGATGGCTTTATGATCGAAATAAGGCCTCTAGGTTGTAGTAAGGGATGTTGGGAGAGTATTTGGGCAGAGTTTGGCCGACCCAAAAGGCTTTGAAGGTGTGAAGAAATGAGAAGGAGGAGTGCCCTTTTATAAGAGGGGTGAGAGGCACCTTTGGAAAAGTTAGAAATATTAATTTATAATAAATTCATATTAGGTTTCTAATGGCTAAAAAGTTGATTATTCAAAGGTTAAGGTGGGGATAGGTCTAAAACCACTCAACCAATAGAATTTATACAGGTTTGGGTACTTATATTAACCTTATCTTTAAGTATTAACTCTAAGTTAATTAGATTCACATTTACAATGTCTCTTTGTATTTTTATATAATATGGTTAATAAACTTACTATATACATCTGAGAGACCCCCAAGTGGTCCATTAATGATGAAACTATCATGATATAGGTCTCGTGGCCGATCCTTAGATTTTTAGGAATTTAATATCAATTAATAATATAATATTTGTTTTAAGAACTCTTTTATGTCAATTTTGACACTATTCAATAGTTGATTTTTGTGAAACTCATAACAGATTGATTACTTGGAAAAAATTCAATTAAATCAATCCTAATATATCATATTATCCTAGAAAATTAGTTTAATTCATTAAAAGTTTCATATTATATTTATTTGGGTATTTATAATATAAATTATTTTAATTTTTCACTATTATAGTAATTACTGCATCATCATTGTGTCATAAATAAAATAAATTATTTAATGTCTAAAAATTATAAATAAAATATCATTATGTATGAAATCTTTGTATATTTCTAATGAATATTTATAATCTAAAATCCAACATATATAACCCTATGTAACAATTGTTTTGCTAAACGATATATGCTTGTGTCATTTTTTGTATTCATTTTAACTTAATTAAAATAAAGTGTCATTATCACTTACAAGTGGATCCATGGGGTCCCAAAATCGACCCAAAGATGACCATGGTCTACCATGTATCAACCAATAGGGTTAAGAAACGTTTTAGGGTAATTTAGTATTATTATAATATTATTTTTTAACCCTTATTTACCGGATTTACCCTTAACCATGGTAAATAAAATATTTACCGCAGTAATTATTCAAAATGTATAAAAATAAAAGTTACCTATTTACACAATTTGAACATCCTGATTCCAAATATGGAATCAATTTTCCTAAATTCAAAACACAAAAGTGGCAGAAATTAATTTAAAATTAATTCCCGCTGTCAAAACAAAAAGCGTGTTTTTAAGAGATAATAACTATCAAAAGATTGACACTTGTTTATGTTCGGTTTAATTGTAAAATTATGTCCAATGAACAACATTATATTAAATGGTAAGAATGTATTCTAAATATACTTTAAAACCACTCAAATTCATAATTTATCACTATTAATTATTTTGATTAAAAAAGTTGTTTTTAATTAAAATTTAGTAATTTTCACTATTCATCAAAATATGAAAGTTATCTGAAAAGTACCAAAATTTCACCTTAGGCTAAATTCGATATTACACATCCAAAAATGAAGTCCATTTTGAAATATAAAATATATATAATTTCAAAAATTAGGTATTACTATTCATAACGGCTTGTTTGATCGGTTGTGGTGTGTGTTAAAACTCGAAGTTGCGTACAACACACACTACTGTATTATTCAAAGGAAAGCGTACCGTGGAAGCTTGGGATGTTTCATTTTAATTTTTTTTTGATATCCCCATTTAGTCAATAAGGTTAAAATATTGTCTTTAAAAAGGGTTCACTATTAAAAGTTGATAAAAGTGAAATACTGAAAATGAATTTGTTCTTGCATTATATCTAAGAAACTCATAATATAGATTCTAAAAATATAAGGATTATATAAAGTTTAAAATTTAGATAATACTATTCATAACCTTTTTTTAATGGATTTTTTTTGTAATTCTTGGTGTGATTGAACACGGTGTTGCATGTAGTGCAAGTTATTGAATTATTTTGAAGAAATAACACACTATGAAATCTTGGGGTGTTACAACCTACATCTCGATCCATAACAAAACACTACATTAATGATAATTTCAAAATTCTTGGAGTACCACTATCAATTTTCTATGATCAAGACCCCCACACTAAATCAAAATTATGGATTTTGGTTTAGAAGTCTCTTGATACTGAACTTCATTTGAGAACTTCACACCATACAAAAAAATAAGGATGGTCTGAGTGAACAATTCAGAAAATGGAAGAAACTTTTTGATCATGTTCACTATATTTTCATGGTATGTGGATGAAGACATAAATTTTGTGTAGATAACAAATAATATTATTTTACATTCAATTATTAAAATGGAAAAATGTAAATAATTATATTGAAAGAGGTGTCATACTCAAACTTTTTGGGATGAAGTAGTGAAAGGAAACTTGTAGGCCCATAACATGTTGAAGATATGCCAAAAAATAAGATGTATATTCAAGAACATATCAAATTGAATCAACGTACGAAAAACAGTTATTTCAATAATCAGAGAAAGTATTTGGAATTCTAAATAAGAGATCATGATTTCAAGAAGGTATCTATGTGGAAGGGTGCTATCATGTTTGGTAAGAAATGTAAAATGAGTCCTAGGTATGGGGAACATTTCATGATTCTTGAATGATTTATAGTTTTTTATTATTGATATATATTTCCTCCAAATATTTCAAAGGTTCATGTTTTGTTCTAAATATAGTTTTGATGGAAGTACATGGCCGATCCAACAAATTTTCTCACATATGATAAAATAGAGTTGTAACTTGACCATTATTATCGTGAATAACGTATTTATATTCTATATACTTGAGAGTGTGTATTGAGTAATTAGGCGACTCATCCAGTAAACGTTCTCTAGAGAAATCACCGAATAAAGGAAACAACATGGTATCCATGGGATTCTATAAAGGAAAACTACCCACATCATTTTAAAGGTGGAAACCCTAAAATTTTAAGGATGATTGTTTTATAGGAGGGAAGAATGTATCACCCCATGACTTTATAATGTTAACATTTATATATCATTGCAATATACAGAACACCATCATGGTGTAAGATGAACACAAACTAGAGTTTCTATGAAATAGATATTTAATCATATATATAATTAAATAAATGAGATAATTATAACCTAACCATTAAATATAGTTATAAGAATATTTATAATGACTATCCATGTATTTTTAAAAATAAATTTTTACAAATAAATAATATTGATATTGTAAGATAATATTCCTAGTAAAATTATATTATGTTAAAAATACTAATTTCATGAATAAACAAACATTAATAATAAAAATAATGTTTTATATATTTAAAAATTGAATTTCAGAAGATAAAATTCATTTATGAATTCAAAATGAAAAAATTATCCAAGGGTGGATTTTTGAGATTTTTCTGAGAAACATAATTTTTTTACAAATAGTTAAGAAATATAATTTTCAGTTAAAAACATATTTTATGTTTAATTATTTATTAAATGATAAATGATACTATAAATTTTTTAAGGTAACATTACATAAATATTATATCTATCAATATAATTTAGTTCATTATAATAAATTTTTCTTTTTAATCAAATATAAATACATAACAATGTTTTGATCATTTTTCTACTAAAACAATTTAATATGTTTGTCTATGAGATTTGAATTATTCCTAATTTTCCAATTCTATTTTTTTTAATTTACAATCTACTAAAAACCCCATTGTAATATATATAATATTTTTTGTCTAATAATATCAACTTATTTTTTACCAAAATAATCACTGAGAGTGGTTGAAATTATTTACAATGATTAATGTGTAATTAAGATTAAAATAGACTAAAACTATATGTTTATGGGTCCAAATAACAAAAACCCAATTCCAACACCCACTTGTTTTCCATATCTTATACATTAACAATCCATTCATAAAATAATGTTATTTTTATAACTCTTTTTAGGAAATAACACATGTACACCTAACATCTTTTCAAGAATACCAAGTGTGTCCTTTTCCTTCGTAATAAAAGTACACCACTTATAACCATTCCACGCACCTCTAAAGACATAAAATTTCTTCCAATAACTAATTTAATTATATACTAACATACATACTCATGACTAAAAATCCTCTCATTGGTCAGAAAACAATCTAGGGTTTATTTTTCAATACACCAATAGAAGTTTTCTAATTAAGATGTTACACCTTCTCTCAAGCTCTCAAGTTTTGTTTCCCTTATACACTATATGTACTATTATTATTCACGGATTTTATTAAAAATAATCTATATAAAATATAATTGTTTATTATTATGTTAATATTATGGCATAAACTTACACACACCGTCATCTAATGGGTAAAAACATATTGTTTCTATGCATTGTGAAGTATTGCCTCACGAAACGATGGTTATTTAACCTTCCACTACGGCCACTCATGGTGGACATTATGATGAAAAATATTTTACAATATGGTATATATGTAATTTATAATGTTTATTATTATATATTTTTTATTTTAAACATACTTTTATGCTTCCATATTGTGTAAATATGATAATTTCAATTGAGGAAGTGTACACTACCACCCACTCAAAGCGATATGATATGTTCAATCCATACATGGAACATATATAGGATTATTTTAATAAACCATCGTGACATATAAAAAATAAATATGATACTAGAAATTTTAATATAAATTTGTATCATTTAGTTTTAATTTATTTAATTAATAAATTAAATGAATATTTCGTTTATATGTACGTAAGACGAACCATCTACATGAATAGTGCAATTTATTTCTAATCCCTAAATTATATGGACTATTTTAAATTCATATGTAGTAAATATATAAGATAATAGTTTCATTTCCTGTTTTATTAAAATGATAAAACCATGATATATTTAATAATAACTACAAATAACAAGTCAAAATGTTTGGAGGAAACTAAACAAATAATACCTTAAATTATCAAAATAATGAAATATTGTTAAGAAACATGTAATATGAAATTACTAGAAGATAATATATAATATTAAAAACATGATTATTGTTATGGTATTTTTTTATTTACATATTTCAGACCACTATATAGGAGGTTAATGAACACACACCAAAATTAAGGTTAATGTAAGGGATTCATGTCTTACATTTCTTTTTTCATAGGCATACACATTATAAACCACTTACTTATTTTTTTTATAGTTTATATTCATCATATTTTATACATTATATAATGAATCAAGTTTATAAATCATATGAAAAAATATCCCTCATTTTTATTGTTAATTAAATGTATCACATGGTAAGTGACACTTTGGGATGATAAATGATTAATTTCCAAAAACATATTCTTAATAATTACCTTTGAAATATCAATTCCCATTGGAATTATTACCTTTCTTTTGGAAAAAATAACATTATTGTAATAAATTTTCATTGTAAATTTCTTTATATATCTATATTATCACCCAATTGATGATTGAATTTCCTAAACCATATATCAACTTTATAAAGTGTTCACTTTGACAATTATTTTATAAACTTGGAATTATTGATAAATCGGTATCCTTTATTCTCTATAGATACATTTTATTAAGGCATATTATTCCTAGATATGATAAATTAGTTTCACTAAAATGACATGGGTTGGGACTATTTGGTGATATCCCCTCTATGCATTTGATGTCTCATTAAACGAATCAATTGGCCTATCAGATGGGTTTTAACATACATTTGATAAACTATCTTATGAAAGGTATTAACAGTAAAGGTAACATGTATCAGAGAAACATGGCAGCCAATAATTAAAAATTTCACTCATTTATATTCATTTATTCTTCAAGAGATATTTATTATTCACCTATTGGATAATGCGTCGATATATCTACTGATAAATTTCATTTTTTGTTCGTTGATTAAATGGCATGTTTTTATGTTTTCTAACTTACCATATTGATATTTTCTTATCATGTGATTTAAGTGCCTTGTGTTATTAGTAATTCTATATTTCAATAGTAATTTACTCATATTGATTCAATGTTTCTTCCTCGTTTTTCCCTTACTGATCATTTGAGCTCAAAGTTATTTTTTTCCTCGAGGTTATGAAGAATTGTTATTTGAATTAGATTTTTTGGATGTATATTGTTTCATTTTATTGTGTATAATGTTCTATTTTTCTATCCCACTATATTATGGGTAAAAGTTTTGTAATATGACTTTACAGGACTGTTAAACTGTACATTTTGTGATGATTTTATTGTTTATATGAACTTCAATATAATGTATTAATGAACCGGATCCGAACTTCTAGGGTTATGGTGTTACATTGATCACATAAAAATATATTATGATAAGTGATTCTATGACTTTTGATCTATGGGGAACACTTATTCATGATAATGAAATGAAAATTATAGGCCCTCCAATTATTTTATAGAACTCCAGTGCATTGGGTAATGTTTTATCCTCATGATATTGCATGAAAAAGATATATGGAGTAAACCTAACCCATCATGGGAATTTTTAAATCATGATTTATTGGTATTTATCTTTCACATTTTCTTATGAAATAATGTTTAATGTTATTTCCACATTTCCCACATTTACTTGCTAATATCTAGCTATATCATGCCTCATTGTTCAGTTTTATGATTATAAAACATTTATGTCTCATTGATATGCCTATTGTATATTATATATAATTTTAATCATGTTATTCCATGTTTACTCCCTTAGTAGGATTTATTTCTCACCATTATCATATGTTTTCCCCTAGTTTATCCCAAGGATTTTTAAGTATGATGGATTAATAATAGCATCTCAATGATGTTTTAATAATATTATTGTATAAAATGTTTTATGTTTTTATATAATGTACGAAATTATCATATATACTACACCTATAAATATTTTTGGTTTTATAATGTGTATTCATATGTAAAAAATCATGAATTAATGTGTAATAAAGAGTTGGGATTTCATAGTTTATATCAATGGATGGTTTTTTTATTTTTTTATATTCATATTAGAAATCTCTAGATAAATACATAGAGATAAGTCTATGTATAACAAAATATCCATAAGTCACTATAACGTATAGTGAATATGGTTTATTAAGAAAATATTTCGTTGTCTGGATACTAAAAGTATATTTTGATTTGGAAAAGTTGAACATAGGGTTAAAACCCGAACACACTACATTGAGATAGACTTGACAAGGATCTAGTGTAAAACAATAGGACTTGATGCACACATAGTTTGACACTCATGAGGGATATTCATTTCTAAATTCACAGATTCATTATGAAATATTTTTATGGGAATTAATTAGAAAAATATTATATGTTAGAAAATATATCATGCCTAAAATATATTGAATCGTAGAATTTCATAAATTAATGAATAAACACCATTAATATATTATACATTTAATTTCATTGGAATCTTCTTACGTGTTCAATAGTTTAAAAAAACCAATCCCAAATGTTTTCACTATACTAACCAATGTTTTTAAATAGGAGAAACAATGTAAACATATAATGTGCTGAGAAATGAAATGATTTTTAGAACAAGATACCCAACCTGATAGGATAAGTATTAGTGACCATTGTGATAATATTCTTTTAGATAAAACATGTTATGAATAGAAACTTATAGTAAGATAAATTCCCAAACCCCCCCTGGAAAAAATATCTAAATTAGACATTTATGAGACAGTGGACACCATCATTAAATGAATCAAATGACACCTTAATATTGGAGCTGTGGTTCAACTACATTGAGAAGATCTTCTCCATCCTTCAATGTTTGGATCAATAGAATGTTATACTAGAAATTGATCATATGGAGGGATAAGCTCAATAGAGGTTGAGATTGATCAAGTATAAAAACTAAAAGTGTAACACCCCAATATTTCCTAGTATGTTATTTTCATTAAAGTAATTCAATAACATACACTACATGGAACACAGTGATCGATCGCACCACGACTTACCAAACTAGCCATTAAAAAAGAGGTTATGAATAGTATTAAATGATTTTTGAATATTATATACTCAATATAATTTTAGAATCCATATTATGTGTTTCTTAGACGTAATATAAGAACAAATTCACTTTTTTCAGATAAAATAAGTATTTTAAAAAAATGAAATTTTACAACCATTTAATGGAAAACACATTTTTAAAACCAATATTTGACACTTTTATATATACAATTTAATTAAAATAAATTCTTATTTAGAATTGGGACATGGAAAATAATTTTGGATTATTTTTTTTTACTTTTATGATAATATACATAATTTGATTTTAATTGAAAACAACTTTTTTAATCAAAATAATTTATAGTGTCAAATTATGAATTTGAATGGTTTGGAATTATTATTAGATTATATTTTTATCATTTAATAAAATTTAGGTCATTATAAAAAATTTCACAATTAAATTTGTCATTACCTCATGACAATATTTTGATAGTTTTTACTTTTTAAAAAGCCGCTTTTGGTTTTTAACAATGAGAATTAAGATTATATTAATTAATGAAACTTTTATGTTTTTAATTTGATAAAATAGAATTAATTTATTAATTCTTAAATATCAAAATTATCTTAGGGTAATTTTCTCATATATTTCAGAAAACATTCATTTTTTTATGAATAGTGAAAGTAAATTCGTTATAGTTTCAAACTGACTTTTAACGTAAATAATTTTTTATTTTATTAAATTTTTTACGTAAAAATATATATATAATACCTTTATAAGTTCAATGTAATTAATTGGAGTTATTTTATAATAAATATTGATGTATCAACTTTTATTATCCTTTTTACCATCTTTTACTGACCTCCTAGGAGAATTTGAAAAATTGAAAAGAACATAATTTTACCAATTCTGTAAGTTTAATTTCAAAAATCTAAGAGAAACAAATATTATCAGTATGTAAAATGTGTTTTAATATGACGAAAATATATTTTTGGTAAATAGTGACTTTTGACATTCAATTACTGCGGTTAAAAGATAACAGGATAATTAAGTGTAAAAATTATATCAAAATTAATCTAACACGTGTTCTAATTCTATTTTAAAAGTATAATTAGACCAAAAAAATCATAGGAATAAAATATTATCCTTTTTTCACTTGGATTAGATTAGGATATTTATTATTATTTTATTTAAAGAAGATTTAAAAGAGTAAAATTTAAAGTTTAATATCTAAACCATTTTTAATAGAGGGTTACAAACAATATAAATTTTACTCTAAATATTAATTAGAAAAAACTGTTTCCTACATAATTTTTTTATTATAATTTGTAGACATAAAATAATATAATTTACTTATGACACAATGATGATGCAATAATTACATTATTAATAAAATAACAAAATAATTAATATTATAAATATCCAAATAAATGTAAATTGAGACTTTTGATGAATTACACTAATTTTCTAAATCAATATGACATGTAAAGGTTAAATGAGAAATTTTTATTCAATTTAATAATGTTTGTACATCTTTCAAAAAAATTAAATACAAAATAGTTTTAAAATTGACATAATTGAGTTTTTAAAACAATTATTATATTATTAATTGATATAATATTCCTAAAAATCAATGGGTATACCAAATTACATCGATAAGGTTATATATAAATTAATAATGAACCATATGGGGTTCTGTTTTCCTATTATATTAATTTTATTAACCGTATATTATAAAAATACAAAGAGAAATGGTAAATGCCCAACTATTTAAGTAAGAGTTAAATATAAATGATAAGGTTAATATGATGACCTAAAGCTATCTAAAACCTATTGGATGAGAGGTTTTCGACCCATACCCACCTTATATTTTAAATAATTCGTTTTGGATCCATTATAAACCGAATAAGATTTTTTTTGTTAAATAATATTTCAAGCATTTCCTAAAGTGACACTCACATCTCTTATAAAAGGGAAATTCACAATATCATAATTTCACACCTTTAAATGCATTTGGACCGCCCAAAAACTGACCAAATATCATCCCAACATTCCATCCTTTATCCTAGGGGTCTTCATTTGGTCAAAAATCCATCATACACAGCCCTTTTGATCAAATCAAAAGGAAGAACCCGAAAAAGAGGAAAATATTTCATCACTTTTTCCAAGTTCTATTCTTCTTCCACTTCCTCTTTCTTTGCTGTTACCATTTAAAAAATAACAAATAAAGTATATTCTATATAATTTGATGTTATTATAAAAATGGTACAACCATATTCATTATTTTATCCACCCTATAAATGAAAAAGTCACCAAACATGTGTACGTACGTATTACCGTATCCATGTTGTGGTGTAGTTTTTTATTCAAACAATTCATTATTTGGATGGGTATAATAATGAGTATAACAGATTTAATAATAAATATATCATTTTTCTGATTTTTTATATATGATATACTATCCAATAAAATACGATTTCACCATCAATATAATGATATTGTCGCTCGTGCGTACGTACAGATTATCGTCTCCACGAACGTGATGAGATTCATTCCCCATCATTATAATTCAAGAATAATTTTCATTTTATGATTAAAAATAATGTTTATGAACTTTATATCATTCTGTATATGTATAAAATACATTGTATCCCTGAAAAAGATGGATTATTTAATAGAGTATATAAAAAAATAGATCATTTAACACCCGAAACATTGATACTAGTGAAATATTATTAACAAAGAAATATTATAGGATCATATATGATATCATATTTATGTATATAGTCCTTTTATAATTTATTAACAATTATTTAACAATTATACATGAGGTTAACATACCCTCAAATAAGGAAAAGTAATGGTAAGGGGTTTCTCGTCTCAGTTTTAATTCCGTGAGATTTTCATTATTCTCTACTAATTTATTGCATGTGGTGTATTGTGTACTGCCATTTGATATATATTATCATGGTTATCTTTATATTCATGTTATTTTATGAATCATTTGGTGGTTATTAATTTTTTTCATACGACTAGATTGATTACTATGTGGTAAGGGGGTTTATCTCACTTCTTATTCCTATGCGATTCATTCTATATTGCCACTATTTCATTTTGTGTTGTGTATGTACTACCCATGATTGTATTATTTATGTAATATAATTTAATTTATGGGTATTTACACCTTCATTGTATGATACTTATTTTATGTGGTTTATGTTTCATAAGTTACCAAATCATTAAGGGATTTTCAAATTACAATTTCCACTCATTGGGCTTTACGCATACTTCATTGATTATTTTACTCCATTATTATATGTGGAATCACTATTTATTTATTTTTAGTAATTTCCACTCCCCTTTCAATGGATATTCCTTTTATACATATAATTATTCAATTGATAAATACGCATGTCATCAATATGAACTGAATATCAGTAATTGTAATTCAATCTCTATTCATTGAGTAAAACATCCAATTCATTGATGTTATTTTTACAAGAATATGGGTGAATGTCCTATGATTTATTTAAACTATATATCCGATCATATTTAGTGTATTTTTATTTTTCAAACATAATTATTTCATTTATTTATTCTTAACCTAAAGATACAGTCTTTATAAAGGATTCCATCACAACACACACTCCATTGTGTCTTATTTGTTGTTATGAGCCAAACCACTTTTGTTTGGTGTATATACTATACGTTGACTTATTATGTCATGATTTACTTTATTTAAATGATATTATAATGTTTTTATAACCTCAATTTTTTGTGATCAGGTATCTCTGTTTTGGTTAATAACTCTAACTAAAATATCATTTTAAATTTTTTAAAAACTTATTTTTATAAATCCTTCACATTAATGTCAATGATTTAATAATGGTTTTAAGGATTTATTTATATGGAAATTAATGTTTTAAAATGTTATATACTATCGAAAGATTCAATGTCGTATGAGACACTATGATTGAAAAATCTATTTTAAACAGATTCTTGATAAATAGTGAGACTTTTAAATGTTTTCAACAAAAGGGGGATATTTCTCTCAAATAGTATTGATGATTATATTCATCTATGTCAATATACTTCATTATTCACAATTTATGTCGGTTTATTATAAATAAATCATCCATATTGTATTGAATGAGTTATGTTTGACTTTGGAGGTTCTATTTCTATACCATTCATGGTTTGAGGTTAAAATATTGACATTCCATTTGATAGTTTCAATACGAAGGTTTAGATTATGTTTCACCCTTTTAATATTAGGAATTCATTCAACTTTGTAAGTGATGGGTGGAGCTCGCTATAGAACCTCGATGCATCAATAGGTCTAATGAGACAAACTAGTGTATTAGCACAAGGACTTGAAAAAATCTTATTAGTAGTCTTCGCACATGGCCTTGACTATGTTGTTATGAAGTATGGAATTATGAATTCCATCATTATGAATGTGGCTATTGATATTTCATGTGATTATTCGATAAGTAGAATATAAATTTGAATAAGAAAATGGCATTAAATGAATTTATATTTTCCATATTATGCTGATGTTTATGTTTAAAAGGGTTTTGTTTTTAGTCTTATACATTTCCATAAATGTTTATGCTTATTTATGAATGTTTCCACTATATTGCTATCTATACTGAGAATTTGAGCTCACCCCTTTCTATCTATTATTTTTTCCAGGATGTGATGAAGTATTTTATGGTTGCCCTAAAAGGATAGGCTAATGATATATGTGTGTTTAAAAAGGGGATGAAATCTTGTTAATGATTCTATTTCATGATGTAATGTAAAACTTATGAGTGTATCTAGTACATCCAAGTATACTAAACTGATTGGTCTTTCAGGACATGATTCCATGTTTCATGCCAATGTAATGTAATAATGCACCAACTCTGGATAACTGGGGTTGGGGTGTTACAATTGGTATCTGAGGAAGTTTAGTACAAACCATGGAAGCTAGATTTAGAAAAAAAAATCTGATTAGGAAACACTGCCCTAAGACAAACATTGACGATTAGTATAGAAGAACATCCAATAATTTTGGTAATGTAAATATAATGTAGGTTTTCCAAGAAATACATCTATGTATGGATATGACCAGGTAGAGGTGGATCTGACACAGATGTACCTAGGAGTGAAAAATCTAACAAGGTGTTTCAGGTTTGACCATGGGTATCCAGGTACACGACAACAGGCCCTGCTGTAATCTTTTTTACGACACTCCTGAGGGATATTCATAGGATAATAGACATTTTCTATACAAACTGATTTGAATGATTTTAATACAAGATGATAATAAATAACCACGGTTAATCTTAAGGTTTTTTATATTGATAATAAGGTGTTAGGATATTCTCTATATGACTTTATGACTGACACTATTATTTCTTGTGTTAGTCATTTTTTGGATTCCAAAAAAGACATATTAACATTAAACATGATGTACGTGGTGGGCACAGCGGTGGAAATGAGAAATGAAATAGAATTTTGATAGGTGTAAAAGATATTGTGTTCATGCCGAATTAGTTTTCCAAAAATATGAGTAAAACCATATATATATACCAAAACCTGGAATCAACAATGAATTGAAAGGCAGTAAATGATATGAACTCTAGTATTGGAGACAATAGAGAAAAGAAAGCTCAATTTCTATCATGTACGAAATATGGAAGGAGACACATAGAAAAGTGTCTCAATGGAATAAAGAAATGCTTCATGTGTGGGAAATAAGAACATAAAGTAATGAATTTCCAAGGAAAAATTAAGTGTACTATGGAAGAAAATAAAAATGATCCTAAGAATGCAATGAAAGTCATTTGTCTTTAATGTAAGGGACCTTGGAATTACCTTAGTCAATTCCCTATTATATAGGATAACCTCTAGGTCATAGAACAAACTATGTATAAATAAATAGAAGGAGAAATGTTTATGGTATGGGATTACATTAGAAGAGTATTCTCTTGAATATGTAACCATGCAGTTTGTTATGTGAAAATTCTATTATAGGAGGAATTGTCTTTTATTTTTTGGATATAGTTATATAGAACCATTTTGGTGTATATGATCTTTGAATATGAGGCAATTACAAAAAAAAATTATGATGAAAATGTGTTGTATGAGATAACATTTGTGGGTAAATTCTGTTATGGTTATTATAAAGAATTTATCCCAATTTAGGAATGCTATGAAATATAGTTTTTGAAAATGGACAACACACATACCATGTGACAACCCGTAGTATTGGACAAATCTGCGAAAATCGATCCCACAACCAGAGTGCGGTTGGTATTTATCACCTACCACTGGACTACATGTAGTCCCTTATTAGTGTGACTAATTCATTTTAGTTAAATTATTTTATTTATTAATAATAAGTTGATTTGGGATCTTATGTCTTATCAAATGGATATCCTTAGTATAGTAAAATTATATGGCAATGTTGGATTTTTTTTATGTTTTAATTATTGATATATTGAAATTGGGGTCAATTATGGAAATGATTAACCTATAATAGAGAATATGTGATTATGTTAATTACTTTTAATTATGTTACTTTATGAGTATTCGATGTTCTTTAGAGATATAATTTACCATGGAAGACTACATAATCAAATTCCTCTATGTTTTGGGTTTCAATATTATATGGGATTATATTATAGGATTTTAGGGATAGTTCGTTATTGAATGTATTTATCAAACTATGGTAATTGTTAGTTTAATTTTAGGAATTATGATTAGTATTTATTAATCTATAGGATTATCCTTTTTGGGGACCATCTGATCTTGTTCTAACAGTTTTGGATATGGTTAATCTCTAATGGAAATGGAAATATATAGTTTATCCTTTGTGGGTTATGTGATTCTCTAGAAATTTATTCTAACACTTCCATTGTGACCAATTCATCTTGAATACTCATCATTTGAAAAAAAAGAGATGAGTTAGTGGTATAAATTTATTAAAGTTTGAAACTCTACTTAATAAGTAAGTATATACCTTTATGTTCTTAGTCAATATCAAAAATAAATTTATTCACATTATGAAGTGGAACATAAAATAAAAAAAGTTGTATGTTTACTTTTCTTAATTGAAAACTAGTGACCATTTACCCCATCAAAACTTTGTGGTTTTCTTGTTGTTAACTATCTCCTAATCAGGTTTTCTATCACTCTCTGTCATACCTTGACACTTAGTTTATCTTCCATATCCATGTTTTCCTATATCGAATCCTAGTTTGGGTTATCTCGAGTGACCTTTGTACTTGTCATTATATCTTTTAAATCGATAGTTTTATTAACTCTTTTTCCGATGTGGGACTTTCCAGGAAGTTCCGAACCATAATTTTAAAAATTTGAGGAAAATTTTTTAAAATGAGGGATGAATGTAACACCCCAAGATTTTGTAGTAAGTTATTTTCATTAATATAATTAAATAACATGCACTACACGCAAAACTGGGATTGAGCGCACCAAGACCTACCAAAAATAACCATTCAAAAGCTATTATGAATAATATTGACTGAATTTTGAATTTTATATACACTATATAATTTTAAAATCCATATTATGTTTTTCCTAGACAATATATAAGCAGAAATTCATTATTTTCAGACAAAAGAAGATTTTTTTAAAAAAATTTTTACCACCATTTAATGGAAAACCCTTTTTAAAACCAAAATTTCAATATTTAAAATATTAAATTTAATAAAATTAAATTCTTATATTGAATCAAAAAATAATAATTCATTTTGGATAATATTTTAGTCCTTTTTTGTTAACTTCCATATAATGATTTTAATTGCAATAAACTTTTTTAATAAAAAAATTTATTGTGATAAATTATGTAATTGAATTGGCTTGGAATTATAACTAAATTATATTTTCTATAATTAAATACAATTTACGTCATTATAAGTAAATTAAAATTTAAATTTGACATAAACACATATCAATATTTTGATATTGTTTACATTTTAGAAACCCACTTTACAGTTTTGACAACAGAAATTAATTTTAAATTAATTAATGATAATTATATGTTGTTAATTTCGTAAAATAGAATAAATTTTTGAATTAAAAATATCAAAATTATCTTAGGGTAATTTTTTTGGTATTTTTATGAAAATCTTCAATTTTTGATTAATAGTGAAAAACACTGCGTTATAGTTTAAAACCGACTTTTTATTTAAATAATTATTTATTATGTTAAAAAAATTTAATTCAAAAAAATACATAATACCTATATAATTTCAATTTAATTCATTGGTGTCATGTTATAATAAAATTAGATTTATAAAATTTTATTGAACATTTTACCCTCTTTTACCCACTCCTAGAAGCATTTGAAAATTTACATAAAACATAATTTTACCACATCTGTGAGTTGAATTTCCAAAATCTAAGAGACACGGTTAATATCAATATGTAAAATGTGTTTCAATAAGATAAAAATAATTTTTTATGAAGTGTAACTTTTGACTTTTATTTACCACGGTTAAAAGTAAATAGGGTGATTAAGGGTAAAAATGATATCATAATTACCGTAACACATCTCTTAATTTTACTAGATGAGTATAATTCAAAAGAAAAAGAACCTTAGGAATAAAATATGAACCTATTTTTCCCACTTGGATTAGATTAGGGCATTTGTTATTATTTTATTTAAACAGGAGTTAAAAGATTTAAATTCAATGTTTAATAACTAAACCATTTATAATATATGGTTAAACAAAACCGAAATTCATCTATAAATATTAATTAGAAATATAAAAATATTTTCTATATAATGGTATTTTATTTATAAATTTTAGACCTTTAATAATTAAATTTATTTATGACACAATGATGATGCAGTAATTACCTTATTTATGAAATATTAAAATAATTGATATAATAAATATCCAAATAAATGTAAATTGATACTTATGATGAACTATAATAATTTTCAATGTTACCATGACATGTAAATGTTAATTGAATAAATCTTATTCTATATAATAATGTTTTTATGGCTTAAAAAATATCAAATACTAAATAGTGTCAAAATTGAAATAAATGAGTTTTTAAAACAAATATTATATTATTAATTGATATAATACTCTAAAAAATCTATGGTTTTACCAAAGGACTTATATAAGTTTATGTATATTAATATTGAACCACATGGGGTTATCTTTTCATGTTATAGTGTGTTTATTAACCGTATAATATAAATATACAAAGAGACATGGTAAATGTCAAACTATTTAACAAAGAGTTAAATCTAAAAGAAAAGGTTAATATGATGACCTAAACCTATCAAAAACCTATTGGTTGAGAGTTTTTTGACCCATCCCAACCTTATCCTTTAAATAATTTTTTTGGTTCCATTATAAACCGATGATCATTTTATTATAAAATAATATTTCAATATTTTTCTAAAGTAACCCTCACCTATCTTATAAAATGGAACATCACCATTTCTTAATTTCACGACTCCAAATCATTTGGATCTGTGATCCCCTACCCAAATATTCTCCCAACCTTCCCCCCTTAAACCTAGAGGCCATCCTTTGGTTATAAATCCATCCTAAGGAGAACTTTCGATTAAATCAAAAGAAAGAACCCTAAGAAGAGGTAAATATTTTATCACCTCTTTCAAGTTCTTTTCTTCTTCCACATCCTATTTATTTGTTGTTTCCATTATAAAATAATAAATATAGTATATTATATACACTTTTATGTTATTATAAAAATGGTACAACTATATTAATTATTATATCCACCCGATAATTGACAAAGTCACCATACGTGCGTACGTACGGACTACCGTATCCACATTGTGGTGTAGTTTTTTATTCAAACACTTCATTATTTGGATGGGTATAACAGTGATTATAACTTATGTAAATAATAAATATAACATTTTAATGATTCTGTATATATGATATACTGTCCAATTACATATGATTTCACCATCAATATTATGATACTCTCACTCGTACGTACGTTCGGATTACAGTCTCCACGAACGCGATGAGATTCATTCCCCATCGTAATTATTCAAGAATAAATTTCATTTTATTAATAAAAATATTGTTTTGGAACTTAATATAATTCTGTATATGAATAAATTACATCCTATCCATAACAAACATGGCTTACGTAACCGGGTATATATAGGAAAATATACCACTTAACACTAGAAACGTTGATACTACTAAAATATTATTAGCAAAGTAATTTTAAGGAGTAATTTATGACATCATATTAATGTATATAGTTCTTGTATAATTTCATAAAAACTATTTAACTATTTTATTGGAGGTTAACGTACCCTCTACCGTGTAAAAGTACAAGGTAAGGTGTTTCTTATCTCACTTTTAATTCCATGACATTTACATTGTTCGCCACTAATTTATTACATGTATTGTATTTTGTACTACAATTTGATATATATATTATCATTATTTTTTTATATTCATTTTATTCTGTGAATAATTTGGTTGTTAATAACTTTTGGTCATACGAATTTATTGATTACGACGTGGTAAGGGGTTTTCATCTCACTTATTATTCTTGTGAGATTCAAATTATATTGCCACTATATCCTTTTGTGTGGTGTATGTAAATACCATTATTGTATTATTTGTGTAATATAAATTAATTTATGGGTATTTAAATCATTATTATATGATAAATATTTCTTGGGGTGTACGTTTCATAAGTTACCAAATCGTTAACCGAATTTCAAATTCCAATTTCCACTCATTGGGCTTTATGCATTCTTCATTGATTATATTATTCCTTGATTATGTGTTGACTCACTATTTATTATTTGTGTAGTTATTTTTACTCCCCTTTCTGTGTATATACCTTTTATACACATAATCACTCCAATGATAAATTCTCAAGTCATCGATATAATCCTGATAAGAGTAAATTTAATTCAATCTCCATTCATTGAGTTAAACCACCAATTAATTGGTGTTGTTTTTACAGGAATATGTGTGCATTTACTCTTATTTATTTACAATTAATATCTAATCATATTGAGTGTATTTATATTTCTCACACATAATTATGTCATTGATTTATCCTTACCCTAAGCATATGGTCATTATAAGGGATTTCATCTCATCTTACGTTACATTAAGTCTTCTTTGTTGTTATGCGCAAAATCACTTTTTTTGGGTGTATATACTGAACATTGAGTTAGTATATCATGAATCCCTTTATTCATAAGATACTATAAATTTTTTATTAACTCAAATATTTTTATTCAAGAGTCTCTCATTTGGTTAGAAACTCTAACTTAAATATCAGTTTATATGTTAAAAAAATTTATACTTCTAAATATTTCTCATTACTATCGATGTTTTAAAAATGTTTTTAAGTATTTGTTAATATGGACATTAATGTTTTAAAATGTTAATTACTTTCAAATTTTAAAAATATGTATGTGTCACTTTTATTCAAAAATATATTTTAAATAGATTCTTGATAAATAAACAGACTTTTAAATGTTTTCAAGAAAAAGGGGAATATTTCTATCAAATATATTTGATGATTATTTTTATCTATGTAAATATCCTTCATTATTCTCGATTGAAGTTGATTTATTATAATACAATCATCCATATTGTATTTAATGAGTTATTTTGAATGTGGATGTGATATTTTTATACCATTCATGGATTTTGGATAAAATATTGACATTTTGTATGCAATTTAAAATACAAATGATTAGAATATGTTTCAATCATTTCATGTGAAGAGTGAATTGGACATAGTAAGTGACTGGTTGAGACTGCAATAGCTCATCGATGCATTTATTGGTCTCATAAGAAAAACTAGCGTCTCAGCACATGTTTTGACCAAATCTTATTTGTACTCTTGGCATAAATCCTTGACTATGTGGTTATGAAGTTTGGAATTATACATCCCATCATTATGAAAGTGGCTATTGATATTGTATGAGATTATTTGACTAATAGAATATCCATTTGTATAAGTAAATAGAATTATTTGATTTTATCGTTGCCATATTATACTGAATTTATGTTTAATTGATTTTGTTTTAGTCTTTTAAAATGCATTAAATTTTTATGATTATTTATGAATGTTTCCACTATGTTGTTATCCTTTCTAAGCATCTGAGCTCACCCCTTTCTATTTTTTCCCAGGGTGTGAATATGTATTTTATTTTTGACACGTAGGGATAGGATTAGGATATAATTTTTTTAATAAGAGAACAAAATACTGTTTATGTTTTTATTTCATGATGTAATGTAAAACATATGACTGTATCTAGTACAACCAATTATACTAAACTGATCGGTATTTCAGGACATGATTCCATGTACCATGCCAATGTTAAGTAATAATTCACTGACTCTGGGTAACTGGGGTCAGGGTGTTATAATAAGTAAGTGGTAAAAGTGATGGGTGGAAGGATTTATAGAAGAAAAACATGAAAAATATTTTCCTCACACTATCCTATATAAAAATGAAACGTATTTCCATTGACAGTAGAAAAAACAACGAATCTATCATGGTGTATGATGAAAACATCAAAAAAACATTCTAGATAATCTTCTAGTTTTTTATTTACTCCCTAATTCATAGTTGAACACTTCATTAGTGGTCAGAACCAAAGAATATGAAAATCCATAGAAATATGATACATTGATAAATATGATGAAATTTTATGATGTTTCATAAAATTCGAGATATATGTCAGGGAACATCTAGGTTATTATAGGTAAAATAATTGTAATGTGGAGCTTAATTATTGTATTCTGACGAAGAAATATAATGGTGCTATGAAATTTCAACATCCCTCATGTAATAAGTGATGAATGATGTACACCATAAATTACCTAAGTGTAGAGGAAATGATGTAGGTTTTGACAGGAAGGATTTCTATATATAAATTTCAAACGGGAGAGTCCCACTACTGAAATGGAAGAATGAAATTGTTTAATCAAACCTTATCACATTGTTCAATATTTCAATTAAGACGAATAAGTACACTGTAAAAAACAACTCACTATGCTAATGATTTACTGAGACAACCAACAATCTATATGGTAGGAAGAGACAGATTATACAATCACAACCACTGAGGTGGATCCTAAAAATAAAGTAGTGACTGGTATTCTAGTTTATCATTCATGAATCGTAAATGCACTTTCGGATTTTAGTTCTACCCATTCAATCATATTGCATAAATTTTCAATCACAATTCGAACACCATTAAATAGAATGTAATTATAGTTATAAGTAAATATGGAAAATAGGTTAATTAATGAAACGTGATTATAGAACTCCTCATATGTTAGAGATTATTAGCATATTTTCCCATATATCCTTATCATAATCTTTTTAGTGGATTTTATGAAATTCTATCTATGTATTGAATTTCCATGTAAATACCCAATATAATTTTCTATGTGAAGGAAATCACTCTTCTAATCATGAATCAACCCTCAATTCTGTTCAAGAACAAGGTAGAATATATATCTTATTAACACTGATATCACAAGCATGGATGTTATTTCCATATGAGTGAGAATATCTATAAAAAATGATTGAGTAGAAAGAATGTTTTATAATTGAATACATTCCCATTGTGAGGGAATAAAATAATGTTTTTCTTGAGGAATTTCATAGAATTCCAAATAATTGTGATGTTGAATTTTAAATTGGACTTCTACCTGGAGCAATACCATTATACATGAATTTACATATAAAGGTTACTGATGAAGTTGAGGTGTTCAAGAAAAAAAGTCGAAACATTTGGATAAAGTGTTCATATACCATAGTGTTCTACTGTGGTGTGAAATAGTCCTTTTCGTCAAGAATAGTAAAGTGTTAATGATCATTTTTATTGATTATCATGAGATAAAAAACAACATGATAAAAACCATGTATAATCATCCTGAGATTGATGACATTTTCAACCATCTATGTGTAGTACAATACATCTCTAATGTGGATCAGTGGTCAATGTATTATCATCTAAGGATGAAGAATGAAGATATCTCCAAGGCTCATTTCTATAAAAGGTTCAGTAACTATGTGTTCATAGTAATGCCGTTCAGACTTGCTAATGCTCTTGTACTCATTATGGACATGACTAATAGATTCTATACATATTACTGTGAAAATGTGTTATAGTATTTATAGATGATGTTCTAATATACTAAAAAATTTATTAGGATCATGAGGTGCTTATGGGAATTGTTACATTAAACATACAATATGATACACTTTATGAAAAGTATAGAAAATGTGACTTCTTATCAAAGTATGTCTCATTTTTGGGGCATTTTATGATAAATAATGGAGTATTCAGGGATCCTTCAAAGACATAATCAATGGAAGAATATAAGAGGCCAACATATGTGATATAAATTCATAGTTTCCTATAGTTATCTAGGAACTATCATCAATTTCTATGAAATTTATTATGATTTTCAAACCCTATTACCAAGATAAGTCGATGGATTTTCAATTATGATTTGAATAAAGAATTTTTAATGGGAATTAGAAAGATGAAAATTATTCTTATCAGTAAAGCTATTGTTATTGTATCAACAATTGGGATCTATTTATATTGTAAAATGATTCATAGAAAAAGGGCTTGGGTTGTGTGGTAATGCAGAATGAAAAAGTGATAGTGTATATATCAATGATATTGATTGTTCACAAACAAAACCAACCAAACATGATCTATAGTTAGATATATTAATCTTCACATTGAAATTATATCTCAATTATCGATTTTGGTAGAATTTTGAAGTATATATTAATCATTATATCTTCATATATATATTATCGTAGAAAGAGCTGAATAAGCACCATAGAAATGGATCTATATGATCAAGAACCAGGTAGAAAAATATACTACCATAATGGGAATGTAAATATATTTAATGATTCACCATGTAGAAAGGTTTCATAAATTTTATGATTTGTGATAATTGATAATGTTCATATCTTATTAGACGTGAACATGATTTACATGGGATACATCTTGGAAAGATCATCATCAAATACTTTACTAAGAATTTCTCAACAATACCCTCTGGATATGATAATGGATGATCAATGATATTATGTGGGAATTCTGAGAAATTTTTATTTATAAGAAAATGGAAAGTAATGTAGTTAAATCTTAATGATGAATAAGTTGTACTCTTTGGGTCAAGAATATGTGTACCATCAAATCATGTGTTGAAGAAGATTTGTTAGATGATTCGAATAGTTCAACCATCTCCATACATCCATGAACCACAATGATGTATCTATATCAATGATATCATTTTTTGTGGGAAAATAAGAAGATGCATATTATGGGATATTCATTATTATGTCTTGTACTTAAGAAATATAATGGGGAAACATAAAGAGGTCATGTTACAACTATTTCTAATAACTACATGGAAATTGTAAAAAATCACCATATACATTATCGATGAACTTCCAAAGACATATAAAAACATAATAGTATATATATTATGGAGGATCAACTAAAAAATACTGCTCACAACATTGCAATTATAATGTACTTCCCACTCAATCAACAAACAATAAAATACATTATAGAAGTTTGGAGGCTGTATGCAACACCATAATCCATTCTATATGTTTTAGATCAAAGATTTATGTCTATGATATTAAATAGAACACAAAATTATCTAAATACATATTATAATATGATCACATATCATCACACATAAATTGATTGTAAATCTAAGATGATTATCCAAACACTCGATGAAATGTTGAGAGCATGCTCAATTGACATCAAAGTAGAATGTGATAAACATATTCCTTCGGATGAGTTCTCATACAAAAATAACATCTACTCAACAATACAAATGTATTTATTAAAGAATATTATGGGAATGGATTTAGCACACCTACATGTTGAGATGATGTTTGGAAACACAAAATGATGGGTCCTCAAATGGGCGGGGAAACGATGGAAAAGGTAAACACTATTTAGTAACATATCTGGGAACTCAAAAGATGAAAAAATATCTATACTAACAATAATAAAGGATACCTTTAATTGGAGGATGGGGACAAGTTATTCCTTCTCATATATCCATGGACTATTGTCATGATATTTATGTATAAGGTAAATCTTAGTCAATGATACATGAGACCCTTTGAAATATTTTATCACATCGGAGTAGTGACTTGTTGACTATAACACACACCAATCTAATATCGAGTTCATGATGTGTTCTTTGTAGCACTATGTATTTAGTACATAAAAAAACCCTCAAATATAATCAATCCATAGGTGGAACCATTAGAAAATCACCATTTCTCATAGGGGAAACTGTTGAATAACATAGATCCTTTAGACGTTGTTATATGAAATAAGGAAATTCACCTGGTCAATGTGATGTGGAGAAACCGCATTTTCAGAGCAGTGATATAGGAACTAGAGAATGTGATGAAACATATTAAACTTCATCTGTTTTAGATTGTGAAATGAAAATATTATGGGAGATATTTCTTAATGGGGGATTACTGTAATGTCTTGAACTTTTAAAAATATATATATTTTGTTTGTTTAATTAAAAGTGTCATTAGGTATTATGGATTTAGAAAAAACAGGCCCTTATATGGTAATATATATATCCTATCATATTTACAATAATTTTAAGCCTCACACCCACTTATAATATATATATTGAACAATAATCATATGATTCGTATTAAGAATGGTTTTTAATAAAAGTAATTGACACACAAATTGATGTGAAGGACTGAACAAATTTGATAATTACTTATGAAACCAATTTATCGAAACATCCAAGGATATTTGAATAATAGAAATTTTACCATGACTAATCGCATGGCATTATACAACCAATTTAGAATTAGACGAACCATTTATTGGATAATTTCATGTTCATAGAGTTAAATTCCAATTCCATGTACGCTGAATCACCCCATTAAAGTCTTGCCATCACACTCCTCACCTATAGATATTTTTAGAATGTATTAATGGGATATGTATCAAGAGACTAATAATAATAATATGTTTATTTTATAGAATAATTAACATAATTTCATATTATTGTTACTATATAAATGATTTTTATTTTGATAAAATAAACTTATAATTTTATCATTGGGATATATTCAAATATAATTATGGAATTTATTTGGATGAATTATTGGGTTTATTATGTAATGATTATTTCATTGAAAATTTATTAATTAATAATTTATGTTAAATATAAATTATCACATATTTATTTAAATATGAATGAAATTTTTTATGTGTTCGATAATGATTTCTATCAGAAACACCAAAATTTCTCAATATATTTTGATTTTTATATGGGATGTAAAAATTCCCACATTTAGAAAATTATTTTGATAAAATGAATATTTTATTTGGAATCAAAGCATAAAAAATATCCATTGGTAAATTTTTCATAATTTTCTAAATCATTTTTAATTTTGGCCAAAATTTAAATATTGTATAAATATAACATTTATATTATGACATCACAATGACACAAAAAAGATGTAATAGATTCTATAAAAGGTATAAAAAACCAAATAAATTTTTACAATTTTATGTAAGGTGATTTAAATTTATTTTATTAATTTTATAAATCATTTATGAATCTTCTGAATAATATAGTATAATAAATATTTTAAAATAATATATATAAGGAGATGACTATCTTCCACAACAAAAAGGGTTATATTTCAATAGTATTTTCCCTTAGACTAAAAAAATAATAAAAATAATCTTTATTTGATAGAAATCATGGGTAAAAACTGAAATGAACAATGTTTTTTTAAATAACAATTGATTCATGAGAAAATATGTCTTATATTATATTACAAAAAACAATACTATAATTTTTAATAATGATCAATAAATTATTTAGATAAAAAAACAATTAAAATTACAAAAAAATAAAAAATAAAAAGAAATTGTGAAACATAATATCTAAAATGGGAATGTATGCATCACCCCAATCTACAAGAATCATCACCCCACTGAATATAGTACTGAAATCAATCAATATATTTGTAAACTAATCGATATCTACAAAACTTATTGTATAATATATTGACTAAAATAAGGAAGTGTTCATTATTTATTATAAAGGGAAATTTTATTGTTTAAATTTGATCATTATTAGGACTATTATTCATATATAAATATTAGTCCAAATAGCCATTAGTGAATTTGAGTATTGAGAATTATAAAACTTGTTAAGTATTATGGGATTATAATAACTTTTCATTATTATTAATAGGAGAAAATAATTATTTCAAAAAGGAGACTTGAGGGCCTCAACCAGTAGATCCATCCAGATGTATCCATTTTTTCAAAACATGGTAGGGGTTAGCATCACTGGGATACTCCATAGATGAATCCCAATATGATCTTCAACATGTAAAGCTAGATCAAAGTCAAATACCAGAGATGTTTATGTTAGTTTAAATTACCACTCGATCGATATTAGCCGAGATGAACCATTAATCTATCATCATCCCACACCTTACACTTATTTTTAGGTAAGAATTGTAAGGGGTTACTTATCCAGTCCTTAGTTACATAATGTTTAATAACAGTGTATAAATAATATTTTATTCATTAAAGTCATTTTTATGAATTATTTTTCAGAATAAAATATATTTTTCATTGAGAATAAATTGATAAATATATTTTTCAAAGAAAATTTGAAAATTTCAAACAATATATAAAATATTATAATAAATTATGGTCTTATGAATATTATTTTTTTAATAATTTTTTTAAAAAACACTATTATTTTAATAGAAATGATAAAATAAATTTATTTTTTCTTAGAAAGTTTTTATGTGATGAATTTTTACTATTCAACACAATGAACTATTTTTAAATAAATATAAAAATTTTAATTTAAAAGGAAAAACATCCATATCTATTTAATTATTTTTTCTAAAATAAACATAATTTCTAAATTCAACATGTCAATTTTGGTTACGATGAATTTATGATATTTTTTAAAAATACTTTAACTTTCTATTAATAGTAAAAATATAACTTGTTTTAATATAAGTTTAATTAGTTTGTAATTATTTTCTAATGATGTAATAATTTATAACCCATGATCCATTATAGAAAATATTTCATTTCACTAATTTCCAGTTTTTTAAATTTTCTAATATATTTGGAAACCAATAAATGAATTTTCAAAATCTATAATGGAATGTTTGAAAATATAAACATTACTCTGTGGAATAATTAAGATTCAATTAAAAATAAATTAATAAAAAATATGGTATTTTCTACTGGATTTAATTAAAAAATAATATATCCAAAATTTCTAATACCATTGGAAAGACTATGGGTAAACAAATATTCTTCTTTTAACACAATCTAAATTTACAAGGCATATATTTTGAAATTATTAAACAATTATTCCACTTTACTTATAAATACCCACCCATTTCTCCACATCCTTTCACTCTCGATCTATCCAAAAAAATTTATGGAAGTTTTTTTATCACAGTTATCACTCCCAATATTTCCTCAATTTTATAAGCTTCTGTTCATCAATATTATGGAGTCACTCCTCATGATAACGGAATTGTCCATATTTTCTCTTCAAGTCTTCAACACATTGATATGTTTCTTATAAATTTTATTGTAAATATTTTTTACCCTTTTTATCATACCCATACTAAAGAATTATTTTTTTTCAATGGGATACCCCAATACCCTCTCATTTTACTATTTTCTAGAACTACAACTTGTACCCCCATGCTTCCGAATTTAATTCTTAATGTTTATATCTTATCTATAATAAATTCCCTATTATATAATTTTTGTGGATACCCATAGAATATTATTATCAATAATTATTCACTATGTTATAAAAATTATATATTTTATTTGGTTATTTACTCATAAAAACTAACATTCAATTTTTTTTATGAAAATGATTTAATGATCATATCTTTAATCACTTTCTTGCACCATAATTTTTATAATAAAACCATTATTTATTCTTTATGGGTGATTTATTATTACATATGTGGATAACATTAATTAGTAATAATGTAATTTTTCCCTGATATAACTCTAACAAATTGGGTAAATAATTTAATTTCTAGAGATGATATGTTTTATGATACCCTGGTAAATAACCTTGGTAATTTTAATTTATTACGCATTGGTGAAAAAAAAATTGTGATATTCTTATTAATGTCAAATTTTTTTTTTCTATATCTACATGTTATGATTAATTTTATTCTAATTATTATATTACTTATTTTTTATGGATCATGCTATAATGATATTCATAATACTCTTATTGACATTTCTCGTGATCGCATATAAACTATTTCACTTATAGGGCCTCATACTCACCCCATTCATGTAAACTATTTCCATTACTATGTAACATATTAGATTATATTTTTATGTTATGATATATAGTAAACATAACTTTTGGTGAACCCATAATGTTTTCTCCACGTAGACTTAGATGATTGTTTTTTTTATATTTTTGTTCATGTATTGAGGGCCTTATTTCGTCTATTTATACCATGAATTGAAATTTTAGATAACAAAAAAAAATTATTACATATTTGGTATCAAATTATGGTTTAGTAATTTGTGAGAATAATGAATATATATATTTTTTATAATTTCTAGATAACGGTTTTAATAGAAAAACATCTTGGTATTTTGGTGGAGTATTAAGTAAATGGTTACTGATAAGAGAAATACATGTTCCTCTATGGATTGATGAATGTGGATCTGGGTCATTTGTATCTGGGGGTAACACCCAATAACCCATTATTGATAAAGAATTTATTGGGATATGGTGCATGATAAAGGTATATGCCTCACCCATAGTTTGACACTCATCGTGGATATTTTTTTAATCATAAGATTTTTATGTATCATTTTTAGGATATAGAGAAAATGTAATTGTTCTTAAATAATATCTTATTTAAGAATGATATTTTAAGACATGTAATTCCACTAAAATTTTATTATTCTTAAAAGAAACAAGTTTTCCACTATGGTTTTCTTTTTTTACAAAGATGGAGGGAAATACGAGGAACCACGTAAATGATGAGCGCAACAAATTATGCATTGAACTATCTAAGATGGAAGATGAATGGAAAAAATCATGAGAATTTTAAATCTATTATCTCAAGATATAAATAATAACTTTATTAATGGAGATCATCTTGATTTCGTCAAAGTGAAAACATGTAATGGTGTCTTTTATGGGCCAACAACCCCATCTCTTAGTGGATCAACCGACCCATTGATTATTTTACAATTGATAAGCTATGTAGAAAATATAATTATTTAAACCATTATTCAAAACATGAGAAATTATACATGGATTTATATTTCTTAAAGAATATTCTTATCTATAATAAAATGATATTTTAAAAAATATTTATCTAAATATAATTTTAATTCATCAATAAGTTCTATTGCATGAAATCGTGATTTTAAAAGATAATTTTGAAAAAATAAATATAACTCGACCCTTAATATTTTTGGAAGTAAATACAATACCTATATTATGAATTAAATTTATAACTCCATCTCAATATGACTAATTTGGTGAGTTTATATAAACAAATCATATAAATACTTTATTCTTCAAAAATATATTTTCTTCAAAATATGAATTTTTATTATTTTTTTAAAAAAATATTGTGGTTTAAAAGTTAACGAAAATGGATTTGATTTTTTTTTCAACATTTTAATATTATAGTAAATTTCTTATTTTTTGAATATATTTATTGTGTAAGGAATAATGAAAATATAACATTCTTTGGAAACCCATATTTTATTTTAAATTGTGTACAAAGTGAAATAATTTTTTACATTAGTGTTAAATTTTATTCACTTTAATTTTATTTAAAATAAATAAATTATTTTTATTTAATATTATTTTAGGAAAAAAAATTTATATAAAAATTTAATGTTTAAAATAAGGTTTTTTTTCAAAATTAAATCATTACATTTTAGAAGTGTTGTATTGAAATAAATTCTAAAAATTCATTGCTATAAATTTTAAAAAATGGATGAAATAGTTGGATTCATATAGGCTAAATTTTGTTAATAGCTTCAATTTATATTTATAAAATTTCAATAGTAGCGTCGGTAAATTTCGTTACGATGCTAATGAGTAAATTGGGAAATTTAGTTTAAAAATAAATAGACAAATACTAAAAAATTACTCTAAATCATCCCATAGTTTTATTTTAAAAATATGATTCAAATAGTAAAAAATAATAATCATAAATACGTTTTTTAAGGTATAATATTCCACCAAAATAACATATATAATATTTGTATCAAAAAATGAAAATAATGTCACTTTCATTGTCATAAATATTTATTTTGTATTCACATGTGGAACAATGTATGTTATAAATGAATCTAAATGTAAATTTTAATCTTAATAGACAAAGTTTCATAATAAAAAGATAATTTTGGATTTTTGAGCTACCTAGAAGTCATTATGATTCTATTAATTTTATATTTAAAGAAAATTTAAAGATTTCACAATGAAGTTATAAATACTATGAAATTTTTAATATTTTGTTGTCATAAATTTATGTTTTTAAAAAATATTATTCTAAGGGATAGAGTATTTTTCATTATCTTATTATTTTAATTTTTCCATTTTTGTTGAGAATAATTTTTATTAAATAAATACACAATGGTGCTGTAATATTTGTTTTATAAATAAAAATATCAATTAGATGATACTAAGAATATTAAAATAAATATAATATTGGATAATTAATTAGATAATTTTTTTTATAGAAATCCATTAATTATTTGGTATATAATATTAATTATTTTGAATTTAACTTATTATATTGTAATTTAAAATGTCCATGTAATGAAAAGAGTAAAAATCGACATTAATGATATTTTATGAAAATATATTTTATTAAACTATATAAAATTCATAAAAGATCTATAAAAATTCATAAATATATAATATCGTCAAAAATATAATTAATTTAACATTTATTATTCTATTGATAAAAATATGTAAAAATTACAACCATTTACAATTGAAAAATGTGTTACCATAGATAAAAATAAAATTGGTTAACTAAGGGTTATTCAAAACGATTAGGATAAAAACAACACCAATACTTGTATAGTATATATTTGTTGATCAGATTTCAATATTATATAATATTATCTACAAATACTATTATTTTTTAGATATGTGAAATGATATTGAATATATTATAAATTAATATTATTATAAATTCAAAAGTGCACCTCACATAAATTGCAAAAGGGGACCACCTCCCGCACTTCTTCACATCCCATTGAAACTTCAATCTAGACCACCCTACCAATTTCACATATAAAATTCCATAGAAACATTTTTTAGTTACTGTTCTTCTCAATATTCTATCCACAGTGTCTCTATGTTGATATGTAAAGGATGTTCTCCCATGATGAGGTAATTGTCTTTATCAAGTCATTCAATATTATTTCTTCCCCTACATTGATTTTTATGTGTTGTTTAAATTATATTGTAACTAATAAAGTATAAACTATATATTCATGTGTTATTATAATTATTGAACTAAAATATTCCACATATTGTCCATCACATGGTAAATAAAATCATGGTTTGTGTGTATGTAAGTCTTACCATCTCCACGCCGCATTGTAAACTATTTTTCATCACCCATTTATATGGATGGTTATAATAATGGAAATAATATATATATAATAATTATAACCATATATTTATTTTGTAAAACATTATACACCATTAAATCCCTTACCCTTTGACAATTTAGGGAAGTATACAATTTCTCATGAGTACCTATAGCCTACCATTTTCACAGTGCGATGTGATTCATATTCCCTGTTCACCATTGAATAAATAATATATATATGTAAATAATGAATAAAAAAGAAATATATTACAATAACATAATTCTATGTATTCCATAATAATACCCTATGAAAAATCATTGGTACTTAAACTATAAAACATGCATTGGAAATGAAGCAATTAACACCTAGAAGAATGGAAATAATGAAATTCTATTAACAAACATATGATAAGATTATATAAATGGTTACTTTTTGATAAAATAATTATTCCTATGATTATTTTTTAAATTAAAAATATTAGTAAAACCATTATACAGTAGGATTGAATACATAAGAATGAAATCAGACCTATAGTGGTGGTTAATTTCACAATCTCATTAATTTTCAAAATTTTTAATATTTAAGTAACTATTAAGGAACATTTATCTTCCATCATCAAGTTTAATAAAAATGTTATAGAGAATATTTTTACTATTCTTGTACAATTTATTAATTCCATTTATTACCATATGTCAGTAGTTACTAATATTTTTGAAATGAATATTATTTTATTCTTTTTCCAAATGATGTATTTTGTGAATTTTCAGGAAATAGTACGAAATGAATGTTTTTATTCACCTATATGAGATGAAACAAAATTTCTTTTTCATTAACATATAATTCCCCAAAGAATACCTTATACGAATTAATGTTTTTCTAATGAATATTTTTTTCTTTAAAAATAATGGTACATTTTTGGAATACAATATTATATCAATGCATAGATCATATTTTCCTCAAGAATTAATTTCATGTTATGACTCAAAATTATTTTCCATTTATGATAATTTATTTACTGAAAATACTTATTCTTTATTTGGGATATTTAAAATTTATATATTTCTTATTCTTTCTATAATTTTTTTATTTTTGGGATTGAATCATATTTAGAAAACACATTTTTTCCACAGATTATGTTATGATAGAATGATGTTTATGAAACCCATTTCTTTTTCTATGTTATGATATGATGAATGAAATTCATTCTAATTGTAATTATATGTATAGTTTAAATTATGCAGTAGGTGGAACCTATATCTCCCTCTAATACATGGGGTAAATTTTTATCTCTCATGATATTTACATTAGTGGAATGAGAAGTGAACCTAATTCAATAAAATAGGGCTTGAACGAGGATTGAACTCAGTTTAGTAAACAAAAAAGTATACTATGATGGTATTGGAAATGATCCTTAACTAATAAAGAATGAATTTATTTTACTATTTGTATTGACACAATTTGATTTCTTATGTTTTCCATAATGGAATATGTTATTTAATTTTTCTGAACTTCTGTAATTTATTGCATTAGATAATATCATGAATCATAGATATACATGTTATAATTTTCAAATGTTTTTTATGTTCATATGTATTATTATTGTGATATGATAAATATATCCATTGTTTACTGTTATTGAGAATAAAATAAAAAAATATCTTATTTTTTTCCCAAGGAATTAAAGAAATGTGTTATGTATTATTTTTAAAATATGGTTCTAGTAATGAAGGAATAAGCCCGAGATGATGTAGATGTTTTAGGAATCAGTTGCATGTGTTTCCATGTGTCAAAAGAAACTAAACCTATATTGTTATATTATTGTTTTTTTATTTTATGTAATGTATATTTATTTATTTATATGTAATATCTATGTATAAAATATATGGGATGTTAGAATTGGTATAATAGAGAGGTTTCGTAAACCTTAGAAAACTATAACGAGAAAATCATAGTAAAATCCTAGCAGAAAGTATATGTATATGATGCAATCACAAAGGATATTATTGGCCTTTAATAACAACTAATTAAGCTTAAGGTGTCATAAATTGATGTTTAATAAATAATTTACCTTTATTATTTTGTTTTCCTACTAGGATTAGTGTTACCCACACATTAATTTTCAGTTGTAGTCAATGGTTGGAATCCAAAGGATCTATTTTAACAGTGATTGGAATGGGGAATGAATGTTATTTCTCAAGAGAAACAGAAGGTAATGGGATATGGAATAATTGAAATTCCTTTCTCACAGAACATTATCAAACTATGAATCACGTTGGACATCAAAACAAGTGAATTAGGGAATAATATTCTATTAAGTCCTTCAAGTTGCGATATCCAACATTATTATGTGGGACATGTAATCCACTAGTGTTTGAATAATAGAATAATACAATTGAAAATATATCTTCATTTCAACAATGTTCTTAACATGAAAATTGAAATTTAGTAGTATCTCATTTGGATGGTGAAGCATATCAATTGTGGAATCTACTAAAGAACATGAGGAAACAAGATAGAAATTGAATCCATCGAATGGAATGACTTAATAAATTAATTTTTCAATAATTACATTCATCATGTTCTTCCAAATAATGTGTAGAAGAAGTTAAATGAGCATATGAAAAAAATTTATGAATTTTTTGTATCATATGAAGAATTAATTATAATAAAATCAAGGAATGATTCTAGAATAATCATCCAATATAATAGTAATGTTGATTGATTATTCATTGTTTGAAAAAAAATCCTCCAAAAGTTATTATATATATTTTTCATAAGTGGATATGAATAAATCATTCAATGTACTCTAACGGTTGAGATAAATATTTTAGTCACTCATTATTCATATGGTTTGACTAGAAGAGAAAATTGGAATTTAGGGAAAAATATAAAAAACAAAGTGGAATAAAGATGATTTTTCCTTAATTCTCAATGTGTCGAATGAAACATAGAGGAAAATAACATAAGGGGATAGAAAGGGTTTTATGTTTTTGAAAGAAGTTCATTGGGAAATTGACTACTAATATAATGGAAAAAATATAGTTATTGATTTCAATTGGGAAATCTCTATATAAATTTCACCACCCACACTATAGATCATCATGTTCATGTAAAATGGGAATTATACAAACTAAATCCCAAATATAAGGGTTATTAAGGATAATCATTTTCAATATCCTCTTAATGAAATATTAGAAACAAAATTATTCTTGATCAATCAAAGAAATGTACAGTCTAACAATGTAGTGGTGAAAGGTACACATACAATCCACTATAATGTAGTTGTTGAATTATTTGATTCTAGATCCACCCACTCATTATTTTTGAAGACTTTTCTATGGGTATCTCTATATAACATAAATAATTATATGTTCAGTTAGCTATGAAAACATATAATAAAACAATGTTCATATTACAAGTATATAACTATTCTTCAGTTGATGTTTTTCCGGAAGCACATCTTACAAATAATGTGAACCTTCATTTAGTTGATTTTAATTTGATTCTTGGTAGGGAATAGATATCACTATATGGACCTCAAATCAATTAGCAAGGAAGGGAAAACAAATTTTATATTCAAGATGAATCTATGATCATATATCAATGTAATATTAAATATGATCTTCATGTAGAAATTACTACCATCATGTGTTTCATAATTAATATTAATGGAGATTATATATCATTGATGGTTGGGGAGAAAATCTCCAGTAAGGATACATCTAATTTATATATTTTTTATTATGTATTTATAGAAGAATTTCCATTTTATCCAATAAATTTAAAATATGAGCTTTTAATAGAACCCATTAAAAGTGTTATGCATATTTCAATGAATCATAATCAAATGGCCATATTTTTGTTTTTTGAATTGCATAAGTAAATCCCAGAGAATCATAAATATTGATTCATAAGACCCAATGTATAGTAATTTAGTTTTTATATTCTATTTTTTAATATGAATGATGAACTGATAAAAATTTCTATTTATTATTGAGAACATAACAAGATCACTATCATGAAAATATATACTCTCTCTTATATTGATGACTCATTTTATCATCTACATAGATATCAAAACATTTATAATATTGATATTATTTTTGGATATCATCTTTTAAGGATCCATATTGAAGACATACACATGATGACATTTTGTACAAGGTATGGATGCTATAAATTTATAGAGATGCTTTTTAGTTAAAATATTCCCCATTTATCTTCATGGATTCAATTAATTTATTTTTTATAAAACATCATTACCAATTTGATTTGGTATTTATAGGTGATAGTCTTGTATATTTTATTTTAAAGAACGAACATGAATAATAATTGAGGATTTTATTAATAAACTAGATAAAAGAGAATAATTAAGAAAAAATTTCAATGTGTTAATTTTTGTTTCAGAAATATTTTTTTTGGGTCACATTACTTAATGAAAGGTGATATGAGTGGATCCCAAAATGATGGATATTATTGAACATTCACATTGAACAACAAATGTAACTAAAATACATAGTTTTCATGGTTTGTTTGGATATTTTCAGCATTTTTTGAAATATTTCTCATGATTTTATAATACAGAAACATTGTGGACTTGGATGGGAGTTATGTAAATATGGTTGGATGAATGTGAAGATATTTTCAAGGATGTTAAAATATGGTTATTAAGTTAACCTATGCCCATAGTACACATTAGAGTAGACGGTTTCATTATATATTGTGACAAATCCAAGAAGGTTAAGGGATGTTTTGTAATGAAAAATGACGTAATTATAGCTTATGCCTCATGAAAATTGACAATACATGAAAAAAATTGCCCAGGTCATTCATTGGAATTAGATGGGGACATTATTTAATTAATGATATTGAGTCATTATCATTATGGAGAAATGTGTGACAAATATACTAATAAAAAATGATTAATGTCTATTTTCACTCAAAATGATATGAATATATGCCAATTAAGATGGTTGGATTTGAGTATTAATATGATTTATCAATACATTACATCCTTGGGAAAGAGAATAGGGTGGAAGATTCCATGAGTCAAAAGGACTATGATAACCTATCTATGATAAAGATAAAAAATGTCAAATATTTTTGGATTCGAAATTGATGGATTTGAAAATCATAAACGATGTATAGAAATCTTATATTTGTCAAATGAATGTTCAACCGTATATTCATGATATGATTAAAAATTTGAAAAATGAGGATTTATAGATGGAAAATTAGGTGGAAAATATTAATGAGTAAAACATTTATTTTGAATGATTAATAATGTTCATGAATCTTGTTTTTGTTCCCCCCCTTAAAAATTACATAAAGAGAGATTTGGTGAGGCTACATATTCTCTATTCTCTATTCATCTAGAAAGCATAAGGTAATATAATTATGTGAATGAGTATTTTTGGTTCAATGGAAATAAGAATGATTTTATATAATATGTTACTCAATTTTTGGTTTTCATTATGTTATTATTGATAGAGATATGTATAATTTGGTGTTACAAACATTACCCATACGAGAAAGGATACATGAAAAAATCACCATAGATATTTACGTCGTACTTCTCAAAATATCTAAAAAATATAATGTTTTTTGGGTTATAGTGAATCTATATAAAATGTTGGAATACATCTATGCAATTAAATAATAATCATATATTGATTATCTTGGATGAATATATATTAATGAATTTGTATTTTTTTCTGGGGCACCAATTTCTATTATTTCTAAGCATTATCTATGATTAACATTATATTTGTAAACAGACTATTTGTAGGCTCTAGATTCATATATATTCTTCATCATTAAAATTATTTCTCAGAAAAATGGTTATGAAATGAATGAAATTCGAACTCTATAATATATTTTGGTAGATTACTATATGTATTTCAATGGTTTTTGCGATCAACACCTACATTTTATAGAATTTTCATAAAAAAATATCTTTAACTTCAGTATTCAAATTGATCCTTATAAATCCCACTATTTTATGAAATATATATCTCAAAACTTCTATAATGATATTGGGGAAATAAATAAAATGGGGCGTGATCTAGTCCTGGAAATGGAATAGATGTCCAGATCTATTCAACATTACATAAAAAGATCTCAATGTCATCAAAAAAGTTATCCTAATAGTCGATGAAAAGACCATGTGGTTAAAGTGGTTGAAAAGGTATTACTAAAAATATATCCTTTGAAAAGAGTGATGATATATGGAAATAAGGGAAATATAAGACCTAGATATATAAGTTATTTTGAAATTCTAGATAATGTTGGGCTGGTAGAATATATATTGGTGCTTTCAATAAATATCATTCAAGATTATAATTTATTCCTTACATCATTCTATAGAAAAGAAAATTCTTAATACTTCATATGTAATAAAAACATATTTCTTACTTTTAAATCATGACATTACTTCTAAATAACATTCGATTGATATTTTGGATAGAAGATAAATTTTTTTTATAA
The DNA here is from genome assembly GCA_963277665.1 of Viscum album. NCBI lineage: Eukaryota > Viridiplantae > Streptophyta > Magnoliopsida > Santalales > Viscaceae > Viscum > Viscum album. The sequence goes on from OY728139.1 coordinate 221,797,848, forward strand.
AACAAGACCACATTCTGGTTTTATGCTTTATTAAGGAACCACAAATTTTAATAAGCTACGTGATAGATGAGGGTGTGATTAGTCATAGGAATGCTAATTTTCTTCAGTATCCATGTGAATAATTTCGAAAGAATGATTAATTTTAAGGGTCTGTAATCTAACACCCAATGTTTTCATAAATATCTATCACAAAATAATATTAATTCTTTAAGTTCTTGTGTTGAACGCAAGCATGAGTTTAAATGTACCACAAGATACTTTTAGTATAAACTAGAAAATAATTTAGTGGTAATAAATACTAATATCTAAATTATAAAAATATATAATACTCCAAGTCAATATAAATTTATTGGTGAGTTCTTAGAAAATAATCATATAGTCATTTTATTATTAAATAATATGTTTTCATCTAAAAAGAGAATGCCATTATTTAAGGAATGGATATTAATTTACATTTTGTATATAAAAAAGAATGAAAAAAATGAAATTAATTTTTGAATTTAAAATGGAAAAATTATATTAAATATTATTTTGAATTTTTTTTTTAAAATGAATAATGATAATATTAATTTTCATTGAAAAGTATATTTTCTAATAAATTCTTGTAAAGTTAAATTTATTTTTATGTTTATTTTTAATGATTAATTTTTTTAATTTAAATAAAAAAGTATCCAATCATGTGTTAATAAAAATGATTCAATACCTAAATTTATTATATAACCATTATATGTATAAAATAAAACATCACCGAAGAAAATGTTGTCATAGAGTTTTAATACATTCATTTTAAATTAAATTTGAAAAATTCGGTGTTACGAATTTTTAAAAAATGATCAAATATTTGGATGAATAAGGTATAATTTTATTGAATATATTCCTTTTATTTTTTTCCAATATAAAGAGTAAATAAGGTAAATTTTGTTACTATGGTAAATGGTAATTTGGGAAATTTTGGTTAAAAACGAAATGATAAAGACAATAAAATGACTTCAACAGTTGATAACATTTTACTGGTTGTGTATAATTCAACCATGAACACATAATGATAAAAATTATGTTTTTAATAGACACATGACCAGGAAAATAAACTATATAAGATTAAAATCATAGAAAGTCATAAAATTTCAGTTTCTTCTTAAATATCCCTTATGTTTACACATGGGGACAAAGGTAGGTTATTAATGAATCTAAATGTATATTTTTAACCTAATAAAAATATTTTCATGAGAAAAATTTATTTTTTCCTCCTTGGGCCATTAAAACAAGATTTTGATATTTATATTATTTTATTTAATAGAATCTAAATGATTTCACATTCATGTTTTATAAGCTACATCATTATCAATATAGGGTAAATGAAAAGATATATTAAAATATAAATATTATTCTAAAATAATGAATATTAATCATTATCATTTTTTATATGTTTACTAATTAGTGAAAAATATTATATTAAATAATTAGAAAACCTTGATGTGTAAATAATTTTAATAATAAAAATATTAATTAAATGTTAAAAAAATGAAATAAATAAAATTAGAGATAATTAACATGACTAACTAAATTTATATAATAACTTGACCATTGAGGGATAAAATAAAATATTTTTCCCAATGTTAACTTGTTATCATCATATTTTAGAAGGTCATGTATTGAAATGTGACAAAATTGACACTAATGATATTTTATGATACAAGTAATTTATTAAATTATTTAAAAATAGTAATATATCTTAAAAATAAAAAATAAATTATACTATGATTTAAATTAGTATTTATTTTTTATTTATGATTTAATTGACATCACATATGTTAAAATTGAAAAAAAATTTATTATGAAAATTTTGTTGCCAAAATTACAATTAAAATAGGCTGACTAAGGGTTAACCAAAAATATATTATTTAATTTACAACCAATACATATATAAAATATATTGTATGATCATATTAAAACACAGTAACTACATTGATTAAAATACATGGCCTTTTATCTTCTTATTGATTATATTTAATTTCTTGTAATTCTATTTTTTAGGATATTCTAAATGTGCCCCTTCACCTAAATTATAAATCCGAACCTCCTCCATCACTTATTCACATCAAATTTAGCCATCAATATAGACCATCCCCTGATAATTTCACATACAACCCTACCATGAACCATTTAATGGTTTTTTTCTCAAATTAACAACCCTATTATCCTTAAGAGATAATCTAAATGATGTTCACCAAATAAGAGGTAATAGTCTTTACTGATTAATTCAAGCATACAAATTATTCTACATCCTTTTTATTTATTTCGTGCAATAAAAATTAATAAATATAGTAAAATATATATTATGATATGAGATTATGACTATTTAACAAACATATTAAACATTTTATCCATCATATAAAAAACAAAACCATTGTTCATGTGTACGTACAACATACCTTCTCCACTCTGTGGTGTAATATGTTTTTCATCACACAATTATTTGGATGGGTATAGTAATGGAAAAAATAGATATATATTAATTTTAAATTTATATTTATTATGGAAAAAATTATACACCATAAACTTCTTTATCAATTTACCATTAAAAGATTTATATCACCCCTCATGCGTACGCACATCCTACCATATCCCCAACGCAATGTGATTCATTTATATTTTTCACCCATAAAAACTGATTATATATATGTATAGAGTATTTAATTGTGATATTTATAACCATAATATCATTCCGGAGATGATTTAACTATATTCTATATAGATAATTTGAGACTTATATGATAAAACATGAAATAAAAAATTGATGTGGTTGGCACATGAAAGAAGGTTAATAACGATTCATTATTAACAAATGGATAATAAGATGATATTAAAGTGTCATATATGATATTGTAAATATTAATATGATATTTTTATAAATTAATAACTTTATTTAAACCAATATATTGGTTTTGTGGTCACATATGAAGGAAATCATATCTAATATAAGGGTTAATTTCACAATCTCATTATTATTCAGGATTTTTTATACATTATAATCTCGGTGTGAATATTTATCTCCCATTCCCATGTTTCATAGTAATTTTTTACAAAATATATCTATTTCTTCCATACAATTATTTAAATTCATTTTTACCCTTGTCTAAATTTTGAAAAAATGGTTTTAAAGGAATCTATTTTTTTATTTTCCAAATGATGTACATTGTGACTTTCTAGAAAAAGTATAAATATAATGTTTTTAACATATATTACATTAATGGATTTTTCTAGTTTCATGAATAATTAATGACTTGAATATTCACTTATGATATTATAATGTTGTTTTGGGATAATATTCTTGATTTTGGAATTGTGCATCATTTTAAGAAAAGAAAACATTTTCAAAGAAGAAAGAAAATTTTCCTCAATTTTTTTCATGTCATCTCTAAAAATTATTTTCTATTTATCATAAAATATTCTACATTATTTATTCATTATTAGGGAAATTTTCATAGATAATATCCATATTATTTATATGGACGATTTGTGTTTATGATGGAATGATATTTTTGAAACCCTTTTCTTTTCCATGAAATCTGTTATGATATATAAATGTTTCTGAAAAAAATTTCTTTTGTTGGGATTTAGTTTGATAATTGAATTACTTTATTAGGGAACACATCTATATGGTTTTCATTATGTGAGGTATGGTACATATTTATCCCCCCCAATGCACGGGGTAATCATTTTTACCTCATGAGATAGACATGATTGGAATTGTATGTGAACATAGTTCAGTAGTATAGAGTCAGAATGAGGATTGAGTTTGGTTTAGTAAATAAATTTTCCCATAATGATGTTTTATCAATGATCACTTTCTATTATAGAATAATTTTCTTTTCTTAGGTATACTAAAAATTTCCATGACTTGTTTTATGTACATGTGGAAAATGTTTTTTGATTCATAATGAACTTATATTGTTTAACACATAACATGATATCATGATACTTTGATATAGAGGATATAATTGTCTAACTATTTGGATTATGGTATTATTCCTAATGAAAATGATATGATCGATATATCCCTTCTTAACCCTCAATGATAATATGAGAAATGTCATTCTTATATTTATTTTCCCAGGACATGAATAATGTTATTATGTATTATTTTTCAAAAATGGCTCTGGTAATGAATGAATAAGATGTATATGATGTATATTCTTTATAAATCATCTATTTAAGAGTCCGTATTTCAAAATAAGAAAAAAATATTCAGTTATTCATTAATTTATTATGTTATGTAATGATTTTTTATTTATTTTAATATCTATGTATGAACGGTATGGGGCGTTATATAATTTTGGGTGGGAACCAACTAAAAAAGAAGACTAGACTGGAGATTGATACTATAGAGTGGGAAGTGTTCAAGGGAATCATTTTTAATATACATATCCCTATTTATATGAAACAAATAGATAAGGTATCTATATAGATCACTAAGAAGGAAAATTAATCGGTAGTAAGCTATGAGATGATCCATTCAAGTCCTTCTCAATACACCTATAGAGTTGATATGGATCATATTAAAAAGGTTGACAAATTATTTAGTTGACTGAGACACCATCTACTGATGAATCTCGAAAATAGTGACTATGAAATCCATGATCAAATACTGTGAAGTTATATGATGGTTGAATTGGAGTGTAGATAAATGAATTGGAACCATATGATTAATGAAAATAATATAGAAAAAGATCCAAAATACAAGAATATTTTTTATCATGTAAGTGGAGAAAAAAATGGTCAACTTCCCACATGAAATAAATCTAGGAAGAGGCATTAATGGAACTACATTCAATGAAATGGAAAATTCTAAATGTGTGGATGATATTTGCATATTTCATAAAGTAGTCGTGGTGAGGTGACTCTTTAACTTCTCAATACTAAAGATAAGGGATGATGGTTGATTCCTAGTGAGATATTCCATAGTTTATCTGTGGATAATAATAGATAATTTCCAATCAATGTCAAAATCATTATGTAATGGACAAAAAATCCCTATCCTCAGCATATTTTATGATATCATGTTTGATCATTTTCTCTCAAGATGATTGATGTAGAGTCTCTAAATGATGTGTCTTTAGGAACACCATTTTTTCTTTCAATGCAAGAAAGTTCATTGTCGTATTTTTTTCTACACATTCTACTATTTCCTTTATGTTTTCAATGAATATAGAATCCTTCCACAGGTTTTGTGATGCATATATATCACTCAACACTCATAGAGGTATTAACCATGAATCACAGATTATAGAAAAAAATTTATTGATATTGGTGAGCACAATATCATCAAAAATATAGTTCTCATTATCATGGTTGGATTCAACAATATTCTAGGTATGGACTAGATCTCAGTGTGTAATGTTAATATCAACTATATAAGAAACTTAATATCTATAGTAATGAATTGAAAACCTAAATTTATTTTCAAATGATTGATATCTTCCCCTGATATTTTCCTAGAAGAACCACTTATAACCTCGGTTATGATGATAATCAGTTATGATAATTAGGAAATGAAAGTATAATACTATAAAATTTCCCTACCATTAAAGAATACATTGACATATTTCTTAAAGAATGACTCAGTCCTCCTCCCATAAATAGAGGTTGATTTATTCATTGAACTCATACAGGGATCCAAGCTGATATCAAGGACACTGTATAGAATAGAAAATGTGGAGCAAAAGGATTTAAATAAATAACATCAGGGAATTTGGATAATTGATTTATCTAAATTAGTGTGTCTCCATAGGTATGACCTATTAAATTTCTAAAAAATAAGGATAGATCAATGTGGAAATTCATTGATTATAGAAAAATTAATTGGATCGCATTGAATAAAAATTACCCTCTCCCATGGATTGATGATTTATTTGAGTAGCTTTGTGGTGGCTCAATTCACTCAAAAATTGTTATTCAATATAATTATCATAAATTGAGGGTAGTGAAATAAATATTGCAAATACAGCCTTATAATTAGGATATGTGAGTTTTTAGTTTTTATTTAATTCTCATCGGCTTTAATAATACCCCTATTATATTTATGGATTTGATAAATAAAGTCATTAAGAAATTCATTGATTATTTATTGGTAGTTTTATTGATGATATTATGATATATTCCAAAACTCATGATTATAATATGAATCATATATGGGTTATATATAAAACATTGAGGAAGGATAATAAATTATAAATTTTTTGGAAATGTGAATTCTGGTTGCATAAATTTTCATTCTGAGGTAATAGTGTGACAAATGGTGGAATATTATTTGACCCTACCATGAAATATGTTCTATTGGAGTGGTACCATCCATCAAATATTTTTAATTTTTTTAGTTTTCTTGGATTAATATGATTTTATAGGATTAAAATGAAAATAAATTCATCAATTTAAAATCCACTAACTAAGTATTCATAGAAAAGGATAATTTCATTTGGAATATGAAGTGTAATGAAAATTTCCATGAATTGATAAAGAGGTTTGTTACTGCATATGTGTTAACTACACCATATATTAGTAAAGAATGACATTTTTATAATAATTTATCTTCAAAAGGGTTTGGGTGAATCATCAAGAAAAATGAAAAGGTGATTTATTATGCATGTTGATATTTAAAGACCCATGAGAGGAATTATAATATTTTTGACATGGATATAGTCATGGTTATTTTTTCGTTATAGATATGGAGTAACTCTATTTGTGGAGAGAAATTTGATATATACATAGATCACTAATGTTCAAAGTATATATTCACAAAGAATGAATTGAATGTAAAAAATGTAGATGGTAACAACTTCTAAAATACACAGACTGTTAAATTTATTATCAAACCAGAAGTGTAAACAAAGTCACTAATTCATTATATTGGTAAGAACCCATTGTTACAAAAATGATGAGGATTTTAGGAGATGTATTGATTATGTACGCTATAAGGCTAGACATGGGAATCATAAATTAAGTGACATTATAAATCCAATTCCAAATTTTATCTCAACAGTCATTACTATTGATGAGTTGGAATTCTCAAAGAGGACGTTCATAACTAGAAAAGACAATAAAGGCTATGAATAATTGGAAGTTAATTATGATCAATATTGATCATGTAGTTGAAATGAAATTTCATACATGACTATGTGGTCCATATATTATGTAGATAAATAAAGACACTATGGATGAATCTCATAGCTCATCATTCTCTATAAATCCTAGAAGTAGTAAAATGTATAGGGATCATCATGATAATTATTGGTTGTATAATATGAAATTGGAGATTTCTAACTATACTATAAGGTTCATTGTATGATAGCGAGTGAAGGCTGAGCAGCATGTTCCCAAAGGGGTATTACAACTACTACCCATACCATCATTGATGTGAGAAAATATCACTATAGAATTTCCACTATTATCTAATGACCATCCAAAAGAACAATTTATATAAGGGTTATAGTGGATCAAAACACCAAGACTACCAATTTTATCACTATATGAGAAGATTTATTACTTGACTTACTCGCCAAAATATACAAAAAGAATGTGGTGAGGCTGTATCGGGTGCCACATTATATTATTTTTAATCATGATCCAAGGTTCACATATAAATTCTATTGAATTAATAAATATTATCTTAATGCTAAATAAAATTTTAGTACGACCTATCAACACCAAATTGTTGTCCAATATGAATGGAATATTTAGACACTTGATGACATGCTATGAACATTCTTAATGCAATTTATCGGTGGATGATATCTACACCACCCATTAGTTAGTTTATTAAACAGAAACATATTACACAATATTACTAAAATGGATCATTGTAAAGCCTGATATGTGGAGATATGTGGAAGTCATACTTTTTGGGATAATGTTTGTGAGATAATGATTCTTGGGAATGATCTTATTAAATAGATGATTGAAATGGTTCATGATATAAAATTAAACATAAAATTTTCTCATTGTTGATAGAATAGGTATACTGACAACAATCAGAGGGACTTACATTTGGATTTTGGTTATAAAACTTCCTCCAAAATTCACTATAGAAGAGACTATAGTGTTTTGGGAAGAAAGGGAAGCTTATCACCAGGTAAAATAGGCCATATCAAATCTTTGATCGCATTTTATCATTGACATATTATCTATAAAATATATCAAATCTATATAATGTTCCTGATTTATTCCATTATCTTTATATGATATGTAAAAACATGATTCCTCATATTTACTGAATCTATAGGTGGTGCAACTGGAACATGACCTCACTAATTACGAGCAGCTGGTGGAAATCATATACCATAGTGACAAGGTTCTATAAAACTACAATACCATCTATTTCAACGTGTCTTTGAAGAACCATAAGCATGAATAGGTGACTTGGGAACTAGAGGAAACAATGTAGAATATGAACACACACATTTTCTCAACCGAGAGAATGAGTTGAAATATCTTTAATTTATTTCAAAAAAGGGGGAATGAATGTAATTACCAAATATTTTATTAAATGATATTTATTCCTAATAAAATGTTTTAATATTATGTTATTAACAAAAAACCATATATCATTAATAATAATCAATAAATTAGTCATCTATGAAACCATTTAAAATTAAAAGAAATTAAAACTGCAAAAATAAAATAAAAATTTAGTTAATTTGAGAATTTATAAATCACCCCAATCTACTAGATTCATCTCCCCAACTAAAATACAATATAAACGAATCCAATAAAATGAAATCCAATAAAAACCATAGATAATAATTATAGTTAATATTGAAATAAATAATTAACTCTTATTTATAGAGAATATTGGGAAATGTTGTAATTGGACTTTGACGGTTATAAGAAAATTGTTCTAATAATAAAATTAGTCAATCTTGCCATGATAAAATTTTACCATTGAGAAATATACCCTTTTTTAACAATTATAATGTTATAATAGTTGTTTATAAGTAGTTATAAGAAATTATAATTTAAATAGAATGAAGAATAAATGGCCACAACTAGTAGAATAATTCCGTATAAATCACATTTGTGAGATCACTGGAGGGAGTTATCATCAAATTTTTTTCCCCTTGACTAATCCAATGGTATGATTTAGAAATTGAAGCTATAATTAAATCTCATATAGTAGAAGTACATGTTAGTGGAAATTAGGACACAATCGATGTTAGCAGAGCTGGCCCGTGAATATATCACTGTCACACACCATTCACTTAGGTCATATAAGGGTGTTATAAGGGGTTACATGTCTTGTCCTTAGATACTTATTGTATAATTCCGTAGTATAAATTAAATTGTTATTTGTTCAATTTATTTTTTATAATAGTTTTCCATAATAAAATATATATTTAATTGACACGAATTTTTTAAATTGTTTTTTATAAACTAATTATAAATTTAAAAAAGATATAAATATTTATAATAAACTAATTAATATTGAATAATATTAATTTTAATTAAAAAATTCATTAAATACAAAAATATTTAAATTGAAATGATAATATAAATATTGATAGCCCTTAGAATTGTTTATGTTTCACAAATTTGACTAGTGCATTCATCTAATTGTTTTATAAATTATAATTTTTTTTAAAATTAAATTAAATGATTATAATATTTGGAAATGTATTATGATAAAATAAAGGCCCTTTATAAATTCATAATGTCAAAACATGGGTTGGGTTAATTACTAAGAATTTCCTAAAATACTTAGTTTTCCAAGAATAATAAAAATAAGGTGTTTTGGAAAGTTTAATAAATTCAAAATAATTTCATAAGGAGTGAATAATTATTTGATCACAATCCATGAGCTAAAATATGGTATTTTATTAAAATAATTTATTTTATTATATTTTGGACAATTTTAAAATAGATTAATTTATTTAAAAATTATAAAATCGAATCCATGACATTAAAAACAATAAATTGTAAAAACAATACTATCCCCTACATTAATCATTAAAAAATGTATAATATTTTTTAATTATCGTTGATATAAATGACATAGAATGTGTCTCAAACGTCTATAGCCATGGGTTAGTCACTAGTTATTTTTTTTCCACATCCAATATTTCAATGACCTATATTGGGATATTATTAAACAATTAATCCACATTTTTAATATATGCATTACAATTTATTAATTTCCATTCACTAAAAAACCATTCTAAATGATATTATAGTAGTTTTCCACCAATTTTTCCTACTAATGTTTGATCAACAACCCAAGGTTCTATTCCTAATATTCATTTCATACTATTCAGTGTAAATGTAACACCCCAATTTTCCTCGGTATGTTTCCTTTCGAATAATGCAATGGCGTGCATTGTACACAACTTCGAGATTTTAACACACCATAACCAATCAAACTAGCCGTTATGAATAGTAATACCTACTTTTTGAAATTTTATAAATTCTATATCTCAAAATGGACTTCATTTTTGGATTCTTAATATCGAAATTAGCCTAGGGTTAAATTTTGGTACTTTTTGGATAACTTTCATATTTTGATGAATAGTGAAAATTACTAAATTTTAATTAAAAAACGACTTTTTTAATCAAAATAATTAATAGTGATAAATTATGAATTTGAGTTGTTTTAAAGTATATTTAGAATATATTTTTACCATTTAATATAATTTTGGTCATTGGACATATTTTTACAATTAAACCGAACATAAACAAGTGTCAATCTACTAATAGTTATTATCTCTTAAAAACACGCTTTTGTTTTGACAGCGGGAATTAATTTTAAATTAATTTCTTCCACTTATGTGTTTTGAATTTAGAAAAATGTATTCCATATTTGGAATCAGGATGTTAAAATTGTGTAAATAGGTGACTTTTATTTTTATACATTTTGAATAATTACTGCGGTAAATATTTTATTTACCATGGTTAAGGGTAAATCCGGTAAATAAGGGTTAAAAAATAATATTATAATAATACTAAATTACCCTAAAACGTGTCTTAACCCTATTGGTTGATACATGGTCGACCATGGGCATCTTTGGGTCTATTTGGGGACCCCATGGATCCACTTGTAAGTGATAATGACCCTTTATTTTAATTAAGTTAAAATAAATACAAAAATGACACAAGCATATATCTTTTAACAGAACAATTGTTACAGAGGGTTATATATGTTGGATTTTAGATTATAAATATTACTTAGAAATATAAAAGGCTTTCCTACATAATGATATTTTATTTATAATTTTTATACATTAAATAATTTAATTTATTTATGACACAATGATGATGCAGTAATTACTATAATAGTGAAAAATCAAAATAATTGATATTAAAAATACCCAAATAAATATAATATGAAACTTTTAATGAATTAAAATACTTTTCTAGGATAATATGATATATTATTATGGATTTAATGTACTTTTTTCGAAGTAATCAATCTGTTATGAGTTTCACAAAAATAAACTATTGAATAGTGTCAAAATTGACATAAAAGAGTTTTTAAAACAAATATTATATTATTAATTGATATTAAATTCCTAAAAATCTAAGGTTCGGCCAAGAGACTTATATCATGATAGGTGTATCATTAATGGACCACTTGGGGGTCTCTTGTATGTATATGGTATGTTTATTAACCATATAATATAAAAATACAAAGAGACATTGTAAAAGTGAAACTAATTAACTTAGAGGTAATACTTAAAGATAAGGTTAATATAAGTACCCAAACCTGTCTAAATTCTATTGGTTGAGTTGTTTTAGACCCATCCCCACCATAACCTTTGAATATTCTACTTTGGAGCCATTGGAAACCGAATATTAATTTATTATAAACTAATATCTCTAGCTTTTCCAAAGGTGCCCCTCACCCCTCTTATAAAAGGGCACTCCTCCTTCTCATTTCTTCACACCATAAAAGCCCATTGGTTCGGCCAAACCCTGCCCAAATACTATCTCAACTTCCCTAACTACAACCTAGAGGCCTTATTTTGATCAGAAATCCAACCTATGGATCCCTTTTGATCAAATCAAAATGAAGAACCCGAAGAAGAGGTAATGTTTTCACCACCCCTTTTCAAGTTCCTTTCTTCTTCCACTTCCTCTTTCTTTGTTATTTCCATTATAAAATAATAACTCTAGTATCATATATATACTATGATGTTATAATAAATATGGTACAACCATATTCAGTATTCTATCCGTCCTTTGAATAACATGTCACCATACGTGCGTACGTACGGCTTACCGTCTCCACATCGTGGTGTAATTGTTATTCAATATATTATTATTTGGATGGGTATAATAATGATGTGTAACTCATGTAAATAATAAATATAACATGATAATGATTCTGTATATATGATATAAAATCCAATTATATATTATTTTAATATCAAAAGAATGATATTGTCGCTCATGCGTATGTACGGACTACCGTCTCCACGAACGCGATGAGATTCATTGTCCATCATATCCATTAATGTATAATTATCATTTGATGATTTAAAAATAGTATCTAAGGACTTGATATCATTCTGGATATGAATAATATACATCCCATTAATAACGAATATGGCTCACATAACAAAGAATATAAAGTAAAATGAACCCGTTAACACCCGAAATGACGATAATTCTAAGATATTATTAACAAATCAATGTTAAAAGATCATATATGATATCATATAAAAGTAAATGATTCTTTTATAATTCAATAACAATTATTTCACCATTATATAGGAGGTAAACCTACCATCGACCAAGGAAAAAGTACAAAGTAAGGGATTTTCTTATCTCACATTCTATTCTGTGAGATTTCCATTGTTCGCCACTAAATTATTGAAAGTGGTGTATTGTGTACTGACATTTGATATATACTATCATGATTATCTTTATATTCATGTTATTCTGTAAATCATTTTGTGGTTTTTAACTTTTGTCCATACGACTCAGTTTATTAACGTGGTAAGGAGTTTCTTATCTCTCTCTTAATTTCGTGAGAATTCCATTGTTCACCACTTAATTATTACATGTGGTTTATGTGTACTGCCCATGATTGTATTCATTGTGTAATATACTTTAATTTATGGGTATTTACATAGTCATGGTATGATCCTTATTTCATGGTTGTTTGTTTCGTATGTTACCAAATCGATAAGGGAATTTGAGATTTCAATTTCCACTCATTCGGCTTTACGCATATTTCATTGATTATGCTACTCCAAGATTATGTGTGGAATCACTATTCATTTGATTATGTCATATTTTCCACTCCCCTTCCTGTGGATATACTTTTGATACACATAATAACTCCATTGATAAATCTCAAGTCATTAATATGAATTTGATAAGAGTAATTTTAACTCTTTCACCATTTGTTGAGTTAAACATCCAATTCGTTGGTGTTGTTTCTACAAGAATATGTGTGAATACCCTTTGATTTGTTTTACACTGAATATTCAATCATATTTAGTGTATTTATATTTTTTTTCACACATAATTATGTCGTTGATTTATCCTTAACCTAAGGATACAGCCTTTATGAGAGATTTCATCACAATTTACATTCAACTGAGACTTCTTTGTTGATATACACCAAATCACTTTTATGTTGTGTATATAATGTACTTTGACATAGTATATCATGAATCCCTTTATTCTCATGATATTACAAATTTTTGATTACCTCAAATATTTTTATTCAAGTGTCTCTCTTTTGGTTAGAATCTCTAACCAAAATACCATTTTAAAATGTTTTAAAGACTTATTCTTCTATATCTTGCTCATTAATGTCCATGTTTTAAAAATGGTTTTAAGGATTTATTTATATGTACATTAAAGTTTTAAAATTAAAACTCCTTTTAAAAGTTTCAAAGTGGTATGGGACACTTTGATTCAAAAAATCTATTTTTAAATGGCTTCTTGACAAATAGTGTGACTTTTAAAGGATTTCAAGAAAAGGGGGATATTTTCCTCAAATAGTTTTGATGATTATTTTCATCTATGTCAACATCCTTCATTATTCATGATTGAGGTTAATGTGATACAGTACAATCTTCCATATTGTATCAAATGAGTTATGTTTGACTTTGGATGTTCTATTTTTATACCATTCATGGTTTGTGGTTAAAGTATTGACATTTTGTGTGCTAGTTTTAATACGAATGTTTATTTTATGTTTAAACCTATTCATATGAGGAATGCATTGGACTTACTAAGTGACGGGTGGAGCCCGCTATAGCTCCTCGATGCATCGGTAGGTCTCATGAGAGAAACTAGTGTCTTGGCACAAGGCCTTGACAAAATATTATTTGTAGTCTTGGCACGAGGCCTTGGCTAAGTTGTTATGATAGTCTGGAATTATGCATTCCAACATTATTAAAGTGGATATTGATATTTCATGTGATCATTAGACTAGTAGAATATCCATGTGAGTATGTAAATGGCATAATTTCATTTTACCTTTTCCATTTTATGCTGAAGTTCAAGTTTAAAAGGCTTTTGTTTTAGTTATAAATTGCCTTAAGTGTTTATGCTTATTTATGAAAGATTCTGCTATAATGTTATCCTTACTGAGCATCTGAGCTCACCCCTTTCAATGTTTTATTTTTTCCCAGGATTATGAAGAAGTAATTTATGAATGACCTGCAGGGATAGTATGAGGGGATATGAAGACAAGATGTCTTTTTTTATGAAGTAATGTAAAATTTATGGATGTATCTAGTTATTCCAAGGCTACTAAACTAATTGGTCTTTCGAGACTTGATCTTTCTCGTGATCATGCCAATGTTATGTAATAATGCACCGACTCTAGGTAATTAGGGTCGGGGCGTTACAGTTGGTATCAGAGGAAGTTTAGTACAAACCTTGGAAGCTAGATTTAGATAAACTCTGATTAGAGCACGTAGACCTAAGATGAACTTTGAGGATTAGAATAAAAGAACTTCCTAGAATTTTGGTATTGTGGAGATTTTGTGAGTTTTCCGAGCAATACATCTTTGTCTGGATACGAGCAGGTAGAGGTGGCTCTGGCACATATGTACCTAGGGGTAAAACCCGAAAACCCCACTTTGAGCTAGACTCGAACGGGAACTGGTGCACGACAACGGGCCTTGCTGCACTCTTGGTTACGACACTCACATGGGATATTCTTAGGATAATTTACATTTTCTTTACAAACCGATTTAAGTAATATATACATAAGATGAGAGTAAATGACCTTGGTTAATCCTAATATGTTTCAAATTGAGAATATGGTGACATTTTAATCTCTAAATGATTTTACGACTACTATTACTCACACAATGCTTTCTGGTTTTAGTCAATGGCTGGATTCCAAGGAAGTCATAGTAACATTGAGAATGATGTACAAGGTGGGAACGGTGGTGGAAATGAGCAATAAAATGGAATGTTGATAGGTGTAAAAGATATCGTCTTTATGCCAAATCAGTTTTCCAAAAATATGATCAACAACATATATATTAACCAACTCCCAGACTCAATAAGGAAGAGAAAAGTGATAAATGATAAGATCTCCAGCAATGGAGACCATAGAGAAAAGAAACCTCAATATTCATCATGCAGGAAATGTGGAAAGAGACACCCAGGAAAGTGTCTCAATGGGACAACAAAATGTTTTACGTGAGGGATGGAAGGACATAAAGTGAAGAATTGCCGAAGAAAAATGAAGAGTACTATGGAAGAAGATAAAAATGGTCCCAAGAGTCCATTTACAGTCATTTTCCGTAAATGTAGAGGACCTAGCCATTACCCGAGTGAATGTCCTATTCTATAGGATATTTTCTTGGTCAAAGAAGAAGATATGTGGAAATAAATGGTTGGAGAAAAACTTAAAAAGTATTAGCACTCCTTGTTGATGGGTACTTTGGAATAATTTTCTCTTGTATTTGTAACCCCGCAGTTTGCCATGTGAGAATGATATTTGAAGAAGAATTGTCTCTTCTCTTGTGGATATAGGTATAAATAACCATTTGGTTTTATATGATCATTGGGGTTTGAGAGAATGGTAAGTTATTATAATTTGGGATGAAAATGCAAAGTATGATATAAAATTAGTTGTTAAATTATGTTATTTTGAATAATTTATCTCATTTTGGTAATATTATAAAATATAGTTTTTGAAAAAGGACAACATGTAGACCGTGTGACAACCCATCGCGTCGGACAAAGCTGTGGGAATCGAACCCACAACCAAAGTGCGATTGGGATTTATCGCCTACCACTGGACTACGTGAAGTCCCTAGTTAGTGTGACTATTTTTTTTGTTAAATGATTTTATTGATCAATAATATGATTATTTGGGTTCTTATGTCTTATCAAATGAATACCCTTTGTATAGGAAAATGATTCGGTGATTAAGTGATAAATGTTATTTTGAATGATGTTCGTTTTGTTGGAAACACTATATGCCCAAGGAAAATAGAATACAATGGGGTTTCATTTGTAGAGTAATGGTGGATTTTTATCTATGTTTTTATTGTTGATTTATAGTGATTTGGGTTATTTATGGAAATTATTAACCTATAACAGAGAATATGTGATGATGTTAATTACTTTTAAGTATGTGACTTTAAGAGTATTTGATGTCATTTGGAGATACAATGTATCATGGGAGACTACATAATCAAATTCTTCTATGATTTGGGTTTCAATATTAGTTTGGATTATATTAAAGGATTTTAAGGACAATTGGTTATTGAATGGTATCTATTTAAATTTAGGGTATTGTTGGTTTAATTTTAGAAATTAAGATTAGTGCATATTTATCTCAATGAATATCCTTTTGGGGGATCATTAGATCATTCACTAACAATTTTGTTTTTGATTAATCTTCAAAGACAATGTAAATATATGGTTTATCATGCATGGATCATGTGATTCTATAGAAGTTTATTCTAGCTCTTCCAGTGTGACCAAGTCTTCTTGAATACTCATCGTTTAAAAAAAATTGAGTTAGTGGTGGAAATTTATTAAAGAATGAAAATTTACTTAAAATGTAAGTATATCTCATAATTTTCTTAGTCAATATCATAAATGAATTCATCTTCCTTATGTAATGTAACTTTAAAAAAAATGTTGTCTGTTTACTTTCCTACTAGGAGACTAATGGTCGTTTGTCCCAAAACAAGTTTGTGGTTTTCTCATTGATAACTTTCTCCTGATCATGATTTCTATCCCTCTCCATCAGAACTTGACACTTAGTTTATCATCCATATCCATGTTTTCTTACATGGAATCCTAGTATGGGTTATCTTGCATGACCCTTATACCTCTCTTTCTTTCTTTTAAAGTGATAGTTTTATTGGCTCTTTTTCCGATGTGGGACTTTCCATTATATTCCCAAGAAAAATTTTAAAAATTGTGAGGACGCAATTTATTGAAGGAGGGGAGAATGTAACACCCCAAGTTTCCTCGATATGTTTCCTTTCGAATAATGCAATGGCGTGCATTGTACACAACTTCGAGATTTTAACACACCATAACCAATCAAACTAGCCGTTATGAATAGTAATACCTACTTTTTGAAATTTTATAAATTCTATCTCTCAAAATGGACTTCATTTTTGGATTCGTAATATCGAAATTATCCTAGGGTGAAATTTTGGTACTTTTTGGATAACTTTCATATTTTGATGAATAATGAAACTTACTAAATTTTAATTAAAAAACAACTTTTTTAATAAAAATACTTAATAGTGATAAATTATGAATTTGAGTTGTTTTAAAGTATATTTAGAATATATTTTTACCATTTAATATAATTTTGGTCATTGGACATAATTTTACAATTAAACCGAACATAAACAAGTGTCAATCTTTTGATAGTTATTATCTCTTAAAAACACGCTTTTTGTTTTGACAGCGGGAATTAATTTTAAATTAATTTCTGCCAATTATGTGTTTTGAATTTATAAAAATGGATTCCATATTTGTAATCAGGATGTTCAAATTGTGTAAATAGGTAACTTTTATTTTTAGACATTTTGAATAATTACTGCGGTAAATATTTTATTTACCATGGTTAAGGGTAAATCCGGTAAATAAGGGTTAAAAAATAATATTATAATAATACTAAATTACCCTATAACGTGTCTTAACCCTATTGGTTGATACATGGTCGACCATGGGCATCTTTGGGTCTATTTGGGGACCCCATGGATCCACTTGTAAGTGATAATGACACTTTATTTTAATTAAGTTAAAATAAATACAAATATGACACAAGAATATATCTTTTAACAGAACAATTGTTACAGAGGGTTATATATGTTGGATTTTAGATTATAAATATTTCTTAGAAATATAAAAAGATTAACTACATAATGATATTTTATTTATAATTTTTATACATTAAATAATTTAATTTATTTATGACACAATGATGATGCATTAATTACTATAATAGTGAAAAATAAAAATAATTGATATTACAAATACCCAAATAAATATAATATGAAACTTTTAATGAATTAAAATAATTTTCTAGGATAACATGATATATTAGTATTGATGTAATTTAATTTTTTCGAAGTAATCAATATGTTATGAGTTTCACAAAAATCAACTATTGAATAGTGTCAAAATTGACATAAAAGAGTTTTTAAAACAAATATTATATTATTAATTGATATTAAATTCCTAAAAATCTAAGTTTCGGCCAAGAGACTTATATCATGATAGGTGTATCATTAATGGACCACTTGGGGGTCGCTTGTTTGTATATGGTAGGTTTATTAACCATATAATATAAAAATACAAAGAGACATTGTAAAAGTGAAACTAATTAACTTAGAGGTAATACTTAAAGATAAGGTTAATATAAGTACCCAAACCTGTCTAAATTCTATTGGTTGAGTTTTTTTCGACCCATCCCCACCATAACCTTTGAATAGTCAACTTTGGAGCCATTGGAAACTGAATATGAATTTATTATAATCTAATATCTCTAGCTTTTCCAAAGGTGCCCCTCACCCCTCTTATAAAAGGGCACTCCTCCTTCTCATTTCTTCACACCTTCAAAGCCCTTTGGTTCGGCCAAACCCTACCCAAATACTATCTCAACTTCCCTCAATACAACCTAGAGGCCTTAGTTTTATAATAAATCCAACCTAAGGAGCCCTTTTGATCAAATCAAAAGAAAGAACCCGGAGAAGAGGTAATGTTTTCACCACCCCTTTTCAAGTTCCTTTCTTCTTCCACTTCCTCTTTCTTTGTTATTTCCATTATAAAATAATAACTCCAGTATCATATATATACTGTGATGTTATTATATATATGGTACAACCATATTCAGTATTCTATCCATCCTTTGAATAACATATCACCATACGTGCGTACGTACGGCTTACCGTCTCCACGTCGTGGTGTAATTGTTATTCAATATATTATTATTTGGATGGGTATAATAATGATGTGTAACTCATGTAAATAATAAATATAACATGATAATGATTCTGTATATATGATATAAAATCCAATTATATATTATTTTAATATCAAAATAATGATATTGTCGCTCGTGCGTATGTACGGACTACCGTCTCCACGAACACGATAAGATTCATTGTCCATCATATCCATTAAAGTATAATTATCATTTGATGATTTAAAAATAGTATCTGAGGACTTGATATCATTCTGGATATGAATAATATACATCCCATTAATAACGAATATGGCTCACATAACAAAGAATATAAAGTAAAATGAACCCGTTAACACCCGAAATGACGATAATTCTATGATATTATTAACAAATCAATGTTAAAAGATCATATATGATATCATATTAAAGTAAATGATTCTTGTATAATTAAATAACAATTATTTCACCATTATACAGGAGGTAAACCTACCATCTACCAAGGAAAAAGTACAAAGTAATGGATTTTCTTATCTCACTTTCAATTCTGTGAGATTTCCATTGTTCGCCACTAAATTATTGAAAGTGGTGTATTGTGTACTGTCATTTGATATATATTATCATTATTATCTTCATATTCATGTTATTCTGTAAATCATTTGGTGGTTATTAAATTTTGGCCATACGACTCAGTTGATTAACGTGGTAAGGAGTTTCTTATCTCGCTCTTAATTTCGTGAGAATTCCATTGTTCACCACTTAATTATTACATGTGGTGTATGTGTACTACCCATGATTGTATTCATTGTGTAATATACATTAATTTATGGGTATTTACATAGTCATGGTATGATCCTTATTTCATGGTTGTTTGTTTCGTAAGATACCAAATCGATAAGGGAATTTGAGATTTCAATTTCCACTCATTCGGCTTTACGCATATTTCATTGATTATGCTACTCCAAGATTATGTGTGGAATCCCTATTCATTTGATTATGTCATAATTTCCACTCCCCTTCCTGTGGATATACTTTTGATACACAGAATCACTCCATTTATAATTCTCAAGTCATTAATATGAATTTTATAAGAGTAATTTTAACTCTTTCACCATTTATTGAGTTAAACATCCAATTCGTTGGTGTTGTTTCTACAAGAATATGTGTGAATATCCTTTGATTTGTTTTACAATTAATATTAAATCATATTTAGTGTATTTATATTTTTTTTCACACAAAATTATGTCGTTGATTTATCCTTAACCTAAGGATACGGCCTTTATGAGAGATTTCATCTCAATTTACATTCAACTGAGACTTCTTTATTGATATACACCAAATCACTTTTATGTGGTGTATATAATGTACATTGACATAGTATATCATGAATCCCTTTACTCTCATGATATTACAATTTTTTTATTACCTCAAATATTTGTATTCAAGTGTCTCTCTTTTGGTTAGAATCTCTAACCAAAATACCATTTTAAAATGTTTTAAAGACTTATTCATCTATATCTTGCTCATTGATGTCCATGTTATAAAATTGGTTTTAAGGATTTATTTATATGGACATTAAAGTTTTAAGATTAAAACTCCTTTTAAAAGTTTCAATGTGGTATGGGACACTTTGATTCAAAAAATCTATTTTTAAATGTCTTCTTGACAAATATTGTGACTTTTAAATGATTTCAAGAAAAGGGGGATATTTCCCTCAAATAGTTTTGATGATTATTTTCATCTATGTCAACTTCCTTCATTATTAATGATTGAGGTTAATGTGATACAATACAATCTTCCATATTGTATCAAATGAGTTATGTTTGACTGTGGATCTTCTATTTTTATACCATTCATGGTTTGTGGTTAAAGTATTGACATTTCGTGTTCTAGTTTTAATACGAATGTTTATTTTATGTTTAAACCTATTCATATGAGGAATGAATTGGACTTAATATGTGACGGGTGGAGCCCTCTATAGATCCTCGATGCATCGGTAGGTCTCATGAGACAAACTAGTGTCTTGGCACAAGGCATTGACAAAATCTTATTTGTAGTCTTGGCACGAGGCCCTGGCTAAGTGTTTATGATAGTCTGGCATTATGCATTCCAACATTATGAAAGTGGATATTGATATTGCATGTGATCATTCGACTAGTAGAATATCCATGTGAGTAAGTAAATGGCATTATTTCATTTTACCTTTTCCATTTTATGCTGAAGTTCAAGTTTAAAAGGCTTTTGTTTTAGTTATAAATTTCCTTAAGTGTTTATGCTTATTTATGAAAGCTTCTGCTATAATGTTATCCTCACTGAGCATCTGAGCTCACCCCTTTCAATGTTTTATTTTTTCCCAGGATTATGAAGAAGTAATTTATGAATGACCTGCAGGTATAGTATGAGGGGATATGAAGAAAAGATGTCTTTTTTTATGAAGTAATGTAAAATTTATGGATGTATCTAGTTATTCCAAGGCTACTAAACTAATCGGTCTTTCGAGACTTGATCTTTCTCGTGATCATTCCAATGTTATGTAATAACGCACCGACTCTAGGTAATTAGGGTCGGGGCATTACAGTAAAGATATTATCATTATTTTTATTTAAATTCACAAATACTTTTTTATGTATCCTATAAATGTTACAGTTACTCTTATATATTACAATTTGATCATACCCTTTCTAGAAATTTATATTTTATCATTGGGAGAGTTTTTTTACATATCATTTTACAATTTTATAAAATAACATTTTTTACTCATAATGGTTTTAAATTTAAATCTCAAAATGTTTCTCTTCTATTTCAGTTATTCACTTTTATTTTCATTGTGTGTATTTCAAAGACACTTTAATTTATATGGTTATTCACTAAATAGATAAAATATTTATTTTATTTTGGGATTTAGAGATGTGAAAATCACATTCCCTTTTCTTTTGTTGAAAATAACATAGTGATCATGCCATTAAGAACCTTTAAACTCCATGATTTTCATAAGAAACTTGTTCTTTATTCTCCAAGGTGCCCATAATCTCTCATGAATATCCTCACAATAATTTATAATCACCCTCTAATGGTATGGGATCTTCTTATTATTCCCTTTATTCAAGTATCATCATTATATTAATCATTATATCTCCAATTCCTAATGTTTGGATATGTTATCTTATAGCCCCATTACTATTAATTTTATGTCGATATGAAGAGATAACAATTTCACACTCATCAATACAACACATGAACATTCATATTTCCTCTATTATGTTACTACAATTTCACTAAAATTTTCCATACCAAACACTTTTGAGGTGAATAACCATACTCATTAACTATTACATTTTTTTCCTTTATGAACTTATACATATTTGATTGTGTTCATACATGTATTAATTCCACAATATGTTATTGTGGAATAATATTTTACAAAAAATGTGTCCATGTTTTATGATATATATGGATCAATAATTCATGATAATTAAATGAATAAGATCAGTTCACCCAAAATTATATAATGGTCCAATCCATTGGATAATGTTTTATTCTCATGAGATGTATTCCTATGTATTAAAGAGTGAACCTAAAACATAATGTGACATTTTACAATATGATATGATAGAATTTAGAATTCACCATTGTTTATGATGCATTGTTTTATGTTTTTTTTGACAATT
Organism: Viscum album; assembly: GCA_963277665.1. Lineage (NCBI taxonomy): Eukaryota > Viridiplantae > Streptophyta > Magnoliopsida > Santalales > Viscaceae > Viscum > Viscum album. The sequence continues at coordinate 221,820,918 of OY728139.1, forward strand.
CAAATTATTCCATTATGTTATAATGTTATATGACGCATCACTGTTCACATTAATGATTCTCCCCCTTTTATGTATCATTCAAAATCATTTTTTCTAACTAGTATTACATGATTCGTCTTATAATACTACATTACCAACCTATAAAGATAATCACATTCTTTTGTATATCCCTAGGATACCCAATGCAGTTTTAATTACAATTGAAGAAAATGAGAATGTCAATAATTTTTCAAATTTATTGTTGTATCCCATGTTTTATGTTATTATGGAACATATTAAATTCTCAAATAGAGTATATTTATCTGTTATTTGCGTTATATTATGTGTAATATAATTTCATTACTAATTAATTTTTGTTTAATTATAATAATATTTTTCATAAGAATGGTTAATAAAAAATGTCTATCCCTCCAAGAAATTGTTCAAGGAAAAATAGTGAGCACTGGTTAGACACACAGTTGGAGCATGATTTTTTGAACTAAAATACCACGAGAAACCAAGTACACTCATGTTATAGTTAAACATAGAGTTAGAAAATGAATGTTCGTACTATTTGACCATACCATGTGAGGTTTTTCTTGAGATAGTAGCTTGTGCACAATTAAGACACTGTTTTTCAAACAATGTCCCTTAACCATTCTCCTTGAAATTTCATATACAATTTTTTTATCAAATTATTTTTTAGCTCATTAGTCACTAATTATTTCAAATACTATAATAAAAAAAAGTCATATTCCTCCAATGTATTTATATGCAATTCAATTTGATCATGATGAAATATTAAGGAAATACAAAGTCCATTTAATATTTATATTCACTGTTAAGTTCCCAGTATTCATTGTTTCGTTAAATATCATCTCCTCTACTCTATCGTATCATATATATAATATGATGGGGATAAATCTAAGATTTTATTTTATTTTGTGATTATTTTTTATAGGGAACTAGATCTATGCTTGATTCTAGAATATATAAGTTGGGTTGTTGAATTTGTTGTGTCGTTATTCATTTTCACATTAGCTTGTTATGTAGGTGGGTTAAAACTCGACACTTATTTATTATAATATGAATTATTAGTTTAAAATTTATTTAGTTTCTTTAATTTATAGTTATAACCTTTTTTTATTTTAATATAACAACAGTATTAATTTTTTCTATGTAATTGTGGATATTTTTTTCGTTTTGGAGTTTGAATAATGTTTATTAATCTAAAATATTGTTTTAAAAAATTATTATTTTTTTAATATGAATGGTAAATTATTTTTTAAATATTTTTAAAAATGGAAATGTTTATGTGGAATGGTTTTGGAATGGTTTTTGGGTATTCTCCAGGGTGTGTGATCGCATTTCATTTTATGAGTCCCGATTCAAATAACATGTGGTTCACGATTCCAAATGTGTAATTAAAGATATGATTGGTTACCTTTTTATGAATTGGAAGATCAAAAAGAGACCACTAATAAGAATGAAACAATCACTTAATAATTTTTTTGGTTTACTGGATATATGTAATTATGAAATAGGTTGGTCAAATTTAATTAGGAATGGTTTTAGTGTCAGGTTTTAATTATTTTTATAGAAAAATGTATTTTATAAATAAACTATTTTAAATTTATCTAAACTTTTTTATATAATTCTGTCATTACATGTTATCCTAGTATAATTAGTTGTGATGTCATTGGGGGAAATACTATTGAGTTTAGACGCAACTACTACATTAGTACTTTTTTGAAATTTCAAATGTCATATATCAAGGCATGGGTATCAGAATGTTATCCTCTTTTTTCAAGTGATTCTTCACACATTGGGATGGGCACATGGATTTTGAGCTCATATATGTTTGGGAGTAGTTTTTTATGGGATTTGGGTTTTCATATATTGGTTCCATTTTTAGGTCATTTTTTCCACTTATGTTGTCATATTATCCTTTTTATGTTTTAATATATCTTTTATGTATATACTCATGCATCATATCGAGATTTCTCTATTCTGGTTATCATTTTTTAGTTGTTTTATCTACAACTATAAAATCATACCCCAATTTTGTTATGAGGACCTTATAATTTTTTATGAGTGATTGTTGTCTTGTAGATGTTACCTTAGGATTGTAACACAACCATCAATTTTCAATCATGTGAGGATGAGAGGGATGTTATAAATTGTATCAGTATGTTAGATCATTCGGTATTAGTTTTATAGTCATTGAGTTGGATTGGTGTTAAGTAGTATAATTATTGAATAATTAAATGTTGGTCACAAAAAGGTGTTTCTTACTTATTTATGATGACCATCATGTTACCATGGAGTTTAGGAACATGAGTGTTTTAAGAATCTTCGTGGGGTTTTCACCTCGTCATCATGGGTTTTTCTAAAGATAAGAGAATAACTCACATTGATAGTAACGACATCACAATAAGCATGCAAAATTATTTTTTAATAATTTATTATTATTTGGTAAAAAAAAATTGATATTAGAAAAATATAAGAATTGTATTATTTTTAAAGACTTATGGATATTTCAAAAAAATTTCAAGATTAGAAATTAATGATTTACTAACAACCAGGTTAGGATATGTCTAATGTGGTAAATTTAAAATTACCAAGCCTTTAATTTTTAGTATGTGTGATTGAATGTATTTTATTTGTATAAATATTAAAACAGGGTTGGTTCTTTATAAACCAACCAATAAAGGCAATTGAGAATGTGTTGTCACCTATTCCACAGGTGAACCTATATTTGATCTGTATTATTGCCCCAAATGCTCTGGATATGGATATAATGAACAAATCATATAACCCAAGATAGGTGGAATATTTAGTTCAGTTCTAAAAGAAGAATCCACCTTTCATTTACTTCGATTCCGAGCTAAAAAATGTATAATTGTTGCCGAATTTGATGAATCAAATATTTGATTTTCTTGGATCACTAGTTAATCATAATGTAATGTTGGGAAGACATATGATAGATGATATATATTTCCAATGGTTGTATTTCATAGTTCATGAAAATGTAGACCAAGGTATTCCATGTGTGTATTTTTAATAATTATTAAACAAAAAATTCCATAAAAAAATTAATAGTATATAGAACAAACAAATTATTCATTTCGAAAGATGAGAATCTATTGGTGACATAGTATACAGATAAATTTATAAATATATTTCACATTTTAATATATGTTCATACTAGTACATCCTAGAAGGGATGCATATTTTACTTAGTCAGGAAACCATATATTCACATAAAGATATTTGTTCTTTGTATAGTGGATAATATGGATATGGACAATTGAACGATGATTAAAAAATTTCATTTCTCTGGAAATATGGATGTGGGAAACATGTTCATTCCAATAGAAAGGTATGGGATCTTTAACGGTTGAAAATGCATAGGAGAGTTTTTTATTAGTTTTTAATATGATATTGTGCTTTGTTATGAATTTGTTTTTTCTTATCATTCAGTTCCCATGAATCATATGTTAGATTTATATAGTTTATTTCTTAATTTAGATGTTTATTATTTAAATGGAAAATCGTCCAACAATTTTTTATGAGGCCTTCGACATTTATTTCCAATTTTTCATGTCTTGAGGATGTAACTAATGCCTAGTAACAGATCTATCACTTCTCAAGATAACGTGGAGGCACAATATTTCATATAAAAATCAATAAATTGAGATGTGATTTCTAATATCGTCTATCAATATAAAAATTACAACAATGGATCTTTGTTGCTGGATCCATAATAATTATAATTTGAAACATAGATATTATAGAAAATCAATGGGAACTAGATCTAGGTAAACATAAATTTAGGAACATCACCCTAGGATATACATTTTTATATGTATTTAAGAACATGAAATAGTATATGAAAGATATAGATTATATAATTTCCACATCAGTACATGATTTTATAGATTTCACTTGAGGTCATGGTTCAGGCATAAATATACCAAGGATTAATAACTAAAAAAGTGCATAATCAGGCTTGACACGATCATTAATTGGTATACATAAATAGGCATTACTGAACAAGTAGTTTCAAAATCAAAGAGGATATTCATGTGTTAATTCCTATTTTTTTACAAACCATTATAAAATATTAGGAGATATCTTATGATTTGGAATCATTCTCAAAGGTACAGTGTTTTTGATTAAGAGATTTTTCATGTATAAAAATTTCAATTTATGATCTTTTCACTCTTGTTATGGGATTATATAGTATGTTTTATAATAACATTGATCTAATATAGGAATTATATTACTACTTAACTAATCCTAGTAAATGTAATAAAAAATGAATCAACGAACATACTCCAGGTAGGGATTTCTCTCTTGGGAATGATAATGAAACATGAGCCATATATGTTTCTAGAACAGACCCAATTATAACCATATTGGTGAATCTAACTCAATAGATGAGAAATAACCTTTCCCATAAGGATAATATCACTACTATACAACATGTTAAAACATAATTTAATCTCTTCCAGAATTATCACCTATCATAATTTAATGAGAAGAGAAGATATTATATAGATAAGTAGTGGAATAGATATATATATATATGGTATTTCACACTAAATATAGCAGTGATTGAAATAATGTTTTCCCAGATGCTAGTCACCAATTAGGATATACAGAAAAATGGTGTTCATTGACTCAAAATAGTAAGAATGGAAAAGGAATAATATCATCGAATAGAAGGATGCTAGGGAATTTTTCTTGGAAATGTATTTTCACCAAGAGAAACATGCATATATGGAGAGAAAATTGATGAATCTAAGATATAATGGAGAAGAAAATGTTTCTAATTATTAATAATACCATACATGGTTTTCAAGGCATGATACATACTACATATGTAATCCATAAAAAATGATTGCTTCCTTTATGAGTAAAACAATTATTAAATGAGAACTGGTAACAGACCATACTCATCATATGATAACATAGTATCATATTCAATCAAGAATGAGAAGTAATTATCAACATCGTATGGATTTGAAGGGAATAAAGAAAAGAATAGAATGGTAGAAAACAAATAACATAAGCAAAAAAGGGAAATAATGTTTTCCCCATGTGAAAATTATAGAATGAAATACAATAGTACATTCTAACGGAGAATGTGATTTTTCATTACATATGGAGAGAAATTAAACCCAACATGTTATTGAAATTGAAATAAAAAATATTCAGATGTAAAATGAATCACATGTATATGGGTAGGTCACTATGTAAATGAATACCACAAGTGTTAATGGAATATACATCAACATAAGGTATGGGATCATAATCAGAAATATGATATTAATATTTATTAAAGTTTATTGAGGGTCTGATCAATAGACCAAAAATCATGACCCTATTCACAGAAGAGGGAGACCTGAAACAACATTCTATAGTGCACTTCACAACATCAATGGATCCAGATTTTTTTTATTCAGGTGGACCTAATATTTTCCTTCGAATAACAACTGCCCAACTACATATATTTTGGATTTATTTATTTAACTATTACTTCAGTTTTAAAATCAATCAATCATTTGTATCTTATAGAACATCATGGTCATTACCTATGACCGGATAGTTAAACTTTATTTGTTAGTAATCCAACTTCTACTAGAGTATGTATTGAAAATTATGTGTCTATAATACCACCTGATTTTTTTGTGGATTTCAATTTCTTAAGTGTTTTGATACATGCATCTTATAGCCTAAGAATCATGTGTATAATTTTGATCTTCATTCAAGAAATTGGTTGATATATCTTTTGTGTGTAGGTGTGTATGATTGAATAATAAGGATGCAGTTCTGATATGTGGGAAGAAATCATGTTGTGAAATTTTGAAATAATTCATTCAATTTAGTGACACTAGTGAGTGAAGTAGGAACTCAGGGATTGTGTATGGTAGAGCATCTATCCTATCAATATGGAATTTATCTGAATAGGTGGTTCCAATATTTTTAAAAGATGTCTATCTTTAGAGAGAATCATGACAGATTAATCTGAATCTAACGATGGTCAAATTCTTTAATCGTTTTAAATGCCAGTTGAAGATGGTGAATGGTATTGGTCCTTTGGACACCCCGAATGAAACTCCAATAAGCAGAAATTATTCATCGGTTTCTATATATGGTGACAATGTCATTGTGGTTCCATAGGATGGATTTTAGGGTAAGGCATCTAATAGTTCATCCCTTTAAGGCTAAAGGGAGTGGGTGAATGTACTATGAAGAGCTAGGTTCAGGAGGGTCAGCCAAAGTATTTCGGCAAGTAATCATTTTTGAAAACCTAGAGGAAAATGATTAAACACATATTCAAGGGGAGTTAATGAAAGAGAACTTCCAATCATCTTTGTCATTGAATACCCACATGAATAATAATAGATTCTATGGTAAAGGTCAATAAGATGAGTTTTTTGTTATATACTATGATAATAGTGGTGTCGAATGGATTGATAGAAGTTTTCATAACCATTAGAGAAAGAAAGGCATGATGTCCAATTGGGATGCATCAATATGCAATGTTCAAAATGGAATGAAATCGAATGGCCCCAAGGATTACTCAAACATACTACATCCTATGGAAACTATGTCCTCCAAAAAGTCTATAGTGGTGTATTATAAACCCATGGATCATGTATATGTTAAAAATAAAATATCAATTGTTTCAATCAATAGCCAAATTATAGTGTGTGGTGAATACAAGGAATCAAAAAAGTGTTGAGATGAGATGTATAATTCATTGAAGGAGGCACACTAGGGGGTTCTATAAAATTCCTAAACATGGGCATGACACTACACATCGAGGATGGTATGTTGGAATATACGATCATGATCAATTCCTCACATGTAGAAAATTATAGGATTTCTGAGAGACATTGACTTGTGGAAAAATATAAATAGAAGATATAGTATATCATAAATATATATCGTATTATGGTAAGATGTTTTAATGTGTGGAAAATTAAACTGGAGGAGTATATCGAAACATGAGACAAGATGGAAAAATTATTCAAAGATCTTATAAAATATGATATTGGTATATAGTAATGTAGTCTCTAATGGAAATTTTTTTTGGAAAATGTATTGAATAGGTTGAAATTAGAATTTAATGGCTCGTCAACCTAATATGGAACTTAATTCTGGCATCCTATACAATTTTCTTTATCTATTTTCTTTAGATGTTTTGAAAAATAAAAAAAACTATAATTAAATAGAATTATTAAATTTAAAATATTTTTACAATAATAATTACGTTTTCAAATTTTTTTATCAATAATATTATTAGTATAATATTTTTCAAATATATAATTAATTTATTGTAGCACAATTTTTGGTAAGACTAAAATTAATCAGATGAGTAGTATTGATATTGAAGAAGTGTGATTATGTGAAATGATCATATTTTTTTTAAAAAAATTATATATGGGTGATAATTATTAAAATTTGGATGCAGTTGAGATAAAAATCATAATGTTATTTTTATAACATTGTGATATTATCCTTGAAATTGGTTACATATTTTTGTTATCTATGCGGTAGTTTACTTCATTTTTGGACTTATTGAATAAATTCATCAATATGTTATTTTATTTTCAGAATCATGCATGATTTCATTATTATTTAATACAGAAAATGGTATTTAATTATTTTGAATGATACATTAAGAGACACTTTATATAGTATAGGTAATATATTGTATATTTACATGCATTTCTTTAAAATTATTAGAATTTAAATTTGGATAGACATATTTTTGCGGTTCCTTATGGTTAACAATCTGTGGAAAGGATTGAATTGAATGATGGGTGTTATTGGAATTAGTTTTATAACCATTATTGTATTTCAAAATAGGTATACATATAAGGAATGGATTTTCATTATTTTATTGATATAATGATCAATTAAATTTTATTTTTATTTCATCATTCATAAAGAAACACTATATTATATTCATTTCATGATGTAAGGGATGTATTATTAATTAAATGAATCTCATTAATAGAATAATATTTGGAATATGAAAATTAAATATATCATATTAAAATATTTTCATATACTATCATTCTAGATGGAAAAGGAATTTCACAAATCTTGGAAGATGATCTTGGAAAAAAATGTTGCCACACTGCCTTAATATTTGATGAATAAAAAGGGACATTAACTCCTAAAAGATTTATATATTTTTTGTAATTAAATTCCCTAGATCATTATCTTTATTATGAAATTTGATCTATATCACCCCTATTAATCTTTAGAAATTAGTGTTTTCTTCCATGTCCATAACATCACATTCCACCAATGTTCTCTTTTTTGGAGACCTAATATGTGTTATTCCATATTTCATCTAGAATTCCATCACACACTTATCTTGGGAATGTTTTACTAATAATTATTGTGATGTATTGTTTCATGGAAGGTATTTTCCAAACCCTCCACTATATATATCAATATTAAATTGTGAGAATAAAAATTATTTAGGGGGATATAATATAACACCTAAAGAATTTAAAAGTGGATTATTGTATTAAATAGTGTATATAACACAAAAAATCATGTTTATAATAAAATATACCACCCTAATAATTTATAAAACATTTTATTTTTAAATAAATTAAATTGATTTGATATGTTATAATCCATAACAAACAAAGATTGAACGAAACATGATACTTTATTAAAAATATGATTATTTAAACTTGAAAAATATAAGCAAGTAATTATGTTGGTGTTTATGAATAGTGATAAATAAATTATTAAAATAATATTTTTATAATATGAGTTCAATAAATTCAATGGTATCTATTTATTATAAATTAATTTGTAATCATTTCAATGAAATATATTTTTTTTAGAAAAACTATATTATTTTAAATGATAGTTTGATGACATATTTCATGTATAACACAAAGTGTGACTTTTAAAACTATTAGAAAATATATTTTATGAAATAATATTTACATTTTAAATCTATATTTCAAAATTATCCTGGAGTAAAATTTTGCGAATTTTCTAAAAAGATAAATTTTTTATGGACAATAAAGATGATGTTTTTTACTAAAAACATAATTTTCATTTAAATTATATAAAATATTAAAGTATATTTTAAATTTTTAAAGATTAAATTATTTAAAATATATTAAAAATTCACTAGTTTAGTACATTATAATGAATTTCATTTACAATTTTGATATTAAATAATTTATAATGTTTCATGTTTTTCTTCATAAAAACCATTTTTCTGATGTTCCTACAATACTAATTTTAAATTGAATTCATCCAAATTTATCAATTTAATTTGAAAATTTCTATTAAATATTTTTAATCGTAATAATTTATATTTTCTAAATATATAAATACAATTTTTTTCCATAAATAATCATGAAAACATAAAAAATTAATTACTATGGTTAAGGGGAAAATGGGTTTATAGGTGGTTAAATTAAGATGATAAGTGTTAAAAACCACATACTTATCTAAAACAAATTTAATGGAAATAATTCAACCTTATCATATAAAATTTATAATAATATCCCATTTCTATGACCGTGAGGAGAAAAATGAGGGTATCACTTTACCCTTCCAAAAATTTCTGTTGGTGTCATATCCACTACATATAAAAGGTCACATCGTCTCTTCAACTGTTATTATTTAAAATCTCTCCATATCAGTCAATACATACCCAAATGTATTAATTAATTACATACCTACATTAATATTACCTTATAATGAATATTACACAATCCAATTAATGATTTAGATATAATCCTAAAGAGTCTCTCAGGAGAAGATGGAAAATTTATAAGCATGTGTTCTTGATTTATTTAATCTCCCACCACCTTCAATTATTTTTAAAATATTATAATACTGTAAAACTAATATATCATATTTAATATTATTTTATTTTAATAATTTATTAACCTTGATATGTCTTGGTTTTTATAAAATTGTAAACGATTTCCACGATCATTTATATGGAGGACTACCGCTCACCGAACCAATGATGTTTGTTTTCCATCACCACAGTTCAAGGATGGATATAATGATGAATTTTACCTATTTGTTTGATATTTATTCAATAAATATAATCATTTATATTTTATATCACATATACCTTCTTAAATTCAATTTCAGGTGGGATATGATATCACCGCTCATGTGTACAATTGCCTACCGCCTCACGAAGCAATGTGAAATAAATATTAAAATAATAATTACATGGAATGTATTAATGTAAAAATGAATTAATATATTTGATATTATTGACCAAAAAAAATAAAACATAATATCACATATCCCTTATTAACTTCAATCAAATTGGTAGTTAATTACGTTTCGTGTGTGTACATGTTGACTAACATCTCCACATATTGAGGGGAAATGTTTATAAATTTATTTTGACATGGATGATATTATGGTGTTATTTGATTAATATAAATAATATATATGAGATAATAATTTTTTTTAATGTATTATTAAATTATTTCCCATTAATTCAACCTGTAAAGAAAAAAATGGATGCAATGTTCTTTCCAATGTACAACCAACCGTCTCCATAAATAGTGTAATCAAATTTCCATATTAATATCATATGAATTAATCTAATTAAATTTTTAATGAACATATATTATATTTATATCATATTTAAAATTTTGAATATAATTTACCCGGTATCAAATTAAATAGGCCTAAAATATAAAATCCAAACACAGATGAAAAACAAAGAATTTATTACCTAAATTTTGATTTAAAATAGAAATTTTCAATAATATTGTCATAAATGAGAAAATGTATTTCATATAAGGTATGAAATATGTTATTATGGGTTGATAATTTATTTCTAATAAACCTATATTTATTATAATGGATATTTTAAAAAATTAGAATGAAACCACAAATTTGGAAAGAGGTTCTCATCTCACATTTACTTTTTAGAGACATGCACCATAATATTCACTTAATAATATATATTTTATATATACGTACCCTTATGATATGATATATCATGATTGATTTTCCATTCATGGTACATAAAATTTAATTATAATTTATTGCATTCATTTATCTTATGATTCAAAATTTACTAATGTGGTAAGGGTGTATCTTAAAACAATATCATTATTTGGGAATGTTTTTGATTATGTATCCATTGGATGATTTAATTTGAATTTGAATAATAAATGAAATATATATCCTTACACTGTGTTTGTTCATGAAATTTTTATGTAATAGTAAAATTCATACACAATTTAGAACATACAATTATTGTGAAATTGTTTTTAAGAAAATCCTACTTTATTTATGTTTTTAGTAAAAAATAGTTTTTCATTAAAATCTATGTTTTATAAAAAAAATAAAAAAAACGTTTCAATACTATTCTAATAGATATTTAAATATATTGTTGCCCATTTATTATTTTTTAAAATAATAAATCACTGGAATTTTATTATCATTTTTACAATATGTCCCATTTTTATTCTAAAACTATGAAAAGAATATTTGTTTTTACCTTTACCAAATGAAAATAATTTATTTCCATTAATAAATATGAATTTTCTAAATAATATATTATAAGATTACAAATATTGTTTAAAAAACATTATTTTAAAATCATTTGACGGTCTTTTATTTTTAAATAAAAATTTTATAATAGAATGGTTATTCTCTATAAAATGGGTTTTAAATACCTTATTATAGAATTTAAATTAATCAAGGACATCATATAATTATTCTACTAATGATCCATAGGGAATATATTTTATTGAAATAATACTTATTCATTCATTGTATGTTTTATGCTATATTTTACTGAGAATTTAAAAATCTTTTACCCCTCTCCATATTACTATGTATGGTTTATTATTATGTTCTTTTGATGAGGAAAAATAATATTATTTGATATTTTTATATTACAATGGGAATGATTATTCTTATTATGTTTCACCCCTTTTATATTAGTAATGAATTGGAAATAGTATGTGATGGATGGGGAATTGTTATATATAACCTTTTCATGTAGGGATAAGTCCCATATAACGAATCAATTTGACAAATATTATTGGTTTCTACACACATATTTATTTTACCTTGCGATGGAACATGGAAATATGTTTTAGATTTCCTAACTTATAGATTCCCCCATTATGAGAGTAGTCATTGATTTTCACGTGATTATTTGACTAGTAAAAAAATATGTGTATTTGTTTAAAGCTCATATTAATACAAATATTTAATTATTTGATCATCCATTATTTCTACCATATTATGATAAATATATGGTTCAAATGTCATGTGTTTCAGTTATTTACAATTCCAAATTGATTAATATTTTTTATTCATGATAGATTCAACTATACTCTAACCTTTACTCAGTTTCTACGATATCCCCATTGTTTTGTTTTTAATATTCCCCATGACATTATGATGTGTTTTATAATTAATATACATGGATACTCTTATGGGAATAATGTAATTATCAATGAAAATTCTTTCTATATATTATTTATTAAAAATCAATGTGAATTTCATATATATATATATATTACCAAGACTACTAATAAATTTAGTACATTTGTATGTGATTGGTTATTTCCTTTTCCAATGAAAAAATTATACATTAGCTCTAGATTACTAAGATTTGGGGCATTTCAAACCTTGTTTGAAGGACGATATAAGAAGATATTTAGGAGGACATCAAGATAATGATCCATAAATTGGGTGAAAAGAGAGGGATATACTATTGATTATTCTATGATATTTAGGACTAGAAATTATTCAAGGATGTATCTAATCTATATAAGTTCTATAAGCATCCATTCTAATTATAAATCCCGCTCATTGGTCAAACCCAATCTGTATCCTCTAGAAATGGATAATTATACACATCGTTAGTAGTAGTTTATGTGATCAAAATTAATAGTCTTCTATTAAAAAATGAATATCATATCGAATATATTCATCTTTAATATAATGATGTATAACATACTTCTATATCTAGTGAAGCATATAGGATAGTCAAGACCTCACATGATATTGTATGATTTCTCTCCCAATGGAATTTGAAATTAGGGAAACATAGAATTTAACATAATTAGTAAATATATTCATGTAATGACATGAGAACATGTATAAGAATGGGAATCACCTGAAATAATCGAAGGATTATATAGCGTAGTTATAGAAAAAAACTGTAACTATAACATTATATGGTGCCTCTATAATGAGGATAGAATCACATCTATCACATATATTATACCAACCTATGAAACATTTTCTTACTTATGAGACTCATTACATGGATGATTTAACATGGTTTATGATGAATGGGTCTTCAGGTGAGGACCCCTTCTTTTACCATAACCAAATATCATTAAATATGGATGTGGAATTATAGAGAAGAAGAACATGATATGAACCATTTTCCTATATTAGTAACACTATTCTGGTCCCTTAAATAATCATGTTAAAAAATACCCCTTCAATACAATATTCTGAAAAATGGTATATCCAATTTCCCAAAATGGAGTAGATGAAATCGTACTCTTGTCCATGTGAATGATTCCAAACTATATCTCTAAGGAAATCATCTTTCAACTACCAGAAATGGAACTAAATATATCAAATTGATGAATGTTCAACAATTCTGTATAAACACCATGTAAACCAAAAAATCTATCATCCTATATCTACTACTCAAATTTAAAATAATTTTAATGCACCACCATATATATCATAAGTTGAATTCCCCTAATATAAATTCTACGATCTGAGTTAAGGCACGTGTCAAACTGCATAGCCATCGTCACCATAATCATTGTCAAACGAGAATAATAATTAGAAATTCCCAAACAAATCTGTGTGTGATGAAACTAAAATCATCTCATTTTAGAGCATTGTAAACTTTTATTACCATTCCTACATTAGTATGTTATGGATGAAATCCTTTATGAATAACTCATTGAAGATAACCCATGTAATAATCTCACATCTTCCATCCTATACCACAATAGTAAGCCATCAATTTGAGTTTCTTAGGATCATAATGGTATATTTTAGTACCCTCTAATCCTCAGGAGTCTCCATCATCTGAATTCATAACCATATAATGTCATTTCAGTCCAGAATATCCTTTAAAAATTCAATTCCATGGATTTTTTTCCATATTATATCTTTATATCCAATTATTAGTACACCAAAATTTAATTTTTTCCTCTAACCAAATAAATAAGTCTATTGGATTGTGCAGGGGTTCCATATAATCAATCAAATTGAGTGTAAGATCATGATTAGGTTCATTCTCTTATATATAATATGGTGTATCCCTTGATTCATATCCATTGGATGAATTCAATTTTTCTACACTAGTATGTTCCTCCAAATATATCTTGGTAGTAATTTTTATGAAATAATAAAATAAGGACTATAATTCCTATGAGTACATAACTAAAACCAAGATATAATATTTCATGATATAGACACATGGAATTTTTAATGAATGGAAAATCTTATAACATACCCAAGAACATGGTGTCCCTCCTTGTTTTACCCAAGGCTCAATATTATACCAATGTACATGTCTGTAAGTTATAATAATGAAAATATATAATAATATAATACATTAGTTAAACTAACTAATAAAATTTATGATAAATTAGACAAGTATAGAATATGGATTTGTCACTTGAAAAATGAAAAAAACATGTTATTTAATTAAATTAATTCTATATTAGAAATGAGAGGAATAATCATGACATTTTATCCTACATGAATCATCATGATGCACAAAATTTCCCATATCTTATTAAAATTATTATGTTTATTTTCTCAATATGAGAATTAATAATTATATACAAAACTATAAAAAATTATCATCCTAGTTATTGAATGTTATAATAAAATTGTGCTTTCCAGAATCATACATTTTTTACACCACAACTCGAATCATAGTCTTCACACTAAAGATCCATATGATGACATGTCCACCCCCCTTACATAAGTGGCTAAAAAATAGTATTAAGGGTCATAATAATTAAATGGGAGACTAAAAAGTCAAATATCATAAAGTTAAAATAAAATTTCTCAAATATTTATATATGAAAAATAATATTTTTTTAGACAAATATCATAAATAAGATACAATAACAATGGTAATGTAAAATTATATAAAAACCAATTGGATAGATGTGTGGGAGGTTAACAAGTATAAGATGTATAACTTGATGAAATTGAATAAAATATATAGGGATACATATCCAAAGTCCATCCTGATATGACATCTATATTCAGACTCTAGGTATCATCCTAACATACATTTAGGTATAGAGAGACCATAATTTTTCTTAAAACATGTTTACATCATTATAAAGATTAACAATATCAAATCATTACACAACCAAGATCAAAAGCTATAGTTTTTTGAAATAATTTGGACCATACATAACTATTACATTATGAAATATAAACATTTATTTAATACCTTCCTCTCTAGATTCATATAATCCCTCATGTAATTATTTGATCATGTATTTTCCTGAGGATATATATGAATAAAGGGTGATCTAAAATCATAGTTAACAAGATAGATAAGAACATAAAAAAAATATTGATTGGGTGGGAATAATCATAATCATACAGACTTAATCATGAGATCAACATTATAATAATTAAAGGAAACCATAAAAAAGGAATGGAACATGTAAATGCATAAAAATGAACTTCAAGTATTATTGGTCAAATATATCACATAGTTGTGAATGATGGTTTCATCATGTTCGCGCATATGCATTTTTTATAATCAGATGCATCAAATTAACAAATGAATTTGACAGATATATAATTCGTGTCTCACCGTTAACATCGTAACATTTATATGTACAATATAATATGAATTTCACCTATCACATCATTTCATTTACATTATCATTCATGCCACATTGTACGTATATCAATATTGGACATAAAATATCCTATGGAATAAATGGGATAAATTTTAGAAATTATGCATTCCTGTTTAATATTTTGGGATACCAAATAAAATAGGGAATATTATACTTGGTAAAAGAATCATCAATCCTATGTGAAGAAAGAACCATATGACAGGAATTATAAGATTTATTTTTATTAGGAAGAGTTATTTTAGAGAAACATTCATTGGATTTTTCATTAAAACGTATTGGTAACAAGTATATCCCATAAAATAAAAGGAAATGAAAAAATAAATTATGATTAAGGAAAATTAAAGGAACATCAATACAAAAAAATGGATTGAAAGAGGGAAGACCCAAAGCTAGATAGTTTAGTTCAAAAAATTCCCTTACCCTAGGTAAGAATGCTTTCTTCACATTAATATAATCGATAATAAAAATAAATTCAATAATTTTCGAATCCAAAACCATTTGTAAATTCATTTTATTAATTATAGTTTTATTATTTTTATTTATGTAATTTTTTATGAGTTATAAAGTTTAATTTCTTTATTTGGGATTGTTTATTTTTTTGGTTCTCATTATTAGTTCCCCTATATATATGTGTCGATGTTAATGTACAATTGGAATAATATTATATAATTAAAATAATAGGTTATTAATGATAATCCTTAACTATAATGTTTATATATATCATTTTCTTATATGCTTTCAGAATGAATCATTATATAAGTCATTCGTGATAATCATTTAAATTATTACGATGGATTTTCATCATGAAGAACTTGTTTTGTTTTATGATATAATACAATGTAAATATGTTACCTCTAGAAAATAAAATTATTTATAACAAAAACATTGAAATATTATTTAACCATTGAAATGGTTTTATGACCATCATTAATTGTGGTAAAGGAAATTGAAAACATGTTATCCTTGAAGGAGATAAATCAACACCTCACGAACGGTGCATTCATTTTAAGAATAAAAGAGAGACATGAAGGGGTTTGATGATAAAATATTCCATGATCATAATAAAATAAAATAATATTCATGTTAAAGAATTTGTCATTACATTCAGAGGAAGGGAGGTTGTAAGAGAATAATAAAATTAAATAACATGAAAAAAATTAAAAGGAATGAAAATTGATTTTAAATATGGAATGTTTCCCCTTGAGAACCTTTATAGGGAAACGTGCTTGGTATTTTGATGTGACCGATAGTATAAATATATGGGGGATGGTCTTGGGAATATTATTGAGAAAAATTTGTAAAATGACCCATGCTTGTAAGGTGTGATTAGGAAGAGTGGTGAGGGTGGTATTTATAGGGGAGGTGTGGGGTGTTTTCAAATTATATTATTCATTAGTTAATTATTCTTTCTAAGTATAATGAATGGTTTTAGAATAATTAGTAAATATATTATAATAATTAAGGGGA
Organism: Viscum album; assembly: GCA_963277665.1. Taxonomy (NCBI): domain Eukaryota; kingdom Viridiplantae; phylum Streptophyta; class Magnoliopsida; order Santalales; family Viscaceae; genus Viscum; species Viscum album. The sequence goes on from OY728139.1 coordinate 221,838,290, forward strand.
GTTAGATATTATGGTGATTATGTCATAAATTAATTGAAGAATAGTGTAATTAATAGATAATTTATATATAAAATCAATTAAAAAAATTTATGATTCATAAAAAATTAAAGTATTTTAGAAAAATCCCAAAAAAATTACCCTAACCATTTTTCTATGGGTATAATTTAAAAAATAAATTCCATTTAACAAAATAATTTTCTATGTATGAGATATTTAAATTATAATCAAAATCTTCATTTACGAGGAAAATAGATACTTTAAAATTATAAATGATTTCATGGAACAGATAAAAATTAATTAATGTCTCATAAAATTGTCATATAAGAATAATAAAATAGAATTATAATTTATCAATCCAATTTATTAAAATAATTTCTTTTAAATAATTAAATTATATAAAATTTTTACAAAAATATTTATGTTTTGTAAAAATACAAATAAATAATAATTTATAGAAAATTAATTTTTATAATATGATATAATTAAATAATATTATCATTTATAATATTCTTAACTGTTATTTATAATTTTATTACTGAGGTTACAATTATTATTTTCGGTTTACAATTCATGAGGGCCTTGTTACTATAACTAAGATAAAGTTACTTTTTCACTAGTATAGGTTCCTTAACTACTAAAAATCCCTCTTATAACATTGATTTATCATATATGGTGTTTTTATTGATTTCTCTAATTGTTTTTTTATTTATATTATTTGAAATAATTATAAGAAGGGAACTTCACTTGATATATCTTTGGGTTGTTACATTCACCCCCCCCCCCCCCCTTATGAAATTTCACCTTCACCAATTCATTTTACATAATGTGGTGAAAAAAGTGATGGTACATGTCATTTATCACTTCCTCTAGTTCACATGTTATCTCTTCACACTTATGGTTATTCATATGTACTTTTACTTTGTGAGTAATATTGGTGAATATAAATTTGTCCTTATATTCTGGATTTTCAACTATCTTCTCATCATATGCGAGCTAATCTTCAAACTGTACCACCTCTGGATTCAACACAAGTGAGGGATCTAGTATTTAATTTCACAAGAGGGATTCATTGAATACAACTTCTACTTGAGACATGGTTAGTTAATGTTTCAGTCGATAAGACACATCTCCAACTCATTCTAGAATATTGAAGGGCCCAATGTAACGAGGAATTGCCTTTCCTTTCTTCAAGAATATCTTGATCATAATCCTTTGAGATATGTGGATGAATACAGATTCATCAAACATAAACTCAAGGTCTTATTGATGATTATTTTCATAGGAATTTTTTTAACTGTGGGATTCCTTGATGTCCTGCTAGATGGTATTCAACTTTTCCACCAATTCATCAACAATTTTTTAATGAGAAGTTTATGTTTACTGAATAGATATCCACATAGTTATGTTCTACACCATATCCAATATTGGGATTCATATGAATACATTTAAATGATTTAGTGGAACTATTCTTTTAAAATAATAGAACTACATGTAATATTAGTCTAATCCTCCTATTAATACAATAAAACATTCCCTCAACATGCCTTCCATTGTATGAATAGTTCGTTTAGATTGTTCGTCATTTTGAGGATGATAATACATTATGATATCAATATCAGTGTTTAAATAATGTTCGATAATTTTCTAGAACTTTTTTGTGAATCAAATATCTTGATCATTTAAATACATAGTTTGACTCCATGAATATCTAAAACCTCTCTAATGTATATATATGCATGTTTATCCACTGATAGTATTCTCAAATTTCGATAGAGTGAGCCATCATTATAATAAGATTCACAACAACACATATTTTATTGTTTCCTCTGGAGGTCTCTATAAGTTCAGTGACAAATTAATGTTTAATTTTTCCCATTTACATGTTTGTATGTGTAATGGATGCATCATCCCCTTAGATATTTGTCTTTAATTTTTCACATTCAAACATACTAGACCCTTTGATGTATATTTAGTGATCTCATTATTCATATTGTCCTACCAATATTCCCCTAGGAGATCTCTATGAATCTTTGTGATCCCTAGATGAATAGGGAAGGTTGAGCGATGTGAGTAATTTATAAGCACCATTTTACCTCTATATTTGACGGTACATAATGTCATGTACCAAATCAGAAAACTCATTCCTCATCCAATTGTATATTTGGGGATTTATTTTTATTGATAGCTTCTACACTTTTCTAATGTTCCACAACATTTCATTGAGCATCTATTATTTTCACCATGTGGGATGGTTGTGGAATCATTTCATAAATAATTGATTAAGTTCCTTCATTAATAAATCGCATATCCATCTTTTTCAAAAGCTATAAATATTGGGTCCTTCTTAATTCTCATTATTGATAATATTGTTTTAATCTTTATACTTAGAGAAATTTCAACATTATTTTCCCTTCCATGATGGTAGTGGCTTAGGCAGTTATTCTCATTGATGAGCTATAACCGTCTTCCATGGTGCATTTTAGGAACCTTATATGTGAATACATATTTTATGGTCTTATGATCTTTATATATTTCATACCCCCCTGATAGAGATAATTTCACTATATTTTAAACACAATGATCATCACTACCAAGTCCATATCATGCGTTGGTTAGTTTTTCTCAGGAATTTTCAACTGTAATAAGGCATAGGCAATCAGTTTATCATTTTTCATCTGTATATAATCTATGGTTTTTTTTTAAGAATCAATGTATATTATAAATACTTCACCACGTGTAATATGATTGAGTACTGGCACAATGACAAGTTTCTTTTTTAACTCTTTAACATAGTATTCAGATTTACTAGTCCATAAAAACAATTCTCCCTTCTGATTTATCGTGGAAAGTGGATTTGAAAATCTTATGATGTAATTTAAAAAATGAAAATAATACCAATATGGAACTACGAAACAACAGATCTCCATTACATATGTTGGAATGAGCCACTCTAGGAATGCATTTCCCTTTGATGGGTATATATAAATTCCATTTCTAGTGATAACATACCCAAAAAATGATACTTCCTCAATCCAAAACTCACATTTATTATCCATTGAATGAGTTTAATCCCTTTGTGAAGCCGTAGAAATAGTATTCAAATTCCCACCATGTTCCTCTTTTCCCTAGATGAATATAGGAATATCATCAATAATAAATACCATAATGTTTTTAGATAATATCTAAATATTATATTGATTATATCCATGAATATTTTGGGAGAATTAGAGTGTCTGAAAGGAATCACTATAAACTTGTAGTGCATGTACCTCATTCGAAAGGTAGTCATAAGAATATATTAATTTATCTTCCTTAATTTTTGATCTTTTGATCGAAGGTCCTCCTTAAGAAATACATATCACCATGTAGTTGAATGAACATGTCATGTATCATTGTAAGGGGATACCTATTCATTATCATGACTTTTTTAGTCTTATAATAATCAATATATAGATGCATTGATCCAACCTTCTTCATGATGAAGAGGAATACTCAACCCCACGTTGAAGCTCTTGCACTTATAAAACACTTGGAAATATTATACTATAACTGATTCATAAATTCTTACATCTCAATGATATCCATTCTATATGGTTTCATTGATATTAGAAGAGACATATAAAAAATGTTCACTTATAACTCAATCTCAATGTAAAGAGAAGGACCATATAATTCTTCGAGGAACACATCCGTGTATTCTATAACAGTGGGATTATCTTCGATCGGGTTTCACTAACTTGTCTAAAAATTTTGATCCATAAATTCTCCCATATAATGTAATAATATCCACACTTGAGACAATAGATATAAAGAATATATATCATCCTCCATACAGTAGTACATGATTATAGGATACATTGGGGTGTGAAGTGTGATCACCCTTTCTAGATATCAGATGTTGTCTTTGTATAGTGATAGACATTCAATTCCCAAAATAGCATTAAACATGAAAAAATAATGTAAACATGGATTTTATAGGAGTTTCACTCCACTAACGTTAATCAGGGTGTAGTAATATAATTTTGATGCAATAATTTTTCCATTTTTTATTCTAATAGATAAGTTTACCACTATAAATTTATGTAGTTTTGGAATAATTATTCCAAAATGGAAGATATAATAGAATTCATAGAACCTGAATCAAATAGTACATTCCCTATTCATTATATAAATACTCGAATACCTATCACAGAATCATTTATGGGATCCACGTCAATTGTAGTGATGAAATAAAACATCCATTTCTCATTTGGATTTGGTGGATAATGAAACTGATTTACCTTGAGGACTCGGGGTTTGTATTATTAGCATTCATAGTTTAATAACATGTTATAGTTGAAGCATTTAACCATGGGTGGTTCTGTCCATTCCTCCACCATATTGGCCCTTTTCCTCACATGTCTATGACATTCATGATCTTGGTTGCCTTCTCTCCCAAACATAATAAATTTCCCAATACCTTTTAGGAAATACCATGACGGTCTTACCACATTTAAGACATCTGTTCGGATGAGATTTGATTCTACCCTTGTTATTAGATCCCCAGGATTTAAACTATATCTTTTATTTTGTATTACCTTGGCCATAGGACCATTCTAAAAACTCTATATTCACATTGAGAACACATCGACCAAATTTTTCATAACTCCTAGCGTCTCAAAATTATATATCATTTTGATGGTGTTTTTTTATCATTAAAGAATATATCTATTTTTTTATCATTATTGATAAAAATACAAAATAATGACTGACAAGAATAGTAATATTTTGTTCATATTCTGTGACAAATTCATCATAGTTTTTATTCATCATTATTAATTCTCTATTCATCATTATATAGAGTATTTTAGGGGAATAATTATTAAAAAAATTAAATTGATGTCTTCACACTCTATCTCATTTATTTTTTCCATCATATTAGAGTTTTTAATCGATATCCACCATTGGTTGACCCCTCTTTGAAGAAGATAAACTGTCAATGTCACCTTTTCCATCTTAAAATAGATAATAATAGAAAACATATTATCCAATGAGTTGACCCACTTTTCCATGACTATTAGATCAAAAGATCCACTAAATGTCAGTGGCCATTGCTACATAAAGGACTCGATATCTCAATTTTCCCTATTTGGTAAAGGAGTACTTTCCACATTGTTCAGGATATTGTTCATTGACAGAGACAGCTGGGTACTAACCTCCATGAATATTTTTAACTCCACCACCCAAGGAAATGGGGATGTCATTCAGGCAATCACTGCATTGTCCCTTGCATGGAATGTTGGACTAGATTTTCCTTTATTCCAACGATTTTATAAAATTGGAAATGATAGATTAAAACATTAGTTAACATGATATGTATATATAATTTATTTCTTTCTGAAATTAATTCTAATGGATTATCTTTTGGGAGACCTATGTTTACCGTTTTCATAAAATAGATATTATTGGATGCTTACTTATTGGTGTTCTCCTTCTAAGGGGTTTCAATAAGGTTCTGTAATACACATTTCTAAATTACCATAACTATGCTCTAACAACAACTATATAAAATATTATTTTTATGGAATCGTTATTTAATCATTTTAATGACTAAAAAAAGAATATCATTACACAACTAGGATCCAATGTATTGATTTCTTGAAAAAATTAGGACCATAAATAACATTCACATAATAATACATAATCATTTATTTAATTCCTTATTCACTATATTCTTATTAGACCTCTATTTCTCCTTAGTACACATATTCTCTTGGGCATGTACATCGAAATGGATGGGCTAAAAGATGTGTAAGTGGTCAAATAAAAATATTAATCAATATACAATGGGTAAGAAAAGTATTAACTATCATAACATAACCATGGTATCATCATCAAGATAATGATAATAAAAATTATATAAAATAATTTGAAGTTTAAATTCATAAAAAATAAACATCATGTTTTAGTGATCAAATACCACACATAGTATTCAACCAATATAGCATCATGTTCACATATATGAACTTTTTCTCATGTATGTCACATTAAATGTATATCATTATTCTGTATAAAATAACCCATGAAAAGGAATGATATTATTTAATAAATAATATATTCTGGATTAAACTCTTGGTTTCTCAATAAAATAGTTAATATCATACTAGGTATAAGAATCATCAATCTTTATTGAATAAAAAAATCTTAAGATAAGTAAAAGATTTACTTTTTAAAAGATGATTTATTTATGAAAAAAACCTTGATTTATTCATAATCCATTATTTGAAACATTTTTATCCCAAAAATAAAATGCAAATAAAAAAAGAAATAATTTTTAAGGAATATTATATAAGTATCTATACGGAAAATGGAGTGATAGAGGGAAAACCCAAATGAACTGAGCATGGTTCGAGAATTCCCTATACCTTATGGTTCAATGCCTTCTTCACCTTAATATAATACATAATAAAACTAAATTCATTAATTAGAAAATAATGAACCTTTCATATAAAAATTTCATTAATAATATTTTTAATATTTTCATTCTGTTCGTTTCAATCAGTTATGGAGTATAATTTCATTGATTGTGAGTGTTAAATTTCTCATATTTCATCATTGGTTTTCTTGTATATAAGAATAAATGTTAATGTACAATTATAATAGTAATATTCAATTGAAATTGATGGTTAAAAATTATAATTCATATCTTTAAATGCGTATATATATCATTTGGGTTATATGGTATTAGGATTAATCATTATATATGACATTAGTGATAATCATTTAGATTATTTCTATGAATTTAATAACAACAAACTCATTCTGATATATAATATAGTATTAGGTAAATATTTTCACTAAAAAAATAAAAAAAGTTATAACATAAAAATTACGTAAATTATTATCCATTTACATTGTTTCATGAGCAACCTAAATTTTGGTATGGGAAAATGAAAACATGTGATCCTTGAAGGAGAGAAATCAACACCTTACGGATGATGGATTCATTGTTAGAATAAAAGGGATAGTAGATGCAGTTTGACAATGTATTATTCCATTAGAAAAAATAAATTATTGTATATGTAAGGTACATGAGTTTTTATTCAATTTAAAGGATGGGAGGTGTGAAAAAAATTTGAAAATAATAATATGAAAATAAATTGAAAGAAAAAAAGAAGCAGGATTTTACCACATGATATTTTTCCTCTCAAACCTTCTTAAAGAAAAGGTTTTGTCCTTTTGATGAGACCAAGATATCATAGGCCATGGGAATGGAATTGAGAATAGTATTTGGAATAATTTATAAAATTCCATAATCATGGAATGTGTGGGGATATTAGGTTGAGAGGGTGGTATATTTTAGGGAGGAGAGGGATGATTTTCCCATATTTTATGCATTAGTTCATTACTTCGGATCATGAATTTGAATTGATTTAGTATTATCATTAAATTTATTAAAATAATTAATGGCTGTTCATGAATATTCTGACTACATCATTAATTACTTGATGAATATTATATTTTCCTTATTATGTATATATACCATAAATTATGATATTTAACTATTTACCAAAAATTCATGTATTTCAGAAAAATACAAAAAATAAACCCTACCATTTTTCAATGTGTAAAATTTAAAAATTAACACAATTTTATGAAAATGATTATCTACGAATGTGAAATTTAATGTTCAATTAAAATCATTCGCTAATATGAAAATAAAAAATTTAAATTTATAACTTGTTTTATAACAATTTTACAAATAAATTAATGTTTCATAAAATTACTTTATAATCATATGATAATAAAATAGTAATTTATGAGTAAATTTTATGAAAATAAAATATCTATTAAATAATTAAATCAATTATAAAATCATATACAACCATTAATTTTTTATTTAAATACCAACCCAAAAATGTTAATTTTTAATAAACTTATTTACTTATATTATGAAATAATTATATCATATTTCCACTCATAAGATGCATAAACTTTATTTATACTGTCATGGGTGTCGTTACTATTCTATTGGTTGATTAAGTATTAATAAGGGTCATATTACTATTCCAATGGTCATGTTACTATTCCATTAATATATGATTGTTAACTTCTAGAAAAACATATTATAAAATTCATTCATAACATATAAATATGTATTAGGGTAACTTGGTGATTTAATGAGATTTATAATTTATGAAGTAATTATAATAAGGAAATTTACATCGATAATATTTTTGTTCCTTATAAAGAAGAAAAGATTTTATAGGTCCATGATCTAGAAGGATAAATGCCACAGAGATGCTCGTTAGGGGTATTAGTATAAAAAAATCTAGAAACCTCCAAATAGTTTCTGAATTATGTATACATGTTTATAGAAATTTATGTCATAATGAAAATGTTAATTCACATAAAATCATATATCAAATCATATATCAAGAGATTATTCACTAACAATCTTCAATAGAACTTTGACATACCTAGTCTAGTATTATGCTCGAATAATTTCATTTTTAGTCATCACATTATATAAATCTTTCAATGTGATTTTTTATTACATCAAGGAAAATATGCATCCAACAATAAAGAATAATAGAATACCTATCATTAAAGTCTCATCAAAACCATTACTCTTGGAAACATACTCTCCTTTAATAGAATTCATGATTTGGATGTGTGAATATATAGAAATGTAAACATATAAAAAAATTCTCCTTATGTATAAAAAATCGAATATGGAGTCAATTTTAATTGTATATGGAATTATACTCGCGTGAGAAAATCATATGTCAGGGTACAACATTGTCCATATTATATCAGGTTCCACCATCAACGAGTCATCTCATACAGGATGACTATTTATGTGGATTGCTAAATCAATTAACACGTCTTGTGAACATAAACCTTATAATAGTGGTTTCAATGGATATGAAAAAAACAACAAATAAATCATGTAAAATAAAGGAAAAATATGTTAGAAATTTTATCCAACAAAATAAGAATAATAAAAAATCTAAGAATAATATTGAAATAAAAAATCATTGCATATGAAATATTCAACATGATATTATATAATAATATATAATGCGAAACAAATTATGGATCAATTAATTAATTTAATTAAAGGTCCCAATTACACCCATTCATTCCAACATACCATATAATGGAAGGATCTCTATACTATTTGCAAATATGGAGAATTTTTTTAAAACAACTGTTTATAATTTCCCATGATGATAATGACTTTAAACAATTATGTTACTAATAAAAATTCCCTAGATTTTTCATTGATAACCCTTATATAATACCCATGCCCCATTATTTAGTCAAACATGACCCAATATATCAAAATACCCTCTATAAAAATTGGATTCAATGAATAGATCACTATAAGAGTTAAAATTTACATTGAATTATAAAAATATATATATCATAAAATTTAGGGATATTATTGATCGATGAGAGGTCACAAATTCTTGTATTCAAAAATCAATCTATCAATTAAGCATGAATTTTTCATTATATCTATTTATAGATTCAAATATCTCTCAACCATGTATTGGATAAATTATCAATTCCATATAATGAATGAGGGTTATGATTCAAAATTCATGATTTAGTATTGAAGGATGTCAATTTATTAATCTGAACGTTATGATCCCCTGAGTATTATAAGTTAAAGTACAAATAATTAATGAAGAGCACTCCAGAAGGTTATGATCATATTTTGGGTGGATTCGTGTTAGATTTAGTTAAATATTTTTATTAAAAAAACAATAATGCCATTAATTGTATTCTCACCTGGTAAACACCTGTTGGTTAATGACTAGCTCTTGATCGTGCGAAGATCCTAGGTTGAATGCAGTCATTCTACCTAGGCCACAACATAACTAGTACACCCCACCATTAATCATGTGGACTTATTTTTTCCACTAAGAATACCGATAAATACTCTAACCAATAAAACATAAACTTCAATCCACCTCTACCTATATGAAATAGATCCATAAACAACACATAATTTCATTTTCAGAGAAGAATGATCTTTTTATGATTTATAATTTCATTTATGGAATATTGTTTTAGAGAATATGGCCATAAATAAAACATAACATAATAATAAATTCCATGTTTGATACCTTCTCTTATTATCCATTTTTTCACAACAATAATCTTTTAAAACTAAAAATGTTTTTTATTAATGAAAAACCATTATCCTTTTCAAATTCAATTATTCTTTGTACAAAACAATCATTAAAAAATATAATAAAATATTAAAAACATCATATGAGATAAAATGTATTAAAGGATTAATTAATAAGGTAGTGATTCTATTATTCCATTTCAAAATCAAAAAATTATAAAAAAAGTGTAAAATTAATAGGTAAAAATTTTTAACTCAAATTTTCATTTACAAACTCGAGAAATAATCATTACTAAATACATATTTTCGTTAATAGATTTATTGAAAATCTTTTATATTAAATATAAAAATCATGAGGGTCTCACAAAAAAAATATAAACCTATAAAATCATTTTGAATAAAAAAAATAACAATATTATGGTGAAAGGTAGTTTTATTTCGTTATATATAGATTATTATCATAAGTATTAAAATCATAATCATTTCCAAAATAATTATTCCAAATAATATAATTGTATTATAGGTTCCCTTGGATATAATAATTATAAAACCATTATAAAAACAATAAAAATTCATATAGTAATTATATTCTACTTTGAAATAATATCTAGAGAATATTATCATTATCCAATGCATTGGTGAGTTATATTGGGATCACCCATAATCTTGAGTTATATCCTGATCTCCCCTTATCATGAGCTATATCAGGATCTCCTATAATAAATTTTACAAAGTTATATAACATAAATTAAATAAAATATTTCATTCCATTAATCAAATTTATAAAAATAACTTTTTATTCATATGTAAAACATTTTTGGATACCTATATATCCCATTCCATTAAAACCAAAGTATTCAAGATAAATAACCCAAAATAAAGGGTATGATATAATTTTTTTTATAAAATATGGAATATTATTAACAATCCATAAACATAAAATAACTGTTATGGTGATGAAAATAAGAGTTAACATCTTATATGTTAAAAGAGAACATTCCTTTATCCATTTTGTTACATATCTCAATGAAACTCCACAAAAAGATTTTATTTTTAAATCCTTAAAAATAATAAAAATTTAAAAAACAATGTGTCCTTTAAAATTAAATTATTACAATATAAATAAATAAAACATTTATTCCTAAAAAAATAGACTTCGTTGAAAATGATTTAGACAAAAACCCATTTAAATATAAACTGTAATTTATGTTTCAATTTCCCTTACCATGACACTAATTCATCAAATAATATCATTGTATTAAAAAATAATAAACCTATGTTAACTATTTATTTTCATAATAACCATTTATATTTTATTTTTCCTTTTATATTATTTTTTATAATGTTTTGTACACATATAAAATATATTATGTTCACATGAGATATTTTACAAATATGAAGAACATATTTTTAAAATGACTTATGTAGTTTGAATAAGGTCAAATAGATAATTATATAATCATATAAATAATAATTATAATGAAACAAATATTATTTTTATACATCAATTATACATAAATAACACTCAATGAAATTTCTCTATGAAGAAAATAACTACATTACAATCATGTAGATAATATGTTGTATGAACATATGAGTAACATTTCTATTTTCAATGATAATTATCAAAAAATGTTATGCATAATTGTTTCTATAAATAATGGTAATTATATAATAAATACCGTTTATTTTCATTAAATACACAAATATATATCACCCATAGGATGGGGTGATGAGAAATGAGTCACATTTCTTTGTCAAATTGGTATTCTATATATAGGCACGAATGAATTTATCATTTTTTAGAAAATAGAACTGTTAAAAAATCAATGATATATTAATATTAGAAATGAAAAATATCCCATGAGTGTATTATAAATATACATTAAGTAAATATTTAAAACCATATACCAGTTTCATTTATTGAATAAATCTTCATCGGTTCATGAGGTAGTAGTCCACCGAAAACATGTCTTATGGGTTCATTTACCACTTGATATAAGTGGAGATTGATATAGGTTATTCAAAAAAACATAATAAAATACCATAGTTTTAATGATATTGTTCTTATTATTCATTAAATTTTCAATAAATTTTTGAGGAGTTAGAAGAAAAAATAAAATCAAATCACATGGTTATTAAAGATACATCATCGATGAAAAAACTAATGGTTTACACAAAAATAACACCATAGTAGGATTTATGATAAAAATAATCCATATAAGAGGTGTTTACCATTTTATGGAGCATATATTTTAGGGATTGGTTAAACAAATAGGCTGATGACGTGTGCTTAAATGATGTGGGGATGTTCCCTTTTTAAAGTTATTGGAGTGTCTCTTCTAAATTTTTTTAATGTATTAAATTATTATAAGATAATTCTCAATATAAAATCTGAAAAAATTATATATATCATATATAATATGATAATGATTTGAAATAATAATATACTTAAAAAGTTGATATATTTAGGTTATGTTATCACAATTATCTTAGATTTTAATCAATGTTACTATTTTTTTTGATTACCATGATAACAGTGTTTTTTATTCATTAAGAATAAATAATGATACAATAAATGGAATATTGAAAATTAAATGGATCATGGTTGATATGTTCATATATACGAGATAACATTGTCTTTTGATAGGTTTTTTAAAAAATTTAAATCAAATAGAAATAAATTATTATAAAATATCCTTAATGTCATTTTTTGATTGATTATGAAAACAATATGGTAGGAGATTAATTTGGTTTTGTTAATTTCAAATAACTATAATAATTTATTTATATATTAACAATTCCTAGAAAATATTAACTTATTCATATTATAATATATTAAATATCTTTATTATAAAATATTTTATTTTAATATTAATTAAATAAATATTATGTCTGCTATGCCTCAGTATTTAATAATATTTTTTCATCACATAAAGTATTTGAATTGTTATATTATGATAAAAAAATAATTAATCCCCAAAATTACCATCATAACAGAACAAATTCATTTTTATTCAATTCTATTAATAATATAGATATTAAAATCAATAGTGATATATTTTTTAATTTATATTAACATAAATTATTATAAGGAAAAATATATAAATAAATAAGGAATAAAGTTTACATATATTTTTAGATATCATAGAAGTAGCCAAAATCCACTCATTGAAAGGAAGAACAGAATGTATTTGGTTTATTTATTGGTCTTTACATTTTATTTTTTAACCATAACAACCCTATATACACTTACCAAGAAGAAAAATATTTATTATGTTTAATGTTTGGAATTTTGATATATAAAAGGGTCCTATTTATATAATATGAACCTTTTGATCCTAATATTTAATAAATTCATCAAGATTTAATTTTAAAAAGCCGAATAATTTAATTTATAATTAAACATGAAAATTTTAATGAAAAATACTTTGCAATGAAATTTCACTTTTAAGTATAAAATTAACATATCCCAATATCTCATATAAATATTATTCAAATGAAACTAATTAAATTTTATAGAATTAAATAATAAATATGTTACATTAAAATTTAATTTAAATAAACAGGTAATTTTTAGTTTAATTAATTTATTTAATAGAATTTAGTATTTTAATAGTTCAATAAAATTGTTTTTTGAGAATAAAATTAATCATAACATAAATTTCATATGACTTTCGAAAAAATGATGTTAATATTAGGAAAATTTAAATTCTATAATTTGGAAACAAATCATTTAAATTCATCAATATATTAGTAAATAAATTTAGTAAGAATAATACTATATTTATTTTTGGATTGAATGTTAATGAATATTATTATGATGAATATATATCTATAAAATCTAATGACCTCTTATAATACAAGAAATTGAATTATTATAATATTTAATTGGTTATTACATTCATCCACATTTATTAATTACATCATAAAATTTTATTCATTATATAAGTAGATAGGGATATATGTCTCTACTATCATTTTATAATTCCCATTTTTCTTCTTTAAGAATATTTTTTCCACTACATAATGACAAGATGAATTAACATGTTCCAAACCATTTTATCCTTATGGTCATGAAACTAACTATGTTTTTAATCATAAAAAAGGATATATTACAACTAAACTTCATCTAGGTATAAAAAATGAGATGAATCTAGATCACATTTATGTAACATTGAAATGTGAAATATGTTTTATGCATAGGATAAACATCTTGTAAAGTATAATCAATAGAAAATTATCCAATATTTTCTACGATTTCATACTATCTAATAAACCATGGAAATATCTTATCATTTTTACCAAAATGAAAAACACATTTCCATGGAGACACTTTAACCAAAAACATGATCACATACATTAAAAGAAAGACCATCCCTCGGGTTATCAGTAAATAAATTCTTACTCTTATCAATCCTCATATATTACTGAATCATATTTTTATTCTCAACCCTTTCCACTAATATATTTTTCCCATCAACATCCTTTGTCTTTATTAATCTAAAAATCCTAGATTCCTTGACTACTTTCCAAATTATTTTTTAATATATACCATATCAACAGTGGGTTTAACTCAATTATTAATTAATAGCTTACATAATGAATGATACTGATGAAATATTCCACGTTAATTCAATGAATAATCACAAATAATTTCTTTCTTGGAATGAATCATTCATTTAGAAATTCTGTATGATTGACGATGAATAGGTATAAAAAAATTATTCAATAAAAAATTACATATAAATTCATTTCCTAAAAATATATGTCATCCGACGATCATATTAAGATTCAATACAAAGAGTAACCCCGTGTAACATGACACTCTCATTGAGATATATTAAGATAAATTTGATACAATGAAATTAAAAATTGATTTGGTAGGAATTTTCATTCATTTATTTAATTGATGAGCAGTCACCCAAATTGTATTATTATCTCAAGAAGACTATTAATCCCATAAATAAATGGATGGAAATATTTTTCCATTTACACTCAGGAACTAGAAATGGTGGAAGCATGCACTTATGTAATTGAAATTATACATTATCCAATTAAAATATGAGTTATTTAAAGGAAATATCAACAATATATATTTTCATTCAAACTCACTAAAAATACTCCCATTGGTTTTTATATACATCATGATGATTGGATGAAAAAAATTGGGATCCCTGAGTTCCACTATATAATTCACTTTATAACTGGGAATCACAACCCTAATGTTAACTTTTCTTGAATATGATAACACCATCCTAAATTTTTTGAATATCTAGATAGATAGTATTCCTCATAGGTTATTAATTTTCCAATAAAACAACATCGTTCCTCTCATCTTTCTCAATTCTGTCTGATGGATATTATTATACAAAAACATAAAATAAACCCATTAAAATTATTACATTCACAACTTCTATAATAATATTCATGAAATCATTCAGTAAATAGTCTTATTATAAATGTAACATGGTTAATGTAGCACTATTTTATATAATCAATTAATCAATTCCATTTTTTTCTTTTCAATAATAGTAATAAATCATTCAGTCGTAATCCACATTCAACTAAATTCATCTTATCTACCTAATTTTAAAATCATTGTTATTGAATATATACTTCAAAATGTTATTATAAGTACATATTTTAATCTATTATCAATATAAATTATTTCAACGTTATTTTAAATAAATAGATATTATCTATATCCATATCCTATGTACAAAAAGTTTTCTCTTGACATTTTGATTGAAATGATGAATAAGAAATTATTAGATTACCCTATATCGGGACAAAACAATTCCCCATTAATAAATAATAGCTAAAGATGAAAAATACATCCTTTCCGTAGGAAAAAATAATAATATTTATAATTAAGTAATATTAATGTCAGTTATTAAATTCAATAATCACACGCATTATTCTAGTTTAATATAAAATATTTTAATGTTAACATTGTCAGTTGAATATATATTTGAGAAAATATTCCAAAAAAATACTTGCAGTAACTTGCTAATCCAAGAGTACAATGAATATCTATGACATTTTTATTCCATTAAATTGTTCAATAACTATAGTATAATAAGGATTAATATTTATGTTATGTTTTGAATCAATATCCCCAAAGAATGAATTTTTTTAAGATGAATAATCAAAATTAATAAATATTCCATATAGTTTATTTTCATTAATGTATTTTAAAACAACCATTGGTTGTATTTCATGTTCCATATTACATTAATTATATACCAATATTTATTTAGTAAACAAAACCATAAACATTTATAAATATTTTTAGAAAACCTGATTCATTATTTATATGTATAAATCTGGTGCATTTGAAAACACAATTGGGATAAATACTTACTTATAATTCCTGAATCTTATCTAAAATGTTTTCCTCATATTATATACCACTATGACCTGCAAATAATTTCAACTCAAATATTGATAAATCATTGAAATTTTTTCATTATTGTGGTGATTATAAAAATAATCAGTGTATGTAAAATGATACATGATCATTATAATGATGTTATTCAAGGTTCCATAGTAAAAGTAAATTCTCCTTGACCATCACTATTATAAATAATTGGCTCACCCCTTATTGATGTGGTGGGATGAATGAATCCTTTATATATATACTCTTTAATCTACTTTCTAAAATATATAATATTTTCATTATCTATTAGATAAAATGGTTTTGAAATATTCATTCATCATGTTCTAATTTTACTATAAAATCCAACACCTTATAAATAATAAAACAATCCTTAGGAAAAACATCCATGTACTCATTTTATACTAGAAAATCACTATTATGATCATTTTCACTTTTTTAGAATATATTAATGTTAACAATAACTTCAATCACAAATCAATTATTAATATTAATTCTATGCTATCAAATGTATGAATTTGATATTGGAAAAAAAATCACTGAAAAAAAATTCATTTGACGATAAAAGATATTCCAATACATACCAAAATTATTTTGACAAATATTGATGTGTATTTTAATACTGTCTTCATAAAAGGCCATCACAATTTTAATAATATGATTTTTTAAATAAATATTTGTTCTTTTATTGCCTTGAAATTTCAAAAAATAATCTATAATATTCTCATATGGAGATATTCTCATTTTTTATGAATATTTCTCCTATATGATGGAATATAATGATATATTGACAAATGATGAATTGGAATAATTTTAATAAACAAGTTATATACACTCCATCACTTCATTTGAAATTCTAATAACAACCATAGTATTTGTAAATAATTGATCACCACATATATTGGTTTGTTCTTGATGAATTCTACGACAAGTGGCTAACTTCATACACATGTTACCTTTATTCTCAATCCCATTAAAAGTAAACAATTTATACATCAACATTTTATGACATTTTTTACAATTTTAATTGAAGTAATAAGATAAGATTAAAAATAATAGACACCATAAAAACAACCCAAATTTTGTAATACAATATCAACGATGATTTTTTCCACACTTAAAATAATATTAGAACTGGATTTTCATACCATCATATTTAATTAAGTGATTTGAATTCATTTTATTATATCAATAAATATTCTTACAGTTGTTCTGAAGGAGTATATGATAATTGAAAAACACAACTTCTACATTCATGGAACATTGAAAACCTATCTCATAACATTTGAATTCATGATTAGTTAAAACTCATTGAATAGATAAATTCAATATAATTTAATACCAATTAATATTACTATCATGTTCCCAAATAATATATTATATATACCTATCTAATCATGTAGAATTGTATTCATAAATACATACAAAATTATCATATTTTATCCTTAATTAAAATAAATTTTTTTATCCTTAGTCATACAACCATATGTAAATATTTATCTAAAAAATATTGAAAAATCCATCCCATCTCATGGAATCTATCTCATATATATCTAGTACTCATAACTGATGTCCACCATCGATCAAAATTTTTTAAATAATGAAGGATATATATAGCTACATTCTTTCATCCCAAACATCCGATAACTTTAAATATATTTTCATGTGTATCGAGCTATAATTCATCTACTATTGAATGTGAGGTTCTACTGTATTCCACTAGGTTATATTTCATTAATTCATCATCTATCTACAATTTTCACAATAGTAGATTTGATTTCTCTATATCATGGATAACACCAAGACATATAGTCATTATCAACTCATCCATATCTATAATAAAATTTACAATTTCAATTCCTACCATTCAAGGATATTGATTTGAAATGACGACATCCTCTTGGTGACATTGCACTTTAGTTTCTCTATTTTCTATGGGGAAAAATTATGACCATATATAGGTTAGTAAAAGTGGTATGTTAGTCATAAAATTATATGACAACCATAAAATAGAATCCATTATTGTTATTTTCATTCTTTATTTTAACCGTTATTGTTTTAAAAAGCAATCTATCATATAACTATAATGATATAATACTAAAATAACTCACAGTTTTACTTTAAGAAAAAAAATTCAATTTCATTCAAAATAGAGATTTTTTATTTTTAGAGATATTGAGAACTATGTAACTATTTTTATATAAAAACTGATATTCACATGTTCGATATGTCCTTTTTATTATAAAATTTTCCAAAAATACAATAAAACATTTTATAAACAAATTTTCTTAAGATTTTTTTTTTATTTTTTCAAGATGAATTATTCATTATTCCAAATCATACTAAAAACATAGAAAAAATATTAAAAATTGGTATGGGAATTTAAAATTCAGTAAAATTAAAAATTGAATGAGTCCCTTTACTCCATTTTATACTAATGTATCCAAAATAAGAGTTTCACATTACCATAAATGAGTATTGATCACAAATAATCATTTAAACACTCATAAATTTACATTTACTACACAATATTTTCACAAAACACGTTATTAAAATAAATTTTAAATAAAAAATCATAATCATGAGGGTTTCATGGAAAATAGATGAACCCAAAAAAATTATTTTAAAATAATGTCATCATACAGGAAAATGGAATAATATTTCCATTAAAAAGATCATTAGATTACATTTTCAAATGAAATAATTTCAATGAAAGCACATTAGAAATCATATAAAAGACTTATAGGGTCCTTAAGAATTCATATTCAATGAACCCTTATAAATTTGAATAATTTTTAACGTTTACATCAAACATTATTATCTAGAAACAAATATCATTACCCAATGGATTGTATAGAAATATCGGACTAAGCTATCATCATGAGTTATATTAGGATCTCTTTTCATCATGAGATATATCCTTGTCAAACATTAAAAAAATGTCCATTTACTCTAAAATGATAAAAATTAAATGGTTTATTCCCCTTATAAAAATTACAAGAATGTCATTTTAACCACATAATTGAATCATTTTATGATATTGAATCATTTTATGATATTAATCATTTAATGTCATTTTATCATTTTATGATATTGTTAATTTTAAAATTAATTTTTTAAAATAAAATTCCAAGAATAAAAATAATGATAATCATATATTAATTTAATCATGGAATCATATAATGAAAGGAAAATATAATTTAATGGGTACTTCCACATGAAAATATATTTCCACCAAACATATTACATCAGAACATTCATATTATATTTTAAAAAATATTTAATACATTTTGTAAATATTATTTATTTTAAAAAAAATGGTAAATAATTTAAATTGATAAATAATAATGTTGTAAATAATTTGATATATCTACATAAATACATTAGGAATGTATTATTAATAATATGTGCATGGAAGAATAATATTTATAAAATAAACCATTAAATTATTTGAAATGAGGATGATGTTAATGTTTCACATACCTTGAGTTCGAATCTTCTCGTACATTATTTATATTCCATATTAATAAACATATGTTACATAATAACATATATAAAAACATTTTGAGTTTATTATTTTGTTTTATTTTAATCAATATTGTTATATATAAACTTATTGAATCAATTATAGTCACATCAAATGTTTTTATGGTATTCAGATCATCTGTCCCAAATTACATTGATGGGTTAAATATGGTTAAATAGATCTATATTTTATCTAATCAAAATATTAATTGGGGAATATTTATCGTTTATATATATCAATTATAATTCAATAATGACCAGTAAATATGGTAATGAGAAATAAACTATTTATCAATAACAGCGATGATTCATCATAAGTATTCAAGAGAAATGATTCTATTTCTCAATGATCAATATGAGTAGAAGGTAAGTATTTTGGTAGCTTCTCAAGTATTTATATAATAAATTTTTTTATATATATTAAAATTTATGAAGAAGATATTTATTTGAATTTAAAATGGACACTTTTTCCCATATCATACTCGACATGAAACAGTGGGTTTCTACGAAATCTTATGTTTCACACAACATTGAGTTATATGAAAAATAATGAAATAATAATATTATTATTTTAGTTAGTAGATAACGCCTTTCCATTGTGCTATAATGAATGAATAGAAATAAATAAAATTGGACTAAAATTATTTTCATAATTTATTTTCATTTATCTAATAAGTCTCATTGGCTTAAAATGATAATGAATCCAATAATATGCATGAAACACTGTAATATTATTCTAAATGTCATTTTAAAGCCTTTTGAGGGATAAAATCACTACATATTGTTTTTGTCACTTTATATTTAATCTTTGAAAACTTATTCCTCTTATTTATAATAATTACATCAAACTTACATTGGTTTAATGTTTGGTAATTTTCTGATGAAATTCATATCTTAATAAATAGTGAAGAATACCGCATTTTTATTCAAAACTTTCTTCTCATATAATTTATTTCTATATGTTTATTATCCATTTAAATTGTTCTAATGTGTAATTGGATTATGTTTTTATCATGTAATCCAATTTTGGACATTTTAAGTGATTTCACATTGAAATTTTATAGGAACATATGTCAATATTTTGAAAGTCTTTACTTCGTAAAAATCCATTTTCTGGTTTTGACAATAAGAATTAATTTTAAACTAATTCATATAAATTACATGATATTAATATGGGATAATGGATTACATATTTGGAATAAAACGTATATATTTTATAAATACACACCTTTTTTATTGAACATTAGGAATACTAACTTCCGTAATTATTTTAATTTTTCATTGTTAAAGGGAAAACAAGGTAAAAAATAGTAAAACTAACAATATAATAATAACATAATACTGACAAAACACATGTTTCAATCCTATTTTATAAGATATTTACAACCATTATCATAATTGGGATGCATTTAGGGCCCCATGGATCATGTTTTATGAGATAATTTTCTTTTATAATATTTAATTTAAAGGAAAAGCAAATATAACATAAACACGTATCTTCCTTCTTATACAATTATAAGGTGGGGTTATAGAAAAACTATATTTGACTATAAATATTAATTAGACAGACAAAATTATTTACTACATCATGGATGCTTATTTATATTTTTTAGACTTTAAATGAGTAAATTTATTTTTGACACATGGATGATGTAGTGATTACCTTATTAATGAATGATTCAAATTAATGATATTATAAATATTAAAATAAATTTAATTTAAAAATTTGAATCCCATTAAAATATTTTATTGATGATTTTGGTATATTATATTATATTTAAATTCTTTTTTGAAGGAATCATGTTTTTAAGACTTTATGGAAATTCAATTTCTAAATAGTGTCAAAAATGACATTAATGAGTTTTTAAAAAAAATTATGTTATTAAATGATATAATAGTGATAGAAATAAAATCTTCTTGCAAATAACTTTTATAATTTTAACAATGTTAATAATTGTCCTATTTTGGTTCTATTGACATTTTATAGTAATGATATTAAGCATATAATGTAAATATACAACATGTTATGGTAAGTGTTATTGTTTTTATCCAAGGGATAAAGCTAAATGATAAGGTTAATTTTGTGACCTAAAAATGTATAAAACCAATTGGTTGAGTTTATTTATTCCCATATGCATCTTATACATTAAATATACAACCTTTAAATTATTATAATTTGAAAATAAACTTTTAATACAACAATATTTCATGACTTTCTTAAAGTGCCCCCTTCCTTTTAAAAAGGCCACCACCTCTACCAACTTACTCAAAACCCTCATGCCTCTTTCTTCTTCAAAATTACACTCATAAAATCTCCACAAATCCCTTAATTACTCATATAATCCATACCTAGTGTATAAGGAAACTCAAGTAATCCTTTTGTCCCAAATCAAAAAGAAGTTACCCAAATTTTAGGTTACGTTTTCTCTCAAGATCCTTTCCTTCATTTCCCTTCTCCACCCCTACTCTATATTTATTAAATTAATTTATAACAAAACCTGTATCCAAAATAAAATTTTATGTTTTTATGTTATGTTTTCTACCTTTACGTACACACACCCCCATATGATTGATAGGTAATATATTTTTTCTATGTATGATGTGTTACTACCTCACGAAGCGATGATTGTTCAATTTTTCTTCTACCACTTATCATGGTGGTCATTATGAGGAAATTTTATTTATAAATTATATATATAATATTTATAATGTCTCTTTTATTATGTAATTTTTATTTACAACATACCTCTATGCATTCCATAATGGGTAAATATGATAATTTCATTTGAGAATGTACGGACTATCGCCCCCTCAATGTGATATGACTCCTTCATTCCATACATGGAATGTATAAAAGATGGAGTTAATGAATGTTTGTAACATATAAAATATATATACTATAAAATAACTATAACATACCTATATATTATTTTGTTTTCATTCCTTTAATATGACAATGAAATGAATGTAGCGTTCATGTGTACGTATGGCCTAATATCTCTAGAAACAGTGCATTTCATTTCTTATCTCCAAATGTTATGGACTATTATAAATAGATATATAATTGATATATATTATATTTATATCATTAATATCACTCTGGAGATGATGTAATGTTTACTACATGGATAATTAACATCAAAACAAGTTCATTTTCGACTCAAGTACAGAATATCGACAAAACAACCGATATCAACGTAAATAATTATGTACTTCTTATAACATGGTAACAAGTCATATAAAAGGAATAATAAAATTTAAATAGGTTATCAAGGAAGTATAAATTAAATAATTTTTATTATTCTAGAACATAACAATTATGTGTGATGAGTCAATGCCAAGGTAAGGGACTTCATATCAATATCCATTCATTGAGGCATATTTTAATTTAATAGACCGCCTTCTTTTATACAGTGTATAATAACACCCTTTTAATTTTAATTTCATTCGAAGATAATTTTTTTATACATTATTTTTACTAAACGAAAAAAAGGAATTTTTTTATTTATGCAGCGATAATGAATTCTCCGCCATCGGAATTGTAAGATGATATTTGGCTTCTTCTAAAAGCCTTAGTATTTTTATATAGATAAAGATTAACCATTTCCCATTTTTGGTATTTTTTTATTGAAAATGGTTTTGTAATGGGGATTTACTATTTCAATTTCGTGAAATGATTTCTTGTGATTGATAATATGGGTTTTATTTATAAAATATTTATAATATCATTATTTTTTGTGTTATGATTATGTTATGGTAAATGGAAATTTGACATGTGGTTACATGATAAACCATAGATAGGTGGTTACGTGATAAACCTAAGATATGTGGTTTTTTGATAAATCAAGGATTGGTTGTTATATTATGACCTCGAATGCATTGGGATGGATGTCGGCTGAATGGATATTCTATTTAGTGATCTGTGTGGAATTTGACAGTATGGTTATTTCATTTATGTATTATTATATTGCAGGATTCCTTATATTTGTTATATTTTTCTTTTATGATATTTATGTTAATATTTTCGTTTAAAAATGGAATTAAATTATCTAATATTCAGTGGTCCATATTCACTACTTCTTAATGGTAAAAATTATTGCCTTATGATAAGGTATACATGGTTTTCATGTTTTCCCATGACTAACAGTTTTCCTTAATTATATATCCCTTACTGAGCTTTAATGATAATCTTAAGTTTTAAATTTTTTACATGACATAATGATTAATATATTCAATAATGGGGTCAGGGAGAAGCTATACTGTTGAAACGTGAAACGATTCCATGTTTCTTTTATATGAGTATTTGTTTTATGATAAAAAATGGATAGTCTGTAAAGGTGTCAACATGTAATATTTTTTTTCATATGTATGAGTTATGAAATAATTATCGAATGAATTAAGACTAAATATAACCTTGATTTTAATTAATGTAATATTATTATCTTATCTCAGTATTAAGTAATGATTATGGTTGGGGAATAATAGTTTGTATCAAAGGTCTGTTTAAATAACTTTTGGAGGTAGAATATTATTAATATATATCTATAATGAATTTAACATTAATTTAAAATTGAAATATATTTTGATTATTACCACATTGGCTCATATAAGATATGTTTTTTCTGAATTTTTGTCAATAAAGTAAATAGGGAAGATGTGTTAAGATAGAATACATAGGGAAATAACTTTCCTAATCAGTATCATTATACATTTGATATCAGAAAATTATAGTTTGTGGGAGTGATAGCTCGGTTAAATCAGGATATAAATTATGGTTGTTTTTTTAATACATATTCCTATATTCTAAAATTTTCATGGAACATGTATTTCACATAAAGATTGATTTCAAAACCATAAAATAAAAGACACTGTATGAAAATTTTAATAAAATAGAATTTTGGTTGCAAAAAAAATATTTTCTAGGCCATATTGTTTCTAAATATGGTATTCATATTTTAATTTCTAAAAAATTATGTAGAATAGTGTCTGAGGCATAGAAATATCAAAGAGATTTGTAGTTTTCTAGGATTTTTGGGATTTACCAAAAAATTATTCAAATCTTTTCTCTATTATCTAGCCAACTAACCAAGGAAACTCGTAATGGAGTTATGTTCATCTGGAAAAAATAATTAGATGATTTTTTTGGAGAATTGAAAAGAATATTGTTAAATTCTCGATTCTGGGCCCTATCTTCCAAAAATGGTGAATTTGTTATCTATTGGGATCCTTCATTGAAAGGACTTGGACGTAACCTATTTCAGAATGATCAAGTAATTTCTTCTGATTCACGTTAGTTGAAAACTCATGAGTTAAACTACCTTACACATTATTTGGTTTTTGATTCTATTATTTTTGCATTAAAAATTTGGAGGAATCATCTGTATGGAGTACAATTTGAAATATATAGTGACCATAAATTTTGGAAGTATATATTTACTAAAAATGAACTAAACAACAGACAAAGAATATGGATAGAATTAATCTACGATTATGATTTCACGATTCATTGCCACCCAAGAATGTAAAATAAAGCGGTTTATGCTTTGAGTCGAATGAGTAATGTTATATTAATGATTCTACATTTGGAATGAGATTATTTTCTTTCTGATTTGACGAATATTGGATTTTAATTTGTTTGTGTATAGAATTATTTTGATCTCTTTCTAGTGGAAGTTAAATAATCTCTATCAAAAAAATTAGAATGCCTAGGAAAATGACAGTGAGTTGCAGAATAAGGTAGACTTGGATCCGAAGCATAATTTTCCTGAATTAAACATTAATAAAAATGTATATTAAGGAATGGAATGATATTATTTGTGCCTTGTGATTCTTAGTTGGAGAATGATATGTTACGTTAAGCTCTTTGTTCTCTATTTTCAATTCATCCTGGCAGTACTATGATGTAAAGATATCTTGAGCAGTATTACTAGTGGGATGAACTTGAAAGATATATTGCTGACATTACATTAAAGTGATTGAATTTTCAACAGGTTAATGTAGAAATGGATGTTTCAAAAAATGGATGCTTTAGCATTTTCAATTTCTAGAGTCAAAATCGGAAAATGTGTATATGAAATTCATATTGGGATTTCTAAAGACTTCCCAAGGTAACAATAAAATCTAGGTTGTTTTTGATTGATTGACTAAATCATATCATTTTCTTCCTATTCTATATAATATGTCCCTAGATAAACCTTATAGATTTTATATTAAATAGATAGTCAAGATACATGGAGTTATCCTCTATATAGTATATGATCATGATCCCAGATCACTTATAAAAGTTGGAACGACCTTCAAAAACCATTTAGAATATAATCAAATTTTAGTTTAGATTTCCATCAACAATCAGATGGTCAGTTAGAACGAACAATTCAAACATTTGATGATATGGTAAATGATTGTTTAATTGATTATCAACGAGGATGGGATAAACATCTTTAATTGGTTGGGTTTTCTTATAATAACAGGTTCCATTCTAGTATACATATGGGTCCATTTGTAGCATTATATGGATCATGGTACCGAACTACAACTATTTGGGATTAAATAGGTGAATGGAATTTTATGAGACCATAATTTGTAGAGGAGATGCTAGAAAAATATTAGTATATTAAAAATCACATGAGGACTACTTAGAGTAGGATGAAATGTTATGAAAATAAATAGATTAAGGATATTAATTTTTAGTTAGTGGATCATGTCTTTATCGTAGTTTCTATATTGGAATATGTCTTGCGTTTTGGTAAGAATGGAAAGATGAATCTAATATTCATTAAACCGTATGAAATCCTAGAAATATGTGTTTAGTTTCCTACAAGGTGAATTTACCTTAATGTTTATACCAGGTACACAATATTTTTCATACATCGATGTTGAGAATGTATATTCCAGATCCATCACGTGTTTTCTGTCCAGAGATAGTTCAGTTGGAAGAGAATCCTTTTTACAAGGAATAGCCAGTACAGATTAATCACCGTAGAGAGCAACTGTTATGGAATAATGTTATTTTTAGGTTAAATTTTAATGGAAAAACCAAATGGTAAAATGTGAATTGTAAGAATCTAAAAATTCTATGAGATAAAAATACCCCATTATATTTGACATGTGACTAAAATTAAGGGGATACAGTTTCTAAAAGGGAAGAATTATGTAGCATCCCAAGTATTTATAGAATAATACATTTTCATATCTATTAATATTGATGAATAAGATATTAAATTGATGTCAAAGCGGATTATTTTTCCATTAGAATACCATATTTACAAAAACGAGTTTCTCTAAAATCTTACATCGCACACAACATTGAGTTAAACCGAAAAATAATAAAATAATAATATTATTATTATTTTAAATTGTAGTTAAAAACTAGCTGTTGTATTTGAACGAATGAAAATAAAAAATGATAATATTATTATACATTTATTAAATGTTATTACATTTATCCAATATATTTTAGAAGATTTAAATGATAATTAACCCATTTTTAAGGATTAAATACTCTTATATTTTTTCAAAAGGTCGTTTTACCGCCTTTTGTTAGAAAAACTTTTTAAAATATAATTTTTTGTTATTGAATATTATATTTGACAAAATAAAAATATTATATACAATGGGGAAATCATATTTTACTTTTTTAATAATTTTGGTATCTTTCTGATGAAATTCATTTTTTATTGAATATTGAAAAATGTTGCATTTTAATTCAAAAAATTCATTTCATATAATTTGTATATATTTCTAAATTTCCAATTTAGTTTTTTAAAATTTTAATTGGATTATGTTTTAATAAATATTTCATATACTTGGTATTAGATGTGATTTAACATTGAAATTGGACATAGACACATGTCAATCATCGGATACTTTTTACTTCATAAAACCATGAATTATTATTTTGACAATAGAAATTAATTTTAAATGAATTTCTTCCAATTCTATGCATTGAATTTAGGAAAATGTATTCAATATTTGTAATTATAAGAACCTAATTGTATAAATACTCACCTTTTATTTTTTTATCATTATAAATAGTAATATCTGTATTTCTTTTTATTTACCACGGTTAAAGGGAAACCTGGTAAATAAGGGTACAATATAATATTAAAAAAATATAAAAATATGATAACATATATAATTATCTTTTTGAAACATATCTTTTATACCATTATAATAATTGGTTATAATTTAGGACCCTATTGAGCCACTTTGGTTAGATACTAACCTTTTATTATATTTAATTTAATGAAAATTGAAATATAACATAAACATTTATCTTTCTACTTAATTAATTTTTTGCGGGGTTATAAAAATTTTATAGCAAAAAAAAAATTTAATTATAAGACTAATAATATTTCCTAAATAATGATATTTTATTTATAATTATTATACCTCAAATCAAAAAATTATTTATGACACAATGATGATGCAATCATTCCCTTATTAATGAGAGATTCAGATAAATTAAATTATTAATATTAAAATAATTTTTTTTTCAAACATTGGATGCCATTTAAGAATTTTATGGATTATTATGATATATAATATATTTTTTAACGCATTTTTAACTAATTGATTATGTTTTTATGACTTCAGGAAAAATCAGTATTTAAATAGTCTCAAAATTCACATTAATGTGTTGTTAAAACAAATAAAATATTATCAAATGATATATTAGTCCTAAAAATATATTATTCATCCAAATGACGTATATAACGATTCAATTATAATTAATGATCCACTTTTGGTTCTATGATCATGTTATAGTAACTATAATAACCATATAATGTAAAAATACAAGAAGACATAATAATAGTGGATGTCATTAACTATGGTATAAAACTAAAAGATAAGGTTAATTTTTAGACCAAAACATATCTAAAACAAATTAGATGGGAGGATTTCGATATATAATCATCGTATCCTCAATGTACATTACATTGGTACATTTAAAATTTGAATATAAAATTTCAATAAAATAATATTTTATTTCAATCCAAAAGTGCACCTCCTCTCTCTTATTAAAGGCCTCCACTACTACGCACTTACTCACACCTCTCAAGCCCCTTGGAACTTCCAAAATAGGCTCATATAAGCTCAAAAAATCCAGAAATTACTCCTAGAATCCTTAAATTGGTATGAAAGAAAACTCATGTAAGCCTATTGGCTCAAATCAAAAAAGAGTTACCCAATTTTATGGCAACATCTTCTCTCAAGCCCATTTCCCTTATTTTCATTTACCATAGCCAACACTCTTTATATTGAATTATTTTATAAAAAAACCAATGTCATCAATATAAATGGATGTTTTTAGGAAAAGGGATCTAACTAAATAAAAAAACACAATCTAATAGATATATAACATACTATTTCAGTGAATGGTGAACTACTGCCTCATGAAACAATGATGGTTCTATTTTCTTCTACAACCTCTCATGGTGGCCATTAAGATAGTACTATATTTATATATGATAAATAATATATTTATATTGTCCTTATTCTTCTTTACTTTTTATTTACATAATTCCTTTTTGTTTTCGATAATGTGTAAATATGATAATTTAATTTGAGGATGTGCGTACTACCGCCCCCTTAAATTGATTTTACTAATTATTTCCACCCCTAGAACATATAAAGGATTTAATTATTGATATTATGTTACATATATGAAATATATATTATAATGGAATTATAACATACCTATGCCTCATTTTTTCAATCCTTTAATATGAAAAATAAATGAATGTAACATTCATGCTTACGTATGACAAGACGTCTCAATGAATGATGGATTACATTTAACACCTCAAATTGTTATTAATGATTATAAATACATACTTAATGCATATATATATAATATAATTGAGGAATATAATTTCTAGAGATGATATAACATTTACTAAATGGGCACTTTACTTCAAAATAAGGTCATTTTCAACTCAGTTACCATATATTAACTAAACGACTGATATTAACTCAAATAATTATGTAATTATTATAAAATGGTTATATGTGATATAAAAGGAATAATAAATATAAAAATTTCTCAAGAATGTATAAAATAACAAATATTTATTATTCATGAACATAATTATTTAACGTGATGAGTCAGACCCAAGGTATGTGACTTCATCTCAATATCCATTCATTGAGGAATATTTTAATGTTATAAACTATACTTTTATATATGTTGTATTATAAACCCCATTTAATTTTAATTTCATTCAAAGTGAATTGTTTTTTTACAAATTGTTTTAAAAAATGACAAAAATTAATGTTTTCAATGTATGCGTTGACAACGACTTCTCTCCTGCCATAACCGTTATTTGATATTTGGCTTCCTCTATATGCTTAAATTTTTTTAAGAAAAAAATTACCTTGTTCCCATTTTGGTATTTTAGTATTGATGATGGTTTGTAATGGGGATTTAGAATCTCAAAATCTAGAAAGTATTTCTTTTGATTTCCAATATGGATTGTATTTTTGATGTTTTGATAATTTCAATATTTTATGTGTTATATTAATGTTATTGTACTTGAACATTTGAAGGGTGGTTACATGATAAACCATAGATGGGTGGTTATATGATAATCCCATGATGTGTGGTTCCGTTATAATCCAAGGATGGATGGTTACATTATAACCTCAATTGCATTGGGTATGGAAGTTGGACATATAACTATTCCAGATACTGATATGTGTGGTATTCGATTGTATGGTTATTCCATTTAAATATGTATATGTCAAAAGTTGAGTTATATGTGCTATATGTCTATTTATATCTGATTTATGGTAATCTATTGGTTTTAAAAATGGTAAGAAAAGATATAATATTCAGTGAATTATATTCACTACTTCTTAAAGGTTAAATGTATTATCTTATGATAAAGTATCCATGGTTTTTATGTTTTTACCAGACATAATTTTTTCTTACATTGTGTATTAATTAATGAAATTTGTATTCTAATTCCATGTTTTCAAAATATTTACAAATTACTTAAATAAGAATAGATTCACGGATGGGATCAAAGAAAAGATCATGTGTTATAACATGAAATGAATTTATGTTTCCTTTTAAAGAGTTCCTATTTTATGAAATAATGGATAGTAAGTGGAAGTGTCTAAATGTAATATTTAAGTTGTTATATATGAGTTATTATCTATTTCTATAAATCTATTAACCTGAAAAGATCCTCGATGTAAATTAATGTCAAATTATTTTCTTATCTCTGGATTAGGTAATGTTTATGGTCTGGGCCTTATAGTTATATTTTCATTACATTATGACCATTATATTAGAAATAACATATTATATCATTACATATACTTATTTTCATATTTAATGTGATTTTGATATTATAAAAAAATCACATCACAAAATAGTGGTGTTATCCCACACATTGCATGAATGGTGTTAAATTTTTTCAATATACAGAAAGGTAATAAAATAGCATATATATAAATGTTATAGATATATAAATATTTCATGTGTATCAAACACACACACAAACTGATATATATATATATAATCCATCATTATACTTATCTATGAGGGGTGTTCATGGAAGACAATTTATATCAGTTCTTGAGGTAGTGGTTCACTAAACAGAAGAACAATGTTATTATTTCCCATTTGATTAATGTAGAGATGTATATATTATATTCCACTAACATAATAAAATATAACTATATTTAAGTAAATTATATTAGTAATTTACCATATTTTAATAATATTTGAATGATCATAAGAACAAAGAAAATTAAAACTGTTGGTCAAGAATGATAACTCCTCTTAAGAACAACTCTTCATGTTTAAACCAATACCATTCATTGTTTTATTTTATCATCAAACAACTCCATATAGAAGATGAGGAGTGTTGCAAGTGAAAATAAGAGATTATTTTAATATAATAAATATTATACCCAACCCTCTAGAAACCTTTCTAAAAACCTAAATTTAAATATAAATTTTATTTTATATTATAATATAAAAACAAATTATATTTTTTAAAGTTAAAATGATAGTATTTTGAAATCAAGGATTTAAATAAAATAATATAACTAATAAAGATTAGTAAGTATAAAACCATTTTCATTATTGGATGGAATACATATCCACATTTAATAATTAATATATATCTATATAATCTAATTAATACTAATAAAATATGAAAATATTATATTCTAACATTTTATAGGCTCTTACGCTAATGGGAAGACATACCTCTATGGGATAAAACTAGAAACGATACATTGTAACATATAAATAATACCAAAAATTTTGAAGAAAATAGATTAGATATAATTTCATTATCAAAAAAATATTTATAAAGTAAAAATATAATATTTATAAATTATAGAAACTTTTAAATCAATCTATACATGTTTAAAATGAAAAATTAATTACATCACATCTTTGATACATTAGATCATAAGTACCCTCGCGCGTTGTCCCTATTTTTCATTGAATTTCAAAAAATTAAGTTAATAAATAATTTATATTTTTAAAATCATAAATATATAATATATATATTCATTAAATACATACATATAACAATATATAATATTATTTAATAAAAATTCTAAAATATTTCTTCATCGAGGAGGTACTGTGCATGTATGCACATGCAATGTTTACATTGTCCAATATATGTAAAATAAATAGATGTTTTTTGGAGCATAAAAATGAATAGTTTTAGAACATTAAATATAATAAATTATATTATTTAAAAAAATTATTGATTATTTTTAGGATTTTTGAAAATAATGAATACTGAAAAAGTTCAATAAGAACTAAAACCTATTTCATGGATATCTCCAATGAAAATACCTAAATTAATATTGGATGATTATTTTATGTTGAAAATAACCTATGAGAAATATTTAGTAGTGTTTAGAAAGAATTTTGGTAGAGAATTGTCTAGAAATTATGATCATGTGTTTTGGTAAGTGACAATAGGAGTTTCACTTTTTTAAAAGGGATTCACAGTACTATAAATATTAAAAACATTAAAGTGTAATAAGTATATATCTTAATGATTGTGGATATAAACAAAATAAATATATACAGAAAGGTTATTTTGGGTCAAAATTCACTCCTCAAATATGATATTGGTATAATTTTTTTTATTATAATCCTTATAAGTTAGTTTAATCCCTTTTAACCAATTTTTTCTTTAACCATTTTTATATGATATTTACCATGGATAGTATTAATTATAGAAAAAAAATTAATTGAAAATATAATATAAAATTAAATATTATAATTTCATATATGGACTCCATTTAAAATTATTCAATTCTAATATGTGGTTGAAATTAATTCTAATAACGATTCTCAAATTTAAAAAATCCATAATTTTTAAAATTTATTCTTTAAAAATAGAAATGATCTTAGTTTCATTTTGATGATTCTAAATACAAATAAATGAATATAAATTTATATTATTTAATATATTATCAACACATTTCATTAAAAAAAGTCATCAGTAGTGAAATAAAACTTAATACGATTTATATACATTACTATCATAAATAATATTACTCTTAGAAAAATTAATCTTTTTAACATAAAATAAATTTATCTAAATTTATAATTGTTTGATAGTAATTGCATGAATTTAAATTAAATTAATAAGAATAATAAAATAAATTTCAATTTTGTTTAATTATCAAAAAAATATATTTTATCATTCAAATAATACATATATAATAATAAATACGTAAGAAATACATTACTCTTTAACTAAAATGAATTAATTTAGTATTTATTATAATTACGTAATTGAATTAAGTATTTTTTATATGTTTTATATTGTGTAATTATAATTTATTATTTATTATAGTAATGTATTATTAAATCTATATTGGTATTTCACACATTATAGGAAAAAAAGTAAGAATTTTTTGAAGGGAAATATATTCTAAAATCTCAGGGTGGTACATTCTTCCACATTTAAAGGAATATAACAAATTAAATTCCATTTCATTAAATCAATAAAAAATTGATGGTAATTCGACCGCCTTACTGCATCGTGTTCACACATATATTCCAATAATTTATTATTTTTGTATAATATAATTACATGATGATCTATCTAGTTTTGAAAAATGATATTTTATAGAACCAATATATATATTTTCTATTACAGTTATGAAATATCAGGCTCTATTTATAAAACCACTATGCTTAATAGATGTGAATTATATGTAATATACTTCGTAAAAATGATTTATTGAATACATCAACTACATTATTGTTATTTAGTTGACACACTATTGGACAATATTGTATCCTGATATTGTCAAGGATCGCATATAGAATATTATACTTCAGTTTAGCATACAATTCATTCAATATATAATAACATTCTTCTCAGCAGATCTTCCAAATAATAACTTGTAGCTATCTTTGAACTCAATATCTATTCATCGATTATTTTAATAACAATTATTTTGATTATTTATTATTATTATATTCTACCGAATTACTCTATCATACTATTATATTTTCTCAATTAGCTCACATCCAACAACATTCATTCCCTGTCATCATCCTAGAATGATGTATTTATGAATGTCATTACATATATGGATTCATAAAGATCCATTTAATTCAATTATGGAAAACTGTTATTATATGCAAATTTGAATTGTGTAAGTTCTTGATCACCACCATGTTGTTAATTGAGAAATTAACATATTTGTATACCATTAGTGGTATGAATGGTCCTCTTCAATTGACCATAATCCTAGGAATAATATGTAGTACAAAATTCTAACTCTATATTGAATAATTTCAAAATACTAAAACAAAAATGATGTAACCCGTATATCTCAAAAAAATATGAGTAAAATGGTTACTTTATAAAATATTTTGACATCATTAATAAATATACAAGCATGTAGATCAACTGATATTTGACAATATCATCTATTAAAAATACAAAAAAATGATATCAGTGATCTCTAAAAAGTCACATCTTTATAACTATGATTATCCTTCGTATATTAGTATTTCCAAATAGAGTCATTATAAATTCATAATTTCCTAACATAATATTGAATTTGGTATTTCGTATGATCTACATTTTTACCCTTTATCTATGATATCCAAATTGAAGATAAATTGTATAATAATATTATTAATTTTATTATCAATAAAAAATTTACTAATATGGGGTGGATGAAACTTCTTCTTGATATTGATATAGTTTTATTCATGATAATCAATAAAACTATGCATTGAGCCATCATTCATATTAACAAATGAATATGTGCATCCCATGATGTCATAATTGGTTATGTGAATCTCTTCTGTTCATTATTCGTGAGTTTCTTCTTCAATTACTATAAATCAGGCTAGATATATTCTATATGATTTTTTTGAAAAGGTTGTAGAATAATATAAAGGTTATATTAAAAAATCAACTTCATAATTATGTATAATACTAGGAAATTAATCAAAAAACACGTTAACATATTCTAACACAATAGAAATATATTTGATGTTGAGTTTCTCCCAAACTATTAGTAATAAATTCCACTCAATAAAAGGTTTTAGGATCCATATAATTGAAGCAATTCCCATTGGAATATTATCTTATTAATCCTAGTTATATACATGCATAAAAATATTTTTAACATCAAATGTTAATTTCATTCCACCTAAATTAATTTCATATCTATATCGATAGTGAAAAACATTAAAAAAATAACATCAAATTCAAATATATGGAGAATAATAAGGTTTTTGGGAAGCGAATTCCCAAAAACATTTATTAGTGAATAATTATATATTTGTGATGAAATCATTATACCATTAGGTGTTTTCACTGGTAAATCAATACCTAACCATTAAAGCGGTGATATTAAACTCTTATATAATTCATTAGATATTATATTGGAGGTAGAAATATAATTAAATTATTCATTTTATGTTCTACAGGTTATGATATAAATTATGTAATTAATTCTTGTGACCCACATATGATGTTTTGATTGAAAAATCCATTCAATTTTTCATTTTGATTATGATGCTACTAAGGTCAACTACTATCAATAACCCATGTATTAATGTAATATTTTGTATAATATCTATTCCTAGTATAAGTATAACATTTTAGGTTCAGTCATACATTTATATCATGTTTTAACCTCTTTACATAACTCATAATTCATGCACCCTATGACCTTATCTTTTAAACATCAAACATTTTTCTGGCCCATAGAGATAATTTCCAATATAAATATAGTAAAATTTTGGTATAAATTAATATTTTTTTCACATATGGGATTAATTCTTTGAATCTCCACAAAAATTATGTTTTCTATACTTTTTCTAAAAAATAAGGGGACATTTAGGGAATCCACAATAAATATTTACCTTTGGGTCACATTGTGTTCTTTATTAAGTTTTATCAAACTCCCTTATTTTAAATTACATTAAAAATATTATTGTAATATAATATGAATCAATAAATTTTTTCCTTCATGTTTGATAATAAAATTATAATAATTGTTTTAATTTATGGTTAATGTTTCCATTTAAGTTAAAATTGATTCATCATACTTTTATTTCAAGTCCAATAATTCCCTTTCCATTATAGTCTAATAACTTCATGGAAAATACTTATTGAAAAATTACTTCCTAATAACTTCCTATGTAATAAAGCTAATTTTTTTTAATATATTTATATTCATAATTAGAGTCTAGAATTAATCAGTTTCACATTATAAATAATTCAATGATAGAACAACATTCTCACAAACCAAGCACTAGAGGATATAGAATATCATTTCTTTAAAATAGATCTCTATCCTTGAATTTAGTGTGTCGATGTTACTATTTAATAAATGTTAATGTGAGTGAATGAAAAATGTGAATGGTTAGTTATTCTATCAATTTAAATTTTTTATATTCAACATGAATCCATTTAAAATTCATTCATGAGAGATTTGGTTTTACATGACCATAATATCATTTATCTCAACTACTATTCAATTATTTTCTTAAAAGGATGACCATTGAATTGGTTATCAGATTCTATTTTAATATATTTCTTCCTTCTTCCATCCATTGAGTATAACAAAAAAATATGGTTTCAGAAATCAATAATCAATGATAAAAATAACATGATAATGAAATTAATTCCTAGTATTCCATACATTACAAGAAAATATTATAAACCTATGAAAAATTATTTTCATCTTATATACCATTTACATATCATATGTTTTCAAAGGTTATATACTCTCATTCACCATTATCAAATCACAATAAATAATTATCTATGCTTTTATACTAACTAACGTGACCTGAGAATTACATAGAATATAATTACACAATTTACATTGAATATATATTATTTATCATAATAATATACACATGAAAATCACAACGTTTTAATATATTTAAAACCAGAAACATAATAATCGTATTCCTTGAAATGTGTTCAGTATCTCCCAGAATTTATATCTCACAAAATAGCATTCATATATATTTCCTACTTAAAACAATTCTTCATAAACTAGGGCAGTAGAAACATAATAAAGGGTGGAATCATTTTTTCAACAATGGAAAACATGGAAGATATCAATCGATGATATTAATAATGATTAGAAAATTTATAAGTGGGTAAGAACAACATCATATATAATGAAATCATACCTAAAAATACAGACTTTTCATAAAATGAGTTGTGTATTAAGGTTTTTTCACAATGATTTCAATTAGTCATATGTGTGTGGAATCATCAATAAAAAATAACATGACTTAAAAAAAGAATATGTATATGACATTATTTTATAGAATAATTTTTTTTCAATTATATAATCATATAAATTATAAGTGAAGGAATACAACAAAAAATTCATGAAATATTATCACTAGACTAATACTACATGCATGGTCTTTTGAATTGTGACAATATACTTTTTATCATATTTATCTCTGGTCCATCACCTGTCTAAAATTTTAGGCATCGTATAATCACCTATGTACGCTATTTGGGATTTGGATAACATTGAATATAACATTTTTCATGAGAGAACCACTCAGGTAAAATATTTAGCTCATGATACTGAAAAAATTACCCAATTAATTAGAGATCTATAATAGATCATAGATTATATAATAAAAATTCATTTTTCTACTATATGAATATAATTGACTTCATTTTTATTTTATGTTTAAATAACACATTCGAATTAAAAATGATTATAATAATGACATAATATCCCATCTAAATAATATAAGTGGTTGGTATTAATATATTATTTCCATTGTAAAGTATAAAAATCATTATATGATTTTTAAATTCATGAAACATACATTTTAAATAGAATTAAATAAATGAATTGATATATAAGATAAAAAATAAATTTTTGTTTGGTGATAATAAAAATATTAAAAATTCCATTAATAATGGGAATATGTTTCTCCTTGTAGAATTTTTCAAACATATAATCAACGATTTTTGAGGAAGAATGTACATAATGGTTGGAAAATATATTGATTTGAAAAAAATAAAAATAATTATTTCCAAGATTTTCTGAAGGAAGTCAAAGTTGTCCTACTAGAAAAATTTAAAAAAACTTATTTATTTTAAAGCATTATAAATAAATTAGAAATAATTAGAAAATCGATGTTAATAAACCTAATGTATAAATAAGATCATTTCTGAATATTTTTTTTGTAATTAGGATATTGTTTAAAAAATACCCAATATAAAATGAGAAATAATATTAGCCTTATATGTAAATAATACATCAATGTTATTGGTTAAAAAAGAAGTTTAAATGGATGAAATACCAGAATACCATTATAAAACTATAGTATAAGAATATATGAGGTGTTTATTATGGAGATATAATATATTTTCCTATAAAATAAATTTAAACATATAAAATATCAATAAAAATGATATTATAACAAAAACCATTACCACAGTTGCCTCTATACTTCATACATAATTTAAATTATTATATAATAAATATAAAAATACTTTATCTATATTAAAACTAACTTTTTTTAATTATCATACTATATATTTATCAATAAAAATTTACAATTAAAAATATTTAAATAATTATTTATTAAAATAAATATTCATGTTTCCAATATTCTATTTTCCTTGAATGTTTCAGTTTCTAAATTTCATTATTTTAACCCTAGTTATTGTTTTAGTAATGTGTTGACAGACAAAATCTTATATCCAGTGATGAAACAAATATCATTACATATCTATATTTGATACCGATGAAGGTGACAAAAACTTTTACATGAAAAAATTACATCATCAAAATGATATTTTGGATCACATTAATATCTAAATACTTCATAGTTATAGAGTTTTATAGAATTATTAATTATTATTACAAAAACAATTAACAAGTTTTCTAAATATCATTTATACTAGATTACATAGTTTTTCTTAATTCACATTAATTAATAATCATCATCTTTATGAAGCCCCTCTAGGAATAATTCATTTAACATCATTCTTTATATCCTATGGTAAATGAACCATAAGAACCATGAAGTAATTCACTCATTACATGTAAAAAAGGAAATTTAAATATAATACCATTAGTTAAAATAAGATGGTAATATGGGTATGATGACATGATCAAATTTTAGGAGAATAATATAAAAAATATTCTTACCTATCAATACTCTGAAAGTCAAATATGAAAACCTAGAATAAGACTTTTTGAATGGAAATATTCATCAGAATCAATAATCATGAAAATGTGATATCAATAATGATTGAATGAGACATTTATAACCATATAAATCTTATGTAAAACATATTTTTATCATGGTAAATTATCTTTATATCCTTTATAAAAATTTAATAAAAAATATTGTTCAACTTCAATATCTAGAGAAACCAATTCATTGATGGGATATCATGGACCCACAAATCCTAGGTTATTCATTAAAACACCCATACCTGATTTTTCATGGAACCAATAAACCATGACTAAAAACATAATAACTCATTCATGGTTTTTAGGAGAACCACCCGTCCTTGTATTTTAACATAACCACCCTTTATTATATACAATGTACAAAAACTAAATAATTTAAAATGTACATTGATAATTCATTTAGAAATTATATCAATGAAAAAAACTTAATTATTTTAAAAAATTTATTATCCCTTTTAAATGTATTATTTTCTATTACAATAAATTAGAAATATTATTTACTAGTAGAAAAGAAATAGGTTTCATAAAAAACACATTGAAAAATGATTCACCCATTGAAGGGAAATTATTTCCCAAATTATCTCTTTAAAATAGTCATAATCCAAAAAGATAATGAAATGAAGATAGTATTAAAAAATATCCACATTGTATCATAATTTACAATATGGGTTCATTAAATTGAGGAATCAAATTACCATTTAATGTTCACTAAAATAATTTTTAGTAAAAAATGATTTACATTATGAAAAATGATTTCAATAATAAAAGATGTAAAATATTTTAATAAATCAAAACATATTTTGAAACAAATAATCTAATATTAATGTAAAATTATTTAAATATTTTTCAAAAAATATATACATTCCATAAATTTTAATATTTAACATGTTTTTTAATTATTATGAAAAAGTGAGTTCAATGTTACCCATTTAGAAAATTTTACAAAATTTAATTATATAAAAACATTAAAAGAAAGCAAATTTTATTGAAAAAAAATATTTAAGAAAGCATTTATTATTATAAAAACATTTTGGGAAAAAATTTGAAAGAATCGATATGGATTGGAAAGTTACAAGATCAAAATAATAGAGGATCTGTATCATAGAAAACTAGTTCTAAATATGTTTAATCCATTAACATGGGATGAAAATGAAATTAAATATGCGACCCACATTCATAAATAGAGGTTAATAAATGATATATCTTCAATAAAATTATACCAAATTAATTCATACAAAATAAAGTTAAATATATACAATATGGAATGAAATGAGATTGTAACATTTAACATTTTCACTTTAGTTGCTCTTAAATCATAGGAACAAAGATAAAATAAAATAAAATGATACATTAAATATATTTTAATTAATTATTTTATTTATATAAGATGAAAATTGTTCAATAAATACACATTATAGAATCAGATAACTGTAAAACCCATCATATGCCTCAAAGAAGACAATTTGAGATGACTAATCCTTCGAATAATATTAATATTAAAGTGATAATTAATCAATGAATAAATATTGTCTATCAAATATAAATACAAATAAAAATTGGAAATAAAAAATCATAATAAAATTTATTAAATAAGTAATCATAAATTAAAAAGTACAATGACAATTAATATTAACTATTGATAAGAAATTGAGTTATAAAATTATTTACCATATGATAAATTTTATGTCAAATCCAATTGGATGAAATAATTCAACACGAACCATATAATAATATGATTAAAAAACGATTCATGATATTTATTATAAAATGGGATGTGTATACATCACAAAATATATATATTATGTGGATGTATATTATTAATCAATGAAATAAAAAATTAGATGACAAAACCCATAACATCAATCTCACATCCTTATTATGTATTAAAAAATCCAAAAAATATGATTGTATCAACTATTTAATTTCATAAGAAAATAATTTGAGTTTTGTACCATATAATTAAAAAGCTTTATTTTATATACTATTAATGATATAGTTAAATATTTAATCAGTTAAGTCCACACCACATGTTTTGAGGATGTTTAGTTCTTTGCTTCAAAAATTAACCAATGTTTCTATCATGGTCAAAGTAGTATCTATTTCACGATATCTATAATAATAATCATTTAATAATTATAATTTTTTCCATCAATAATAAATTTAAAAATAATCATGAAATACATTTATGAAAAATTAACCGTGTTACGATTATTGAGACTATGGGACGTACAAACGCATTTGTAACATTTTCATTTCTATATGATCATTATGGAATGAAAAAAGGTATTATTTTATACTTATATATGTATAAAAATATCATGAAAACAATATTAAATAATTAAATATTGATAAATATATCATCTAAATGATTTATTGTTGAGAAAAGACTCAAAGAACTTCGTCGGGGCTCTAGTCCACATATATGCATGAAAGATATTTTTGTTCTTCACGGTATGAAATAAAATGATATATTATATTTAAATACTGATAAATATATCATTAATTTGATAATTATTTCATTTATATCACATATATTTATTACCATTATCTTTATTATGTTCAGCATTGAGTGTTAGTGAAAATAGGATCACATCACTTCGTGAGGTGGAGGTATGTCGTACACTCGAGCATCATTATTTTATCCTCCATAAAAGAGAATTAATGAATGCATATGTTATAACCTCACTAAAGTGGTATGTATATATGTCCAAATTTATTATATATAATTCAAATAATTCGTCATAACAATCCTTCAATTGTGATGATATAAATCAAATGACATCAGTTCGCAGGGCGGTAGTCCACCATACACATTAATGATGATTATATAACCTTTTGGTGGAATGGGAGATTAATTTAGGATATGAAATTAACATAATATAAAATAACTAAAATTGAG
This sequence comes from Viscum album, assembly GCA_963277665.1. NCBI lineage: Eukaryota > Viridiplantae > Streptophyta > Magnoliopsida > Santalales > Viscaceae > Viscum > Viscum album. The sequence continues at coordinate 221,880,950 of OY728139.1, forward strand.
ATTTTTTTCTATGTCATAACAATTAAATAATATTTACTTTTTGTGGCAGAAGAAATAAAATAAAATCACTTGATTTAACATAATGACTTATCATTGGAAAACATCATTAATTAAGCAGAAAAATTATCAATAAGGTGGTTTTATGGACAAAATTATTTATCTACTTTATGGATATTGAATTATTTAATATATTTGGAATGATATCGGATGATAAAATTTGACTTTATGGTATTAATATGAAAAGATAAAGGATTTTATTTTATACATTAGGTGAGTGGAACACATCAAATGTTTGATAACAAAAAGTTGTACCAATGTTTATCACTTTATAATTGAGAAAATGTATAATTATATATACATAGACATTATAAGGTTTATACATGTCCACAAAATTGATTTGTTATAAAATTTAGGAAATTTTAACTTTTATTTATATTTATAACAATCCGTAAATTAGTTTTTACCATTAATGCAGTTTTTAATTTTTACCTTTTACTATTTATTAAGGTACGAAATTTATTCGAAATTATTAGATAATATTAATTATTATCAATCCAAAAATTAAATTTCTTTTACAAATTAATTTCATAGAATAGGAAATTTCTAATTTAAAATTAAACCCATATACAAGATGAAATTGTGCATTTCATGAACTATATTTTTCATAAAAATTATAATTTTAATTGATATCTAGTACTATTAAAAAAATAATATGAATTACACTTAATAATTGTTTATATTAAATATAGAAATTTACAAAAAATGTTCCTTGTTGTGGGTTTTTAAAATTAATTAAAAATGGAAAAAATTAGGATCATTAAAACTATTTTCAAATAAATACCATTTCAAAACCCAAAAATAAACTTATATAAAAATGAAATATATATTTTATTAAGAAGAAATTATGTGTATTGAATATAAATAAAAATAATATAAAATTGTAAATTCATTTCATTAATCAATTTCGTCAATAATATAATCAATTTTTGGGAATAATGATTAATCATGAAGAATGTTACATGCCCGATGAACTATAAAAAAATAATAGTCCACATATCTGAAAATGAGGTAATAAATCCATTCCACATATCATTAGAAATTAAACAGAACTAAAATTGTAAACATATGATAGTATAATTCTTAAATTTAAATAAAAATCATATGATGAAATAATACATTAACCTCGACAAATCAACAATAATACCCAAAGTTAAAACTAAATCATTCCATATATAAATTACCCTCTATCCCAAATAAACAAAATATCCTCAATATTCAATATTTTTCTTTTAAATGTTCATATCATACCTTTCATTATACAATCCAAAAAATATAGAAATCATTCTATAAAATAATATTAATAACATAATCATGTAATTTGTAATTTCAATCCCATAATCATATTTATTATAAAATATGTTTTCCCACAATTAACTCAATATAAAATATCATATAAGTGATTAATTTTATCAATATGTTAGGAATTATTTATATAAAATATAAAGGACTACATAACATTTAACCAAAACGCTAAATATTCTTAACCCTATAAATGAATCATATTGTGTCATTAAAACATTTAAGGTATTTTCAATAAAAACAAAATAACGGGAATCTATGTCATTAATATTTATGATCAACCTTAATCTTATAGACATATTATTTTATCCATAAGTCATAAGTTAATATCACATTAATAAATTTTATCCTCCAATGTTATCTAAACCATCCTCTAATAATAAATATAATAGCTTAGAACCATCAATCATGTATGTATTTCTAAAAAAATTATATTTAAAATTTTTTACATTGATACTGATGAAGGTAAACCAATTTATACCAACCAAACCTACATTATAAAAATGAAATATTGGATCACTTACATTCCGAGAGACCTTTTATGATTACGATTTTAGTGAATTCGGATAATCTCTTACCAAACTAATACCAATGTTTTTATATATTATGTTCACTAATATATAACTACTTTTCATATTTCTCATTTTGTATGTCACGACCCCCTCCCCACAAAGTGTACCCCTCCTGGCCCAAAATGTGAGAAGGGATATAATGACCTCCGAGTCCGTCCTCCAGTAGGGCCCGGGTTGGCGACTAGCACCGAGGCTTTAGTAATCACACAATTGGGATGCATTACCCTCTAAGAGAAAACATTTGGAAGATAGAGATAAGATAGACAACAACCAACTCCAACTCATAACTAAAATATAAAATAAAACCCAAGTTCACATTTGTAATGTCATGAAAAAGTACTTCAACTGGATGGGGAAAACCGCAAGTACCCAAAAGAAAGTAAAAACTGCAACAACCAGAGGCCCGAATAGCTCCGGAAACCCCAAGCTTGTAGAAACTAGTATGGTCACCAAACTGATATAGGAGACATGAAAAAAAAATTATATATTAATTGGGTGAGAATAAAAGTATACTTAGTAGGATCCTCCCCAAAGCCTCTCGTGAAAAAGAAAAGAAATCATGCTAAAGCACAATGAACAACAAGTGGAACTAACTCATCACCTAAATAGATATACTATGTTCCCAACCACACCATGGATACTCTCACCAAGTAATTCATACAAGAATATATAATATAATAATGAAAATCAAGGGTACCCTGCTAGTACTTCCCCACTGTTTTTCCACTTTTCCCCAACGTCGCATGTCCTAAGCATCTCGTTCCAAAAATGATTTCTCGTAGACACCTAGGTGAAGCACCACAATTTCCACCTCGTGCGAAAAAACCACCACATCTATGAAATAAAGTAACCATGTAGTTTTCAAGAGCCACCAAAGCTCGCAAAACATGTATCATATGTCGGGCATTATACCTCATTCCATTATATCCCATACACTGAGTAAGGATCCTCACGCCATCACATCCTATACAAGTTACACCTATAATAGTCAATAGGATAATATATCTAGAATATATGTGTGTGAATAACCACAATCCATTACAGCTCTCTACATACATATTTGGGTGAAACTAACTAGTTTTCCTACCAGCACAAGTATCTACCATGTAAAGATAATAAGGCCAAATGTGGTAGTTAGCCATTCATCCTCCCACCAGAATGTTGGGGAAACCACCCCCCAGGGCTCAGAATCTCCAGGGTGTTAGTTTCCCTTACGAATAGGGTGGAGTAGCATATTGAAACACAAAAAGTATAGAATATAATATATCTCACAACCTCACTGTTGTCATAACCTAGTCTTAAACACAACTACTGATAACATCTCTCGGACTCAGGGCTGCAACATTAAGACTAGGAATCCTATAAACACACAAACATTTAAATAGATTTAATAAATTATTTCATTACCTTTTTACAAGTTTCACTTTATGTTAATTAATTATTTAAACATTAATTAACCATGAACAATTATACATAAACTTTTATTAGCATCACCCTCAAATACCTTTATCCCTGTAAAATTAAAACCTCGTCATTATGTTTCAGGAAACTCTAACACCATTTTTAACAAAATTTATTCAATTATTAATTATAGAATTACTTTACCACATTCCCATACATTTTAGAAAAACATTCTATGCTACTAAAAACAAGGGGACTCAACATAGTGAGTAGATGTTCTACTTGTCATGTTTTTTCTGCCTATAATAAATGCACAGACCCATACTCCCTTTAGAAAATAAACACGGAAAGCACATGGCATACCCCACAAATCATCGATTCTTTTGGAAGAATGGTAAGAAAGACCAGGTTTTTTTTGAAGTTGTGAAAATTAAAGTAGATAATCAACTAATAAGGATCAGCAAGAATACAATAATAACATCCATCTCATTCCATCATCCCTAGTGCCCTACCTGACACCCAAGTGCATAAACTGATGCATATTCCAACTCTATTCGTCATATATTGGAACAACAAAAAGTCTATATGCCCCCACATATCACAACAGCCATACATTCTCACATCATAACACAAGAAATAGGACAACAAACATCATATAAATTGGGCTATTGGCCCTTTTAAAATCAAGAGGGCAAATCAGACCCCTTCAAGGAATTATCAAACAATCTGTTCTTTAATCCATCTTGAATTAACAGATTTATTATTCATAGGTTCCAAAAATCGGGAAACCTAATCAGTAAGGTTCACAAATAATTAAACATGCTTACTGCATGAATTTTATTAACATCAAATTAAATAAAGAAGAACCAGATTCATTTACATGCCTCTATATCCATACCCAACAATTATCAATTAATTCTGGTCTATGTTATTTTCCAATTTTAATCAAGAATGGAAAGCTAAATGAAGCAAGCATGGATATCACACTATCTAGAAAACAAGGGGCAAAAACATATGACTGATAAGAATTTATTTATCTGGTTCAAATATTTATTATGTAAATTCTATTGTTGTCTAGTGGGATAAAACATGCAAACAATACAATTGCACATAAAATAATAGAGAAGCAAAAAAACCCCTACCTGAAATAGTTCTTGACGTTATTTATCGACCCAACGGGTAACAATTCTCCTCTCGTATCAACTGCATCCACCCAAGGATGCCATGATATGACCGCACTAACTGAATCCCAGTAAATCCCCATTATAAAAATGGATATTAAAAGCCATAACATGGAAAGTAAAAACATGAAAAGATGAACCCCAAATTAATGAAGATAAAACATGCCTTATATATGAGATTGATCGATACAACTTGGTTGTATCAAAACAGAGAAGATCCAATCTAAGGATGAATGTTTGATTATGAAAATCCTATGGAATAGAATGAACGGTTTTAGCATTTCATAGACATGAAAAAAGAGGATGAATTAGGGATGAAGATATCCCATCCCTTTAGAAGATTTAATAGAGCGATGGTTTAAGATACAATTAATTCCCCATTAAAAGAAAAATGAATTAAACCATGCAGTTTGACCAACTATAAACATCATGAGCCTTAGGAATAATAAATATAGGAGTTATGGACATTGAATTGGCCATAGAGTCCATAAAACAAAACCTTAAATGCATTTTACGTCAAAAGAAAATGCTAAAGGGTTGAAAATTTATGAATCTGTAAACACTGTTCACGAACACAAATTTTGGCAAAGGAACCACACTGTTCATGAACCTCGCTGTTAGAAGGTCACTGTTCTGGAAACACTGTTCACAAACTCATATTTTGGGAAAGAAAATAAAATGTCACCGTTATATGGTCACCGTTATGGAAACACTGTTCACCAAACTCAAATTTTATAAATGGAAGAAAAAGTCACCATTGGACTGTCCTCATTATAGAAACATTGTTCACAGAACTCAAAATTGGCAATGGAATGAACTGGTCACCCTTAGAAGGTCACCATTATGCAAACACTGTTCACAGAACTCAAAATTTGGAAAAGGAAAGAAAAGGTAACTATTAAAAGGTCACAGTTATGGAAACACTTTTCAAAGAATCCAAAATTTAGAAAAGGAAAGAGAAGGGCACAATTAGAAGGTCACCTTAGTGGAAAAACTGTTCACAGAACTCAAAATTTGGAAAAGGAAATAGAGGCTACTGTTATAGGTTACCGATAGAGGTTACCGTTAGAGGTTACTATTAGACATAACCGATAGAACTGTTTATTGATGGATTTGTTCAAAGAAATGGAAATTTGAAAAAGGAAAGAGAGGTTACTATTAGAGGTTACCATATAACTATTCACCGATTTAACTATTCACGGAATTGAAAATTTTGCAATGGAAATAGAGGTTACTGTTAGAGGATACTGATAGAACTGTTCACCAATAGAACTATTCATAGAATTTGAAATTTGGAAAAGGAAAGAGAGGTTATCGTTAGAGGTTACCGATAGAACTGTTCACTGATGGAACGATTCATAGAAGGTTACCGATGACACTATTCAAAAAAGGTTACCATTGCACTGTTCAAAACATTCTACCATTGGAACTGTTCACTGAACTAGAAAATTGGAAATGTGTTGGGGGATAAGTCATATTGACCACCTGGAACACCTCAAAAAAATATTTTCACAATGCAATGGGCCAGAGAAGGCCGGGCCGTTACATCAGATAACTCTCAAAACATTCTCGTCCCTAAGAATTCAAAACCCACCTAATGTAAAAACGAAATGAGGTTCGAACAACCACCCATCGTGATATGTATCAAAAGAGAGCACACCACAAATTCATCAAAAGGAATCAATCTAATAAACATGAATGGTTTATAACCACAAGTGCTATATAGACACATCAAAAGAGGTAAACATAAAATTACACTAGGTACTGAGCATTTATGTGTGACTCCCATTCCTAGGAACTCTCCACCATGCCACCTTGTCGCCAAAAGACACAAACTAAGGGGATAGAACACCCGCACAAAACCTTCTCCTTGCGGTCTTGGATCGTCACAGGTCGCTCCTCAATGGCTGCATCATCATCAACATTGATCTCTCCCCAATCGATGTTGTGAGAGTCATTATGAAGATAATGATGGAGTAATGATACATGGAAAAAAAATCATGTATCTGAATAATATGAGGGGGAAGTTCTACTCAATACGCCACAATACCAACATGATCTAACACCTCAAAAGGCCCAAAAAAGTGGGGAGACATCTTACTCCCATGACCAAACCATCGCTTCCCACGATTGGGATTCACCTTCAAAAACACATGATCCCTAACATAAAACTCTAAGGGCCTCCTCCTACGACCGGCATATTATTATTGACTATCTTGCGCTATCTTCATCCTCTCACGAATCACCTGAACTATATATGTTGTATTCTGCACTAGTTCTGGTCTGAAAATTGATGACACTCCAACCCCAGTCCAGCACAACAGATAATGGAATGTTCGGCCATACAAGGCTTCAAATGGTGTCATACCAATGGTGGAGTGAAAAATATTATTGTAAGAGAACACCACCCAGGGTAATTGCTTTATCCACGAACCTCCAAAATGAAGAACACAAGAGTGTAACATTTCTTCAAGAGTCTTGATTGTCCGCTCTGTCTGACCACCCATTTGAGGATGAAAAGCAGTGCTAAGGCATATTAGAGAATCGAAATCATGTTGGAGACCTCTCCACACCTTGGAGGTAAAACTGGTGTCTCGATCAGAAATTATTGTCCCTAGGACTCCATGAAGTCTCACAACCGCCTCAAGATACAAACTCATCAAAACATACACTAAGCTCGACTACTTGATCGCTATAATGTGGGCTAATTTTGTTAAAAGATCTACTACCACCCAAATAACATCATGTACTCCCGGAGCTCTAGGTAAACTAGTAACAAAGTCCATTGAGATGTCTCCTAGTTCCACTAAGGAATCTCCAATGGATAGGGAAGACCTCCTGGAACACGGTGTTTTGCCTTCACCTTCTGGTAGACCAAACATCGAGACACAAACTCCACAACCCCACGCTTCAGCCCCAGCTACCAAAACTGGCTCCTCAAGGCTTGGTCCATCTTTTTCATGCCAGGATGCACCACTAAAGGCAAACTATGGAACTCTCTAATAACTGTATTGTTCATCCTCAAAGGAATAAAAATATTTCCATAATAAAAGACTCAGTGTTGTTCATCCTCAGTCCAACTATCAGGGGCCTCGCTACAAACAACTCGGCCTCTCCAAACCTCCTCCTCGATATCCCCCAACTAGGACTCTTTCACCTTTTGTAGTAGGGATGACTATACCATCATCTGAAAAAGGTATCCTCTACCCCAACTTCTCCAACATCAATATGTAATGCTGAATGCTCTTCCATTACTCTCTAGGAATAAACATATTCACACCTATCATCACTACCTGACTTTTGACTCCGAACATCTGCTACAACATTCCACATTCCTTGTGTATACGATATCTTAAAGTCATATTCCATTAAGAACTCCATCCACTGACGATGTCGTAAGTTCACGTACTGCTGGGAGAAAACATACTTCAGTCTCTCATGATCGGTGAAAACCACAAAGTTCTCACCAATGAGGTAATGTCTCCACAACATCAGAGAAAACACCACAGCTTACAACTCAACATCGTGAGTGGCGTAGTTACTTTCATGAGGACATAACTACCGAGACCCATAATAAACAACTAACCCTGGATGCATGAGAACACAACCTAACCCAATATGTGATGCATCACATAAAACATAAAACCAAACTCCATTAGCTAAAAGACAAATAACTTGACCACATACTAACTTCTCCTTTAGATACTCGAACGCTGCCTAACACTGATCAGTACATATGAATGCATGATTCTTCTTGTTCAAAGCTGCCAGAGGAGTCACAAATCTTGAGAAATTGGCTATGAACATCTTGTAGTATCCTGCGAGACCAAGGAAACTTTGCACCTCTGAGAATGTCTTGGGGGATGCCCAAAACACAACTACTTCTATCATTGATAGATCCACTGGTACTCCCTATTGAGACACATCATGACCCAAGAAACAAACTTATTGAGCCCAAAAATCACAATTCGACAACTTCCCAAACAACTGATGTTGATGAATAACTCCCAAGATGTCTTTTAGATGCTCTGCATGCTCCTCCTAAGATGTGGAGAACACAATGTTGTCATCGATGAAAAATACCACGAACATGTCAAGGAACTCACAGAACACAACATTCATCAATTCCAATAATAAAGTTGGGGGATTCATCATGCCAAACGACAATACAACAAACTCATAATGCTCATGATGACAACGAAAAACAGTCTTTAGGAAATCCTCATCCTACACATACATCTGATGATATCACGACCACAAGTTGATCATTGATAACCAGCTTTCACACTTTAGTTGATCGAATATATCATCAATCCGCAAAAAGTGTATACTGATTCATTATTGTCAATTTTTTTAAGAAATGATAATCGACACACAACAACAAACTGACGTCAGCCTTCTTCACGAATAAAACTAGTGCACCCTACAGTGACACACTTGGCCAAAAAAACCGCACTGTAACAGATCATCATGTTGTATACATAGCTCTCGTAACTCAAAAGGGGCCATCCTATATGGAAATAAAGAGATAGGATATTCTCCAGGTTGTAGTTTATCCCAAACTCAATCTCTGGTCGAGGGGGGTAATGATAAAACCACTTATGGAAAGACATCAGAGTACACTTTTACAACCCTAGGAAATGCCGACTACTGAACCTCTGAAGAAATCAGCATAATCTCAACCATAATGGATGATAAGGATGGAACGCGGATATGACCCATCCGAGTATCTCTCTCGCAAACAAACACCACTGGCTCTCCATCCGCACCAATGAAAATGACCTTTTTCCTGAGGCAATCCATGATAGTGTGCACCAAATAAAACTAATCAATGATGAGGATTATCTCATATGGTTGTAATCGTAAACATTGGAAATCTCCCCAAGAGCTGAGTTTCTCCAACACTAGCTCACAGTCTCTACATACTTCAGACAAGTCAGCTCGACCTCCAACTAGTATAGTCAATGTCAGGAGCACTAGAAGCCTCTCTACCTCATGTCCCAAATCAAGAACAATAGTAGGTGATATTAAGGAGTGTGTCTCTCCTGAATCAAACAAGGCACACACCAATGTAGAAAATAATAAATAGGTACCTCAAATCAAATTTGAATCCCCTGGAGCTGGAAATGCTAAAGAATGAAGCTGACCACGACTTCCTCCACGACATCTCTGGCCCTGATGACGACCACCACCACAGTCTCAATTTTCTCCCTGGGGATATGGAGTTTCATGGCATTGTATTATGCATGCCCCATCTATCCTCTGCTGATCTAAAGATGGTGAAACCTCTTACTGCTTCCTCGGATGGAACTTCCTCAACATAGGAACATGGAGTGTAGCACCTGGTTCACTATGACCGCTCTTAAAGGTCGTCAACTCTTACTACTGATTACCAAAAACACCATAATAAAACAAGAACCTTATCCATTAGAATAGGTCGGAGTGTTTTTACCTCTAGAGAAACGAGATGTGAAGGGATGTGACATACCCCTGGATGAAAGAATACTCTTCTTCCCTGATAACTGGGAATCCCAGAGAACATCTCTTCCTCACGAGGAATGATGACGATTCCCCTCTCATAAGGATCTAGTCCAGGCCAAAGTCCTCTGGAAAACATCTTCCCTCACCATCACATCAAGATTTGTTTTAAGAATAAATGGGGTGACCTGGCGCTGTGTCTCTAGATGCAATGCGTCCTCGAAATTCATTGCACAAGCTTCCTCGTCTACTAATAGGTCCAAAGCATATTGTTAAAGGATTATAAAAATGATTCCGGACTCTTGAACATGGGAGCTCCCCTAACGAAGGGTAAGAAGCTTCTGGCGACTTGACGCCTTCGCAGTAGAAGAAAGAAACTCGACTCTAAACCTATCTCAGAACTCCTCCCATGAGATCGATGTCTCCTAACGATGCCCGAGGAACAAGAACCACCACTGCCTCGCTGCTCCACACAGCATGGTCACAACCAAGGACACCCAGTTCTCTTTGAGAGAAAGGATATGACTGAAGCCTATCTCAACCTCCTCTAATCAGTCTTCCATGACTGAATCGAAAACGGAGTCCTCATAATTCTGCAGACTCTGGCACTAAAACTCTTGTAGTGTATTCCTACAAGTGTCGACGTCATCAACCTGTACACTACGATGATCTGCTGGAAAATCCTGCTGAATATGTTTTGCGCAAACCTTATGAGGACATCTTCCTGGAGCCATGCCTATAAAATAACAAACTATTAGAGCTATTAAACCTAGAATATGGAATACACAACATTAATTTATTAATTGTTTTTTTATTCATTTTTTGGTTAACCTATCCCAAGGGCGTCCCATTCAATCACAGGAACAAAGAAAAATGATGCATGATAATTTTCGAGGTCTCTACCCTATAACTATTATCAAATTGTTTATTATCCATTGTAATATTAAGAGTATGTACATCAGATCATAGGGGCCCAAAACTCCTTTGTCTCATCCTGTCTCTAGTGTTTACCTCACTTTCTAAACATGAACGAAATCATTTTCCTACCAACCCATGCAACCTCACCTATACCTAACTCCAAACTTCATCATATCCCTCAACCAGTCCTCTAATACCACTCTTTCAGTAAGGGGAACTGACACCCCAGGGATTCTGAGCCCTAGGGGGTTGTTTTCCGCAAACTTCTGGTGGGAGGATGAATGGCTGACTACCCCCTTTTTCCCCACACTCTTCTATTGGATGATACTTATGCTGGTAGGCATAGCGGTATGATTTCCCCATATATGTGTGTAGAGGGTTGTAATGGAATGTGGTTATTCACACACATATATTCTGGATATAGTATCATATGGACTACTATAGGTGAAAACTGTATAGGCTCTGATGGCTTGAGGATCCTTACTCAGTGTTTGGGCTGTAATGGCTTGAGATATAATGACCAACTTATAATACACGTTATCCGAGCTATGGTGGCTCCCAAAAACTACCTGCTTACATTCTTGCATGGATGTGGTGATTTTGATGCATGAGGTGCATATTGTGGTTCTTTTCCCAGTTGTCTGCGGGCAAGCCTTTTTAGAGAGAGATGCTCAGGATGTGCGATGTTGTGGGAAAGTAGCAAACCGGTGGGGAAGTAGTAGAGTGGTACCCTTTATATTCTATATTATATAATATATTCTTGTATGCGATACATGGTTAGTGTATCCATGGTGAGGTTTGGAACATAGTATACCTGTTTAGGTGACGAGTTAGTTTCACCTGTTGTTAATTGTGAATTAACATGCTTCATTTACTTTTGCACAAGAGGCATCGTGGAGGATCCTATTGAATATATTTTTATACTCTCCCTATGTATATATAAACTGTTTATCATGTCACTTGGAGCAGTTTGGAGATCCATCTGGTTTCTACTAGCATGGGGTTTCATGAGTTGTTCTGGCTTGTGGTTGCTGCTGTTTTAACATTCTTTTGTGTACTTTGTTGTTTTCACCTTCTTGTTGTAGTACTTTTTAATGAAATTACAAATGTGCACTTGGGTTTTCTTTTATATTTCAATTATGAGTTGGAGTTGGATGTATTTTATCTTATCTCTCTCTTCTATATGTGATCCCTTAGAGGGAAATTCCTCCCATTTGTGTGATTACTATACTGTCGGTGCTAGTCGTCCACCCGGGGCCTATTGGAGGCGGGACTCGGGGGTCATTATCTCCCTTCTCACAATACCGGCCCAAGAGTGGTAAACATTTTGGGGAGGGGTTCATGACAAATTCTGCATTATCATCATCATAAAACCCATAAATATATTATTCATTTAATGTTGGACAAAATAACCTAGGGAAAATGAAATAAAAAAATTTCAACCTCAATTTCCCATTAAATGTGAACATAATATTTCAAATTTAAATTTCATCAGTGTGAATAATATAGGCATAAGTGTTTGTTAAATTAATAAATATTCATGAACATAAAATTATGATATTAATACCCAGCAATTCATATATCATTAAATATGAATACAAGGCATAGGGATTTCAAAAAGGAATTGTTCATCAAAATCAATAATCATGAGCCATTTAAAAAAAACATGATTAATAGATTCATTTATTACCATAGAAAGATTAAAAAAAATTTCTTTATTATATATTATTTTTACATCACTTCTTACAAATGAATTGACCAATATACTCAAATTACATCTTTAGAGAACCAAATCCATTATAGGGATATCATGGACAAACCCAATCATGTATTATCGTAGAAGTACCCTTCAATGGTTACAAAAATAATAACATAATGTTGGTTTATGATTGAATAATAAATATGGGCACTATAATTTAACCAACCATAATTATAAACAATGTCAATGAACAATTACATTAATAAATTACACTGACAGTTCAAATCATCTTAAACATAATGAATAAACTACTATTATTTTTAGAACATGATTAAACCATGTAAAAAATTAGATTAATAATAATATTTTTAAAAGAATATTAACCCTTGTATGAGAAGTATGTTCCATAATAATCCCTTTAAAAAATGATTATACCATGGAAAATAAACATATTCCATTGAAATATATTTGATATAATATTATTCCATATAGTGAAATAATTTCATAGGGAACAGTTAAAAACATATCATCATTCTATCATAAGAAACAATAATGGTTATTTATCTTTACAAAACTCATAACCATTATAAGATAATTTAAATAATTTTCGGGTGAAATATACTACTAATTTAGAAAATATTCTTTAAAAAAACTATAAAAAATTATTATAAAAAAATTTCTTATGAAAGAATAATTGGAATCATAAAAATTTATCATTAATTAAATTAAAGGAAATAATGATGAAAAAATGTATTCACGTAATGTTTTTTTAAAATAGTCAATTATAATATATTTTGGAAAAGGGAGTCCCACTTTGGCCTATTTGGGAAATGTTATGAAATTTAATTTTAAAACAAATAAAAATAAAAAAACATATTACATAAAATAGAATTAATAAATCATTTTTTTAAAATATATTTTGTAAAACATTTTAGAAAATATATATTTTGAAGAGAATAATACATGATACAATATTATCTTCAAGTTCAGTATTTCATAATAAGTAATTTTGTAATGTTATTTTCAAAAAATTATATTTAAATTTATATTTAATATTTGAACCAAATTTATAGATATTTAATAATCAAATATATTTTTTTTCTACAAAATAATTTCACATAATTGTCTCCAAAAGAACTGTGATCTTAATTAATCCATAATGGAATGAGATTGTAACATAATTCCTTATCATCTCTTGTGAATATTTAATCATTGGTCTCATGAGAAAATATTATCAAATGATATAATATATATCACAATCATAAGTATTTTTTTTATAAAACATGAAAATGGTTTAGTAGATAAACATTATTTAAAAAAGATAGTTTTTTTTATAACATATGTACTAATGTAGACTAATTGAGACAAGTAACCCTTACAATGATAATAACGTTGAATTGAAATTAATCAATGACTATTATTATTTATATCAAATTTAGGTTTAAATAAAATAATTTTAAATAAAACATAAGTAAACCAAATTTAATTAAAGACAGAATCTTAAAAAATAAATTAAAATGAATAAGTAGATTATCCGGATGAAATGATGTTTTGTTATGAAATTTTTTACTACTTAATAACATTAAATAAAACATTATATGAATGAAATAATTCAAATGGAATCATAAAATGACATAGTGTATGAATAATTAATGTTATTAAATATATATGGGGAAGTATATACATCACATAGTTTATATATGTGGTTAATATAACTGATGTATCACAGAAAACAATTACACAAGAAAACCCTTATATTCTATCTAACTCACTTCATACATGTTTGAGCCTCATGTATTAAAAAATTAAAATAATTATTTGAATTATGTATAACAAGATTAAAAGAATTATTTGAATTATTAATAATCTATTAACGTTTTAATAAATTACTCAAAAGTATTTTATTTTATTTATTTTTATTTAGATATTTCAAATTTTTATTATGTTATATCTTGGTAATGTTTTTTATTTATTTTAGGTTCTTTATTTCAAAATGGATCAAATACTTTGATAGTAGTCAAATATTTCATTATCTTAGAATAATCAGAAAAAAAATTATAAAAAAATTTCATATTATTTTTTGAAATATTTATTTAAAATTATTCATGATGTAGGTTAATGTAAAATGTACTATGTTACAATCATGGGGACAACATGACATACAAATTCATGGGTAAATTTTCCATTTTTCAAATTTAATTATAGAAACAATTTATGTATTATATTATATTTATAGATTTATAATAATAAAATAAATACCTTATTTTTTATTTAAATGTTCTTATGTATTTAATATATTTCATTTAGTTGTGAAAAAAGAGTCAAAGACATCTTGGAAGCAATAGTCCATAGGTTTGCAAGAACAATTTTTTCAATTTACAGTGTAATTAAAGATAGATATATTATACATTAATAATGAAAATTATTTCATAAATGTAATTTTATTTCATCTATGTCACATATATTCATAACATTTTCCTTAGTAACTTCCATGTAAACTATTAGTGAAAAAATAAACACATCACTTTTCGAGTTGGTAGTCTGTGTTAAAAACATGTTACATTATCATATCCCCCCATGGAATGGATTATAATAATTAATATTTAATATAATGAATAAATAAGTATAAATATTTTCTAAATATATTATATATAATTTTAATCCATCATTGTAAAAGTTTTTGAGAGGTGATGATAGAAAAAAATGACATCAATTTTTGAGGTAGTACTCCACCATCCACATGAATGATTACTTCATACACCATTTGGTCTAAGATCGTATGGATACATGTTATTCAATTAACATAATAAAATTTCATTATATGTTATATATTAGTTTTATTAATTCATATACAAGGAAGAATATTTTATATAGGTGGACGATTAAAATGCTCAATTAAGCACAATGCTACTTCATCGGAGAACCTCCTTAGGTGAGAACCAAAAACCTTCATAGGATGTATTTTTTTTATCAAAACATGGGATAAAGTTAATGGGGACGGAATTAATGAATTTATTTGTTCTTTGATATTACAATCTAAATGGATTTTATGGTGTATGTATTTGATGTTATGGGGTGTCCTTTTATAAGTGAGGTGAGTTGCACTGTTATAAGTTTTGAAGAGAAAAAGGTGTACGCCCGTTTTTCACATTCCATATGAATCAAAAAAAAATTTATATATTGAATTAATAATTAAAACATCTACATATGGAAATATAATATAGTTTATACATATATTGTAGTCAATGTTTCCCACATCAACTTAAATTAAACCCCGAGAAATCTGTTTTTACCCTAAAAGTGGTAATTTATTTATTTATTTTTCCTGTTCATTATTGTCAAATATTAAGTTTAAGTCATTATATGATAAAAATTATTATGATTCAAAATTTGGAATCCATTTTACCAAATTTAATTCACATATGAAGAAAAATATAATTTAAAATGAAACATACAAACTAGATGAAAACAAAATTTATCTAGAAGAGTATTTTTCAAGAAAAAGATAGTTCTATATAAACACTAAGAAAAGAAATAATTATAATGTAAATGTAAATTAATATTAATAAATATATAAAAAAAAATTATATAATTTTTTATTTTTGGTATTTTTAATTATAAAATAGGATAACTATATTACATTATTAAATGGTTTTCCAAAAATATAGCTTTTAAACCCAAATGTAAATTTATAGAAAAATAAAATATGAAATTGATTTAAAATAAATTAAGTCGATAAAATATCAAAAAAGAATAATAATTTTATGATAAATAATTTTTAAAAAATAATTTAACATCATAATTACATAATCTTTTGAATAGAAATGATTGTTCCACAAAAATCAAAATTTTCACTATTAATTAAATAAATAATATTTTCCAAAAAAATGAAAATATTTCACCTTATGTTAAATTTATTATTATGATTTAAAATTTAATTTAATTTTATTAAAAAAATTTCTAAAATTTCTATATATTATTCTTATTTATTTTTATAAAATGAAATAAAAAAATTGCGCATATTTATTTTTGATGAAAAAGATTATATTTCTTAGAATTGATTGATTATATAAGTATAATTTAAAAAAAATTCTAGGTATTTTTTAATTTATAGATATTTCATAATTTAGGTAATATTATTCATAAATTCTGATTTGATGGACATATTATAATATTGATATGTTTTATAGAGTGTTTAAACTCAATGTTTCCGCTCGAATATACTATCATGCATAATGATAATCATAAAATATATTAATGTATTAAATTTTGATTATCTAGAAAATACTAATAATTTCCTAAATACCATATTTATTAATTACATAAACATATATAACCGTATATATAATTTAGTAATGTATAACGACTTATATTAATTCATGGAGACAATATTTCTAATATAACACGATTTTCCATTACGTTTCTCAATAAACAAACATAATTAAATAGATTCAGAAATTCATCATTAAATAGTAATAATTAAATAATAAATTTAATATATGTTCTCTAAATCCATATATATTTCTATTTATTTTATACAACAAGGAAAAATATAAAATGTCCCGTCATAGAGTTGATGGTCTACATATACAAAAAAATAGAAGATTACATTTTCCATTAGGTAGAAAGATGAAATAAGATAGTAGTAATATTTACATACTTTTTACTATATTATTTATGTAAATTACTTATTTTAAGATGGTTATTTTATATTTCAAAGAGTTTTTTGATTAATTTAAATTTAAATAGTTTTGTAATAACATATATATCTTCATAGGGTAATATCCACTAAAAAACAACTTATGTATTCTTTGATATGTCTTCTCATGTGAAACAAACATCTAGGAAATTAATGAGATAGTAAGGTATTATATTGAGAAATTATTGGTTGAGATCAGATGCTCAATTGGTGTGTAAAATTGAGAAGAGATTGTTCCCTTTTATAAGGGGGGGGGGAGTAAAAACCTAATAAATATTAACAAACATAATAAATTTTATTCTAATGGAATATATATCAAATTAAAAACTATTTAGATGTAATGTTTCGAATGATTGAAATATGCTCAACCAAAGAGAAAAATAATTATTTTGGGATATTATAATCCTCATCTTTTAGTTTAATATATTTTTAACCATTTTTACCCTAACCGTGATGGAAAGATATTTAACATGTTAACTAATAGTTATTTTAGAAAAACAAATTATAGGTAACATAATATTAAATATTCGTCTTAAAAAAAGTAATTTTTTTAAAATTATTCAACCACATGATGTTTTACAAATTAATTCTAATCAGTGTAAAAAAATCACAAAGATTTTTTTTAGAAAAACATTAATCTCCGAGTACAATGATACTTTTATTTTGAATATAATTTAGGAAAAAATTACGATGGAGTTTAATTTATCTAATTTAATATTTTATCATAACATTAAATTAAAAAATAATAAATATTCATTTATATAATTTTTTAAGAAAAAATAATATGCACAGAAAAATACAATTTTCCTTAAAACAATTTTGTATCTTATTTGAATTTATATTCATTTATAAACATTTTATAATGAATATACAAATGATTTTTGAGTTTCATCATTTATAAAAAATAATTTTAACAAATTTAATACTCTAAATAATACAAAATAGATATTAAATAATCATAACAAATAAATAATGTATATGTTCAATTGATTTTTATTTAACAAAAAATATTTTAATTAGTACTTATTTTAATTATTTAATTGAATTAAATAATTATGTTTTAATTCATTTTCTATTAATATATTTAATGTTTTATTTTTTGAAGCATTATTTATTTATTTTTTATTATTATGGATGAAAAAATTTTAAATAAATAGTATTTACTAAATTGAAATATAATATAAAATAAATATTTGTAACATAATGGAAAATACTCAAACTCATGTGTGGATTAAAATCATTAGCCTCAATTAGAGTTCTTTGTGCACAAAAACTTTGTTCGATATAGAATTTGTTATGGGAATTCTTATCAAAAGTGATAATAATACTGAAATTGAAAATTTTACTCCAAATATATGGTATTGGTGGAGGTTTATCTATGATCATACATTATTCATAATGTTTTTTTGTCAGCATTGGATGATAATATTCCATGGAAAGATGAATGTGAAAGACATCATGACTTTTTTTCACACTGACATATTATTTGTCATGTTAAGGATAAATGTAAAAATAATATGATTTTATCATTTAGTTTTGAAAAATAGCATCAAGAAGATTATTTTAGGTAGAAAATGAGGGATCATAACTCACAAAATAATTTGGACTATCCTAGTGATAGATAAAAAATTCACGACCATGGTGATGTGTAAACTTGATATTATTATTCATAGTGAGTTAGGGGATTGACACTCGAGACTCGTGGGTAATTGAAAATTGCATTAATGCTAGTGTATGGACACAAATAAATTTCCCAAGCAGATGAGGGTGGCCTAAAACTACCTTTTGTAAAATAAGGTAAATGAAACATGAGTGGTTACAAGAATCATTAAAGGATTCTCTAAGATGTTAATAAACTAATTCAAATTGAGGGAATCCATGGATGGTGGGATGATATCGATGTTTATTCCCTAAAAAAACAACTTATAGTCAGTTATAGTCTAATGGAAAAAATATATTGGGGTTGATAATGGTTTTCAAACAAATCTTCCAAAGAGAGATACACATAGGACATACTATTCTTATATGAATCCAACTATGGTCACCAGTTCTCATGGTCCATTATATTTTGGCTCTGATAAGTATGGTGATTATTACTATTCATATCTATTTTATTATGAATCTTGATTTATTGGCATGATTGTATGATGCTTGAATGACCCCATCCATTACCCTTCTGAACAATATTATATCATTAAAAATAATAGGGATTTTACTTTAGCTTTATTGTAAGAATATTAATTTATATAATTTGAATGAATGTTTTTTTATAAACTATCTCTTATGAAATCATTTTATGTAAATATTTTAAAAGAAATTATATCAAAAAGAAAATATGTACATTTTAAACATATAACAGGAACCTAATATGTTGTAAAAGTATTTTCATTTTTAAATAATATATATACCTATACACACACACATAATCAAAAATATTATTTTAATATGAATGTTATGTCTTATGAAAAATAATCAGGATGTCATAATAAAGACAATGGTATGTTATAAAGAATCATTAATATAAAAGACTCTTTTTGTTATAGGGTTTTACCTTATGAGAATTCCAATCATATGAGATTTCCCATCCTACATGATTTTACATTACATTTGTTTACCACAAGGGCTTACATATCACTCATGATCATTATGTCTTAGTTAAATTTTCTTATCATAAAAATTATAAATCCTTTGAAAATCATATTATTATAAAATTTCATGCCAAACGCACATAATGTAATTTAACTATATGATTTGAAATAACACAAAATATGTAATGTTTTTCAATTCATTTATTTTTTAAATTATTTTAATTTTTATTTCACATATTTTATGTTTTTTTTTGTTTTTATAAATTTATATATTAATTTTTTTATTCTATGAGAATTATATTCTGAAATTATTTAGCTGAATTGAATAAATATAATTATGGAATAACAATTTATAAATATTTATGTTGCATTGATGGAAACTGGTTGATTAAAATATAATTTTTTTGATATATGACGATTTAGTGAGGTATTATTTATGGGAGTTCTCTAAGGTCTTGAATATTAAAATTTCATGAAAAAAATCCTTTCAAAATCTATCCTCTCAATAACCTGATATTTTTTTCTACAATATAAGCTTAAAACAACATTTTTTTATAATAACACAACATATCATATGAAGATATGATAAAATAAAAAATGTAATAGTAAAATGATACACACATGGAGGAATAATAATTTCAATAAAAATAAACATTGGTTTCAATTACTTTGGATTGTAGAAGTATTATAGCAGTATTATAGCATTAATAGAACTGTTGAGGTGGTCGTACTACTGTAGTGGCAGGTACTGTAGCATGAATTCTAGTAGTTGTGGTATATTATCAGGTACCTTATGACACCAGGTTATATAGAATTATTATTCAAAATACGGGCCATTTGGACAAAAAGGGCTTTCAAGTGTTGTATTAGGGCTTCAGGTGCCCTGGCCATTAGGAAACAAAAATTCGGCCTATGGTTGATAGGCCTTATTACTATGTAATAAGATCCCCTCTAACCAAAAAAAAATAGGTTCCTTAGTATAGTTATAAAAATGGGATTCATCCCCAAATAATTATAACACATGGAATAGCCATAAAGAAAATAAATGATATTGAAGAGTGAAGAAAACAATTGACATTAACAAAGGATTTGTATGAATCTTAGTAGGAAAATGTTTTGTGATAAAGAGGTAATGATGTTTAATTTATTGGGAAATTTGGTTTCTATTATGATTATCATCCAATATGCTGATTTAAATTATGATAATTATTCAATTATGTATTTGGTCATTGTTTTTTGGTTACACAGACATAATTAAGTGACTGGCGATATTATTTTATAATATAACCAAAATTGTATTATCTTCGTGGAGAATAAATATATTTTACAAAAAATTGGTTGTATGTAAAAATGATAATATATAAATATATTTTATTTTCATGAAATGATACTATTAAAAACATTTTAAATGTTAATAAAAATTTATTAATTATTAATTTATTTTTATAATGGTCATAGATTTTACTATATCAAAAAATATCATATTTTTCGTTATATAAATTTTTATTTTAAAAGATATATTTATCATATTAATATTATATTATAATAAAATAAATTTAATTCTTTGACTCATCAAGTAAATTATATATCTGCTTTTGTTTAGGGAATTATCACACAATACAAATATTTTGGGGAAAAAGTGAAAATTGATGCATTAGAAGAACATTTATTTTATGGAATCATTAATATGTCTACATGATTAAAATTTATATGATAAATTTAATCAAATACAAATTAATATTATTAATTATACATATTAATTAATATATATAAAAATTAAATTTTAAATTTATACATTACATCTTGGAACTAAAATGGTATATTTGAAATATAATTTATTTTTTTGTGTTTGTACATTAATTGGGTTTTTGACACGATATATTTTTTTTAGAAAGGGAATGATCATCCAACTACTTTCCACCACTAATCAATAACTGATAAAATTGTCCATGATTTTTTGAATATAAAATTGGGTATCTTATACAATAAAATAACAAATATTTTCTATGTTAAATGCTACCCCTCTTAAGGTATAAAAACCACCAATTACCCTTTACTATCCCTTAAAAATAATAATAAATTATTGTATAGTCATTTTACCTCCCAAAGAGTCCCTCAAATGTTCCATTACGTTATCAAGGTTCCACCCTTAACATTTAGAAATAAAATATTCATTGTAAGGGAATTATCCTCTTTATAGATTTTATTCATGTGCTCTTTTTTGCGATTCTAATTAATATTAAATATTCATTATATTCATGTTGTTTCAATTGTATTGATACGAGAGAAATCTATTTTATGATGGTATACGAACATCCCCCCTTGTAATTCCCTCAATTAAATATATGTTTCATTCCATCATTCATATCTAATTAATTATTGAAATGTACTTTTTTATGAAATATTTTTATATTGTAAATACGCAAACCAGTTCCACATCTATGGGAATTAATCTACTTTAATGAAAAATTATCCAGGGATTTTCATTTAACAAACCTTAATTCCCTCTTCACTGGTTAAATGAATATTTAATGTTAATTTATTTATGAACCAATGTGCTTGAAGATTTTATATGAAAATAATTCAATATTATCGATTAGGTTATTGAAAGAATTTTTTATTCTATTATAGGTTTCACACATGAATATATACATATTAATTTTCTTCCATTATAGTTTTCTAATTAATTTGGTTAAGACATAATCGATATATATGATATGTTTGGTGATACCTTGGGGTATAAACACTGTAATAATTATTTATGACACCCTATTGATAAAAATTGTGTTTATTGTTATGAATGTATCATTTTTGTATTATAGCCACATTTTCATTTAATTATGAATGTATTATCTATTATGATATATATACTATTCATATCATCATTCCTTATTGATATATATATTTTTCACATGCTATGAGTCTCATTTTTTTTCACTTGTTAGGTTTTATATTCACCTAATTCATTAATGTATGTATATTGGTTAAAAACTTTATTAAAAGTTACATAGGATGAATCTATTAATAAGTATTTCAATTGGATTTTATTTTTTTATGATTTTCATGAATTATGTTTCTATTTAAAATAAATTAAGCCTAATAATATTCATGAATTTTAAAATTTTATATCATGAAATGAATGTTCTATAAACTAAAAAATTATAACATCATAGATGGAATCAAATGACCGTATAGTTATTTTTGGTAATTATGATCACAGAACATTAGTATAACCCTCAGGGGAATTCAAAATATATGAAAAACCATGAATTTTTTTATAGTATTAAGTAAGTGGTTTCGAAAAAATACATACATGATTGGATACAATAATTAGATGTTTACTATAAAAATTTTGACCTAGGGTAATGACAAAAAAAGGATACATTGATCAATAATTTATTTCTAAATGGTGCATAAAAATTGGTCTTGCAACACACATAATTTGAAACTCTTGTGGGATATATCATGGATAACCACATTGTTATAAAAATGATAATGATGAATTTATAGATAATATAAATGTTTTATTAATATTTATGTATAACATCCCAGATGCATGATTATATAATTTTTTTAATAGATATTTTCTTTTAGAATTTTTTTTATTTGATTCCCAATAATTTCAGATTTATCACATAGGTTATCTACTTCTAGAAAAATTGTGTGAAATAGACGAACCAATTGAAACAAAAAATGAAATGGAAAATGAGGTGATATAATTATCAATATTTAGGTGTTGGAGTAGAAAACATAATGATGATAATGAAACAATGGATTACATTCATGATTAGAAATCAATACCAAATGGAGTTTATTAATTCACTATATAAGGAACAACAAGATATTTAATACTTAATGTGTTTTCATCAACCAGTTTTTAGAAGAATTATTAATCCATAATCAAGGAATATTTCATCATTAATATTGATATGATATTTTCTATACGTCATTGTTCTTAAAGAACGATATTTATGTCGGATGTATATAGATTAGTGGAAGAAATTGATTATGTTTAACATTTATCAAAAACAGGAACCCAAGGAATGAGGTGGATTCTATGGGCTGGGAATACATAAAAAATAATTTTTTATCATATATTTTTCTCATATCGTACATAAATAAATGATTAGGGAATTCAAAAAATTAAAAATTTAAAAATGAATCAGTGGGAAATTATAAGATTACATTAGATTGATTTAATGTTATGTTTCATGTTTTTTAATTGAGTACAATGGGAAGAAAGATCGACTATTTGATGGAATAACACCCCATTAAATTATATAATTATAAGTTCGAGACATTGGGAGTAATAAATAATTTTTTACTTGCTCTGAATGTTTAAATAGTGTTTTGAGATACCCAGCGGTCCATTAGGATGAATGATAAATATCTAATGATGGTTCAAAACATTGGGAATGACTCTGACCATGAAAATGAATATAAGAAACCACAACATCCCTTTTTATATAATTATTTGGAAATACACTCATGGAATTATCTTACATGATTATTATGGGCTACAAATGTAGAAAATATGGCCATTTTTTCCTAAACATTCAAGGAGATCAAATAAAAAACAACATAATGCTGAAAGTATTTGAAAGATATTGAATGAAAATTATTTTTTGTTTTGATTACTATGTGGAGATAATTGATACTTTTTAAAACATTTCCATTCTACAAATTTTAAAGAGGGGATCATAGTCTAAAATATGTTTTACCATTTGAAGATGAACATAAATTTTAAGGATTAAATTTCTTTATTTTTTCAAAAATATAATTTCATAAAATTATCATATTTTAGTAAAAATACTTTTTAATATAAAAAACTTTAACTTAATTTTATAATTTAATATCATTAAATGACATTTATATATAATAATAACATCACAAATCATATGTTGATGTGAAATAATATAAAAATATGTTTTAATGTAATATAAACATTGATGAGTAATAATTAAATTAAATAAAAATAAGTTGGATTGAATTTCCCTATGTATATCTCTTCTAAAAAAATGATCTTAAAAATATAAAGAATCATTAGGAAAAATTAACAATATAATTTTATTCTCATAAACCATTATAAGTGATGTAGAGTGTCATAAAGTGATAATTATAGTTTATTAATGAGGAAATATAGTATTTTTGTCATTATGATTAAAATAAAATATTTTTAATGACGTTATGAAATTTAATAAACAAAACAGTTGACCATTATTTTGGTTGGTTATATATAAATAATAATTTGACTATCGACATTATTTGATAATATAAAAAATATTGGTTTATTTTAGGTGACAATAAAATTATTCCTATTAAAATATGTTTTTTGAATAATTTATATGTTTTAAATAAAATTTATTTTATTAAAATATGAAATATTTTTAAAAATTATAATATAGGTTAATGATGTCTAAAATAATTTTTACAATGACCAAAATGTTTAGTATTTCTTAAAATCTATTAATTTAATTAAATATTATTTAAAAAAAAGATATAATTCTCCATGGCATTGTATTATTTGGATAATATATATTTTATTTCTGGGCATATAACATCAAAATTAGTTTAGGGTGATTTTTAAGAATTTTCTCATAATGTTGTTTTTTTGTGAAATAGTAAAAATTAACACGTTGCATGAACTGTGATTTTATGACATTATTATTAATTCAAAATGATTAAAAAATTGATGATACATTTTAATCGATAGTGATTTAAATTAATAATTATTTTAATGAATATATAAATACTATGTTTAATTTATAAATTAATACATTAAATTTTTAACTAGTTTTTTAGAAAATTCAATATTACCTTTTTATGTGTGTGAATTAATTGGGTTGTTTGGAATTTATGTATTAGTTGATAAGTTATATTTACATCTAAAAATTTCCTAAACTCATTAGTAAAACATAAAATTTGATGGTATTGATTTCACCCACAATTTTTTAGTTTATATAATAAAATAACTTCTATTTAACCCTTTAAAACCGACACCTCGGTATGTATAAACACCACCCATTATCTATTCATCTACACTCCAATTTTTTAATCAATGAATTCATGGTCATTTTAAATTTTAAATTGTCTCTTAATGGGTCCATGAAGGTCTCAAGGATCCATCCTCATGTTTTTGGAAGAAAATAATAAAGATATGTGAATTCACCTATTCATTATTTTTATTCAAGAACACCATTTTTGTGAGTCCTATAAATTTAAAAGCTACTTTTAGTAATGAAATTTATCACAAACCGAATCTGGTCGTCACCAAAAACGGCACCAGAACCAGCCTGTGACAAGGCCTGAAGGGCATTCCCTATCCCCACGGGCTGGAAAAAGTTCCCGGGTATCATTTATCTTGGTTTGGGAATGATTTACTCGAATATCAATAGATAAACACAAAAACGATTTGATAAAATGAATGTGGAAAATTCATACGAACAAGGTTTATAAAAAAATACATAACAGAATACATATGTTAAAATTAAATACAAAAGGTCCAAATACACAATGGGATAGAAACAAAACATCCCCATGGACTCCACATAATAAGGGGTCATCACCCCCAAGCCGTCTCCACTACTCCGCCCCAAGGATGAGGACTAACACCCTGAACCGCCATCACGATTAACATTTCCTTTACCTGGGTTAAAAAAAATTATACTTACACCCAAGTGGTGTAAGTAAATTGTGAGCCTAATCCCAATACGATACCACCCTATGATTCCAAGGTTCATGCAATACAAGGTGAAAAAGCAAGTAGTTTTAATATGCAATTAAAAGCAGTGACAAATTCCAAGAAATGGAACTTTAAATGGAAAAAAAATTTCAAGATAAAACTTTCAGAATGTTAACACATTTAAATAGGCATGATATATACTAAAATATAATTCCAAAGACACCCAAATACATGGGAAAATACCAAAAATCCAATGAGCAAAAAAATCGGGAACACCCCTAGGCACTAGATAGTCTCGGGCCCCATGTACCTCGTACCTCGGTGTAATGTAACCATAGTAAGTTCTCGTGGATGAGCCACTAGTAGGGAACATACCCAAAACCTATTGGTCCACAATCATCATCCACATAGTTTATTTATAGTTGTATTTATCCAAATTCTAAGTGAAATAGGGACAAAACCCATCCGGTCCACTAGCCGTACTAGTACAAATCCGCCCCACCTAGGTACCCGGGCTTCCCCCTTTGTGCTTAAAAAATTTCAGGATTTAACACATATCCATTTTAATTTAAAACACCACTACTGATAACATACACCAAATACATTAGCTATCACATTTTATATCACTTAAAAAACACAACAAACTCTTTGAATTTGAATAAATAAATTTCTTAAAATCTCGTGTTGTTTTGCACACAAAACCCCTTAAGAAACCCAATTGTACACTATGTTCAAACTTGTAAGTTACAAAAACAGTAAATTCAGCCCAATAAATTTCAATTAAAACAACAAATCAATTTTCATGCATCCTCATCTTAAACAAGAAGTGTTAACTTTGTAAAACCTTCATTTTCACACAAAAGTGGAACCAAAACTTCACTTTCTTTACAAACACAATTAAAACCCATTTTTACAGCAATAAAAAAAGGGGATAAACATTATAAACAGTATTTTATGCCTTATTACAGATCAATAAAAACAACTAAGTATTTATAGGGAATCCTCAATTAAACAAATAAAACATTTCTTTGGAAAACCCCCAATTTCACACCAAATTGGCATTTGAAATTCAATTGCAATAGAAACATCATTATAACCAATTTTTTCAGCAATAATAAAATGATTTAAATATAAAAATATGGTAAATACAACATTCTAATACCAAAATATTGCATCAACATTGGAATCACCTACCAAATCAAATGAAACCATTGAATCCTTTGTGCGAAAACACAAACGCACCACCGCCGCACCTCAAGAAGGGTAGATCAAACCTAAAAATAGAAAATTGGACTAGGAAAACCTAAGGTTAAACCATAGGTTCGAACTCCTACCCCCTGGTCATTTTTCACTTCATTGAATAGAGAGGAAACCCTAAACAAATAGAATGAATCCCTAAGAAATTTGAAAGGGGAAATGAAATGGACTAACTTACTTGAGAAATCGTGAATGAATCTCCCCAAAATACCAGTATCTGAAATTTAAAACAGCCAAAACATAGGGGATGTTCTCACACGAATTATTAGGTCATTTAGTAACTGTAATGGAGGTAAAATAGTATGAATTGAGAGAGTTATGATTGAATGAACTTACCTTATCAAATCTGGACGATTTTAGAAACCCTAAGATGTTTGTCCCTAAATTGTGATTCCTAGGAACTCCAAATAAGGGGTATAGAGTTTGGGGGAGTGGATGGGTGTAAGGGCCGCATGTGAGATTTGGAATCACGAAAAAATACATAAAATTGAATATGTTATTAAATAAATAGCATTTATTTTTTAAATCTGGAATCGGGCACACAGTTTGGCCAAATTCATGAAAACTCACCTATTCTCCATAAAACCTTTAGAAACCCACAAAACAAAGAATTAATGGGAATTAAAATAAAAATACATTTAAAATAATCTATGTATGTGAAAATTCTCCACACCATGAAAACTTTCCACCACAGAAAGTCATAGCAAGTCCAACGCAACAACCAAACCCAACTGAGAAACCAAGAGGTACTCCCCTGCCAGGTTTGTCCCCCAAAGGCCAAACCACCTCCAGTGATCAATGAAGGAAGGAATACTCTCACAAACCTAACTTACACCACTTTACTGAAACAATAAACCACATTCATACTTTATCACAAAATAAAACTCATCAAACACTATCCGAACATGACTCAAGCAATTCACCCAAACGAAAAACAACTTCGAAAAATGATACATTTACCTTATATTAACTAAACCATTAGGCACTATCCATTCACAATGTTTACTCAAGAAAGATGTTGGAAGCTAGATAGCTCAGAACACGACTATCTACACCAAGCCAAGACCATGTAAAAACTTAAGTTACTGGTACGGGGGGACACAAATACGCTCCGCACTATAAGAGACAACCAATATTTTTTTCGATATAGAATGAGGAGACTAACAGGGGGAGGCCTAAATGGACTCACCCATACAAAGGATATACTTCCATAATATATTTACAAAAATAAATTATATAAGACTCATATTGGGTCTCCCCACCATAAGAACCAACCATCTTAACCAACCAGCACTAGCCGGTAAAGAAAGACCCCAAAATTTAAAGAGTTGGGGCGACCACATGGTTAGTTTGCACGGTTTGAGAAAACATACACTAAATGTTGGGATCCTTCTATCCAAATGGTTTTTTGGGGCATGGTCACTATTAACCATGTGAAAACTGTGTTCTCAAATAGTGTAGACAAACTTTAAACCTTTCTCAAAAGATTCAGTGGAAACCAAAGGGGGAGGGAATAACATTTGGCAATGACATGGGTACACGGCCCTCCACCTATTTCCACAAAACATGGAAAATAGAAGAAATATTATGACACCATAGGTTTAAACTCTTCCTAACATTCATACTAAGGATTTGAATTTGTACAAGGGTTAAAAAACCCTGTGATTTCCCCTGACTACGAGCCAGCTTCTCTCCAAGACCTATGGCTGGAGCTCAAATGATTGAAGCATCTTCGACCTTGCAATTAGGCTTTGGAAACACCATGAATGATAAATCTTCATTCGATGCAACCAAAAACTACACCACAATCCCCGATAAGTTTTCCAAGACATAACACATTCCAAACTCACTTTTTGCTAACTCGATATTTCACTGAAACAAGGCCTTAAAATATGCACACACATCACACCTTGTTTGTTTGGGTGAGAAACAATATAAGTAAAGAAAACCTATACACACCTTCCTCTAAAATGTAATATTTTTAAGCTTTTTACTAAGGTATACATTCTCCCAACATAAAAAAGAATCTCATATGATTTCCCAACTTTCACCATTATGATCAATCGAGCCCATGACATCATAAGGCATCACTAAACATGACCATTGTGACTGATATAAACAATGCATGGAGAGGGACCTTATACAACATCCCAAAACAATACACTATTCTAGAAAGTGGCCAGAATATCCTATTGTGACCATATCTCCCACACTGGTGGTTTAACATGAATTCATGCATCAATGAAACTTCAGAGAACCCAAAGGTCCTCTTAGAAACCATCGAGACACTCATCCACACTAACAACCCTAGACCACATCCACCTTCGACGTATCATGAAACTTAAGAAACTAAGGTCTCTTTAAACCATCCATGATCACTCTCACTATACAAGAGGATCTAAAAATCAGAGAAAGGAAAGGGTGTAGACTCAATCTAAAAATCTCACGAAAAAGGTTCCTTATATTGATCAACTGTAGGGTCTTCAAAAGGCAAAACAATCCAGGTTGCACTTCAGTTGTGCACTAACCCTTTATGGGATCTCCCTTATCCAACAATTGAACCAAAGGACCCAACCACGATGGTCCCTTGGTCATGATATACCACAATCCAGATCCAAACACATGAAGGGAACCACCGCAAAGTCATCCCAAAACATTTTTCCAAAAGAGACCACTAACTGTCCCTACAACACAGCTCACCGTCCAAACACAAACCCAAATCACAGTTCAAACAGGAGGGGTTCTTAGACTCAAAACATACCACAACATCAACATTATCATAAACCCATAATACAAACTATAGGAACTTATTCATCAATACATTATGTTTTTTTAAACTATTTCTTTGAAAACAAACTGTTTAGCAGTAAGCATATCCACTAATGGTACCCCATGGGCGGTACACATGCACATTTTTGTGCCACACTGGGCACCCTCTTCATATCTATCCTGGCACTCATCAAGTAATGCCATAAACCATCCATCATCCCATATAACCCCATGCATGTGTTTACTCATGGAAATACCAAAGGTCAAAAAAATATTATTTCCACTTTTCAAAAGAAAAACGGTCTACCAAAACATCTTTTTTTAAAAAAAATTCTAACTAGGAAATCAAAATCCCAATTCAAATATTAATAAAATATTTATAAAGACACGAACATTTATAAAAGAACTCAATTTCAAGATATTCACATCAATTTCAAAACATCTCATCCCATTAAAACACCCTTTGATTGTTTAAAAAACTCTATTGGAAACACTTTTCAAAACAAACATCAATATAGTTCCTACTTTCAAAAGAGTTGTAGGCACACCATTTTCCATTTCAAAAAAATTATGAAAATTCATTTCTTCCATTTCATTAACAAAACCATTCCCTCATTATTTTAAAATCATTTAAAAAAATTTACGCTTCTTAAAACCAAGTCACATTAAAACTAAATTCCATGATTTCAAAACTAAAGAACACAAGACAATACCAGAGGAAACTAGTTTCACTTGGTGACTTGGAAATATGGTTGGAGACAATAATACAATCACTTAACAGTCACAAAGAGTGTACTAGGGAATATCCCTGGCTCCACATGGCTTGATAGGCCCTGCGAGCTCACTGAGACCATTAACCAAACTCTCATTTCTGTTCCCCTAACTATCATCAAACCAAGAAAACCAAAGGAATTAGATAAAACATGACTTCCCCTAAAAAATGAATCCTTTCATGAGGTGTGGTGATCAGGCACACTACCCATAACTAGAATACCAATTCCCTACAATCCTAACTCCATAGTGTCCTAACTCTTCCCCAAATAACATGACACAAAGAGTTAACCTGAACCTACCTTCGATACCATTTTGTCATGAACCGAATCTTGTCGCTGACGAAACCGGCAACAAACCCAGCCCATGACAAATCCCAAAGGGCGTTCCCTATCCCCACAGGCTAGCACAAGTGCCCGAGTATCATTTATCTTGGTTTGGGAATGATTTACCCGAATATGTATAGATAAAACACCAAAAAGATTTGATAAATTGAATCTGAAAAATTCATAACAACAAGGTTTATAAAAAATCCAGAAATTAATACATAAGATAAAATGAAATAAAAAATATCCAAAGACACAATGGAACAGAAACAAAACAGCCCCATGGACTCCACATGAGAAGGGGTTATCACCCCCAAGCCGTCTCCACTACTCCTCCCCAAGGATGAGGACTAACACCCTGAACTTCCAAAACCCTTAGCCTTTCCTTTACCTCGGTCAACGAAAAGTCTACTTACACCAAAGGTGTGTATGTAGGGTGTGAAACTAATCACAATAGTATTCCACACTATGATTCCAAGGTGCATGCAATACAAGGTGAAAAAGCAACCAGTTTCAATATGCAATGAAAAGCGGTGACAAATTCCAAGAAATACAACTTTAAATTGAAAACAATTTTCAAGATAAAACATTCCGAATGTTTAAAAACTTAAATAGGCATGTTATATACTGAAATATAATTCCAAAGACACCCAAATAAATTGGAAAATACCAAAAATCTAATGACAAAAAAAAATCATGAACACCCCTAGGCACTAGATAGACTCGGGCGCCATGTACCTCATACCTCGGGGAAATGTAACCATAGTAAAATCCATTCTCATGCACAAGACACTAGTAGGGAACATACCCATAACCTAGTGGTCCCCAATCATCATCCACACATTTTAGTTAGAGTTTTCTTTATCCAAATTTTATGTGAAACAGGGACAAAACCAATCTGGTGCACTAGCCGTACTAGTACAAATCTGTGCCACCTAGGTACCCATGCATCCCCCTTTGTGCTCAAACAATTTCAGGATTTAACACATATCCATTTTAATTTGGAACACCACTACTGGTCACAAACACAAAATACAGTAGCCATGGAATTTTATACCACTTAAAACACACAACATACATTTTGAATTTGAATAAATCAATTTCTCAAAATCCTATGTTGTTTTGCACAGAAAACCCCTTATGAAACCCACATTTACACTATGTTGACACTTGTAAGTTAACAAAACTGTAAATATATCCCAATAAATTTCATTAAAAAAAATCAGTTTTCGGGCATCCCCATATTAAAGAAGAAGTGTTAAATTTGTAAAACCTTCATTTTCACTCAAAAGTGGAACCAAAACTTCACTTTCATTACAAACACAATTAAAACACATTTTTACAGCAATAACCAAAGGGGAAAAACATTATAAACAGTATTTTATGCCTTATTATGGATCAATAAAAAAACTAAGTATATATAGGGCATCCTCAAATAAAAAAATAAAAAAATTATTTTGGAAAACCCCCAATTTCACACCAAATTGGCATTTAAAATTCTATTGCAATAGAAACAGCATTAGAACCAATTTTTGCAGCAATAATAAAATGATATAAATCTGAAAATATTATAAATATAGCATTCTAATACACAAATAATGCATCAAAATTGAAATCATCTACCAAATCAAATGAAACCATTGAATCCTTTGTGTGAAAACACAAACACACCACCGCCGCACCTCAAGAATGGTAGATCAAACCAAAAAATAGAAAATTGGACCAAGAAAACCCAAGGATAAACCTTAGGTTCAAACCCCTACCCCCTGGTTATTTTTCACTTCAATGAAAATGGAGGAAACCTTAAACAAATAGAATTAAACCCTAAGCAATTTGAAAGGGAAAATGAAATGCATTAACTGACTTGAGAAATCTTATATGAATCTCCCCAAAACACCAGTATCTGAAATTGAAAACGGCCACAAGTCATGGGTTGTTCGCAAAATAATTAATAGGTCATTTAGCAACTAGAATGGAGGTAAAAGAGTATGAATTGTGAGAGTTATGATTGAATGAACATACCTCATCAAATCTGGCCGATTTTTGAATGTCTAAGATGTTCGTCCCTAAATCGCGATTCCTAAGAGCTCCAAAGAGGGGGTAAAGATGTTGGGGGATCGTCTGGGTGTATGGGGAAAATGTGAGGCTTAGAATAACCGAACAATACTTAAAATTTAATATGTTATTAAATAAATAAAATTAATTTTTAAAACTGGATTTGTGCTTCCGGGCAGGTCCAATCGCTTAAATAAAATCCCAAATAAACCTTGGTTATGGATTTCCAAAGGATCCAAATTTTAATTATGGTGTTAATATGTCAAGTGAGGACATTTAAGATTTAGAATTAGTAAAAATTATTAAAAAATGAAAATGTTATAAAAGAAACAAAATTTATTTTTAAATTTGGAATTGGGCTCACGGTTTGACCCAATTCATGAAAACTCACAAATTCTCCATAAAACCTTTGGAAACCCCCACAATAAAGAATTCATGGAAATTAAAATATAAATAAATTTAAAATAATATATGTATGTTAAAAAAAAAATCTTTCCTACAGTACCAAAAAATTATTTTTCAAATGGGTGTCCATTTTTCCCACTCACTATTCAATCTCTTTAATCTATATTGTAAACTTTTATGTGGTCGACATTATTTCATGAAATTTTCTACTTTTTATAGATCATTTTTATATTTTGAATACCCAAACCACTTCCTTATCATTGTAATTTCACCAAGATGTACACGATGTATATTTATTTTTGAATTTATTGTAATTTCGCATACCTCCCTAGTCCATTACATTGTAAATATTTGGTGTTTGGAGTGTTTTAGGAGTCAACAATAGTGCATTGAAAGAGTTTTCCAAAAATTTTATTTTTTCCATTGGTGGCTCAACATCAGTTACTCACATCAATGGATCTGTTTTTGTGGATTAGCGTTGGTGGCTCAGCATTAATAGTTTGAGTTTTTGTAGTTTGGGTGTCCATATTTGGGGTGTTAGTCAGTTCAGAGTTGGAAGTTATGGCGTTAATATGTCATTTGTCTATAGGTCGAGTGTCGGTAGGCTAAGCATCAAACGTTATGTCTTCAATAGGTTGAGAATCGGTAGGCAGGGCATCAGTAGGCCTAGTGTTATTAAGTCAGGTGTAAGTGACTCACAACTAAGAGTTAGGCCTCGATGTGTCGCATCTAGGACATAGTTTTGGGGGGTCACATTAGTGAATAGTTGTCGATGAATCGCATTAGTTACTCACCCATGGGTGAGTAATTTCCATCATTTTCAAAATTTTGTAGTTTCACCCTCGTGCATTTTATTTATTGTTAATCTTGTTTAATTCTTTGTTTGAACATTTCTAAATATTGTTTCAAATGATATTAATTATATATTTATAATCCAAAAACACATGGAACATCGAAATAGTCAACCTATGTAACGATGCCAACAATCGTACTTTATTGGCCCTTTAAACTATTTCATTCTGTTGATATATGATATCGATCTTCTATAGAGATATCTTCTCTTGTGTGTGTGTTTCCATTTTTCCATTGGTGAGCCCATAACCATTTTTACCCATAGAGTCATGTGCTATATTGTGGTATTCAGAACTATAATTCTCGTGGAGTCTTTAATACTACTCCTGCACCTATCAGTTTTTGCGTAAGGTGGAGTTACTGATCGTCTGTTTCTTGAGGTAGGGATTCATCCGTCTCTATTTTATGTTTGTATCATGGGGGTGGGTGAACTGATGTGCCCTTGTGGATACAGTTGAAACAAATTTAACAAAGTTAAATGTCGGGATTACATGGGGTTTTTCTTTATGGGAATGGTGTGGTATGTTTGTGCACTAGGGATGCAGTTTCGGTGATGGTTGCTATGGGTTTTTTTATGGGGTGGTACGAGTGGTGCAATGGAATCTCTTGTTGAGTGGTTGTTGATTTTGAAATTGATGAAATTTCCATGCAGTGGGACTACAATCTGGTTGGGTTTTGTTGTTTTGTTGTATGTGGTGATTTTCGTGGAGTTGGGCTACTGAGGAAGGATTGGGATGGAAAATATTTAAGAACGATATTGTTACCTTGCATGGACATTCCACCTATATATTACAGTGACTAATATGTTATAAATTGATGTTAACATGGATTCTTCTTCCATGGTCTGTCTCCCTCTATTCGGATTTTTTAATTGTTGGTATGGTTGCTTCTCGCTTATAAAGTGTATAGTATTTTTTAGTTTCCCAAGTAGGGATAGAATAAAAAAATTGTATTTTTACCTATACAATGATAATTAGTTAAATGAATATTCTAGGATTGTGAATTATGTTTGTGGTTGGTTGCGTGTTTATGCATCGTAGGTGGTAGTAAGTGAATTTTTTCTGTGGGATGGTAGTTTGTTTTGAAAAATCATTGGTAGAGATGAGTGTTTGGTTCCTATATATATACATTTAGTCCCTTGTTATATATATATATATATATACCTTTCTCCTGTTGAGAACTACGTGGTGAAAGCCCCCATAGTAATGGGGTATGAAGTCATTTCCAAACACCCTGGTTGGAGGATGGATGGATTCTTATTGGCTCTTCTTGCTCCCTCTTCTAGGCCATTCTATCCTAAGACTGTTCAGTTTGGTTGTAGTGTGGTTGTGAGGCCCATGTGTATGTGGGTGAGTTATGCTTTTCATGTGTCTTCTGGAGTAGGATTGTGGTTTTTTAGTTGAGGTGTCTACTAGTGGGTTGTTATGTGGTTGTGGCCCATGTGATTGAAGGTGGGGTGTTTTATGTTGACTAGGTTTGTGGATTGGGGTTGTGATTGTGGGGATTGTGGAAGAGCATGGATTCATTAGGATGTTCACCATTATAGATGAGCATTTAACCATTGGGAAGTGGTGTGAGGTACCGTTTCATCGATGTTCTTACTAATTTACATTACATGTTTTTAGTTATTTTGTGACAGCGACATTAGTGAGGTTGGAGTGGATAATTTATTGTATTAATTTCTTTATTTTTAATGTATTCTCAATGGGGAATTATTATGCTTCCCCCAATTATGCATGATAGAAATTGGATTTTCCTAATGTGTATACTTGTATTCTCACCATATGTATAGAAAACTATTTTTAGGACTCTAGAGATATTTTGAATACCATGCTAGAACATACTGTCTCGGACATTAGGACAATTGTCATGCAGCTGAGTAGTTTTTTTCTTTTGGAGTTTAAAAAAGGGGATTCAGATCATATTTCTAGAAGTTTTAGAGTAATCAATAATGTGGGTTTAATTTCAGATTCATTTAAATATATTTTATGGGGGTTTTTAGGCGGAAACATCCTATCTTATGATCATGGTTTATATTAGAGGGGTGATTCCTCCCATATTGTGACATTTCTATACCAGTAGTTATTATCTCCAATCTAGGTCCGACGGGAGATGAGACTCTAGAGGTCATTATCTCCTTTTCTCCATTTCTATATTAGGAGGGGAATATTTGGAGTTAGGTGGTCATGATATAATGTTATCAAAGGTGATGGTTGAGAGATAGGATTGTGTATGGAGTAAGGCACAATGAGGATTGCATGGTTGGTTGGGAAATAGTGTGAGTTGATCTTGGTGTACGGCATAGTATAGGTAAAAACGAATATGAGATTGGATTTTAGGCCCCCCTAGGATTTGATTAAAGGACTCTGAGCTTTCTGAATGACCATGTGAGGGTACACGATTTTTGGGGTAGAGACACAAGTAATGGTACATGCATCATGATAACTTTTTTTTTATTTTCAATATTTTGAGAAATTAAAATAATTTTTTTTAAATGAATCATAAATAAATTCCATTTCACTCAGGCATTGGAGTTCCCTATTTAAATTTTTAGCTAGGACACTCGGTGGTAGTCTATATGTGGTACAAGTAGTGGTGGCTCAGCTGGCTAACCCGATCGACCGACCTAGGGTTAACCTAGTGGGGGAGGGAAATTAGAGGAAGAAGATGCTTTATACCTTCTAGAGTCTGGCTATGGGAATGTACGTAGTCAAAATTTTAGATACATAGAAGGGGAGTTGGCATGAGGATCTAGTAATATCTTTCACAATGATCTGTTCTCTGAAAGTGTACTATGTTCTTTTAGAAGTGAGCCAGATGTGGGGTTTTTTGCATCAGTGGTCGAAGATCTACCTCGAGAGAGGAAAGAGTCAAATGTTCTAGGGTTTGATCTTGAGAATTAGTTCTATGCGGAATTCCATTCTTCCACCACGAAGGCTGAGAGGTGGAAACAGTTACTCTACCTATAGAAGGGGAGTATGTTAGTATGGGCTTTTTCGCATAAGGATCATGAATCTACTTCGATATTATATGAATCTTTTAAGATGAGTATTCTTAGGGGAGATTATTCTAGGAGGCACTATATCATTCTCTCCATTATGTAATTACATCATTCACCTTACTGACACACCTAGTAATCCAGAAAAAGGTTGATTTAGTTACTTGGATTCCCTCACAAGGATTTATACCATGAGAGGGGAGACATAAGGGCCCTATTAAGGGAAATACTTCTGGACGAAGTTGTCAGGCCTGACGGACTTCAAATTTTTCAGCCAGTGGAGAGTTGACCTCAGAAGTTCCAATTTCGACCTTTTGTTCCTCAAGAAATTTTCATTGGATTACGATAGTGGAGCTTCAGATGTGGATGTCACGAGATCCTTCAAATATAGTGCCTAGTTCGAGATATTTACGATGGACATGGGGTGGTTAACTGCCTGCCTTAGTAGCAGTTTCCATCCGTATCATTTTAGCAGTAGGGAGCGAAGGCTACATATACACAGAGGGGAGATAGAGTTGGTGGGGCCGAACCTCCCAATGATCCTTACGGACCACAATCTATGCATGGATAGGGAGGCAGATGATATTAGTGGGGTGGATTAGTTTTTTGTTATTAGTAGCACATAGTAGATGAAATAATTCTAGTTGTGATAGAGTTCGTTCGAGGTTGAATTGGTTTTTTCAGTATTCTTTCTTGGGCATTGGTTGATTCAAGAGCTTTAAATTCAATTATTCCACATATTCTAGTCCATTCTTTGGAACAATATATAGAGATAATTTTTTTCCCATGGTTTTGAGTACACACATTAGTGTTTAGACCATGTGGTTTTATATTTATTGGGGATGTATACAAATGAAGGGACCCCATTAGTCATGTCACAAACTTTTTATTTTGTATATGAAACTGCACTATTTCATCATTGGCAATGACTAGTTATACTCTATTCATGATGTTATCGACTGCTTCTAGAGAAGATTATTGTTTTTAGGTTTGGATGGACAATGTGTGGCTTCTGTTGGTGAGAGGAGTAGTTTGATTGGAAATCGGCGTGTGAAGCATCATCTTTCCATGTTGGTGGAGTTGTTTGTGGAATCAGTGGATACTGAGATGGTGGGGGTTCCTAGGGATGATGAGGAGTTCATGGATGTATTATTGAGTAGTTTTTGACTATACCATCTCGGTGTGACCCTGTGTTTAGGATAGACTTATAGCATGATGGTTCTCCTATTTCAATGGATCCTTATCGATTGACACCTTCTGATCTTCCAGAGAAAATCATTCAGATTGATGATTGGAGGAAGATGGGATTTATCTGGGCCATTTTATAAAACATGGATGCTTCGGCCTTATTTTCAGAGACGAACTATGGTGATATGAGGTAGTGTATAGAAAAACACAGGTTGAATGAGTAACATTTAGGAACGGTTACCCTCTTTTGAGGATAGATGATTTTTTTCACCTAACAATGGGTAGAAATTTGGTTCCCTATGATCGATCTATTCTCTACATTTCACCAACTAAGGATGAAGAATGTTGATATCCTCAAGACTTCTTTCAGGTGTAGATAAGAGAAATTCGAGTTCACTGTTAGGTTGTTCGATTTTACAAATGCACCATCCTTATTCATTGGACATATTAATTCTATATTTCGTGAGTTCCTTTACAAGTTCATCATCGTATTCATAGATATACTTATTATCTACTCGAATTATTAGTTGGTTCTTTTCGAGCATCTTAGGACTCTCCTTGATGTCCTTCGATGCAACCAACTCTAGAGAAAGTTTCCCATGTTATACTTATTGAGACAATTGGACCCCTTCCTTGGCCATGTGGTGTCTCATCATGATGTAGCAGTGGACCCGATGAAGATTGAGATAAATTTTTGGCGGGAAACTCAAAATAATGTCGATGGGGTTTGTAGTTTTCTCAGTCTATAAGGATATTACTAAAGATTTGTAATTGATTTACCTCATGAAACTACACTATTGATGGATCTGACAAGAAAATGCCTAGCCTCTATGAGAGGTGAGCAGTGTTAGGATACACTAAGCTATATGAAAGGGATAATGGTCAGTTCTCCATTGCTGAGGTTTCCATAGGAAGGCGTGATGTTCGGGCTATTTAGGATGCTTTCTATCCAGGATTTGGGTGTGTTCTAATGCAACAATGGGGAGTGATCCCTTTTGGGTATATGTATTTAAATACCAAATAACATAAATATAGCACCCATGTAATTGAGCTAGTATTTGTTGTTTTTGTACTGATTTTGTGGTGGCATTACATAATTTTCCAGTTTATTTTGGTCTTCACAAATCACAAGAGCCTGATTTATATCAATTCCTAGTAAGACGTGAACATGTGGTTGAAGAGGTGAATGTATTTTTTCATGGATTATGACTTTGAGATATCATACACCTCAAGAAAAATGAATTTTATTGTCTATTACTTAAGTAGGAATTCATAGAAGTATGTAGTTCTAGAATCTAAGGATGGTTAGAGGGTGATGGTGGAGTTGGCTACTTTTCACTTAGATGTGGTAATGGATGGAGGAATAAGATGTATATTTCAGAAAATGGTTGGTTCATATCTAATTTAGAAGGTGGAGTAATCTCAATGGGGATGCTCATAGTTGGAAGTGATGTTTGATTTCATTGACCAGTGTGATGCTCTATATGGATGGTAAGAGGATGATAATAATCAAATGTTGTTCTGTGTGTGGGTATTTTTTCTAGAAGTGATGCACAATGAAGATCACTTTGAGATTCAATGATCACCCTTAGCAGTACACATGAGTTTTTACAAGATGTATCGTGTAATCATGGAATAGTTTTGGTGGCCTTGGAAGATGCTGAAAGAGGAAAAAATTTTGATGAAGTGCATTGTTTTATAGTAGGTGAAGGTTGATCACAATGTTCCAAGCTGTTTGTTGCATCCCCTATATTTCCCTGAGAGTATGTGGTATTCCATATCAAGGGATTTTATCAGAAGATTACCTAGGTATCGGGTAGGGTATGCTTCAATATGGGTAATATTGTATCAGTTGAGAAAATTGGATAACTTCTTAGAAATTATAGATTCAGGCTCTGTGGACTGATTAGTTTGTGGGTATGTGAATGAGTTATTTCAACGTCATTATGTTTTCAGATCCATTATCTCAGATTGAGACACAGGTTTTACCTCATGATTCTGGAGGGGATTACAAGATTCTTTTGGCACTCAGTTAAGCCTCAAAACTGCATTCCACACTCAAATGGATGGGAAGATAGAGAGGACCATCCAAAAATTGGAGGAAATGTTGTCACCATGCGTCATGGATTTTAGTGGGTATTGCAGAAAACATTTTCCCTTTGTAGAGTTTTCTTACAACAACATATATCACTCTACCATTGGCATAGATATGTTCTTAGAATTATACATAATGTTTTTTCATTGACCTTTGTGCTGGACAGAAGTTGGGAAACAATAGTTCATTGATCAAATGTTGTTCATAGCATGAAATAGAACATTCATCTCATTGATGAGATGTTGAATGAAGCACACAGCTTGAAGAAGTTTTATGTAGGTCATAGGAGAAGGCCCTTTGTGTTCGGGGTTTGGTACCATGTTTTCTTGATTGTTTCCCCTTAATGTGGGTAGAAGAGGTTCAATAGAGGGAGAAAACGTTCTCCTAGGATCCTTGGACCATTCGATGTGTTGAGGAGAGTTGGTGAGGTGGATACGGATTGGGTTTTCTACCATAATTGGAGAGGGTTGATAACAACTTTCATGTCTCCCAGATTCGTCAGTATCGTCATAATGACTCCCTTGTCGTTAACAAGGGAAGGTTGGGTATTGGGGATGACTCCACATTTGGGGAGCATCCAGTAGAGTTACATGATCATCAAGAGTAAGAGATGTATGGGTGGTACATTCCCTTGGTTAATGTGTCGTGGATTCATTGTGTTCTGGTGGAGAGTACATGGGAATGAGAAGTGCTAATATGTACCCAGTACTTAGAGATATTTTGAGTTTTACTTGGGGACAATCATTGTGATATAATTCTTGAAACCTATTTTATGTAGGAGGAGTTTCTTCCATGTCTGTTAATGTGTGAAAAATTCCTCAAATTCGGAAAATGTATGATTTGATTCCTAATTGAGATGCATAAATTGACATACAATTAAACACTTCGGGATGAATCAGTGCCAACCAGAGCGGTTAGTCTCCTAACATGTAGGAATGAAATCCATGATTTATTTGTCTAGATAGTTTGGTTTTGGTGCTTGTGTGGTGTTCATTCTAGATGGTATAGTGTAGTTGATATTGGAGGAGGTGTTCATAGATGTTTTGGATTCACATCAGCATTCGAATGAAACAAGGTGGTCTATAATTGGTAGGTTTCTTATGGAGTAGTTGTTTAGAACCATCTTTGCCTTGGGTTCGTTTTTTAATTATTATGGGTGGGAATAATATGACCGTTTTTTGATGTATTGGCTCCCCAGTCCATTAAATTTTTTAAAATTAAGGGTTTGGGCTGTTCTGGGAGGCAACAATATCTCATTTTAAGAGTTTTCCAAATTTCTAGTTTTTCCATTTGTGGCTCAGTGTTGGTACCTTCTGTTAGTAGCTTAGAATATGTGGATCAACATATGTGGATTACTGTCGGTGGTTTAGTGTTGGTAGGTCGGACATCGGTATGGTGGTCGTCGATAGGATGGGAATTAGAAGGTTATGTATCATTAGGTCAGGCGTCTGTAGGTCGGGCATCAGTAGGGAAGTCATCGGTGACTTTCTTCAATGACATAGGTACCAGTGGGTCACTTTAGTGACTCTTTTTGGAAGGTATAATTTATGTCACGCTATCGGCGAGTCACTGTCAGTGACTCACATTTGTGTCTCACCCATTTGTGAGTCATTTCAATATTTTTCTAGTT
Source organism: Viscum album (assembly GCA_963277665.1). Taxonomy (NCBI): domain Eukaryota; kingdom Viridiplantae; phylum Streptophyta; class Magnoliopsida; order Santalales; family Viscaceae; genus Viscum; species Viscum album. The sequence goes on from OY728139.1 coordinate 221,923,873, forward strand.
TTTCTAGTTTCTTCCCCCATATGATTTATTTGACATAAATAGAGACGAAAACATTTTTGAGAATTTATAAAGGTGTTTCAAAGGATATAAATTATATATATTATCATAATGCTCCCGAGACATTGAAATAGTCAAACCACATAATCTTGACCATGATCCTACTCTAATGGCCCTTGGAACTATTTCCATATGTTGATATATGATCTAGATATTCTAATCTTTGACAATATCATTCCCTTGTTTTTTATTTTTATGTTGATGAACCCAAATAAATTTTTCCCCACAGACTCATTTGTTGTGTTGTGTCCTTCAGATATAGTTTACTATGGAGTCCTTACTTCTGCCCATGCACCCGACTATTTTATCACAATAATGAGTTGTTGAAAATATTTCTCTCAAGGTAGGGATTCATTCTTCAATAAATTAATTTTGAATCCTAAATAGGGGTGTTCTCATGTCTTATTGTGGGTAGGGTCGATATAAATTAAACATAGATAATTGTGCTGCAGAAAAGGGGATTGGCTCTATGGGTATAGTGTGGTATATTTGTGCAGCAGAGCATCAAATTTGTATATCAGAGTTTCATGTTTCGTGTCGATGGATGTATGAGGGGGGAAATGGAATCTCAGGTTAAGATGTTGTTGATTTTGGATTTGATGAATATTTCATGCAGTGGGACTTCATTCTGGTTGAGTTTTTTTATTTTTCAGTATGTGGTTCTTTTTGTGCAGTGGGGCTACCGAGGATGGTTTGGGAGAAAACAATTTGAAGAAGGATAGTGTTAACTTGTGTGGGAGTCTCTCCCAGAGATTATATAGAACTATATGTTTGGAATGGGTGTTATAGTGGATTCTTATACACTATTCCTTCTATATGTATTTGTGTTTGGGAGTGGTTTGTATGGTTTCTTTCCACATATAATGTTTTAGTTTTTGGATGATTCTTGAGTAGGGATGGAATAAAAGAAATTCTTGTCAAATAAAGAATGATCATTGGTAAAATTATTTTTATGGGGTAATGAATTAAATTTGAGGTTGATTGAATGGTTATGTATTATATGTGGAAACAATGGATGGTTTGTGTGGCTTGGTAGTTTTTTTAAACAATTAGCTTGTGTTGAGTGTTTGGTACCTATATATATAAATTTAGTTCTTTTTATTTATATAAGCACCCCACCCATGTTGAGAACAATGTTTCTAATACACCCATTGTTATTGTCAGGGCGTCCTTTCCCAGCATCTCAGTGGGAGGATGGATGGATGATTATTGGATACTCTTAGCTAACTCTTATATAAATTGGTATCACATGACTCTTCAGGCATGTTTGTGGTGTGGTTGTGCGGTCTAGGTCTATGCGGGTGTCATGTGCATCCTAGGTGTCATTGGGATGAGATATGTTCTACATTCCATGTTGTCTTTGGGGTGAGGTTTTGGTTTTTTGGAAAGGTCTTTCTAGGCGAGATGACATGTGGTACAGGCCATGGTGTTTACAAGTGGAAAGTTGAATGTTTCCCAGGTGTGTGTGGGTAGTTTTTCATATTGGGTATTATGGAAGAGTGTGGTGGCATCAGGATTATTTTTATTAGGGATTAGTAGTTAACCAGTTGGATGTAGTTTGGGGTACCCTATCATTGATGTGCTTCCTAGTTTACATTGCCTGATGTGAGTTATTTGGTGAGGGCACATTTCCTGAGTTTGGGGTGGATAATATACCACGTTATGTGTTTTTGGACATCTGATGTTTTCTCACAGGGGAATTAGTATGCTTCCCCCAAAAGTGCACATGATTCTTTGGGTTTTTCAACGGATTATACCTGTATGTTCACCATATATATATATAAATGATTTCAGGTTTCCGGGGTGATCACCTGGACCAGGTTGGACCATACTAACTCGTACATTGGGATAGTTGTTGTGTCCCTTCCTGTTTTTATTATTTTGGTTTTTACATTTGATTTTTTCATTGTATTTATAGTAGTATTACATTAAACATGATTGTTGTTAGGATTTTGGATTCTTTTATATATATTTATTAGAGTCATTTTGAAGTTGATACATCTTATCTATCGATCATGGTTACTATAAAAAGGTCAATTTCCCCAATTTTGTGATATTTATACATCCTTGGTGTAAGAACATAAATCTTCATTTCAGGTATTTTTTTCTTTCCTGGTTGTTTTATAGAAAAAGAGGAAAATCTGGAAATTTTCAGAGTACACTCCGTGTACTTTATAAGTACAAGACGTGTACTTTGTTGCTGTGCTCGGCCATGTACTGGCCGTGTCCGGCCCACACACATGGTGTGTAGGGGCGATGTAGAGGCCGCTTAAAGCAGAGTACAGAAATTCAAGTGCACGTTGTGTACATTAAAAGTATATGTCATGTATTTTCTTTTATTCATTAAATAGACCAAGGTCACATCTGATGAACAGAAACGCCTTCTTTTTCAGGTTCTTCAACCGACAGTGTCCGTACGACCGCAAATATCCTCCGAGCCCTCGAGCCTCTGTCTATTTTCCGAATCAACCATCATCGATTGCGTTGGTACTCAGCGGTGAACTATTCATTTTTCTTGAGTTTTATTCCATGATTTTCCCTCTTTCTTGATATATCGTGGGTTGAACATTTTTTGCATCTTCATAGATCTATGTTGTTCTAAGTAGAATCAATCTTCGTGGTTCAAGTATATTGATCTCCAAGAACCAAAGTATGTGGTTTGTGTCTTACCATTCGATGTCTTTGGGTTTTATGTGAAAATTACCACCAATACCCATGAATGGCGTATTGCGTGTTTACATTTTTGACCCTGTTGTTTTCTTGCCTTTCTTGTATGTTTTTTTAGAGGTAATTTGGTCATGTTTGAGGATAATTTCTATGCGTGGATGTTTTTCCCATGCCTTGTTCTTGTTATGACCTCAGGGTATTTTATCCTTTGGCTCTTATACCTGTTTTCCATGCCCTGTGACCATAGGATGGAATAATAATGTTGACTTTCTTGTTGTTCTGTATAATGGTTATCCAAGTAGCTCTATAGGTGTAAATTGGCCTTATAGCATTATTATGAAATGACTGGCATGAGACTACGAGAACCTGGTGCTATGGACTATAAGGTATAGACTCAATGATATTTCCAGAGATTCTATGATATTATAGACTACATGAGGGTAGACCAAGTGAGCTTCCTCAGAGCATCTTGGTTATTATAGACTATAGGGGATAGACTGAGTGAGCTTCCTAGAGAGTCTTGAATATTTTATACTACATGAGGGTAGACCAATTGAGCTTCCTCAGAGTGTCTTTACTTGTTTGAATTTCCTTAAACTAATCCAGGATAAAGGAGGAATTGACCGAGCGAGCTTCCTTAGAGAGTCTGCGATAGACCCGAGACTATAGGAGGAATTAACCATGTGAGCTTCTTTAGAGAGTTTCTAGACCCTGGGGCTATAAGAGGGTTAGACCACGTGATATTCCTCAGAGATTCCCTGACTACCCTAGAATATAAGGTGAATTGACTGATCGAGCTTCCCTAGAGAGTATTATAATTTTGTGTGACCAAACAAAAGGGGTTAGGATGAGTGCACTTCCCAGAGGGATGTTGCTACTTCTTGGATAAGACCAGAGTGGTTGGTTGCGAGTACTTCCCAGAGGGGTTCCTGTTGTGGTTAGCTTTTTGCTTCACTGATGCTTGTAGTTCTGTGTTTTGATTACTATGGTATATCATCCTTTTACTGTTTTCTGATCACTACATGTTATTTCCTATTACTGTTTACTGCTTACTATACTATAACATTCCACATACTCAATAACAGTTAGGCACAAATCATTGGGTGGTTTCTTACTGGGATATTGTCTCACACCCTGTTTGGGTAATGAATTTGGGCCCAAATAGACTATGTTCTTGCAGATAAAGACAAGGGCATGCTCCCTTTGACTTATCATACATGATTTCCATAGAGAAAGAGAGAATGGTACCAAGCTTAGGCTTGCAATGATGAGAAGTTTTTTATCATTTCTTTTGTACTTGCTTTGGTACAGTTTTTATTTCCATCACTTTAACATGATTGGTTTTTTTTCTAGATATGTATCATGCATAATTTCATATATACATATGTGCACTAGTGGGTTATTATTTTAGTCTTCCACTGTTTACATGTGCATTGTTTTTGGAAATCTACTGCTACCACTATTGCATGTTTTATTTACATCTGTCGTGTACTCTGCCAATGAGGGAATAGTTTCAACATTATCACAACCAAGGCCCGCACTGCTAGTCGGAAGCCTCTGGCATTTGGGGAAATTCACTTGAGTCCATGTGAGCAATCAGGTGCGGGGTGCCTCTAGGTGTCTTCCAGAACAAGGACGTTACAAAGTGGTATCCGAGGTGTTCTTGTCTATTGATTTACTTTTTGGAGCCTTTAGTTAGGAATGTGATGGATTCGGTAATTGGTAATAAGTTGTGCCCATGATTAGTTTACCCATGTACAAGGAAAATCAAATCATCCTCGTAATTTCAGTTTTCTGGTTTGAGATTTTACAGTTGATATGATTTCACCTAGTGTGATTCACATGCCTTGTCTTGTTATTGTTGTGCTTGTGTGGTTCTATTTCTATCGCAACCTGATGAGATAAGGTATTCCATCTCATGAATCATATAGGCACTTATTAGAAGTCACACTCCATGCATTATTTCCATGCAATCTAGGGTGCATTAGCAATTTCATGTTGTTGTGATAGACTTTGTGTAGATTATGCATTATGTTGTGATAGATTCTTTGATAGAATCCCTACAGTTTGATAGAGAATCAGTTTGTATATTACTTTACTTTAATGGATTCCAATCTTTGGTTCTTGAGGTATTATGGTCCCTCATGACCCAGAGTTTTGTGGATCATTGTCTATTTGACCTTTTTCCTTTTTATATGATATGTAAGAGACGCCAAGATTTGGTTCGTGGGGAGTATGGACCCTCATGGATCGGAATTTGGCACCTTCATGTTTGTTTTTTAGTGTTTTCTAGGCTTCAGAGCAGTTTCTGAGCTACTGCCCAAAAAACATAGAATACATGTCGTGTACTTAACTTCATGCCGTGTAGTTTTAAACTGTGTCACTGACTATGCGAGCAGAAGCATGGGGTGGTGAAAAAGTTTTCAGAAACACTCTGTGTATAGTCGTTACTCGCCGTGTGATAGTGAGCAGTGTACCCGGCCATGTCACTAACAACACGGGTCGGGGAAGCTTGTGTAGTACACGCCGTGTTGGGTATGAACATGTCGTGTAGTCTTTCTTTAGGTACCCGGATATGTGATGAACAACACTGGATGGTGTTATCTCTCTTATGGATGTCGTGTATGTTAGGAACACACCGTGTAAAGGTCAGCCCAATAGACGACTGTGTAACTAACAACACGGGTTCCTGAAACCTCGTCTAGTACACATTGTGTCCTTAGTGAACACGTTGTGTAGTCTAGGGTTAAGAGGATCATGTGAGTTATCCATGTAAAGTGTCTCAGACAGGGGAATGGAGATGAAGTACACACCATGTGTGGGGGAAACATGTCGTGTAGTCTGGGTTGTTACAAGACCAAAGGTGGTAGAAGTACATGCCCATGTGAATTCCCTTAAAGAGCACGTCGTGTAGTTGTTATACACACCATGTGTTCGTGTTTTTTTAAACATGAGTGTTTCATCCTCCTATTCCCGTTTTATACCTTTTTCTCTCTATCCTTGATAATCCTGATCAAATGTGTGATTTTGATCTTTCAGAGCTATGCCTCCGAGACGTCCTTCGGTATTACGTTAGCTTCCAGATGGTGAGCAGACACCGGATATGGCCGATTAGGGATATCCTGCAGATCCTCATGCTGGGCCAGCAATGGAAAAAATAGTTATACCATTTATAGGCTTTGATGCACAGTTCAAGGAGTACTTCATGAGGATGATGCAGACCATTCAGGGAGCGACGCCTTCTGCCCCATCGATGGGTGAGTTGAAGCCGGTTTTCCAGGAGCAACATCATCCTACTTTCTCAGGGGATGGAGGACCCCAGGATGCAGAGTCGTGGCTAGAGGCCACACATACGATCTTAGATAATATGGAGATACCTCCATAGAAAAGGTTAAAGAAGGTTACATATATGCTCTAAGACACCGCCATGGGATGGTGGGTGGTGATCTCATAGTAAGGGCGAAAACAGAGTATGACTTAGGTTGAGTTTTGATGCATCTTCTAAGATTACATGTATCCAAATACCTTGAGGGAAGACCGATCCTGGGAGTTTATAGGCCTCAAGCAGGATACTCTTTCTATTATAGAGTACTCGTCTCGTTTCACCGAGCTACATCGCTTCACGCCGATTCTAGCAGGCGATGAGTTGTTCCTTTCTAGGATGTTTGATGGTGGTCTCAGGAAGTAGATATATTCCCATGTAAATATCTTCAGGTTGACTTTGATATCCTTGATCTTCAACCAGGTGCTGATCACTGAGCGAAATTTGAGAGATTCTGGAGCAGTGAGCGAGGGCCGTTCAACATCCCGAGTCAGTGTTCCTCTTACTGATGGCAGGAAGCACCGCTGGGAGTCTGCTCAAGGAGATCAAGGAGGGCAGAATGTATCACTGGGCGGCCAGTTTGTATGCTACTAGTGTGGTACGAGCGAGTATACTAGGCCTCAGTGTCAGAGAGACTCGATGGAGTGCTGATCTTGCGGATGGATGGGCCATATTAATAGTTTTTGTCTGATCTTCTCGCCTACAGCTGGTGGTATGAGTTCAACTATGACCCCGCGTACAAGAGATGTATCACCAGTTCCTCAGCAGTCTGGGAACTTGTGTTCTTCCAGCCATTCGGGCCAAGGTGGATGTCACGGTCGTGGTGTTCAGTCACCAGGTTACCGGTGACAACAGAGTGAATTATCTCAGAGTGGTCATCCAGGGGCGTAGGGCCACGGTACCGGCCAAACATCCGCTGTGGAGAAGAGCCATTATGAGCATGATCCTTTCCCTTCTACAGTTCGAGGTACGATCTTAGTAGCCTCAGTTTGTTCTTTGGATCTTTTCGATACTGGTGATTCAAATAGCTTTATCTCTGTTACTATTGTGGAGAGCATTGGGATCTGTATCTTTTCATCTACCGACATGTTGACACTTGATAAACCATTGGGAACCTAGACATCTAGCGCACGTTAGTATAGATAGTTCCCTCTTGAGGTTTCAGGGTTTCACTTCTTATGGGACCCCTATGTCCTAGAGATGACAGGATATGATGTCATTCTCGGTATGGACTGGTTAGTTCCCTTCCAGGAAGTCGTCGATTTCTATTGTCTCAGGGTGAGTTTTATATCACCGGAGGTCAGATCATCTCTCAATAGAGGTGAGTGGGATGTCCAAGTAGGTAGTTCTGGACCAGAGCATCATGGGCTAGGAGGAGTTATAGCCCAGATTTCAGGTCTTTATCTAGATGACCAGGGGACTTCACAGTTAGGCTTTCTTCCAGTGGTGGATCTATTCAGGGATGGATTTCCAGAGAACATTTCAGGTTTTCCTCTAGAGCGTGAGGTAGAATTTTCTATTGACCTCGTGCCAGGAGCGGCACCGGTGTACATTCCTCCTTGTAGGATGGCTACACCTCAGTTGCAAAAGCTCAAAAAGTAGTTCGAGGAGTTGCAGGCAAAGGGATTCATCCGACCCGATACTTCTCCTTGGGGTTCACCTGTCCTTTTGTGAAAAAGGTAGATGGTACCCTTCGGCTTTGTGTGGATTATATGAAGTTCAACCAGTTGACGGTCAAGAATCCATATCCCTTGTCGAGGATCGATGACATCTTTGATCAGCTTCGAGGAGCCCGAGTGTTCTCGAAGATTTTCTTGAGATAAGTCTATAATCAGTTGCGCGTTAGACCATCAGATATACCTATGATATCTTTCAGGATTAGGTATGTTCTATACTACAATATGGTTATTCCGTTTGGTCTCACGAACGCGCAAGCAGTTTTCATGGCGCTGATGAACCAAGTGTTCCATCCATACATGGATTACATCATCGTGGTCTTCGTAGATGATATCTTGGTTTACTCTCACACTCGACAAGACCATGCCACACATCTTGAGATCGTTCTGAGTACACTGAGAGAGAATCAGATTTAAGCTAAACTCTCAAAGTGCCACTTTTGGATGGACCAGATTCACTTATTGGGTAATGTCAACTTAGAGACAAGAGTATCAGTAGACCTAGTGAAAGTGAGAGAAGTAGTTTCCTAGGAGAAGCTAAATAATGTCTTTGAGATGTGGAGTTTACTATGTCGGGTGTGATACTACTTGAATTTCATATAAGACATTTCCCACCTAACATCACCATTGACAGGTCTGACCAAGAAAGGGACGAAGTTCTTATGGTCAGATTCTTGTGAGTCATCATTTCAAGAGCTGAAAAGGAGTTTGACATCAGCACCGATACTAGTCTTTATAGATATGATGAAGAGCTAAACCATTTATTGTGATGGATTAGGTATCATACTGGGAGCTGTGCTTATGCAGGGAGACTGATTTGTTGCGTACGGGTCACGACAGTTGATGTGACATGGGAGGAACTACCCGACACACGATCTGGAGTTGGCAGCTATTGTCCATGCCTTATGCTGTTGGAGACAATATATTTTGGGAGAGAACATTGTGGTTTTCACTGACAACAAAAGTCTCAAATACATCTTCACTCAGCGGGACCTGAATTTTGAGACAGCGCAGGTGGGTCGATTATCTTCCATCCTTCTACATTGAGGTTACCTATACGCTAGGGAAGGGAAATGCAGTTGCTAATGCAATGAGAAGTAGAACTCAAATACAGGAAGTTCAGAAGGCCAGTAGTGAGTGGAAGCTTATGCCTATGTTCTCTGAGATGCATTTGAAGGTATATGATAGAAAGGGATAGACTTTCCTATCTTCTAGAGCAGTTACATCTACACTTCATGATCGGGCACAGATGAGGAAGCTATTAGACTCAGAAGGCCTAGTCTTGCGAGAGAGTGTGTTAGGATAGAAACCTCCTCCTTGATGGACATTGGGAAAGGATGAGATCTTGCGTTTCCAGGGACAAGAGAGGGTTCCAGTAGACTTATGCGAGGAGCTGTTGCGAGATTTTCATTCCTCGGTTTGGGCAGTTCATCATGGGATCACCAAGAAGTATCGTGATCTACACTGCCAGTACTAGTGGCCTGGTATGAAGAGAGATTTTGCGGGGTTAATTATGAGATGTTCTACTTGTCCGCAGGTGAAAGTGGAGCATTAGCGACCGGATGTAATTCTACAGTAGTTAATCATTCTCGAGTGAAAATGGAACGATGTTGTGATGGACTTCGTGACCAGGTTGTTGAGGTCACCATGAGGGAATGATGTTGTTTCGGTAGTCATCTACAGACTTACGAAGGTTTCTCATTTCCTGCCGATCAAGGAGAGCATCAGTATTGATGAGCTGGGATGGTTGTACATCCGAGAGATTGTACGTCTACATGGAGTTCCACACACCATTGTTACAGACCGGGATTCATGTTTTACTTCTCGGTTCTGGCAAGTGGTTCAAAATGATTTGGGTACATAGGCACTTTTGAGGACAATATACCAACCCCAGACAGATGGCCAGTCCGAGCATACGATCGAGGTGCTTTAGGATATGCTCCTAGCTTGCATTATATACTTTTCAGTTTCATGGAAGAAGCATGTTCATCTGGTGGATTTTTCCTATAAAAATACTTTTCAGGTGACTATTCAGATGGTACCTTATGGGGATTTGTATGGTATTACATGCCGATAACCTTTATTCTGGATAAAGGTAGCTTTTCTGTGACCTCGTCTTGTTCAGGATACCGTAGAGAAGATAGAGTTGATTCGGAAAGGGATTGCTACAACACAGTCTCGACAGAAATCTTATGATGGTCAGCGGAGATGACCTCTGGTGTTCGAGGTCAGGGATCCAGTTTTCCTGAGGGTCGCACCATGGTTGAGACACAATAGGATTTAGAGATAGAGTAAGATTTCACCGCGGTACGTTGGGCCGTGTGACATGTTGGAGATATTTGGCCAAATTTCCTATCGGTTGCAGTTACCTCAGAGGTATCGGGCTATGCACGACATCTTCCATGTCTCTCAGCTCTGATGTTACTTTTCAGACCTGTCTCACGTCTTTGAACCTGAGGAGGTTGAGATTGAATTGGATGCTTCATTTGAGGAGCATCCTATCCGGATTGTAGATCATAGTACGAAGGTTCTTTGTGGTCGGTCTGTTCCTCTGGTACCGGTGCTATGGCATCACGAGATAGTACAGGACGAGACCTGGGAGAGGGAGGACGATGTAAGATCGTAGTGGCCGGAGCTGTTCGGGGGTTCTTCATCTATGACTTTCAAGGGAAATTCAGGGACTAATTTCCTTAAGGGGGGAGTTTTGTAAGAACCCGGATCTTTGTTTTAGGTATGTTTTTCTTTTACTTTTCATTTTTGAGAAATAAGGGAAAATCTAGAAATTTGCCGAGTACATGTCGTGTACTTTATAAGTACACGCAGTGTACTTTGTTGCTGCTCTAGGCCGTGTGATGGCCGTGTCCGGGCCACACACATGGTGTGTAGGGGCGATGTGGAGGCTGCTTAAAGAGGAGTACAAAAAATCCAAGTACAAGACGTGTGCTTTAAAAGTACACGACATGTATTTTTTTCATTAAACGGACCAGGGTTGCGTCTGACCAACAAAAACGCCTTCTTCTTTAGGTTCATCGACCGAGATCATCCATATGGATGAGAATATCCTCCGAGCCCCCTAGTCTCCGTCTGTTTACCGAATCGACCACCGTCGATTGTGTTCAAACTACAGAGGTGAGCACTTCCTTCTTCTTGAGTTTCATTCCAGTATTTTCCTTCTTTCTTGAGATATAACGGGTTGTAATTTTTGTGTGTTTTCATATATCTACACCATTATAAGGTGAATCAAGCCTCGTGGTTCAAGTATATTGATCTCCTAGTACCAAGGTAGGTGGTTTGGGCCTTTCCTTTCGAAGTCCTTGGGTTTTATTTGAAAATTTTCAATTATACCTGTGAACGTGGTATTGCGTGTTTACGTTTTTCCGCTGTTGTTTTCTTGCCTTGCTTGTATGCTTGTGTAGAGTTAATTTGGTCATGTTTGAGGATAATTTCAATGCTTGGATGTTTTTCCCAAGCCTTGTTCTTGTTATAACCTTTGGGTTTTGTTAGCCTTTGGTTGTTATTCCTGTTTTCCATGCCTAGTGACCATAGGATGAAATGATAATCTTGACTTGCTTGTTGTTCTATAGAATGGATATCCAAATAGCTCTATAGGTATACTTTGTCCTTATAGAATTATTATACACTGATTGTCATGGTACTATGAGAACCTGGAGCAATAGACTATAAGGGATAGATTGAGTGAGCTTCCTAGAGAGTCTAGGATATTATAGACAATATGAGGGTAGGCCGAGTGAGCTTTTTCAGAGAGAATTGGTTATTATAGACTACAGGGGATAGACTGAGTGAGATTCCCAGAGAGTTTTGGATATTATAGACTACAGGAGGGTGACTGAGTGAGATTCCTAAGAGATGCTTTACTTGTTTGAATTTCTGTAAACCGTTTCGGGCTAGAGGAGGAATTGACTGAGTGATCTTCCTTAGAGAGTCTACAATAGACCTAAGACTCTAAGAGGAATTGACCAAGTGAGCTTCCTGAGAGAGTTTCTAGACCCTTGGGGTATAAGAGGGTTAGACCATGTGATCTTACTTACAATGTCCCTAAATACCCTATACTATAAGGGGAATTGACCGAGCGAGATTCCATAGAGATTCTTATAATTTCCTATGAACAAACCATAGGGGTTAGGATGAGTGCGCTACCCGGAGGGTTGTTTCTACTTCATGGATATGACCAGAGGGGTGGGCTACGAGTACTTCCCAGAGGGGTTTCTATTGTGGTTAGTTGTTTGCTTCACAACTTCTTGTTCTTCTTTGGTTTGATTAATATGGTATATCATCATGTTACTGTTTGATGATCACTTCCTGCTATTTATTACTTACTTTACTATTACCTACCATATTTTCACTGACTGTTAGGCACAGATCTTCAGGTCTTTTCCTATAGAGATTTAGTCTCACACCCTATTTGGGTCATACTTTTGGACCCAAAGAGACTATGTTGTTGTTGGTATAGACAAGGGGAATCACCCTTCAAATTCTGGTACTTGGTCTCCATGGATCATTAGATAATGAGACCAATATTAGGCTTGCGATGCTGGGGAGATATTTATCTTTTCTTTTGTACTTGTTTTGGTACTTTTTGTATTTCCATCATTTTGACCTGTTTGGCTATTTTCCTTAATATGTATCATGCATCATTTCATATATACATATGTCCTCCAATTGGTTATTGTTTTAGTCTTCCACTGTTTACTTGTGCATTGTTGTTGGATATCTGTTTTCTCCCGCTATTGCATGTTTTGTTTACTTCCGTTGTGTACTCTACCAATGAGAGCATAGTTTCCCCATTATCACGCCCAAGGACCTCTCTTCTAGTCGGTAGCCTCTTTCCTTTAGCGAAATGTGCTTTAGGCCATGTGACCAACCAGGTACGGGGCACATATCGGTGTCTTCCGAAACCGTGGCGTTACACTTGTTTTTGGATTCCACCGCGGGGCCTACTTGAGGTGGGACTCAGGGGGGACATTATCTATCATTCTCCATTTCCAGCTCAGGAGGGGCATCTTTGGAGGGAGGGGATCGTGACACTTACATGTTTTCCTCTCTATATGGAATAAAAATTATGTAATGTTCATGTATTTAAATACATATGCATTGAGTGATTTTATATTAATTCCTAGTATTTATACTCCTCTAGTTTTTGAGGAAATTGTTTTATTACGATATATTTTTCAAAATTTAATTTAGATATATGAATAGTGATACATAATATAATTCTAATGGAATGGGAAAATATTTAGTATCTTGTGATGATATGTTTTATATTAACCTTGTTAATAACAATGGTAATTTTGATTTATGGAACCCTAGTGTTAGACCAAGGTTATATTCTTATGAATTTATCATTTTTTATGTTGTGTAAATTTGTCCATGTTATGATTCATGTTATTCTGTGAAGACCCAGACCCCCCTTGGTCCCTTCCTTTGCCAAAAATCCGGTTTCCTTGCGGGGTACCGATCGGTGAGACCGGCCCTGCCAAGTTGTTCCAGTAATGTTCCTTTTTCGCAAATAGGGTTTTAAACCCTATTCTTCCTTGCTAAAAATATCTTGGAAATCCGAAACGTGCGCAAAGGTCTTAATTAAATGCTTCATTAATTCATGGGTCAGTTAAAACCACCCAGCGCCATTAATGATGAGTCAAGCCACGTGGTCAACCCACGACTCCCTCTTCTTCCGTGGTTTTGTGTTTTCATCTCAACCGTCCCCAGCCCTTATAATTAAGGGTTAGGCCGTGGTTTTCCCCCTTCTTCGATCGTGGCCCTTCTGGTGCATCGGGACCGCCGCATCGTTATCCGTAAAGTTCCGCGCCCCCGGCCTAAACGTCGATCATCCATCAACAAGTAGGGAATTTCACTCGTCTCTCACTTTTGTGTATCATGCCGGGTGGGCGTTACTTTTGTTCCTATGGAATTGGTTGAACCAAACCCTAATGAGGATACTAACGAAGTTCTAAAGAAAGAAGGGGAAGGGGTTGTGATCGTTGTTTATGATTTATCTTGTGATCATCCCTTTTGTTGTACTGGTCTATGTTTTCTGAAAATTGAGGCCGTTGGTGGTCGTGTGTGTGTGCACTTGAATCCCCTCATGATGTTTTAAATGGGTTGCTGAAATTGTGAACTCCTGCTGTGAAATTGGTTAATCACGTATACCCGGCTGAATAATTGAAAGCACCAGGATCAACCCTTCTGTGATAACTAACGGATAGAACACATGGAATTTTGAAATCATGGAGTGTGTTAAGTCGTTTAAATCTGAAAATCCCTGACTCGTGTTGGTAGTGGTTGTTGGTTGTTTTCCCTTCGGGCCGTTTGCTGGAAATGTGGGAGGGGATGGGATCCCCCGTTCTTTTTATACTCTCGGTGGCTGTGTGAATTTGGGGGATGGGATCTCCTGTTGGCATGGTTTCAGTGGTTGTGGGTTTTTATCACAAACTGGGGAAAGATCCTCTGTTGGCAGAACCGGGTGTGAGTGTTTTGGTTGATCTATGCTTGACGTTTTCCTTGGTTATGCTTATGGTAGTTGCCCAGTAGTGCTTAAAATTAATTGAACATTTGACTGAACGTGAAACAAGAATGGGACAAATGGTTTTGTGGGCAAGGGTCGTGAATTGTGACTCGGGCGTTGTGGTATTGTGTTCTGTAGGATTGCTAGGAAAACCTAAGTTTTGGGTGAGTGTTTGTTACCTATATCTATACTTGTAGCTTTGTGTTTCTTATTCGCGCCCCACCCCAGTTGAGCACTTAGTGCCGAACACCCCCATTTATGGGGGAAGGGTGTTTTTCCCAACACTATACTTAGTGGCTGGTTATTAACTCCTTTTCTGCTCCCTTTCCCGGATAGCCCAAGTACCTTCGGGCAGGCTGTGATGGCCTGAAGTCCATTATTAGCCCAAGAACCATCGGGCAGGGTGTTGTGGTGGTTGGCCAGGTGTGTGCGGCAGGTGGTTTCCCAAGTGTCTTCGGGATGAGGCCCAGGTGTTTTCGGGTGTGGCAGTGGATTCTTTAGCCCAGGTGTCTTCGGGCGTAGCGGTGGTTGTTCTGGCCTAGGTGTTTGCAGGCATGGTTACTTGTGACAGTTGAGGCCCAGGTGTTTGCGGGCGGGATTTGGCAGTGGGACTGCGTGTGGTTGTGGCCCAGGTGTGTGCGGGCGGGATTTGGCCGTGGGACTGCGTGTGGTTGTGGCCCAGGTGTGTGCGGGCGGGTGTGGCAGTGGGACTGCGGTGAGAATGGCGGGATTGGTCCGATGCGTAGGATGTCTCAATAACCAGTGGGAAAGTGGCGCGGGGTACCCAAACATCGATGTGCTCTTATATATATATTACTTGACATGCGTTATTTGGGGAGCGAACCTTGGTGAGGCTTGGGATGGATAGTTGCCTTGTTAGGTGTTTGGTTTACTCTTTCTCACGGGACTTTAGTACGTTCCCCCACTTGTGCACGAGAGTCTTGGTTTTCCCTACTGGGTGTACTTGTATGCTCACCCTACGTTTACTTTCAGGTTTCCAGGAGGACTACCAGGGCTGCGCGGGACCCTATTAGTCGGACAGTTGGAGTTGTCGCTGTTGTCGTACCTTTGTTTTCTTTTGGTATTGTACTTGAGAGCTTCTTTTTCTTTTGTACTTGTACCTTGTTGTAAACTGTTTAAACATGCATATGGGAATGGTTTACTTTTGGCTTTATTTTTCTTTCTATCTTGGTGTTGTTGGGTTTTCTCCTCCTTATCTTTCGATCCTATAAAATAAAAAGGGTAATGCCTTCCATTTGCGAGAACTTCCTATACCCTTGGTGCTAGTCGCCACTCCGGGACCTATTGAAGGCGGGTTTCGGGGGTCATTATCTCTCCTTCAACTCAAAGAAGGAAGGGCCTGGCAATCTGCTGACCCTTCCCTCCTTTTGGTGAAGGCGGGTCGTGACATATTCTTATTATTATATGCCTCCTGATAATATGATTATTCTTTATTTATTTTGTTCCTTATCATAGGATATGCAAAAATACTTATTGTTAACTCTATGGGATTTATGCACACCCCATTCACTGATGTATATCCCAATGATATGAGATGTGGAAACATTAACATAGGATTGACGAATGGACATGTATTTCAAGTGGATTTGAATAACTTTTATGTCTCTAATTTAATATTTTACCATTTCTAAGATAGTAATCCTAAAAATAGACCATATATTTTTAAAACTATTACCACAAAATTATCGACTTTTACAAAAAAGAAGATTCTCTATTAAAATAAATATATAAGAAATCATTTTCTATTGTCTTAAATTTATATTATTTATAATTAGTTTGGATTTTATAGTTTTTCATATTTTTAAATATTATAAATTTTTTACATAACATATATGTTGTTTTTTATTAATGAGATAAATAAAGAAATCTTCATTGGAAATGATAATGAACAATGGATATTCATGTGACTATAATTTTTTAATTTTTTTTATGTATTGTCATAACCTATGGCTAAATTTTAATTAATGTAGTGAAATACATTAATGATTCTTACTAGGACATTGAATGTTTTATATGTGAACTTGTTTCCCCCCTATGAGGTTCTTTTTAGATGAAGTCAATCATATAAATCACCATCATCCATGATAATAGTTATTTATCTTTCTCAATATTTAGAGAATAATTTTCTTAATTAACATATAATATAATATTTTTCTTTCCTATAATTTGAACGGGATTGATTTTTGGACTATTCAATTTTCAAATTAAGGGCCTTAGTTTTCTGTTATAATAACTATAGTAAAGGGACACTTTTCCTCATTCCAATAACCTTAAAATCAAAGGTCACTAGTTGTTCCATGGTATAGAAAATTTTATGAGTTTTTGATGGCTTAGTATAAAAATATCTTGGTTGGTACTTAATCCACTTTAATAATATGGTTGTCGATTGTGACATCAATTTTGGAGAATAAATTAACAATTTTTATACATCACGATGTAAATAATGTAAATAAAATTATGGTTTGACTACAACAGTGAAAACATTAATCATATAGTGTTTTGAATCCTTTTACTATATATGGCACTAATATATTGGGGGTTAAATTCTAATTTTTAGATTTTTATGAGTTCCAATAACATCAATTTTATAAAAAATTCATTAAAAACATATGTGTCAATAATTTTATATACTGATTAGCTACATAAATATTTATATATGTATTTTTTATTTTATAAATAGAACCCGTAAACACCCTCAATACAATTAAACCACCAATATATAAATAATATATATTGAAACCCATTAATTTGTAATATCCTTCTATTGAAATAAAAATATTGAAGTTTAAATTACATCAAAACATGATTTCTTCAGATGTTATTATCTCGCTATAAATAATGATTTATCAATATCAACACACTTATATAATAAATTATTCTGGGTTTTAATAAATTTCAACTAGGGATATTCTCTCATAAAATTTTATGATTTCATCCTTGGGATGTTTTTTTATGTCGGGTGTAATTTTTATGATATATCGTTACTAATATTAGTTTATTATGTTATGATGTAATAATATTGTTTTCATGTAAATATAGCCTATATATGTATGGTTCACTATTACGTGATGGGTTATCCATATATTATATAAACCTCCAATTCATTTGGTATGGATTATATCTTATTAAAGGATGTTTTATTTGATATGGGAGGTTATCCTTGTCCACTATGTTATGTGACTTGTTTTTCTAATATGTGATTATGATCATGTAAGTGATCTATAGAATATGATAATATTAATTATACCTATACATGTGTCACATCCTAATTTTATGCCACATTATAATAAAACATATTTTTTGAATGAAGAAATTATTATAGTATGAATCATGTTATTTTGTGTATGATTTACTAATGAAATGGTCATAAACCTTGATTATGTTCTCATAGGCACATATTCATCTTCTAGAAAAAATTTGTATTCTATATGGTATCTTATATTCTTTTTATCTAAATATATTATGCCTTACCCTATAGAGAGCATCTATTCCCACCCTATTAATATGATTTACACATTTCATTAATGATGTTGATCATTATTATATAAGGTATGTATATGAAGAAATCATATGTGGATAATTGTTTTAGATATTGAATAAGGTTTTGTAATATGTTTTTATATAAAATATAACAAATTGTAAGAAAACATTTGGTTTTGGGGTATTTTTATTAACATTTATTATGGGTAATACTTTATAAATTTGATATTTTTTTATTATTATATTTAACTATTTTTTGTTAAAATAGTAGTATAATTTAACTAATGTTAGGGATTAGATTACAATGAATGAAAATGTAATAATGAAACCCAACAAAGTCAAAATGAATGATAAATTAGTTTAAGTATAATTTCTATAAGTTGAAATAATGTTTCACTACTTCAGTCATATTAGATAAATGTTTATTATGATATGAATTTTAACTATGGTTTTTTTATTTAAAACTCACACTGATAAATTTATATATTTTAGTAGAAGAAACATGGATTAATGTAGTGATAAACATGTGAGATAGAAAATGAAATAGTTATACCCATATGAAATAATATTTTATTATAATTGGAGAGAAAACTCTCATTTTAGTGATCACCTCACTATCTCAATATATGATGGAAAACAATAATAATGATGTGTAATAAAATATATGAAGGATTTCATAACTCACAATTTTTTCCACTAAACATAAATGACCACATTATTTTAGTGGGTCATTTATCCAGCAATTATTTATTAGTGCATGAACAAAATAGTAAATTATAGTTTATATTCATTAATATCAAATTATAAAAAAATAAAAGTTTTCTAAATAGAGAATTTTAAAGACTAATACTATTCTCACATAAAAACTATTGAAAATGGTTTAAATTGACACCACATAATGAGATGAGTATATTAAAATAGTAATTAAAATTTTATTCCCTATACTATTTTCAAGATAATGAACTAAAAATCCCATGAGACAATTTATAGGATGATAAGTCAATATTTTCCTATTAGTAAAATACCATGAGGCTTTCATAGAAGGCCGATATTTTATCCTTGACACCAAAAACTGATAAATATCTTTCGTGGTTGATGTAATTGTATCAAAATAGAATTAGTTGTTTGTGATTTTTGTGGTGATGATGAATTTTTGGGATATTCTATCTTAGATTAAATGGAAACATGAAACTGTATATATACTCATAGATTATGGATAAGAAGGGATAAATACTAAATCATGTACATTCAAAAGATAATACAACTATAGAAATAAAAATTCATTTTCTAACATGTTTTAAATAGGGGTTGATTCATCTGAGTAATTTCGTTACTGAAACATGACAATGTTTAAATAATGGAAAATAAGGACATCAAGAACCTAATCGTTAATCTTAAATAAATATGTTGACCTATAGAAAAGATGAAATGAATAATATATATGATGCACCATGCCCCCTTCAGTGTTTCAATTATATCATATTTTGGTATTACAGAAAACAATGCACCAATATATGGGTTAATAAAGAAAATCATTTATAGAAGAATCCAAAGTAAATGGATAGAGGTAAAGAAAAACCATTTGTTATATATAATATTAATTTGTATATGAATTAATGAATGGTGAACTACATTTCCATTCATAGACTAAAATATTCTTATAAGATTTTTATTTTACCCACTCATTCATATCATCAATATTTGATAAGATAAATAATTCAAAATTAATTTGATTAGATATTGAATTATTAGTTAAAAAATTGTGTTTCTATGTATTCACTTGATATACATCACACTTCAAGTATTAAAATATTTGGGAATATAATTCCTAAAAATATATTTACTCCCCCTTTTGGAATTCTTATGATTTTGGTTATTGATTTCCCAACTTTTAAAGAATCTATACAAGTATTAACGAATGGGAAATAAAATTACACATCCAAAAAATTCATTTATAAAATAATAATGAAAATATGATGATAAAATCCATATAAAAAATACTTCTCTTCTATAAGTTTTAATGAAAATCAATGATTTTTATGCCTTAGTGATAATTAGTGTTAAAAAATAGATTTTTATTTTGATGTACATACAATAGTATATCTTATTACTCCCCTAGATCATGAGGTTGATATTTATATTTAAATCATATATTGTTCAATACCAATATCTATGATATATTTTTTTAAAACACAATTGAATTAGAGTAATTAAATAATAGTTTACAAGAGAATTAGGAAAATGGTATTATACACCCATGAGTTTAATCATGGGGTGAAGCAATATTATTTATTAAAAATAATGACAGATTAATAAATTTACATATATTGATTATCATGATCTCAAAATCATCACGATCAAATCAAGTATTATCTACATCTTATTGTTGAACTATTCAATTTAAATTATGGATATTTATACTAATACAAGGTGTATTTTTCATATATATATAATCAAATATAGGTGAAATGGGAATATATAACCTCAATATACTTTCATACAATATTTTAGAATGTTTCATTCAATGTTATTTAATTTATTCCTACAAATTCACCTATAAAATACATGGATTTAATGAATATGGACTTTATGGATTACCATAATAACATTTATATTCACATTATAAATTATATTCTAATGTATTTACATAGAAAGTATTAAAATTAATTGAATTTTTAAAATTTTCTAAATAACTTATTACATGAGACAATATATGAATAATTATAAAAGATTCGATTTTTTAAAAAAAATAATTTATTAGATCTATTGATCATATTGGAGGGTTTATTTTCTGACCATTATTTGGTATAGGGGATTAAATATTGTCAAAAAACAATAATATTAATAATGATATATTTTTTAGAAAAATTGGATATTATTGTTTCTCATTGAGAAATATCTGATTATTATTATGACAAATAACCTTTCTAACTCTGAATTTTATTTAGTATTTATAGATATTAAAATGTAAAGACGTAAAAATGTAACATAATAGGATGTTATCACTACAATTGACCTTGTAATATCATATAATGGAAAAGAATTATTTTTCATTCCCAACCAAAATCATTGTACAATTTCCAGATTAGTTTACCATGCGACCACAAGCACATCGCCTTGAATGCTCCATACTATTAAAAAGTTCAATATGACTAAATTATATGTTGGGGATACCATTCCCTTGATGTAATAATCATTAAATAAAATAAATAAACAATTTATACAACAATTAATTACTATATGGAATTTTAGCCAAAACCTATGAAATAAAAAATAGTTTGGCAGTCATATAGTCATATATGCTACGAATCACTCTTCCTGGTGAAATAGTATTCAAAAATAAGAAATAAAATTATACAGGGTCACTTTAATACAAACAATAATTCAATATACCATCCTAAAAATAATCCTTATAGATATATTTTAACTTTCCCCAATGAACTACTAGTTCATAGACCAAAACATGACATGATGTCAATATGAAATCCATATTTTCCATAGATGGTTTACGATGTAAATGGGAAGAGAGTATCACTAGGTGACACTAATATAAAATATTACATACATGAGTAATAATCATTTAGAGATGTATCATAATATTAAACCACAATAATTCACATTATGTTGTCATGTTCTGTCGATTTCATAAAGAATCCTATAAAAACATCCATTGACCAATTATATAAAAAACATGATTTTCCCACAAATATGGAATCATATCCCAAGGATTTATGTAAGGAGTGATAATAATACCTACTTTTAATCAAATATATTTGGTAGGGTATGTTAAAATTTATCACCACTATACAATTAATCAATATATGGCCCATACCAAGTATCTATACCTAAACCTACTTGAGTAGGTGGCACAAAATGCACAAATAATAGACCCTCGCAGACATGCTCTATATTCAAGAACACAAATGGTCCCCTCTCACATGGGAGGTAACAAAAATATAACCTATATAATGAATACTTAATCATGGAAAGGTATCATGAACATTACCTAGACCAAACTCTCTAACTTAGTGGAGGTCAAATATCAAGTCCCCAAACTAGCCCCTCTCAGAAAATCATTCCCATCATGGACCAAATACCAACCATGTTAACTCATGTGAGGTATCATCTCATATACCCATACTGATATGTTACAACTAATAGAGGTATCACATCCTCAACATAGAGAACAACATTATGACTTTATCATGGTTAAAGAATCTATCCCATACCACATCACATTTACCACAACAGTCTCTAGGAATGTGTCACACCAGAACATCGAGGATGCTAATTTCTCACGTATGGTAGGGTTATTCTAGTTTCATCTCACATAGAGTGTGTGTATATATACAAATACATACTATATCAGTGATTCAGTATTACAAAAAACATTCAAACAAATTTACTCAAAAATATATTATCATATCTCACCCTCACCTTGACTATCATGCCATTAGAATATCTCATTCACCATTATCCCCTCTAGGTATCCTAATTGACACAATCTCTTAAATGAAATCATAATTTGTAGATCCCAACAACATCCTTATATAAATTATAAGTGAAACATATCAATTCACATTACCTAATCGAAACTATATTTACTGATGAAAATTCAAAAACAAAATACCATGTGTTGACTATATAACCCATATTCCCCACGTGACCCAAGCCTTAATAGTATGGTCTATATCTTCATCCATGTCCCAGATCACAACTTGGTCCCACAAACCATAGTTTGTCTCAATGTAAATCCCACTAAAATACGTGGAAACCTTATACCAACATGTCTATACAATTCCATATATTCCCCCTTGGGATACATATCATATCTATATTAAGGGAGTTTTAAACCAAGGAAATTTTAGGAAAACTATCTACCTAAAAAAACATTAGGCACCAAATTATTTATCATCCTCATATAACAAATTTAGATTCTAATCCAACCAGATGATTGTGATACTCATCATATGTGGGACATTTGGATATCTCGCATGTCACAGTTAATTTTAAGGATCATATTCCAACCCAAATGGCCCTATGAAAACAAAATATGATTATTTAAACTAATATAAATCATATGTACTTATTATTTCCATCATGTAACCAAAACTAACACATTTTACTACTCGGAAACTTTAACACTAGGAGATCCAAATATTACTATAGTAAAAAGATTCACTTACATTAATTCTAGGAGAACCAATGTTATTCTATAGAAAAAAGGGTTCTTTCAACCCCTATCCAGATTGACCTGAACATATATATACATGAATACAAGAACTATCATATGTAAATATGACCATGAAATTGTAATATGAGGAACCATAAACTCCATATAATATTAAACACATTTCCAAGCATTTCCACTCATGGAAAATTTCATTTATACAACAAATAAGAACCTACCAACATGTGTTCACCTATCTCATACAACAACAAGAAAAAAAATTAATTTTTTTAATTATACAGGGTAATGAAATATGGTATAATATTCAAAAATCTAAATGAGAATTATTATACAAAAAAAATTATAAAAAACCTTATGAACTTATATTATGGGGAAAATATAAATTGAATCCATGAAAAATCCCTACTATCTCCACTCAATTCAACCATAACCTAGTGAATCCACATCAAAACCCTTTCCTCATTTACCGAAATTCATATGGATATTTTGTGGGGAACAATAATGGAGGAAGTGGTAATAGAATTACATCAAAAAATTTTATAAAATACCAAAAATTACAACTCATGAAGGGGGATCAGTGTGAGGATGGAGAGGGATAGCTAACTCAAACAAACCTTTATTGACCCACTATTTTACCTAAATCATATTACGAAAAAACTATAAATAATTTTTCCCTTATTCTATTATAAACAAGATGATATTATTTTTATGATTACACAATAAATTTAATTTTTTATTCCCTTAATTGTGGTATGGTGAAGGGATGACCCAAGGATCATGTTGTGAAACGAAATCCCAAGAAACTCAAAAAAAATTATTCCCCACCATTCTATAAACCAATTATAATGTGACATCCTTGTGGGTGGGGTGGAATGGACCACCTTAGTAGAACCAAAATTCACATAGAAAATTATACATCTAGTTGTTATAACATTCAAAAAATAGAGTTCACACTAATTTCTGCATCACCTATCCATGGGAAAAACAATAACATGATCAAACATCTGCACAATAAATCCTGAAAGAAAATAAATAATGTTTACAAGACACATACTTAACCATTTTTATCTATATATATTTCCATAATTCAGAATATGTCTACAAATATTGACCTATTACTTAGTAAAACAACCCCTGTATAAATTTCGGAATAGAAAAACTCCAATTAGTCATTGCAACCCCTACTCCCATAATTCCATAGTATGTCCCCTAGCTATGAAATGGTTCTTTTATTGTCCCCTCATCCTAATATATCATACACTCTTCAAGACCTGATGATCCATATAAATCCAATTTCTATCTTAAAAAACATAAAATTATAAATACGTACAACATAAAATACCTCATATATAATAGATAAATACATTTAAAATATAGTGATACATCTAAGATCGGATTAGCGAGTATCTTAATGAAGAACATGAAGATGATAGTGTATTCCTTATATAAATTAATAGTTCATAAAAAAAATTAACTAAATCATGATCTAGAGCTTGTAGTTGTAAATTTTTCATAAATGATTTAGTTGGATTTTATATATAGAGAATTTTGACATAAATATGCTAATAATAGAGGAATAATGTATATAATCAAATAAAATGATTTCAATGTGATCTAAATGTGACTGTTATTGGTAAAAAAGGATTATGACGGATTAATAAATGGTCATCCTAATAATACAATTTTTCGAATTCAATCTTTTGAAATTAGAGGGTTACATTATCCATAATGACTATTTAAAGAGACTCAATAATCATGTATTGGATAAGTATGGACATATAAATAATATGGTAAGGTATGAATACATAACATTCCCATGTTAATCCTCAACCATTTTCCATATTATAATGGTTTTTTTTTCTAATAGTGTAATGAAGAAATAGATGAATAATAGAAGTATTATAGATTTCAACCTTAATAAAGATATAATTATAATGTATATGTAGTTAACTTTTCTGCAATTCAGACAAAAAAATTTTGATGTTCTTTTGGATGAGGCACATATATCAACATTATATATTAATTCAGGAGTAAAAAATTCATCATAATACAAAAGTAGGAACAATTAGTGGGGAAACATGAAAAGGGACATTTTATAGTATACATCTTGATTCATGTTCCACCAACATGTTATGACTGAACATTAAATGTGTAATGTGATTAGGAAACCATTACCCATAAAATTATAGAAAAGGGGGAAATTATTTATAGGCATTATCATGGGTCATACCATTATTGTTCAATGATATAATGTAATTATTGGTTATGGTTTATCATCATGTAAAATTGGTATACTGGATTTTTTTTCGATTGAAAGTTTTATTCTATCATCTCGAAAATATATATTTAAAGGATGTTGAAAGGTAGCATGGAGTCACTCTTTTAATTATATCGGATTGAGATCTATGGTACACCATTATGTTTTTGTGGATACTTCATCATGAATATTTTAAAAAAATAATCATTAGAATATTATATCATGCTGAAAATGATGGTTGATTTGAAAAAGGCATTCATGCAATGGAAGATATATTTTTCTCTTTATCAATGGATTTCGAAGGGTTTTTGTATTATTTATTTCCTCCAATAGAATTATCATATAATAATAATTTTAATACTTGGATTTAAATGGAACGATTTGATTATTTGTATAAAATGGTTAGGATAACTCCAAATTGTTATGGTGAATTAAAAGAGATGATGTTGTTGAGATAAGGTATTTTTTCAGTGACATTGAAGATGAAATAATCCATTCAATGAAATATTATATCATATGAAATTTTAAATATAATGACATAATGATAATTATCAATGTAATTTAGAGGATACAGGTGTATATAATGTTTTCCATTAAATATAAACATGTAATAGAGGGTATACATATGAACACTTTTACGACAAAAATTACTGAAGAATAGCTCTAATGAACTATTATATCATATATACATTTTTTGGAAAAGTTATAAAATATCAAACCTTTAAGAAAAATGTGAAAAAAAATTAAAATCACATAACTAATTAATCATATAGCAGAGTTACATTTCTCTGGATATAAATATTTGGGGATAACTTTATAGAGCTCAAGAGGTTGTTGGTTATTTCACATGTACTCACATTACAATATAAATGATAAGGGTTTTTGAAATATATTGTAACATCAAAGAAGGTATTGAATTGATTCATTGAAGAATTATAACATGATATATTAATAATCATATTAAATAATGGTACCTAAATATAATTTACCAACACATTATGTAGATGTAAAATTCAAAATTTAAGAGGCTGTTGATGTTGAATAACCCTCAAGAATTGGTTTTAATATTAGATAGATATGACTTTATGAGGAAAGACATACATGAGGTTATAGTGCTTAATTTATTTATTTATTAATAATATAATAAATATGCCATTTGGGATCTTTGAATTTGAGATGAAGTCTACATTCATAGAGAAGACACATATCCCAGTGAAACAAACAACATTGGGAGTGGAAGATATTGAACTCAAATTTCATGCAACACTATACATATTATTACATTTTGAATATGTTCATTATGAATTATAGAGAAATAGTAACATTATAATAGTAAGGTAATATGATTTATTTCTTCACATGTTTTCTTGAAAATGTAAAATCATGTTTGAGTTTTCATTCTCATTAACAAATGCTGGGACACTCTTCACATCACTATATGAATAAATTTATAGTATGGTATTGTAGTTTGGAAAATACATTAACCAAATAATTTTATGTAATGATACACTATAAGGATAGATAATGGGTCATAATAAAATAATTAAAATATTGTTTACCTATAACTAATATATATCCTTAATTCCATGTTAGGAAGAACAAAACTATATTTGAAAATGGAATCAATTTTTTTATATATAGGTCATGTCATAGTGGAGGTAAAATATTATTTATGGTATTTGAGATCTTATTTAGATTTTATTCTAATATGTGGTTTATTCCACAAGACAAGGAATTACCATATGATTGATAGAGAATGTTTAATTATTAGGTTATATTACTGATAATCATGCTGAGTGATTGAGAAATATTTTAACATAACTCTAAAGGAAATGACTTCATATTTTGGGGATAATTATATGGATATTTTTTGTTGATTGGGTGAATGAATAAGGGTGAATTCATAATCGCCACAGTAGTGGATCATAAGATTATAGGCATGAATGATTATATAAATTATTGGTAACCTTCATTCTATATTTTGCAAGGTTTTTTGTTTATTCTCTCTAGTTTATTTATTGTTTCTTAAAACAAAAATTTTAAAAACATTGAAAAAAAATATTTAATACTATTAATTTTCTACAAGATAAAATATTAAATAAAATCATTTATTAAACGAATAAATAATTAATTACATTTCTTACTTTTTATATCATAATTATTTTGTAACAAATGAGATTTAATTTAAAAAAAGTGTAAAAAGTGAGTTAAAGGGTGTGTTAAAAGTAACAACTAATCCACTACCCCTATAAGATGTATTTTACTCTCACCGAGGCCATCATGTATTATTTATATTAATCAGTTTGATTATTTATCACTATTGTGAAATGTGATACATATATTAATTTTTCAGGAGATTAAAATATATATTCTAAAATAAAGAGTTTTCTAAAGATAAAAAATGTCTATTTGAGTTGATCATGTATTATGAATTATTAATAAAATATTATCCAATGAAATAAAATATGGTGGTTACTGCTCTTATTAGAAGGGATATTTTTTCCTTTTATATGTTAATGATTTAAAGATTCTATATAAATATGTATTTGTAACAGAGTAACAAGGAAACATTATGTGGAGACATAAAATACTAACTTCCCCAAATGATTTCATGAATATCCATTAAAATTAAGATTAATGATACTCAATAGAATTATATGGATCTATAAAAAATATGTGAAGTATTATTGAGTTTAAAATTTACATTGTTTTAATTAAAATATTAATGAATCAAATATTGGTCTCAATAATTATTTATTTGAATAATAAGTTTATAGAAGATTCACAAATACATTTACTCCAAAAAATGGTGTATATAGATATTAAATAGTACTTATATGGGGGAAATATAAATAAGAAAATTATAATATGTAGGTATTGATGCTTAACTTGCTAAAAAGTTATTTTTGAATATCACGACATGTAATGGATATTGAAACCATTTTCCATTCTAGTAATCAATTATGGAAACATCCCCATATATTTTTTCACTGCTTTTCCCACTATCTATAATGATTATAATGTCCTATTATATTTAGATGGAGAACATAGATTGTGATTTCATTTCTTTTATATTTATTTGTCTTTCTCATCTGTTCAATATGATATCATATATACATATAAATAAAGAGATATGGATTCATTGTTATGAATGTTTTGTTATATATGATTATGATCAAAGGTTTACATTAACATTCTCTATGATTCTTAAAAATAAATTGGATATTCAGGTAAGTGTTTTTAAAAATCACGATCCGTAGATTTTTGAATAGTTTAAAACAGTTGTTAAAAATCTAAAAGATATATTGTGATAATTATTGATAGATTTTAGAGGTATTTAGCATCAATATCATCCATTGATAGGGTTACCATATAACAATAATTCCTACACTAGAATTCAAATGGATCCATGTTATGATTTTTATGTAATGATGTGAAAATCTATAACATGGTGTGATAAAATATATAGATAATCGAATTTGGTTAATTTCATTCTTAAAATATTTCAGTTAATAATCAATTCATTAATTATATTAATAATGTACTTAAAATTCACAAAACTGATATACTAATAATGAATATTAAGATACATAAATTGAGGTTTTATATGTGTAATTCCTTCATATATCAACATGGTGTATGGTTGTGTTCATTAAAAAGAACGTATAGTTGAGATCTATATATGTCATCCACACTGATATTCTTGATTATGTGGGAAACATTAGTGTATTTTTTAGAAAATATGTTAAAAATCTCTCAATTGTATGTTGTTTGGTATATATCACTCTTTGGGAAGTTTATACCTATTCTATAATATATATTTAGTTACAAAACAACTTGAACATCATTAATTTTATGAGGAATAACCAACATGGAATATGGATTGTAGGGATGATGTAATATAAAAAATATCACTCAATTGATGAATGTTAAATGTTGTGATAATCATTTTAAGACGTAATGTGGGAACCCAATAATGTAATGTGAGAAGTTTTCACTATAATTTTAATATAATAACATTTTATAGAATAAATTTTAACATGGGATGGAATGTATGACCAAAAATATTTATTCCACTAATGTTTTTAAAAACTTCATTCAAAATCCACAATAAAAAATAGAAAAATACATTATTTCATTGAAAAATATTATTATAACATAAAATTCATCAGAAAAATTGAGAAATCAGGAACATAATTTGTTAAGATTCCTAACCCATCCCTCGGGGCCCGTGCCGTGACATTCCCAATCCTACCTCTCAAAGGCCAGGAGAAGGTGACTAGTATCCAAGGCGTCAACCTGCATGTTTGATGCATTTTCTTGAGCACTTGTATGCACAAACATTCCGAACAATATCTCACACACTATAAAGAAATATTACTAAAAAAGAGGTGAGTACAAGTGCAACTAATACATGTGGGCTAGAATAAAAACCCAACAAAAGTTCTAAAAACTGAAAAGTAATAAAGGAACATTGATGGCCATCCACGAAAACCACACCTGATCATAGGAGTAGTGTTTCTACTAGAAGTCGGAGTAGAACAACATTTTTTCCTCATCTTACCTGGTCCCTAATGATCCTAGTCCACCACATCCACTATCATAGAATATGTTAGTCATGTCATCTTGATCAACTCTAAGTCTCGGTCCAGCATATTCTATGTCGAAATTCTGATCTCTAGAACATGACATGACATGAGGGGGTGAAGCCCATGCATGGAAAAGTATTGTGATACTCAGTAGGGAAAGAAAAACAAAATGGAATAACCACAAAGAATCCGAAAAAATAAAAAATAAATCACTAAAAAATCACACCATGTATGAATTTAGAGAAGTGATAGTTGAAACATCTGTCACATCATCGAACAACATGGATTCTGGAGAACTCATCCTCCATCGAGTACAATGGTAATTCGAGGTAACACATAAGTCATTTCCAAATATCCTTGGACTGATGTGTCACTCATACTTGATGGGTTCTATGGGTATGTTAGGTCACACAGAGCTGCTCCCCTAAGTGAACATGCCGGTTCACCTATAGCGGCTTCCCACATTGGGCATACTGAGGTACTCCTCTAATTGAGTACCATTGGTCTTCCATGTCATAACAAACCACTCCCCACCATGGGACTGTCGCGTCACAGAGAACAAATTCCCACTAGGCCATCGTCAAGTCGCATAAAGTTGATAGTTAGCAGTCTTTAGGTCTCATCCAACCATAGGGTTCTTGTACATAGCATGCTAGGGAGGACTGATACCCAAGACATTCATCACATATCAACATCCATTAAAGACATCATACGGAATTCCAAAAGATAGTCTATTTCGAGAGGGTCCAAAATTTTCAAACGTCTCATCAATAAGATTGATGGTTTGCATGATACGATTGTTTTAGTATATAGGGGGGCATTGTGTCTAGGCCAGGTCCACCCAGTTGGACTGACCTATCCGACATGAGCCGAGGGTCCCATATACCCTAGTTTAATTCGATAGTCTCAACCTGACCTAGTTTGGGTCTAGGTCTAGGTCGGTCTGGTCTGGCCTGGCCAGTGGGAAAGCCCTGTGGGACCTGCTGGACCCGGATCAATGTGGTTGAGGTTGCATCTCTTCGGGTCGCCCTGTGAGCCGGTTTAGTTAGGCTCGGCCCGAAGGCCGCAGGTCCGACCTACAATAGTTGGTCTGGCCTGCTGGGTGTGGTTCCAGAACACCAGCATTGGACTGGCCCGCTGGGCTGCTGATCCTCCCTGTTGGGTCGTGGGTCTTGCCCATCCCAATGGCTGGGGGCACAAACCACTGGTTGGGGGTGTGTCCCACTAGTTCTGGGCACAACCCGCCAGCTCGAAGACCGGCCATGTGGGCAGCCAGGGGGGTTTTCTTAAGATGCGGCAGTCGGTCATGTCTGGATTCCATCTTGCCCTGTGGATGTATGGGGATATTCCATCCATGGTCGGTCAGCTGCGACTTAATAACCACCCGGGAAACCTAGATGCGAGCCACCCCTCCACCCAGCACCAGTTGGCGCCACTCCTTATATTTCCCTGGACAGTTGATTGGCGCGCAACTCCAATCGATTGCTGATATGACTACAAGAATATTGTCCCATCGCATTCCACCATAGCCACTGACACTGGTGCACTGAATGAATATTTTTTGGACCGCCGGATGCATTCCGGTGGTCTGTTAATCACGACGCCGGCGACTACGACCTCTAGAGAGAATCCTCTTCAATAAGAAGGTCACAAACCCACATTCATATTGATTTGAACAATCTATTAACATTTATCTTACATTAGGAGGGGATCATACCTTGTTCATGTTGGCCCACACCTTCTATGATATAAATTTATAATCATGGGGAGGCTTGGGGATTGCGGCTAAACCAAACTAGGGACAAACTAATGCCAAATAATACCTCAGAAAAGAAAAGTCACCCTCTTTCATAAACGCATGATTCACAGATCAACATTTTTTTGGGTGGATCTACATTCATCGTTTCGATATTAATAATGGGTAATAACATGCGCAAATTAATCCCCTACCACTTTGATGTTATTTTCTTCAATGTTACATCCTCAAGATTTCAAGACATTGACAAAGATCATTGCTTCAGACTCCGTCCTTCAATATCAGTCAAAGATATTTTACATTCATTGGCATTTTTCATTTTTCATTGGAGAGGAAGGTCAATGGAAGATCTTTATGGAATCAACACAGTATAAGTCTTTGTTCCACCAACACCTCAACCAAAATAAAAGGATAATAAGTCATAGTGTTTCTACAATACAACAACATCGAGTAATATTGATCATTATTTTATGAAATAGTGTCATTGTTATGTGTCATTATGGTTTCATTACACTTCATGTTAACAATACCTTAATGATCCTTAACAATTATCCTTATCGTTGACTCACATCATCTTCATCCGACACTCAACAGATGATGAATGAAAATAAAATAACATTTTAATGTTATTTTACTATTTTTTAAAAAGTCGAAATATTAATTTTTATGTTTATACTTTCCTAGTAAATGTTAAGACATTTCATGGGAAATAAAAGCATTCTAAATTCAGCGGTGCCTTATGAGTTTCGATCCATTCACCTGTTCAAATGATAGAAAAACCATCTCACAAGTTTAATTATGCATACATAAAAGATAGTTCAAAATTTTATTTTGGGATTACTAGGTCTCAAGAACCATTTTCTATATAAGTGTGTGGTCTCAGAATAATTTTATATAATTAAAAACAAATACATGTACTTTTAAGGACACTATAATCTCCCCTCCTTAAGTATTTATGTCCCTAAATTCGAAAATAATATACATAATGATGTGGGTACAGAGTACGAATTTGAGCCTCCTGGTCTCATGTGCTCTTATAGAGATTCTTGTGCTATCACTGATCTCACACCAAATGAATCCACCACCCTCATAGTACATTCTCTTATGAATCCTCTATCTCCACCATGAACATTAAATATTATTCCCCATTATCAATGTATAGCTAACCCAAGTCGATAACATGTTATGGATTATGCACGTACCTCTTCAGTTGTGACACATGGAAAACATCATACACCTATTGAATCTATGCTGAAATAGCTATGCGGTACCCCACATCACTAACTCTTCTCCTGATCTTAAATGTTCTGATGAACCTCAAATATCGCTTTCCACCCTGGCCAAATCTTCGTAATCCTCATCGGGGTGAGACCCGAAAGAATGCATGTTAACAATCCTCAAACTCCATGATTATATGTCTCCAGACTGCATAAGACTTCTCCCTTCACTATGTAACAATCATATGCTCTGGGATGATCATCACCTTCTTGGTGGTAGCTCGTACCAACTACGGACCCATGATTTCCGACTCCCCTGGGTCTGTACATCACTAGGGTGATCTACAGGGCCACCCATAGAAGGCCTCAAATGGTGTCATGCCAATGGTGGATTGATATCTGATGTTGAATGAAAACTCCACCTGTGAAAATTGGTCCTCCCAAATATGACCAAAATATTGGATTCAAGAACATAGAATGTCCTCCATGGTGTGTATGGTCCACTCCGTCTAACCATCCATTTGGGGATGAAAATCTCTTCTCAAGCGCCCCTATATCCGGAATGCTTCCTATAATCCCCTCCAAATATGGGATGAAAAGAGAGCATCCCAATATGAGATGACTATCAAAGTCACCCCATGAATCAATAGTATTTTCTAGTTGTAGAGTCATCCCATTCCCTCTATCGGTCCCGGATCCTAGATGTGTAGGAAGTTAGCATACTAGGTGAGTCGGTCAACAATAACCTAGATTGTTTTGTGGAACATATATGTAAATAGTATCCTCATATGAATGTCCATTGAGATAACGTCCCATTTCCACTATGGTACCTCGAGTGGTTGGGCCATGCCTACTGGAACATGATGCTCGCCCTTATATTACTAACGAGTGAGGCATTGTGAAACAGAATCGGGCACCACATTATTCATCCCTATACACTAGTAATGATGTCAGAGTTCCTGGTACATCATCACCATTCTAAGATATAATGCCAAGGGAGAAGTATGGAACTCCATCAACACCTCCTCCTACAAAATCACTCGAACAATGGTGAACCCTCTGAAAAGTTTTATGTGCTCCCAACCTATCAAAAATCCATCAAGATCCCATCCTGAGGATAACTGACCACATCGGGCCTCGCGACCAACATTGACTAGTTATGCCTTCCTGAATCACTCTAAGAAAGAGAAAGTATCAGTCAACAACAGATGGTAAAAACCTACACCATCGTCCATGAATGATATCTTCATTGAAGAGAAACTACTATGCCACCACACTCAACACCTACAAACTTGTCCTCCTGCTTAGTGCGTCTACCACCACATTCATCTTCCAAGGATTATCAAAATATATCAATGTCATAGTCATGTAGGAACTCTATCTATATTATATATCTCAGGTTTAGATCCCTTTGAGAGAAGTTCTAACTGAGACTCATGTAGTTGATGTAAACCATAATTCATTCACTCATCAAGTAGTGTCGCCAAATCATCAAGGAAATGACCACTACTGCTAACTCTAGGTCAAGGGTTGGGTAGTTTTACTCATGGTTTCTCAACTATTGTGATATATAGGCGATCATTTCTCTCTCATTCATCATAACACAACCCAGTCTGGTGCCTGATGTGTCCCAATATTCAATATACCCAAATCCCTACTCTAGAAATCTTAAGATGGGGGGCACTAGTTAGTCATTACCTCAGCTCCTGGATACTACACTGACATTTCTCTATCCACATGATGGGTTTTCCCTTCCATGTCAATGAAAATAAGAGAGATTCTTCTCTAGATAAGTTGGTCACAAATCTATGATAGTAACCTTCCATCCCCAATAAGCATCACACCACAGTTATTATCCTGGATGTCTCCCATTCTAGAGAATCCTCTATCTTTTGCTGGATCTACTACAACTCTAGCCTCAATGATGATTCTTCCTAGAATGTGGACATCCCGTACCAAAAACTATCACATCGAGATGTTACCATAAAACTTGTTCTCTTGGAGTGTATCTTGGGTTATCCACATTCTCATAGTGTACTCCTCTACTAATGTAGATCACACCAAGGTGTCATCATTGAGGGCCACAAAAGACCATTCATGGTAAGGTTGGTAGATCCTATTCATGAGTCCCATGAAAACTGCTTGGCGTTAGACATGCTGAAAGTCATCATCAGGAAATCATAGTGGTCATATCAGCACCCAAAGGCTATCTTCATTACATACTCATCCAGTAAATGATGCGGGTGATATTCCGATCTACAGTCTATCTTCGAGAACCACCTCGATCAATGATGATGGTCGAAGAGGTCATCCATCCTCGGTAGTGGATACTTTTTCTTGAAAGTCACCTAGTTAAGGTGCTAGAAGTCATCTCACAACCTAAAACTCACATCTACCTTCTTGAAAAAATGCATTAGTGATTCCCATTGTGAAATAGGAGGCCTTACGGACCCCTTATCCTACAAGTCATCCAGTTGTACCCTCAAATCGTGAAGGTCCGCATGAGCTACCAGATATTACGGTGTAGATATAAATTTTGTCCCGGCGGTATAGGTCGATGAAAAATTATACATCCCTACGAGGAGGTAGTCTTGGAACTTCATCAGGTAAAATATCCCATACTTTTCCACCACTACAAGAAACAATTGACTCCCCTCAACCACTACACTAAGGGTGAGGCTATCCAAATGGCATGTGATGTGTGGCACCATCATCATAAAATTTTTTTTCCTATGCTTCAAGGGATTCCTTCATGTAGATGAAGGATAAAATTATCCAATTTTATCTAACACCACACACTGTATGCCTAAAACATTCAATATAAGCATGAATTGTGGATAACCAGTCCATCCCAAAGATTATGTTGTAAGACCTCGATGCCACTACTAAGATACGCTTTCCGAAGATCACACCTCCATTAATGAGATCACACTGCAGACACCAGTTTGTAATCATCAAATCCCCCCCACCCCCATAAGAGTCTCTATATGTAATGATCGAGCGGACACCTCCACCAGAATCTCAAAGCACCAAATAGAAGTCATG
The DNA here is from genome assembly GCA_963277665.1 of Viscum album. NCBI lineage: Eukaryota > Viridiplantae > Streptophyta > Magnoliopsida > Santalales > Viscaceae > Viscum > Viscum album. Next base: position 221,959,674 of record OY728139.1, read on the forward strand.
GAAATGAAGGTGTGACCAGAACATGTGTCAATATGAAATCATCTTGGGTTAAGAAGACACAGATCGCACGCTCCCTAAGGTCGGGGTGGACCACCTGAGGGTGGTGGTAGTAACAACTCAAAATGCCATCCACCACCTACTTCTTGACCTACTCCCCTGCCACATCCACTACGTTGTGCACCTCATCACATGAATCGCTCCCTAGGCCTCTACGGCCCCTTGACCATATTATGGTTATCTGTATGGAGGGTTGGTTAGTCACGATCCATGTTTCCCTACCTACTTCATGTGATGCCCTACATGGCTCCATTCTAACTCTCTTTGGACTGGGATCCTTGCACTACCGACCATGATTCCCGGGGTCTTACTCTAAAATACCTTTCCCAAATGGGTGCTCGCGTTTAATGTATGATACTTGCTGAAGACTCTTCCCACTGGGGTTTATCAGTAGCTCTACCTACAGGTGCCTGCTCCCGCATGAATCTCTCTACCAGAAGGTCTCGCTCCTACACCCCCACCTAAGTAGGGATATTATGACAAAATACTGATGACCTGATCTCTCCCATGTTCCCTTGTTCAATGGGATGATCACTGAAGAAAGGGTTTCACAACATATATATCGAGTTTTGAGATATATTGGTGAACCTCATTGAGTACTCAACCACTATCATGCTACCTTGTTGTTTGTTGAGAAGCTCCTGAATGAGTACAGAGCCCACAGTCGTGCAGAAAATTTCTTCCTGGATAAACCGCTCAAAGTATTCCTAGGTGAAGGTTGCCACATTATGCACCTTGGTGGTCATGTTCAACCATATTCCTATTAATCCTTGTATAAGGCTCTCTTGTAAGATCTTTATCGTGTCAGGCGGTTCCCTCCACAAGCATATGGTCCATATCACTTCCTCCTATCACTCCTCAACAACATGCGGATCTATTCCTTCCAGGAACCTAGGAGGTCTTGGTTTCTAAAACTCATGCATTACAATGAGTCTACAAACGTCCTCTATTGGATCTTTCGGATGTAAATAATGACATCAGTTTCTGGTAGCACTAGTGCACAACATGGTGGGTTTGTCTCTAGAATTGGTCCTCGAATGGACGCCTCATCGCTAGGTGGCCAGTCCTCACAACCTCGTATCGGGATCATAGTTGGTCATCTATGTGGATGCCTCCTGAAATTGATCATGATGTACAAAAATCAAAAGGATATATATTATGAGATGAATTTTATTTAAAAAGAACATAAGTAAACACTTACCAAATTAGTTTTTTCATTTATAGTGCCTAAAATCAGAATTTAATGTCATTGGGAATGGATACGTTGGTTTTCGCACCAACACTAGACACCCCGAATTTGGAAGTTGGCATCGAAACACATAACATTGTTTCCCCAAAACAAAACATAGACACACATCAATTGTTGTATAATTGGATGCCCTTTGATACCAATTTGTCATGTCCCATCCCCGGGCCCCGTGTCATAAATACCCCAAACCCACTTCTCAAAGGACAGGGGTTGGGGAATAGCACTGAATGTGTCAACCTTCATATGGAAGGCATTTTTGTGAGTACATTTACGCACACACACACCCAACCAAGTCCCAAAAACTAAAAAGGAAACAATTATGAGTAAAACAATGCTGAGTTTAAGTACAGCTAATAAAAGTGGGTGAATATACAAACCCAACAAAAGGAACTCCGACGATCATCCATAGAGAACCCCACATAGTCATAAGAGTGTTGTGGCTACTAGAAGGTGGTGTAATAGGTCATGTCCACCTAGCACTACTCGGTCCCACCAGGTATTCAGCCACCATGATCACCATCATAGCATTCGTCTGTCCCATCTCCCTGGGCTCCTTTGGGTCCCGGTCCAACAAATTCTCTATCGAAAAGCTGATCCAATGCACAAGACACGACAAGAGTGGGAATAGACAGTGTAGGGGTGTGAAACCCGATAAATAGTTTGGGCCCAAAAAAAATAATGCACCACATAGATTTCTTCAATTGAAATCAAGAAGAACAAGAAATCTCACACCAAGAATTCATTTAGGGTTGTGATAGTAGAAACATCAGTCATATCATCGATCACCTCGGCTGTTGGAGAAATCCTTCTCTATCGAGTATAGTGGGCCTTCAGGGTCAAATAGAATCAACTTCCCACTAACCGCGGACTATTTGGGTTCTCATCACCAATGGGTACCGTTGGTATGCTGGGTCATACTAAGACACTCCCCACTATGGGCCTGCTGGGTCACACAGAGCTACTTCCCCCCATGGCCATACTAAGGTACTCCTCCTGTAGAGTACCATGGGTTTGTCATGTCAAATATAACTACTCCCCACCATGGGCATGTCAGGTCACACAGAGATAGTTCCAATTATTCCATCATTGAGTCCTAGAGAGTCGATAGTTATCAATATCTAGGTATCATCCAACTGCAGGTTTCTGTATGTATTGGATTTGGGAAAACCAATCTTCAATCCACTGGTCACATCTCAAATTCAATGAAATTCACCATATCTCATTCCAAAAGATCTATCTCTTTGAGAGGGTCATAATTCCACAAATTTCTCTTTAATGAGACTCTTAGTTTGCATTATATAGTCATTTTTTTAAAACATGGACCAGTTGTATATAGTTCTCATTAAACCCAATTTGACTGACACGACCAACCCAGCCCGGGGGTTTCACAAACCCTGGCTAAAATTTGCCGACTCAACCAGACCTGGTTTGGGTCTGTGTCAGTCCAGTACAGCTGGGCCAGTGGGTCGGGACCAATGAGCCTCACTGAACCCCACCTGCTTTTTTAAAGGGTCCATCTTGTCTGGTCAACCGGCGACCTGATCTAGTAAGACCTGGCTAGAACATCACAGTTCTGGAATTTTGGGTGCAGGTCGTGACCGTCAGCATGGGGTCAGCCCACTTGGCTGCGGTTCCGGGGTGCTGGGTTGTCGGACTGTCATGACTCGACCAGCTAAAGCAGGGTGCGGACCGCCTGTCCGAAGACAGTCTATGTTGCAGGCTTCTGGGGTGTTCCTAGGATGCGGTTGTTGGTCGCATCTAGCTTCATTCCAGCATCGTGGATGCTCGGGGCTCCTCCAACCACGGTTGGTCGATCATGGATTCCTAGTCACCCACACAGCCTGGATGCTGGCCATCCCTCCACGCGGTGTCCTTTGGCACAAGCCCTTCCACCTCCATGGACAGTTGTCCGTAAACCCCAACCGCTATGGTGTAATGATGGGTGCAATGATCCAATTAGTCGGCGGCATGTTGTCCCGCTGTCAGGAACGCACCCATCACAATTGTGGGCCGCCTACACCTATGGCCTATAGGGAGTGTCTGCTTCACTGTGAAGATCACAAAAATGCTTTTCCGTCAACTTCGTCAATCCTTTCACAAATAGTTCACATGAGAAGGTGGTTTGACATTGTTTGTGTGATCCCACACCCTCCACATTAAAATTATTTAATCATGGAGAGGTTCAAAGATTGCGGCTCAACCAAACTAGTGATTAACGAATCCCAGATTATAAGTGACATAAGAAAATCCACCACCACCCCCACATAAATGCACTATTCATATATCTACAAGTTTGTGGGTTGATATGAAATTATCATTTATAGAATAAAAATGGGGAATACCTTTAAAAAATTAAATAATTACCTCTTTGTTATTTTTTTATGTTGCGTAATATCTTCATGGTTTCAAGTCATCGACATCGTTCGTCCATTTTGAAATCATTTCTTCGAGGTGCATTGAATATGTTTGAAGATCATCAGTGTTTGTATTTCTTTGTTTTAGAAGAAGTTTTTCGGAGGATTGTCATTGAATCCTTACAGTTTAATTCTTCATTCCACCAATGAATTATCCAAAATATAAGGATGATAGGACGCAACATTTCTGTTACGATGCAACATCGCATCATTATGTTGTTTCTTTTATGAAATTTTGTCGATGTTACACATCATTAATGTTTTGTTACACTATGACTTAACGAGCCATTAATGAGATTCATCAAGGTGCCATATCGGTAGACTTCTGCATCATCATCCGCCGCTCAACTAATGATAAAAGAAAATAAAATAACTTTTTAATGTTATTTATTATTTTTTGAAAAGTCTAAAAATTAACTTTTCTATTCGGCCCTTAGTAGCCGATGTTATGTCCATTCAAGATGAATCCCAGCGTTCTGAATTTGACGGTGCCCCCATATTTTTAATTCGAGTACCATTTCAAATGTTTTTAAAACCTAATCCTTATTTGAATTAAACACACTTAAAAATGTTCCAATTTCAGTTTTGAGCTCCCCGAGGCCTCAAAATCAATTGTTGTCAAAGCGTGTGGTCTCAGAATAATTCCATCTAAATTAAAAAGAAATTAATTGAAATTTCCAAGATATTACATAATGAAAATTAAAAATGGAATAAACCGAATATAAATAAAAATTATATGAAATTTAAATCATAAAAATTATTATTTTCCTAAATGAGCATACCAAAATTTATTATTAGTGAAATAAATAAAAATATAATAACTAAAGTAGTAATTAAAAGGAATAATTGAATCTATACTTGAATAAATATTAATTAACTACATTATGATATATATTTGAATGAAAATTGTTAATGTTATTGTAATATGATTGTTGGAAATTTATATATGAGTACATGGGATAAAAATATATAATTTCTGCATTATCAAAAGTAAAATGGATATAATCCCTTTTAATTAATATTAATGATAAGTTTTAAATTATATATATAACATTTATAATAATCCAAAACATCAATTTAATAAATACGGGGCGGTAAAAATATATATATAATTAAATATTTTAAGAAAAAAAATTAGAGAATTAGTTTTTCTAAATTATTATATGTTTTTATTAAAATTTTAAATTTAAACTATTTTGAGATTTAAATTGTTAATATTGATTCAATGTTTTAAATTTTCTTATAGAATTAATTAATAGGGTTATTTTAATTTGAGGAAAATATTATATATTGGGGTAAAAATATATACAATGGTGAATTTTAAATTGAGAGAAAATAGTTAAATTGACTTGTAATGTCCTGAAATACCATTAATCATATATCTGAATTTCTTTTAGTAGTGGTTTCCTGATACATATCCATTAATTTTCATTTATTTTATCTTTTATATACTATTATATTTTGATAATTTAAAAAATTTGTTTATTCCGCCAAACATGAGTATTTAAGAAGTAGAAATTATTATTAAGATTACTATGATTAATTGTAATTTATCACATCAATTTTATGATAAATCATAATTATGATTTTGTGAATTGTTTGGAAAAAATTGATTTGTAATGATAAATTATTTTAGTCAATAATATTTTTCCTTTTCAAATTGTTTTTATTTATTTATTTTTCTTTATTATGCAATATTTTCAGATTTTTTTTAACAAAGTTAAATTATTTATACACTCTATACAATTATGATGGAAGTTTTTATTTCATAATTTCTACCTTAAAGAAATTATTTATTCCCTAATAAATTTTCTATATATTAGTATTTACCTTTACATAAGAAGTACATACACTTATATAGATATTTTCAAATTTTCATGAAATTTAATCAAAATTTTATTACCATCCCATTTTTTTCAAATAAAAAAATGTTTATATTGTTTATTTTTATTACCATTATATTGATTATATAATACTCAACTTATAATTACATCTCCTTTTAATATTTTTATTTACCCTTACACAGTGCATGAAAAAATATATATACCACTAAAAAACATCTTACCACCTTTACCTAAAACATAAATGGGTTTTACAAAAATATTTAAATCAATAAAATACAATTACATATGCCATATCTCACTATTATATATGGGGTTTTTAAAATTATGTGAGAAAAAATGAACATACCCTTAAATAACTGACATTAATTATATATAGTTCGTTTATAATTATTTTTTATACAATAGTGTACGCAGTTTGATATAACCATACTTATATAGACAAAACAACCTTAAGACATACTTTAGCTCCAACAAAATTGTAACTCATATATTCATAAACAAAAAATTTCATTATAAATTCTTTTTGAAGAAGAGAGGATTAGATATTTAAATTTATTATATGAAAAAATATTATGTGATATATTTCATGATGTCAATATATAATTATTTGATAGATTTAATATAGTGTCCCAACCCGTATATACATAATATAAAATTATATTTTGACACAAACATATATTAATTTCAACCCAAAGATCATTAGGCCTTGTGAATTTTGATAAATAGGTTCATAATATATCGTACATGAGATAAACTAAAACATAATTATTTTATTCTTCATATTGAGATCCTAAATCCTTTAAATATTCTAAAAGAAACTAGGAAAACCTATCAAAAATATAAAAAAAATTAGATAAAAATACTAGAAATTAAATAAACATTATAAGGAGATAGAAGATGTTAGTTAATGGTATGACGTGATATCATAAAAGATAAGTACTGCGATTAATCAGAAATAATAATAATGTATATGACATTGTATCATAAGAAAATTGAATTGGAAGAAATTTTAAGAAACATAAAACAAATAATATCCATACATCATGTATAGCTACATTGGAACACCACACGGTTTTTTGAGTCCCATCATATATTGAGTTCACTCCTTAGTACGACAAAAGATATCTCATGATACTAATGAGTTATGCAGTGACTGAATGATATGTGCAATTCTCAAATAACCAATCATATCCATTTCATTTAAATTCATATGTGTGACATATATGGAAATTGATCATAAATCATAATAATAATAAGTATTCATAAACGGAATATTAGTTACATAATATATCATCATATCATAATCAATAGATATTTTGTAATTAATGAATATTATAATTGATACTCTGGATAGTATTAACACTCTAAAGGAATAAAAAATGATAAAGGTATATATGTATGTTTTATTTATGGAAAATTTTTATGTATTCCATACCATAGAATTTATTTAAAAAATTTAAAAAATATGCTTGAGGAAAAAATCATTCCAATTTAAAAATCACGTTAAAAAAAATTAATAATTTAATAATGGAATCCTTTTCTACAAAAATTTCATAAAATAATTATAAAATATTCATTAATGTTAAATATGCTAAGTTATTTCATAACTGTTTTATATAATAAAATCATTCCTTGATAATTTTTTTTTAAAAAGTCAAAGAGGTCTTCTTTCCAAAAATGATAGGAAGAATCCTTTTAAATAATTATATCAAATAAAATTTAGGTCATTATTTATTTAATAAATCATTTTATAATATGAAAACATATTAAATAAATAAATTTTTTAATACATGGATTTAGAATGAAATTTTATTTTTGACAGAAGAGAGAAATAAAATACGTTTTTTGTAAAAAAATTATCATTCATCAAGTTCCTAATATAGGAAAATGGTAATGTAATTTTAAATTTTGGTAAATAAGTTCACAAGAATTAAAATAAATTGTTTTATTATGAAATGATTAAATACTTACCACTAATGGAAAAGTAAAAAATAAAAAAAATATCATTAAAATGATATGGTAGCATGAACCACTACAATTTTAGAAACATTTTAATCATTACAACCATGAATGAATTATGTAAATTTAAATATAAAATACCATTAATTATTGGGGGCTCATGATATTATTTTTTAATTTATACCATATACACTATATAAAATAAATGTTTTTATATAAATGAATAATTTCATCAAGGAGGGATGTTTTGAGATCGAATCCCATACCCCACGTCTTAGAATCTCGTAAATATCATTCACCTCCTATATAAAAAAATTATATAATTGTTTTTATTTTGAACTTTTTCTTTCAATAATACCTCAATAATAACGTATTTACACAATATATATTAATGACTTATTTAATTTCATAATCAATGATGTCTATCTACCGTGTTTCAATGATGATTAGATCATTATTTCTAAAGGGGATTTGTTGGTTGAACATGGTTATAGGTGTTATTGATTTATTAAATAAAAAAATATAATGTAATAATTTTCATTTAATATGTAAATTATTTTAAAAAAAACAATGAATTATTGTCATGAAAAATTAACTATGTTACAATCATGGTGACAGTAGGTCGTACATATGATGATATTATGTTTCCATTTTTTCACCAATGAGGACGGAATGAAGGTAAGTGTTATTTTAAAATTAAAAAATTACTATATTTTATAAAATATAATTTTTTGTTATAATATACCTACATATATAATCAATGTTATTTCATAACAGAAATGACGATTCACAACATTTGGTGATATGGTAGTCCACCATATAATTGTAATGTGTTATCATTTTTCAATGGTTCGTAATCTATGAAATTATACGATATAATAATTTAATGGATTTTTTAATATATAATTAATACCATATATAAATATTTAATCCATCATTATGAACATCAATGAGAGGCTAGAATGGAAAACAAATTACATCATTTCACTATGAGGTAGTTTGTCGTACATGCCAACATTGTTTTTCCCGATTTTATAGAATATGTGGTGAATGGATATTATTAAATAAAAATAGTAACATATAATTTTATATTATATACTATTGTAATTATATTTTTATTTTAAATACATAAATCGTGTAGTAAAAAGAGGAATAAAATATAATGAGCTTGGGGAAGACTATTACCTCTTCTTCGGTCCACCTCTCTAGGAATATAAATAAATCCTTCATAGATTGGATTTATTATAAAAAAATATTATATTAAAAGGGGATGGAATTATGGATTTTACTTTTTATGTGACTAGTTGAACTAATGGGTTTTTGGAGTGGAAAGGAGATGAGATGGGTTCCCTTTTATAAGGGAGGAGGAGTGTCATTCCTCTTAACATCTCAAACTATTCAATAAGGGGGAGTCAGTCTAAATAAAATTTCATCAATATTTAAATAATAATAGAGTTGATTTGAAATATGTTTTATATACTATATTAAAATTAAAAATAAACATTTTTTTAAAAATTTACCCTCCTTACCTCTAAGGTTTCTGAATTTTATATTTATGATATTTTACAACATTAACTAATTTCATTAACAATTTTTAATATTCATTATGAAATACAATTAAGATTACATTTTTATATAATATAAATAACCATGATTCAATATAATTAATCCCTTTTATCAAATTCAATTCAATGAAGTGAAATAATTTAATTTAAAATTAAATATACAGACATGTCAAACAAACAATTTCCCATGAAATGTTTTTTTTTCAAGAATAAGATGATCGTGTAATAACTAGATGAAAAGGAAGGTTAATTAAATTAATTTAAATTAATATTTTTTGATATTTATTATATTAATTTAATTTGAATCATTTTTTATTATGTGTTCTTTTAATTATTTAAATTGAATACACATTATGCATAATAAAATAGCTTTATGAAAATGGTTATTATAATCATAAATATTAACTTATAATAAAATACACTATAAAGATTATTTAAATGTAATTAATTTAATTTAATATAACTAAATAATAATTTTGATTTTGTTATATCATATTAATGATAAATGGGCCTTTTAAATTACTTAAATCATTTAAAATAATTTACATTTTTACTAATATCAGTTTTCACTATTCACAAAAAAATAAATGTTTTCTAAAAAAAAATAATTTTCACACCCATTTATAATTTATATGATGATTTAAAATTTGATTTTTATTTTATAAAATAACATATATAAATGTTAAAATTATGAATTATACTATTCTCAAATAATATAAACTACAATAATTTTTGAAATAATTATATTTCTTTTGTAATAAAATATATATTTTTATTGGTGAGTTACAATTTATTATAAATTTGAAAATAAAATTATACTGAGTAGAAAATTTATATTTGTTTCATATTGTAGTTAATACTATAAATAACCTCTAATTTAGAATATATGTTATATTAGTTATGTTTAAATAATAATATCTTAATATTATATCATTGTTTATTTAAATTATGTGTCATGTGTAACACCATATATCACTAAAATCAAATTCATTTAAACATAATTAGACCATATTTTCATGGGGTGTTATAATATACCCACGTTAAATAAATTGCACCATCTCAATTATATCTTATTCTCAATAATCAATGGTTAGGATTTTAAAAATTCATTTCTGAAAACCCACATTGTAAAAGAAGATAATAAATCACCTCATAAAATATTGAAATGGAACATTAAATAAAAACACATAAGTAGGTTCAAAGTAGTGTAAAATTTTTGGGAATTAAAAATATTTACACGGAAGGAAATCATAACATATTTTGGAGTGTGGTCAAGATCATTGATGTAAATGAATCGATTGGATATGATAAAGTTAACAATACCTAAACCATGAAATATGATGAATTTAAAGACCATTTATTCATTGGATATATTGTTAATTTGATAAATATATCTTTTTAAAGTTAATTTTCAAATAGTGGATGTATTATTTTTCTATTTAGACATAAAAAACAAGAATATATACTTAATTGATTTATTTGAATCTCATAAATATAATTTCCTCCATTTCATTTTGCTTCAATTTATTTCCACTTCCCCAATTACTCTAAGGAATTAATATCGAATAATATTTTAGTAATTATTGATGCACTAAAATAATCTTATAAAATACCATACGATCTAAAAAATAGTATCAATATGTAACATCCCAAGTAAGTAATGAATAATATATAATTTTATCTATGTCTATTAATGAATTAGATATTGTTTTATAGGCTTGAAATGAAAATAAATCCAATCTTAAGCATGAAATACACTAATATTTTTTAAAGGATTGTTTTACTGCCTTTTGATGGAAAACCATTTTTAAATCTACATTTTGACAATTTTATAAGCTATGTTTGTCAAAATAAACTTATTCGTTATGATTGGGACATCAAAATTTACTTTGTGTGAATTTTTGGTATTTTTCTGAAAATGTTCGTTTTTTAATGAATAGTGAAAAATACTGCATTTTACATCAAAACTGATTTTTAATCTTATTTATTTATATGATTATACTATCTTTTGAATTTGTATTAACGTTAAATTAGAATATATTTTTTCCATTTAATCCAATGATGGTCATTAGTATTAATTTCACTTTGGAATTGGTAATAAACAAATGCCAAACATTTCATGGATATTGTTTCAAAAAAAACCCGCTATTTGTTTTGACAACGGGAATTATTTTAAAATCAATTATTGCAATTTCTATGTTTTGAATTTGGTAAAATGGATTACATATTTGGAATCGGAAGTTCCAAATTATGGAATTAAGACTCTTTTATTTTCGGACATTATGAATAGTATCGACGGTAATTATCTTTAATTATCTTGATTAATGAGTAATCGGGTAGTTAAGGATAATAAAATAATATCATAATAATAAAAAATTACACCAACATGTGTCCTAATTCTACTGGTTGTATCATTTCTGACCATGGTATGCCTTGTGCAAAACTTGGGGACCCCATGGAATCACTTTTGTGGAAAGTGACTTGTTATCTTTTTATTTTTTTTAATGAAAGTAAATATAACAAGAATGTATCACCTGATTAAAACATTTTTAATTTTTTCTAAATATATGATATTTTAGAATATAAATATTCATTGGAATTTTAAATAGATTTCTTACATCATAGTATTTTTTTCATAATTTTTAGACTTTAAATAAATTAAATTAATTATGACATCATGATGATGTTGTTATTACCATATTAATAAAGGATTTAAAGAAAATGAAATGATAATGTAAAATCTATGACCTAAACATGTCCAAAACCTATTGGATGGGTGGATTTCGAACCTTTATCACCTTATCCTAGAATTATATCAACGTGGGTCCTTTTGAATCTGAAATTCATTTTCAAATAAAGTAACATTTCTTTACTTTCCAATAGTGCCCCTCCTCTCCTCTTATAAAAGGCCCCCACCTCTACCTCCTTACACACACTCCCAAAGCCTTTGGCTCGGCCAACCCCTGCCCATTTTGTCTCTCCACATCCCTCTATTTCTCCTTGAAGCCTCACATTGGGCAGAAGTCTTCCCAAAGAAGCCTTTGAGCTCAAACCAAAGGGAGTTACCCGATTTTAAGATAATGTCTTCACTTGAGTCCTTTTGTTTTATTTTGCTTCTCCAACCCCCTAAAATCTTTTTATTAATTTCTTTTGTAACAACTCCAGTGTCTTTAATACACTAGGATGTTTTTATAAGAATTATTAGAGCTACACTTACACACACCTACATCTAATGGTTAGTGGACATACTATTTTTGTGGATGGTGAATTTATGCCTCCCGAAACGAGGATTGTTCAGCATTCTTTTAACACCTTCAAAGGTGGCCATTAAGATGTAAATATATTTATATATGATATATAATATGTTTATGTTTTCCTTAAGATTATTTATTTTTTTATTTTTGGAATACCTTTATGGTTTCCATTATGGGTAAACGCGATATCTTCATTTAAGGAAGTGCGGACTACCACCCCCTCAAAGTGATTTGATTCGTTAAATACCATATGTGGGACGTATAAAGGATGGAACTATGATATTATATACGATATTATACTGGAATTATAATATACCTTTATATCATTATGAATCCATTCTATAAAATATGAAATAGAAATGAAAGTAGCTTTCATGCGTACGTACGGCTTACCGTCTCCATGAACGGTGCATTTCAATTTATCTCTCTAAATGATTATGGAATATTATAAATGCATGTATATACTGGATATATATGATATATACATCATTATTATAATTATATATATAATGGATACATGAACAACTTGTAATTATAAAGGGTTTATTTTTGACTCAAGTACCAATGATCGTTAAAACGACCGTTATTAACTTAACTAATTACATAGTGTTCATGACATGGAAATAAGTGATATAAAAGGAATAATGAACATGAAAAAGGTTCTTAAGAAATTAGAAAGTAACTCAAGTTTATTATTCAGGACATTAAAGAACGATCGAGTTAAGTCGGACCCGAGGTATGGGACTTCGTCTCAATCTCCTTTCATTGATGCATATTTTGTTTTATACACAACCTTCTTTTATATGGTGTATAAACCCCTTTGACTTTTAAGTTTATTCAAAAGGAATATTTTTTATACGAAGTGTTTACTAAACGACAAAAGGTAATGTTTTTGTAGTACATATGCGACGACACTGACTTCTCCTCCGCTGTGACCATTATTTGAGTTTCGGCTTCCTCAATAAGCCATACCTTTTTTTAAAAGAAAAATAAATACCATGTTTTACTTTTCTTTTATTTTGGTTTTGAAAATATTTTTCATAATTTTTTATATCAATGTGTTGTATTGATATCTTTTTATTGAAAGGTGGAAATGTTATGTTTCCTTTATTCATGTTTTATGTGATACGATTATGTTGAGGTTCTTGGGCATTATTATGAAGACGGGTGGTTCCGTGATAAACTAAGGGCGGGTGAGCCCGATATAGCTCTCCAATGCATTGGGTAATGCGAAGGAGTGAAACATTATGGTTTCTCCGAAGAGAATTAGGGAATATACTGTGATGGGTATTCCAACCGTAACCAAGAGGGTTACTCCCTACGTAAGAATGTTATGAATGCCTCAAGTTACCTTTAGGTCTTATAGTTTCTATGATTTATTCATGATTTAATGAGGTATGTTAAAGTGCCTCCGTTTTATGGGTAAAGTATGATTTCATTCTTATTTATATATGAACCCATGTTTCCTTTCCATATTTTTATATCTCTTACTGAGCTTTTTATGCTCATCCCATGTTTTTTTGAAATGTTTTTCACAAGTCAAGGGAAAGGTACATGATATGATGATAATGTCAAGGAAGTGTCAAGAAAGAATCCATGTTTTATTTTGAATATGTTTCCATTGATGGGAAAGAACAATACTATCTTTATGTAACCACTTTGTTTATATGTAGAATGTAATGTATGTTTTATGATCTAATTCTCTAAAACTCTAAACCAGAATAGATCCTCAATGTGTAATCTTGTAATAACTCAAGATTATGTAAGGTTTATGGCTGGGGCCATATACAATATATTCCTCTCATATGTATTAAAACCAAAATGTTTAGGACAAGGTAAGATAATACAAAAAATAAAGATGAATATGTTTATATCAAAATAAAATAATAAAACCGAGGTTTTTTTCAATGATCATTTATTAAATATGTAAAAAATTATCCAAAATAAACATAATAACCTCAAAATTTAAAAAAGACTTAATGAAACAATTTATAGCAAACATTTCAACATACCTATCAAAAAATATAGAACCATTATTCCCAAATAATATTTTACAACAAACATAAAAGTCATTTGTATATATCTTAAACTAGTAAAATTATTCCAAAAATATTTTGTTCATCCTCATAATAAAATTAATCTTCTAAATATGTGTTTAACCTATAAAGACATCTATAAAAATAATACATTTTCTATAGTTTCAGAAAATGTTATTTATATATAATTACCTCAATATCAATAACATCTCAATGATTTTTTTTATACTTTCATGTGTTTCTAAATAAAATATCAAATTACCCTTAAATAACTTTTGTAGAAAATTAGTACCATTAATAATATTATTGAAAATACAAATAATAACTACTCTAGAAAAATAATTATAAGTTTCATGATTCTTATAACAAGAATATAATTGATTATAATACTTAACCAACATGATTATTGATTTCTAACACCTAAACACATAATTCATTAAACTAAAATGATTATCATAACATCGGTCCTTAGGAATTAATCCATGGATTGTAGAATTTACATGGATAATGAAAATGTTCCCCACATTAGTGACATTGAACTGTTAGTTATAATATAGGTTGAACATTATTTACCACAGTATTATGATCTATACACTATATGATAATTAAAAAATTATCTACATTATTCCCTCCTTTTACACTAATAAATCACCTTCTAGATATATTAAGGAATTTTATTTGGAAATTATTACCATACTCATTAAATGTAGTAAATTGAATCTTCATTCCTTTTTCGTCATTAACACTTAGTCTTCCATGATATTTCATCCTTCACTTCTTTAGTGTGTTTGGAAATTCAACTATATTCTATTTATTATTTATAATTCAAGGAAGTTGAATTTAAATTATTACAGTATTACTATCTTCTATTTCCATCATGATGAGAATCAATTAAGGAAATTAATTGCATTTCCCATTACATTTATTGCTGGTAATTATTCCCAATTTTTTAATTATTAACTATAATTAATAAATAAAACAAGATAATAATGAGTTATCATATAAAAGGGTAAAAAAATTAACATAGAAGTAATATCTTGAAAATGATAATTATTTCCTGAATTATGTGTCTCAAAGTTTCAATATACATTATCCATGGTAATGTTCCCTATTAGGTTTTCTAATCAATTTTTTTTTCAATTCCATCATAATGGTTCATAAAGAGTTTGATAATTTCTAAAAACATTTACCTGGTGGTGTCAAAATCGGCACATATTGAGGATCATTTTCATATTCTAGGCAACTCTTGAGTTAAACCATATGTTTTATTTTATAGTTATCACCCCTTGTTACGTCTTTTTCATAACTAGATACACATTTAGTATCCAAACTAAGATGAAATTTCTCAAAAACCACTATTTATATTCATTATTCGGATTCAATGAATTTTTATAAAAATTTTATTATCATTATACATATCCTGGGGTTATATCTAAAGTTATATCATTACACTCTCCACTGTATAACTAAACCTTTTATTTGATGCCAACTATTGTAACTGAAACAATTTACACATGCTATTACATTATTTTAAATAAACATATTCCAATAATAAACCAATGATCATGAATTCTTAGTGATTTTATAAAACTAGGTTATTCTTACATCTAAATGAGAAAAAAAGAGATGTAATATTAACCGCAAGGATATATCACTTATTTTTGAGCACCTAAAACTACATGAAATTAACTAATGAATACATAGGAAATGTGAGTGATCTATCAATCCTCATAAGGAACCAATTAAGATAAGAAATAATGTCACACTAGTCAAAGGTATGACATGATATACTAAAAGATAAGGGGAATGGGTAACCACATTGAAGAATAAAATAAATATCATCAGATTATAAGATCATGGAATCCAAGGAAATTTGGAAGGGAAAATACAAGACCTATCCAAAATTCATGTCTAACTATTGAAAAAATATTACGTGTTTTAAAGAGTCTCATAATGGACTAGGTTTACTGCCAAATACCATACATGACATATAATGAGACTAAAAAATTACCCAATGAATTATATGGATATATAATTTCAACCCCACCTATCACATTCAATTTATTTTTATTCATTTGTTTTAAATTTAAATAAATAAATCATAAATCATAAACAGAATAATTACCCATAGAATGAAAATTGGATACATAATCTTACATCATATCATAATCAAATGAAATTTTATATTGATGGAATCTTTGAAATGTGGGTAATTCCTCTATCCCCACATTAAAGGAAGTGAAATTGAGAAATTTGTATATGTAAGAAATATATATACATATTTTTTATGTATCATAGAACTTGAAAATATATTAAAAAGTTAAAAATAAACTTTCATGAAGAAAAAACCATTCCACTTTGAAAATAAATAATTAAAATTTTAAATTACTGCAATAATTTGGGAGTAATTTTAGTTAAAAAATACATGTAATCATATAAAGTATTTTCCCAATAAAATGATAATTGGTAAATCTATACGTTCTTCAAAGTCAAAAAATTTAATTCTATATTTTGTAAGAAAACTCAAAAAGTGCATCTTCTAGAAAATGATGAAATGATACTTTCTAAACATTTATTTTAACATAATCAATGGATAAAATTCATTTAATTAATTAGTTGATAATATTAACACCATTTTTCATAATATTTTTCGAAAATGTGTATTTTAAAGGGAAAATTATTTCTGATCAAAGAGATAAATGAATTTGGATATTCCAAAAATATTTTATCATAAATTTAAGTACCTAAGTGTGTAAAATGATAATATTTCCTAATAATTTCATAAATTAACAATGGATATGAATTATAAAGGTACTTATTATAATATTATAAAATAATTTACAACAATGAAAATTCAAGCATTCAGAATAATGATCAGAAAGCGGTCGATGCACGGAGCCCTTAAATTTTGATAACATTTCAATCATCCCCACTAAATGAAGTAATTTATTTCAAACATTACTAAAATAAATTTTTAATTATTAGTGATATAATATATATATATTATTTGTATGTAGACAATATAAAAAAATTTAGGTGTATAAAATAACATGTTTATTAAAGATTGATGTTTTGACATAAAAACCCTTACCTCAATTCAAATGATTTCATGTTTGAATTACATATCATATATAATAATAATATATTAAGAAATTTTTATAATTATATAATTTTAACAATTATCATCCCTCATACTTAAATGTTTTACTTCAATTTTTAATGATGTATTTAATTACATAATATCTAATGTCCAGATGAGCAGTTTAAAGGACGCTCAGTTCATTATCTCAAAATGTAATCTGTGTGGCGATGTGGGTAAAATGATCCATTTTCCCATCATCATTAGAATAATAATCATTATATAATTTTCATTTATATATATTTACACATATACATATATTTTAATTTTAAAAATTACCATGAATTGTGTTTTTTGTAAATGAACTATGTTATAATCATGGAGATAGTGGGACCTACTCATAGTAGTGAACTATTTCAATTATTGAGTGCTCATGATGGAAAACGGGTAAGTGTTATTAATTATTTCTAAAAAATTAATATTTTTTTATAAATATCATAAAATTTTTTAAATACACATATGTATACCATCAATGAGATGTGGTAATATAAAAATGAATGTCATCTCTTCGTGAGGTAGTTGTCTATTGTACACAAGGACGATGTTTTAATTTTAAAATTTATAGTGATGAAATAATATATATGATATATTAATTTTCATAAAAAATTAATATTTCATAAATATCATATATATATATATATATATTTCCCATCCTTATGAACAACCATGATAGGTGATAACATAAAAATGCATCATCGATTCATTTGGTAACAGTCCTCCAAACACAGGAATAGTGGTTTTATTTCCAATTTTACAAGAAAAGTGTATAATTAGTATTATTACATAAAATATTTTATCATCTCATTATATATGAGATAAAATTGTTATTATATTTTTATTTTTAAGACATAGTTAATTTTGGAATAGAAGAATAAAATAGAAGGAGCTCGTTTAAGGTTATTGCCTCTTCTTCAGATCACCTCTTTATGAATATATATTAATACTTACAAAATAAGATTTTTCATCAGACCAAGGATTATGAAATTATGGGATTGAAATAGGTAAGTAATTTTCATATTGAATATTAGAACTAATGGGATTTGGAAGTGTGTAATTGAGATGAGAGGGTGACCCCTATTATAAGGGAGGAGGTGTTTTAGTCTTGTAAAAAAGCAATAAAATTATATAATGGGAAGTTACTCTAATTAAAAGTGCCTCCAAAATTGTAAAATAATATATTAGAGGATATATATTACTGATAATTCCTATAAAAGTACATGTAAATATGTTCTCAACATGTTATCCTATTTACATCTATGGATATTCACTATTACCCTTTATCTATTTTACCATGTTAAATAATATTTTATAAATTTTACTATAAATTATAGAAGGAAACTCAGTTTAAATTATTATTTTTACATTCTGAAATAAATAACTCTCTCACTTGGCCAATGAAGGATGATTACATGACCTCATGTTCGCCACCCCATATATCACAGGCTGCTGACTGGCAACGGGGGTGCGATATGTATAGTGGGAAGACTATAACCTTAGATACAGAGATAGAACAAATAGAAAATAAGAAATAAAAATAAAAAATAAATATAATTTAACATAATTAATTTAAATTGTATGATACAATTGAATACTAAAAATAAAGACAACATAACAATATAATAAATTTTAAAGGAATAATGTAATGATATTATGGAATTCATCTAAATTTCATTCTTGAAGAAATGAAAAGAGAATACTTGAAGACTCAAATTAATAATCAGACCCCATTTTGGTACAATCTTCATTAATATCCCATATAGTAATCAACTTATAAAAAATGGGGGGTTTTCGTCTTGTAGTCAGGAATCAATATTATCTTATCGAGTACCAAATGGTTGCCCAAATATGGTATGATTATAAATAATTAGGTCAAAACCACTATGTATACACATAAAGAGAATGATAACGAGTGTATAAAATTTAGAAATAATGAAGAGTATTAATTAATTAAATAAATAAATTAATTCCACATCAACATTCTTCAACACTATGTCGATACATATCTGTGTATTTGTCACAACCATGTCAACGAAAACCATATCACCATGGGATAACATAACATGCCTCAGTTTCATTCCATAATGTCAATAAGATTATATTATGACCATACCAACTATATCCTCATAACCATGGAGTATAAATATTAAAAAAATATGGGAATAATCCTAAATATGATCACTTCTGCATCAAACCAAGGCAAAGCCCAGTATATCATCATTTAAACATAATGTCTGGGTCATTCCTGGTATATCCTAATTTCATAATCCAATCAGGGACAGCTCGAAATATTATTATTTCAACATGTGTCGGTGCAATTAAATTTATAAAATAATTACGACATAAAATTTTCAGCACATGTCATAAAAAACAGGATATCACAATATAAAATAACAAGGGTCAATGGTTAACTATGGAAATTACCATTTATCATTCAATTACATTTTTATTTTATCAATTAGTCATAACCTATAACATGTTAGATATCTCAATAAGAAATCTAATGTATGGTGAAACTATATCAAACATTCAGCCAAAATCTATTTTCTTCTAAAAATAACTTTAATACAATAATATATTAATTTATAATAAAAGGCACGCTTTCCCAAATGATAACTAGAATCGATGTGAAAATAGAATTAGATCCAATGGGACTCCATGGAATATATAAATTTATCATTTAATTTATATAGATTCACAATATTTTCGTGTAATTTCTATATTTCACATACTTGAATATTATCAAATCATTCGATTTATGTTCAAAAACCCTAAATTTAATAAACAAAGTAAAGAGAAGTCCAACAGATTTTTTTTCATGAGGAAGAATGTTTGGACGATCACAAGGAACCTTGATTCAATGGATAATGGTAAAAACCAGCAACTCACATGTTGAAGATGTTACACTGAAATAATATAAGAACAGATGAATAGAATAGGGAACCAAAAAATCTTATTGAAAAATTATTGAACAAAAGAGATGTTCAAAATCAAGGTAGGTTCCCCACAATTTCCAAGAATGTATTCCTAGGTATAAAGAAGAAAGATACATGTGAGGTGAAATAAAAAAATCTACCACATTGAAAATTTTATCACTATAGTTTATTGAATTACACACTGTGTAATTCAATTAAACATCATGTAATTATATTTAGTGTGATATAATGAAAAAAATACTCTCCTCTAATAAATATTATATTATCTTGTTCATTACATGTTGTATAATACATTTACATTCCATGTAAATGTTTTGTATATGGTTTTCATCTTGTTTTGACTTTTAAAAGCATAAACCCCTTTAAAGGGTTCATAGTATAAAATTAACCCATTGTAACCCTTGACCCTTTCATAAACATAAACCTTATATTCAGAGAAACATAAATCCCCAAATACTATGTAAATTTACCAGACAATGGCTCCCCTAATATATCATTTTTTGTTTCCTGATGTATTCTCACTCCCAATGTCTATTTTTATTCAAATTTATATAAATCTATGATGAAAAGAACCCAACATGTATAATAGAATTGGAAAAGATCAACTAAAATATGCTTAATTAAAAACACACAGAGTGGGAGAGAGAGATCCCTAGAAATTGACAAAGTCATAAAACGTTTCCACCCTTTAATAGATTTCCCATGGGATACTCCAATCATCATTATGGGGTCTCTATGAATATATGTGGATATTTTGATCTCATATTATACACCCTCTCAATGTTCCCCTAAGAAATAATCAATGATTCCACTATATTCAAACCAAATTAATCAGCCTTCCCAAAATATACTTCACACAACTGTCCACAACAAGAATGATGTGTTATTTAAAGGACAAAATAACACTTAAAACAATGTTTGTTATGTCAATCACATGTTATATTTATGAATAGTATCTATGAAGTTTTTATATGTAAACCACATCGTTCAAGGAATTTAAGCGATGTATAATGACTAAATAGTACACCACTTAATTGAGCTGATCCACTATCTCAAACATCATGAAAAACCTACATTGTAGCTTTCCCAGTTTTCTAATATGGAATTTACCCATCCTAAGAGACACAAGAAGGAAAACATGATGACCAACCATCAAATCCATATGTCATCAATTATTATCAACATATAATTTCATCATGTTATGCACAATTACCAACCAATGTCTGGTCAACTAAACACGGTAAGATATTTCTTATGTGAGATTATGCCCAAATATTATAGATTTAAATGCATCCATAAAAAAGAGAAAAATAGTATGGTGTTCATAAAAGGTATCATAAGGTTCAATTAGCATAGATAAATTAATGTTATTATTATAGGAAAAATAAATGAGTTATGTATGATTCTCCCAAGAACCACCAATAACCATAATTCATGCTCATAACATATCCTCCAAAACCCAAATAGTCCTTTTAGATTTTCAATCGGTCTGAGGATGATGTGTAGTACTTAGAAGAACATGTGGTACAATAGTCTTTTGAAATCCATACCATAACCATGGTATGAAATTATAATCTAGGTATGATATTATATTCATATGAAAATCATAAACAGAAAAAAAAATTGTGCTTGTAAAGATAACCCAAGTCATCAACAATAATGGATTCCATAATAGGAAGGAAGTAGGGTAAATTTTTTAGTCATTCCCTGATCACCAATAAAAAATCATTCTTATTAGTTTTCCTAGGAAATCATGTCATAAATCCATTATGACATCATCCTATTTCTATTTAGGAATGGGAAAAGATGTAAAATCCTAGACGACCTCTACAAATCTTCTTTTACACGATGAAAACTAAAACAAAATGCCATAAATATTATATCCTATTTCTTCATTCCAGACCACCAATATTGCGTACATATATCATTATATATCCTTTCCAAACCTGAATGTGACTCCAATCTATCATCATGAATATCTTACACTATATCATTGCACTAGCTCATATGATCCTACACCTGGACATGGAAATAAGATAATTCCCCCTTCGAAGAATCTATCTCTATGGTTTCCCCCCACTATATATGTTTTCTCTCAGAACAAAACCCACTAGATCAGATAAATTCTCAATCATGATTGTGTTCATAAGAATTGGTATACCTAAATTCGATGATAGATATACTCGACCCTAAGACTCCTGAACAACTAGATGAATTTTTATAATGTGGCTCATCAGTCGTCATGCATCAAAGGACCTTTGTAATTCATCGTCATTCATCTTTTAGCACAATGCATCAAAAAAATGGTTATATTTCTCTGAATATAATCCAACTCCATTTCCAATGACTATAGATACTCGTACTACATCTGATATCGATGGTTCAAGTCCTATTGAGAAAAGATGTATCAGATGTTCTTGTGATCTATATAAACCAAAAACCACACACCCATGAGATAAGTCCTTTAGCATCTCAAGAAATCAACCATTCCTACAAACTATATATAATTTATTTATTAATTCTTATCAAGTTATCTATGATTTCAATTGCTATAATCAACCACATGATTCTCCTACAATAGAACTTATATGAGTCAAAAAATGAATTCATCACAACACATTGTATAATATTTACTAGTATATGTAATGTGAAGATATGTTCTCATTTTAGAGTTCATTTCATCTCTTAAAAATACCACTCACAGGAATCTAAAAAATATATAATTCACCCCTTTCACGGAAATCACTGACAACAGTTATCTCAATAGGAATAATTCTTGTATAAAGCCAAGATAATAACTTTTTAAACCTATAATAATTCTAATTTTGATGAAATTATTTGGTTGATCCCATGATATCATGGTTGTAACATTATCTCAAACCAACTAAACACTTAATTATGAGATTTCATGACCCATGAATTGCAAATTATTAACCTAGAAATAGTATTTGGATATATTTGTGTAAATATGATGCTCTCCCAATGTCCTCAAAATGATGTCAATAATGGTGTAATAATCTTATACTAACTGGGAGCACACAAAGATTTTGTAAAAAGAAATAAAAAAAAGTCCCAAAAACTATGGAATATTTGATTCATCTAGGCCAAGAATATTCCCAGTGCATTGGTCAAACAAAACAACATCACTGTGAACTGATACAATCCATTAATGCTCCGAAATGAAATATGAGGTATTACCAAGGATATCACCCGCAATTATTGGAACCCATATCACTGTTCACTCTTGTAGATGATTATAGCATCTCTCAACTGGTCGATTTTATCATTAATGCAGGGAAGAGGGTATTATTTCTTGATCATCATCTTATTTAAACTCCAATAATCAACATAAAACTAAAATGTATCATTAGAACTAATAGTGAAGAGGACTAGAGAACCTTATGGATATGTACAATTCTATATGAAGAATTTATATTCTAGATATTCCGACTTGATTTTCAACTCCCATAGATTTACTGCTGTAAATCTATGAGGCATGATTGAAACCGGATCTGTGCATAGAAAAACCATGAATGTAAACATGATCTATCACTCGGGAAAAATGAAATAGAACGCATCATGGAGACTTCTTAAAAATGGTCTACAAATATAGGAAAAGAATCATGTAAAATTCAACTGTCGTGTAGATAAAAAAAAATTATTTTAGGTTTGATAAAATCAAATCTACACTACATTGGTCTAGAATGACCAATATAAATATCCCACTCACCTGGGTGATAATATATTCCTCCTACTATAGATTTAAAAAAACTCTCTTACATTTAAAATGGATATAATAATTCTATATAAATAAACAATCTATACTAAGAATATAATTAATGTCTATAATTTCCAACACAAATGGTTCTTAAATGAAACATTAACAAAAAATATCTTTATAAGACACATTCAAACATTTGATTTTCATTAATCATACTCCCAGCTATGTTAAAATGGTGCAAAATCATCCTTGGTTTTCATATCATGGCCCAAATTGTTAACAGAAGGATCTATTAAAAAGAAAGTGATGATCCTGTATCAAAAACATGAAAGGTCAAATGATATAAGAATTGTACCTTTGACAATAGAAATTTGTATATACACAATAGATGTTATTTTCAAAACAAGAATAAAACCATGTCATCTTCATTAGGCTTTAGTTTGACTACCCTGATCTATACCCTTTTCCAAATACCACCATTTCAAAAATGGGGTACCATGTCCCATACCTCAACTAAAGAATCCCATGGAAGTGCACATAATAGCTTCATGAGGAGTAGATCTATCCTTCATAAACATTATTATCATCCCTTTTCCCTTTTAAATGATATGGTACTTTTTTATCCTAAAAAAACATATAGCAGGACCAATGTTAGACACGAAAAATACCCCTAAGTGTTATACTTTCACAGAGTCCATTTTCCCATTAGTACACCCTAAAAGCACTACAATAGAACAATATCATGGTATGGTTACATACTTCCCTAACTTCTATGTCCAATGTTTCCATTGATACTACTGTTGTAGCAAGGATTTATCCAATAGAATAAAATTTCACATTTTTTTCCTACACAAAGAATAAGGCCCAGTAATCTGGGACTCTCTTAGACTCCCATCCATGATATGTAGTTGATTTATCAAATATAAAAAAATACAAAAAAAGAACATATTAACCCTTGAACTGATCTCATAGAAAACACCATCCTAAATAATTATCTCATTTGAGATAGAATTAACCTCTAACTATAGTGAAATGTTTTGCTGGTCAGTGAGACATTATGTGTAGTACAACAATAACATTCCTTCTTGTGTTAGGTTCATGAACTCAAAAGACATATAATATTCTATTATCTCATGTTAAATGTGTCTTTGAAACATCATCTCAAATAAATCCTTGGAAAATTCAACTTGCAACCCTACATTTATAGAATGTCCCACCAATATATGGCTAGACCATGAAGCATATATGAATAAATATTCACCCCCATATCATTGGTCATCTAAAGATGCTTAATAATTGTCTTATCACACTTGAACAAGAACACAACTACCTGGGTTCCACCTTTTATATTGAATGTTGGTGGATACTATATATAAAATTCTCTTATCTTCTCAAACATAGTAGGGATACTGCGAAATTTCTATTTTTCAAATATCTCATGACCCTCAATATTATTTCATGAAGCTCAGCATCCATTTAATCATTATGTACTATTTGAATCTCTTGTCTAGTTTTGTAAGGTGTGTGTTAATATCCAGTATCCTGAAAATGAACTCATAGTTGATGAGGATGCATTTTCGGTACAATAAAAATACATTACATAGAACACAATTTATATCAAAGTCATCTAAATTAAGTGGAAACAACAAAGAACCATAGATTCTACTCTATCAAAAATAAATTTCGACTGTTTTATCATGACATAATAGTTTAATTATTTCATATCTCACATAAAATATGTATCTCAAATGACATTTGAATATGATATTATATTTCACATGAAATAGATATCTCCCTATAATGAATAATTCATGTTAAAATATTTCCCTATGTGCCTACTATGATGCATGTATACTCATCTCAATCCATACTGAGCTATGAGTAAAAACCTCATGAATAAATAATATCATAAAATAATAACATTGAACAAAATGTGAATAACCAAAGTTTAAATAGAATGATTTATCATAAGATAATAACATAGAAACAGTACATCATTGGGAGCTCATATTTTCTATTGTATATGGGAAAGCTACACCCATTAACAAGATCTTTAAAATTCCATGACACATCCGAGTATCCTTTCAACCATTACCAAATTGTGAAAAAACATAAATAAAACATGATGTTCCTTCAATAAAACTTTGAGTCATCCCCGGATCCAACACTCTCTTATGTGGTTGAAGGAGGATGGTTACGAGACCCCAAATGAACATCCAAATAATCAAAAGGTTTCTAAATACTAGTGAGGGTATGATATGTGTAGTGGAGAGGCTATACCCCCTTGTTATAGAGTTAATACATATCATTATTAATAAATATAAATTAATGAATAAATATTAGAGATACTAAATAATGTAATCAATACAATGCCACCTAAAAAACTATAAATATATATGAATAATCACATAAATATTAATAGAATAATGTAATAACAATGGTCAATGCCACAAAATTTCATTCAATAAGTAATAGAAAAAAAACTAGCATGCTTAATAATGACTCAAAATTCCCCTATCTAAACACCATGCCGGTCCCATATCCAAAATCCATCTCATACGACACCAAAATAATCAACATAAACATATGTTTACCATTTCAAATCCAGCATCAAAATAATTTGATTAGGTACCATTCGAAAACACAAATAGTTTTTTATTATAAATGAGTAGGTCGGCACAACTATGTCTAAAAATAACATGTATGATAGAAATTGTATTAGAATATGCAATAAAAAGTGTGTCAATTAAAAAAATTAAATTAAAATCACATCAAAATTCTTTAGATCAATGTATGGATATCTCTAAACATTCCAAAAAATCATTCCATCCAAAATCATATTACCATGGGATAATATTACCTAAATGAGCACCATGAAAGAATGTATTTGAGCATAAAATATGACCACGCAAAAAGTAACTATATAAACATGCTATATAAATATTATATAAATCTTGGAAAATACCACTATATAATAATTATAACAATCAATCATAGTAATGATTTGTATATCATAATTTCATCATCTAATCTGGGACATGCCTGATATATCATCATTTTAGCCTCCAATAATGGCTAATCCAGGTATAATAACATTTTATCAAGAGTCACGGGCAATCCCTTTATAAAATAATTACAACATATAAATCCAAATAAATGTAATATAAACTTGGATAACCCAAAAAAGATTATATGGATCAACGGTTAATTAGGAAAATTAATATGTCTCTTTAAGTTACATTTTTTATATATGAATTGGTTATAAACAATTACATACCATTTTTTTCAATAAAAAATCCAAGCCTTGACGAATCTATGTAAAGAAATCAACCCAAATCCATGACATACTACACAGGCTTTAATCCATTAAGTATTTATTTTATAATCAATGGTTTTCTCACCTAAATGGTAGTCACATGCTGGGTATGAAAGCCAGTTTGATCGAATGGGACACCATGAAATATTTCAATAAAAAATTTATTATTTTTAGGCACACTATATGTTCGCAGTATAGAAATATTACACATATATGAAAATTATCAAACCATAGGGTTATGGTTTCTACCCCCTCACTTTAACAATTGATGAACATAGTATTTTAATGGAAAACTCCCATCAGGAAAAAGGTACACATGTTCAAAATAAGGATCCTAGATAAAAACTTATCTTGATCAATCCCAAAAACTTACATGGCAATGGTATTACACTGAAATGATTAGTGAATTGTAGAAGTCAAGGGGAATCTTAAGGAAAACAACATACTGGGGATTCATCTTATATATGGGGCCTCCAGTGCCATGGGTGGAACTCCCAAATGTACCGGAAGGTTGCCTTATGTCAGGAGGTGAAATATGCATGTGTTGTGAAATTAAAAATAATCCATCTAGAATAATTTATAACTACGGTTTGGGGAATTACAGAACATGTATTTCACTTACATGAAATCTAATTTCTATTAGAGATATATTTCATAAATCCCATCTCTTTTGGGGAATAATAAAATCATCCAATCATTACATGACCTGAAATAAATTTTGTCATTAACTTAATGTTCTAAATATGGTTTTATTCCAATGTTCTGTTATAATTAACCAACACTCATTAAGGCCTCTCAACACACTATGAGTCCTTTGATAACCTCGAACTACTTATACCTAGACCCCCTTAATTCAAACAATCATACAACAATGAGTTATAACTCATTTTTCTTAATTAATGGTCTCTTTGTGTATCCTCTTACATTTTCAAAAGTCCCCTCACAGACTAAGTATTTTTTATTCAAACACATATACATCAATGATGAAAACCCAAACACCAAGCTTCAAAAGTCCCCTCACAGACTAAGTATTTTTTATTAAGATATTGTTTTTTTCATAATTATCTATTTTTCTTCTCATACTATACAACACTTTTTAATCATGGGAGTTAAATTTGTTACATTTTATAAATATCCCAAACATTTAATGTTTTTATTATCTTTTTATCTTTTAAAACTAATGAATTTTGTTTAGTTAATGGTAGGTTATTTTCTATTTGTGAGTGAAAAAGAAAAAGTTGATTCTCCAAAGTGTAGG
This sequence comes from Viscum album, assembly GCA_963277665.1. Lineage (NCBI taxonomy): Eukaryota > Viridiplantae > Streptophyta > Magnoliopsida > Santalales > Viscaceae > Viscum > Viscum album. The sequence continues at coordinate 221,988,419 of OY728139.1, forward strand.
TTTTACTGGTTCTCATTTGATATTACTGATCAGAAGAATGATATTACTTTCATCCATAACAGTTTCCCAAAAATATATTGTCTATAATAAGGGTATGTTATTACCTGGTTAAAAAACTATGTGACTATGCATGTAAGTGTCATTACCTCTAAAAATATCAAAAAAGTATAGAAATTTAATGAAATGAAATTGAAAATCTTGAATAATATAAAATAAAAGTATAGTAATTCCATGAAATAGGGATGATCTAGGGAGAAAAGGCACGTAGAATTCTATAGTATTGGCAAAAAAACAAAACTATATGAACAAGACGTGTGAATAAAATTACTGATTCAAAAACAAAAGATATGATTAATGTAAGGTAGAATTAATTCTAGGATGGTGGTTCAAATGAATAACACATTTCCATTTATGATAATAATTGTAATAACAATCCATGGGTTATATTTAATTATCTAGCATAGATTCTCATTTTAATCTAGATATACCACGGAAAACCAAATGACCTATCTTGGAAGTCCTATAAAAACCCTATGTTAATTAAAAATAATATCTACAAATTAATTGAATTAATGGTTTTAACATACTCCATCAATCCCCGTGATCGTAACGGGTTTCCTCTCCTTGTCTATTCACAATAGATATACTATTTGTGATGTGATTATAAATAACATACGATGTGATTAAAATGAATATGAAATGTCAAAATAAAAACCAAATTATATTATTATGTACACATACCATTCATCAAACTCACCCCCTCCCACAATATCTGGAAATTAATACTCTCTCTCAAGATTAATATATAAATATAAACTAGAGAAGATGGAATATAATATAAAAGTATTGAAAAAATGAAAAGTTACTTTTACTGTTTTGGATTTTTAACACATGAATTAAATTGTTTAAAAGAAAACCAAATGAAAAAACCCTAATTTTAGGATGTGATATTTTATGAAGACCCCAATTTTCATGACCCCTCACCTTAAAGGCTCCCATCTTGGGATGTAAATTAGAGAGCATTAATATTGACACATGAATCCCCCCACTAAATGGCCATGTGTTTGTGAAAAAAAATGGTATAAAAAAACAATGTTGGTAGACATTACCCTTTAAAATAATATGACGAAATTGATATAAAATAATAACACCAGACAAAAACAACTCATGATAATAGTAGAATATCCGGACACAATGTATGTACTATTATTGAACAAGAAATAAAAAAAAACCAAACCAATTACTAAATTATATTTCTCATTCGAAGATAAAAAATCCTTAACAACTCATGAAAAAACCCATGAGCATTTAATACACATCCTGGTCTCTAATTAGATCATGAAAATTTTAATAATTTATTTCTATACGTACGTTGTATATAACAAGTATACTCTATCAGATCATTCTTGGACCCTATCATCTAAAAGATAAAAAGGCCATGCTGATGAATTGAAATAATAATTGAACAAACATCATTTCCTATATCGATATACTATAATTCCAGCCACACCGTGGTTATCTATCAATATGTATCTTATAAAAAAGTTCATATAATATAATATCAAAATAGGTTTCTTTTCTATAACATCCTAATTAGGTTGCCTCTCTAACCTAACATTGTATATCATAATTCATCTCTCTCTATTGGTATTCCTTTATAAAAACACCTAGAATAGTGTATCATATCATACAACATAAGAATAATATCATATTAACATGTAGCTTTTATATTTGTCACCAAGTCATCTCATCACATCTTTCCACTCTCCAGATAGTAACCAAGTAGTTTCTCGGATCCACTATAATCTGTATGTCATTTACTGTATATCAATTCATAACCAATCATACACATTATAACTATAATAATATATGGGATTAAATATATAGAGATCATGTTGAGAAAAACAACCAGAAGATATTATAAAATTCTAAAAAACTATTCGGAAGGTAACAACCATGAATTCTAGCATATTTATACTATCGAGAAATGAGATATGGGTAAAATGCGGTTGTAATCCATATGTTCCTCATCAAGAAGGATATATTGGAAAACATCCTCCCAATGTCCAATCAATGTATTCTTCCCTACCAAAATTGGTGGGGTAATGTATGATAACATTTGACATAAAATATATAATATATAATATATCCCACAACCACATAGTGTGAATTATTCGTATATTGGGTTGGACTATAGTTATAATATCACACAAACCAAGATTCTCCATCTATTAACTAGATATCCTATAAATAGCCATAATATATGAGGGATTCATTTTTTTAATACATTCATTTTCACATTTCAAATAAAATTAATTAATTAATTATTCTATAATTTATATTATTCTTTTGACATTTGATTAAACATAAAGTGATGTCCATGATAGCAAGGAATAATCAAACATATTTCATGGTTCTATAATATTATTAATAGTTCATTCCAATAATACATCAACTACATGTGTAAACCTATTTATTCTTAATTACCATTTAATAATTTTAGATAATCAAGGAAACAACCTATAATATCATAAAAATGATGTATAAAACAGAATCATCTAGTTACCTAATGAATTAGAAAAAAATGAAAGTTAACCAGATACTCGACCATTTGAACATTAAATCCAAACATTATTATTCCTTTACCACACCATAAAAACATTAATTCAACCCATTCCATCAATCTGGGTTCCATCTCTAACACCACCATGTTAATGACAAATATATATCCATGAATTCTTCCACCTCAAGAGTCAACTACTACCATAGACCCAAGACCCACTACTTATATCATAATAAACCATTATCCATATCGTGGACCAATCAATTTTTATCACAAGCATCACATCATAAATACACAACATGTATTATGGAAATAATAATAAAAGTCCAATGTTCATATTGACCCTAAAACCACAGGAATCATTCTTTTACAAGAAAAAACTATTCTTAGACCAAAATATTTTTCATTATAAAAAAATAGGTTCAGAACCAACTAAAATTGAATTATCATGTGTCAACATAGAAAACATATTATATTTTCTATTAAAAACTATAAATTCTATAAATAATTATTCATGAATAACATCCATTTTAAAAAAAACACAATGATGAATAATTCAATTAAGAATAGTATTTTCTATTTTTACAAATAATAATTTCAAAAATCATGTACATTAGATAATTCAATTACAATAAATAAATCAATATAACATTAATTAGGCATCAATTAATTTAATTTAAATTATATGAATAAATAGATTCAAATAACATTCCCATTTAATTCATAATCCCCAACGTTACTGAATTTATGTTCTTTATGAATTTTCATCAGCAATATAATGTTAAACTAAACCATTTCAAATATTATAATTAGTGAATAAACAATTAGAGAACATTATGATGTAGTATTAGAGGAACTCCATTTTTGTGGTGTATACACATTTTATTACTACAACTATAATATATTTCTTTTCATTAATTTTATTTATTCTTTATTATGTTCAATATAACCATCAAACATATAGATATATCATTATTAAATAAGGATTCGATATAAAAAATGATAAAACAATGAATCACATATCTTATGGTTTTCAAGATTATTGAACGTGAATTATGGAATAACACTAATCTCAGATCTCTGGTCATATAAGGAAACAATATCCCCCAACAATAATTTCATTCCACAATTATGAAAATAATCACAATAGGACTCCATAAGAAAAAATATATCATATCATGTAACATTAAATGATAAAAAAGAAGGAAAAATCATTTTGATAAAAAACCACATGTGTCGCCATAGATTAAACATGGGAATCCATGGATCAATCCAAATGAAAATCCCTTCAAAAAACCCTAAAGAAGATCATCTTGCGACATATAGTAGAAAGATAATTAGAAGGATTCTCATAAATCATAAATTATGACTAGAAACATTGGAACAATACCAAAAATAGTTCTACATAGAAAATGTTTAATTAAATTCCAAAATGGACCAAATTTTATAAATTGTAATAAACAGGTTTCCTTGATTTAGAAAAACAATACATATTCATCTTTTCATATTTAAGTTATCCTAATGAGTTGAAAAACATACATTCATCTTGTAAAAATATCATCCATTCACATTCTAAACCCATGTTTCATATCTTAAATGACACCTTATGAACCACCCTTATCAGGTAATGAATTCATATTCATCCAATAAATGTTTCACATATGTACTAATCTAATATCCCCATCATGAACATATATTTATAGTAGATAATAGATCCCAAACACTAATAAGCTAAATAATGTCTTCCTCTTAGTTCTATAGGTTTCAAAAAAAATAATGGGATATTCTAGAAGGATCTGAGATCACACATCAGATACCACACTAAAGAAATATCATCCTAATGAATTTAAAACCCAAACCCTAAAATAATGGAAATAAAAAGGGGTCATATGAGTAACCATCCCAAAAGATACCTCTCAAAAATCATTCCATATCATGTCTTTAACTACCAAATTTTTGTAATCTTATCTTAAAACAATACATCCCCCCCCCCAATTCCCTTAATTGTCTCCTTGGGAATATACTAGTCAAGCATGAGCAAGGGAATAAATATGGAAACATGGGAGTGAAACCCATATAATTTCATAGATAATGGTCAAAAATATAAAAAAATATATATACTAGTTTTTAATCATTAAAATGATAAGGATTCTATATTTTTGTATGTATAAGATTTTCCCATATACATTCCTCCAAGATATACATTCACGATAAGACACAATCCTAGGGAATAAAATCCCCAAACAACACCTTCTCCTAGATTTATTAGATATCGAGTAAAAAATCCTTCATGTTTTCATCATAAACACCATCAATAACAACCTAATTGATGAAGTGAAATTATCTATGAGGATAATTGGGATGCCACACACCATCGATGGAAGTATCTATCTAGATCATATTTGAGGTTAGATAATTCTTATTGATATTAATCATAACATTGGAAAATACATTAAAATTCCCAAAAAATCAAGGTAAAAGATTACTCCCATGAAAACTACCACTTCCCATGTTGACTAGTCACCATCATAAACAAACAATTTCCATAATAGAATTATATAGGAAACCTATTATGATCAAAAATTTATTATTATGAAATCATGATTCTTTATTCCTATTGCAAATCACCAAAATGATATCCCTCATTCTCAGTAATATTTCCTTCCCAAGTAAATTTAATACTACCACCATAGTGTCTAAAAATGTATATTCATAACATCTTACATCAACATAATCAAATGGGGGAAATTCCAAGAGTGAATTTAAAACAATTACAATCATAAAACATGACCAATGTTTGTTTATTCATCCTCGAAATATTAAATTATAAGAAATAGGAAATAAAATATCTCATCCATAGTTTGTACAGTCATCTCTATTTAACCATCGTTTGTTGGGGAAAATGGTCTAAGGCACAAATAATTTCCAAAATAAGGATAATGACCAATCCATACCACGATGGTAATATAAGATGCACTATCATAGATAATCTCCCGCAGTGATCAATAAAGTCTTACTACCTCCTCCGCGTACTACCTTTACAAAACCTCGTTAGATATTGAAAACATGATAACAATGGAGTGAGCTTATTTTTTCAAATGGATCGCTATCAAAAATAAAAATTAATATCCTTCTGTATATCAATTTAAACCAATATTGAAATATATCAAATTGTTCCCCTACAAAAATTAGTGAAGATATAAATTCCTGATTAAATCATTGAGAACATGGGTTTGTGTCTTTATATTCCAGGGACATAACATTTAGAGATGAACTAAAAATATATATTCAAACAAATACACCTAAACAATCATCTCATATCATGATACGTCATTGTCATATTAGGATATACCACTCTCAGTGATATAGGATACTCATATAAAACTACCACATGAATTTCTTAAGGGATGAAAATATCCCCATAGAATAAATCTTAGTGTTTTTTCTTCTCCGAACCAACCAATAGAGGTATCAAAAAAGAAAAAAATTTATATATAGGCCCCCAAATAAAAATTATCCATCAAGGACTCCCCAGTAATATACAATAAAGAACACTACACTATAATCAAAAAAATAATACTCTTCCCCCATAATAACCCATATCTATATGCTTTACTTAGTGTTCATCCAACAAACAAAAGGAATATCCTGATTCACACATTCCATTATTTCATCACATTCTTCTTAGTGCATCAGTTAGAATATAACTCTTTCTAGGGAATAAGAAATCTCAGTATTCTAATATTTTAATAAGTAAATAATCTATCATTGTTGCATGTCTTTGTTAGGTCACTATATTGTATACATCAGGCTATTGTGATTTTCAAAAACCAAAAAATGTACATCAATAATGTAATATAACCAAAACATTAAAGAAATCATAAATTATACAATCTCTAAATTGTGGGTGGCATATTTATTCTCATGGGGATAAAACTGTTTATACCCATATGAATAAATTTTTCACAATTGAATCCTAAAAGAACCCAAAACAAGATGAAATGTGTCACGTAAACTCAAAAAATGGACTGCCTCCCCTGGAAAATGATATTTATAGTGGTTAATAAATTCTTCATTAGATACTAAAAAAATACCTAATATTGATATTTCTAAATGTACACCCAATCCTTTAGATTATAGGATGTTAGAGGGGCCACAACCTAAGATAAATAATATATGAACATCATATAATATCTTGTAAGACTATGGAAACTAGACACCCATAAAACTATATTGGTGCCTTCCCATGAAACAACTTCCTTTATCTTCATAAGATCCATAGTTACACCACATTATGAGATGACATTTCCCAATAATAAAAACATCCTAACCCTGAACCTCACACATGAATGTATCCAGGAATTTATAACTATATTGAAGATATCCTAAAATGTAATAGAGTTTCTATATGTGAATCTCCTCAAATATATAATACACAATGATTTCATTGATGAAAACTACCATGGTCCAATATAGAAACCGTTTGAACATTGTTTTCATCAAACACACGAACATGAATAATTAATTTTTCATAATAAATAACATCACTTTGAACTATTAATTCCTACAGTGATAACAAGATATAGTCATTATAATATTCTAATATTTAACTTATAAATAATGATATCCTACCAATAAAAATTTATTTGAGAACCAATTTGAACCTTAAATATAATCAAATAAATAAATAATCCCTATAATAAGAAAATTTTAATTCTCTTTACTATAAACAATGAGATAATAATAAATTGAGATACAAATACTCCCATATTCCATTATAAAATTTTTAACATTAGTATGCCATGGTGACACGCTCTACAAAAAAACACTATAAAAATATCATTGATATGTTCCCAATTATCTCTTAATTCAAATGGATTTATCCTATTCAGAGACATCGATAATGGAGAAGTACCCAAATGTACATATATTTAAAACTCAATCTCCCATTAATTGTGTAACTATACAACCCTTTCAGAGAAGTGATACACCCAAAAACATTGCTAAATTCACATGGGATGTTTTTAGATTATATTTTATTTTTCCGAAACATCACTTGCTAATAAGAAGTATAATTTTTGTACTATGTTTTTTGGTCCCACATATATTTTTAATGGATTATAGAAACTAATCCTTAGAAACCTTTGTGTAGGTGTCCTCACAATATGGCGGTGCATGTCAAAATAACAAAAGATAAGGGAATTATAGATAAAAATCATAGAAGAATAAGGGGTCAGAATCATTTTTAGGGTTCAAGAGAAAGGGTGATATTAATAATATCATGGTGTGTTATTAAGGTTTTAACAACGAAAAAATAAGAGGTCACAAGTTGGTCAGGATCAAGCTATCCATATCTATCCATGAGAGAGATATTCATTTGTCTTGAAATATCTGAAACTTAAATTCATTAATCCTAGTTTCTAAACAATAATTTATCATGGCCTATTGGCCATATCCTTTTATAATCGAATCAGGTTAGGGTAATTCATTTAAACATTCCATGGTCAATTTTAGTTAAAATAATTTTATTAAAAATTCTTATTTAACCTGATTAAAATTCCATATGAGTACAAATTTGAGAATTATAAACTGATTAAATTAAAACACTCCCACTCTCAATCCCTGATCTATGTAGTTTAGATATTCATGGTAAACATAATTAAAGCTAGATAAATAATTAAAAACATGGTTAATATTATATCCCAGATTAAGATTTAGTGATTTCAAAATATGTAATGATTGAGAATAAAAAATTAATGAACATGAAATCATTAATAAGAAATGTAATCCCTTAATCAATCAATATTCTTAAAAAAATAATTACATGGAATAAGAATATGAAAAATAGGATCATGGATTCGTCAAATATTTCTGATCGAAATCAACAATGTATATAGCTTTGGATTGTTGATGAAAAAAATGCAGATAAAAACATAAATCAATACATGGTTCTTGAATAATCATAAACTAATGAAAATTATTTAATCAAAAGTAATTTTGGAAGAAAAAATAGAAAACATTCATGGGAGAAGATGAATTAAATGAGAGAAAATTGAAATTTTTTGACCATGTTCAATCAATGATGCACCTAATATAAGTAAATAAGATGAAATTACATTATTTTTAATTAGTATTCATGTCATGTTATTTCAATAAAATATTTTCTCTATAAAATTTTAATCTATGAGAATCTCATGTGAATCTAGTCTAAATTATTCGAACATGGAAATTGAATCCATTAATGACATGAATCATTGTTTCACAATGTGTATCTTCATTCATCTATATCTTGAACGTGGTAATTTAATTTTAGTGATAAAAGACTTTTATTAGGGAAACACATCCAATAATTTCTTTATGTCTTGTTATTCTTTTTCGTATTGTTGTTATACTTTCACTGTGGATTACAATTCATGTAATTGAGTTTCACTACGAGTAATGTGAATTTTGGGGTAGTTTCTCCAACATTTCCTTTGAATCCGTAAAATCTTATTTCATGAGTGAAACAAAACATACCTAATGAATTTTCATGTTAAAACATGGATAATCATTTAAAAAATGAAATCATAATGTACATATGATTTCATCTTATTGAATTCCCCTAATCATGATGAATTAGTTTTTTCATGAAAAAAGATCTCAATAGGGATTTCAAAAGGTAATTTTTTTAAATATAAAACATTCATTATATCTGGGTAAGAGAAAATTAGTGTAAATAGAAACATATATCCTCCAAAATCATACCTTTATATAACATTAGTCATGAATCATAGTTAAGTTTTATAAATATATTCTATATCATTTACTTATATTTTCATACCGGTTCCATAAATTCTATACCCATTCATAATTTATATCATATTGAATTCTCTCTCATCACTCATGGTAGAATGAAACTGGATTTTTTCTGATAACCTATGTACATATTCATAACCATAGGATTTCATTAGTTATATCATCACCGCTTCTAAAAGAAAATGAAAAAATTAATCATAAGGGCTTTAACAATAAGGTTCACATAACTATGAGGATGTGGGCATGTGTCTAAATAGTGAAAATAAGTTCAAAATGGAAGGTATTATCATAATTAATTGGCATGAAGGTAATGAAAAAGTTTAATTATATATCTCCCACATAAATAATGATATTCAAACTTCAAATATGTCATGGTGGATCTGTGAATATATATCATATGATTCAGAAAGGAATCAAATTCCTTTCCTTTTTTTTAATTTTAATTTCATAAAATTATTATCTAAGATATATCTAAAATCCACCCCCAAAACACATATAATATATTAGTGTATTAAATATTCTAGAAATGGTGATTTTTGACCTTCCTAACATAGAACCCAAATATTTTTTCTTTTACTTTGGTAATTTTCAAAAGAACATGATATATGATAAATATGAATAAGTCCACATAGATTGTAGTGAAATAGTCTAGTGATAATAAAAGTACATCTCCTCTGTAAAATAACCATGTGTTGAATTTTTGATAAGAATTCCCACATTTATTCTATTTAAAATATTGTATTACACAATGAGTAGGGTATGGCGAGAAATTCAGATTGGAATAGATATATAAAATTAGGTCTATTCATCAAAAATATAGGATTAATATAGAAAGGATTCAAGGATGTTTTTAGGAAAAATAATCATAATAATGATTGCCTTAATTATATTTAAATTTTATATTTTTCAGTCAAAGCCTCAATATGATAAAAATGAAAATTGTGATAGGTTTACATGTCCATTGAATCAAACAATAAATATATACAATAATTTTATATCAAATGTTATTCATAGAATACTCTTTCGAATGAGAGTAAATATATATAACTATAAATGTCTATGTTTATAAATTCATCTAATAAGAAAAATATATTTAATTTAAAAAATTTTATTTTAAGTAAATAAATATACACGTAAATCATTATAAAAATCATAACATAAGATAAACATGAAATTGCAACAATTTCCATCTTAACGTATAATTTTATTTAAATGTGTGTTGTTAGTATCAAGATTAAATATTGATTTCAAGGGAAAAATGTATCCAAGATAAAAGAAAATAAGAAAAAACTAAAGTGTATAGAAATTTAAATTAATAAAAACTCCACCACATGAAGAACGAGAAAATGTCTGCCCTATTTGTTGATGTATTATGGTTGGGGGCTTATGATAGATAAATATTATATTTTAGACATGGATATTTGAAAATTAAATACTAAGGAATAAATAGATCCCTATAATGAGAGGAATGAAATGGGGAATTTTGAGTGGTCTGAAAATTTTAATGGGGCTACCTAAAAAAATCATGATAAATAAAATTCACGCACATGATAAAACCTAATTAAATTAAGTGAAGTAATTTTTTCTGAAAATAAACAATCATATTCACATAGTGTATATATGTGATATATATGTTGTACAAATTAAGGTATTTGTATACAACTAGGAACAAAGTGACGCATAATTAAAAAATATAAATCATTTAAATTATGACTATGAAAAAAACGTAACTATAAAAATGAGGAACAAATATGAAATATCTTTTTCCTCCTAAAAAGCGTTAACTGTGATGTTAAAAGACAAATGGATGGACCAAACTATTAGTTAGTATCATCCATCGGCTTAGCTATACATTATCTTCTCTAGCTACTCTTAGATGTATCCTCTATCTCTCAAGGAATTTGGGAATGATTGATAACTTAAAGAGCATAATGGAAATGAATATGATATTGAAGGGAAAGGTATTTGTGCTCAAGATTGTGGCCACTAAGAAATAATCTCATGTGATAGATCCAAAAAAATAGAACTCAATATTACCAAGGTTTTAAGTCATTCATTGAATATTGGCATATAGTGACGCATGCACATTTACGACAACATATGAAATTGATAAGGTAGACACTACTACTATAATAGAGTAATTAATTTAAAAATTAAAAAAGTGAATAGTTATGAATAGAATATCATTTATATATATATGTGTGTGTGTGTGTGTTATGGTCAGTGATACAATGAAATTAGCGAATAATGGGATTACAAAAAAGAAGCACCCTGAAAGTGTAAAAAAATTGGGGAGGTGACTGGGGAGACTAATAAAAATCATTTTGTTATGTGATATTATGTATAGAATGTTCTTAAACAGAGTGTGGCCGCAAGTTCCACTTTTGGAAAATGCCGATAATGGATGATGGGGTTGGATGATCATCTACTAAGGGTGGTGTCATAGTGTTGGAAGTTATCTCGATGGTGGGTTTTTGGTAGGTACTAATATGAACTATAGTCATGGGTCTGGCAGCTGGATCAACAAATGATGCATAATTTATTGGAATAATGGCTGGTCCCTTACCCCTTTGGGATTAAAATTACAAATATATATATTGGAAATTATGGAAAAAAAGATCTAATGGTAAAAAATTCATGTTTGTGGTTAGAGAAGGAGTGGTAGTTATGGATGGTTTAGTAGGGGATTGGGGTAAATGAGATGTTGGCTAGGATGATAGAGTTAATGAAGTGGTATTAAAATAATACAACTCAATGAAGAGTAAATTAATGTAATGGGAGATCTTTATTAAATTCGCCATGACATAATGTATTATGTCCTAAAGGTATGATCCATAGGATGATGTGGGTGGAGTATTAGGGTAGGTGGTGGTTGTAAAAAATAGGTGGGGTTAGGGGTGGGAATGGAAGGTGTAGGTGAGGGGGCCGAGGTGGGTGATGTAAGAGGTGATGGGTATACATAATGATCATATGAAGCCTCATCAGCAGTCTAAACTACACCATGGGATCACTGGTATAGGTCTACATCTTTTGTAATAAGCTTCATCTTGTACAACATTTGGAAAATAATGGATTCCATCGTACTAATAGAGGTGTGTGGTTGGGCAGTGACAAAAAAACTGAGCTGATGGGATATGTGTGTGATTAATGATCCAATAATCATTTTACCTCAAATCTTTTTAGTACGAGATTTATAATAAAATGAAAACTAAAATTCCATGTTTATGGAATGGCCTACCGTAGCTGTGGCAATGATGATGATGCCCATTTGGACAAAATTTCATGATACTTAGATCCAGAGAACCATACATATTTCAATGCCAAATAAAGGATAAAGAGTGTGGTGAATCATTTCTAAGTGGACAGTGTGATCCTAGTATTAAGCTCAGTGTGAGAATCCTGTAAAATTTTCTACTTGATCCACTTTGAATTGGAATTTTATGGCTCAACCTCTAGGTTAGGGAATACCTAGATTGTGGTGAAATAATAATTGAAAATTAGAGGCTTGTACAGAATCTTATGATAGAAACCTACATGAAGTTGTCCAGCTAGTCTGTAGTGGTGGTTATCGAAAACGACCACATATGTAAAAGGGAACTAAAACAATTTCTCTCGGTATGTCTAATCACATACATCAATAATAAATTAATTATATAGTCACTTGAGGAGTTTTAGGTCTTCTTATATGATAAGTAAGAGAGAAAGGATGTCCATATTGAAGTCTTTTTTGTCTGTATCAACATCTAATGAAAACTATTGAGTTCCACAAGAAGTTTTGAATCTAGAAAGTGATGGATAGTGTGTAGATGTGGGTGTTAATTGTCATATGAATCGTTAGATCATGAGTGTCCCTCCTCTGGGAAAATATGTAGGTTTCAAGTTACAACATAGTTCCACAGTGAGGATTCATGAGTTTATGGGTTTTTGGAGCCTCACATAAATTTGAAAAAAGGAAAATATTCTCACCCATGTACGGAATCTGATGGAGGGGTGTGAATGGTTTTGTATTGTGTGATTATTTGTGAACGGTTGTATATGAAGAGAAGACAAAATAGTATACTGAGGAAGGGGGAGTCTGGATGATGGATGAGTAAGTGTGATATGGGGAGAGGTTGGGGCGTGATCTCAAGTGGTGGTGGTGCAGGGAGGGATTATTAGGTCATGATCCTTAGGTTAATGAAGTATTTTTTACAATAGAATTATGTAAATAAATGACATGTAAATGGTATTTCACATTATGTATTTGTAAATTTTATTAAAATTTCAGGTCGTGAAATGACATGTTGTGAGTTATTAGTACGTGGCATGTGATTTTTTTATTTTTTTAAGTTTAGATTGGAACCTAGTATATCACTCATGTAATTGTCTAAGCCACCCTCATTCTTATTATAACATAATATAGTGTACATTGACCTATCCTAGGTTTCCTCTTATTCATTGTTTTTTTTAAGGTTGATATCATGATGCATTGATTCATGGAGGAATTTCAAACTAAATAAAAACCATTCATGAAAGTATTCTTAAAATAATTTTTTCCTTGGATATTTGACATTGAATTGGGTTTTCCTTTTTCTGAATCTAATTAATCATGTATGGATATATGTGAATAACTAAAAAAGGTCCTGATCATTTGGATTTGAGAATCCTATGAATGATTTTAAAACATTAGATAAATAAGAAAACATTATTCGCAAGAATAAATTTTCTTCTCACAATGTGTCAATCATGCCATTTTTTTCATTATATTATTTTGATTTTTAATATGATAAATTTTTAATTTCTTCTAATACATCCAGTTTCATTATCATGGTTTTCCAACTTTTTAAAATTTTATATTGATATTTCAAATTTCTCAATATGAGTGATGCACTAGATCTACAAAGAAAATGATATGGGTTTACATATAACAATCGAAAGGTTGTGATGGTAATTTTTATTTTTTATGGAGTGCAGTAATCCCAAGGAGTGTCATGTAATTTCAGACTACAATTACATGGAATTTCATTCTTGTTCTTATTCAGGATTTGTTTGATTTTAATATTATTCAATTCAAATTTGTTGCATGTTTTTGGGTGGTAGGGAGTTCATATGTTGTAACTAATTTCTTATATTGTCAGAATCCGTTGAAAACACTAACAATGAATCCATTTATTTGACCACAAATAAATATTCTTGGATAATCAATTCCTGAAAACAAACATATATCTGTATTAAATTGTTGACCACCATGTGGTGTCATGAGTAATAACATTAGATTCTACCCATTTTAAAATATATTCAATGAAAAAAAATATAGGACATTCCATATGAATTGGTATATGTTACCATGAAATATATATCCAAAACATTGAATATTTCAACTTCCTTGAATTGGATTTGGGGCATTTCATTCCTTTTTCCAATGTTTCCAGTCTGTTTGCACTGCTCAAAACATTGAAAAAAATGTCATGAATCTTAGTGGAATGTTGGTCAGAAATGACCACATTGTATAATTTTCTCCACTATTCATTCACGTATATTATGTGATCTAGTTTTTGATTCATGAAAAAATTCTAAAACACATTTCATTTAACTGTATCAAATACAGTGTTGTAAAAACTCATCAAAAATTTTCATGAAAAGGAGTGGTTCATTCCCAAAGTAGTGTGATGCATGAGGAAAAATTTTATCCTTTGCTTTTAAGAGAGGTATGGTTATAGAAAAACCATGGTGAGATAATTTTCAATATCACAACCCCACATTTTTTCCTTTTATATTTATGTAGAAATGTGTTTCATTGGAGATTTCAACTTCAATTTGGATATTAACATCATCTTTTACAAGGGTTATTGGAAGTTAGAATAGATAATCAGAAACAACATTGTATGTACCCTAGGTATCTTTTATTACATTATTAAAATATTTTAGTAATAGGATCCACATTATTTACATTTGTTTGAATCCTTTATATTCGTCAAATATTTTTTACATGATGATTAATGTGCACAACCACTTTTGAAAAAACAAGATAGGAAATAAATTTATCGATATGAAAAAAACTAATATGATTTCATTATACATGGTTTTTAAATTCACATTATCATCATGTAGTGTGTGATTAGAATTCTAGATGTGTAAAAAAATTTGACCGACTAATTTTCCTATTTATGCTCTAATATCAATGTCACTGGTGTTTCATATCAATTCAATTTTCCCAAACTAGTGAAATTATTATAAGATAGGATGTGAGGCCTTTCATTAATGTCTTGAATTCTTATCAACATTATTCAATTAATTGAAATAGAGATCCCTTTGAAAATTGGTTTGTTAGAGGGAGGGAAGCATTCATAAAATATCTCACAAAACGCTAATAGAATATTGAAGGCCTTGAATGATCGTTATACCTATGAATATTGTGGGATCAGGAAAATAATTCATCAATTTTACCTTGGAAGTATCATCTTTCATTCCATAATTGAGAATATTTTGTCTGAGTATTATGCCTCCTTGAAATTCAAGGTGGTGTTTCCCCAATTTAAAACTATTTCCATATCTTCACATCACTATGGAAATAACTAAACATTTATCAGGTAGACCTTAAATTTTCATCCGTATATCTCAAATTCATCCATGATGGTTTCATATAATTCATAATTTATATTGTTGAATATATGTTCCATGAAACCTTTATAATTTGTTGTTCCATTAGACATTCCAAATGTCATTCTTCTATAAGAGAATATTCCAAATGGACATTTGGATGCTATATTAGAGTAATCTTCATGGAAGACTAAATTATGATTGTATCCCTAATATCCATATAGTAAGTAGTAAAATTCATGTCCTACAGGTATCTAAAGCATTTTATCCAAGAATGGTAATGGGAAATGGTCTTTCCGAGTTTCCACATTGAGGTTTTTATAGTCCATCCACACTCCCCATCCAAATATGGTGATAGTTGAGATAAATTAATCATCATCATTCATTTCAACTATGATTTTACCTTTATTGGGATCTAAATACAGTAGGATCATCCACTCTCTACAAGAGATTTAAAATATTATTTTGGGATATTGATGTGTCATTAATTATCTATTACAAAATTCTTTCATTAGTCATCTGAGTCATATTTTTAGATGATGTTTGGGGTTTTCCCCTTCTTATTGTAGAGTTTAATGGGTTCTTAATTACTATTGATTTAAATAATGTTATCCACTCCCCATGAAATGGTGATATTATATAATTTTCAAAAATTCCATCATTATTTCCTCCTAGTATTGTGATATTATAAAGTGAATGATAACTGGTATAGAAGTAGTAGTTCCTAGATAGGAATATATAATTGTATTGGGGATGGGTTCCAGTTACAGTATCGATGGAAGAATGAATAAGGGTATGAATGGTTGGATTTTGTCCCCTAATAGAGGTAAAATTTATTTTACACCATCAAGGTCATATTCATTGTCCTCATTAGGGGGAATTTCATCACTCTCTTCTTCAATAAATATATATCCATATCCTTTATATTTATGAATGATTTCTTGGTAGTCTAATGAATCATATTTTTAATGTCAGGAATATTCTCATCCATTAAAACTTGTTAATTACCTACAAGGAATATTATTCATCCCTGATTTACATCGATCATTGCCTTCCCTGTAGATAAGATTGGTTGTACAATGATGATTGTAATGTCTCATTCTTCTCCCATGTACATAATGAGAGTGTCCTCTAAAAAATGAACATTCAAACATTGAATAAGAAATATTACAATATTATATAGTGTATTTTATTAATTGTACATCCAATTGGAGTAATACTATAGTGAGTGCAGTCAATCCTTGGTCCTACATTTTTTGTTTTGTAGAAATCATCTCCTTATTTAATTTTTTTAATGTAGTAATTTGAGTAATTGCCTCAACAAATATAATATATATTTCTATTTTGATAAACATATCCAAATATTTCATGTATTACCATTAAATTATACCTTAACTAGCTATTTTCATAATGGAAGTGGTGGATTATAATGAAGTGTATAAATATGGACTTATTCTTCAAGTTGGACTCTTTTTGGGTATTGTTTAGAAGGTGAAACTTCGGTACGATTCATATGAGTAGCTCCAGTTTCTATTTCATCAACATATTCTTCTATGAAAATGAGATTATTTTTATGATCCTTAACTTTCCATCCTTCTACACTCTAATGTTTCTAAAAAATATTTATCTTTTATGATACTCTGAACCTTTGTAATTTCCTCACCTCTCAGGTACATATCTATATTTCATAGTAGGGAACATGGAAATATATCTGACAAGGACTTTGCGATATTTCCCAATCAATTCTTCTGGATTCACAATTATGTCCTTTGGTTTTTTATTTCTATCTCTTTGGTGTTTATCAATTGATCTACCATTTTAAAAGAAGGGGATAGTATATCTGATAATTTTTAGAATAGTTGTATGATTAGTAGTGATGGCCTCATTAGAGCAAGATGAAATTGTTGTTTGACTCTATGTGGAAGGGTGTGATTGGTTACTTGATGTGGTGGTTGATGACATGGAATCACTTGTGTATATCCTTGTGGTCCATAGTTCTTGAATGATGCTTGAACACCTACTTGATGGAAGTACACTTGATTATTAATTTTCGATTATAATGTCCTTTTTGAATGTATTACTATATCTGCTAAATTTGTTGAACAAGGTTATTTTAACAAATTTAAATATAATATTTACATATTTGTTCATAAAAACGTTTTGTTGAGTCTTGATAAAGGTGTGGTCCACCAAAAAATTCTCATTACTGAATTTCCATTACTAGATCAGGATGGGGTACTAATGTAGATTGTAGATTGAATGATTCTAACTTCTTGGTCATAGCTTTGAATTTTGCATCTAGTTGGGTACGCCCTTCATCTTGATGGATCCCACGTTGGGGAAGTCTGAGAATTTTATTCCACTATATATAATTATATGATACATCGTACATAATTTATTAGACTACATCTGGTATTATAATCTTTAAAACTCCATCAGTGACAGCATGAATGAAAATGGGAGAGGCTGGTTGGAGATCATGATAATTTATTTGGAGATGAATCCATATATTGAGTAAATGTTGCAGGCACTTTTGGTTAATCTCATTAAAACATTCCCATGCATTCCATGCCATCTCTTCTTCTATATTAACAAAAATATTGATTTTATTCTTTAATTCCCCTGATTAAATAAGTGGAAAGTACTTGTCTAATCATTTTTATGGTGATATCATCCCATGTTATGATGGGATTAGGTGCACGAATTTTAAGACAATCTATGGAACAATCTCACTGGGAAAAAATAAATACTTGAAGTCTTATGCAATAATAAGACAATCCATAGTTTGAAAAGGCAATATAGACTTCTAGAATGTTAGTGATATGCTCATGAGGGACATCACTTTGAATACCATTAAATTTTATAATATTTTATATCAAATAAAGGAGTATAGGAATGATTTCAAATGTATGTGAAAGTATAATAGGGTGTACGATATTTGTAATAACAACAACGATTGATGAAAAGAGATAATCCATGATTGTGTACTCTATCTAATCTAGAGGATATCTAAATATTACAAGTTACATGTTTAGTGGGTTCGGATTGATTTCGCCTACATGATTGTTATGATCATCCATATGAAAATAGTGGCGTGAAAAGATATACCAAATTATTTTAGGTTCAATGGAAATTTATTCTGGTGCACCATGGCTCCACTAATGATTTAGATGGCCCTGCGACAGAAACATTGCTGCAAGAATAAGGACATAGTGGTGTTAAAAAGAATAAAGAAGAAATGAGAGAGGAATTGTGAGATATAATCATAGGTTCTCTACTATAGGATACCATTCCATAGCATATTCCTTTCGATATTTGAAATAATGGAAAACATTTTACTCACCCTCACACTTCATTAAATACACATATGCATCAGTCTGATTATATTTTATTTCTTTCAAACTACACATCCTAATTGGTTACAGTATATTAGTAGTGCATGGTCCACCCAATGACGATTTGTATTGGATAGAAGTAACTAAGGGTTTTAAACCTTTAGTTATGATTTCTTACAAGATATTTGATCTTGAAAAAATCATAAATCTAGGTGATTTATGGAATAAAATTAGTTATGAAGATGGGATAAAGACTAATTGCACCATTCAAGAAAAAATGATGGTATTAATTTGATATTCGTATAAGGCTAATGATTTTTTTGTGAAGCATGTAGAGGTCACTAGTTATCTATGGTCAAGAAAAATTGATATCTATAAATATTATGTCATAGACAAATCGTTATATTTTTATATTTTATAATTTTCATGGATCTGAATCTGTGGGTTGATTCATTGTTTTATTTTTTTGGTTTTTGTATTTTTTCGTTGGTGTTTGTCATGTGAACGATACATGTGTATAGTTAGTTGTAATCGTGCAACCTAGCCCAAGTAACCATGTCATTTTATTTTTGAGGACATGGGTTTAGTGAATAGGTCATGTCTGGTTTAGTAAATCATGTGGTAACCATGTGGATCAGTTCTATATTGTATTGTATCATATGGCATAGTTGGATCAAATTTTTGAGGCTTTTTGGCCATACCATGTTGGGTGTCTCACTTGTTATGTAGGGTTTCTGCAGTTGATGAGCTATTTGGTAAACTGGGTATCAAAAACATGTGAGCATCCAAGTCATTAAAAATATGATATTACCTCTTTTCCCCTCTATTATGTTAATCCTATATAGATTTTCTCACCCATTTTTCTACCCAAACCCATTGCGGGTCCTACAATAATCTTCTCTTTTGCTTCTCTTCCACAATTGGGGGTCCCCGATGGTTCTTATATGATCTTTCATCAAATTCTTTGTCAATATCCAGATTTCCATCATCTCTTTGTGTTATTTATTGTCTTTTCATGGCGGGGTTTCCCTTAGTCAACCCACAGATGTTGAGGTTGATGTGTAGTAAAATATTATTTATATATAGGTTTTCAAGATTATTTTTCATGGTGTTTCCATTTTTGTCTAAGGTTTTCATCAAATCCTCACATTATTAAGGTAGTTGTTTCCATTATTTTCTTTTTCCAATCATTCAATTTATTCTTGTATTATTTCTAATAACATAAAGTTGTGTTTCTCATTCTTTTTCTTTGTTTTCCTTTATTTTTGTGAAGCTTTAATGTTTCCAATAATTACTATAAGTGGCTCTAATTTTTTTTTCTATTTATGATACATATAATGTTCACTATGTCATTGTTAAAATGTCATTTTTCTATTTAATTGAAATTTTTTATTTTGAATATTGTTAATAGTTGTTACATTCTGATAATGTTGTTCGTTTATGAACAGTGAATTGTCTGTGTGGTGTGTATTGAAATTTACTGTTTTTAATATATTTGTGTCTTGTTAATTTTGTGGTGGAACATGTATTGTTACTATGAAATGATTTTGGGAAAAAATATAGTGGTATTTCATTAGATGTGGGCACATCCAGGTTTTCAGAGAGGGAAAACATGGATGGTTACACAAATGATGATGGACTTGTTTGACATAAATCATGATTTACAAAACACTTTTATCTCTTCATTAAACACCTTGAATTCTACTAAAATAATTTTTATTCCAAATAATTTATGTGTGACATTAAATTGGTGTTTGAAAAATATGGCATGTTTGAATATTTTGAATATGGTTGGTTTTTCATATGGTGTGATAACCCATTTGAAATCATTATGTTCATTGTGTGTTTTCATCTTGGTTTTGAAATAAGTTTTAAAATGAAATTGGATATTGTATAAAGGCCTATTTGGAATTGTACTTGTGAAGGTGGTTCTTTATATTGATTATTAGAATGGTGGTGAAGTATTTAAAATGTTTATATAGAATCAACATGTTGTATGACCTAGTTGACACTTTGTAATGTTTTGAAAATGAATACAGTTTTGAAAATAAAAATGTAGTGTTGGAATATTAGCATGTTTTCATAAATGGTTTAAATTATTTTGTTATGAAATGGGCCGATTATATCTTATTTTTTTAATATTGTATATATATTTCCTCTTTGGAGGATTACCCAATATGGGATATCGCACGTGTGGTGTTAGTGCTTGGGGTAAATAATTTCAGTTATGGAAGGTATGGTGAGTCACATGTGTGGGGGAATCCTACTTTCTTATTGTACTACTGTAATGGGTTTCTTGGGCGTCTTGTAGATGGTTGAGTGAAAATTTATTTCCCTCACTGATTTGACTGGTTGGTACACCCCCCCCCCCCCCATTTACATAATAAGGCATGGTGGGATGTGCCACTCGATTGGTCAGCTTAGGGAGGCCTGTTGGTTATAGTCTATAGTGATACACAATACGTTGACATGTGAGTCTGATTCAAGTATATCCATGGATCATTCTAGGGATTATTAAGAAAATACCATGGTTTTATATATATATAATCTTGTTTAAATTATACTACTTTTAGTTTTCTATCTAATCTTATTGTCTGTATTTTGTATATCATAGTAATTTTTTATTTGGAATTTGTCTTGGGTTTCAATTGTTGTTTAAAATGGTAATCTATTTTTAATTTGGAAATGTGGTGTCTATTGATTTGAATGTGGAAAATCTATGTTGGTATATTCAACTATGGAAAACCTATTATATATATATATAGTTAAAACTTTAATTTATTGACTATTATTTGTAAATTCAATGTTTGGAATCATTGGTTATTTTATAATGAGTTGTAAATATCACACCATACTTATCCCATTTGGTGTTGTCAGAACCGAGCTATTTTGAAGGATGGGGTTTCTAATTTGAGTGAATGTTATTAGATCTGGATGTTCTTATGGTTTGAGGTAACGAAGAGGTCACATAAAGATCTGGTGAGCATGTTCAGTCTCTATATTCATTTTGTTTTTATTTTATTCAGCAGTTGTATTTGATTCTTTATATACATATATTATTGGGATTAAGTTGTTGTTACCTATTTCATTCGTTTTGTTTATTTTTTTTTGATCATAGGAATTGGGATGAAATTGTTCCCACATAGGTTATAATTGATGTGTGACACTAGTTTTTTGGACTTGGGTATTAGGAATTTCCACCGGCCCATCCCATGGACCAGGTGTGGGGTCTAATATATATGGAATCCCGAAATGGTTTGTGAGAAAATGGTTTCGTATTCATCCATTGATACTTGGGGTGTCAGGTAGTTTGGGATTACAATTTTAACAACTTGATAGGTAGGTACGTGAATAGTGTCATGAGATCTTTCTTGTTTTGATTCTCAAGTTGTCAGGGGAAGTTTAATATTTGAGTCTTTCATCTTATCATTATTTTGATGGGTAAAAATATAGGCGATCTGAGGTCATGTCCAGATCTCAGATTAAGTGGAGACCCTTGTGGAGTTTGATTAAATGGTATAAAGTCCTCCTAGGTTATATTTCCTATATATTTCATTGGCCAATTCTAATTTTTTTGGTACATTCATGGCTATAAAGTCATCATTCCGATTATTTAATATAAATTATGAATTATTTACATCTCAATTGATGTATGTTATAAATGGATTTTTTTTAAATGGGAATGATTTCTTTGAAATGGGTTTGGATTGGAAAAATTGTATTTAATGAGGTATTTATTTGAATTAAAATTTGGTAAATTCTTGGGTTTTGATAATGAAATTGAATGCATGACCCTAGGTATGCCTTATTAAAGTTCGCAAATTTGTGGGTATGTGTCAGAAGTGAGTTTCAGAACACATGGATGGTAATATAGTATAACATGTGTAATGGTTTATATGATTCTGAGGGTGTGTATTTCAAATCAAAGGCTTTTCTTCATTTTTCTAATGTGTATTGAAATTAGAAAATGATTTTGTAAATTTATTTTGTCATTGAAAAGTTGTTTCTTATTTAGTGGAAATGAAATTTTTTTTTTTGAATGTAAAAAAGGAAGAGGGATGTTTTGAAATTTTAATGGAGAAAGTAGTTTTTAAAAAATATAATTTTCAGAAATACTTTTTTGTTTATAGCATGTAATTTTATTGTGTTTACTTAGGATTATTTTTCTTGTTGAGTTTCGGGTGGATGTAGATCCTTACATTATTGTCATTGTGTTGTTTAGAAAATTCCACAAAGAAAAGTCCATAATATTTCTAGTGATTCATTCATAGTTCTAGGATCTTCTGGAGTGTTTTCTTTCTATCATGGTGATAAAAGTCTATTATAGGTAGTTGAGTGGCATGAATAAGTTATGTGTGTCACTATATTGTTGGAAACATCTAATGTTGTTAGAGAAATTATTTTTATTTTTTGTTTTAGGGTTCAACTTTTGATGCATTACAGTTTCTTTCTCTACCATCAAGTCATGTTTGGATGATGTGGGATGTGTTTTAGTTCATATTTCTCTAACGGTTAATACCATAGTATGTTAAATTGAAGGAAAGAGATATTTAGTATAAAGTAAGGCTAGTGGAAAATTAAATCATGTGTTTATGGCTTCGGGGATATGGTTTCCTTCTTTTTGGAGTTAGGGACACATGATCTTTTGAAGAATTCCCTTTTCATTGGATTTATTAATATATAGGGAAAAGAGTGGTTTATAATCTTCATGTATATTCTTTTTAATTAGTTGGTGTGAAAATAAATTTCAGCTATGTTGGCTTCCATAGCACATGCATTTGGATATTCTTTGTCTCATCTTGCTCATGATGGTTCCTCATCTGGTGAGAAGTGCATGTCATAGGAACATGCCATTGAGACACCCACTTTTTTTTTGTTTGATCTCTAGTTATTTATAATTTCTGATTATTTTTAACCACTGTGTCCTATTTGGTCTTTTGAATCTATCTTGCCCCAATCCATTGAGGGTTCTCCATTATTGGGGCAATTTGGGACATCTAAAGATGTTTTCAAATAAGATTTTCCTAAAAAAGACATTGTAATTGGATAATTATAGTTCTTTTCTATGTTTTTGTGAATGCTTCAATCTTTTGGGTCTAACCGTAGGCCTCAGAGTGAAACTCATGGACATTCGGGAATTACCAAGGGTGTAATAGGAGTTGGACTAGTATTTGTTTCTACTGTTGGGGGTAGAGACTTTTGATGTTTCCTTTTGTAATTCATGAAAATAGTGTAAGTATATTTTTTGTGGTAAAAAGTTTAGCAGTCTGTTTCTTTTGTAATCTCAAGTGGTTTCCTCACATGAATGTGTCCCTTTGAATTGATTGTTTTTCATTTAGTGTGCTTATCCATTCTGTGGGTTGGTCTTAGTAACATTTAAACTTTTTGGAGGTACATGTTCTCATTTAAATCTTTGTTTGTCATTTCTTATTGGTTTCTCCCTTATGTTTATGTCCTTTTGAATGTTTCCCCTAATGTTTTGGGTTCTGTTTATATGGGGATTCATCAGTTCCTGTGGTGTTGTTGTTTCAATCATGCGAATAACTTTGGGTTGGTGGTTTTGTGACTTCCCAGTCATGGTGGGAGTGTTTCTCAGTTAATATGAAAAAGTTGGTTTCAGATTTCCTCATGGGGCCAATCCATTGTTGTTCCATCATGATAGCTATGTTCCTATGGTAGAGAGAACCCACTTGTGTTATCCCCCATTATTGTGTTGTGGTTTCTTCATGATCTGTTTTGTGTGACTTGTGGAGTTAATGGTCCCCCGAGGGATCATGGTTTCATTCATATTTGATAAGGAATGGATTCATGTTTTTTTATCTTTATGATGGGTAATTGTCTGTGGGAAAAACAGGTTTTTTGGAATAATTGTCACACCAAGACCATCAAAATTGTTTTATTATACTATTTTTATGGATTTGGTTATTTGGGTTATGTCATAATTTTAGATTTTGGGGTTTTTGGATGTTATTGGTGGTCATTAGAATGTGTATTGGTCAGATGTATAAATAGTTGTAACCATGAAACCATTCCTAGGTAACTGTATAGTTAGAGTTTGGGGATGGCAGTTTAGAACACAGCATGATCATGGTTTGGTGAACCATTCAAAAACCATGAAGATTAGTTTTTAAATGGACATTGTAATATGGAAAAGTTGGATCATGGTTTGGAGACTGTGTAGCCAAATCATGTGGGCTGTCTCTAATGGTTAGTAAGGTTCACACGGATGGTGCATGATTTGGAAAACAATGCATCCAAACCATACGAGCATCTAAGACAATAAATACACACACTTTTTTTTAAACCAACTTTATTTTTCCCCAAAATTGGGTTTCTCCTACTTTTCTCAAACTATGCACACTAAAGGATCCTCCCAACTACATCCCCTTTTTTCTCTTCCTCTAATGGAGGTATGTGAAGGTTCTTAGGTGAGTTTTATTTGGATTCTGGGATGATTTCCTCCTCTCCTTCCAATCCTATCTTGATTTATTGGTTTCTCTTGGTGGGTTTTCCATTGGATAAACCATAGATGATTGGATTGTTGTGTAATTAATTTTTTTATGTTTAGGATGTTTAGATAATTTTTTAGTGTTTTTCACCTTTATATAATAGTTTGCATACATCCACCCTCCATTGTGGTAGGTATTTCCATTATTTTTTTCTGACTAATTCCATTGATGCTTGTGGATTTTTAAATAATATAAATATTTATTTCTCAAGCTTGTGGTTTATTTTCCTATATTCGAATGATGTTTTTAGGATTCTAAAAATCAGTTTATGTAGTTTTTAAAAGGGATTTCTAATTATGATACATAGTATGCACCAAATGTGTTCATTAAATGAACAATTTCACATTTTAAATGAATTTTTTTTAATTATTGTATAACCTTGTTCATGTTTTCATATCATCCTCTTATTTCTAACTTAGAATTTTTTATTTGGTGTGTGGTGACCTTTATGGTTTGGAAGATATGTGTGGCTTGTTTTCTTTTATGGTGGAACATGTGTTGTTACTAGAAAATGGTTTGAGGGGAAATGATTATGGTATGTCATTGGATGTGGGATCATCCAAGTGTGCTAGGAGTGCGTACATGGATGGAGCCCCAATGATGATGTCATTGTTTAAGAAAAAACCCATATTTCAAAACACATGTATGTCTCGATTAAATTCTCGATATTAAACTATATTTATTTTGATTCCAAATTACCTAATTGCGATTTTAAATTAGTTTTCTAAGAATATGACATGTTTGGTACTTTAGATGAGGTTTGGGTTTTAATGTGGTTTTAAATCCTACTTGGCATATTTATACGCATTGTGTGTTTTCATCATGGTATAGATATAATGTTGGAAATGAAATTTGATTCTGTAAAAATTCTTATTGGGAATTTTTCTCATGAATGTTCTTGTTTAAATTGTCTTTGAAAATGGTTGATAAATGTTTTGAATATGTATTTTAAATGAATATGGTGTACGGCCTAGTTGAACATTTTTTATGTTTTGAAAATGAATTTGGCAATAGATGTACAATTTCATTATTGGAATATTAGGGTGTTTTGAGAAGATTTTTTAAAGATTGTGTGATGTGAAGTCCCGATTGGCACCTTTTTGAGGAATTTTGTATGTCATTCACCCCTATGTATGATTTCCCAATAAGGGATATCACATGGGAGGTGTCATGTTTTGGGGTAGGCATGTGTGGTTATGGCATGTAAGGTGAGTCACACATATGAGGGCCTCCTACTTACACAATGTACTACTACAATGGGTTTCAAGGGTTTCATTTAGAGGGTTATGAGATTTTTTCTTTCCAAACCTAATGAGACATGTTGGTACTCCCAGGACTTTCTAATTAATGGTGGGTTATTCAACTAGATTGGTTAGTTTAGGGTGGCTAGTTGGTTATATAATATAGAGTTTCACTAAATTCTAGTAATTGATTCTGATTTCCTTATGTACATGGATCTCTCTAGGTATATTTTGAAAATTACCATGGTTTATAATGTTTATCTAATTCTTTACATCATACTTCTATTTGTTTCCCATATAAAGTTCTTTGAAATATTCTACAAAACCTAGTAATTCATTGTTTGGATTTGGAATGGTTTTGGGTTTTGGATTTAAAATGGTAATCCGTTTTGAAAATTAAAATGTGTTGTATATTGTTTAGAATGCGGGGAAGTTGTTTTGGTCTATGAAAATGTGGAAAAACCTATTAAATATATATATATATATATTTATTTATTTATTTAAACTAGTAATAATTTACTATTATTTGGAAATGAATTTTATGGATTATTTGGTTGTTTCCTACTGTGCTTTCAATCTCACACCCTTCCTATACTATTTTGTGGTGCTAGACCCAATTGGTTTTGCATTTTCATGTTTCTGGTTCGAGTTCCTGTTGTCAGAGTAGGATGGACATTTTGTTTGAGGTGACCAAAAGGTCACATGGAGATCAGGTAGGCATTTTTGGTCTCATTTGGTATTTAGTTTTTTTGTTCACCATTGGAATATGAATCATTGCGTATATATATATATATATTATTGAGATTCATTTGATGTTAGAAATTTTCTTTATTTTTTATTTATTTTATCCTTTTTATTTGGCTAATTTTGTTCCCAACATGATTATTATTGATGACTGACACTAGTATCCATCCCATTGGGATTTATAATTCCCCTCGAGACATTCCATAGACCTGGTAGGGTTCCTAGCTAGGATGGAATCCTATGTTTGTTCATGACAGACAAATTTTCTTTATTCTGAAGATAGATGAAACATAAATACACTAATCGATGTTCATGAGCATAATTATCCATACATTGTTGGTCATAGAATATTATACTCCCATCAGGTTAGGTTCATTTATTCAATCATTCCATTTTCAAGGTTTCATAAAATAATTGGATTTGAATGTTTTATTTAATATGATTATTATTTTTTATGATTACTATGTTGAGAATTAAATATTGATTATTTTCAAACACCCATATTCTTGTTCCCTACCATAAGTGGTTTGGATACTCATTTTATAATCTATTAAATATTGATAATGTATTGGAAATTTTGTTAACATTCTAACATATATTGATATTTAGTGATTACAAATCATAGAAGGGCTGAGATTAACCATTTAAAAAATATGAAATAAAGAATAGAAAACATAATCCTTGAATTAGTCATAATTATGTTTATATTCTTACATAAAATAATATCAATAACATACACAACATATTTTCATCGACGATTTCCGATCAAGATGAAAAACACACATAGATTGGTGATGCCGATTAAATAAGTACAATGAACACCTGTCAAATAAATCCACATTTCTTGAATAATCATAAAATAATGATAATACATGAAAAATGAATTAATGGACAAAATTTTGATGAAATGTGAGAGAAAATATTAGCGAAATGAGGGAAAATCCCAATAGTTTATCCATGATTTGTATGTGGTGAAGAAACTATAGGTAAATAATCTAGGTATTTGACAATGTTTAGTTAGAATTCATATCATTTAATTCCAATCCAAATTTTTCTAGATAAATTTTGAATCTAATTGAATCTTTCATGATTCTCATATGGAATCATGGAACGCAAAAATTGACTCCTTTAACAATGGGTATATAGGCTTTACAATGTGTATCTTCCAATATTTTGATCTTGATAGTTGGAATTGAATTTTAGTGTTACATGAGCTTTATTTCGAAATAAAGTCATGTAATTGCTTTATAGATTGACATTCTTTAACGAAATTCTCCAAATATTTACTTAATGTTGGGAATGATTACTACATGTGGTGTAATGGAGTTTCATGACAAGTAATGAGAATTTTTGTCTAGTTTTCCAACTTTTCCACTGAATCCATAAATTGTTTTTCCTATAATAATAATCACATACCTAGTGTATTGTGGAGTAAAAACATTTTATAATACATAAAAGTTAACTATATAAGGTGTATATTATTTCAGCTTATCAGGTTGACACGATGGTACTATTCAAACCCCTTGGAATCACTTCCAACAATCCTATTATAAATTCTTATCAACCATCATATAAGAAATATGGGTAACATACTTATGACTTATATGAATGTCTTGATCACCAAAGAACATTGTAGGATTCTATTCAACACCGTTGAATACATTCTATCAACAAAATAAATCCACAATGCTTGTATAGAATTCAACTAGTACATTCTAAGGATAATTTCATATGGATGTATTTTTAAATAAAGTATGTCTCTGTAATAGTGGTTCTTCCCCATCACTAGATCAATGTCACAAAAATATTATATAGATAAGCTTAAACACTAAATGGTATAGTTAATTCCATTGAAATTAAAATAATATCTACCTCAAGTCCCAAATTATGTATTCGGTAAACTAATATGAATTATTATGCAGCATATGAATAAAAAAACCACGCATCCTTTTTAAATATAAGACAATGTTAACTTCCAACGACATCTAGATCTGAACATCTTTGTTTTTCTAAATAATTTAACTGAATATGACCTAACCTATGGCCTCTCTAGACCTAATGACTACCACCTATATAACCACACACTTCTCTCTATAACGGGGAATAATCATCAGGTTTTTCTGTACCTGCATCGTGTTTTCATTGCTAATCTAATGCTATAGCACCCAAAATATTCTTAAGTAACAAAGGCATACTCAATAAAATAACCTAAAGTCAAATACCAATTTCATGATACCTTAATATAATTTTTTGGTATACCCACAACTGATAAGCTGCACCTCCACATGATTATCATGTATTTGATACATTGGTTGGGGTCTAAGAGCCTCCAATACATAATAAATTATATGATAAGGGATAGGTCCTACCCTTGACAATCTAAAAATACTTTTATAATTTAAAATGAGAACCCTATATCAAAACATTGTATTGCGATGAATATTATCAAACCCCCTCTAAAGGAAATTCCTTCCTTTTTAGTGTCCTATAAATTACTATTACTAACGCCATCACCTTGAGATATGTCAACATCATACATGGAATAACCTAAAAAATATTTATCTAGATGAAAATAAACATTTTAATACGTATCTATTTCATCCTCATCTCAAACCATGATGAAAAAATAATTAATAATATTCTAGTAATGAATTTTGAACTCCCACGCATAAGAACTCCTATGTTGAAGGGTATAAAACTCAATCAGACTTGCTACCTTTAAAGTATAAGAATGAAACTTATGTAAGATCGTGTCTCGGATTCTCTCACATGATACACATTACTCCTCATTATCCCTATAATAAAATAACCACCACTTCATCACACCTCAAAAAATTATCACCACCGATTGAAAAACATAGTGCATCTTCGCATCACAGATTGAAAAAAAACTATCTCCACATCCTCCAACCATTCCTCTTTCACAATGTCTAAAAAAGAGAATTTATGGTTATAAAGTCCCAGGGGATGAAACTCTTACAGTGTCCTCTACCATTAAAATCATGATGTTAACATGATTTAACATACTAAATGAAAATTTATCAAATTTAATTTTAATCCTACATATAAATATGATGGTAACAAAATAAATAATTATTTTCCCTACATCTACAATGTTTTAATTAAATAAATAAGGAATGAATAAAGGTATTATATTAAATAATGATAATCATAATTTAGAGTTATGACAATACAAATCATCAACTAAAATATAAAAATGTGTTGTTAAGGGTACCTTTACCGAGACATATAAGTCCATTTTTAATATGATTATAATTCTGAGTCTAAATAATCAAAAATATTAATATATCGTGAATTAAATTTTTAGATGAAATATTTTGGGAGCTCATCAAAGAAAAAAAAATTAGAATAAAAATTAATTTCTCATGTAGAATTGGTGGAAATCCTCTACAATCAATATATAAAAGATTGATAATTTTTTTTTATTTTAGTCCAAAAATCAATCATCAAAATAGTTTATTGTTTTTATGATTAATATTTTCTACAAGCATATATATATATATATATATATAAATTAAAGGTATGACCTTAAAAATAATATTATGGATTCATTTCCCCTATTCCATATATATAGAAATCATATCAATGGATGAATATAAAATTATTGATATATAACTCAATGATTCTAAAATATATGAATTTAACACAATAGATGATAATCACTGCATAATATATACAATTTAAATATAAAACAATACATTCTTATCCAATATAATAAATTTTTATTTTATTCCATACCTTTTTTATTTTTTTCTCCCTAGATGCTCATTTCGATAAATTTAGATACTACAAAGATAGAAATAATTATATCTAATGTAGGATGCAAAAAATTAACCAAACATATTATCATATAAGAATTTTAAATATATTACAATAAAAAAGTATGGGTATACATTAAATTATATGTTTTATATTATGTTTTAACAATCATTCAATTATAATAGGGTAGTAATTAATTACCATAAATTCCATTGTATGGGGAAATTAATGAGGAAAAATAAACATACATATTTCAATAAATATACAATTAATAAGGTATAGGTAATATTATTTCATTATAAAATCATATATACAAAATGTTTTTTATTTATTTATGTATTTACAGTACCCAAACCAAATAAATGACATCTATTGTGCTTAATAAATTTTAAAATTTATGAATGATATCATAGACCATCGAAAAGATTTCATCCCAAAGTAGTATTTTCAAAGGTAAATAAAATATAATTTAAAATATTTAACAACATATATATATATATATATATTTCAAATAATACCTTGGAATATGATAGTGAACATATTGAAAATAAGAAATAAATTTATTTTAAAATTTGTGAGAATATTACATTCTATTATAATGTATGTTGATATATTTATGAGGTATTGTCCTCTCATGTTATTATTTAATTTCATTTCTTATAAATCATGAGGAGGAAGTTTATGCTATTCTAATTTACATAATTTTCATATTAGTAACTATGATTTCATTCAAATTTATTTATCTTCTATATGGGAATAATATTGTAATATTAACTAGAATATTGAATGATTTAGAGAATTTAAAGTATAGTGTTGATTGGAAAAAGGTACTGTAAATATTTTTTTCATTTTGAAATTGATTTCACCCAAAATCTGTCTTAGATAATGAATATTGGTAAAATAATACCATATATTCATGATTCATAATGAAAATTATCACTTATTGATTGGTGAAATGTAATAATTGAATAAAAAAATGAAAGACATAGTGAGTTCTTTTATAAATGGATCTTATTTTCTAATAATAATTTGATATTTTAGTTCAAAACATTCATAATAGATTAAAATAATTAAATACAATAATATTTTCATTATAAATTGGAAAATTTATTCAAAATTTATTTATAATTGAATGAGATTATCCAAATATATAGAGGAAACATGATGTGGCTTCTAAGTTTTAATGTTTGTTTTCTGAATTTAAATGTTATAATATAGATTAAAAATGAATGTCATAATGGTAAAATTCCACAATCATTATTGGATAAATGTGATACTTTAAAAAGTTGATCCATTATTTATATGTGACATATATGAATTTGTGGTTTTTGATATTGTAAAATAGTTTGGACGATGTCATTGATGGTTAATTTTTTCATTTTTAATGTGAAACGTTCTATTCCAAATAGATGAAATATAAAACAATATGGGAAAATATTACAATGAATTAATACATTATAAAAAATATGATTCAATTTTTATACATTTTAATGACACAGAATACATTTTAAATTGATATATGAATATTAATAGTTTAATTTACTAGTTATAGTTTAAAGTTGAAATTTTATGTCTTATTGATATATAATTACTAAACAAATTGAAAACATACATTTATTGATTTGATATTTCAAAAAAATTAACCATGATTCGTATTATATTTTTAATAATTAACAACATTTCATTATAACATAGAACGTGGTTTTTATGATATAAAATATGTGTAGTTACTTTAAAAGTGACAATTTTGTTCAAAAAATGAATCACATACTAAAATGAAAAAAATTCTTGGGATGTCCTAATAATTTTGGAAAATGATAGAATATTTGATTCTGATTTAAATGATTTAAATGTTAGTGTTTAAACAACACTACATTGGTGGTGGGTTGTAAATGATTGATTTTAGTTTAAATTCTAAATTTAAGGTGCAAAAAAAATCATATTCACAAAATTGAAAAAACATACATAGATTATCTTATTTAATTGATAAAATAATCAATGATTAATTTTTTAATTGATATAATAAATAAAAAATTAAAAATAGATATTTGATTATTAAAACATAAGTTCATGTTTTAGAATTAAAAGTGAAATTTCTGTTCAAAATTCGTGTCAAATACTCAAAATAAAAAACATGTCTAATTATTTATATTCATTTATTAAATGAATTTTGATTCATTTTTATAGAAATTAATTGAATGTTATTCTAACATTTAGTGGGATAGATATGAATAAATTTTCATGTAATATATTCCAATGTGACATTTCATTTCAAAATGCACCTGATAAACACAAACCTAATATATAACTATCAACAAGCCATGATGATTTTATAAAATAAATGTTGATTTATTTTTTGATATTTTTCAATTAATTACATATCATTATGACAGGTAGTGTGGGTGATATAACTACAAGTGTGTGTTTTTAATATCAAAGTTACATTTAGCTCATAACTATACCCATATACATATAATAACATGCTCAGTTGTCTTTGAATAATAGTAAATTTATTTATTAATCATCAATGTAGTTTATATATTATAAAACCACTATATAGTATTCGATACACAAGAAATAATTTAATTTCTACATTTTATTCCAGAAATTTATATTCTAGTTCAAAACAGTGATCACAAATATAAAACTAAGAACTAAACATTTTATTATCATGATAAATCAGTAAAATGATCCATGATTCAATTTTATAAATGATAAGTGATTTGATCGATTTTTGGAACATGCATTTTTTGTTTAAAATTGAAATTCTAGTTTGAATCATTTTTCACATCCTCAAAATTGAGTAAACATGCTTGTATTTTACTAGTAATTGAAGAAAATTATCAATAATTTATTTTTGTTGCGTTACGAATAATCATCTATCATTCAAATATGTGATGAAACTAATATGAAAATAAGGGAATGTTTTTTAATTTAAAGTGAAATTTTTATTCATACAATAACTCACATACTCATAAAATTAGTAAATACTCTCAAATATCCATTATCCTTTCAAAAACATATTTATAATGCAATCATGATGTGTAGGAATAATCCACATGACTTTACAACACAAAATGCATCTAATCTGACTACAAGTGTATATTTTTCGTAGAAATGATAAAATGTATTTTAAAAAAACATTATATACATATAACCCAGATAACATATTATTCATTTCATGATTATTGATGAAAATTGTCTATAATTAAGTTGTGATGTATAAGATTTTATTTAAAATTAATATTACACTTACTATAAGCTGAATGACTGAAAGACTACATTTTCAATTTAAAAGGGAAATATAATTGAAAAACACACATTAAATACAAATAATAAATCAAAATTTCTCAAATTTTCATTAAGAATTAATAAAAACCTTTTTAAATTATAATTTATAGGAATTAGAAATAGAAAATAACACATTTATTATCGCTAGTATAATAAAAACTGTTGGTTTTCTACAAGAAAATTAAATTTTGTGTGAAAACTGAAATGTAAGTATAAAATATATGATTCTTGTGATAAATGTTTAAAAACAATAAGTGATTTATTTATTATTTATATGAATTAACTAGCTATTATAGTGATTTGTATTTTGTATAGATTTATTGGTGTATAACCCAAGGCTAGAATGACTATTGTGGGGGAGAAGGGTGAATCAATGGTTTAATTTTTTCAGTTATTTTTATTTTTAATACATTAACTTGAAACTATTAATGTTATTGACCCATTAATTGATAGCTCAAATTGTCAACTCTTATACAGAAATAATAAGTGTGAGCATATCACATGGTATTTAAATGTTTTGGCTAAAATTACCACTCCCTTCCATGTTGGGTATACCACCTACATGGATTCTCCACTATAATATTTTTATCAATTACAATGGTGGGTAAAAAATAAAACTATAATATAACTAATACATCCATACATGTGTATATTTAGAATAAATCACACAATATTTATAGACTACACACTGGACTTGTACTCCAAAATAGCATATTATACCTATCCTACATCAAAATGAAATAGATATTTCCACTCCCAATACCTATTGAGATACATTATACTTCCAACGCCATATTAATGTATTCAACTATTACCGTACCTAATATAAATACTTCTCATACTCCAATCTCCAACTGAGATACTCATTCACTTATACAACTTTTATCCACATTAATATGGTCATTTTATCTTACTCCATGAGAAATAATTATCTAAAAATCTCATGTATAACTTCTAGTAACTTTACACCATGATGGTATTCTTAAAACAGTTCCAATTACATTTGGATAATTAATTCCATTAGTCAAAAAATTATTACTCCATTATTCCATATGATATTGATATTTCTTCCCCACATAAATCTGAGAAAGTGGTAAACAAAAGTTCATCAATGTAATGTTATTAAATAAAGAACATGCTTAATCTCAATCAATATTAATTCTTGTATTCTCAACACAAGGTAAACAACAACAATCCATGCATGCATTATGAGTCTCTTAGTGAATTTGGTAAACTCTTTCATACTAATTTATTTACATTATTATTATATGTATTGTCCTACTTTTTAGGGTTACTCTATTACTGTACATCTGATTGATAATCATATTCAAGGTAATCAATCTTCTTGTATGCATGAAAGGATCAACACACTATTAACTTTTTTATTACTCAACAAATTCTTTTCCATAATCATACTACATAACATCACATTAGGGTATGGGTGTTTTACTTTGGTTTTCCTCATGTATGTTGAGTGTGATTAATAGAATATCTCATGTATTTTGATTGTCATATGTTTAAACAATTATACCTAAGGAATACTATCCTTTATGTAAAAAAATAATTCCACATAAACCATTTCTTCTCAAAACCTAGAGTGCGAAATTTTCATGTTTAGATTCCACTATTTCTTTACCTCCTTCTAGTAAGGATATCCCAAGAGTTCTTACTCATCATTAAACAAGTATTTTGGTGCTATATTTTCGAGTAAATGAGATCATATATCAATAATAGATTCCACACTCTCATCTTGGGTTCTTCTATATTTATACATGATTCTCCACTACCTTTCCTCCATTTATAATTTTTTTAAATGTAGGATTAAAACACACGATAAAATTACCATCTTATTGTACATTAATGTACCAAAACATTAAGTGTTTTATCAATTAGTATTATTATAAAAAACATGTATTCATAACGATGGATCCTAAAACATAAATTCATATACATGTGATAAAATATCATGAGTTCCATCACTTATTATTGTACTGACAACATCTATGAATTGTGGATGCTAGAAAATCAACAAAATATTATTTTTATTTAGATGTGGATAAAATGAGAACATTCATGAAAAATGTGTCATGTGTGAAGGATGATATATTGTTAATTATAATTATGTTCTAGAGTGTATAGACATCACTAAATTCTATTTGATCATGGATGCTATCTAAAAGTAAGCCTATAGATAAAAAAATATCATGGGTGTCTATAGGGGGAACCTAAGGAATCTAATTCATTATCATGTTCATGGGTTATGTAACATAAAAATACTAATTTCCCACTTATCCCTTAAATTTTTTCATTAATATTAAAAAATATGAAAAAATATATATGTCTAGTGTAATTATATTTTATAATTAACTAAAATACTTGAATGGATAAAATATTTTTTTCTATTATTCACTGTAGCTCTTTGTTGTTAATGAATTTTATATTGCACTAAAAAACATGGTGTTATTAACAATAGTCATCCCAAATTTAGAAGTATATTTTTATCATGGTTAAAATGAGCACTGCTAAAAAAAATCGTTTCCATTGTTTTTTAAATGGTAACAAAACTTGTATTTCTATAACACAGATTTAGTCATAAAAAAATTATAATCGTATATAAAATCGGGTTTTTCACATTGATATATGCCAATTTTTTTAATGATATGTAATAGTGTTATGTTTTTGTGATTTTCTTTCAATTTATTTCAATGTACTATGATACATGTTACATATCATTTAATGTTACATAACTCAACGTTTTCAACAAGGTATTTAATATGAGCAGACATATATTTTCATGGAATATTTTCTGTAAAGACAACAAATTTAGTGAAATAATTTATTGATATTTAATCAATATAAAAATAATGAATATAAGTGACATGTATGGATTATTTTATATATAATATAATAAGAACAAATGACTGAATTTTTTTAAAATGTATGGATTCTTACCCAGCTCATTACACATTGGCGTTCCCACTAAGATGATAACAAGTAATTAATCATACCCATTCAGTCACACAATGATTCTAATTCCTAGAAATTAACATACAACCTCCCTTTACAAGTTAATAATTAATATAGATCCTAGATATGTTAATATGGATATAGTGGTATAAGAAAAAAAGAGTTAACCCTAAAATATTTTTCCTCATTGGGAATACATCATGACGAGGAAGTCCCCTAATATTTATATAGGAGTTACATACATCACAGTGACCTACATCATATTCAAATACAAAACATACAATGTAATGATATCTTGAATATGGAAGGAACTCATAAAAAGAATAATATTCATCAACAAATAAATATATTTACATGAAAGCATTTAATCTCAGTTCACATCCATGGCATGGTGTTTTCATAATTTGAGACTCGTCATACCAATAAATCCAATAATTACGGTGGAATAGTTCTTAAAAGTTCTAAAATATGAAATCTATAAAATAAAGATGAAAAATTAAAAAATTCATGGGAATAAATCACTTTTCTTCCCCTACAATGAACATTTTTAAGCCTTCCTGGACATGTGCTTTGGTTTATGGTGTTGAGGTTGTGACTTATTCCTACACACCGAGTCCACAAGTTTGCAATTTTATTTTCTAAAAAATAATAATCACCTTATTCAAAGGATTCATCAATTTTTTAAAATAATTATATTTACATGGGGATATATATAAAATCTTGGATGTAAATGGATATAACTAGCCTATATTCATAAGAAAAATTCATAAGGATATAGGGTTACCTATATCTAGTATCTCTTATGCTTGTGGATATATATGAATTTTTTTGTTTCCAATATGGCAGGAATTTTTTCCCCATAGCTGGGTCATATGAGTGGGACTATAGGCTTTGGAATAGGTGAATTATAGATATCTGACATAAAGATAACCCCTATAGCCACAATTATAGGGGTCACATGCCTACATACCCCATCCATAACCCCTATAGACTTGATAAATAGGTCTTATTTGCTACAACCAATTACCGATAACTCATATATCCTTGGGAAAATGTGGCCAATGGAAACATGTTCAACCTTGAACACTTCATTCCATGATCCTAGTATCCCATGTATATATGTTAAGTTCATGAAATGACGTACCCATATGAATATTCTCTCATTAACACATTCCATGCACATACATTATACATATATGGGTTGAGGAACTAGAGTCTTTATGACCTCATCGATACAACCTATACCCACAGACATAAGTGTCCCATGGGTACCATCCCCACCCTATTCCTGTGTAACTAGGGGCCTAGTATCCCATGGATATATCCCCCTCAATGAATCCTTGTATCTATGGTTTTACGAAAAAAAATTATACATATTATATAAATATTTGTAATTATATTATGAATATCATTGCTGTAGTACCTATAGGTCTATATTTTGGATCTCTGAAACCATTATGTTATTTATATCAGTATGTATGTATTTTTAAAAGAATTTATTTATTTATATTTTAAAATGAATATCTATTTCGGGGAAATGTCACTATTTAAAGTGGAGGGGTAATGATAGTATCTATGAACATGACGTAAAATTTATACGATCTCGGGAATTAATAGCTTCTTATTAGGTTATATTCCAAACAAATCATCCTATTAATTGATATTAGGGATATTTTTGTAATTTTACGGTTGTGACATTAATAAATGACCACTTTAACATGATAATCACTAAGTGTATTGATAAACATCCTCATAAAGAAAGGATCCCAAATTACAATAGTGAAATATCATAGTGCTCACATTGCCCCTTCATGGAGTCAGCCCAATATATCTATAGGAATTAGTATTTTTCCCAATTTATGAATTATTTCACAATATGAAACTCCCATCCTCAAGGGTTTCAAATAATGGTTCCCATGAGAACCCTAATATGTATGCCATACCTAGTTCTCCAATGATAAACCAGAGCATTAATTCAGCCATATATCCTATATGTTCTTATAAGTATCATATAGGATTTATCAATTATGGTTTCAAATTGATAATATCATTAATAGATATACTCAATTGATAATAGTTTTACACAGGTGCCTCAGTCACCTAACCTACTAATTTGGGTACCAAAATTTAAAACTGTGGAAAACATGGAACCTCATTAACCATTCTTTACAATCAAGGAACCTTTCCAATCATAGGTACACACATAAAAAATTGAACCCATTCATCCTCATGGAACAAAATTCTTTTCTAAAACCATTATTTCTAAGTAAAACCCATAAAAATACCATAAAATGTCAACTCTATCAAGTCCACATGATACATCATAGAACATATTTAATTTTATGCACATTATACTATTAGAAAGTATGGTTTATGGGAGTTGTTTAGTGGTAACACATAATTTATAATTGTTACATAAATAATACAATGTTGTTGCATATATAAATGTTGATGTTTCAACTACTATGCTTGCATCATCTAAGACATCCACTACTCACCTTAGGGAAACCATGGTGTTGCATAATGGTAAGGTGGATTATTTATAAAATGATTAAATGTTTCCATTTTTTCCAAAATTTACATAAGGGTACCCTAACCACTCTGTACGGGTAGCTATGGGTTAAATAAGGGGTAGTCCTACTTTAAATGGATGTGTAAGGGTATCCCAGTACCCTCACACAATAGTAAAAAGGTATATAAGGTTAAAACCTTGTTACCTTTATATAGTGACGTTTTTCTGTAGTTTTAACATAACATTATTTCTATTCATCTTATATCAAACATGTAAATGTGTTCTTTTGATTCAAAATTCCAAAATTTTATGGATCTAATTCAAATGACACATTTTTAAATTTATAACTCCATTTTTATGGTTTTATATTCATTTTATTTATGATTAAATTAAAGGAAAAATTAAATCATGAATATAATATAATGACTTATACAATAAAAATCCATATGTATCATAACTTATCTTAAAATATTTAGCCCTTCTATTCCCTTAAATTTTGATATACTATTCAATTTGAGATGGCTAGAAACCCATTACAAATGATCTATAATGTATTCGTAGATTAATTTTATTTTATTTTTGTATTATTCCTTGGTTTGTATTGTTTTGAATGGACATTACAAATTTTACTCTATAATTAATTTTTTTTACATTTGATTTACTATTATTTTAAATAAATGATAATTAATCCTTAAATGGAGGTACCACTGTATTATAAAAAGTTGATACAAGATATTACCGATTATATAGAATTATTTTGGATCAATAAAATTTTATAACTTGTCAAAAATATAATAATTTTTTAGAAATAAATTGGTTAAAGATTATACGGATTAATCAGTGATTTGAAAATTATCTAGGAGACAGAGAAAATTATCACACTGGGTGTTTATTTCTCTCTGTGTTATGTGAAATTATTTTTATCGATTTGAGGTTAATATGGAGATATATATGAAATTAATAGTAGTAATTCAATTTTTGAGCATTGATCCTAAAAAAAATTTGATTACATCTTTAATAATATTATGGTAGGATTTTCCCTACCATTTTGTCCCTTTGTATACACAATTTCTCGTAGTCTAATTCTTGTGAATTCATAATGGTTTAAACATGCTTGATAGTGATTTCATGAAGCTATTTCTATAGAAAATGACCCTCATTTATAATGATTGATTCCATGAATATGTTTTTATTTCTTCATATCATGTCATATGATGACAACATGTTCATGTATGATATTACTAATATTTTATGATGAAATTCCCTATATTTCATTTATTTTATTTCCCATTCTTTGTATTAAAATTTTATTGGATGAATTATTTTGGAATTTATAATAGTTTTTAAATCAGGATCTGAATATATTTTAGAGGTAGAGAGCACGCACCATGATAAAAGGTGACCTTTTTTAGTGGACATTGATTGTCATGTCCACTCAATTCTATTTAGTTGTTGAGTTTAATGTTGTCTCTCTAGCCGTTGAATGAAAAATTAAATTGTAGAATCCAATAAAGATGTTAACTAGATTTATTGTGGATTCTTTGTGACATAACATTTTATTTTTTGGTGCCCTCTTGATTTATCTCAATATCCATCATGACTACAATTTATTATATAGCCTAATAAGGTTTAGCGAGGGCTCATGGTAGATTTGTTAGAACATGTGAACACAGAATTCGAATATTATTGATATCTTTAAAATTGATTATTATCATTTAATACACCTATTATACATATGAAAACATGTTATGGATGAAATTATGGTTTATTACAAGGTTTTATTACGCAAAACCTTCATGTGAATTTTCAATGTACTTGAAGACCTTATGTATAGTGACCTGTGTTAGATAAATTGTACCATGGTATATAGTCAAGTAGATGAGAGTAGATATAGTAGTGGAACTAGGTTGTACTCTAGAGGATATATATATTGTTAAATAATTATTCACTTTCTCCTTATATACTCATTATTGGATTTCAAAACATGGATAATCATTTATTTTTGAATAATGGGCATTCCATTTATTATTAAATTGTGATTCTCTATCTTTCCACTTTATTAATTTAATTTATTTTATATTTTATTTATATTTTTTTCATGGATATAATACCAATTTTATATTCTCCCTATTAATGTTGTCCATACCCTAACCTCTAGTTGGATTTCTTTTTCATTCAATGATTCATACAAAATGCCATATGGCTCTTCAGTTTATACCTTGTGGTTCTATTTGGGAAATTAAAAAATTGTATCAGACCATGACTGTCTTATTTTATTTT
The DNA here is from genome assembly GCA_963277665.1 of Viscum album. NCBI lineage: Eukaryota > Viridiplantae > Streptophyta > Magnoliopsida > Santalales > Viscaceae > Viscum > Viscum album. The sequence goes on from OY728139.1 coordinate 222,031,015, forward strand.
GACTAACCCATTACGTGGTTGAAAAAAGATTGGTTTTGTGGGACATTGGTAGGTGGGTTTCCTTTTTTATATTTAGCTAATGTGTTAAGTAACTCTAAGCTACCTTTTAAAAGATTTTTGTTGAATTTTTATGGGGTTTGTTTGTAAATTCATCACTATTAGGCATGTAGAGATACATTACACAAATATAACTATCGTTAGATTCATAGTAGTTCCTTAATTAAATTGCATAATTTTTTCTATATTTTTTTTGATAGACCTGTGTACTTTAATTATGTGATATATATATATTATTTGCCTATGTGATATAGTTATTTTGATATAAATTTTTTGTACATGAGAATGATAGTATGTTATATATATATATTATAGTGACTAACATGGATATGTTGTGAACTTTGAGTAATTATAATATGGATATAGATTTTGTTATTTGTAGCCTATTAGGATAAACATTTTCTCATCTTATAAACTTTTTATGGGTTTTCTTAAAGGATTTATTTTATTAAATGTTCAATTAGAATTTTAAAAAAATTATACCTTGGATATAAGAAACCTACAATCTTATAAATTTAATTTATTTTTTTCTAATTATATATTTTAGTATAATGTAAGAATATCACATAGAAAAAAAAACTAAATATTTTAAAAAAAATTATCATATTAGTACACAAATAAACCTCTTCGAGTTCATAATATTATTACGGGATAACAAATATAAACTATGAAAATATGTGTACTATAATTTAAATATGTTTGACTCACTAGAATAACTTCACAAATGAACAATTATATAGATATAAAAAAAAAATTTAAATATTAAAATATTCATTTTAAAGATAAATGTATATATAAACATGAGATAAAATAGAACATAATAAATACTAAATAGTATAACATGTTTTTATAAGAACTATTAAACCCAAATTACCATTAAAAAATATGACTCTTGAAATAAAATTATGAGTATTGATATATAAACATGACAATTTTAATAGTAAACTGACATTTATCAATAGAAATCTAATCATTATAATAGTTTACTTACATGTGGAAATGTAAAATAATTTTTTGCAATCTTATAAAATCTAAAACTCATAAATATATAAATATATATATATATATATATTATGGTACATGATAATAAATGAATTATAAATAATAAATTAATTATGGGTGATATTGTAAAATAATAAATTTTCATTTTAAATAATATAATAAATATATATATTTTTAAGAAAAATTATTTTCAAAAAATAGATTTATAAATTAATAATTATACCTATTAAAAAGATAAAATAATTTTTTGATAACATTAATAATTTATCAAAGTGATATAAAATCGATTGAAATATTAAATTTGTTACGTTATTAATAAATAATTATTTATTTCAAAAATAAATTTCTAAAATATATAAAATAATTTTAATAAAATATATTTCATTTTAAAAAAAACATATAAAAAATTTTAAGTAGGATTTTTTCGGATTTCCCTAGTATTTGATTTTTTTTAAATATTGATTTATGGTAATTTACAGTATTTTACATTATAAGACATATACATGAATTTCTGAATCATGGATGATATATGAACCCATTAAATCGAATCAAAATCCCTGATTTACTTTATATATCTAAAATAATCAATGTTATGGATGGTATTGAGCTGAAATAATTAATAAATGAAAATTGTATTAAAAAACACCCCTATCCTCCCATTAAAAATACCAAATCTCACCACAAATTATCTTCATACTTTATAACCCTTTATGATTTTTATATATATAAAAAACATCTAATTCCCACACTCCACACATATATATACTACTATTTTCATCCAAAATTCCAATTCCAGGATCTTTTAGCTGTTCTTCGGAAGGTGATATTCAACATGTAATATTTTCAAACTAACATTATTAATGTCATTTATTATTGTACAGTTTTTCCACCTATATTTTACATCAAATAATTATAACACCAGTATTTTGATTATAATATAAGTTTATATTTATTTTTTAATACCTTCTATCAAATACCTCTCTTATCTCCTCTAATTAAATGAAAAACCTAACCATTCTCTATATTATGTCAGTTAATCGTCATCAAGAATGATGAGTTTTTATCCCCTAATTCCATCACAGAAGATTTATTTCAATTTTAATTGTTAACAGTGAATTGATTATTTTTATTATATATGTTTTATAATTATTTAAAGAGTACATGACTTTGAAATTAAATAAAATGAAACTAGATTGGGATTTTTGGAAACCCAGCAAAATAAACTAAAAATTTATCACTCATGTATTATCAAATGGATTCTCATCAAATCAAAAAATGATATATTAATCCATTTATAATTATGGAAGTTTAAAATACTATTTAATTTCACTTTTATAGTTTTATTTTTATTTAAAAATACATCTGTAATTATAAAAAAAGTGAACTATCTATGAAACTGTGGAATAAATGCTCCTAGAATGATAATGTTTACCATTATAACTCATATAAATGTCGTTAAGTTATCTTAATAAGATGATAATAAATAAAATATATGGGAACTAGGTTATTAACTATGATATTACTTTATTTTATGTTATTTTTCATGACTTTAAATTCATGTGATGTAAGCTAAAGGATCGATTCAAACCACCATATTTCATATGGGTTACCTTTTCTATATCATTCAATCAATTTATCTATCAATTAATCTTATATAATTCACCAATATATCATATAAATGTTTCAAACATGTATGTATATCTAAATAATACATTCTATTATGGTAAAATATATGTTATAAAAGCATCCCTCTCAATTAATCTCGATAAGAAAACACGATTAATGGTAACTTTTTTGTTTCTTATCTATTTCCATGTACACAACATAAAATATTTTAATATGAAATTATTTTTTAAAATCACTCATTATATCATGAACTCCTATTTTTTTTAAATTTTTGGATCTATGGAAATAATTATTCCTTTATCCTCCCTCAAACCCCATTAACCTTTTCCCAAAACCCATAATAAAGTTTCACATTTCTATTTTTAACTAAGCATATTTTTACATGTTTCCACATTAGATGTAAATATTATTTCATTATCTATTATTATTTTTAACATAATAGTGACTATAAAGAAAATAATTATTTCTTTCATTGATACTATTATGATACACCTTTTGGTTATTCCATAAGACATGATTACAAAACCTATTTATTTGATGGGTAACCATTATATTAATTATTTATGTTTCATATATTTATGTATCACAAATATTTATGTAAATGTTATTATGGTAATTCTCAAATTGCACTTAAATTCATTGGGAGATTTTTTTATTCTCATGAGATACTATTCCGGGTATTTGTGAGTAAACCTAATCTATTATGATACTATTTCAAGAACGTGATATCAGCATTTTTCTTAGATGTGAATCGTGTCTATGTCATGATACATCTTATGGCCACAATATTATATTTCAATAATCATATGATTCTGTGTTTTATATTTTATGCCCCTATATATTGATTCTTAATCTGTTCATTTTATTCTATATTATTATTCTTTCTGACTCATATTTTATTATTATTTTTAGTATTTATTACATTAATGGGATTTTATTCTCATCCATTATATCTATGAATTTCCCATTTTATTCTATTGATTTGTAGGATGTCAAAGGGAGTTATGATCTAATTATTAATATCTAAAAAATATGTTATTTTATAATTTCAATTTTTCTAAATATGTAACGTGTAATCTAATGAGACTAAATCTTTTGTTCCTTTGGTTTTATTTAATGTATATTTATTATTAAAATAAATTAAAATTTCTCAAAAAGTTTTTGGTTTGTATTTTTGTAATTAGAGGATGAACGAGTTATTATTGGGTATTAGGAGTAGATAAATTAGAGAATGAACCTTGGGATAATTTAATAACCATGGATAAATTATATTGAAATCATGGGAATCATAATATAGAACATACGTTTCGTTTATAAGGTTATCCATTTATATTCACAGTTTCCTTTTTTATATTCCCATTATTTATGTATTAAAATCCAATTTTTTATCATTCTAAATAGTTTAACTCATGCTATAATAAAATGTGATTGGAGAGGTTATTATTTACCAAGTGATATCCCAAACCTGATGGGTGGGGGATCTTAAAAAACTCATGAAATTGTATACCCAATTAGAACGAGTTATGAATTTCAAAATCATCCTGAAATAATGGATTCAATTCATTTAGAAGTTATTTTATATCCTCTAGTTCTCAAATGCGGATAAAGTGGTTATGGAAGTCTATCGTTTTTATGGGGAAGCTGATCAGTGGTGGAAACTGATAAAAACATTATGACTAAGAAATAAATTTATTCCATGGAAAGGGAAGGATTCATGAAAATAATTTACAATAAATATTTTCCTCAAACTCTCCATATTTATATTGAGATGGAGTTCCTCACAATAATGAAAAATGAAGATATGATTATCAAGGAATATGAGCAAAACATCACATGGATTATATGATAACCCTTTGGCATTATAATGAACTTGTAAATAAATATTTATTTCTTATTATTGGATTAAATCCAATTCTAGGAAATTCCTTAGTAAATTGATAACCTTAAAACTATGATAATATTATTTATTGTACTATTAAGGTTGACATCGATATTTTTACTCGGACAGTCTAATGGGCCCATTGATAATAAGTAAAAAAATATAGTTTAATATCTGAGGATAAATAGAATAATCCCATGGACTCAAGATATATCACCATTACACATATAAATAGTGTGAGAAGAATAATCATGGTGACATTCTAAATAGAACTGATAGATGATTAAAATTTTGAAATGTGGGGAATCATGATTTTAATTACTGATGCGACATAAATATACCCAGTAATGTGGAAGAATAAATTAATTTTTTTTATTAATACTCATTCATTAGTAATGTGTTTCAACTATAAAAATGAAATTAATTATGAGATATAATTCCATTATCCATAGATTTTCATAGATTATCAATTTCATTGTCCTCTATTACAATAATTAAGGGAATATATTATACCTACAACAGTGGTGTATCATGAAAATGATATGGTGACTGGTACATTATATATTAATTAATAATAATAAAAAATAATATAAATTTATATATTATTTCATATCATTAATGTTTATATGAATTATCAAATGAAACATAAAAATATAGAGTTTGATATATCCATTAGAATAATTATTTGGTAAATTATTACATCATCTTTTTATGAATCCTATCCAATAAATTTTTGTGGACTATACATCCCAAAAAATTCTCATCTTACTTCATATATTCTAGTTTTATGCTATATTTGTGATGGTATAGATATAATTATATAAATATACCATCAAATATTGGGAATGCTACATCACTCTTCATATACTAAGGCATGTTCTGATTCAATAAACATGTATGTGTGAGGATGAATTTACTTTGGAATCATCCACTCATGTATGGATACTATTTCTTTATCAGAAATCATATCAATCTAAAATGATTGAGACAATGTAGTTGATCATGCCAGAAGACAATCCCTTGGCGGGTGAATACAATGATGTATTATTTAAAGAATTTCATTCTCTTCCTCCTGACAAAGTGGTTTTGTTATCCTTACAACATACACCTAGATATCATCCCATGTGATTTGATACTTACAATATTTACACCATTTAGTTGGATGTAATAAATAAGTAGTTATAATAAAATCTAGACAAGGGTTTTATATTCTTAAGTGCTTCACCGTGAGGTCCACCAGTCCCATTTGTTAAGAATAATGTTGGATAAATGTACATCTACAATGATTATCATGATCCCAAGAAAATAAATATAATGAAATATTATCCCCTTCCATAGATATATGACTTCTTTAATCAACTAAGCAAGGAAATGTATATTTATATGTAAGACCTCCATCGAGATATCACTAATTAAATTTAATGATTGATGATATTCATTGGACAACATTTCGAATGATGTATGGACACTATATATTAATATGTATTCCCTCCATACACAACAATTCTTTAGAACCATTCATTAAATAAAAGAATAGAATCATTATAAATTAACATGAAGATTTTATTTTACTTTTTATATTAGGTATTATAATATAATTCAAGCGAAAGGATAGGCCTGAAGTGTTTTTAAATTTTTTTTATATATACATTAAAATAGAAAAAATATATGAAATGTATAGTAAAAGTGAGTTTTGGATATTAGTTGTACCATTCTTGAGGAATTCTATCACTAGAACAGGGATATCAGTGTACCCTTCAAAGACAAATACAAATGAGGAGTTACTATACTAGAATCTGTTATGGTGATTTTTAGTTTCCTTGGTCTAGATAGGTATTATTGAAAACAATTAAGAATATCTCATGATTTTAAAACCAACTGACCAAGCCGACATAAAAGTAGTTAATGATTTTATGAAATTTTTATTATGAAGACTATTTAAAATAATTTGAAAATAGGCTCATCACTGCACAATTACTGACAATTGTTATAAATGAGGGCCCCTTTTTGGTATAAAATGAATCATTACATAAACTATTTTGTTTTATACATATTAAAATTGATAAAGGAGTATCCTATAACTCAATGTAGGTTAATGTTCATGTAAAAAATCCCACACGTGATCTAGAGTTGATGGTTGTGTTATTCACATTTAAAATCTTCCAGCATTATTTATATGGGGAGAAATGTGAGATATATACTTACAAAAGAAAAAAAACAAATATATTTAGAAAGGAGGATATTTATATGTGATAATGAATATGGTTAGAGCTAATCAGAGATTATGACTTCTCAATTAACTACCATCATGTTAAGGAAAATATTTTGGTAGATTATATTTGTATAAAGGCTAATAAAACATTATCAATGATAATAATTGTGATGTATCCAATCTAAATTGACATTGAATTTAGGTAGATAGGAATAATAAATTATAGATATAATTATTCTTTTCATAAAATATTTTACTACGATAATTTTTAATAAGAAAAGGGATTCTCAAAGAGATGATATTTAATTCTATAAGAATGTAGAAGCTTTTAGTATTGGGAAATACTCAGAGTTCAAATTGATGAGGGAGGAGTCATAATGTTTGGGTCATGACTATTTGTACCATCAAATATTTAGATAATATGGTAGATTTAGATTAATTCACTTATATCGACCATCTCTATCTACCCAGAGAGAATAAATATGTATTTAGATATATAAGAGTATTATTGGTGGGACAATATGAATAAGGGTTTACTGAATATACATTGATTTCCCAGATTTTTAACTGATGAAGGATGAAAGGATAAATTATAATGGGATGATTCAACCATTATCCATAACCCTATGAAAATAGGAAGCACATGCATTAATTTTTTCAATATAACTACATATACATCAAGAAGAATAAATTCTCTTTAGGTTGATTTCTATTGTTTACATATACTAATAACTTTATTAATATTTGATATGACTTCCCACTTGATCAATTTACAAATATATACACTATAAAAGTGGTGAGGTTACATGGATAACCATTTTCAATTACTTCCATTATAGAGAAGAGATTTAACTAAATGTTATAGAAAATTATAAAATAATCCCTGAACCATAAAAAAACTTCATTACGATACATCACTATCAAATTGATGTCCTTTCCGAGATAACAATTCTGATATTGGATGATAAGTTGAGAGTCTTCAGAATGGACACAAAATCAGGATGGTCTAATATCTTACTTTTGTCAAGTACTATTACACAAATAGTTAATAGTTTAGCACCAAAATGGATCCATAAGAATCCCATTATGGGAAAATATGTACAACACCAATATGATGGGATGATGTTAGTGAACACAATCTTTTGGGAACAGAAATGTTCAATGAAATGGCAGAAATTATGAAGATCTACCAACATCCGATTATGGATTCCCAAGGTTGATAACATATAAATAATCATTGATGGGACATAGAGTTTTAGGTTATAGATACATTATTCACTAATATATCTCCATAGAACAACATCATGAGATTTTGGGAGAAGGGATAGTTAAGTTTCATGTATATCTTCCTTTGTGAGACTCTTGACCACATTAGAGAAATTTCCTATAAATTAGTACATTCACTGAATATGTCTTGTGAGCATCATGTTTCTATGTATCCCACTTCATGATATAAATATCGAACCCCCCCCCCCCCACTTGTTATTAATTCAGCAATGCAATAAATTATTAATGATCCATCTTATAAGTAGCATCCAAAGAAGATCTTGGACTATAGTGATAATGTTATAAATAACAAGAATACTCACCAAGTAAATATATTTTTGTGGAACTATATGTACGATGTGATGAAATGGGAACTATATAAAATGATGAAGGATTATTACCCTATCTTATTTTCTCCTTATTAAGTTAATAAAAATATTCATTGAGATATTTATTATGGGTGGAAGAATGTAATGACCAATAATTTTATCAACGGATTTTCATTCATTATAATTATTTGATATAGTTTAAAGAAAAATCATCACATAGAGAAACCAAAAAAACATTATAAATGATGAATGACACATTAGTTAGAAAATAAACATATACTAATTCCAAATATTATAGAAGGATGATAAATAAATAATATTAGTGCAAGAATATGATAATTTGGATATCCTTGATCCACCAGAATAATTAAATCTATGAACAAATTCATTGAAATAAAACATAATGAAAAAAAATTAAATATAAAATTTGAATATGATGTCATATATAATATTTATTTATAATTTATTTCCATGAAGAATTAATGTAATAATTGGTATGTATTAGATCTAGGGAACCCATATGACCATTTAAAATGTGACTATTATAATAGCAATATAATAGTTGAAAAGGAATCCATACTATTGGATTGTTAATATGATAGATATAAATATTAAACTCACTATTATAATAGTAACTTCATCTATGGAAATGTAAAATAATTTTTTTGAATCTAATAAAATAATATATGATATGATTATGATTAATGTAAATAATGGTTTTAAAATGATACATTTGGTTTCATATTTTTATAAGATATAAACATTATATATTAAATACTATAATGAATATAATTTTTTAAAATAAATATAATTTATATATAATTTATTCATTAATTATTAATATGTTGTTTTATAATGATTATATAAATTTCTTAACACAGTGAATAATTTATCCAAGGGTCTTAAAATCGATTATTATATTAAAAATTATATTTTTTTGGAAAACATTATGAATTTATTTAATATTTATATAGATCAAATTCATAAAATTATTCTCATAAAATATATTTCATTTTTTAAATATTCAGAATGAAGTATGGTGAGGATTAATGTTTTGTGTTTTCCAAAAAAAGATATATTTTTGAGAATAGGTAAATGTGAAATTTTATGTTATTTAACATTTTATGAAAAAAACATTTGAGTCAATCCTAATGTACGAAACCATTACCTCAAATTGAAATTCACCAGTTAATTTATATAGTTATGATAGTTAATATTATTGATAGTGCTATGACATAAAATATATTATAATCAAAATACCCCTCTCCTCCCCTTATAAATACCACCTTTTATCCACACACCTTATAAGCCTAGATACATGTAAAATATCTTCTAAATCCTCTTATCCCGACCTAAACCATTCTTAAGTGTATCAGGCCTCACCAAAATATCAATTCCTCATTCCATGAAGTGTACACCAAAGAGTTATATTCATGATGTTTCATTATCACACTATATCTACTAAGTTCTTTTTTCTATATTATCATAACATACTTCATCTATAAAAGAATACTAAATCAAATATTATGTTTATACTATATTGATATATTTACAATGTAATATCTCTTATCCATACCATCCCTCAAATCCTCTTATTAAATTAATTATTATTCAATTTTATATATTCTTTCAGTTACCACCATCAAAGACTATGTGTTTCTGTTATTCTACTAATTCATTCACATAAGGTTTAAATTAAAATATAATTTTACAAAACATACTAAATAAATACGATATATTTTTTTTCAAAAACTGTAAATAATATATGTATATATCATTACATCCAATGATACATGTTTGGATGGTGATAACAACCGTCAAGATGAACAAAACATTTATCATTAATGTTTTATCAAATGAGACTTCCTCATGTGAAAAAATATATTTGGGACCATTTACTATTTTTAATGTCAAATAATACCATTTAATTTAACTTATATATTTTTATTTCCATTTGAAAAGTACATTGATAAATATAGATAACCAAAGTTAACATGAAACGACGAAACAAATCCACTCTGAAAGATTAAATTTAACATTATAACACAATATAATAGACCTAAATGATCTTAATAAAATTATAATAAATAAAAATTAATTGTATATTTTCATAATTTAGTAATTAATGAATAATATCTTATTTTAATGGATGATAATTTAACGTTAATAACACATTCATACATAAGTTAAGGGATCTCTGCAAACATTCAGTTTACATATGTGTTTCATTATTTCTCTCCTTGTATCAATCCATCTATCAATTAATCGTATATAAATCTACTATATTTTGAGTAATGTTTTGAAACATGTATATCCATCTCAATATGTATTTATTTTATGTGTAAATACATGCTATATATGGTTCCCTTATCAATTCAACTCGATAAAAATCCTGACTAAATGAAAATTCCGAGTGGCAATTCAATTTTTACATGTAGTACATAAAATATATTAAGACAACCATATTTTGAAATATCAATAATTTTATAATCAAAAAATTTTATATTTTGTTTCTTTTTTTTATTTAGTAATCAATCATTTATCCTCCTTATAATCTCTATAATATTTTCCATAAAACCTCACTGATGTTGAACATTTATAGAGATACCTAAAAACTCTTTTATATATTTTCACATCACTAGGACATAATTAATCAATATATATCATTATAATCTCTCTCTGATTTTAAAAATATTATTTAATCACTTCATCCATGGATTTCATTATGATACTCTCATTCGTTATGGCTTCTAACATTACTAATAATCCAATATTTTTCATGGGTATACTTTATGTTTACTACTTATGTTTTATTAATTAATGTGGAACACTTATGAATGTACATATTAATATGGGTGTTACCAAATTGTACTCTAATATATGGGGTATTTATTTAGTCTCTGGATATCTTACATATTGGATTAGTGGGTAAACCTAATCCATTATGAGACATTGTCCACTATGTAATACCTTCTTCGAGGTTATCCTTGACTATTGTTTACACAATGATATTTTTTTCTATCTAATCCCAATATTAAATGGAAAATATGAAAATATTTTTTATATTTTATGCTTATATATGTTTAATTAAGTGAAATAAAATTTATTTTATCATTTTATGCCTTCTGAGTCATTCTTTATGCATCCTTTCCATGTTTTTTCACATGCTAGGATCTCTGGTTCATCTGTTTTTTCTATGTATTCCCCATGCTATCCTATGTAGTTTTTGGTGAATAATGTGAGTTTGGATATCATTATGGATATTAATCAAAGTATTTTATATTATATTTTAATGTATTCTTTTTTACTTACCAAGTCTTATAAACACATTATAAATTTCAATCCTTGGTTTGTATTTGATGGATAATTATAATTAAAATAATGTAACTGTTCATGAAAGAAGATAGGATATCTATATTATAAATGATGAATTATCCCATTATGGATGAAGAAAACGTTCTATAGTAATATATACAGAAGGATGTGGAATACTATGCTCTTACACAAGCTCAAGTAGTCGTGAATTGGAGTCACATCATCATAAAATCATTCATATTATACAAACACCAGACTAGGGAGTATAGAGGTCCATGGTCAAATATGTCTCTACCTTACACCTCCAGCATTCACCAACCTTCTAAGGAATTGGAGGACAATATGATGTCCTGAATTGGATATATATAATTACTGAAATATTAAATTTGGTTGAGACATTAGAGGACCGATTCATCAATCTAGTAGAATTCATGATACATGGTGACACTAGGAAGTGGTAATGTATAATGTGATACACCAGTAAATGTGAGGGTATCACCTGAGAGGCCTTGAATAACTTATTATTTGGGGAATTCATTCAAAATATCTTTTTGTTATACAATTATGAATAATTCATGTAGCCTTAGACATTTCCATGTCTATAACTATATAAATTACTCGTTTTACTAGGATGTTTACATTTTCACCCCTCTAGATTTGAAATGAGGAATAAAAGGATATGAATACTGATACTTAATTTTCATAATTAAGATTAAATTTCAGGAACTTCAACCAAAATAAATACTGAGTGGTTCTGTTGTATGCCGGGACTATTGAGAAGGCACTAGAGAAGGCTCGGGCAATTGATCTTCTTCCATAATTCAGTACATTTTTAGGTGGACCTCCTACTACTATGACATGTGTCACTTTATGTAACATGAAGAGGAATAATGTTGATGTGTAATAGGGGTGTCTTAATGAGGTTTTGTCAATTATGTATTATTTATCTCCCTCAGGAGGAGTTCCATATTGCCTCAACCATGGAATTTTCAGATATTATCAGAAGATATACATTTCTCCATATAAATAGTCTTATTAAGTGGAAATATAGGAATTATCCAACCATTATTCTGTAGGGATTCAATAACGATGTTCTATAGGGGTTCTATACATTTTTGATCGATGTAATATTGATATATCTATTTTAATACACAATTGTATTAGATTATGATGACTCAGATGAGTCATGTAGCATAGGGACATGGTCATAGAGTGGTGGTAAAAATGAATTTGTAGAGTATTATTATGTAATGGATGGTAAAGAGGGAATTTATACTAATATATGTATACTCATTATCAAAAATATGATTTATATATATTCTATTATGATGATTGATTCTCATTCCATCATATCTAAATAATTTATTAGTAGACATGAGTTACTATTAAAATTGTCTTTTAAGTTTCACTCCATTAATAAATAATTGGAAAAGAATGAGGAATTTATTATTGAGGATGAGAGTATCCCATAGTGGAATCAAGTAATAGAATTCATTGTAACAACTTGATTATATAAATGATCTTGAGTACAATTCAAGAACATCATCTTTTTTGTCTAGTTGTCCAACTATCACATTTTCTTTCACGATGAAATATTATAGTGGTAGTTAAATTTTGAGACTATTATATTAGTATACCTAGAGAAAGTGAATGAAGTGATGTATTGTATACATCATCTGAATTTTCGTTTAGATTTTGATATTTATTGGTTTATCAGGAAATTATTTTTTTATCAAGGATTTATTATATTCATAAAAAACCATGATTATGATTTTATAGAAAAGGGGTGACAGATCAGTGGTAAAAATAGTATGGTAAGGCTTCTTTGGATGTCAGGAAGAGGATTGTGGAAGCTCCAATGTTTATTCTCCATGACCATGATATTGAGAATGTCATATATTTAGATTCTTTATAAATTGTTTTTAGGTTGTGTTGATGTATAAGGAGAAGATATTGACTTATTGGTCACATCATCGTGACCCTATGAGTGGAGCTATACTACCTATGAAATTCATCTAGAGGTCATAATAAATGAATTTATGTGTTGGTGAAACTATCTATTTTGTTGGAGATATATTTCTCACACATTCCATATGAGCCTCCATTATAAATTTTTACAATGAGGATTCAACTTGATATAGTGAAACTGGGTAGTGTACCAATATATATTCAAATTTGCGATGGACTATACAACAAGTAAATGTTCATTTCTTCAATATGTTCTTATCTCAAGGATTCAATGAGCTCAGGATCATGTTGAATGACCATCAATGGAATGTTAGTTCCAAATTTTCTTATTGGATAATTTTAGGATGTATGCTTCTAAGGAATTGGGATTGAAGACATGTAGAACATTAACAGTAACATACTAATTAGTAAACAAAGTATAGTATATCTAGTGGAGTGATTTGTGTGTGTTGTGTAATATGAATATCTAGAAGGTGATGACTAGATACCATTGAGTTTTTTGAAAGATGATGATGTTGACTTATTACATGGGAGAGTTATTATCACTTAATATATTATAGATGAAAATATTTGTGACATCCATACTTCTATTTGGGTGAATAATTTTAGGGTGATAAATATGTACCTAAATTTATGAATTAGTATTAGTTTCCAAGGAAAAAGTGTGAAATTTCTTTATTTTTTTATAAGTTTATTATATCGAATAAGAAAATTTAGAAGCACTAGTATACTATTGGTTTTCTCTAAAAACCTATCTTGCCTATAAGAAATTGGTTAGAAGCCACGATAGACATTGATATGGTGTAACCTAGGATGACGAGGATGCATGATATTGTTTTTTTGATTTTTGATTGACTAATGAATGAATCAAATTTCCTACTAATAAATATACTCATATAGTAAATGTTCTAGAAAATATTTCTATCATTGAGATAACATGATTTCATGGTGTTCCTTTGAGAATTATATGTAGTTTTATCACAATATTTATGTCATGGTTTTGAAAAGGATAATATATGACCTCAGGGAATCAATTAAGATTCATCATAGTGTAATATCCCAATAGAGATGGATGGAGTGAGAAGATGATTCTTATTCAAGGGGATATTATTTAGGACTACAAAATTTAATTCATTGTATTATCGGATGATCACCTATATTATTTAGAGTTCATAAATAGAAATACTTACTAATATTTGATTCATATGTAAAATTAGGGGTCTCTTTATAGTATTCCAGTTCGTTCACCATTTATTAGATATAAGGATGGTGAGGTAATAATTTTGGGTTATATTTTTTTATGGTTGACATCTTAGATAGTGAAGCTTATTCATAATATATAATCACCCATGATTGACTTACGTGGACATTAAATTACTTTTGGGGAATACATAATACATTACTAAAATAGACACCCAAAGACTATATTAGTTTAGTTTCGTTGGAATAATTGACCACATTATTCTAATTTGGGGAATGATTTTCAAAATCTCCCATAAAGAACTCCCCCATTATTTTTCCTACCTAGAATGTTTCATTATATCTTGGGGAAGTGAAACATACAAAAAGGCGATCTTAGTTGCTCAAAAAGGATAAACAAAAAAATCAAACAATACATGAACATAACAATTTAAAAACAAGAATATAACTTTTGATAATTTTACCACATATAATATATATCAAAATCATGACTCATTAAATAAATATTTATTGTTCATAAGGAAATAATCATAATTCTACACATGTCAAGAGAAAATAGAATTGGAAAAATACATGGAGTTGTGGAAAACACATAAGCATATAAATTGTTAACATATTTGGAAAGGTTCATTGCCATGACCGTCATAGCAGAAAAAGTACTTTATTGAACCGTGTTCCCTCCTCGTTCCATCCCTGTGTTACTAAACTAGGTTTACATATCGTTTTTGTGCTATATTACTAAATCGATATCATTTTCCATTATAACCATGTATTATTGAACTGATATCATTTCTCATTCAAGTCATGTATATCTCATGATATATAAATATTTACCCAATTAATTGGATGGAGATATAGGTCCCTCCCATTTCATGATAAAATCATTCATACTTGTTCGAAAACCTCATCCATTAATCAATATATAACCTAAATAAAAAATCGGTTTCTCAATCCTTATCCCATCATACCATTTGACATATTAGACAAATGGATTTAATAATTAGAATTACATAATAATCATAATCATACTATAGGAATAATATTGATGGTATAATTAAAACATGGCCCTTTTAAATAATTTCATATTATAAGGAAAATGACTTTTATATAAAACTTGAAATTTATTCTTGAGGGAAATTTCATTAATTCATCAAAAGAATTCTCACTTCATAAAATGCAACAAAATTTTAATAGAAAACATATATTTGAAAATATATGTGAAATTTGTAAATGAAGATACCTTTAAAAAAGGTATTATAAAGATGTAAAAATTGGTTCATTCTGTATAAGTAAAAAATAAAACATTATTTTCATAAATTTTTCTAATAAGATAAAAATTACCTCATATTAAAAGTGAAAAAATATTTCTTTCATACCATTTAATAAAAATTTACCAATGGGGAGAATTTGGTTTAGAAAATTACTGAAGAATAAAAAGAATATTTTTTTAATATAAATTTTGGAATCATTTACGTTGATAATTTTATAACCTTATAAATATATACATATAAATAATCACACTTAATAATGAGATTGAAGAATTAACACTTACCATAGGGTTGGGTTATTTTGAATGTGTATGAACCTCATATAAAAGGGTTCAAATAATGACATTAACATATTCCATAATGATATTCATTTTTTAGTATCATAACTAGTCATATTATTACTACTTTGTTAATAAAATTATTACTCATCCTCTAGTTGTTTACTTATTTATTTTCTTACGCATGTTTTATCAGATACGATCATGTTAATCATATTATAATAGAGATATATCACATAAAAAATAATATTAATATAAAATATATCATCATTATTCATTAAATAAATTTATATAATTACTATTTAATGAAGATCATGTTGAATAAACCAGATCAGATCATAGAGACTGTAGGCCATACATACTCATGAACGACGATATCATTCCCTCAATTATGGAATTGTATGGAAGTTTATGGTTCATATATTGTTCTATAATCATCATATTTTTATAATAATAATATATATTTATTATATCCATTGATATACCCATCCATTTATTGTGGTTGTATAAAGAATATAACACCACATTGTAAGGATGGTAAGTCTTACGTACACACGCATGATGATTTTGATTTTCATAGGATAGATAGAGGGTGGAATATTGTTGTTAAATTATCATAATAGAATAAAATAATATATTTTATACTTAATTTATTACATTATAATGAATACAACATAGGAAGAGTAAGTAGAACAAGACATAATTCTGAAATATTCATTATAGGCCATTACCTATTCTTCAATCAGATCATTATAGATCTCATATTAAATTCACTAGAGTAGGTCCTTTGAAAAAACCAGGAACTATAGAATGTGACTAATTGAGTTTATATGGTAAATTTAGAGAGGATGGATGAAATTTAAAACTCAATATGATGTGAATTTGTAGGGGAGTATGTTCTCTTTTATAATTGAGGTGAGGGTCACATTTGGAATCTCCAAAAATATTTAATTTTAAGAAATAAAAACCCCATCCAGTAACCTCCAAAATCTTTTAGTATTGAATTTTAAATGAGATAAAGTCATAATATAATCAAATAATAAATTTTATATATGTTTTTCTTTCAATTTATTCAATATCATTTTAATGAGAACATTATTATTCAATTTAATTGTTAACTGAGGTAATAATTTTGTCCATAATGAAAGAGTGTAATATTTAGTTATTTGATGTCAATTATACCATAAATGAATAATTTAGAATAGTATACTCCAATTCATAATTATTATATATTTTTTATAATGTCTTATGATTTTTAATTAATTTAATAATACATTATTTTGATAAACAATCAATATCATCAATTTTGACAATATTTAATTTATTTATTTATAAAAATATAATTAGTAGTTTTTATACTAGGTAAAAAATAATAATTATATTAATATAGATATAAAGTCCTCATTTAAATTTACTATATATATTAATTATCCTAAATTATATTTATTTTTATTTTTAATAACACTTAATTTTAAATTTCCATTAACATAATAATTACTACATCTATTTTTTGTATTTATTAAATGTAGTCATTTTTTATTAAAATTTAAAAATTAAATAATATTATGAAGATAAATGCCAGTGAATTTAATAATAATTCTCATACTTAAATATAGATTTGGTAAATTCTTACATTACAAATGTTATATTTATTAAAACATGAATGAGGCAACATAAATATTACATTAAATTAAATGTTATAACTGTCATAATCTTTTCCATATGGATCAAAATGATCAATAATTGGACCCTTTTATGATTATGGTTGTGAAATACTCGAAAAATAATATATTTTCATGTGTATTTTTCTTTTAATGGTTTTTATTATTTTTTTTAAAAAAGTATTTTATTGTTTTTTCATAAATTATATAACATTTACATCATCAAAGTGTATGACATTAAGGTCACTATTTATTTACTAAAATTTTATAATAAATTATCTTGATAAATATAAAAATAATATTTAAAACTATCATTTTTAGAAAAAAAATTTTTATCTTACATATAACCTTATATTAAAAATGATAGAGTAAGTCAAATTTAGGTAAGACCAATTTAACTTTTCTTAAAATAAAATATATTAAATTTCTATTCTCATCCAAACGGTTTAAATAAGATAAAATTCCAACCCAAGCATTATTTTTTTTGATAGAAACACATCCAATTATATTAGTATAAGTGTTAGGGTAATTTTATTATATTATTTTTACCCTTTAATAACCGATACACCCTTTTTCCGTATTAATTATTATTTAACAAATTATCTATTCATAATTCCAAAAAAAATATTTATGTTATTTGGAAATAGTGATTCCAAATATGGATTTATTATTTTAAAATTCAAACACCAATGTTTCAAAAATTAATTAAATATAAATATCATTCTCAGAAAGAGAAAAGTGGTTTTAAAATTAAAGCATAACAAAAGTTTGAAGTGTTTTTACATCTGGATTCAGTGTAAAAATAATTAAAATTAACTACATTGTATTATTTGATAAAAATATATTATATTTATATTTTAAAACTATTAAATTATATCACGTAGTCATATAATATTTTTTGATGAATTTTATTTTTTAAATAACATTTAGTATATTTTTACTATTATTTATAACATGATAGTTATCAAAAAAAATTCCAAATAACACCCAAAGTAAATTTATTTATCCATATTTAAAATAGAATGTTTATTATATGAAATATAATATATAAGTGTTTCAATAACAATATTTTTGATGGATGCACACTCCATAGGCGATAGAACATCATTTTGTTAAAAATACTTATTTTATTTGAAAAACTGTGTTTGTTATTATATCATGTCTAGATAATATTAAAGATAAATATTAAATTTTTTATTGAATATATAAAAATATGATTCTTTAATAAAATCCATCATGAGTGATTTTATGATTTTGTAAATTCACTTATTTTCAGCTAATTTTTTTTTATTAAAACATTACCTTTCTTTTAAAAAGAGTTTTATTTTTATTTATAATTACTTTGACACAAAATAATTACTTGTATATGTACATGTTTAATGTATATTTTCATAATTATAATAATACTATTTATATCTACCATTATTATGGCTAGTGAATAAGGTAACATATAAATATTTTCTTGTTGTCTTAAGCTTCATATTGCGTTAAATGAAATCTATCAAAAGAACTTGAAATTGTGTGTACCACAAGCCACGAATAATGTTGTATATTACAAAAGTTGAGCCATTATTATGTGTATCACAAATTCATCTTGGTGTATCATACAATACTATACATCCATTTTTTTAAAAAATCATAAAAATTAAATACAATAAAAAATTGTCTACTAAAAATACGAGGGTGTTAAATTGTACCCCTCCCTTAAAATTAATTTAACCCTTGAAACTACTATAGATTATTAATTGACTAATACATGAAATATTCTTTCATGAAATCCCACATTAGATAACCAAATAATAAAACATACATTTAAAAAAAACTTGAGAAACATAATAGTTACCAAAAATCGCTCATATCTAGGTTTCTACATACGAGAACGTAGGTTGAGAGTGAAAAGTTTTATATAGAATAGAAATAAAACAATCATGTTCTGATGGAGTGTTATAGAGATAATGTTTGGAGAAATTAAAAAATCTAAATGACATAAATCTTCAATTATTTAAGAGGGAATTTAATTCATCAGAAATGAATGTACTATGATGAAATTTTTGGTTTTAAGATCCCTTGTCTATAGTTGATGAATGAGAGGATATGATTTCATGAATAATGTAATCTCATCCATTCTTTTTTCCTTGATCAATTTCAACATCTTCTCTTATTTCATGAAAGTTATCTGATTTTTTAAATCCTTAACCATTATAATATCATGATAAACATAAATATAAATACAAGTCATTCCATCAATAATTAGCATAAAATAATAGTTAGGAAAATTTATCAAATATGCATAAGTCCACCCATGGTTAGATAATACATTAATCAAAAAATATTATTTTTGTTTTAACATATATATTCTATAAATGGATAACCATACCATCCTTCTAGAAACTAAAAATTCAAAACATTAGAAAGATATGAACTAAATTGACTTTATATTTTTACCCCCTATATCATAAGGAATCATTTTCTCGTCACAATCTATTCATGTGAACACCTTCATCATATATTATCTAGGATATGGTAATAACCTTAATTACCATATATCCTTATTTAAAACATTCAGTTTTCCTTATTATAAAGATTATTTAATATATTCCAGAATCCCCAAATAGTAGTATACTTCATCCATGACAACATAAAAAACTTTTAAAAAAATCATCAATCATTAATATGAAAATAATTACAATGAAATTTTTCATAACAAACATATATTTATCTAAATATAATTATCTCGTCATCATGCTCATATTAAGGGTTATCATTTTCTTTATCATGTCTTCAAAAAAAATATCAACTTATTACCTCAATCAATATTCATGGAAACCAGTACCATTCTTTATATTCCCTTATATACTTATGGAAAATATAAATTAGACTAATACAAAGATGCTTCATTATTATATAATACCAATATTTTAATTACACATAATTATTCTTGAATTCTAATACATACACATTGAATAATTCTAATACCTTATTAAACCAGTATCCAAGATTCATAATGTTATTCATTAAAACTTATTTTAATTCACATAATATTGTTACTCTATTCATTATAATAAATATTACAAGTATTCATATGATCTTTTTGATCATGTTCATGATATTTCCCCCTGGGCATCAATCTTCAGAATTCCCATACATTCCACCATTTAAAACATTTTACTATAATTGATTCCTTATTAATACAATTATTACTATCCATTGTGTTAACTGAACATTTAAAATTGTAATTACATGATTTGGTTTCTTTTTTTACACACCCTAATCATCACATAATTCATTTGTAACATTTTCTATGATGCCTTTTCCCACATGAATTACATTGGGAAATTGAACTTTATTTCCTCTATGGTCATCATGAAACTCCATCATTCCTTTATTAGGTAGGTCAAGAAACTCACCATTGCAGAAAATGATTATCATGTTATGAGATTTATGATTTTTTATAATAATGATGTTTCTCTCTACAATTCCAATTTCATTTGGATTCTAATGAGGAATATTATTACACTGTCTATTAACAAGAACCCTTTTTTCATCCATTTTCTAACACCAAATAAGAATATTATCAGTAGAAATTATCAAACATTAGAAACTTCATAATCAATATAATTTACATTAAATCTATAATATATTAGGATTAATCCTACATTAACCACAATGATTACCCAAATTAAACAATTATACCGTATACTTTGACATATCCTTATGGAAATATGTAGCAATTTTTTTATAAATATTTCTAGGGATCACACTATATTTTTCAAATCCTAGATTCCCTTGTATTACTAAACCTTATATCAAATTACAAATCTAATGAACCAACATTTATGTACATGAATATTACATTAATTTTGCAGAATACATAATAAACTACACAAATAGGATCAAAAAAACCGTATTAGTTTACCATTTTTGGAATCATGGAAATCATTCTTCTAAAATACTGAAAGATCATCAACATCTACAAGAATGATATTCCACTTTATTTTGACAACATAATAATTTTCATTATATCATGGAAAAAAAATAAAATGGGTGTGCTCAAATGCTCAGTATCAGTAAAAAGATATCAAATAGTACAATGACATAAGAAAATAAAAGCATTAAAAATAACTTTTGAAATATATTCCATGTATAACATATATCAAAATAATTAATTTTGAAATAAATCATATAATATCATAAGGAATAAATATTAAAGAAACACATTTATTGAAAACATATAATTGGCATAAAACATAGAATTTTGTAAAACACATAGGCATAGAAAATCATTTCAATATTATTCAAGGCTCATTCCCAATACCATAATAGTGTAATAGTCCTTTATTGAACTGATTTCACTCCTTGATCTAGCCCATTATTAGTGAAATGGGTTTCCATAACCTTCCAGGCATGTGCTACGAAACAATGATTATTTCCCATTTTTTTAATGTATTACTGAACAGAGATAATTTCATGTTCTAGTCCCATTTATCTCATAAGATGTAAATCATTACCAAAATTATTGGATTGAGATATAGGTCCCACACATCTCATAATTAAATAATTATTACATGTTCCAAAAAATCATATACCATTCATCATTTCATAACCCAATGAAATAAACAGGTTTCTTCAACATCATTCCATCATAACTGAATCCATGTAAAAGAAATGAATTTAAAAAATATAATTACATAATAACCATAATAATACCATAGGGATAATAAGGATATTATAATTGAAACATAAAATTTCTAGATAATTCCATATTTGATGGGAAATAATTTTTATAGAATACATGAAATTAATTCTTGATTGAAATATCCATTATTCTTCAAAAATATTTTCTTTTCCAAAAATGATATGCAATTTTAGAAGAAAATAATTAATTGGAAAATATACATTAAATTTATAAATGAAGAATCATTTAAATAAGTTGTTATGAAAATTGAAAAATACATTCCTCTAGAATATGTTAAAAGATTATATTCTTCTCATACTTATGTTGAATAAGTCAAAAGGTACCTCATAACAAAAATGGAAAAATATTTCCTTCATATAGTTTAAAAAATATACAATTAGGTAAAATGGTCTTTATTCAAGTTTATAATAATATAAAGAATATTGGGGAATTGAAATTTAAGATACATGGACATGGATGACAAATATACCTTAGTAAATACCTACATATGAACAATCTCAAATAATAATGAGATTGATAATTTATCCCTTAACTTAGGTTTGGGTTCCATCGTGCGTGTTCAAATATACAGTATAAGTGTATAAATAATGTAATTAAAATATTCCATAGTCATATTAATTTTTATTTTATCAGAACTGATCATATTATTACTCGTTTATTAATAACATTATTACTCTTCCTTCATGTATTAACTTCATTATTTTCGTATGCATTTTTTATCAATTAAGTTAATGTTCCTCTTATTAGGATGTAGTTATATAATTTCAAGATTTATATTAATCTAATATATATAATTTTTATTCATTATAATGATTTATATAATTATTATTTAATTAATATCATGTATAATTAAGCACATCGCATCATATAGACTATAGGTCGTACACACGCACGAGCGATGATATAATTCCATTTATTATGGAATTTTATAAAATTAGATGATTTATATATTTATCTATAATCAATATAGTTTTATAATAATTATATATAGTCATTATTTCCGTCATTATACCTATTCATGTATGGTAGTGGTGGAAAACAGATTACACCATGATGTATAGATGATAAGTCATTCGTACGCACGCGTTGTGATATTGTTTTTCATTTGATGAATATAAGGTGTAATATGGTGGTTCCATCAACATAATAACGTCTTATAATATTTTTTATACTGGATTTATTAGATTACAACGGATAAAAATCATGAAGAGGAATTAGAATATAAAATATGTTGGAAGGAGTTGGTAGAAAATATTACCTCTTCTTCGATGAGCTCCCACTAGATCTCATCTTAAATGAACTAGATCTTGTCTTTTGAAAAGAGCATTACCTCTAGAATGTAACTAAATAATTTGATAATGGAAATATATGGTGGATTTATGATCATTAAGGATCAATGTGAAATCAAGTTGTGAGGGAGGATGTTCCCATTTATAATTGGGGTGAAGGGGACATTAAGAATCTAAAAACATATTAAATTAAATTAAAATAAAAAACCATTGAAAAATCTCCAAAATAGTCTATTTTAGAATATTATATGAAATAATGGTTTAATATCCTAATCTAATAAAATTTCTACATGTTTTTATGTCAATTTAACACTAATTATTTTAATTAAAACATTGTTGTTCTATTACATTTTTTACTACGGTAACACAAATTTAAATACTAAATGGGAGAAATATTTTATTATTTGATTTAAATTAGATCTATAATGGATAAAATATAAATATTTCAACCATATAATAATTATTATATAATTAGAAAAATGTTTTATGATTTTTAATTAATTTAATATTACATAATTTTTATAAAAAGTCGATGAAATTGATTTTGAGAGTTCTACTTATTGATTTTTAAAAATATAAATATAATTTTTTATCCATGAAAAAATATTCTATTATATAACTATGATTTCAAGTCCATTTATAAAAATTATTTTATATATTAAGTATCCAAAATTATATTTATTTAAATACCTAAATTAAAATTTATTCAATATTTTCACTAATAATATTATTACAAAATTAGTTTTTTGTAATTATTTATATATTTATATGTTGAATAAAAGCTAAAAATAAAATAAAATAATAAATATAAATCTGATATATTTTTTAATAATACTTATATTCAAATATATCTTCTGGATAATCCAACATGAAAATGCTATATGTAGTAGAACATTATTGTGACCACATAAACACCACTTTAAATAAAATCTTATATGTGTTATAATCATTTACCTATGGCTCCAAATAGTAAATAAATCATCCGATGAATTATTATGGTAGATATATACTCTAAAAATAATATTTGGTACAATTTTTTTCCTTTTAATGGTTATTATCATTTAAAAAAATTAAATTTGATTTTTCGTCAATTAAATAATTTTTTCATCATCAAAATATAAGGAAATAAGGTCAATATTTATTTAATAATAATTAAAAATATTAATAAATGATAAATAAAAACATTTTATATTTATAATTTTTATTTTTAGTTGAACTTATATTCTATACATCCTTACATTAATATTGATATTGTTTTTGAAATTTGAGTAACACATATTTAAGATTTCCTAAACAAATATATAAAATGTCATGATCTCATCAATGTGTCATTAAATATAATCAAATTTTCCCAAGGTTGATTTGTTTGAAAAAAACATCCAATGATATTATGACAAGTGTTAGGCTAATTTTATAATATTATTTTTACCCTTAATCACATGATTTACCCTTTTTCATTATTAAAAAAAGATTCAGATGTATCTATCACAAAATAAAAAAAAATAAAAGATATCTATTTATATAATTTGGAAATAATGATTCCACATGTGGAATAAATTTTAAAAATAAAAAACATATCGATTTAATTAAATAATTGACAATAATTCTTATTGTCAGAATGAGAAATGGGTTTCAAATGTTAAAACATTTCCAATGATTCAAATGTTTTTACATATGAATTGAATGTAAAATTAATTCCAAGTACAAACATTATATTAATGGGATAAAATATAATATATTATTAATTTAAAACTATAAAATAATATAACATATCTATATAAATTATTTCACTAAATTTGTTTTCAATTTACATTTAGTATATTTTTACAATTCAATAAATCATGAATGTTATCAAAAAATATAAAAAATTAATCCAGAGTAAATTTTATATCCCATTTTCAAAGAATAAGATTATTTTTTCATATATAATATATAAAAGTGTAAAATCATGATTTAAAATGGATGTTCCATCAAAATGGTGGAAAACTACATTTTTTGAAAAATACTACTTTATCCAAAAAATTGCATTTGTTCTTATATCATGTCTAAAAAACAAATATGAATCATTTTAAACTTTGTAATGAATATATTTCATATATATTTATTTAATAAAATCCATTAGAAATTATTTTATTATTATACAAATTATCATTATTTCATTTAAACTGTTTCTTCCAGGAAAAAATTTCCTTATATTTAAAGAGGGATTGATTTTTCATTTCTAATTAGTTGATCAACAAAAAATTTTATATATATATATATATTGAATATTTCTATAATTTATTTAATTCAATTTATATCTACCATTATAATGGCTTGGTTATTTGATAAAATAATAATATATAGTTGTTTTCATAAACTCGATATTGCATGAAATGAAATCAATCAAAATTATGATAAATTATGAGAAATAGAAACCATGCATAATTTTATGTATAATGTAAGATGACATGATATTGACTGTAGGTCATGGTTATATTAGTGTATCATACAACACATGCAGTAAAAGAATTTAAAAAAAAATATATAAATAAAATGATCTAACCTATCTCATAAAATTAATAGGGTGTTACATAAGATATTGATGGCAACTAATAGAAAATTGATGTATTCTACTATCAACATGATAATAATTCATTATTTTTTATGGGTTATCAGGTATTTCTAGGATTTAATCCTCATTTAGTCTACTGATGTTTTAGGATATAAAAGAAGATTTCTCAACGATATTTTGAACACTTTTAGATCACAAATTGGATTAGAATAGTTTTATACAACATAGAAAATTCTACAAAAGACCAATGCATGCATGATGGTTTTAATCTGTCTCAACTATAGAGGTATGTCTTCATTACTACATAAGTTATTGATTATGTGGTTGTAGAGTTAGAACATAGAACATCATATGTGTAATGCCTGATATGGTTTTTAGATTAAACTGAGAAATTCTGGGGAGGGATGATTGTAAGCCATTTCGTGATCTAATGTATTCATGGAAAAATAGTGGAGGAAACATGGGAGTGTCATTACAATGATTCATCTTAATTTCATGAGTAATTAAAAAAACACTATAAACATTTATCTAGGATTAGAAGTGGTTATAAGGGGATAATTATAACATTATTAGTTTTTAATTATTAAAAATACCACATTCTCATATAATTTATATAATATGTTTGTTTAAAATTATTAATTTTTTTATACCCATACATATTGAATAGGGATTATATAAATGTATGTTAATTATAACTTTACGTAGGCTAGTTTTTGGGTGTTTTGTTAGGGTCCCTTATAAATTCAAATGGTCAGCTAAATGTAATACTCTCACTGTGTAAGGTTATGGTGAAGTGTTTTCCCCTAGGTAAAGGTTATCCAAGAAACATTAATCATGAGTAAGAGAATCTTTAGTCCAACGTAATTTTATGTTGGATTAAACAAGTGCTACATAGTATTATCCTAATTTTATGAAAGGATACATATGAGTAAACCAGTAGCTATGTAGTCAGAGGTATGAATTACATAATGCAATATTCGTCGTTTCATAGGATGTGTAAGGGTAATATAATTCCCTCATTAAGTGTATATGTTCTATACATTGGTAAAATTATGTTATCCTTACACAATAATCATTACTAGAAACCATAACTATACCCTCAGTTAAAAAACATATGATTAGACAAAAAACCCCATCGATACTCAAACCATCAAGATGGACCTATACACAATATATTATTATTAGTGGAATTTATGTTTTTAAAAATGAAATATTTTTATATTAAAAAAATCAAATATATCTTCGGATGAATTCCTAATATTTTACCGAAGAATTTTTTTTTGTTTAATAGGTAATAAAATTCTAATGAAATAAAAAATAATTTATGAAATAAACTATTAATAAATATTATATAAATAAATATAAAATTTATTGAAATGTCATGTGTGATAATAAAATAAAAAATCATTTATTAAAATAATTTTCATTGTCGATGAAATTCCAAAATGGGAATACCCCTGGTTTGAAACTACCCCATGGAAGTTAATGAAGTGGTCTAGTGATGTTGATATGGCATGGACAAGCATGCTACATCATAGAAACATGTATGTGTGAATGGTTTTGTAACATTCGATTTAGGCATAGCGATATCATTGATCTGAAGATTTCATGTATCCTTTATTATTTGTTGATACCAGCTATTCAAAGGCCATATCATGCAGTGCATTGGCCCAAGGATAGATTTAGACAGTTATTCCAATTATTATCCCCTTGAAAAATGGTTTTTTATAATATGATGTGGCCTTAGCTCTAGAATAATAAAATCTTGTGAGGTCTGCAAAGTGGATTCCAAAAGATAATTAGATAAGGCAGACTACTACATGTACAATGAGCTCTGTGGAATGGTCCCCATTTTTTCAACACATTCAACACCATAAGAGGAGAATCAAGTTCCTCAGTGTGGGATTCTATGGTTTAGTATGAGATTTTTCTCCATCATATGAACTATTAACTTCTGGCGATAAATATATAGACATCCTCCAAACAACATCGTCTTCACCCATTCTTTCTCAAACCGTATTCAATCCAAACATCTTTATTAATGACAATAAATACCATCCATTTGGATTAAACTATAGTATTTTATTCGTAAATCCATGTTGTTTCATCTTCATTCAAGAGGTATCGATCTATAAAAAAATTTCTAAACACTATAATTTCAATGAGATAGTTTAAAATTACTTTTTTATGAAATATGATGGATTTTATATAAACATGGATATTTTCCATGGAATAAAGTTTTTTCAAATGGGGTTCCTATAAACATTGTTTTGAATTTAAAATTGGATTTCAATCATGGAGTTATTAATTATATTAAATAAAGAATATTTATAATACATGGTCACGTTTTTTAAATGTTTTTAAATATCAAAGAACATTACGAACCATGGGGTAATGTACAAATATACATGTAACATTACTGTTTGTGATGAAACTATAATTTTTTTTGATATTGACAGACTCTTATAGGACTCAATGAAAAATTTGTTATAATATATTCCATGTCTATGATTGTTTTTTATAGTATGTATTCTCATAGGCTAAATCCCAAAACCTGTTTTGGATTTCACAAGATGTAACAGTCTCTAGTTATTTTATAACATGATTATCTTATAGTTTATCGATAGTTATAAAGGATATTATTTTTTTTATCTCACATGATGTTTCCTTATTACTTTTTATGCATGTATGAATTATTTTGTTAAAAGAACAAATTATTATTTTTACAACGGTTTTATATTATAACAATCATTGAAAAATGGATAGGTTTTCAAAACTATAGATAATGAATTGTTAGTTTTAGACATTGTATATATTATGTAGTGAAATCCAACTGGGATTTATGACCATAACCAAATTTTTCTATTAGTACATTGATGATTTGGTTTTTTAGGACTATGTGAATACAAAGGGAACCATATACATTTCAATATTCATTTAATGTTTATTCATTTTACATGGGCATGTTTTTTGATGACTAGTGGTAACATGAGATTTCTTGATATTAAGATTATATATTATATATTTTATATTTTTCCATCAAATGATTGACTTTTTATGTCTCATGGATATATAATCTATCTTATATATTATATGAATATTATATTAAATTACAAATGACACATGTTATCCTCTATTAACCCCACTATGTAGTGAATATTCTTGTTAGACTTATTGATTTCACATTGGATGGTTCATGAAAAATTGGAATCATATTTGTACCAAGATAGAGGTGTTATGAAACTTCTTGGGTATCAATTATTATATTATCATTAAAGGAGGTACAAAAATTTGAATATTCATATTATATGTAAAAGGGTTCCTTAACTACACACTTCCATAATTAAACTAATGTTAAAATGTGTAGTTCAAGATATCATTCCATGATTTATAGTTGATTTTTATGGTTGTTTCCAAAATATTTATTTTTAGTATATTTAAATGATCATATTAATTTTTAATGAATTGTATGTAAGTTTAAAAATCAGAATTTTTATTAATTTCTACTTGTTTAATAGAATTTATAAATAGTCATGAAGTTAGTTTTTTGATTTTGAAACATCTCATAAAAATATTGGATATTATCCTAGGTTTTTATTGATACTGCCTCATATAATATATCTTCAGAATCAGAGTGGGGAAGCGATGATACATGTTCTTCAAGAGAATAATCTATTAGAAAGTTATTTAGTAGAAGATGCTATCTAGATAATACATAAACTTGGACAAATGGGATTTATGAAACTATGATGGACATTGGATCAGGGATAAGTGTATTCAATGAGTAGTCCACCCATCATCAATGGTAACAAGGGCCCAATGAATACAAGGATTGACTTGAGAAACCATAAAATTTCATTCTTTTTTGAATAAATATTCAATTCTATCGTTTGTTTTTTCACATATAAGGTTGAGGGATAATGAAAGAGATAGTCAAACTCCATCATTCAAGACATATTCTGTGAGGATATTACCTGTGAATTCATCAATAAATTCATTATTCAATATCATCATCAAAAATAGTTTTTATGGAATATACCATTGAAACATTGAACCTGGAGAATGTTGACAAAATCATTTTGAGTATTTCACCCATTTCATTGAGTTAGTGCACTTTCCATTGGACCTTGTTACTAATGAACTTAATGATCGAAGACTTGGGATTATAATTATGGGTATCATTTATTCAATTTTTATTCTCATATTCATCATCAATATTATTGAGGTAGTAAATAAAGAGTAAATTGAAGAGGAAAACATTGTTTATAAATATTTTTTACTTGATATTTTCTTGGTGATACTTATTCCATGTACATTATTCTAGATAAAAATTGAATAACATAGATGTCCAAAATTTTCCATGGTTTTTAAAGGGGGAATATCATGAAAAATAGTATGTTGTGCACAGTTAGTGTGGAATCATGGTCCGTACCAGTCTAAATTATCACAAATTCTGCAATCATTTTATAAAATTTGGTAATATGAACGATTTTTTTAAATATTCCCTCAATGTTGAAATGCATGACCCCCTCTAATCAAGGGTGTATAGGTTTGACCTAAATAATATAAGGATGGTAGATCTTATCATCGGGCCAAGGGATATTCCCATGTGGAAAAAAATATTAGGGAGGATCTAGGACTTGAATTATTGATATAGTGGAGTATACACTGGAGGAATCATTGGTGGGTAATGAAACTATGATATTTATGTTGATTTTTTATTATTCTATGGGGATTTTTTTGTTAGATAAGGTGATAATCATTTTTTATATCATAAAATATATTTTATTTGTTTTTATTTCATTTGGTTTTTAATCCATTAATTTTTTATCTATCAATAACTTTGATAATGTGATTTTAAAATGGTTTAAAAATCCGCCCATGTAAGATAAATATAAATAAATTTAAGGTGGTGTGGAGTTTCTTGGTTCTTGATCTGGAAGTCGTGAACTTGAATATAGGAAAGTATTAGATGATCATAATTAAGATCTATAAAGAAAATAACCATAACACAAATATTTCTGTCTTTTAATGAAGTTTTTATTGTCTTTCTCGGCGAGTGGGATTCTAGATATGAGAGAGAGGTGAATTTTGTTCAAGATTTTGAAGTAATATCAATCTTGTTTTTAGACATGTTCTTTTATATTATTAAAGTATGATTGAAAAATACACATCTTATAATGATGATTTATTTTCATAAGTTATTAACATCTTATTTCACTAATTTTAACACCATAGAGGTAGGTTCTATTTACCATTGAACTACTTCTTAGTTTGATACCCATTTCTATGACATCTTAACTAAGAAAACAAGTTAATTCGATTTTATTATGTTCTAGATTGATGATCTTCAGTATGGGGGTTTTATTCACCATAGTGTGTCACCTTCGTGTTTTTATATCATGTTTTCTATAAAATTAGACATTATCCTCAATGTTTACGTATTTTACAATATTTTTAATCTAAATACAAATATGAATAATATTTTTTAACCATAATTTAGGATCTCATTAATAAAATTAGAGGGGAAAACTTGTTTTGATAGACTGACCTTCAATCAGGGTACAAGTTGTTTAGTTTATTCAAAGAGTATATAAATTAAAAACTAGTTACGATATAGTATGGAATATTTAAATTCCATGTCATTCCACTCGATCTCTATTATGAATATATGGACATTATGGAGTTGATGTACCTGGTATTTCATTGGTTCATAGACCCTTTTGGGGTTTTATTTTTAGATGATATATTTTTTTCTCTAAGTCAGAGGAGGAACATATGAATCATTTGTATATACTCATTACACACATGAATTTACACTTCCTATATGGTAAGACATAATAATGTGAGTTCTGGATAAATGAAGTGATATTTATTGGGTATGCTATATCTGAGTTGGACATCCCAGTTGATCAGTAAAATATATAGTTAGTATATTCCTAATAATATCCTACATATGAGTTTTAAATCCAAATCATTCTAGGATTTCGTTTTATTACATATGTTATAGAAATTAATTTTCTATGATTGAATCTCTAAATAAATCTTTTACCCACAAGGATTGTATTATTGAGTGGGATGACAACAGTTAGTGAAATTTGGAGAAACTGGATGTCTTGTTTACATCAAAAATAGTTTTTATTCTCCTAGAAATGGGTTTAGGTTATGAATTTTTAAATAATGCCTCTATAATGAGATTGGGTTGTTTCATAATGTTGGAAAAAAGGTTTTGGATGATTTCATTTTCTATTTGTTTCCCCATGAGAATAACTGCCCAACCGAAGACATAGATTTTGAAGTGGTTATACATGAAATCAAAATGTTGTACAACTAGCTCATTGGGGAGTGGATTACATAATATTCTATTCACTGTATCATGAGGTATATTTTCACTAATATACATAATATATTTTAATAGAGATGATGTATTGCGTAACATAAATTTTCGATTCTGAAATCACATTTACTCTAGGGAAATTGAATGGGTTAGTTGATGCATTGAGAATAATATTACAAGATCATGTTGTGAGTGAGTCAGTGTTGTGGTGGACTCTGATGATTTTGTTCCTTGAGATGATCATGGGAGAAGAAAATGATAGTGTATGTGTGTTATTTTATACTATAAAGTTTGAAAATCATTTAATGGGTGAGTATGGATCTACCAGGTGGTTGAAACTAATTACAATCACATTTTTAATATCCTTTATGTGGTGGAATCATTGGGTGAGAGGTATTAGTGGCAAATTGGATTATTGGATTTCTATTATATGTTGGTCATTACAATCTATTTTAGGATTGAATTGATGGGGTAATAATTGATCTTATGATATAATTTTATAATTCCCTCCATATCCCAGAGATGAAAATGTAGAATAGATTGTGAACTGTTATTTCGGGGAGGTTGTGAGAATTCATGGGATCTGCTATGTAATTATTTATGATTAAGACCCATGGTTTACATCCTTGTTTGGTAATATTTTAATGGGTTTGATGAATTACTAGTGTAATTTTATCAGGGAATATCATCAAATGGATAAAAGGGAAGATAAGGAGATTCATTCAGGCTCTTAATGAAATTTAGAGTAAATTTATGTAGGATTTCAGTGGATCGGTGGCATATTATTTCCGTTCAGTTGATATATATTAATAATAATAATTTTTATGACTAGAAAATGTTGGTATAATTTATATCGTTTTATAGGAATCCATGTAGATCTCCCTGATGATATGAATAGTTTGAAAAATGATCCTTGTTTGGACTAAGCCTTGTTGAAGAGATAATAGAAATATGCATATGATTCAAAAAATATTTATCATGGAACCAAGTCATCAAAAAACTATTTTGACCATCTTTATTGGCCTATAGAGTTTGAGGATGAATATTGAGTCTTTCATTTAGGATCACCTCGATTGAGGCACCATCAGTAGGGTAACTAGGATAAATTATCACTAAGGTTCATTAGACCCAATGATATTGTGGTTTTACATGGAAATTTTGAATATCAATTGAGGTTAACATCTTATTTGACATCTAATCGTGATGTGTTTCTTGTGTCCCAACTTATAAGGTATCAACCCGGTCTTTCTAATGTGATTGAATGCAATGATACTGAAATTGAGGTCGATAAAACCATGTTTGAGAAACCAATTCTGATAATGGATTATAATTAAATAGTAATTCCGGTTAAAAATTCATTAGTAAATTGTACGGAGGCTATTTTTAGGGGATACAATTGATACATGGGAGATGGAATTGTAGATGAGATAATATTTACCTTCTCGTTTTGTAAATCCAGAAACATTAGGGATTTTTGGAGTAAGAATGATTTAATGGTGGGATGAATTTTGATGCCAACCAGAATATCGGGATACAACATAGAGGTGACTACTGTAGTGTGGTGATATTATAACGGTAAATTCAAGTGTGATTTGGTGGAGGTAACTAGAGGTAGAATATTTGGGTACTTTATTTTTTAGAGTTACTCTTTGGAGATTTGACTACATCGTTTCCCCTTGGTTTGGGTGATCCCTACCTCATGAAGACATGTGGATGTAGAGTAGTTTCCCAGGGTATGATTTAGTTGGTTATTACATATACAATACACTTATGGAATAGTGTATAAGGTTCTAAAACATCCTTTCACTAGAGGTATAAAATATACTGAGGTTGGATTCATGGATTCTGGAGGCCAGTTGGTCGAGGGAGATTACCTCATGGATGGTGGTCTCTAAAACATAGTCCCTCTTATTTCAACTCATTCTGAACCATTAAATGAAAATATTACACTATAATATGGTTATCTGTGATGTGGTATTATAGTATGCAATGTAATTATATCCTATATTATGTCTAAAAATATTCAATCACCCTCTAAATATCCACTTTTGTTCCCTTTCAAAATCAAAACATAGGCTCTCCTGAGACCTATTTGATGTCCATTGAAGCCCTTCTAGTCTGGATTCCGCCCTGGGATTTGGATAATCAATACATATTGTTTCTTATTCCTTTTTGATATATGTGTCTCTATATAAAATTTCTAACCCGTTAATTCCTTTGAGTTCTTGTAACTTTCTGTTGTTTTTTTATGGATGATACTATATTTGATATAAAAATAGTTATTGTTTCTTGGAATCCATTTTTAAATGTGGTTTTTTTTAAACCCATTTTGAAACTGAAATAGGATTTAAAGCATAATGGGGGTAATGATTTATTGGTAAATTGGTTTATATAATCTGAGAAAGGTTTTTCAACTATTTTTATACAAAATATCATACTTGGAACCCTGGGTACATAAAGAAATGGACATGTCACTTTACTGTATGTGAGGATACTATAGGTTTTTTTTATATTGAAAAATAGTTGTGAAATCAATATCAGGTTCAATCCCACTTATGGCTGGATTAGGATTATTTTATGAGTATAATTTATTCTCATATTCTAGTTCCTAGAAACGTAGTTTTTATTGAAAATTTTATTCCCTTGTTGAAATGATTCATGTTTCTATTATCCCATGAATATTTTATTGTTTACATTTGGGTTTTCTAATTTTTCATTTACAAAGAGTTATTCTAATTTTTCATTTAAACTAGACTCATATTTAAACCTAGAGCTAATGAGTACATGTTTTTGGACTTTGTATAGATTATTTGTTGAAATCTGACTAGTATTCATTTATCACACACTACATTGTCCACTGAGAATTTATAGAATTTATTTTCAAGGAATACGGAAAATGGGAGGGAATCATGTAGTCCACTATCTTAAATTATACATTGAGGCATTCATTATGGTTGTGTTTGGTTCTAACAAAATGTCACATGGGGTTTCTAGAAATCTGATTGTCTTGTGTTTCATTATGATTTAGGAATATTTGGGTTTAAAACTATATGTCCCACTCATATATACTATATTATTATCTTTTTAATTAGTATATTTTCCAATTATACATGATACTTGTGTAACATTTTTTCACCTCACCATGTAGAAGGACTCTTTGTATAACTTATTTAGTTGACCTTGGTATGTTCATGGAACATAAGATAATTGTATATAAAGGATAATCCTTTAATCATGTTGTTTAATATATATGACATAATATTGATGATTTTTATGGATATTTAAAATTGGAGACATATATTACAAGTTATTTATCCAACATCTTGTGCAATGCATCTTGATATCTAAAAAAGTAATAAACTCATATTAAATATGTTGTATTGACAACATTATAATAAATATAAATATTTATTGAATATAATTAATTATAACGAAATGAAATTATTTTTTTCATGAATTTTTATTTAATTTTTTTGTGACTAATAATTACCTTTAAATTATTATAAAATGTAAACATGGTGCTACTACAAGTAACAAAAAAATCAGTTAAATGGTTTGAGAAACTCTAAAATTTCTCTTTTTTGGGATTTAATGTGTACTATGATTAATTAAGATAATAATAATGTATTAGATATGTTTTAAATGATTATAATTTAATTAAATTATTTCATGTAGTTTATAATGTCCAATAATTTGAATAGTTTTTAAAACAACACTAATAGAATTTTATAATGAATATATTTTATTAAATTATTACAAATAATGAAATTATCCAAATAGGATATTTCAGTTGATAAATTGTTATAAATTTTATAACACATCAATTTATGATCCAATTGTTACCATATAAGTAAAATTTTAAACCATTACTATTAAAAACATATTAACACAATTAATGTTCAATTTTTTTAACTAAGGGGTTAAATAAAAAATAATTTTCGAAATGATATTTAAAATTATAAAAACATGAATGTATGATTATAATAAGAAAAACTATTCTCTCTGTTGTAATACATGTAAATTTGGATCCATTTTAAATGTGTTATAAACATACTATATTAAAATATTTCATGTATATAAAAAATTGGAATTAAAGATGTTTTAATATAAAATTATTTTATTAAATGATTAACATTCATAAAAATAATATATATGTGTTTGTGATTCTAATATGGTTAGAAATATCCAACATGTTCCACATGAATTGGTTAATTTTGAATCATTATTGACTCTAAGAGAGTAAGGAATCCTTTA
This sequence comes from Viscum album, assembly GCA_963277665.1. NCBI lineage: Eukaryota > Viridiplantae > Streptophyta > Magnoliopsida > Santalales > Viscaceae > Viscum > Viscum album. The sequence goes on from OY728139.1 coordinate 222,068,206, forward strand.
TATCACTGTAATTATCAATATGAATAACAGATGGTTATGACTAAGAGATAAGGGTGAAAAAATTACAAAAAATGTTGAAATATTTATTTATGAAATAATTCATGCTCCAATTAATAATATATTCTTATTATATCAATTAGTTTCCATTTAACCAAGAAAGTTAATTTAAATTTATTTAATACGTGAGATAATTACCATACATACACTCCCATTAATTAAAAAATAGTGCTTCCTCTCCTCTATTTCTAACAATATTTTATAACTACATATCAAAAAATATTCTATAAACTATATTCAACCCCCCCCCCCCCCCGCGTTAAATAATTCATATTTTAGTCATTTTTTCAATCATAAATAGTTAATGTGTATATAAAAGAAGGTAATATGATAAATGGATGTAGATTTTAACCGCATATTTTAGTTTTATTTCTTATTTTACATAATTATAATATTATTCAAACAACAGAAAATAATTTAATCATTATATTACCTGTAATTTGATCTTATTATGTTTATTTACTAAACTATATACATATCCACTTCTATAAAATGAGAAATCAATCCATTATTAGTGTGTACTTACACCCTATGGTCTCCATGATGGTAAAATATTTCATTTTTTAGAACCAATTTTCATGGGTTTTTTAAGTATTATTTTTGTATAAATAAAAAACATTTCTAGTCCTTATTATTATATAAATTATGAAATAATGACATAATTTATAATATAAAACTTTCTGAATACATTTTGGTTATAAGAGATTAATATAATCGAAAAAAATAATGCGAACGTAAATGATTAAATAATTGTATATAGAATATTTGAATCTAAATGAAATAATAATCATGAAAAATATATTAAAATATAAAATATCATTTTTTTGTGTGATAATGAATGTGTGGGATCACTATACTTGAGTTAATAGACACGTGATATTGAAAACCATGTCCAAAATATTTTATAGGATTATATTATAAATAATTTTTCTTTAATGTTCATATACATAAAAAAATTATTGATATATTTACATGTAAATGAAATAATTTTAAACGTAATTTTATTTCACTTATTGTTTTTATTGATTTTTATCCAAAATAAATCTTTTATGTATTTTGTACTGAATTTTTTTCTCAAAAATATAAGAAGAATATTTTATTTTAATGTATATAGGGACAAAAAAATCCACAACTAACACAACAATTATTTGATGTTTATATTTCATTAATTGACATTCTTTGTTATTGAAATATGAACCAAATTTCAATTTTTAAGAAAAATTTTTAATCCAATTTTTGAAAAAGAATATATTAATTCCATAAATGTATTTCAATTGGGTGAAAATATTATTTTATGAGAGTTTATATATGTTAAGATTATATTATGGTTCATGAGCATTTTGTATGATGTCGAGTGGTTCAATTTAAACACATGGATGGTTGGTTTTGTTAAAAACCAATTATCATTTGTTTTTTATAAACCTTGGTTGGGAGAGACCAATATATCTCTCTAGTGAATTGGGTAAATGGATAGAGTTAAATAGATATGTTTCTCTTAATATATTATTTTAATTCATTAGGTAGGTGTTTCTATTTATAATAGTGATATAAAAGTAATTTCAGGAGTTACCTACATGACTTTTCATTCATAATAATGTTTTCTCACAGAATCATTTTGATTTCATAATATAATCTTTTGATCCTCTTTTATTGAGTGATTATTATATTTTTGGGTAAAATGGTATGTTTTTATGAAAATTGTTTCAAAGGTATTTCATTTTTTATAAAGAAACCCTCATGATTAAGATTTATCCATCATGATTTCATTTATCATGTTGATGAGAATATATATTAATTAGTGGTCAATTAATGTGTTGTTACATAATTAATTGAACCAAAATATTGTTATGTTTGAGGAAACACTCTACTATATGATATCATTATCATGAAAATGACAATTATGTTACCTTTATTTTTTCATATGTCTGTTAATTAATTTTTTTATCTCATCCACATTTTCAAATATTTTTATTAAGACTTATGTTTTATTAGAATAGTTATTAGTATTACTGTCCCAGATTTTTATGTTACCTTGAATAAAGCGTGTATATATTCATTAAAAACTTGTTTTATGTGAAATATGAATATTGTATGGAAATATACAATTTTAAAATGTTTTTTCCAATAAAAAAGATCTAATACTTGGTTATCATGGGGTATTTAAGTGATCCAATATATCAGTTTCAGGTTATTTGGTTTGATGGGATGAAATTTGTCTATGATTATTGTTTATAAATAGAGATTCAATGTTTATGTTTTTAGCATGGGATCTAAGAGTTTCGGTTTCAAGGATTTTTTTTATTATCATTGAATCATTTGGATAACAATGTAGATTCTGGATTTTTTTCAAATGATTTTATCTTTAGAGTTATCATTATTACCATGTGTTTGAAATATTGAGGTTTACCATAAGATCATGTTAATATATACCCCTAATAGGTTTTAATTACGTTGAATTATAGGTGATTTAAAATAGTTATAGGGTTTTGGTAAGAATACTCTATTTTTAATTTAGTAATTCAATGCATAACTAAAAAAAGTTTATGTTAATAATTCTATACTAGATAATGGAATGTAAATAATCTTGAGGGTTAAAAAGTAATTCATTGATATTATGACATTATCTTATATATATTTCGTCAATAAAAGGATATACTTTCATGTTAGTATATAAATTTTATTTTGGATATTTTGGTAAATTTATCTACATTATAAGAATATATAGTGATTTAATATGGTGATCAAGGATATTTTGGGTGTTGTTTCATTATATTGATGTATGTGGAAAACTTATTTTTAATAATAGATTCAATATAAAATATTATTTAGGAATAACAGATTAAAATATTTGGGGATTTATGTTGAAAGGTGTTAGATCAACTTTATAGGTAAAAAATTATTTATTTATGAGTTTTTTAGGACAATTTTGATTTAATGTTATTTATATGGTGAATTATATGTTCTGAAACATTAGAGTTATTTTTGAAATAATTCCAAAAGAAATTTATTATTTCTTTATATAATGGGTTAGACATTTTTGATATTATCAAACATTTTAAAAAAAATTACATTTTTTGTAATAATTTATTAATATGTGGAAAAAAAATCTTACGTGGATTAATTGATCGATTATAATTTTATTTTCGTGTTTCAAGAATGGAAATATCATTTGAAATACTTATTTTTTGTGTGGAAAATATTAGATTGTGGTTGAAATTTTTTTATCGATACAATTATACTTTTCAATTAAGAATATTTCCTTATTTATTTATTTTAGAAGATAAAATAATTATTTAACTCTAGGATGATGATCTTGGGAAAAATGTTTTTATATTACATTAATTTTTTATGAATTGATGGTCTCTTTCATGGCTCATTAATTTACCATTATAATTCCATTAACATTATCATGATCCTTCATTTTTATGTAATCAATGATATTTGTCACACCTCATAAATATTTGGATATTTAATTTACCCACCATTACCATAATTTGAAATCCCACTATTATTATCATATTAGGAAACCTACTTATTTTTCTTTCTAGATGCCTTCATATTTCTCTATCCCTAATTTTAAGAGAATGTTTTATTAACCAGTTTTATTATGTGAATTTATAACAATGTAATTTTCAAATATTAGAACCTTTATTACAACGATCAATTTAATATCTTTATTATAAAGTTTAATAAGTTTTGGGGGATAATGTAATATCGACATAATTTAAAAAAGATGTTTATGTTTGATAACATATATGACATGTAACGTCGAGCCTAATAGTACCAAAACATATTTTTTTATAATCATAATCATAATAACCAGGCTATTGTGTCATGACCTGTCCTCGAGGCCCATGCCGGGACTAACACAAGCCCGCCTTCCATAGGCCAGGGGCTGGCGACTAGCACCAAAGGCATAAATCTCGAAAAAAAGGAAAGCATTGCCTTTAGAAATTAAACAAACACCACAGAGTACGCAAGCTGAAGTAAACACTAAGAAAACAGAGTACAAATACATGTGCTGGAAAGTAAATGGGCCAGAATACAAACCCAACTGAGATTAATGTACAACTGAAAGAGATTACAACAACTGAAAAGTAAAACAACGAGTCCGAGCCGTCCTCTAGAAATCCATCATGAAAGGTGGGTAAAGATAGTCTCCTCTACTCCTCAGCTCCAGCCGTCCTTTCCGAGTACGTCCCATCCAGTGATCCACCTCTAGGTACCGTCCAGCTCCACGAGCTCCCACCTCGGTCAGCGTTGTCTGTCGTCTGCATCCAACAGAACGTAGTGCAGGCATAGCCTGTGTAGGGGTGAGTATACACTACTCAGTAAGGACCCTAAGACCCCCGAAGGTCTCCCAGAATCCACGAAGGTTAAACCACAAAGAAAAGGTACAATCACAAAGTAACAACCAATTCTACTTAGATATATGCCCATATATATACCTAAGTCATCATTTCCACCTCGGATCTATCACACGAGGCCAGGTACAACCTAGTCCACACAAGAAAACATAACCCATTCCACCTAAGAATTCACAACCCAATCCACACAGGATAACACAATCCAATCCATAGAGGAAAGAAAGTCAATCATATGATGGATAATGATTGAATGTCAAGACTCAACTCACACAGGTATACTACTCACGAAGAGGAGTGGAGATGATTTGATGTCGCCTCTGAGTCATCTCCTCTTCCAAACCCATACAGGATCCAAGTATAGAAGTTCTCACAGCTGAACCCACGGAGGATCCAAGTAATGTAGTCATCATTTTGGAACCCACTGAAGATCCGAGCACCGTAGTCGAACCCATAGAGGTTCCCAGTACAATAGTCTTCTTCGTCGAACCCGTAGAGGATCCCAGTACGATAGTCGTCCTCGTCGAACCAACGGAGGATCCCAGTACGGTAGTCCTCCTCGTCGAACCCATGGAGGATCCCGGTATGGTAGTCATTCTCGTCGATCACACTGAGGATCCCAGTACGGTAGTCATCCTTGTCGACCCCACTAAGGATCCCAGTATGGTAGTCGTCCTCGTCGAACCCACGGAGGATCCTAGTACGGTAGTTATCTTCGTCACAGCCAGCTCTAGGGATCCCGCACAAAGCATCCTCGATTCCGGGAGGGTCTTCTCCATGAGCCACGGGGGTCGATACATCAACTAACACAAAGTCCGAAGTTCATGTATCCCAATGTTCTGTCTCATCAAAAGGAACTCAACGCAATAGACGACGCGTCAATCGGACGCCCTGTCTGAGAGTTATTGGATTTTTCGTCTGAGGGGCTCGGTTGGTTTTTACTTTAAAACCAACCCAGCCATACTCCAACTATGTAAAAACCTAGAGCAGAGCAATCCAAAAGAACCATCTCACTAAGAGGAATACAACAAAGTCGACGGCACGTCAATCAGATGTCTGGCTCTCAATTTATAAGTGTTTCCGCTCAGAGGGCCCGGTTGGTTTCGTCAAACTGAGGAGGGTTATCGGGCCGTGTTTGTTCGGCCCGCAACCTCGACGTTAGGTGTTTTCAACTGGAATTAATCAACAAATGATTTCACCAACTTACCAGGTGCAAATTTAATCAATTAAAATTGAACCTAGTTTCCAACAACACACCCGAAGATAAATATTCATGTCCCACAAATAAAAACATTCGCGGATCAACTTGAAAATGAGTTGATCTGCATTCCTTGTTTTAGAAGGGAACAATCATGAGAATATTAACACTCCAAAATCAAACCCCTAACTTGAAGATGTTGTCGAACGATGATCATCGCGGAAAACGGCGTCGTGAGGTGAAGCTCTATATATGTTGACGGAGAACATCCGAGGAGGAGCGGTGTCTCCCTTCCTTTAACGTGGGAAGAAGATCGAAAGAGGGCGCGTCTTCGTTCTTCGGGAAAGGCGTCACACACCAGCTGTGGAGAGGAGAAGATACGACACGTTGATCTATCTGTGCGGTGACGATGTTCTTCATAGAAGTCATGGCGTTCTTCGCGAAGAAGATGAATTTCTTCAGACATAGAGTTTTCTTCTCCCATATATCCACACACAACTCAAACAACCCCAAATAAAATAAGGTTGTCCATATTTTATTAACACTTGCCACATTTTTTCAAAAACTCAAAATTCAATACACATAACTGACTTAATTAAGTTAATGTGTTGGATTTGAATTAAAATGGGGAGAGGGAAAGTCACCCTAATCAATGAGTATTTTTTAAGGGTTACCCACTTAAGAGGTAGTTTTATGAATTTGAAGGGGTGGGGATCGTGTGGGTCCCACCTCACAAATATCCTAACAAGATAAGTTTTGATTTAGTGGGTCCCACCCCAACTCCCTTACCTAGAAGTTAAACCATTTATAAGAGAGATATAAAGTTGTGACACAACTTTATTTCACTTGAAACTTAAACCACTTAGTAATGAAATAAAATAAAATTGTAAAAGAATTTTATTTTATTCCTCACATTTTTACCAACTCCTCCCGAGTAAACCCACCTTCGAAAAAGGTGATCCTAAGAAATAACCAGAGATGCGGTTTCATCGGTGCCCTCAGATTTCGATTCTGAGCAGCGGTTAAAAAGATAGAAAAATTCCGCTCATCCGTTCACTGAACGTACCCGAGCAAAAGTTTGAAAATTTATTCCTGGCACACCGGGCCTTAGAATCAGGTGTCGTCAGAAAATACGTACTCGTAAAATCCCCTAGAAATTAATAAAAAAGTTACCTTGAAATTTACAAGTGTTTAAATTACTTCCACCTCATGGATTTACCTCCCCGTAAAGATACATCACAAACTAGGGAAACAATGAGGGTAATGAGCACGCATCTGAGCCTCCCGCTCCCATGTGCTCTCCTGGAGTTTCTCGTGCTTCCACCTGATGCGCACAAGAGGAATCAAACGCCCACATATTACCTGCTCCTATCGATCCTTGATCTCCACCAAGACCTCCACAAAAGTCGCTCATCATCGATGTCCATCTCTCCATGGTCGATGATAGGCGTCGGGTCGTGCACACATCTCCTCAGTTGAAATACGTGGAAGACGTCGTGCACCCGGTGTAATTGAGGTGGAAGGCCAGATGTTAAGCCACCTCATCTAACCTACAGAGGACCAGGAAAGGTATAAAGAACCTCGGATATTACATGCTTCCTTGGACAAATCTCCTTAGACCTCGTCGAGGTGAGAAACGTAAATAGTCGTGGTTGCCATCCTTGAACTCTAGTAGTCTCCGCCTCCTATCAGCTTAGGTCTCCTGTCTACTATGTCAAGTCTCATCTTCTGTGAACCATAGGCAATCACTACTCGCTCCTACATTAGGACACACCCGAGTCTGGTCCCTGATGTGTCACATTGAACTATGTAACCAACGCCTTCATGATGGGCGCACTGGTCAACCTCTAACTCAGCTCATGAAAGCTCTGCTGGAAGTGGTGCCGCAACTCTGGAGAATTCTGGCACAAAGGTAAGTTTTTCCATCTCTTGAGTGATCGAATTCAACCTCTTATGCATGATTTTATCCTGTGATTCCTGGGTTTTCCTTTCCACTGACCAAGGAAAACCCCTTCCTAACATTGTAGTTAATACACAACAGTTTTTCCTAATACCGTCAATCGGTGTATGAACTATGGTTGCCCAGTCCATACTGAAACTAATGTCATAAAGCCCTGATGCTGCCACCAAGAGGTTCCATTCGAAACTCTCTCCTCATGGGTCATATCACACTGTCGGCATATGTGTGACTATCGAGTCTCCTCCCAATGGTATCTCCAGACGTGAGGGTCATGTCAACGGCTTAACCGGAAACTCTAGGTCTGGGATAAGATTCATGGAATGTAGGAATGATTGGTCCATATGTATTTTGATACATAAGCTAGTAGTAGACACAGGTTATACCTCAAATCATTCTTAGATCCCTTGGGGCACACTGTTTGACCGCATGCAGTTATTCTCTTCCCCTACCATCCAGCTCTCAGAGCCTGGAGGGGACTACAAAAGTGGGTGGTTGTAACATGTTGAAATGTACACCACCTCATGCTTCACTCTAGCTCTGCTTCCACGTCTGCTGCTCTGCAGATTCATCTGTCCTTAATACTTCCTCCTCTGGAAACATTTACACGCCCAAGTCTGTAAAACTGGCTCCAGTTCCATGCTCTTTCACTACTAACATCCTCTAGCTGTATCCAATCAGCCAAAGAACATTCAACCATATATGTTTTCTCTAGCACCCTAGCGTGAGTAGGAATGCCTAGAGGAACAAATGTGCTGGCTCGGTTGTTCTTAAACTCACCATGCTCAGAAGTCCGAGCCCTGAAGCACTATTTGCATCATATTCATCGAGTATTCGGAAAGTTTGGTATGCCTCGTAGAATACTCAACTACCGACACGTCATTCAGCTGTAGCTGTATAAGATCTAGAAAAACTCTCAACCACCTCCTCAAGCCAGTCCCCAGCCGCCTGAAAGTCGGGCTTGCCTCGGAACATTAGTGTATCTGATTTTGAAACACGTGTAAGGTACTATGAATAAATGTGTCATCTATCAGTACCTCCGGTTGTAACTGTTGTCCAACAGGTAGTGATATAGCAGGCACACTAACTGAAGGTACTATCTTAGGCATCAGTCATCGTACTGAGGCCATATTACTATACGGACCAACATCATGGTCACTAACTGGAAAACACTAGTAGTTAAGTCCACCACCCCCTCTACTTGTGTCTCAACTAGGTGGTAAACTCTAGCAATCGCCTCCATCCAGTCCACTACTGCCTGGGAATCCATCTCGCCTCGTTACCTCGGAGGCCTCTCATGTTAGGACTCGAGCAACACGCTATGTCAGTGTGCACCGTCTGCTAGTATGTCTAGTGGAATCCGCTGCCCAATAGGTGGTGGTGCAACAGGTACACCACCCAAGGGTGCCAATATAATAAAAATGGCCATGCACTAGAGCCTCGTTGCTTGGTGGGCCATCATCATGTACTCTCTCTCGGGAACCCTAGATGGTTGTCTTCGCAGCAGCATCCTGTTAAAGAAACAGGTGCGCCACAGTCAAACAGTATACCTAGTGAGCTGACTCAATGAGACTACAAAGGAAACTCTTGACACACACACACAATTAGTGTTTACGTGCACTGAGTTGGAAATCAGAATTCAGAGTCCTGGTGTATGGATACGTCAGCCGCCGCACCAACATTAGACTCCCTAGACTGATAACCACACTCAATACCCTTAACACTATTGCTTCACATAGAAGAAAGATTAGAGTCTGGAGTTCTATGGTAGAACTCAACTCCTCTTATACCAAATTGTCATGAATCATCCTCGAGGCCCGTACTGTGACTACCCCAAGCCCACCATGCATAGGCCAGTGGCCGGAGACTAGCACCAATGGCGTAAATCCCAAAAAAATGAAGGCATTGCCTTTAAAAAGTAAACAAACACAACAGATTATACAAGATGAAGTAAACACTAAGAAAACAGAGTACAAATACAAGTGTTGGAAAGTAAATGGGCCAGAATACAAACCCAACTGAAAGTAATGTACAACTGAAAGAGATTACAACAACTGAAAAGTAAAGCAGCATGTTCGAGTCGTCCTCTGGAAATCACTCCTGAAGGGTGGGTACATATAGTCTCATCTAATCCTCGACTCCAGCCATCTGCTCCAAGTACGTCCCATCCAGTGATCCACCTCCACGTACATTCCAGATCCATGAGCTCCCACCTCAGTCAGTGCTGTCCATCGTCTGCATTCAACACAACGTAGTGCGGGCATAGCCCGTGAAGGGGTGAGTATACGGTACTCAGTAGGGACCTCGAGACCCCTGAAGGTCTCCCAGAATAGTCGATGGTTAAACCACAAAGGAATGATGCAATTACGAAGTAACAACCAAATCTACTTAGGTATATTCCCATACATATACCTAAGTCATCATTTCTACCTCGGCTCCATCACACGAGCCCAAGTACAACCCAGCCCACACAGAAAAACATAACCCATTCCACTTAGGAATTCCCAACCCAATCCACATAGGATAACACAATCCAATCTACACAGGAAAGCAAGTCAATCATATCATTGATAATGATTGAAATTCAAGACTCAACTCACACAGGTAAACTACTCACGAAGAGGGGTGGAGATGATTTGATGTAGCCTTTGAATCATCTCCTCTCTCGAACCCACATAGGATCCACGTATAAAAGTTGTCGATGCCGAACCCATGGAGGATCCATGTAAACTAGTAACCGTTGCCAAACCCACGGAGGATCCCAGCACGGTATTCGAACCCACAAAAGATCCCAATACAGTTTTCGTCCTCGTTCAACCCATAGAGGATCCCCGTACGGTATCCTCCTCGTCGAACCCACGGAGGATCCCAGTAAGGTAGTCTTCCTCATCGAACCCACAGAGGATCCCAGTATTGTAGTCGTCCTCATCGAGCCCACTAAGGATCTCAGTACGGTAGTCTTCCTCGTCGAACCTACGGAGGATCCTAGTACAGTAGTAATCTTCGTCACAACCAGCTCTAGGGTTCCCGCACACAGCATGCTCGATTCCAGGAGGGTCCGCTCCACAAGACAAAAGGTTTCGATACATCATCTGACAAGAAGTCCGGATTTGATGTATCCCAAACTTCAGTCTCTTCAAAAGGAACTCAACGCGACAGACGACGCGTCAATCGGACGCCCGGTCTGAGAGTTATTCGCATTTTCATCCCAGGGGCCCATTTGGTTTTTTAGCTAAAACCAACCCTTTTTTACTCCAACTAAGTCCAAACCTCAAGAGGAGTAATCCAAAATAACCCTCTCAACAAGAAAAATCCAACAAATTCTATGGCACGTCAATCGGACGTCCGGAGCTCATGTTATATGTGTCTCCGCTCCGAGGGCCCGGTTGGTTTCATGTTCGAACCGACCTGGTCATACACAAAATTCCCTGAAACCCTGAGTTTAATATACCGAAACGACCGGCCCAATCCAAAGATCACTACGCAGCTGCTGGTGCATCGATCGGAGGTCCGTAGCCCATGTTATGGGTTTTTGAACCGATCTGTCCAGAAATCAGGGGGTTCGGGCCATGTCCGACCCGACCCGATACCCCTGGTTCGGCCCGAACCGGGAAGACCCGTCCCGGGTCCAGGTCCAGCCCCGTTGGACACGGACCGACCCAGCCGGTGCTCCATGGCCTGGCTGGCGCGGCCCGGCCCAGTCGGTGCAGCCCGGCCCGGTGCGGGGGTCCGGGACGGCGCAGGCGGGCCGGCCCAGCGCGGGTGGTCCGACCCGGCACGGTCGGTTCGGCTCGGGGTAGCCGGTTCGGCCCTGTACGTGCGATCGTGCACTGAGAGGACGCGAAAGGTGGGGGCGTTGTTCCCCACCGGGTGACAGTGAACCATGGCTTCTTTTAAGTCACGCCCCCCCAAAATTCAAGAACGGATTTTCCATTCTGGTCTACTGCAGCTCAGCCGCGGTGGTATTCATCGTCGGTCGGTGGCGCCGCCGCGCCGGGGTGCCGCGCTGCTGCCACTTTCCGCGGACCACCCTACGCGAACCGGTAGTCCGTTTCTCCCACCGTCTGCGCCTACGGTCATTACGGGACCCGAACTTCATTGCAGAGACTTCAAATCGCCATTGTAGCCCAGTCTGTCATCTCTCGTCAATCCGCACATCAACAAACAAACTGCGGAGGGTATCGGGCCGTGTTTGTCCGGCCCACAATCCCTGCATTAGGTGTTATCAATTCGCATCAATCAACACATGATTTCAACAACTTACAAGGCACAATTTTAATCAATTAAAATTGAACATAGTTTCCAACAACACACGCGAAAATAAATATTCATCTCCCAGAAATAAAATCATTCACAGATCAACTTGATAATGAGTTGATCCACGGTCCTTGTTTTATAAGGGAACAATCCCGAGAATATTAACACTCTAAAATAAAACCCCTACATCGAAGAAGTTGTCAAACGTTGATTGTCGCGGAAAACGGCGTCGCGAGGTGAAGCTCCGTATATGTTGACACATAACGTCTGAGGAGGAGTGGTGTCTCCCTTCCATTGACACGGGAAGAAGATCGAAAGAGGGTGCATCATAATTCTTCGAGAAAGGTGTCACACACCAGATGCAGAGAGGAGAAGAGACAACACGTCGAACTCTCCTTGCGGTGACAGAGTTCTTCGTCGAAGTCTCGGCGTTCTTCCCAAAGAAGATGAATTTCTTAAGACTTAGTGTTTTCTTCTCCCAAATATCCACACATAACTCAAACAAACCAAAATAAAATAAGGCCTTCCTTATTTTATTAACACATTCCATGTTTTTCAAAAACTCAAAATTCAAAACACATAACTCACTTAATTAATTTAATGTGTTGTCTTTGAATTAAAGTGGGGAGAGGGAACGTCACCCTAATCAATGGGGATTTTTTAAGGGTTACACACTTAAGAGGGAGTTTTAAGAATTTGAAGGGGTGGGGCTCGTGTGGGCTCCACCTCACAATTATCCTAACAGGAGAAGTTAAGATTTAGTGGGTCCCACCCCAACTCACTCACATGGAAGTTAAACAATTTAAAATAGAGAAATAAAGATGTGACACAACTTTATTTCACATAACACTTAAACAACTTAGTAAAGAAATAAAATAAAATTGTAAACCAATTATATTATATTCCTCACATTTTTAACAACTCCTCCCGTGTAAACAAACCTTCGGAAAAGGTGATACTAGGAAATTACCGGCATTGTGGTATCATTGGTGCCCTCAGATTTCGATTCTGAGCACTGTTAAAATGTTTGAAAAATCACGCTCATCCATTCACTGAACGTACCCGAGCTAAACTTCAGAAATTTATTCTGGGCAAACCGGCCCTCAGAATCAGGTTTGGTCATAAACTGCGTACTCGTAATATCCCATAGAAATTAAGAAAAAAATTCCCTTGAAATTTAATGGTCAGTACATATTGAATTAGAGTGTTTGAATATAAATGAATTTTTTTTGATATATATATATATATGTATATATATATTGAGGTCATGATCAATATGACTTTATATATTATATCTTAGACAAAAACTACACAGTTTATCAAAGAGTCATCTTTTCATTAAAAATATTTTTATCAAAAAACCTTTACTACCTTGGGATAGATGATAATATTATTATATAATAATGCATTAATATGTTTTATTTAAGGAAAATGATATACATTTTTTAAAATTTATATCTCAGATAAATCGTAGAATGAAATTTTAAATTTATTAATACCATTTTTAATTTTTAACAAATTGTGAAGAATGATGTTTTTTTTGTAAAAGTATAATTTATTTACATTTAAAATTACCATTATTACATAGGTTTTATATTAATTTAATATAAGACACATTTATCTATAAATAATGTAATTTATTAAATATTACCATCTTTATAATTTACTTATTTTATAGGTTTATTTTTGTGATTAAAAATACATTTAAAATTACAATTTAAATTGTGTTTTATACTTTTATATTAAAATTAATTGATATAACATAAATAAAATGATTTTATTGAAATGAAAATAATTTTTTTAATAATTATTAATATTTTATCAAGAAGTGTAATTTTTTTTCAATAGATGTAAATTTTTTTTGAATACAAATGAATACTATTTTAATGAAATATGATCTCTTTTATGATATAACTATGAAATAAATATGATATATAAATTATTTAAACACATTTAAAGAATAATATAAGATAATATACTATAAATATAATATAAAAATATACAATTTATATTTAAATTCGTATTTATTTAATGATAAATATGGAAATCATTTTTACTGTCGACACAATGCATTTAAAAAATAGGAAAAGTAAAATTTGGTGTCCTAATGATAATTTTAAATAATGGAGGAATAATTTAATGACATAGTTAATATATATTAATTATTATTTAAAATATTTTTTGATATATTCAAATTTCCTTATCTTAAAAAATATAACTTATCTAAATACTTATGAAATGCTTGAGAAAGGATAAAAATTATAAATAACTTATTTAATAAGTTATCATGAAAAATATGTATTTAGATACACATATGGAATGAATATAAATTAAAGTCATTAAAGAAATAAATTTATTTTTTTATCATGGTAATTTATTTTTAGTTTTTAATGATTGAATAATCAACTTATGTGCATATGTAATTCTAACATGCTGTTAGGTCAAGGGGTAAACAAATTAAATCATTTTAAAAACACTAATAATTCTATTTTTTGGGTTATTAAAATATTATCATGAATATTATGATAAATATAAAATATTAAATTTTTTAATGTGAATATAAAAATTACATTTCTTTCATGTTGATTTAATGTCAAATTATATGATTTTTCACAAAATTGCGTTATTTTTAATTCATTTCAATTAAATGTTACTAAATTATTTAAAAATCTTAGAATTTTCTCAAGAGGAAAATTATGATGAGAAATGGTCAAAAATTTTACCCCATTCTCAGTTATCATCCAATTATTACATTATGAGTAAAATAATGAAATTTTAATATAAAAAAAATTATTATCATGATTAATGTTATAATGAGTTATCCAAGGTGTTAAACCAAAATTTTACATTCCAAATGATTTCAAAACCATTTAAACTATAATTGGATTAATATATTAAAGATATATTTAAATTATGTTCAACTTTTTATGTAGGTTTGGAAAATTTTACTTTGAGTTAGACATATATTTTATTATAATATTTCATAATTTTCCAAATAATATCATTAATGATATTTTATAGTAATTTATTTATTAAATTATTTGAAATTCATATAAATCCTATAATTTTCCAATTCATTGGTATATAGAGTAAAATATTAAAAAAATTAAATTAATTATCCACATTAATTTTATGATATATATCTTTAATCCTAATGAGTAAAAAACATTTATATCATGATAATACTCAAATTTTGTAACCGGTGGTTACAACTAAGTGATAATGGAGGATACATAACGAAAAAATTTGATATTTTATTATATGATATTATTTTAACTCATCCATTTATTATATTAGAATTATATCAATTTGGTTATATTTTTCCACAAAAAAAATAATTTATACTAATTTAATAGATTATATATTTATAAGAGTTCCTCTGCCCCACTTATAAAAGGAATCCTCCTATTATATTCTACTGACACCATTTTGGTAATTTAAAAAAATATTACAACCCAAATACAGTCTTTACATCCCTACCCATGTTATATAGGTCCTTTTTTTGAAACAAATTCAACCTTAGAAGGCCTAAGGTGTAACTCAAAGAAGAATGTATGAAGATGAGGTATGTATTTTGGATGAACATTATAATATTAGTTTTCCTTCTACCTCATTAAAATATTTATCAAACAGTATGAAATATTAAATATTTCATATTTAAAATAATTATTTTATACTATGTAAGAATAATTACCTATATAAAAATACACCTCAACAAAATTTGAAATGAAACGGTTGTTCATGTGCACATCGAACTACCTCCTTAATAAATGATGTAATTCATTTTCCATAAACACCTATCATGGATGATTATAATCTTGGATTTAATATATATATATATATATTATTTATTACATAATTATATTTCTTAAAGGTTATTTTACCTCTTATTTTCATACCATTACAACCATTGAAAATTCATGACATCATTTGTGTGTACATGTGGATTAACCCTCCATGAAGCGAGGTGGTTTGTTTTTAATAACCAGAAAATTTATGATATATGTGTGTGTCTGTGTGTGTTTGTGTGTGCGTGTGTATTTAAATAGGTATTATTATATTTATGATATATTCATCATTATATAAATAAATAAAATACTTATCTTCTTCCCATCATAAAAATTGAGAAATTGAAATGTTGATCATGTGTAAGTACGCCCTACCATCAATATGATTAAAAGGTACATTTTATTTCATAAACATCAGTAATGATTTCTTATAATTTTATAAATGATGAATAAAAATGATGACTATTTGGTTATTATTATTCTTTATATTATGTAATTATTTACACTTTGATCATATTCTATTTACAAATGTAATTTTGTACATATGAGCTAAATATCATCAAAACCCTAAATATGGACATAATTTATTTTATAATTGTATGTAAGGTGGAAATAAATTAATGAAATAAAAAACATGAAATAGAATCATAAAAATTATGTAAATAAAATTAGTAAAATTTTTAGGTGGGTCATGAATTTATTTGCTGATTCATATTCAAGGTGAGATACAACTTTCATTAAAACCCTCATTTTATATGATTTGATGGTTTATTTTATACATCATGTTTCTTATGTTTTTGTATTCATAATTTTTTTATTGATTAATTTTTATGAAAATAAATGAATTATAAAATTAATTTTTTTTCACTTTTTAATTTCATTGAAAGGATCTCAAAAATAAATATTTCTAAGTATTTTATACAAAACGTTTGGGAAAAGGGAAATGTAATGTATTATTTTAACATAAAAAATGAAAATAGGTTTTTAAACCACCATAAATGTTATTTTATACATGTATTCATTCATAATAATTAATATTTTCTCAAAATAGAATACATCTTTTCCATTATTATTTATATTTAAAAAAATATGGATTTAAAATTTAATAAATATTTTTTTAATCATAAAATATTTTTCTTGTAGGTGTAAAGAATATTATAATAAAATCATTCATGCGTAATGATTATTTTATGGGTTTTTTGAATTGTTTTTTATAATATTTAAATCTATTAAAATCTATGTATGAGAGGTTATATTATAATTCAAGAATTATTGGTTCTATTATAAACCAATAACGAGTTATCACTATATGTTTTTTAAATTCATTGTTTTATGGGGAAGAATTATCAACATAGGTTTCTCATATGATATTATGGAAATTTATCAGGTAGGTTATTAAATTTTTGTGAGAGATATAAATATTATTCCCCCATTTAATTGTATGAATTTTATATGATTTCTAAAGTGCTTTCAGGGAGTATTTTAGCTTCACATGGCATAATGGTGATATTTTGTTTAAATGTTACGAATATGCAATTTTTAGTTTATAATGAATGTTTATAAGAAAAAAAATTTCATTGGTCTTTATACTCGATAATTAATCCCTACTATTGTTTGATGAAATTATTTCGGTAGTAAATATTATATTATATATAAGTAATCAAAATTTATGCTCAATTTTTATTATGTTGAATGAATAAAAATCTTTCGTATGGCCACATGGTTGAGAAATGGACTATTAGGCTTCTATTTTTTTTTTATCCATTATTTAGAATTTTTTTCTATTACATAATTCATTAACTAATATTCATAGGTATTAAGGATTAGTATATTTGAAATTAGTTTCATAGATATAGATTTACAAGATACCATAAAAAAAAGAAAGCATGACTTTATAAACAATGTTATTTTTGGAAAAAATGGTTATTATTTAGAAATTTACACTTTGAAATTAATTTACCATATTCTAGAAACTATAGAAAAAAATCCTTGATAATTTATGTGTACCGATATATATAAATTTGCGGAAATTTTTATTATTTCTTCAAATTCTACCACATTTTTTGGTTTAAGGATGAAATATAATGGTTATGTCTATAGGAACATATCCAAGTGTTTTGGTCTCATGGATGTCATAATCATTCCCTCCTATATCATGAGTATAATTTATAGTTGTTATAATTCTATATGGGTTTATTATATTTATATTTTTGGTGATATTATCATTGGGTAGGGTTTTGTAAATAAATGATAAAGAATAAATTATTAGTTATAACCCAAAATTATTGAATGACGATAATGAATTATCTTAATTATATCATTTTATTATATAGAGGATAAGTATATTATGATTTTGAATTATTTTATTCATATAAAATAAATTTCTAACACATTCTATGGATTAACCCAAAATATTGAAATTATCTAGGATGGTGAAACAATTACTGCATTTTCTATATTATTTTATTTTATTACTAATATAATAGGAACCAATTACATAAATACATTGAGAGAGGTTAGAAATGAGTTTTTTGTTGATGAGGGGCAGGTTATAATTCTAGATAAATATTGGAGTACATCGTAGATACTAAAAATGTATGATGTTCCTTATTTTTGGGGACATTTTATTCACTTTTATCCTTAGTACGATTCTTGTTATGTCATTTATTATTTTACCTTCTGTGATAGTGATAACAAGTGGGTGTTGGTGTATAGAATGATTCCCATTTAATGTTCTTGATTCTATGAGTCCATTTATATATTTTTATATCATGTTATACGTTAATCACATGTTTATGTATGTCACTACTAATTTCTAATGTATAAATTACGTGGGTTCCATTAATATGTTTTCCCTACTGTATTTATTACCATGGATTAAAAAGTATTCATTATTATTTGTAATAGGTGTACCATAATGATAAAATTATCCATTTTAGGTAGACATCATATGACTCGAAATGATGGGCAAGTTTGAGATGTAGATGTCGAGTGGAATTTTCACTTGATGCCTTTAGAATTTATGGTGAGATGTTCTCTTCATTGCATTTAAATGAAAAATTAAAATTTTTCACAATCCCATGTAGATATAATGTGACATGTTGACTCGCTAAATTGTGTATTCCAAGTGAAACAAAATTTTCATTTAATAGAGAGATTTATCTCCCAAAAAATCATTTTTAATTATCAATCTTTCATGGAAAGGAATCAAGTACTTATGTGGCTACTAGTGTCTTGTTTAGAACCTATACACTCTATATAAGATTTATTTGTATTTCTTTCTAATTTATTCATATATCCTAATAAAAAATTTATACATCTGGAATATTTTTATGGACACATTGGTGATGTCATACTATGTTTTATTACTCACAACCTATATGGGAATTCATTATGCATGTGAAATCATCGTGTTTATAGATCCATATAATGGAAAATGGATTAATAAATACATCTTGGTAGTGGATAATAGAGCTAGTAGATATAAATATATATACTATATTGGATACCTAGTGTTACATTCTTATTTACTTACACATTATATACACTGGATTTCCTTCCAATGCTATATCCCATTTTATTTTTTTATGAAATTTATACCATCTAATATTACATTGTGATTAATTATATTCATCCTTAATTATACCAGGTTTCTATTATTATATTTAATGTATTTTTTGTAGGAATATTTTACTAAGAGAATTTTATTCCCCTAAAAAACATATAGACACTCACTAGTAGTTTTCACCCTCTTGCATCTGAGGAGGAATGCCTGAGGTCATGTGGATATTCAGATCTGGCCTAGTGTTTTGGGTCATCATGCTACACATGATATACTATATAATTATTATATGATAATACCAAAACAATTTGATAGAATATTTCATTATTCTATGATTTTAATACACTATAACATAGTTATATTAACACATACAATATAAGGTTTCATAGATTATCTAAAAAAACTTTCCATGGTTTATAATTATTTATGTTTACTTATTTAATGGATTAATCATATTTTATGAATAAAAGAAGTCTTTTTTATGTTGATTATTTTAATATATTTTATTCTCTTAAGGATTCGTAGAAAATATATTGATGAGTTGTAGTAATTTTTTAGTGTATCTGAATCTTTTTAAATTATTAATAAATACAAAAAAATAACTACCAAATAAAAATATCGATGCCATTATAATATTTTACCACTCAATATAACTTCAAATCAAACATTAGAATTATTGTATGGTTAACTTAGGTATCCAGATTGTAAAAAATTTGTATTTAATTACACAGATTCATTATATTTTTTAACATGCTATAATGTTTAATGATTTAAGTTATTCATTTTAATTTATTTTATAGTGTTATGATTTTATAATTCTATATACTTGTTACCAATGTAGCATTAGAAATTACATGTTATCTTTATCAATAATAATAATTTATTGTTCTCAAAAAATAATTATCTCTTCAAATACCTGAATAGGGTGTTTTTAGGAAATGGTTTATTATAATAAACATCAAAATATAATTTTCAAGAGACCCGAGTTCAAAACCTTATATTGCTTATCAGAATGATAATATTCTTATATATACTTTTCTTTTTGAAATTTTCTGACTTTTTTACATTTTTAGCCATTTCCTTCTATGAGGCTCAATTTAATTTCAAATATATTGTGTTCTAAAAATCAAGAGTAGTTTATGGTTAAGGTGGAAATGGTTTTTTCTTGAAAAATTCTATAATAATCCTCTATTTTCATATAATTTTTGTGAATTATATTCAAAATATTCATTGATATTATTTAGTATCACACTCATCACATCTTGATTTAGTTGAATAATAGGGTCATGTTACTAGATGTTTTTTTATTATAAACTTATAAATATTTCAATTTAAAAAATAAATTTTTCCATTTGGGGAAAATTTATTATAGTCATATTTCATATTAAATCCAATCCTATTTTGTATATTGAACATTTTTTTATCAGTGGATAACATAAAATATCACAACGTTTTAAAAGATATATCATCCTCATCCTCGAACATAATTTTCCCTACCATTTTAGTACCTTATAAATAATAAATATTTCATTAAAATTATGCATCTGAAATAAAATATTTAATTGCTTCCAAAATAGTTTTTCCTAATTCAAATAAATTCCTCTAAATGTGTAAAAGATAAATCAATAACCTCACTTATAACATCACTAAGAGATTCATTTTTCTATTTTATCTATAAAGTGCACTGGGATAATATCCTAGATTAAACACTCTAAATAGTTTAGGGGTGTCATGAAGTTTATTATATAACAATTTTTAACATAATATATGATTCATACCTAATTGGGCTTTATCAATGAATTTTTAATCCCTCGTAATTTTCATTCACATTTTCTATATGTCTATCAATTTTAAATCTATATATTTATATAGAAATTTATCATATAAAATTTTAATCATCCATGGAATAAGTATTTATTTTTTCATAATTTATCAAACTAAATCAAATTTATCATCCTCAAGCTCATCTGGATCATACTGAATGGACCATTCAAAATCATAAAATGAAAATTGTATAATTTTTTCATCTAAACATTATAATAGTCAACTATATTTGGTATAACTATTACCTAAATATATTTTTCTTTAAATTTATATTGATTAATTTTTTGAAACATCACTACTCTATCAAATATATATTTTCAAATAAATAATTTATGAATGGTATTCAGTGTCAATTTTGTGTCATGTACATAGAAAATTAATCTTACATTATAACTCTTTAAATATTATATAAGGAACCCATATTCTATTAATATTATCATACGATTCATATCCTTTCCATTAAATATGGATGATGTTATATTATGATCGTATTTACAAATAATCATAAAATTTTCCTGGATCACTATTATGTCATTATTAAAAATAAATTCATTATAAAATAATTTGAATATCTCTATACAGTTTTGAAATATAAAAAATCCATATTAGAATTAAATTTTAATCACTAAACTTTTCAATATCCAATATAATTACAAAAAGTAACTATATGAAAAATATTTTTGTTTGTATCATCTTTTTATCGATGAAAGTCCATTATTACGGTCATAGGCCTCATATGGCTATGATCACAAAATGATATTTTCCACAAATTGGATACCCTTTACAAAAGAATAAATTTCATTTCGATTTGATATTGGTGAATGGGTATTTTAGTTGGTTATGTTTTCATTTAGACATTCTTTCTAAATGAAGAAAATAACAAAAGGGATTGGGGACATTGATTAGTTTATTTTGAAATCGATTTTATTTAGATTTATGAATGGAAGTTAAGATTTAATCCATTGGAATTTGAAAATACTTATTTCAATGATTATGTTAGAATCTTGATATTAAATTTGATTTATTTCCATTAAAACATTATATTTTATATTGCCTATATGATTTAGGTCTCTATTTAGATAGAGCATAATAAAAATAAGAGGTTCAATTATTTTTCATTAGTTATTTTAAAAATAATTGAATTTATCTTTTACTAAGTATGTTTTACTATCAATTAAAAATTAGGATTAGTATATGGTCATTGAATTCTAGAATCTCCCTTTATTTTTTTCAATAACATTTTTAGTGACCTGAAATTTAATTTTTCAAAGGATATAATTTGATATATTTTTACTTTAACATGGGATAATGTTGATTTATGTATGAAGAGGGTTCTATATATAGCTAGTTTGGTTAATTTTTTATAGATATAGATAATATTGTTAAAACTGGAATAGATTTTAACTCTAGAAGTCTGAAAATACTTGTTATTGAAGGTTTTCATGTTGATCGGATTAGTTCGAGTGTAGAGTCTCAATATTATTGAGTGGATTTAGTTTTTATGTCTAATATTATTATTATAATGATGTCTAGAAACATTTTGGAAGATAAAAAAGGAAGATTTTAGCAGGTTTAAATAATTATTTTATTATGTTAGTCACTTAAAATTCTCTTGATGTTGTTTTTTCAAATTGGAAGGTATATTAATAGAATTGAATTATGTGTTTTAGAATAAAGATTTTAAATGCACTAGTAGACATGGATTTATAGTACATTGAGAAAAACATTAATTTCAATAGACACTACAACTAATAAAATGTTAACAAATACAAAATAATATATACTAACAAAATAAAATTATATTTATAATAAGAAATATTATATAATAGTATTAAAACTAGTGGTATTTTATGGCTACCTATTAAATTAATAACACAATAAAAATATTATAAATTGTTAATTAATTAATGTTAATAAAATAATAAATATGATTTAATTTCAACTACCCATGGAGTGTTGATTTAGTAATAGAATATCCATGTAATGTATATATAAAAATATTGTTTTAACCTAAATTACAAAAGTAAATTATAAACCTATGTAAATTTATCCTCTAATTTAAAACTATTTACGTTTATATATAATTATATAAAAGAATATTTTGATCTATAATGTTATCGAGATGAGGATCATTATCAAAATTATTGGTAATTACACTCTCTTCCATGAACCAAAACCATAGTTTCGCCACATCAAAATCTAAAATCGTAGAAATAAAAATAATACAAAAAAATATATATTTTTGAATTTAAAATACATCCACACACTCATATGATCTATCTAAACTATAAAAGAACAATTATAAGAACTCATAGTCAATAATTTTTTCATGAATACCAGTGATTACCAACATTTTTGGAAATTCTTGTTAATTTTATATCTCTTATAATCTAGTATGTGAGGATTTATTTATAGAAGATCATCAAATGATCAAATTATATAAATCTCAATGTTATCTGCAGTTATGAAAAAAATATTTTTCTATACATTATCTTATTGACTGAACATCTTGTGATTACTAATGATTATGTTGTTAAACAATGATAGAGTTCATTTTAGTCTGTCAAGAAAGATTTTTTTTTGTAGGGCCCTCAAACCATTGGTATTTACAATCTATATTGGTGATTATATTTTTATAAATACTTATAAATTATATATTTCCAAAAAATCTGGTAATCATTATGTCATTTAAATATTTTAAATGTTACAATAAAATATGAAACAAACAAACTCGTATTAATTAAACATGATAATGAATATTTCTTCAAGAAAATAATATTGTGATTATTTTCCAAAAAAATTCTCCACCTTTTTGAAAATAATAAATATGGATGTTAAAATATGTACACATATTATTTAAAATATAATTATACTTATTATTTTCTTAATATATGATGATATGTAATTGTATGTCAATAAATAGACGTATAGAATTTAACCTACTACTTTGATAATATAAAATTCAAAACATTTTCTTTCAAAAACATCACCCCTTTAGTATAGAAAATAAAATATATTTAAGAAACATTTTCCTAAAACATATCCTTAATATTGATTTAATAAATAGTAATAGTACATATTCAAAATAATACATTAAAGAAATATTAATTTTGATCAAATAATAGTAATACAATATTGAGTTAGAAATAATTTATAAAACTAAATTAATTTTTATACATTCCATGTCAGGTAATATTATATATTTGAATGTTGAGAACCATTAGATTGGATTTTATAAGAAATGATATTTTATAAAATTTAATCCTCTTGATTGAATTTTCAATCATAGGCATAATTTTTTTAATCTCATTCTATTTTTCATCCATCATACCACCTTAACACAAAAACATCTTATCATTTTATCATATATTTATATAATGCATGTTACTTTTCATTGTGATTTGAAATTATTGATATCTTACACTCAAATTATCCACACTCACCTACACATATATAGGTTATTTCTTCTTGAGTTATTCAACAATCTAGTGGTTCTCATAAACTATAAAAATATTCAAATCATTAGAATCAACAAAATTTTTATCAACATTATCAGAAATACCATAATGTAAATCTCAATTACATAAATCATTCACATAAAATATATTAATTCAATTTTATTGAAATAGTTTCCTTATTGTTAGACTTCATATACTTATCTTATGATTTTATTCCTTTATAAAAATCTCATCATAAAATAAGGGATTTTAAATTCTCCCATAACAAATTTAAAGCATCAGTTGACTATATAAATTGAATTAATCAATTAACTTTTCCACTTTGATTTATAAACGTGTGTTATCCGAACATGAATTATATTATAATTCAAACACGATTTAGTTATCATATCAGCCACATTTTTATGTTTATTTTGATAAATTTGAAAAATATTCAGATTCATGTCGTGATGTTAATTATTCTCAAAGGTTTGAGATTATATTAAAAATACAGGTATTTCTACTAATTTAATCATATCAATTTGTTATGAATATTAAACAATTGTTTCTATAGTTCCCTTAGATTTTATCATCTAAATAACAAGGATTAAAGAAAATATGTCATTAAAATATATTTCAATGACCTATTATAAATGAATTTTTAGATAATTAATGATAAAATTTTCTAATTAAACACATTATATTTATGAAAATGCAAGTTATTCCCACTATAATGTAAATATATTAATTTATAACAAGTACGCAGCATTTCCCTCTAATTCTAAATTTTAATTTTCATCTATAAACATCGAAAAATTATTACCATTAAAACATAGATAAAAATATATAAAATCGATTAGAATAAAATCTCTTAATATTTAACATAGGTGAAAAAAATCAAATACAATAAGTGAGATATTGATTAGTATATGGGTACAATTTAGATTCATAAAAAAGTTATACACTTAAATCCATAGATAAATTATCGTATAATAACATAATAATACAACATGATACTTTAAAATATCATATAAAAAAACAATTAATTGAGAATTTTGGTCCTCCATAACCATAAAAAATCATAACATTATTGATCACCTATCATGACATACATATATTATTGAATCCTGCATCCCATCCTATTTCAAATTTGGATTTAACATCACCACGTTTATCGTCATTATATAATGATATGTAATTTATAACTCACCGCATTAGAGATATATATTATACAGACCCTTTATATAATGATCAACCATACACATATGCTCCCTTAAAAAACATATAAAAATCACATCATTAAATACAGTGACATATAATTTTCTTCATTAATCTTTTGAAAAAAAATATTTAACATTTATATAGAAAAAATATTCGAGAGAGAGGAAATACATTTATTATAACACATCATAAGGAACCAACAAAATGAAAACTAGGCCAACATACTTTTTTTATTTTTTTCAAATAATAAAATAATTTTCAATTCCACTAATATCATTTTTATGTTATTCCAATGTAATATAAATGGGTCTAAAATGATATCATGTAATATTATTGTTTATTTTAAATCAATGATGATAATAAAAAATATAGAATTTTCACTATAAACATAATGGTTAGAAGGCTAAGAAACTATTTTACAAAAAACAAATACAAACGATACTTCAAGGTAAACAATGTTAAATGAATGGAATAAAATATGGTATATTGACAAAGGAAAGAAATTAGAATAAAAAATATTACAATTGAAATAAAATGACATTTAAAATTAGAGGATGTGATCCATACATTCTCCATAATAGAAGAACATTACATAATCTATTCAAATAAATAATTTGTATTGTAACAAATATAAAAATATCATGAATTAAGAATTAGATATTTCAACGGAAAATAAATTATCTAAATAAAATTAAATATTTTTTTTGAAAATAATATATGAAATAATAAGTATCCTTGATCCATTGAAATAATTTTAAAATTGATAACTGAAAAATCTATGAAATAATTAATTTATACAAGAATCCATGATAATATACAGATGAAATTTGAAACCAAATGTCAATATTTATCTGTAGAAATGTGCCCAATGAAATCTTTTAAACAGATAATTTGCAATATATTCATAGAATAATGATATAAGGGTCCATTATAAAATATATTTTAAAAAATATTTTTTGAAATCTATGGAAAAGTTATCTATGAATAATAAACATTAGTAAATGATTCTTTAAAAGTTCATAAATATTATAAAAGGAATTATGGTGTAGAAGATAAATTATTTTCTTATATAGGATGAAAAATATTTTACAAATACAATTTTTTGGAATCCAACAATAGTAAAAGATAATTACATTTTCATTTCAAAAAGTGTAGAAGTGAATTTTTAGATAGATTGGAAATAATCAATATTATATTATAGGAAAAGAAGAGGGAATATTGGTGGGATGAAAAATATATACATGAAAAAAAAATATCAAATTTAAAATATTTATATTCATTCATCATGAAATTATATATTTTGGTGATAGAAATATGAAGTATGAATCTTTGAATAAAATAATACAGTTTCACATAAATATAATTGTGAAAAAATTATGAAATATGAAATAAATTGAAAATGATAATATATAATGTTCATGTTCAAGTGTAACCATATTAGTAAAAGATATAGATTTCTGCGACCAAAGTCCCATATAGAAAAAAAATTTACTGATTTATGATATTTTTGAAAAGGGGTTTATCTATTTAAAATATAAATCCCCATAATTAAAAACCCTCAAAATAAGAAGAACTTTCAAATAAAATCCTATTGAAATAGATATAAAATTGAATTTAAAATGAATTTCTAAGAAATAAAATAATTTCTTGATATAATTTTACAATTTCATAAAATATAAACTACTTAAATGGATGTCGGTACATAATAAAAAATATTTCTAATACAGATGAATTTTAGTTGAAAACCCATACCTTTGTACTAATAGATTTAACACATTCACAAAACCTCTTGAATAATAAAATTATTTTTATTAAATACAAACCATAGAAGATTATTCATATTTATAACCATATATACTACCTATTGACAATGATTCCATATATATATATATGTATATTAGTATATTTTTTATTATCCCACATTATGTTCTTATGGTATATTTAAGCATAATAAGACTTGTGTCAGTATTTTTTCTTCTTAAAAAGTAAATCATTCAAAAATAATTATTTATACCTCAGTCGTCATTTTATAATAATTTAATATGTTCTAATTTACATTCATGATATATATATTCTTCATCCTAGAATATTAAATTGATCACATGTATATTTTATTTCTTTTTTACCCAAAATGGGGGTTTTTAGTTAAAGCAATAGTTATAGATATAATATGTATAGAAAAAATATTTATTTATTTATAAATCTTTTTTATATTATACCATAATTTTTTTTTATAAAATCATCAATGAAATAATGTCAAAGCATAATTAATGTAGGTTTTAAATTTGACCAAAACATGAACATGTCATGATTAATGGACGATTATATGGTAAATATGTTTCAATATAATTTAAATAATATTATTATGGTGTTATATATTTTTAATTATTTTCATTTATAAAAATTCGATAATTAGTGAAGAATTCATTGATAAAAAAATACATAGTATTAACAAAGTGTTTCCCCTAGTTTTTTTAAGGTGGTTAATTTTTTAAATTTATTTTTAATTAATATAATTAATCGATTTTTTAAAAAAATTATAAGATTTTATTCACATCATAAAAAAGATATTAAACTATTAATGATTTTATTTGATCCATCCATCAAATATGGCATGGAAAATAGAATGCATCGTACCACGGATGTGGTAGACCGCACATACACATAGATGATAGTTTGAATTTTTGAGAAATAGGATAATAATGTATTGTGGATTACTATTATATAATAATAAATCTTTCATAAATATCATGATTATATATTAAAATAATTTTTTTAAACAATCCATGTTAGGATGTCATCGAAAACAAACTTATTACTCTGTGGTGGTGGAAGTCCACATGTATACATGATGAACATTTTTTATTAATTGAAAATGGAAAGGTTTTTAACACTATCACCAACAATATAAAATATATTAGTGTAATAAGAAAATAAATTAATTTTTTTTGTATTTTTTATATAGATATAAATAATAAATATTATAGAAAAATAAATAGAATTGTAATGGTGATTTTCGGATCTTAAACATAAATTCATGGAGTATCTCATTTGAGAAGCAGTAAATCCATTGAGGGATTGTTTTTTGAAATGATTATAATCATTTTATTGATAATATAAATTTTTAGAGGTGGTTTTAGAATAGGTTGTGTAGAGAATATAGGGTAAAATTTTGTTGGTATTTTGGGATAGGATATCCCCATTGGTAATTGAAAATGGATGACATTTTTGAAAATACCAAATAATGTTCAACAATCATAATTAACTCAAAAGAATAATTCCTCAAAAATTTGGAAATAATGGATATAGGAAGAGATAAGATAATACAAGCCCTCAATAACTAATTCCCATAGATTTTTTAAACAATTTCCAAATCATTACTATCAGAATTTTTATATTTACCTTTTTACAATTTTTGTGGTAACTAATTTCTTCTTAAGGTTTATTCTCAATTATATTCAAAAATAAAATTTCCAAAATTTATGTTATTTGAACCCAATTATTCTAAATTTCCAATACAATATTTTTTGTTCGATTTTTTAAAGTTATAAAAATAAATATTAAAATAATATATATATAATGTATTGGTAAAATAATTTAGATATATATGAATCTTGTTAAAAAAATTTATTAATGTTTTTTAAGACAAATTAAATATCATCTAAATTTTAACATGAATTATAAAAAATAATATTTAATAATGTTATTGTCATCAATATCTAAATAATACATATTGATAAACAATACCATAAAATTAATATATTTTTTTAAAATAGTACACTTTAATATTCTCCATAAAAACAATCATCCTAAAAAAACAATAAAAAAATCCCTATGATAATATTACTATGTAATATAAAAAAATTAATTTTTCTTTTTAATTTCAAATTTTGAAATATATATATATTTTTATTAGTAAAATTATATATCATAATATTAACAAATATTATTTGGAAAATAGATTTTTTGAAAATGAGTTGTTCTTATTCTTAATTTATAGAATCACTAATAATGTTATAATTATTTATTTAATATTTTTTTCATTAACATATTAATTTCATAATAATATACATCGTAATATTTTTTAAAAAGTTCATCGTATAAAAATATAAATTCATAAACACATTAAAGAATTAATTATCTTAGCATGACACTACATTTAAAAATAAATAAATATTTTTATATTATTTAATTTAGTTAATCTTATTCATACCTTTTAATTCAATTAACTTTGACTATATCCATATTTTATATTTATAATATATATATACACTTGTGGTATTTTAGTACAGATTTTCATGTGGAGAAATCTATCGAACAATATAATTATGAATGAAAAATGCATATTGAAATCGCGAGTCGAAAAATTCAAACCACCTGAATTTATAAATTAAGACCTTGAAATTTTAGATATTACACATAGCTGAATTTAGGTGAAGGTATTCCTGTCATACTCATCATTCAGTATATAACATGGAATATGAACTATAGCTTACTATATAGGATATATCATGTCTATTATCCTTCATCAAATAATAATAATCATTCATAGGATAATATATGTGTTTATGTATATACACTAATAATATATTTATATAAAATACCACTCCCAAAACGGTTTGATTCTCGGAGTCATTAAACTACATTGAAATCATATATTCCTAATAAAATTAACTTTATTTTTAACCTTAACATGGTAATAACAACCGGATCATATTTTCACTCTCTTATCATTATATATCATAATCCAAAAAATGAGATCGAAATTTTAAAAATATCATTGATCAATTTTTTATTAAATAAATAATCTATTCTATGGTTATCAATAATATCTAACTCACTTATCTCAAAATCAAAAATGTATTTAAACCTAATATTAATAAACCCCTCCTTTCATAATTCTTTTAATAGTTATTTTCATGAATATAACCTTTTTATAGAATGAATTTATGATTATTGATATCATTAAATATATATTAATAAACTAATAAAGTATAGCTAGTAAAGAAGTATCATAATATGTATCACATAATCCTCATGCCTTTTATACTATATGAGAATAACATTGATAAATATCACATTAATATTTAAATAGAAAATTGTATCAATAAATAATAATAATTACTAGATCATCCCCAATAAATTTGAAAAAATTTAGATAGTAACCATATATATTGTAATGAAATATACTATGACTCTAAACCATTTATTTATCTATCATTATTCAGTGATAAGACATATTGGATTCAAGAAACCAAGAATTATCAACATCATTTTTCTTATACTGTTTTACAAAATATAGAATCAAAATTGATTATGATAATATCAAATAGAATCAACATAAATGATAATATAAATATGAAATATAATTTATAATAGCTTATGTGTAATGAAAACATCATTCCGACCTATGATTCTATTATTTCAATAATGTTGTTCTTGGTTCGTAATATAACTCCCTTGGTTCATCACATTAAACATTGTGTTGTTTCATCTCATATAACTTATCCAATTCCCTATAGTTATTATGAAAAAAATATTTTATAATGTATTTTGATGACAATGTCAGTAACCAAGGTTTGTCACTCAGGACTGTCAAAATAGGAGTGTTGTTTGGAATGTTTTTTAGGGAAAATGTGATGTTTGATTAGTTACCCAACATGATATTTTCATATTTATTAACCTAGGTATATATGTCCAATAGCCAAAATCCACATAAATTATATAGATAAGGATTTTATTCCTTTTATATCTATAAAATCACAAATATTTTAAAAATATATTATGTTACCCTAAACTTCCTCAAATGGATCGAAGGCCTTCATTTTTTATTGATTTTGATAATCCACCTTTCAAGGGGTAAGATGGATCACGTACGAGGCCCATAGGCATAACAATTAAATGGATCATTTAATTTAGAGTAATTTATTGCCTGTAGGCTTCAAAGTCTATATACAACCTAGACAAACTACTTGGAACTATTCCTCCCCAACATCATCATCGTGAAATAAACTCTCCACCTTCGCATGGCTATTCGGCTGGCATTTCTCATGCATGTATAGGGATGTCTCAATAGCAGGTGTCATACCCTCTCATTATTTCTATCATTATTCATGTCTATCTATGGTGAAATCTTCTTTCTCATCTTCCTTATGGAGCTGGTTCCATGTAGGTTGTCTGGTATGCATCTACACATAGGGTGACTTGAAGGCTTTGATGTAGCCCGATGGCTTTACTGACTTGACAGTATTGGTGGCCCATGGCCTTAAAGGAATCAGGTACCAGATTTATAGTCCGAAGGACCAAACTGTGGAATAGTCACGGCTGCTATAATACCAAACAGTACATGCTCAAGTTCCTGCTACAATATTGCAACAATAACCTAGAAATATGCCTCTGCCTGGATTTGATCTAGCGTCACCTGGATGCACTTAAGAATTCCTCACCAACTGGGCTGAGGCTCATGTGAATATACTTATCCTTATTTTATAGGGTTTCAATAAATATATCTTATCATAATCCATTAACAAATTAAAATATTTGGTATTAACTACATAAAAAATTATCTATACCATTGAAAATACGAAAAAAATATTAAAAAATGAATCCTTAATTACTATTATATCTATTATTATATCTCTAATTGATTACATCATAACATCTAAAGTTAAATAAACCACTATACATTACTGAATATTGTTCCTCTTTAATGTCAACATTTAAATTACATAAAAAAAGAAATATTAAATTAAAATTCATTATTAATACCTTTTGACATTAATTTGTTTTTGTAATTATGAAAAAATATTGAATAATAAATTTTATATAATTTAATCCATGGGATTTTTTTTCAACTATATAAGAAATTTCTCAATCCATAATATGTCTTTAACATCTGCCATTAATTTCTCCATAGATGGTAGATGTATAAAATCACTATCCATTTCTTGTCTCAATAACAAGAGTAATTAGAAACAAATCATAGGGGTGATCATAGATTCCCTATAACGGTAAATATATGTGATAAAAAGTATATATAATAAGTGTGGATAATATTTTCTTAATTTTGCGATCATGAATCATAAGATAAAAATATAAAACAAAGAAAATATCATAAATTATTGAATGAAATTAGAATACATCATGAAAATGTTGTATATCATTGAACTAAGAAATACATTATAATTATGAAACATCCATAAGTGCTAAAATCATAACATAGTATGTAGGTTATCAGAATGTACTTCACATAGTTGATCTTGCATCACAACATGTTTACCATTATTTAATAGAGAATCGATACTCCTTTCATTAGTTCCCCATAGACGTGACATCTAAATTCTGTTAATTAAGCCAAATATTATATTATAATAGATTCCAAATATCATTAATTTTTATATTTTTAGATATTTATGGTATAAAATTAACTAAAAATATCATAACTGTTTAACTAGTGGACATATTTCCCACCATATAAGAAAATATTAAATCTATAATAATTCTTAAATATCAACCTCTAATTCTACACATAATATGATATACCCGAAACTCTATACATTTCATATCTTGATAACCTAGGGAAATTATACTCATATAATGAATAATTGTAAACATATGTGAAAAAAATGAAAGATCAGAAGTGATCATAAGATGAACAAATGATTATAATTGGTATACATATGAATGTTATATCAAATTAATCAGATATAATATGTCATGGAAGAATATTATATTAAATCATCAGAATGATAAATATTATTGAATTGATCCATAATTGATAGTTTTTAATCATCGATATGACATGAAATCATACCATCATACACTAGGAATCATAAACTCTATGTATTAATAGAAAATAAATAAAAAATTATTTCACATTTTTTATCCATCATCAGTACTCGTTTAAATATTATCTCATTAGATGTAGACCATTATCTAATGATTTGGAGGAATATACAGGGTCTACTTATAAATTAAGGATTAACTACACACATGTGTGGAACATGAAAAAAATTAACCATCACATCATCTAAAACCTAGAAAATGAATGGGTGTCATAAGACATTCCAAATTTACGTCATTCAACTTTTTCAAGAAAATAAATTTCTATGTAGTAAAAATGGGGTTCATTGCCTACATGATAGGATCCCATGGAAAAAAATTCTCATATCCTTTGTAAATGTAATCTCATAAGTAAATCATTCATAATTATATCAATAATCATATATTTTTAATCCCATGTAATATAAATGGGTATCCAATGATATCATGTAAATTTAAATGTAAATAACATTAAATCAGGACAAAACATTATACAGTTTTTAAACCTTTTAGATAAAAGTTTTAAAATTAATGAAATAATTTTCCCCCTATCAATAAATGTATCGTATCTATGCGAACAAAACTCAATAAAAATATTCAAAAAATGGTATTAAGAAAGGAAATGTATTGGAGGAAAAAATACAATTATTCACAAAAAACCGGTATGAAAGGGAAAGTTAGTGATGAATAATTTAATCTAATGTGAAGGTATTTTCCTAATATATCCAAAAAAATATTTTGGATGGTTATATTTTCTAAATAACATTGTTAAAGAATATGATATATCAAAAATTAGATACATAGATGAAAAATTATTATAAGGTGTTCATAAAATTATTCATTTGAAATTAAAAAATGCCTTCATATTTTGGAATAATTTTAAAAGAGTTATTCAATAAATTATGGAGAAAAATAATTATTTTTATAAAATGTGAAAACATAATGAGAATGTATTCGACAAAATTCCAAAATTTCTGAAATTATATGTTCCCTTATAAATTGTTAAAAGTAATCATTTGTAATATATTCATAAAATTTTGATATTATGAGTCAGCTTCAATAGTTATTTTCAAAATTGTGAAGTGATAAATTAGGAAAATATTTACCTTCAAAAAATAAACATCAATAATTTATTCCATGATAAGTAATAAACATTATCTAAGTAATGCTTTCTATAAATAAAAAAATTTTATATTGAAATGATGTAAAATATTTTTAAATAGATTTCTTAGAAATTATCTTCATTAAATAACTAGTATATTATATTTTTAGAAATGTTTAATGAGAACTATTATAGTTATATAAAACAATCAATTTTATATTTCCAAAAATGGGGGAAACTAATGGTTATTAACTCGTATAAAACGGAATGTCCACTTCATTCCAAAATCCATTCATGTGTTATTTAATATTTGAATTACTATATTGAAATTCCATTCATAATCATGGACATTGATTTCATAACTGCAATACTATCTTAGTTAACTAGGCCCGATCCAACCAATCCTTTAGTTAGAAGAAAAATAATTATTTAAAATTCAACCAAAATTATATAATAAATGATTCACCCAATGCAATATACCTCATCATGATATAAATTATGTTTTTTTCTTGAATTAGTATAAATGATAAAATATTAAAAAATGATAATTATTTTAATCCTAAAGACTAATAGAAATTATCATAAATTGAAATAACCAATGACACATAAAACATGTTGTGTTCCTATTGATGGGTTAGTAATCAAAATCTCCTCTACCTCAGATCATAAATTTTGAAAATCATTATAGGAATTCATAAAATGTTAACCCCCCCTCCAAAACCTAATTGAAATATGTTATTTTTTTTACCATTAGTATGATGTATCTAGACCACATGACCTATGTTTATGATTTATTTCATGAAATATTGTGGTTTTAATTATATATGTGAAATGATGTAACCTATAGATACGATAATTAGTATTATGAAATTACTATGTAAGAATTAGATACATATGTTTCAAAATAATAATAGTAAGTATATATCATTCATATATCACTATACACATGATTCTATAATATAATAGTAAATTTAATTTGGTGTCTATACAAATAACTTTTATAACATTAATTTATTTCAAGATCTTATTTTAATTCATTTAGATAACATTTCTAATATTTGATATCATTATTTTTTTATTCATGCTAACTAGGTCTAATGTGACCAGGATTTCTTCATTCATTACAAATAGTATCATTAAATTATTTATTCTATTTAAATTATTTCTTAATCGCTAGTAGTATCACCAGAAACCTATTAACTTTATTTTATTGTGACATATTATCTACCATGCATTCGTCAGGTCCACTTTCACAATCATCTGAATTTATTTCTGAATATATATTAAATAAAATAGGTTTAAATGGTTCATAATTATTAATTTTTTTTGGTGTTAAAATAATATCTATTATTCCATTTCAATTTTTCTATATATCCTTATATCAAACGGTAATATGACATCGGATGGATAATAAACAAAAACATACATAGTGTAGCTATTTTCTTAATATCATAGGTATTATATCTTTTTATTCTCAATCATTTTTTTTAAATTTAAATATCTCTTTAACGATTTGATCGATATACAATTATTTCCCTCCAACTATCATTATTTTATTCATTATAGTCATAATATTTTCATAAAATTATGAAACAAATTTGGGATGTATAAAATAAAATGACTGATAATACTCTCCAATCATGAATCTCTTATTTTTAAGAGATTTTTATGTTCTAGAATTTGTAATTTCTTACATTTTCCTGGGGATAATATTTTTTATAAGAACAATCATTAATATTTATATATATATGTAAAATAATATAATTAAAAAGTATATTTTTAACTCTAGTTTTCAACTTAAATAATTTATTTTTATTCCTAGAAAATGTAGAAACCACTTTTTGTAGAACTATTTAATATCAAATATGTATATTATTATATTCTACTGGATTGATAATCACAAATGTTTTCCTTCGATCACTCCAATACTCAAAAATAATCCCAATAAAAACCATTTTTCTCATTGGATAAGTATTTTTCTATTAATCTTAAATGAATTATATTTGTAATAAAAGATCATTCATATACAACATGTTATTATAAATAAAATGATAATACTAAAAATGCCATAATGTATCAGAGAAATAGTGATTCTATATTATTCAGTTTCATGTTTATAGACATTCATTGATACCAAATATTATTCTACAAAAAGGAAATCTAATACACATTAATAGGGATGGTGTTTTGTAAGATGGAAAATAACATGAAATGTTGTCTAAATATTATTTTTTAAAATGAAAAATAAAATAATTGATATATCAACAAAAATAATTATATTTATATATATATTAATTTTTGAGGAGTAGTATTAATACTATTGATATTTTATAACTAATGTTAGTAGTAATAATTGAGTGAAAATATAAAAAAGATATATTTTATAAAATATTGAAAAAATATACATATTATATTTTAAACCAAACAAGGAGTATTGATTCATAAATTGAATAATCCTTTAATAGATATAAAAACCAAACATTAAACCCTGAGGAAAGGTAATTATAATCCTAATTATAGTGGTCCTCAACTATGAACAAATCGAATGGTAATAACATCTTCAAACATGAAGATCATTGTTTTCATCCAATCCATTAGATTCCATTGATTAGAGTGGTTGGTAATTCCAAAGGCTTCAAAAAACCGAAATATTAGTATAGCGACATCAATACATTTATGGTTAGTTATAATATAATTTTAATAATAAGGCCTTATAAAATATACATTAAAGAATCACAATTATATTCTCAATGTGAACTCTTATAAAATAAATAAATCAAAATCCCTCTAAACGAATATGTTGTTGACAACATCATGTGACTTCAAACTTTTTTGAAATTCATGGAACATGTATATCTCTTCTGAACGTGAAATTTCATCTCTATTTTTAAATTATCTTCTAACAGTTAGATACCATAAATTAGAAATTGAATAGTTATGGATTGGGTAGTAGTTTATAACTAATTACCCACTAGACTCAACATCATTCCATATTCACAAATGAATTTATTAAAAACCACCATACTGATTTGTTAGAAGATGAAATTATTGGTTTTCATGGATTCCTTATTCCATTATTATTTTGAAACCCTAAAAGTCATCATATTTTTTAAATCCTCATAGAATATTTACTTTATAAAACATTAGTATATAAGAATTATATCTACAATGTTCTAAAGTCTACATGATAAAAATAAAAATTAAAAAGTAAAATAAAAATAAAAAATTTAATGAACTGTCTTATGATTTTAAAAAAAAGGAAAATGAGAGTTTCCTAAAAAATATGATTTTTTTACTCACTGTTTATTTATAATTATGAATTAAAGGAAAATAATACCAGAATAGGTTCTTCTCATAAGTTGGATAACTATATATGTATTAATCTTGGTGAGAATGTTTATGTGTTATTCACTATATGAAAGTGATTTTGGATAGTTTACTGATAAATAAGATATGGATATACATCCACGGTAGACATAAGCTCATGGTAAAGAAACATTAGCTATAGTTGATGGATATTAGGTGAAACCCCTAGCCATTGACCATTATATTTGTCATAGTTTCAAATAAATATTGTAAATGCAATATAATATAGTACTATAATATAGTAAGATTTTCAATTCACAAACTGTTGTTATGATGGGATGGGGGGAATAAAACCTTTTCATTATTAGTATTTCTATTTTTGTACATTCTTCTTATAAAGATGATTTATCTAATTGGAAAGTTTTTTAATAGATAATATTAAACTTTAATTCCTTTATAAAGGATTTTATGTATTGAAAACAGAATTCTTCCAAGTAATGGGTATACTATATCATTTTTTAATGGATCAATATCTAATACAAATCCAGAGAAAAGGAGTTTCAATCAAGTGTTTCTTAGGTTAATTATCCTGTGTAATTCATACTCTACGTGGGATAAAACTGATGAGTAAGATTATAGATATGAAATGATGTATTATAATAACTAAATCAATCTTTTCTCTTTTTATTTGGAAGTGGGAAAGTCACTTTGTGTAACCCCTTCCACATAACACGTTCCTTTTTATTTTCCTTTAAAAAATAGTCATGTTTCTTTCTCTGAGATTGATCTTTCCTAATTAAATAATTAATTACTATTATTACTAAATTTTTATTAATTTATAATTTAAATATTAAATATATTTTATTTATTATATATTATTAATTAAAAAATAAATCAATAAATAAAAAATATTTAATAATAAATAATTAGTTTTCATAGTTATTCGTTATAACTTAATAATTGATTGTATGAATTTATGAATTACTATTTATTAAAAACTTATTATTTATAATTTAATTATTATTTTTTAATTTTTATTTACTTATAAATTTGTACTGTTTAATTATTAACTAATAAAAAAAATTATTTATAATTAAGTATTTATTATTTTCTCATTAGAAAATATTAATTAATAATTTTTTATGGTTTAATTTAATTAATTAATATTAAATATTAAATATATAATTATTAAATAATAATATTTCTTTTTCTAATAATAATGAGTAGTGCTATTTAAGTAAGCATTATTAATTAATTATTAATTATTAATTGTAAATTATTAATTATCATTAGTAATTATATAATTATAATATAATTGATTTTATATATAATTTTTTCAATAATTAAATTATTAAAAACAATAATAATAAAATAAATCAATTTATACATTATTATGTAATAATTATTCATTATTATGTAATAATCATTATCAATCACCTATTATAATTACATCATACCTAAAAATGAACATATAATTTATACTGGTATATTATTTCAAAATAATTACTAACATATCATAAATTAATGAATTAATAATTATTATTTGAAATATTTTTAATATTATAAATTTTTTAATTACATATTAACTATTTGTTATTATTTATTACAATATATTATTTATTATCCAATATATAATTTTTAGTTTGTTAATATATTTAGTTATTGATTATTATTGACTAAATAGATAGTAAATATTTATTGATAATTATTGAAATGTTTTTATATTTTTAAAAATTATTATTTAATATTATTTAATTTTACATATATATTGTAAAATTAAAAATATTCAAATAGTCATTTTTATATTTAATTATTTATTTATATTCATTGATAAATTTTTTTCATTTGCAATTATAAATGGAAATTTTTCAATTATTAATCAATAATAAATAATTATATTTATCAATGATTTTTTTATAAAAATTTCAATTACTTATTTTTCTTTACTTTTTCATTATTATTTACTAAATATATAAGTCTTATAAATAAATAATTATTAATAATTTAGTCAATTATTATTAATTTTATTATATTTTATTGATTAATTATTTATTTAGAATTTATAATTTTATTCAGTACTTATTAATATATTGTTTTTAATTTTTCAAATAGTACATAAAACATTTATTCTCATATTATTATGTGAAAAATCACTTTATGGAGTAATTTGAGTTATGTGAGATAAGGTGGGAGTAGTGTAAGAATTAATGAGATTATGTGAAATCATTTTTTGTATATGAAAATTAAAATAAATAAAAAA
This sequence comes from Viscum album, assembly GCA_963277665.1. Lineage (NCBI taxonomy): Eukaryota > Viridiplantae > Streptophyta > Magnoliopsida > Santalales > Viscaceae > Viscum > Viscum album. Next base: position 222,108,360 of record OY728139.1, read on the forward strand.
TAAAAAATAAATTTTAAACTAAATAATAATGATTAAATCATTCATAATTAATTATTAATGATATATTGTTAATCGTAATTTCAAATTAAAAATTCTAAAATATATTTTACTAGAAAATTATTCCTAGGAATCTATGGCCTAAATAATGACATGTGGCATTAAAGTTAGGGCCTTGGTGGGAAATTGTGGTTGTAAACATTCTACAACACGGAAATTAACAATAATCATGTTGACAACGGTTTTCACCAATATCTGTGATCAAGGATTAAAATCTAACGGTTTTTTCCATGGAAATGAAGAGCCCTTTTATGAATTGAAGAACCCTCATAAGGATATTTGACATAGTCGGTGGTTAGCTAGATTCAATAGATTAATTATTGATAAGACATTTATCACACACTAAGGGATGGATTTTTCTCATAATCAATATATTATCCTAGAGAGATGTGTTTAGATGGACATCATATTTAAGGTGCATAAAGAATTACTTAATAATGTAATTAATTCATATTTTGGTTAAAAATCATGGTGTATTAATCTAAAACGCTATCATAGATGAGTTTTTTGATATATCATATTGAATGAAGATGTATAATAATGAATATAGTGAAGTTATAATGTAGACAAAAACCCATTACATATCATGGGTGATGAGGTCATGGTATGGTTGAGTTACTTTCATTTGAGAAGTTAAATAATATAATTAAAGACCATAGTGTATTGAGGTATACATCAATATATATAATCAATATTATGTGAAATGAAATCATGTTGCAGCTATGATGTATGTGTATTAGTGACTCAAATGGATGAATTAACAAATATTAATTGAGAAAAATATGTCATTGTGTTAATATAACATGAGGATAGTGTTTCTCTAACATGAGATGTTTCCTTAAATTAGTAGAAGGTTTGTACCACAGTGATTTATTTAAGTAATTTTGATGATTTATCTTCATATTATTCATCTTATGAAATACAGGTGGCATGTTATTTTGATAACCATGTTTTCATACACCATAAATAAAATATTCACACTGAAAGATGAGGTGAAGTGAAAGAGTCCAAGAAATAGTTATGAGAAGCACATTGTTGAATCCTAGTGGAAAATGTATAATGATTTCATGGTTTAATTTGATTTAATGCATTCCACATTATAATACATCTTTCATATCATAATGAGTTAAAATAGGATGGATCAGTGGGTTGTTAGCTCTTAAAAAATTGGAGATGACCCAATTCAATTAACCAATCATTCCATAAATCTAATAAACTATATTATGATATATTCATATATTATTTTGGTTTAGGATTCCACATCTATTAGATCTTAGGACCATGATATATATTAGAGATTCATGTCACGGTGATGGTAAAATCTATATATTATTGTCGACCAACTATACCATGACACCCTACCCAACAGTGTACCACTCATATGTCGTCAATGCTAGAAGGGAGATGGTGACATCATAAGTCACACAATGAGTAGATACTCTGATGGGAAATTGCACAGAGGGTATAATTAACATATATATTGGAGGCATTACCCAATATGAGAACATACAAAAGATATATATGATAATGATACAACATTTATCACCTTCTCAGGAATGCATATAATGAAAACCTATGTGAAAACAATCAATCCCAAATAGTACTATAATAACTGAATGAAAACCAACAAGTATCAATAGGTAATGTTGGTAGATACTCTGAAGCCCAAAAAGCCCCTAAAAATCATGATACAGTAATATATAGCCCAATCTCTAACATGACTTTGATGACCAAAAAAATATATTTATATCTATGTAGTGTGATAATAATAGTATACTCTATAAGATCATCCCAAAATTCTTTTGTATAAAATAGAAAAGATGGATGCTACATCACAGTAAAAAATAAGGAACCAAACTCATCACCGAAACTGGTATAATAAGATCTTAGCCCCACACTGGATAACACTAATCGGGTATCACATAAAAGATACCATATAATATAATATTAATGCAAGAAGTGTGCCACACTCCTCATTACCCGATAGTTTTTTTCATTTGACCATTGTAACATAAACTGATCAATCTCTCTCAAAAATTTGATATACTGAATAAACCTAGGAAAGGAATCAAAAAATGAGCCTTGTGCATCACATCTTCACATAATCAATTAAACAGATACATATATAGTAATCGAGTAGTACATGGGATCCATCATAGCCTATATAATGTGGGTCATACATCGATTACTATACCTAATGCTATTAGAGACCTTACACTATGTACATTCCTTAATCCATCACATCATATACACTTAATACCTATAATAATCCTTTGGATAATATATCCATAGATTAAAGTGTCTGAAATAACAAGACATCACATACCAGTACACACATATATATATATAGGAAAACTATCCATTTCATATACAAAAATACGTAAATACCATGAGAAGAGGGATGAGAAAGAGGGGTAAGTCCAACATCCATCATCCCAATGTGAGGTTAGGGAAAATACCCTTATATAATCCACATTTAGTTAGTCTATCTAACTAAAAATGTGGGGGTAGAGTATGATATCATTGTATATACCATATATAATATTTCCATTAATCACACTATGTAAAAAACCTTTTATTATACTCAATTTCATCTAATGTTGGTTAGGCTCAGGGCTTCCCTTACTAAGACAAGATATCTTATAAGAAAACAAGTATTTAAAAGAGCTGCATTAACTAATTTATTCATTTTTATAAATTACTTCCTTTAATTTCATTATTCTCCATTAAATTAATCATTAATTTTATTTCAGAATATATAGTGTAAATTCATTTCCCTCCATGCATACTCCCAAAAGAGTCCATCGTTTTTCAAGGTTAATATCTTTTTATATTTTTTATTCCATTATTACCAACCCCATGGATTATGTATTTTTTTTAAAAAAAATTAATTCCATTTCATCATCTAGGAACAATAGGAAAACCATCATAATCTTTCATGAAGAGGAACCATACATCCAAAATCATCCAGATGCCACAATTAGTAGAGAGATGAATGCTGATAAAATAAAAAAACCGAGACATCAATAATTAAACAGATATATAACAAGAAGGAATACAACATTATCACATCATGGGGAAAGCATAGATTTAACATGTTTCATCCTCTCCAGTTTCATAAACAACACCCACTTACATTCCCAGATGCATCTCACCATCAGATTCAACATCCACTAATACATAATCTAGGCCTCCCCACCCATATCATTGTTTACATCACAAGATCAAATTGAAAACTGGCATCCCCATCCCATATCACATCACATGGAAAAGATCACATCAAGATCACATTACAAAATTAACAAGAAAAAATATAATATCCATTAGAAAAATATGGGTCCTAATATAGTCATCCAATCATCACACACAAACGATCTGTCATGGATCTAAACTCAAGAACTCAACCTTCTCATGATGATGTGAAGCTTAGTTCATAGAAAATTTATCAATTAAAACCTATTTTTTATTCATTATTTATTTAATAGGTTCAATATTCATAGGTTCCAACATCAGTAACACTATGTAAAAATTTAAAATTATCTGCTAAATTAATATCGTAATAAATTCCAATTGGATTCCAAATATATATTCCTACTTCAAAAAAGAATTTCTAATTATATTTTATAACCTGGATTTAAATATTTTAATTTTTAATAATAAATAGTCCTTACCATCATTGTCAAATACCATCAACACATTGGATTAAATATTCAACTAAACATTTGATCAATATTAAATTCATCATTATCAAATTACAACAGTCATCTGATTCATTAAACATGTATATTTGTCATAAATCCAATTAATCTTAAATTAACTAAATCATTATGTAATTGGCTATTATCCATCATGAACAACCTTATAAAATATTCATAACAACATGCTAGATAATAATGTCATATATCACAAACTATCTAAAAATTCCTGAGGCAAACCATTATCAAAGTAGAAAGAAACAACATGCCATCACAATCCAGTTCTTTATTGATTTGGTTCAATATTCATTTGGTAAATCCATTTTCCTTTGAAAGGTTTAAAAAATTTCAACATTATGATTTAAAACAAATAAATAGTAGAAGAACCAAGTCCTCTACCTCGAAGAAAGAAGATCAAAGTGACTCCTTGAACCAAAAATATGGAATTCACACAAGATTGTATCATCTTAATAAAAATTGATCCACTAGAAGAAGGGTTACATGAATCCATGGTATGGATCATTTAACTTCTAGTTTCAATATAAATTAAATTGGTAAGAATGAACAATGAGATATTTGATTATGAGTTGAATAATGGTGGATTATCAGAATTTCTAGATCACAATACATTTATTTACAACTATTATGAATCTCATTATATTACATGCACATGGAATCTTTTACTACGTCTTCCATCTCAGCAATTTAGGGATTTAATTATCCTGGATGAATTGAAAATTTTAGGCCCCTTGATTCCTGATTTTGAAATAGAATCATTAATGATTTCATGAAATTAATGGTTAACTCTATTTTCCCAATTCCACATCGTCGAATTCCACAAAAAGACAAAATCACAATGTAGTCATTTTCACCACCCAGTTAATGAATCCAATCCATCCACATAGATGATTCAAGTGTTTATTCACTCACATAGATGATCACTCATGTAGCTAATCCACATAGTTGATCAATTCACATAGATGATTTACATATATGATTTCTTCATATATTTGATGGCTACTGGTATCCAATTCATCTACATAGTCAATCCAGTAATGTAGAAGGTACATAAACGTAGTTTATCCATCTACATAACTGCTCCATCCACATATCTATTTAGACTGGCTAGGAATTAGGGTGTTAAAAAATCTATTAAGAACTCATTCATGATGTGAAATCCTAACATGTAATGAATTCTCTCTCATTCTATATTTTTGTAGCTAAACACCTACATTCTCGATCTAAGACTCCTTTGAACTTCACGTATATTGAAAACTCATGATAATGGGACTAAATAGATCCATTTCCATTCTCAACATACTATTTAAACAATTATCACTCTTGAGAATCCCAACCCAAACTACAGAATGAATGAAAATGTATCATTTACATAACAACCCCACAATATACATTTGTAGGATATCAGTATAATAGGAGCTCAAACACGTCGTTAGAGGAAAAAAGTGTAAAAACATGAAAACACGACCACCAAATTTGAAACACATTCCCAGGGGAGATACCAATTATATTTGATAATGGTTTCTAATACCAAAAAAGTGATATCTATCTATTAAACCGGACTACACAACATATATTCGAGAATAATGTTATAAGAGTTGAAATAATAATCAAACTGGTGGGTAATGTTTGTGAATTTGTGACACACTTTACCAAGTATTATCTACAATACCTCTATGATTCTATAAGACATGAACTAAGGGAATATAACACCCACATGAGACCTTTTTTAGGAGGTAAATGGTCTCGGATTATCAGTACTTTATTGTTCCATCATCTTCAACATTGATCTCACCCAAATCGATGACATTAGAGCCATTTTGATGATAATGAAAATATACATCATGTGAGAAGAATCATGAATTATTCTCATCTTCTATGGAAATTATTTCACATTTTACATGGATCAAATGTTATCTAGAAACATGAAAATCCCAAAAATCAATGGATATGATTACTCCAACATCCAAACCATAACATCCCAAGATGAGGAGTCACCATCATTAACACATAATCTCTAATGTTAATCTCAAGAGGGAAAATCCTATGACCAACATAAGAATTTTAATGATCATGTTCTATCTTCATCCTCTAGAAAATTACATATTCAATATCTATTGAAATATGCACTAGTTACGTCATAAGAATTGATACCTCTTTAACCCTGTTTTGGCATAATAGAAAATTCAAAGGTTTTCCATAAAATCTTCAAATGACATTGTATCAATAATGGAGTAGAAACTATTGTTATACTAAAACTTGACCAATTCTTTGTCTGCCATCCTCAAACCAGTAAAACCTATGAAAAAATAGTGATACATATCTTCAAGTGTTTAGATGGTCTTCTATATCTTGTTATCCATCTATGGATATAAATTAGACCTAATGGATAACATATTTTCAAAGTGATTATGGATACAACACTACTACCTATAGATAAAAAAATTCAATCATAGATAATCATGCTCGGTACTCCATGTAGTTATGACAACTCATTTAGATACATCCTTAAAATAACCCAAAACATATTACAAGTTTCTAATCACTATAATTTCGGATTATTCCTTAAAATGATCCACTATAACCCATGTAGAATCATTGACTCCCTAAGAATGAGGTAATTCATTAATAAAGACCATTGATATGTATTCCCACATCCATTTGGGATTATATAAATTTTGGGCCAATCTACTGGGAACAGGGCTCTCAACATTCACATTACTTAATACCAAATACTGAGAAACAAACTCTACAACTCCATGCTCCAACCATGACCACAAAGAAAAACCACTCATGTATTGGTATATATTTTACAAGTTGAGATATAATACAATAGGTCAAAAATATAACTCATAAGAAAAATCTTTTGTATCATCAAAGAGACAAAAATCCATTTCTAAAACAACGCCCAATTTTTTCCATCCATCGACCAACTATCAGCAACATTTCCAAAAATTACTCAACCTTTATAGACATCTACCTCTGAATACCGCAATTGGAACTCCTCCACCTATAGAACAAATGATAAATAAAAAACCAACTCAAAAACAAATCCACATCCTCAATCCACTCTCATATCATTATGAATCATTGATATTTTTCACATATCCCTCCAGTTATCTCTAGATTCACACAGGACATCAGTAGGTGATTTCATACATAGTGCATTGGCTTTAACATTTCCATTTACTGGGGTGTATTAAATCTCCAAGTCAAAATAATTTTATATCTCTATCCATCTATGCTAATATAATTACATTTCATTCAAGGAGAATACATCCCATAGGCTTCAATGCTTAGTAAAATCCAATAAATTGTCACAGATGAGATAATGTTACTAAAACCTCAATGAAAACACAACTTATGTAAACTGAAGGTCTTCTGTGGAATAAGATGTTCATAGAAATGTTACATTCAAGATCCCTACAAAATAGATAATCTTTGTTCCATCATAACACAACCCCTCCTCAGGCATGGCACATAAAAAAATTGCTCAAAATGAACTCCTTCTCTTAGAAAATAATCGAATAAAAAACTAAAATAATATTCATCAAGTATTCAATATCTTCCAAACAGTGTTATTCCAATAGGAATACCTATTCCATTCTACTAAAATCTATCATAAGAGTCACAATATGGGAAAAATCAGATATGATGTTCATGTAATACCCTAGAAGACCGTGGAATCTATGTACCTCTTCCTTGGTCTTTGTGGTTTTCCAATACACAACCTCCCCTGTAATTGTTTGATCTATAACTAAACCCTAGTGGTAGTCAAAATTACCCGATAAATGTAATTCACATGCCCCAAAATCACACATTAACAATTTTTTAACATCTTCTATTGATGAAGAACTCCAAAATGAAGCTCATATACTTTTCATGCTCCTCTATAAATCTAGAAAACACAGGGATTTCCTTGACGAAAACCACCACAAAAATATCCCAGAAAATAAATGAAATATCATTCATATACCCCATAAATATGGATAAATAATTGGATACATCAAACAACATCACTAAGAGATATTAAATCCCACAAAGATATTCGAATGAAGTATTATGGACATCCTCATCCTTCACATTCATCTGATATTATCTAAACTAGAAATCAATCCTGGATTACCAAAAATCTCCCCTTATTTTATCAAATAAATCACCAATATATGGAAGATGATTGTGGATATTTACTATCACATAGTTCAGGAAAAGATAACCAATATATAACAACTAAATTATTGCATCCTTATATGGAAAATAGCTTGTTCACCCCACATTAAAACACTCATCCAAGCAAAAGCAAACAACAAAAAAAATCAATAAATTATACTCAAAACTCTCAAAACACATGAAGAGATATCCTATATGGATATATCGAGATAAGAGACACACCTTACTATATATTGATCTATAACTCAATATCCTATCTATAGGGTAAGTCTATAAAATCCTCAACAACCTCATAAGGGTAATCTTCTATGACCCAATGAAACAATATTTCTTGAACCTCTAATGAGCTCTATATCAAATCATTTAGTAAACATGATAAATAAAGAACATTCCTCCAACCAATCCAACAAGAATAGTCAATGACAATGTTAAGGGAAGCCACATTACCTCCATCTCCAATCTAGGGATGAAGGTATGTGATATAAAGGTGTATTTCTCTCACGAATAAAAATAATAATATACCCTTGTAGAAAAAATATCAAAGTTCCCCATGAGATGTTTGGATCACCATGGACTAGAAATGCTAATGAATAAATAAAATGGTGACCATACCCATAGAATCTTTGGCCCTAATTAAAACCAACTGTACAGTCATTCTAGGATTTTTAAGTATGAGAACTCTCTTAAGGCTATACTATATGATCCTCATATCATCCATACTTAAAAAAAATAAGAAAATAATGTTGTTGCAACCAAGGTTGAAATTAACTCAATAAAACACCAGGTATATGATAAATACTCATAAATATTTTGATCAATCGCCATTGATGAACTCAGACACTAAATGAAAAAAAATTACAATCCCATATAATTTCTTTGATAGCTGATGCCCCTAGTGGAACGATAATTTGAGGGATTTGATGTGCCCATGGATAACCATTACATATTCTTTCTACGAAACTAAGATCCACATATAGTAGCAATTCTTTGAGAGGACTCGTAATAGATCCCATCTCACAGAGATCTGGTTCTGTCCAACATCATCCCAATTAATTATACATAGTTTAAGAACTCGATATGTGTCGTAATAATATATTGGGTGATATAATTCTAGATTTATGGATGATAAATATCCTTGAAATTTCACTCTCTATAATATTCATCTAAAAAAGGTTTAGAATCATATCTTATAAAGCTCCGGAAATAAATCGTGAACTCTCACACAGTGGAACATCCATGATGATGGGTAAAAATATCCGGATGTTTGGATTTCACTATAGTTGATGAAATAAACTCTTATCTGATCTTATTATAGAATATCTCACAAAATACTATCGACTCCTCGTGATCCTAGAGTAATATGAACCACCACATCCTCTGTTATCTATTAAACATTAGGAGAGATAATGAAACCTGGTTATCCATATGAGTATGGATTGAACTAAAATAAATATCATCATCCACCATCCACTATTCTATAATGAATCCAAAATGGATCCCTCTCACTTATATAGTCATTATTTCTGAAAGTCTCAGAGTATCTGCCACTTAGTTCCATCTTCATTGACCTACACATTAGGGTGATCTACAAGAAAATCCTACAGAATTTATTTTTTAGGAACCTGATGAGGAATAAAAACTATATCCATGACTATAAAATAATAAACTATTAGTCATGTAAATAATTTATATTGAAAATTTACCAATAAATAAATAATTATTTTATTTTCTTATTAATATTATAAAATATATAATTTCCTATCGATTTAAAACACATATGAAAAGAATAATGATATATCAATATTTCCTATGTATCTACCATGAAAAGAATATCAATTAATTTAGCATTATTAGAAATCTTAATGGTTTCTGAATCTTGTCATAGGGGTCTCTATATATCTATTTCACATTTAAATTAATTGATAATATCGCTTACTAACCTTAAATGAGACTGTTTCCCCAAAAACTGATAAATCCTCACCTATTGAAAACTAAAAACTTTTTCTTTCCCCAAATCATGATCCTATGATACCACAGTATCATGACCCTCTCCATCCAACAAGTACAATATTGGGAATACGTTGAAATAATGGGGATGGTGACTACATATGTCCCACCTCCCATATAGATCACGAGAGAAACTAGCACTAATGGTAGAAAAAACATACATATAGGATGTATTAAAATTAAATATAATAATATAATGGGATATATAAAAAGGAAACACCAATAAATAACTCTGTAAACATATGTACAAAAAATCCGACATGAAAACATGGAATTTAATAGAGGATTATAATAGCAAAAATTAAAACTATATGTACCAAAATTTAAATAATACAATGACCATGATGTCAAAGTAGTTTCTTAAAACCCACGATCTAATAATATCCATCCAAACCAACAACTAGCTCTAATAGAACTAATAGTTATACTATATTTACATCTGGTGATCATAACTATATACTCAGTAAGATCCTACTAGTAGCCTCCTGTGCAAAAGATCAATGAAACATGAAAACTTGAAAACAAATAATGGGGACACTAACAAATCATATAATCAGGAATAATATGTTCCTGACCTCAATATGGATAAAACTACCAATTTATCACATTAATGATATCATATAATATAATATTGAGGAATCAAGGGTACATAACTCATTCTTTACCAATGTTTTTCCACATTACATCAACATCACACCTCCATTACCTTTTGCCTCCAAAACGAGTCATTCCAAAGATACAAAGTCAAGGAAAAACAATATGCACCTCTTGAATCACATCATAATATCATCCCATCGACATTTATATATAAATAAATCTAGTTTTTCAAGGGACCCATCACAGCTCATACAACATAAAACATTCATTGGGTATTATATATCAATCCATTATAGCCCAGACACTATACGTAACTCAAACCAACCCAATAAGTACAAAAATTTCATTTAATAATCATTTTCAAACTATATTTAGAGATACAAGCATATTAAATAACAATAATACATCACATCACTCTACACTTATATTTTTTAGTACCGACTGTCATGCATACCAGTATAGGAATATTCGAAGATAAGTGGGTGAGGCTAGAGAGGGAAGTCATTCATCTATCCTCGCATTAAGATTTTGGAGAAGACACCCTATTAGAGTCTACTATGTTCCATTCAACCTAACAAAAATTAATGGGGTACTGAATGAATGTAAAAATATATAATATATAATTTATCTCCCAACCAACCAATGGAATTAACCTAGTTGAAGAGTCAACTATAGATAATGTTGTTTAGACTCCCAACATCAATTACTAAGAACAAATATAATATATCAATATATGTATTTATAAGATATAAAATAATTTCACCTTGACTTTTTTTCATATCCATCCAATAGTTAATATAATAGAAATTAAATTAAGGATTATAATTTTTTCCGAAGACACTCATTATTCACCAGAGTAAAGCTGATGCCCTCTATGCATAATCCAAACTGAGTCTATTATTTTTCAAGATTAACATATTTTCTTCATTTTCACTCCATCATTTCAAACCCCAAGTACTAAAAAGTATTTATTCATCAGTATAATCATTATGAAATAATATTGGTGCTCTATGAAAACCATTCTAATCAACCAATAATATGAATTATGAAGCCTATCACATCCAGCTACCTCATGAAGTGGGGAGAGTTATAAAGTTAAAACTATAAAATCATCCTTCATCCATTTAGTAAATTTATTACAAGAAAGCATCAAAATTTATCACATTAGGGGTGAATCCCATATTCACCCCATTCTATTATCTATGATGTTATATTTGACTCCCACATGCATATCCTAATGTATCTCACCATCACATACACAAACTATTTCCACATCCTCTAGGCCATTATATTCACATATCACAATCTATCCTAATCTCATATCACTTCTGGGACTCCCCACAATATATAAAATCATATATAAAGATCACATTTGGATTACATCATAATCGAACCATCAAACAAATTTTTATAGCCAACAGGGTAATGTTGGCCCTAAATCAAGGTATCTAGACTTGACACAAAAAAGGCATATCATGTCCCTAAATTCAAGGAACTCATTCTTATCAATAGGAGAGTCTAACCTTGCCCTATAAAATGATGTTTTCTAATAAAAAATATTATTCCCTCAAGAGTTAACCAATACATTACTCAATGATTCTAAATCACAAAACCTATGGAGTCACACTATGAAAAGATACTAAATTAATTAAACAATTAATTTCATCATGATTACTATCCTACATTAAACATTCAACAATAATTTTATAACTCAAATTACATTACATGCATTTACTTCTTTTAATGATAAATCATTAACATGATTCTCCTTCTTTTCCAAATTTCATCAATTAATGTAATAACATATTCAATTAATATGGTGACAAGAATCAATTTGGTCATTTTCAAATTACAATAAACAATGGATTCATTAAAAATTTCATAATTAATCTACATACTTTTAATTATAAATTAATTGTATATTTATATTCATTACCATTTTCCATCATGAAAAATACTCTAAAATAATCATAACCACATTATATATAATTGTAGTGTAGATTAGACAATATCTAAAAAATCAAGAAGAAAATTGTTGTCATAGTAGAAAGAAACAACATGAGATCACAATACATTGCCTTTGTTTATTTGGTTCAATAAGTATTATGTCAATTCCACTTCCATCTAAAGGAATAATCCATGATAACATTATGATTTAAATTAAATATATAAGAGAATATTTTCATCCCCTACCTAGGTGAAAGACCTTCAACACCCTCAATACACCAAATAATAGGGGAATGTGGAAGATGAAATCACTGATGCCGAACTCAAGATGCTATAAAAATGGGTTCACACCTATAATGGAAGTGTTTTTGAAGATATGTTCTCCAAAGATAGAAAATAGTGAATAATGGAGTAAACTACCTTCATTTCCATGTTGATAGAAAGTGGTTATTGGATTATTAAGACCATAATACATTTAAATAAAATATTGAAAATCACAATATATTTAATCTGAATGGACTCATTTAAATATTATAAAATATAATAAAAGCAAAATTAAAATTACTCTTTATTAATCATCCATTGATGTCCCTTCATTTAGTTCATTGAAAAACCTACACGTAGGTTTTCATGATTCTATTAGAAAACTCCATGTGGCTGATTCCAGGTAGCTAAATTCTCAATATAACCAAAATCCCAAAATTTCCAAAATTTCCAAGTATCCATATTCTTATAGAATATTTATTGAAATTATCCATACAACTATCCTATTAACATATCCAATCACCCATGTAGTTGAACACTGATATAGATGATCCACATTGTCGATCTCTTATGTAGCTAATCACTCATAGCCAATCAGTCATGTAGCTGATCCAAATATCCAATCTAGCTACATTATGGATTTGTGTAGCTGATGGATCCACATATATCATGGATACTTTAATTAGACTCATCAACATTGTTGATCCATCTATATATCTAATTAATCAACGTCTCTGATCGAACCACGTAGCTGATCAAACCACATATTTGATGATTTTATGTAGTCAATTTCACTTGATATGAATCATTTTATCACCAAATATTTGAACCGTACATTTAAAAATGGAATCTTTATACATAGTAATTTCAAACAGCATTAATATGTTAGAAACCAAACACTTAAAGACATACTAAATGCCTACTTCAAGAACCATGTGATTTGGAATCATGGAAGGGGTAAGACAAGATATATATGAATCCTTACAAAACTTGAGATGTGTATTTATGATTATATGATGTGACTATTATAGAATATACAGTAATTATAATAAATATTTTGATGGATATCGAGGATATAAATAAGGGTGAAACCATGTCTATAATATTCAGGTACGTGGGGTACTAAAACTAAATAATTTCAACTTTAGGAATCTCATTTGTCATATTATTTTGAAAAAAAATAAAATATACACTCTAATGTATTTTTTAATTTTATAAATATTTGGAAAAATGATAAAAATATTACAATTATCCCACCCTATGGACTTCCCCCTTAATAATAAGTTTCAGGGAACTATGTAAATAACATCATGTTTATTTATTTTCAATCTTACCCAATATATCATCTTCACAACATCACAATTGTGATGATATAAAACTAACTGGATATTAGAATAAAAAAATATAATGTGTATTATTTCTGTAAAAATTTATTAACGACCCCATTAGTTGTACCCTCTCTATATGGCCTCATAATTTATATTATAACAATCTATCATGAATAAATGTTAAATTCAATTATATTAATGAAATATTTAAATGGTTCTAGTTATAATTTACATATATCTATTTCCCTTTAAATTTATTATACAATTATACAGTGATGTATTTATAATCGATTATTTCCATAAATAAAATGGTATTCCTCATGTTTAATGGACATGGATTTCATTGTAAAATGATTAAGGTTATATATCTTTTATTATTCAGTTGGGTCATTATTGATATCACCATGAATGGTTTAATCCTTTTTTATGATGTAGATTCATAAAAATTAATTGATAAGAATAATATTAATGTGTATGGGATTGAATATGATTCATTGCCTTCACAATTATAGATGATATAGATTACATGGGTTGGGGGAATTATTATAAAATTATAAATCTTAAAAAAATCAATGATATCTATGATAGATACACCAAGGTGAAGTTTTTATGGTTAAAATAAAATTTGTCTTTGTTTTATGATATCCAAATGTGATAATATTAATCAATATTTTAATTCTTCATTTGAGTAAACAATATTGAAATATTATTTTGAATATCTTAATAAATTCTTGAATATTCTACTATTTTTAATAATATAATGTGAATCCATCAGGAAAATTGTGTCATTAATATTTTATCACTTCATGATTAATAATTGAATGAGTTTTTAATATAAAAAAGTCAACAACATGTAAATATGATATGATCTTATAATAGATTCAACATTACAGATTAATAAAAAACATATAAGGGGGATGTATTCGATGCATTAAAAGACTAATATATTGTAGAGTTATAAAATATTATTAATAAGAAATATTTTTGATATGATGTTGTTTATTTTTATGAATTATTATTTTAATTTTTGAAATGGAATTAATAGGGGACAATATAAATATTTTAGAATACAAAAATTTAAATTCAATAATTGTGGAAATATTTGAATTGTTTCATTAAGAATACCTAAGAATTAGGAATTATAGAATAAGGATAATATAACCAATATAATCTCTACGAATAATAATATAGCTAACATATAAAATTATAAAAACTTATATGATGTTTCTATATAAAAAAGAAGAAAATATATACCCAAAAATTAGATGCCAAATCATGTGCTCTGGAAACTTAAAATAAGAATGTAATATATTGTGTGAAGGGGAAAATGAAATAATATAAAAAATATCCTAAATATTCCATGAATGGAGAAGAAGAATAAAAAAAATATTAAAATAACTCAAAATAATATCATCATATATTTTTTATCTTCAATTGCATGAAATAAATTAGATGTTTTAATAGTTTGAGAAATAAGGAATGATAATGAATAATTCATTAAGGAAATACTTTGATGAATTAAATAAAATATAAAATATAGATATATATATATATATTGAGTTTAAGTAAATAGTGAAGTAATTCATAAAAAATATCAAATAATATGTAAAAATTCTTTAATATTGTATGTAAAAACATAATAATCAAGAATTTTGTGGTAAATCAGTTGATTGGAATAGATTATAAGTTGAAAATTCGACAAAAACATAAAAACTGTTACGATCTGAAAATTTATAGAATCGGACAAGTAAGTGACCCAAAACTACGATGAGAAATTTCAATGATACTAATCAACCCAAAGAGTTTAAATGTGTCAATGTTTAATATATTTAGAGATATTATGTATCAATTATACTAGGGGATGAAATGATAAACTAATAAAGAAGGTGGATACATCACATAAAAATTATGATTCAGATGCTACCATGATTGATGTTGTTTCATAAGTCACTAAGGGAATTCAGGTATAGAGAAATGAATATTAAGGCCAATACTGAGGGAAAGTTTAAGGTAATGGAAAACTATTTTAGTCATCAAAAGTTGTTCCATTTGTAAATTTAGAAAGAAATACATTAAAAAATGTATTGAAATTTTTTTATTAAAGATTTTTTTTCATTAAAACATGGGTATTAGTGTCTCAGATTGTATAGTAGAAATAAAATATTTCTTGGTATAATCTACCACTCCTTCAACAAAAGAGACTTACTAAATTATTATAAATTAAATCTAAATTACTCTTATGAAAACCAAAAATCATCCAATATTGATGGTTCAATAAAAAATATATTTGATACTCTATAGGATACATGTAAGAGATGCGATCATATTTATTAAACCCCAAAAAAATTATTATTGTGATACTATACTTGCTGATGAAAAATAAAGGTTCCATGTTTTAAGAGTAAAAATAATCATGATCACAAAATATTTGTTTAGATTTCTTGTAAGGTAGTGTTTGAGATATTCTATGGATGCATGAGAGTGTTTATTGGTATGAAATTTAAAAAAACATTCCCATGAAATATATTAAAAATTATGATAGAAGAACTAAAAAATTTGGACATGATGGAGAACACAATGTGAATTACTTTTTATACAGAAGGATTCGAAAAAAGAAATATTTCAATAATATCTTTATATTGGTGGTGTCACAATATTATTACATCATATTAATTTTTTATAATTCTTGTGTGGTGATATTCGGTAAAAATAAATGTATCATTAACAGTTTCATGGATATAACAATCAGAATGGAGGATCAATGAATGAATATAAAATTGTTATAAATTTGTGCTGATCAAAATTAACTTCTTTTTAGCACTATGGAGGAAAAAAATAATTTCCATTAAATACATGGACATATAAGGATTATTTTTATATATAACATTACAATAATAAATATATATAAAATAAATTAAATCATTAATGTGAGATAATTAGTATATGTGTATCATGTGACATAGAAATGATGCTAAATAATATTCACCAATTATATGAAATTATCATGAAAAAACATCTTAAATTAGCACAGTCATATGAGTGTGGTCTATTTTTATTAAAATCAATCAATTTAGATAATTATTTTACTTATTTTATTGGTAATTGTACTCATATTACATATTTAATTTTTAAAATTATTAAATTTTAATCTTCTAAGAAACATATAATTTTCTAAAGGGATACTAAGAAACAAATAGGGTATGTCAAGAAAATTTGATGATCTAATAAAGAATCAAAATACCAGAATGAGTAGTCAAAGGAATATATATTGAAGAAATGGATATAAAATGTATTTACTCTCCATAATAAAATTAAATTTTTTATGGTAAATTAATTATTTATTTATATAAAGGAAACAAATTTTTTTTGGAAATCATGGTACCAAACAACCCATTCAACTGATAAAAAACCATGACTATCTATATTTTTATAAAGTCCTTACTCTATCATAATTCAGTAATTACACCACGTGGGATATTATTTAGAACTATTTCATGATTATTTAGTTTATAGGATTTTTATATACTATACTATAACTAGATTAAATGAAAAAATTCTGGATGGTTTAATAAAATACCCAAAAAAATCCATATTTATTATTTATACACCATGTGGGTAAGGATAATGATGATACAACATGAATTTGAAGAATATTTTTTACATAATTGATGTAATTTTATTAGAAAATAATAAATAATTATAGACATAACAAATTGTGGTCTATATTGAATGAGAAAAATAAAATTGATAGAGTGATAGTTTCATAAATAAATAAGAATATTTTTTATAACTCTCAGGTTGAATAAAAAAATCTATAAAAATTGGAATGGAATGAATAAAGTATGAAAACCCATCTAAAGACATAGAAAACAAGATGAACATAAAAACATACCATTAGATATATTCTTAATGAAAATAATATTTGTGAAAGGAAAAATAAATTGTATCATTATACTAAGGGGTTTATTAGAGACATAATAATCATGGTTGTGTGTGTTGATAACAAGAATTTTAATGAAAACAATGACATAATGTGATATTATTTTTATACTCATATATGGACTAATTTTAAGATATAAATTATTACTATGATTTTATTCATCTCTGGTATCTATGTTACAAATTTAATGAATTTTATTTTCCTTACACAAAGAATGTATTCTAACGATTTTTTGTAATTTTTTTCAATAGATTAATCAATAAATTATTATTCTCTTAGATTAATTGGGAAGAATATTTTTCTCTAGGAATATATAAGGAGTGTCCATCAAATAGATTTCATAATGCTATGAAAATGGTGTAATATATTTACCAATTTTATGACTAAACATTGTATTTTTAATAACATGTTTTCCATGATTCTAATGAATCCAAAAGATTCTACCCATATAGAAGTAAAATATATATTAAGACACATTAATTGAACTTTTGTTTTTGACTAGAGGTATGATAAAATAAATCAAATCAAATCCATTTTTTCCATTTTCTGAGTAATCCACTTTACGGGTTAGTGGGAACCTTACAATAGGCCAAATTTCAAATAGCAACAAACCAAGAACCGATTCAACGCAATCAACAACACAAAATCAGTTGCATCACTTCCATCCATATTGCAGAATCATCAGAAAATGGATCAAAAATCATCCATGCTACACTACTATCGGAATCACTACACCCAAATGAAATCAATAGTCATACTTGGTACCATGCTGTAGCCGCAACTTTGGAGTAGATCAATCGCAAAATAGATATCCAGATCCAAACCACAAACCAAAATCCCATCCAAATCACAGAACAAGAAACCAAAAACGCATACAGGAAAGAAGAAAACCCACCATAAACATGAACCATAAACCCTCTGTCGCCTTCAAGCCCAAACACTGTGACCTGATCCACCCAATGCAGCTAGAAAAGGTGAAATATTAACGGCATCCACAACAGAGCAGCAGAAAACTCAAACAGTGGTCTGACACCGCGCCGTCATGAGAGCTCTGTCCTACTCATAGGCAGGGCGTGAGGAATGCTTGCCGATGACACTGCCATAGAAGACGTCGCAAGCCACGAACCCACCGCTCCAAAGTGTCGACAAGAATTTGAGCCGCAGTAGGGAAGAGGAAGACGACGACGAGGGTAAAACTCTAGTGAGGATCCCCTTACGGGTGCATTCATGAAGATAAATCATTATAGATTTATGTCTATATCAGTATTCATTAGTGAATAGTTCTTTGATATGGGAAATTAATATATACATATAATTGTTCATTTTCTTGATAACGATTTGTGTTTGAAATAGTAAAATGTATAATTTTGTCAGTCTAAGCTCAATAGAAGCTAAGTATATTTTAGAGTCACAATCCCCAACATCAATGATATGGGTGAATTCATATATACAACACATGAATGGAAATATTTTTTACCATTGTTTTTTATTCGAGACAATTATAGTTCAGTAATAATTTAAATTAGTTTTGAAAAATAATCATTATTGAATAATATTGACATCATGAACTACATCATCATGTAGATTTTGGAGTCTGCTATAGTTTTATTAGAATATATTCAAATATAATATAACGTTATAATTTTCATTAAACGTCATATTTCTTTGAATTTGAACTATCACTAGTGAGTTTTTTTGGGAATCCATTAATTCAAAAAAACCAACATTTTTGGTCATATATTTCACCTCTATAATTGAATTTCCATTTTTTATTGGTGATAACATTGGATATTTTAATGAAGATCTTAAAAGATTAGAGTTTTTTACAATTGATCATAAAAGTGGGATATTTCATAAGTCATCTAAATCATGGAGATCTTGAGGAGTTTACTGATATACATTCGAAATGAGATATAGTATTGATTTTAATGTTTCCAAAAAACAGAAAGGGTGATCTTCATAAAAATGTTTTGATATATTTAATAACCCTTATAAGGTTAATTAAAATTGGGGAATAAAATTTTATCAATTTTTCAGTACGAACACAAAGTATCAATATTTTACATCATTTATATATCAAAAAATATTATATAATACATTTGATAATTTATCTAAATTAATCTGCACTAGAAACCCTTCATGTATTATCAAATGTCTTGATAATCTATATAACACATGGAATGGAATCATTATTATAGATTTGGATCAAATTATGAATAATAGAAACATGTAATCACAGGTTTGATAACCGAGATACGGGAAAGCATGAGAATGAGATAAAGGGACAATTAAAAATAAAATAGATCAATAAGAATCATTAATAAGTCTTATTGGAAGACATTTAAACTAAAATGAACAAAAAAATACCATTGTAATAGTTTTTGAGATAATAAACATGATCCATAGAGAATAATCATATGAATAACATATAAAAATGTTCTTTTCAAGGAAACATATATTTATATATAACTATGGCCCTAACATAAGAATATAGAATCAATAAATTATAGGAAAACCCGATCATTACCACCATTAAAGATATGATAATATAAATTAATAACCACCCTTAAATTATTGAACAAATCCATGAATGTACATGATTTATTTTTTAAAAAAAATCCAAGCACAAACAGATTATTATCTCATGAGATATAAGACCATATCTAATATGTTGCAATAAAATATAGTACCTCACTAATCATTATCAATATATATTATTGAAATGAGAAATCAATCAAACAGTATATCAGGAACCCCAATAAAAAGGAAACTGGTTTTCATATCACATTTATATGGTATCACATAATGTGATATCAAATGATTATCGTTTGATACCAATAACTGAATCCCCCAAATTCTGTTTTTAAGTAATATTGAGGTTGATTTATGAAGCTTTACTCTATATGGATTCATATCATGGTTATGAAGAGGAAAATAGATTAAAAATAATGAGATGAAATTTTATTAAAATTATTAATGTTATCAATATTGATAATTAAATAAGTTACATTAAAATGTTTATCATGATAAGGTGACTAGGGAAAAGTATGAAAAAATTATTTGTAATGGTATCTCAAAAATAATTCCCTGTAAAAAATAAAATGATTTTTTTTGTAAAATATGGAGTGGAATATGAAAATTATAATTAAAAAAAGAAAAATATAATTAAATATTTTTTAAAAAATACCTTTTTTGAAAATACACATCATAAAATGAATGATAAATAATCAAAAATAAAAAGAGTTAAATATATATTTAAATACCACAAAAAATAATACATATATGGATTTGAGTATAAGAATGTATAAAATTAGATGGAAGACAAAATATATAAAACGATAAAAATATTTCATTCGGGGAGGATTAGAATTATTCATGACAACATAAAAAAATGTTGATGATGAAAAAACATAAAATAAGATGTATTTCATTTGAAATTTTAATAAAAATTAATATGAAATGGAATATAATTTCATTATATGATCTATGATAAAAATATTGTAAAACCATAGTCAATGTGGTGTCATTAATACTCAATAAGATATGTTGTGTCCAGAAAAACCAATACCTTGTATTCCAAATATGTTAGAGAGTACATTAATATCCAATAAAAATATAATAATATTAATAAAATTTTATATAAACATATTCATTTCCATTCCCATTTATACTCATTAAATGTAATCATTCATTACAAAAACATTATTTGCATTATTGTTATTTTTTTCATTGGATTTTATTAAATTCAATTATTTTACACATAATCTATAATGGTGGAATAATATCTCATTCATTAATAGAAAGATCAAAATTTTGTATAATACAGAAGTAATTGAAATCATTTTTTCATTGATTTATGCATATTTATCATTATTTCATTGGAACTCTGCGCATGTTCATGAGAAATAATTCCCTGAAGAGACAGTTTCTTGTCATTTATCCATATAAACAGATTACTACACAATGATCATTAATGTGTGTGTTATCAATTGTACTCCATGCTCTTTAAATATAATAATTATTAGTATCATATATATTCTCGTCAATTAAAATTTATTTTCATTCGTGTAAGAAGGTAATGAAAAATAAAATATTTCAGTTCATAGAGGAAACATTACCCAATTACACAAATATGTTCCTTTTTTCTATATATTGTGTATATGGTAGGATTTATTTTTAAATTTCATAATAATAAAATGGTTATAAATATAATAAATATTTATTAAATTCATCTTAGGAACCATCCATTCAAGGAATGAAATGAAATGAAACACATTTCTTCATAGAGGTTGTAGTTTGTACATTTTCACGAATGATGTTTTCATTGTATTATGTGTTATAGAAAAATTTTGATAATTATTATCCCATAAAAATAGTAAAATTAAATATTCCAGTATTATTGATTTAATAATATAACTATTTTGATGTATTTTTTAAGTGAAATATTTTAATGAAAATAGGTTACATATTGATTACAACTAACATTGAGAACATGGTATTTCAATTGGAGAAGTTCTTTGAAATTATGGACTTAGGATAGTTTTCTATGATAGTGGACTTATAATAATTTCATGGGATTTTAGGATAAATAAAATGGGTCATTTTAATGTGGAATTAAAATTTTTAATGTGTCTTTGAAGGTATAGTGTATGTCCCCTTTTATAAATGGATAGAATACAATTTTTTAAATATTTCATGTCAATTTTAAGGGAGTACATTTTTCACATAGAAATTATATCCAATGTTTAAAATTATGGAGATGGGATAATTGTTTGTTGATACTCACCAAAAAACACCATATTGTGATATATTTTTCATCTGGATAAATTGTTCTGACATTATTTTTCCTTTACCTAGGTAACTACATTTTTAACATAAGTAACTAATTTTGTGACTAAACAAAGTCACTTGTAAACTAATTTATAAATTTTATTTAAAAAATAAAAAACATTTTAATAAATAATATTTAAAGGGCTAAGAATATTTATTTTAATTTTTAGTGAACATAACACATATAAACAACTTCTAAATCATAATATTTATAAGAATAAAATTTATAATTTGGATAGTATTATAAATGATATTGATTTATATTAGATAAATCAGTTTATTATTTATCAAAAAAAATTTATTTGGATTTAAAATAAAAAATATAAATAATTACACTTTTTTAATAATTCTTTACAAAATCAAATCAATAGTTATTTTCATTAAACTAAATATTTCATATGTTTCCAATTGTTAAAAATGCATTTTCAAATCTCAAAAGAATACTACTATATTAATATTTTTATTTACTAAAAGTTTTTTTGTCGGGAAAATTTTATATACATTTTAATTTTATCCTTATGTTGGAATAATGTTATTAAATATATGCTATATGTATAAACATTAATATTATATTCATGAACAAATTAACTATTTCATAAAAATCACAAATATTAATCCCAGGATAATAATTTTTTCATAATAAAGATATTGAAATAATTTTTTAATATTAAAATTCTAATATTTCAGGATTTAATAATAAATGTAAAAATAAAACCAAATAAAAATATTTATATGAATATAACTATTTTAATATATCAACAGTTTTATTTATTTTTATTCATATCAATTAATAAATAAACAAATTTTAAAATATTTTTCATATAAACTATATATAATATACTTATTTTCATATAATAAATAATAATAAAATACAATATTAGTATAAGTAATCAGTTATGAATAAAATTATATTATTTGTATTTTAGTTGGGCAAGAATAATTTTCTCACTACATTAGTAGTAAAATAGTTATATATGTCATAAAGTTATTACCACTATTTATTACTTCAAGTTTGAAAAAATTATTTTAATAATTATATTTACATATAAATATGTTTTGTGTTTTTATTTGTATTCTATTGTGTGTGAAATAGGTTGTTAAATATATTATTCATTTAAATCGAAAAAATCTCAATATTCAAGGGTACTTCTCACCACCATAAAGAAGAATTTTAAGGATACTTTTTGAATACCTCATTAGGTTCCCATGCTACATATTGTAACTTATGATTCTTACATATGAATTTGGGTAGATGGTTAGCACTATTATGTATCCATGTATATCAATGATCCAAAATATTAATTGATTGTTCATCATATAATAGATCACATTCTTGTAGTATGGATTTTGAATTCAGTTCATATGAAGTGTGTGGTATGTAATTCATCATGTGTGATACATGGTACACATCATGTACGTGGGATCGATTTGTAGGGAGTCATAAGAAATAATATATACCATAGAATGATTAATGATCATTATGGTACTAATATATGTATAGGTTGCACCTTCCATTTCTTCCCAAATCTAAAAACCCACATCGAATGGGATATAAAAAAAGGAACATTGTGTCACTAAAATCATACTCTATACCTCATTGATTATTTTCAACATAAATATATTACCTCTATTAGGGATTCATTTATAAATTATTGACTATTTTAAAACATTTCTATCATTTCTTGAATGAGGAATGGACTTATCATCTTCCTCACTCTCTCTTTATCTCGTCATTTTTGAGTCTAGCATCTATTTCTATATAGTGCATCATATGGTTTCATCAATATTCAAGAGTGGAAACTATTTTTATATGTGAAATATATCATGGGGAGGTGTTTATCCCAATAACCATGAGAATCTAGTGGATTGGATATCAGTATATCCTCAAGAGTTGAAATGGACCATTTATATTTGACATCTATTTATTGGTGATAAAAAGTTTTAAAACTCTTCTCATTCTCCAACATTTGTTGATGTATTATCCCGAATATTATGGTAAAAATTTTATCATGATAAAAAACAATATATAGTGGTGCTCCATGTAGCCTTATGAATTACCTAATGTGTATCATGGTGAATTTTTTATGTACTAAATAAACTTATATGGAAATAAAATATCCTTGTTTTTTATGTCTCTACACTATAACATAAATTATATTATAGTATTTACATTTATTAATGATTTATATAATAAAATACATATATATGTTTTATACTTTCCACACTTGTATTAGTAAAAAGGGTATCACCCTCTTATAGTTCATTCATTTAACTCTAACTTGTTAGCCTTCCATGAATCGTGATATGCATTATTTACTATATATTTTCATGTTATCCTATAAAATGTTTTTATTTTGTCTATATATATTTAATAATCCACCAAAAATTAATAAATAAGGATGCGATCTTTTTATCATACTATATTTTAATCGTTACTCTTATTTTTTTATAGGTCACAAATATGACTTTAAAACATTATAACCCAATCCATATTAAATTTAAACTCCAGAATAATCATTTTTTTTATGTTAATCGATATCTTCTTTCTATGGTTTATTGGAAATCACATTGATGGGTTCTTGATCATTCATAATGAAAATGAGAGATTCCTCCACTACAACTCTAAATTTAATATTCATAATTTCCAAATAAATTATTATTGGTTCTTTTTCATCCCCCAAAATCGATAAGGTAACATGATCATTCTTGCTCAGAGAATCAGTCGCATTTCATTCCTTATCCAGAGGTATTGTATTGAAAACTAATCATCTCTTATCAATTATAAACTTATACTTTGGTGATTTTTAATTCATTCTATGTTAATATATATTCGATGATCTTATAATTAGTATATATATTATTATTTTCATTATAGTGTTAATGTCACCAAATATTATTAAAATATATATGCTTCCAGCTCCAAATCATGTGTTGGTAAATATTTCTCATGAATATTTAATTATCATTAGTCATTAAGAAAAATAAAATCATTATTAATGAGATAATATCACTATAATTTCATCAAAGAAATACATAAAATAAACAAATATTTCCTATTATATGAAAAAAAAGTATAAGTTTACTATCCAAACCACTATGTAGTTCTTTTATTTTTTATTTTTCATTCATATTTACTACAAAACATTACTATATTTCATGTTAAATAGGGATGTGGATTTAATAACCGATAATATATTTCTCACTAATCATCACTAAGATCCTTTTATCCCTTGAATATTGTGCATCATGGTTATTGTATTTAATCTGTTGTGTTTTTGAACAACATACATCCTCAAATCATCTATATATATTCCCGAACGTTTGATTACATAATCCATGAATGATAATTTCTCTAGAAGTATTTCAAAATATTCAATATTTTTTATATAATATCACTTTTACTATTTTCATTAAAAACACTTAAAATTTATCATTATCTTTTTACACACTCTTGGAAGATATGGTATTATTTTATATGAAGGAAACTAAAAAATGTTCATGTTCATTTTTAATGACATTATTCATTAAATCTATAAAGATGGTGGGATAATTTGGATATTCAATGGTCAAAAATTTAAATTCATTGCATAATAGATTTTTATGGAAAAAATACAATTAAATATCCTCTCATTTGACCCTTAAATAATGATATCTAGATCATAATTTAATCATTATGAAGTATTGAGATCTAGAAACTGGATCAAATAGGTCATCGATGCTGGGTATATGATAATTGTTTAGGTTCATTATTATATAAATCTATTTATAGTCAATAAAAATAAAGAATGATGTATCAATATTTTTTTCATAGTGGTCCAGTTCAACCCATGATGATAAATTATGGAATATAAAATGTTTGAAATTATTTTATAATAACTAATTATTTAATTCTTCCAATTATATAGAATCCATTCTATATAGATTATTCAATATATGCATGGATCCAATTATGAGTTCAATCAAAAAATTATGCCCACACACTAAGGAAAGGATAGAAATTTGATCTATAAATACATCATTATATTTCCATAAAATAGGTGTTTCATAAATATTGTCATCAACCAAAATAATTTGATCTATAAGTCTATTTTTATGGAATCATGACCCATATAATATTTTTTTCCCAAAGAGATATCATGATAGTCTATTCATTGATACTTGATAATAGGATGATTTAGAATAAAATATATCATATAATTATCATGAAAATTGATATGAATCCTATAAAGTGAAATTAAATAAATTCATAGAATAATTTCCAATTTTAATAATTGAAGAAAAAATAGATCCATTGGATGTATATTCCAACAAATTTTAAATTTAGAATATTTATATATCATAAGCACATTCATTGTGATTCTAGGTGAGTCAATATATACATAAACATCCAATTATTGAGGTAGTGAATCAATATTCATAAATTACTTGGATGATATGAAATAACGTAATGATTGAAAATCAAGTAGGCCCTTTACGGATCTCGGATAGAGGGTTACAGTACCATCTAAAAAATCATTCTCATGGTCCACTTTAACAGTACTCATAGAATACACTCTTACTTGTCCACTTGGTTAAAAATGTTGATGCTGGTTATTCTCGTTGTTAGTTATATTGATAAGGAACTTATTTTCATAATAACAAATTCATTATATTTGGGTAATTAATTTGTGTGTGGGGCTCTGGTAAACATATTCTCCTCTATTTGATTAACTAATATATTCCTCAAAGTTTTATAGTCATAAGATCAATGGCCAAGCCATAGATATGTAAAACCTTAACATCTTACTTTGACATCATTACCTAATTTCATACTCCAATATTATTGAAATTTGTTTTGTTGTACATTTATTCCATCTATAACCAACCATCAATACATACACGACACTCCACTTTCCTTTTCATCTCCCAAGAATAATCAGAGTCGATTATTTTCACCTCTACAGTTCAATCACATCAACTAATGACTTCGTAGCTTTTGAAGTACCTTATTACTATTTCATTTCAAGTAAATGCCTTTAGGAAACTAATAAAATGATCATTTTTACTCTCATGATCCGAGATAAAACAAGAAGAATACCTTTCTAGACAGGTTAATTTCTTGTGTATATACTAATATATTCATCCATACTTTTTTCTGCTCTAGGAATACTATGTATATCATATTTTAAATAATTCCTGAAAAATAATATATGGAAACTACATAATTAATGTCTCTTATTTTATAGATACTATTTATATCATATTAATTTCATTTTTAATTAGAGTTAAATAATATTAAGCCCCATCTTCATGCCTATAAATTTACAATAAAACCATACAATTATGTTAATATTGGTGGATAGAAAATTTATTTTCCATCACATATTTACCGTTCTCAATAATAAATGTATTTGATGAGACATAGAAGGAGGATATAAATTATCACATGAAATACTTAATAAGAAGCTTCTCTATACATTTTCTTTTTTAGAGCTCAATATTTTTTTCATTGTTATTTATATCGTGGGAGAGTTGAGATGATAATTTCAATAATATTTTACACTCCATCACCCCTCCCATTGGGATTCTAATTCATAAAATTATCGTATCACTCATATCATCAATTGTAAACATATTTTTTTTATTTATATAGTAATTATTTTATGAAAATTAATGTTAAATATAACAATTTAATTACATATTAAAAATCTCAAAAATTAAAAATAGTAAATCATAAATAATAATTGTAATCTATCTTTTATAAATATCTGTAAAAAAATATTTTTCGTTCATTATCAACATTTTGTTTTGATTTAACACTATCAAAATAGTGTTCTCAAATAATTTATAGTAGTTTATAAAGAGACTATGAATCTCTAAAGAATATTTATTTAGCTGTGTCATACCAGGTGTCTAATTAGGCACCATTTTTTGTGTACTAATTGAATATATAGTTTATACTTAATAATAATTTTTCATCTTATTAACTTTTTCTGCATATCTTAATGATACATTATGAATTTGTAGATAATGGGTTTAATAAATTGAATAAGGGGGATTTTATTTTATAAATTATATTGTGATAAATATAATTCATTCTCTAGAATAAAAATTTATGTAATAAAATCATTTCATAAAATTAATTTAAATATTATATGTAATTAATATAATGAATAGGGATTCAATTTAATTGGAAAAAATTTTATGTTGAAGGTGAATAGACCTGAGATATTTTAAAAAAAATTACAAATAGTACTTGATGAAACCCCTACATCTCCACCCTGGGATAATAATTTATAGGTTTCTATATTATAACCCCATTGGATTGAGGAGAATCAAAGAAACCAAAAACACATAAGTTTAACAGAATGCATTGACCATAAGAAATATATCTTAATTAAATACCAAAAACCCCAATCCTTGGGATTGAATTGAAAAACGAGATATTATTAAATGAGGGGAGAAAAAAATATTACATTTTTTATTCTGATGTTTTATTTCATACATTTCCATTCCATTAATTTTTGAAACCTCGCACACCTTATTGAATCTATGTTTTCTAACTTTTTATATCGTATTTATTTTAGTATGTTTTTATAGAATGTATTACTTTATACCATATATAGAAATGCTTCTAGTGTATTAAGAATATATGATTTACATTACTCAACCTGATCTATCAGACTGAAGTAGCATCTAATTCATTGGAATGAAAATTGTTCAGACCAGGGGTTAGACTAGTTCATGTCAACATGGATATCAAAATAAATGACCATTAGATTTAAATTTGAACTGATGCAACTGACCGAACCTCATTCAGTTTAATTTAATTCATTATCAATATGCAAGTTCATCAGATAGACACATGCCTATAATTAGATTAGGACAAAATTTTCTATATTTCCCGTAATACCATTATAATTATAATGGGGTTAAAATGTAACGCCCCGACCCTAGTTACCCAGAGTCAGTGCATTATTACACAACATTGGCATGATCACAAGAAATATCAAATCTCGAAAGACCGATTGGTTTAATATCCTTGGAAACACTAGATATATTCATAAGTTTTACATTACATCATAAAATGAAAAACTACTACAACAACATAATGTCTCCATAATCCACACTCATATCCCCACATAATATCCCTGCAGGTCATTCATAATTTACTTCTTCACTTCCTGGGAAAAATAAAACATAGAAATGGGGTGAGCTCAAATGCCCAGTAAGGATAACAATATAGCGGTAATTTTCATAAATAAGAATAAACATTTAAGGCAATGTATAACTAAAACAAAAGCCTTTTAAACATGAACTTTCAACATGGTATGGCATAAATAAAATAAAATAATGCCATTTACTTATTCACATGGATATTCTACTAATCGAATAATCACACGCAAAATTAAATAACCACTTTTATAATGTTGGAATGCATAATGCCAGACTATCATAACCACATAGTCAAGGCCGCGTGCCAAGACTACAAATAAGATTTTGTCAAGGCCTTGTTCCAAGACACTAGTTTGTCTCAGGAGACCTACCGATGCATCGAGGAGCTATAGCGGGCTCCACCCGTCACTTACTAAGTCTAATGCATTCCCATATGAAAAGGTTTAAACATAACATAAACATTCGTATTAAAACTAGCATACGAAATGTTAATAATTTCACCATAAACTATGAATGGTATAAAAATAGAACATCCACAGTCAAACATATCACAAAACCTTCAATACAATATAGAAGTTTTGTATCATAATAAATCAACTTCAAATAATCTTAAAATCCATCAAAGGATGTTGACATAGATGAAATCAATATTCTTTTTAAAGAAATATCTCCTTTTATTTTGAAATCATTTAAGATCCATATAAAATAAAACATTTTCTTTGAAAATATTCGTATAAGCTTGTAAGGAAAAGGGTTGAAGATTTTATAATGGCAGAAAATAACCGCACTCACCGTATATGTTAAAAAAACATTCTTACCTTAATTCTGTCAAAAAGGTTAAAAAGGACCATGTTTTGAAAACGACGGAAGGATTACTCTTATAAAAAGTCAAAAAAGGGTATAAATGACTTTAACCCATATTCTTGTAAATAATAAAAATGTTTTGAAATACATTTTGAAGAAACATAAATGTGGATGATAAAGAGATCCCAGTAGATTATTACATATAAACAACCTCGAATAATGAAGAGATTGTGAAATGACCATTACCTTGTACTTTTCCTTTGTTGGGGTAGGTTAACCTCCTGTATAATGGTGAAATAATTGTTATTAAATTATACAAGAATCATATACATTAATATGATATCATATATGATCTTTTAACATTGCTTTATTAATAATATCTTAGTATTATCGTCGTTTCGGGTGTTAAGTTACTCATTTTCTTTTATATGTTTTGTTACATAAGCCATGTTTGTTGTATCTTATTCATATCCAGAATGATATCAAGTCCTTAAACATCATTTTTAAATCATCAAATGATAATTATACTTGAATGTATATGATGGATAATGAATCTCATCGCGTTCGTGGAGACGGTAGTCCGTACGTACGCACGAGCGACAATATCATTCTTTTGATATTAAAATAATATATAAATGGATGGTATATCATATATACAGAATAATTAACATGTTATATTTATTATTTACATGAGTTACACATAATTATTATACCCATCCAAATAATAATATATTGAATAACAATTACACCACGACGTGGAGACGGTAAGCCGTACGTACGCACGTATGTTGACATGTTATTCAAAGGGTGGATAGAATACTGAATATGGTTGTACCATAATTATAATAACATCACAGTATATGTGAGATACTGGAGTTATTATTTTATAATGGTAAGAACAAAGGAAGAAGAAGTGGAAGAAGAAATGAACTTGGAGAAGGGTGGTGAAAACATTACCTCTTCTTCGGGTTCTTCCTTTTGATTTGATCAAAAGGGCTCCTTAGTTTGGCTTTCTGATCAAACTAAGGCCTCTAGGTTGTAGTGAGGTATGTTGGGAGAGTATTTGGGCAGAGTTTGGCAGAACCAAAAGGCTTTGAAGGTGTGAAAAAATGAGAAGGAGGAGTGCCCTTTTATAAGAGGGGTGAGGGGCACCTTTGGAAAAGCTAGAAATATTAATTTATAATAAATTCATATTCGGTTTCTAATGGCTCAAAAGTTTATTATTCAAAGGTTAAGGTGGGTATAGGTCTAAAACCACTCAACCAATAGAAGTTAGATAGGTTTGGGTACTTATATTAACCTTATCTTTAAGTATTAACTCTAAGTTAATTAGTTTCACTTTTACAATGTCTCTTTGTATTTTTATATAATATGGTTAATAAACTTACTATATACATACAAGAGACCCCCAAGTGGTCCATTAATGACGAAACTATCATGATATAAGTCTCTTGCCCTATCCTTAGATTTTTATGAATTTAATATCAATTAATAATATAATATTTGTTTTAAGAACTCTTTTATGTCAATTTTGACACTATTCAATAGTTGATTTTTGTGAAACTCATAACATATTTATTACTTCGAAAAAAGTAAATTAAATCAATCCTAATATATCATATTATCCTAGAAAATTAGTTTCATTCATTAAAAATTTCATATTATATTTATTTGGGTATTTATAATATAAATTAATTTAATTTTTCACTATTATAGTAATTACTGAATCATCATTGTGTCATAAATAAAATAAATTATTTAATGTCTAAAAATTATAAATAAAATATTATTATGTAGGAAATATTTTTATCTTTCTAATGAATATTTAGAATCTAAAATCCAACATATATAACCCTATGTAACAATTGTTTTTCTAAACGATATATGCTTGTGTCATTTTTGTATTCATTTTAACTTAATTAAAATAAAGTGTCATTATCACTTACAAGAGGATCCATGGTGTCCCAAAATCGACCCAAAGATGAACATGGTCGACCATGTATCAACCAATAGGGTTAAGACACGTTTTCGGGTAATTTAGTATTATTATAATATTATTTTTTAACCCTTATTTACCGGATTTACCCTTAACCATGGTAAATAAAATATTTACAGCAGTAATTATTCAAAATGTCTAAAAATAAAAGTTACCTATTTACAAAATATGAACATCCTGATTCCAAATATGGAATCCATTTTCCTAAATTCAATACACAGAAGTGGCAGAAATTAATTTAAAATTAATTCCCGCTGTCAAAACAAAAAACGTGTTTTTAAGAGATAATAACTATCAAAAGATTGACACTTGTTTATGTTCGGTTTAATTGTAAAATTATGTCCAATGAACAAAATTATATTAAATGGTAAAAATATATTCTAAATATACTTTAAAACCACTCAAATTCATAATTTATCACTATTAATTATTTTGATTAAAAAAGTTGTTTTTAATTAAAATTTATTAATTTTCACTATTCATCAAAATATGAAAGTTATCTGAAAAGTACCAAAATTTCACCTTAGGATAAATTCGATATTCCGAATCCAAAAATGAAGTCCATTTTGAAATATAAAATATATATAATTTCAAAAAGTAGGTATTACTATTCATAACGGCTAGTCTGATCGGTTGTGGTGTGTGTTAAAACTCGAAGTTGCATACAACACATGCTAATGTATTATTCAAAGGAAAGCGTACCGTGGAAGCTTGGGATGTTTCATTTTAAATTTTTTTGATGTCCACATTTAGTCAATAAGTTTAAAATATTGTATTTAAAAAGGGTTCACTATTAAAAGTTGATAAAAGTGCAATACTGAAAATGAATTTGTTCTTGCATTATATCTAAGAAACTCATAATATGGATTCTAAAATTATAAGGATTATATAAAGTTTAAAATTTAGATAATACTATTCATAACCTCTTTTTAATGGATTTTTTTTTGTAAGTCATGGTGTGATTGAACTCGGTGTTGCGTGTAGTGCAAGTTATTAAATTATTTTGAAGAAATAACACACTATGAAATCTTGGGGTGTTACATTCTCCCCTCCTTCAATAAATTGCGTCCTCGCAATTTGAAATTGTTCTTCGAAAATAAAAGGTTGAAAATAGAAATGAAAGGGTCACCACCAAATTATGATCTTGATTAGGAGAACATTGGTGGAAATTAGAGACATATAATTGGAGGAAAAACGTAAATATTTATAGGTAGTGATTGAGGTCATCAATCACAAACAAGTATATAATTGAGGTCCTTAAATTCATCAATCTATGATGATTTGAAATGCCATCGGTTCAACAAAACATAGGGTATTAGGATAACACATTTTTGACGTTTCAAAATATCTTAGTTGAAATCACACATCGAAAAATGAATTACTGAGGCCTCTATTTAAAATAGAGAGTGGAAAGTATGAAGATTACCGAAAATAACACATACTAGGATTCCATGTAGGAAAATATGGATATGGAGGAGAAATCTAACCATCAATTATCTGATGGAGAGTGGTAGAGAACATGGCTATGAAAAGGCCAAAAATCCCAAATCCATAAATTAGTGATGATTTAACGTACCATCTAGGACAACATTTTTGTTCTAAGTTCCTTTTATTAATGTTGAGGAATTTATTTATGAGATTGGCTAAGATAATAATGAGATATACTTACTTTATAATTAGAGTTTTATCCATTAATAAATATCTACCACAAACTCATCTTTCACTCTAAATGATAATAGAATGTAATTTTTTTTTCTATTTATACTATTCGTACATGGTTCCAAAATAAATGAATTTATAATTCATCTACCAGATCTTTTAAAAGAAAACTACATTATTTAATCCAGGACATCTCGTGGGCCAGTGGTAGGTGATCCATCCTTGTCGCCCTTCGGTTGCGGGTTCAAGTCTCGCAGCCTTGCCGAACTTGACGGGTTGTCGCCCGACCTCCGGGTTGTCCTTTTATGGAAATCCAAAATAATCCAAACAAGAACTATCCAAAATACATCTGTCCAAACTCACAGTCCAACATTTATAATTAAGGTAAACATAATGTAGATCCTTTTTACTCCGTAATAGCATATGAATAACTTTATCATGTATTACCATATTCCTTATTGATTACATTCATGCTCCCTTATTCCATATAGAATGCTGGATATACTTCATCAATCCGAAAATGTTTTAAACCCCAACAATGATGGAATATACAAATCATTAATCAGTTCCAAGGTATTCAAGAATATCCAATATAATTTATCCAAAACAATCATGTATTATTCCGAAATCACTACCTCGGTATCAGAACTATATTATGGTTTATCATTCTCTAAACCATATATTTTCCAAAAATTTATCCTGCTATTGAGTCACTTTTATTTGTTCCACACAATCTCAAGTCCTTAATGAAATATTACTGTAGTACAATCCTTATATATTCCATAATTATTATAACAAGTACATTGTTGATACAACACTCAATTGACATAATCAACATAAGAACTCTAATCATTCCTCTTCATCTGTGGTAGTATCATAACTTGATTATTATCCAATAACATCATTTGCGGCATAGTCTGATGACTGGGACATAGGTTCGCGTAGTGTCCAAACTCCTTGCAAATGAAGCATTGTACATTTAAAACCATTTTCTTACCCTTGCAGTCACGTACTTTGTGCCCTTTTCCTCCACACTTATAACAAACTCCCATTCCTTTCAGGCAAGTTCCAGGGTGTTTCTTTCCATAGTTACCACATATGGGAAAATTATTCTTTTCCCTCTTCCCTTTATCCATCTTTCTCTCTTCCATCCTTTTCTTCTCTTGCTTCCCTTCAAAGCCATAGAACTCAGTAAACTCTTTACTTATCTTATCAACACATGATATTATTTCTTCATATGATGATAATACATGGGAGACTATTTCTATTATAAATTCTAGCTTAAGACCATGAAAGATATGATCCTTCCTTCTCTTTTGATCATGTGCATTTCTGGAGTTCTCATTTCTTCTACTGGGCACCATTTCTAAAAAATGGCATACACTAGATCAGTTTTTGAATCAAAATACAAAATCCCATACTTATAAAATACTTAACATAAATTGAACTATTTATGGATATAATCCATAATCATAAGAATTTTTTCTTTGAGGAATTATATACTCATAATCCCTTCAAAAATTTTTGTAAAGAAAATGAGAGTTATCCTAAGCATATCCCCCGGGAGTGTCGTAACCAATAGTGCAGCAAGGCCCGTTTTCGTGCACCAGTTCCCGTTCGAGTCTAGCTCAAAGCGGTGTTTTCGGGTTTTACCCCTAGGTACATCTGTGCCATAGCCGCCTCTACCTGCTCGTATCCAGACAGGGATGTATTGCTCGGAAAACTCACAAAATCTCTACAATACCAAAATTTTAGGAAGTTCTTCTATACTAATCCTCAAAGTTCATCTTAGGTCTACGTGCTCTAATAAGAGTTTATCTAAATCTAGCTTCCAAGGTTTGTACTAAACTTCCTCTGATACCAACTGTAATGCCCCGACCCTAGTTACCCAGAGTCGGTGCATTATTACATAACATTGGCATGATCACAAGAAAGATCAAATCTCGAAAGACCGATTGGTTTAGTAGCCTTGGAAACACTAGATATATTCATAAGTTTTTTATTACATCATAAAATGAAAAACTACTACAACAACATTATGTCTCCATAATCCACACTCATATCCCCACATAATATCCCTACTGGTCATTCATAATTTACTTCTTCACTTCCTGGGAAAAATAAAACATAGAAAAGGGGTGAGCTCAAATGCCCAGTAAGGATAACAATATAGCGGAAATTTTCATAAATAAGAATAAACATTTAAGGAAATGTATAACTAAAAGAAAAGAATTTTAAACATGAACTTTCAACATGGTATGGCATAAATAAAATGAAATAATGCCATTTACTTATTCACATGGATATTCTACTAATCGAATAATCACATGCAAAAATCAATATCCACTTTCATAATGTTGGAATGCATAATGCCAGACTATCATAACCACATAGTCAAGGCCTCTTGCCAAGACTATAAATAAGATTTTGTCAAGGCCTTGTGCCAAGACACTAGTTTGTGTCATGAGACCTACCGATGAATCGAGGAGCTATAGCGGGCTCCACCCGTCACTTACTAAGTCCAATGCATTCCCATATGAAAAGGTTTAAACATAAAATAAACATTCGTATTAAAACTTGCATACGAAATGTCAATAATTTCACCATAAACTATGAATGGTATAAAAATAGCACATCCACAGTCAAACATATCACAAAACCTTAAATACAATATAGAAGTTTTGTATCATAATAAATCAACTTCAAATAATCTTAAAATCCATCAAAGGATGTTGACATAGATGAAATCAATATTCTTTTTAAAGAAATATCTCCTTTTATTTTGAAATCATTTAAGATCCATATAAAATAAAACATTTTCTTGAAAATATTCGTATAAGCTTGTAAGGAAAGGTTTGAAGATTTTATAATGGCAGGAAAATAACCGCACTTGCCGTATAAGTTAAAAAAACATTCTTACCTTAATTCTGTCAAAAAGGTTAAAAAGGACCTTGTTTTGAAAACGACGGAAGGATTACTCTTATAAAAAGTCAAACAAGGGTATAAATGACTTTAACCCATATTCTTGTAAATAATAAAAATGTTTTGAAATACATTTTGAAGAAACATGAATGTGGATGATAAAGAGATCCTAGTAGATTATTACATATAAACAACCTCGAATAATGAAGAGATTGTGAAATAACCCTTACCTTGTACTTTTCCTTTGTTGGGGTAGGTTAACCTCCTGTATAATGGAGAAATAATTGTTATTAAATTATACAAGAATCATATACATTAATATGATATCATATATGATCTTTTAACATTGCTTTATTAATAATATCTTAGTATTATCGTCGTTTCGGGTGTTAACTTACTCATTTTATTTTATATGTTTTGTTACATAAGCCATGTTTGTTGTATCTTATTCATATCCAGAATGATATCAAGTCCTTAAACATCATTTTTAAATCATCAAATGATATTTATACTTGAATGGATACGATGGAGAATGAATCTCATCGCGTTCGTGGAGACGGTAGTCCGTACGTACGCACGAGCGACAATATCATTCTTTTGATATTAAAATAATATATAAATGGATGGTATATCATATATACAGAATAATTAACATGTTATATTTATTATTTACATGAGTTACACATCATTATTATACCCATCCAAATAATAATATATTGAATAACAATTACACCACGACGTGGAGACGGTAAGCCGTACGTACGCACGTATGGTGACATGTTATTCAAAGGGTGGATAGAATACTGAATATGGTTGTACCATATTTATAATAACATCACATTATATGTGAGATACTGGAGTTATTATTTTAGAATGGTAAGAACAAAGGAAGAAGAAGTGGAAGAATAAATGAACTTGGAGAAGGGTGGTGAAAACATTACATCTTCTTCGGGTTCTTCCTTTTGATTTGATCAAAAGGGCTCCTTAGGTTGGCTTTCTGATCAAACTATGGCCTCTAGGTTGTATTTAGGGATGTTGGGAGAGTATTTGGGAAGAGTTTGGCCGAACCAAAAGGCTTTGAAGGTGTGAAGAAATGAGAAGGAAGAGTGCCCTTTTATAAGAGGGGTGAGGGGCACCTTTGGAAAAGCTAGAAATATTAATTTATATTAAATTCATATTCGGTTTCTAATGGCTCCAAAGTTGATTATTCAAAGGTTAAGGTGGGGGTAGGTCTAAAACCACTCAACCAATAGATTTTAGACAGGTTTGGGTACTTATATTAACCTTATCTTTAAGTATTAACTCTAAGTTAATTAGTTTCACTGTTACAATGTCTCTTTGTATTTTTATATAATATGGTTAATAAACATACAATATACATCCAAGAGACCCCCCAAGTGGTCCATTAATTATGAAACTATCATGATATAAGTCTCTTAGCCGAACCTTAGATTTTTAGGAATTTAATATCAATTAATAATATAATATTTGTTTTAAGAACTCTTTTATGTCAATTTTGACACTATTCAATAGTTGATTTTTTTGAAACTCATAACAGATTTATTACTTCGAAAAAAGTCAATTAAATCAATCCTAAAATATCATATTATCCTATAAAATTAGTTTAATTCATTAAAAGTTTCATATTATATTTATTTGGGTATTTATAATATAAATTATTTTAATTTTTCACTATTATAGTAATTACTACATCATAATTGTTTCATAAATAAAATAAATTATTTAATGTCTAAAAATTATAAATAAAATATAATTATGTAGGAAATCGTTTTATCTTTCTAATGAATATTTATAATCTAAAATCCAACATATATAACCCTATGTAACAATTGTTTTTCTAAAAGATATATGCTTGTGTCATTTTTGTATTCATTTTAACTTAATTAAAATAAAGTGTCATTATCACTTACAAGTGGATCCATGGGGACCCAAAATCGACCCAAAGATGACCATGGTCGAAAATGTATCAACCAATAGGGTTAAGACACTTTTTAGGGTAATTTAGTATTATTATAATATTATTTTTTAACCCTTATTTACCGGATTTACCCTTAACCATGGTAAATAAAATATTTACCGCAGTAATTATTCAAAATGTCTAAACATAAAAGTTACCTATTTACACAATTTGAACATACTGATTCCAAATATGGAATCCATTTTCCTAAATTCAAAACACAGAAGTGGAAGAAATTATTTTAAAATTAATTCCCGCTGTCAAAACAAAAAACCTGTTTTTAAGAGATAATAACTATCAAAAGATTGACACTTGTTTATGTTCGGTTTAATTGTAAAATTATGTCCAATGAACAACATTATATTAAATGGTAAAAATATATTCTAAATATACTTTAAAACCAATCAAATTCATAATTTATCACTATTAATTATTATGATTAAAAAAGTTGTTTTTAATTAAAATTTATTAATTTTCACTATTCATCAAAATATGAAAGTTATCTGAAAAGTACCAAAATTTCACCTTAGGCTAAATTCGATATTCCGAATCCAAAAATGAAGTCCATTTTGAAATATAAAATATATATAATTTCAAAAAGTAGGTATTACTATTCATAACGGCTAGTTTGATCGGTTGTGGTGTGTGTTAAAACTCGAAGTTGCGTACAACACACGCTACTGTATTATTCAAAGGAAAGCGTACCGTGGAAGCTTGGGATGTTTCATTTTAAATTTTTTTTGATGTCCCCATTTATTCAATAAGTTTAAAATATTGTATTTAAAAAGGGTTCACTATTAAAAGTTGATAAAAGTGCAATATTGAAAATTAATTTGTTCTTGCATTATATCTAAGAAACTCATAATATGGATTCTAAAATAATAAGGATTATATAAAGTTTAAAATTTAGATAATACTATTCATAACCTCTTTTTAATGGATTTTTTTTAAGTCATGGTAAGATTGAACTCGGTGTTGCGTGTAGTGCAAGTTATTGAATTATTTTGATGAAATAACACACTATGAAATCTTGGGGTGTTACATAAAAAATGATGTTCTACATTATGTTTTTCTAGATCTTTATAAAGAGGCATCTATCCAAGGTCATTGCAACTAACATTCAAATGTCATAATTGAATAATTACTAATAAAGAACTGGTATTTTGAAGTGTATGGAGATGATATATTTTCACAACATACGACCTATAAAGTTTTCTCTACATGAAAATCCCAATTTTATTCATTTTACTGTATTAATGTTTTTTTGTTCAATTAAATCTTTATAAGTTTAGTTTCTTTATTAATAATTGATTTTATTTTTGGTATAATCATTGTTATGATTGAGGGACTCCAAGGATATGAAAATGTTGAATCTATTTAAGATGTTATATGGATTTTGGTTCTAGGATGAAAGAAACTAATCAACATATCAATGGAATCTGAGGAATGGAATATTGAGTTTATTATGATCATTTGATCAAGGAATTTTGAGGATTTAAGACATAGTTTATTCTTATCATTATAATGGGTGATTTCTTTTTAAGGAATGATATATTTTTCTATATGTCTAAAATAGTGTATATATCTAGTAAATGTTATTTAATACCATTACACATAATCATAAATGAGTGATTTAATTTTGATTTTTTTTTTAAATTCATTCTTACTTTTTAAACTATGATTAACTTGCTCATAAAAGAACTATTTTTTTCTATTTATGTTTTAGAATTTTGATCTTCATACTTATATTTCTAAAAGACCATTTTATCGGTGGGGTTGTTGAACTCATAAAAACATACTCTGATATAATCACATTATTTTGGAAAAAAATTTAGAATACTAATCATCAGATGAAGTCTAAGTCCAATAATTTTACTTTAAGAGGAATTATGTTTTCTTATTTTAATATTAGTAAACTAAAATTCACCCCCTATTATATGTATATACATCTAAAATATACTTTAGATTCATCAATTAGTATCAAAAAAATGCATGTACTGCTACATCATGTGGAACATTCTACTTCTTCTAAAAAATATGTGTGTTATTTTGTTTGGTTTAAAAAATTTCTTTTTAGATTTATTTTACATTCACATGTATTTATTGAAATGATTTTTATTAGTTAAGATTTATGGCCAGAATATTTTATCTGTTGTTAATATAAATCATATTTTATCACCTATCATTATAGGAATTACTATGAATATTAGATATATAGAATTAAAACATTAGTGATCCACATTGGAGTTGAAAATTTCATAATGCTCAACAGAAACAAAATATTCATGAAAATTATGTTTTTTCTTCTAAAAATGATGAGACGTTACAATTATATATGAAATACAAAATTCATAAATATTTTATTGAGTTCAATAAAAAAGGAAAGTCTACTATCATATTTAATATTGTGAATCATCCCATGGTATTTGGATTAAATTGGTAGTGAGACATTTTTTGTACATATAAATTCATTGATATAATAACATCTATTCATATAGTTGATAACCATGCAATTTATTTTTTTTACCTTGTGAGATGGTTTCCAACATGTACCAAATATTTAGGAAACCTATCGGTAGTTAACAGTCTCCTGGTCAAAATATCCTTGATGATGATATTTTGGTAGAAAATATTTTTTGATTTAATTCACAATATTTTTTAATCTAATAGATGATCTTTGGATAAAATTATAATGAATGGGAATATAACTCTTTATGATCTTATCTAAATCCTCATGAAATATAACAGAATATTAAAGAAATATACTAAAAATGTATAAAAATAAAAATAGTTGATTTTATATTAGTAAAACATCTAATATTTGTGAAAAATTTCAATAAGTATAGAATGTAGTGAAGTCTTTATTATAGAGGAATGCTATTTTTGAATCTAATTCTAGTTCATTAGATTATTCTGAATATCTGTTGGTTAATCATTCTCTAAGATTAATAAATTTTTTTTGAAGAATGATTTCCAGTACTAATATAAGAATTATCATATGGATAAAATGATAGAAAATATTATTATGTTACTTTTTATGAATTCAAGATAGGAGGTCACATCAGACCTAATTTTATTAAGCTCAAAATAAATTATTGGAATGAAATAAATTCATAAAAAAATTCTATTAAATAATATTATTCTATTGGAAATAAAATTTTAAATGAATCTTAAACATTATTATATTGTGGAGTATATTCATCTAAAAAAATTATGATAATGAAACTTCCTCATAAAATAACATAACTCTTTTTTGTAAATGTACCTATGGTAAATATTTGTCTAATATAAAATATATGTACTTCAGAATCTCATAATAATATGTAATTATATGAAAAAAAATATGATGGGAAATGTTATAAATATCTTAATTAATACTATTCTTTTTCATGAGATAATAATTTACCTAGTTGTGACGAAGATTTTATATTTTCAAATTTCATTGAAAACATAAATTGGATTGTTTTCAAAAAAAATAACATAAAAAAAAGATTAAAAAATGTAAATTGAAGAGTAATTATTATAAATAATGAAATATTATATATTTAAAAATGTCATGATAAAATTATCACTGAGAAAATTAATATTTATAACGTACTTGAAAATATTATTCCTCAAAAACATGGTTTAAAAAAATATTTTCACAAAATATGTTCAAATTCTATTACTAATAAGGATAGAAACACAGTTTTCAACCTAAAAATTGAAATTTCTAGTTTCAATATACTTTTGGGATAGCTTAATGCATGAAAATGATGATTTTACAAATTTTATAAATTTTAATACCTTATAGTGATTATAATAGAATAGATTTTATAGATGAAAATCCTATTATTAGGCACAAAAACTTTTTTATAGGGTGACCCATTTTTTCACTAAGTGTCTATGTGGTGTACATTGGGAAAAAATATTCATTTAATATATTCCAATATTTAATTCATAATAGTACTTATTTTTCCAAGAAAAATAAATGTTCCTAAGAAAAAAAATACACAAATGTGGTTACCAAAAATATTATTTCTAGAAAATACACGACCAAGATGGATTGAGATTTGAAAAACCAATATTTTTTTTCAAGAAAAGAAATGTAGAAAAAAAAATATTTTGTGCATTTATAGTGTTTTTGATAGATGTAATTCTAGAAACAATGATATATTTAATACAATTTTCAATATTAATGGTGGAAATGTTTAATTAATAGACAATTATCAAGGATAAATCATTGGTATCAGTAACATTATAATTCATGGAAAATATATTATTTAAAATAATTTACTTATTTTAAGTCATAATCAAATACTTATAATGTAATGTTATTTTATTGATTAAGGTTAATTTGATAAAATTATGAATTTTAAATGTACAGTGCATAGATCTATAGATGAATTTATTCTTTCTTCTAATTAGCTTGTGAGAATTTACACAAAATATATAGAAGAACATAAGACCCAAGAAATACCTTATCATTTTGAAATTCATGATCAATAAAAGTTATTTCAAAGAGGATTTGGAC
Source organism: Viscum album (assembly GCA_963277665.1). Lineage (NCBI taxonomy): Eukaryota > Viridiplantae > Streptophyta > Magnoliopsida > Santalales > Viscaceae > Viscum > Viscum album. Next base: position 222,152,240 of record OY728139.1, read on the forward strand.
ACTATAACCTTATAAAAATTGATATAGTTACCAGGAAAGGACTTTTTAATGATTTACCATAACATAGAATTAATAATTCAAAAGTCTTTGTCCCATGTAAATTTGGTAAGAAACATAAATCGATTTTAAAATATTATATTCAAGAATCACCTTTAAATATTATACAGTTAGTGGTCATTGAGTTAATTCATCCTGTAGAAACAATAATTATTTTCAAAAAATAATATGAATATGAAATTTTTTATTATTACACAATATACACATGGTTATATTTTCTTTTTGAGAAATCAAAATCACTCAATTATTTTCAAATAATTGTGTCAACGGTTAAAAACATTAAAAAATCTCCTTAATGACTACTCATAGTTGTCAAGTTGGATTTGCGAAAATTCTTATATAAAAAAATATCATCAGAGGTACTGAATATAACATTTCAACACCTAGGACCACATAAAATATAGTTTAGATGAAATAAAAAACAGATTTATTAAATTGATTACTAAAAATATGATGATTGGCTACTCAGTTTATAAAAGCTGTTGGGGTAAATTGGAAAGAATTATCTTCTTTCTATAAGTTGTGTCTTAATTATACATTTTAATAATAACACTATTTATGAGTTGTGGATAAGAATAAAACAAAAACGATTCTTACTTCAATGTTTTTGGAGAAAATTAATCAGTCTGAATACTAAGGATAATCTACATAGGTTTTTACCCAAATCCGAACTGGGTATATTTTTAGTTTATTCCAATACAAATAAGTATTATATTGTTTTTTCAATAAATAATTTTACATTTTAAGAAATAGTGAAAGTTATTTTTGATGAAAATAATCCATTTGTATTCAATCCACCCCAACCTACATCATCAGATGTTATTTGTAAAATAGATTTCCAACCTTTGTTAGAATGTACATCTCATTAAAAAATAATTCATGAATGTGTGTCTGGTTTTATTCCTCATGAATATTTTCAACCTACTAGGAAATCATATACTTTTCAAAATACAGTAAGTCAGTTTTTTCTTAGGAATAAACCTAGATAAATAATCCTTGGTAATGTAATCAACTATTTGGGACTAAAAAATCATTGAGAAATGAAATTGAGAATCTATCTTTTTTATCTCAATTAGATCCTAAGACTCATGATGGGGATTTATGTGATTTTAATTGGATAAATGGAATGCCATATGTACTCAATGATTTTGAAGGGATCCAAGACTAGAAATTAGTCGAATGACCCAAATAAAAATTAATAATTTGAGTAAATTGGTTTTTCATAGTAAATGTTTTGAAAATGGAATAATTGTTAGAAATAATTCTAGAAATTCTATGAAGGTATATAATTACATATATGGAATATATTATGAAATCAATTATTCCCCATTAGCTACACTTCATGATAGTCGAATACTTCTAGCCATTGCAGAATTTGTTTAATACAAACTATTTCAATTTAATGTGATGTGTCCTTTTCATTATATATAAGTTCAGGGGGGATGATTATATTGAAGAACCTCCATGTTTGGAAAATAATATATATCTAGAATTTGTTTATAAACATAAAACATCTCAATATAGACTTAAACATACCCCTTTAGTTTGGTTTGATAAGTTAACCATAATTTTTATACAAAATAATTTTGTTAAGGGAGATGTAGATCCAAATATATTCATAAAATATGTAAATAAAATAATTATAATTTAAAAATATATATTGATGAAATAATTTTATATTAAACATAAAAAAATAACAGAAACTTTTTCTGATATTATGAAGTCTTCTTTTAGAATGAATATCACTGGGGAGTTAACATATTTTATTGGTTTCAAAATTTCAAACAAACACAAGGATAATTCTTATTTCAACATATGTATGTAAAATATTTACTAAATTATTTCCTCTATGAAAATAATTAAATTATTATTATTCCCATTGGAACATTCAATAATTTATATATTGATGTTCCTAGGAAACATGTTGATAAATAACCTTTTGAGGTGTGATTTATAGTTTACATTACATAACTAATAGTTTTCTATATTTAATAATTTCAATATTCTTATTTTCTATATATCAATCCAGTAAAAAATAAATGCATTATAAATTTGTAAAATTAATTATTCTTTATCATGATGAAATTGGGTATTTAGTAATATTATATTATTTTATAAATGTTATCAACTTAAACAGATTTGGATGATCAATTTGGTGGGTATTGATTGGATATGAAATGTACATTCAAAAGACTTTATTTCATAGGAGACTCTTTAGTTTCTTGGTCTTGTAAAAAATCCAATTAGAGTTTTCCACTCATAATGTTAAATATGTGGAATCTCAAAGTTGTTGCACTCATGTATTGTTGATGTAACACACCTTCATTAAAATCAAAATGAATATTACTAATAGTAAAAAACATTGTGACAAGAAAAATTTAATTTCATTAAGTGAAAATTATTCACATCACTCATATGATAACCACATAGATATAAGATATCATTTACTTTAGTATCACACACATTAATGGGATATTATTTTATTAATTATTAGAACACATGAAATAAATTGATAACATTTTTATTAAAATGTCTAGTTATGATATATTTGAATAAATTAAAATTTGTTAGGATTGGTCAATGTTCATTAATTATTCATATTTACTTATTTCTTACCCTTATAATTACATTACCTTACTCATTTTCGTATGGGGTATATATATTTTTGTTTTAAATAAGAATATTATAAAATATGTAGGTTTTATAAAATTTTATTCTTATAAATACTATTTCGAACTGAACTATTATTATAAACAACCATAACTATTTCAGTAATAAAAATATCATAATAATTTATTGTAATAAAACTATCCTAATTGGTTATTGTAATAAAACAATTGTAATGTCATTTCTTTATAAAATGGTCTTAATAAGACTTTAACACTAAAACCAAAAAGAAAAATTTATTCATACCATTAAAAACATATACTCCAAAAGTTATTCTTCATTTAGTTGTTTTCACTGAATAATTAATTTAGCTTATAATTGTTTTCATGATGATTCTTTTCATTTTTCTTAGTACTATTTTAAGTCGTTCATATTTTTAATATTTTTTCTAACTGGAATGAATCATAATCTGATAAAAGTCTTAATATGTATAGTGTTAGTTTATATTCAAAAATAATAATTCATCAACTACTTTTTAGCAGTCAGATCAGCTAATGTTTGATATCAACTATTGGAAGTAATTCTCAATATAAAGTGCTGTTTTCACAATACTATATAAGGGTGGTATAACTAGTTTCCTACATCTGATTCTAGACTTTTTATAGCCACCTCTTGTCACCCCTTAAAGTATATAGCCCGATTCATTTCTCATATGCATGATCTCAATATCAGTTATTATTATGATGAAAAAAAGGTATACAAAAAAATTGTGTTTTTAGAGAATGTATCACTAAAGGAAATTGGATTGATAAGTATGATTATAATATTAAATCATCATAAAATTTCATGTATGTTAGGATGCATGTTTTCAAAAACCAGATAATGATTTTTTATTATATTATACTTATATCATAATAGCGTAATATTATTTTTTAATTTAGTTTTTTAGTTTATAAGGATCGCGTTTATTTTACATTGAGTGGAATGAAATAATAACATTCTTAAGAAGTGTTTCATATTTTATTAAAGTATATACCAATGGATAATATTTCTCACCGTCTCATAACATGTCACAATGACTATTTTCATTTAAATGGATGAACACATAATATTATTTGTTTGTTAATTATTAGAAACATAGAAATGTATCAAATCTGAAATTGTAATATAGGGTAGTTTTTTATGGATGTAGTGACATTTAATACCATGTAATGTAGATCTTTATAATCTCAATTAATTAGATATATTATTCTGGTATTTCTCGGTATATATGCGGAAAATTAAATTATAGAATATTGTATTCATTTTAGTAGAATCTCTCAAGAATGTATCAATAAATTTGGAGAATATTATGTTTCCAACTTTCATCAACATATTCCTTGTAAATTTTATCAATCATCTAAAAGTTTATAACCAATTGTTTGAAAAGTGATAGATTTATTCTTTTATTGGTGAAGAAATGATTTCATTAATGAATAATTTTTAGAATAAAAGTCAATGAAATTTTTTTATATGTTCAAAGGAATTATGTAAAAAAATAAAACATCAAAGAAACCTTATGATGAAAATATGAAAATAAAAAAATATCCATCTCCACAAAATAAAAAATGACAAAATATTGAATGTCATATGATGAGTTGAAAATTTTCATGGAATATAAATTCGAAAATAAATTTGGGAATCCAATATTTTACTGATCTATACGATGAGATGTCATTAATATTTTAAATAATAGAAAATTTATGTGAATAAGATAAATGAAATAAGAAAAGAAAAAGGTTAGATATAGCTAGAGATATAGAAATTTTGTTGAAAGTTATGGAATGTGATTATGAGAATCTAACACTTCCAGTTTCTCCTACAGATTAATCAATACATTATTCGAGACATGAATTTCATTAAAACATATCCATTCTATATATACACTAATATATGGTTGATAGGTGAAATAAATATTTAATTGAAAAAGTAATCCCATCTTTGCTAAAAACCCCATCAGAACCAATAATGTTTTTTCAAAGGGATATCAAGGCTGCGATGTAGTTAGAGACATTTCATGGGGATATTGTAGAAGAAGTATAAGAAGAAGAAAAAATAAATAAATTATTATAATAAAAGGCAGATTTAGAAGAAGAAGATTGTTAAGATAATATTTATAGTAGGAGGAAAATGATGATTCTGATGACAATGACACCCAAATAGAAAAGCAAGAAAAAGTAAAAGAGTCATTCCAATCAACATTTTCTTCATCACCTTTACCATATCATTCAATTATGAATAACCGATTAAAAGTTCAATAACAAAAATGTTCATCTTCATTGAATAAAGAATCATCATTATAAGATAAATAAAAATAATCCTCAGTGAAATAAGAATAAGATCAATTATCAAATACCAATGTTTCTAAAAATATTGAATCTGATAAGGAAGAGTATGTTGTAACTATATTAGATAAAATGAAAATATAAAAAAATGGAAAAGAGAATCCTTTGAAATTTTCAAAACCCAACGTTGAGTCTTCATGAATGAATCCTCACAAACGTTCTATGAGGTCATCATATTCATAGGAAACAATTAGAAAAAACTATTCTGATTACATGTTATTATATTTAAAAATACAATATAAAAACATTCAATATTGTCCCATGATTGAAGAATGGTAATAAAATAAAAAACAACCTTAGTGTGATATCAAATATGTTGAATCTGTTATATGAATCATTCATTAATTTTTAAGTAGAATTTAAAACCTATAATGGAATGTACAATTATCATAAAAGATCATAAAATCAGATGTTTAATTGGTCCAACCAAGTGGAAAATTATATTTGGGAACATGATGATCAATTTATGGAAGTGAAGAATCTTTTTTCAGAATCATAAATTATTTTAACAAGTAATATTCTGATATATCCAATCGTGTGATTTTTTTTGATGAATTCAATGATACAAATAATGACCTGACATAGGAATTGAATGTATTGGAAAAAATTATTAGAATTTAGAAATAGATATTTACCTATTAAAATAATTTGATAATGAGCTTTTTATTATAAAGTAAGTGAATAAAATGTATCTGATGATATTGAATGTATAAAAACTCAATACCAAAAGAATGCACTTATGGAAGAAATGATTTTGAAACTTGGGATGTATTGATAATAGTTCAATAAGATGACGTATTTTCTGAAATATCTCATGAACAAAGATTTATTACTTTAAATATTTGAAATATCCATGTAATATTTTTCAATCATTTTTTTTGTTATATAATTATATTTTCATCAATTTTTATCTACATGGATGTCTTATAATTACTTTGGGATATATTTTCATTCTATTAGATCATGGATTATTGGATTGTTCACAATTTATTATTTCATATGTTTTCATGTACATCATTTTTTTGAAACATTCTACTCATTCAATTTCATTTATAAAGACACGAAGGGAGAGAATAATTATTAATAAAGACATGGGTTCAAAAAGGGGGTGATGTATTACAATATAGGATATGTTTTATTTAAAGGGGTATATTTTTAATACTTTAGAATATATCATGATGTCGTCAAAAACATAATGAGTTATATAAAAAACCTCAATGTCCACACACAAAAATGGGACATAATTTTATACTATTATTAATTTTCATGTTACTATTGTGGATTTTGATTTCAATAAATGGGGATATTTTTGATTCATATGTTTTAGTTGTTACATTAACATTCATTTAGTTTTACATATGGAAAAAATTTAAAAAAACTAGGTTTACTTAATTTTTATATCCTACAGGTTTTAGAATTTTTTTTAGAAAAGGTTAATTTCTACTACACGTAGAAATATTTCTATTGTATTAATCATATAAAATTACACTTCTCAATCTAATACATTAAATTCATAGTGACTCTAATTTATTAGAATGACATTTATTCAAACTAGTAGTTAGGAATGTACTTGTCTACCTAACTACCAAAAGAAATAACCATTAGACTTACCATTGTATTGATATATCAAACTAACCATAACTGAGTTCAATGATGTTGATAATCAATAATGAAGTACATTATACTAAATAATGTTTGTAATCAGGGTACATAATAATTATTTATAATATAAGGAATAATTTTATCATTTAAATGGTAAAAAAACCACATTGTAAATTCAATTATGATTAAATTTTATGAACATTTAAATAGCGATTTGTCTAAGCCAGTTACAAAAAAAACCAAAGTTTGACAATTGGATAATTTACAATAAATAGATAGTCATTTTTTGAGTTGTCAGATGATTCCTTTACACAACTATAGTATTTTAAAATTTTCTATGTACTGATATATAATTCATATTTATTGTGATACATTTTTTTATTTAATTTCTAATAATTCAATTTCATTGTTGTTTTAATGAAAAAATTCTATTTCATTTTGTAGCTAATATTTTTTATGATCAAGGGCTTATAATAATAGGAAAATAGTGAATCTGATCGATATGATCAATGGATTTTAGGTCTAACAATACAGACACTAATCATCATATCAAGGGCTTCACATGATAGAAATACAAATTTAATTAAGATCATTGTATCGAGGGATTACAATGATAAGAATATAGATTCTATAAAAATCATCATATCGGTGTATTTTTTGTTAAGAAAAGGAAGATTATATTTTATGTATAAATCTATGGATACCTTTTGTCATGGTTTTTGACTACTTATACATTTATGGTTAAAATAGTTAAATTTTTTTAATAGCATGATATCATTTTAAAATTTATAATTTTTTTTATTGTTTATACTAGATATATCTTTTAGGTTCTCAATGATTTATAAATTTAGACTTCATACTAATCATTCAAAAAAATCATCTTATCAGCATGTTTGAGAAAACGTAATAAGAAACTCTAATACAATGATATCAATTTTTATTGGGATTAAAACATTCTATTTATAAAAAAGGCTACTTCCATACTTTTAATTTATGTGGTATTATGTTTTTTTTTCTTTAATGTTTTTAATCTAAAAATTCAACCTCCCTCTATCCTCTTGTATGTATATCCATCTAAGAGAGCATTTATTTCCAAAAAATGAATTTCATAATTAAAATCACTATAAAATACAAGGAGAAAACTATCTCTTTAATAAATAGATTAAAATATAAATTGAGAGATGGAATGGTACGAGGTGATAGTTGATGAATTTTACAAATATGCTCAAAATATGTAGAGGGAATCTCGTAAAAAATTATGAAAAAAAATTATATTAGTGATTTAGATGAAGTTAATAAAAACACTCTATTCACGATTTAGTGACATGATCTCAATGGATAATGATTACTTCAATATTTTGTGTGGGAGGTTGGGGAGGATTCATAATTAAATATGAGGTGGATATTGAGAATCTATTGGAGATCAAATATCCTTCCAATTGATGGGAAATTAAATTTTATGAAGTTTTATGCTTCTCAGAGCGTGATTTTATATCCCCCTTATATTATTTAGTCAAGGGGTCTAGTGAAAATAATAAATTCCTAAATATAAATTTTTTTTACTATAATATATACACCCATGAACAAATAGACATGGCCTCACTTTTGAATTCCACTAGTTAGTAAGTTCTATTTTTGGATTTCCACTCATTATTTCTAATCCAACTGGATAGACCGTGAGCACCACTTGATAGATTTTGGACCTTCTATTGATCTATATCTTATTGCATATTCTACTAGATAGTTGGTTCTACTAAACTATCTATTTAAGGAATCATTTCTAGGAAAAAATTAAAAAATTTAAATTTATACCCATTTTGAATCCATTATAACGTTGGATATCTATCTCTAATAATAACTCAAAAAAATTCATGAAATTCAACGAAAACACACTGAAATTAGTACAACCAAATTAATGTGGTGTTGATCATTAAAAAAAACTAAATGATAAAATTATCTCCCCATTTTTTATGATGCTAAAATAATTGATTAAAAAATCAACATTAGTAATTAGAAAAGGATAAAATTTAAGGATTATCCAAATTTATAAGAAACAATATCTCCCACTTTGAGATTATTTGAAATAATTTTATTCCCCTTGTTGAAATAATATTTAAAAAAATAATCTTTCATCTATCTAATCATTCAAATAAATCTAAATCATTTATATTATAAAAAAACACACATAGAATGAGAATTAGATATATAATAAAATATAATTGAATCCAATGAGATTTTCGAAACAAAATTTAATCAAGATTTAGCATAACTTGTAGATAATTTTGTCAAATTAAATCCTCGTAATATATAAAAATGATTCAATATATAAAGAGATAAAATTATTACACTAATGAATGTATTAAATAATAATATTTAATTTCATGATCAAGATAAAATTAGAACAAAAACATGAAATGATGAAAAATAATTATAAATTTTTTAAATCATAAAATCTTATCCATGTATAATGATATTCAATGATTTGGATTTTTTTTTTCAATTAATCAATAAGAAACAATCTAAAATATAGAAAATAAAAAAACATTCATTTATTAATTGATTCTTCAATATATATCTTTGAAATTATTATTGTTATTTAAATATTGGGGAATTATTCATTAAAATAGTTTCTTTTAAAAAATGTAAATAATGAATTTAAAAATAGAAACTTATTAGATTTCATAAGACCTCCAACTACATGGTTGTTTATTCTCGAAAAACATTCTTTTAATTGATCATCATTTTGTAATATGGACACAAAAAGATATATACATTAAAATAAAATGGTAAAAACTATTATATTTTTAAAAATATAATATTATTTTACCTTTGTGGTTACACTAGTGTTATAAAAAAAACTATTTTAAAATGGAAATAAACGTAAGTCCATAAACATGGGGAATAAAAGATTTACCCTTTCCAATTTTATTATATAATTAATAAAATCTATAATAAATATGTATAGGGTCTATTGTTAGATAAATATATAATTTATTCAAACATATTAATATATAAGATTAAAATATTTAAAACAATATTTAAAATTATATTATCAGAAACCCATTTCATAGAAGAAGTCATTTTTGAAGAATTTTCATTATCATTTGAAAAAATTAAACCAATATTAGTATTTTTACAAAATTGGGATAAAATGATCATATTAAAATATTATTCACCATTGGTGAATTTTTGAAGGGTTCCTTTGAGATCCTTGATTTTATATTTTAAATTTTAAACATTGGGTTGTTTTATAATTAAAAAACCAATCATAATTTTTGTTAAACACTTTTTTATTTTTCATTAAAATGTGAATTGTATTCTTTATTAATAAATTCATTTGAATAAAAACATTGATGGTAACCTTCTCCAATATATTCATAAGTATATTAAAGAACATAAAATGAAATAGATTAAATAGATTAATATTAATATTAATATTAATAAGATGTTTTATGTGAAGAATAGTGATATATTTCAGTACTAACCTATATTTTTTCATAATGATGATGAATAACACAATGTAAAAACATTTATATCAATATTAACTTCCACATTATCAGTGAAAAAAAATTTTATAAATTTTAAAAAGTTATATTATATGACTTATTTATTTTATTTGTAACATGTCACTTATGGAACACGGATTAGATCATTATTTATGGTATAATAGTATAATTTAATTTTTTATGAATTTTTAAATAATTTTAAAATTTTTTTAACTTCCATTTGGTCATTGTTGAATCATTGGGAATAAATATAAACAATGATTGCATTAAAATAAATTTTCATCTTGGTTTCCATGACCTCCTCTTATTCTTTAACTGCTTGAGTTTTTTTAATTAATTGATATTTCATTAAGGATCCAATGAGTTCATCAACCAACATGATCTGGATGAATTATTTTTCATAGATCCCTATCAATTTCTGGGGCCCATGAACTTGTAAAAACACATAAAATTTCATTTTTGATCATTTCTGTAAAAAAATCATCACATAAGTATTTTATAACAGTGAAAATTCTAGTTATTATAGTTAAAAATATAGTAATAGATTTATTTTCTTGATTGGGGAAATACTCGGAATCCCAATGTAACATATCCAACATAGTGTCTCGAATTTTTATTCATTCTATCATGTGTTCCATCACGATGTTTTAGTAATTTTCTAAGAATATATTCAATTGAATTTATTTCCATATATACAATAATATAAAGAACTCATATATTTACCATTTAATTCAAAACATGAGATATCTATAAGATACCTACTATATTCAGATTTTGTTGTAGGGTTACAAGAATGAATAAAAATTTGACAAACAAGATAACTGATTTTTATAAGGAAAATAGACATATGGGTTTTCTTATTTTATTAGGTTCAACAATAAAATAAATGATATTTTTGTATGAAAAATAATACATTATAGAATATAACTATTAAAAAATGTTGTTATTTTAAAATCAAAATATAGATTGTTTAAATAATATTTTTGAAACTAGATATCTAAATATCCATGTCTTTATTTGGTACCAATTTTTTTGATGATGAAATGGAAAGAGGTGGTGTGGATATAATTTTATAAATTTCAATGTTTAAAATAAATTTTACACTATAGAAGTATCGATTGTGTAATAAAATAATATGAATTAATCAATGATAATCATAGTGGAAATTAAAAAAAGAAATTTGATGTAAAATAGAAGATAAACGTAAAATAAAAACGTAAAATGACATGGGTAATTTGGTAAACTAGATTAATAAATTTACATAGCAGTTAAACTATATATACTTCTCATAATAATTACCATTATGGTTCAATATAATAAAACATTAAGTTGGAATGAGAACTATGAAAACAAAACCCAATTATTTTAATAGATGAAAAGAACCCTAAATTTGTTTTTAATTGAATAGGAAGAACATCAATCCCTTGGTTCTAACAGATAAAAATGATCGAAATAAAAAATGATTTAAAGAATATATTAATTTTTTAATTGAATTAATTTATAATGAAAAATCATTACTCTAACTTTATAAATTAGATAAAAATAAAAATTGTTTGAGAGAGAGAGAGTAGGATAATGAGTTAGATGCAAGTTATTTTACAAATAGGATACATAAGAAGAGATATAATAATTCACAAAATAATTATATAACAATTCCATTGGATCATTTGATATTTTCATTAGGGAACATTAATTTAGTTATTTATTAACATTATGTCATGGCATAATTTTCATATTGATAATCATAAGATACATATGTGGATGATTGATGATTTAATATCTTTTTTACATTATGTAGTAATAGGAGAAAAAATATCTCTTTATATTTGAACATTATAATTTGAAATTGTTACCAAATAGGAACGATGACAATAATATCTTTCATATGTTGGTATGGACCAAGGGGTCGAGCCATGACAATATATAATTGAATAGAAAAAATTTTGAACAAAATAAATGATCCCTTGGACTATGATAAAATACAACACAATATTTTTGGTAGCCACTATCAGGAAGTTAGTGGGATTCATAGAGATTCACCCATTTCTTATACTCCAATAAGATTTCTACATAGCATGACCAATGTGATCATGGACATTTTAAATATCTTAAGCTTATTAAATATGCTAGCAGCTAGTCTATATAACTACACCATATAGGGAGTTCATTATTAATATACTTGATTTAAAAAACAACTTTTGAACGCATATTGAATCCACCGATAGTTCAAATACCATCCTGCCAAATTTACTCAACAAAAACAAATAAAACACACTATATGTTCATTTAAATGCGATAGATACAAATTGAAGTGTTTTTATCATTAAAATAATAAATCACTGAAGAAAACATAAATTATAAATATATTGATCTCACATCTATTATATCCCAATATATCTAATTCCCAAAACAAAATAATGTTATCTACTATAAAGACTTATAACTGGGGTTTAGAAAAAAATTCTCACATCCTAATAACTAAACAAATAAACATAAATAAACAAAAATAATCCTAAAAATTAAATAAACCATTCAATAATACCAAATGATTTTTATAATATAGATCATATCTTAATTCAAATCATATCCATATGTTCTATAGTACATCTGACAAATAATATCACAATCCAAAGACCTGATGGTTTAGTGAATTTTAAGACTAGATAATAAGAAGCATATTTTTCAATACTTATTAATATTTCTCTATAATTTAAAATCAATAGAATCCATTCTAGACTTATCATATTTTATTATCAACATCATATCCATGGGAATCTGAACATACTAAACAAGTTAGCTCATATTCATAGTAAAACGTGCCACTAAGGGATCAATCGTAACAAGATGTGCAAAAATGATAATGGGAAATTTTTTTTATTAAAACATACATGGAAAAAAAATATTTTCTCAATATGACATGATAAGATATTGTCTAAACTCAAATTCAATGACATGTAACATGACATTAGTGTGTGAGATGATAACCAAGATCCATGATTTATAATCATAGACATATTATAAGTAGAGTCATGTTATTGAGACATAACAAAATAACGAACAATGTAAAAAATATAATCACATTAAACATAACATTGTTAAAATTACTTATCATTAATACCCATTAGGCTATGAATAAATCCAATCATGTCTACCATTTGAGTTGTGAACAAACCCAAGCATGTCCATTAATTATATTATGAAAAAATCCATGAATGTATAGGATTCATTACCTCATGAGATATAAAACCATTATAAATATATTGGTAGGTGTTATATTACACTACCAATAATCATAAATTTATATTTATGTCATAAGATATCAATAATTCATTATGTCTTGATGAATCAGGAAAAATGAGCTTTATATCATTTTAAATAGTATTGTATACCATGACATCAAATGTACATCCTGTGATTCCTAAAAATTTAATAAAAAAAGAAACATTTTATAAATGAATTTATAATGTGATCGATGAAATATTTCTCTAATGGAGATAGATATCATGTATATAAATAAAAAAATTGATGATTAATAAAAATTAGAGATTTAAAAAATCATTTTTAACATTATTTTAAAAGAGGGATATTACTATGAAGATTCAAAATATTATTTTGAGAATATCACATGATTTTTTTTGACCACATTATATGGAAAGGAATGAAAATAATGAAAAAAATATATTTTAAATATTTATTATATAATAGAATATAAAATTTATTATTCGGAATAAGAAAAACATTTCAATATTTTAAATAATTTCCTTTATTAAAATTTTTCAGAATTAAAATAATGATAAATCATTCCTTTGGAATGTAGTAAAGAGAAACATGAAGATAACTATAGTAACATAAAGTTTTACATAAATGTAATTTTTAATTAATTTGGTAGGGAATTGTGAATGTATTAATTGAATAAAAGATATCATTCAAAGAGGATGCAAAATTTTATCAAGAACATTGAATTTTATGAATTAATAAATCAATCGAAGAAGATATATATTTTTTGAAGATGTCCTTACCTGAAAATAAGGATAAAATAAAATAAAATATCTTAAAATGATATAATAAAAAATTTCATTAAAAACATTTTCAAAGAAGAACCATTAAGACTCATGAAAAGTACATGTGTTCAGAATAATTTAATTCTTTTTACTTTAAACATCTTGAAAAGTATTTTAATAAATAGTATAAATAAAAATTAAATAATTGACTATTTAAAATTCATATAAATTTTTACTACCCCTTATAAGAATTAGAAATAATATTTCATTACATACTCATATAATGGTTAATGATTATTCTCATAATGAGATTATTGTAATTTCGATTGTCTGTCAAATGTTTTTTAATGGTGATGTCAACTCCATTATTTAATAATAACTTCATTATTACCAGATTATGATATATATTTATATATCATTTTACAAAATTCTAAATCCCATTTTATATTTTAGGGATGTATTGATTATTCATGGGAATGAAATTCACAACAATATAGATTTGGTTTATATTTTATTATCATCTTATTACATTATAATGAATATCAATTTTCATGTTATACATTTGAAACTTGTTAATGAAATAAAAAAACACTTAATAATATATATATATATATATATATTAATAAATATATCTCTTAAAACCATCCATGTAAAGAGATAATGAAAAATAGAACGCGTTGCATCATGGTGCATGCATTCCACACTTACACATAGGAAACAAATTTATTTTCCCTAGAATATAAACATGTTATAAACTATGTTTCCTATTAATAATAATAAAAATAATTTAATAAAAATAATATCAATTCATTACAATTCACATTTTTACCATCCTTGTAATGCGATTATGGACAATGATGCACTATACTTTATAGAAGATGTGGTCTACATGTACACATTAAAAACATTTATGTTTTTAAAATGTATAATTTAATTGGTGAATAAGGATTATATTGGATGTTTAAAGTAATTAATTTATATTTTTTTAATATAACATTCCCTCAAAAAAATTCTGATTACTCATATTTTCTTGAAATTGGTTTTACCAAATCACGGTTTTATTATTATATATTCAGTAATATAATTTAGAATATTATAAATCCAATTTTTTTTAATGAAAATAAGTAATTAAAAATTTCTTAAAACAATGAAATAGTTTAAATATTTCTCTAAATGTATGAGATTATGGTTTAAATTGATGCATGATTTTTTTTATTATATATCAATTTGTAGTTTATAGTCTTATTTAGTTATTCTATCATATAACCAGTTATATATATTAGATATTTATGAAAATTAATTATTTGATATATAATACATTTATTTACATTTATGTAAACTAATTGGATGTTTGAAAAAAAAATTTGAGCTCTCAAAAATAATCTCCAATCTTATAAAATATTTATGGAATTATATATTTTCTTGATTTCAATATTTTATGCTTTATTCTAATAACTCTAAAAAAACCTCAAAAATTAAAAATTATTTTATTCAAATTAAAATATATCAAATTTTTATATTTTTAATTAAACAACATGAAATTATTAAATGGAATTTTATATACGGAAATTTTATTTGTAGGAGTTTCAATGGATTTTTCATCTTTTTCTAGTCTTTTTTTCATTTCATTTAAATAGTAATATTGATATTTTAAATGGATTTAATTAATCTCTTCTCTATTGGGAAGATCATAGGTATACTTAAATTTAATTTTCTTAAATAATATCTTATTAAATTGTTTAGATATCCTTAAAATCATTGGATATTATATTGAAATGTTATTTATGATGGTATTTTAATTGACCAGATATTTTTTTAATGTTCCCACATGATTGTTTTGACATTATTTCATGATGGCTTAGAACTCATTTCATTATGGTTTTGATGTTAACACGTGTTTTAGGATTTTATTGGGTGAGGCTTGTTGTGACTGTGTGAACCCACAACTATCTTCATCCAATGTACCATATGTGATTAAAATGAGAGCAATGATTTATTTAACCAATTTCATGATATTATGGAACCATCACATGAGTATTCCATAACTACCATAAATCATTATACATATAGATGTTATTCCTCTTTCCATAATATGATGATCCATGCTTGTGATCAAATAAAATATGAGCATTATTAGTTCCCACTGAAACTTGTATAGAACATGCCTGAAATATTAATAATAATTAAAACAATTTTTTGAATTTATTATTCTTAATTTTTAATTATTATTTTTAATATAATAGACCACATAATATTTTACGTTACACATATTTTATGGAAATATATTCTAATGTTTATTTTGATTTTTATTATATCTTGAGTTATATTTTATGGAAATTCTTATTAGTTTATCATTTCTATTATTTTCAGTAATAAAAATAGTTATTATATGATGTTAGACATTTGTTAGGATTGTAGTATATTATTTTCACTTTATATTTCATTATAATATCACCTTAATAAACCTATTTTTCTATGGGATGGATAATTAATATGGTAGAAATGAACATTAATGATGTAGGGAATCTATATATTCTACCTAGTATTGAAGGAAGCAATTTTGTTTAATGGAAACTAGAATAGAGTATTACCTCAAAAAGATAGGAATATTTTATTGGTCGATCAATGTATAGAAATATAAAGTACCAAAATACGACTTCAATATACTTAATTAAAATGATTTTGTGAAATAATTTTTAAATTAATAATTAATAAATATTTTATACTATTTTATTAATATATGTGTGTTAATACAAGTTATTTCATGTAATATAGCTCCTAAGATTTTTAATATTTAACAAGTTACTCATCATGATTTTAAAAATATGATTGTAACCAATCATGAAATGTTTTTATATGATTAACAAAAATTCAAGATAGAAGATGATAAAAGTTTCAATCAATTATTCTATAAATTCATAAGCATGGTGAAATGAATCATTTCACTTGGAGAGACATTGGAGAACTCCATTAATGATGAATTAGTTCTAATATATCTACCCATGAAATGGAATTAAATTAGTCTTCCAATCGATAAAGGTAATAAATTAAAATAATACACATTTGAATAATGATTGGATCAAATATTCATTATAAAATTTATTTAATAAATATCCTGAAATAGGAAACATAATATAATAAATGCGTTCTTTTCAAATCACTTATAAATTTTATTTATATATAATTTGAATTTGAGTCATGGGAAGATGACATTAGAGAATTTTTATATATAAGAAAATGTATATATAATTTTGTAAATATATCGGTAAATGATCCAAATTGACTAACTAATTATAAATTGAATAATTGAGAAGAGAAAGAGTTTACTAAATATGGATCATATGTGACATATATCAAATTTATAAGTAAGTTACATATCATACCCAGATATCCATATCTAATTCAATAAGGGGGAGATAAAAATACAATATATAAATGAAATTTAAGTACCATTTTAGAAGGACTTTTACCAAGAAATAATATTAAGATTATGAATCCATAAGTGATAATGATTAATAAAACCTATTTTTGATGGTAATATATAAAATTGATGCATGTAATGATTCTTATTTTAGATACTATTCCAATAGTGATTATTAGAGATTTAATTAGTTATATAATTAAAAATAGTGATTAAAATTGATGGTTTAGGGTTACTGATAAGTATAAGGAATTGAAAGATGAAAATAATGTACTTGTCAAGGAAAATAATAATGTAAATAATGAAAATAATTATATCATGGTTGAATTAAGAAATTTTTAATGTTCTTAATGTAGGATCTTTGATGATTTTGTGTCTATTGAGGTGGAAAATTATAATCTGAAATACGAAATTATTATCAAAAGAGATATATTATCATCGTTTTCAAGTATATACAAAATAAGAAAATATGGTATAAAAAATGAATCTGAATAAAGATAAAAAAATTGGTTACAAGCCTAAAACTTATAATGTATACAGGAAAATTATTATTGAAATTTATTCTATAATGTTTTCTTTTGTTTCATTTTTTGTAATGTTGTATTTATTTATATTATGTTAATGAATGTTCCCTATGATTTACTCCATCTATGGGAAACACTATTGTTTTTATTTATAAAGATTTATATACGATAGTTTTTTATGATTAATGATTTTAATCTTTTTTGGTATGTATGAATCATATAGATAATTTATTTAGACACAAAGTAGTCTAGGGAAAAATTTTATTTTACTTATTTTTTCCTTCTAGGATAACCACCTTAGGAATATTACAGAAACACTGTATATAAAAATGGTTATTCTCCTAACATAAGTGCTGAACGTTTAAATTTATTCTCTTAAAAGAGATTTCATAGAGTCTATGAAATATTAATATCTTAATCATAATGAAATGTGAATGGATTCAGTGCAATGGGTTTTCTAATGTTGTTTTAATTTATAATGTTTTATATTAAAGGATTGTAACATAACATGATTTATATTTCTAAATTATGTGATTATTTAATATTTTTCAAATATGAATATAATAACTAATATCTTCTTAAAAATGAAAATACTTTATTTATTTCTAATAGAATGTATGATATTTTTTTCTTTTAATTTATTTAACCAATGAAATAAATATGATAAGGGTCTCAATTTTATTAAACCAAAATATGTTATTACGTATATAAGGAATGGAAAAGTCATTTATTAATGATAACATATATTAGAACATGGATATATTATATATTTAACCATGAAAATTTTAATAAATTTTTTTTTCATTAATATTTGAAAGGAATATTGAAAAAGGATGATTTTAAATTTATCGTGAATGATTCTACAGATAGAACTCTTATATTATTGAATATTTAATTAAATTTTCTTATTAAATAATCTATTTTAGGTGTTAATAAATACTTTATGGTATTTTGATGATTAATATATATTTAAATCTTGTTATTTTATGTCTTTCTATCTTGAAACACTATATATATATATATTGATTTTCCTAATCTAGTTAAAAATATTAATATTTTTGTAATTTTATCCGTTATAATAGATATATTATAATACTTTATTAATTTTTATTTCATAAATTTTTTGATAAAATAGGTATTTTCATTATTTTTTGGATCCTTGAACCCCAAAAAAAGATTTATTATAGAGAAAAATTAAATTACTCACGTGTTTAGTAAAACTATGCTTAATGAATATAAATTTTTCTTGTATATTTGGGAATAATATATTAATACTTATTCAACTATTTTTAATATAATCTATGATGAATATTTTTTTATTAATACCGATTATGAATATTTTAATGGATGATAATGAATATTGTGTTATTATAATGTATTTTAATGATTTTATATTTATTTTTATATAAATTATTTTAAATGATTATGTTAAAAGTGTTGAATCTATCTTTATTGGTTATGATTCTAAAAATAATTATTATAGAGTTTATAATAAGCCTAACATGGTAGTTGAATAATTAGTGCATATAATGTTTTATGAATCATATGGTGATCAAATATATGTATTAGAAAGTATTGTAGTTTATTTTTTGGGTTTAATTTTGTTTTGAAGAAATCCCTCAAGATAATGATTCAATTATTTTGGGGGGTGCTTCACAATCCAATCCAATATCATTGTCGATTAAAATTGATCATCATATTGAGAATGTTATTGGTAATGTTAGATCAAGTATGTGATCCAGTAGATATACATTAAACACATTTTCTAATTCTACTTTGATTTCTTATGGTGTGCCTAGTGATGATTTAAATTATTTGAATTGTGAGAATTATATTATTTTTATTTAAGAATAACACTATCAGTTTGGAGGAAATTTTTTCTTGACATTTTTTGAAACCATATAGATAAGAATTTTATTGTAAGTAAATATATTTTTAGAAATAAAATTGTTTAATCTGGTCAACTTGTAAAAAATTAAGATATTATTTTTTTCTCAAGGTTATTATCAATAAGAACATACTGCTTTTGATGACATTAGGCGCTTTTTACTTGTATTTAATATATTTTAATTTGTTTCTAATTTTTTATTTTATAATGATTTATATAATTTTTAACTTATTTAAAATGTGTGTTTCTAAATGGGTTTTATTTTAAAAAATTTAATGTTTTTAAACCCATTATTTTTAGAAAATGAAATTTTTCCTAACCAGTTTTCTATGTTATTAATAGTTTCATCTAGACTTAAGAAATGACCTTATTCATGGAATGATATAATCAAATTATTTTTATTGATATTTGATTCCTCTTAATGTAATGTTCATAAAATAATTTTATTAAACTGATTTGTAATAATATTTTCTGTCATGCCTCATGTTGTCAAGGGTAAAAAAGATTAGGGAAAATTTTAAATTTTATTCAAAACATTTATTCAGGGGAGAAATGGTAATTTATCTTTTATGTAGATAATGGATTATGTTCTAAACCACTATACTGGTCATAGAATAGGGTCTTTTTAGATGTTCAAGTGATTGTATTAAATATGATAGGTTAACATTTTCATACAATATTTCATATTTAATTATATATAAATTAGTTTTTTCGTGCATGTGCATTCAGACATATCATTCAAATTGATCATTAGTTTTATAATATTTCACAATGGATGAGTCCATAGTGGGTGATTTTTCTATAAGGTGATGTATAAACCTTTCGCATGCATCAGGTCTAGGACATACCCCCTTTCCTTTCTCTTATTAATTTTCTTCTTCATTATATTTTTTTATATTTCCATTTTAAATTTTAATATTTCATTTACCCTATTTTATTTTATTAATCATCAATCCGCATATAATAATTTTTTTATATATTAAAATTCAATTAGGGTTATTGGGGACACCTTGGGGTTCGATTAGTGGAACTTGGGAAAAATTGTGCTTTTTTGGATGTTTTGGGTGTTTTCTATTCAAGAATACTGATGTACACAATAATTATTTCAATAACATCAAACTTTTACATCTTACTTTTAGGTGAAGAATAGTTTTTTATAAAATAAAATGTTTACTGTGGGTACATGATGTCTATTGGTGACTTAGGGGTGCTAGGGGAATATGGACGTAGAGGTTACATTGTTTGAGCGTGTGTGGCATACATGGACAGTGGATGTGTACTATTATTATCATGACCCTATGTGGGGGTACATGGTTCGGTACATGGTTGGGGAACCAATGTGGGGTACACTACATTTACATAACTATACATTTAATGTATTGCGATGTTGTATACACCGAATGGGGATGACTTACATGTGAATCTACCCATGTGAAGTTACACACCATGTACCAAGAGCCACACACCATGTACATTAGATAAGTACATGCTGAGTACATTATATAACATAGACAGTGAGGATAATTATATTTATAATAAATGTACAAAAACAACATGCCATATACTTTCCTTCGTCCATTTTTCATATTTACCATGGAGTCATAATTTGACATGTGATTTTTCAATTTTGAGGTTTTTTATATAAACATCATAATTTTTCAGTCCATTTTTTTATTACAAGACCATAATGTTGGTATTTTATTGAAATTTAAAAATATATGGTTTTGTTATGGGTGTACACTCGGGGTTGTGTTGTGATGTGTGAGGTTTGATTGTTGGTTTTGAGCTACCTATTTGATTAGGATTGGGTATTCAAGTAGGTAATATCGTTTGTTTATTCACATGGATCTTAGAAGGAAATATCAGAAAGTATCACTAAGAAGTTCTTCGTTTATTCTTAGACATTAGGGTAATTTTTTCTTGGATTGATAAGTTGAGGTTTAGGGATTCTGTTTCAATACAAGATTTGTTAGAGCCTCTGGCATAAGTAAATGCCTTTTAATTGTGGTTTTGGATAGGATCAATTTGGATTTTGATATGGGTATGAGTGATTCATGTTTCATACCATCGTGGGATGGTTTGGACATGAGGATGGGTTATTACTATGGATGAATAAATATGGTTTTTTTACATTTTATTTGACACAAGGTTAGTATTATTCTAAGGATTATTATTGGGTGAATATTTATATGTGGTCATATGGAATGTTGTAAAAACCACATTTGAATTTGTTTTCATTGGGATACCTATAGGGGTTGTTGTTCATAGGGCATCCATTAGAGTCTATTGAGGGGTGTTTGGGACATTTCCACACTAGTCGTCTCCCATGACTTTGGATGATCTATAAGAAAACCATGTTAGTGTCCTCCTATAGTGGCCATTGGGAAAATTTATGTTTTTTTGATGGGAGTGGTGTGAGTTTTTTTGAGGGATTTGTGACAGTTAATTGGATGCTGGTATCGAGTACATTGAGAGTGGCCCCCTGATTATCACATTGAGTAATGATCGACATTAGTAGTTTCGAAATTTGGAGAGTGGGTTCAATTTTGGATCATCCCACATTCATTTATTCATTAACCGGTGATATTCTATAGTATCTATTAAGGATTTTAGTTTTAGGATATGATCCTTGAGATATCTTATATCGGGAGTAAAAATTTAGATTTGATATGGTTATCTAATCTCTTACTAGGATGTGGTTAGTTTGGATTATAGATAAAATAAACGATTGTAATGAGTCACAACAAAAAATGTAATATAGCAGAGTATTTTTGGAATAGATGTGGTTTAAAATACTTTTTATTAGTATCAGAGTAGTTTCAAGAACAATTATGTATTTCGTGTTCTATAGTAATATTGCGGATGATTAAATAAATTTTTGATGTCTTTACAATGTGTTGTTTTTGTAGTATACAGTAGTGGTTTTAATTTTACTTAGAATTGGGTTTTTATAAAAATATCACCTGTTAATATTTAAAAACTATAATTAACAACTACTGATATATTCAGCGTTAGATAGTTTTTATAGCGATTAATCTCAAGCGTTGTTAAATCAAAATTATTTGAAATATTAAACAAAAAGTGTAAATATATAAAAGCGACATGAAATATACTAAAACCTGAATATATAAAAAATCATCAATAATATGTCATACATCCATCACAGATATAAAAATATATACATTCATCATAACATATATCAAAATATATCCATACATCTATCAAACAATATATTTGTTTGCCACCACTAAATTCACATCAAAATCAATATACATCCATGTCCCAACCTCCACTGTATCCGTCTTTTTGCAATTTATCTTACTAACTCAAATATACCAAATCACCACATCAACAATTAAAAAAAATTAAAACTAACATAAAAATTCACAATTACATTCAAATTATTGATAAGATTTTATCATACCACAGAAACTAAGAACCATCATGTCTATCTTATAAATAATTCCTTGGATTTTTACTATAAACACCCTTCCTACATCCAATATCTTCCACCGATAATTAAAAAAATATTTATAAAATAAAATGGTATACTGAAAAGACAATGAATATATTCAGAATGCTTCATATAATTTTTTTATTAATAAAATAGATGATATATTAACATGATAAATGAATAAAAATTAAAACACATATCAATATAAGATAATATTCCACACTTATAACTAAAACGAGATAAGTAAATATTCTCATATATTTTTAGGGCCAAATACGTTGTGCCGGAATTTTACATGATAAAAATTTTTTATAGGTATTGATATCATATCATGTCCTATATTTCAAAAATAATTTATTAGTGGTTTTTTAATTATTTTACATAAATATTTTGTTGTTTTATATAGTTTTGACCATTACATGCATGTTTTACAGTAAAAACATATTTACTACCATAATAGGAAAATCAATATTTAAAATTATGTTCCACCAGTTTCTACAATTGAAAATTAAATGTGTAGTAATTTCCCTTGAGTTTAGGGGAATAAGATGTTTTTTTTCGAGTTGTCCCCCCCCCACAACACTTTTTAAGGTTTTTATACCTTTAATAAGTGGTTAAAATTTCATTCCAACTCCACATAATGTTGGATTGACCTGTTTTCTACTAATCCACATTACAAATAACTCAACGATTGGTTTCTAATGAGTTGATGTCAATATGTGGTAATGGTCTATTGTTTTGACCATACCACACATGCTTTAGTGTTTTAAAACACTAAATATGTGTTTAAAACCATAAGAGGATACCATCATTCCGAATGATGTATTGTTGGTTCCTACATTTTAAAACTCAATATAGAGTCGTTTTCCTTTATTTCGAGGAAATACATCATCATTTTTCAACTTTTAACCCCCAACACCTATTTTTAATGGAATTGGGCCCCTTTCCAATGTTGTTACTAAGTTATTTCAACCACATTGCACATCATATTAACATGGGTTCTATGTATACATTTCAAAAACAACATAGTAGGGGTTTTCAAATGATTTTATTTCTACTTATTATTATTTCATATGCTTTTGACTATTTCACAAACGTTTTAAATTTTTGAAACACTAAAAATACCTTTACTACTATAATGGTAAAATTCATTCATAATGATGTTTCATCAATTCATATATTTCATAACTGATTATATAATCATTTCACCATTATATTATTGAAATAAAATATTTATTTCTTCGTATTGACCCCCAGTGCTTGTTTTTAATGGTTTTTTGTACATTTAAGAAGTTGTTACTAAGTCATTCCAACCACACTGCATGTCGGATTAATGTCTTTATAATGAATACACCTCAAAAATGAAAATGTGTTATGTTTCATATTATATTATGTAAATTTTTGGTCATTTTATATTTTTATAACCATTCGATGCATGTTCTATTTTTTTATAACACCAAAATGTGTTTATGGGTATAATATGAAACCATCATTTGGAATGATGTGTCATTAGTTCCAACATTTTACAATAATGATTATAGTTTTTTCCCTTGATTTGAGGAAATATGATGATGTTTTTTTGGTTTGGACCCCCCAGCACAACACTTGTTTTTAATGGTTTTTATACCATTAAGAAGTAGTTACTGAGTTATTATAATCACACGACATGTCATGTTGATGTGTTTTCAACTTGTAAACATCATAATTAATTTATCACTTGTTTTCAATTGATTTAATTCAAATATGTGGTATCTTTTTATGGTTTGGACAATTATACGCTTGTTTGTGTAATTTTAAACCCTAAATACACATGTATGGCCATAATAGGAAAATTGTTGTTTAGAATGAAGTTTCATCTATTAATACATTTGACAAATAAAAATATGATTGTATTCATATATTTTAGGGCAATATAGTATCATTTTCTTGATTTTAACCCCACAAAACACTTTGTAATGCTTTATATATCTTTATGAATTCTTTTTTGTGTCATTCCAACCACACCGCTTGTCGTATTAACGTGTTTTCTATATGTACACATCAATAATAATTAAAAGGGGGTTGTAACCTGATTTCATATCAATACAAGATCATTTTATGTATTTTTTATCTTTAAATATTAATTTTAGTGTTTTAAATAAAAAAACCTACCCACAAACATCACTGGAAAATAGTTGGTTGGATTGACTTGGTGTCGATTCAAATATTTCACAAATAAATATGTTCATGATTTCCTTCGAAATTTTTTATTAGTAAATATTTTTAAAATATTATAATTTTATAATAAATGTATTTTTAATAAAATTAATGATTTAGAACACATAGCCCAGTATTGTATTTTTTGACACCAAATCTAGTCACACCAGTCATCATTCTGTCTCCACCCACACCACCACTCATTCATTGACTACCTCTCACATGTACTACATAATCTACTCAAAATAAGTTGTTGTTAGATGCTATTACAAGAGGTTCACAATAAAAAAATCAATTCTATGATGTGTTTTTTTAATATTGAGGGTGGTTTAATCAACTTCTTCATTATTTAGTGGTTGTTATGTAAATCACCATGTATTTCTTGGCCAAAAAACATTTAGCATTGATTTTTATTATTGAGTATTATTTTTTATATTTTTTTATTTTGGGAACACATCGATGAGTTTCTCTTAAATTGGTGATAATTTATTTTAAAAAATATCATAGAGAAATTTATGAAGAAATCTTTCCATCTTGTAAAGAAGCTACCCAATAATCTGCAAAAACATTCTACTAGTGTCATTGTATCACTAACATTCATAGGTAAAACAAAATTAATTGAATCCACATAATATGATGGTGGTGGTGGAGTTCTCTATGATGTTGATTGATAAGGATCTTGAATTTTTTCCTCCCCATTCTTATATTTCATCTAGTTATGAGATATTAAATGTATAAAAATCCTAAAACTAAAATATTAACAGAATAAAACAATTACAATGTATATGTGTAAGAAAAATTTATCAATGTAAAATTATAATATATTTTCATTTCCAATTTATAAAATCAATTATCTTCATATTCATTATCATTATTTTTTTTCAATTTCCATTGAAATGAGTTCTGAATTTGCATCCTATTTTTCTGTTCTACAATGTTGATATTTTTAGGGAAAATTGTTCTATTTTTTTGGTTTATTTGGTTCACTGTCACAAAGAACCAAATGAACGTCCTCTTCCATATCATATATGTATCTCTTAATTAAGTGTAAAATAACACTATGAAATTCGAGTATTTTATCATCCATATAATATACCATCTTCACCATTCAATCCCACATAAATAGATAATTATATTTATGCCCACAGGTACCCATAAAATTTGAGAAGATAACATAAGTAAAATGTAATCAATAATTCTAAAAACCCCTATTATTGTTGTCCAAATTTCATTTTAATAAGAAAACTAATCGCTGGAAAAGATATTTTGATTCAATTATAACATTTAAATTCCTATAGTATTCATGCTTGTTAATGTAAATACACAACTATTCTAAGTTTTCATCTCTACTGCAAGATAAATTGTATGAAATATGATTCCATAATTATTGTAGGCATAAAATGCTATTTCTTTCTTTAGAGGAACTCTATCCAAAAACATCAACTCATTATATATTTGAGATTGATTATCGAAATTCAATATCTAGAAAAATATATATATGGTGTAACATTTAATGTAGACAATATAATTACACATACTTAGATGAATATTCATCCATTCGACATTATCCTTATTAATATATTCTATTGATTCCATCTCATTTTTTTGACCTCATAGTAGCCACTTAATTCATAGTCACAATTCATCAAAAATTATATTTGCAATAACACTATCCAGTATCACAAATCTATGTTCTTTTAAAAACCCCAATTTAGTCAATGTAATGTTTGGCCCCATTCTAATTTTCCATAAAATAGTTGGAAATACCAATGAATCATTTTCATAACATGAATTATTGGATATGTTAAAATCACACCCAATAAAATTTATTCTAGTTTCAATCCCAACCAAATGCCAATAATATTAGATCAACTACTCTATGGTTATGTAGCCTTCATCAATAGTGTATTCTGGTTGAGATTTATTCCTCACATATGAATTCAAAATGACATAAATACTAGATAAAAAAATGATGAAAATGTTAAAAAAAATTACAAAATGATTTCAAAAAATAGAATTCACCAATAAAAAAATATCAATGTATGTCTCTACTGGTTGCATCCATTGATAGTATATCGGTCCACCATGTTTAGCACCTCCAACTAAATGAACAGTCAAATGAATCATGAATGTGACCAATGAATGGGGAAATAACATCTCTAAATGAAATTTTTTTCAACACCATTCTATCTCAATGTTTATTGTGATCAATTGGACATTGATATTTTGAACAAATATCTCTAAAAAAGGTACAACACTCAAAGATAATTGTAGTTACTTTTTTTAGGTTATGAAAATCCAATGGAAACAATTGCTACAAAAAAATTTGTAAGTCATGATTTTTGAATCCATTTTAATTAAGATGTATTAAGTATACTCATATATATATTTTGCTATAATATCCATCTTTCACTTTTACAGGTTTTTAATATCAAATGGATACATATTTATCATTATTTTTCCGTAAAAATATCTTAATGATAATTTTCATTCTATTTTCCCAAAACCATGATTTATATTAATTGACACCAAATCCTTCTAATTATTAAGGTCATCGTTAAATTTACAATTCTTTTTAAGAATATTAAAAAGTATATTGTCACAAATATTATTATAAATGTGAGTTAAATTGAGATTATGACATATCTAATTATACTCCCAATAATGAATTTTAAAAAATATAATCTGTTTCTTATATTGTTGTGTTCCATCCTCTTGGGATAATATACCTTATACCCTTACCCCCATCTTTAAAATAATGGTATTTTCCAAATTCTCTAATTAAATTAATTAATTTCCCTATGATTTATGAACTAGATAACACCTCTAGTGACATTATCATTCTAATATATTCATTGAATAATGTCTTCTTAAAATAGAATTTATGAGAAGCATCATGAAATTGACTGTAACACCTAAACCCCCATTTTCTTATATGAGTTAATAATTGAGGTTTTAAATCAGAATTTAAAAAATAGAGAGGCCAAACATATATGATTATTCCAATAATATAAATTTCCAGGTCTAAAAAAGCATCCAATTTTGAACATTAATTTAGCATTAATTTTGAATAGTTGTCTTATTGAATCGTCATATTTTTCAACACCATCATCCCATAATTCCTACAAATCATAAATTAGTTGATGAAGGTATACATCAATATTATTTCTATGAATTTTATTTTCTATAATAATCATCAAAATAATGAAATAAGTCTTATTCACACACATATAGGGAGGTATATTATAGGGGATCAAAACATCTATAAAAATTCTATAATTAGAACTAAATGTACCAAATGTGTTAAAAGTTTTAGAAAAAATACCAAACATACATTCCTAAAATCTAATTAAAAATATAGATATATTGAATCAAACATCAACAATGATTTTGATACTTTTGGATGAATTGTCATACTATTATCACTATTCTATGTATTCCACATCATGTCATATACAATCTTAGATGAGTTAAATAATATTTTCAAGTGTAGTTTAAGTGTAAAATAACGTAATAACTTTTTAGGATTTTTGTTTTTTTTCTTCCTCTATTGGCATTGATTCATACTCTCATAGTTGTTTATTAAATTCAATCTTCTTTTATGAGATATTGTACATTCATCTTTATCATAAACTTATCAAATGTAAATAACGTGATCATAGATAATGCATGTATCTTTGAATAAAAATTTATAAGTTTGTTGAATAATTTCTTCATCACATAGAATGTTTTACATTTCATAGCTTCAAAATATACATAATAAATCAGCACTGAAATCCTGGTCACTTCCTTTTATAAATTACACAATGACACTTGATATGATACATCATTAGTAAAAAAGTAGAACTTCAAATACTTCAAACACTCTTCACAAAGTTATTATTTTCCTTCTTCAACTAATTCACAAAAATAATTTATTTTCATAATGTTTTTAGAATGATTTACTTACTAGAATAAACTAAAGGTTCTGTTGATATAACATAATCATATAAATTTTATTCGGAATAATCAAACACATCATTTAACAAATTTTGAACTCAATTCTCCCCTACTGGGTCACATTGTATTTCATTGAGAGTATTTTCATTTATTTTAACTTTGCATAACATTTTATTCAACAAGAAAAATCCAGCATACATCTCAATAGAGAATCTATTTAAATATCAAATTATCATATAATTTGTTTCTATTCAATCAACTCGTATATTGACAATTAGGAAAAAATTATTTTATTCTATCATCTACTCATCAGTTTTCAATTGTATAATCTTAAACTTATTCCAATCCTTTGGTATACCGATATTTGTTTCATTATAATACAGTAAAAAATTTATCTAAAATTATTGCATTATATTCTCCCTATAAATTAAAATAAAATATATAATTGTTTAATCAAACATGTACAATAAAAATTATTGAATAATCTATATAGGTTCAAATAAGGCATAAGATGATGGTATCTTATGTTTGAAAAATGCTTGAAACAAATACAGTTTATATATGGAAGTTTGTAAAGAAAACTCTACCTTAAATATGTTTTAGTTGTATAAATGTTTGATATTATATAAATTGATTATATTATTTTTAGGTGATAAAATGATAATTGTTTACTCTACCCTAGTGTTGAACCTCGGGAGGGTTCATTCCACTGAATAATTAGTTACATTGATCAATGTCAGAACCATTTCTGTTGGTCTATCTAAGACCATGATCGCCCATTTAAATATATGAATACAAAATATACTTTATATGGAAACCTAAGACTATTGGATGGATAAAATCAATAAATAAATAATTTTTAGGTTTTTATATGTTCATATATATAAATATACTATTTGAGGTAATTTTATTTGTGAACCTAAATTTCCTGTAGAACTATCCATCACTTTCCATATAATAAAAGAGAGGTCAAACATCCAATATAAATGATGAATATATTTAACCAGTATATTTAAAAGCTCACCTCTGCTCTTTAAAACCTTTTGAAAAAAATATCCCCTTCTATTTCAATGTGAACAGTAATCCTTATGAAAATCCACTATAGGAAATGAAAAGTAAATATAATTTATATTTAAAATGGATATCAAGTGTCACGGTCTATGGATGTATTTGAACACTATTTAAGAAAATCTTTAACCATAATTTTGAATAAAATTTGAGAATCATATTTATAAAATTCCCTTTAAAAAATAAAATATTAATTCATCATAAAGTCAATATATTCAAGGTAACCCAACATTGGTTAAAAAATTTTATGCACAACCTTGAAATTCACAAGATTCCATTAAAATTATTTTATGAACCAATACAAATTTTAAATTCTTCAATTCAAAGAAAAATACATTATAATATTTTTTCAAATGTGAGGTGTTCATGGTTGTTGAAAATTAAATTTAAAATTCATATTTTTAAATAATAACAATCGCAATCAATGTAAATCAAGTGAAACATATTTTTTTAATTTTAACTAAATATATATACACTTATAATTATTTCATTAGTAATATAAAACCTATCTTAAAGAGTCATAAAATTAAGGTTTATTAATTAAATGAACTATATAATAGTGAAAACCAACTTAGGATCTTCCACTTAGACAACCTTTGTCACAAAGTCAGGACAACAACGCCAAATAATCCATAAAGGGATAGATGAAGGGTAACCAATCCTAGGAGTGGGAGGTTTTATGGGGGGTTCCATGTCACCACTAGGGAGGGGAACCTCTGAGAAGAGGGAGTTTAGTGGGCGGGGTCACATGAGTCAATTTTTCTACAGAGGATGTAGGAGGGATGTTGAGGGGAGGGGGGGGGGGGGTTCACACCACCACCTAGGAGATGGATCTCATAGTGGGAGGGGTTCGTGGGTTCGGTGTTTCACAGAGAGTGGGTGGGATACAAGTCATATAAGGCCCCAGCCTTAAACCTTACTTAATCTTGTGTTATTACAAGATTACACATTGAGGATCTTTTCAGGTTTAGAGTTTTAGAGAATTAGATCATAAAACTTGCATTACATTCCACATATAAACAAAGTGGTTACATAAAGATAGTATTATTCATTCCCATCAAAGGAAACATATTTAAAATAAAACATGGATTATTTCTTGACACATCCTTGACTCTATCATCTTATCATGTACCTTTCCCTTGACCTGTGAAAAACATTTCAAAAACTTGGGATGAGCATAAAAACTCAGTATGGGTTATAAAAAAAACATGGAAAGGAAACATGAGTTCATATATACATAAGAATGAAATCATACTTTACCCATAAAACATAGGCACTTTAACATACCTCATAAAATCATGAATAAATCATAGAAATCATAATATGTAAAGGTAACTTGAGGCATTCATAACATTCTTATGTAGGGAGTAACCCTCTTGGTTACGTTTGGAATACCCATCACAGTATATTCCCTAAAATCTCTTCGGAGAAACCTTAACGTTTCACTCCTTCGCGTTACCCAATGCATTGGAGAGCTATAACGGGCTCACCCGCCCTTAGTTTATCACGGAACCACCCGTCTTCATAATAATGCCCAAGAACCATAACATAATCATATCACATAAAACATGCATAAAGGAAACATAACATTTCCACCATTCAATCACAAGATATCAATACCACACATTGATATAAAAAAATTATGAAAACCATTTTCAATACCAAAATAAAAGAAAAGTAAAACATGGTATTTATTTTTCTTTTAAAAATAAGGAATGGCTTGTAGAGGAAGCCGAAACTCAAATAACGGTCACGACAGCGGAGAAGTCGTTGTCGCCGCATACGTACGACAAAAACATTCCCTTTTGTCGTTTAGTAAACGCTTCGTATAAAAAAGATTCCTTTTGAATAAACTTAAATGTCAAAGGGGTTTATACACCGTATAAAAGAAAGTTGTGTATAAAATAAAATATGCCTCAACGAAAGGAGATTGAGACGAAGTCCCATACAAAGATAATTTTTAAAATAAAATAGATACATTATGTGTATTCACTATAAGTACACATAAATAAAGTACAAATACAAGATACGACATAATAATATAATGACATAATTTGAAAGTAGGAGATTAACCCAAAGAATGGAAATTGGGTTAAGAAGTTCCCATACCTCGTATCTGACTTGACCCGACCGTTCTTTAAACTCCTGAATAATAAACTTGAGTTAATCTCTACTTGCTTATGAATCTTTTTCAAGTTCATTATTCCTTTTATACCATGTTATGAACATCATGTAATCATTTAAGTTAATAATGTTTATTTTGTCGGTATTTGGTTCTTAAGTCAAAAATAGACCTCTTACACTTACATGTTGTTAATTTGGTCAAAGGTTCATTATATTCAGAATGACATTCCTCATTTGGATATCATATATATCATATATATCCATAATATACATGTATTTAAAATATTACATAATCATTTAGAGGTAAGAAATGAAATGCACCGTTCATGGAGACGGTAAGCCGTACGTACGCATGAACGCTACTTTCATTTCTTTGTCATATTAATGGAATTAAAACTAAATGAGACTTATGTATATTTTAATTCCAGAATTATATTCATCATTTAGATATATCATTAATTTTATATATCCATTATATACATGTACTTTTAATAGTACATTACATTTGGGGATAAGAAATGAAATGCACCGTTCATGGAGACGGTAGTCCGTACGTACGCATGAACGCTACTTTCATTTCTATCTCATACTTTAATGGAAATAAATGATAATGATATATATAGGTATATTATAATTCCAGTATAACATCATATATAATAACTTTAAATCCATCCTTTACACGTCCCACATATGGCATTAACGAATCACATCACTTTGAGGGGGCGGTAGTCCGCACTTCCTTAAGTGAAGATATCGCGTATACCCATAATGGAAGCCATAAAGGTAAGACACAAATGAAAAATACAGAAGCATAAGTAAAACATAAACATATTACATATCATATATAAAAATAGTGACATCATAATGGCCACCTTTGAAGGTGTTAAATGAGTATTGAACAATCATCGTTTCGGGAGGCAGAATTTCGCCATCCACGGAAACCGTATGTTCTTTAACCATTTGATGTAGTTGTGTGAGAGTGTAGCTCAAATAAATCTTATAACAACATCCTAGTATATTGAAGATACTGGTGTTGTTACAAAAGAAGTAAATAAAAAGAGTTTAGGGGGTTGGAGATGAAAAATAAAACAAATGAACATGAGAGAATGAAATACCTTAAAAAGTGTAACTTCTTTTGGTTTGAGCCTAAAGGCTTCCTTTGAAAGGATTCTTCCCAAAGGGAATCCTCTAGGATGAGTAGAGGGATGTGGAGAGAGCAAATGGGCAGGGGTTGGCCGAGCCAAAGGCTTGAAGAGTGTGTGAAATAAGGTGGAGGTGGGGGCCTTTTATAAGAGGAGAGGAGGGGCACTTTTGGAAAGTAAAGAAACATTACATTATTTGAAAATGTGTTTCGGTTTTAAAAGGTCCCACATTGATGGAATTCGTGGATAAGGTGATAAGGCATCGAAATCCATTCATCCAATTGGTTTTGGACATGTGTAGGTTTTAGATTTTACATTATCTTTCCATTTTATTTTAATCGTTAAATAATGATGTCATCACTGCATCATTATTATGTCGTAAATAATTTAATTTATTTAATGTCTAAAAATTATAAAAAAAATACTATGATATAGGAAATCTTTTTATCTTTCCAATGACTATTTATAATCAAAATTTGGGCTTGTATAACCCCACTTAAAAATTGTTTTCGCAAAACATATTATGTTTGTGTCACTTTCACTTTAACATTAAATAAAAATATATTATTGTCATTTTCCAACTAAAGTGGATACATGGGGTCCCCAAGTTAGGCCATGGCTTGTCTTGGTCGGCCATGACACAACCAATGAGGTTGGGACATGTGTCTAGGTCATTTTATATTATTAAAGTATTATTTATACCATAAACTACACTAATTACCACTAATCGCGATTAAAAACTTAATAAGTTACTATTCACCAAAAAATTATTATAATCTCATTGAACCACATTTTACTTCTTAATGACAACCATGTATGTCGGATTTTCAAAATTCAATACACATTAGTGGTAAACTTTCATTTAACTGAAAAATCAGTTTGCTTGATTACCACTTAGTGGTTTCACTATTCATCAAAAATTGAAGTTTTTCAGAAAATTACCAAAAATTCACCCTAAGCTATATTTGATATTCCGAATTCAAAAATGAAGTCTATTTTACAAAATTCAAATCATATAAGTCACATTAATTAATTTAATAATTAATTCCCGCTGCCAGAGCAAATAGCGTGTTTTTACAAAACAATAAGTATCAAAAGATTGACACCAGTTTAAGTCTAATTTCAAATCGAAATTGATTCCAATGACCACCATTGGATAAAATGGTAAAAATATATTCTAATTTCACTTTAAAACCAATTCAAAAGATAATCTAATCATATAAATAAATTAGATCAAAAAGAGGTTTTGAATTAAAATGCAACATTTTACACTATTCATAAAAAAAAATGAACTTTATCAGAAAGGTACCAAAAATTACACAAAGTAAAATTTGATATCCCGATTCTTAATAAAAGTTTTATTTGGTCCAAAAGAATGTATAAGAGTGAT
Organism: Viscum album; assembly: GCA_963277665.1. NCBI lineage: Eukaryota > Viridiplantae > Streptophyta > Magnoliopsida > Santalales > Viscaceae > Viscum > Viscum album. The sequence continues at coordinate 222,187,543 of OY728139.1, forward strand.
CAAAACTATATTTAATGACGGTTCACCATTAAAAGGTGATAAGCGAACCTTTAGTGAAAATTAGAGTATAAAAGCCTAAAATTGAACTCTTTCCGTATTTTAAGCCTTTATCTTTTATTGGGTAAATGTAAAAACATCTAAAAACATATCTATTCATATTTTAGTTATTTCTATTCATTCCCGCCAGTACAATGGCTACTTGTTAACTAACATAATATTATTATATTACTAGTGTGCTACGTAAGTTTCAAAGAAACTCATCGTTGCGTATCGGGTACGCTATCGAACATAGCAACCCCTTTTAATTAAAATTCATATTTAATTCTCTAATATTAATAAATATGAAAATTATTTATTCTTTAATTACCTGGGATGTTACAAGTCAAGGATTGGGTCATGCATCTGGAGAAGGGGAGGGTAGAAAGTAAGCATTTTAAAAATATTTCCAACTGATTAATGGAAACTAACACTAATTATTATTATTAAATATATATATGTATATATATATATGGTTTAACAAAATAGTCAACATATTATTTTTATAAAAAAAATATTTCACTAAAGTTAATATCATTGTCGCTAAAACCCACCAAAACAAGTGATTTTTTAGCAGTGATTGTATCTCTCCTATATGTGTCTGTACACCCTAGATTGATTGGATTCAGGTTTTGGAGGTTTCGATTCCCTCATTTAGAGTTTGTGAACATCTTTTATCACTTTTATATTATTCCCAGTATTATTACAATGTTATCCAATGTTTATGTATAGATCCCATATAGTTTTGGATTTAGAGTTGGGGCCTTATTTGTTATGCATGATTTTTAGGACTGATAGGTTCTCAAGATGTGTTGTCATAACAGTTTTTTTTGTATTTAAGATTGTTATATTAGATTCCTAGGTCCATGTAGATTCCATTTTTCACCCAAATTTTTTTGATTTCACCCAAGGGAATGATATTTAGGTACGTTTCATTTATACATATTAGAAATTATATATAAATATTTTTGATGTGTCAGCTTTTATGAATTTTTGAAAAAATATTTGTGAATCTTCTATTTCCCCTATGTTAGGGGAAGATTTACTGTGAGTGTAAATCTAGAACATGTGGTTGTATTTTTTATTTTTTATCCCACCATTTATTGTTTTGAATTTATTTCATTCCATGCGTTATTAGAGTTCATCATGAATAAGAATTTCATGTGTCCATGAACTGGTTATTAAATAAGAATATAGGTTAACTTTCAGGGGTCTTAAAAAGTTTTATGTCGCACCCCATTTCTGTTCACCTCAGTGTGTGTGATGACATGATACATGAATTCATGTTGGAGTATAGGATGCATGATTGATGGGGTTGAGTCCTATTCTTTACTGATTAAATTAAGTTGCTTGTGTAGAGCCATAGGATCTGGTTAGTTCCTCTCAAGTTTCGTAGAGACTATGTTTGTGATTTTTCATGGTTTTTTCGATGTAGCATATTTTATTTATTTTAATTATTTTTAATTTTTTGTAGTTTTTCTTCTTTTTGGTAAACCAATTTTTTTTTCGTGGTTGATCATCTTTATAACCATTTACCTCATTTCATTTTTTTTATACGCTAGATTATTTGTTATGTGTGATCTTATGTTCATGCTTCTGTATTATTTTGGTCATTTTCCTTCTTTATTAAACTCTGACTATTGGTTATAGTCTCACCAATATTATTTTAGGCCCTCAAAACTTGTTTTAATCCTTTGTAATCCATTAAAGTTCCCTTGAGGACTTTTGGAAAGGTATATCGGGTAACATGTCATCTTTTCCTGAGATGTTTCATTAAAAAGGTAATGAAAGATGGTTAGTTTTTTAATTTTGGTAGATGGTATAATGGTTCCCTAAAAATGTGTAAGAACATGTGACAGATATAGTACTATTGTGTCGTAAATAACATTTCTTGTGGTATTTCCATATATTTTGGGAATCATATTTTTTTGTAGTTTTTAATGTTATGTTTTTATAGTTTCACTTACTATGATTCACTAGGGGTTGTATGTGTCATGACCCGTCCTCAGGGCCCATGCTGTGACTACCCCAAGCCCACCTTATATAGGCCAGGGGCTGGCGACTAGCACCAAAGATGTAATTCCCGATTAAAAGGGAAGACATTGCCTTTAAAAAGGAAAAAAACAACAGAGTACGCAACTGAGAGTAAAAACTAAGTAAAAAATATATACAAAATAAAGTGTTGAAAGGAATAGGGGTCGGAAATACAAGACCAATAGTAAAGTACAATACTACTGAAAAGATGGTACAATTGTAGTTAAGTAAAACAGAAACTAATGAGTCATATTCTGGGAATCCCACCTGATGGGTGGGTACAGATGGCCTCCTCAGTACCCCAGGTCCATCCGTCTGCTTTGTATATGTCTCACAAAGTGTTCCACCTCTGGGTACCATCCAGCTCCACAATTCTCTACCTCGATCAGTGTTGTACGTCGTCTGCAACTGACACAACGAAGTGCGGGAATAACCCGTCCAGGGGTGAGTATAACGATACTCAGTAGGGACCCTGAGACTCCCTAAGGTCTCCCATAAACGTCGAGGGATAATCCACCAAAGAAAGATACAATCAAAATGGTTCAACCAACTCTACCTACGTATATGCCCATACATATACCTAAGTTAGAAATCTCAGTTTGGCTCCAACTCTCGAGCCCAAGAACAACCCAGTCCACATCTGAATTAAGGTCAATAACATCGATGATAATGATTTAAAGTCAAGACGCATCTCACATAGGTATACATCATTTGTATATAGATAGATATGATCAGATTTAGTCACTCATTCATCAAAGCTGTCAGACCCACACAGGATACAAGACTAGCTAAGCTGTCGGACCCACACAGGATACAAGACTAGCTACTCTATCGGACCCACACAGGATACAAGTACATAGGTCAATATTTTCAGACCCACATATGATATAGGAACAGTATTCATCTCCGTCGAACCCACAGAGGATCCTAGTACGGTAGTCTTCACTGTCGAACCAATAGAGGATCCCAGTACAGTAGTTGTCGCAGTCGCATCTAGCTCTGGGGTTCCCACACATAGCATGCTCGATTCTAGGGGGGTCCGCTCCTCGAGCAAAGGATTCGATACATCAACTATCACGAAGTCCATAGTTGATCTATCCCAAAGTTCCTTCTCATCAAAATAAACCCAACGCGAATGATGGTGTGTCAATCAAACGCCTCAGTCTGAGAGTTAGTGGCATTTCCATTCAAGGGGCCCGATCGTAATTAAGCTCCTTCAAAACCCGACCGTTTTTCAAAGATGTCCAAAACACACTAAGAGTATCGTAAAAGGACCACCTCATCGCAAGGGTCCTAATGCCACATACGGAGCATCAATCGGACACACGGTCTAGAAGATATTCGTGTTTAAACGAAATGGTACCGGCCCGTCAAGACCATTTGGCTGGCGGGTCAGCCCAGCCCGGTGGAGCGCAGCCCTCCCAGGATCCTGGCCCGGCAGGTCCAACCCTGTTAGGGGGTCGGCCCATACTAGTGGGGCATGGACCACCAACGAACCTAGCCCGTGGTTGTGGGCCGATTCGGCTCACCTGGCGGCGCCGAGCGGCACCGCCCCTTCCTGCTGCACGGACACCTGAATCCGGCTAGTATGTCCAGCGCGAGCTACTCGCAGTTGCGGGCTGTAGTCTTCCGTAGCACGGTGCCATCGGGTGGCATAGTTTACTAGACCGACCTTCTACGGTCGGCCGGTTCGGTTCATCCGACCGTCCCGTGGTTTCCTCCACACGGTCGGTGCGTGGACGCCGCCACCGGTCGCCGCCATCTCCGGTCATCACCACCTCTAGTCGACACCGCTGAAATATTAAAGAACCAACGGAGGGTCTTTGGGCCAAGTTCGTTCGGCATGCGCCATCCGCGTGCGGCGATAACAAAAGGCCCGAGACAATACAGGGTTTTCAACGAAGAACGAGGTAAAATTTTATTCATTTAAAATTTATCAAAACCCCCTACCTCGTTTTTCATTCATAGACTAAGTCGTGGGGTGGTGGTGTCATTTCGTTGATGTTAGGGAAGAAGGAGTCGAGGATGGCACGTCATTGGACTTCCTTGCGGTCGGCTCCTTATCTTTTTCCTTGGCATATGATCGAAGGATATGTTCGTCGTTCTTCAGCGGTTCTTCATTGGAAGGTTGGAGCTCTCCTCTCTTCCTTCCTTTCCAAGGGATTAAGCCAACCCTAAAAGAAAATAGTGGTGATCTCTTTTAATCCTTTTGCACGACAACACATGGTTGTGTTTAATTAAATGAGGCCACTCATTTAATTAATTCTTAGGGATGGTTTAAATTAAAATCTTAGAGGAGGTGGAGAGTCCCAATTAATGAGGGGATATGTCAAAATAAATTAGGGGAGTTAATGGGATATTGAAGGGTTAGAGCTCGTGTGGGCCCCACCCCAAGTTATATCCTCTGAAGGGAGGTTAGGGTATCCTCACCCCTAACCTCCACTAAGAGACTTAAACAACCTTTCAAAATAAAAATGTGTTGTACACACATTTTTATTTAAACATCCAATTTTAATCGGAACCCCAAATTATAACTTCCATCCTGTATAAAATGCAACTACATTAAAGGTCCCGTTAAGCTAATACCGGTGCTGCGAGTTCATCAGTGTCCGTGTATTTCAATTCCGAATGCCAGTTCAAAATATAGAAAACCCCACACATGCGTTTATTGAACGTACACAGAAAAAACATTAGAAATTTCTTTTGAGAACAACGGTCCTTAGAATCAGGTATATTTCGAAACTACAGACTCATAAAATTCCAATGAATTTAAGAAAAAAATTTCCTTTAAATTTCTGAGTCCTTACATTACCCCCACCTCAGGGATTTACATCCCCGTAAAGATACAACACACACTAAGGAAATAAATGAGGGTACTGACCATGCATCTGAGCCTCCCGCTCCCATGTTCTCTCATGGAGGTTCCCGTGCTGCCACAGAATGAGCACCAGAGGAATCGATCGTCCATGTAGGATTGGCTCCTATCGATCCTCAATCTCTACTAGGACCTCCATGAATGTCTCCCCATCGTCAATGTCCAGCTCCCTGTGGTCGATGATGTGGGACGGGTCATGCAGGTATATCCTCACCTGAGATAATTGGAAGACATCGTGCACCCGATGCAGTATAGGTGGAAGGGCCATGTGGTAAGCCTCCTCACCTACCCTACTGAGGACCTAGAACGGTCTGATGAATCGTGGAGACGACATTCCTCCTCAGCCAAGTCTTCGTAGTCCTCTTCAAGGTGAGACCCATAAGAAGACACGGTCGCCATCCTCGAACACCAGTGGTCTCTGTCTCCTATCAACATAGGACATCTGTCTACACTATGCAGTCTTCATCCGCTTCTTGATGATCTACACCTTCTCCGTCGTAGCTTGCACCATCTATGGTCCTACAAGTGCTAACTCCCCTATGTCAGTCTAGCACAGAGGTGATCTCCATGGTCGACCGTACAGTGGCTCGTAGAGTTCCATCCCATTTGTGGAGTGGTAGATTTCATTTTACGCAAACTCCACCAAGGGTAAGTGATTCTTCCAGCTACGACCAAATCCAAGGACACATGAACGGAGCATGTCATCGAGAGTCTGAATGGTCCTCTCAGTCTGGCCATCCCTCTGAGGATGGAAGGTGGTGCTCAGACATAGCTACATCCCAAATTCCTCCTGCAACCCCATCCCAAGCCATTAAGTATAGAGTGCTTCCCAATTGGAAATGATCATCGATGGAACACCATGAAGTCGTACCATCTCTTGTATATAGAGGCATCCCAAGCTCTCTACTAAGTTATGCTCTCTAATTGGTAGGAAGTGGGATGACTTGGTGAGTCGGTCGAAAATCACCCAGATAGAATCGTGCCCTCTGGATGTATGTGGAAGCCCCATCACAAAATCCATGGATATCCCATCCCACATCCACTCCGGGAACTCTAAGGGTTGTATGAAGCCTGCTGGTACCTGGTGCTCTACCTTCACCTGCTGACAAGTGAGGCAACATTAGACAAACTCTACTACACCCTTCTTTATACTCGGCCACCAATGCTGTTGTCTGAGGTCCTGATACATCTTTTCCACTCATTGATTTACCGCTAGAGGGGAAGTGTGAAACTCCTTCATCACTTCATCCTGTAGTGCAATTGGTACCATCGTACATCCTCTGAAGAGGATGATGTTCTCCCCACCTTCAAAAAACCCAAAAGGTGCCTGCCCTCAGGATATCTGAGCATGTCGTGTCTCACAATCAACGTCCCCTTGTTGTGCCTCCATGACTCACTGAATAAGTGGAGGAGTGACTATGTGAGACTGAAGAAAGGTTGCTCCATCTCTATCCACGAACGATAATTGCAACATGGATAGCTGCTCCATCGCCTCTCCTAGTAGTTGAATTCCTGATCGCTTGCTGAGAGAATCTGCTACAACATTCCACTTCCTAGGAGTATATACTATCTCAATGTCATAGTCCTAGAAGAACTCATGCCATCGCCACTGTCTCAGTTTCAGGTCCTTATGTAAGAAGATGTACCTGAGACTCTGGTGGTCATAGTAGACTGTAAAGCGATCTCCCGTCAGATAGTGATGCCACATCATCAAGGTGAAGACCACTGCTTCTAACTCCAAGTCATGGATAGCATAGTTCTGCTCGTGATGTCTCAACTTTTGTGAACCATACATGATCACTGCTCGCACCTACATCAGGACACACCCGAGTCTGGTCCCTGATGTGTCACAGATTACTACGTACCCAACGTCCTCCTCTGGTAGCCTCAAGATGGGTGCACTGGTCAATCTCTACCTCATCTCCTGGAATCTCTTCTGGAATCTCTCTGACCACATGAAGGGTTTCCCCTTCTTCATCAAAACTGAAAGTGGTGTTGCAACTCTAGAGAAGTCTGGAACAAATCTCTTATAGTACCCAACCAGAGCTAGAAATCTCCAAACCTCTGTCACACTCTTGGGTGGCTCCCAGGAAAGTAATTCCTTGATCTTCGCTGGATCCATAGCTACACGAGCATCTGAGATGACATATCCCAATAATTGAAGCTCTCAAATCCATAATTATCCCTTCAAGAGCTTACCATAAAGCTGGTTCTATTAAAGTGTGTCCAGTACTACCATCAAATGGTAGGCGTGATCCTCCTCAGTAGTCAAGTAAATCAATATGTCATAGATGAAGTCTATGAAAAATCGATCGAGATAAGGCTAGAAGATCCTGTTTATCAGACCCATGAACACTGAATGTGTGTTGGTTACACCAAAGGGCATAACCAAAAACTCATAGTGGACATATCGACACCTGAAGGCCGTCATCTTGCACATACTCATCTCGGACTCTGAGCTGGTGATAACCTGACCCGAGGTCTATCTTCAAGAACCATTATGCTCCCTTGAGCTAATCAAAGAGGTCTCCAATCCTCAGGAGTGGGTACATGTTCTTCACGGTCACTTGATTTAGGAAACGATAGTTGACACAGAGTCGCAAACTCCCATACGACATCTTGGAAATCAAAATCGGGGATTCCAAGGGTGAAACAATGGGTCGGATAAATCCCTTTCCCTGTAAGTCCTCCAGCTGTACCTGCAGCTCACGAAGCTCAGCGGGAGACATCCGATATACTAGAGTGGATATTGGTTATGTTCCTGGGTTCAGATCAATATATAAGTCTACCTCTCTGCGAGGAGGTAGTCATAGAACATCGTTCCGAAAAACATCCTTGTATTGATCCAACACAACTGGAAAACTCGGATTCCGCACATCAATCGCTCTGAGAATGAGACTAGCCATCTTATGTGTGATCGTCTTCCCCCTGCTTTGCGTAAGTCCATCCTGCATTGATAAGTCTCCCTTATCACCGGTGAAGGTGAACCTAGTCCCATCTATTCGGATACATCGCACTTTACGGCTAATACAGTCATTCTGAGAATGAACTTTTGATAACCAGTCCATACCCAAGATGACATCGTAAGGCCTCGATACTACTATAAGAAGATCCCAGTCAAATCTCTCACCTCCTAGAGTAAGCTCACACTACCTGCACTAGTGCGTAATCATCGAGTTTGCTCCCGTAGGAGTCTCTAGCTATAAGGATCGACCCAACGGCTCCGTCAGAATCTCCGAGTTCCGAACAAGGGTAGTGGAAATAAAAGAATGATTCGCACATGTGTCTATAAGTACTACAGCAAGGGTGGAGTAGACATAGTTAGTACCTCCAATCATCTAAGGTGTGCCTTGATCGTTGGCATCGACATCCAGAAGCTGAGCCCACCTCTGTCCGCCAGCTCCCTGTGGTTGGGGTGGACCTCCTGTGGTGGTGGTGGTAGTTCCTCAAAAAGTCGTCCACCACCCGCTGCTCAGCAAACTCCTCTACCACGTCTGCATACTCCCGGCGGACCACCATGGTCAAACCCCTGCCTCTTCATGGGAGGTCCCTCTACTGTCTACTTCTCTCTGCATGGCAGGTCGATTAGTCACGACCTCTGTGGCCATGCCCGCTGCATGCATAGAACTACCTGCCCCTCGTAAGGTTGGCTCTATTTCGTGTGACCCGCAGAACCGACCCTGTATCCTGATGTTGTCCACCTGATTTCAGGGTCCGCTTGGACCTCTTGGTCAATTGTATACTGCTGGCTATAGAATACTCTGTTAGTGTCATCCTTCGGAAGGTCTCGCGACTGGTGACTGCTCAGTGAGAAAACTCCCCACAAGAAGGGCTCTCTCCAGCACCCCCGTAAGTGTCAGAATGCTGATGGGAATCATCGAAGCCCTGATCTCATGCATGTATCCCTGCTCGAAGGTCCGAGCCTTGAAGAACAGGTCCTGTTCCATATCTGTAGAGTAGCGCGAGATGTTGGTGAACCTCGATGAGTACTGAGCTACTGTCATACTGCCCTACTACAGATGTAGTAACTCCTGAATCTGCACCGCACGAAAGGTGGCTGGAACAAACTCTAAGCGGAAGAGACTCTCGATATTAGTCCAAAGTAATAATGCCTCATCATTAACATATATCATCAAGCTCCACCATCCACCTACCACGACATGTAGGAGACTCGTAGTAAAAATAACCATGAAGTCGGCTGGTGTCCCTACCAATCTAGAAACTCTGCCGATAGCCTCCAGCCAATCCTCAGCTGCCTGTGGGTCTGCCTCTCCCCGGAACCAGGGTGGCCTCTGGCACTGGAACTCGTGCAACGCATTCAAGCATCGTGCACTCTCTACTATTGGAGCTGGTGGTATCAGTGGCCCAGCAGGTAGTGGTACCACTGGTGCCTCCGCTGTGATGGGGCCCTACACCGAGGCCTCGCGCTCAGTGGGCTACAATATTGTACGTAACTCAGAACCCTAGATAGCTTCTTATGTGGGGCCATCCTGAAAAGAAACATGTCGAATATAGTTAAAATAGTATACCTAGTGAGCTGACAGAAAGTAATCATGAAGAAAAATTTTCCAAAGGAAACACAAACGCAATCAGTGTTTTTGTGCACTGTGTCGGAAATCAGAGGTCAGGGTCCTGGTGTATGGATACATCGGCCGCCGCACCAAAACTGGACTCTCTGGATGGAAAAACACACTCAATAATCATACCACCTTTTCTTCACAGTAATGAATGATCAGAGTCCTGATTTCTGCGGTAGAACTTACTCCTCCGATACCGATTTGTCACGACCCGTCCTCGGGGCCCTTGCCGTGACTACCCCAAGCCTGCCTTCCATAGGCCAGGGGCTAGCGACTAGAACCGAATGCGTAATTCCTGATAAAAATGGATGGAATTTCCTTTAAAAAGTAAATAAAAATAACATAGTACGCAACTGAGTGTTATTATTCACCCATATACATGAACCTTGGTGTACTTGCAGACCATATGACTACTATTATGATGAATAATGGTTTTTTCATTATATGGGGTTAATTCTATGTTTTTCTATAACAAGAAGTACCACTAATGTAGAGTTCTATATTTGGGATGATGTATCTCAGTCATCATAGAGGCCATGTATGCAGGTTGTATTGGTGTAATCAATTGATCCTGTTGTATTTATTTTTAGATTGTTTATTTTGTGTATGTGGACTGTCTAGTCACGAATCAACTGTTTTATTTTATTTATTATTGAGATTATATATGAATTAATGATATATTTCAATTATTTTAGAATGTTTTTTCTTCACATTATTTTTATTTATATTCCAATTCTTAACCGTGTGAATGAGTTTGGTTATTTTTCTCTATTATTTCACTATAATTAGAAGTTATAGTCTCTCCGATAAAAATTTTAACCCCTCACTACTAATTTTTAGTTTTTTTCATTAGGTGTGATGAAATTGAGTAATTGTGGTTAGTCATATCAGGTGACATGTCATGTCGACACGGGATGGTTCCTAACATATTAACTATTCAAATTTATGTTATTGATAATCATTTTGAATCTAAAAATGATTTAATTTTAAACATGTTTTCAAAGTTGATGTAATGTTACATGTACATAATTCTTATTAAATAATTGAATATCATTCAATGTATTCAGATTTTTTAAATAAATAATGTAATATTTTTTAAAAAATCTAAATATTTTAAATATTTGATCAAATTTTTTTAATAGATTATTGTAAACAATTTAAAAATCAAGTTTGTATTTATTATAAATTATACTCTTTCACTTCTAAAAAAATCAACTGATTCCGAATTATTTAAGGGAATGATTGGAAGTTTCTTGTATTAAACTAAATGCAGACCTTATATAATTTTTAGTTTCTTTTTACGCCCACAATTCGAATCAGATTACAAAGAACCTCATTAAAAGGATTTCAAGAATATTATTAGATATTATAAAAGATAAATTAATTATATATTATATTAATAATTAAATATGATTTTATTTTATTATTTACATTGAATATAAACATGTTTGATGTCATTTTTAAATAAAAACACCTCAAATATGTGTCATGTTCTCAATATAATTCCACTTTCATGGAAATTGTGAAAAAAAAATCTTTATTCTAATTTCCTAAAGTTATATATCTTTTTTTCATCATTTTACCTAATTCATTATAGTTTAATCAACATATGTATGAACAATAGTTTTTATTTTGAAAATATTCTTATTTAATATGATAATACATCCATTATTTCTATTTCATTTAACCCTTTAATTCATTCTATTCCAAATAATATATAATTTATATTTCATTTTACATTATATTATTTTAATAAATTTGATATATTTCTTGAATAAATTACTACTCAAAATTCTAATATAGATATTTATAACCAATTTTGGTATTTTACAAAAAAATTAAATATATAATTTATTTTTGGATTGTTATAAAATTAGTTTTAAAATTTTATATTTATTTTTTTGAATTACCCTAATATGATTTTTTAGTGAGAGTTTTTTTATAATTACCCAAGCATCATTAGACTAGATTCTATGGATGCATTATTTAATTAGTATTAGATACAATAAATCACCTCTTAAATGAATGTTTAGTTTAGTAGTGATGGAAAAAATTAAATACTACAATGTGAAAGTACATTGAAAACATAAAATATAATATTTGGATTCCTTTTATAATACTATTATTTCCTCAAGAATGTTCATACATATGAAACCTAACATACATCCTAGAATCATGTACAAAAAAAATTTAAGAAAAGGGAGAGATCAAACACTCAATAATGAAATACATGCAATATGTGAGAAATATGGGATGAATAATTTCAATGTTATAATTTATAGTTAAATAATGAAAAATAAATAATCACCTGATCAGGAAACATGACCATGGATAACACATTTATTCATATAATCACAAGTCCTCACCCAAGACATATTTATAAATGGGTAAGGTTGTTCCCAATTTCCCAACATGTGTTATCTCACCTAACCAACTGATACATCAAGGGTATATATAATTATGGGACCATCAATCACATAATGATATCAATGTATTCATCAAATTAATAAAAAATACAACTTAATAAACATTTCATAATAAATAATAATTTTTTGTATGGTAAGAATTAACATAACGATAATTAATTGTATCCATTGTAAAACTGATTATATAACAGTCCTAGAATTACTTTCAATTTCATCATTAGAGTATATGATAAATAGTAAAATATAATAAATAGAGGAGGTTTAAATATATTAATAAATTTTTAAATTCCACTAAAAAATTCCTTCATGAAAATACCCTTTTGAAATTGAAATCACTAATTTAAAATCTAAAAATTCAATTCATATTACGAAAAACCATTTTGCCAAAAAAAAATTTAACATTTAAATTATGCTTCAATTAATTGTTTGTTAATTAATGTAGGGTATTTTATTTATGCCTAACACATTAAAATAAATTCTCATTTCACACTTTAATAAAATGGTCTATGAAACCATGATCAAAAAGTGAAAAAAATATAAAGTTTAATTATTTTTCAATTCAATGACCTTTTAAAATTTCATTATTAAGTAATTTAAAAATGTTAAAGAAATTATTTTAACCATTTTAATGAAAATATGTATAAGGCCCTAGCCTTAAACCTTACTTAATCTTGAATTATTACAAGATTACACATTGAGGATCTTTTCGGGTTTAGAGTTTTAGAGAATTAGATCATAAAACTTGCATTACATTCCACATATAAACAAAGTGGTTACATAAAGATTGTATTCTTCTTTCCCAACAATGGAAACATATTTAAAATAAAACATGGATTCTTCCTTGACACTTCTTTGACACTATCATCATATCATGTACCTTTCCTTTGACCTATGGAAAACATTTCAAAAAAACTTGGGATGAGCATAAAAAGCTCAGTAAGGGATATAAAAATATATGGAAAGGAAACATGGGTACATATATACATAATAATTAAATAATACATTACCCATAAAACATAATCAATTTAACATACCTCATCAAATCATTAATAAATCATAGAAATCATAAAACATAAAGGTAACTTGAGGCATTCATAACATTCTTACGTAGGGAGTAACCCTCTTGGTTACGTTTGAAATACCCATCACAGTATATTCCCTAAATCTCTTCGGAGAAACCTTAATTTTTCACTCCATCGCATTACCCAATGGATTGGGGAGCTATATCGGGCTCACTCACCCTTAGATTATCACGGAACCACCCGTCTTCATAATAATGCCCAAGAAGCTCAACATAACCGTATTACTTAAAACATGCATAAAGGAAACATAACATTCCCACCTTTCAATCACAAGATATCAATACAACACATTGATATAAAAACATTATGAAAACCATTTTCAATACAAAAATAAAAGAAAATTAAAACATGGTATTTATTTTTCTTTTAAAAAGAAGGTATGGCTTGTAGAGGAAGCCGAAACTCAAATAATGGTCACGGCGGTGGAGAAGTCGTTGTCTCCGCATATGTATGACAAAAACATTCCCATTTGTCATTTTGTAAACGCATTGTATAAAAATATTCCTTTTGAATAAACGTAAAATCCAAAGGGGTTTATACACCATATAAAAGAAGGTTGTGTATATAACAAAATATGCCTCAATGAAAGAAGATTGAGACGAAGTCCCATACCTCCGGTCCGACATGACTCGATCATTCATTAATGTCCCGAATAATAAACTTGAGTTAATTTCTACTTTCTTAAGAAAATTTTTTAAGTTCATTATTCCTTTTATATCACTTATTTCCATGTCATGAAAACTATGTAATTATTTAAGTTAATAACGGTCGTTTTAACGATCGTTGGTACTTGAGTCAAAAATTAACCCTTTATAAATAAAAGTTGTTCATGTATCCATTATATCCAGAATTATAATCAGGATGTATATATCATATATATCCAGTATATACAGGCATTTATAATATTACATAATCATTTAGAGGTAAGAAATGAAATGCACCGTTCATGGAGACGGTAAGCCGTATGTACGCATGAACGCTACTTTCATTTCTATTTCGTATTTTATTGAATGGAATCAAAATGATATAAAGGTATATAATAATTACATTATAATATAATATATAATATCATAGTTCCATCCTTTATACGTCCCACATATGGTATTTAACGAATCAATTCACTTTGAGGGGGCGGTAGTCCGCACTTCCTTAAATGAAGATATCGCGTTTACCCATAATAGAAACCATAAAGGTATGCCCAAAATGAAAAATACAAGAAGCTTAAGGAAAACATAAAAATATTATATATCATATATAAATATAGTGACATCTTAATGGCCACCATTGAAGGTGTTAAAAGAATGTTGAACAATCATCGTTTCGGGAGGCATAAATTCACCATCCACGGAAACAGTATGTCCTTTAACCATTAGATGTAGGTGTGTGTATGTGTAGCTCGAATCCTTCTTATAAAAACATCCTAGTATATTGAAGATACTGGAGTTGTTACAAAAGAAATGAATAAAAAGTGTTTAGGGTGTTGGAGAAGCAAAATAAAACAAAAGGACTCAAGTGAAGACATTACCTTAAAATCGGGTAACTCCCATTTGTTTGAGCTCAAAGGCTTCCTTGGGAAGTCTTCTGACCAAAGTGAGGCTTCAAGGAGTAAGAGAGGGAAGTGGAGAGACAAAATGGGAAGGGTTTGGCCGAGCCAAAGGCTTTGGGAGTGTGGGTAAGGAGGTAGAGGTGGGGGCCTTTTATAAGAGGATAGGAGGGGCACTCTTGGATGTTAAAGAAATGTTACTTTATTTGAAAAAGATTTTCGGATTCAAAAGGTCCCAAATTGATATAAATCTAGGGTAAGGTGATAAGGGTTCTAAATCCACCCATCCAATAGGTTTTGGACATGTGTAGGTCATAGATTTTACATTATAATTTCATTTTATTTAAATCCTTTATTAATGAGGTAATCGCAGCATCATGATGATGTCATAAATAATTTAATTTATTTAAAGTATAAAAATTATGAAAAAATACTATGTTGTAGGAAATATTCTTAGCTTTCCAATGAATATTTATAGTCTAAAATATCATCTATGTAGACAAAATTAAAAAAAAAATTACTTAGGTGATACATTCTTTGTCACATTTAACATTCTTTAAAAACAAAAAGATAAAAAGTCACTTTCTCACAAAAGTGATTACATGGGGCCCCCAAGTTTGGCACAAGGCATCCCATGGTAGGCCATGATACAAACAGTAGAATTAGGACACATGTTGGTGTCATTTTGTTATTATTATGATATTATTTTATTATCCTTAACTACCCGATTACTCATTAATCAAGATAATTAAAGATAATTAACGTCGTTACTGTTCATAATGTCCAAAAACAAAAGAATCTTGATTACATAATTTGGAACTTCTAATTAAAAATATGTAATCCATTTTACCAAATTCCAAAAACAGAAATTTCAATAATTGATTTAAAAATAATTCTCGTTGTCAAAACAAATAGCGGGTTTTTTTGAAACAGTATCAATGAAAAGTTTGGCATTAGTTTATGCCCAATTACAAAGTGAAATTAATCCTAATGACCACCATTGGATTAAATGGTAAAAATTTATTATAATTTAACTTTAAAACCAATTAAAAATATAATCTAATCATATAAATAAATTAGATTAAAAAGCAGTTTTGATGTAAAATGCTGTATTTTTTACGATTCATTAACAAATGAACATTTTTAGAAAAACACCAAAAATTCACACAATGTAAATTTTTATGTCCCAATCATAAAGAATAAGTTTATTTTGACAAACATATCTTATAAAATTGTCAAAAGATAGATTTAAAAAAATAGTTTGCCATCAAAAGGCAGTAAAACAATCTTTTAAAAAAATATTAGTGTATTTCATGCTTAATATTGTATTTATTTTCATTTTAAGCCTATAAAACACTATCTTAATTATTAATAGACATAGATAAAAATATATATTATTCATTACTTACATGTGATGTTACATCCTTCCCCAGTTTAGAAAATTGTGTCCCCGTAATTTATTTACTTGTCGAATAAATGGAGGTACTTATCCCTCATTGCATTTTCAGATTCCCATGTTGCCTCTTCCATCATGTGGGTTTTCCACAAAACCTTTACCCGATTAATCACCTTATTCCGTAACACTTTCTCCCTATGGTCAATAATCTGGACCGGTTGTTCCTCATAATATAGGTTCTCTTCTAGCTGAACTACCTCTGGACTCAAAACATGAGATGGATCTGGCATATACTTTCTCAACATCGAAACGTGAAAAACACTATGTACCTGAGATAAACTCGGAGGTAAATCCACCCGGTATGCAACTGATCCAACTCTCTCCAGAATTTCATATGGTCCAATGAACTTTGGACTTATCTTTCCTTTCTTACCAAATCACATCACACTTTTCCATGGTGAGACTTTGAGAAAAACATGATCACCTACCTCAAAAGTTAAAACCTTCCTCCTATTGTATGCATAACTCTTCTGCCTACTCTGAGCTGTTCTCATGTGTTTCTGAATCAGCTGATCTTTTTCTGCCATCTCTTCTACCAATTCTGGTCCCATAAACTTCCTTTCACCCACTTCATCCCAGAAAGATGGAGTTCGACACCGCTTCCCATATAACGCCTCAAATGGTGCCATCTGTATACTGGAATGAAAACTGTTATTATATGAAAATTCAACCAAAGAAAGATGTTCGTCCCAACATCCCTGATAATCCATCGAACAAGCTCGTAGCATATCCTTCAAGGTCTGAATTGTTCGTTCTGACTGCCCATCTGATTGAGGATGAAATGATGTACTAAAATTTAATTCAGTACCCAACGAATTATAAAGGCCTTTCCAAAAGTTAGAAGTGAACCTGGGATCACGATCAGATACAATGGAGAGAGGAAATCCATGTAACCTAACTATCTCATTAAGATACAAACGGGAAAGTTGATCTAGGGAAAAAGTATCTCATATAGCAAGTAAATGAGCAGATTTAGTCAGGCGATCAATAATAACCCAGATTTCATTATTACCTCGAGATGTCTTCGGTAATCCCACAACAAAGTCCATGGATATATTCTCTCATTTCCACTCTGGAACTGGTAAAGGCTGAAGCATCCCTTTCGGTAACTACCGCTCTGCTTTAACCTAATGACAAGTCAAACACTTCACAGTAAAATCAGCAATATCTCTTTTCATTCCATCCCACTAGTAATACTCCCGCAGATCTCTGTACATCTTAGTACTGCCAGGATGAACTGAATACAGAGAACTATGAGCTTCACATAACAACTCTCTCTTCAACTGTGAATCATAAGGCACACACAATCTCTTCCCAAATCTCAAAACGCAATCATTATCAATGTTGAATTCATGCAACTTACCTTTCTAAACCAGCTCTACCTTTTTCTGCAACTCACTATCTTTCTTCTATGCTTGCTTGATTCTTTCTGATAGAGAAGATCTCACTGATACCTGAAACAAAACAGAAGAACTTCCTGCACAAACAACTTCTATGCCAAAATTCATCAAATCCTTAACCAAAGGATCATGTTCCAAACACAACATTGCTAATGAAGCATTACTTTTTCCACTTAAAGCATCAGCCACTTTATTTGCTTTTCCCGGATGGTAATAAATTGTACAATCATAATCCATGATTAATTCCAGATATCTCCTCTGTCTCATGTTTAACTCTTTCTGAGTGAAAATATACTTTAAACTTTAGTGATCAGTATATATTTCACACTTTACTGCATACAAATGATGCCTCCAAAATTTTAAAGCGAAAAAAACAACAGCTAATTCCAAATAATGAGTAGGGTAATTTACCTCATGAATTTTCAACTGTCGTGAAGCATAAGAAATTACCTGATCATTCTGCATTAGGACTCAACCATGTACTTTCAATGAAGCATCACTGTAAATAACAAACTCACCATTCTTGGAAGGTAGTGACAAAACTGGAGAATTCACCAATCTTCTTTTCAATTCTTGAAAACAATCATCATATTCTTTTGTCCAGATAAACTTAACACCCTTCCGAGTTAGCTTAGTCATTGGACTAGAAAACCGTGAAAATTTTCTAACAAACCTTCGGTAATAGCCTGCCAAACCAAGGAAGCTACGAATCTAAGTTATATTTGTGGGTCTCGGCCAGTCTTCCACAACTTTTGTTTTTGCAGGGTCAACAGTTATCCCATATTTAGAAACAATGTGACCAAGGAAAGAAATTTGTTGCAACCAAAACTCACACTTTCTGAATTTTCCATACAGTTTCTTTTCTTTTAAAGTTTTCAAGATAACCCTTAAATGTCTTTCATGCTCATCTTTACTTTTAGAAAACACCAAAATATCATCAATGAAAACCACCACAACGTTATCCAGGAACTCATGGAAAATTATATTCATTAAGTCCATGAATAAAGAAGGTGCATTGGTTAGCCCAAAAGGCATTACTAAAAATTCATAATGTCCATATCGTGTACGGAATGCGGTCTTCAGAACATCTGCTTCCATTACCTTCAGCTGATGGTACCCCGATCTCAAGTCAATCTTTGAAAAATACTGATCTCTCTGGAGCTGATCAAACAAATCATCGATATGAGGCAAAGGATATTTGTTCTTAACAGTGATGTTATTCAAGGCTCTATAATGAATGCAAGGTCTCATTGAACCATCATTCTTTTTAACAAATAAAACAGGAGCACCCCATGGTGACGTGCTAGGTTGAATGAAGCCTTTCTCTAATAAATCCTGCAATTGCTCCTTCAACTCTAAAAGTTCAATTTGAGCCATTCGATAAGGGGGTTTTGAAATTGGCTTAGCATCAGGAACTAAGTCAACAGTAAACTCAACATCCCGATCTGGTATTATTCCAGGCAACTCATCAAGAAAAACATCAGGATACTCATTTAACACTGACACGTCATTAATCTAAACAGTTACATTATTTTCAACGATGTGTGCAAGGTAACATTCATTTCCATCATTTACAAGTTTCTTGGCCTCTTGATAAGTTATCAACAGTAAGGTTTCATTCTTGTACACAAACTGAAAGCCTTTCTGAAAAGAAACTTCTTTAGCTCTACAGTCAATCTTAGCATGGTAAATAGAGAGCCAATCCATGGCCAATATAACATTAAACTCTACTAGAGGTAGAACAATAAGGTATGCAAGTAGGTTCTTCCCACAGATAAGGATAGGAAGATTCTTATAAATTCTTTTTGCCTCAACATTTCCCCCATGTGTTTTTTCCAAGAGTTCAGGAGTCATTTCATGAGATGGTATTCCCATTTTACTAGAAAATTTTTCAGAGATGAAAGAATGTGTAGACCCCGAATCAAACAACACACTGGTATAATCTGAAAAAAAAAACAAACAAAGTACCTAATACAACTTCATTTGATGGCCCGACATCTGCTAAAGTAGTTGGAAAGGATTTCACCACCCCATTATGCTTGTATTCTAACTGCTTACCATCACTCAAGATCTTTGTCGGATACTCGTTTGAAGAGTGACCCATCTCATTTCACTTAAAACATTTCACTAACTGTAAATCAAATTTGGTCTTACCATCACCTTGATCATTTTCAGTGAAATCACGAGCCTTATGTCCCATCTTACCACATCGGTAGCACATTCAAAAATTCAGAAGACATTCCCCAGCATGACTTTTGCCACATTTATCACAAACTGGAAACTTAGTTTTCTTACCATCAGACTTTTTTGATGAATTCTTTCATTTCTCATTCCACCTTGGTCTCTTCTTCTGCTGGTTGTTATAGAACACTTGATCATCGGAAAACTCCTTTTCCACCTTCTCAACACATCAAACAAGCTTTTCATTACTTTTAAACTCATGAGAAGCTAATGCCCTTCGATATTTTGGCTTTAATCCTGAGTAAAAACGATTGATTTTACTATCAAGGTCACAGATAAAATTTGGGGCATACCTTGCCAATCGAGTGAACATTTCTTCATAGGTAGCCTCTGAGTCTTCCTCTTGCCTCAATTACAAGAATTCTTTTCCATCCTAAGTCGAATAGCCTTAGGAAAATACTTTTCAAGAAACATACCATTGAATTCATCCCAGTCGAGAGCATCAATCTCATCAGCGTCCCATATATTTTTAACCATCGACCACCACTGATATGATTCACCCTCCAAACGGTAAATATCAAGACTAACCTTTTGATTGTCTGAACACCCCATGACATCAAAAATCATCTCCAGTTCTTTAATCCACCCTTCAGCTAGCACAGGGTCAGATGATCCTCTGAATGATAGGGGATGTTGCCTCATGAAATGTTCCACGACTGATATGTTCCTCTGCGGTTGATCTGGCTGATCTCATGTATGGATACCACCACCATTTATCGCTTGAGTCAACTGTGCCATTACTGCGAAAAACTGTTCAGTTCCAATTCTGACCATCTCAGGATGCTGATTCGGAAGGTTATTTCCTTCTGCATGCCTTCCTAGCACTGCTTCCCTGTTTCCTCCGCGGAAAACCATTCTGAACAAACATGTCTTAGATAAAGCAACATGGTAATCTTCAAATACTATATCACTTCAATTTGACCATAAAATTTTTTTTGGATATTCATTTAATAGAATTCTAACTCTTATAGTTATCTAAACCAACCTTTGATACCAACTATAAGGCCCAAACCTTAATCCTTACTTAATCTTGAGTTATTACAAGATTACACATTGAGGATCTTTTCGGGTTTAGAGTTTTAGAGAATTAGATCATAAAACTTGCATTACATTCCACATATAAACGAAGTGGTTACATAAAGATAGTATTCATCAATCCCAACAATGGAAACAAATTTAAAATAAATCATGGATTCTTTCTTGGCACTTCCTTGACACTATCATCATATCATGTACCTTTCCCTTGACCTGTGAAAAACATTTCAAAAAAACTTGGGATGAGCATAAAAAGCTCAGTAAGGGATATAAAAATATATGGAAAGGAAACATGGGTACATATATACATAAGAATGAAATCATACTTTACCCATACAACATAAGCACTTTAACATACCTCATCAAATCATGAATAAATCATAGATATCATAAGACATAAAGGTAACATGAGGCATTCATAACATTCTAACGTAGGGAGTAACCCTCTTGGTTACGTTTGGAATACCCATCACAGTATATTCCCTAAATCTTTTCGGAGAAACCTTAACGTTTCACTCCTTCGCATTACCCAATTCATTGGAGTGCTATATCGGGCTCACCTGCCCTTAGTTTATCACGGAACTACCCGTCTTCAAAATAATTCCCAAGAACATCAACATAATCATATTATATAAAACATGCATAAAGGAAAAATAACATTCCCACCATTCAATCACAAGATATCAATACAACACATTGATATAAAAACATTATGAAAACCATTTTCAATACCAAAATAAAAGAAAAGTAAAACATGGTATTTATTTTTCTTTTAAAAAGAAGGTATGGCTTGTAGAGGAAGCCGAAACTCAAATAATGGTCCTGGCGGTGGAGAAGTCGTTGTCTCCGCATACGTAAGAAAAAAACATTCCCTTTTTTCGTTTAGTAAACTATTCGTATAAAAAGATTCCTTTTGAATAAACGTAAAAGTCAAAGGGGTTTATACGCCATATAATAGAATGTTGTGTATAAAACAAAATATTCCTCAATGAAAGGAGATTGAGAAGAAGTCCCATACCTCGGGTCCGACATGACTCGATCGTTCTTCAATGTCCTGAATAATAAACATGAGTTAATTTATACTTTCTTAAGAACCTTTTTTAAGTTCATTATTACTTTTATATCACTTATTTCCATGTCATGAACACTATGTAATTATTTAAGTTAATAACAGTCGTTTTAACGATCGTTGGTACTTGAGTCAAAAATAAACCCTTTATAATTACAATTTGTTCATGTATCCATTATATCCAGAATTATAATCATGATGTATATATCATATATATCCAGTATATACATTCATTTATAATATTACATAATCATTTATAGGTAAGAAATGAAATGCACTATTCATGGAGACGGTAAGCCGTACGTACGCATGAACGCTACTTTCATTTCTATTTCGTATTTTATAAAATGTAATCATAATGATGTAAATGTATATTATAATACAGTATAATATCATATATAATATCATAGTTCAATCCTTTATACGTCCCACATATGGTATTTAACGAATCAAATCACATTGAGGGGGCGGTAGTCTGCAGTTCCTTAAATGAAGATATCGCGTTTACCCATAATGGAAACCATAAAGGTATACCCAAAATGAAAAATACAGAATCTTAAGGAAAACATAAACATATTATATATCATATATAAATATTGTGACATATTAATGGCCAACTGTGAAGGTGTTAAAATAATGTTGAACAATCATCATTTCGGGAGGCATAAATTCACCATCCACGGAAACAATATGTCCTTTAACCATTAGATGTAGGTATGTGTAAGTGTAGCTCAAATAAATCTTATAAAAACATCCTAGTATATTGAAGATACTGGATTTGTTACAAAATAAATGAATAAAAAGAGTTTAGGGGGTTGGAGAAGCAAAATAAAACAAAAGGACTCAAGTGAAGACATTACCTTAAAATCAGGTAACTCCCTTTGGTTTGAGCTCAAAGGCTTCCTCGGGAAGACTTCTGCCCAAAGTGAGGCTTCAAGGAGTAAGAGGTGTAAGTGAAGAGAGAAAATGGGCAGGGTTTGGACGAGCCAAAGGCTTTGGGAGTGTGGGTAAGGAGGTTGAGGTGGGGGCCTTTTATAAGAGGAGAGGAGGGGCACTTTTGGAATGTAAAGGAATGGTACTTTATTTGAAAATGATTTTCAGATTCAATAGGTCCCACATTGATATAATTCGAGGGTAAGGTGATAAGGGTTCGAAATCCACCCATCCAATAGGTTTTTAACATGTTTAGATCATATATTTTACATTATCATTTCATTTTATTTAAATCCTTTATTAATGAGGTAATCACTGCATCATCATGATGTCATAAATAATTTAATTTATTTAAAGTCTAAAAATTATGATAAAAATACTATGATGTAGGAAATATTTTTATCTTTAAAATGAATATTTATAGTCTAAAATATCATCTATTTAGGGAAAAGTAAAAATATTTTACTTAGGTGATACATTCTTTGTCACATTTAACATTCTTTAAAAACAAAAAGATAAAAAGTCACTTTCTCACAAAAGTGATTCCATGGGGCCCCCAAGATTGGAAAAAGGAATCCCATGGTCGGCCATGATACAACAGTAGAATTAGGACACATGTTGGTGTCATGTTTCTATTATTATGATATTATTTTATTATCCTTAACTACCCGATTACTCATTAATCAAGATAATTAAATATAATTACTGTCGTAACTATTCATAATGTCCAAAAACAAAAGAGTCTTGATTAAATAATTAAGAACTTCTGATTCCAAATATGTAATATTTTTTACCAAATTCCAAACACAGCAATTGCAATAATTGATTTAAAAATAATTCCCGTTGTCAAAACAAATAGCGGGTTTTTTTGAAACAATATCTATGAAAAGTTTGGCATTAATTTATGCCCAATTCCAATGTGAAATTAATACTAATGACCACCATTGGATTAAATGGTAAAAATATATTCTAATTTAACTTTCAAACCAATTTAAAAGATAATCTAATCATATAAATAAATTAGATTAAAAATCAGTGTTGATGTAAAATGCAGTATTTTTCACTATTCATTAAAAAATGAACATTGTCAGAAAAATACCAAAAATTAACACAAAGTAAATTTTGATGTCCCAATCATAAAGAATAAGTTTATTTTGACAAAAATAGATTATAAAATTGTCAAAATAAAGATTTAAAAAAATTGTTTGCCATCAAAAGGCAGTAAAACAATCTTTTTAGAAAATATTTGTGTATTTCATGCTTAAGATTGTATTTATTTTCATTTTAAGACTCTAAAACACTATCTTAATCATTAATAGACATAGATAAAAATATCTATTATTCATTACTTACTTGGGATGTTACAATATGGACTTAGAGGAAACATATTCTCGAACAGTATAACAAAAAAATAGTTTTCCATAAAAATATTTTTTTGTTATGTTGATTACATGATGAGAGGAAACTAAATTAAAAACATTTATTTTATTTAAATATCTATATGTTAATAAAATATTGTTTTTTTAATAATTAAATATTAAATATTTCTATTTTTATAGACTTAAATAAGAACAATCTATAATTATGTTGAAAATTTGAATGAATTATTTACCTCTACCATAACATCCTTCCTATGATTTTTTATTACAATATATTAAATTTTTATTAATTATAAATCTAATAAATATAAAATATCATATATATAATAACATATATGATTTAATAAAAAACTTTTATCACATGGTTATCAATATTTATTTATTGAAATCACTCCTCCATATGATAAATGTTATATTTTTCTTGTATGTTTTGGTATGGTATTTTTGGTCCTGATACCTTAATTACTACTACATAATACGTGTAATGTTATTTTTGATTTATATATAAGATATATATATTATGTTTATATTTATAATCACCCATAATATATATATATATATAATTAATATCAATCAAGGAGATGGTATGATTTTTGTACCCATAATGACAATTTACTATATTTACTAAAAAAAATTATTGTTTTCTTATAAATAATATGGATTTATAAGTGGTAAAATAGAAATTAAAAAATTAAACTGATAATCTAAGGAGATTTCATATTCATTGAATGAAATATTTTAGATCTCATCGTGAGGACCATATGGTTGTATTCTAGGAAGAAGAGAAACTACAAAATATGGATTACACTGTTTCTGATGGATTTTTATGTGGATTTTTTTATCTTGATGTATCAAATTGGCATGATAAAAATTGATAAGGGGGTCCCTTTTAAGGAAGGGAAATGAAAAACATGGAATTAAAAAATAATAATTAAAATATATCCATGTAATTCTCATTAGAAACTTATTCAAATGGATATATAATTTAATAAAAGTAGGAAGAGGTAGATATATCATCATCCAATAATACTAGACAGGTTTTGATTTCATCTTTACCCTTATATATTTGTTTGAAACCATGGATAACCAATTTTAATCTTCACTATGGTGATGAAATTTAAATATTAAAGGGTCATAATATTACATATATGTTAACAATTAGTTCAAAATTTACCAAGGTATTAAATGTTTTAAAATATATCATCACGCATATCCCCTTTTTGATTATTATTAAAAACATTATTTAAATTATTAATTTTTTTCATAAATTTTCATTAATTTAATTTTTGACATTATTAATAAAATTTTATTTTAAATGAATCTTGAAAAAATTTGGATTAAAATCTAAACATTTATGACATCTATAATATGTTATACCTATCTAAAAAATTAATAGATCATAAAATTCACCAATTCTATATTACATTTAAAATTTATAAATTTATTTATTTATTTTTTTGATAAGTTGAATAAATATTATATTGGTACTATATAAGAATTTAATTTCATAATTTAATCATTGAAAATAAAAAATAAACATCCGTCATAAAAAATACTTTATCATTAAAATAATACTTCAAAAAAAATTATCATATATTAATCGATATAATAAATATATTGAGTTATTAAAATAAATAGAGATTTATTTGGTATTTATTCTTCAATTAAATCATTATAAATGTAATAATGAAATAGAAATGGCTCTATGTGGCCATATTGTTTAAGCCACATTTTTTATGAATAAAAATAGATTTATTTTTATCCAAATCCTACTAAAACATTTAGATGAAGATTCAATAACTTTATTGAATATAAAATATATAAAAATCATTTCTATCATTCACAAATAATGATTAATTTAATTTATTATGATATAAGATTCACATATATAATATTTTTTCAGAAAAACATTTCATTTATTTTTGAATGATTTTTTTCATTGATAAGTAATTGATAAGAAATAATTTTTTTCATACATTTTTTCACCATAAATATTTAATAATTTAGTGAGTCTTATTCATACCAACCAAAATAATTCATATATGACACCTATAATAATGAATAATAATATTTTAATTTTATATAATGATTAATTAAAACTCAATGTACTATTTAAATAGTGGTATCAGTGAAATAAAATTTATGTATAAAAACTATATTATAAAATCAATAGGTGTTAAATTATACATCTATTAAAGTAATTTATTACCTATAAATCCCATCACTTTGATAAAAACAACTTATTATAATTCTACCCCATCACATCCTGAAGTTCCCATACAGCTTTATGAAATGTATGGTTTTACCACAATACATCGACTAGGTTTGTGGTATTTTATCCTAACACATTTCCTATATCGTCCACAATATAAACTAGTTTTCCCATTTAAGAGTTATATTTATCCAGTTATATGGCCATTGATTCCTGTATATGTGAAGGATCGTGTACATACATCTTCAGGAAAAATAAATGGAAAACATGCTGAACATGATAGAGATTCAGTGGATGTACCAATCAGTAATCTATTATCATAATATAATAACTAATCCTGAAGTGTTAAATATTTGTAGGGATATGTTTTCTTATTTAAATTATTTTATATTCATTATTACATAGATAAATTCATAAAGATACCTTCTGATAAACATCGTACTCTATATTTCATTTACGGTTGTCATCTTAATTATTTTATTGACTGTGAGATACCCTTATGTTATATTTAATAAACCTAAATTTATATATACATTCCTCAACTGTATATGGTCACAATATATATAATTTTCAAAATTTATTCAAGTATGTAGGAATAATAAACTTTTTATATAGGGATGCATAAGGTTACATCTTAATACCAGAGTAGAAGCTATTATTGTAAGATAATATCACAATATATTCGGATTGATCACAACCACCTTTCAAATACATATAAAAAATCACCTAAAATGACTTATAGTGTTTTTATTTTTATTTTAGTTGGACCATATTTTTGAGGAAGATATGAATTGTTAAAACGCATGTACATATTTATAGAATGATGAAGACCTATCTAAACTTCATTTTTACCCTCTTAACCCTATTTGATAAAATATAATTTTGTGTTTCATATAACCATACCAATTCATAAATTTATATTTTATCAGTCAGATCCATAGATAAATTTTCTCGCATGGTACTAATGTGTGTTGAGTTAATAATTTGAACAAATATAATCGAAATATTATTATGTCATATTGAAATTTAGGGGAGTTTGATGGGAAAAATCCACGGTGATGTGTTCCCATTAAAATTATATAATAGATAATTTTTTAAATATCCTTTTTTATGTTCTCCCATTGAAAATAATATTATATATCTATGTAAATCCTAGTACTTCTAGGATGAATAGATATTTATATAATATGAGATTCATACAATAGATCCATCTACCATAATGGAATTAATGGTATACATGTTATGTTCTATTATATTGTCATTCTATAATGACCATGTCAAATCATAGGAACATTACTAAATTTTTTTTGGAATTCCAAATCTTCATTCTCTTCCTTTTTAATCTTTTCATGGATAGATATTAGAATATTCATCTGACAAAGATATGTTTTATCCCATTTCTTCATTATTTCCTGGTATATATTATTCACATCAAAAAATACTACAATATATTTAATAATCATTATAGTAAAACATGGATTTCCTTTTTGACTAGGAGCAACATCTACCTTGTTATACTTCCATTGGTGGAAATGTATTGAGAAATTGTAATAATTAATCAAATATAACTATTTTTGTCACATATTAACATATTTTAATATAAATTTATAATATATTATTTGATTATATTTTCATATATATGTATATATGTATATCCTATCACCAAACAAATTATTCCTCAATATTTTCCCTAAAAAATTACTAACTCAAATTATAAATCATGATTTAGTAAATTTTTCAAATTATTTTTTATATGGAATGAAGAATATGTTATCCCTGTGTCATTCTACATGAGGAAACATACCATTAACTTATTTTATCCAACACTGTTGATCATAAACCATTCTCAACTATTGGCTAGTGTAAGCATAGATGTGGAGAAACCCCTATTCATAAACCCATGAAAATAATGAATTTCGGTTAACACAGTTCTTCTTGGACATTTCTCAATAACTTCCAACATTGAATTATTAACAGATAAACCCTCAATGGATATTATATTTCAATTGAATGAAACATTAGAAAGGCAAAATTTACAATTGTTAAATATGGAATACAACTTCTCTTTATTTAGTGTATTCATTGAAATTCTATAATGTCTTTAATGAACATCATTTCCTTTTTAATGTACAATAATATCCTCTATATAGACTACCAAAAAATAATAGTGGAAATCAATGAATACCCTATTAATTTTATCTATGAATATAAACAGAGCATTGGTAAGTCATAATAGAAGTACTATAAATTCATAATGACCATTCCTTTTGTAGAAGGATATCTTGAGTATACCCACCTTCATGGTATTTAGATAATGATATCTAGATGAAATATTAATATGTGAAAAAATAAATACACTCATAATTGATCAAACATATTATTATTATATGTAATAGTATATATATTCTTTATCTTGATGTTGTTATGTTCTGAATAATCATTGTAAATAACCATTGACCCATATTTCTTCTCAAAAGTGACTATATTCTTACCACATGACAATGCACTACGTTCAATGAATCCATAAAATCAATTCTCCTTGTGTTGATTATAAAATTCACTTTACTCATTAAGGGAGATTCTATAAGGATTATTTCAGATAGGGATGACACCAGGTATAAATTTAATTGAAAAATCAACTTCATAGTTTAGGGAAACACTATTCATGACCATTATTAATACATTAGAGTATTACAAATCTATTGGAAAATTTTAAATTTTGAGTTTTTTCCCAACCATTTAAATAAATGTCTCTCATGAATTGGAATTAAACCCATATGATTGATGTAATTTCAATAGTGTTTTTAGGTTAATCCTCACAGTGATAGATGATTTAAGGTTTATTGGGACACTAAAATGTAGCATCCATTGTTTATTAATTAATAATGGAACTAAATATAGAGTGATAAAACTGTCTCAAAAATTACATCAAAGTCAATGAATGATAGAATAACTAGGTTAAAAGGAGTTATATTTCCATAATCCTATGTATAACAAGTATTATAGACTCCATATATGATCATCCTGCAATTAATATTTTCCACCAAAAACTAAAAATATAATCATTGATGTGGTTATATGATTCCATTTGAAGTAATTAAGATATAAAAGAGTGTGTAGAAGCAGAATCAGGTAAAAATTTTGATATCAAGGTGTGGATGGTAATTTTACCTTTTAAAACATATTTTGGAACATCCCATTTTGTTGTAGTGTGTGAAATAACATTGCATTTCACATTTAATTATTTTATTGTAAGTTCCCTTGATGAATGGGTCATTATAAATAATAGTTCCCCATATCCTAAAAATTAATTCCTGATACTTTGATAGATTTTTTCTGATCTTTTCATTCATGTTCATGATGGTCTTTTTATCCCAGTGAGAAAAAAATTCCTACTTATTTAAAGCATGTACATAACTTTTTTCATCTAAAATCATCATTTTTTGGAAAATTCCTCTTTCTCTTCATACAATTATCTATTTTTATATATAATTATATTCTTCTATTTATTCCCTTTAAAGCTATAATCATTCAGTATTTCATTTTATTTCTTGAAATCACATGATAATATATACTAATATGTTGAAAATGTTTTGTAGACTAGTTCCCTTAAAAAGATTTTTAAAATCCCAAAAACATAATGGTCAATATTAATAGTAGGATTATATATGTATTCATTATCATTACATGATATCCAATTATAGTTTTCTTCATACTTAGAACCATTTTCATCTTCTTATTTTCATAGTCTCATTAATATTCAATCCAAATATAGTTATTGTTCATGATGAAATTTATTTTCTATGAAAATTAAATTAAAATAATTCTACTCCGTGTTTTATAATTCCGCTTAAATTTTTTGGGTTTTAATAAAAAACAACCATTGATTTTAATCCCCTTAGATATGATATATTTACATAAAAAATATTATTCTTTTTATAAAATCCAAATGTGAGAAGTGTATTAATTATGGAACTTATATATTTCTCAATTACAAGTGTATTTTTATTCCCATTGAATTATAATTTTTATTGTCTCTTAAAATAGTATAACATAAAAACATTTTTTGCATATTGACATAATTGTCCTTATGATAAAGGTTATATTCCATAACCAGAGACTGCTACCTGAATATAGTAATAATTTGTTCAATTCTAGCTCCAGACCTATCTTAATCCACATTCCCAAAAGGGTTATACCTATGTAGCTTACGTTCATTGAAATAGTTTCCATTACATCCACTAGGCCCCATTTTATAAAAATGGAATAAAGTAGATAATATCACATCCTGATGAATCATAATGTATAATTTATAATCAATTAAAACACATCTCTTAAATTTTATATTTTGGCAAATCTAATCTCAAAATCATAATCATAGTTCTTTTAGGATTATTATTATAACTTAAATATACATTATAATATTTCTAAATGATTAGTAATTAAAATGTGAATTAATAGAAAAATATCCCCCGGTAATTTTGAATTAGGTTTACAATAAGGGAAAACTGACCCTACACATCAATGATGGTCGAGATAGATTTGAACAAACTATTTGTGCGGTTATTAAACCTAGAGGAATATATAAATACCAACTTAAAATATATCATGTAAATAGGGTTGTATTTCCAAGATAACCACATAACAAAAACCTTATGAAAACATTAGGATTTTATCTTATAATTAAACATACCCTCAAATTCATTCATGGGTTTATGTTACCTAATCTCTATTTTCCTAAATCATGCTCTAAATGTATCTTATAAAAAT
Organism: Viscum album; assembly: GCA_963277665.1. Taxonomy (NCBI): domain Eukaryota; kingdom Viridiplantae; phylum Streptophyta; class Magnoliopsida; order Santalales; family Viscaceae; genus Viscum; species Viscum album. Next base: position 222,218,611 of record OY728139.1, read on the forward strand.
CCCATTATGTAATATTTAAATTCCAAAACCACAAAAACCCTAAGTTAGTGGTTACATAATTAAATTCTTAATAGAAACAGAAATATCACATCCCAAATGACCATCTATGTTAATAGTATTAGAAAACCAATAACATAAAAAAAATTACATTATAATAATGAAATAATATAAAATATTTTCTTTTCTGAATACCATCATCCCCGTAAAAAATTCATTGCATATCAATCATAATATACATCCTAGTATATCATATAAATGAAACAAAATAAAGGGATGAGTTCACATTCTCATTAATGAAATTCATGTGCTTGATGATTAATAAGTTGTAAATAATATGGAAGGAATATATTATTTTCAAATAAAACCATATAAATAATCATTGGATGATGGATGTTATCCATTCATATAAAAAAGTTCAAATAATTATATAGGCATCAAAAGCTAGTTTAATATATATTGAATGAAAAATTTCATAAATCATAAACATACCATTGAGGCCTTAGAGATGGAATCAATATAAATGGGGATGATTTTTTCCAACTAACAAAATTATTTTTTATCATTATATGTATCGATGAATATATGGGATATGTAATTTTCATCCCCTCCCATCACATCAAAATTTTAATTCCTTCAACATATTAATTGACAAAAAAATCAATAACCATTATTTAAAATTAAATAATTCTTTATATTAGAAGAATAAACATAAATAATTTCAATAATATCCCTATTAAAACATGTTTAGATACACATAGAGGAATATAATTTATGCTTACAGTAAATTATAACCCCATTAAAACTTAATAATCAATCATTAATGTTGATAGAGAGGAATATAATTTCAAATTACCACCATATATTATTTTTATGAAAATTCACTTTTCACATTGAAATCATTTACCTAAAATATAAAAACTTCAAAAACATTAATGAATATAATTTAATTAAATAAATAGTTTATATATGTTAAATAATATTAAATTAATTGTGTGGTTATTAATTAATGAGATCACATTCATTTCAAATATTATAAAATAAATATTCAATTTACATTTTCATTAAATGGCCAAAAGGAAGTCATTAAGAAAATGAGAAAAAATTTCCTTTTAAACCATTTTTTATAAATTATTCATGGGATATATTCTTTTCATGAACTATTAGAGAATATATAATAAATTATTTAAACGCTTTTTTTGAAAATAACGTCATTGAAGAAAAATATTTACAATCGATTAGAAGAGAAATATCAGGTTTCATTAGAAACATTTTTTTGTATATATTGTACAAAAATAGCAGAAATTTAATGAATAACTTATAATTTATAGAAATAATATAATCATAAGAAATTAGATTTGGATTCATATTTTAATTATTTAAATTTTCCAACAACATAGTTTAAGTAGAAAACAATCCTAAATAGTGTTGAGAATGGGAAATAAAACCTCACATTAGTTCTGACTTCTTTCACATATATTTGAAAATACAATAAACAAAAAATGTATTTATTATACATATATTACAAAATAATACCCATATATACCATCTGATATATGATTTACTTATTAAATAGCCTAATTTTTGTGTGTTATTTATTGTCCTTGTGCATGTTAATATGCGTTAAAAGTGAATTAAATGTTGGATGTATGTTTGGGTTACAAGAATTCTTGTTGTAGATTGAATATATATCACTGAGAAGATCAAATTTCAAATTTTATATTAATGTTTAGGTTGTTATTCTTTAGTATATTTATGGATGCATTTAATGGTATTATATTTCATTAATGTACAAATCTCTAAGAAAATATGATGATTATTAAACAGATTTTAACATTATATATATGTGTTGATGGATTATGAGATGTTTACATTTTTCACAATAGTAAAAAAATTAATAATATCTATAAAATGGTGTTTTATTATTGAATAATGTTCAAGGAAGATGAGAGTTATCATGATAATATTTATTTATAGAAAGTGATCTTCATGGCCATGAAAACAGTGTGAATATATCTATATTTTTTATTAAGGAAATTTTGAAGAATGCATGGAAATATCAATATTATCAACCACTACATATTTTAGTGGGTGCTATAAATAATTTTGTTCGCCCATAGAAAACCAAGTACCACATAAATCATGTGGAATATGGTCATCCTACCTAGTCAAGGATTGAATGTATGAGAATTAACTCATAGTGCCATTAGGGAGAGATCATTATGGGAACACACGAGAATAAATGGGCACATAGTGGTTATAGGTTTCTCAGGTGGATTATGTCTGTGAGGCATGGACCATTATGGGAAAGCGTGTAAATTGTTTTGTGCGTTGAAACACACTCATAGTTTAAATATTAAAATCCATACTAAGTACTATTATGTGGAACAATAATGTCATGAACTCTTCTTTGATAATATGGACCTTTAGTCAATCATTATTGATAAAATATTACATATACACTATCAATTTCCTTTCACTGATTCTAATTTTATGATGTGTAAGGTCACATTTCATCATCTTCAACCACTTCTTGTCTGATATACACCCAAATGTTATGTCTTCATAGGTTCAAAACCCTGATTAATAATTAACATCTTCCATCTCTAATGATCATTATGTCATGAATGAGTAAATCGATACTTACATAAGGAGACTATGAATGGAAATTCATGAAATATACACATTTCATGAAAATGATAATATGATGGTTTTCTAATAGTGGAGGAATATTAAATTGTAAATCTTTTTCTAGGAAGTAAGGGTGCATAATAATTTTCATGTGATTTATACTTCATGAATTTGATATATTTCTACAAAATATGAATATGAGAATAAAAAGTATATGATAAAAACTTTTATCTACATTTCAAGGTATAAAGTATTATGATATTAATGGTAATTACAAATCGTTTTTTACATGACATGTTATAATGGATTTTAAAATAATAATTTCAAGGAATAAAATGAATATCTGATGTAGTGAAACACTGGATATCCATCATCTATAAATACAGATATCTGAAATACGAGAAGATCTACTGAGACATAGAGATATTTCAATATTGAATATAAAAATAGATCACATTTATGAAATTCATGAAATAATAATCAATGAGACATTAAGTTATTAAAATTTAAATTCTAGACATTCCTATATGAATAAGAAATACCTAAAAACTCTAATTATTTCATGAATAATCAATTGAATACCGTCTATAGTGAATTAAAATCTATTATAAAACATTTACAATAACTTATATGAAGCTAATAAAAATGATACATGAATCTTAAGCCCTCATAATGTTTAATAAATATATACCCTGACCTTAAATTTAAAATTGATATCTAAAGTGGAATAAGGATATGTGTGCTCTTGGGCCTATACATAGATATGGAAAACTATATCCTAGATAGCCTATTTAAGTTCATATAATGAAAAAATATTATGAAACTTAGTGTGATTCAAAAATGCCCAAAAATTAAGGAAATTTCATTTATAGTACCAAACATGTTTACCTAAATATTGCTGTTTGAAAAAAAAAATAATCTATGTGCATATAGACATTCACAAGGAATTGAAGTCAGTTAGTGAATTAAAATTAATATACTAGATAAAATATTATCCATAATATGTCGTAGCTGGTAGGGATTGTATTATATTACCATAAAATGCATGCATTATGTTCCATTAGAGTAGCTAACATGTGTTCTTGAGATGTGAAATATTAATCATACATGAAATAATATTTAATGTGTTGTGTGATTGAGTACCATAAATATTTTATACACCAATATGAACAAATTATACTGAATAAATTTAATAATATAGATATTATACACCAAATAATTCTACTAATATCAGTCTAAGGCATCATGGAATTAATATGAATGAATAACCATGGGTGACTGAGATGCTAATGGATTATCTGAGATATCTCATTTGATTATTTCATGTAACCTATCCATTTTATTTATTCATTAAAATGATATTTATCATAGTTTATTAGTGTCTAATAAAGATGAATTTTTCTAAAATCACTTATCACATAATAAAGGGTAGGCTAATATCATACATACTGTACTTCAAAGTTAAAGCATTCAATATACCTAGTCAGTTCCAAGAAAACTAGTACAAGGTAATACACTTACTCAATTTTTATTCATAACCAAAAAAATTAAAATTTGAGTTGGATAATAACAGTTATACAATGTATACATAGTAAAACACACTGGAAGAGAACCTTGTTAAAAATTCCTAGTACTCTATGTGCTAAATTTTTTATATTAATTCATTATTACTAGAGGGGAAGAATCAAAATAGTAGAATTTAATAAATAATTGATATAGGTATTAAATGGGTTCAAATTGTACACGTGATAATTATTACCCCAACAATGATTGATCCCCCCCGCTGGGTGGTCAACAAAAAATTGATCCTTATAATTTGTTTCAGATTTTCTTGTCAATATATTAAATTTATTCTTTTATTTTAGGCATATTGAATATTTTATCAATATTCTCAATATGAAATGTATTGAAAAAATTTAGGATTAATATCTTCTATAGATATGATTTCTATCTCATCTAATTTTTAGGGTAATGTAATGAATAGTTGGTTGATAAAATTTTTGAATACATCCCTATTGGATAAATAGGTAGAATAATTTAGTTCTCTATTTTTATATTATGATAATGAAAAATAAAAAAATAGGTGATGATGATATGGGTTTATAGTCTATTTCTATGGTGATGGACCAAAAATTATATGTCATTTGGTTTTTATTCCCTATAAAAGAGGATAAATTTACAATAAAATTACAATAAAATCCTCATGAATATCAACTAATTTTTGGAAGTGGTCATATATATGTAGAGTTATTTGATGAATTAGTTTCTACATTAAATCATATATTGTAGTATTATTGAAAAAAATTTTATGATTGTCTATTTATCATTCAAATGAATGAGGTAAGAGATCACGAATCCTGAAAAGAATTAATATATCTTGGATAAATAATTTACATATTAATACAATCCATTAATCAATCGAAAAAATGAGATTAAAATAAGAGGAGATTCTTAATATTGAATAAAAATTCTCTGGTTTTGGTGATTAGTGGCATAATCAAATTCTTGAAAATTGAAATACCAATACGGTGTTTGATAAAATATACTATAAATTAGAAGAAAAATAGAAATATTTCATTGATTTGAGGTATACGTAACATGAGATCAAAGAAAATAAGATCAATGATCATGAAAAATTTCTCAAAGAAACAAATCGGCATAATGAAATTTAGAATATATATATGGAATGTGAAGACATTCCCAAATCATTATCAGATGATAAATTCATTCTAAATATAAAATATCTTGCACGTGGACACTAATTTCTATTTATTGAAAATGTTCATGATGATTCTGCACAATAATCTAAAAGAAGATCCACTACTTCAAGAGCTAAAACTATACAAACACAAATGATTTATTTTTATATTAAAATAAAATCATGCAATTAATAGATTTAAATCATTAAATTTTTAATTAGAAGGTGTCTCAAAGAAAAAATTAACATCCATCTCTGAAAAATAAATTTGAATAATTTTGGTCAAATTTATGATGTTGGTTCAAAATTAAAACCTATAAAAAAGGGTTGTATAAAAATGATTATGAGACCAAAACTAATTTTGTAGTGAATAAATATAACTGTATAATGAATTTTCCCTTAAATAATCCCAACTAATGAATGAAAAATAAATAAGCATCCATTAAAATGTAGTTAGACGATTATTCTAATGAAGAGGTAAATATTTATCAATAATTGGTTGTTATGTGAAATATTTCGGTACATGTAATCTCACTGTTGGTTTAATATTTAATAATATAAAAGTAAATTTATTCCCATAGAATTTTTTAGAAATGTGGTGAATCAAAAAAATATGATAAATGAAAGAGAAGATTATTACTATTTGATATAGATTTTATAGTGTGAAGAACAACAGTGGAATTATCAATGTCATTGGTCATAATGAAAATTCAATCTTGTATAAATAATTAAAAAACACAGGAAACCAATTTACATGAATATTCCATATAATTTTAATATATTTGATAAGACATACTTGTAAAATAATTGAGATAAATTCGTTACAATTAACATTCCCATGAACATTATAAAAAAGATTGATATGTAAACCATCATTGTAAAATAGAATTAGGATTATAAAAACTATTTATATAAGATAAAAAAGAGATCCACTATAAATATAATACTCTTATTCTTTCTTGGATAGTAAGATTACACCATGGATCACTATAAGTAAGAAATATACATCACAATTAATTGAATCATGATCAGGAAAAAGTAGAAGACCAATACAAGAATAATATAAATAAAACTAAGTTGTAAAGGGAAAAAATAAGAATAATGGTAGATCAACCAACCATAGTATAAATATTAATAATAACTTTATAGTAATTTTCATGTTTATTTGAATATAGTAATGGAAATTTAATAAGATAAATAGATAGATGATTCTAAAACATAGAATAATTCAACACATAATGAAATAGAATTTTCTAAGAGGTTGTCAACAAATGATAACCCATAAATCTCTAATGTACTATGTAGAAGTTTAAAATGGTATGTAAATATATTTAATTTGTGTTATTTCAAAATACCAGTTCAAGATGATATACCAAATTAGAATAAAAAGTCACATAGTGGTGAATACTCCTTCATGGACAGGGATAAATTGATGATTCCACAAAATGTTATCACAACAGATATTAAATATTCCATACTACCCAGATGATCAATCCAATCTAGAAAATTTATCATGAATGTTTCATCCATATGTAAAGGGGGGGGGGGTAATTTAACATGGTAAACAATTTACTAACCGCCTGATTGAAATGATTTAAAATCAAAAAAAATAGTCCATATTCTTATCTATTTTGTGTTTTTTTAAAATTTTCAGGGAATTAAAGGAGAAACAAATACTTGGGTGGAAAACTATGTTTATTAATTATTATTTCCCTATCTATAATCTATATTATTTATTCATATCATTATATAGTACAAAATATTGTATTCATCTAACTTTTGATATTTAATATCTCTTTTTTTAATGTAATTATATTTAATATATCCAATAATAATTTCAAATATAGGAGATTTGGTGGTGTGGGATTCTAATTTCTGATGAGCCTTATATTATTTAATAAAAATATTAAAAAAAATATAACATGTCAACATTTTTTATCAAATATTAAAATAACACATTAATGGGGACTCATATAGAAAAACAGATACCGTCGTTGAGTTTTTAATGTGGGTCTTACCCTATGTCTAATAAATGTTCTATACGCGTTACGTATTTGGTAAAAAATATATTTATAGTGAAAATATTAATATAAATATATTTATTTAATTATTTACTACTATCAAAACTGTGGACTAACCCTCTCTATATTTAAACATTCATATGGCCAATTTCTAAGAGAATCCAAATGACCCTGATAAATGAGAGAGAGAGAGAATTAAAGGAAGGGTTTGGGAATGAAGAAGATGGAATGGGGATTTTTATCACCAATGAAATATTAGAATCTCAACAATATTGTCTATGTGTATTCATTCATCATCATCAACCAAACTATTTCAAGGTAACTATTTTTTAATTGATTAATTTCCTTTTGATTATCTAATGATGAATAGAAATTAAATAAAGCAATATATTGATTTTAAATTCATTAATGTTTTTTATATGAAGGATTTATATTCCAATTTTATGGGGAATATAAATAATTTTTTAATATTCATTTTTCATTCTAATTGAATCAAATCAATACCAAACCAAATAATATTTGTGATTCATTCGTCATATTTTTTTAATTTTTTCCTTTATCCCTCGCCTCTTCATAGGTTCATTTCCATAAATTTATTTGGATGGTGATTCGACAAACAAATGGTATTCAATAATTTCATGACCACTTTTCAGAACCATAGATTGATATGTAAAATTATAGTTCTTGATCAAGGGTTTGATAGTGTGGTGATGATGGTGGGGACTATTATAGGTAGATCAGATGGTAATAGTGGATCTTTTTCTTCCTGGTATGACATATATAGTGTATACATGACGTTTTAGTCTTTAAATTTTTAGTATATCAATGGTGATAATCTATAATGTGGTGAGAAAAAGGATAGTCAACCAAGATCTTCAATGTAATTGTGTTATTTGTGGAGTTTATAGTAGAATCTAAAAAAGTTTTGAATTAATATGGGATTTGTAAAAACCCCATGTTACACAGTTTTTTTCCTATGAACACAACTCATGTGGTGTTAATGCATATGGTGATAGGTTAGAGGCATTAGGAGGGAATTCTTGACCACAAAACACCATGTACCCCTCATTGACACACCATGTATATGGAGTTTTTCATCTTGAGTTAGATAGTATGAAATAGGAAGAGCCCCTAAAAATTGAGACATGCATTGTAACCCTAGTATATATCTTGTACTATTTTTTATGTATTTTTGAGGCCCTTTATCTCTTTAGTGTATACTATGTTTAGTTGATTCAAATTCCTTGGACTACTTCTATTAGTGTATAGTGTTTGATTTCATCATTAGAATAAACCATGATCCACTCTATAGAATCTATTATAGATTGATTTCATAGAATCTATTTTGGTATGCATGGGTTCGTATCCATTATCATTTCATTATTAGGGATGGTTATTTGTATTTTTCTTCGAAACCTTTTAAAGGGAATTGTTCCTTTATCTATATGTTTGATCAATCAGGGTTGGTGGAGTCCGCCAATGGTCCTAGGAGTGATCCATTATCCGGGAAATGTCATCTTCAAAGATTCAGTGATTATATATTTTTATTTCAAGATGAAAACAAACTATCAGAAGAGTTTCATTAGTGACAACAAAACTCAATGATCCATCCCTCCATGGAAATCTTATACTCAATGTCTCGGGAAGAATCTTATAGAGGGTAGCTTTTTTATACTTCTTAAGAATGTTTGTCATATATGAGTGTATATGGTTTACCTTTATTTTTGAATTTATCTCCTATTTTGATTGAAAAGGATGTCTACTAATTATAAGACTACAATTAATTAATTATATTTGTTTATTTAGAGTTTTTATATAGGGTATTGTTATACTAACCTGTGATTGGGGAGTTCTCACATATGTCATGTCTTATAAAGATGATAGATCATTTGAAAGAGCCCATGGGTATTAGGAGTATATAGAGTTTAGTTTTGGTCTATAAAGACTGAGGTCCATATTTGTTATTAATTTACAACGTTTACACTCATTTATAGTTGGTTGGAAACAATTTACAATTTTTGGTTGGTATATGTTTTGACTTTTATTGTTTTTATCACTTATTCTATAATCTTGTGGTGGGATTACATATATATTAATGCATTAGTATCGTTTTCACATTTTGTACCTTATGTTTTGAGCTTAGAGATGTGTGTGTGTGTGTACATGTACATAATTTAATGCTTCCTTGTTTTAAGATATGTCTACTCTGTAGTAGCCCCATTCCCCTTTATTATTAGTGGTGGGGTTGGGGTTTTCACACTCATACAATCACCTTCCCGGAGGCTAACAATAATTCCGGCCATAAAATAGTAGTTGTACCTAAACAATAGAGTTTAGAGTTGTTTTTAGCTATGAGGTTTTGAATGTGATTTATTGGAATAGTGTTAACGTGTTGGGAGTTTCAATTTTATGTCCGTGAATCAAGAATTGGTTGATCATTGATGGTGGAATAAAACCTATTCCTATATTATTCTTGTACTAATATGATCCAAATAATTTCTTCTTATATATATTGAGTCGACAAGAATGTTTTATGAGTCCTATTTAATGGATATATTAGTAGCTGGTATCTAATTGTAGTTATATTGATATGGTCATGTGAGACACTTTAGGATATGATCCCACGAATTATGGTCTTCAAGTAAGTGATTTCATGATGGATCTAATAATAATAGAGGGAGGTAGTACTTCTCTTGCAACTATTGGGGAATCCTTTCATGGAATTTTCTGACCTATAATATATATGATATAAAGATGGTCAATTTATATCCAAGGAAGAGGATGAAGTTGGAGTTGGGTGATTCACAGTCTGGAAGAAATGGTAGTGGATCTAGTAGAGAAAAAATAAGTGGCATGTGGTTTGATATGTTCCAAACACCACCTTCAAATGGACCATGAAAGACTCTTGTAGTTGGTGGATAGGGATGAAGACTATTTTAGGTAATCGAGGCATATGACAATGTGTCTCCAAGGATGATTTAAGGTATGATATTTGACTTCTATACATTTTCATTAATACTGATATATACGTCTGTGATCAAATATTTTCTTTCGACCTCTCCAATGAGAGACATCGAAATTCTGTTTGACAACTTGTATCATCCCATTATTTTTTAGCCTCTAATTATAGGGGTTTTATTGATCACATAGATCTACCAACTGTGTGATATCATAATTGTTGGAGATAACTTCATTTGTGATCTCTTTTTAATATCAATGAGACCTTGCAACCTCATCATTGGTATAGACTAGAAATTTACGTTTCAATCCATGGTAGATTATTTGAAGTGGAGTATATGTTAAATCAAAGGTGATGGACTAAGATGTTACATAGTGGATGAGAAGGAAACCCATTCGAAGTAGGATGGGATTATACACAGGAGGATATATCTGATTAATAACTAGTTGGTAGTATTACCCTTAGTTGATTCTATGGTAATATATTTCTTAGTGTGATGGTGGAGTATGAGGAGGACATTCTAGAGGATATGTCTAACTTGCCTCCCCACCAAGAGATAGAATTATGCATTCAATTTCACCCATGAACATATTTGACATTTATTCCATTATAAAAGATTTCTCATGCATAGCTTCATGAGCAGATTTCACAATTAGAGGACTTGTAAAAGAAGGGGTTTATCAAACCTAGAGTGTCACTATTGAAAGTACCAATATTTTATTAGAAGAAGGTAGATGATAGATTGTATATTTTTGTGGATTAACATCTCCTAAACAAAAAAAACATGATGTATACGTATTTATAAATGAGGATTGTGACATATTTTGGATGTTGAGGGGGTGTGATTATTATGGAATATTTAACTTATATTATTTTATCACTAGATCCGATTATGAGACAGGGATATACCAAAGATAATTTTAAATATCTCTAAATTCAATAAAAGTACCATGTTATTTCATACATAAACATGAATATCTTTTTAGTTAGCATGGGACTCATGAACTATTACATTCTTCCTTTATACATTTTTTCTCTTCTACATTGTCGATGATATATTAGTGTACATAGCGTATAAGGATGACCACATGAGACACATGATGATGGCCATATATACACTCTGAGATAACCAGTATTATCTAATGATTATGAAGTGTATGTTAGGGAATTAATAGGTCCAATTTCATGGAATTTTCATCTCAATAGTGTGTGTTGTATAGGACATGAATATGGTGGGGAAAGTGTTGTACAATTTATAGGATAAAGTATGATACAAATTTTGTTTTCACAGGTGATGATACAGTATTTTAATTAATACCCTATTGAGTTACTGAAATGTTTGTGAAGGTTCTCTCTGGTCCTCTGATGTTAGTTTTGTATTCCCAATATGAATATGTTTGAACCATCATTTTCTTATTGATTCCTCACTTATTATAAGTTGAATACACAACACTCAGTTTCAATAGGTTCAGCTCAACAACTGATGCTGCCATAGTTAAAGTGGGATGGTATATCAATGAACATCATGAAATTTCTTTTACTGATTTCTATAGGACCTAATTCAATATAGGGTATAATGGAGTGAATCCCCAAGTCATCATACTTCCTAACTATCTGAGAGAATAATTTAGTAGATATATTGAAACAACATTACATGTAGAATATAGTCTAGATCCACATAATTCCATTTATGATCATTTCATTCCGTGATTCTCACACCACATCATCATTGGGGATATTATTATAGGAATATTTTAGTAATTAGTTCCTTATGAGCACATCATTTCAACCCCAAATTGTTGTAAATTCTTAGTAGACCATTCAGGTTCGGTATGACAATCTACAAGCTTGCATGATGGACATTGGTAATGGGTGGGAGGATCACCAACCCATGGGGATTTTTTTGTACAACAACACATACCATTCCACCCAAGGCATAAAACCAATAAAGGATTCATATGAAACATCATTTAGGTCAACACTATATTGGAATGATCCATATGATTTGTAACCCTTAGGCCCAGATTTGGTGAAACTATGATAGAGAAGGTGAAGATCAACTAGGAGCAGTTAAAGAATATATATATACATCATAAGTCCTATACATCTAGTCAAAAAGGCCATATAAGTTTTAGGAGGGTTACCATGTCTTCTTGAAGACATCATATCAATTTTTATTACATATATTTGGTATGGAATCATGGTATCATTATTATTTATTCACCGTTCCAAAAATTTCATATGGTTAGAAAGTTAAAATACCTCTTAGACTAACCACCATAGTTAGAATGGGAACATGATGTCTTCCGTGTTCCACAACTATAGAGGTGTGTGCATAACCCATTACATGATATTTTTTTGGGTGATCTAGACAGTGATGATGGAGATGACTTCACTTAGTATCATGTTTAAATCGAAGATCATTAGAAGAATATCACCCATGGGTCAATGATTCCATTGGTGTGTGTCAAATGGTAGAATAAGAACACTTATGAGATCACCTCATTGGGACATACATAGATGTTATCCTTGTATTGATTTCTTTTAGGGTATAATTTTAACTTTTTATGAAGAAAATTCATAACATTAGGATAAATTAAAATCTCTGTATTCTGATTTATTATTTGTAATATATATAATAATACATTCATAGGTACTCACTATTATGTTTTGATATTGTGATGCCTGGTGATCCCAGAAATAATTCAATATAATAATAAAAATATAAATATCTTGCACACACATTTTTTTAAAAATAGTTTGGTGGCATCCAAATAGTGATTCAAATTATATTTTCAAGACTATTTTAGTGTCCATAATATGAGCTTTACCCTATAAATGATATAATATATGTCGGCCTTGATAATTTTTGTAAATATTTTATTACTAGTGAAAATCATAAAATAAATAAATAAATAAATTAATATTATTTTTTTATCACTATGAAAACACCCAGTCTATTATAAAACACAATTATCTAGAATTATTATGGGTATCCACATAAACCTAAATATATTAAGAAATATAGAGTTGGATCAATATTTAAAGAATGAGGACGATGGATAGATGATCTTTATCTCCAACCAAATTAATAAAATCAGTCCAATGAGTAAATATTAGATTCATTCGTCATTAGTGAATGATCCAACCCATGGTAGGGTGTGGAATAAAATAATTAATTTCCTCCTTAATTATCCCATGATAAATGAAAATAAAATCTACCAACACATTCATTATTTACATAATAATGTAGTGTGGTTGGGTGTTTTATATTCTTGGTTTATGGGGAATTAATATTTTTTTATTACCCCCCATGACTTATTTTAATGGATATTAATCAATACCAACCTGTCTAATGGATGACATTTGTTTGTCATTTTTAGTTCGTTATTTTCATCCACTTTTCATCTAATGGTTTTCTTCTTTCAATTTCATAGAATGGTGAATTTATTAATACTTTTATTTGATCATTTCACAATAAATTTTTAATGAAATAGATTGATATAGTGGTTTTGGTTCATAATCTATGGTTTGATCAATGTAAGATGATAGTGTAGGATAATTCGAGCTAGATCATATCAGACTAGTGAAATCATTTCATCCCAGATTGAATCACATCAGGACGATGTGATACGGTTGTTGACAGTTGTATTTTTTTTAGAATGATAAAATCCGAAGAATGTGATGGAATTATTAGTCAACCATTGATCTTATAAACTGATTCTTGATTAATGGAAGTGGAATAAGATTCCAAATATTGTCTATAGAAAAATTGGATTCTAAACAATCTTGCCTTACATGGTGTTCACCACAAAGAACACAAACTATGTGGGGTCACTAGCCGCAAGTATCAGGTGTACACATAAAATAATATATAAAACAACATGTATAATGTGTCAAACAGTTTACGACCATAGGTTATAGGACCATCATGTATCACATATGAATCCCATCCATGGACACGACCTTGACCACATGAATTGGTGCAGTAAATAGGCACAAATCATTACTCATACATGTCCATGATCATAGGAACTACTACTATATAAGGGGTGGACTTGATGTGCACATGAATAGTTAGTTACTCTGAGGAATGGGATGGAAGTATATAGACTTATAACATAACCATGACACAAAATGTACCCTTAATTGATATGAAATGTAAATTGAGGATTATGTTCCATTTAAGATGGTTAGTAAATAGGATACCCTTGAGCATATGAGATATTCCATGTACCCCTAGTTCATATATTTTCACTAACTATGGATGTTTAAGTGTCATGACCCACCTTCACCAAAATGAGGGAAGGGTCAGCAGATTGCCAAGCTCTTCCTTCTTTAAGTTGAATGAGAGATAATGACCCCTGAAACATGCCTTCAATAGGTCACGGAGTGGCGACCAACGCCTAGGGTATAGAATCTCACACAAAATGGAAGGCATTACCCTTTTTATTTTTACAGGATCGAGAGATAAGACAGGAACCCCAACAATACCGAAACTGAATGTAAAGATAAAGCCAAAAGTAAACCATTCTCATATGCATGTTAAAAAGTAAAAGATACAAGCCACAAGACCCCAAAGGTAAAGTAAAAAAGATAAAGGAAAACGATAACAACAACTGCCCCATGGTCCGCGCTAGTATGGTCCCGCACATTCCCAGAAGTCTTCCTGGAAACCTGAAAACATTTTTATATACGTAGGGTGAGCATACAAGTACACTCAGTAGGGAAAACCAAAGACTCTCGTCCACAAGTGGAGAGGCATTCTAATTCCCTGTGAGAAAAGAAAAACAAAATCACCTAGCAAGGAAAAACTATCCACCCAAGTCTCACGAAGGCACTCTCCCCAAATAACGCAAGGCGAGTAATGTATAGTAATAGCTCTTCAATGTTTGGGGTACCCCATGCCACTTTCCCACTGTTTATTGAAGACATCCTATGCATCAAACCAATCCTGCCATTCTCACTGTAGTCCCACTTCTAAACCCCGCCCACACACCTGGGCCACAACCTCACCGCAGTCCCACTGCCAAACCCTGCCTGCACACACCTACGCCATAACTTCTATCCAACCCACAGAAAATTGGGCCACAAACACCACACGTAACCACACCCGCAAACACCTCAGTTAGAAAAACTACTGCCATGCAGGAAGACACCTAGGCCTAATCCCGAAGACACTTGGGAAACAACCTGCCCACAAACACCTGGGCCAACCACCACAACTACCATGCCTGAAGATTCTTGGGATAATAATGGACTTCAAGCCATCACAGCCTGCCCGAAGAGTCATTGGATATTTGGGAAATGGAGAATAAAGGTGCTAATAACCAGCCACTCATATGAGTGTTGGAAAAAACACCCTCCCCATAAAATGGGTTGTTCGGCACTAAGTGCTCAACATGGGTGGGGAGAGAATAAGAAACATAAGAACTACAATTATATTTGTATAGGTAACAAGAACCCAACCCAACCTAGGGTTCCACACCTAACCCAAGCAGGAACAGCCTGGTCATTACTCATAGAAAGCATAATACTCACAACCGAGTCACAAATCATTCCCAGAATCAATTTCCCAATTATCCCATTCTTGTTTCCATGTTCCAGTGATCCTGGTTAAGTAAATTTTGGAGTACTGGGCAAGTAATAGGAAAAAGAACAACCCTAATGGAAGAAGTTACAGCCAACAACAATTTAAACATTTACACCAAGTTCTCTTGTAAATTTACATTAAAGTGAGATCCCTCCAGGTATTGGTACCAAATCAAGCTTCAGGATATAACCCCCACATCACCAAAACTATGGATGAAAAGGTTTCTCAATAGAAGAGGATTCCACCCCAATTCGTGATATAAGGAGAGCAACCAAAACCCCAGATTCACAACCAGCAACTGTGCCACATCAGAGGATCCCATCCTCACCCACATCACCCCATAAATCTAAGACTGTGAAAGAAAACAACCAAACCACTACCACCAACACAAAGCAGGCCCTTACATGTATTTTCAGATTTAAATGATTTAACACACTCCATGGTTTCAATTCCATTGGGATTTAACCAGGGGTATCACAAAAAAGGGTTGATCCTGGTGCTTTCAATTTTTTTAACCGAGTATACATAATTAACAAATTCCATGTCAGGTTTATTTAAACATCCAGGAGAACCTAGGTTCATTAATACATAGAGAAAGACCACCAACGGCCAGGATTTTCAGTGAGTATAGGCCAGTATAATTCACAACACATACCAACATAAAAGATTAAAACAGAACATCCATCACACCACCTTCATTCATTTAAAGGTCCATTCATTATATTCATTTAGTTTGGTTTCATAAATCCCCACATAAACAAAAGTGTACCCACCCCGCATGATGCACATAAAGGAGAGAAGAAGTAAAACCCTACTTGATTGATCAAAGACCAAAGATTTTCTCCACGCGCCAGGAACAGGGGATGCACAGCTTGCAGAAGAGGGCCTTCGGGGAATCCATGGACAAGCAATAAACTTCCAACAGAGGCATACCACAAGCCATGAGAAGAAGGACTCCAATCACGCCAGGAAGAAGAATGAAATTCAACTGAGAAGAAAAGGATAACTCTAGAGGGATATATAAAGAGTAGATCAGGATATGGAATTTTGAATGCTAGGAAAAATGGATCGTGGTTTCTTACATGGGTGGGTAGTTACACATGAAGATATCAAGTAGTTATTTAATATCTCCCATCATAGATGTTTCTTGGGATTTTTAGGAGACAATTATTGGCATCAAATGACTTTGAAAAAAATATTAAAATTAATTTACGTCAAAAGATACGTTACGGGAGACAAAAAGTAAGGTACTGGAAGAAGTAAAAAAAGACTCAATGAGGACATGGTGCCACTGTCACGATGTCACCCTTACGATGCCAACGTGACTGGTGAGACTGTCATGGTGGCACCCCCATGGTGCCATCATGATCGGTGTGACCGTCACCGTTCCACTATGACCGGTTCCACCGTCACAGTGCCACTGTCAGGGTGGAGCCCTGTTTTTTGTAAAGTGAAGGCTAGTGGGGGTCCATCCCATTACATCAGATACCTCTCAAACAAATCTCTCCCTTGAGAATTAAAACCAGACCCGATGAAAGGAGAGGAGTCCGAACAACCACCTCGAAAGATACCTCTCATGAGTAGGTCCCCTTGCTAACAAGGAACGTCCCCTTCCTCATCTATCTCCTGAGCAAACACAATCATACCACTCCTCTCCCCTGCGCAACCATTCAAAACAAAAGATTAAACCGTCCAGTCATGTTGGTGAGGGGTTTTTCTTCCTCCATGCTAAGATACTATTTGCTTTGGGTAGCACTGACTCGCCCGCATGGGTTCAAGCACATCCACTTTAACGCATCTTAACTAGGGATCGGATCCTCCCCTCCCTACATTTCAGGACACTTCACTCACATCCACAGAAAAGGAAACCGCTTGTTCCATCGTTAACAAGTAAGCGTTCCAACAACCAAGAACAAAAAAACAGGAAAAAGACTCAAAATACCTCTGGGTACTGGGCACGCATCTGCATCTCCCATTCCCAGGTACGCTCCTCAATCCCACCATTCCTCCAAAACACACGAACCAAGTGAATGGTTCGTCCACGAAGCACCTTCTCTTCATGACCCACGATCATCATAGGTCACTCTATGAACGTCGCATCATCCCCAATAACTAGATCTCCCCATTCGAGGACGTGTGAATCGTCGTGAAGATACAGACGGATCTGGGATACAAGGAAGACGTCATGCACCCTTTGCAACTATGGTGGTAGTGCCAGTTGATAAGCCACCTTTTCAACCCGCTGCACCACCTCAAAGGGTCCGACGAACCTGGAAGAAAGCTTGCTCCCTCTGTTGAACCTCCACTTCCCACGCCGAGGGGAGACCTTCAAGAACACGTGGTCCCTGACCTCAAACTCCATGGGTCTCCTCCTATCATCGACATATCACTTCTTCCAAACCTAGTCTGCCTTCGTCCTTTCCTATATATGTTGCACCTTCTTCAACGTGATCTGCCCCACCTCCGGGCCATGAACGCCTACCTCCTAGACCTCTTTCTAGTGGGCGGGTGAGCGAAACAACCTCTCATACAAGGCTTCAAACGGAGACATTCCAATGGTAGAGTCATAGATGTTATTATAGGAAAATTCTAACAGGGGCAAGTATCGCACCCACGATCCCCCAAAATCTTTAATACATGCCCGTAGCATGTCCTCCAGCGTCTGGATGGTGCGGTATGTCTGTCCATCATTCTGGGGGTGGAAGGAAGTGTTAAGACATAGCTGGGTGAAAAAGGATTCTACAATCCCCTCCCGACTCATGAGGCAAACCGTGAATCCCTATCCAAGAATATGGATCTCGAAACTCCATGCAACCGCACCACCTCATCCACATATCTTCGTGCTAAGGAATCCACTGTGCCCGACTCCATGATCGCCAGAAAGTGAGCTGATTTCATCAACCGGTTCACCACCACCCAGATAGTGTCGCAGCCTCCTTAGACCTTGGGTATCCCCATGAAGAAGTCCATTGAGATTTCATCCCACTTCCACTCGGGGACATCTACGGTTTGCAACAAACCGCCTGGAACACGGTGTTTAGCCTTCAACTACTGACACACTAGGCACTTGGCCATAAACACTGCCACCACCCGCTTTACCCCGGGCCACCAAAAATGTCTCCTCAGACCCTAGTACATCTTGGGAACTCTTGGGTGCACCGCTAGGGGTGAGTTGTGGAACTCACCAAGAACCCTTTCGCGCATCGCCTCCGAGATGAACTACTTCCCTCAGAAAGGCATCTGATTTTGACCATCCTCTGCCCATCCTTTTGGGGCATCACCTTGGGTAACCCGGTCACGCATCACATCAATTTATATGTCTCCCCACTAAGACCCCTCCATCTTCAACTGGTGATATCCAGACTGCAAGTCGATTTTAGAGAACCATCATGCCCCCTTCAACTGGTCAATGAGGTCATCTATCCTTGGAAGAGGGTAGTGATTCTTTACCATCACATGATTCAGCCTCCTGTAGTCCATGAACATCCTGATACCACAGTCTGCCTTCCTTGGGACAAAGATTGGAGCACCCCACGGTGACACACTCGATCGAACAAAACCCTTCTTCATCAGATCGTCAATCTGAATCTGCAACTCCCGGAGCTCAGAAGGTGCCATCCGGTAGGGGGCCATCAAAATCGGACGAGCACGAGGCTGCAAGTCTATCCCAAACTCGATATTACATCGAAGGGGTAAGTTCGTCTCCTCCTCAGGGAAGATGTCCATGAACTCACTGATGATCCCTGGAACTTCAACCATCTCCGCATCCACCAACTCCACTGATAGCTTAGCTAATAAGGAGAGGAGGGGTTCCTCTTGCCTACTGCCTTTCTGGCAACCTCGTTCACCGATGAAGGTCACACGTCGGCCACCCATGTCTGAAAACATGACCCTTACTCGGAAGAAGTCAATGATGGCACATGCAGAGAACAACCAGTCCAAGCCTAGGATGACATCGTATGGTTGTATCTGCAACAGTAGAAGATCCCTGACTAACTGATGTGGCCATATCATCATTCTGTATCCTCGACAAACATACAACAAGTTGGTCTGACCTCCGACTGGTGTGCTCAGCTCCAGGGGAACTGGAAGTCTCTCAATGTCTAAACCCAGAGCACGGGCCAGGCTGGGTGATAGAAAGGAGTGCGAAGCTCCGGTATCGAACAAGGAATAAGAAAGGGTACTAAACAAGCTGATCGTACCTTGAACCACATCTGGTCCAACTGGAACTGATGCCTTCGCGGCGTGCAACTGTCCATGCCCAGCTCCTCTGCCTCTCGTATTTCGGCTTCCTCCCCAACCACACCCTGGTCGAGGTCCCTGAGGAGCGCCCTGAGGCTGGCCTCCTACTGCAATGTCTGCCCTCATAGGAGCGGGAGCTCGCTGACCCAGCTACTGCTCAGGTGGGTGCTGAACCTTCCCACCCCCGCCGTACTGCACTCTATTTGGGGACTGGTTCTGGAGGTTCCCATGTCTTCCATAGATGAAACACCTCTATCTTGGGCCAAAAATGAAAGGGAGAGTACCGGAAGATCTGAATTGGAACTACTGGGGCATGCTCCCTGCTGGTCGAAACCTAGAGGGTCTTGATGCTAGAGGCATGCTGCTGATGGCCTTGCACTTTGACGAGCCTTACTAGATTCCCTATCATGACACACCTCCCAACGTGTGTATCCTCTCTACCACTTAATACTTTTTTTGGACCTCCATGTAGGTGAGTAGGGTGAATAGAGTAACAACATACTGGAGAGAAGGTCGAAGCTCCTCCTCCAAACATCTCGCCTGAGACTCCTCATCCGGAAAGAGGTCCGGAGAAAAGCGGAGGAGATCCTTGAACTTGATCCCCAACTCCCTCACTAAAATACTTCCATGCTGGAGGGTGAGTAGCTTCTGTATCTTCTCATCCTTCATGGTGGAAGAGAGGAATTTCGCCCGAATCTCCTTCTCGAAGTCAGCCCATGTCACCTCTGCTTCTATCTTCTCTCACAAATAAATCATCCACCACTAATGCGCTGCTACACACATCTGGATCACAGCCAATGGAACCCAGTACACCGCTGGATCCCGGATCAATCCAAAAGATATCATCATCTCCTCTATCCAGCTTTCTGTCTCCATGTCTGAGGTGTTACCCTCATACTTCACGAGGGTCTATCACTAAAAGGCACAAATAGTCTTCTTCCACTGATCATCCTCCTCCTATCGGTCAGCCCTCCATCGATCAGCCAAGTCAACCTCCTAGGCCTCGATCACCCGCACAACTCGTGGTCGTCACCTAGGTTCCATAACTGCAAAGTAAACAAGGAATGCCTAAGCCCGAGTAGTGCAGAATATTGTTCTTAAATTTTTCACAGACTTCTTATTCATTTTAAATCCCCATAACACCCTAGAAACACGAGAACACAAGTCATTATGATGCATGTACCATTCCTAGGGTCTCAATCCTGCAATTAGTGTAGCCTCACTTGGTTGTTTGGTAGGTACAGAGTCCTTGCGTTGGATCACGAGGGGCCCTAAAATCCCGCGTCCTTGCTGGTCTTCCCTGGACTAATTCACACACCAAGGTCACCCAACACTGTTGCACTACCACCACATGCAATCCTCACTGTTCCTAACAATAGAATCAATCCTACCTATCAAACCTCCGCACCTCTGATACCATTCTATCATGACCTTCCTTCGCCAACAGGAGGGAAGGGTTAGGATATTGCCAATCCCTTTCTTCTTTAAGTTAAGGGAGATATAAGGACCCCCGAAACCCGCCTTCAATAGGCCTCGTAGTGGCGACCAACGCCAAGGGTATAGAATCTCACAAAAAATGGAAGGAATTACCCGTTTTATTTTTATAGGATCGAGAGATAAGACAGAAACCCCAACAATACCAAAAATGGAAGTAAAGGTAAATCCAAAAGTAAACTATTCCAATATTTATGTTCAAAATTAAAATATGCAAGCCACAAGACTCCAAAGGTAAACTACCATGAAAAAGTAAAATGACAACAGCAACTGCCCCAAGGTCCACGCTAGTACGGTCCTGCATTATCCCTGAAGTAATCTAGTAAACCTTAAAACAAATTTATATATGTAGGGTGAGCATACAAGTACACACAGTAGGGAAAACCAAAGACTCTCGTTCACAAGTGGAGAGGCATTCTAATGCCCTGTGAGAAAAGAAGAACCAAATAACATAGCAAGGAAAAACTATCCACCCATGTCTTACCAAGTCACAATCCCCAAATAATGCAAGGCCGGTAATGTATTGAAATAGAACATCAATGTTTGGGTACCCCGGACCACTTTCCCATTGGTTATTGAAGACATCCTATGCATCGAACCAATCCCGCCATTCTCCCCGAAGTCCCACTGCCAAACCCCGCCCGCACACCTGGGCCACAACCTCACCGTAGTCCCACTTCCAAACCCCACCCGCACACACCTAGGCAAAAACTGTTATCCCGCCCGCAGACAACTGGGCCACAACCACCATGCATAACCACACCCACAAACACCTGGGTCAGAACACCTACTGCCACACCCGAAGACACCTGGACCTCATCCCAAAGACATTTGGGAAACCACCTGCCCGCAAAAACATAGTCCAACCACCACAACTACCCTGCCCAATGATTCATGGGCTAATAATGGACATCATGCCATCATAGCCTGCCCGAAGAGTCTTGGGCTATTCGATAAAGGGAGCAGAAAGAAGCTAATAAGCATCCACTCGTTTGAGTGTTGGAAAAAACACCATCCCCATAAAATGGGGTGTTCGACACAAAGGGCTCATATTGGGTGGGGTGAGAATAAGAAACAAAAGAACTACAATTATATCTGTATAGGTAACAAGCACTAATCCCAACCTAGGGTTCCACACCTAACCCAATCACGAAGAGCTTGGTCACTACTCATAGAAAGCATACTACTCAAAACTGAGTCACAAATCATTCCCAGAATAAATTTCCCAATTAACCCATTCTTGTTTCCATGTTCAAGTGATCCTATTTAAGTAAATTCTGCAATCCTGGGAAACTAACAGGCACAAGCACAAGCCTAAGGGAAGAAGTTACAGCCAACAGAAATTTAACCATTCACACCTAGTTCTCTTGTAAATTCACATCAAAGTGAGATCCCTCCAGGTATTAGTACCAAAGCAGGCTTCAAGATACATCCCCCACATCCCCAGAACTATGGATAAAAAGGTTTCACAATAGAAGATTATTCCACCCCAATTCGTGATATAAGAAGAGCAACCACAACCCAAGATTCACAACCAATAACCGTGCCACATCATAGGATCCCATCCTCGCCCATATCACCCCAGCAATCTAATCTCGTGAAATAAAACAACCAAACCACTACCACTAACACAAAGCAGGAAATTTTAGGTACTTTCAGATATAAAAGATTTAACACACTCCATGGTTTCAAATCCACTGGTCTTTAAGCAGGGTTATTATAGAAAAGGGTTGATCCTAGTGCTTTCAATTTATTTAACCGATTATACGTAATTAACCAATTCCATGTTACGTTTCTTGTAACATCCAGGAGCAACTAGGTTCATTAGTTCATAGATAAAGACCACTAATGGCAATGATTTTCAGTGAGCATAGGCATGTATAATTCACAACAAATACCAACCTAATAGAGTACAACAGAACATCCATCACACCCCTTTAATTATTTTAAAGGTCTGTTCATTATCTTCTTTTAGTTTAGATTCATAAATCCCCATAGAAACAAAAGTGTACCTACCCCGCATGATGCACAGAAAGGAGAGGAAAAGAAAAACCATACTTGATTATTCAAAGACTGAAGTTTTTCTCCATGCGCCAGGAATAGGGGATGCACGGCTTACAGAGGAGGGGCACCGGGGACTCCAAGGACGAGCAGAAAACTTCCAGCAGAGGCGTACCACAAGCCACTGGAAGAAGGACTCAAGCGCTCATGGAAGAAGAAATAAATTCAAACAAGAAGAAAATGAGAACTCTAGCGGGAGATATAATGAGGAGATCATGATATGGAATTTTGAACGCCTGGAAAAATCGATCGTGGTATCATACATGGGTGGGCAGTTACACACGATGATATCAAGGTGTTATTTAATATCCCCCATGGGGGATGTTTCTCTGGATTTTTAGGTGTCAATTCTGGGCTTTAAATGACTTAAAAAAATATTAAAATTAATTTAAGTCAAAAGATATGTAACGGGATTAAAAAAGTTGGGTACTGGAAGAAGGAACTAAAGGCTCAGTGAGGAAACGGTGCCACCGTCATGATGTCACCCTTACGGTGCCACTGTGACCGGTGAGACAGTTACGGTGTCACCCTCACGGTGCAACCGTCACGGTGCGCCTGTGACCGGCGCCACCATCACGGTGCCACCATCATGATGGAGCCGAGTTTTTGGTAATGTAATGGCTACTGAGGGTCCGGTCTATTACATTAAGGCCCTATGTATCATCAGTATATACTAGTTTTTCTTTATTATGATTCATGGGTCTACTCATATAATGGTGAAGTGTGGAATTATGTCCACAACATATGATTGTGATCTACTATATAAGTTTTATTTGGTATATAGTTCGTGGTATACCACTATATGGAATCGAGATGGAATCCATATCAAATCAATATTAGTTGGGTTTCATGGTATCAGTGTGAACAACATATATAGGGCGTAGATCCCCTATCTAGTAGTTTGATCTAGTAGGGTTAGTAGAAACCAAAATTGGTCTTGGGCGTGATTCCCTATCTGATAAGCATGACCTTCGAATATATTATGAGTAAATATTGGCGAGGATGGTTGAGAAATACTTCTACGATGAGTTTAATTAGTGAAAAAATTTATTGTATAGTGATCCATTCCAGATGAGACATACCATAATTCTTATGGTAGAAACTTCTTCCTGGAAGTGTTGTATGAGATCTCTTAAAACCTGTTGTGTATTAAGTGTATATATAGGTTATTTTTGTTATAATTATGTCTCATTTCATTGTTTACATTGATTTTTCTTTATTATTAAACTACTCATGATTAATGTTTTGGATATTTCAGGGTGTCCAACTAGATGTTGTTATACTAACCCAGAATAAGATCTAAGAACACATTTTGGTCTTCTGTTTATAAGAATAAATTAGATATATTCTTGGATGGATGGGTGTAGGTAGAGATTACTTTTGGTCTTGAATGATTGAGGTTCTTATTGTTGTATTATTTGATAGTTTTCCCCTTTTTCATTGTAGTTTTAACTCTCATTACAATTTTGGGTGGGATTGTATTTTTCCTTGTGATCGCATTCATTATATAATTCATACTCTGGTCATGGGATTACATATGTATTTATAATATGGTATCAATATTAATTTAAATTATTCATTATAATATCTTGGAGATGTATACATGTATATAAGTACTTAAACAAATTTCTCACATCTGTTGGATATGTCATGTCGATGATGATCTCCATACCCTATCCTATAAAAGTTGTTAGTTTGGTTTCCACATAAGGGATATCACCATATAGAAGATCAATTGTGGGTATATTTATGGAATAATATCATGAATATAATTTTTAGGAAAATAATAAATATCAACCATTATGATGAGGATTAAGATGTCATATACAATCAGAAAATTTGATTTTGACCTCACGGATGTGATCAAATGTAACACCCCAAGAATTTACAATGTTATTATTTATGAATAAATTTTATTTTAACTTATTATTTATTTCTATACAACACCATGTTAATATTTTCATACACCCAACAATTAGTTTGTTTTCGATATATGTAAGGCCCAATATTAGGAAACAACAATATATTAATAAAGAATTATTATTTAATATAATATATAACCTAGCCATAAATCAGCACTTTCGAATATTATTATCAAAATATGAATTTTTTATTTTTAATATAATTTTAACATTCATATTACTTATTTTTAGATATCATATATGAAAAAAATAAATTTTTCATATAAAATCTGTATTTTTTAAAAAAATAATTTGAACTCCTTTTAATAGAGAATCGATTTTAAATCCAATATTTGACTCTTTTATATATTTAATTTGACAAAAATAATCTCTTTATTTGAAATTTAAAATTCCAATTTTACATTGGTTTAATTTTTTGAAATTTTTTGATTAGTTTCATATTATGATGAATAGTGAAAAATAATAAATTTTAATTCTAATGAACTTTTTTCTTTGAATCTATTTAAAAATTAGAATCAAAAATTTTATTTTTTTAATTATAATAATATTATATTTTTATCAATGATTCCCATATTATTCCTTGGAAGTAATTTCACATTGAAATTTTATATAAACAATTGTCAAACATTTGATGGTCTTGAATTTTAAAATTCTCATTTTTCTAGTTTTGTAAATTGGAATTAATTTTAAATTACATACTAAAAATTCATCATTTTAAATTATAAAAAATGGATTCAATATTTTGAATCAGTGGGTCCAAATTATGTTAATATATTAGTTTTATTTTTTTATTATGAATAATAACATTAGTAATACAATAATTACCGTAGTCAAGGGTAAATATATTAATTAATGTACCAAAAATAATATCATAAAATTACCATAACAGCTATGAAAATCATATTTTAGGACTAAATTAATAACTTGTCACCTAATTTTAAAATTTTAATCATTTAACAGACACTTTTCCATTAATATGACATGAATATTTTTAAAATCAATGAATATAACCAAATGCCACACTCTCTTTTTTATTTAAGTATATTAATTTAATAATCAAGATAAATAAGAGGTACCATCAATTATAAATATTCTATGGAAATATAATAAAATTAACTAAATCATAATAATTTATTTATAAAATTTAGATATTAAATAATTACCGTTAATGATGAAACAATAGCGGTGATGAAATATTTTTATTAGAAGAAATATCAATTATATGGGTTTAAAATTATTAAATGAAATATAATTTAAATTAATTATGGTGATACAAGAATATTTTAGGTGATTGTAACATTTCAATAGTATATTAAATAATCTGGTATGAATTTACCTTTCTATTTTGATATTAATTGAAGATAGTGTTATGAATAGGGTTAAAATTAGCACTAATGATGTTTTATAAAAAAAAGGATTTGTTAAATTATTTATAAAACATTAAAATAATTAGAAAGTATAAAATTATCATTATAGGGTCTAAAATGTCATTAAAGGTTCATTTCTTGACAATTGAAACCATATTAGTAAAAAATTTGACCTATCAATACATGAAATTGAATTACCATAATTAAAATTAAATGGATTAATTAATGGTAAATCAAAATTATAAGTTTTAATATTAAACAATAACAAGTCTGAAAATAATTGGATGAATTTAATTCTATCCATATCACATTAATATTGATTTTTTGATTTTTAAAGGTCACAATTCCATAAAAAAAATTATATATATTTTAAATAAAATATTGTTACAAAATATCACTATCTTGTATTTTAATGTATTTTATATGTCAACATAGGGAAAAAATGAACCTATGATCAAATATAAATGTCTATTTTTATATAAATGAAGTAAATTTTATTAAATTTAATTATTTTTACTTTTAAAATTTTATATAATTACCATAATATTATTTTCTATTCTAAAAAATATCTATTTCATTAATATAAAATATATAATAACACATTTCAATAATAAAAAATTTGATATATATTGAATTAAATAAATTTACTTAACAAATTTAATAAATTTATATAATATTTAATAGATTTATTAATGCATTATATTCTTATTTTCCATTTTTGTTAATGTATTTTATGTCAAATTAAATGAATGGTATTTTATATGGCATTAATGATATCTTATTTAATTAATTTATTATTATATTATTTAAAAATAATAAAAATAATAAATACATAAATTTAATAGTATATGGTCTAAAATGTATTCTAATTTCCATTTATTTTTTATTTTACGTATTTGGATCTAGAATAATCTCATTATAGTTTATTTTTTTAGAGTTTCCAAAAAATGTTTCACCCCTCTCTTATAAAAGGGATCCTCTAATATTTTATTCACACCACTAAAGACCATTGGCTATGTCAAAAACATCCAATTCTCATCCAAACATCAATAAATTCATCATAGAGACCATACATTGAGAATAAATCCAACATAAGGAGTAATTTTTTTAATACAAAATGGACACCCTCGCATGAGATGTAACAACTTTACCAATTCAATTCAATTTTTTTTCATCTTGTACATCCAATTCCTATTTTGTTTCCATACTAAGGTAATGAATCCTATATCTTTTACAATATGAGATGTAATTATCAACGTGTTACAACCATATTCCTCATTTTTTCCATCCAACAAAAAATAATATCACTATGCATGTGTACGCACAGCTTACCGTCTCTAAGTCAGGTTGCAATTTTTTATTCAATACTACATTATTTAGATCAGTATAATTATGAAAATAATGTGTATATACAATGAATATAATATTCTAATTATTCTTTATAATATATAAACCATAAAATTACATACTATTTAACCATCATGGGAGTGATAATGTCGCTCTTGCATATGTACGACCTACCTTCTCCACGATGCGGGGGGATTAATTCTCCATGATAACATTTCAAAAGTTATTATAAAATTTATAATATGTGTAAATATAATATTTTTTATCATTATTTCATTCAATATATGAAATAAATATATTATTTTCATAATAATGTTTTCTAACACAACAAAACATGCATAGGATAACGAAAGAGTTAACACCCAAAACAATGGTAATATTGAAATATTAATAACAATATGACATAAGAGGATAATATATGATATCATAAATATGGATGTGGTCTTGGTATAATTTCATACCATGATTTAGATATTATAAAGGAGTTTAACACACCTGCAACTAAAGAAAACTATAAGGTAATGTTTAATTTTGCAATCTTATTATTATCCGAGATTATTTATACATAAGTATATATTGAGACACATTTATCTTCCATGTCCATGTTTCTTAAAAATGTATTTCAATCATATTATCAATGATTGTATAAATCCATTTTTCCAATGTTTGACTTTTATAATATTTTCTTAATGGAATATTTTTTCTATTTTCAAAATGAAGTACGTTATGTCCTTTTCAACAAATTATGGAAAGATTGTTTTTAGCTTATACAGCGCGAGAAGCTATTTTCTTCTATTTTGACGCCATAAAATCTAGACTATTTACTTACAATATTACATGTTTATTTTTAAAATAAATATCTTCTTTTATGATTTTGAGATGATTAATTAATTTCAATGGAAAAATTGTATATTTATCTAAATTAATTTTAATTATTTTGTTAGATTATTTTTATCTATATCAAAATGATTTATTATATTTTTTACTTAATTGAGGATTAATTTTAATGATTAATCCATACATGTTGTATTTATTTTTTTATGATCTGTTTTACAATGGAATTTCTATTTTGATAGCATTGATTGTTTATGGTTAAATTATTAAAACATTTCCTGATAGTTTTAATACGATTTTCTATGTTATGTTTTACCCTTTTCATATGAGTATTGAATTATACTTTGTATGTGATGAGAGGGGCCCAATATCTCCCTTCTCTACATCGTTTGGTCTCATGAGACAAACTATGGTCTTGGCATAATTCCTTAATGGTAGGGTTATGTATGGTCTTGGAAGTATGCAATGATGGTTTGGTTATGATGTCTTGAATTATGAATTATTTTAGTTATGATATTACTTATTAATATTAAAAACATTATTCCACAAGTAGAATATAGATATGAATTTATATATGGAATTATTTTATTTATTCATTCTATATTTAGCTCAATAATTTTTTAAAGGATTATGTTTTAGTTTTATACCTTTCCTTGAATTTTTTTGATTATTTATGAAATCCAATACTACATTTTTAGACTTTATTACAATTTGAGATCACCCATTTCTTATTATTTATATTCCTATGATGTAAAAAATTTCTTTCTAATTGATATGTTTGACTACTCTAGGATAATAATTGACTTCTATAAAGTTTATCCATGTTGTATTTTACATTTTGAATTTTAATGTAAAGTTAATTTTTGTAATCTATTTTCCAGTATTTCTAGATTGATCGGTTATTGATGATTTTACTCCTGTAATCGTACCAATGTATTAAAATAATGCAACAAAATTGAGAAATTGGGGACGAGGCGTAGAAGTTGGTATCATAGGACGTTTAGAAACAACCAGGGAAATTATATTTAGAATAAAAAGACTAGAAAACATAACCCTATGAATGACTTTGAGGATATGTCTAAGTTTAATATATCATCCATTAGATTTCGTAATGGATAACCTAGGTTAATCCTATACAATTATGATCTAAGAAGAAAATGGAATCATTTAGATATCCTACAAATTATTATTCATGTGAATATCACTATGATTTGTGTTTCCTACTTTGTGATTTGAGTTTTGGTATATGTTTAGAATCAGTAATATTATACTTATAATGGTTATATGGATGATGATGAATAATTGAAAAAGGTAAATAAAATTATGGATGAATTAAGGAATAGGATATTGAAGAATAGTTAATGGTTTAATAGTGAAGTGGGATGATTAAGGTTATTTTTTATTTATATTCAAGAATTATTTCATCATTAGTTCTCTGGATATAGGAATGATGAGATATGTAAGGATTGAACTACAATAATTAATCATCATGGTTCATTATGTATCAATGATATCATTATATTTTTTACTGTGATAAAGGTATATGAAAATAAGAACTATATTACATTTTTTTGGAAAAGATACTATATTATGTAAATGTTGAGGCCTTTTTGGCTAGTGAAGTTGGAGGAAAGTATTTTGGTTGAGTCTTAATGATGTAATGGTTTAATTTTAACATTATATATTATTTTTTTTGGTTTAAGTATTATTTATTTAATAATATGTGATATCACTTTTCATTTTATTAAACATTTAAGGGTTGAATGAAATAATCATGGAATGTATGATTCATTAAATATGGTTCATGCATTAATAATCGTCAATAATTTACATCTCTATGTGAACAATTAGATGTGAAAATTGATCAAAACACAACCAAATGATAACATTAATGGAATCAATTATGTTTCTTTGAGTTCTCCATTGGATAATAAAATTATTCCTCAATAGTAGGAATGTGTATCAAAAAAACTGTGATATCCTATGACCTTAATTTGTTTGAATCAAGGGTAGTTAAAATAATCATAAATTTATGGATTTTAGGCTCCCAATTTTCTATTGATTATTCGCCTATTAATGATTGATGAACTCAATAACATCCTATAAATATTTATGTTTTCCTCCAAGTGTGTATCTATACGAGCCATTAATGCTCTCATATTCAAATGCCTTATTTTTTTGGTGACCTTCACATTTCACATTCTTTATTATTAGGATTAACTTTTATTAACCATTTTTCTCATGAGTATTTTCCAAAAAGTTATTTTTTAGTATCAACCATTTATTTTCTAAGTGTAATTTCAAATTGTAAGGTTGCAATTTATTAAAATACGATAGAATGTAACACCTTGAAATTTTAAAATCATTTCATTTCAAAAGAAATATTATTTTTTTATTTATTTACATTAAAGAAACACTATTTTTATCTTAAACTACACACAAGAATGATTTGGATTGCGATACATGCAAGACACAATTAAACAAAAAAAGAACTTATTAATAAAATATAATTTTTTTAATATAATGTATTACATAAATGTTAAATTAGATGTTAAGAATATTATTAATCAAATTATTAATTTTATATATTCCATTTAATTTTTAGATTCATCATGTGTATTTTCTAGAGTTTCTTTTATAAAAATTCTATTTTTTTGGATAAAATAATTTTTTAAAAAATATCATTTTCACCTTTTAATAAAGAAAAAATTTTAAATAATATATTTGAGGCATGTATATATTTAATTAGAAAAAATAAATTTCTAATTTTGAATGATTAATTTCAAAATTTACATTGGTTCAATTTTTGGTATTTTCTGATAAGTATCACGTTTTTATTAACATTGCAAAATACTGAATTTTAGTTAAAAAAAGTTATTTTATAAAATATTGATATAGATTTGAATTATAAATTTTAATGGTTTCAATGAATAACTATATTTAATTTTAATCATTTAATCCAATTTTGTTCATTGGAGGTCATTTCTCATTTATATTTGACATTAACACATGTTAATATTTTGATGGTTATAACTTAAAAAACATGTTTTCTCGTTTTTTCAATGATGATTAATTTTATATTAATTTTTTAAAGATATATTATTAAAATTTATAAAATTGAATTCCATTTTTAAATCATTGTGTACAAATTCTTTTAATATGTTACATTCATTTTTTGGATATTATAAATGTAAATATTTGTAATTTTGATTTATAAACATGATTAAGGGTAAATCGGGTAATTAATGTTAAAAATATTATTATATAAATACCCTAAAACCAATACAAATTTATTTTGATGAATAAATTCGGGCATCATAACCTATTGTATGAAATGGAAACATATAACAGAATCTTTTCCATTAATATAACATGAATATTATAATAAAAATGAATGTGCCAAATTTTAAACTCTTATTTTATATAAGTATTTTTATTCTAATATATGTATAACCATGAGATAACATTGTTTTTAAATATTATAAGTTAATTTATAAGAATTAAATATATCTTAAAATTTTATTTATAATTTTTATAGATTAAATAATTACCTTTAATGATGACATAATAGTGATACTGAAATTATTTTACTAATAGAAATATCAAATAAATGAAACTAAAAATATTAATATAAATATAATTTGAACTTATGATGATGCTTGCTGAATATTATAGGTGAATATGATATTTTACGCGTATACGAAATGATTCAGTTCTAATTTATCTTTCTATTTTTAATTTATTTGTAGTTAATGTTATGAGTTGTGTCAAAATTGACAAAATTGATATTTAAAAATAATTACACAACATTAAAATATAGAAAAATACTAAAAATAATTAAAAATATAAAAATTAATTATTATATTGTCTAAAGGGTCATAAAATTACCATTTTTGGGAATGATACAAAATATAAGAAAATATTTATAACCATTTAATATTTGATATGTTATTAACACAATTAAAATGAAATAGATTAAATAAGGGTATATCAAAATTATAAGGATTAAAATAAAACCAAACAAGTAAAAAATATTGTATGAAGATTATTTGTTCCATGCCACATTTAAATAATATTTTAGTTATTTAATGTTCATTTTTCCTAGAAAATAAATTATATATTATCTAAATAATATATAGTTACAAAATATGACTGTCTTGTATTTTAATAACTTTTATGGGTCCACATAGAGATATAATTAATCTATGAAATAATATAAATGTCTAGATTTATATAATTGAAATAAGTATCATTATATATATTTATATTTAATTTTTATAAGTTATATAATTACCTTACGTCATTTTAATTCTAAAACAATATTTACTTATTTAACATAAAAAATGAATAAATGAATTTAATAATATTAATTGTATTATATTTTGAATTACTAAATTTTTCTAATGAATTTAAAAAATATAAAAGATATAATATATATGTTTTAAAACATTATAATATAATTCACACTTTATATTCATGTATTATATGTCAAAATAAATGAATATTAATAAATTAGGCAGCAACGATATCTTATTGAATAATTTTATTATTAAATTATTTAAAAATCCATACAATGATAA
Source organism: Viscum album (assembly GCA_963277665.1). Lineage (NCBI taxonomy): Eukaryota > Viridiplantae > Streptophyta > Magnoliopsida > Santalales > Viscaceae > Viscum > Viscum album. The sequence continues at coordinate 222,252,357 of OY728139.1, forward strand.
ATAATCACAAGGGTATATTATATGGTCAAAATTTTATTATAATTTTCATTTCAGGGTCATTTTTATGTTTTTGGATATATAATAGTCTTATTATAGTTTAATATGTCGAGAGATTCCAATAATATACGTCCCATCTCTTATAAAAGGTAATCTCTCCAAGTCTTTTATTATAACATCTAAAGCCATTTCAAGCAGCCATAAACATCCTAATTATTGTTAAAAATCAATAAAATCATCTTATAGGCCATAATTTTGACATTATACAAACATAGGGATTCCATTTGTAAAAATCAAAAATCAAAACTTGAAGTGATAATTGTTTTACTAATTAGATTCAATTTCTTTTATTCTTAAACATCCTCTAACTATGTTATTCACATATGAAATTAATATATCTAGTATTTTATACGTGATGATATGTTATTATGATTTTATTAAAAACAATATTCTTTTTTTATCCATCATATGAATAACAATATCACCATGTGTGCGTACGTACATCTTACCATTTCCACGCTGTGGGGTAATATTTTATTCAAAACTACTTTATTTGGATGGGTATAATGAATAAAATAATAGATATAAATAACTAAATAACATGATAATTATTATTTATAATTAATATAAAATACAATTCTATACCATTTGACTATTAATGGAATGATATTGTCACTCATGCGTACATACAGGTACACCATCTCCCTAACGCGATCAGATTCAATCTCCATGTTAACCATTCATGAATGATAATAAAATTTATAATATCAGTAAATATAAAATAAATAAACTTAATATCATTATGGATATTAATTAAATATAACATAATCATATGAAACATGACTTACACAAAAAACAGTCATATGAAAAAAGAAACACATAACACATGAAACAATACTAATACTAAAATATTATTAACAGAATGATATAATAGGGTGATATATTGTAACACCCTGCAATTTTATAGGATTTTTTTTCATTGATGTATGGTTCTATACACAAAAATAATATTAGCTTTCACTATATTCAACATGGTATTAGCATTCAGAATACATAACACTATTCTAGGGTAGTGTTAAACGCAAGAGCGACCTTACATGATAGCTTGCGTTGTATGCCATACCGAGTTTCACTATACAACGACATATGTATAAAATAATATTACGAGATATAAAAATTATTTTATGCATATTATTAAAAATATTTTTAATTTCATATATAATTTAAATTCAACTTCTGTATTTTCGAGACATGTTAAAAAAACAAGTTCATTTTTTGGATAAAAGAAGTATTTTTCTAAAAAATAATGTTTTCCACTTTTTATTTCACACCCATTTTATATATACTTTATAAATATATATATATATATATATATTATACTTTCCAATGTAAACTTGGTCTTTTGAGGAGGGTCATCAAAATTTACTTTTGTTGATTTTGTGGCATTTTTCTAATAATCATAATATTTTAATGAATAAGGAAAAATACTGCATTTTAATTCAAAATTGTATTTTCATATAATTTATTTATATAGTTTGATTGTATTTTTTCATTTCTTTAGATGTGTAATTGGATTATGTTTTTATCATTTATTTGAATTTTGGTGATTGGAAGTAATTTCCCCTTGAAATTTTACATAAACACATGACCAACATTTGATAGTTATTAATTCTTAAAAACCCACTTTTTGGTTTTGAAACCCATAATTAATTTAAAATACATTAATGAAAATTTTATGCTCTAAATTTGAAAAAATTGATTCTATATTTGGAGTCATAAGGTACATATTGTTTGAATTTGTACCTTTTATTTTTTATGATTATGAACAGTAACATCAGTAATTATTTTTATTTACCATGGTTGATGTGTAAATCGTGTAATTAAGGGTAAGAATAATTCATTAATAATATAAAACTACCATAAAACGTGACCTATAACTATTGGATGATATATTTTCCACCGTGTTCATTCATTGGTCGATTTTGGGACCACATAGATCCACTTGGATCTGAAAATTACATTTTATTAGAATTTATTTAAAGTAATGATAAATATAACATTAACTTGTATCTTTTTATAAAAAAAAATTTATATGGGGATATATAAGTGATATATTCATATATAAAAATTAATTACAAAGATAAAATTATTTCCTATAACATTATATTTAATTTATAATTTTTATACATTAAATAAATAAATTTTATTATGACACAATGATGATGTAGTGATTGATTCATTTACAATGGATTAAAATAAAAGATATTATAAATATTAAAACATATTTTATATGATTATTTTGAATACATACACGAATTTTATGGATTATATTGACATATTAGGTTTGATTTATGTTCTTTGGTTCAAATGAATCAGGTTTTTATGAATTTTTAAAAAATTCATCTATGAATAGTGTGAAAAATTGACATATTTAAAATCTTAAAACCTAAAACAGTTTATTAAATGATATTAAATTTCATAAATTCAAAGATTCACAAAAAAAGGTTAAAAAAGTCCATATATGTCATAAATTAATAATTTTTTATTGTTTCAAATGATATGGTAAATTGCATTAACCCACAATGTGTAAAAAAAAGCTCTCACTATAAAATTAAAAGGGGTAAAATAACAGTTAAACCAGAATGATAAGTAAAAAATATTTAAAATTGGTTTAAAATTTATTCTATAATTTGTATTCAAACAAAAATCATATTATATTTTATTTAAATGAATTTCACAAATTTTAATCAAAATTAAATTTATAATAATATAATATTTTATGATTTCTCTTAAGTTCCCATCCTCCCTCTTATAAAAGGCCACCACCTCTACCCACATAAAACGTACATATGAATCCTTTTTTCGCACAAAACATCTGCCCAAATAACTCCCAACATTCCCCCTTACTATTTTAATCCTTATCTTTGTCAGAAGGAAAATCAAGAAAGAATTTTCGCTCAAATCAAAAGAAGTTACATGATTTAGAGGTGACATCTTCTCTCAAGTTCTTTTATGTTATTTTTATTTCTCCAATCCATATTACATTCTTATTCATTGATTAAATAACAAAAAAATTATCATCAATATACTTGGATATTGTTATTATATCGATTATAACCACCCTTAAATCCAATGGAAAAGAATATATTGTTTCTGTGTATAGTGAACCACTACCTCACGAATCGATGATTGTTCAATTTTCTCCAACCACCTATCACGGTGGCCATTATGATGAAACTATATTTACATAAGATATATATAATAATTATATTGTCAGTATTATTCTTTATTTTTTATTTACAACATACCATTATGATTTACACAATGTGTAAATATGATAATTTCACTTGAGTAAGTGCGGACTACCGCCCCCTAAGAGGGATATAACTCGTTCAGGTTATACATGGAATGTATAAATGATTGAATTACGGAAAATATTAAACCTATATAAAATATATATTATATTGTAATTATAATATACCTATGTAAAATTTAGTTTTAATTCCATTAATATGGATAATAAATGAAAGTAGCGTGCAAGTGTATGTACAACCTACTGTCTCCATGAAAAACGTATGATAAATAAAACTATTATTAACCAAAACATAGTTTGAAAATGGAATTTACAAACGAACGGGTAACATAAAGTAATAATTAAATTATATATGATGTTTTAAATATTATTATTCTTATCTAATAAGTTAACAATTTTTTTAAACCCACTATACATGTGTTTTGTACACTTATTAATGACATTTGATCGAAGGTAAATGATAATTTGGCAATCTCATTATTATTAGAGATTGTTTATTATAAGTATTTATTGGGTTTTATTTTTCTTCTATGTATATTTTTTCTAAACCTATTTTCACAAATTATTTATAATTATTCTATGTATTTTTACAGTAATTTTTACACATTTTTGACATTTACTACATGGTTTGTAATTAATACTTCATTTTTTTACCAAACAGATTACTTTTTGGATTATCCGAAAAAATTATGAGGGGAATTTTATTTTTATGATACAAAACATGATGAGAAATTTAGAAATTCATGAATCCATTTTTCCATGGAGACTAATATATAGAAATTAATGATTATTTTTTAAACAAATTATTTTGTTTAAAATTTTGGGGCATTTTGAGAAAAGAAAGATTTATTAATAATAAAGGATATTTTCCTCATGAATTATGTTTAACTGATTTATCAAAATTATTTTCCACCTATGATGACATAGGGTTCTATTTCTATCTATTTGTTTCCTTTTATTTGATTATTTTTATGATGGTATTATTTCTATGATGAACATTTATCTTATATAGATTATTTTATGATGAAATGATGTTTAGAATAATATTTTATTTCATGGTTTATGCTAGGATAAATGACTTATGTTTTTGTGACACGTGTAAAAAAATTCATTATGAGATGGGTAAAACCGATATCTCCCTCCAATTAATTCAATAAAGATTTATATCTCGTTAGAGAGACATTAATGTGAAAAAAATTAATTCTGTTTCTGTAAATCAAGGATGGAATGACAGGTAACCCATTTTAATAAAAGACATTTTCTACTATTGTGGTGTAGGAAAATTCATTGGAAACTATAAAAATATTATTATATTCATATTATATTTACACAATTTTATGTTTTATTCAAATTCAATTCTATTGGGATTAATGTTCCATTATGATTTACACCTTACGTACAACCATGATTTATTTCATACCTCAATATTTCTATGTTTAAATAATTTGTTCAGGTTTTTATGTTCAAATTATTTTGTTTTGTTTTATGTCCTCGATGATTACCCTTACTGAGCATTTGAGATCACCCTTTTTATATTTTCTTTTCCCCAGGATATAATGAATGTTTTTAGGTAGGAAAAAAGGAAAATATCTTTATGGGAGATGTTTATGATATTTCACCATGATAGAAGATTATGATTCGGGTTTCCAAAGACACTAAACTAATATGGTCTTAGGGAATATATTTTTGTAAGGTAATAAGTATTCCAAAAAAATGTAATGTCCATGTAATCAATCCTGGTTCATTAGAGTTGGTATCAGAGTGGTGGTCTAGTTTACCATTGGAAAATAGTATATGAAATCATTAGTGAGATCTCAAGATATATTATATTGTATGTATAGGGATGTTCCTACGGATATGTATAACTATAAATGGAGATCTAACAGATGTTCTCAAAAGAATAGGTAAAAAATTCAGTGAATCATTCAAGATTCTCTCAATCTCTACATTCCCTTCCTTGGGTTGTTCTATTATAATGTAAAAATAGAGTATCATATATAAGAATAGAATTAATTGGGATTATTTAACATCCATAATACACAATTTTTCAATCAAATGAAAAACAGAAGTACTATGTGTGTGCACATACAACTTACCATCTCCACGTCATGGTGAAATCTATTCTTCATCACAAACTTATTTAGAAGGGTGTAATGATGTGAATATTAGATATATAAAATTATTAATGCATTATATTGATTATTTAATAATATATACACTTTCAAATTCTTTAGCCATTAATATTTAGGGAATGATACAATCTCTTGTGCGTACATACAGTCTACCGTCTTCATGATGCGATGTGATTCATTTTCCACGATAAAAATATATGAAAGATTATATAAATAAAAATAATGAATAAATTTGATAAATTTTAGCTTCATATCATTTTGGATATGATTTGAAAATATCATATCCACAATAATCAGGAATTATACAAAACCAATGCTTAGAAAATGGAAGAAATTAACACCCGAAAGAATGATAATGATGAACTTTTATTAACAAAAATGTGATTAGATGATATAATAGGATATTATATTATATCATAACCATTAATATTACTCTTTAATGGAATCAAAATTAAAAATTACATAATCTAGACTTAAGTAAATAATTCAGCTTTATTTCACTTTTAAGGATCTTTTCATGTTTAGTGATTCTAAGAATTCACCCATAAATCATACAAAACAAATAAAATATTGGAAATAGGAACTTCTACGCACTATCAATTAATTTCATAAAATGAACATGTATAAAATGAAACATTGTTTTGTTTTCTGTTTAATCATAATAAAATTTTATTGATCCCATCCTTGACTCTATTCTCCCTTCAATACTGTGAAAAACATTTCAAAATCATTGATGAGCATAAAATGTTCTGTATGGGATTAAAAAATAAAGAAAAACCATTAGTCATGTAAATTTTTTTAAACCATTAGTACTTTATCAGAAAGTAATAATTTTCACCTTTAAGAAGTAGTAAATACTCATAACTAAAGATAAGAATATTTCTTACCTTTTTGTGATTAATGTTTTACCATAAAACCAATCGAAAGAACATATAACATATAAAGGTAATATTAGATAGAATAATATATAAATTGAATAACATAATGGTCTAATTCACAAATATCACACATACAAATGGAATATCCATATGGACGGCTTTGAGATATAATGAATTAGAGGTTATAATGTCATTATCCATCATTATTTTGTCACGAAACCACCAACTGTTCATTTATCATGTAACCACCCATTTTGGTATATCACCTATCCACCCATAAAATGTATATGTATTATTATATAATTATAACACAAATAAAATTACAATTTTCAACATTTCACACGTAAAATTTCATTTTCAATCATAATAAATAATTTCAAGATAGTGAAATAATAAATCCGTTTTCAAAACCATTTTCAAAACAAAAAACCCAAAAAGTTAATAAGGGATTTATTTTCCTCTTAAAAAAATTTAAACATATAGGGGAAACCAAATATCAAATAATGTTTACGGTGGTAGAGAAGTATTTTTCAAAGCACACATTAAAATCTATGATTTTATTGTTTTGTAATGAAAGTAAAATGACTCATATTAAAAGATTCATTTTGAAGAAAATTTAATGATCATAAAATATAGACATAAAAATTAATATATAATACTTTTATATACATATAAATAAATATGGAAATTAACATGACGAAACAAGATTTGATAATAAAATCGTTAAACATTCAAGGTGGCTCATACCACTTTGAACCATTAGATCAAAATATTCATGAAAAAGACAAATTTAACAAAAACATTAGATAACATTATTATAGATACAATATGGATATGAAATTTCATAGTGGCTATATATACACTTAACAAAATAATAAAGGTGATTATTATCAAGAAATTTCTTAATGAAAGAAGATTATGATGATGTTCCCCAACATGCGTTTGATTAATTGTTTATGTTCCTTATTCTTCCTACATAATAAACATACATTAATTTATACATTATTCAGGACCTTTTAATATTTATAATTAATTTTATACCATTAATTACCTCGTTATATTAATTATTTAATTAATTTAGTTCATGTCAGATGTTTTGTCAATAATCGATACTGGAGTCGAAAATTAACATTGTATGATGTCACAAGTCCATGTGGTCCTAATTCCATCATATATATAATAATATTCAAGATATTATTAAAATTTTATAGATAAATTATAATTTTAAATCAAACCATTATTCATTGTTATGAAAAATGGACAACATTACTAGAAAAAAGATAGTAGGTCATACGTACACATGAGTAGCATTTTCCATTTTTCATTGATCATTATAGAAGTAAGGTAAGTATTATTTAATTAATACATTACTATAAAAATATAATTAATAAAATATTAATAATTTAAATATAATTATATTTATCATATATGTGATGTATGGAATAAAAATTAGACATGTCGCTTTGTGAAGGTTTAAGTTCACACATACATGTGAACAACGTTATCATTTAATGAACATGAAAGTAAGAATGTAATTGTTAAATTATTATATTATATTAATTAAAATTAAATTAATATCACATATTAATATAAATTTCATAATTATAAATATTCATGGGATGTGGTTATGGAATGAAAATTAGATCAGGTCATGGAGGTGATAGTTCACACGTACCCACTAACGATTACTTCCATTTCCATTTTATTGAAGTATAGATGGAATTAAAGGATGATATTAACATAACAGAAAAATATTATATTTATGATACTGGAGGTCATAATTCAAATTGGGAGAAGGGGATTTGAAGGATTTGGAAGAATAAATAATATATAAATACATAAATAAAAACATTACCTTTCCCATGGATGGGCACCTTTATCAACACTGTAACACCTCTATGGAGGGTGTTAGGACTTAAATAAGGCTTAAATGATGTTGGGAAGGATTATAAGATATTTTCTAGGTAGATATTTCTTGAACCATAACTGAATGTTTTTGGATGTGTGAGTAATATAGACCAATGGGTGACCTTTTATAGGAGAGGGGAGACACCCTCTTGGAATTATCAAAAGTATTAAATTAATATAAATTCATTTTCTCTTTCAAATTGTCACAAACTGATTTCTTTAGATTATAGGATGTTTTGGGTTGAATAATAATCATCCAATTAAAATTATAAATTTTTTGAATTTTTTTAGTCTATATATATTTTTACCCCATTTAAATCGTACATATTTATCTTATTGTTTACACTTTGAGAGTTAATTTAATTATAAAATCATGTATAAAGACATATTAATGATTAAATAGGGAAATTTTTAGAAATATATCAAATTTTTGATAATATTGTATTTCTAGAAATTTTATATCATTTAATTAATTTATTATAATTTAAAATAAAAATTATGTCAATTATGACAATATTCATTGCAAAAAAATTTAAACATATTCACGACAACATGATTACATATAAAAAACATGATTTTAGAAATTATAACATTTCATATTCATCCAAAAATTTATTTTATGGTATCAAATAGTTTAAATTATATTTATTTGATTCATTCATTAATAAATTTGTTAATGCATCATCTTTGTGTCATATTTAAATTTAATTATTAAATTCCTCAAAATTATAAATAATTTATCAGGATATAGTTAATATTTTTATCTTTTTATGTACTATCCATAGTCTAATATAGTACTTACATAACCCCATATTAATACTTTTTAATAAGATGAGGTAAATTTATAACATTTTTTCATTAAATTAAATTAATTTTTGAAAATTTAAAATCACACCCATGTGGATCCCAAAGTTTACAAGTTATTCCTCATGATGGTTATGGTCGATAATAACTCATCTAATAATATTATTAAATGGTTTAGGGTAATTTTATTACATTATAATATTAATTTTACCTTTAATTACCCTCTTTTCATTTAACTCTGGTAAATAAAATACTAATGCTACTATTCATGGAAAATTTTGATTGATACTATTGAAAAAAATATTTCATACTTAGTAAAAACATGTATGGGGATTTTTTAAAATTCAATTCACATAAGTGGTTAAATTGGGTTTAAAACGAATCCCATTGATGGATTGAGGAAACAAGGTTTTAAAGTAAAACGTTCTAAAGTTCACATATTTTTTCTATTTATTTTTAATTTGAATAAGTATATGTTTTACTATATTAGATTAACTGAAAAAAATTTAACATAATTATACCTTAATTTCATCTAAAATGATAATCTATAAATATAAATAAATTAGACGGAAAAAGTATTTTGAATTGAAAAGAACTGTTTTTCACTATTAATTAAAATATGAAAGTTATCATAAAAGCACCAAAAAAATATACATACTATGTTTTGATGCCCCCCATCCTAATAAGAATTATATTTTTTCAAATATAACATATAAAATTGGAAAAAACTAGATTTAAAATTCTTGCAACGTTAAAAGGGGGAAATTCAATTATTGAAAAATAATCCTTTTATTCATAAAATTTGATTTCATCTTATATAATTTTTAGAAAAAATATAAGATGAATTTTAAACATTTTATTTAATTTATAATTCATTAATATAATCCATTGACATTTATTTGATTATTTTTAAAACAAAATTATACACACTTAAATAGTTTTCCATAAAAACACATCCTTTATATTCAATTGGTTTTATTATTTTCATTTCTCATTAATTTTGTAACAAATGAATCATTATATAAACATATTTAAAACTGATTTTCATAATTTAGTTAATATAATTAATTCACACCACTCCAATTATAATAATATAAAAACAAATGAATATAATAATATTAATAATGTATTTTTTGGTATAACTCAGTCAAGAGTGCAACATAGGATTTTAGAGAAACCAATTGTTGCAGGTCGAGTTCTTTATTATCCATAGCGTCACATTTAATATAAAATTACTATATAATTTATTATAATTAAAAATATGAAAATGTATTATTCTATAATTACATGGTATGTTACATCCATCCTCCCTTTTTAAAATTTAGTCCTCATAATTGTAAATATGGGATTGGAATTAAGCATTCAATTTTGATAATTACTTAATTGAAATCCCACATCTGAAAAAGTTTCATCAAAACGTATACTTTAAAAACTATATTCAAGTGCAAAGTACACCTATGATAACAAATAATTTGATTCAATATATGAAAACATTGTTATTTAATAGAAACTACTAATCATGTTCTAAAAGTGATAGATTGAAAACTTGAGCAGGAGAAAGTTAACAATCAGACAACCACAAATATGTGATTGGTTATATGGCCTTTGATTTCGTAGTAGGAAAAGTAAATGGAAATGTTTAGTTTTATGATCCTTTTCATATAAATGGATAATTATTTTAATACATAGAATAATAAAATAAGGAAATACACATAATTAAAAAGTAGAGTTTCATCCTTTGACCAAATTTCTCAACAAACTCGTATTTTTAACCAAATGATGAGTATTTAAGATGATGGTTTTCAAACCAGAAACAATAGAATAAAAATCTAGGGAATCACAGAATCCAAAAATGAATAACTATTTATTAGTTCTATCTTGAAACATTATCTAATCCCAAAATATTAGGATAAAATAAAATAATTCCCCAATTATAATAATCATTAAAGTAAGAATGATTATTTTTTGTCTCCAAAATTCAAAAGTAATACACAATATCCAACATAGACCATTCAAACAAATAACATTCCATAAAATTCTGAAAATAGTCCAAAAATTTATTAAAACCCAGTATTTAGAAGTATTTGATCACATAGTCTTTTTGGATATGTTTTAACATTTATCTCCAAATAGCATAATACACTCTTAATGTCTCCTACAAAAACTTAATTCCCTAAACACATATTCTTCGTGACATGTTAATCATTTCAATAAATAACAAAATTCACCATAAGTCCACAATTAATAATTATAGATTCTTCCAATATAATATTCATCCATTACTCCTCCGGTAAATTCTCAAAGTATTATATTTACACTAATCATATTTAGATCCCAAAATATTGAATGTCTTCCAAAATAATGCTTATCACTTAATCCAAAAAACATTTCCCAATACCATTAATATCCAATTGATAAATCATATGATTTCAAACTAAAATTATTATTATTTCAAAAACTGTTTAACTAAAAAGAAAATGTTTTACTAACAGAGTACTTCATGTAGGCCAGTGGTTGGTAATAAATTCTTATCTCCCTTAGATTGTGTGTTCTATTCTGAAAACCATGTCTCATGTGATGGGTTTTCACCCTTCCTATAGGTTTACCATATTCTAAAACAATATAAATTTTATAACATTCATATTATGATATAATATCCTAAAAAATTACCATAAAATTATTTTGGCCAGAAAGGTAATCTCGTACATTTCATTTTTCATCCCAAAATCTAATATCCCATAATTACATCAAAATAAAGATATTATAAACAGTAATGATTATTCATACCATTATAAATATGTCCATCCAAGAAAATATAATTCTTACTCAAAAAAAATATTCACATAACAATTTTTTGGGTTACACATACTAGAAAAAAGTATTCCAAAATAATCACATCATCAAAAGAAAGCTAAAACTTTTAATCAATTCATCATCCATATATTTTACATTACATTGGAATCACTTATATGTAGACTTATTAATCATTCATAATTATTCATGCTTCATAAACCAAAATTTCATATTTTATTACTTAATACGTATTTCCTACAAACTACAAAATAAATCACGTTCAAAGGTTCAATAATGTAAAAACACGAGTCAAAAAGAAATCCATACCTTTCATATGCCATTTTCATTTTCGATATCATTAATTGGAATGACATTAGGTATTGATAAACCAATATTTTTACATTCCTTTTTATCAAATTCTTGAACCTTCATTGTAGGAAATAAATTTTAATAACGATTATACTATATGCATTTAAAACATTCAATTGATAAAATAGAAAGAACTTGTTTCCATTTCTTAGATCCAATAGAACGCCTCCTTTTTCCTAAGTAGGTTATTGATTTATAACCTCCATTTCCACATCTATAACACTTTCTCGTCCCTTCAAAACCTTTTTCAAGGTTTTTTTCTATATCCTTTAAAAATATGTTGATAATATACCTACCGTTATAATAATTATTTCCTAATCTACCACAAGGACTCATTTCTCTCATATATGATGCATATGAAAATCACTAAGGATCAAGTGGCTAATAATTACTCTAGATAGTTGGTTTAGAATAACCATGAGAGTTATCATTACAAATCCCATTTCTTTTGGTTTATTATTCATATAACCACCAAATTTTAATCACATTAATTGTATCATTGGCTATTATTGGATCCGGTAATTTACTAAAATGAAATAGTATATAGGTAGTATATCAATAATATTATCATACACTATATTATGATTAATATAAACACTAATATATATATATTCGTGTTATCTCAAACTCATTCAATATATCTAATATAACTATGAATCTTCTTATCATGGTATACATTATGGTTTTATACAACTTTTATATTATGATTAATAAACACCCTAACCACTAATGTTGTCTAAACTGACCCCTAATACCAACTATAATCCCTCACCCTTAAACATTTCATAATATTCAGTTAAATAAATAATATAACTTTAATTCAAACTGAGGATCATTTCAAGTTTATATCTTCATACAATTATTACCTTTTTCATACAAAACAACTTGAATATTTCAATGTATACACATGTACTCACAATCCATTTTTTTTCATAAAATGATTTTTTTTAAAATAAAAATGGATTTCATTCATGTTTAGTCATCGTAACTTTTCATTGATCTCATATTGGACTCTATTCAACGTTAAATCATATGAAATAAATTAAAAAACATCGGATGAAAAAAAAATAACATTAATGGATACAAAAAAAGGTTTACTGTTAGACTTGAGAAAACATATAAACCCTGAATACTTTATAATAAAGTAAAAATATTCACATTTAAGAAGTAATAAATACTCATAACTGAATATAGGCTCATTTATTAGCATTTTGGTAATAAAAATTTAACCATTAAAACAATTGAAATCACATATAACATAAAAGGGTAACTTCATACATAATCATACATAAATAGAAGAATATTTTAGTCAGTTTCCACACATATCAATCTTACAAATTGAATAACCATACAATCGACTTCCTTACATAATGCATTAGATCTTATAATGTAACCACCCTTCCGTGGTTTATCATGGAACTACCCATATTGGGCTTAACACATAACCAACCCTATTGGTTTATCACTTAATATCCCATCAAATTTCCATGACCCATTATATAAGCATAACACACAAAATATTGTAATTATCATCATTTTACTATTAAAAATTCAATTGAAATCATAAGAAATCATTTCAAGGTATTGAAATACTCAATCCACTTTCAAAACCATTTACAATAGAAAAAAACAAAAAAATTTAATAAGGAATTTATTTTCAATTTCAACACATTATGTGTTATAGTGGATTCCTAATATCAAATAAAAGTTTCGGCGGTAGGTAAGTCGTTATCGCAACGTACATTAAAAACATTCCTTTTTTATTTTGTAGTGAATGTAAAACGCTTCATATAAAAATAATAACTTTTAAATCAATTGAATTAATAAAAAATATAGACATTCAATATCAGGTATAATCCTTTTATTTCTATATAAATAAATATTTAAATTAATATCATGAAGAAAATATATTATAATTAATTTATAAAACATTCATGGTGTCTCATACCACTTGAACATTTAAATCATAATATCAATAAATTAATACATTTTAAAAAATATTATATAACATTATTATAGATAAATTATGGATATGAAATTTATTATTGTATTTATATACAACTAAGAAATAGAATAAAAGTTCATATTATCCTGACATTTCACAATGAAAGAATATTGAGAGGATGTCCATCACCTTGATTTCAATTCGTCATTTTTGATCCTTAATGTTCATGATTAATAAAAGTTTGTTAATATTTCATTGATTAAGAATTTTATTGTGTTTATTATTAATTTTAGACCATTAATTACAATTTTTATATAATTACTTAATTATTTGGTGTTATGTAATACATTTTTTCAATATTCGGTACATTAGTAGAAAATGAACAAGTTATGATGTTAGTATTTCATGGGGTCAAAAGTAAATCATCTCTAAAATAATATTCAAGGAATTATTATCATTTATATATATATATTATTATTTAAATAAAACAATTGATATATTTTATGAAAAATGTAAAATGTTATAATCATTGTGATAGTAGGGACTATGTACGCATGAGTAACATTTTTCGTTTTTTCGATTTATCGTTATAGAAAAATGGTAAGAATTATTTCACCATTCTGGAAATATAATAACATAATTGATATCAAATTAATATTTGAAATATATTTTTATATATAATATAAGTTATTTAGTGATTAAAAAACAAATCACATCGCTTCGTGATGGTGATAGTTCACCTGTACGAATGAACGACATTATAATTTTTCTGTGCATGGAATGTAAAAATGTAATTTATATATTTTTATATTATAATGATTAAAATTCCAATGAATATCACATATTATTATTAATTCTATTATTATAACTATTCATGAGTGACAGATATGGAAAAGTAATGTGATCGATTTGTGAAGGTGATAGTTCACACATTTGCACAATCGAATACTTCCATTCACATTCAATGGATGTGGAGATGAATTTAGGTGATGAAATTAACATAATAGAATATCAATATATAGAGGATACTAGAGTAATTATTTCATCATGGAATAAGAAGATTTGAAGGAAGTGGAAGATGAAATAAATTATATTTAATTAAATAAAAACATTACTTTTATTTAGGATGAGAAACATTCTAAAGACCTTAACACCTTAAAAAATAGTGTTCTACCTAATATGGTCATTTGAATGTGAGGAGGGATTATATTAATGGGTTTCTATATCTTTTTCCTAAACAAAATGCATTTGGAAGTGTGAGTAACATATGTGAAGGGGTGTACTTTTATAGGTTAGGGGGAGGGCTATAATGGAATTAGCAAAAGAGTTAAATTAATATAATTTTTTTTTCAATTTTCAATGGTCTCAAACTAATTTATTTCAAATATATGATTTTTTTGGATTGAATAATAAAAATTAAATTAAAATTAAAAATGTTTTGGATGTTGTTCTAATCCTTATATTTTTTAACCCCCTTTAACTCTTATAAATTTATTAAGTAATTTATATATTAAGGGTAAAAATAATTAAAAAATAATACCACATGATAAATGAATGAGTGATTAATGAAAATTTTCTAATTATCCCAAATTTTGGTTATGTCATATATTTTTATAAATTTTGTATCTTATAATTAATTGTTCTATATTTTATAATATGAATTATGTTAATTTTCGACACTATTCATTACATGGTATTTTTAAAAATACATAAAAACTAAATTCATTATAAAATGTATTAACTCAGTAATTAAATAAAATAGTCATCCATAAATTTCATGTATGAGATAGATGATGTCAAGTTTTTATTCTTTTAATGTTATTAATATCATTTATTTGGGCTGCCAAATAAGGCGACCATTATTTGGATGATAAAATACTAATATAGAGGATAAAACTTACATTCAAAGACTAATATAGAGTGATATCAAATAAATTTATAAGATATATAACCATTAACAAACAATAAATCAGTGAGGGATAAATGACCCTAAATTCATTAGATATTTAGGTAGTGCCAAAAAATCTATTTCAATAAAAAATGTTTTATTAATTATAAAATATCTATTTATTCATATATTCTCAATAATAAATAAACACAAAATATTCAATATTATTTAAAATATAATCATATGTATAACATCCATGTTTCCTACTAGGGATGAGTTATTGATATTAAATAGTATTTCTTCATATATTACATATGGATCCCTAATGGGAGACTTATTTGATAATTCGTTCATTATTTTTTCATGGAACTATTATTTAAAAAAATACAAATATAAAAGAGTTAATAGATCAGTTAAAGCATTATTGTATGATCATATCTCATATTATCAAAACTTTTGAGATTTTCTCTCTAATTTTGGAAATTTTGTATAATTTTCATTGATCTTATATAATTTTTTGATATAAATTAACATAACAAATAAATAATTAATTTTCATATATCCCCATCACTATATAGGTGAAACAATAGAAATTTATAAATTATTTATTGTGATTACACTCACATTTCATATGCTTTTTCAATCAACAATTCAAAAAAACTCCAATATCCCTTAAAGAAAAAACCATATTGTTTCTATCAGTTGTTATGAAATGTGAAATATCCATTCCATGACTTATTATCTTTATCCTCAATTATTTTTTATTTTTTCCCAGTCATCCACTTATCCTCATTATTTTCATTAAAAATATTTGACAAGGAGAAATAATTAGATGATTATAATTTGGGAAATTCATTGGATAATTCTTCAATATTGAACTACATAATTCTTAAGAACATTCTTCGATGATGATGTTGATCTTAATTAAACCAATTTATTTTATTTCATTGATTATGATAGAATTAGCATCTCTCTATCAGTGATCCACTTGTTCTCATTTGACCGCTGAGAATCAGTGAATGGTTTTTGAGTCATAGAATGGTCATTGAATGCATCTTTTATTTCTCATCATGATCATTCTCAGATCATTTGGGATTAAAAGAGTTCTTATTATATTCTATAACAATCGAGAAAGAATTTAAGATAGATTTATTTTATGAGAAACTATTATCATTTCTCAATTCACACAACATATTATAAATAACCATGTACTTACATACCACTAATTTAGGTCAAAATTTTATTTAATGTTGTACCAACTATTAAACTACATGATTAAAATTATTAAAAAGTATTATATATAATAATATTAGAATTTTCTTTATGGAGTTTTATATCAGTCCCACTGATATATATTATTAACTTTCTTGAAAATTAATATTCATTTCCCATGAAAATATTTGTACACACTAACTAATATTGATTTATTGAATAACTAAATAAATTTTTCCTAAAATATTAAATTCATCAAAAAAATTAATAAATATTTTATCCAAAATCCAGATGAATAATATTTATAATATATTCACATAATCAAATAAATTTATTTAATTAATTCGTAATTTCTAATTTCATTATAAATATTTCTGATCAATAAAACATAAATAAACATATTCCTTCTCCATGATCAGAATATTTATTTTATTATTCATATTCGAATAGAATATAATCAATATTGATGGAAATATATAGTCGTGAACCCTCTAGTATCACGAAGCACCGCTAAAAGCACGATCCATTGGCATAAAAAGTATTACCCAAACCTGTGAAAAAATAACCAAGTTTATTTGCACCCAATTGTGTAATTAGGGTTTGATATAAGGCCCAATATTATACCACCACTAATGGATTACATGTGATAAACATTCACATAATAAAAGTTATTAGGTTTTCATAAACTAGAGATGCTATAATGAATTTTAAAGAGATTCAACTTTTAATAAAAATAGTTCTCAATTTGGATACTTTAGAGAATAAAAAATTTAAAAATTGAATTACAAAGCTACTGAATTTCCCATCCAAACATACCTTATTGAAATGGAAAGAATAAATTATCTAATTAGAATAAGAAATGATAAAATAATTCCTAGGAAATTGCATGTATGGGTCCCAGGAACCTCACATCTCGGTGAAAGTAACAACACAAAAAACTGTTCTCGTGCACATGAGTGACAAGTAGGGATCATACCCATATCATATTTATACCCCAACATCATCACCATCACAATAATTGTTTATTTAGTGTTTTCATCATCAATATTTCTATGTGAATCTAGGGCCAAACCCCACGAGATCACTATCATATTATTTCACGTCCACCCATCGAAATTCTCAGGTTCTTCCTCTTGTTCTAAAACAAGTTCTATAAGATATAAATTAAAAATTTCAAATGAAAATACCACTTCCAAGTCTCAAAAACATTCCAAATTCCAACACATGTGTCACATAATACTCCTTTAACAAAAAAAAATTATTTTCCAAGTCATACTCACACAAAATATCCCACGAATGTTTTCTCGCCTTTCTTACTGCATGGTAAAACATTAAATAAATTTAGAAACCATTATAAATATGTTTGAAATAATAAATCACAAGTTTACCATTCAAAAGAGAATCATAATTGAGTACACTCACTAAAATATTAAATATTCATTCATTTCCCAATTTGTTTAACTCAATAAATCATTTACACTTTTCATAAAACAATCCCAAGGGGTATATCCATGTTATGCACAAAAAACCCATTTCAAGACCCTCTTTATAGGCCAAAATCAACCCAATACAAATCCAGAAGGATTTTACATCCCTATAAACAATTATTGAACAACATTAAAATGTTAAAAAATTACCTCAAATTATTCAAAAATAGATAGACATAGGCGACACACATTTACAAACAAATATACATCTATGAAACGAAATGAATAATAAATACAACTAAAAATGGTTCCCGCAAAAAACAAATGTAATAAGAGCATGATAAAAGTATGAATGAAGCACAGCTAACTCATATTTGGATTATTTCACATTAAACCACATAAATTTTTTTCCAAAACATTAAACATGGTGTGAAACGTCATCCGCACCACTACTGCACCACAAGGAAGTGAAATCGAACCCTAATCCACAATGTTTCACTAAAATAACTCATCGTTGAACCCTAGGTACTAACCTTAGCATCTATAAAATTCATAAAAATAATAAAAATTTATTAATCCCTAAGAAAAAGGGGGGAAATGTTAGGAAACCCACTTACTTTAGATGTCTAGAATGAAATGACCAAAATACACCAGTAGATGAATTTCCAAATAGACAAAAATTCATGTGAAGTTATAATTAGGCTAGGGAGTTCATGTAGGAACTAGAATGGCGGAAAAGAGTACAAAATTGAAGGATTTGTGAATGAAACTATTTACCTCTTTAAATCTAAATGATTTGACAAATCGAGATAAGTTTCACCCTAATTCGTGATTAATATAAGCTCCAAAGAGGTGGAGGAGAGCATGGAGGCGCTCCCTGGTAAGTTGGATCAGGCGAGATTTAGAATCAATGAAAAACCATAAAAATATGAAGATATATTAATGAATATAAAAAATTTAAAGTAGGAAAAGGGCTTTCATGATGGTCCAATACTTAATAAAAAATCCAAATTCATCATGATTATGGTTTCCAATGTGGTCCAAATGGATATGGTGGTTTTAATATACAAGGGGATGAAAATTTGGAATTGTAATGGGTATAAAATTTTGAAAAATTAATGAGTTATAAATGAAATATAATTGGTTTTTAAATCTGTAAATGGGCTCACAGTTTTGTCCAAATCCTAAATACTCACCCTTCCACAAAACAAATATTGGAAATGTAACAGCCCGAGATTTTATGAAAAATATTCTTTTTAATTTTATTAATTTCTTGTGTTGTACGCTACACCAAAAGGAGCTTGCAAAACACACATCCTTGACTTGCCTTTCATTACACGCAATCGCAACCTTCCTCGATAGCATGTGTAGTACGCAATACTGAGTTTCACGAAACAACGATATGCTATTAAAATATTATTAAAACTAGCCGTTATGAATAGTAATAAACACTTTTTAAATTTTAGAAAATTTTGCTCTCAAAATGGACTTTATTTTTGGATTCAGAGTATCGAATTTAGCCTAAGGTCAAATTTTGGTACTTTTCGTATAACTTTCATATTCTGATGAATAGTGAAAATTACTAAATTATAATTATAAACAAATTTTTTAATCGAAATAATTAATAGTGATAAATTATTAATTTTAGTGGTTTTAAAGTATATTTAGAATATATTTTTACAATTTAATACAATTTTGGTCATTGGATGTAATTTCACATTTAAACCAGACATAAACAATTGTCAATCTTTTGATAGATATTGTTTCTTAAAAACACGCTATTTGTTTTAACATGAGGATTTAATTATAAAATTAATTAATGAAACTTCTATGTTATGAATTTGGTAAAATAGACTTCATTTTTGAATTCGGAATATGAAATATAGCTTAGGATGAAATTTTGGCATTGTTCTGAAAAACATCAATTTTGATGAATAGTGAAACTACTAAGTGGTAGTTAAAAAACTGAATTTTGCATAAAACATAATTTTACCGCTTCTGTGAATGGAATTTCAAAAATCAAAGAGACACGGTTGATGTGAGTAAGTAAAATGTGGTTTAATGAGATGAAAATATTTTTTGGTGAATAATAACTTTTTACTTTTATTTACCACGGTTAAAAGTAAATAGAGTAATTAAGGGTAAGAATGATATTAATATTACCCTAACACATGTCCTAATTCTATTGGATAAGCTTATCTCGACCAAAAACAACCTTAAGTGTAAAATATTATCATTTAGGCCCACTTGGATTCGATTAGGACATTTATTATTATTTAATTCAATGAAGAGTTAAAAGAGTTAAAATCAAAGTTTATTTACTAAAACATTTTTAATATAGGGTTATACATAAGATAAATTAGATTGTAACAATTCATTAGAAATCTAAAAATATTTCCTACATAATGGTAGTTCATTTGTAATTTTTAGACATCAAATAATTTAATTTATTTATGACACAATGATGATGCAATAATTATCTTATTTATTAAATATTGACATAATTGATGTTATAAACACCATAATAAATGTAATTTGAGACTTTTTATGAATTCAACTAATTTTCTAGGTTATTATGATATATTAGTGTTGATTTAATCAACTTGGTTCGAACATATAATTCTTTTATGACTTTCACAAAAATCATATATCAAATAGTGTCAAAATTGACACAAAATAGTTTTTCAATCAAATATTATATTATTAATTGTTATTTTATTCCTAAAAATCTAAGGTTCGGACAAATGACTTAGATAAAGATATATATATTACTAATAAACAATTTTGGGTTCTTTTGGGATGTTATAGTAAGTGTATTAACCATATAGTGAAAGAAAACAAAAAGACACGACAAAAGTTAAATTATTTAACTTAGAGTTAAATCTAATTGATAAGGTTAAAATAATACCCTAAACTTGTCTAAATCTTATTGGCTGATAGGATTTCGACCCATACGCACTTTATCTTCGAAATAAGACCCTTTGAAACCATTATTAACCGATTTTGACTTTAATATAAAATAATATTTTGAGATATCCCTAAGGTGCCCCTCTCCTCTCTTATAGAAGGGCACATCCTCCCTCTCTTTCTCACACAACATTGAGCCTTCAAGCTCGGCCAAACCCTGCCAAAATCTCTTCTCCACTTCACTAGTATCATCCTAGAGGTCCTGGTCTTCTTCAAAGACCATCCTTAGGTCTTTAAGTGGAGGCTAAGAAAAGGCGCGTCAAAAATAGGTAATATCCATTACCGGTCTTTTTCAATTTCATTCTTCTTCAACTTCTTCTTCTTTAGTTGTTTCATGATAAAGTAATAACATAAGTATTTGTTATATACTGATATGTTATTATAAATTTGAAACAACTCTAATTAACCTTCTATCCATCCTACGGAAAAAGGAAATCACCGTGCGTGCGTACGTACGGAATACCGTCTCCACGCCGTGGTGTAATCTATTTTCCGCCACCACCTTAATTGGATGGGTATAAAGGTGTAATGAGTAACTATATTATAAATTGATATTGATACTGAAATAGTATACATACACTTCAACACAATTCCACGATCATGGGAACGATATCATCGCTCGTGCTTACGTACGGACTACCGTCTCCACGACGCGATGAGATTCATTTTCAATGATTAACCATTCATGAATGATTATAAATTATATATAATAAGTACTAATGAAATATATGACCTAATAATGATACTGTAATTATTTATATTTTTATGTATGTCATCTACTTAATTCCATTCAATTCAATAAGGAAACGAAAACAGCGTTCATGCGTACGTACGGACTACCGTCTCCATGAACGGTGTATTTCATTCCATTTACTGATTTATTATATATGTATATTATGAATATATATATATAAATCATGTTTTATATTCGGGAATTATGTAATCATGATCTAATTAATCATATGAATAATTACAAGATAAAAACACGAACGACAAATGAGACGATTTTACCGAAAACGCTACATTAACATGAATTTACAAAACAACGGGTAATATAATGTCATAAGTGGACCATATATGATATAATAACAATGGATATGATTCTGTAATAAGTCAATAACATGATTTAAATCATTATACAGGAGGTTCGGACACTTACAAAGCAAGTCGGACCTAAGGTAAGAAAAATATCACAATCTCATTTTTAACCGAGATTGTTTATACTTTAGTATTTAATGGGGTGTATTTTATCATCCACATCCATGTTTCCTAAATATGTAATATTATTTCCATCCACCTAAAATTGTTTAAATCCAATTTTACCCTTCGGTAAATGTTTATTAAAGGATATGAAAGGAATCTTTTGTCGTTGTTCGTACGAGGTACTTTTTGACTTTTCCGACAAAAGTACGAAGAAAGTTTTTTTAACTTATAAGACATGAATGGATTTTTAAAACATTATTTCAAAGAAGCTTCCTTTTAAAGTTTTCAAGTTTATTTTTAATCAACTTCTTTTAGTTTAAAATTTTATGACATGTTAAGAAAGGAAAAGTGTTTTTGATGTAGAAAGGATATTTTCCTCAAGAATAAAGTTCAAGTGTTTTATCAAAATTATTTTCCATCTATGATAATAAAAGGTTCTGTTTTTATCCCTATTATTACATTGATTTGATTATTTTGTGATGGAAATATTTTTATGAATTCCTTTATCTTATATGAATTGTTTTTTGATGTCATGATGTTTAAGATTCCCATTTGTATTACATGGGTTATGCAATGCTGTATGATTTATGAATTTGTGGCACACATAAGAATGGTATCATTATGAGATGGGTGGGACCTATATCTCCCTCCAATGCATTGGGTAAAGATTTTATATCTCATGAGATAGACATGGCTGGAACGGTAGGTTATACCGGTTCAGTGAAACAGGACTGGAAAGAGGGTGACTCGGTTCAGAAAGGGACTTTGTCCACTAAGATAGTCTTGGCAATGAGTCTTGACTAACAAGAAATGATTCTCTATGATTATTTGTGTATGCCACAAATTTTCATGTTTTAATTCATGATTATTGTGATTACATTTCACTGCTATGAATTATCCCATGTTATGAAATTATGATCTCTTTTGCAGGTTAAGATTTCCAAAATTTTATGTTCTTATGAATATGATGTGATTGATATTTCTTTGGTTTAATTGACTGATCATTTGAGCTCACCCTTTTATGTTTTCTTTTCCCCAGGATATAAAGAAAGGTTTTAGGTTAAAAAAAAGGGACGATCTTTATGGGAGATGTTGAAAATCTTTCACCACGATTAGAAGATTTTATTCCGTGTTTCCAAAGACACTAAACCATTACGATCCTTGTGTGTGTGTGTTTTTGTTATGTACTAAGTATTCCTCAAAAGTAATGTAATGTCCACGTACGTCAAGCTTCGGGTATCTACAGTTGGTATCAGAGGAAAGGTTTAGTCAACCTTTGGAAACTAGGATGCGAAAACGTTAGTGAGGTCCCTAGAGATATTTCTAAGGTATGTCTAGGGATGTCTCTAAGGTTAAGTATACGTATAGGTTATAGTCCTAGAATTACGCTAACGATCTTAGAATTTAACCTAAGATGTTAGATATTGATGTTACTCCCCCTTTATTATGATTTTTTCATCTCACACTATTCTTTTTGGGTTTTAGAAAATGGCTGGAAACAAGATGATTCACGATAATGGAGGATATGATGGACAATGGAATGATATTCTTCATGAGCAACCAAATGAAATGGGATTTGGAAGTCCAAACATCATTATTATACCGAATCAGCATTCTCATAATATGATCAATAAAGTAAAATTTTGTAAGTTTCCTGACTCGGCTAATAAGAGAAAGATGGAGTTTCATGATGATCATAGAGGAAAGAAAGTTCAATTTCCCCTATATAAATCATGTGGGAAGATGCATCAAGGAGAATGTTTCAAAGGAACTGGAAGATGCTTTGGGTGTGGAAAAGAAGGACAAAAATATATTAAGTGCAATGGAAAAGTTTCAGTTAACACCATGGATGAGGTTAATGGTATTGCTACGAAATCAACAATGGTTAAATGTTTTAAATGTGGAATGTACGGGCATTATG
Organism: Viscum album; assembly: GCA_963277665.1. Classification (NCBI taxonomy): domain Eukaryota; kingdom Viridiplantae; phylum Streptophyta; class Magnoliopsida; order Santalales; family Viscaceae; genus Viscum; species Viscum album. Next base: position 222,277,114 of record OY728139.1, read on the forward strand.
AAAACCAATGCCCTAAGGGAAAGTCTCATGAAGAAAATCAGTATGGTCGTATGGGTAGTATTTATGTGGATGATGATGAAGAGACTACAAATGATATGTGAGATGAAAGAATTGTTGAAGCTCGGTCAATGGTTTAAGAATTTAGTGGAATGATTACATGTTTATCATGTGTAATTTTGTATAAGTAATCTCATGCTACTATGGAATAAAGAGACATCTATGGATTGTTACACAGTTGTCTTTCCTTGAGTTTTGAAAGTGTATGATTAATGTTACCAGTATCCATGAAAGGTTATTCAGATATTTTTGGAATTTAGATGATATGCGCATAATGAAGGGATAAGGAGAAAATTAAATGTTTGATAGTATTCATGAGCTCATGACTGATATAAGTAGAAGGTTATATCATGGTTTGAGTATATTGAATTTTTGGATTTTGGTATGTGGAAAGAGTTAACTTTTGATAGCATTCATGTTTTCACTAAGGTTCAATGGGTATTCATTCTTCAAGAGAATACATGATTATGGTATTCACATGTTTGTAATTTGACCAACAAGATATATCTTATGATATATAGGGGATAAATGATGGCATTCACGTGATTGTTCTGTGACATTTCAAGTAATCATTTTCTTTATACTATGAGCTAGGACCGAAGTATTTTACATAAGCCTAAAGATTAGAATGTATTATGTTGGACATAAGTTAGGATAAAAGGTTTTTCGATATTATTGATGAGATGTTATAGTAATATAGCTTTAGAAAAAGGACAACCTGCAGGACGGGCGACATCCCATCGCGTTGGACAAGGCTGTGGAAATCGAACCCACAATCGAAGTGCGACTGGCCTTTATCGCCTACCACTGGCCTACAAGAAGTCCCTGTTTAGTAGAAACTAGTTTTATTATATTAAGCAGTATGATATATGAAGTATAAGTCCATTTTAGGAACCATATATTATTAATCTCACTATATATCGACTTATGTATATAATTTTTGCAAACCTTTTGTTTGAGACAGATGGAATGACCCGTCATTCTATCACATGATCTTCTAACACTTCACGAATAACAAATTCAACTTCATTTATTTAAGAGATGAAGTAGAAATTGTTCAATGCACGAACAACAGTGAGATTGTACCAAAATAAAGTAAGTATTTATTCTAATTCAAATTCTTTAACATTAGGGAAACGATCTCGAAAACCAAAAATGTTGTCCTAGTGATCTTATACCTGATGAATCAGATGGTACCTTATATCATAACAAATATATGGATTTGTGATTACTGGCTTTTCCATAGCCATGTTCTCTACCACTCTCCATCAGAACATGATGGTTAGATTTCTCTTCCATATCAATATTTTCACCTATGTGGAAACCCAGTGATTAGTTTATTTGGGTAATCGTTACATTTCATACTTTAGTTTTTAAATCCATGTTTTGGTATTCTTTTTTACGATGTGGGTTTCTATTAAAGAAACTTTCGAATATTAAACCATTTATAACCCCGACGAATTTCGAGGGCGAAATTCATTTTAAGGGGGGTAGAATGTAACAGCCCGAGATTTTATGAAAAATATTCATTTTAATTTTATTAATGTCTTGTGTTGTACGCTACACCAAAATGATCTTTCACAACACACATCCTTGACTTGCCTTTCATTACACACAATCACAACCTTCCTCGATAGCGTGTGTAGTACGCAATACTGAGTTTCACGAAACAACGATATGCTATTAAAATATTATTAAAACTAGCCGTTATGAATAGTAATAACCACTTTTAAAATTTTAGAAAATTTATCTCTCAAAATGGAATTCATTTTTGGATTCGGAGTATCGAATTTAGCCTAAGGTGAAATTTTGGTACTTTTAGGATAACTTTCATATTCTGATGAATAGTGAAAATTACTAAATTATAATTAAAAAAAACTTTTTTAATCGAAATAATTAATAGTTATAAATTATTAATTTGAGTGGTTTTTAATTGTATTTAAAATATATTTTTACAATTTAATACAATGTTGGTCATTGGAAGTAATTTCACATTTAAACCAGACATAAACAAGTGTCAATCTTTTGATAGATATTGTTTCTTAAAAACACGCTATTTGTTTTAACAGCGGGATTTAATTATAAAATTAATTAATGCAACTTCTATGTTATGAATTTGGTAAAATAGACTTCATTTTTGAATTCGGAATATGAAATATAGCTTAGGATGAAATTTTGGCATTGTTCTGAAAAACATCAATTTTTGATGAATAGTGAAACTACTAAGTGGTAGTTAAAAAAATTAATTTTTCATAAAACATAGTTTTACCGCTTCTGTGAATGGAATTTCAAAACTCCGAGAGACACAGTTGATGTTAGTAAGTAAAATGTGGTTCAATGAGATGAAAATAATTTTTGGTGAATAGTAACTTTTTACTTTTATTTACCACGGTTAAATGTAAATAGGGTAATTAAGGGTAAGAATGATATTAATATTACCCTAACACATGTCCTAATTCTATTGGATAAGTTTATCTCGACCAAAAACAACCTTAAGTGTAAAATATTATCATTTAGGCCCACTTGGATTAGATAGGACATTTATTATTATTTAATTCAAAGAAGAGTTAAAAGAGTTAAAATCATAGTTTATTTACTAAAACATTTTTAATATAGGGTTATGCATAAGATAAATTCGATTGTAAATATTCATTAGAAATATAAAAATATTTCCTACATAATTGTATTTTATTTTTAATTTTTAGACATCATATAATTTAATTTATTTATGACACAAAGATAATGCAGTAATTATCTTATTTATGAAATATTGACATAATTGATGTTATAAACACAAAAATAAATGTAATTTGAGACTTTTTATGAATTACACTAATTTTCTAGGTTACTATGATATATTAGTGTTGATTTAATCAACTTGGTTCGAACATATAATTCTTTTATGACTTTCACAAAAATCATATATCAAATAGTGTCAAAATTGACACAAAATAGTTTTTAAATCAAATAATATATTATTAATTGTTATTTTATTCCTAAAAATCTAAGGTTCGGACAAATGACTTAGATAAGGATATATATATTACTAATAAACAATTTGGGGTTCGTTTGGCATGTTATTGTAAGTGTATTAACCATATAGTGAAAGAAAACAAAAAGACACGGTAATAGATAAATTATTTAACTTAGAGATAAATCTAATTGATAAGGTTTAAATAATACCCTAAACATGCCTAAATCCTATTGGTTGATAGGATTTCGACCCATCCCCACTTTATCTTCTAAATAAGACCCTTTGGAACCATTATAAACCGATTTTGACTTTAATATAAAATAATATTTTGACATATTCCTAAGGTGCCCCTCTCCTCCCTTATAAAAGGGAACCTCCTCCCTCTCTTCCTCACACAACTTTGAGCCTTCAAGCTCGGCCAAACCCTGCCAAAATATCTTCTACATTTCCCTAGTATCATCCTAGAGGTCCTGGTCTTCTTCAAAGACCATCCTTAGTTCTTTATGTGGAGGCTATGAAAAGGCGCGTCAAAAAGAGGTAATATCCATTACCGATCTTTTTCAATTTCTTTCTTCTTCAACTTATTCTTCTTTAGTTGTTTCATGATAAAGTAATAACATCAGTATTTTTTATATACTTATATGTTATTATAAATATGAAACAACTCTAATTAACCTTCTATCCATCCTACGGAAAAAGGAAATCACCGTGCGTGCGTACGTACGGAATACCGTCTCCACGCCATGGTGTAATCTATTTTCCGCCACCACCTTAATTGGATGGGTATAAAGGTGTAATGAGTAACTATATTATAAAGTGATATTGATACTTAAATAGTATACATACACTTCAACACAATTCCACGATCATGGGAACGATATCATCGCTCGTGCTTACGTACGGACTACCGTCTCCACGACGCGATGAGATTCATTCTCAATGATTAACCATTCATGAATGATTATAAATTATATATAATAAGTACTAATAAAATATATGACATAATAATGATACTGTAATTATTTATATTTTTATGTATGTCATCTACTTAATTCCATTCAATTCAATAAGGAAACGAAAACAGCGTTCATGCGTACGTACGGACTACCGTCTCCATGGACGGTGTATTTCTTTCCATTTACTGATTTATTATATATGTATATTATGAATATATATATATATTAATCATGTTTTATATTCTGTAATTAAGTAATCATGATCTAAGTAATCATATGAATAATTACAAGTTAAAAACACGAACGACAAATGAGACGATTTTACCCAAAACGCTACATTAACATGAATTTACAAAAGAACGGGTAATATAAAGTCATAAGTGGACCATATATGATATAATAACAATGAATATGATTCTGGAATAAGTCAATAACATGATCTAAATCATTATATAGGAGGTTCAGACACTTACAAAGCAAGTCGGACCTAAGGTAAGGGAAATATCACAATCTCATTTTTATCCGAGATTGTTTATACTTTAGTATTTACTGTGGTGTATTTTATCATCCACATCCATGTTTCCTAAATATGTAACATTATTTCCATCCACCTAAAATTTTTTAAATCTAATTTTACCCTTCGGTGAATTTTTATTAAAGGATATGAAAGGAATCTTTTGTCGTTGTTCGTACGAGGTACTTTTTGTCTTTTCCGACAAAAGTACGAAGAATGTTTTTTTAACATATACTGCATGAATGGATTTTTAAAACATTATTTCAAAGAAGATTCCTTTTAAAGTTTTCAAGTTTATTTTTAATAAACTTCTTTTAGTTTAAAATTTTATGACATGTTAAGAAAGGAAACGTGTTTTTGAAGTAGAAAGGATATTTTCCTCAAGAATAAAGTTCAAGTGTTTTATCAAAATTATTTTCCATATAAGATAATAAAAGGTTCTGTTTTTATCCCTATTATTACATTGATTTGATTATGTTGTGATGGAAATATTTTTATGAATTCCTTTATCTTATATGAATTGTTTTATGATGGCATGATGTTTAAGATTCCCATTTGTATTACATGGGTTATGCAATGATGTATGATTTATGATTTTGTGACACACATAAGAATGGTATCATTATGAGATTGGTGGGACCTATATCTACCTACAATGAATTGGGTAAAGATTTTATATCTCATGAGATAGACATGGCTGGAACGGTAGGTTATACCGGTTCAGTGAAACAGGACTGGAACGAGGGTGACTCGGTTCAGAAAGGGAGATTGTCCACTAAGATAGTCTTGGAAATGAGTCTTGACTAACAAGAAATGATACTCTATGATTATGTGTGTATGCCACAATGTTTCATGTTTTAAGTCATGATTATTGTGATTACATTTCACTGCAATGATTTATCCCATGTTATGAAATTATGATCTCTTTTGCAGGTTAAGATTTCCAAAATTTTATGTTCTTATGAATATGATGTGATTGATATTTCTTTTGTATACCTTTACTGAGCATTTGAGCTCACCCTTTTCTGTTTTCTTTTCCATAGGATATAAAGAAAGGTATTAGGTTAAAAAAAAGGGACGATCTTTATGGGAGGTGTTGAAGATCATTCACCACGATTAGAAGATTTTATTCCGTGTTTCCAAAGACACTAAACCATTACGATCCTTGTGTGTGTGTGTTTTTGTTATGTACTAAGTATTCCGCAAAAGTAATGTAATGTCCATGTACGTCAAGATTTGGGTCTCTACAGGAAACCCCCACAAAAAAAATAATGAAAATTAAATGAAAAATACATTTAAAATAAATCATGAATGTGAATATTACCCCACCACAATTCATTCCGTCCACCAAAATCCATAAAATGGAAAAAATAAAACTCAACCCAACCGATAAACCAAGATTTACTTGTTTACCATGTTTCGTCCACCCTCAGAAGCCCAAACACTTCCAATGATCAATTAAGGAAGGAATAATCTAAAAAACCAAAACATAAACCACACTCCTAAAACAAACAAGAAAAATTAGTCTTTATCCCCAAATAAATCTCCTCAAACACTATCCTATGAATGCACAAACAATTTACTCAAATGAACAACAACAACGAACACAGTTAAACGTACCCTGTTTAACTAAACTGTTGGCCTCTCTCCAATCCAAAATTTTACCAATGGAAGATATTGGTAGGTATATATCTCTGAATTTTACTACCTTCCTCCAAGCCAAGAACATGGAAAAATATGAGTTACTGGTATGGGTAGACAAAATGCGTTCTCAATAATAAGAGGCAACTAAAATTTTCTAGAGAGAGAATCTGGACACTAATAGGGGGCAGACTGAACGGACTCCCTAGTACAAGGGGTATAATTCCATTAGGAATTTACAAAATATATATATATGAGACTCAAAGTGGGTATCCCCGCTATTAGAACCATCCATCATAACCAACCATCCTAGGCCGACACAAGAGGACCATAAAATTTAAATATTTGGGAAAACCGTATGGTTAGTCTGCATGGTTTAGGAAACCATGCACTAACCCTGGGAATCATTTTATATGACTAGTTTCCTGGGGCATGGTTAATACTAACATTTCACTCATCCTTTCTATCCAGATTTCATACCATTCTTCAATAGATCAATGGAAAACAAAAGGGGAATGAATTACATTGGGCGACTATATGGGCACAAGTCCCTCCACGTTTTTTCCACCGAACGGTTACAATAGAAGAATGATGATGACACCATAGTATTAAAATTTTACTATATTTCATACGGAGGATATGACTTTGACTAAAATATTGAATAATTGTAGGATTTCACTAGACTACGCACCAGCTTCACTCTGGGACCTATGGCTAGATCTCAAATGATTGAAGCATCTTTGGACTCATGGTTAGGTATCGGAAACCACCTAATTCAACTTCACCATTTTGTTCCATGAAAACTAATCCCAGATATCAGATGGGTTCACCAATACATACAAAATTCGAAAATTACTTTACACTAACCTGATATTTCACTAAAACACGTTCTTTGAAGACGCCCACAAATCACCACCCATTTCCTTGGATAAGAAATTGAAAGAGGAAAAGATATTTAGAAAAACATTAATCTAATCAAATTTTTTTGATATCTCTCGAAAGGAGACACACATATGATGAAATAGAGACTCTAAAAATATTTCACAACCTTCACTTTTGTAGTCCAATGAGCAATGACATTGCAAGGGGTCACCGAACATTACCCTAGTGACTGATAGAAACAGTACATGGAAAAGGACCTTATTCTAAGTCCCCAAAAAACACACAATTTTTTATAGTGTCCATAACAGCCTCTCATGACCATAATTCATATCCTCGTGTTTTAGCATGAACCCTAACATTGAAGAGACTTAAAAGTACCTAGAGGCCCTTCTAGACACCATCTACATTAATAACCCCATAACACTTTCACCATCAAAGAATCATGTAACATAACAAACTAAGGTCTCTTTCAACCTTCAATGAGAACCCTCAATCTACAAGAGGATATGCAAAACTATGAATGTAAATAGTGTAAACTCAACCTACAAATCTCGACAAAAATATTCCTTGTGTTGATAAACTAGAGGAATTGACAATGGGGAAGCAATCATGGTTTCACTTCATTCATGGATTAAATAATTATGGGGTTGTACCCTATCCAATGAGAGTGCCCAATGAACCAAAAAAGATGGTCTATTGGTCAAAATAATATCACATTTCAGAACATAACACTTGAGTGGAGCCACCACAAGGGTTTACCAAGCATTTCTCCGAAGGGACCATTAACTAGTCATTCAACCCAAAATACTAAAAAAAATAAACTGCAAACACAGTTCAAACAAGAGGGGTTATTGGGGTCAAAACATCCCACAACAACAATATTTCTGAAAACACATAACTCACACCCTCCCAAACCTGTCATCAAGGAACCTTGTTTTTGTTTAAAGTCATCTCTTAGAAAAAAAATGGATTGGCGATTAGAGTATCCACCAAAGGTACCCCATAGGCCTCAGACATGAATGTTTCTATGTTACAATGGTCACACTCCTCTTATAAATCCTTGGACTCATCTAGACATTCCATTAACTATCCATCATCCCATTTAACCCTATGAATTTCTTCACCCATGGAAATAACAATGGTTAATACAAAAATTCCATCCACTTTTCGAAACTACAAAAATTCAACCAATACTAACTTTTTATCATGACCGCTAACCACGAAATCAAAATCCCAATTTACATTATACAAAAAACAATTCTTGAAAGGACCAATAAATCAAATAAGAACACATCTTCAAGTCAAAAACATTAATTTCAAGACATTTCATCCCATTTCAAAACACTTCTAATTTCAGAAAAAACATGATTTTGTAAATCGCTATTAAATTTGGAACTCAATTCTTCTGACTTTAAAACATGATTAGGAAATTTCAAAATTCTTTTTAAAGGATATATCTAGAAACAAAATCAATGTCCATTTTCAAACTCCACACTTAACATCAAAACACTATATCCCATTAAAATATCTTTCAATAGTTTATAGAACTCTATTGGAAACACTTTTCCAAACCCAAATTTATCATAGTTCATAATTTCTGAAGCGGTGTAAACACACAATTTTCCATTTCAAGACAATTATGAATCATTTCTAGAATTTTACCATTAAAGACACTCCCTTGTTATTGGAAAATAATTTCACAATTACTTTATGGACCTTAAAACCAAGTCATTTTTTTATAACCAATCTTCCAAAATTAAAACATGAAGAGACATGAGACAATGTGAGAAGAAACTATTTTTAGTGGGTGACATGGACATATGGTTGGAGAACATACAACAATCGATTGACCCTCAAAGAGGGTGATCTAGGAAAATATCCATAGTTCCACATGGCCTTCCTGGACATGAAAGCTCACTAAGACCATTATCCAAATACTCTTTTCATTTCCTCTAATCCTCACCAAACCAAGAAAATAAAATGACTCATATAAAACCAAACTTCCCTTAGAGACATGAATCACGTCACATGGTGTATTGGCCAAGAACCCTACTCATAATTAGAATGTCAGTCCCTGACAATCCTAACTCTATAAAATCCCGACTCTTCCCCAAAAAACATTACCCAAATATATTTAATCTCCTTTGATAACATTTATCCATGAACCGAATCTGGTCGCCATCAAAACTGGAACTCAACACTATATGCGACATGTCCTAAATGGCGTTCCTAATACCCACAGGCTAGAAAACATTCCAGGGTATCAAATATTAGAATTTGGAAACTATTTACAAGATTTTATAAACATAAAACAACAAAAAAATCCAATATAAAAAATCTGGAATTTTCAAAACAAACCATCTTGTTGGACTCACCTATCTTGATAATCCAAAATCATGATACATTAAGTCAGTTACTAATATTTTAATCTAAATTTATAAATATATTATTCTCATAAATGTATATTCTTAATACTCATGAATTTGATGCATCAACTTACAGTCCATATTAATCTAAATATAATTTCACTGTTAAAGGCAACTGCTAAGAGCCTTCTATTCATAGTCACGATTATAAATCACTGTCACTCTACGTCACTGATGCTAGAAGATCACCATTGAATAAATACAGTCACTGTTGGAAGCTACCGATACACGGGTACTATTACAAACCTACTGATGATCTACTTATCAAAGCTCATATACAAAGAGTTACTATCACAAGGTCACGGCTGTAACAAGGCTTCTGATAGAAGTCCAATGTCAGACTCTTTCTCAAGACTTCTATTGAGAACCTCTCTATTCAAGCCTACAGTTGGACAAGTTTAGTAGAAGGATACTGATGGAAAACTCTTGCTGTCGAGATAAGTCGACTATTGCTCAATGTTCACTGATAAGGATCCACTGTTACAAAGAGTAAACAGCTGCCGTTACAAGACAACCACTAAACAAAAAGTCCACCATTACAAGAATACGGTTGAAGAACCTACCGTTGGAGCTCACAACTGAATAGTCAACCGATGATGTCCACAGTTGTAGATATTGAAGTCTACCTTGTGACACACATCTGCTACCAGTCTAATGATATTCTATTCTTTTATTTACCAATTTTAATAATACTATTATATCGGTCATGTCAGAAATAATTAATGCACCTGACATTATTTAATGTGATTTGCATAGATATCAGGAAACAGAACGATGTACGAGGAAGACCAAACGTGGTTGAAACATCTTTCATGTCGGCCCATGCTGAACCAAATTAAAAAGTTTGAACTGGAAGAGAGCATATATATATATATGATAATGACATTCATAGCTAAGCGACCAACATATGCATACAAAAACCAAAGAAGTGGCGTGGAGATATTGAATATATAGAGAACTCTCATAAGATAGAATCATACACGATCTAAAGAAGAATCCTCAAGATATCATTCAGAATAACACCGAGCTTCAAGAGGATCAATTGAAAGAATATCATTCAAACTGTCATGGTGTACTGAAAAGAGCTTAACATCCAAAAAGCTGATCATCTCTACGTCTGGGAAGTCATAACCTGGATGTTTTGACACTCTGTTTTGGAGTCAACTCGCAGAGAAGGACCAAATCTTCATATCATTCATTCCAACAAGTACAGAGCTAATCTTCCAACAGAACAGAGCATTCTAAACTCATCCCCACTATCTTTAGCTCTACTGTGTTTAAATACTTTACATTTTTTAGTAGTGTGTATGTGTTACACACACTGACTCTTGTACTTGAACTAAGGGATACTGAAAATCCCCATTCTAAACTCTCTTTATATTTGATTCCCACTTATAACTGTGGAATAAACCTTATATGGACTGGAAGATTATTTTCCCACGTCGAACTGGGGTAGAGGTTGCAAAACCTAGACTGTTTGTGAAATTTGTTGTAAAGCTCGATACAGGATGTGTATCACTTTTAATATAATTGTTTGGTGGAAGGTCATCATCAATTGGAGAGGACTAGGTCCTATCGTAACACTGATCCTCTTCTTTAAATTTTTTTGTTCCCCTTTCATTACTCTATTTTATTCCTATCTGCTGTGCTTATATTAGCAAAAACATAAATCTGTTTTTACATTCAATATGATGGTTAGTTCTGGTTAGTGTGCATATCTGAGTTTTTTAGTAAACTTGTTTTAAAAGTAGAATTAGTTCTCATACTGACTCTACTGAGGAGTAATCAACCTTTGAGAAACCTATTTACAATAGGTCACTTATATCTCTACCGCCTTAATTAACTGGGCCATATTAATTTGGAAAACTTTAAGCCTGAAATTTTTTAACAAAAAATTTAAATTGAAAGACAATTCACCCCCCTCTTGAGTATCCACTCCGACCAACATTTGGTATCAGAGGAGTTATTTTTATTTATAAAAAGGTTTTCAAACCCTCTGTTTTTCAAACTGTGATTTTATTTTTATCTTAAAGATCTTAAATTTCTGTTAGTTATAAATTTTATCTCTTTAATATATTTTCTAAAATCTAGTTATGTACAATAGACTAGTAGGAGCTTCTACTAACAGGCCACCATTCTTTAATGGTGTGAATTATAATCAATGGAAAATCAAAATTAAAATTCATCTGGAAAGTATTGGTTTTCATATTTGGTCTGCTATAGAATCAGATTTTGAAATCCCAAAAACTACTTGATCTACCTGGGATGATGCTGCACAGTCTAACTATGACAATAATCGTAAATCTATGAATGCCCTTTACTGCTCTTTAGGAGATGAGGAATTTAACCGAATTTCTTCTTGTAAAATAGCTCATGAAATATGGGACACCTTGGCTGTTTCTCATAAAGGAACAACCAATGTTAAGGAATTGAGATTAAATACAGATACTTTTAAATATGATAATTTTAAGACGAGACCTGATGAAACTATTTCTGATATGTATCTTAGTTTTAATGATATTGTCAACACCATGAGTTCACTGGGAAAAGATATTCCAGAAAAGGGAAAGATCATGAGAATATTAAGATGTTTTCTTGACCGATGGAGAGGCACCTCTGTGTCTATCCAAGAGTCATGTGACATCATCAAGCTACCTATTAAGGAGTTGATTGGTAAATTAATGATTTATGAAGAGGAACTGAAGGTGAACAAACAAGAATATGATGAACCCAAATGAAAATCTATGGCATTAAAGTCAACTGCTTCAAAGAGAAAAGACGAGGAGAAAATACATGTACCTATTGAAAGTTCAGCTAGTGAAAATTCATATTCATATAGTGATGAAGAAATGGCTCAAATAGCTAAGAGATTTAAGAAGTTCTATAGGAAGAAGAATTTTTTTATAAAATCAAACTACAAGGGTAGGTATGATCAAAAAGGTAAGTGGAAGATGTATTGGAAAAAATCTGATAAGGAAGATGATATAGTCTGCTATGAATGCAAGAGGAAAGGACACATCAAGGATGAATGTCGGAAGCTAAAATTCAAGAAGAAATATGATTATAAGGACAAGATGTATATGAAAGCCATGAAAACAACCTCGAGTGCTTCGGAAGATAGCACAAGTGAATCAGAAGCCACTGATTCTGAAAATAATCATGCCAACATGTGGTTCATTACTAATGTATCTGTGGTACATGTTTCCCCTATTCTAGATGATTATTATTATAAAAATAACAGTGATTCAGATAATGATGAAAATATGTCTTAGGATGAACTATTTGAATATTGAAATATACTGGAATATACCTGAAATGAACTGAATGATAATGAAAAATCTTTAAAGAAATAGCATGCCTTGACTTGTAATATTAAAACAGATCTAAGTGTAGAAAAAGAAAAGAATGCTCAATTTTTGAAAGATAACACTCAACTCATTTTATCTAATGAACAATTAAGAAAAGATATTTAGAAGTTCATTGCTGGTAGGGATACCTTGACACATTTTCTAGGAAAACATATTGCAGAAAAATATAAAACTGGTCTAGGATATTAGCCTGGATAGAGGCAAATTAGCAAAACAAAATTTGTTCCACAATCTGGACAGTTCACTGCTAATTCTGGATAATATTTTGACAAAAATTTTTCTAAAGGACCAAACAATGTATTTATGTCTCAAAATATGTTTTTTGATTTTAGAAAACCTATAAAGAAAATATGGGTTCCCAATGTTTTATTGGCTAACCTTTCTGGACCCAAGAAGATCTGGGTACCAAAAGTATCTTATGTTTAATCTATTTTTCATAGAAGTTGCTTAAAGAGTTACTGTAAGACCCTATGGTACTTGGACAGTGGATGTTCAAGACATATGACAGGAGACTATTACTTCTTCAAGAGTCTAATTAAATTTGATGGTGGGCATGTCACCTTTGGTGACAATGCAAATGGAAAAATCATCGGCTTAGGCCAGATTGGTAACCCTGATACAATATTAATTTCTAAAGTTCTTTTTGTTTATGGATTAAAATATAATTTACATAGCACATCTCAGTTATGTGATGATGGACTTAATGTTAAATTTGAGAATGATTCATTCAATGTTTTTAATTCAAAAAATGATTTAGTTTTCACTGCATATATAAAATGAGAATGTATATGCTGTTGATTTAAATTCCTTATCCAAACAAAATGGTTCCTACTTAAATGCTTTTTATAAAGAGTCTTGGTTGTGTCATAGAACATTAGGACACTGTAATGTGCACTCACTTAGGAAGATATCTAAAAATGTTTTGTTAGAGACCAACCTAAATTGGAATTCCAAAATGAAAAAGTGTGTAATCCCTACCAAAATGGAGAACACCACAATGTTTCTTTCAATACAAAGAAAGAAGTTTCAACTTCTCAACCACTTGAGTTGGTTCACATTTATTAGTTTGAACCATGAAGAGTTTCAATTTTAAATGGTAAGCACTATGTTTATGTTCTTGTAGATGACTTTTCTAGGTATACTTGGGTATACTTTCTAGCTCACAAAAGTGAAGCATGTGCCAACTCGGTCAAATATTCCAAGTCTGTAGAAAACCTTAGTGGACTTAAGATTAAAAACCTAAGAAGTGATCATGGGCATGAGTTTGAGAATCATGAGTTTGAATCTTACTTCCCACACAATGCCTATAGTTACAACTTATCTTCCCCTAGGACACCTCAACAAAATGGATTTGTAGAAAAGAGAATAGGACCCTTCAATAAATTGCAAGGACTATGCTTAATGTGTATGGCTTACCTATTTATTTTTGGATTCAAGCTGTATATACAGATTGTTATGTTATCAATAGAGTCTTAATTAGACCAGTTCTCAAAAGTACCCTATATGAGTTGTGTAATAATAGAAAACCTAAATTTAGTTACATTAGAGTCTATTGCTGCAATGTTTTTATTCTTAATACAAAGGATAATCTGGACAAGTTTTCTTCCAAAAGTGATGAAGGAATTTTTCATGGTTATTCTATTTCAAGTAAATCCTATAGAGTGTTCAATAAGAAAACAAAATGTATAGAAGAATCAGTTCATATTAAATTCTATGAGAGTGATCCACATGATCCTAAAACCTCTCTTGAAATTCATGGGGATGATTTTTCAAATTTGAACTTTAAGGATAAAAATAGTGAATCCCCTGTAAAAGTATCAAGTTCTGGATCTTTACCAAAATCATCTCCTACTGATGCCGAACCAACAGAAAACTATGAAGAATCTAGTTCAACCCTTCCTAGAGGTACTATGACTCTTAAGAATCATCCTCTATATGTTGTTGTCGGCGATTTTAATAGAGGAACACAAACTAGAGCTTCTCTAAGAAACCAGGTTGAACATCAAGATTTTCTTTCACAGCATGAAGCCAAAAAAATTAATGATGCTATCAATGATTAATTCTAGGTAATGGATATGCATGAAAAACTAAATCAGTTTGAAAGGAACAATGTTTGGGAATTAGTGGAAAGACCCAAGGACTCCTTGACCATAGGCACTAAATGGGTGTTTAGGAACAAAGTAGATGATTCTGGGAATATAGTTAGAAATAAGGCCAGGTTAGTTTCACAAGGATATAGTCAAGATGAATGAATAGACTATGAGGATACCTTTGCACCTATAGCTAGATTAGAAGCTATTAGGATACTACTTGCCTATGCAGCTCATCTGAATTTCAAACATTATCAAATGGATGTCAAAAGTGATTTCCTAAATGGGTATATAGTTGAGGATGTATTTGATGAAGAACCTCCTGGTTTTACAAAACCCCATTTTTCCAATCATGTTTTTAAACTATCTAAAGAATTATATGGCTTAAAACAAGATCCAAGAGCATGGTATGATAGGCTCACCTCTTTTATTATTTTAAAAGGTTTTACCAAATGGATAGTTGATCCTAATATTTTCGTTAAATGGATTTCTAAAGATGTTTGGATAGTACAAATTTATGTAGATGATATTATTTTTGGATCTTCTAAAAATTCATAATGTGTTGATTTTTCAAAAATGATTCAAAATGAGTTTGAAATGAGTTTAATGGGAGAACTCAAATTTTTACTTGGATTTCAGATCTCTCAAAATAAAAATGGAATTGTTTTAAATCAAGTTAAATATATTAATGATCTTCTAAAACGTTTTTCTTCGGATGGTAGTAAAGGTAGTGACACTCCTATGAGTACCACTTGTAAGTTGGATGTTGATGAAGCTGGAGAACTAGTGGATCAAACCAACTACAAATGTGTTATAGGAAGTCTACTCTGTCTTACAACTAGTAGACCTGACATCATGTTTAGTGTTTGCATGTGCGCTCACATTCAAGAAAATCCAAAAGAATCTCATTTAACTGATGTAAAAAGAATTTTTAAATATCTCAAACATACTCCTATATTAGGATTATTTTATCCAAAAGGACAATCGTTGGATTTGTTGAGTTATTCTGATGCTCATTTTTCCGGTTGCATGTTAGATAGAAAAAGAACCTCTGGGACATGTCACATTTTAGGAAAGTCACTAGTATCTCGGTGTAGTAAGAAGTAGAATTCTGTTGCATTATCTAATGCCGAAGCTGAGTACATAGCTGCTGGTAGTTGTTGTGCTCAAATTCTTTGGATGATACACACTTTACTGCACTATGGATATCAGTTCAAACATGTCTCTATAGAGTGTGACAATAAAAGAGATATTAACATTTCCAAAAGTCTTGTATCTCATGCTAGGACAAAGCATATTGATGTGAGACATCACTTTTTGAGGGATCATTATCAAAATGGTGATATCACTCTTGAATTCATTGGCATTGATCATCAATTGGCTAATATATTCACAAATCCTTTGAATTATGAGAGGTTAAATTACATCAAACATGAATTAGGTATGATTAATCACTTCACCGGCGAACCTCACAGTTAGACTTCACAGTCGAACCTCAGAGTTGAACCTCACAGTTGCACCTCACAGTCGAACCTCAAAGTTGGACCTCACAGTCGAACATCAAAGTTGAACCTCGGATTTGGACCTCACAGCCAAACCTCAGCATTGGACCTCATAGTCGAACCCCACAGTCGAACCTCACAGCCGAACCTCACAGTTATACCTCACTATTGCACCTCACCAGTGTACCTCACTGATACATCTAACTATTGATACCTCGCTGTTTGTTTTTATTTTTGTGAGAATTTGAACAGTTTTTATTCCTATTTATTATTTCTATTTTAGTGTGTTTTATTCCCTAAATGATAAAATCATAGGCAACGAACATATCTCAATCCACCATCCTCTCTCAATCTCGAACCTTGCTCTCGAGATTCCAAAACCCTAACCCTTCACCTGATCTCTCGAACCTTTCACAATCTCTATGGACAGAACAAAGTGACCCCCAACTGTCAATGAGGATGTGACAAGACCAAAGAGGACTCATGCCGAATCCAGTGGCACCAGTAATACTCCGACGGGACCTGTCAACCCGCATCTGAACAAGAGACAAATCATTGCTGAGAAGATGTTATGTGAATAATGGCTACAGTCAAGAAAGTCATTAGTGCTAAAAGCACTAGATTCTCATGGATAGACTGAATATTTTGCCAACAAAAATGGACCTTACTACCTGAATCTTGTGACAAAATTCTATTAATATCTGAATTTTGAAGAGGAAGATGATGTCCATAAGTTAATATCCAAATTCAATGGACATTAAGTCTGTTTCATGACTGCTGAGTGGGATACCTGTTTGAGAGTCCCTCATGAAAGAGTGTATGCTTACTACTCTAGAGTGGATCCTCCAGAAAGTGTTGTTTTTGAGTATGTAAAAGCCCTGGAAGAACTGAAAAGAGATGGAAAATAAAGAAGGATAATTTCAGCTAGGATGAATGGAGAAGACATGCTTTTATTCAAGTTTATTCAGCATGTAATTAGTCTAAGGAGAGAATATTTCACACTACTGAAGTACCATGACATATTCTTGATGTACTTACTGAAGAATGGAAAGAAGATTACCCTATGTAGGTTACTGATGGCACAATTGGAGGATATGACTAAGGAAAGTTCAGAGTCCAATGCCTTATTCCATTCCAATCTTATTTCAGTTATGTTAAAGGTAAAGGGTGTGGCTGGAAATCAATAGGAAATGATATTGGCCAAGAATGGTGTCTATATCTCCAAGGTGATTTGCAAGTTCATGAAAATTACCTGGAATCCCTAGAAGAAGGCATGGGCGAATGATGAGGGAAAGGTGTATGATATGTTTGACCCTACTACACACCAATCTAGGCCAAAAGACAAGAGGGATCCAGGACTGAAGCTTGATGAGCCAGAACCAGTTTATTCTGATGAGGAGGAGGCTGAAGGAGCTATGGACCCTAAAAGAGAGAACATCCCCATTGATTATGGGAGTGATCATGATTTTCCTCACACTCTTGTAAGGACAGTAGTGTTCGGAGCAGCTAGCCCTCCAAAAGAACTACCAAGGAGAGAGATTGTTTTAAAGGACAGTGATACTGAGACCACTGATGAAGAAGAAGAAGAAGCATATCAGAATGTTTTCCAGGACACCTATGAAGAGGATGAGGCTACCGAGTCAGATCACTTTTTTCAGGAAGACAAGGAGGTTGTTGCTGAAGCAGATGATGGGGACAATGAAGAAAAAGAGATCAGTTTTAAACCACTGATAGATAGTACAATCAAGATAGTTCATATTCAAGAAGCAGGAGTGGAATCTACTGCCATTGATGAGGGAGTCATTGATGACTCAGAAAAGGATAATACTCACCCTACTATTGAACTATCATAGAAAATGGTTGTTGAATCTGCTGAAGTTGTAGAGGAGGTTGTTGAGTTACCTAGAAAAGAAAAGTTAGAGGAGATTCCACAGAAGAATTCTCTAAGTGAGGGGGAGCATCTTTGTTCAGTTTCAGTGCTGTATGACATCGAATGTTGGTCATTAGATCCAGGATATATGGTATGTGGACTCAATTATGGAGATTCTGATGAGGAAGACCAGACCCAAAGGGATTCTATTATCCTACATCTTGTGGGTGACAATTTGGAAACCATGGAGGACCTTGAGTCCTTAAAGGCTGAAATGAAAGAGGCAGTGAAAGAATCAGTAGCAGATTTGAATAAATGCCTAGTTAAAGAGATGAGGAGTTTGGAGCAATCCTTGGAGCTTTCTATGGTATGTGTTGTGTCTAGTCTAGTGACAGGAATGATGGATGAAGTTAAAGTGTTCCATACTCAAATTGAATGTTGGACAGGAGCTGTGGTTTCTCTAAGACAATCGATTGCTTCATTGACTACAATGAACAGTTATCAATCCCAAATGAATGCTATGATTAGATATATCAAAGAAGTATTCAAGAAATTTGTGGAAGTTTTTGAGTCTTTTAAGACATCAGTCAAAGTCCATTTTAACAGTCAAGTTTCACTTGTTCAGAAGGTGATTAGTAACTTGACTCAGTCTTTCAAAGAGACAGTGGCTTCTCGGTAAAACCCATTCCCTCATCCAGTTCCTTTGTTACCATTGACCAGATCAGAACTATGATCCAGGAATGAACATTCTCACACCAGTACCAGTGGCACCTCAGATTCTCATATACTTGCTACCACCAGGGAAGTCATCAGTTTTTTTTGTGACCACCTATGGGCCGCTACTGCTTCTCAAGAGGCCATTAAGAAGAAGTTATAGTTTTACTATGAGAAGGTCTATACCAATAATCAAATGAACAACCACTTCATGCTCATGATTGAGAATATGAAGTTGCCTCTAGTGACTCAGGCATTCAAGGAGTAGGTCAGCAAGATGAGAAAATTGACTCCAGCTTTGGATATGTTTTTGGAGAATAAAGGTGATTTTTATTCTACTATGGAAAGATGAGGAAACATTATTATGGATTTCAGAAACCTTCTTCTACCTTTTCTCCATGTGGACTACACCCCTTTCATTATTCCTCCTACGTTACCTTCTTCCCAACCCAGTGGTTCTTCCACCATGTCTCTTGCTGAAGCTATCAGAAGCCTTAATCCACTGATACCTCACCAATCTACCAATTACAGACCCATAGGAGCTTCTGTTTCTTCCCCTCCGGTCATTCCTGCAACCATTCCTAAACCTGCTGATCCACCAGCTCCTTCTCCATATTCGTCTTCCAAAGGGAAATACCCCTTACCTACGGATATTGTGGATTGAGTCTGTTTCTGTCTTTTTATAGGGTCTATGTATTCTTTTTGGGTCATGTACTAAACTGTTTACTAATACAAGCATTCTATGTTCTCTCATTTTTCTTTCTTTTTGGTAATCACAAAGGGGGATAACTATTGTGCTAATTTGATAAACATTGTGCTAATTCTAGACTAATATTATTATTGGGGAGAAATATGCTACTATGCTACTATGATACTATGTTGAATCTTATCTTCCTTTCTCTCCGATACCATGTACTAATATTTTCTAGTTTTACACTATTATTACTCTCTGATACTTATCTTTAATAAATACTGACATATTTTGTGATTATCAAAAAGGGGAAGATTGTCGGACTCACCTGTTTTGATAATCCCAAATCATGATACATTAAGTCAGTTACTAATCTTTTAATCTACATTTATAATTATATTTTCTTGATCAATGTATATTCTTAAGACTCATGAATTTTCTGCATCAACTTACAGTCTATATTTATCTAAATATAAGTTCATTGTTATAGGATACTGGTAATGTCCTTCTATTCATAGTAACTGTTATAACTCCTTGTCACTCTCAGTCACTGATGCTAGAAGATCACCGTTGAGGATTTACAGTCACTGTTGGAAGCTACCGGTACACAGGTACTGTTACAAACCTACTGATGATCTACTTATCAAAGCTCACAGACAAAGAGTTAATGTCACAAGGTCACAGCTGTAACAAGGCTTCTATTAGAAGTCCACTGTCAGACTCTTTCTCAAGTCTTCTTTTCAGAACCTCTCTGTTCAAGCCTAAAGTTGGACAAGTTTAGTAGAAGGCTACCACTGGACTACTCCTACTGTCGAGATAAGTCGACTGTTGCTAAAACATCACTAATAAAGATCCTCTGTTACAAAGAGTAAACAACTACCATTATAAGACATCCACTAAACACAAATTCCACCATTACAAGCCTACAGTTGAAGAACCTACTGTTGGAGATCACGGCTGAATAGTCTACCCATGAAGTCCACAGTTGTAGAGATTGACGTCTACCGTGTGACATGCATCTGCTACCAGTCTACTGATATTCAATTCTTTTATTTACCGATTTCATTAATACTATTATAATGGTCATGTATGGAAAAATTAATGCACCTGAAATTATTTAATGTTATTTTCAGAGATTTCATGAAACAATACGATGTGTGAGGAAGACCACACATGGTTGAAACATCTTTCATGTCGGCCCCTGCTGAACCAAATCAAAAAGGATGAACTAGAAGAGAGAATATATACATATATATATATATGAGAATGAAATTCAAAGCTAAGAGACTGACATATGCATACAAAAATGAGAGAAGTGGAGTGGAGATATTGAATATACAAAGAACACTCATAAGAAAGAATCATACACAATATGAAGAAGAATCCTCAAGTTCTCATTCAGAATAACACCAAGCTTCAAGAGGATCATTTGAAACAATCTTCTTCAAACTGTCGTGGTGTGCTGAACAATGCTTAACATCAAAAAATCTGATCATCTCTACATCTAGGAAGTCATAACCTGGAAGTTCCGACACTCTGTTTTGTAGTCAACTCGCAGAGAAAGACAAAATCTTCATATCATTCATTCCTACAATTCCATATCTGATCTTCCAACACAATAGAGAATTCTGAACTCATCTCCACAATCTTTAGCTCTATTTTGTTTAAATACTTTACATTTGTGAGCAGTGTGTATGTGTTACACACACTGACTCTTGTACTTGAACTATGGGATACTGAAAATCCCCATTCTAAACTCTCTTTATTTTTGTTTCCCACATATAACTATGGAAGAATCCTTGTGTGCCTTGGAAGTTTATTTTCCCACGTAGAACTGTGGTAGAAGTTGAAAAACATGGAAAGTTTGTGAAAGCTGTTGTATAACTCGATACAGGCAGTGTATCACTTTTAATATAATTGCTTGGTGGCAGGTGATCACCAAGTGGAGAGGACTATGTCTTGCCTTAAGATTGAACCTCTTGTTTAAATCGTTGTGTTCCCCTTTCATTACTCTATTTTATTCCTATCCGCTGTGCTTATATTAGAAAAAACATAAATCTCTTTTTTAAATTAACTCTAATAGTTAGTTCTGGTTAGTGTGTATATCTGAGTTGTTTATAAACGTGTTTCAAAAGAGGAATTAGTTCTCATACTGACTCTACTGAGGAGTAATCAACATTTTAGAAAAATGTTGAACAATAGGTCACTAATATCTTTACTGCCTTAATTAACTAGGCCGTTTTAATTTGGGAAACATTAAACCTAAAAGTTTTAAACAGAAATTTTAAATTGGAACTCAATTCACCCCCTCTTGAGTATCCACTCTGACCAACACATATTTTAAAAAAAAATCCTAAATTAATTAAATATATTAAAACACTTATAAAAGACTATAACAAATTAAGAAACCCAAAATGGACAGCCCATGAACCTCATCATGGAAAGAGGCACCACCCTGAATCCATCTCCATAGCATTTCATGTCAAAAGACCACAAAAAACTGGAACCATTGGAAAAAAAACTTGTACCCAAAACTACAAAAAATATTAACCATGTCTACTTTCACCTAAAGGTGTAAGTAGGGTGTGATCCGAAACCCCATAGGATTCCAAAACTAATGAATTTCATTTGACAAAACATCAAATATGAAAATCTAGTTTGTTTTTTTAATCATGAGATGAAATTAAGAATTTTATAGAGATGAAATTTTTTATAAAATCATTTTTGAAGTGGGATACTTTATAGTATTGATATTTTTTATGTATAATTAAAAAGCTACAAAATTTTCCAGCGAAATATATTGTACACCTAGTGTAAGAATAGTGTATTTAATGAGAACATTTAATGAGAAAATTACCCCTAGACACTAGATCGTTGTGGGTCCCAGGAGCCTTGTATCTCGCTGAATGTAACCATAAAAACATCCATTCTCGTCCACAAATAAAACTAGTAGGGACCATATATTTAACCTAATGGCCATCATCATCATCATCATCATCATCATATTTTTGTTACTGTTGTCATTGGAAAACATTCTTTGTGAAACTAGGGCCAAACCCCACGTGATCACAAGTATACTAGTACACGTCCACCCATGTAGATACCCGAGTTTTCCCTCTTATACTCAAACAGGTTACACAAGACATACTATAGAATTTTAACATTAACATAACACTTCCATGTCACACAAACATTCCATCAGACCACACATGTGTCAAATAATACTACTTTAAAAAAAATCATTTTTTCACATCATACTCAGAAAAAATATCCCACAAGCATGTTTCACACCTTTCTATCAGTTTAATAAAAGATTTTAGCAATTTATAAAACATTATAAATAATTTTCACATAATAAATCACCTATTTACCTTTCAAAAACCCGTATTAAGTTTAAAAACTCACAAAATAGTACATATATATCCTTTAACCACTTTGTTTGACTAAATACATCACTAAAATTTTTCATAAAACAATCCCAAGGGGTATAACTTTGTTTTTCACACAAACCCCATTTCAAAACCCACTTTGATGGCCAAAATCACCCCAATTCCTATCCAAGAAAGATTTATCCTCCCTATAATCATTTATTAAACAACAATAAAATGTAAAAAAATTACATAAAATGATACAACAAAAGATTCAAATGAAAAAAAACATTTTCAAACAAATATGTAACATTGGAACTAAAAGATTAATCAATACTACCAAAAATTGTTCCTACAACAAAAATAATGTAATAAGAGAAGGATAAAAATATGTATGAATCAATGCTAACTCATCTTACGATGCTTACAGATGGAACCGCCTACCATTTGTGCCAAAACATCAAATCTTGGTCTGAAACTTCAAATGCACCCCCGCCGCACCACAAAGAGGTGAAATAGTTCTTTAATCCACATGATTTCACTAAAAATACTCAAGTTTAAACCCTAGTTATGAACAGTAGCTACATGAGATTTTATAACGTCATGAAATGTGGAAGAAACAATAATAAAATGGGAGGAACATGATAGGAAGCCAACTTAATTGAGATAACATGAATGTAACAACCAAAATGCACCAGAATCTGAATTTACAAATTGCCAAAAATGCATGTGAGTTTAGAATAAGTCTTAGGAGGTCATGTAGGAAATTTAATAGGGGAAAAGTGTACAAAAATGAAGGAGTTATGAATGAAACAATTTACCTCATCAATTATAGAATATTTATGAAATCCAGAGATATTTCACCCTACATCGTGATTAATATGACCTCTAATGAGGGGGAGGAGAGCATGGGGAGCGCCTTGGGTAGGTGGGATTGGGTGAGAGTTTGATTCACCAAGAAAATTTTAAAATTTATTGAGATGTTAAATAATTAAAAAACAATTAAACCAAGAAATGGGATTTCGTGTGGGCCCAATATTTTAATTAAAACCAAAATCCATCATGATTATGGATTCCTATGATGTCCAAAGAGATATAGAGGTTTTAATATTCTACGAGATGATAATTGGGATGTGTGATGCATGTAAAATGTTGAAAAAATATAAAGTTATAAACGAAGAAAAATTTGATTTTAAATCGTTAAATGGGATCATGGTTTTCCCCAAATCATGAAAACTCAACGCTTCCTCCAAATATATATGGGAACCCCCCACAAAAAATAATGAATAGAAATTAAATGGGAAAATACCTTTAGAAGAAGTAATGGATGTGACACATCGATTATCAACATATTGTTTCCATATTAGGATCATGAAATCCGGATTAAATCTATAGTTAGAGATTATCATAATTTGACATATAACATTCTTTTTGAATAATATAAAATCAAAATATAACATTGGTAAACCTCATCTTAAGAAGTCTTAAATGTTTTGATGTACTTGAATTTTATAGATCTATAAACCAAATGCTGTAATATGTTTTTATAACATATTTACATATATTTTTATGGTGAACTAGATCAAATTAAAATATGTATTGTCAGGTGTCCAATTTCATTGATCAATATTTTTCCTATTTATCAAGACACTAATAACTCATCTAGTTTTACTTTTCAAAGTAATATCAAATTGGTCTAACATCAATTTGATGCAATTATGTTGGATATATTAGATATTTACAGAGTATGATTTATTCATCATTCATACCAAACACTAATATATATCATGTTATGTGAGATGAATTTGTGACACATAATCTTGTGAAATTATTTTAACCACTAAAATATATTCATGTTAACATGCATTATATATTTGATATATTATATTCCAACTACAAATTAATTTTGAATTATTTTGACTAGTATTTTTCAATTATTTTCATATATATGTAATGTGAATCGATTTTTAAAACCCAAGGATCTATTTTGTAGAACATGATCTAATGAACTCATTTTTTATCATATGTCATCTTTGAGAAATTTCATTCTTCTTTCTTGAAATTCATGTAACACTCAACATTTTATTTCCATATGTTATAAATATATTTATTTTAAAAACCATAAGCACTCCCACAAACCAGACAAAGACACATATTAATATTAAATTTAAAAATTAATATATCTTGACCACTATGGATGATATATTCAAAAATGATTTTTTAATCTGAATATCATTTTGGAATTTATTGATGACATTGGCCATTTTTAGTATCTCTCGTATACGTATATGATACACTATCCTTATAAGCATGTAATATTTATATCATCCATAAATATTCATGTATATTAGGTGTCTATGAAAATAAACAGTCTATTATGATTGTCACGACCTGAACCTACCCGGGCATGATCCACAACTACGCCAGTCCCGCCTCCATAGGCCAGGGGATGGCGACCAGCGCCGAAGGCACCAAAACTCGGGGAGGCCTTTGCCTAAGTACCTGTACACACACACGCGGCATACTGAATACAAAATTGAATAGTAAAAAGAAAAACAAAGGGAAACTGCTATCAATAAACCACAATGTGCATCGACCTCTAAAAGTACAAAGAAAGTGTTGAATGTAAACTAAAAAGGAAAAAAGGAAAAACACGTTCCCAAATAGAATAGTTCCACAACCCGACAAAAAGTGAACAAAATAAAAATATCTAGAAGGGTCCCCCACCTAGAAGCCGACTACGAGCACCGCACACGGTCCAAGCTCTCAATCTCCTATGCTCCACTGAAGTCACGACCAACCTACCTGTCGTATACAAGGGAACACCAAGTGCGGGAAAAGCCCAGGCAGGGGTGAGTATAAAAATTCTCAGTAGGATACCCCGAAGGCTTGAGGGAGCAACAAAGGAGGTAATGAAGGGTGAGAAGTAGAGCGAACATGAAAAGTAAATGAGTGCAACCGAAAGTGCAGTAAAGAGTACAAATCAACCCCATAAGAGGTAGGAAGTAGACTCGTCTAAAAGAAAGGAGCTGGAAACGGTGAGAAGATGAACTTCTCATCGAGTCATCGCTACCTATAGCAGGAGAGTAGACTCATCCAACCACGAGAAGCTAGACACGGAAACCACGTGGCATACCCCGCGCGTCTTCACCTTTCTTGTAGGGAAAGTAACCAAACCCAAGAAGTGGGTACAGGAAAAAGGTATATACATATAAATATGATCTATCAAGATGCCCAAACCAGACCGTAAGGGGATCTCCATCCCGTAGCTTAGACCAAGAAAGAGTGAGTCGCCAACAGTCCCAGAAGTAAACACCATCGATGCCCAGCATCCCTCACGTCTTCCCCGAACTGCAAGTCAAGGGACTCAAATATCCTCACCTAGAAACTATCTGCTTTTAGTGGCACTAACTCACCCGCACAGATTTAGGTCACGTCACAAGGATGCCTCTCGGTGGGAAAGCGCCCCTTGTAATTTAGAGTTCCGGGTTAAGTCAAAACACACCTCGTCACTGCCCCACAGTCAAGAGGTCTCCTCATAGTCGAAGCCGTTCCATTACCAACCCGTACAAGAAAGGGTCCCGCTCAGGTGATCACGGAGGAATGCGACAGACTAGACTAGTAGAAAGGACTGTGTCTGGAATTTCAACGAGTGTCCCACTGCCCAGCACTGTTGGAAGTTAGTTCATAATATGATATCGGGTGACCCACTGCCCAGCCCTTCTCGAGGGTAAACCATAATACATCATCATGCGACCCACTACCCAGCCCTACTGGAGGGTAAACCTGAAATAAGTCGTCAGGCGACCCACTCTCTAGCCTTGATGGAGGGTAGACCTGGAAAAGTCGACAGGAGATCCACTGCCCAGCCCTGCTGGAGGGTAAACCAGGAACAAGACGACGGGCGACCCACTGCTCAGCCCTATAGGAGGGTAGACCCTCAAGAGTCATCGGGTGACCGACTACCTACTCTCTACTAGAGGGTAAACCCTGAACAAGATGATAGGCGACCCACTGCACATCCCTGCTAGAGGGTAGACCTGAAACAAGACTAAGGGCGACCCACTGCCCAGCCCTGCTGGAGGGTAGACCCTCAAGAGTCATCGGGTGACCCACTTCCTAGTCTCTGGGAGAGGGTAAACCCTGAGAAGTTGATGAGTAACCCACTGCCCAGCCCTACTGGAGGGTAAAACCAGAACTGCTCTAGGCATCTCTATTAGAGGGTATAACCCTGGCCAACCAAACACGGAGTGGGTAACGTGAAACCACCCTAATCCAAAACAAAACCAGGGGAAACCAATCAACCCTGGTGATCTAAACCATCGAGCATAGAGCCCAGGGAAAACAATCAACCCCCACTGGTCAACAATTGAGAACCGAGGAACCCTCTACGTCGTGAGAGGTCAAATGTACGCAAAGAAGAACACAACACGCACATGTGGCCGACACGACGTGTGGCCCCAAGTCAACCCCAACCAAGCGCACAAACGTTCTCAGGTACAAACATCCCCAACATGTGCCTCCAAGCATTCCCGTATACTCTCAGAGTATACCACGTATCCAGCCCTAAGGCTATCATGCACACGACACCCCAACATCAATATAAAGGGCGTAAACGTAACTTTTCCAACCATCCACCTCAACGGTTGAGGCACAACCAACCACATCTCTTCAAGCACTTACATCACTCACACGGGAGTGCACGCGATCACACTCCAAGGGTCCACTACAAACACGGTAGAATAACCACAACCGAGGCACCCTTCATATTTACACATTTAATAAGATCACGTATGAGACTCTGAACGCCTGATCAAATTACACTATTTTAATCCTCGTGGAAAAATATGCGAGATAGACTACTTACTCGCCTCAAACGGATATCCGACGAAAAAGTCACCAACACCGCCGCATGCTCAAACGACGTCCCGTGATCCTGAGCCTCGGCCCTGAAAATAGTCGAGCGCATCACACCATTGAGATCCCCTCATCAAACCACGTCAAAAGGAATACTCACATGAGTGGAATGGATATCCAGAGAAAAAGATGGATTCTGGCGCACCACACACGAGCGGTGCTACGTGGGACCCACAACCCGGTCTCGAAAAACAATGAACGGATCATACCGTTGCGATCCTCTAGAAAAATCACACTAGTTGAACTATTCACATGTCCAAAACTGTCGCCCGATGATAATGATGGAAAATCACCGTCGACGCCCAAACGACCCTTGTGGGCCCCACACCATCGTGCCGAAAATAGTGCGGGCAGATTGCGCCATTGTAATTCCCTCAGAAAAACATCCAGAATCAACTGCTCGCGCGCCCCAAACGGACACCCGGTGAGAAATTCGCTAACGTTGCTCGTAGCTCAAAAGACGGGCCATGGGGCCCATGCCTCAACTCCATCTTTAATGCCCGAAACCACCCTGGAAAGCTTCGCCCCGGCGCCAGGGTCCCAATTCCTCTGACGGCACTCAAAACAGACATCGGATGTGCCCGCGCCATCCAAAACATGAACTCCCTGAAGAACACATGTCTACTTAACGGTCATTCCGCGCCATCGAGACCCTCGTTTCGGGGACTAAAAATCCCCAAAACCATCTCAAAAATTCCATCACGTTGATACGGATCCACTACCGCAGACAACATGAAAATCGGACACCAGTAATGTGAATTACGGGCATCTGAAGAGGGGGGATGGATCCCCTGGGGCTGCACCGGCCTGGACCGGCCGGTCCGCCCGACCTGGCCCGGCACGCAGCTCAGTCGCACGGCCCGATGCCGGATCGCGATACGCCTGTAGACCGGCCATGAGGTCCAGTCGTCTCGTCGTGCGAAGACCCGCCTGGCGCGGGTCTTTGCTTCCCCAGCGGGGTCACGGCGCGCGACCCCGGTCTCCCGGGTCAACCGGCCGACACAGCCGGCCGGTCCTCCCACTTCGCGCCACAAGAAGCTGCCACAGCCATATCTCGCCGCCGCACCTAAGAGCGCCACCGCCAGGAAGAGAAGTCACCGCCGCCGCTGGAGCTCGCCGGAAAAAGAGAAAGCCGTTGAAAACTTCGAAAAACCGCAAACTTCAACGGATGATGGCGGACACCCCGGAGCTCAGAATTTGAATCTGAAAGATGCATTGGAAAGGGAATAAACTCTACTACGCATTCGTGGGATTTGTTAGAAAATCCAATAGTAATTTAACATGATTAAACATGCTCAAATTATGTGTGGTGAGAATAAAACGAAAATGATAATCCTACCTTGTCGGGCTTCGCCCGACGCTTCACTGACTGACCGCCGGAGTTGTCGCGCCTCTCCGGAGTTTCCTTGCCGGAGTGGAAGATGAGAGGGATGACTGCCGCCAGCTGCTATCTAGGAGAGGAGGAGGAAGAGTGTGTGGGTGAGTTAAGTGTTTAAATAGAAAACACTTAACCACCCGCTCGTCGGCCCGAACCCGAACTCCCAACGGGATCGGGATTAAGCCTCCCCTAGGCTAAAAACCACGCTCTGAACGCAACGGCAGTCTCATAATTTTAATCTGAGTCCCCATTCAAAATTTGTAAAACTGAACGTTCGAGGTCTCCAAATTATGAAAACTCCACTGGGGCCATTTTTCATAGACAGGTCACGCCCGCAAAACTTACACCCCTCTTAGGGAAAACGGTACGTTCCAAACTCAACAGTGCCCTCAGTTTTTCCATCCGAGCAACCATTTAATAGATACTTTAGTTAGCCATTAAAAAAATTAATTAATTAATTTAATTATCCATTTAACATTCCGAAAGTGGGCAAGGGGCTCAAACGTCATGCACCAACGGGTTTTATGTCATTCCTAAGGTAAAAACCCCATTATGGACCCATCCGTACACTCGGGTCTCTGATCCGGATCACTGTTTAGGAGTTATCCCATTTATTTGGTGTGCCCAGTGTGAATGCACTGAAAATTTAATTTAGGCCACTATGGGGCTCCGAACTGCATGCCGTTTGAGTGTGATGCTTTAGAATAACATCAAGAATATTCCAAAGTCCTTTGTAGCCAAAAACAGGGTTCTTACAATGATGATCATATAAATATTCTTCGCAATGTAAAATTCACAAAGTATTTCTGTTATAATGAGTGGTGAATAATTTTTTCATATTCTAAACCATTATATATTCAATCATGCTTTATTTATATCTATTTATACCATCCACGACTAGTTTCCCTTTAACAGTCACTAGTAGTTTCATGTTTTTTCAACATTAGAAATTTAGAATCCCCAATCCATGATACATGGATTACATTAATTGAATTTATTCATATTTTTTAACATTATTATATTACCATTTACTACTTCTTTAAAGTAATTTTAATTCTAAAATCATAATATAAGTAACAACAACTATGGGGAACATAAAAACCACTTTTTTGATTTATTCCTAAATAGTGTATCTCTTCATAACTAATCAACCTCCTAAGATTAGTAGAATCCAATATTCCAATAAAAACTCATCTGCATCCAATGCCTTACCACATAAGGGATAAGTCTTATCACACTATTTTCAAAGTTAGAGGAATCCATTATAGAAATATATTTGATCACGACTATACATTAATATACATAGTGGTCATAGGAACATTAAATTTTTTGGACTATTGTGCATTGTTGTTGGTTTTTAGTTTTGGTTATCTTTTAACAAATTGATTTTGAAAAACTATTATGGTAGTTTCATAATATATTCATATAATATCTTAATTTATATGATATCCATTAAACAATATAGTTGGATTATGGATAATTTCGTCAAAAATATTGGAGAAATATGTATTATATTAAATAGTGTTATATTATCAATATATATAAGACTTATCATTAATCCTCCTTTTACTACCATCATGAAATTTATGTACATAAGGAAATTGGAGTTTATGATATCCATTATTCCACATATATGGTAAATACTTTCTTGTAAAATAAGTTATCTGAAAATAAATCTCAGATATTCCTCATCAATACCAAGTGAAATCATTTGCATCATTATGAATTTATAAAATATATTAATGTAATTTCATAAATTGTATGATGTTACCTTTATAATTTCAATGGTTTATGTGACTATGCTGAACAACTATAAAAGGTTTGTTTTTAAACTGTTATAGTAAAATGATTATATATCTAAAACATTATAAGTAGTTTCTTTTTAAATATAGAATCTTAGAATTATTGATACTGATAAACATTAATGGGAATAAACATGAAAAATACATTTGGTTTTTTTAAATAATTCTATTTTATTAATTTTTAAAAGAGTTATATTATATATTCAAAATTCACTGCAAAGGATATTTGTGAATCAAAATTTACCAAATTATAACATTATTATTTATGTTCCCAAGAAAAAAATATTCAAAAATGAAATAATGATTCATTGCTTCTATCTAGACATTGAGATAAATGTTTTGGTAACTGTTATTATCAACATGAATCAATCTTATATAGAAATGAGTAATAGTGTGCTCCCCTTGTCTGATATAAAAATAGATCTTTCTCAAATCCTTTTGATGTCAATCCCTAAATTTTAAATTAATTCTTGTTTCTTATATTTAAATACATTTATGTTGTAACAAAATTGTATATTATAAAAAAAAGTGAATAGAAAGTTAATGAACATATCTGATGTAGATGAAACATCTTGTTTTATCAGTTCAGTAAAATTTGATTTTTGGTTCTCATTCAATTCATATATAAAGAAAATAACCTCATATTACTTTTTCTAACATTCAATATTTTTTCAATTTTAATGATTTCATACGGCATATTTTTCATTATATTATCCATTGTATATTTATCATTATCAAAAAAAAATTTAACCATAACAATTACAGAAACATGTTTCAAATCATCCTTATCCACTTAGTGAAGTATGGAAAAATGCATCTTGAGTGAAATATCCATTTCATTTATCTTGACATAGACAAATAAGTATAACCTTGGTGGTAAGGATAATAATAAAATAACACTAGATATTTTAGTATCAAATTGGTGGCCAAAATTTTCTAATAGTTTAATATACGAAATCTATATTAAAGGATGATAAATAATTGTATTACCTTTCTAGTTTATAATGATATTATACACTTAAAATTTTATTTAATTCAAGAAATTCATTATCATTATCAATAAAATGATGATTTGATGTTACATTGTAGGAATCCATTTCACTGTCGCTCATATACAGTGGAGGAAAAATAGAAAATTTTAATTCTAAAAAATTATAAAAACATATTGATAATAATGAATCACATAAATGATTTTCCCGAATCTAGAAATAGGTATTTATAATAAATTAACAGAAGTTAAAGAATGATCACATTGTTTTCATGGTTCTAGTTTCCATTATAAAAAATAATTAAAAAATGATTATAACATTAATTGATTATTAATTGTGTAAGAAATAATAAAAAATGTATACTATGACCCCCATTTGTTTATCAAGACCCAATAAACCTCAATATCTATCAATGAATATTTAGTTTCTATAAAATTATAATGACAAGGATCCATATCTCTATCAAATAACCCTAACGAGGGTTGGTTATGTTATTTCAAAGTGTTTATATAGAAAAAGATTTTTGAAACCTTGGCTTCCATCTCCTTTATCCATTGAATGGACTCCCCAATCCTAAAATATTAACATGTATTTCTTCAACACTTAAAATTGTGTTACTTTGAGTCATGTGAGGGATGCTTCTCTTGATGTATAATCAATAATTCAACCCATACACTTTATAATAACTCTATGACAAAATTAGGTGCCCTCATTATTATTTTTAAAACACTTTGTCAGATGGACTTTTTT
The DNA here is from genome assembly GCA_963277665.1 of Viscum album. NCBI lineage: Eukaryota > Viridiplantae > Streptophyta > Magnoliopsida > Santalales > Viscaceae > Viscum > Viscum album. The sequence goes on from OY728139.1 coordinate 222,310,003, forward strand.
CTTAATAAAGAAATGAATGGAAATGTATTAATTAATATATATTAAATATATGATTTTATAATCAATAAATTTTATCATTAATTATATTTTATATGTATTATTAAAAAAAATTGGATCTCACATAAGTGACAAACCATGTTTGATAAAAAATATATTCATAATACATATATATAAATTTCATCGTTTAATATTAATTTATTTTTTATGTGATCACAGTCTTTGGTCCTTAAAATAAATTATTCATAAGAGATAAATAAATATATTTTCTATCCATGAGATGTTTTAATAGTTATATTTTTTGAGATGAAATTAATTTAACGTTATACCTACATGAAAACTCATTGTGCCAATCATATATGAGTTATCAAATTCAAAATGACAACCTATGTATCATCATGTTTAGAATTATCTTTATTCCACCTTGAATCACCACCACATGCATTGATATCTCCATTTATTACAATTCATTATAACTCAGATTCATGTTAGGGGAACCAAATGATTCGATAAGGGGGTTAAAAAAATATCTTTCGAAATGTAGGTCCTATATTTTTTGAAGAGAATAATGGAAGATATTCCATCATATTTAACATAATACAAACTAATTGAAAATCTATTAAATAAATTAAATTATATAAATCCAAAACATACACATGTACTAGTCCTGATCTTGAATGTTTATTCAAATAAAATGAATATGAAAAATTAAAATTACTTAACATTCATTTAAATTTGTTGTTTATTATTATGATAAAACTCATAATATTGATTAATTAATTACATAATTAGTTTCATTTTATATGAATGGCCATTAAAATTTTCATGGAGATTAACACAATATATAAATTCTAGAAAAATTTATAGTAGACAAAATAATTAAAGGTTATTACAATAAATTAATTCATAATTTTATAATAATAAAAATCATTATTAAATTTTCAACCATAATATTTTTAATTAAACTAACAATGAATTAATAATTTAAATTTTAATTTAATGAAATTTAATTAATTCCCTTATTGGGACATAATATAATGTCTACTTTTGGGAGACATTTCATGTGTCTCAATTATAGTGAACCCATGATAAACATTTGGGGATTCATCATGTAACTTGGATAGGATACATGTATTTTACTAAAAAGATACATGCTATTTGTTCAACATTCCATGTACCCAAGATAACCACATGGGTCTTCAATATATATATATATATATGGATTATATCATGGTTAATAATGATATATAATTTGTTTGGTCAAAAAAATTTATGTCCATGAAATCCATCGAAGGACTCATCGTGTTCTTCTAACATGGTATAACACAACATGTACAATATTGATACACACCACGTATATCCCATATTATGTGTATGATTCACAATCTCAATGTATAATTGTGTACATTATACATATGAAATAAACAACTACGTTGTATATTTCATTATTTCACCGGCATGACTATTTCTTACATTTCTTACCATGTATATGACCACACAACTTGCCTAAATGTCACTACTAATCCGTGTAGTCTACACAAAATGTAGGTTTTCTACAGTCCATTGTTTCTAAATTTTTTTTTTCATTGAACCAGTTTTCTTGTGATGTGAAATAAATGAACCTAATATAGGTACATCATTGGTCGTCATGTATCCCATATCACATCTTGGTGAATTGAACTTAGAAACGTTGAGTGTACTACGACTACACTTTTCAAAACCACACATTATCATCTTAATATTATAGACACATCTTGAAGGAATCTTCGTTCATTTTTCATATTTTGATAGTCCATTAAGGAAAAAAATCAGAAATTATGATAATTTAAATGTTTAAATCAAGATACTTAAATTTACTTGAAGAATGAATCATTATTGAAATGAAAATCTTACCACTATTTAGAATTAGGTTAATACTAAAAAAAATACTGAAACATGATCCCAATGATACCTAAATATGGTAACAAGCATAACAGAATCTCCATGGTGGGTGTAAAAAATACATTATTATTTATTTTGTTAAATATTCACAATATTTTTAATGATGTGAATTCAATGAACTAGAAAATTGTTCTATCAAATATTATAATATGGAAATCCCATAACATAGAGATGTTCCTTGCATGATAATTTAAATACTAACTTATTAATGATCTGGAGAGATGGTCAACATTTCTTAGTAACATAATCTAATGACAATGATGATCTTTTGAAAAATACTTCTAATATTTCATTGTTATAGTTTGGACGATTAAAGTGTAGAATCACTCTTGAGGTGATCTACACATGCTCCTTGGATATTTGAGAAACTATTATTGATTTCTTATTTATTCTGTGGTGAATAAAAAATTTATTACATTACGATTGCAAGAAGATACACCATGACTAGTGGTGTTCATCTAATTAATTATTGTTGGAGTGAATGAATTATAGAGAGGGAGAGAGAGGAGTATTATTTTAAATGAATTTCAATTCTCGATTAACCCCGAACAGTAGACATAACCATGTTTTTATGGAGCAGTTTTTAATCATAATATTATATATCTACATATTCGCCATTATATAATTTGATAACCATTATCAAACCCCATTCCAAAGAATAATTTTTTTTGTTCCTACTTGTGGAATTTTAAATATTATTTACCATCCTGTAAATAAATATTCAACAACACACATAATGTTTGTCCTCTCAAACATATCATCATTTATTGATTAATTTAATATATATTTAATTAAAAAATTTATTCAAACATAAAATAAATAAATATTTTCTCTACAATCCAATGAAATAATATTTATTATATATTCAAATGAAAAATATAATTATATTAAAAAATAATTATTTATTTATTACTGTAATTATTTTATCGATCAATAAAACTTGAATAAATTTATTCATCAATCTTGATAATAACACTTATTTCATTCACACAATAGAAAAATAATTTAATCAAGATCAATATAAACACAAGGTGTATGACCCTGTAGGATCTTTTCACTGTTCAAATGGGTGGGTTTTCTAAAAGTATGCTATTATTGTATTGGAACGAGTTTGTTAACCAAATAGAAATAAATTAATGTCACAATGATTAAAATAACATATGAATGATAATTGTGTAATACATTACTTTAATCTCAAAATATCATTAAGCTCGTTTTACATCAATTTCATCAACTAATATAGGTGATGCATAATTCATGTACAATCTTAAATAAAATTCCTTACACCATGTACATTTAATTTAATATGACATTTATATTTTAATAATACGACTGAGATATAAACTTCTATAAAATTGGGTGAAAATACTTCTTCACCTTATTCTTAATATCATTTCATTCAAGATGCTCCAAACGTAACCTATTTTATAATAAAATATAGATCCATAGTGCTAGAAAATTAATCTAAGTGTGCAAGTAATGAACTAAATTATTAATAATCTTAATACAATGTACCACTATACACACTCATAGATAGAAATATGTCATGTCCAAAAAATATGTAAAATTATTATTGGTAGGTATATGCTCATAATCTCTCACCTTAAGGAAACCCATATATGGACTCCTAAAGAATAATCATCAACTTAAGAGTAGTCACATCGAACCATATATATATTATTTTCCCTATCATAGTATGTTATTCGGCCACATAAATATTTTAAGGAATATATCTATTGAATTTCAAGGTGTTCATCATAATTGGAAGCTTCTGTGACCTTTTTATGCAGTATATAAAATAATACATTATCACATAAATGTTAGTTATAAAAACAATATATATTTTATAATATATTTATATTCATATTAACTTAATTCAATATATATTTATTCTAAATTTCAATGTAGTTGGTTATAGGGAACCAACTCTTGCACTATTCCTTCACCTAATTTCTTTTTTCTTGGTTCCCAAACATCCTATTTTTTATTTATTTCATTAAAAAATATATTCCATGAAGAATAATTTATCCATTATGATGGTACGTGATGTCATATCATCATATGATGAAAAAGTATGAGAGAATATTTCCCATCAAATTATTGACATAATTCCATCAAATAAATATTCAATTTTACATCAGAGATTACATATGTAGTCTATATCATACCATGATAATCTTGTAAATTTTCTCTCATACTCTGCATCACGTTCCACTTCCTTTTGTTATATATTGAGTAATTACCTTTCCATATCAATTTGTTTCTCATGAGGAAAATGTTTCTTGTAGAATAACACTTTAAAATATCTCCATTACATTATATCATTTTCATCAAACTATTTAGTGTTCTACATCAAGGACAACTACTAATCAGTTTGTTATTTTTTTAAACTACAAGAATAACCTTTTTACTTTTATTATATCTGGATTCATGGAATATTATTTAATGTGATATTATCCCTTATTCATCTATGAATGTAATATTAGTTACATTAAAATATGAATTTTTGTGACACATGAAGTGATCAAGTATAGGTTAATAATTTTTTGCAACCACATTTTGATATATATGGGAAACGTTGTTTTTCATAACATGAGTATTCTTCCCTAATAAATCATAAATTTTCCAGAATTTTAAAATATTCATGTTAAACATCTAAAGAATTATATCCATAATTTTATTATTGGTATTGAAACCTTTTCCATTCCCACCATCGGGTGACATTTCTGAACAGTGGTATACACTAGATTATCTCTCACCATTTCGAATTATAATGTATAATTTTGAAAATATTGGAAATAATTATAATAAATGAAATTTTTTGGCATAAATAATTCCTAAAATCATGAACTAGGATTTTATTTGAAAATTATAAAATCATAAATATATTTTCATAGTGGGTTGTAAATAAATTATTAATTATCCAATAAATACCCACTAATAATAAAAAAACTAATTTGTAATATGATCATTATAACCATTCACCAGAATGATTGTCATGATATTCTCGACTACCATTTTTTAGGGTTATTACGTCTTGATTCATTTACAAAAAAATAATTTCCACTTGGTTTATTTTTATTGAGATATATTCATAGGAAAACCACATAATGTATACCACACTAAAATTTTAGGCTGTTATTCTATCCTTAGGATTATTCACAAATTCATTTATAGGGTTATCTTCTATAAACACAATTTTTCAAATCTAGTTCCCAAGGTTTCTACTAGACTTCATAAGATACAAACTATAATGACCATGAAACTAGTATCATAGTTTGCACGTTATCATTTTTAAAATGTTACATGATGAAAATATTTCAACCCAAAGGAAAATAATGGTTTATTATTCTAGTAAAACAAGTTATATACTAAAAGATTACATTACAATGAAAATATAAAATAAAACATAGAATTTTATTTTATTACACCACTATTCAATCAATAATACCTATATATATCAATAATAAATTATATACTATAATCATGGGTAGTGAAATAAAATAATTCACTGAGATAAAATTCATGGGAAGGGAATGCAGAAAGAATAAGACCAATAAGTCAATATTAATATGGTAGGAATAAATTGTAGTTAAATAATTCCACATAATTAATCGAAACATCTTGAAACTTATCTAATGATATCATATCTATATAAATAATCCAATCCAAAAAATTATAATGCATTTCATAATTTTCGTATTCATAATCACATATGTCATTATCATAGAATCAAGGACTTGTCCAAGACAACTACATTAATGGGCATGGCCTATGCTAATTACCGAACATCTGTTGTCTCATGAGACAAGCCAATTTATTGAAGGAATATATATAAAAAATTTCCATCCATAATATAATAATTTCAATTCATTACTCATATCAATAATCATGAAATATTAATCAATATTCCTAAAATTCAATAACTTCCTTTTTTAAGAATTATCATACAAAATCTCAATAATATTCCGATTAAAAATGATCATTAACCATCTAGGGATATACGGTGGATGATATAACTAGATTATATCCCTAGTAAATAATAACATTTCAGAAGTAATGTTGACATATAATACAATACATTCAAATATAACTTTAAACAACTTTAATAAAATACTATTTTCACTATGAAATCATTTATTTTAAATCTCAAAATATTCCCTAATATTATGGAAAATTTTATTGAATTCAAAACATTGAATATTATAAAATATAATAGGTTAATTGGTTTGAAATTAAGGAGGTAAATTTTATTCATTCATTATTCACTAAAACAAATATTCTTTTCACATTTTAGTAAACTGGTCAAAGGTACCTCATTCAAAAAAATAAATTTTTCTATTATTTTTTTAATAGAATAAAATCATTAAAATTTAAATTTATTTATATTTTTATAATAGTAAATAAAATATTTCAAACATTTTATGAAAAATATTGACATGGAATAAAAATATTCCCAATTGAGTAGAAAAAGAATGACGATTTTCCTATAAAAACATTTTTTTTGTAACTTGAGTACATAATGAGGGGAAAAAGAATAGATATAATTTAATTTTTGAGAAATTACATGAGGATAACTAAATAGATTTCCTTTATTATTTAATTATTAAAACTTTACCTTAACAAATACATAAACATTAACATTCGTGAATGATTATGATGTTGTAAAATAAACCCTTCCTTCATATCCAATATTCATTTTATGTGTTTATATATATTTTATTATTAATTTGGATTTATTATAACTATATAATAGAACAATAATTATATATAAAATACAGTATATGATTTACTTATAACATTTTATTCCTTTTTTATTAACAATTCATCAATAAAATCACTACTTCATGTGATAACTACTTTCTTTTTCGTGTATGTGTTTGTTCGATAGATTTTTACCTTGTATATTTATAATGTTTTAATCACCTAAACATTATTAGAAAATATTTTAATATATTAAATATTAAGTATATATATATATATAATCATCTACAATATATAGTAATGCACAAATTATTTAAATCGTTCATGGAGACGGTAGGTTGTATGTATGCTTGAACATTGCATTCCATTTTCTACGGATGGAATGATAGAAAGGTAAATGATAATTCAAATTTTCAAAATAATTAATATTTTTTATATATATCATATATATTAATTATATATAACCTTATTTCCCTTACTGTAAATTAGAAATGAAAAAAAATTACATCGCTTTATGGATGTTGTTGTCACACATATGAACGAGTGACATTATGGTTCTCTAACAGATTGTAATATAAGAAGGTATATATGATGTTATAATTCCTAAATAAAAATTATATTATAAATAATATAAATATTATCTTAATATCATCATAATAACCATCGTTTAAAATGGTGATGGAAAATTAAATTTATTGCATGGTGGAGTTGGTAGTCCCTATGTATGCACAAGTGATATATTCCACTGATAATTTGATGGAATAGAGGGTGGATATTAGTGGTTACATAATAATTACATATTTTAATTATATTTATTATAACAATTTAATTATTTTATGATGAATATGAAATATCTATAAGATATAAATGAAGAAGTTTAAAAGAAGGTTACGAGTTAAGGTAATTAAATCTTATTTAAAATAAATCCATTAGATATCTTGTTATTTATCATAGAGATTGTCTTTTTGGAAGTCTAAATCCATGGAAAAATTGAAAAGTAAGTGTGTAAGAATATTTTTTTAGGGGATTGGTGGAGCTAGATAGTTCAATGAGTTATAATGAAAAAAGTGAATTGGATTCCATTTATAAGGGAGGGAAATGACATAATTTCAAATACAAAAAATATTAACATATAACTGTTTAGTTACCAAAAATATTTATTATAAGTAGCTTTAAACTGTTAAATTTTATTATATGAATGTAATATCTACATATAATTAAATTTTGTTAGGTTTTCATTTCATTTTTAAAATTATCATTAGGTCTAACCCATGGATTATTAATTATTATCATAATTGAGGTAAAAAATTTAATATATAAGGGTTATAATATTACATATAAGAAAAAAAATTCATATAAATGAATATAAATTATTTTACCCATCCTTTCTCATCATACTTTCCCTATTTAAATACTTTCAAGATAACAAAATAATTTAATAAATCAATTTTATTATAAAATATTATTAATGCAATTTTATGAACTACTCATAATTTTCCATTTAAATAATTACTATAAAATAAATAATTAAAATATAAACCTTTAATAGATCCCTAACATATTATTTTTATCATTAAAATTCATGGTACAAAATTAATTACACAAATTTACCACATTTAATTTTTTTTCATGTTATTTATTTAATTTTTCTAATAATTTGATAAATACTATATCAGTGTTTCATAATCATTTTAGTTAATTATTTGAAAACTAAAATTTAAACATTAATCTCCATATTAAAAAAAAATATTATTTTCCTAATATACATTTAGAACCAAACATATCATCTTTTATCTATACTTATAAATTTCAGAGATATTAAATCCAAGAGTGTGACATTCTTTATTAATTTGTTCCTTGATTTAAAATTAGGGTAAAAATCAATGAAATATAGCACCATGATTCCATAAATTCATGAAATAATTTAAATTTCAGAAATAATCATATATAATAGGCTAAATATTTTTTTAGGTTGATTTCATAACCATATCTCATGTTTTTAACATTATGTTACACATTTTTATCCTTACGGGATGGATAATTACCAAGGTCAGTATTCAAAATGAAAAACATTAATAGGGAAATACATACCAAATTTCATCCTCTTGATTAAAAATAATGAATCCATTTTTCAATATTCAGTTCATTGATGTGGTAGAATTTAATTTAAAATTAAATCGAAAACACGTGATGAAATGTAATTTTTGAGATATATTTTTTTCTAAAATATAATGTTGTTTTCTAAAAATATGATATAAAATAAATTAAAATTATCTTAATTTAATATTCATAATATAAATGAACATATTTCACTTTTAAACCCATTTAATACAAAAAAAACTAAAAGTTCCTAAAAAATACAAATCATGTTTAAATAAAAAATTATTATTATTAAATATTTATAAAAACCCCCATTTTTAAGATAAATTTTTAAAAATAACTCTAATATAATTATTAAAAAATTATTTCAAATTTTATTTTAATTATCTTTAACATATATTATATCATTTGAATAAGTCATTTAATTTAATTTAAATAAAATAAATAAATACATTTGTTTATGAGAATTTATTACTGAAGAATAAATTGGTTTTACTGAAAATTGAGTAATTATTTATTAATGATATTAAATTATTTAAGAAAATTATACATTTTTTCAATAATGTAGTTATTCATATACATGCCTTGAGTTTTAAAAACTAGGTAATAATGATAATTTCTAAACAATAAAATTGTTAGTGTATATAATGGTTAGTTTAAACTCAGTGATGCATATTACAATGGATAACAAAAAAAATAAAATTTATTTAAATAGAAATTGATTTCAAAAAAATTGGGTGCTACATGATATACACCTATGTGAGTCCCTCATGTGTCCTATTGGTCTACATGGAATGTGTAATTTCATATACATGGATTGATCAACGTGGAAAACCATGTATGAACAATTATGGTACTAGTAATATACATCATATACACACCTCTATTTGAAATGTATGGCCACATTACCAATTCCCCCCCCCCACAGGACCATTTAAAATTTAACATAGCCTAAAACCCTATCTAATATTGAAATATAACCACACAACATGTGTTCCAATAAAATATGGGGAGTATAATTGGGAATTGAAATCCTGAATATGTTTTTTTCCATATCATCATGATTCCATCAATTCAACATACATTTTCACATGATTCTCTTTTCAATTCCAGGAACTCGATGTAAAATCCACCCATCACCAATTTTAGACATTTGGTGACCAAAAATCAAATTTTACATCAACTTGTTTGAAGCCTGTTGTGATATCATAATCGACTATGTATACAAACCTCCTCGTTTGAAACATGGATCCACCATGGATTCATAATTATTCCAAAAAAAGCTTTATTTATCTTGAAATACACAATTAATATAATTAGGTGTCAATGAAATAAATAAACTCACACTATCACACATAAACATGGTAAAATATGGAATTAAATTATGCTAAATAATTCATGCATGAAATCTCAAATAACAAGGAATGATACAATAGATAACAAATCCCAAACTCATTGTTTGTTTGATAATGAACAATGAATCATTAGGTGGGTTCATCATCAATGCAAGTGATGAGTTTCAATGAATCTTACCATCAATCTAAAATTCTAAAAATTTAATTTTTTAAATATCATATATGTAACGGATCACTAAATATCTAGGCATCAGTGGATAACCATGGATTATTTCAATAAAGGATATTATAGTGTTTTTCGAATAGGTTTAAAAATTAATTTAGATATGTATATTAATAAAATAATTTATTTAATTTTTAATATAATATCATTACATAACTTTTTATTCAGCAAAGGTCCATTCAAAAAATATATTATATAATACATAGGGTAAACCATGTGTTTTAGATCTAATAGGTGTCTCATTCAATTCACCATGAAATCTGATCAATGGGAAAGCCACTATTTCAAAAAATATGTATTTTTATAGATTAATATATTTAATATTTCTTAATATATGAATTTTAGGGTACGAAAACACCAATTAAACCATTCAAATAATGATGGAAAACCCATATATATATTTATATAATGAGAGAGAAAGAAACTTCCAAATGGTCTAATAATCCCAAATATTTTCATTTCATATTTACTTTATATTGACATCACATGAGTTGGGAAATAACAATACATTATTACCATCCAAGAGTGATCCTACACAACGTGTTCTTTATATGGGTTCCGTAGACCCAACATATTTATTAACATTGATTTCCATTACAAGGATAGTGTGTGATTTATAAATTTCTATATTTTACTATAATAGAGTTTATAAATCTATGTCTAAAATAGTTATTCAAATGACGTTATATTACATTCCATATCAAAGAGATAGTGTCGTTACAATGCTATAATGAGAACTATATATACCATGATAGTAATCATAATATTGCACCATATGGTCAAGGTACATCATACCAGTAGGACACAAATGATGTGTGACAATCGTTTGCGATGGATTCATATGCATTGAGACTTCTTCTTGTGATGTTCGCAAAAGGTGATCTTGAGTAGATGAGATCATGTTGGGAGAACCACCATTATAAATACCACATGTTTTTGAGTCCTTGGTTGTTTATATCCATGAACACGTATATTGGCATCCTAATATGAAACTATATTCAATGTGATATACATGATCGTGTACACTAATAAATGAAAAAATCTATGACATTTAGGTTGTGGTGAGGTGGCTTGAGTTGGTTGTGAAATTGTTTTTATAGATAGAAATTGTCACTTACAATTTGTGGAAGTGATTTCTTGGGACGCGTTTATCATGATGGAATTACCTTCACTAAATCCATGTTCATTTTATAATATAGAAATTCTGTCATGATAGATCAACAAATAATAATTTAAAATTGGATTATGAAACATGATGTACATCATAAATTATAAAATATTGGATGATTGAGAGATTATATTTTACATTGTGTGTTTGTTGAAAGGATTTAATTATTATAAATATTCCTTATCACTTTGTGGGCCTTGATGGGTTGCTACATTATACACTTAGTCAATGAATATTATTCACTACAGTCATGAAAAATTCCCAGAGGGTCACACATAATTAAATGTTCAAGAGTCTTTCATATAATTGTTAATAAGTGTATATGACATGGTAGTCCATTAAATGGAGTTAGAGAGTTGTATATGCCTTATCAATCATTGAAAAACATATAAATTATTTATTAATCAAGTATAGAATAATTGGGTAGAATTTAATTACAAAAAATAATCACAAAGTACTAAGTCATTACACGAATAATATTATCTGAAAATAAAATTATTTTAATATTCGATGTTCTTTTCATATTGAAGAAATTACAAGATGAGTTAGTGACATGGTTTTATCACTAAATATATTTATTATATAAAACCAGTATGTGATAAAATAATAAATGACAATGTGACATAGATAGTTCCTCATAATGAGTCATTTATAGATTTTTTGGTTGGTCATAGGTATATAGGGGATGGGGAACCCATACAAGGTATTTTACCTCCCACTATATAAGAAATTAATATATTATTATTCAAACTAATATTCATCCATTAGTAATTGTGAACATATCTATAATTTAGCATCATATAGATAGAAATGAAATCATCCAAGAAAATGAACCAAGAACTTATTTACATATCATTGGAACTGAGTTGTGGTGATTCGTAATTCATTAATTAAAGCATTAGAGCTCTCAGTAATCACCTAGAATTTAATGATTGTCATTTGTGGATATTCTTGAAGAATTTTTGACATATATAGAGTAGTTAAATCATAAATTCATCAAGAAATAGTAATCATTGACATGTGTTTTATGATTGCATAGTCAATTCACATGCCGTAACTGTTGCATTTACATTTACACAACTAAAAAATTGGGATTCATCAGCACTAAAAAGCCTTTATCCGTGCTAAGAATTTGGTGATAATCAATCCGATATTGAAAGGGAGACCCAATTAGTTTCACTAATGAAGGACTAATAAGAGCTAACATAATTTAAAATGAATTTCAAAAAAACTAAATGGGATTTAATAGATATTAACCCCCGATCAACTTCGCTATGGAAGCCCTACCCACAAGCCCTACCACCCCTTGCATGCCAAATTCCACACCCAGACCATTAACAATTTTAGAACCCCCTTCACTAACCCTCACATATGCCCATGCCTTCCCCCATGATATGAACTCAAGACCTATCTCTTGTGCACCTTGACACTTTACCATAGTACTATGTTTCATTCCCCTCCATTTAGTGAAATATTTATTTATTTGTATCTATTTTTAGTTATATTTTTTCATATATTAATATATATTAATATTAATATATATATATAGATTTATAATTATATAGTTATATTAATATATATAGTTACTTATTTATTCTTAAATTAATATATATGATTATATTAATATATATATATAGTTATATAGTTATATCCATATATGAATATATTCATATATTCATATATTTATTTGTATATTATTATATATTTACATCAAATTATTTATATATATGTAGTAATATTTAATTATCCATATTGTTCTTCCAATATTGAAATATATTAATGGGATCAATTTTAAATACATTTATGAACTATATGTTTTGTGTTTATAAAAAAATAAAAACATAAATACATATATAAAACATACACACACTCACACACTGATATAAATATAAATATATATATATTACGTGTATCTATAGGTATAATTATACATATTTATATATTTTTACATTTATTAAACATTAATATATATATACATATGTTTGAATATATAGATAATAAATATATGATAGTTAATATTGATACACCCAAACATATACCCAAACACACACATTATATAGGTATATAAACACTCATAAAATTTTATTTTAAATAAAATTTATATTAGAATTTATTTATAAAGGTTTATATATTGATAAATATATTTTATATGAAAAAATGTTTAATTGGTTATTTATAAAATTAAATTTATGTGTGTGAATAAAAAAATATATATATATTTTTATATATAAGAATATAAAAAATATTACATTGTGAGAAACAATTAAATTACTAATCCATAATATCAATAGTTATGTAATCACTAGGAATGAATTCAATCCCCATTGATTAAGGAAAAAACACCCCGTTAAATGAGGCTGAAATCTATTGGATGATAAAAATAGGGACAACCCTACGAAAAACTCATTATTGAAGGCCTTCATAGGGCTTTTTTGGCCTTGAAAAACGTGACAGAGTGTTTACATTAAGTAACTAGGGAATATAACTCTTCTCAAACATCGATTTCATATGTGGTAGAGCTCGAACGGACAATCTGATAAAAACATATGGTCATTTTTTGTTTGAGTTATGTTTTCAAATTATTTTAGATCTTTTATTAATTTTATTTTTTTTCTTATAATTGTTATTAAATGACTATTAATCTATAAAAATTAAGAAATTATTAATTAATTATATTTGTTGAATTATTTTATAATCCATTTTCACTAAATATCTTATATTTCAAGAGTAAATGTCTATTTATACTTATTTAAAATATATTTTTAAAAATTATATTATATTTATTAAAAAAAATTAAATATATTATAATAATAATATATAATTTTTAATGAAATGTATTTTTAATACAACCAGTATCAATTACAGTAAAAAAAGTGCATAAAAAGACACCCTATCAGCACTACTAAAAAAGCTTCCAATAAAAGGGGCCCATTAATAACACTAAAAAATGTTGATAAATAGGGTACCATTAACAGTGAACAAAATAATTGATAAAGTGGTACTTTTATTTTTCATTTTTAGCATTGCAAGAAGTACACTTTATCAGTGCTTTTTTAGCACTATTATAGGGTGATGCTGCGGAAACCCATTTTTCTAGTTGTGTTATGTTCTTTGATAATTCGTGTGATATTGTTGGACCTCTATAAAGGGGGGACCATTGATAACACTATCCAATACCCTTAAATTAAATTCAATCCATTTTTGTTACAAGCATATGGCCTCCAAGCAATGTGGCCAGCCCAGCCCCCCCCCCCCCCACCCAGGCCACATGTGACCACCCTGATCAAATTCTTGCCAATTTTAAGTGTATCTTATTTTACATGGCCCAGACCATAATAGGTTTGGGTGGGTCTTATATTCTTGGAATGGATAGATTGGGTCTTCCTAAAATAGGGTTACACTATATGGTTTCAGATCGACCCACAAAAAAAGTTGGTTGGGTTCTAGAAAACGCCATAATTCAACTACAACCCAAATTTAATTTATTAATTCTGGATTGAAAATAAATTTTTTTTTAATGTAATTCATAATTTCTATAAAATTAAATTAATTGATAAAAAAATTGGAATAAATAATATATAAATAATTAGGGAGACGAAATAATATTATTTTAATGTATGTAATATATGTAATTAATTAAATTCCGTCAAATTTAAATCAGTTTTATTATTATTTTCCCTTTCTCTAAATTTACTCATTATCAAGTATTTTGGAGTGACCGACCTTGCATGTCTTGTTTTAATTTATTTTATTATAACTAATTTGTTCAGTATATATAATTCCTATTTTTTTCAGAATAAATGGATATCGATTTTTTTATATCAATATGAAAAACGGTCTGCAAATGATTAATTTATTTCTATATGTATATTGTGTTTCAAGATAAAATCTCTCTAGTGTTTTCAATTTCATTTTTACTATTGATTTTGATAGTGAAGGACATGGATCATGCCAGGATGAGGAGGTATACTATAAAAGAAGTGAAAACAGTAGACCATGGGAATGATTGATAGTAGTCAAAATCTTACTCGTGTATTATACCCCTAGTTCATTGCTAATATATTGTGCTTAAATG
Organism: Viscum album; assembly: GCA_963277665.1. Classification (NCBI taxonomy): domain Eukaryota; kingdom Viridiplantae; phylum Streptophyta; class Magnoliopsida; order Santalales; family Viscaceae; genus Viscum; species Viscum album. The sequence goes on from OY728139.1 coordinate 222,325,566, forward strand.
GGTCAACCTATAATATATTTTCATGATCAGTATGGTAATTTTAATTCCTTCATGAACCATTAATTATTTTATGAAATTATATTTCGATACGAAAAACATAAAACCCTAACCAAAAAAATAAATAATGACATGATGAATGTATTTAATTATTGGATGTTTAGTTTGTGAGTTTGAAAATATTGTATGAACATAATTAGTAGAAATAGATAACATTAATAAAATAATATCAAAACCTATCTAATTAATATTATATAATTATCCCTTTCCATCATTTACAGTTGAGAAAAACCTGTTGTATGGGGTGCTCGTTTTCTGGCTTTATCCAATATATCAGAGGGAGAATCTCTCGGCCTCTGAGTGGCTTCGTTCCCCTCCCCTCTCGACTAAGGGTTTTCCGCGCCGGTGATTTGATGGGGGAAGGATCTTGTTTTCAAGTTCCGTCCCCCTCCTCCTTCCCCTTCACTCTTTCTTCTCCTTTCCTCTCTCCTCTAGTCTTGTTTTCTCGTCGATGCTTCGTTTAGCTTGACGTACATTCGATGGTGCGGTTGGCTCGTGTTTTTCGTTTCGATGATGAAGGGTCAGGTTTCGAGGCCGGATGTTGGTCTGGCGGTGGTCATGGACTACTTGGGTGTATGCGCTTCTGGATTTCAGCCTTGTCGATGATATCTTCTTTCCGAGTGGTTTGGGGTCCCGATGACGAAGGGTGTTCTCGGTTGAAGCCCTTGGCCACTAGTTCCCTTATCTGATCAATCATTCCTCTGTGCCTATCCAAGTTGGATCTGGAGCAGAGGTTACTAAGAGGTTTTGGGATCTGAGGTTCGGCGGTCGGTGGTGTTCAATTCGCTTCTTTGATTGGCTTGATGACAGATTTCAGTGTTGGCATTGGCAACATCATAGATAAGTTCTAGTTTGTCATATCTGAACAGGTTACTTCCTTCTAGCCACTGGTGAAGGTTTGCTGGGTTTTTTTTCTGAGTTTGATAAACCTATATTGATTTTATTCGGTGATATGTTGTGTGTATGCTTTCGGGTATCTCTCTATTAGCATTGGCTTCCTGTTATATGGTTTGGATTTTCGGTTTAAATTTGTTCATTCTCGAGGATGGTGATGATGGTGGTTGGTGATGGTGGTTGCTCGCCTTGGTATTGTTCGTCGGTGATTAGGCTGCGATGAAGAGTTTCTCAGGCGGCTTAATGGTTCTTGGATGGTGTCTTCTCTGTTTGCAGTGGAGGGCTGTTTCCGTGGTTTGGAGGGTTCTGGTGGTAGTCTCAGACGTCACCGACGACTGTTGGTTTGGGATGATGTGTTTGGTGTGTCAGGGTGAGCAGCTCGAGTGGCTCCTGTTCGTGATGTATGTTGGTTGTCGACAATGGTGGTGCGGCGACCTCTTCTGCGCAGTTTTTGTTTTGAGGAGGTTCTTTACATTGTTCCTCTAAAAGCCCACATTTTTATCTTCTCTGGATCCAAGTTCTCACCTTTCACTCCCTGGTGGAGTTGAGTAGTGGTCTCCATGGTTCATTGGGAAGTGAGTCTGTACGGGTGGCTTTAGGATGTATTCAGTGATGAAGAATTTATTGTCGACGACAAGTTCATCTCCTGCATCATTGTTCATGGCGGTTGGTAATGACGCGACTGATAGTGTTTGAATGATGTGTGGCTGAATGGTTTGTGGCTTGAGGCATTGATTATGTGTAGTTTGAAATTTGAATCAGGGTTCATAGAGATGGTGTTTGTATGACGTGGGGTGGATGGTTCGTGGCTCGCGTCATTGATGATGTGAGGATTGAAATTTGAATCAGGGTTCGTGGAAATAGTTTGAGGCGCGATGATTTTGGTGTTTCAATTTTCGAATTTTGAAACTTTTTTTAGGTGGTTGTGTATGATGGTGCACTGTAGTGAATTTTTCTGAATTGTTCCCACTTTTATTTAAAGTGGATTTTTAATAAAATTAAAAAAATAAATTTTGATGGATGGGTTCTCATTTTCTATAGTTGAAGGTTTCTCCAACAAATGAGGTGTTATTTTATAAATGATGTGTTCACATAACACGTGATGTATTTAATGATAACCCAAATCTAGTTTTCTATCAAATTATAGAAAACGAATTGAGGGAATCAAGGTTACAATTTAAATAAGTTGGGCCTACACTCAATAGATTAAGGAATTTCTAGTTAATGGATTTGTTCATCATAGTTCCAACCATAGAACTCTCTATGTAGTTGCATAACCATCACATGTCAACAATAATGTGAGTTTCTATAGAATCAATTCTACTATGATACTCAATATTCAATGTATTTTGATTTTAGTATTGAGTCCGGCTACGGTTTGATAATATTGTTGTAGACATTTAATAATTTAAATATTATTCAATAATATCACCAAGATAATAAATAAATTATATTAATTATAGAAGATTATTATTTTTAGATTAAATTAAATATCACCAATACCACGAGTACATCGTCACTTCGTTCAATTTTAGATAATCAAAATATCATGATTAACCATAACTTCCAGTAGTAATAATGGTGCTTGCATAAAGTACAATGACAAGAGAGGATGCTTTATGTGTTGGATTCCTCACATCTTGCTTATCCTCCATATAGAACAAGAATATATATTTCTAAAATATTTTTTATATCACTCTATAATTTTTCAATTAATTCTTGTTTCTTATATTTAAATACATGTATGTTGTAATGAAATTGTATATTATAAAAAAATGTAAATAGAAATTAATAAACATACCCGATGTGGTTGAAACATATTGTTTCATCAATTCAGTAAAATTTAATTTTTAGTTCTCATTCATTCCATATATAAAGAAAATAACCTCATATTAATGTTTCTATCTTTCAATATTTTTCCATTTTAATGATTTCATATGGCATATGTTTCATTATATTATCCATTGTATATTTATCATTATCAAGAAATTTTTTTATGATAACAATTGGAGAAACATGTTTCACCTCATCCTTATCCACATAGTGAAGTATGGAAAAATGAATCTTGAGTGACTTATCCATTTCATTTATCTGGGAATAGAAAAATAAGTATAACCTTGATAGTGAGGATAATAATAAAATAATAGTAGATAATTTAGTATCAAATTGGTGGCCCAATTTTTCTAATACTTTAATATAAAAAATCATGATCAATAATTATATTACCATTCTAGTTTATAATGATATTTTACACTAAAAATATTATTGTATTCATAAATTCATTTGCATTATTCATAAAATGATGATGTGATGTTATAGTGTAGGAGTCCATTTCACTGTCGCTCAAATACAATAGAGGAAAAATAGAAATTTTTTATTCTAAAAAATAAAAAAATATTATGATAATAATGAAACATATAAATGATTTTACCAAATCTAGAAATTGGTATTTATAATAAATTACCCTGTGTTAAATAATGATCACATTGTATTCATGGATTTAGTTTTCATTTTATAAAATAATTAAAACAAATTATTATAACATTAATTGATTATTAATTGTGTTATAAATAATAAAAATATTTATACTATGACCCCCATAAGTTTATCAAGCCCCTATAACCCTCAATATCTATCTAGGAATATTTAGTTTCTATAAAATTCTAGTGACGAGGATCCATATATCTATCACATAACCCTAATGAGGGTTGGTTATGTTACTTCAATGTGATTATGTAGAAAAATATTTTTTCTAAACCTAGGCTTGCATCTTTATTATCCATTGAATGGACTTCCCAATCCAAAAAATCTTAACTAGGATTTCTTCAATACTTGACTTTGTGTTACTCTGAGTCATGTGAGGGATGAATCTCTTGATGTACAATCGATAATTCCACCCATAACCTTTATAATAACTCTATGACAAAATTATGGGTCCTCATGATGATTTGTAAAAAACTTTTTCAGGTGGATTTAGTTCCAAATAAATCAATGAATGGACAAGTATGAATTAATATATATTGGACATATAATTTTATAATGAATAAATATTATCAAGAATTATATTTTATATGTATTATTAAATTTTTTTTGATCATACATATGTCATAAAACATGTTTGATAAAACATTTATTCATAATCCATATATATAAATTTCAATGTTTACCATTAATTTATTTTTTATGTGATCATATCATTTGGTCCAAAAAATAAATAATTCATAAGAGATAAAAATATATATTTTCATTCCATGATATTTTTTATTAGTTATGTTTTTTAAGAGGAAAATAATTTAACGTTATACCTACATGAAATATCATTGTACCAATCATATATGAGTTGCGAAATTCAAAATGGAAGCCTATATATCATCTTGTTCAGAATTATCTTGCTTCCACCTTGATTCACCACCACATGCATTTGTATCTCCATTTATTAAAACTCATTATAACTCATATTCATGTTAGGGGAACCAAATGATTTTTTAAGAGGGTTACAAATATATCCTTTGAAATGTAGGTCCTATATTTTTTGAAGATAATGATGGAGCATATATCATCTTATAAAACATAATACTAACTAATTATATATATATTAAATAAATTAAATTATTTAAATCCAAAACACACATATGTCTCTATCATGATCGTGAATTTTTATTCAAATACAATGAATATGAAAAAGTAAAAGTACATAACATTCATTTTAATTTTTAGTTTATTATTATGATAAAAATCATAATATTGATTAATTAATTACATGATTAGTTTCATTTTATATGAATGAACATTAAAATTTTCCTATAGATTACCAAAATATATAAATTCTATAAATCTATATAGTAGACAAAATAATTAAAGATTATTATAGAAAATTATTTCATAATTTTATAATTCAGTTAAATAATTATTAATTTTTCAACCACAATATGTGTTAATTTAACTAACAATGATTTAATATTTTTAATTTAAATTTAATGTAATTTAATTAACTCCTTTTTTGGAACACAACATAATGTGTACTTTTGGGATACATTCCATGTGTCTCAATTTCATTGTACCCATGATTAACATTTTGGGATTCATCATGTACCTTGAATAGGATACATGTAGTTTACTAACAAGATACATGCTATATGTTCAACATTCCATGTACCTGAGATACCAACATTTGTCTTCAATTTGTATATAAGTTTATTAAATCAGGGTTAATAACGATATATAATTTGTTTGGTCAAAATTTCTTAAGTCCATGGAATCCATTGAAGGACTCAACGTGTTCTTCTAACATGGTATAACACGAAACGTAAAATATTGATACACACACTGTATATCACATGTTATGTGTAAGATTCACAATCTCAATGTAACGATGTGTACATCAGACATATGAAATAAGGAACTACATTGTTTATGTCATTATTTCCCCATGATTCATATCTCCTACATTTCTTACCATGTATATGACCACACAACTTGACTAAATTTCACTACTAATCTGTGTAGTCTACACAACATGTTGGTTTTCTAAGCTCGGTGTTTTCTAAAATTTTATTTTTTTGGATGAACCAGTTTACTTGTGATGTGAAATAAATGAACATAATATAGGTATATTTTTGGTCGTTGTGTATCCCATATCACATCAAGGTGTATTGCACTCGGAAACTTGGAGTGTACTACGAATACAGTTTTCAAAACCACAAATTATCCTCTTAATATTCTTGACACATATTGATGGAATAATTGTTCATTATTCATATTTTTATAGTCCCTTAAGGGAAAAAATGATAAATGATGATAATTTATATGTTTTAAATCAGTATACTTAAATTCACTTGAAGAATTAATCATTATTGAAATGAAAATCATAGAATAATTGAGAATTAGGTTAATAATAAAAACAATAAATTAAATATTGAAACATGAACCCAATGATACCTCATGATGGTTATAATAATAATGGAATCTCCATGGTGGATGTAAGAAATACATTATTATTGATTGTGTTTATTATTCACAATATTTTTAATGATGTAAATTCCAGGACCAAGAAAATTATTCTATCAAATATTAGAAGAAGGAAATCTCATAAAATAGAGATGTTCCTTGAATGATAAATTAATTACTAACTTATTAATGATCTAGAAACATGATTAACATTTATTAGGAAGAGAATCCAATGACGATGATGATCTTTTGAAAAATAATTCGAATATTTCATTTATTTAGTTTGGATGATTCAAGTGTAGAATCACTCTTGAGGTGATCCACACATGCCCCTAGGATATTTGAGAAAATATAATTGATTTTTTATTTCTCTTGTGGTGAATAAAAAATTGATTACAGTACGATTTCTAGAAGATACACCACGAACGGTGGTGTTCATCTAATTCATTAGTGGTAGAGTGAATGAATTCAACGGAGGGTGGGATAGGTGTATTATTTGAAATAACTCTCCATTCTCGACTAACCCTGAACAGTAGACATAACCATGTTTTTATGGAGTAGTGGTTTTTTCATATTATTATAAATCTATATATTTTCCATTAAATAATATGATAACCATTATCAAACCTAATTCCAAAGAATTGTTTTATTTTTTCCAACTTGAGGAATGATAAATATTATTTATCATCCTGTAAATAAATATTCAGTAACACTCATAATATTTTTCCTCTCAAACATATCGTCATTTATTGATTAACTGAATTAATATTTAATTAAATATTTTATTCAAAAATAAAATAAATAAATATTTTCTCTTCAATCCAATGAAATATTATTTATTATATATTCAAGTGAAAAAAAATTATATTAATAAGTAATTATTTATTTATTACATTGATGATTTTTTCGATCAATAAAACTCGAATAAATTTAATCATCAATCTTGATAATAACACTTATTTCCTTAACACAATAGAAATAAAATTTAATCAAGATCAATATAAACACAAGGTGCCTGACCCACTAGGATATTTTCACTGATGAAATGGGTGGGTTTTCTAAAAGGATACTATTGTTGTATTGGAACGAGTTAGTTGAAAAATAGAAATAAATTAATTTCACAATGATTAAAATAACGTATGAATATTAATTTTGTAATACATTGTGTTTATCTCAAAATATCATCAAGCTGGTTTCACATCTATTTCATCAACTAATATAGGTGACACATTATTCGTGTACAATCTTAAATAAACATCCTTACACCATGTACATTTAATTTAATACGACATATATATTTTAATAATAGGGCTGAGATATAAACTTCTATAAAATTGGGGGGAAATCCTCCTTCAACTTATTGTGAATATTATTTCATTCAAGATGCACCCAACGTAACATATTTTATAAGTTCTAGTAAATTAATATTTGTGTCCATGTAATGAACTAAATTATTAATAATCTTAATACTAATGTACCACTATACACACTCATAGATAAGAATATTTGATGACCAAAAAATATGCAAAATTATTATTGGTAGGTATACACTCATAATCTCTCACCTTAAGGAAAACCAAATTTGGACTTATAATAATGAATCATAAAAAACTTATGAGTAGTCACATCTGATCATATATATATTATGTTCCCTATCATAGTATGTTATTTCACCACAACGAAATTTTAATGAATATCTCCATGGAATTTCAAGGTGTTCATCATAAGTGGAAGCTACTATGACCTTTTTATGTAGTAGATAAAATAAGACATTATCACATAAATATTTTTTAATAATAACAATAAATATTTTATAATATATTTATATTCATATTAACTTCATTTAATATAAATTTATTCTAAATTTCAATGTAGTTGGTTTTAGGGAACCAACTCTTGCACTATTCTTTCTCCTCATTTTTTTTCTTTGTTCCCAAACATCCTATTATTTTATCTATTTCATTAAAAATATATTACATGAAGAATATTTTCTCCATTATTATGGTAAATGATATCATATCATCATATGATGAAAAATTATGAGAGAATATTTCCCTACCAATTCTTGACATAATTACATTAAATAAATATTAAATATTACATTCTAGATTATATATGTAGTCCATAGCATACCATTATATTCTTATAAATTTTCTCTCATACACCGCATCACATTCCACTTCCTCTTGTTATATATTGAGTAATTACCATTCCATATCAGTATGTTTCTCACGAGGAAAATGTTTCCTGAAGGATATCACAATAAAATATATCCATTAAATTATATCATTTTCATCAAACTCTTTAGTGTTCTAGGTCAAGGACAACTTTTGATCAGTATATTATTTTTTAAAAAAACTACCAGAATAACCTTTTTACTTTTATTACATCTTAATTTATGGAATGTCATTTAACATGATATTATTCCTTGGTCATATATGAATGGAATATTAGTTACATTAAAATAAGATGTATTGTGACACATGAAGTGATCAATTATAGGTCATTAATGTTTTGAAACCACAATTTGATATATATGGGAAATGTTGTTTTTTATAACATGAGAAATCTTACCTAATAAAGCATAAATTTACTCAATTTTTAAAATATTCATGTTAATTGTTTAAAGAGGTAAATAAATAATTATATTATTGGTATTGAAACCTTTTCCATTCCTACCATCAGGTGAAATTTCTGAATAATGTTATACACTAGATTATCTCTCACCATTGAGAATTATAATGTATAATTTTGAAACTATTTTAAATAATTATAATAAATTAAACTTTTTTGCATAAATAATTCCAAATATCATTAACTAGGATTGTATATGAAAATTATAAAATCATAAATATATTTTCATAGTAGTTTGTAAATGAATTATTAATTAACCAATAAATACCCACTAATAGTAAAAAAAACTACTGTGTAAAATGATCTTGCTAACCATTCACCAAAATGATTCTCATGATATTCATGACAAACATTTTTCATGGTTATTTCCACATGATTCATTTAAATAAAAATATTTTCCACTTGGTTCATTTTGATAGATATAAATTTCTTGGAAAACCACATAATGTATACTATACAAAAATTTTAAGCTGTTATTCTATCATTAGAATTATTCACAAATTCATTTATAGGGTTATCTTCAATAAACACAATTTTCCTAATCAATTTCCCAAGGTTTCTACTAGACTTCCTATGATTCAAACGGTAATTACCATGAAACTAGTATCATAGTTTTCATAATCACATTGTTAAAATGGTACTTGATGAAAAATATTTCAATACAAAGGAAAATAATGGTTTATTATTCTAGTTAAACAAGTTACATAATAAAATTTTACATTACAATGAAAATATAAAATAAAACCTAGTATTTTATTTTATTACACCACTATTCAATCAATAATACCCCTAAATATCAATAATAATTTATATACTATAATCATGGGTACTGAAAATATAAGAATGCACTGAGATCAAATTCATAGGAAGGTAATGCTTAAGGTATAAGCCAAATAATTCAAGATTAATATGGAAGGAATAAATGGTAGTCAAATAATGCCCCATAATTAATCAAATTATCTTGAAACATTTCTAATGATTTCATATCTATTAAAATAATCCAATGAAAAAAATAATAATGGATTTCATAATTGTGGTATTCATAATCACATATGTCATTATCATAAAATTGAGGACTTGGCCAAGACATCTACAATAATGGGCATGGCCTATGCCAATTACCTAACTTGTGTTGTATCATGAGACAAGACAATTCATTGAGGGGATATATAAATTTTTTCCCCATCCAAAATATAATAATTCTAAATCATTAATCATATCAATAATCATGAAATCTTAATCAATATTCCTTAAATTCAATAACTTCCTTTTTTAAGCATTATCATACAAAATCTCAACAATATTCCCATTCAAACTGATGATAAACCATACAAGGAGATATGGTTGATGGTATCACTAGACTATATCCCTAGTAAATAATAACATTTCCGAAGTAATGTTGAAAAATATTGAAATACATTCAAATATCACTATAAACGTCTTTAAGAAAATACCATTTTCACTATGAAATAATTTATTTTAAATCACAAAATATTCCCCAAAATAATGGAAAATTTTATTGAATGGAAACATTGAATATTCTAAAAAATAATAAGTTAATTGGTTTGAAATTATGGAGGTAAATTTATTTCATTCATTATTCACTAAAACAAATACTCTTTTCATATTTTAGTAAACTGGTCAAAGGTACCTCATTCAAAAAAATAAATCTTTTTAATTTTTTTTAATGAATAAAATAATTGAAATTCTAATTTATAAATATTTTTATAATAGTAAATTAATTATTTCAAACATTTTAAGTAAAATATTCACCTGGGAAAAAAAGATTCCTAACTGAGTAGAAAAAAATGACGATTTTCCTATAAAACATTAGTTTTTTAACTTCAGTACTTAATGTGGGGAAAATGAATAGATAAAATTTAATTTTTTATAAATTACATAATGATAAGTAAATATACTTTGTTTAATATATAAATATTAAAACTTTACCTTAACAAATACTTAACAATTAACATTCTTGAATGATGATGATATTGTAAAATAAACCCTTCCTTCATGTCCAATATTCTTTTTATGTGTTTATATATCTATTATTATTAATTTGGATTTATTATAAATATATAATCGAACATTAATTATATATATAATACAATATATTATTTACTTAAAACATTTTATTCCTTGTTTATTAATAATTCTTCAATAAAATCACAATTTCATGTGACAACTACTTTCTTTTTCATGTATGTTTTTGTTTGATAGTTTTTTACCATGTACAGTTATCATGTTTTCATCACCTAAACATTATTAGAAAATATTTTTATTTATTAAATATTAAATATATATATATATATAATCATCTACGGCATATAGTGATGAAAAAAATTATTTACTCAATTCATGGAGATGGTAGGTTGTATGTATGCATGAACATTGCTTTCCATTTTCTAAAGATGGAATGATATAAAGGTAAATAACAATTCAAATTTTCAAAATAATTAATATTTTGTATATATATCATATATATTAATTATATATAACCTTATTTCCCTTACCGTAAATTATAAATGAAAATAAATTGCATCGCTTTATGGATGTGGTTGTCACACGTATGAACAAGTGACATTATGGTTCTCTAACAGATTAGACTATAAGAAGGTATATATGATGTTATAATTCATAAATAATAATTATATTATAAATAATATAAATATTATCTTAATATGATCTTAATAACCATCTTTGATAATGGTGATGGAAAATTAAATTTATTTCAAGGTAGAGCTGGTAGTCCCCATGTATGCACAAGTGATACATTCCACTAATCATTTGATGGAATAGAGGGCGGATATTAGTGGTTACATAATAACTACAAATTCTAATTACATTTATTATAACAATGTAATTATTTCATGATGAATATGAAATATTTATAAGATATAAATGAATAAGTTTAAAAGAAGGTTACCCGTTATGGTAACTAAATATTGTATAAAATAAATCCATTAGATATCTTGTTATGCATCATAGAGATTGTCTTTTTGGAAGGCTATAACCATGGAAAAATTGATAAGTAAGTTTTTAAGAATATTTTTATAGGGTCACCGTGGAGCTAGATAGTTGAATGTGCTATAATGAAAAAAGTGAATTGGAGTCCATTTATAAGGGAGGGGAATGAAATAATTTCAAATACAAAAAATATTAACATATAACTATTTATCTACAAAATATATTTATTATAAGTAGCATTATACTGGTAAATTTTATTCTATTAATGTAATATCTACATATAATGAAATTTTGGTAGTTTTTCATTTCATTTTTACAATTATCATTAGGTTTAACCCATGGTTTATTAATTCTTATCATAACTGTCATAAAATAATTTAATATAAAAGGTTTATAATATTACATATACGGAAAAAAAAATTCATATAAATTAAAATCAATTATTTTTCCCACCCTTTCTCATCATACATGTTCTCTTTAAATACATTCATGATATAAAAATAATTTAATAAATCACTTTTATTATAAAATAGTATTAATGCAATTTTAATAACTACACATATAATTCGACTTTGAAAAAAATATTATACAATAAATAATCCAAATATAAACCTTTAACAGATCCATAAAATATTATTTCTATTATTAAAATTTGTTGTACAAAATTAATTACACAAATTTACCACTTTTAATTTTTTTAATGTTATTTATTTTATTTTTCTGTTAATTTGATAAATACTATATCAGTGTTGCATTATCATTTCAGTTAATTATTTAGAAACTAAAATTTATAAATTAATCACCATATTAAAAAATAATAAATTATTTTTCTAATATATATTTAGAACAAAACATATCATCTTTTATCTATACATATCAGTTTCAGAGATATTAAATCCAAGACAGTGGCATTCTATATTTATTCATTCCTTGATTTAAAATTTGGGTAAAAATGAATGAAATATAGCACCATATTTCTATAAATTCATGAAATTATGGAAATTTTAGAAACAAACATATATAATAGGCTAAATATTTTTTTAGGTTGATTTTGTGACCATATCTCATGTTTTTAACATTATTTTACACATTTTTAGCCTTACGGGGGGGGGGATAATTACCAATTTCAGTATTCAAAATGAAAAAAAATTAATAGGGAAATACATACAAAATTTGATCCTCTTGATTCCAAATATTGGATCAATTTTGCACTATTCAGTTCATTGATGTGGCAGAATTTAATTTAAAATTAAACCCAAAAAATGTGATCAAATGTAATTTTTGAGAAATATTTTTATCTAAAAAATAACGTTGTTTACTAAAAATATGATATAAAATAAATTAAAATTAACTTAATTGCATATTCATAATATAAATGAACCTATTTCACTCTTAAACCCATTTAATACAAAAAATTAAATGTTGCTAAAAAGTAAAAATCATATTTAAATAAGAAATTATTATTATTCAATATCTATCAAAAAAATATCATTTTAAGATAATTTTCCAAAAATTAATCTAATATTATTATTAAATAATTATTTCAAATTTTATTTTAATAATATTTTTTATATTTTTTATAATTTGAATAAGTTAATTATTTTAATTAAAAAAATTCTATAAATACATTTATTTATGACAATTTATTACTGAAGAATAAATTTTTTTACTGAAAATTGATTAGTTATTATTTAATGATTTTAAATTATTTAAGAACATTATACATTTTTTCAATAATTTAGTTATTCATATTCATGCCTTGAGTTTTAACAACTAGGTAATAATGACAATGTTTAAACAATAAAATTTTTATTGTATATAATGGTTAGTTTAAACTCAGTATTTCATATAACATTGGATAACAAAAAAACTAAAATTTATTTAAATAGAAATTTATTTTAAAAAAAATGGGTGCTATATGATGTACACCCATGTGAGTCCCTCAGGCGTCATATTGGTCTACATGGAATGTGTAGTTTCAGATACATGGATTGATCAATGTTGAACGCCATGTATGAAAACATGGGGTACTAGTAATGTACTCCATAAACACACCTGTATTAGAAATATATGTCCACATTACCTATTTAGCCCCCCACAGGACCATTTAAAATTTTACATGGCCTAAAACCCTATCTAATATTGAAATATAACCACAAAACACGTGTTTCTATAAAATATGTGGATTATAATTGGGAATTTAAATATGGGCTATCTTCTTTTCCATATCATCCTGATTCCATCGAGTCAACTTACATTTTCACCGGATGCTCTATTCAATGCCCTGACCACGATGTAAAATCCACCCATCTCTAATTTTAGACATTTGGTAACCAAAAATCATATTTTACATCATCTTGTTGGAAGCCTGTAGTGATACCATCCTTGAATATGTGTATAAACCTTCATGTTTTAAACATGGATCCACCATGGATTAATAATTATTCCAAAAAAATGTTTTATTTATCCTCAAATACATAATGGATATAATTAGGTGTCAATGAAATAAATAAATTCACACTATCACACTTAATCATGGTAAAATCTGGAATTAAAATATGCTAAATAATCTATTCATAAAATCTCAAATAACATGGAATTATATAATAGAAAACAAAACCCTACCTCATTGTTTGTTAGATAATGAACAATGAATGGTTTTGTGGGTTCATCATCTATGCAAGTGATGAGTTTCAATGAATTTTACAATCAATCTAAAATTCTACAACCTTAATTTGTTAAATATCGTATATGTAACTGCTCAATAAATATCTAGGCATCTGTGGATAACCCTGTATTATTTAAATAAAAGAGATTATACTATTTTTCCAATAGGATTAATCATTAATATTGATATACAGATTAATAAAATAATTTATTTAATTTTTAATATAATATCATCACAAAAGTTTTTATTGACCAATGGTCCATTAAAAAAATATTATATAATTCATCGGGTAAACCATGTTTTTTAATTCCAATAGGTTTCTCATTCATTTTACAACGAAATATGATCAATCGGAAAGCCACTATTTCAAAAAATATGTATTTTTCTAGATTAATATATTTAATATTTTTTAATATATCAATTTCAGGGTACAGAAACACAAATTACATCATTCGAATAATGAAGGAAAACCCATATATATATATATATATATATATATATATATATATATATATGCAGAGAATGAAATTTCCAAATGGTCCATAAATCCAAAATAGTGTTATTGCATATTTCATGTATATTGGCTTCACATGAGTTGGGAAATAACAATACATTATTATCATTCCACATTGATCGTACACAATGTGTGTTGTATATGGGTTCCCTAGACCCAACGTATGTATGAAAATTGATTTCCATTACATGGATTGAGTGTGATTTATAAATTTCTTTTTTTACTATAATAGTGTGTATACATCTATGTCTAAAATAGTTATTCAAATGACTTTAAATTACATTCCATATCAAAGGGATAGCATATTTACAATGCTATAATGAGAACTATTGATACCAAGATAGTTATATTAATAAAGCACCATATGGTCCAGATACATCATACCAGTATGACACAGATGATGTGTGACAATCATTTGCGATGGATTCACAAGCCTTGAGACTTTTTCTTGTGATGTTCTCAAAAGGTGATCTAGAGTAGATGAGATCATGTTGGGAGAACCACCAAGATAAATACCATATTTTTCTGGGTCCTTGGTTGTTTATATCCATGAACACGTATAGTAGTATCCTAATATGAAACTATTTTAAATTTGATATACATGATCGTATACACTGATGAAAGCATAAATCTATGACATTTAGGTTGTAGTGAGGTGGCTTGGGTTGGTTGTGTCATTGTTTTTATATATAGAATTTGTCACAACCATTTTGAGGAAGTGATTTCTTGGGACTCATCTATCATGATGGAAGTACCTTCACTAAATCTGTGTACATTGTATAAATTGGTAATTTTGTCAAGATTGATCAACAAATAATAATGTAAAATTAGATTACGACACATGATGTACATCATACATTATAAAATATAGGAATAATGATAGATTATATTTTACGTTGTTTTTTTGTTGAAAGGATTTCATTATTATAAATATTCCTTATCACTTTAGGGGTCATGCTGGGTTGATACACTATACACTTACTCAATGATTAGTATTCACTACTGTCATGATAAAGTCCCATAGGGTCACATATAATTGAATTTTCAAGAGTCGTTCCTATAATGGTTAATAAGTGTATATGAGATGGTAGTCTCTTACATAGAGTTTGAGAGTTGTATATGCCTTATCAATCAATGAAAAATATATAAATTAATTATTAATCAATTATAAAATATTTGGGTAGAATTTATTTACAAACAATATTCACAAGGTACTAAGTCATTACTTGGACAATATTATATGAAACAATATTTGTTTAATATTCAATGTTCTTTTCATATTGTAGTAATTACATGCTGAGTTAATGACATGGTTTTATCACTCAATATATTTATTATATAAAACAATTATGTGATAAAATAATAATTGACAACGTGACATAGATAGTTTCTCATAGTGAGTCATTTATAGATTTTTAGTTAGTCATGGGTATAAGGGGGCTGGGGAACCCATACCAGGTATTTTCCCTCCCACTATATAAGAAATGAATATACTATTATTAAAACTACTATTCTACCCTCAGTAATTTTGAACATATCTATCATTTAGCATCATATAGATAGAAATAAAATCATCCAAGAAAATGAAGCAATATCTTATTTACAGATCATTGGAATAGAGTTGTGCTGATTAGTAATTCATAAAATAAACCATTAAAGCTCTCAATAATCACCTAGAATTCAATGATCACCATTTGTGGAGATTCATGATGAATTTATGACAGATCAAGAGTATACCAAGCATAAATTCATCAGGAAACAGTAATTATTGACATGTTTTTTTATTTCACGGTCAATTCAAATGAGGTAACCGTTAAGTTTCCATTTACACTAATAAAAATTGGTTTTTATCAGTGCTAAAAAAAGCCTTTATTTGTGCTACAAAATTGGGGATAATCAATAGGATATTGAATGGGAGACCCATTTATCTTCACTAAATAAGCACTAATAAAAGCTAATAAAATTTTTAAATGAATTTCAAAAAATCTAAGGGGGATTTAACAGAGCTTAACCCCTGATCGACATCGCTATGGAAGCCCTACCAACATGCCCTACCACCCCTTGAATGCCAAATGCCACACCCATACCATTAACAATGTCAGAACCCCCTTCACTAACCCTCGCATGTGCTCGTGCCTCCCCTGAGATATGTACTCAAGACCACTCCCTTGCGCACCTGGACTCTTTACAACACTACCATGTTTCTTTCCACTCCATTTTGTGAAATATTTATTTATTTGTATCTATTTAAAGTTATATTTGTTCATATATTAATATATATTTGTATTAATAAATATATATTTATATTAATAAATATAAATTTATATTTATAAATATATAGTTATATTAATATATATAGTTACTTATTTATTCATATATTAATATAAATATATATATACATATATATTTATATCCATACATGCATATATTCTTATATTCATATAATTATTCGTATATTATTATATATTTAAATCTATTTATTTATATATATGTAGTAATATTTTATTATCCATATTGTTCTTCTAATATTGATATATATTAAGGGGATCAGTTTTAGATACATTTATAAATTATTTGTTTTGTGTTGATAAATAAATAAATACATACATACATATATAAAACATACACACACTCACACACTGATATATATATATATATTATATGCATATCTATAGGTATAATTATACATATTTATATATTTTTACATTTATTAAATATAAATAAGTATATAAATTTGTTTGAATATATTGATAATAAATATAGGATAGTTAATATTGATACACACAAGAATATACACAAACACAAACATTATATCTGTATATAAACACTCATACAACTGTATTTTAAATAAAATGGATGTTAGTTTTTATTTATAAAGGTTTATATATTGACAAACATATTTTATATGAAAAAATGTTTAATTATTTATTTATAAAATTATATTTTTATATGTGAATAAAAAAATATGTATATACTTTTATATATAGGAATATAAAAAATACAACATTTTGAGAAACAATTAAATTTCAAAACGACAATATCAATATTAATGTAATCATTTGGAATGAATCCAATCCCCATTGATAATGGGAAAATCACCCCCTTAAACGAGGCTAAAATCTATTGGATGATAAAAATAGGAGTAACCCGACAAAACTACTCAATATTGAAGGCCTTCAGGGGATTTTGGCATTTAAAAACGTGACAGAGTGTTTACCTTAAGTAACTAGGGAGTATAACTCTTCTCAAACTTCGATTTGATATGTGGTAGAGCTCGAACGGAAAATCTGATAAAAACATATGGTCATTTGTAGTTCGAGTTATGTTTTCAAATTCATTTAGATCTTTTATTAATTTTATAGTTTTTTTTTTGTTTCTTATCATTGTTATTAAATTACTATTGCTCTATAAAAATTAAGAAATTATTAATTAATAATATTTGTTAAATTATTTTATAATCCATCTTCACTAAATATCTTATATTTTAATAGTAAATTTCTATTTATACATATCTAAAATAATGTTAATATATTAGTATAATATTATATAATTTTTAATGAAATGTTTTTTAATACAGCCATTATCAATTATAGTACAAAAAGTGCTCAAAAAGACCCCCTATCATCACTGCTAAAAAAGATTCCACTAAAATGGGGACCATTAATAACACTAAATAATGCTGATAAATGGGGTACCATTAACAGTTAAAAAAAGCACTGATAAAGAGGTACTTTTAATTTTTATTTTTTAGCATTGCAAGAAGTACACTTTATCAGTGCCTTTTTAGCACTATTAAAGGATAGCGTTGCAGAAACCCATTTTTCAAGTAGTGTTACGTTCTATGATAATTCGTGTGATATCCTTGTACCACTATAAAGGGTGGCCCATTGATAACACTATACATGACCCATAACTTAAATTCGATCCATTTTTGTTACATGTAGATGGCCTCCTAGTATTATGGCCAGCCCACCCCCCCCCACCCAGGCCACATATGACCACCCCGATCGAGTTCTTTCCAGTTTTAAGTGTGTCTTTTTTATCTTGAACCACACCATAATAGTTCTAGGTGGGTCTTTTTTGCATGGAATGGATAGAGTGGTTCTTTCCTAAAACAGAGTAGCACTATATGGCATCAGATCGACCAACAAAGGAAGTTGGTTGGGTTCTAGAAAAATTCATAATTCGAATAGAACCAAAAATTAATTTATTAATTCTAGATTGAAAATAAAAATATTTTTTTAATTAAAAATATAATTCATCATTTCTATAAAATTAAATTAATTGTTAAAAAAATTGGAATAAATAAAATATAATTAATTAGGGAGAAGAAATAATATTATTTTAATGTATATAATATATGTAATTTATTAAATTCCTTAAAATTTAAATCAGTTTTATTATAATTTTTCCTTGCTCAAAATTTACCCCTTCTCTAGTCTATTGGAGTGACCGACATTGCATGTATTGTTTTAATTTATTTTATTATTACTAATTTAATCAGTATATATAATTCCTAATTTATTTTTCAGATTAAATGGCTATCAATTTTTGTATATTAATACGACAAAGGCTCTGTGCATGATAAATTTTATTTCTATATGTATATTTTTTTTCAAAATAAAATCCACTTTTGTGTTTGATTTAATTTTTAATATTGATTCTGGTAATGAAGGAAAAGGATCATGCAATGAAGAGGACATATACTAGGAAAGAAGTGAAAACAGTTGACCACGGGAAGGATTGATACCATTCAAAATTTTACCCAGGTATTATACCACCTAGTTCATTGTTAATCTATTGTGTTTAAATGGGTCAACCAATATTAGATTATCATGATCAGTATGGTAATTTTAATTCCTTCATGAACCCTTAATTATTTTATGCAATTATATTTCCATATGATATACATAAAACACTAACCAAAAAAATAAATAAAGACATAATGAATGTATTACATTATTGGATGTTTAGTTTGTGAGTGTGACAACATTGTATGATCATAATTAATAGAAATATATAACATTAATAAAATCATTTCAAAAACTATATAATTAATATTATATCGTTAACTCTTTCCATCATTTACATTTGAGAAAAACATGTTGTGTGGGGTGCTTGTTTTCCATAGTTGAAGGTTTCTCCAACTAATGAGGTGTTATTATATAAATTATGGGTTCACATAACTCATGATGTATGTAATGATGTACCCAATGATAGTTTTCTATCACATTAGAGGAAAAGACTTGAGGGAAACAAGGTTATTATTTAATTAAGTAGGGCCAACACTCAATAGATTAAGGAACATCTAGTTAATGGTTTTGTTCATCAAAGTTACAACCATGGAACTCTCTAAGTAGTTTTTTAACCATCACATGTCAAAAATAATGTGAGTTTCCATAGAATCCATTCCACTATGATACTCAAGAGAAAATGTATTCTGATTTTAGTATTGAGGCCTACTAGGGTTTGATAATATTGTGGTAGACAATTAATAATTTAAATAATTAGTCAATAATATCATCATGATAACAAATAAATTATATTAATTGTAGAAGATTATTATTTTTAGACTAAAATATAAATCACCAAAACAATGAGTAAATCATCACTTCGTTAAATATCAGATAATGAAAATATCATGATTGACCATAACTTCCAGTAGTGGTAAAGGTGCTTGCATATAGTATAAGGACAAGAGAGTATGGTTTATGTTATGGATTCCTCACTTCCTGATTATCCTCCACATGGAACAAGAAAAAAGAATATTGATAAATATAGAAAATATGTATATGATTACTTGAAGTAAAATTTATCATGTCTTCATCAATGTCCAAATAGTAGTAGAAAATGCATGAGGATGAAGATACCTAAAATATGATAACTTGTATCCATCAGCTATTCCAAGAGAGGGAATGATATGATATTATAAACATATCAAGTTCACTTTATAAGTGAAGGATAACATAAGTTAATCAATCAATAACTCAGTTACTAAATATTATCATGTGAATTTATTGAGTTGAAGCACGTGCCTTCAAACTAAATTAAGAACTACTAGTTCGTCTCCTTATTGCATCTTTGCTGCTGAGCCACTCGAGTTTTATTTTTATTTATAAATTTTATATCAGGAAATTGTCACTAGAAAAACTATTGAATTTGGTTTTACATGAAGATAATCATATGAATAATACCAATTTATCACTCATTATATATGAATTATAGGTGGAGGGGAAAGGTTAAGGGCTCTAATGATCAGTCAAAGGCAACGACACTGATGACCCATCCATCCAAAAATCCAAAGATACTGAGGGAGAGGAATATGTAATAGGTTGTATTCTTATAATTTTGAATGAAATTCCATTGGAAAAAAAATTATATTATACGAAAAATAAGCAAGGTAATTCTTCTAAATCAGGCATTTTTTTTCATTGAATACAATATATCATTATCTAATGGTTGGGTTTTAGATACATCATGTGTTATACAGATTTTTATTCACATATAAAAACCAAGTACATTATAAAATATTGGGAAAGTCGTGGTGTATCTCATATCCACGCATTATGTGAGGCAAAAAACCATGGTTGTGGGATATTATCGCATAATTTTTCTTATTGTTTTAGTTATTGTACTAAATAATTGTTATTGTCACACCCTTTATTTATAAATTATCTATCTTATTATTTTGTTGGGCATCGGGTGGTCCGGGTTGAAGTCCAAATTATTTTTTTGGGTCCTTAATTAAAAAATGCACATTTTTTCCCTTGACTACATTCGGAATACTGTGGTCGAAGCCATATAACCACACCCGAGTCACCACACAGCGTCGCCCGAGCTCCAACTAATTAAATAAAATGAAATGAATATTAAACTGAGAATAAAATAAAAATATGCAGAAAGAGTAAAATATATCATAAGGAATTATTTTAAATAATTATATTATTTGAGGAAAGAATTAATATTGTTGTTACTGTTGTGGATATGTTTTTATGTTTTTGGTATTATTATTATTATTATTACGAGTGCATTAATTTTTAAGTTTTTATTTTTTTATGTTTATTTTTTCCATTATTTTTTATCCATTTTTGTTTATTTCTCCCATCCTTCCCTCTCATTCTTATCACTACTCCACACCCACCTAGATCACGCCACTTTCCCATTCCTCTCCAAAACCTAGACAGGTTCCCCTGCTACCCTCAAATGACACTACATAAGACCTCCCTCACCAGCGTCCCATTTCTATCTTACAAACCCCCCTACTTCCTGTCCATCCTGTCACTTCATGCCCTTGCCTCCCTGTTAGCAGAATTGGACATTGGACATCCCTGCCTCCCCATCGTGACCCCAGTTTTCCCTCTCCTAGCCACCGGCTCATGTCCCCCACACTCTCCTAGAATTGCCTAAAAAAATTTATACTATTTTGTTCAATCAAGAACATGTCTTTTAACTTAGTAGTTTGGTTATTACTCGATGTAAGTGGTACAGGTAGTGTTCTCGATATAGCATTGGGTGTGTTTCTTCATGAAGGATGGTCTGCTTGTTTTTGTGTGTTAATTCTTTCCATGTCTCTTTAAAATAACATGTTTACAAAATTTAATTTTTTTTACTAAATAATTATTAACGATGCAAAAAGGATTAATTGAGTTATGTAATGTGTTTTGTGTGTGGACAATTTAAAATTATTTTATTTGTGTGAAAGTGTGGTGTTGGATTTAGGTAACATCTTTTTTTTTGTTCATCTGAGTTGGACATGAAATCTGAAATTGGAACATCTTGAGCATAGAAAAGGGAAGCATGGGTACTAGGTGGCCGGACTAGACCTAGCCTGCTAGTGATACAAAAGCGTCTGTGGCCTAGTATCACTTAGCTAGATTGACGATTACAACACTAACTAAACATTAGATGATTATTGGAGACCACTAGGTTATGGATGTGTTTCCCTACTTGTAGATTGTGCACGAGAACGTTTTATTGTGATTCTTATACTAATTTCCACCGAGATGCAATGTTCTAGAGTCCCTTTCTTTATTTTTTATATTACCTATATGGCCTCTTCCACTTTTGGTGCTCCTGGACTACTATACAATCACTGTCGGTATACAGTGTAGCATTTGGGTTTTCTTAAAGGTTTGGGTTTTCTTAACTGCAAGGTTGTTTTTTTAGTTAAGATGTTTTCTTTGAAAGTGTTTTATTTTTAAAAAATGATTCTATAAAGGTGTTCAATCTTTGGTATCCTTTTATATATTTATCCTGCAAATATATTTTTCATTTGATGTTAATATGTGGAACCTTTTTTTATTAGGTGGAGTCATACTAGGCATTTGGCTGACACCCTACATACACCTTTGGGTGTATTTAGATCTTGTTCTTTGTGTTTCCCAAGTTGAGGAATAATACTTACTAATGGTGGTTCTAGACGGTGATGGTCTTCTCTTGTAGGTTTGTATTCGATTTTTAGTTCTCTATATTTGTTGATGTTCACTTTGGGTTTTTAGTAGAATTGTAGACATAAAACATGAATTTATTTTAAAGGAATGTTTTTTTTGTCTATTTCCAGTTTCAGTTTTTTTTCTTGTTAGTTGTATTTCTCTCTTTTATTTTGGATAAATAGTTCCCATGTAATTTTTTGATACCTGGGCACTTGTGCCAGCCTATATGGATTGAGAACACCCTTCGGGCCATGCCGCGGCACGGGTCGGGCGTCGGGTCGGATGGCGACGGAGCCTATTCCATGAAAAAATGGCATCAAAGTGAGGATTTATCTATTAGGTTGTGTTCCTTTTTCATAGAGTCTGGTAAATAAAATTTAAGTGTTTCGGGACTCAACATTATAGCTATGAGAAATGTGTCTGACTAGCACACCTCGTGGGAGGACTCAAGTTACCAATGTCAGTTGAGGATTATCTGAGTCATTGGTTCTTGTGTTTAATATTGTTTATGCCAAAGGAAAAGGGATCATGGTTCAGTTATCCTATTTAAAACGTATGGTCTGGCATGCCATTTGGAGATGGGGACTCTATCCTAGAATACTCTCAGTAGTGATGGCGTGATTGGCATATGTCTGCCAACCATATGTTCCAGTCAGCATGCATCATTCAACATCTCATTGTTTTGGATTTATGGAAATCAGAGTTTTATGTAAAAATGACATAGTCTTGGAAAATTATTTTAAAAGAAGCTATTTAAAAAAAATGATGTGTATGATTTAAAAAAGTATCTTGAAAGTTTCGTTTTGATACATGGAAATTTCTAGTTTTGACCCTTGCTAATCTCTTGGGTAACCACATGCATGGGTATATGTGGAAGGAGTAATGTTTAATTTTATGAGAGGAAGAGTTCATAGGAAGACATGGAGTGGATTTCCTAAAGTGACACGACAGCCTGCATTTTTGAGGCCCACATGACACCATTGGTGTTTTTGAAACCCACCAGCTGCGTTCATTTCCAAAAAAAAATTTTAAAATAAAATTTGGTGTTATAATAACCGATTATTGTCTGGTGTGTCCATATGTTTTGAAAAATGTTGTTTGTGAGGCATTTCAAGATGAGAATCCATTTTTACTAATTTGTGTCTTGAGTATGAATTCTTATTTATAAGTTGGTGTGAAAGTGTGTGGTTAGTGAATTCTTTTGAAATGTGCTTTGGGAAGCCCTTGTAGTGGTTCCCCCTGTACGTTTGGTTTTCACCTTCAGTATGTCTTTTCCATTGGAATAGTTTGATTGGGTATGTGGACTCCTTTCATGACTAGTGCATGATACCCATAAAGCGTTAATGTGAGATTGAAGTGTAGAAATGGGTAATTTTCCATTGGAAAACCCTCTAGTTGATTAAATAAATAACTCTCCCTTTTGTGTGAAAGTGATAATTCTATTCATTTTTCTTTTGAGTTAAGTGAATCCTCTTGTAGCGTGATGTTAGTCATGAGGTAAATTGATTTGAGTTTTGGCCTCTTTGATTTCTCTAAGTCATTCGGTATGATTATTGACACCATTACATTTGATGTTTTTCCCCCAAAAATATTGAATGGAATTCCAGCAGGGAAGGGTGAAGGTGGTCCAAAATTATCAGTGTTTACCAGTGTCTTGATGGGCTTTTTAGTACATACATTTTCTGCAAGGTACATGTTTGGTGACGTCTTGTAGTGTGAGTTCTCATTGAAGTGCAAGGATGGATTTCATAGAATATTTTTTGAATCCCTATTATCGTAGGAGTGTGTCCTCCTTTTAGGGGGTTCAATTTATTTCTGTTTAAAGGGGAGTGGTTGTCGTACGTATTTCCCCTCTTTTTTTTTCTTGGTTAAGGTGATGAAGTGTCATGTGTGAATCATCTAAAGACATGTTTTACTGGATTTACCACGAGGGTTAGGTGAATTTTGGTGTGTGTTGTGTCTGATGGGGTTCTCTCGATTGCAGTGTGGTTTCTTGAAGCCCCATGAAAAGGAGAATCTTATAACAGGAGTGGCCAATGCCTCAATGTGAGGCATTGGATGATTCAAACATCAGGTCTCCAGCCATAGGCCTTGGAGGGAAGCCTACATGTGGTTAGGAACCCCATGAGTGTATGGGACCATGACGTTATTTCTTTCATCGGTGTTGGACATGAAAGTAGTTCAAACCATTCTCTATAGCTATTACATTCTGAATGACTCATATATGAGCATGGGATTTCCTAGGGTCATGATGTGGCATGGTCATCTCGTTAACTTAAATTCATAGGGTGTAGCATCCCACCAGATGTAATAGATTTTAGATGTCCTAATGGGGACTTCTTAGGAGATTTGGTCTCAATGTTGAACGCTTCTCATCCAGGGATGTTGAGATGTTGGTTTGTCTTCGGTTGTGGTTTTGACGCCTAATGTTTGGACCCAGCCCTCCCCACACTTTTGATGGGCTGTTGGGTCAGTGCCAGGAAGCCTCTATGTTCTTCTGTTTTCGTTGGTGCCAATGGTTGTTAGCCCCATTTGGTGCCTCTCTAATATTACCCAAAAAACCGATATTAACCTATTATTATGGTGGGGAGTCTGTTCGGGCCTCCTCGGGTTGGTTTTTCAGTCTCGTTTCAGGACTTGATAAATGTATTATGGTGGAGAGACCCTTTGGGCATTTCCCATGTTGGCCTTTTGGTTCTGTTCCTATAGGTGACTTGGAAGTATGTGCTAAGAGTGATCTTGGGATCTGGTTTGATCTTGTTTGTTCCTTCCAGACAAACAGTGGGGTTTTCCTTCTATGTTTCTTGAGGTGTTTCAGTATTTGAATTTGGATCTCGGGAGTGCGAGAGTTCCAATCCTTGATCAATCAACTGGAGGTGTTCTAACTCATTGGGGTAGGTGACACATTGGGAGAAGTCAATTACGTTATTCTCTAGGTTTTCATTAATGTCACTCTCTTAAATCATTGTGCATCAGTTTTTCACTCGTTTTTCATAGGAATTATTTTATATCTTTAAGGGGTCTTTCTTCTGATTTGGGGGTTCATCCTATATTGTGGCTTTCCAAGGATTTAAAGTGCTATGATGGGGAGAATTACCACACCTGTCCTTTCTAAATTATCTAGTTTATTATTTTGCTGGGTGTTGGGTGGTTCGGGTTATAGTCTGAATTGTTTTATCGGATCCTTATTTTAAAAACTCACATTTTTTCTCTTGACTGCATTCGGCAAACCATAGTCGAAGTCAGGTGGCCTCGCCTGAGTCACCATGTGGCTTCACTCGAGTCACCATGCGGCCTCTCCCAAGGTCCCACTAATTAAATAAAATGAAATCAATATTAAATTGAGAATAAAATAAAATAATGATAAAGTAGTATAATTTTTTTGAATGAATTGTTTTAAATAATTCTATTATTTGAGGAAAAAATTAATATTTCACTTATTGTTGAGGATATGTTTTTTGTTTTTTTGGTATTATTATTATTATTATTATTATTATTATTACTATGATTATTATTATTATTATGAGTGAAATTAGGTTTTATGTTTTTATTTGTTTAAGATTATTTTTTCCTTTCTTTTTTTATCCATTTTCATTTATTTCTCCCCTCCTTCTCTCTCACTACCTTCACGCCCCCCCACCCACCTACATCACAACACTTCCCCCTTCCTCTCAAAACCCTAGACCGGAACCCCATCAACCCTCTGAATCCACCACTGGAGACCTGGCTCGTCAGATTCCTCTTCCGATCGTGTGAACCCCCTGCTGCATGGCCAGCCCGTCACGTTGTACCCCTGCCTCTCGACCAACAGAATTGGCTGATGGACCTCCCCACCTCCCTGTCGTGACCCCTGTTTTCCCTCTCCTGGATGTCGGCCCGTCTCCCCCAAACTCTTCTCTTAGACGAGAGACCCCCCACCATTGAAGCACCTCACCTGGATACTCCCCGACCAAGGCCTTGCGTCGCGCCGCAGCTCCTCATAACGCTTTTTTTCCCCTCCATTGAAGTGGAAAACCATGATGCTCCCCTTACCAGACCCTGCATGTCACTTTCTATGCTGGCGACACATGCCATCCCTCATCTACCCTGACTGATTCCCTCTACCATGACGGATAGTCGGGCACCGACCCCTACCTCACTCGAAAATCCTATGTGCATAGCTCCTTCGTCACCCAACCCTTATTAGATGGAATTTACCAGCATGACAAACCTTTTCACCTCTCTAATGCACTCAGATATCCATATATAACTCTGCTTCTGCTGTGTTCTCTTTCAATTAGTTGTTCTCCTCTTTTAGGTAGTGTTGAAGGAGGAGTTTCATGTTGTTTGGGGTACATGTTGCACTGAATTTGGTTCAATCTTAATGATATTGTCGATATATTAGTTCAAGTTTCATCTTAAATTTTTTGTGATGTGTTTGATGATAAATTTGAGTCTTGCTTTGAATTTTATTGAATTTTGTCACCCGAGGTAGGTTGTTCCGCGTTTAAACATTATTTAACGAATTAATTTTCATTCTTAATTAATATTGAATATTCTTTGATTAATTAATTTGGTTGTGGATTTTTTTATTGAATTATTCAATGTGTTATATTAGATTGTTAGTAAATTTATGTGATGTGGGTGTGTTATTTTATTGGAAACATATTTTTAGTCTATCTTTAGTGTAGAATAAAATGTGCAGTTAATTTTTCCAGTTGTGCAAGTTGTGTTATGTGTGTTTTTGATAAGCTGTTTCTTGTGTTTGGTCATAAGGGAAGGTGTTGTGTGGGTTTAATGGGTTGTTTCTATAGAAACCCACATTTAACTCTGAACTATTGTTTTATAAATTTTGTGTCTATTTGTGAAAATGTGAAAAATAAACAATTTTTTTTCTGGTGTAGCGTTCATGTGCATTTTTTCCAAAAAAGAAAGTTTGTGTGGGTATTTGGGGTTTAAAGTCCTGTTATATCTTCTGGAATTTCTTAATGAAATTTCTAGTGTATTTTTTCATCGTTAAAATGTCTTTTAACTTAGAGGTTGGGTTATTAATCGACATAAGTGGTGCAGGTTGTGTTCTCGATATAGTATTGGCTGAGTTTCGTCATGAAGGAGGGCTGTGTTGGTTTTTTGTGTTAATTCATGCCTTATATCTTTTAAAAAACATGTTTACAAAATTTAATATGTTTTAGTAAATAATTTTTTATTTTTCAAAAATGGTTTAATTGAGTTATGTAATGTCTTGTGTGTGTAAGAAATTTCAAATGGTTTTAGGGGGTTTGCAAGTGTGGCTTTGGATTTAGGTGACATCATGTTAGTTTTGTTCATCTGAGATTGACATGAAATGTGAAATTGGACCATCATGAGCACCAAAGGGTGATTCCTTGGTACTAGTTGGGTGGACTAGATCTAGCATTCTAGTGATACAGAAGATACTCTGGCCCAATTTCACTTAGCAGGATTGACGAATACAACACTAAATAAACAATTGATGATGATTAGAGACCACTAGATTATGGATGTGTTTGTCTACTAGTGGAATGTGCGTGAGAACCTATTTTGTTGTGAATCTTATACTATATTTCACCAAGACACGATGTTATAGGGTACCATTTTTCATTTTTGAAGTACCTATAGGGCCTCTCCCACTTTTGGTTCTCCTGTACTACTATACAATCACTGTTGGAATATAGTGTATCATTTGGGTTTTCATGAAGTTTTGGGTTTTCCTAACTGCAAGGGTGTTTTTTTATTTAAGATGTTTTCTTTTAAAGTGTTTTTTTATTAACATTATCAATAAAGTTTTTCCCGCTCTTCTTTTCATTCATTTATTTTGCCTACAAATGAATTTGTCAATTAATTTTTATACGTGGAATCCTTTTTTTAGGTGGAATCCTAAAAGGCATTTGGATCACACCCTACATACACCTTTGGGTCTACGAATATCATGTTCATTGTGAATCCCACCTCGATGCATCGTTCTTATTGATGGTAGTTCTGGTTGATGATAGTATTTTCTCAGAGGTTGGTGTTGGATTATTAGTTCTCTATATTTTTTGTTGTTCACATTTGGATTTTAGTTGAATTTTAGACTTTAAAATTATTTGTAGTTTAAAGGTGTGATTGGTTGTCTATTTCCAGTTTCAGATTTTTTATCTTGTTAGTTGTCTTTCTATCTTTTATTTTGGTTAAATCAGTCCCATGTAATATTTGGATACTCGGGCACTTGTGATAACCTATGGGGAATAGGAATTCCATTTATACCACTCTACGGACCAAGCCGGTCACCGGGGCGGATGGTGACACGACCTTGTTCATGAAAAAATGGTATCAAAGGGTGGTTTTCTCTCTCGGTCATGTTTATTTTGGATAGAGTCAGGTAATCCAAATTTAATGGTGTCAGAACATGATGTTCTAGCTACGAGCAAGGTGCCTGGCCAGCACACCTCGTGGAAGGACTTGCGTTAACAAATTAATTTGAGGTATGTCTGAGTCATTGTTTCTTGTGGTTAATACTGTTTAGGAGAAATGAAAAATGAGCAAGGTCTGTGGTCCCATTGATCTCGCAGGGTATAGCATGCCATGTAGAGACGAGGACAATGTCCTAGAACACTCTCAGTGGCGTTGGCGTGATTGACGTATAGACGCCAATGATGTATTCTAGTCAGCCCTGACCCTAGTCTCCTCTTTCATCGTGCTCGTCTCTTTGTTTTGGATTTATGGAAATTTTGGTTTTAAGTAAAAATGATTTGTCCTTGGAAAATGTTTTTTAATGATGATCGTGAAAAAAATAATGTGTAAGGATTAAAAATTGTGATTCAAATGTTTGTTTTTGAAAAATGGAAAGTTATGATTTTGACCCTTGGTGTTCACAGGGTAAACCGCATGCATGGGTATATGTGGTAGGAGTGATGGTTAATGTTATGAGTGGATTAGTTCTTGGGCAGACAATTGGTTTATTGTGTTGTGTGTCCTTTTGTTTTGGAAAATGTTTTATGTGAGGCGATTCGAGCAGGGAATCCTTCTTGGATGATTTCTGTCTTGAGTTTGAATTATTATTTGTTAGTGGGGGTCAAAGCATGTGGTTAGTGAATTATTTTGAAAAGAACTTCAGGAATCCCTTGTAGTGGGTCTTCATGCATGTTTAGTGTTAACATTCGGTATGTCATTGTTATTGTACAAGTTTGATTGGGTCTGTGGTTTCCTTTATTGACTAGTGATTGCCCCCATAATTTGTTAAAGTGAGATTGAATGGACGAAACGTGAAATTCTCCATTGGACAATCCTCCAGTTGATTAAAGAAATCACTTTCCCTTTTGAGTCACAGTGTAAAGTCTATTACTTTTTATTTTAGGTTAAACGGCTCCTATCACTGGGGGATGACAAACACGATATAAATTTAGAGTTTTTTTGGTCTCGTTGTGCTTTCTAAGTCGTTGAGTATGATGATTGACACCGTTGTGTTGGAATTATTTCCCCCAGAAATGGTGAAAGGAACTCCACTGGGGGAGGATGAAGGCGATTCAGAAATATCAGTGTTGGCTAGTATCTTGCAGGGATTTGAAGTACTTTCAATGGCCACAAGGTTCATGTTTGGTGTTGTCTTGTTGTGTGAGTACTCTTTGAACATAAATGGTGTATTACATAAAATATTTCTATAATCCATGTTGTAATACGAGTGGGTCATCCTTTTAAGGAGTTCGGTTTCATTCTATTCCAAGGGGAGTGTTTGTTGTACATCATTCCCCTTTTTATGTTTGCTGGTTAAGGTGAAGAGGTGATGCATATACATCATGTAAACACATGTTTTAGTGGATGTGCAATGGGGGTTAGGATAATGTTGGAGTGTGTTGTGTCTGATGGGGTTCTCTCAATTGCAGTGTTGTTGCTTGCGGCACCACGAAAAGGAGAAGATTCATTTAGGATTCTTCGATGACCGACTACGAGGAATGTGATTCTTCAAACATCAATGCTCTAGCCACAAGCCTCAGAGTGAAGTTGGTGTGTGGCCAGGAACAACATGAGTGTATGGGACCCCGACTTTATTTCTGTCATCGGTGTTGGAAGTGAAAGTAGTTCAAATCATATCATGTATTTTTTCCATTCTGAATGACTTGTCTAGGTGTGTGGGTTTTCACATGGCTAAGAGGAGGTGTGGTCATCTCATTACCTTAAAGTCATGGGGGTTGTGCCCCACCAGATGTATTCACTTTTAGAGGTCCTTAAGGGGTATGTTTGAGTAAATTAGTCTCAACGTTAGAGGGTGCTCATCCAGGGATGTTGAGATATAGGTTTCTCTTCGGCCATGGTTTTTATAGCTGATGGTTGGGACCTACCCTCCCCTCCCATTTTGTGGGTTGTTGGGTCAGTGCCGGGAATCCCTTGAGTTCTTATGTTTTTTTGGTGCCAATGGTTGTGAGAACCATTTGTGGATTGTTGAAATTCCCCGAAAATAAACCGATATTACGCTATTATTATGGTGGGGAGTCCCTTCAGGCCTCCCTATGTTGGTTTTTCAGTTTCGTTTTGAGCCTTCATAAATTTATTATGGTGGAGAACCCCTCCAGTCTTTTACCATGATGGCCTTTTAGATCTGTTCTTAGAGGTGACTTGGTAGTAGGTGATAATAGTGTTATTGGGATTTGGTTTGATCTTGTTTGTTCCTCCCAGAAAAATGGTGGGGTTTTTATTCTATTGTTCTTGAGGTGTCTCTGTTTGTGATGTTGGTTCTCACTCGTGCGAGAGTTGTTATCCTTGATCGATCAACTAAATGTGTTCTAACTCTCTAGGCAGGTGACACATATTGATAAGTCTTTTACAGGGTTTCTATAGGTTGTCGTTTGAGTCACTTTCTCTGAGTAGGGTGCATCTGTTTTGTCACTCGATTTTTGTAGGAATTATTTTCTAACCTTAAGGGGTGTCACTTCCACATTGGGGGATCATCCTGGGTTGTGGATTTCTGAGGATGGAAAGCGCTATGATGGGGAGAGCTGACACACCTGTCATTTATAAATTATCTATTTTATTATTTTGCTGCGTGTCGGGTGGTTCAAGTTAAAGTCCAAAATATTTTTTTGGGTCATTATTTTAAAAACACACATTTTTCCCTTAACAGTATTCAGAACACCGCCGTCAAATCCGAATGGCCTCACCCCAATCACCATAAAGTATCACCTGAGGTCTCACTAATTAAATTAAATGAAATAAATATTAAAGTTAGAATAAAATAAAATAAAGATAAAAAATTACAATAAGTCTTAAGGAATTATTTTAAATAATACTATTATTTTAATAAGAAATTAATATTTTTATTTGTTATGAGGATTTTTTTTATTTTTTCGGTAGTATTATTATTATAAGTATGAGTGAAATTAGGTTTTAAATTTTTAATTTTTATTTTCATTTTTAGATTTCTTTTTTATCCATTTTCGTTTAGTTCACCCATCCTCCACTCTCACACCAATTGCACATCCCCACCCAACGTGATCACACCACTACCCCCTTTCTCTCCAAACCCTAAACTGATTCCCCTACTACCCTCAAAATACACCACTGGAAACCTCCCTCGCTGCCTTCCTCATCCCAATGTGCGAAACACCCTCTTTCTTAGCCAGCCCATCGCTCCGCGCCCCTACCTCCTATCCAGTAGATTTGGCTGCTGGACCTCCACGCCTCCCAGTCACCACCCCTATTTTTCCTCTCCTAGCCGATAGTCTGTCTCCCCCAAACTTTTCTCCCAGCCGAGAGACCCCCATCCATTATAGTGCATCACACCGCTACTCCCCAGAAGGCCCCTTGCTTCGCAACATAGTTCTTTGAAACTGTAACATCCCAAGTAAGTAATGAATAATAGATATTTTTATCTATGTCTATTAATGATTAAGATATTGTTATAGAGGCTTAAAATGAAAATAAATACAATCTTATGCATGGAATACACTAATTTCTTAAAAGATTGTTTTACTGCCTTTTGATGGAAAACCATTTTTGAATCTATCTTTTGACAATTTTATAAACTATTTTTGTCAAAATAAACTTATTCTTTATGATTGGGACATCAAAATTTACCTTGTGTGAATTTTTGGTATTTTTCTGACAATGTTCATTTTTTAATGAATAGTGAAAAATACTGCATTTTACATCAAAACTACTTTTTAATATAATTTATTTATATGATTAGATTATGTTTTGAATTGGTTTTGAAGTGAAATTAGAATATATTTTTACCATTTTATCAAATGGTGGTCATTGAAATCAATTTCACTTTGAAATTAGACTTAAACTGGTGTCAATCTTTTGATACTTATTGTTTTGTAAAAACATTCTTTTTGCTCTGGCAGCGGGAATTAATTATTAAATTAATTAATGTGACTTATATGATTTGAATTTTGTAAAATAGACTTCATTTTTGAATTCGGAATATCAAATATATCTTAGGGTGAATTTTTGGTAATTTTCTGAAAAACTTCAATTTTTGTTGAATAGTGAAACCACTAAGTGGTAATCAAGCAAACTGATTTTTCAGTTAAATGAAAGTTTACCACTAATGTGTATTGAATTTTGAAAATCCGACATAAATGGTTTTCCTTAAGAAGTAAAATGTGGTTCAATGAGATAAAAATTATTTTTTGGTGAATAGTAACTTATTAAGTTCTTAATCGCGATTAGTGGTAATTAGGGTAGTTTAAGGTATAAATAATGCATTAATAATATGAAATGACCTATAAACTTGTCCCAACCTTATTGGTTGTGTCATGGCCGACCAAGAAAAGCCGTGGGTCAACTTGGGGACCCCATGGAGACACTTTGGTTTGGAAATGACATAAATAACTTTTTATTAAATGTTAAATTAAAAATGACACAAACAAGAGATGTTTTACGAAAACAATTTTTATATGGGGTTATAAAGATCAGAGTTTTGATTATAAATATTCATTGGAAAGCTAAAAAGATATCCTACATTATAGAATTTTTTTTACGATTTTTAGACATTTAATAAATTAAATTATTTATGACATAATAATGATGCAGCGATGACAACATTATTTGACGATTTAAATAAAATGGAAAGATAATGTAAAATCTATAAACTACACATGTCCAAAACTTATTGGATGAGTGGATTTAGAAGCCTTATCACCTTATCCACTAATTATATCAATGTGGGACCTTTTGAAACCGAAACACATTTTCAAATAAAGTAATATTTCATTACTTTCCAAAAGTGCCCCTCCTCTCCTCTTATAAAAGGCCCCCACCTCTACCTCATTTCACACACTACTCAAGCCTTTGGCTCGGCCAACCCCTGCCAATTTACTCTCTCCACATCCCTCTCCTCATCCTATAGGATTCCCTTTGGGCATAATCCTTTCAAAGGAAGCGTTTAGGCTCAAATCAAAAGGAGTTACAGTTTTAAAGGTAATTCATTCTCTCATGTTCATTTGTTTTATTTTGCTTCTCCAACCCCCTAAACTCTTTTTATTTACTTCTTTTGTAACAACACCAGTATCTTAAATATACTAGGATGTTGTTATAAGATTTATTTGAGCTAAACTCTCGAACAACTACATCAAATGGTTAAAGAACATACGGTTTCTGTGGATGGCGAAATTCTGCCTCCCGAAACGATGATTGTTTAATACTCATTTAACACCTTCAAATGTGGACATTATGATGTCAATATTTTTATATATGATATATAATATGTTTATGTTTTCATTAAGATTCTTTTTTTTTCATTTTGTTCATACCTTTATGGTTTCCATTATGGGTAAACACGATATCTTTATTTTAGGAAGTGCGGACTACCGCCCCCTAAAAGTGATTTGATTCGTTAATACCATATGTGGGATGTGTAAAGGATAAAGTTAATGATATTATATATGTTATTATACTGGAATTATAATATACTCTTATATCATTATGATACCATTCCAGAAAATATGAAATAGAAATGGAAGTAGCGTTCATGCGTACGTACGGCTTACCGTCTCCATGAACGGTGCATTTCATTTCTTACCTCTAAATGTGATGTAATATTATAAATGCATGTATGTACTAGATATATATGACATATATGATATCTAAATCGTGAATACCATTCTGGATATAATGAACCTTTGACCAAGTTAACAACATGTAAGTGTAAGAAGTCTATTTTTGACTTAAGAACCAAATACCGACAAAATGAACATTATTTACTTAACTGATTACATGATGTTCATAACATGGTATAAAAAGAATAATTAAATTGAAAAAGATTCATAAGAAAGTAGATATTAACTCAAGTTTATTATTCAGGAGATTAAAGAACGGTCGGGTCAAGTCGGATACGAGGTATGGGACTTCGTCTCAATCTCCTTTCATTGAGGCATATTTTATTTTATACACAACTTTCTTTTATACGGTGTATAAACCCCTTTGACTTTTACGTTTATTCAAAAGGAATCTTTTTTATACGAAGCATTTACTAAACGACAAAAGGGAATGTTTTTGTCGTACGTATGCAGCGACAACGACATCTCCGCCGTCGTAACCGTTATTTGAGTTTCGGCTTCCTCTACAAGACAACCCTTTTTTTTAAAAAGAAAAATAAATACCATGTTTTACTTTGGTATTAAAAATGGTTTTCATAATGTTTTTATTATATAAATGTGTTGTATTGATATCTCGTGATTGAAATGTGGAAATTTTATGTTTCCTTTATGCATGTTTTATGTGATATGATTATGTTATGGTTCTTGGGCATTATTATGAAGACGGGTGGTTCCGTGATAAACTAAGGGCGGGTGAGCCCGTTATAGCTCTCCAATGCATTGGGTAACGCGAAGGTGTGAAACGTTAAGGTTTCTCCGAAGATAATTTAGGGAATATACTGTGATGGGTATTCCAAACGTAACCAAGAGGGTTACTCCCTACGTAAGAATGTTATGAATGCCTCAAGTTACCTTTATGTCTTATGATTTTCTATGATTTATTCATGATTTTATGAGGTATGTTAATGTTCCTATGTTTTATGGGTAAAGTATGATTTCATTCTTATGTATATATGAACTCGTGTTTCCTTTCCATGTTTTTTTTATAACCCATACTGAGTTTTTATTCTCATCCCATGTTTTTGAAATGTTTTTCATAGGTCAAGGGAAAGGTACATGATAAGATGATAGAGTCAAGGATGTGTCAAGAAATAATCCATGTTTTATTTTAAATGTGTTCCCATTGATGGGAATGAAGAATACTATCTTTATGTAACCACTTTGTTTATATGTGGAATGTAATACAAGTTTTATGATATAATTCTCTAAAACTCTAAACCCGAAAAGATCCTCAATGTGTAATCTTGTAATAACTCAAGATTAAGTAAGGTTTAAGGCTGGGGCCTTATAGTTGGTATCAGAGGTCGGTTTAGATAACTTTAGGAGTTATAATTCTATTAAATGATTATCTAAAAATATTTTCTTTGAAATGATATAGCATTTAAAGATTACCATGTTGCTTCATCTAAGACATGTTTGTTCAGAATGGTTTTCCGCAGAGGAAATAGGGAAGCAGTGCTAGGAAGGCATACAGAAGGAAATAACCTTCCGAATCAGCATCCAGAAATGGTCGGAATTGGAACTGAACAGTTTGTTGCAGTAATGGCGCAGTTGACTCAAGCGATAAATGGCGGTGGTATCCATGCACGAGATCATCCAGAAAAACCGCAGAGGAACATGTCAGTGGTGGAACATTTCATGAGGCAACATCCACCATCATTCAGAGGATTATCTGACCCTGTGCTAGCTGAAGGGTGGATTAAAGCACTGGAGAAGATTTTTGATGTCATGGGGGGTTCAGACAATCAAAAGGTTAGTCTTGCTATTTACCGTTTGGAGGGTGAAGTAGATCTGTGGTGGTCTATGGTTAAAAATATCAGGGATGCCGATGAGATTGATGATCTTGACTGGGATGAATTCAAAGGTATGTTTCTTGAGAAGTATTTTCCTAAGGCTATTCGACTTAGGATGGAAAAGCAATACTTGGAATTGAGGCAAGAGGAAGACTCAGTGGCTGCCTATGATGAAAGGTTCACTCGATTGGCAAGGTATTATCCAAATTTTATTCGAGACCTTGATAGTAAAATCAATCGTTTTTACTCAGGATTAAAGCCAAAATACCGAAGGGCATTAGCTTCTCGTGAGTTTAAAAGTTATGAAAAGCTTGTTCGATGTGCTGAGAAGGAGGAAATGGAGTTTGCCGATGACCAAGTGTTCTATAACAACCAGCAGAAGAAGAGACCGAGGTGGCAGGAGAAAGGTAAGAATTCTTCAAAAAAGTCAGATGGTAAGAGAACTTAGTTTCCAGTTTGTGTTAAATGTGGCAAAAGGCATGATGGGGAATGCCTTATGAATTCTGGGAAGAGCTACCGATGTGGTAAGATGGGACATAAGGCTCGTGATTGCACTGAAAAGGATAAAGGTGAAGGTAAGAACAAATTTGACTTACAGTTAGTGAAGTGTTATAAGTGCAATGAGATGGGTCACTATGCAAACGAGTGTCCGATAAAGAGCTTGAGTGATGGGAAGCAGTTAGACTACAAGCAGAAAGGGGTGGTGAAATCCTTTGCAACTACTTCAGCAGATGTCTGGCCATCAAATGAAGTTGTATCAGGTACTTTGTTTGTTTTTTCAGATTATGCAAGTGTGTTGTTTGATTCGGGGTCTACACATTCTTTCATCTCTGAAACCTTTTCTAGAAAAATGGGAATACCATCTCAAGAAATGACTCCTGAACTTTTGGTAAAAACACCTGGGGGGAGTGTCGAGGCAAAAAGAATTTATAAGAATCTTTCTATCCTTATCTGTGGAAAGAACCTACTTGCAAACCTTATTGTTATACCTCTAGTAGAGTTTGATGTTATCCTGGGTATGGATTGGCTCTCTATTTACCATGCTAAGATTGACTGTAGAGCTAAAGAAGTTTCTTTTCAGAAAGACTTTCAGTTTTTTTACAAGAATGAACCCTTACTTTTGATAACATATCAAGAGGCCGAGAAACTTGTAAAAGATGGAAATGAATGTTACCTTGCACACGTCGTTGAAAATAAAGAAACTGTTCGGATTAATGATGTGCCAGTGGTAAATGAGTATACTGATGTTTTTCCTGATGAGTGGGCTGGAATAATACCAGATCGGGAAGTTGAGTTTACTGTTGACTTAGTTCCTATTGCTAAGCCAATTTCAAAACCCCCTTATCAAATGGAACAAATTGAACTTTTAGAGTTGAAGGAGCAATTGCAAGATTTATTAGAGAAATGTTTCATTAGACCTAGCACATCACCATGGGGTGCTCCTGTTTTATTTGTTAAAAAGAAAGATGGTTCTATGAGACTTTGCATTGATTATAGAGCCTTGAATAATATCACTGTTAAGAACAAATATCCTTTGCCTCATATCGATGATTTGTTTGATCAGCTCCAGGGAGCTCAGTTTTTTTCAAAGATTGACTTGAGATCGGGGTACCATCAGCTGAAGGTTATGGAGGCAGATATTCCGAAGACCGCGTTCCATACGAGATATGGCCATTATGAATTTGTAGTAATGCCTTTTGGGCTAACCAATGCACCTTCTGTATTCATGGACTTAATGAATAGAATTGTCCATGAGTTCTTGGATAAGTTTGTGGTGAGTTTTGGTTGCAACAAATTTCTTTCCTTGGTCACATTGTATCTAAAGATGGAATAACTGTTGATCCTGCAAAAACAAAAGTTGTGGAAGAATGGACAAGACCCACAAATGTAACCGAGATTCGTAGCTTCCTTGGTTTGGCGAGCTATTACCGAAGGTTTGTTAGAAATTTTTCACGGTTATCTAGTCCAATGACTAAGCTAACTCGGAAGGGTGTTAAGTTTATCTCGACAAAAGAATGTGATGATTGTTTTCAGGAAGTGAAAAGAAGATTGGTGAATGCTCCAGTTTTGGCACTACCTTCCAGGAATGGGGAGTTTGTTATATACAGTGATGCTTCATTGAATGGACTTGGTTGCGTCCTAATGCAGAATGATCAGGTAATTGCTTATGCTTCACGACAGTTGAAAACTCATGAGGTAAATTACCCTACACATGATTTGGAACTAGCTGCTGTTGTTTTTGCTTTAAAAATTTGGAGGCATCATTTGTATGGAGTAAAGATTGAAATATATACCGATCACAAAATTTTAAAGTATATATTCACTCAGAAAGAGTTAAACATGAGACAAAGGAGATGGCTGGAATTAATCAAGGATTATGATTGTACAATTCATTACCATCCGGGAAAAGCAAATAAAGTGGCTGATGCTTTGAGTCGAAAAAGTAATGCTTCATTAACAATGTTGCGTTTGGAACGTGATCCTTTGGTTAACGATTTGATGAACTTTGGCATAGAAGTTGTTGGTGCAGGAAGTCCTTCTGTTTTGTTTCAGGTATCAGTGAGATCATCTCTATCAGATTGAATGAAGCAAGCACAGAAGCAAGATAGTGAGTTGCAGAAAAAGGTAGAGCTGGTTCAGAAAGGTAAGTTGCCTGAATTCAACATTGATAATGATTGCGTTTTGATATTTGGGAAGAGATTGTGTGTGCCTTGTGATTCACAGTTGAAGAGAGAGTTGTTATGTGAAGCTCATAGTTCTCCGTTTTCAGTTCATCCGGGAAGTACTAAGATGTATAGAGATCTGCGGGAGTATTACTGGTGGGATGGAATGAAAAGAGACATTGCTGATTTTACTGTGAAGTGTTTGACATGTCAATAGGTCAAAGCAGAGCGGCAGTTACCGAAAGGGATGCTTCAGCCTTTACCAGTGCCAGAGTGGAAATGGGAGAATATATCCATGGACTTTGTTGTTGGATTACCGAAGACATCTCGAGGTAATAATGCAATCTGGGTTATTGTTGATCGCTTGACCAAATCTGCTCATTTCCTTGCTATACGAGATACTTTCTCTCTTGATCAACTTTCTTGTTTGTATCTTTAAGAGATAGTCAGGTTACATGGAGTTCCTCTCTCCATTGTATCGGATCGTGATCCCAGGTTAACTTCTAACTTTTGGAAAGGCCTTCAGATGTCATTGGGTACTGAATTAAATTTTAGTACAGCTTTTCATCCTCAATCAGATGGGCAGTCAGAACGAACAATTCAGACATTGGAGGATATGCTACGATCTTGTTCTATGGATTATCAGGGAAGTTGGGACCAACATCTTTCTTTGGTTGAGTTTTCATATAATAACAGTTTTCATTCTAGTATACAGATGGAACCATTTCAGGCATTATATGGGAAGCGGTGTCGAACTCCAGCTTTCTGGGATGAAGTGGGTGAAAGGAAGTTGATGGGACTAGAATTGGTAGAAGAGATGGTAGAAAAAGTTCAGTTGATTCAGAAACACATGAGAACAGCTCAGAGCAGGCAGAAGAGTTATGCGGATAACCGGAGGAAGGATCTATCTTTCGAGGTAGGTGATCATGTTTTTCTCAAGGTTTCTCATTGGAAAAGTGTGATGAGATTTGGTAAGAAAGGAAAGTTGAGTCCAAGGTTTGTTGGACCATACGAAATTCTGGAGAGAGTTGGATCAGTTGCATACCGAGTGGCTTTACCTCCGAGTTTATCTCAGGTACACAATGTTTTTCACGTTTCGATGTTGAGAAAGTATATGCCAGATCCATCTCATGTTTTGAGTCCAGAGGTAGTTCAGCTGGAAGAGAACCTATCTTATGAGGAACAACCGGTCCAGATTCTTGACCACAGGGAGCATGTGTTACGGAATAAGGTGATTCATCAGGTAAAGGTTTTTTGGAAAAACCACATGATTGAAGAGGCAACATGGGAATCTGAAAATGCAATGAGGGATAAGTACCCCCATTTATTCGATAAGTAAATAAATTGCGGGGACGCAATTTTCTAAAGGGGGGAAGGATGTAACATCTCACGTAAGTAATGAATAATAGATATTTTTATCTATGTCTATTAATGATTAAGATAGTGTTATAGAGGCTTAAAATGAAAATAAATACAATCTTATGCATGGAATACACTAATATTCTTAAAAGATTGTTTTACTGCCTTTTGATGGCAAACCATTTTTGAATCTATCTTTTGACAATTTTATAAACTATGTTTGTCAAAATAAACTTATTCTTTATGATTGGGACATAAAAATTTACCTTCTATGAATTTTTGGTATTTTTCTGACAATGTTCATTTTTTAATGAATAGTGAAAAATACTGCATTTTACATCAAAACTACTTTTTAATCTAATTTATTTATATGATTAGATTATGTTTTGAATTGGTGTTGAAGTTAAATTAGAATATATTTTTACCATTTTATCCAATGGTGGTCATTGGAATCAATTTCACTTTGAAATTAGACTGAAACTGGTGTCAATCTTTTGATACTTATTGTTTTGTAAAAACACGCTTTTCGCTCTGGCAGCGGGAATTAATTATTAAATTAATTGATGTGACTTATATGATTTGAATTTTGTAAAATAGGCTTCATTTTTGAATTCGGAATATCAAATATATCTTAGGGTGAATTTTTGGTAATTTTTTAAAAACTTCAATTTTTTGATGAATAGTGAAACCACTAAGTGGTAATCAAGCAAACTGATTTTCAGTTAAATGAATGTTTACCACTAATGTGTATTGAATTTTGAAAATCCGACATACATGGTTGTCATTAAGAAGTAAAATGTGGGTCAATGAGATTAAAATAATTTTTTGGTGAATAGTAACTTATTAAGTTTTTAATCGCGATTAGTGGTAATTAGGGTAGTTTAAGGTATAAATAATGCTTTAATAATAGGAAATGACCTAGACACTTGTCCCAACCTTATTGGTTGTGTCATGGCCGACCAAGAAAAGCCGTGGGTCAACTTGGGGACCCCATGGAGAGACTTTGGTTTGGAAATGACATAAATAACTTTTTATTAAATGTTAAAGTAAAAATGACAGAAACAAGAGATGTTTTACGAAAACAATTTTTATATGGGGTTATATAGATCATATTTTTTATTATAAATATTAATTGGAAAGCTAAAAATATTTCCTACATCATAGTATTTTTTTATGATTTTTAGACATTTAATAAAGTAAATTATTTATGACATAATAATGATGCAGCGATGACATCATTATTTGACGATTTAAATAAAATGGAAAGATAATGTAAAATCTATAAACTACACATGTCCAAAACATATTGTATGAGTGGATTTTGAAGCCTTATCACCTTATCCACTAATTCTATCAATGTGGGACCTTTTTAAACCGATACACATTTTCAAATAAAGTAATATTTCTTTACTTTCCAAAAGTGCCCCTCCTCTCCTCTTATAAAAGGCCCCCACCTCTACCTCATTTCACACACTACTCAAGCCTATGGCTCGGCCAAAACCTGCCCATTTACTCTCTCCAAATCCCTATCCTCATCCTATATGATTCCCTTTGGGCAGAATCCTTTCAAAGGAAGCGTTGAGGCTCAAATCAAAAGGAGTTACACTTTTAAAGGTAATTCATTCTCTCATTTTCATTTGTTTTATTTTGCTTCTCCAACCCCCTAAACTCTTTTTATTTACTTCTTTTGTAACAACACCAGTATCTTCAATATACTATGATGTTGTTATAAGATTTATTTGAGCTACACTCTCACACAACTACATCAAATGGTTAAAGAACATACGGTTTCCGTGGATGGCGAAATTCTGCCTCCCGAAACGATGATTGTTTAATACTCATTTAACATTTTCAAAGGTGGCCATTATGATGTCACTATTTTTATATATGATATATAATATGTTTATGTTTTCCTTAAGACTCTGTTTTTTTCATTTTGGTCATACCTTTATGGTTTCCATTATGGGTAAACACGATATCTTCATTTTAGGAAGTGCGGACTACCGCCCCCTAAAAGTGATTTGATTCGTTAATACCATATGTGGGATGTGTAAAGGATAAAGTTAATGATATTATATATGTTATTATACTGGAATTATAATATACTCTTATATAATTATGACACCATTCCAGAAAATATGAAATAGAAATGGAAGTAGCGTTCATGCGTACGTACGGCTTACCGTCTCCATGAACGGTGCATTTCATTTCTTACCTCTAAATGAGATGTAATATTATAAATGCATGTATGTACTGGATATATATGAAATATATGATATCTACATCCTGAATACCATTCTGGATATAATGAACCTTTGACCAAATTAACAACATGTAAGTGCAAGAAGTCTATTTTTGACTTATGAACCAAATACCGACAAAATGAACATTATTAACTTAACTGATTACATGATGTTCATAACATGGTAAAAAAGGAATAATGAACTTGAATAAGATTCATAAGAAAGTAGAGATTAACTCAATTTTATTATTCAGGAGATTAAATAATGGTCGGGTCAAGTCGGATACGAGGTATGGGACTTCGTCTCAATCTCCTTTCATGAGGCATATTTTATTTTATACACAACTTTCTTTTATACGGTGTATAAACCCCTTTGACTTTTACGTTTATTCAAAAGGAATATTTTTTATACGAAGCGTTTACTAAAAGACAAAAGGGAATGTTTTTGTCGTACGTATGTGGCGACAACGACTTCTCCGCCGTCGTAACCGTTATTTGAGTTTCGGCTTCCTCTACAAGCCATACCTTTAAAAAAAAAAGAAAAATAAATACCATGTTTTACTTTGGTATTAAAAATGGTTTTCATAATGTTTTTATTATATCAATGTGTTGTATTGATATCTCATGATTAAAATGTGGAAATGTTATGTTTCCTTTATGCATGTTTTATGTGATATGATTATGTTATGGTTCTTGGGCATTATTATGAAGACGGGTGGTTCCGTGATAAACTAAGGGCGGGTGAGCCCGTTATAGCTCTCCAATGCATTGGGTAACGCGAAGGAGTGAAACGTTAAGGTTTCTCCGAAGAGATTTTAGGGAATATACTGTGATGGGTATTCCAAACGTAACCAAGTGGGTTACTCCCTGCGTAAGAATGTTATGAATGCCTCAAGTTACCTTT
The DNA here is from genome assembly GCA_963277665.1 of Viscum album. Taxonomy (NCBI): domain Eukaryota; kingdom Viridiplantae; phylum Streptophyta; class Magnoliopsida; order Santalales; family Viscaceae; genus Viscum; species Viscum album. The sequence goes on from OY728139.1 coordinate 222,369,717, forward strand.
ATGTATTATGATTTTCTATGATTTATTCATGATTTTATGAGGTATGTTAAAGTACGTATATTTTATGGGTAAAGTATGATTTCATTCTTATGTATATATGAACTCATGTTTCCTTTCCATGTTTTTTTTATAACCCATACTGAGTTTTTATGCTCATCCCAAGTTTTTGAAATGTTTTTCACAGGTCAAGGGAAAGGTACCTGATAAGATGATAGAGTCAAGGATGTGTCAAGAAATAATCCATGTTTTATTTTAAATGTGTTTCCATTGATGGGAATGAAGAATACTATCTTTATGTAACCACATTGTTTATATGTGGAATGTAATGCACGTTTTATGATCTAATTCTCTAAAACTCTAAACCTGAAAAGATCCTCAATGTGTAATCTTGTAATAACTCAAGATTAAGGTTTAAGGCTGGGGCCTTATAGAAACTCTTGTGTGCCCCTCCATTGAAGCGCTGCACCATACTTCTCCCCTTGGCCAGCCCTTACGCGTCGCTTGCTATGACAGCAAGACCCCCTTCTTCAGTCTACCCTGACCAACCCCCTCCAACTAGTTGGTTAGTCATGCTCCAGCCCCTACCTCCCTCGAATACCTATGTGCACATACTTTGCCCACACAACCCTTCTCCGATGGATTTTCTTAGCACGGTGTACCTATGCCCTCTATAATGTTCTCTGACACCCTTCTATAACTCTGCCGCATATGCGTTCTGTTTTAATTAGTTGTTCTTCCCTTTTGGTAGAGTTGCAAGAGGAGTTTCATGTTCTATGGGGTTCATGTTGTGCTGAATTTGGTTCAATATTAGTGATTTTGTCGATATCTTGTTTCATGGTTCATCTTTAGTTTTTTGTGATGTGTTTGATGAGTAATTGGAGTCGCGCACCAAATTTTATGGAATTATTTCACCCAAGGTAGGTAGTTGAGTGTTTAAACACTATTTTATAAATTACTCTTATTTCTTAGTAAATTTATAATATTCATTGATTAAATGATTTGGGTATGTATTTGGATTTCATGAAGTTTTACATGAGCTATATTTGATTGGAAGTACGTTTATGGGGTGTGGTAAAATTCTTTGATTAGATGTTTTTTAACTCTATCGTTAGTGTTTAATAATATGTGCATTTAGTTTTTCAGTTGTGAAAGTGGTGTTACGTGTGTTTTAGATATGTTGTTGCATGTGTTTGGTCATTAGGGAATGTCTTGTGTGGGATGAATGGGTTTATGGTGTGAAAACCCACATTGAACTATATACTAGTATTTTATAAATTTTCTGTCTCTTTTGTGAAAATGCGCATAGTGCGTGGTTTTTTTCACATATAGCGTTCATGTGAATTTTGTTCAAAAACAATGTTTGAGTGAGTATTTGGTGTTTAAAGTCATTTTTTATCTTCTGGAATTGCTTAATAAAATTTCTAGTGTTTTTTTAATCGGGAAAATGTCTATTAACTGTGCGGTTGGGTTATTAATCGATGTAAGTGGTGCAGGTTGTGTTCTCGATATAGCATTGAGAGTGTTTGGTCATGAAGGAGTGTTGGATTGGTTTTGTGTGTTATGTAATTCCTTGTATCTTTTAAATAAATTTTTTTACAAAATTTAAAATGTTTTAATAAATAATTATTAACGGTGGAAAAGTTGTTTAATTGAGTTAATTTATGCCTTTTTTGTGTGGACTATTTCAAATGGTTTTTGTGTGTGTGAAAGTTTGGCGTGGGATTTGGGTAACATCCTATTTGTTTTGTTCATCAGAGATTGACATGAAATGTCATATTGGATCATCTTGAGCACAAAAAGAGGAAGCCTAGGTACTAGGTGGGAAGACTAGATCTAGGGTACTGGTTATACAGAATCATCTTAGGTCCTGTTTCACTTATCTAGTTTGATGATTACAACACTAAATTAAAATTGGATGATGATTGGAGACCACTAGGTTATGAATATATTTCTCTACTAGTGGGTTGTGCATGAGAACATATTTTGTTGTAATTAATATTCAATTATTCACCGAAACGTGATGTTATAGGGTACCATTCTTTTTTTGGTAGCACCTATCAGGCCTCTCCCACTTTTGGTACTTCTAGACTACTATCCACTAAACGTTGTCATATGGTGTAGTATTTTCATTTTATTGATTGTTTTAGTTTTCTTAACTAAAATGGTGGTTTGTTTATTTATTTTGTTTTCATTTAAAGTGTTTTGTTTTTAGAAATTGATTATTTAAATTTGATCAAGATTTTGTGTCATTTCATTTATTTTCCCTGCAAATATATTTTTCATTTAATGTTTATATATGGAACCTTTTTTTTATTGGGTGGAATACTACTTGGAATTTTGTTCACACCTTACATACCCCATTGGGTGTATGTAGATATTGTTTTTTGTTTATCATAGGTCAAGGCATCGGGCCTAGTGATGGTGGTTCTAGTTGCTGATGGACATCACTTGGAGGTTGGTATTGCTGTTTTAGTTCTCTATCATAGTTGTAGTTCATTTTGGGTTTTTAGTTGAGTTGTCAACTTTAAACCCATTTATAGTTTATTAGAATTTATTGTTGTCTATTTCCAGTTTCAGTTTTGTTTATCTTGTTAGTGGTCTTTCTATATATTTTCAGGTAAATTTTTCCCATGTAATGTTTTGATACCCGGGAACATGGGCCATACCATGGGGATTAGGAACGCATGTTGGTCCATGCTGCAGACCGGATCGGGCGCCAGGTCGGATGGCGACCCAGCCTGCTTCGTGACATTTTTCATGTTCCTTCAACGACCAAAAACATAATATCAGTTTTAGGTTTATCACAATGGTATTTTATTTATTTTTTGAAAATAAATAATGACCCATTTTAAATAATAACACATCCAATAGTATGGAACATTATAATATTGAATAATGTAAAATTAAACTTAAAAACCCTATAATCAAAATCATTGAAAAAACAAGAAAACATTACCCATATATCAGATTGCTTTGGAAAATCAGGTTTTGTCATGTAAATTGGAATCATTTATAGAAATTTATTCCAGAATGATATTTTAATTCAACTGAGATAAAACATTTCAATGTCTGGCATGACTTTTCAAGGGGAAATTACCAACTCGCCATTATTGGGATATGAGTTAGATCCATTGATTAGGTGCATTAATTCCTGTAAGATCACACCTTAAGAGTATTTCAATTACATGAATATGTTCATAATATCATGTGTGGTTAATTTCTTATAGAGGAAAGGGGTCGGTTTCAATACATAAATATTTTACCAATTCTTATAAAATGTATGTTTATATCTTCTTCATGGGGTATATGTATGATTAATTTTGTATGTTTATCTAATATCAATAATGAAATAGAAATCTAGCTTGGTAAAAAGACTAAGGAACTTCCCTCATACTGAAGTTTATATTAACTTGACAACTCATTCGTTTTACACTTATAGAAGTGTTTGAATTTATCGAAAATCACTCTTCATTATACGCTATAATATGATATTATTAGTGAATTGAGGAATCAGACACTTGTACACATAGATATATCAATAATGGGTGAGGAAAGTCTTCTATTATCATTTTAGGGATATTCCTAGATGAGATAGGAATATAACCTTCATTATGTTCCGACTAACGAAATAATTTGATCACATCTGGGTTTTGGAATATAATTAATAATGTTCTACAATACATATTTCCACGACGATATAATTAATTCTTAAATAGTATACATATAAAAAAATTATAATCATTAAGTATGAAGTTAATCATTATTGTTTATCTCAAAGAACATAACAGATATTACTGATATAACCATTAATATAAGAAGGTGGTTATGGAACGGAATTACCTTCTTCTTCATTGGTAAAATATTAATATTTAAAAAATTGGATCAATATTGAAGTTTATTAAGTCGATGCACAATATGTATATGATTTAGTAAGGAGTACATGTTAACAAAAATATAGGAGAGATGAAAAAGATATTGACGTATATGTACTATATGGTTCAACATGAGTGGATGGAGATTTAGAGAATTATGGTCTTATTGTCACTGAGATATGTGACACATTATTATTTTATAATGATCAAACTATAACCTAAAAATAAATAGTCTAAGTAAAGGATGCTGCTAAATTGAATGAAAACATGAATACTATGTTGGAGTCCATGTACCATAATACATTTTTTATTTTGGTCGACCCTCTTACTGATGTAAAACAGATTATGTGAGAATGGGTATCCATGAAAAAGGAAATAGATTGAAATATTAATACAAATAACAAATTAATGATATTGAAGTGTTTTAGGAAACATAAGGTGATAAAAAATGGAAAAAACATCTCAATAGTAGAAATGGTAAAGTCCATCAGTATATTATTGATTATAGTATCCTTCCAATATTATGATATTTTTAAAATTGATGTTAAAAAATACTTTTTAAATGTTATTTAGGTTTAAGGAGTATATTTTACTAAACCAAAAGTATTTTTTATTTTAATGTCTGATAATAAAATATTATTGCTGTAGTGATCAATTTATTCATTGAAGTAGGCATTATAATCATGGAATGATCATTTTGATAAGGCCATAAGAAAATTTATTTTTATCAATAATGAATTAGATACATGTGTCTATAATATGGTTTATGGGAATTATATATTCTTCATTATATTATATGTTGATGTCATATTAATAATGGGCAATGAAGTGGAACTCTTACAATTAATTAAAAACGGTTTAATGATTACTTATCCATTCAATAAATTGGTGAATGAGCATATATTCTATGGATCCAAATTAATCAACATAGTTCTTAGAAGCTTATTGGGATATGTCAATGTACATATATTTACCTGTTTTTTAATATGTATAAAATTGAGAAATCCAAGAGAGGGTTTCTTTCAGCATCACATACTTCTAATCTCCCAAATAAAATGCTTCCAAAAACACATGAGGAGAGTGATGGAATGAGTGGAATCATTTTTGCTTTGGTGGGGGAGTCTAACATGTATTTCCTACTATGTGTACAATTTTGTGATGTTTTTTCATTATTTTTTGTGGGTATATATCAATATAGGATATGAGAGATACATTATTTATCTGTAAAAACAATTCATACATACATGAGGATTAAAAATGACATATTCTATATATATGATCAAGATGAGTTACTACTAGTTAGAGGAAAAAATGATTCTATTTTCCAAATAGATTAGGGATATATGAAATTGCATCCAAACCATGTCTTTTCAGTGAATAGTGGTGAGGTGTGATGAATAAGATCGGCTAAATATATGGTTGTCAAATATATAGTAGAATCCGAGTATATATTGGATTTGAATATAGATAATTAGAAAGCCTAGATACACAACTCTATATAATAAATTGGTTGTGGGCCAAGCAGTGCAGACCCTATTCTATTTTATGGTTTTAATATTGTAGTAATGGTACTTTCCAAGGATTAAATGTCACAATAGTCAAAACTGAATATACTAGATTCATTTTATCTAATAATAGATTTTACACAGATTGGTAAATTAATAGTTAGTACATTATGCACAGTGGATAATTTGATATAACCCCTAACTAAATCCAAATCATAGTAAAATCATGATTCTCATGTGAGAGAAAAAAACATCAGAAATGATATTAGTAGGTTCTAGTGAAAGTGGGATAGTTTAATGTGGTTTCCCTTGAACCAGCGTATGTAAAGAATTTTATTAAAATTACATGTGTAAAGATTTATATATACATTTTTTTATCTTACCATAGTAATTTCGACACATTTGTGTCCACTATATTTATAGAAATTCATGTTAATGACTTTCCATATAAATGTTTTATAGTAGTTAACATGATATAATTAGAACCTATTGATTATATGATATTAATATAAATGTTATCACATAAGGTCTAGATACATCATACTGATCAGAAAAAGATTATATGCAACCATCATGGGTTGGGGGTAATAAAAATTTAGACTTCATCTCCTGAAGATCTCATTTCGTGATCTCATCTAAACGAGATAATATAAAAAAATTCCAATACAAAGAACACATGTTTTGGGAGTCAACGGTCATTCCAATCTAGGAATATATATATATTGGACTCTTGATTTTAGATCATTGTAAATTTTATCCATTTCATATCATATGTTCAATCTTGGAAAAAATTATGTCAATGAATTCATGGTGAGGTATCTTTTGGTGTGTGTGTCATTGGTGGTATAGTACTTGTTAAATGATCAAGATAGAATCTTATTCTTCCGAGTTGAGGTAGTGAAATATCTAATAATGATTATTGATAATGTAGTACCATTAAATTTTTTTTCCATGTTAGAAGAAGCTAATTTCATATAGTTATGTTAATAAATAAGAAATAAATAATCGGTGGTGAAACAAGATGTGAATTCTAATATATGAGGTATCTTTAGACAAAGAGATTGGATTGCACAGTGTGTTTTATTAGGATGGTTTTCATTTCTTTTACTATTCCTTTTATATTTTGGGACCATTATGGTTTTCTAGACATCAGTCTTTTTCTGGTAATATTATTCATTGTTATATCTTTAAGGTTAAATATGGTCTCACACAATATCATATTGTAGATTCATCCATATTCTCGTTAATAGGTGTATAAGAAATTACGGGACCCACCAGGTTGTCTAATAGTTTCCAAGTATTATTGATCAAAAAATAAATAAATAAAATCATTATTATTTTAGTATAGAAAATTGGCATGAATTTATTTATTAATAGTAGTCACATGATATTAAGTGAATATGTCGAATATATAATACAAACCGATATTATTTTATTATTCAATGTTTTTTTAATATTACGTGAATTAGGATTCAGGTTAATAGATTTGTTTTTTAAGAATTTATATTTATTATATATTAAAATTAAGTTATAAAAATAAAAATGACATCAATAAAAAATTATTTTATCATAAAAATATATTTGTATCTTATTTTATGGGTGATTGATATATGCAGGTTCAGGAACCCTTTTAGAGTATTTTTTCTCCAACTATATAAGAAGAGGAGAGAAGATATTAACAATTACTACAATGTCATTTGGAATATAGAGATTACATCTCCTTTTATACAGATGATTGTGAATGACATCATTCGAGCAATCAATCAGTTAAAAAATTCACTTATCCTTGGAATTGATATATGGAAAATATCATGATACTGATAGAATAATCAATGCTCCATGATAGAAACTATAATTTTATGATCATCATCCACACAAATTTATAAATAATGTGTGGAAAATATATAGGGCCATGAGCTCAGATCATTCATGAAATAATCACTTATGACATGCGACAATCGAATATGCTTTCGATTCTTATGAGGTAACCATTCAGTTTACCTATTTTTCATTTATAATTCAAACAACATATTTAGACCACTAAAATGGCTCAGATTGACTAAGAAAGTAAAGTTTTATAACTCTAGTTATTAAAATTTTTAAATCTATGTCTCATTATATTTTTATTTTAACCGTTCTACTAGAATTGTGTCCCTTTATATTGATATTTAACATTCTAGAAAAAAAACAATAATCATCCAATCCATTTATCATGGTTTTAATTTTGCTCATATAAGTATTCTTTTATTTTTTATTTTCTAGGTAGAATGTGATGGTATATATATCTTTTCTATCTATGGTGTGTACAGAATTCATTTTAGAATATTTAGTTTCATATATTTATATATTTCATTATACCTCTAATATGATGAAAAGAGTATGTGGGGGTTTCGTAGAACACCTAGAATCATAAAACAACAATGGAATGTGTAATCTATATATCTAGTGTAGTATATAATCCAACCAGAATTATAGAGCATAGGTACTCTAGTTTTGAATTTCATAACGCCATCATACATTGCACACTACACATGCCAGTACACAGTTCTTCCATTGGTTTGTTAACCCTCTCAGCTAACACAATCATAAAAAATCATGGATTACTAAAAACTAGTTCATATATGTAATAATGAATAGATTATATAGGTGATATAGTTTCAATGATTTTGAATCAAAAGTAATGTAGGAAAAAATTCATGTTTCAAAATTTAATGCTTCTTGAAAGCTATGTCATAGAAATGAATATACATTTCTAAAACAAGGTGATGTTCCACTACATTATTCCATAATTGTGAAAAAATATATATATAAGGAATTTAAATATGGAAGTGATTTTGGTTCTACGTTTCTGTTATTTATTTTTGTACACAAGAAATGAATAAATGGGGTTTGATTATTTTAATATTATCTATATTACACATGATCGCATAATATGTTTGACTTACATCTTGGTTGTCAAAATTTGAAAAAACATTTAAATTACTAAAATAGTCCTATATATATACATTTAAGATGTGATTTTTTCCATTTCTCCCTCATGTCCTCACTCATTTCATGTTTATGCATGCCTTTTTCCAAATGGATATAGAATCATCGTTTTCTTTAATTAGGACTTAGATGACAAGTGGGCCAAGATGATGGGAGGTTAGGATCATCACACCCCTTTGGGGGAGATAATTGTTTCATACTTTGGGACTCTCTTATTGATTTAATGAATATAGATGGTTTCTTTTTTAAAATCGAAAATATCATATGGGTCTCAGTTATATAATCAATAAATTTGTTGGTAGGTGTTTATTTCATAATCATACGTATTTATCAGAGGTACTAAATCAATGGATAAATCTCTTTATATCCATGGTTATAAAAATATTATACCCTATTGTAAATGGGATACATATTTTTATATCATTTATTACACTCATGCTGGTTTTAAACTGCATAGTTGGGAACTTGTTAACATAACTTCATCTAGGAATATAGAAGTTATTTTTTTAGAGTTATTTCCAATTAGTTAACATATTTTTTCTTTAGGATAAAATCATATTCATGGTTTTTAATATAAATAAATTCTTTATCACATCATGAGTTTTCTTCAATGTGATAAATCGTGTGATAATATCCCAGGATTAGATGTCACACTGATAGGTAATATCAGTTCCCCACTATGAGGAGAACCTAATAGTGATATGAAAATATTCATAAATAAATTTTATATGTTCATATGACATCATTTTATGGGACATAAATGATACCATCTATCAGGTGTGGAGAATCATAGGACATTGAGAATTCTTCTCATGGTGTACTCCCTTGGTAATGTCAAGCATGATATCATGAGAATGAGACCTGACCATAGGAAATTGTTCATCTTGGAACTTGTGTCCTTATTAAGAATCACTACTTCCAGGTTTTTTTGTCGTATTTATTTATGTAACCAGAAACATCCAAACGTTCTTTATCCAAAGGTAATTTCTTTCCAAAGGCAGGCATTCATTAGAGTTAGACCTATGATACATTAGAACACATATTGGTAGAGAGGATGAGAGGACAGGCCCATCACACCATTTTGGGGGGATTATTGCCTACTCTGGGACTCACTTATAGATTTGAGATATTTTAATGAATCCATATTAACTTATCATGTATAAAATTGGTTTCCATTGAAATTTTCAATCAATTAATAACATGTACGAAATTTAATATCATCTTTATGTATTGGAGGTTCTTCATTAATGAAAATATAAATATGTATTCAAGGTTCTCTATCAATTTTATCCTCTATATACTATTTTGATATTCATTTAGTCATTGTTACGATAATTTTGGGTTTTAATACAGTAAGTGGGAACTCTAGTATTTTTTGTGATCTGGGGAGATGGATATTTGTTTTAATGTTGGGATCATACCAATAAATGGGCTACCTATGTATCATTGTGAATGAAATATGAACCCTCATTACTTAGTCCCACTTAATGGGACACATCGTACCTATTATGTTCATGTGATAAAGACATAATAGTACGATTTAATGTCATGTAGTAATTACATCTACATGGAAGGTTCTAATTCAATGCTCGGGGTGGGGTTTATGCCTACGATGCGCAAGGAACCTACAAAAATATATGAGTTTATATGTTGGATAAGAAACTACTAGGAACATGTAATTCATATAAAAAGGATTATTTGGAGTTTTGGGGTTGATCCTTGGGGATTCATCCTACGTATCCCACTCAGATGGGAATAAAAGCCCAATTAGTTTGTTAAGTCTCTTAGGGGTGTATGACCCTTCAATTGAAATAGGATGGGGATTAATCCAAAATATTATTCCATTATAACAAGTTCCGTTAGATATGTATTAACTCATGGATATTTAGGGGGAATAGTTCATAGATTACTCTTAATGAGGATGCTCAGATTAAAGGAATTATGGTCAGATTGTAGAAGAGGATATCTAGTGATCTAAACCCCTATTGAAGGCTTCATATGTATCCAAATTATGTTCAGAATCATAGTTCTTGATTTTAAAAAATTGCTTTATTCTGTGTATTTTATGATCATCACACATCTCTAACCACATGTGATAGATATTCGTCCTAATAAACAATATAATGTGAGAGATTCAACAAACCACACACGTTTTCTTCTGTTGATGGATGAGGAAAGGCCTACGGCGAAGGACGGCCATGCGACAGTGTGAATGGGAATGGAGAAATGAATCATTTAATGTTATATGAATGTGAAGGTAATTTGAACTGTCCTCGAGGACTAGGGGATTACTTCAGTAGGTATTCCAGTTTGATGATTGTTTAGGGCTTACACCTAAGTAGGATTCCCATTTTAGGTTTGGTGGGGGATTAATATTAATGGGGATTCCTATTTGAGGATTTTTTGGGGATTAATCCTATGAAGAATGCCCATGTGTTGGTTTAACATGACATAGTGGTCAGTTGATGAGGTTTGATGAGATTCTTGAGGAGTGTATCAACACAAGGTACTTATAAAATCTATAAGGAGTGTCCGAACACATAACATGTGAAAGAAACCAAGAGGTGTAAGTCGACTAAATGATGATAATTGATTGTTATGGAGTGGCTAAAATCATGATATTAAAAGGATAGAAGTGGGCCATATAAAGAGCGCAATGGATAATTTCGTCGACCCAACCCAAAAATTCCATGGTGTGACTCTCCATTTTTCATTGGGGTTAGTGACGGAAGTGAAGAGAATGGCTCCAAAGGCCATGAACGAATCCTGTAACGGAACTCGAGCGGGGTTTCAAGGGGAAGATGGCCTCACAGTATTGAACAATGGGGTCATGCAGTTGTACCACCTAGTTAGGTCGTGTTGGTGCCCTGCCATTTTTCTTCACGTAGGTTTTCCACACAGGTGCTCCTCCATAGTGTGTCGCATATGTTCTCCCCATAGGTTCTCTACCAAGGATATTCATGAAGGTGCTTTGTGGAGGTCCTCTGCCAAGGTGCATCACATGTCTACACCGCATAGTTACTTGGCACAACTCCCTATGTTCTAGACACCGACGGGACATTGAACCATTTTTCCCCTTTTAATTATCCCTTCACTCATGTTTTCAAGAATTACTCAGGAGATTTTGAGAACATGGAAAAAGGTGCTACACAATGGGAGATTTGGTCGTTAATCCATGTTTTTCCACCCCTAAAATTTGGAGCCTAAGGGACCGATTTACATGGAAGGTAGGGGGTTGGTCGAATGGATTTGTTTGGTGTAGGTCCTCAGTATAGCTTCTCATCATAGCACTTCCACATAGGGGTGAAAAAAAATTATTCTACTACATATATCCTTTGAATAAGTCCTCTGCGTAAGTCTTACATGTATGGGATATAATATACTATATAAAATAAAGTGTTTTTAGTGTTCTATAAAATTTATCTATAAGACTTCTGGGGTATTGTGACCAAGAAAATAGAATATCTTAAAGAGATATACACTTCATGAGACAAGGAATACACCAATTAATCTCAAATTAAATTTGGATATTGAATTTCAATTAATTTAAGCCTTTTAATCTTCAATAATGAAAATCTATTTCCATCATGATGAGGGGGGTCTTTCCACTTATCCCTAATTTTCAAGAAGTCATTTAGAAGATGGAAAACTAGACTACATATTTTTTCTTTCATGGTAAAATATCATTACAGAAAATTTACCTTTGTTTTCTATGTGAGCATCATATCATCAATTTTGTGGAGAAGTGACTGAAACAAATTCTATTGTGACCATAAAAACCATCATTTAAAAGTGTCATTTGATGTTCCTATATAAATATATGTGTAATGGTACTTATAATTTATTATAATTATTAATGGATATTATATGTCACATACACTGATGTATTGATGAAACATGTGAAAACATATCATGTTGTGAAGTAGGACATATTGGGTGTGTCGCGAGTAATATTGAATTAGTGAATAATGATATAAATAATTTATCCATTCTGTTCATTTACAGAATAAAATATCTCAGGTACTTTGATGAAAATTATATAGCCTAAATAAATATATGCCCATGGAGTTCTATATAAATGTTCTATTTCTAAAAAATCAATGAACGAGATAACGAGCATATATATTGATGACATTGGCATGAAACATGTTCAATTTGAGATATTTTGATTAAGGGATTATATTAAATAATTAGTGTTCATTGGTGGTGGAATGTCATTGCAGAGAAACCATCATTCTTTATTGATGCATTAACAAGTTTATAGATGATAACCTTTGCTTTATAGAAGGTTTTCAAAATTATAGTGAGATAGAGGCCTAGAGGGTCACGCAATATATGTATCGTGAATGTGAGTTAAATAATTAATTATTTTACAATATGATTAAATATTAATCCCATTTATGGTTTACATTTTTTCATGTAATCTTAATAACATTCATTTCATATCTAGTTATTGAAGAAAATATATTGCAAAAAAAATATTTATTTATCACCGAAAAATATATTTATATTTATTTAATATATAAATAATCATCATTCATGCCTCGATAAATATTAAAAAGGATGGGAGGACTGAGTTTTAGGGTGAAATGAGAAATAATATTTAATATTATCTCTTTAAATAATATTTCAATATAACATGAATGTTAAACACGTGTCATGTAAATAAATTTTATTTCCATTATTATCTGACATGTCAGTTTGAAATGGAATAATAAAATAAATAACGACACTTGTGCCTATTATTTATTACTACCATGTGAATTAAATTCCCAATTATGCAATTATTTTCTAATTCAGTACGGGGAAATAGAATAATATCCACAGTAGTTGCGCACAACATTATGGATAAATCTATCGATCCATGATATCACTCATTTTTATAAGAATGTTCTCAATAATGAGAGTGGGTATTCTCTACCGGACCAGAGAATGCTTTGGAAGAGGTTGTCAATGAGATCAATGGCAGAAGATTAAAGTTAATGGATCTTCTATGCAAGAACCTAGAGACTCAATTATTGACATACATAGGTTTTTAGAGCACGTGTATATCATCGCTAGAGGTGATCTAATCTTGATCTCTAAAACACAATGAAGGAGTACCACAGATCTATGGTCAGACACGTCAAGGTATAAAGATAACCTTGGAGGTATTTATTGAATTAAAGTAAAATTATTATAAACAAAATACACTGATCCTCTCTCTTCATTCCACTAAAAAATTTCATTGTCTGAATCATTGATTTAATTATTTGGATACTAGTGTTTATTGTCGTATTGATCTCAGAATGATCATTGATTTCATCCAAATCCTTGATGGGTGGAAGCCCAACCGTGATTCTACTACACTTGGAACCGACAAGTGGAATCAATGGGGGTTAATTTTTTTATAATTATTTGGTATCATTGATGATTTACAAATTCATAATTTCGCTTATCAATTTGACTATAATTATTATTTAAATCTGAATAAAAAGATCTATTTCATCCTTCTTCATTTGACACAGATATAATATAAATGATAAATTTTATGAATAATATAAAATCATGGAACTCTTACGGAGTTTCCAATGATCATGTATGTTCAACACCAGACTACACACAGTGTAATCGGAATTACTTCCCATGTTGTTTTGTTCAATGCATCAAGATTTGGTTCGGTAATATATTTGATATCTTATATTAGTTAGGTATTAATGACACTATTAAGGACTAATAATCCACGTGGTGTTGACTAGGATCAACTAGGGTATGTAAACCGTACTACAAGCCATGTGGAAAACAAGACATGGCATTTAGTCCATTTGGGATACTTTCATGTCATGTATCCCATACACGGTTTTCTTAGCTGGTGACTGTGTAACGAAGATTCAACATGGAATGTGGCCTACTAAACACACTATGTACACCAAAGACATCCTAACTACACATCACATGTTGTTTCCCCATGTGTATATGTCAGATGTATGGTGATGTGGGTACACACCATTTAGTCGGATCTATATGTCATGAACCTTTTCCAGATTACACATATTTAAAATTTATTATCATATTCTGTATCCCTTGAGATATTTAGCTTCGTGTGAGAATAAACCTGGGACACAACATGTTATAGATGTTATATATATATATGTTTAATTAACATCTATGTAATGTTCGATGTTTTGCACATCATATATGAATTGTATTAAATTTCTAATTAGGTTTGCATGCTGCATGTCATAAATAATAATCTTTATAAATGTATACTACATTTTGGGTTGTTTTGGATAGGTATTCATCGGGTATCCTCCAAGGTACAAATTATGTCCATTGATAATATAAAATTAATTCTAATTTGATTAAAACTATATTAGATGATAATATCAATTCCATTCAGAAAAATGATTAAGATAAGAGGATTGATTAATTAATGATAATAATTAATAGATTTGAGCACAGTTTATCTTAAATGAGAGAAATTAAAGAATTGATAGGTATTTTTATTAAATTAATAACTCATTACATGCATGTGGATGATCATGATTTGGGCCTTCTGATTTTTATGTGATGGGTTTTTTTTGTTAATTTATCAAATTAATCTATTGGCATGTGTGCCTTCTCTCCCCATGAATATTTAGGGTCTACATTCCAATGGTTTCTTTAATTTAAGCCCCCTTTTATCCCTCACCAGCATGTGAAATAAAGAATATGTAAATGTTGGAGCTCTAATGCTAGGGGTGGTGGATCATGTTAGGATCTAAGGATAAACAAATATAAGGTGATGCAATGGTGGACATGTCGAAACCTATAAACACAAACCTAATTGGTTCAATGTGTTTCTCCCCAATGTCACCAGTTAGTCTATCAATATCTAGATAAACTAAACATTAGATCAAGATCATTACCATAAATTTTATTTTATTTCACCAATGGCATGGTTATTCATTATGGATGTTTTGTCGCGATCTCAAAATTAATGAACTAACAAGCATGCAAGATTGAACTAAAATAAGATGAATTATGCGTAAATATTAGTATATATATGGTTAATCAGATAATCACATCCAACTTAATATTAATAAGAATTTGAAAATACAATAAATGGAAATGTATTAATAAAGTATAAATTCCCTCAATAAAATACTATATTGGTATAACTTTCCATTAATTTTTCATAGAATAGAACCAATGTTCAATGTTCATGGCCATCTAATGTTGGGGTTATATCAAATTTTGGGGAATTATAATATGAGGTTTTGGGTTAAAATTACTTAGTTTGCATCAAGGTTTCAGTACCATTGTTGGACTTGTTGTATCTGATAGAAAAAGGCTGAGGAAATCCAAAATTATGGATTTCAGGATTCGGGAGTCCAGTCAATGGATCTAGGAGATATGACATAATGCAGTTGGCATTTGGAATGCCTACCTAAAACCTGTCAAATTGCACTACCATCCATTTTTATGGTATTAATATGGGAAATACGGATCCTTGTCACTATAATGTCTATAAAATAGGATATTCTGAATCCAATGGTGAGGGCTATTGGGTTTCAATAAAATAGTGGGAGACTAATGATTATTTATGTATTTATTTTTCTTAATTTTATCAAATGATGTACTAAAACACTATTTATATTATTTATAGAAATTTTATTAAAAATTACATTACAAAAGTAATTGTGATCCATACCTGATATGGAAATCTCTATCACTAACATTAATTTCCAAGAGTTTAAAATGTTCCTTCAGGTCATCCTTCACCATGAAAAAAATATATAGGTTCTGGATGATCCTTTACTAATGGTGATTGGAAATACGGTTAGTGATGAGGAGCTCTTTTTGTATGAGAAACATCTGAATGATTCTATAGATATTTAGTCCCTCATACTATCATCCATGACCAATGAGAACTTAAATAATGTGAGTGAATGAATCCTTATAACATGATGTATTACATTTGGGATCTTTATCAAGAGAAAGTGATAAAACAGGAGTATGAGATATCCAATGAATTGTTCACCACTATGTTTGGGCATTCTTTAAAAGCTGGGCCACATGTATTCAATCTTATTAGATACATTGAACTTCTGAACATCTTATGGATTAATGTTATAGATAATTTACGTACAAATCGCATACTATATTCTCTTCTGAAGACCTTATAAAATTTTATTTTGATTTATAATATGATAAATAATGAGAAGAGTCTATCAGAATGTATTACATTAATTCAACAAGTGGATAAGGACATGGGGATTGATACACCCACAATCCTTATGGTGAACACAAAGGGGAAGGACATGGAAAAGGGGACAAAAACATATAATGATCCTAAAGTCCCCGATCACCATCCAACCATGAAAAATAATATCAAAATGCACAGAAATGTAAACGCGGTAGTATTCTTTTCATGTGGAATGTCATGCCATTGGAAGATGATCTGCACACAGAGGAAAGGGTAATCCAAATGTGAATTCTTTATCGAGTGCAATCTTCCATTTCTACACATTGGTTATTAGATACAGGTTATGATGAATATATGTATATTTAAATGAAGGAAAATATTATATTTTAGAAAATTTCTACAGGAGAGGTAGATTGTCATGATGCCAATACTGTGAGGTTGGCTGGTCTTACCATTGATGACTACCACCTCACATTTCCAACGAGAAATATTTTGGTTTTATGTGGATGTTATTATGTAAACATAATTAAAATAATCTAAATTATTTAACATGTTTTGATACAGATGGGTTTATTTTCACATTTAGAAATATTTTTTTCTTTTATAAGGAGAATATATGTTATGATAAGAAAGAGTTAAAGAATGGTCAGTATGGATTAAATTATGAAAATCATGTTTTTTTAATTGACAATGAATCAAGATCACATGACTCATATAACATCCAATAGTGGAATCACTATCACAGTCATTTAAAAGATAATAATTTGACAAATCTCTACCATGATGGTCAATTAGACTCTTCTGAGCTAAAACTGCTTGATATATGTAACTCTTGTTTACAAGGTAAAATGACCAAACATCAATTTTGTGTATGGGTGAAATAGCAATATATATTCTAGGATTAGAACACACTTATTTGTTTGGACTATGTCTAGTAGATGATAAAGGTGTAAATTTTTTCTTTTTAACTTTTATTGATGACCTGAGTAGATTGCATATATTTACATGACATGTTTTATATCGGAGTCCTTAAAGAATTTCAATGAATTCAAGAATTATGTAGATAATCAGAATGGTATGAAGATATAGTTTCTTCTATAAACTTGAGGTGGATAATATCTTAATAAATAGTTCATAAACTTTACGAGGGAGTTTGGGATTATATTTCCACTCACCCCACCTTATATACTACAATGGAATGGTGTCAATTAAATGAGTAAATGTACCTTGTTGGACATGGTAAGTTCACTAATGATTCATGATGATATTCTATTATCGTATTGGGGATATTCATTTCAAACTCTGGCATACACATTAAATTGTGTACCAAATAAGGAGGAAAATTGAATTCCCTTTGTGTTATGGAGTGGAATGAAACACATTTTTTCACATACATGTGTATGGGGATGATTC
This sequence comes from Viscum album, assembly GCA_963277665.1. Classification (NCBI taxonomy): domain Eukaryota; kingdom Viridiplantae; phylum Streptophyta; class Magnoliopsida; order Santalales; family Viscaceae; genus Viscum; species Viscum album. The sequence goes on from OY728139.1 coordinate 222,387,662, forward strand.
ATTTGTTAAAGAATTCTCAAGAAACAAACATAAAAATTTGGTTATGGGGTGTATCATTATAGTATATCCCTTGAAAAAAATGGATACTACCTACACATCCCCTCATAAAACAATGCAAATGTTTCCATATAAGTAAAACTACTTTAGAGAGATCGCATCCACAAAATGGTTAATGGGAAAATATATATTCTTTGATGAAGTTGATGATCAAGATACAAATGATTTTGTACAAGAACATGTTCCACATGTCCCTGTAGAAGAAGTATTCACTAAAACCAATGTATTGTGTTGGATTATATGGAAGGTTTGGGAACAAGATATATATGTTTTTCTTCCCACTAATGATAGTGACTCATTATTATTGGAAAATGTTAAACATGTCTCCTAAAAGGTTGAATTATAGTGTTTATAAACTGCAAGATGCATAAAATAATTGAATTCCTGGATGGATTCCATGTGTCATAACCATGTTTGGGTTCTAGTTGATGCTCCATATGATGTAAATCATATTGGATGTAAATGGGTATTTAAGAAGAAACTGGACATGGAAGGTAAGGTTAGTAACTATAAATCAAGGATAGTGGATAATGGTTTTTAATATTGTTATTTAATTGACTATGATGAAAACTTTTCACAATTTCCATGTTTAAATCTACCAGAATCATACTTTCCATAGTAGCATACCATGACTATGAGATTTGGAATACATATATCAAAAGTGTGTTCCATAATAGGGACTTACTAGAATATTTCTCTATGATGCAGCAAGAATCGTTGGTGACACCATGTGACACCAAAATGAATTGAAATTTCTAGAGATCCTTTTATAGATTGTAGCTAGTATCCATGTCAGGGAACATTTGATTCGATGAATCCATAAAATAATTGGTTTTCCTTAAAAATAGATGTGATCCATGCGTTTAAAAATGGATTAAGTTTATTGTAGTAATTATCATATTAGTATATTTTGATTACATATTACTTAATGTAAATGACATGCCATTATTTTAATATGTTAGGAAGATGTTGAATAAGTTCATTTCCAAGAAATAATTAGGGGAATAATTCTGCATTATATTGATCAAGATCATTTGTGGTATATCTAAGTTGGTGATTGGATTATGTCAAAGAACATCTATTGACCAGATACTAAATAGATTTTGTATGGAACAATCCAAGAGGTGATTGGTTCTAGTTTCACATAGATTACATATTTATATGAAATTGTTTCCCTAGACACAACAAGAAAAAGTTAGAATGAGTAATATATCATATGCTTCAGTGATATGATTTATCATGTATTCCATGTTATGTAATAGACTTGATGTTGTCTTTGAATTTCACATGGAAGTAAGATATCAAGAAGATATAGGGGAATAGAATTGGGATACATTAAAGGTAGTCCTTAATTATTTGAGAAGACATAAGGATATGTTCCTAGTGTATGGAGGAGACAATGAGCTTTTCATAAGAGGGTATATTGATGATGTTGTTTCGATAGATTAGAATGATTTGATGTCACAATCAGTATATGTTTTCTATCTCAATGGAGGATTTTTGAGCTAGAATAGTTCAAAGCATCCATTCGTGGCTAGTTATTTAGCGGAGTCCAAGTATATAGTGGGTTATGATATATCCCAAGAAGTTTACATGATTCGGAATAGTATCTAGGATTTTGATGTTGTGCCTAGAAGTAGATATTCTATCATGTTGTATTGTGATAATACTACATCAGTGGATCTTGAAGAAGATTAGAGGACACAGTAGTGGGAAAATAACATACTCTGCAAGTACCACATGTTGAGGGATTTTCATCAGAGTGGTGAAGTAAAAGTTAGAATAGTGTCTGTGGAAGAGAATGTGGAAGACCCCTTGGCTAAAAGCGTATCTCAATAGAAGAATGAATTTAATTTGTGAGCTATCGGACTAAAGGTCATTAGCATTTTGCTCTAGTGAAAGTGGGAGTTTGTTGGAGTTGGTAACCTTGAACCAAAATCATTGTACTTTATGATAAAATTGTATTCATAGTTTTTTAATATTATTAGATTCATTATCACGTCATGAATGATATTCTATATGACATGGTGGAAAATTATATCCCATGAGTATCTATCTTACTAAAAGGTCATATAATTTCCACGATACAATGAGAACCCAAAAGGGGTTTGACACTATTCTTGAATAATTGTTATATGGATGGAAGATATCATTTGAAGGTACAAAAATGATATAGGTTATCAATGATGGATACTCACAGGTCGTTTTTAAAACTTCTCATGGTGTCTTCCCATGGTAATATCCAATAAGTTATTATATGAATGAGACCCGACAGTTGGAAATCAACATTTATAAGTTTCATTGGATGTTCCAATCTATAGATATGTGTAATGGTAATTAGACTTTATGATTATTATTAATGGATATTATGAGTCACATATGTTAATATATTGATGAAAAATGTGGAAAAATATACTTGTGCTAAAGTATCATACATTTGATGAGCCACGAGTAATACTGTATTAATGAATATTGCGATAAAGAATTTATTATTTATGTTCCTTAACTGAAGTAAATATCTCAGGCCCTTTGATGGAAATGATATAGCCTAAAAAATACAATTCCATGGTGTTCTCTAGGCCAGTTCTATTTCTGGAAAATAACATAATGAGATATCAAGCATATAGGTTGATTACATGAGAATGCAACCTACTCAATTGGAGATATTATGATAAAGTGATTATTTTATTTCTCAAGAATTATAATGATGAGGAATTTCATTGTAGCATCAACTTCATTATCTATGTGTTCATTGACATTTTTCTAGATACCAATCTTGTAATTGAGGGTGGATTTTCTAATGCCACTCAGAAACATCCCTAGAGGGTCACACATGAAGTGTATCTGAAATCTATGTTAAATAGTTTATTATTTAATAAGATGAATATATATTAATCCCATTGTTGGTTTAATAATTATTCATGTATTCTTGATCACATTTATGTCATTTATCTTTATTCGAGAGAATATATTATGGATAGAATATTTATTTATCAGAATATAATGCAGTTATATTTATTTAATAAATAAATAGTCACTATTAAAGGATCAAAAAATATTATGGAGGACGGGTGGACTAAGATTAAGGGTTTAATGAGAAATAATATTAAATTTTATTTTAATAAATAACATTTAACTACATCTTGAAGGATATGAATATTTCATGGAAATAATGGTATCATCGTTATTATCTGACATGGGGGGTTCACGTGGAATAATAAAATAAGTAAAAAAACATGGAAAATTTATTTATTATTACCTAGTGACTTAAATTCCTAGTTATGTTATTATTTTTACATTTAGCCTGGGGCAAGAAATGGATACCAGAATGTTTATGCACCACATTTTGGGGAAATATCTTAATCTTCAGGAGCTTTATTTACTATAAGAACGTTACTAAGAATGAGATTGGCCATCATCCACCAAATCGTAGAATTATTTGGAAGTAGCACTCATGGTTATTGAAGGCTGACGACACAAGCACAATGATCATCCATGCCAGAACCTGGAGATTCCTTCAGCGAAATCCAGATATTCTCAGAGCACATGTGGATAACCACTATATTAGATCTACTCTTTATCACTACAACACAATGACGATGCACCATAGATCTATGATCAAACACATCAACAATTAAAGAAAAACATGGAGACATTTAATTAATTTAATTAATTTAATTATAATCAAAATAGGATGATCCTCTATCTTGGTTATAAGGGAAATTTTTCTTTTCCTAAATCCTTGATTTAATTTCGTGGATAGTAGAATTTATCTTCGTATTGTTCCCGTAATGATAATTGATCACGGAAAAATAAATATTGGCTGTCAACCCTACTGTGCTTCCACTACACTTGTAATATATTGTTTATTATATCATAAAAGAGACAATTATATTAGATTCATAAATATCCTTGTCAATGGAATCAGACCCCAAGTAGTTTGGTTCCACATAACTAGAAACATCCTACCTTTAGATGACATCAGAGAAGGAAAAAAATATTGTTTAACATCATGCGATGAGGATTTATAAGTAAAAGGTTCCAAGTGAGGGTTGGTATTGGACTTATTTCAAAGTAAACCAGTGGATGTAGAAGATATGTGGATTACAAGGTGGAGAGTACAAACATAACAAGAATTTAGTGCAATAAGTATGGTGATAAAAAGGGATAGGAAAGAATTTATCGCTTTCAGTTGGATATGAATCTTCTTGGGTTGTAGTTCAGATGTTATTTTGTTGAATTTTGGGTGTTGGTTTTGGACCAATGAAATATTTTATCTATATCCCAGTTGGTTGATAATCAAATACCACATTCATTAGACAGTTTAGGGATTCCGAAATTTGAGGATTCCAATTTTAGTGCATGGGATTATACCTAATAGGAGGAATACCATTTTAGTGGTTGGGGTTTTTTCTAAATAGGATTCCTATTGTGTGAGTATGAAAGGGGATTAAACTAAATAGGAAGAAAATATGTGGGAGAGTAATATTTATAGATCGACTCTCCTCATGAAATAGTTATGTGATTATACAGGTCTTGCTATCATAACTAACTTATATGACCACGTGATTTATGCTCTGTGTGAGAAACAAATAGAAGTAAAATATTTAACAAACCACACAATAAACTTCATAGTTATGTGGATGAGGAAAGGGTGATGGGAGAGAGAAACAGAATTTAGGGTCCCATCCCTTCTATTATTTTTGTAACAAGGATAGTCACATATAGAAATTCATATGGCTATCAATCTATAAAGACTAATATGGGATTACTTCACGAGGGATTCCCTAGTGATGATTCTTCCCCATCCCATTTCAACCTTTGGGAGAGGTAAAATAGAGAGGAAAATATAAAAAAGATCACTACAAGTCTTGAGGAACCAACTTCCACTAATCCTAATGTCTGGAAACTCATTAAAATGTAAATTTATGATTGGGAACATTATGGGGATCCTATTTATTAAGTAGGATAACATTATGACCACATTTACCATCAGAATGTATCATTGAAAGGCCACAATGGTTTTCCCCCATTCCCTCATCCAACATATCTAGCGACGTTCGAAGATTCCATGGCATGGCCCTTTATGAAGAGGAACACATGGGTAATTGTGCTTCACGAGATTCTCTTCATGAAGGTGGAAAAATTATTATTAGATCCTTAATGAATAAGTTGATAGAGATGTTTGTTTGTTTTAATCAAGAAGGGGACAATGTAGAATTGAATGCTTCGAAGAAGGTTATTGAGACAAAAGTACCCCATACCTAAAATTGTTTACTATGATGGATGGTGGAATTAAATGATTTCATGAGCATGAGATTTTTGGAGACATAGTCCAGATAAGAATTCACAGTAAAGATAGTTGGATTTCAGAGGACTCATTTATATACAAAAAACTTTTTATGCTAAACGGATTAAATCTTATAAGTTATTTTCCATCACGATGTGGTGATTATTTACAAGATTAAATCAATTTCTTGGACTATCTTATAGAAAAATATAACTATTAAAAAACACACCACCCAACGAGTCTATGTGTGTGGTTTTTTATATGTGTAAAATTGATATAGCTCAACCAAAATCCACAAAAGATATTTAGTTTTTTGATCCAATCGTCACCCTGTAAGGGGAAAATATAATTATTGTGGTGAAAAAAGTATGATGCCTTACCATATAAAGTGATTTTTTAGGGGGTGTGAATAAGAGACCTCTCCACAAATATTAATGTTTCATTTTCAAGGTGTTGGAAAATATTTCATAAACTAAAAATATATTTTCTTGTGCTTATTGAAAAAATTTACAACTCTACCTAAAAATCAAATATGTTTGAGGGGGTTCTATACAGATTCACTAAATGCATAAAAATATTTTTATGTTGATGTTATACACCCCTTTGTGGATTAGTTTAGTACTCATGCATTTTCTCCGTTGATTTTTAATTCATCAATTTCCAAATTTATTAAATCTTTGTAATCATCCCCAAAAAAAATTTATGATCCAATAAAATTCCCTACATAGAATGAGATATGGTCATCACGATGTGTTTTCAATTTATTGGATAAAATTGGTCTACTATTACATTTTTGGAATGATTTTAAGGGTACATGTGGACCAAGAGGAGGGACCACTCCTATAAAATGTTCCATACATGAATCATTTGTTTCCAGACAATGTCTAATGGTTTTTGATCGATTAGAACATACACATGTATCATCTTCTTTAAAAATAATTTCCCTTTGATAATGAACATCCCCACACAATGAAACGCCTTTTACCAAACAATTTTGATCTACAAATGGATTATAATACTTTTCGATGTAATCAATTACACATAGTTATAATATGTTTTCCATAGAGGCTTAATATAATCATGGACCATATAGTAGTGAAATCACTTCATAGTCTTTTGAATGAATATTAATTTTTTATTTCTATTGTCATAGGGATAATAAAAATTGAACTATGTCTTCTATGAATGATTCCATGATTACGTTTCTTATAAGAGCATCCATTTTCGAGAACATTGATATTGATCTTAAAAGTAATAATATTCACAAATATGTTTCTCTAGATAGTCCTCCTTCACCATAGATTCTAAATAATCCTTTTTCCAAAAAAATCTAATGTATAACTATTAGACTGAATATAATTATTTAACTACGTTGGCTTGTCAAAGTTATCTACTAACATGTCTTGAGTTATTATTAGATCATGTCTAGGGTAATGTTTTCCCTCTGAGAAAAAATATTTCTAACCTCAGACAAGATGATGAGTTTTTCACTCTAATTGGATCCCGCTATAAATAGAGTAACTAACATAATCATGATATATCCTTGTAGATTTCTATTAAATATTATCTATCCATTTTTAACTTCTCATGAGTTGATCTGATTATAGGGTGGATCTCTATGTGGGATTTTTGGTCTAGAGGGAGTTTTTTTGGATTAATGGGACAATGAATACTGGGTGAACTAGAATTGAATGAAATTTCCTAAACCCTTAGAAATCAAATGGTTTTGTCAACTGACATGAATTTCTAAGTTCATATGGTATTCTGAAATAATAATTTTCCTAAATTAATTATTCATTACTTTTGAAGAAATAACACCTTCTACCTATCATATGGAGAATTTGGATGTATTTTATGGTATATGTTCTAGTTATATGGAATTTCCATTATTGGAATCATGTTTTATGAATTCTTTTTCATGCTTATTATCTAGGAAGATGTCAAATATCAATCTCCATTGTCAAGATACATAGTTACTTCAGTATGTAAATTACATGCTCAGCCTCGTAACTTTTTTTCACTTATTCCATTCAATTACTAGATATCACTAATTTCTAAATATAGTGCTATGAGGCAAATAGTTCGATACACCAAAAACCATCTAACTCAACAATATCTTTATGTTTTGAGTTTGTATTGGGATACTCTCAAGGAATGAATATAAATTTCATGGGGCTAAATGATTTGGCCAAAGATATATCTATAATTTGTATTGGAAATATTTTCATCGTGTTTTTTAGTAGATATATCTTTATATATCATGATAGTTATACTGATATTATGATCTACACTTTTATTATGGAGGCTATGATGGGAAGTGGAATTCCAATCAACACTTTGGTTACCACTCTAGAACATAATTATGTGTTTCTGGGTCATATATATGATGGAATATTCCCACATTCCGTTAGCAGAACCTTTTATTTTTCTTATGGATAGGAGGAGGAACACATTGAGTGTAAAATATATCAATATACCTCAATGATCCCATAGTCCACCTTTCACCATGTGTTTCTCAATAATTCATTGGTTTTATAAACATCTATTGGAGTTAAAAGATCTATTGAGATGTTAAATAATCTCTCCCTATTTTTATTCATTCCTCATCCAATAAATTTATATTTAGTGTTAGATAATGGTGGATGAACTTTTGAATAGTTATCTTATATCATCTCATTGTGATATAAGATTTTGATTTCTCGGGTAGATGGGGTGATTATTTCTGAGCCTTATTCTTCTTATAGGTTCGTACAACAATTTGGATTTTTGAAATATGTTGCATCATTACCCCTCATCAGGATTGAAAGGAAATCACAACCATTCATCCTACACCTATTTTGGTTGATGATGATGAGTGAGGATCATGGAATGGATATCGCTTTCCAATCCTTAAAATCTATAACTAACCATTCATTGCGTTACACAATAACATTTATGGAATAATATCCAGATTGAATATTGAGGAAACCAGTTCAATGGTTTCATAAACTATTTTTTTCCCTTAATTTCATTCCATTCCTGATTTATTCCCCAATTTTTTAGGATAAAGGAATTATGTATTTATTATCTATTAATTCCAATAGAATTTAATCTTAATGATTCATTTTATTGGGGGAGTAGGTAATATCATCATCTTTGACTGGAATTGGTGGATGTTTTACTAACCTTGGTCCTATTGAAAGGGTATTGGTCATTCCACCATATGACACTAAACATTTTAACTTTGTCTCTATTGTATTTGGTTAATAGTGTTTTGATCCATGGGTGCCATTAAAAATCATGTCATCTAAAAATAGTCTTTGAGTCAAATTTACGCCATGGTCATGGAGACTCCCATGTTGATGATTTCAATCAAAATGGATAATATTATTCTGATTTTTTGGCTTAATCATAGGTGGGATTGATTACTGAAACTTAAATTTATATATTCATAAACTTCTCATCTATTCGGATTACTTGGAAACATTCTAATTTGATCGTATCCAGTTTAATATTTATAACCCTCACATAGAACCATTAAAGGATACCAATATTGAGATGCATAACTTAGGTGTTAAGGAAAACTGTTTTCAAAATCATATTTCTACAAAAACAATGATGTTATGAAAATATGAGGCTTGTATGGATAGTATAAAGAACAAAATTCCTCGAAAATATGGGATTCTGATCCAATTTATAGAAAAGGAAGGTGTTAAACGCCTTAATTAACCAAATGCCAATGTTAGGTGAATTTGAGGTTTGGTAGAAAACCAACCTTGAGAACATCCTTTATGTATCATATCATGTATTTGTTGTTCATATAAATAAAATAGGTTATGTTTCACTATAATCATATTTTACTAGTAATTTCTCAATAAAATCAAATAGAGATTAAATATATTGGATGTTCTTCCAAAATTTATCCGATGAATTTCTGTTTTTTGGTTTTCAATCATCTTTCTCTTTGTTCTATATTTTCATTGATATTTTTATAGTAATACTATATTTTTCAATTTTTATTCTCATAATGTACATGTATTAGTGTATTTAATAAGAAAATCTCTAATCTAGAAAATTTCCATAAATAATTGAATCCATACTTATATTAGATTCCTATGTAGGAAGATAGGAATTGTATTCATAGAATGTTTCTAGAAACAAGGATCATGTTTCAGAATATAATATGCAGATCAAACACATTCACATGACGTTATGAGAAACCTTTTCTTTATATTCCAAGGACTTCTAAAAGGATAAGTATATCATGTTGATAATATATAGGTCCTAATAAATATTCCATGAGTGAAATATTATTACTAATAAAAATTATTCTCAGGATCTTCTAGGTTCACATGATTTATTAATGGTGTAATAAGTAAGAGGAAATTTGGGAAATCATATTATTTCTCATGAAATTTCACAATAAGAAACATGTGGATGAATATTCCCCAAAATATGATTTGTTGGATAACCTTATTGATGTCGATTATATCTCATGGTTGTTTATGATAAACATGACTAATGAATCCTTGACGAACGATGTGACACCTATATATACTGAATTATTACATCTGGGAAGGATGTTTTCATATTTCATCCTGGTATGGTATTGAAATAATATTATATTCAAAATATAGTACTAGGAATTATTTCATGGATCTATAATACATGTGGGGAATTGGTCATATAAAATTTAACCATGTCTTGTATAGTTTATTGTCATGCTATGTGAGAACATATGTTCTATAGTTTAGGGTCATGTGATAAGGAAGTTGACTTACAATTTAAAGGTGTATGTCTTGGATGTGTTCTGTACAGTTAAACATCAATGTGAAAATGGAATAATCTATATAGTTTAACCCAATTTTTTTAAGTCATATGATTGATACTCTTATTATTGGATGAATTTTACTAAAAGATTACCGATTTTTCATCCAATGGGTATTTCACTGATAATTATACATCGTCATTCAGACAAGAAGAAAAAAAATTTATAATGTAATCTAGATGATTCTAGATATCAAAATTTATATGGGACATGTATTAAGGTAATTTCCATTGTCCATGTTTGAAAAGAGGGTTTCTTGAAAAACATTTCAAGATGCACACACACACACACATATATATATATGGGGTCTCTCCTGTGGATGAATATTCCCATGATTGATTGGGATTATAAGGGAGACATATATAATGTCAACCTAGTTCATGTTATTCGTAGTTAAAATAGAAGTGTCCTATGAAAACTGACATTTCATTGATGAGGTATATTAGAAGCTTATGCAGATTCAAATTTTCTTGTACTCATAAATTTATTTATTTATTTAATGTTCCAAACATTGGTAAGATCATTTCCTGAAAAAAAATTCCCAAAATGGGGAGAAATGATTCTGAAGTACTTCTAACCCATACACAAGGAGAGATATTTTTTTGTTATATTGGGGATGGGTTTGAGACATAGGTTCTGGGTGTCATTATGAACCACATCTAATAAATAATCATGCAACATGTAGTTCTGTAAAAGAAAAATAATGACCATAGATCATGTTCAAATGTGGTTTCCAGTATAAATACTCCCCACATTTGTTGCAATTTTAATGAGTGGGAATATTTTTATTAAAATATTGGAAGTAGGGTGAGACCCCTTATTAGACCCCCTATAAAGATATTTCTCTTAAATATAAGAATGGGTTCATTTTTATGTTTCATTTGGACAATGATATATGATCTTAGTTCCACTACACATCTCAATAGGGTGATAATAAAGCCATATGTAGTTTTCGGAATGAGGGGTGGCTATAGGCCAACCACCAGCTTAGTGGTCCTCTATAGAGAGGGACATATAAATCATGTAAGGGAATTCATCCACGTAGTGTAATGTCATCTAGAAAGGGTGTTTGGTTTTCCTTTAAGTTTATACACCCCATAACATGTCACCCCTACTGTGAACTAATATTCCTCTATCATATAAGAATTCGTTTACCTAAATTCATAATCTTATAGAATATAGGCTCGATGTGAGATAAAAAGAATGGTAATGTTTTTTTCACAATGGGTAGGTGATTAAAATAAATTATAGTGGTCCCTTTTTCTCACATTATAATGAGAATGAATCCATATGTAGTTCTTGGATACCGTTTTCTTTAACATCATATAAAAAAGAATGTAGGTTACCAAATTTCTTTGAAACAATGATAGTCATAGAGATTATTGGGTTAATGAGGATTTATAATTCTTTACACATTATGAACAAAATTGTAAATATAGTTCTTTGGATTTACCATATTATGAGAGATAGAATGGGACTTATATGGAAGGACTAGCAACAGAACATGTTCAAAAATAATTTTCTAACATGATGTTTTTATAGAGAAAAGAGATATATGAGGTGTCTCGTGAGGATGAATATAAATATGGTTGATAAGAATTTTAATATAGGATTTTACAAAGCCAAATTGGGTGAATGTTTTTTAATGTCATGAAAATGATGGCCTCAAGAAAATTATATTTAATCCCTGATGGAAAAAAGGAGACATTATAGAGATATTTGTTTACCCATGATAAGGAGAATGATGTATGGAAGGAATGTGTGTGAGAATAAATAAATCAATTGAACTGGCATCGGCCATGGGTTGTGGGGTTCCCTACATAGATCTGACGTATATGTAGGGATGAATAAATTTTCATTTTTATGATGGGTTGCTGAATAAAGGAACCAAATTAATATCTCCTACATAGATCATTGTTTGTTTTAAAGAGGGTGGGTATTTTTCATATTTTATAGATGGACTTGGGAAAAGGGTATGAGAATCAGAATTTATTTTATAAGGGTGATAAACCATCCATACATAGTTCTTAAATGAAAGTGGAGGTCGAGGACCAATAATGGGAACATGAAATCATATTTGATGTGGACACAAGGAGTTGGTTGATTTGAAATAGAATGAGGGTGAATTAAATGTATAGTTTAATGTCTTGTGGAATTAATGTCCGGATGAAAATATGTTCTCCCTAGAAAACTAGGCATAAAACAGATATTATGTGAGGCCTTAGGGTCCAAAGGTTTGTGAAAGATGATTTTGTGAAAAGGCTGATTTGATATTGTGCCTTATACAAGAGTTATTGGAATTTACATGTAACAATTTTATATAATAATTAAGCCACTCATGGTCCTGGATAGATGGTGTGGAAGGATACCAACACCCTAGGTTGTGATCCACTAATGTATGAAACTAAATGTTATGTATTTTTTCAATTTTTAGCAATGAATTCGGCAACTTAGTTTTACATCTTATAGGAAAGACGGTGTGGAATTTTTTAACATTATGTGACATGGATTCCAATTCAAGAATAAACCTAAAGTGGTGGCCAAAGGGTACATTTTAACAGAAATATCAGTATAATCTCAAGTGATGGTGTTTTTAGAGATTTTTTTTCAGGTCATACAACATTGGAGGATTCCCATAGAGAAATTAAGTTTAGATTCATACAACTTTGATAGTGGTTTCTTTTTTTATGGTAATATGACTTGGACCATTGGATTTCCTTTTTATGGACATTAACTTATGAACATGGGTACATGAAGTTTTACAATTCATGGATACACAAATTTTTTTCATTTAGTTTATCGTATTGCTACCTAGATGAATGGGTCATTAGCACACAGAGTATTTTGTGAGAAATCATACATTGGTGGGGGGTGTAGAGTGATCTCCATTAATTGTGATTAATGGGTAATATCAGCTATATTAAGACATCTGTATAGAATAAACAACATACCAACATTATAATAATACTTGGGTGTTTCTTCCATGCTATCTTCAGGATAATGTGTACTAGTACCAACTCTACATGGAGGAATGAAATGATGCATACCTTATTATTAAAATATGAATCTATCTAGTTCAGTTATATTTGAAAATGACGTCGGGTATAAATCAATTTACTATCAAGTACCTCTATCTCATAAAACCTCATCATTGAGTTTTCATTATCTGAGTTGTTTTCATAGGTAGTTATCTGTAGTGAGGGAAATTAAACCTCAATGGTTAACACTGCTTCTGTTTTATATACTAACAAATATAGGGGTTTTCTTTTTATCAGTTTAAAATGTATTCTTAAAGGAGTTTTATAATGTTTTACTCTGATAATAATTTATTAAATTAAAAATTGAAAAAATAGTGTCATAGTATATCATTATTTTAAGAGGGATGAAAAATCAATTTATGATATTTTCCTTCATGAAATTGATTATAGTTTTAGTTTTTGATTTATTAAGGGGAATCACCTCTCCCATATAGAGAATATTTCTATAGGAGTATGGATATACTTTTAGTAAATTGTGGAATCTGGAGAGTACTAACATATAATAGCCATCCCCCATATAGTGAATGTCCAGGAGTATTTAAATATAAACACCAAAGCTAGGGTTTAATCGAAGGCGTTTCAATGTACATATAAAGAATGATACTTTTTGAAAAATTGTACGAAGTACTATATCATCGAGGCACAAGAAATATTCAAGCCTCTAGTTTGGGAAGAAATATTAGTCTCCGGCTTATGGGAACCACAACAACTAGAATGAAATTTATTCATGGTGGATACAGTCTTTACTCTATTAATGAATCTCATAATAATTTTTTTGAATCTTCTCTTATAAATAACATGTGAATGACCTTGGTTATCATAAAGTGTTCAATTGAAACTTTTCCATCCAATATGTTTTTTTAATATGTATTTTGGAAGGGTAACTCATTGAATTCATTCACATATGAGCACCATTCACCCATTTGAAGCATTGTATGACTCATGTTTAGAACCAACATCATTGATCTCATCCATTCTGCATTGTGAAAATAGTTATACTATTATGTGATGGGTGATACTGATAAGTGTTTCATTATAATCTATATCTTCTAAGGTTATAGAAATATTTTCTAATGTATCAAATTGATAATTCATTGAACATGGAACATTATTTAGTGTTTCCAAAAAATTATTATTATACCATCAAAACTTGAACATAATTAAGAATATGAATCAACTCTTCCTTCCTGATGTTCTAATCATCATTTATCATCTCAATTAACAACTAGGAATTACCTTTTATTACCACATGGTTCACTAAAATTTTAAAACCTATCTCTAAACCTCTAATGATGGAATGGTATTCAACCTCATTTTTTGTGAATCCTTCTGATAAAATAAATAATTAAAGTAGAAATGCATTTTTATAACAAATGAGAATGATTCCCAACCCAACATTGTTGATCATGGGTTATTTTAGTCTCATTCCTATTGGGATTTTGGATTCACCATCAAATTACATTTCCCGCAATATGACATAATCCAAATTGTAAAATATTTCTCTCTTGGTAGTTTGGTACACAATAGAACATCTTCCACATAAGGATTTTTAGCCAATAAATTTTCTATGGCCTTCCATTTTATTGAATTGTGTCATATTAATAAGATGTAAAAACTATTGTAGAATAGGAAAAAATCACACAACACATCCAATCAACATGAAAAAATTGAGGATATATTTGAGTGAGTTAATTAGAGAGATCAAATGGAAGAAATGATGCTACAGTTAATGCCTTAATTCATAAATTGGAAAAATCAATGATAAAATGTTTTTATTGACTACTCAATACCAAGTCGTAGTGTCATTCTTGGTGAGAATGATATAATAATATATTATTTCACTAACCACATAATTATAATATACATGAATGGAACCTAGATATTGTTTTATTTATATCACATTCAAGATGACCATATTTCCATTGACTATAAGCATCAACACCAGACGGCTGAAGATATATTTAATGTGGTTTTCAAATGTCTAATGAAATTAATTAGTCTAATGAAACACTACCACATTATACATAATATTATTTAAGGGAAAAAATTCATTCAAGGTTTACTATGAAGCGTTAAATGTATGTAAATTTTCCCTATTATCCTCTCAACTCATTAAGGTTTTAATGTGGTGATATACCATGAATATCATTTTTTTCTTATGGTCGACATCGATTACACATAGGTGTATGAGAAAGCTATGAAATTTTCCTAATGTGACAGTAAAGTAATATTTTAAAGGATGAAAATTGAATTGTGTGGTTATAGTTTTTTAAATCTGATTTTCAAATGGAATATGTGATGGGAACATTGATGTTATTTTAACCACAAAATTTTCAATGTATCATTTGAATGTTTATACCAATAAGGGTGTAATGATATGACAAATGAAACATTTATATGTAGAAATAAAATTTATGAAACTAAAAGGCATCACCTGATAGAATAATACACCATAGGGGACCTGAATAAGGTGGATTCTTCAACTTATGGTTCTATTTGTATTTTCTTATATCCTAAATATCTATCTATGTAGGAAAGGACTAGATATCAATCCATTTCATCATTTAGATATTATGTAATTTGAATTGGGATGTAATATTTCATACTATAATGGATGAGTTTTTTAAAAATAATGAAAATCCAAATTAGACTACACTTTTTCTATATAGGGACTATATTGGAAAACTATTTTGGGGATTGGACTTCCCAAATGAAGTTTAAATTGATGGAATTTTCATGTTCAAGCTTGTTTATGGAAGCATGATTAAGATATGTCCTTCTAGACTCCTTCTTGAATCCGTGATGTTCCTCTTCTAGACTAATTTGATGGGTATCCACCTTAGGCTCTATCCTATAGTCTCTACCAAATTCCAATAAAATAATTCTCAAATTTTATTCACAAAATATGTGTACATTTATTTTTCATCGAGGTTCATATTTTGGATGATCAATATTGTTCACATATCCTCCACTATCAGAGTTCATCAAAAGTTGTAAATTAACTTTCTTCAAATGTTGGAGGAGAATCTCCGAGGTCATTTTATTCATATTCATACATTCCCTCTTAATATTCCTTTGAGGCCCTGATGGGATGGTTGAGAGATGAAGATAAATCAATAACATCAGGAGAATAATTTTATTGTCAGGAGGGCTTACCTACATCATTGATAGCATAAATTTCATAGACATAGAGTATAAAATCATATATCTATGATACATTTAGGATAAATTTCAATTAGTTTCTTATAACATATAGTAAACAATAGTGTAATAAGATAAATGTTCTATGCCTGTGGGTTCAACTAACGAAGCCAATATCATGAACACAAATTGGAATGTTTTAAAATCTGATCTAATATCTTTGACCTGACTTATGGGTATCACATATTCACTAAAAAATGAATTTGAATGGGTTATCTTGGTTCATTTATAGGACATTTGGTATTTTAACCCAAAAACAAAATCAGTTTTAGGACTCATCAATTATCATTAATTGAATCCTACATCAACATGTAGATAGTCACAAGACATGAAAGAATATATTATTCCATTTATTGTCCCAATATTTCCATATCTATAGTATTTAAGGCATTTAAGATACAATGAATGGATTACTACATGTTGGTGCAACCAATGACTTCCTAGAAATACATTTAATTTTTTATCCATCATGATGAAATAGACTTATGAGTTGGAAACAAGATCAACAAATTGTCTTCTGATCTTAATGCGGAAAATATGTTTCTACTCGCTTTTATCATACCCTTGGAGAATTAGATATTAAGGGGATATATCTTCTTTAATATATCCTATTTAGTAAAGCACAGTGATAGTAATGAGGATAAAACATGATCCATTATCAATGAAATATAGACTAATGTCAATTTCATCTAATATTACGGATGTGTAAAGGGGTTATGGGCCCCTATATGACATCATCTACTTCCTCCTTAGTGAAAGAGAAAACAACATAACATTCTCTAGGGTCAACCACTACATGATATACCATAGAGGTAGTGAATTTATATTTGCATTATTGAGGACAAATCAAATCCTCTTTAAGTGTTTCTCAAATATCCTTGAAATTTTGAGAGTATCCTGAATTGAATGCTTTATCAGAACTATTGCCAATTAATTTAGGATGTCATTATTTTTTTCAATGGGATTTGTTTCCTAGAATTAAACTCTTCCATTGGTATAAGTTTTCATGTTATCCTTCCAAGGTATTGTCAGAGAATTGTTTGATAATATTTTTAGTGAATTACATCTTATATTTAATCATTTTTCCTTACCCTACCCATATTCTTGGCCTAGGTAGGTTGTCTTATATTCATAAATTGGTCTTTCGAAACTAATGGTTCAAAATAATGGGTGCGTGAATATTTCTTCTCGTTTTTTATTATCGAAGGGATTTCCCATAAAAATCAACATCTATTATATCTCATGTAGGGATGTGAAAATTATATTTTTTTCGGTCATCGTTACACCTTCATCAATTTCTTCTCCTCACTTGACCTTGATTCATGTCTCCAAAAATTAATGGTGTAAGCTCAGGTTCAAAATAACTAACATCAACATATAAGGGGTCCATATATAAATGAAATTATTGGATCTGAAGACAAATTCTTCATCTAATGAGGACTCTATTTGATTGTTCAGTGATTGTAATACCATTTAGTAGGGTGGAACTCAATGTACTATTTGGTAGGGTGGTCCCCATTTTTATGGTACCTAAAGAATGATATCAAAACTAGTTAAGTGTATCCTTGATGTTAATAGAGGTTCAATATCATATATTTTCCCAACCTTATAGAAATTACTTTTAAAAAAATTATCCTTTGAAGGAATAGGATGTGGCATAGTCAGATGTGCTATAGAAGAAGCCACTATGGGCCATGTTGGTTGTTTCAAATATGATCTAAAAATTGAATGTGTTTAGTTTTTTATATTTCAATTCATCCAATCAAAAATATTATTCGAAATTTTTTGAATAACTTCCTTACCATAAACATCGTATAGTGGAATAATGGAATAAATTCTTTGTAATGGTGATGAAAGTTTTCGTATCGTAACTTTCCTGTAATCAACCATCGATTTCATTAAAACATTAAAAAATGTCTCAGACGGTGTGCTCCTACATTAAATGAAAGGGTAAATACATCAGGTGATCATCATGACTGAATTGATTAGGTTTTATGGGTTCTAGAAGAGTTAACATGTTGTTTTCAATGCTATTAAGAAATATATAAGAACATATCATTCGAAACCCCTCTAGGAAACAACTAATATCAAAAAGAGTTTTTTCTTAAATTATATTATTCAAATTGAGGGTGTTTTGTATCTCTTCAATAATCCTAATGTTGTTTTTTATTAATATTGTTTCTATCCTGATAGGGGTTACAAATGATAAGGTTGAAGATTTAGAGAATGGGCTAGTACTAGTCTATTTTATGAATGATAATTATAGTTTCTTCATTTTATTTCATATTTCATTAGGTAGATGGCACTAGTCTTGATTTTTCCCTAGTTTGAAATATTGTATCTTCCAATATTTTTAGAGATTTAGTATGTTCAATAAACCCACATGAGTAAATGAATAGAATTAGTGGTGGGTGAAAGTCATCACATGTTTCTTATGAAAATACATATTGAATCTTCCAATGAAAACTATAAACTTCGAGATTAAGTTAGGCCCTTAAACCTGGAAATGATGTATAAGACTATCCGATTTTATCAATACTTCCAATATGATTGTTCAAGTAAATTTTTTCCTTTGTACCATTGAGATGAATTTATAAATAAATTGATAGCGAAGGACTTTCCATTATTTGATAGACCATACACATAGACTTATATTTCAGAAAAACTATGGTCCTTTAATGGATTAAATAAAAACTAGAGCTAAGAGTTTTCTCGTTGTAAAAAAATTCTTATAATGGGGCCACCCTAAGATAAATATTTCATCAGATATTGATCAATATCTACAGAACATCCAACTATTAGAAGCATAGGATTTCCAAATTTAACCGAGAGATGTGTTTTATCTACCCATTAATGGTATGGTTATATTTTTTGTTTCATTGGCGTATGTTTTCACTCCATAGATTATAACTATGATATCAACTAGATAGTATCTCCATTACGTCCTATAGAAATGTCCACCGAAGTAGAGATCAAAGTATGAAGCACAATAGGATGAACTAGGTGTGTTGGTTCTATATACACTAGTGATTGAGTTGACCAATTGCAACCTATCTTAAATTGGTCTTGTTGATTTGTTAAAAATGAAATATTGTTATTCTACTAGTTTTTCATCCAAATAGATTGGTTTTCTCACCCCCATCATTGGTCAAACACTGTGAATATACTTTCACTCGATTATGTGATATTTATGTCATGGTATGTCATTCGGGGGAGTTAAATGATTTTAATTTGGAAGAACCTGACCTCTAGGACTATAAACCATATGTAGTTCGACATTAATACTTTTTTATTTCTCTAATATATGTCTCATAATGAACCAAAATATCTTCAAGTGTGAGGGTTTCAACACCCTCTAGTAATAAGAGGGGTTGAAATAAAACCTGAGACATTTATTTGGATAATTTCCATCAGGGGGGGTAGTGGAGAATTCTTATGAATACACAAATTCTATGAAATCAAATGATTTTATTACACTTTTTTTTATTTATTAGTTTCAGAGAGGATAATATTTTGAATTCACATATTCTCCTATTATTATACCACATTATCTTGATTTTATGTAGTATTATCATAAATTTGACGATGTTTACTAGATTGAAATAAAATGTGGGTATTTAATTGGTCTCTCAACAGTGGGAGAATCAATTTCTTCTAGAACATTTCCTATAATAGTAGTGATTCCAGTGGGCAGTTGTGCTTTTGATAAGTCATTTTTCCCTAAAATAATCATTGGATTTCGTTCATTATTTAAAGTATAACTTTGAATCCCTCTCTTATAGGTTAACATACAGGGAACCTGAAAATATTTTTTCATATACATTTAAAGGATCATGCATCACAGGATGGGATGAAGTAAGAGAAAATATTTTTGTAACTTCTATGAATTGTGAAAAGACTGATTTTAATTGAGGATGAGGTAAAAATTATCCAAGACCTATGTATGGGGGTTCTATTATTTAACATTCACAGTGTTTTGGGAATGATCATATAGCTCTGAAGTTTTTGTTAAAAATTTACTTAGCCATATTGGTTAAGTCTACTAATGTATTCCCACTACCACAATTATTATGTCTTCTCTTCATATTTTACAAAACATTGGTGAAAAATGAGTTAGATGCATTGTACGACCTTCACCTGATCTACCTATTTCGAAATAAATTTTTGTTATTTGAGACATTTTCACTAAATGATGGTTAAAATTCCTTAAGAGGGTGTCCTTATCAATATTTCTAAAATCTTGATAAAAAATATGTAGATGGATTTACCTCTTCTAGATATATGTATTTGATAGATTGTGTTGGTTAGTTCTTGTCGATAATAAAATATATTCTTGGAAGGGTTTTTTCATGAATTTATTCCGAGAAATGAGATTTCATGACGTCACTATTTGTGGGGTTTTTTGATTGGGGAGTGAGGTAAAATGAAACCCCCAAGTTCCACTAATCCTTCGACGTAAACACTATATGGGGAATCAGTGATCAATTGACGAAGTCCATTTATCACATCTTCGCATGTGTATTAAAGAACACTATTATTTCACTAAATTTTTAAGGTTCATGTGGATTTGAGGGTATCCAAGACAATTTTACAGATCATCTCTTCTATAACTATTATGTCATTTGGGTATTCCACAGAATGAAATAATTTGGTTTTCAATAGGAAAATATTTTTACATTTTTTAGGTGAATGTGTTGCACACAATCATTTGAAAACTCCTATGTAATTATAATGTGGGGTATGGCTAAGGGTTATAATATTACTGTTATACATTCATTCACTAATTGACTCTTCGTTAAAGATATTTCTTTGTTGTCTTTTGGGAGAAGTTTCTTATATAGATCATACTAAATTGGATGTTATACCAGTTATATATTATAAACCATGGGGTTAATGAGCATTTATTCTATTATATATGTAGGAAAGTGATCCAAGTAGGTATTAGAGTGTAATTATTTCCTTGTTATTCTTTCATGTTGAGAATTAATATCACTTGTTAATAATGGGGTAATAGGTATGAGTGGGATATTTCCTCCAAGAGATTCACAGTTAGAGGGCATTATCGAAGTATAATCATCATGGGGAGAACCTTCTGGATGAAAAAAAATATATCTAAGGGGAGGAATATCACAATGAAAATTTTTATTACAAGGAATTCCATCATGTATTGATGTCCTGCAATAGCTAGAATTTCAACAACATAAACCATGGGAATGAAATTTAAATAATATGGTATCACGGTGATGATATTTTTGATATTTAATATTTTAGACACACTGAGGCATACCATTATCTACATCAGATGATTAGATATCATGATCAATCATATTATCCACATGATGTGAAGCTTCATGATAGGATGTATGGGGAGGACCTCCATAACTGATTAAAACAAGATTGCAGGGATGAACTTCAGAATGACCTTTTTCATCTGCATAATTTTTTGATGGGGTAGCAGAATAATCATCTTACTTAAATAGAATTTTGAGTGATTTAAGAAAAAAAATGATTCAGTAGATCACGTTCATGATATGGGTCTTCATTTCCTAATTTCATTTGGTTAGGTTTATTTTTAGATTTCATCCTCTAGGAAAGTGGAAGTACTTGTTGTTGGTGAAGATATTCATATAAAAATATTTTAGATTATATCCAGTGTTATTGCTAGAATTTTCACTTATATTTTTTGTAATTTTCAATGGGAAATATGTCTTTCCTAGAGTTGGAACCATAGTATACTGATGACTTCTACTTTTAATAAGGAATTAGACACATTTTCATTTCTCATTTCTTGTGTGATGGCCACAACTCTCGTCGAAGAGAGCAGGAATATGCATGTATACAATTCCCAATAACAAATTTTTCAACAAAGTCCCTTCACATGTGGATGTGGGGTTTTTTCTAGACCCTTCTTCATTGAAAAAGTTATCATTATTTCCTGGAAAACATACCAAATATGTATAGGTATAAATTAATTTCCTTACATTGTCCCTAAGATAAATAGAGCGACTTTATCTATTATAAAGTGAATATAGACAAATCTATTAGCTTGAGAAGGTTGTATTCATTCACATTTCCTCCCATTATTGAATGGATATGAAAAACATAATCTATTAAAAAGGCATAGATATGGGTCTTCCCTCTATTAAAGACTAGGATCAATCATCTATTTTATCTTGGTGCCACAAAATAGTAATGAAATGAATTATGGGTGTAGTCAGCTGTGTCTGGACACTCATAGTTATATTATAAATTTTTCTAGTAGGATTCTTTGGATTATACCAAAATGTATTGTTAGGGTTGGTTGGAGTATTAAGGTTTTTGTTCCTACTCATTATTTCAATCCATATTTTTCTTATGGGATTCTTCTAAGGTAATAGTGTTACAACCCTACTACCAAATAACTATTTTCCACCCTCATACAACATTCCTAGGATAATGAGACAGAGAATATTTGGAAAAAGTTCCATGATTTTTCCCCCATCATGTTGAGATCATGATGTTTAGTGGTGATGGATATATCATTTGTTTGATTGATCCCATTAGTGGGTCCCTTGAATTTTTCTGATGGGACCATTAGTGACTTTTGGATCTTCCTTAATATGAAAAGGTAGGAATTTATTGTAACATTCCATTGAGAGACTATGGAAATTATTTGATATAGAAATTGGTGTCCACTTCTAATTGACCACCATCCATCATTGAGGAGAGGTCTGACACAATTTCATTATAAGAATGGAATGTTGATCTATCTTATGATTTTGGATAGTACTGGTTTAGTTATACAACAATAAAATCATTTTTGGGGTAGAATATTGGAGACACTCGGATATTGAAGGTGTCCTCGGAGTTGATAGGTAGATGGAAAAAATATAATTGGTTAAGATGATTTGTAGGATTCCATTAGATTCTAATAAAAGGAGTTCTTGAGAATATTTTATAATATACATGTGTTAAACAAGACAAAAATTTCATATCAAATAATCATCTTAATAAATGAACACATCCTTACATAATTTTTTTAGATCCATTAATTATGAACACTATAATTGTGCATGAAGGGAATGTAATTTTTGAAACATAGGCATCTTGGTTAATGATTATTTTCAGGTTACAAGTTTTGCATGAGGAATGAAAATAAGAAATTTCCTAGGTCTGATGGGGAAAAAGGAATTCATGTCATGTTCACCGTATGTTACTTATTGTGGTCTTCGGTCAAAAATAATTTCATAATGATGTATAAATTATTTCAAAAGGTAGGAATCCATTAATATTTCACCAATGAAGCCTTAAAATATTCATGGGCTGAGATGATGGGATTTTAAGGTCATCAAACCCTTTTGGTGGTAATTGTTTCCTAATCTAGGATGATCTTATAATTTAAGACATATTCATGAATCCTTTATTAATATCCCAAATATCATATGATCCATCCTTGAATAAACAATCAATTATCTTGAATGTGTTAATTTTTGATTAATTTCTATGTATCTAAGGTTATTTATCAATGGATACAACATTATGTATCTTAATTTCTCCATTAATGGTAACCATTTGTAAAATAATTAAAAAATATTATATAGTTTATCATAAATATATTATTTTGATGAATCAAATTTTGGTTCTTAGTAATTTAACGTCATCTAGGAAGATAAGAATTGTTTTTAAATTGGGATTAGGCCCATGGGATGGGACTGCTATGTATTCATGTGAATGGAATCAGAACCCGTATTTTTTGGCGCCACATTACTAGACACATAAAAAAATATACGTTATTATGATGAGGATTTATATGAAAAAATATCCAATTAATGGTTGTTGGGGGACATATTCTTAATCAAAGAAGATGATTTGAAGGACATTTGGTCTCCAAGGTGGATAGTCTGAAGTTACTGGGAATGTAGTTTATATGGATGGTAAATAAAAGGGATCAGAAATAATGTTTCACTTTTTTTTGGATATGAACCTACTCGACATATGGTATATAGAATAGAAGGGTTAATTTTGGGTGTTGGGTTTGGATAGAATAGTAGATTCTTATGTATCCTAGTTGGTCGGGAATCAAATCCCACATAGTATAGATGGGATGGGTCTTACAACATTAGAGGATGCCCATATGAGTGGATATATCTTATACTGTTTAAGAGGAAAATAGTAGTGAGTGAAACTTATACCAAATAGGAGTCCAATTTTGTGGATATGAATAGGGATTATACAAAATATAAGCCCCATTTGAGTGGGAGAAATATTTTTAAAGAAAATCTCATCCTACAGTTTGTAGGGCATCATATTGGTGTCATGATCTTCTTTATTCTATAATCTGATATGATTCATTCTTGGTGGTTGAAACAAGATGAATTAAAATAACATCAAAATCACACAATATCTTTCATCCACTGGTGGAAGAGGCTGGGTTGATGGAGTGAGAAAGGGAATTGGGGAGCTTGCATATTCTATTGTTTTCATAACAAGGATAGATACATCTAGCTACCCATCTAAATACGACACATCAATAAAGTATAAGGGTCCTACACCATGGGGGATTATCACGAAATTATTTTACCCACGCCCCCTTTCAACTGCGGGGAAAAAGGATATGGTAGGGGTGATGAATAACAGATATCTCTATCAGGCCTAGGGAACAGATTTCCTTTATACCTAATGGAAAAACTCTCATTACAATTGGGTTGTGTTTTCTTGAACATTCTGATGAGGAACCATGTTTTGTTGTTTAAAAATAGGACATCATTTTGCATTGAAATGAGTGATTGAGAGGGCACATTGGTGTTCCCGTATAGTACGGTCAAACATATATGCGGGTTTTGGAAGTGGTTATGGTGTTGTAATTCATGATGGGCCCCACTTATGACTGCATTCTTCATGATAATTTCATTCGAAAGTTGTCAACATGTGTCTTATAACATCATGGTATTGGTTGATAGAGATGGTTGTTTGAAATGTTCACTAATGGGCCATGTTCGGGCCAAACTATTAGTGGAAGGTTACTAAGAATGAAGGACCCCACCCCTTATATTGTTCTCCAAGTGGGATGGCTTCCCAGAAACATTACATCAAAATGATGTTTGTGGAATGATAGTCTGCAAAGGTATTACCTAGGCAAATGCATAGCCCATAAAAAAAATTTCTATTCGGACCTCTTATTTTGATTTAAAGAACATTTCATAGGCCCTCCTTTATTTATGATATGTTGTAAAATTTTAACTAATAAAATAACTTTCTCATACTTATTGCACTCAAAATCCACTCATGATAAATATACACCCCACCAGTCCAAGTGTGGGGATTTTTATAAATTTACAGATGTAAATTCACAACCTCCACCCATAAATGTTTTTTCTTTTTTGGGAAACCACCACACATTGGATATGGAAAATTATTTTTTTGTGTGAAAAAGGGTGAAAAATTGACCAGAAAATTTATTTTTCAATATTATAGTCCCTAAAAAAATACATTTCCCACAATGTAAATTTCCATTTTTAGGGGTCTAAAAAATATTCCTCAACTTAAAAATAATATTTCATTTTCTAGGGGTGTTGTGCCTTATCCCTAAAACAAAATTCATTTTCATTGATGCTACTCAGAGGCACGATGTGGAGGAACCAAACAAGCAGAGACCATGCTATAAAAATGGTAGAGCCCATTTGCAACTCATTTGAATTTTCATGAAATTTCTCTATTTATTTAAATTTATACATTACATAATGAATAAAAATTTTATGATTTTTGAAGAAACATTTACTAAACCCAACAATTTATCTTCATAAATATGACCTATTGTGGTTGGAATCATTTATATATATATGGGTAACATACCTTTAAATCATATCTAGGTTTTCCTTAAATCCATTTTTTTGGTTATTTGCTTCTTAAATGTAGATATGGATTCCATGATAATTCATATTTCATATTATTTTAATGAATATAAATGGAAATATTTATACATATCCTTGTAAAGTACTTTCTCCCAATTTTGTTCCCATTTCTAAATGATGTATAACTCAGAGATTCCTGTGGTAACATACCATTATACTTGGAAGGGAATATTTATTTTCTTGTTCCATCTATAATATTTCAACATCAATGGCGGTACATGGGGGTTCTTCTAAGGTGTACCAACTATATAGGGATAGTGTTACCATTTTACAAATCTATTAGATGGTGATTTGTTGTCATGTGTATTGATCATATATTGGGGTTTATTATGTGGTAATGCATTTTATTTTTCTTGTGAAAGCCTAAATTATTATACAGTTAAATTTATCAATATTTATTAATATTATTTGGAGGTTGTATTATTTATATTGTATGGTATATATTTTCTTGTTCCTTTTTTTGACTAGTCTCCAACCCATAAAATATTTTATCTGGGATGGGAAGGAAAACGTAGCTCATCACAATCCATAAATGTGTCTTTGGATCTTGGGTCATGTCAAAAAGAAATTAGAGTAAGTTAAATCCTAGGGATTTTGTTTAGGGTTAGTCTAGTTGTATGAATTAGTTTAGGAATTATGTGTAATAGCATTGAGGGGTTTTTAGATCAGTTGTTATTCCTTCAAACCATGTGTTTATATGGAACAATATATAGATATATTCACCCAAAAATTGAATATTTATATATTTTCTTTTGACCATAAAGAATCCATTTTCGGATATAGTCAAAATGGAATGAACATAATTCATTTTCCAATGATGATCATTTAATTCATTTCATGTTTATGCATAAATATATTGTCTTTAATGATATTAGTTCATTCTAATAAATAAAATAATCCACCCAGTAATTGACAAATATTTTATTGAGGCAGTTTTGTGAGATCACATACTCATACATAATCATATCACCAATGACAATTCAAGAGAAGTGGAAATAATTTTGATTCATCTGGGAGATATTAAAAACCCATAAGCATATGATAATTCTTAACACAATTTTAAGAGTAGTCCTTTTATAGAGTAAATTTTAGTTCCCATTGATTATGAAAAGACCAACTTTATAGAATATACATTAAGAGAGTGACATTAGAATAGTTATAATAATCTATAAGATGTCCTTATTCCTCCTATGGCTAACAATTATTGTAGTCAGGGACATAAGAATTATATTTGTTATAGACACTTGTTAATTATGCGATGATTCATTCTTGATTCCTCTATATGGTACAATGAGTAACTAATGAGGGATATTTTTCCTGAACTCAATATGGGATTACTCTACCATAGTTGGAATTTGAGAACATTTATAGAATGTGGTTTCATCCATACTTATGATATTAATTCAGGTTTGGGAGGTGTGAGACCTCTTTCATGGTAGGATGACCAAAAATGAGTACTCATTTATGATATATGTCCATATGAGGAACTCATTATATATGATACATAGTGTATTTATTGATAATTATATATCCAGTGATACATTTCTATATAGTAATTAGGTTGGAGTTTCAATCCTATTAATCCCCAACCATACTTAATTCACTAACTGATCATTTTATGATGATATTTCGCTACAAGAGAGGTACACTAGATTATTTAATGGGATGTATTTAGACATGAAAATAGTCAAATTTGAGCCATTCATGGCCATTCATGTTAGTGATATTTTTTAGAATAGTGACCATCCTATTATGCATATACTTTCTTACTCAGTAGGGTGTTTTGGTAGAAGATATGGTGGTTTAGTTATTTTTAGTTGTTGGTGAATATTCATTACAATTACACTAAAATATCCCATCGATACTTATTATCAAACACAGAGTGTAAATATTCATATATACCTGATGATCCATGGAATGGATACATATGATCAGATGATGTCTTGTGTAACATAAGGTATGATTTAGGTCCTCTAATTATGGTTCCCAATTATTATTGATGTATACGTGGGATATTTTTCCCACACTATTTGTTCTAATGTTATATATTATAGTAGATAATTTGGATAGCCCTTTATTGGATAAATAATAACCTTTTATGGAATCAATATGTCACTAAAACCTTCTAATATAGTGATTTTGACATTGATGGAATAAGATTTTATTCATAAGATTCAATTATGGTGGAGATAAAGACAAGTCATATTATCTTTAAGAAGTATTTATTGCCCATTTAAATAATTAAAATTGTTTTAAAGTTGAAAATATGTGTGAGGTACACCTTAGTTATAAGTAAAATACCCTTCTATATTGAGCAGATATAAACCATATTTTTTTTATTACCGGAAGACAACTATGACATAATTTTAGGTTTTTATCCCAAGAGGTATACCAAAATATCCACATATTTTTAATATGATGTATTATGTGAACAACTATAAAATAGTTTCCCAAGATTCTCTACTATTGGGAACCAATATATATATGTACCTACACGTATTCTAAAAATAGTTATTGTCCTTTGTATGACATTAATGATTTCAATTTTACATAGATATGAGTAGTAAAATACTCGTATTTTGGGTGATTCCCTAACAATAAATTACATGTTCTATTTATATAGAATTTAATTAATTACCATTCCATAATGTAGTAGAATCTTAAGTTGAAAAGAATAATTTTTTCACCTTAGGTTGACAGAGGAAATGATTCCTTTTTTAACCTTTGGTTGATGATAGCACCACATAACCCATATAATTTATGAAAGTAGCCTACAGTAGTAGTACAAATTGAGTGGGTGATCGACCTGAATGATTTTCAATAAAATGGTGTGGATCATATTAGGTGCTTCTCTAAGTGAGAAGTTGTTTTCCCCTTTCAAGGTTTTTAAGAGTAACAAATGATGTTGTGAGTGTAGATATCCCCTAGTAGAATATGATATTTTATGAACTATGTATAATAAAATTTATAGTAATTAAAAACCTATAATAATTTTTTCAAAAAATTGTATAATGTTTACCTATAGGTTATTATTTTAGTCACTCATGTTTGGATGTCATAATCCTAGGTTCTGAAGCTAATAAATTAGGGGTATCTAAATAGTTAGAACAAATTTCCTTAGATTATAGTAGAATGTGTAAAAATTAATCAATGCTATGATTTTTGGGTAACATGAGGAGGTTAGGATTATTTCTTACAGATATAATTATTATATTTTTTTTATAAAAATATAACCACACAACTGAATTGTTTTTAACATCATGTATGATCCTATTTTTATTTGAATATGTGGATTAGGCGATTTATCATATGTAAATAAATAATGTATTTTTTCACTCTGTTTTAATATATTGACATTAGTGAATAATACATTACGGAAGGTGATGGAAGAAATATAAATTACACATGGGAAAACATGTTACCATGTAATACTTTTGGAGTTGGTTTGGAAGAGTTGTTGATGTTTTTAGTATAATAATTGATCATTGATAGTATATTCACATGATATGGATATCTTATATTCTATTAATAATGTAGATAATTACACTCTAATTTATTTTATCCATGGTAGTAAACCATATTCGAGTGGATTTTAGTATTTTTTGTTATCATTTATTTCATATATTTATACAACCCTTCGGGTGGGGAAATGGAAATATGTGTTCTGGTTTAGTGATACATGTATGAATCATTAATATGTTTCTAATAAAGTGATAATTCATGTTTATATTGAGTCAATATATCTTATTGTAAAGATATATAATAGGGATGTAAGTACAAGGTCTTTATAGTGAAATCAGATGAGTTATGCCTCTCTGATTATTCCCTGAGTTTCCTCCGAATCTGGACCCCCTATATCTGATCAGATAAATGCGAGGATGGGTTATTTATCTAAACATGGTAGTTTCCTTATCTTCTAATTTATTATCTCAATTTTATGTATTTTCAAAAAGGAAAATTATTAATGTGGGGAGTACATTGCATCTTGGATTTATTCATCCCCAAGACTTTATATTTTTAAATTTTGAAGTCTCGAGTCCATAAAATTGCTAAAATCATAATTTCACCGTTGTAAATGGCCTATTTTTTTTAATTATATCATTGGTTATGAAAATGTAGTTTTACCTAAGGATTGATTTTATAATAATCTAAGGTACGTAGATTTCATGTAATAATAAAAAAATATTAATAAATATTTATATGTTCAATATATTAAAACAACAACATCTCTAAAAAAGAGCGTTAAATACAATTTCATCTTATTAGTTGATTCTAGTACAGGTTTATTTTTCTAGGAATGGTAATATCTACACATTAGTATTCTATGAATATAAAAATTAATTTAATCACTCCAATTTTAAAAAAAATTCTAAACATAACTGATATGAAAATATTATTATTATCGGTTATGTGTTGTTGGAATGAATACTTTGAGATGGAATATCAGATAATAGAATCTGTAGAGAAAATATTTTACGATTTTTTATTTCCCATAGTTATTTTAATAAAATTTGTGGTTTAAAAAGGAATATAATTTCCAAATTAATGGGTAATTAGGCATGAATAAATTAATCATAAAATTGTGGGGTGTAAAAATGAAACAGGATGATTATTATTTTCAATAATAGTGATTTTTCTAAAGGGATATTCCTTTATATGTAATGAACTGTAATAATTTCCTTAGTGTGATGTAGAAGCTAGATTAATAATTGTTCAGGTAGATAATAAAACATAGAGTCATAGCTATTGAACCACCTAATCTAATGAGGATCTCATGTTAAGGTAAAAATGTATACACCCCATGGTAGGACATTGGATCATTAATGTTTTCAATGATTCTTCTTTCTTTTGATCACCCTTTTATGAAAAAATATTATGATTACTTTATCACTATAAATAATATAAAAAATAATTTGGGAAATAAATTAACATTGAATATTAATTTTTTTATAATAAAAATAATATTCTTGTAGAATTATTTCACATGAAATTAATGAATTATTTATTTTCTAAGAGTTTCAAATGAAAATATAAATACTTGATTATTATGAATAATTTATATCTATTCAATTTTATTCAAAAATATTTATTCCATGATTAAATATCATTTAACCTTATAGAATAATATTGTATGGAAAAATTATAATTTTATGTTATTACAACTATTATTATTGTTAATGTTATTGTTATTAGTATATTTATTATAATAATAATAATATTTTTTATTATAGTTTCTAATGTGTAATTCATTTAATTATCATGTTATTTTAAATGAATTAAGTAATTATTCAAATATAATATGAATTCAATAAATAAATAAAAAAACATAATGAATAATTTAATTGTAGTGATAATTTTTATTAATGTTTATATGATAAGAATGTTTTAAGAATAATTTTTTAAAAAAACATTTATACCATTTTCCATCAATGTGATCTCCATGAAGGATTTTACATTCATTTTTTTCATTCAATTATTAATTTCATCGATAGTATGATATAGTTATTTTTTATGTAACATTATTTAGTGTATTAGTACTGAATTAAAACATGGTCTATTTATAAGAATGAATAAAAATTTATTTTTATTCTTCCTAAATGATTTTTTTGTTTCACAATGATCAACGATCGGGGGTGATGAATTAAGATTAAAATTGAAAGACAAATATTTAAATAATTGATTATTATAGTATTTATTTTTTTACTAATTCTTTGACCGATGACGATGGAGATGAATACTGAATAGTGTAGTTGGGAATAACACCTAGATCAATTTTTTCTTATTTTAATCTCTAATATTTTCATCATAGTTTATTCATAATTGTGTGACATGTAAACAAAATGAATTTTATGGTCCTAATATGCATTGGATATAGTTTGGAGTTGATATATGGAGACACTAATGATGAATGGTGTAGAGGATAGATTTTCGAGTAGCTGAGTTGAGGTTTGGAGAAGGTTCCATGGGTAATAGATTGAGTAGTAGTTAGATTCATGGAATATGTTTGAGATGAAAGTAGTAATCTCATTGACAAAAAAATTAACATGAATATTTTTAATTCTATAATATTTCTTACAACAATTTATATTGTCTTGGGTGACACATTCTATAGTATTCCATTTCATTTTATCCTTTATCTTTAATGCCTCAGAACATGTACCTCCAAAATATGTATCATGTAGCTCGAATTCGGTAGTACATGGGTTGCATGAATATTTAGCATCACCTGAAATGTGGCACACTGTCCCATGCCATTTATATCAGGCCTTGTTATATGTAAATTCAGTAGTTATACACATTTTCTATTGGGAATTACATGGACACTATATGAATGAAAATACACATAGTTTTTGTAGGGTCACCCGACATGATGTGTACGAGAAAAAGATGCCCATATTAGGTAATTTCACACTCAATATACCATAAGGTGTGTTATTTATTTCTATATAGCATGAATCTAAATACCTATAATATATTCATTATAGAGTCGAATAATCCAAAAATTAAGAACCAAGATGGACATAATGTGTATATCAACATAAAATGAGTTGAGGGAAAAAATTACATGAATTTCCAACACATGTGACACTACATTTTCTGTACCCTACTATAAGACATTTTTTTCATGGAAAATTTAGTACACTTATTTAATTTATGAATTATTGTTATTTTTACATTTATGATTAATCCATTTTGATTGATTTTTTATATAGAACTCAATGGTACATATATCATCATCATATAGTATATATATTAAATATTTTTATCATATTTAATTTTATTTTTATAGATATAAGGAAGTGTGTTAGTGGATTATTATAATATCCAAGAGGTCGACAAACCTTCAGGTAACATATTATCCGTAAAGAATGCATTCCCGATATATCAGGTTTAGTATTTTACCCTATAATATTGATGGGGTATGAGTACTCTACACATTGAGTTTGTAACCATCTCAAAGGATGAAATCTACACACATCAGGTTATGGGGCCTCTATAGGGTTTGGTCACCCTCTTGGATGACGTACTCTACAGTGAGGCACGGGTACTACAATTATTTTGTTACTACAAATAGATATATATGTTACTATGTGAGAATGTTTAAGTGATTTTGATTCTCTATTGGTCCTGGTTGTAATAGTACATACTTTATATACATAGATTTTAATTCTAAATAGAGTAATATTCATTACACAACATAACAAAACCAAGCCATGACTGTATAGGTTTAATGTATTTAGAAACTTGGAGACAAAAACAACTAGTTTGAAAAACATCTACTTCATCTCCCACATATTCTGTCATATCCTAAACCCTTTTAAACATATCTACTTAATACCCTTCATCATATACTGAAAAAATGAAACATAAGAATGGTTGATTTTAGATTCTCAATAAGAAATATATGAATCATATAATAATCATAAGACATAAGAACATAACATTTGAAAATATTATCATGAATAATAATGATCCTTTAACCATTTCATGGGATATATCATATATGTTCACCAAAGAACATATTCCCAAAAAGGATAACATATGTCAAAAAATTCATGGAATACACAAAATAATTTGAAATCATTTCCATGTTATTCCATGCTCATTTCCATGTCCATTACAGTGTACATAGTCCATTACTAAAATGGTTTCACTCTCCATTCTAGCCCCATGTTACATAACAATGATCATTTTCTCCTCCATCCATGTATTACTGAATATAAATCATTTAACATTCCCTTCATATATATATCA
Organism: Viscum album; assembly: GCA_963277665.1. NCBI lineage: Eukaryota > Viridiplantae > Streptophyta > Magnoliopsida > Santalales > Viscaceae > Viscum > Viscum album. The sequence goes on from OY728139.1 coordinate 222,421,700, forward strand.
TTAGAGATAAATCTATACCCAATATATTGGATGAAGATATAGGTATCACTCATCACATAATAAAAATCATACATATGTGTCGCACATGAACATAATCAATTCATCATATCAGAACCCATGAAATAATATGGGTTCCATAAATACCACCCAATTATAATATAACCCATTATAATTAAATGGGTTTCATATATATATTTCCATAATTAACATAATGAAACCACGGATGTACTATTATCTTAGATGGAGAATAACCTTTACAAATCACTTGGAAATTATTATGAGGAAAACATCTTTTCTTCTTGAAAATGTTCCCTTTTCGTAAAACATTGTACATTTTTAAAATAAATTATATTATTTTAAATTAACCTTATAAGATTATAAATAAATATTCAGGGCAATAAGGCTTCATTAGAGAATAAAAATATGTTCATTTCATGACCCGTCCCATGGGGCCCGTGTCCTGACTACCCCAAGCCCGCATTCCATAGGCCAGGGGCTGGCGCCTAGCACCGGAAAGGCATATCCCTATGACGGGAATGAATTATCATTAAAACTGTACAAACACACATACTAGTATGCAACAAGATGAAAAAACCAAGAAATCTGCTGTTGTAAAAGAGTTCTAAATGTAAAGGGGCGGAATACAAGCACACCTAGAAGTACAAGTACAACGAAAAAGTACAAATACAACTAAAAAGAGGAAAAAACTCCTGGATCGTCCACCATGGATCCTACCTGAAGGGAAAGTACAATTATCGATCTGTTGTCCATGCGTCACATCACTCCAAATAGTCCATCTTTTGTACGGTCCCGTCCGGGCTTCCTCAGCCTTGATTAATGTTGTATGTCATCTACACAAGACACAATAACGTGCGGGCGTAGAACATGCAGGGGTGAGTATATCGATACGCAGTTGGGACCCTAAGACCCCTTAGTTATCAAACAGTTCGACAAGTGAAAAACTAAAAAGAATGAATTAAACAATACTTAGGTATATTCCCATATATATACCAATGTAATCAAGATATACCCATCTCATTCATGGGGGTAGAATACCACAGAAGTAACACCACAAAATTAGAGATACCACATAGGTAAAAAAACTAAGATTGAAGTACCACATAGGTAACACCACCAAGATAGAAGTACCTAATATGTAACACCATGAATACAAAACCACAATGGTTGATGTACGACACAGGTAACAACATGAAGATTGAATTACCAAAGAGGTAACACCACTATGATAGAAGTGACTATGCTCACAATTAGTTATAACATAAGTACAGAAGTACATATGATTTGGCATAAGGTTAGATCATTATATTATGTAAAGTAGCACTACTTCTAACCCACACATGATTGATAGGTAACTAACCCCTACTAACCCATATAGCATTTGACCCACACAAGATCAATAGTTAACTAACCCCCTCTGACCCACACAGGATCGGTATGCACTGACCCACACAGGATCGCTGAGCACTGAAACACACATGATTGATGTTCTTTCTTCACGTTATAGCCAGCAATAAGATTCCTCACATTCGGTGCGCTCGACCTCTATAGAATCATCCCCTCGAGATACTGGTCGTACCTCGACCGCTAATAATCACCACAGAGTAGTAACCTTAAGGACTTATATGTCGTAAGGGTTCCAACGAAATAGACGAGACGTCCACCAAATGTATGGTCTATAAGTTATTGGCCTTTTAGTGCCGAGTTCCCTGTAGTATTTGGAGTCTCTCAAACCCGTCCATACTCCAACGTTCTATAAACCTCTCGTGGAAAATATCCAAATTACAGCCTCGTCCAAAGGATTCCAACATGTCATACGATGCGTTAATCAGAAGACTGGTCTATAAGTTATTGGCATTTTAGTTCCAAGGGCCTGGTTGGATTTTTTATCTATCCAACCCGGTCATACTTCAAGGGACACCGGATAACCAAACGGGTCTCACTGTTACGATCTAAATGAAACATTACTTGAAATGGACTACCCATTTGTCCAAAATGGATTCTCGGTGAGAATTTTCATTTCCCTACAACACGTGCTAACCATACCTCATGGGTCCCATGCCTCGACATCAACTGAAGTATCCAAAATTGGTCTTGAAATGTCTATCCTAATTTCAATATCACAACACTGCTTATTTTTCGCTAATCTAATATCTAATGATAGAGTTATGACATAAGAAAGATTCCACAACAATAATAATCACATTATTATTGGGAGATTCATGATCCTGAGTCACTCACTGGAATTTAACATTCAACATTAGACATGGATCGACCGTCTTAATGATAGGATCATGTCACCATTGATGGAATGTCAATCAGACATTGCACGCAGGATTTATGGCTATTTGATGATTTAATATTAATATTAAATATATTATTTCACAAGAATTTCTAGTACCAAATCCAAAAACCCAAATAAGACATCCAATATTGGGTTCGGAATGTCCATCTCAGAGTCAGGGTCACATTGCTGTAGAAGGTTCGTCAAACCGAGGTCACCCATATATGTTTTGGAAAAAAGGTGTTTTATAATCAAAAATAAAAATAAAAATATTTTATTATTGTTGTTAATTAATAATTTGATTACTCCTCTTTGACTCCAAAATCAATCCACCCATTGATGCGCACTGGAAACAAACACTATAAATTTCTTATTTTCCTTATTTTTTATTTTAACATTAATGTGTTTTAGTTTTTCTCTCTCCAATCCCCCCTTCATCAGTCACTGTTTTCCTTCTTCCGCAAGACCAAATCATCGCCAGCACATCCAGCTACCCAAGCCACGATGCCCTGAGACTGCCAAAACACCAAGACACTCCCTCTCGGCTGTCCTCTTTCGCCGCACCATGCACCGTCTTTCTCACCTGGTGTCACACCCTGAACAAACCCCAGAAATCAGAAGTCCACATCTCCCATTCTGCGGGTCGGCGCATCTACGTTTTAAGCCCAAAAAATTTGATGACTGCATATTTTCAATCCTCGGGTCTAGATCTCGACATCTATATGTCGTGCTCAATGAAACAATATTTTTTTAGCATGCTTAATTATTTAGAGACAAAGAAAGTGTGGAGAACGAAAAAGAAAGGATCATGGTCTATGTGCGAACCGATGGTCCTGTTGGTTTGGCCAAGGTCATTGAAAATAATTAACAAGATGAATTAATAAATATATGTTTATAATACTTCAAATTTAACCCCCTACCGTGTAAATATGTCGAAGAAAGTTTGTGATTGAAGGTATTTCTATGTTAATTTATCCCACACCAAGATTCTAAAGACGCTTCTCGAATGAAAATCTTCAGTTCTCAATTCTGAGATCTGTTCTTCATCAAGAGCCCCAAGATCCTACTCCTCCTTTCACCAATGAAAACAAAAAACCAAACCCCATGAAATAGTTAATATAACTCTTATTTTAAGTGGTGATTCATTTATTAATAACTAATTAATACTTTTAATTAAAGGTATCGGTGGTTACACATTCCGTGTAATCGGGCATTTAATTCCCAAAATTTATATTCCCGGCCACCCTCATGTGGTCCCTGCCACAAAAAATTAAATGGAGAGGTGGGAGGATAATTAAAATAAGATATATTTATTTTATTTAATCCTCCAAGAAAAATGAAAAAACCAACTTCTTCTCTCGACCCACTGCAGTCAACTGTAAACCTCCCTTAAGAAAATACTGACGCTGCGAGTTCAATGGTGCCTTTATAATTTTATTCCGATCACTAGTTCAAATGTTTGAAAATGTTGATCATGAATTTTATAAACGTACCTTAAAGTGTTCAATACATTAATAACGGTCACCCTCGACTCGCACCTATTGAGGTTAGAATCCTCCTAAGGAGAACATGCCCTCGTGAACTCAACAGTACTCTCAGATCGTCAATCCGAGTTACAGTTTAGAATTTATGGATTTTACAATAAAATATTTGACACTTAATTATTTTATTTATGGCCAAAAATTAACATTCACTGGTGGCCCACTCCAGAAAATGTTATTATATTTATAAAGAGAGAATACCCTCACGAGCTCAGCAGTAGTATCAAATTTTTAATCTGGGAAACTATTCTTGAGTAATAAGAATTATAAAAATAAAATAAATTTATTTAATTATTTTATTTATGGTTATGCCATTTTTGGGTTTTCCCCAAGGAGGCATGTGCTGACTAAACTAATGTCGCTCCTGGGGTAAACCCACCATCTTGAGCGCAATGCTGCCCTCAAATTTATGATTCGGGAAACTATTTAAGGGTTATTCTGAATTTTTGAAAAATTTACTTACACACAATATTTAAAGTTTAATAAAACCCCGATGGATCATTCTGGGCACTCCGGGCCTCTAAATCACATGCCGTTAGAATTTGCAGTCTCGAAATAATTCCATATATTTAAAAAAAATCAGAAATTCCAGGATATTTTATTCTCCCTAACAAAGGGTCTTTCGTCCCCAAAATCCAAAACATAGACTAGGGAAAAAAATGGGGGTACTGAGCACACATATGATCTTCTCTCTCCCAAGTGCTCTCTTGGAGGTTCTCGTGCTTTTAGAAAAGCACACTTGAGGTATCGATCACCCAAGAAGGACTCACTCTAGTAGATCCTCTCTCTCCACTGAGAACATAGTAAAAGTCACCCCATCGTCAAAGTTCAACTTACCCTGGTCAATAACGTTTGATGGATCACGCACGCTTCTCCTCAGCAACGACAGACAACAAAATTTATGCTCCTGGTGAATCTGTGGGGAAAGAGTCAGAGGGTATCCCACCTCACCCACTATGCTGGGAATCTTGAAAGGTTCAGTGAACCATAGAGAAAGCTTTCCTCTCATCCAAACCTCTTCAATCCTCATCGGGTTGAGACCCATAGGAAGACATGGTCTCCGTCAAAATATCCTTCAGAAGCATCACTAGTACCATGGTGCGACCTCGGATGAGGATGACATGATCCCCACCTTAAAAATTCATTCTATAAACTATCCTGAGGATATCTAAGAATGTCAGCCTCACATTCACCGTCACATGTTGTTCCCCATAATTTTCTTAGAAATTGGGGGAGTGGCTGTCATAGATGAGAGATATGATGCTCCATCTTTTTCCATGATGGATATCTGAAGCACAACTAGCTGATATGATGCCTCACTCATTAGCTGTAGTGGAGAGCTCCTGCTTAGTTTGTCTTCTACCATGTTCCCCTTCCCAGTAGTATAGACCTTCTCAATGTCATATTCGAAGAGTAACTCTAGCCATCATCAATATCTCAACATCTGAAAGATCTGCTAACACTTCTTTGTTTACATAAAGCCTTCCCCATCTTTGTTAAAGTTGAGAAGGGTGTCGCTACCCAGAAAATGTCTAGTTCAAAACTCTGATAGTACCTAGCCAAAGCAGATGTATATCTGTCTTCGAGGAGGTATTCCTAGAAACATCTTTTGAAAATATTTCCCTACACTTTACACCTACTATTGGGAATTGAAAACTCAAAACCCATGCTGCCACGAGGGTAAGGTTGGCCGACTAAAGAGTGATCAGTTAAAACCTATTATGCATGAGTTTATCATGTGCTAAATGGGTTTCCTTTTACTCAAACCATGGAAAAATCCATTACAACAGTTTAGAGAAACCACATCCTTTTCCCCTAATACAGTCAATCTGACTATGAAACGTGGATGTCTTGTTCATGCCTAAACTAACACCGTAAGGCCTCGATGCTACCACCAAGTTGTTCCAACCGAAACTCTCACCTCAAGGGTCACATCACACCATCGACATAAGTGTGATTATCGAGTCTCATCCTAATGGTATCTCCAGATTTAAGGGTGAATTCAACAGTTAAAACAGAAACAATAGGTCATCAACAAGATTTGTGGAAGGTAGGAATTATTGGTACCTATGTGTATTGATACAAAAGTCAGTAGTAGATAGAAATCATACCTCAAATCATCCCTAGATACCTTGTTTATAACTCATTGAATGCATGTAGTTACTCCCATTTTCTATCATCTGGAACCCTATGCCTATTCCGGACAACATTGGGGTGGCGATTGTAACATGTCGAATTGTACACCACCTAATGATGCTCTCTCAACTCTGCTTCCACATCTATAGCCCTGCAGATTCATCTGTACTTAACATTTCCTCTTCCCAAATCATTTTACATGCACAGGTCTCTGAGACTGACATCAGTTTCCTGCTTTCTCACTATTAACATTCACAGGCTACCATCACCCAGACAAAGAACATTTAACTACAACGGTTATTTCTGGAAACCTAACATAAGAAAGAATGCATATAGATATAGTGCTAGCTTATATGTCTCTAAACACACCCCTATTGGTGGTCTAAGCCCTAAAGCACTGACCTTACTATATTTATCGAGTACCTGGGATGGTCAGTATGCCTTGAAGAATACTCACCTACCAACATGTCATCCTACCGAAGTTGTAGAAGCTATATGAAACTCTCATTCCATAGCTCCTTATGGTATGGGACCCCCTTCTTTGTGAATTTTTCTCAAGATTGTCTATAGAAAAAGTCAGCTCTTCGCAAGATCATGGTAATATAAACCATGTCATTTTCCTATTGAGCCATAGAGAAGGCTCTATACCAGGACCACCATTTGATCGAATGGTGCCCTGACTAGATGGAATCTCATCCACCTCCTAAAGCCAGACCTCATCCACATATGGTTCGGGCTCACCTAAGAACCTGAGGGGTATCTGATGCGGAATCATGGGTAAAGAACTAATTCTACATGTCTCCTCTACTGGTACCCCTTGTTGTAGCTACTGACCAAATAGCAGTGATATAGCTGACACAGTACCCGATGGAACTATCTCGGGCAACGATCTACGTTCCGAAGCCTCATCACTATGCAAACCATTCTCATGGTCACTATATGGAAAAAAATAGAAGCAAAGATCACAATATTCACTACTAGTGTCTCAAATAAGTGTAAAACTCCAGACACAGCCTCCAGCCATTCTTTAGCCTCCTGCGGGTCCGTCTCACCATGGAACCATGGAGGCCTCTACCGCTGTAACTCATGAAATGCACTCAGTCGGTGTGCACAGTCCAGTGGTTTCATCTGTTACTTACTACTTCCCAACGGGGGGTGGTTCTCCTGTTACACCACCAGAAGGTGCCAACACAGTATGAGGGCCCCGCACCTGAGCCTTGTCACTCGGTGGCCCGTCATTGTGTAATCTCTTAGGAATACTAGATGGATTTTTATGTAGAGGCATCCTGATAATGAATAGGTTCACAATTATCATTAAGTTATACCTGGTGAGATGACTCCAATGAAACCAAGGAAAAGCATTTTTAAAATACATGCAATTTGTGTTTTCTTTCACTAAGTCGGAAATCAGAATTCAGGGTCCTGTTGTATGGATAGGTCTGTCGTTATACCAGCATTAGACTCCTAAAACTGGAAACCACACTCAAAACACTTAACACTATTGCCTCACAAATAAAATATTAGAGTCCTAGTTCTTCAATAAAACCGACTACACCGATACCACTTTTTCATGACCCCTCTCTCAAGTCCTGTGTCATGACTACCCCAATCCCACCTTCCATAAGATAGGAGTTGGCCACTAGCACCAGAAAGGCATATCCCTATAACGAGAAGGAATTTACTTTAGACCTGTTCAAAAACACATACTAGTATGAAAAAAGATGCAATAAAAAAGTAATGTACGGTAGTAAAAGAGTGATGAAATTAAAGGGGCCTGAATACAAGCCCAAATAGATGTACAATTACAATAGAAAAGTATAAATACAATTGAAAAGTAGAAAAAAATCTCATGGAACGTCCACCAAGGATCATACTTAATGGTTAGGTAAAACTCATGATCAGTAGTCCTTTATCATGTCATGCCAAATAGTCCACCTCTGAGTATTGTCCAGTCCTGGCTCCCTCAGCCTCGATCAATGTTGTACGTCATCTACACAAGACAGAACAAGGTGTGGGCATAGCCCGTGCAGGGATGAGTATAAAGATAATCAGTAAGGACTTCGAGATCTCGTAGGTCTCCTAGAGTAACACAAAATAAATACCAAAAACAAAGACTAAAACATTACTTTGGTATATGACCATACATATACCGTGGTTTTCAGGATATAAAAATCTCATTTATTAGAGAAATAATACCACAACGGTAGAGATACTACACAGGTAAAACCACTGAGATAGAAGTAACACACAGGTTACACCACGGAGATTGAATTACCACACATGTAACACCACGAGGAAAACACCACAAATGTAGGAGTACCACACAGGTAACACCACGATGATAGAAGATCCATAGAGGAAACACCACGATGATAGAGTTGAATCATCTCACAATCATTTATAACATAAGTATAGAATAACATATGATTAGTCGTAGGGGTAGATCATCTTATTTAGTTAACTATCACTACTTCTAACCCACACAGGATCGATAGGTAACTAACCCCTGCTGACCCACATAGGATCTGAACCACACAAATCGACAGGTTACTATCCCCCTCTGACCCACACTGGATCGATATGCGCTGACCCACATAGGATCACTGAGAAATGACCCACATAGGATCTGACCCACACAAGATCAGTAAGCGCTAACCCACATAGGATCGCTGAGTACTGACCCACAGAGGATCAATGTTCATTCTTCACATTACGTCTAGCCATAGGATTTCTCGCACTCGGTGTGCTTGAGCACCGTAGAATCTACACCTTAAGATATCATCTATACCTTGACCAACAATAAGATCCAAAAAACAGTAACCCAAAGGACCTCTATGTCTTAAGGGTTCCAACTCTATAGATGGCACGTCAACAAGACACATTGTATGTAAGTTATTGCATTTTTTAGTGCCGAGTGCCCATTTGGATTCAGAGTCGATCCAATCCAGTCATACTAAAAATTTCTCCAAAACACTCATGGAATATATCAAAATGACCGCCTCATCATAAGGGTTCCTATATGAAAGACGGTGCATCAATCAGACGACTGACCTATAAGTTATTTGCATTTTAGTGCCCAGGTCCTGGTTGGATTTGTGTTCTATCCAACCCGGTCATTCTTCAAAAGACACCTGATAACCAAATGGGTCACACCATTACGATTTAAATGAAAAAACACATGATATTGGCTACCCATTTTTCCAAAATGGATACATGGGGAAAAAGTGGTGTTTCACCACAACACGCGCAAACCGGGCCTCATGGGGCTCACACCTCTACCTCAACTAAAATATTTAAAATTGGCCTTGAAATGTCCATCATAATTTCAATATCAGAACACTGCTTATAGTTCCCCAATATAATGTTGTATGAAAGAGTTAGGACATAAGAAAGATTCCACAACAATAATAATAACATTATTATTGGGGGTTTCGTGAACCCAAGTAATGAAATATAATTTAATATTTAACATTAGACTTGGATCAACTGTCATACTTACATGATCATGTCGCCAATAATGGTAATTCAATACGACTCTGAACACATGAGTTGTGGTTGTTTCAATATTTATTAATATTATTAAATATTTTATTTCACGAGCATTTCGAGTACACAATATGAAAACTTGAATAATACATCCAATATTGGACTCAGAATGTTCGTCTTAGAGTTACGGTTACACTACCACAGAAGGTTCGTCAAACCGAGGTCACACTGAGAAGTTGAAGAAAACAAGGAGTGTTGACATCAAAAGTAATAATAACATTATTTTATTATTATTATTATTAATTAATAATTTAATTACTTCTCCTTAACTCCAAAATCAATCCACCCCTTGCTACATGCTAGAAACAAAAACCATAAATTTCATATTTTATTTTTATTTTTTTAACATTATTGTGTTTTAGTTTTTCTCTCTACAATCCCCCCGTCTTCATTCATGATTTTCCGTCTTCCGCACGTCCAGATTGTCAGCACCACCTCGAGCTACCTGAGCGACAAAGCCTCCAGACTACCACACCTCCTAGAAACTGCCTCTTGGCTATCCTCTGTCGCTGCATGTCGCACCTTCTACCTCAACTAGATCCACTCCATGAACAAATTCCAGAAATCACACTGCCATGTCGCCTCTTCTGTGGGCCACCACATCTTTGTTTTATGCACAAAAAATGTGACAACCGCATATTTATGACCCTCAGGTCGAGATATCTGCGTCTGTATGCCAAGCTCAATGAAACATTATGTTTTTAGCACACATAATTATTGGGTGACAAAGAACACATGCCGAAAGAAATAGAAAGAATCATGGTCTATGTGTGGATCGATGGTCATGTTTGTTTGGCCATCATCGTTGATAATCATGAACAAGGGTAATTAACAAATAGATATTTATCATACTTGTAATTAAACCCCCTAACTCATAAATCTGTGGGATAACGTTCACAATTGAATGTGGTTCTGTGTTTTTCATTCCAGCAACAAGATTTCAACAACGTCGCTCGAACAACAATATTTGGTTCTTGATTGTGAGATCTGTTCTTCATCAAGAGCCCCATGATCCATCTCCACTTTTCGCGACCAAAAAAACACCCAAGCCCCAAGGAAGAGTTAATGTAAATATTAGTTTAAGTGGTGATTAATTTATTTATAACTAATGAATCCTATTAATTTAAGGGATAGGTGCTAACACATTTTTGGTAACCGGGCATTTAATGCCCAACATTTAAAATCCAGAAAACCCTCTTGTAGTCCCTAACACCAACAATTAAAAGGTCTGGTTGGAGGATACATAAAAAATATATAATTATTTTATTTAATCCTCCACGAAAAAAAATCACCTTCTTCTATCAACCCACTGAGGTCAAGGATAAGCCTCCCTTATGATAATCCTGTTGTTGTGAGTTCAACAGTCCCTTCAGATTTATAATCCGAGCACTGGTTCAAATGATAGAAAATGATTCTCGTGCATTTTCTGAATGTACCACAAAAAAAGTTCAATAAATTAGTAAATTTCATCCTGGACCTGTGCCTGTCTAGGATAGGCTCCACCTATGGAGAAAACGCCCTCACGATCTCAATGGTACTCTCTGATTTTCAATCTGAGTTACCATTTAGATGTTATGGATTTTACAACAAATCAATTGTCACTTAATTATTTTATTTACATCCAAAAACTAACATTCACTGATAGCCTGTGCTAGATAATGTTAGTATATTCATAATGAGAGCATACCCTCACGAGCTCAGCGGTGGTCTCATATTTTTAATCTGAGTAATCTTTTGTTAGTTATCAACATTTTAAAAACAAAATAATTTTATTTAATAATTTTATTTATGATTATGCCATTTTTAGGTTATCCCACAGGAGGCCCGCACCGACTAAAAATAAGTCACAATTAGGGTAAAAATACAATCTTGAGCATAATGGTGCCCTTAGATTTCTTGATTCGGGAAACCATTTATTAGTTAGTATTATTTTTCAGAAGAACTTCTTATGCCTTCTATTTATTGTTTAACAAATCTTCGACGAATCATTCTGGGAACTCCGGGATTCAGAATCACCCGCCGTCAGATTTCGCGGTATCGAAATACTTTTATATAAAAAATACTAAATTAAACAAAAATTAATGGACATTACAATTCCTGGATTACAACTTAAAAAAAATTCAAACACTTTTTCTTAAAATTTCGGTATGTACTTCATTTGGAAAATTAAACAATATTTCTTTCAAATAATTTAGTAAAACATCACGCATGGATAAAAATAACTATAAATAATTATATATGAATAGTTAAAATATTTTAGAAATGTTTTTTATGAAAAATGGATTTTGAAGATAAATATACTTCTATAAATACATACATAGAAACAATCTCAGAAAATAATGAGATTCTTAAATTGACCCTTACCGTAGGTATGATTTCCATAATACATATCCAAAACTCTTTAATAATGGATTAAATAATGTTATTAACTGATTGAATAAACAAATTTATACTTATTAGATCATTAATGATCATATTATCGCAAATTGTTTTATAATATATCTTTATTATTATCTTTTCGAGTGTCAACTACTTCCATTACTTATGCATGTTTTGTCATATATATCTCAGTACATCTATATATTGTGTAGTTATATAATTTAAAAACTGATAGTAACATAATAATTATCATATTATTATTTGTATATATTTATATAATCATTCATTAATGGTGATTACAGAGAATAAATCACATTATATCATGGAGATGGTAGGTCGTACATCCACATGAGCAACAATATCATTCCATTCGTTATGAAATTATATGGGAGTAGATGGTGTTTATCTCTGTCAAAAATCAGTATAATGTTATAATAATAATATATAATAATTATATTCATCATTATACCCATAAAAATAATGTGTGGATGAGAAATAGATTACACAATGATGTGGAGATGGTAGGACATACGTACGCACACGCATTGATTTCATTTTTCGTAGGATATATAATTGATGGAATATGGTTGTTAAATAATCATAATAATAATCAGTATATTATATATAATATATTTATTACATTATAAGGGAAAAACAATAAGAGGATGTAAAATATGAAATACTTTGAATAGAGTTATTAAAGGATATTACCTCTACTGTAGTGATCTCAGTCTAGATATTCACTTAGTTATACTATAGTTGGTCTTTTGAGATGACCATATCCTCTAAAATTTTACTAGTGAAGATTAAAATGGAAATGGTAAGGTGATGGATGAAATTTATGAATAAATTTGACGTGAATAAGTGAGGTAGTAGGTTCCCTTTTATAATTATGTGAGGGACAAATTTGGAAGTTTAATAAATATTAGATTATTATAAATTCGGTCTCTATCCAAATACCTCATGAAGTCCCTTTATTCAAAAAAAAGATAATATAATGTTGTAAAATCATCAACAAATATATTTTTGACAAGATTTATTATTGGTTTAAACATTATCATTTTTATTAACCCTCAGTTATCATATTTTATTTTTAACTACGGTTATAAATTTTTCAATATTAAAAAACTATAATTTTTATTTATTTGATGTCAAATTAAACCATAAATTAATAATTTAGAATATTTTTTATGAATAATAATAATTTGTAATTTTTATAAAATGTTAATTATTTTTATATAATTTAATAAGAGATTATATTTATAAAATATCAACACTTTCAATATTGAAACTATTCATTTCAGAGAATTTCAATAATATCAAGAGAAAAACTTATCTTCGAACCAAACATATTATTATAACCCTAATAAGTCAAAGTCATATTTAAAATTCATTGATAAAATTATATTTATTTTAATATTTATTATAATATTTTTTTTATTTCATTAATGAAATATGTAAACATCATGATTCTATAAAAATTTATATTTATTATTTATTTGATAAACATTAAAAATACATTACAGAGATAAAGAGAAATCGTTTAGCTTTAAAATGAAAATTTATAGTCTAATTGATCTTCAATATAACCGTATACTAAAATAAATAAATCTAATAAAATATAAAAAATTTCATACTCTCAAATAAGTGGCTTCTATTAGAGATAATTTCATACCATGGATTATTTTAGTTGGAACAAAAAACAAGTCCAATAAAATTATGAAATGTTTTATGGTGATTTTATAATATTATATTCATCTTTAATTACCTGAAGTACCTTTTACCATATTAGTATATTTTGCTCCAATTAATATTCACAATGCCAAAAAGTGAATGTATCCTATTTACATAATTTTTACCCACTGATATCAAATATTGAAACCATTTTTTAAAATTCAGATCATAGAATATATTGTAATAAATTATAAATTAATCTCATTAATGGGGTGATAAAATAGTTTATTAATGTTAAAACATGAAAAATATAGAAACATTATTATATGTTAATTCAATGGGAAATTAATGTCAATGACCTACACTAAATAAACATACAAAAGGATGATCAATTTGTACTTTAAACGAAATAATTAATTTTTATTTAATACTATATTGAATTTCAATGGGTAATTTGTTTTGAATTAAAAATTATTATTATTTACTATTCATAAAAATATTGAACATATCCAAAAAATACCATAAATTCACACAAAGTAAATTTTTATATTCCTATTTAAAATAAAAATATTATTTTTTTAAAATACAATATATAAATGTGTAATAATTTTAATTTTAAATAGTTTCTCAATTGAGAAGCTTTAAATTTGAATTTAGAAAAATATAGTGTTTTTGTTTAAAATTGGGGTTGTTCATATCCTATGTCAATTAAATCTATTGGATGAATAATTAAAATATTTTATTGAAAATATATAATATATATTTCATTTATATCATTCACTAATTTCAATTATGTTAAGATATAACAAGTCTGGGAGAATAAAATGGTAATATTTTCTTTACATTCAATTAGCTTATTTTTTCTATTCTAATAAACCCATGAATTCATAATATATTTTCATAAGTGAATTATTCATATTTATTCACTACAATTTGAAAGATATGTTATAATGGTCATTTCATACTATCGTATGATTCGTTTAGACTCATGATTTCATTTAATGGAAGATATTGAAGTATAATAATTATTTAAAGAGAACTATTTATTAAAATATTGGGGTTTACAATCTACCCACATTAAAATTAATTTCACCTTATAAATTCATCACTTGAATAAAAACTTATGAGGATACCATGGAATCGCCACATCATAAAGCATCCACATATATTCGTTAAATTGGTTTTTTAACCATAATAAAATAACAAAACCCCTTGTTTTTTTTCGTAGAATTTTTTTGTTATGATCCAAAATCTATATCAATTGATCATTATAAAAAATATCTTGATACAATAGTATGACATGTGAGATTAGTACTTGTGAAGGATCATGTATATAATTTTTTGTATAGATACATGGAACACATCATGAACTTGAGAGATATTCATTGTAAGATCCTATCTATATTATATCATCACAACACGATCAATAATTTCCAAATGAACAATATACATAAAGATTAGCTTTCATTTCATTACAAATATCATCAATATATATAAAAGAGATATTTGTAGAAACACATTGTCTCCGAAATAAAATTCTATGTATTTTCATCAATTTCCAGAAAAACATTTTTATTGACTTTGAGATGCACATATTTGTTCTTGGATAGATATAATCTTATCTTCTCTAACTCAAAATTATCAGGTCCCAATATATTTCTTTCCACAATTCATCTTAGCATGATGTAGTAATGCATTTCATACCATATATGGATTCATAAGGAGTCATCTAAATATTGTAGTGAAATGTATTATTGTAAAAATATCCTACCAAAGAAATAAGTGAATCCCAAACACATTTCAAGTCTATAGACAAATATCTCGACATTAATTTTAGAGTATGAATTTTCCTCTCAGACTGAACATATTTCTGAGGATGATAAGCGATGTTGAAACATAATGTTTTATTTATATCTTGGTATTGAATTATCTAGAACATCAAGGTAATCCTAAGATCTTGATGAATTGTAATGGAATGTTTTACTGTAAGAAATATTTTCACCTTCCTTATATATATCCTAGAATGATGGTCAAGAGAGAAATATTATGTCACAGAAATAAAGTGTGTTGTCTTCTTCTGTCGTTTAACTATAACACATATAGCCTTATGGAATTTGTATGTTATGGTAGGTCCAACAATAAAATACATGGTGATGTTTTCCTATTTCAATTTCTGCAAGGTTAATGGTTGTAACATCCCCCTAGATTTTTTCTTTTACCCTTAATAGGTTAAAAATCCAAGCATGAGAAACATATTATCTAATATCTTTCATCACAAAATCCCACCATAAATACACATTGATGTCCCTATGCATATTTATACTTCTTTGATGAATATACAATAATGAAAAATGATCCTCATCAAACAACTACATCTTTAATTCTAGTACATGAGGAAGAAAAACAAGGTTCATGACCCTTATTTTTTAATCAAAAACATAGTAGAACATAAGAATATTTTTCACTTTATTTTGTGGCTCCACATATTCCGTCTATGTAACCATAATCATAAATTATATATACTGTTTAAAATTAATTTTAAAATGATGGGGTTTCTACCCTTATTTTTTTATTTCCATATACATTAACTGTAAATCCAAATATTTTGGATCTTTTGTGAGCCACATCATATATAGTCTAGCATGGTCTTTTTAACAGAAAACATCTTGACCCTTGTTTATATTTATAAGGTTTCAATGAATTGGGGAATCATAATATTTAATCAACTCCAAGAATCTCATTTGGCTCACATTCAACATCTATCGAGTGAATATATACTTTAATATTTTATGATGAGTATATATATCACACATTTATCCATAAAGATAATGCATCCATATCATTATTTAAAATATTACTATATGTAACTTAAAATCAATAGATGTGTAATTCTTCAAAAATATTTTCAATTTTCATGATTCATAATCAATCACCATGTAATGTTTCATTAGAACACATCAGATCCCATTCATAGATGCATCATTATAGATCACAAGTATCACTATACTATAAGGTTGTGTGATCATAGGTGCACTGACTTACCATAATTTCTACTCTACGAAATTTTATTGACATTCCTCCATTTATTTTTACATTAGCTCTTTCCCAAGTAATATTGGTGAGTGGATTGGATTACACAATGAAATAATTCACAAAATGTCGATAATATCGATCCAAACCAAAATAACATTGGATCTGAGTCACAATTATTGGTCTAGTCCAACATTCAATAACATCGATATTTATTAGACCCAGAGATTAACCCTCTCTTCAGATTATGTGACAAAAAATGAAACTTTATAAGCCAAAATTTACACTTGGTAAATATTTAATAAATCATCACCTTTCTTAGGATATTTAAAATAATCTTAAAGTGATATTCCTGTACTTATTTACTCTTAGAATGTTCTATAATATCATCTATAATAAACACAACAATCATACCAAGATACTATCTAAAAACTCTATAAATTAAATCCATGAAGATAATAGGGGTATTAGTATGGACAGAAAGGCATAAATATAATCTATTAGTGTCCATACATTGTAAATATTATCGTATTGGGTATATCCTCCTTTGTGAACCTTAATTAATGATATACATAATGAAGGAAAATATTTTATATGTATTTTCCTCCATATAGTTGGTCGAATGAGCCATCAATATGGGGGAGATGATATTTTTTCTTTATAGGTATCTTATTGAGTTCTCTGTAATCAACGAAGAGTATCAATTATTCATATTTCTTCTTGAAACATATAAAATGTTCACCCTAATGTGATGAATTGGGGAATATGAATACATTGTTAAGGTTATCGTGGAGTTTCTTATACAATTATTGTTACTCAATTTGGGATATTTTATAAGGATTATTTGAAATACGTGTAGTACCCAGAGCGAGTTCTATTTAAAAATCATCTTCATGATTCTACAAAATAACAAGAAATTATTAAAGAATGAAAAAAAATCCCATATAATAGGTGTGTCATTAGTTGTGAGTTTCTCCCTAACTATCATAGATAGATAATATTTATTTATACAAACAAAGACCCATAATATTGAAGTAATTTCCACTGGAAAGTCATATTTATCCTTGAATCAAAAGATTATCATAGATTTAATCATAATATTAATTTTGACTTTTCATGATTTAAAAATTGATATGATATCCATATAGAAAAATCAAATCCATTCCACTATTGACATCTAATTCTACTAAATAAAGTATCATAAGATTATTAAGAAGACACATACCAAGAAATTATAATGGATAAGAATTATATGTTTCGATGTGCCTGTCTTTTCCATTAGTAATTTTCAGAGATATCCCAAAGTCTAATTTTTTATGTAATATGATGATACCATTATAAAATTCATTTTAAATAAATGTGTGTGTGGACCTAGAATCAAATAAAATTTTTTCCACATTTTAGTGGATGGTAAGTGTAAATTTCACCAATTCATTGTAATACTCCACATCACCTATAGTAATAAAATGTGATTTTCCTCATTCGTTGGCCTTAAGAGATTACTAACATTGATCATCATTGATAACCCTTGGATTTAGGAATTGGTTATAATTGTGACCAATTTCCTTTTAGTTGAAACATTGATGTGCGAGATGTTTTTTGTAGACTTTTCCTTATTTTCGTCACATGTTTACTTTTTACCATCACATGGATAGTCAATTTCACGATGTCCTTATTTCCAACACCTAAAAAATTTATTCATCCCCTTAATATAATTTCCTCTTATTTTATTTTATCACATTGAGCATAATACAAATCTCATCTACTTATATGTATGGTTCTTATATTTTTTCTTGGATTCCATATTACTATTCTTATCCAACCCATATGTGTGATTTTTAACTCCAATGTCAGTATCAACTATGAGAGAACATTGAAATATTTCCTCATTGTTAATAAACCACCTTATATATAACACCCTTTAGATATTTTTTTTATTCCAATAAATAAATGATCTACCATAATCAGAGGTTAGATGATAATTTCAATAGGTTACCTTTCAAGTCTTTTAAAATTTTCATTTTAGGTACCAACAGATTCATCATCCATTTTTTAAGCTCAAGGAACTCATTATCCATATTCATATAGAGAATACAAGGGTAATACTTATTAAAATGAAATTTATTGTAATTTTCCCATTCCATGGAATCAACATCATCTCATTTCCTTGTATCCTTCAAAAGTATCCACCATTGTTCATATTTACCTTCCAAACTATAGACTAACAAGATGATGTTATCATGTTATAAAAATTAGAGAAGTAGAAAAATATTTTCATTTCACATATCTATTGTTCATTCACTATTGGATCCGAAGACCCACTAAATGAGGGTGGACATTTCAGCATGATGGATTCAACATAATTTTTTCCCTCATATGCTCATTTGGGTGTCCTACGGGATTCATAGCATTATAATTTTGTAAGATAATATACATATGTTTTTTTATTTCATATCCCATAAAAATTAGTTTCTCAAAATAGAAATAATTTCATTTCCGGACACATTCAATATTAATATAGATCCTAAAGGTTCCATCCATTGACTATAACCAAGAAACATGTATTGAGAAAGAATAATCATAATGGAAAAAAATTTAAGGGAAATAATATTTTAGTTAAAGGAACTTTAGGTTTTATACTAAGACAGTCATGATCATCAACAAAACCTGATGTTTGCAATCTACACATAGTCTTATCTATAGGGTTCCTACTATGTGTTTCTCACCCGAGTTTCCCTGGGTTAACTAAACATTTTCTCTAACCCCATCATAATAAACCATATATTACATTAATAGATATTAATTCAAAATATAAGAATATTCAATAAATAATATAAAAAAACGGATTGGGCTATATTGGTTTACTGTATTTAGAAACTGGGAAACATAAATAACTACATCATAAAATGTCTAAATCATCTCCTGTTTATTCCTTCATATCTAGAACACTTTTTGACACATCTTACATAATACAAATATTCATATCCTAGGAAAAATAAACATAAGAAAGGGTGGTTTTAAATTCTCAATAAGGGATATATCAATAATAACATAATTATAATACATAGGAACATAAAATTTGAAAATTTAATGTTGTATATGAAAGATAATGATATCGTGTCATGGGATAAATCATAGAATTTCACCTAAACAACATATTTCAAGAGATCATAACATAATACTTTGTATTTATTTCATACACATAAGAATATAAATAATTTCTATATTAGTTAAGGTTTATTTACAAGACCATCATAGTGGACATAGTCCTCTACTAAACTAGGTTCATTCCCCAATTGATCCATGTATCAAAGAAATAGGTGAGTTTCAAATTCCATACACATATTACTAAAACAATATAATTTCCAATTCCCTTCCTATATATACGATGAGATATAAATCTCTACCCAATAAATTATAGGGAGGTATAGGTCCCAACAATCACATACAGAAAACCATACATCTTGATCCCATAAGAACATAATCCAACAATCATATCAGAACCCTTTAAATAAAATGGGATTCATAATGATCATTCAATGATAACATAACCTATGGAAAATAAATAGGGTTTAAAAACATTGTCCGTCATAAACATAATAAAACTATGGAATTAATGTTATATTATATGGAAAATTAATAATAGAGATCACCTGAAAATAATAATTGATGAAAATATCCTTTATCCTAGAATTTATTTCGTTGAATTGAACAACACACATTTTTAAAAGAAAAAATTTTAATTGAAAATAAAATTATAATTTTGTAAGGGATGTTTCAAGTAATTAATAAATAATGAAATCATATAAGTACATTCATGTCAAAAATGTTCAAAATCATTCCTCTAATATTTTTCTGAGAAAGTCAAATATTTCCTCATTAGGAAAATAAGAAACAATTCTCATTAAACAGCCTACTAAAAATTAAATAATGGGTAAAAATTAAATTAGAAAATTCTATAATAATAATAAATAAATATCTGATTAAATTTTGAGGATAGATGTAAATGGATGGTAATTATAACCTAGTAAATACTTAGGTATAAAAAATCTCAAATAATAATGAGATTCTGAAATTAACCCTTACGTAGGTATGATTTCCTTTAAATATATATATATATGAAACTATTTTATATTTTATAAAATAATTTTATTAACTTATTAAGTAACCATATTAATATTTATGATATCATAAAAGATAAAATTATCACCCATCTATTAATAATATTTCATTATTATTATTATTTCTTCTGTTAACTACTTCATTTTATTATGCATATTTTGATGTATAAGTCCTAGTTATTTAATATATAATATAGGTAAATCATTTCAAGATTGATATTATTATAATATATTTAATATTAGTCATTATATAAATTTATATGTCAATTATTTAATGGTGATCATGGAGAATGAATAGCATCTCGTCATGGAGACGGGTGTCGTATGTACACAAGGGTGATGATATAGTTTCCTAAATTTTGAAATTGTATGGAAGTTGATGGTGTATATATTTTTACATACTCAATATAATTTTATAAACATCATATATATATATATATATATTATTTCCTTTTTTATATCCATCCATGTAAAGTCATTGTGAAAAAAATACAAAACTGTGTGAAGACAGAAGGTCGTACATAAGAATGTGCGATGATTTCATTTTTTCATATTATGGTTAAAAGGTGGAATATGGTTTTTACATAGTCAAAATAAAATATCATCATATATTTGATACTTAGTTTTTTTAATTTATAATTAAAACAACACGTGAAGAGGATTTATAAGTAGAAATACACATGAGAGAGTCGTTATTGGAGATTACCTCTTTTTTAGTGAGACCCCTTTAGAACATCTCTTTGGGGTGGTAGAGATGGTCTTCTTAGAATCCCATAACCCCTAGAATGTGACGAGTAATTTTTATAAAGAAAATGGAAGGGTATTTCCTAGCATTAATTCCCCATTTTATTTGAATAAGTGAGGAAAGAGGTTGCCTTTTATAATTGAGGAGAGCTGCACTTTAGGAAATTTTAAAAATATAAATTCATAATAAATTCAATCCCAATAAAAATACTATAAAATGACTTTGTATTCGAAACTAATAAGAGTAAATGTTTTAATCTCATAATCCAATATATTTTTTAAAATTTTTATTGTTTTAAACATTTTCATTTTGATTAATCCATAGTTATCATTTTTAAATTTTAACTATGAAAACCAATTTTTTTGTATCAACCAAGTGTAATTGTTATAGATTTAATGTCTATAATATCATAAATGAACTGTTTTAAACATTTTATACCATATCATTATTATTTAGAATTTTAAAAACTATTTTCTGAGTTTTAAATAATCTAATAAAATAAAATTGTGATAGAAATATCTATAGTGTCAATTTTGATACACTTAATTTCTTATATATTTAAATATATTAAAAGAAAATTATAAAATTTTAATAAATATTTTTGATATCCATAAGTGTTAAAGGTCATATATACTATTATTTTATCATTATAATAATGTAAAATTTAATTAATTATTAATATTTATAACCTCATTAATTTGATACATCCATTAATAAAATAATTATTACATCTTATATGTATAAGACATTAAGCTATTATATATTTCTTAAAAATTAAATGATAATTACGAAGATAAAAGAAAAATTTTTATCTTTAAATATTTTATTTATAATATAATTTATCATATTCATTATCCTATATGAAAAATAAAAAAGATAATAAAACATAATAAATATCATACCCTCAGCAAAATGGATTCCCAAGTATATAATTACTGCCCAAAACCGATTTTTTTTTGAAAAAAAATGATCCAATGAAATTAAGATAAGATTTAGGGTTTTTTCTTATTATTAGTTTTATGTTTAATTACCTGATTTACCATTTTTTGTATATATAATCATTTACAAATGTTACTTTTCTTAATTTCAAAAAATAGAAGAATCGTATTTACATAATTTTTAACCACTAATTATAAATATGGAATATTTTTTCATAATTAAAAACACAATAATATTTAGTAATTAATTTAAAAATAATCTCGTTGACCGGGTGAGAAAATTAGTTATTAATGGTAAAAACATGAAAAATTGAAAAAAAAAATTATATTTAAATTCAACGTAAAATGGATTTCAAAGGCCTACATTATATTAACAGATAAAAATTTGATATAATTATACATAAATAAAAATAATAAAAATAATTTTTCACAGTAATTTATTTCAATGAATATAGTCGTTTTCAATTAAAATTTTGTTTTTGTAACTATTCATAAAAACATAAAACTAATCAAAAGTATTCAAAAAAATAAAACCAATGTTAATTTTGATATTACTATTTAAATGAAGACTTTTATTTTTTCAAATTGAATATATAAATTAAAAAATTTGGATTTAAAGTAGTCTCTCCATTGAAATATTTTAAAACTTCTTTTAGAAGTGTATATGAATTTATGTACAAAATAGGGTTTTTTCATATCCTGGGACTATAAATTCATTTTGAAGAATATTTATAATATTTTATTGAATATATAACAAATATATTTCATAAATATCATCCACTAATTGTAATCATATTTATTCATTTGGTTTATATTTTTTTCTTGTTAACCCATTAACTAAAAATATATTTCCAAAGTCACTTATTCATATATATTCCTTCTAATTTAATGCCTGGGTTATAATGGTCATTTCATACTATCTCACGGTTAGTTTAAACACCGATTTTGTGTACTACATGCTATTGATGAATTAAAATTATTTAATGTGAAATATTTATTAAAATTATAGGTTGTTAAAATAGTTTTATATATTCTTAACTAATGTTAGGCTTCAATTGTGTTGATTCATATAGAATGATAAACATTTCATTAAAAAGTACAGTTCCACTCCTTAGTTCAAGAGTTTTGACATAAGTTATATAAGGCATCCTATAATTGGATAAAAATGTATTCTATGATAATATTATTACATCCAAAACCCCTGATATGAGGAGATAAACATAAGAAGATTGAGGATTCTCTCTATTACTCATGACCACCACCCCGTTGTGAAATATTACTTGGTTTTGTACTTTGAACACTATAGTCTTCCATGTACTTAAACATTCATTGATACTTGAAATATCTAATTATTATTAGATCATAGAAATGTTGAAAAAAACATCCTGATGATCCAATGTTAATTTTATATAATTATTAACCTCATCTTCCATTCCACTTTCCTTGGTTACTCTCTTGTTCATTGAGGTTTGATCTGACTAGTTGTTTCCTCTAAAACATTTAATATTTTTTCATCCTACTGATTTTTTTCTCACTCCTACATAAGCCTCATGCCAAAAAATATTCTATCTATATAGATTATTCATGGTCTATTGAAATACCTATTGTTTATCAAGATAGAGTGGTTTTTGTGTAGAATATTTATGGTGATTTGTGATGGTAATTAGAATCAGTTATTATTGTTGGTAAACCATACCCAAAAATTCATAGTGTATGGTGGAACATGATGTTCATTCTCCGATTTCCCAATTGCGAGGATATGGGTTAACCATTGTACTCTTTTATTTTACATTTTGGTGTTAACATGATCATTAAACATTTTTCATATTTTCCCACTGAGACTAATATTGTATAATTATTGTGCATCCATCCATAATTAACATATTTAGTTTTTCATATATAATAATTTTTGTTGGATTTTAATATTTATATTTTTTATCATATATATATATATATATTTTATGTCATTATTGGAAAAGGCCTCCCATGTATTATTATTACATCATCTATATGCTAGTCGTCCTGTAATGAAATATTGTAGGATGAATTTTGGGGGAACATTTATATCATTGATATCCTATATGAGGCCCTATGTGATTTGGCCATGTTAAATTATATTTCAATGTAAATGGTTGTTTCCTCTTTGATGATTCCACAATGTAAGTAATCGTGATTTATTTTTCATTTTATGGTTCCATTACAGATGAAATGAAAATAAATACAATATGATCATCAAAATGATGACCTTATTCTATAATGGACCTCAAAATATGACTATATACACACAATGAGTAAGAATAATAAACACCAGTGAATTAAATAGAGCACTGTAGCATCAAAATTGATTTTTTTTAATGTCCTAAATATTGAAAAATCAATCAAAATCATAAATTTTAATTAAATAATCAAATAATTATGATGAAACAACAATATGTTAAAAAAATACATATATTTACAAATTTCATTTGTGATTTAATGAATTATCTAATGGAATCCAATATTTCCTAGATGGAAGGATACATAATGCATCCTGACACTATACAAAATTCGTTGCTAACAAACCCCACATTTTTTCATAATTTTAAATTCCAAAGTTGATATCATCTATGAAATTTACTCATACAATATTAAGTTACTTTTAGTATCTTTAGTTTAGTTAGTTATTTATTATACATTATGATGTGATTGGCATGTGTAGCATAGTTGATTCATGTAGAGATAATAATCATGTTACCTCATTAAGGTAAGATTTATACAATATTGAATAGTTTTTTTGTCTATAATCTACCACAAACTAATTTCATGATCTGAAGTAACATTAATATTTAACTCATAAATATTCCATACATTTTTCTATATTATGATCAAAATATTACACCATTCAATTTTTCCGTATTTTCTATAACCAATAGACACATACTTGAATATTGGAAACTAAGAAATTAAATATTCTCTATAACTCATAGATTTTAATTATCTCTGTTCTAAATATTGTTTTATTTATATATTCACCATTCCAATGATTACATTTATACTATCAAATATTCTTAGTTCCATGGGTTTCCTAAAAAATTTCACCGAATAATTTTTAATATGAATAAACATTATACTTATTTAACCCTTTTAGGCATGATAACTTATTAAACGATACACCACTTTAGTATTCATGTTTCCCAAACTGTTAAAATGTTTCTTTGAAATAGATATTATTGATGAATTTGTAGACAGTTTTGTTATCATATCATATAATATTACAATGTCATTCTAATCAAAAAATTCTATGAACAATATACATATGATCTACATACATGTATTTTGTAGTAAATAATGAATCTAAATGATAGTTCATTGAAAACCATGAGATTGAACATTTTTTATGAAATAGTTTCGACCATTTATTATATTTATTTATATTTTCTTCTTCAAAAAAATAATTCTTATTATCTAAATATCTCAAAATATAGTATATAAGGTGATAACAATTTTTGATTTATAATTATATTGAAAAATCTAATTTCATTTTTAGATGTAGTAATTTGTGATTACTTTTTTCTAGCTTGAAATATTTCAAACATGCACACACTAGACATTAATTCCTTCCTTATTTTTATCAAATATTGAAAGATTTTAATCATTCCTTAATTTTTATTCAAGTCAGTTGATTTTATTGTCTTATATAATCCAATAAATATCAGTACTCATTGGAATTCTCATATTTTTTCATAATTTTATAAAACAACATATTATTAAAAATCATTTTTGTGGAACCATTTTTTTACAAAAGACATCATCGCCACATTAAAATTTTAAAAATACTTGTATAATGTAATTATTTCCATGAGGATCCACTAAAAAAATTCTGGCAATTCAAAAAAAAATAATTACAGATGGGAAGGAATGGATTATGCAATGATGGAATCACCGGTCTTTCCCATATATAAAGACCAAGAAAGGATTCAACAGTTAAATAAAGATAAAAAATTTCACTGGAGAAGTTAAATCTTTTCGATATCCTGAACTAGACCATGTTTATCAAACAACCCCATGAAAGCACCACCATCACACACCTTACTCATAAGACAAACACAATTATAATAAGTGGTCATGTATCTAGACTTTAGCAGTATGATTTTTTAATTTTTATAAAATTATGATGATAATTATATTTTTTTGATTACTTAACTGTTCATTAAATAACGAGTTTGATAAATATTGGATTTTGATATTTTTAAGCATCAATTTTATTTTTTGGAGATATAATGTTTCAATCATGACACAATTTCAGAGGAATTCAATCATTTTTTTTCATAAATTTTATTTTAATTAATAATTATAATTAAATAATATTTGTTTACATATAATAGAAAATTTAATTTTATGAAGTCAAATGTAAATTTATAAGAGTCAGAAAACTATTATTATAAAACAAATATTTTCCAATAATTGTGAATTTTTATTACAATTTGTAAATTCCTAAAATTATATAATTATTGGGATACAATGTATAATTTTAAAATTATAATAATTAAATTATACAATGGTGAATTGTTCATAATTTTTAGATAAAATCGAACTCTTTGGTGAAATGTAATACAATATAAATAAACCACATATATTATGCTATCCTAAAAGCCAAAAGGTTTCATAATAAATAATATGAACAATATAATAGAAAATAATTGTGTTTAAGTTAAAAAATAATGTGTTTTAATTTTATTTAATTAATTTTAGAAACCATTAATTAATCCTACTATACTTTTATTGTATTTAAATGATTTAAGATCATTTATTTAAAAGCACGAATCACTTCCACATCACCAAATTAATTATTTTGATGAGTTAATTACATGGACTTATTAAATAATTTAAACCATGTCTCTTCTATTTAAATTATGTGAAAAAAATATTGGGTGGTTTTTTCATTGGATTAATTTTTTATACAGTCTAATACCTAATATTTGACATTAATAATGAATTTCCCTCCCTCTTGTTATATAAACACATAATAACTCCTATTACACATTAGTCGAAACCCTTAGATAAAGAAGTAACATTAACATACCATCACTAAATACCTACCATCGTGCCCTATGAAATTAATAATTTCCTCACAAACTTATAAATTCCCCCTCTAAATGAATGGAATCCCTTCTATATCCTCCTTATTCAAGAAACGTCCTTATTTTATTCATTTTTATTTAAAAAATTTTATTATGGGTTTCATTTTTACACATATCCCCTATAGTAAACATGATTTAAATTTGATTATATACCTCTTTAACTCCCATAAAACATCACCATGAATAATTATGTACCTCTGTCATACTGTTGAAATTATCCTGCAATTATCCATGAAAATAATTTTTGTTGTAGATACATATCCCTAGATCCACTCATGGATATTAACCTAAATATTCATACACATCATTGATTGTGTTAATAAAGAGACATTATTAAATTATGGAATCATAATTGATGAAATAAATCCTTATGTTGTATAATTTAAGTCGAGCACTTATGCATGTACATGATATGAACGTGAAAGGTGAGCCCAGAATTATGTATCCCTCTAGTGGATTGGATAATTTTTTTTGTCATGAGATGTAATGTATGGGGTATGGAAGCTATGACAAGAACACTATGTCACATTTAATTCATATTTAGGAACTAATTATTCTTATGAATCATAAAGACATTCCCAAATTCCTATTTTTCCTTCATGTTACCATCATATATCGTATTTTGTTGTTCATATGTATGATTACCAATATTTTTATGACATGTTGATCTAAATATTCACTCACATGCATTTCATTCATAATTTGATGATTTAATTCGTTTATCACTCAGATTTATATCTCTCCCATTTGTTATTTGCGTCCCCATTATTTCCTATGAATATTTTAATGATCTAGGGAATATAAGGTCATGTTTTATATTTTAAAAATAATGATTTTATACCCATGTTTGTTTTATGTCATATACCTAATATATTAAAAAAACTAGACATCACAATATTTATTGGGTCATATTACATGTACCATTATATTATAAATAATGGAATAAATTATTTTAATGATATTTTTTTGCATATTTTGTATTAGATTAATATCATGCAATATGGTCATGTTATCGAGCGCATCGAATTATTTATTTATTTTTAACTAGAATTTATCAACTATAGAAGAAAAAATAGGTTGTCTCATGATAGATCCTTAGATCAGTAATTTAAAAATAGTGTTTTTATTATAAAAATTAAAGGGGAATGTGGTTTTATAAGAATTGGGTTTGGGTTTTTAAAAATAGAAATTGAATCGATATTACTAAGTTTGATAAACTTGTTAGAGAAATCATGTTCAACTCGGGTAACTGTCCCTTGATGCTCGATACCTCATCAATCACAAGGGAATGTAAAGGATAATTGATTCATTGATTTTATACACATTAAAACTAGTAATGTTATATGAGTTCATACTGGGTTACCACCGCGGATTTTATCGATCAATGATATTGATTACTTGTGACCGATGAAAATCAATATAATATTGTCGATGTATAAACTGGACACAATCAAGGAATCACATCAGAAATTTGATGAGATATCTTGATTTGGGTTTATATAAAAAAAATTCTCAATAAAAACATTCAATGTAATTGGTTATACCATCTGGATTTAATAAATTGATACCATCCCCAAGCATACCCATTAAAGAGAAGATGTGAGAGGAGAGGAAACCACTCTCAAATAATCACAAGATATGATTACTGCATGGAAGAATGAGGATAATTGTTCCTTTGATTTGTTTTATGTAAAACTAGAATAAAAAAATAAAAGGGAAAATGATTAAAAATAGACCAAAAACATTGAAATTTAAATACCTTCCAATGGATACAAGGATTGATCTCGAAATTACAACAAGGGACACCCCAAAATTGATCACTAAGATTCTTATAAGACCATGAGTTTTAATATGATTAATATGAAAAGATTGAGATATCCAATTTGACACACCTTTACCCCGGGTCTTTACACATGGGAGACTGATGGTGAGGGGTGATTTTATGGGAAAATAAATCAGACTTTCCAAAAAAGAAGTCAACTGCCTAAGGGACTAGGTTAATATTAATGGAGAATTATTACACCTTTTTTATCTGTATAGTTGACTAATTAAAAGTGATTAAATGACTTAAACATCGATGTAGATGTGATTCTCTGATTTATCTATCTAATGGAGGTATAATAATCCCAATTGGAGTTCAGAGACCTGAGTTATGTCCCAAATACCGAAGGGTGGTCTAATCTGGATGGCTGATAATTTCATCATAGTATGGACCTATTTTTGGAATGAAAATTAGAGAATTGGGATCCATGGTCTTCTAGTTTAATGTACCCCATATGTTTTTGATTTCATAGGAACATTTTTATTCTAATTCAGTGCACGTATTACCCATATTACATATTTATATCCACATACATGATTGGACTCGCGCACAGTTTAGCCCATTTTTCATAAATTCCATCACGGGATCTCCAAATCACCACATCTTACAATGTAAAGATTAAAACAAGTAAAATTTTGTTATTAAATAGTGATAAAAATTAATTCATTGAATAAAACAAAAGGTTCAATTTATCATTATACAAGAAAAATTAATTATAAAACCAGTTTAAAATAGTTGTGTAAGGGTGGAAAAGAATTATGTATCGCTATATGATCACATCTCCACACCTAAACATTTTCACTCCTAGGATAAGTCGGATATCTAAAAAAATCATGCATCTATATATTCCCAACATTATGAATATCCAATATTCAAAGAAATATTAAATTATTAATTTAATGTGATCAAACAAAATATCAAACCAAGTAATTATTCCAAGTTTAAATGAAAAAAGACGCCTCACTAATTATATCACAATGATGTTCAATGAGATTCATGATACCAAATTGATCATGGAATTAAAAATTCAATAATTCCACTAACTATCCATGTGTTTGTGTGTGAAAACTATTCCATGATATTTTTTCTACTTTCTATCTAACAAATATAGGTTATTTCAAAAAATAGGTTAAATGATTTTGTTAACTAAACATGCCCTTATAATTTGCAATCATAATTCAATACCCACATAAATAAGAATTCCTAGAAGTCATATCATAATCTACTTACCTATATATCCCCATATGTTTGAATTTCATGAATCACTCATTTATTTTTATATTTTTTTGAAAATATTAATTTGGAACAAATATCATAGTTATCTCTTACCCCTTCAAGGATCACCGAATAAAAGAAATTGTAATATTGTTAAAAAGATTAAACGTTGAAGAGTAGTGGTTTTTCACCTGATCAAGACATAACCCTTTTTTGAGTGTGTTATTTTTTCTTTTATATTTTTAGGTTTTAAAATAGTCAAATATCATGTACAAACATGTAAGTTAATCTGTTAAATTAATGAAACAGATCAAATAAGGATCAAAGTTATGTAATAATCATTTTAGAAAACTGATAAATATTGAACTAAAATATTTTTTCCTTTAATTAAGTAATAAATATTCACATGTCTTAGTTTAGTGAAAAAATTTATCGAGATATTAGTGATATTTTTTTCTGAAAAGCTACACACACAAGTGATATCAATCATTTCAATGGTTTAATACTGATAAAACCATTTATATCATTTACAGATAACCTATTTACAAAAAATAACTCCCTGGTTATAAATTCATACAATTATTTATTCCATAATAGAGAAAATTTTCATTACATGTTAAAACAACTTTGAATCAAAAATATCAACATGAATTTCCATTATGTTCCATGATTCTGTGACCATAAGATATGGGGAAGTGAAAAATCTATAATGAAGTCATAAAATATAAGCAATATAAAATATGATCACAATTCTAATGTACTCAACATGATGGAGTAAGTGAAAATACAATAAATAAGGTGAAAAGGATTGGAAAGAAAAAAGATGATGAAAATGTTAATGATACCACTGTTGAATCCCCCCACACACATAGAATCTGTTGTGTCTTCAGTATAATAAAAGATATTGTGATAATGAATCATAAAACCTTTTTTTATTCACTAATATGTTGCTTCTAGAGGCTGTAATTCTTCCCCAAAATTCATTAGAAAATAATTATATTATTGTTTATGTCGCTTCCCATTAACTATAGTACCTTGTCCACTCTGCTCATGAAAAACCTATATTTCACCAAAATTTTAAATAATAGTAACTATATAAGGACATAGCCATTAGGAATAATGCTTACATGGGTGGAGATTTAGCATACAATTGTAAATGAGGACATTCTCACAAATACAGAACGTACTATAATCAATCATTATATCATTGATTTCCTTTGAATCATATTTTTAGATCAAGGAATTATAATATGTGTCATGTTGAATTTCATCCAAGTCTTGAATCTGTTGCTTCCTATGTTCATCTCCAGCTTAAAAATTCATATTACACTTTTTAAAATACCAATATGCATGTTGTTCTACCTCCATCATGAGGTGACAAGACATTATAAACATCATCATATTTTGTTTCATTATTATTGGGGATTCAAATTATGTATAGTATGTCCAAAGAGAATCATCCAAGAACAAACTCCAATCATTCCTATTGGGATCTACCTATCTTTCAAGATTCTTTTAACCTCCTGATTTGTGATTTCTACTTTTGCAGTAGTTTGGGGGTTATATTCCCTAGATAAATTATGAACAACAACTTATATAAGAAAATTTGTTATCATTTTGTGATTGAAAAAATGTGAACCTGGATCTCTAATGATGAATCTCGGCAAACCAAATCTACTAAAAATATGGGACCTCACAAAATCAACACCAACATAAGAGTTATCGGTCATAGTAGCCTTTTATTCAACCCATTTAGACACGTATTAAATATCTAAAAAGAGGTATATGGATCCAAATGAAGTTGAAAATAGACCCATGCATCAATTATATCATAGAATAACATGGCCTATTGTGGAATTTCATTCCTCATGGAGATATTCCCGTTGAATTGAAAATGACTACATTACTTGTAAAATATATGGGAACCAATATAAAATGTTCAACAATAATTTCACTAATCAACGAAATTTCGACATGTATATTTAGAGAAAATGTGTGCCCAATCTAAAGTGTGGAATAATGTCAAAAAATAGGTGAACTCATGGTAAGGGACACACTGACGAACCACTAGGTCACCAAAAATTCGGTACAAATATGGTTCATTTGAACGTACCCCCAAGAATTATGTTTAAGGCTCATGGATTGAGAAGTGATGAAATTAGTGGGTCCTTTAGATGTTTAAAAATGTCTTCATAGTGGGGGTATGGTCCAAATCATTATAAAGTTTCTCAGGATAGGATAATTATCCGATGTTGAGGGATGAGTGAACATTTTGGTCAATTTGTGGATAAATCCTACTAATGTTATCTGCTACAACATTTTCAA
This sequence comes from Viscum album, assembly GCA_963277665.1. Classification (NCBI taxonomy): domain Eukaryota; kingdom Viridiplantae; phylum Streptophyta; class Magnoliopsida; order Santalales; family Viscaceae; genus Viscum; species Viscum album. The sequence continues at coordinate 222,454,594 of OY728139.1, forward strand.
CTACCCTATTATATTTAATCTGAAGGAAAAACTCCAAGAGGAAATTAATCTATTGTATGAGGCAGGGAATAGATTTTGGTTTCTTTAGGAGAAATCAAATGGTTTTATTGTTAGAAAACAAAATGACTTTCGACCATATAAGATATCAAACAAACATTTCCAAATAAAACAAAATAGAAATGAGTTATTTTTTAGTGGTTGAGTAGTTTACATGGGAAGATTCAAGGGTACATGAGGCATAAACAATGATATGAGGATCCTTATGAATGCATTGGGATAAAACTAAGCCAACCACAAAGTTATAAGAATCACACAAAAGTTTTATGGGGAGATAACACCTTGGTGGATGGATAATGGGAGGTTATTTCAGAAAAAAATTTATTTAATTGAATCCATACTCACATTTTCTATCAAACGCAAAATCAAAAGATTTTTTGTAATAACTGGGATAAGGGATGCATGATCTTCCTAATATCTTTAATGTACTGATGGTAAAAACCATCATGACCTAAGAAAGATCAAACATCACAAACACATTTTGGATATGGAAGGGTTTAAATTAATTCCATTTTGTATTTATCAAATTGAATTACCTCGTTTTAAATAGAATGACCAAGAAATATCCCCCACTCAATTGTGAAATGTAATTTTTCATAATTTAATACATGGTCATTTTCAATGAAACATAGGAGAATAGAACAGAGTTATGCCAAACAATCATCAAAATAAGATCCAAAAACTCTAAAATCATCCATAAAGGCTTCCAAACAATTCTAAAGGTATTCATAAAAAATACTCAACATACATTGTTGAAGGTTAATAAGAGCATCACATAAACCTAAAGACTTCCATCTATATGAAAATATTCCGAATAGACATATTAATGTTCACTTTTCTAGATTATTTAGGGATATATGTATTTTGAAATAACCCTAATAGCCATCAATTAAAAAATAAAAGTACTTACCGACCAATTGTTCTAGAATCTGGTCAATGGAAGGTAGAGGAAGATGGTCAGTCTGTGTGGATTGATTTAGTTGACGGTAGTCATTAAAGACTCTCCAACAATTTTTCACACATTTTGGGACCAATTCATTTCATTAATTTGACACAAAAATTATTCTAGTTTTTAGGCACTATTTCCAATTGTCTAACCCATTAACTATGAGATATATGATATATTATCCTAGCATCCATTAATTTATTAACTTCCTACTTTATAACATCATTGAGAGTGGGATTAAACTGGAATTGAGATTGTCTTATAAGCATAACCTCGTCATTTATAAGTATATAGTTCATAAAAATACAAGCAATAATCCTTGGAAAATCATCCAATGCCAATTCTATCACCTTTTAACACTCTCAGAAAAGTAAAACCACTTATGAATCCTACTGTGGGGAGTGGTTATTGGAAATAATGATAGGAAATTGGTCAATACCCTCAACATAGAAAAATTATAAATTAAAATGGATGGGTTTTAGATCCAACACATGTAATTATTGGACTGAGGTTGGGGATTTAAAGGGGGGTGAGGTTCATGAATGTTGTCTATATGTGCATGTTAATTATATAAGTAAATAAAATTTATAAAAATGAGATTTGAAATATCATCTTTAGTCTTTTGTAATATAGAATGAACACACTCACAAATTAAATAATAAAATATACATTTTTCAAAACCCACACAACACTAAAAACATGAATCAAAATTCAAATTATCCACTGGTGAAAAAGAGGAAATGATTCAGATATTGGGTCAGGGGAAAAACTGTTTATGCGTGTGTCATTAGAGAGAACAACCATTGGATATACATGAAGAGTTGAGTTCTCCTCAATGGGGTGTTTCATTGCATCATAGATGCTAGAACTTATATTTTCTTCCCCAAACACCATGGAAAACATTCCATTGTGAACATTTATGATCATAATTTCTATTTTAAGGAATGAATTCCCATATATTAGAGGATAATGTCCTTGGTTTTGGGATTTTCTATCCCAATAATGTAAAAATCGTCGAGAAGAGTGAGATTATTCACTCTTACATGGAATTCTTCAATCACTCATAACGGTGGTATAGTGCTCTGTATGGAATGTTAAATGAATGTACATGTTGTTTGATGCTCTGTAACCGAAGGAGAATTATATACAGAGTGAATAATTACATTAATGGAAGCACCTAAATATTACATATCATTTGAAAGGAATGTCTCCCCTATAGTTTGAGATATCGTGAAAGTTACCATATCCTTGCATTTAGTTGGAATTTTTGGTTGAATCATGGCTGAGACATTCCATCCCAGGTTGACTCTTTCATTCCCCTTTAACATTCATATATTGGTGAAAATATGTTAATGTAATTTTTTAAATTGAGGGATTTGTTTAACAACATCCAATAAAAGAATTTTATCTTTAACCCTTTTAAATAAACATTATTTATTTATCAATCTCATTATCAATATTATTTATATATTTAGAGATTATTTGACGGAAAGGAAGAGGAAAGAGTTTGTATTTGAATAATCAATGATAATTTGACTACGCATTGGGTTTTTGTTGCATCATTGGAATATTTTATTAGTGGATAACGAGTTTTTTCAAGAGGGGGACATACCTGTTGGGTATAATCATTAAAAAATATATGTCCTTACCACTATAATGTTTTTTTGAACAAACATTACATTTCATTTTTGGATTGGAAACATGTTGGGAATCTAAATATCGAAATACAAGCGTCATTATCTCACCTATGGTGTTGTTCAATTTTTCCACTTGAGTTTATAGGTATTGAATAGTAAATTGTGAGTATTGTTGGAACTATAGGTCCTGGGTTTCTATATAAATCACTGTAACCATGAGGCTTAGTTCAGATTTTTTTGTAAGGGGGGAGAAGGAATTTTTTTTAGAAGTTGAAGGATAATAACGATCCATACCTTGGCCTTTTGGATACCCAATATTCTTAGGTTATCTTGGGTTTCAACTTTGTCAGTACTGTGGTTGGGCATGCAAACTAGGGTTTGGATTTGGCTTGAATTTATCATTCTTGAAGGGAGGTTCTTATTGGAATGGATGAACTAGGAATAGTACAACATATGACTCGGGTAAATCTTGATGTTGTTGGCACTGGATACAAAAAATGAGAGTTTTCAGAAAAAAATTCATAATGAAATGGAATTGAAGAAGATTTTGAGTTACCTTTTTATTGAGATAATTGAAATTGAATGGTATGAATCTCATAATTTTTATTATCAACCATTTTTTCTATGAATGAATGAGTTAACTCATGAACTTTTTGGTTAGTAAAATATCTCAGATACACACTTTTTCTGCATTTTGAGCTATGTTGGATATTATGTGATGAGCGGCGGAAGGTGTTTTATCAACTAGGGAACCACCAACTGCAACATAAATCATTCCAAAATCCATGGGGATAAGTCCCTAAAATATGTATTAGATTAACATATGGTCAATAATAAGATTTTGGGGGAAACATGATAAAATGCTTTTTAATCTCTCCCTATATTCATGAAGGTTCATTCCAGGTGATTTCTTGATGCCACAAATTTCATTCCTAATTGATATAGTTTATAAGGTAGAGAAGAAAATATATATAAATAGTCTTTTTATGTCATTCCATGCCACGAACCAACCTCGAGGCCCATGTCGTGACTACCCCAAGCCCGCCTTCCATAGGCCAGGGGCTGGCGACTAGCACCAAAGGTGTAAATCCTGAAAAAAGGAAGGAATTGCCTTTATATAAGTAAACAAACACAACAGAGTACACAAGCTAAAGAAAACACTAAGTAAACTGAGTACAAAAGTAAGTGATGGAATGTATATGGGCCAGTATAAAAACCCAACTGAAAATACAGAACAACTGAAGGAATGTACATCAACAGTAAAGTAAAAAAGCAACACTGAGTCATCCTCTGGAAATCCCACCTGAAGGGTGGGTACAGATAGTCTCCTTACCTCCTCGGGTTCGGATGTCCACTCCATGTATGACCCGCCAAGTGGTCCACCTCTGGGTACCGTCCATCTTCACAAGACTCCACCTCGATCAGTGTTGTACGTCCTCTGCATCCAACACAATGTAGTGCAGGCATATCCCGTGCAGGGGTGATTATACAATACTCAGTAGGACTCCGAGACGCCCGAAGGACTCTGATAATCCTCAAACGATAAACCACAAAGGAATGATAATGACTGAAACATAATTTTTTTTATTTCAAAACACTTTTAGGGAAAGTGAGAAACCATGTAACACAATTGCACAAGAACAAATCAAACACAACCAACAGCAAAAAGCCACAAAAATAAACAACAAGAACAACCAGAACAACAGCTAATAATCATAATATCCATACTCATCACCACACCCGACACATGAGTTCTCCTCTGTAGTGGCCGATTCCCATTCAAAAGCTGGTTTATATTGCCTCCAGAGATTTTCGCCTTGGACCCGACTCCTCATTTGATCCGGAGAGCGCTTCCCCTGGCTCGGTTGTACGGATATGTTGTCTTTTTTGAAGGCCATGATCACCCCGCGATCATGCTTGGTAGAAGCTCTGGTAATCACCGGGCGCGGCATGTAATAATAATCCTTTCTTTTTTCCCTTCTTGGTAAGGCCGAAAACGATCCAACATCTTCAGTCATCTTCATTTCCCCCCCCCCTTAAACTATATCACTAAAGAATCGAGTTCCAATTTCATTCTGGTTTTCTTTATTACCCCCAGATGAATACCCCCTCTTTCCAAAATGATTTTCTGACATAGATTGCTTGAATCCCTTGTTCTATCCCTTCGTCGCACCAGGTGTATTGCATTCAATCACCAAGAGACACCTGACCTCATCTACATTGGCTTTCAGAGAGTTCTTCCCCTCACCCTCTACCACTGTCCTAGATACCTCTTCTTTGTCTTCTAAGATCCCGACGTCCCCACTGGGTATCTCTTCCACCGGCAAAGCTATCTTCTCACGACCACCCCCCTTCATACACTATATTCTCCTTCTCTCCCTCATCCACACCTCCGGAGAGGACTTCCACATGATCTTTTACCAAGTCGACTTCTGATAGACTATCAAACATGTTACACAACTACACAATGGGTCTCACCAGTATAGCAGGATCTCCCTCCTCTTGGATCCTGACTGGACTGGTCACCTCCATAGCAGACACAACTGCTTCTACTTCAGAAAGTTGAAAATTCACCTTCTCGGTACCATTCCTTGGAGGTTCCTCTTTCCCCTCCCCACGAGAACCATTTTCCTCCTCTCGTGATCCCTGCCGGGAAGGCACCTTCAAATCCTGCCTCAGCCTTCTAAAATAGTCAGACACCATTGAGTTGATAACCAATGCTTCTTTCACCACAGAACCAAGAGCACGAGCTTCAGACTCCTTGCGAACTACTTCCAAAGCCTCCTGCTCCACTAGACCCAGCGGCCGATTCCTGCCACAACTATCCAGATCGTGCACCCTCTGAACTTGGATAGCCCCCCCAAAAACTGCAGGTTCAGTATCCTTTATAGCTTCCTCCCTCCCTGCCGCAACCTGTGTTGGTGGTATCCTTCGGCAAGCCCCCAGCGAGTTCCCCAGAAGATTACAGGAAGAACAAAAATCATCACAGTTTTCATAAATAACCCTTTTCTTACATCTATACTCCTCTCCTAGGGTAATCAATACATAATTGAACGAAATCTGTGAGGCATAAACTTCAAAACAGACTCGGGGATTAACCTGATGACATATAGCCTCTGTTCTGTTATCCGCGCATAGAAACCCCCTAACGAGGTTACCCAACAATATGATAATAGACGGATTTTAAAAGGGAAATGGGAGGTTCGGAAAACGTACCCAAACATCCACCTATGGGGGATCCCGATCCATATGAAAATCAAAAGACCAGCGTAGGAGGAATAAACAACTCCCGTTACAGCTGCGAGGGTCCAATGACCAGGCTGTGATAAGGTCTTCCTACGATTCAAATCGAATCATGATTTGGTGGTTGTCTATTAAACCAACAACCACCCTCTCTTGGAGATCCCAAGAGGCACGAATATCTTGAAGGAATCAACTGAAGGTTTTCTCTGTTTGAATTTAGCCATCAGTGTGAGGCTGAGGAGTGCCGAGGACTCCATGAACTCAGAAGGCGAAATATGAAGATCATGGATTCCAGCAAGAAGAGCCGGAACCTTGGGACAGATGGACACTTTCGAGAACTATAGAAGGAAATTAGGTTTAGAGAAGGGCCGAAAAGAAAACACTACTCTCCCGAGTGAAGGCGAATCCACCTTCCCCGCAGAGGGGGGAGGAACCGGAGCTTCGAGCACCGCCGTCACCTCCAGGGGAGAAGCATCGCTAGGGTTCGCCCGAGCCTTCCTCCCCCTTTACCAACTCTACTTAGCTATATGCCCATACATATACCTAGGTCGTCAAATCCAATTCGACTCAAACTCATGATCCCAAGTACAACCATGTCCACAAAGGAAAACACAACCAAGCCCACAAAGGAAATCACAACCAGTCCACACATGAAATCACAACCCATTTCTCACAGGAAATCAAAACCCAGTCCACAGTGTAAATCACAACACAGTCCTCACAGGAAATCACAACCCAGTCCACATAGGAAATCACAACCCTGTCCACAGAGGAAAACACAACCCAGTCCACACAGGAAATCACAACCCAGTCCATACAGCGAATAACAACCCAGTCTACACAGGAAAACACAACCCAGTCCGCATAAGAAATCACAAGTCAAACACATCGATGATAATAATTGAAAGTCAAGACTCAGCACACATAGTTATATTATTCATGAAGAGGGGTTTATATGATTAGATGTAGCCTCTCCATCATCTCCTCTGTTGAACCCACGTAGGATCCTAGTACAGAAGTCGTTGCTGTCGAACCCACGTATGATCCATGTACAGTAACCATCACTGCCGAACTCACGTTGGATCCAAGTACAATCTTCATCACTGCAGAACCCGCAGAGGATCTACGTACAGTCGTCCTTGCTGCTGTACCCACAGAGGATCCAAGTACAGTCCTCGTCGCTGCCGAACCCAGGGAGGATCCAAGTACAATCGTCCTCGATGCCGAACCCACCTAGGATCCAAGTACAGTTGTCGTCGCGGGCAAACTCACGGTGGATCCTTGTACAGTCTTCATCGCTACCAAACCCATGGAGGATCCAAGTACAGTCGTCCTTGCTTCCAAACCCACGTAGGATCCAAGTACAGTCGTCATCGACGTTACAGTCACAGCCAGCTCTAGGTTTCCCGCACACATCACGCTCAATTCTGGGAGGGTCTGCTCCATGAGCCAAGGGGTCGATACATCATCTTTCACGAAGTCCCATTAAGATGTATCTCAAAGGACTGCCTCGTCAAAGGGGACTCAACACAACAGATGGTGTGTCTATCGGTCTGTGACTTATTAGCATTTTAGTCCCGGGGGCCCGGTTGGTTTTGTGTACAAACCAACCCGATAGTATCTCAAATGTACCCCGAACACTCATAGGGTATACTCAAAGGAATAGTTTCACAACGTGATTACCAACGCCGCTGATGGTTCATCAAACAGACGTCAGGTCTGAGAGTTATTAGCTTTTTTCGTTCTAGGGACCCGGTTGGATTTCGGGTACAACCTATCCTTGACATAATCCAACTACAGCCAAACCTTATGTAAAGTATACCAAAAGGACTGTCTCACCAATAAAAATATAACAAAGTCGACGGATCGTCAATCGGACGTCCTAAGCTCATGTTATAAGTGTTTCCGCTCTGAGGGCCCGGTTGGTTTCGGGATCGAACCAACTCAGCCATACCCAAACTTTTCCGAAACCTTGAGTGTAATATACCGAAACGACCGCCTCGATCCAAGGAATCCTACACAACTGACGGTGCATCGATTGGAGGTCCAGAGATCCTGATATGATTGTTTAATAAAAACGGTCCGAAAATAGGGGGTATGGGCCCGGTCCGACCCAGCCCAACACCACCTGGGTCGGCCCGAATCGGGTCGACCCGACCAGGGCCCGGGTCCGGCCCGGTTGGGCATGGCCCGACCCGGCCGGCACAGTCCAGCCTGCATTGCCCACCCTAGCCCGGCCGTGGAAGCTGGCTCGGCCAGCTTTGGCCAAGCATAACACACGATGCATGGGAGTGTGATGCCCCCTGTTGATTGGAACTGGCGCGGCTTAATGTTGTGCCTCTCAAATCCAGAACGACAAATTCGTTCCGGTTCAACATCTCCCACCGCAGCTCAGTCGCGGCGGTCTTCTCCGGCGGCACACCGCCGCCGCTTTCCACTGACCACCGGACGTGCTCCGGTGGTCCGTTCCGCCCGCCATCTGAGCCTAAGGTCACCTCGGGACCCGTACTTCTTTGCAGAGGCTTCAAATCGCCATTGTGGCCCCGCTTGTCATCACCCGTCAATCCACGCACATCGAACAACTAACAGAGGGTTCAGGCTTGTTCGTTATCTCGTGCCCTCCGCGTAAGAGGCGCATACCATTGTTCAACAAATAATAATGCCTTACCCAAAGGGTATAATTCACATAATTAGAATTATACAAAAACAACCCCTACCTAGAGAAAGATCCGCAGTAGCCGAGCATCGTGGATGATGGTGTCACAAAAGGGCAGACGTCGTCTCGTTGACGTCGTCGCAAGGTATGAGACGAAGGTGACGACGGTCGTTGGCGAGTTACCCACGTCGGCGACTCCTCCCATGTCGCGGATGAAGATGTGAATGGTGAACCGTGTTTGACGAGTCATTCTACGTTGAAGGGTCAACGTTCTTCATGGAAGGATAGTGTTCTTCAACGAAGGAGGAATCATCTTCTTCATAAGAGCTCTCTCTCAAGCATTTACCTCCACACAACAAGTGCCAACCCAATTAAAATATGGCTACCCCTTATTTTAATTACACATTCCAAACTTTCAAAATTCAAATCCCATAATTAAATAATTGTAGATATTGAATGCATTGATTATCTTGTGTTGGCAAACATTAATGAATGAGTGGAAGGTAGAGAGGCTACAATATTAAGAGGATAATAAATTAATTCAGGGGGTAAGAAAGGGGCGTTTAGGGAGTTGAGGGGGAGGTGAGAAGTTAGGGTGTCATGTGGGCCCCACCACACTAAACTCTCCCATGGGAGGAAAGGTGGGTGTGGTCCCCCACCTCAAACTCCCCCTTCGTAGGATATTAACCACCTTCCTCAAATAAAAATATTAAACATATATTTTTATTTATTCCTTAAAAAAACCGAAATTCAACCTATTCTCCCGTCAAAAAGCAACTATGGTAAAAGACCCCTTATAAAATTACCGGCGCTGCGAGTTCATCAGTTCCCTCAGATTTTAATTCTGAGCACCAGTTCAAAAGATTAAAAAACCTTCTCATTCATTCACTGAATGTGCCCGATCTAAACTTCATAAATTGATTCCGGGCACACCGTGCCTATGAATCAAGTGCCGTTTGAAGCCACAGACTCGTCAAATTACAAAGTATTTAAACTAAATTCCTTGAAATTTCTGGGTCTTTACATTACTCTCACCTCAGGGCTTTACGGCCCTATAAATCTTCAACACACACTAGGGAAACCAAAAGTGGTATTGAGCATGCATCTGAGCCTTCCGCTCCCATGTTCTCTCCGGGATGTTCCTGTTCTACCAGTGAAACTGCACTTGAAGAATCGACCATCCACAGAGGACCTGCTCCTGTCGATCCACGATCTCCACTGGAGCCTCTCTGAATGTCTCCCCGTCATCGATGACCATCTCCATATGGTTGATGTTATGCGTCATGTTGTGCACGTATCTCCTCAACTGAGATACGTGGAAGACGTCGTGCACCCGGTGTAACTCAGGTGGAAGGGATTGGTGGTAAGCCACCACACCTACCCTGCTGAGGACATGAAAAGGCCTGATAAAGTGCAGAGATAATTTGTTGCCCCGACCAAATCTCCATAATCCATTATGAGGTGAGACCCATATGAAAACGTAGTTTTCATCCTTGAACACTAGTGGTATCCGCCTCCTATCAGCATAGGTCTTCTGTCTGCTCTGTGAAGTCTTCATCCGTTCCTGGATGATCTGCACCTTCTTCGGTAGCCTCAATATGAGCACACTGGTCAACCTCTACCTCAACTCCGGAAAAGTTCCACTAGAATCTCTCTGACCACACGAAGGGTTTCCCCTTCTTCATCAATGCTAAAAGATGTGAAAAAACTATATAGAAGTCTCACTCAAATATATGTTTGGTGATCTCTTTATTGATCGAATGCACCCTCTTATGCATGATTCTATCATGTGCTTCCTAGGGTTTCCTTTTCGCTGACCAAGGAAAACCCATCCCAATGTTGTAGGTAACCCACAACCTTTTTTCCTAATACAATCAATCTGTGTATGAACTGTAGTTTCCCAGTCCATTCCCAAACTAACATCTTAAGGCCTCAACACTTCCACCAAGTGGTTCCAACCGAAACTCTCGCCTCAAGGGTCATATCACACCGTCGGCGTAAGCATGATTATCAAGTATCCTCCAAAAATTATCTCCAGACGTGACGGTCAAGTCAAAGGCTTAACCAGAAACTCTAGGTCTGGGACAAGATTCATGGATGGAAGGGATGATTCGTATCAATTTCTGTTGTTACGACATCTAGTAGTAGACACATACCGTACATCAAATCATTCCTAGATCCCTCGGGTCACACTCTTTGACAGCATGAAGCTACTCTCTTCCCCTTCCCTCCTACTCCCTGATCATGCCGGGAACCACAAAGGTGGGTGGTTGTAACATGTTCAAATGTACACCACCTCATGCTGCTCTCCTAGATCTGCTTCCGTGTCTGCTGCTCTGCAGATTCATCTGTCCTTAACACGTATTCTTCTTGAAACATTTTACACAACCAACTCTCTGAGACTGGCGCCGGTTTCATGTTTCTTACTGCTTACATTCACTAGCTATATTCATTCATCCAAAGAACATTCAACCAAAAAAGTTCCCTCTATCACCCTAGAATAAGTAGGAATGCATAGATGAGGAAGTGCTAGCTCAGATGTCATTTGAACACAGCTCACTCAGAATTCCAAGCCCTGAAGCACAGATCGCATCGTATCCATCATGTACCAGGAATGGTTTGGTACGCCCCGATGAATACTCAGCTACAGACATGTCATCCTGCCAAAGTTTTATAAGCTCTAGAAAACTCTCATCCCCCTCCTCAATCCAGTATTCAGCCACCTATGAGTCGGGCTCACCTCAAAACCTAAGGGGTATCTGATGCAGGAAGACGTGTAAGGCACTAAGCCTAAATGTGTCATCTACTGGTACCACCGGTTGAAACTACTGACCAACAGGTAGTGATATAGCTGGCATAATACACAAAGGTACTATCTTAGGAATTGGTCCATGTACTGAAGCCTCATCACTATGTGGACCAACCTCGTGGTCACTCACTGGAAAACACTAGTAGCCAAGATCACCATATGATCTACTAGTGTCTAAACTAGGTGTAGAACTCTAGAAATCACCTCCATCCAGTTCACTACTGCCAAGGAATCTGTCTCGCCTTCTAACCTCAGAACCCTCTTCTGTTGGAACTCATGCAATTCACTCTGTCAGCGTGCACCATCCACTAGTACGGCTGGTGGAATCTGTTGCCTAATGGGTGTTAGTGCAGCTGGTACACCACCCGAAGGTGTCAACATAGAAAGAGGGCCCTACACTGGAGCCTCATTGGTCGGTGGACTGTCATCGAATACTCTCTTGGAACTCTAGATGGCTCCCTACGTGGGGACATCCTGAAAATAAACAGGTGCGCCATGGTTAATACAGTATACCTGGTGAGCTGACACAAAATAATCACAAAGAAAACATTTCAGACACACATGCAATCAATGTTTTTGTGTACTGAGTCGCAAATCAGATGTCAGGGTCCTGGTGTTTGGATACGTCAGCCACCGCACCAACACTGGACTCCTTGTACTGATAACCACACTCAATACTCTAAACATCATTGTTTCACAGAGAAGAAATTATCAGAATCCTGAGTTCTGTGGTAGAACTGACTCCTCTGATACAAATTTTTCATGACCCATCCTCGGGGCCCGTGTCGTGACTACCCCAAGCCCTCCTTCCATACGCCAGGGGCTGGCGACTAGCACCAAAGGCGTAAATCCATAAAACAAAAGGAATAAATTGCCTTCATATAATTTAACAAACACAACAGAGTACACAAGATGAAGAAAACACATTGTAAAACGAGTACAAAATTAAGTGATGGAATGTATATGGGATAGTATACAAACCCAACTGAAAATACAGTACAAATGAAGGAATGTACAAGAACAGTAATGTAAAACAACAACACCGAGTCATCCTGTAGAAATCCCACATGAATGGTGGGTACAGATAGTCTCCTCGGCTCCTGGGGTCCGACCGTCCGCTCCGTGTATGTCCCGCCAATTGGACCACCTCCGGGTACCGTCCATCTTCACAAGCCTCAACCTCAATCTGTGTTGTCCGTTGTCTGCATCAAAAAAAAACATAGTGCGGGCATAGCCCATGCAAGGGTGAGTATACAATACTCAGTAGAAACCCCGATACCCCCGAAAGTCTCTCAGAATCCACAAAGGATAAACCAAAATGGAAAGATAAAAACACGACATTTCCACCAACTCTACATAGGTATATTCCCAAAAATATACCTAGGTCATCAAATCCAGTTCGACTCAAACACATGATCCCAAGTACAACCTAGTCCACACAGGAAAACACAACCCGGTCCACACAAGAAATCCCAACTAGTCCACACAGTAAATCAAATCCCATTCCTCAAAAGAAATGAAAACCCAGTCCACATAGGAAATCACAACCCATTCCTCACAGGAAATCACAATCCAGTCCACACAAGTAATCACAACCCAGTCCTCAAAGGAAATCACATCCCATTCCACACAAGAAATCACAACCTAGTCCACACAGGAAAACACAACCCAGTCCACACAGGAAATTACAACCCAGTCCACATAGGAAATCACAACCCATTCCACATAGGAAAACATAACACAGTCCACAAAGGAAATAAAAATTCAATCACATAGATGATAATAATTGAAAGTAAAGACTCATATCACACATATATACTATTCATGAAGAGGGGTGGAGATGATTAGATGTAGCCTATGCATCATCTCCTCTTCCGAACCCATTTAGGATCCTAGTACAGAAGTCGTTGCTGCCGAACCCACGCAGGATCCAAGTACAGTAACAATAACTGCCGAACCCTCATTGGATCCATGTATAGTCGTCATCGCTGCCAAATCCACGGAGGATCCAAGTACAGTCATCCTCAATGTCGAACCCACGAAGAATCCAAGTACAGTCATCGTCGCTGCCGAACCCACGGAGGATCCAAGTAAAATCGTCCTCGCTGCCGAACCCACGTAGGATCCACGTATAGTCGTCGTCACTGCCGAACCCACAGAAGATCCAAGTACAGTCATCTTCGTTGCCGAACCCACATAGGATCCTAGTACAGTCGTCCTCGCTGCCGAACCCACGAAGGATCCAAGTACAGTTTTCATCGTCGTTGTAGTTGCAGCCAGCTCTAGGGTGCCCGCACATAGCACGCGCGATTCCAGGAGGGTCCGCTCCATGATCCAAGGAGTCGATAAATCAACTGTATCGATGTCCCATGAATAAGTATCTCAAAGGACCGCCTTGTCAAAGGGGTCTCAACGCAGCAGACAGGGCGTCTATCGGAAGCCCGGTCTGTGAGTTTTTAGCCTTTTAGTCCCAGGGGCCCTGTTGGTTTCTTGTACGAACCAACCCAACCGTATCTCAACTGTACCCCGAACTCTCATGGGGTATACTCAAAGGAACTGTTTCACAACGTGATTACCAACACCGCTAACAGTTCGCAAATGGACAACCGGTCTTAGAGTTATTAGATTTCTCGTTCCAGGGGCCCTGTTGGATTTCAGGTACAATCCAACCTGTCCATAATCCAACTGCATCCAAACATCAGGTAAAGTATACAAAAAGAACCATATCACCAATAGGAATCCAACAAAGTCGTTGGCTCCCCAATCGGACGTCCAAATCTCAAGTTATAAACGTTTCTACTCCGATAGCCTAGATGGTTTCAGGTACGAACCAACTCGGTCGTACCCAAAATTTTCCAAAACCTTGAGTGTAATATACCTAAACGACCATGTCAATCAATGTAATCCTACAAAACTGATGGTGCGTCGATCAGAGGTCTATAACTCAAGATATGTTTGTTTAATAAATAACGGTTCGAAAATAAGGGGTCTGGGCCCGGTCCGACCCGGCCCAACACCCCATGGGGCGACCCGAACTAGGTCGACCCGACCAAGGCCCGAGTCTGGCATCGTTGGGCACGGCCCGGCCGGGCTGGTTCACCCCGGCCACGCCGGCTTGGCCCCGCCCGACCGGCGCAGTCCGGCTCGCGTGGCCCACCCCGGCCCGGCCGGGGAAGATGGCTCGACTAGCTTTGGCCGAGCGTAACCCACGGAGCAGGGGAGGGTGCTTCCCCCTGGTTGATTGGAACCGGCACGGCTTAATGCCATGCCTCTCAAATCTGGAATGGATATGTCATTCCGGTTCAACCTCCGTCGTTGCGGTCTTCTCCGGCAGCGCGCCGTCGTCGCTGGTTGCTGGCGCCGTCGCGCAAGCGTGGCGCGCCGCCGCCGCTTTCTGCGGAACAACTGATGCGCTCCGGTTGTCCGTTCTGCACGCCATTTGCGCCTAAGGTCACCTCCGGACCCGTACTTCACTTTGGTGTCTTCAAATCACCATTTTTTTCCCGCTTGTCATCGCCCGTTAATCTGCGCACAACGAACAACCAACGGAGGGTCTGGGCTTGTTCGTTAGTCCATGCCCTCCGCATTAGAGGCTCATACCATTGTTCAAAAAATAAGAACTCCCAAATCAGAAGGTATAATTCACATAATTATAATTATACAAAAACAAACCCTACCTTGAGAAAGATCTGTGGTAGCTGAGCAACGTGGATGACGGTGTCACAAAAGGGTGGACGCCGGCTCATTGACGTTGTCGCAAGGTAAGAGACGAAGGTGATGTCAGTCGTTGGTGAGTTCCCCACATCGGCATCTCCTCCCTTACCATGGAGGAAGATGTGAATGGTGAACCGTGGTTTCCGTTTCATTATATGTTTAATGGTCAACGTTCTTCGTGGAAGGATAGTGTTCTTCAATGATGGAGGAACCCTCTACTTCACAAGAGCTCTCTCTCAAGCATTTCCCTCCACACAACAAGTGACAACCCAATTAAAATACGACTAACCCTTATTTTAATTACACTTTCCAAACATTCAAAATTAAAATTCATTAATTAAATAATTAAAGATTTTGAATTCATTGATTATCTTGTGTTGTCAAACATTAATGAATGACTGGAAGGTAGAGAGGCTACAATATTAATAGGAGAATAAATTAATTCAAGGGGTTATAAAGGGGGGGTTTAGGGAGTTGAGGGGGTGGTGAGAATTTAGGGTCTCATGTGGGCCCCACCACACTAAACCCTCCAATGGGAGGATAGGTGGTTGTGGGCCCCACCTCAAACTCCCCCTTTGTAGGATATTAACCACCTTCCTCAAATTAAAATATTAAACATAAATTTTTATTTATTCCTTAAAAAAACTAACCGAAATTCAACCTCGTCTCCCGTCAAAACGCAACTATAGTAATGGTCCATTTAATTAATTACCAGAACTATGAGTTCATTAGTGCCCTTGTATTTTTCTTCTGAACACCAGTTCAAAAGATAGATAATCCCACTCGTTCGATCACTAAACGTACCCGAGCTAAACATCAGAAATTGATTCCGAGCATACCGGGCCTCGGAATCAAGTGCCGTCAAAGGCCACATAGTCATAAAATTATAAAGTATTTTAAAAAATATCCTTCAAATTTCTGGGTCATTACAATCCAGCCCCCAATTTTGGTAGGAAGAAACTATAGCTAGTCATTAGATACACCATCAAGGGAGAAATGGAAGGCCTTAAACATAATTATGCCCTCAGACACATCTTGGGGTTTTATGTGGAAGCACACTATGTGAAACTCTTGGAGATGTTTTTGGGTGTACTCAATAGGAAGACCATGGAATTTAGAAATGATGTTTATGATGCTTGATCATAGATCATTATTGGTTGCTTCCTCAAGAAATTGGGTGTTCGTAGGATGATACTCTGCATCTTGTGTGGTCAGTTCTTTTAAGGCCTGATTATTTGTATCCTTGTTTTCTTCTGTTTGAATTGGTTCAATTTATGATTGGATTGGGAGTAATTGAAGTTAAGAAATGGTTTCCTGCATTTTTCAGTATTTTCTTACATTGGATGACCTAATTTTTGGGTGAAGTGTCATTTCAATTTCATGGTCTTTTTCAAGTAGATTTTCTTTTCCTGATCGGGTTATGCAAATAAGTTGCGAATTTTATTTGATTTGTTTTGGTTTATTTTTTTTCCTATTTATGATGAATGATGAATACAATGACAAAAATTTAAAATAATTAAAGGATAAAATAATATATAATGATATATTGTATATTTATATGGATATGGGGTGGAGAAAGAGAGTGAGAGATAGATGGAGAGAGAGAGAGGAAGACCATAAAAAACAAACAATAAAAAAAACCAAATCAAAAATAATAAAATAGGAAAATCTGATAATTAATAGATAAAAAAATAAATGATTAAAATGGAAAAAGTATCTTTTATTGCTGGGAATGGCACCAAAATTTGATCGTGTGGTCGAGCGCATTAAATTAGATTTTTATTTTTAACTAGAATTTCTACAGTATAGCAGCAAACGTAGGATGTCTCTTGATAGAGCCATAGATCATTAATTTAAAAATATAGTTTGGATTATAGAAATAATAGGGGAATAAAGTTTTATAGTACCTGGTTTTTGGATGATTATAAATAATAATTGATATTATCTTACTATGTGTGAGAAACTAGATGGATTAATTGTGATCAACCCATGTTACTGTCTCTTGATGCTCAATCCATCATCACTCTAAAAATAATGGGAAGGATAACTGATTCCTTGATTTTATACAAGCTAAAAACAGTAATAGGTATGTTATTTTGTACTATGTTTCCACCTAGGATTTGATCAATCAATGATATTGATTATCGGGGACCGCTTAGAATCAATAAAATATTGTCAATGTAAGAACCAAACTCAAGCAAAGAATCACATCAACAACGTGATGAGATGTCCAGATTTGGGTCTATATTAAAATTTGTTTTAAAAAAGATGCATGATAATGGGTTATATCTTCGGATTTAATCAAAGGATACCATCAATAAGAACCCCCATTAAAGAGAAGAGGTGAGAGAAGAGGAAACCCCACTCAAAACATCACATGATCTGATTTATGTAGGGATGAATGATGATGATTATTCCATTGATTTTTTTATATCATACCAGAATAAAAAACCCAATAACAATAAATTAATAAATATAGACTAAAAATATGGAAATTAAATTACCTTCTAATGGTTACAATCATGTAGCTCAATATAACCACAAGTAACACCCCCAAATTGTTCACTAAGAGGCCTAAAAGGTCATGATTTATTAGAGGATTCAAATAAATAATGGAGCTCAAATTAGGCTCACAATTACCCCTGTACATTCAACATGATAAAATTAGGGTGGTGGGTGATTTTATAGACAAATAAATCACAACTTCCAAAAAATAAATCATGTGCCAGAGGGACTAGGTTATTATTAATGGAATAATTAATCCTCATTCTTTATCTGGTATGTTGGATAATAAAACATGTGAAAATGACCTCAAATTTGGTGTAGAGGTGTACCATAGAGTTATCTAACCAATGGAGGTATAATCACCCCATGTTGGTTTCCAAGGATTATGTTATGCACCAAACACAAAAGGGTGGTCCAATCTGGCCTTCCCATAATTGTTTCACATTGTGGGCGTATTTTAGGCCTCGAAATGGACGAATCAGGCTCTATGGTATTGTAGAGAAATGTACCCCACAAGGTTCTTCCTTAATACTCCCATTTTATCCAAATTGGTTGCAATTACTATCCAAAATAAATATTTATGTACACATGCATGATTATTTTCTCACGCAGTTTGGCCTATTTTTCTAGAATTCAATCACAAGCTCTCCAAATCACATTGTAATGCATTATAGAAAATGAAAGAAGTTAAATTTCAATATTAAATAGTGATAAATATTAATTAATTAAATCAACCATGTAGTTCAATATATTATTATATTTTGAATATTCATTACAAAACTTGTTTTAAACAGTTGTGGAAGGGTGGAAATGAATAGTGAATCACTCTGCGATCATTATATCTGGTGGTTATGTTTAGATATACAAATTTAATGTATTATTTAAATGACTAAAATAGGAATGAAAACTAAATTTTATTCAATTATAGAGTATGTGGTTTCCAGGAAAATATATACATGTACAGATACTACAAGTTGTTGTGGTTCAGGAACAGTTGACCCTAGGTGTAAAAACCAGAAAAATGGAACATTAAGCACAACTTAATCCTCACATAGTGAATAAGAAATATCTTTCATCATAAATTTTTTGACACTCCCAATGGATATTATGATTTATATTCAAAATTTTCTTGTGAACCATACTGATGGGAACAAAATAATTCCCACAAAATATTATTTTTGTTAATCGATCTAGGATGACAAAGACTGAGACCAAGAAATTCATGTGATAAGGAATATATAATAAATATTATTTATCCCTTAAATGTTCATATTTTTTCTATTATGTGATTTATATGTCAAATTATCATCCTTATTTTTCATTTTATTTTAGTCAATGGATGGTAATTGTATAAACTTAGTAAACAACCATTGTGATCTGAAATGTAATGACTTCCCAAATGATATACATGACATTATGGGATCAATATTTGATAACTTCATGAAAATAATTTCCCATTTAACATATTTTTTAATATAAACTATAATCATGGGGAAAATACACATCCCCTATGAACGAAATTGTTTTTATGGAAACTTTTACGTAATAAAGGGCTCTGAATTTATGTTGATCATTTGATCTATTAATCATTGAAAAATTTATCATCCCCATTGAAAAGAAATTGTCCATTAATCAATGATCTATGAAAGATAATCTCGTTATTTATATTTTTATTATGGAATGTTAAACTAATCAATGTTTTATGTTAAAAAAATATATGAATTTTGAGGAATAGATAGAATTGATGGAGTGGAGAGAATGTTCGAAAATTATTTTTGATAAATAATTTCGTCACACTCTATAAATGAAAATTGAGCGGGTTTTCCATTACCTCATTTAAATGTATATTGAATCCATTAGGGCGAATAAGTAGAAATTCAAATGACTTTCATTATATGACTATATATTTTTTAATACCCTAAAATGTAAGGTTGTATTATCTATTGGTGGGTTAAAGTAATGTCTACCAAAATTCCTAGAAATTCATGACAATGACATAATTAATAAATTTTTTTGATGTCCCCTCATTGATGAAATGGAGTTATGTTAATCTCAAGGGACTCATGTATTTAGGGATAAGAAGTGTAAATGGAATTTAATTCTTGTGGTATAATAGAGAATTTTCATAGAGGAATGAATGTCCAACACCCAGATATTTAAATGATTCATTAGAAGTAGCATATAACTTTTTACTAAGGGAAATGAAAATTATTTATGTGTGGGATGATAGGTAACCTTTTACTAGAATGATGTTTGGAGAAACATACCAAAATTATTATGAATGGAATTTATCGTTCAACACTAAACAATTCATCCAATGTTTCATGTTTAAAGAAAAATGGAACTATGGGTACCAATTAACTAATACAAGGGTTTACAATGATAATAGATGCCAACAACCTCCATTTCCTAGAGATAATTGAATATCTTTTTTCTTTATAACATATCATTTGGATCTCGATAATAAAGTGGTGATAGGTACAGTAGTTAGTTATTAAATAAAAGAGAACATAATTTTTATCCTTGAACTATGCATTCTTTTATATCACTAAATTTAGTTTAACTATTCAATGCCACCTCAAAAAAGGATGTTGATTTATTTAGGATAATGGCGAATTAGTAAATTATTTCATACGTTGTATATAACTTCTCCCAAGTCTATATTTTCAGCTTGAACATTAATGTGAACCTTGTGATAATTCCACTAATAGAAATTGATTCTATTCTAGGTATGTATAGGATTTCCTTATATAAATCCTATAAAAATTTCTAGGACAAGGAAACCAACCTCTTTATCTAGAATCAGCATCTAATTACATAAAAATGTTAGGATGATGATGGATGTACTTTGGAATAATCATGGAAATAATGGAAATCATTACCTTATGAGTATGTGTAAATATATTAAATGGTTTAGACTACGTTAAAAAGAATCATTGTGTAGATTATTCTTGTTATATAATATGATCCAAAAATAATGGCATGGAATTCCTCCAAAACTAGAGGATGAGTTCTCAATAATTCTTATAATGAGAGAATGTAATATTATTTTGTAATGTTATCAACTAAAAATAAATATTAATTGATCCATAAAAAATAGAGGCAATTTTAGAATGGTCAATGTAACACCCAAAGATTTTATGAAAAAAATTATTTTTAATTTCATTAATGTCTTGTGTTGTACGTTACACCAAAAGGAGCTTCCACAACACGCATCCTTGACATGCCTTGAATTACACTCAATCACGACCATCCTCGATAGAGTGTGTAGTACGCAATACTGAGTTTCACTAAACAATGATATACTATTAAAATATTATTAAAACTATCTGTTATGAATAGTAATAACCACTTTTTGAAATTTTGAAAATTTTATTTTTCAAAATGGACTTCATTTTTGGATTCGGAATATCGAAATTAGCTTAGGGTGATATTTTGGTACTTTTCGGATAACTTTCATATTCTGATGAATAGTGAAAATCATTAAATTTTAATTAAAAACAACTTTTTTAATCAAAATAATTAATAGTGATAAATTATTAATTTGAGTGGTTTTAAATTATATTTAGAATATATTTTTACAATTTAATACAATGTTGGTCATTGGATGTAATTTCACATTTAAACCAGTTATAAATAAATGTCAATCTTTTGATAGTTATTATCTCTTAAAAACACGCTATTTGTTCTGACGACGGGAATTAATTTTTAAATTAGTTAATGTAACTAATATGTTTTGAATTTGATAAAATAGACATAATTTTTGAATTTATAATATCAAATATATCTTAGGCCTAATTTTTGGTATTTTTCTGGAAACATTCATTTTTTGATGAATAGTGAAACCATTAAGTGGTAGTTAAAAAAACTGAATTTTTCATAAAAAATAATTTTACCGCTTCTGTGAGTGGAATTTAGAAAATCCAAGAGAGGCGGTAAATATCAAGGAATAAAATTTGGTTCAATGAGATGAAAATAATTTTTGGTAAATAGTAACTTTTTACTTTTTTTTTCCACGGTTAAAAGTAAATAGGGTAATTAAGGGTAAAAGTGTTATTATTATTACCCTAAAACATGTCCTAATTCTATTTTATAAATTTAATTCGACCAAAAACAACATTAGGAATAAAATATGTCCATTTAGGCCTACTTGGATTAGATTAGGACATTTATTATTAATTTATTTAAAGAAGGGTTAAAATTGTTAAAATCAAAGTTTAATGAGTAAATCAATTTTAATATAGGGTTATACATAAGATAAATTAGACTATAAATATTCATTATAAAGCTAAAAAGATTTCCAACATAATGGTATTTTATTTTTAATTTTTAGACTTAAACTAATTTAATTTATTTATGATACAAAGATGATGAAGTAATTATCTTATTAATGAAATATTGACATAATTGATGTTATAAATACCCAAATAAATGTAATTTGAGACTTTTATGAATTAAACTAATTTTATAGGTTAATATGACATGTTATTATTGATTTAATTAACTTGGTTAGAACTAATAATTCTGTTATGATTTTCACAAAAATCAATTACTAAATAGTGTCAAAATTGACATAAAATAGCTTTTAAAACAAATATTATATTATTAATTGTTATTTTATTCCTAAAAATCTAAGGTTCGGCCAAATGACATATATAAGGTTATATATATTAAAAATAAACAACTTGGGTTTCGTTTTTCTTGATATAGTATGTTTATTAACCTTATAGTGTAAGAAAACAAGAAGACACGGTAAAAGTTAAATTATCTAACTTAAAGTTAAATCTAAATGATAAGGTTAAAATTGGTACCTAAACTTGTCTAAATTCTATTTGATGAAAGGATTTCGACCCATACCCACATTAGATTTTAAATATATCAATTTAGAGCTATTAAGAACCGAATTTCACTTTATAATAAAATAATATTTTTAGTAATTCCAAAGGTGCCCCTCTCCTCCCTTATAAAAGGGAACCTCCTCCCTCTCTTCGTCACACCACTTTGAGCCTTTAAGATCGGCCAAAACCTTCCAATTTTTTCTCTCCACTTCCCTAGAGACATCCTAGAGGTCCTGGTATTCTTCAATGTCCAATTTTAGTGCCCTAAAAGGAGGTCTCAAAGAAGCGCTTCAAAGAAGAGGAGGTTCGGACACTTACGAAGCAAATCGGACCTAAGGTAAGGGAAATATCACAATCTCATTTTATCCGAGATTGTTTATACATTGGAATTTACTGGGGTGTATTTTATCATCCACATACATGTTTCCTCGATATTTAATATTATTTCCATCCACCTACAATTGTTTAAATCCGATTTTACCCTTCGGTGAGTTTTTAGTAAAAGATATGAAAGTAATCTTTTGTCGTTTTTCTTACGAGGTACTTTTTGACTTTTCTGACAAAAGTATGAGAAGAATGTTTTTTAACTTATATGACATGAATGGATTTTTAAAACATTATTTCCAAGAAGCATCCTTTACAAGTTTTCATGTTTATTTTTAATCAACTTCTTTTAGTTTAAAATTGTATGACATGTTAAGAAAGGAAAAGTGTTTTTGAAGTAGAATGGATATTTTACTCAAGAATGGAGTTCAAGTGTTTTATCAGAATTATTTTCCATCTAAAATAATAAAGGGTTATATTTATATACCTATTATTACATTGATTTGATTATGTTTTGAGGGGATTATTTTTATGAATTCCTTTATCTTATATTAATTGTTTTATGATGTCACGATGTTTAAGAATCCCATTTTTATTACATGGGTTATGCTATGATGTATGGTTTATGATTTTGTGGCACACATAATAATGGTATCATAATGAGATGGGTGGGACCTATATCTACCTCCAATGCATTGGGTAAGGATTTTATATCTCATGAGATAGACATGGCTGCAACGGCAGGTTAAACCGGTTCAGTGAAACGTGACTGAAACGAGGAGTGAACTCGTTTCAGAAATGGACTCTGTCCACTAAGATAGTCTTGGAAATGAGTCTTGACTAATAAGAAATTATTATCTATGATTATGTGTGCATTCCACCAAGATTCATGTTTTAAGTTATGATTATTGTGATTACATTTCACTACTATTATTTATCCCATGTTATGAAATAATGATCTCTTTTGCAGGACAAGATTTCCAAAAGATATGTTCTTATGAATATCATGTGATTGATATTTATTTTGTTTGCCCTTACTGAGCATTTGAGCTCACCATTTTATGTTTTCTTTTCCCCAGGATATAAAGAAAGGTTTTAGGTAAGAAAAAAAAGGAAGGTCTTTATGGGAGATGTTGAAGATCTTTCACCACGATTAGAAGATTATATTCCGAGATTCCAAAGACACTAAACTATTACGGACCTTGTGTGTGTGTTTTTGTAATGTACTAAGTATTCCGAAAAAGTAATGTAATGTCCATGTAAGTCAAGCTTTGGGTCTCTACAATTGGTATCAGAGGAAAGGTTTAGTCAACCTTTGGAAACTAGGATGTGAGAACTTTAGTGAGATCCCTAGATATATTTATAATGTATGTCTAGGGATGTCCCTAAGATTAAGTATATGTATAGGTTATAGTCCTAGAATTATGGTAACGATATTAGATTAACCATAAGATGTATGATATTGAAGTTACTCTCCCTATATTATGATTTTTCCCTCTCACACTATTCTTTTTGGGTTTTAGAAAATGGATGTAAACAAGATGATTCACGATAATAGGGGATATGGTGGACAATGGAATTATATTCTTCCTGAGAAAACAAATGAAATTGGATTTGTAAGACCAAACATCAATATTATGCCGAATCAACAATCTCATAATATGCTCAATAAACTCAAATTTGGTAAGTTTCCTGACTCGTCTAATAAGAGAAATATGGAGTTTCATGGTGATCATGGAGGAAAGAAAGTTCAATTTCCCCTATGTAAATCATGTGGGAAGAGGCATCAAGGAGAATGTTTCAAAGGAACTGAAAGATGCTTTGGGTGTGGAAATGAAGGACATAAATCCAGTACGTGCAAAGGAAAAGGTTCAGTTAACACCATGTATGAGGATAATGGTATTTCTATAACATCAACAATGGTTAAATGTTTTAAATGTGGAATGTACGGGCATTATGAAAACCAATTCCCTAAGAGAAAGTCTCAGGAAGAGAATCAGTATGGTCATATGGGTAATATTTATGTTGATGATGATGAAGAGACTACAAATGATATGTGAGATGAAAGAATTGTTGAAGCTCAGTCAATGGTTTAAGAAGGTAGTGGAATGATTAAATGTTTATCAAGTGTAATGTTGTATAAGTAATATCAAGTTACTATGGAATAAAGAGAAATCTAAGGATTGTTACACTCTTCTCTTTCCTTAAGATTTGAATGTGTGTGATGAATGGTACCAGTATCTTTGGAATGTAGATGATATGCGCATAATGAACGGATAAGGAGAAAATTAAATGTATGATAGTATTAATGAGCTCATGAGTGATATAAGGAGAAGGTTATATCATGGTTTGAGTATATAGAATTTTTGGATTTTAGTATGTGGAAAGAGTTAACTTTTGACAGCATTCATGTTTTCACTAAGGTTTAGTGGGTATTCATTTTTCAAGAGAATACATGATTAAGGTATTCAAATTATTGGAATGCGACCAACAATATAATGGGAGATAAATGATGGTTGGTTAATGACATTTCAAGTAATCGTTTTTTATACTATGAGCTTGGACCAGAGTATTTTACATAAAGATTGGAATAGATTATGTTGGACATATGATAGTATTGTTTAAGGATAGAACTTTTTTCGATATTATTGATGGGAAGTTATAGTAATGTAGTTTTAGAAAACGGACAACCTGCAGGACGAGCGACAACCCATCGCGTCAAACAAGGCTATGGGAACCGAACCCACAACCAATGTGCGACTGGCCTTTATCACCCACCACTGGCCTACAGGAAGTCCCTGGTTAGAAGAAACTAGTTTTATTATATTAAGCAGTATGATATATGAAGTATAAGTCCATTTTAGCAACCATATATGATAAATCTCACTATATATGGACATATGTATTTTTTGATAACTTTTCTCACCTTTTGTTTAAGACAGATGGAATGACACATCATTTTATCACATGATCTTCTAACACATCACGAATGAAAAATTAAACTTTGTTTCTTTAAGAGATGAAGTGGAAATTGTCCAAAGAATGACCAATGGTGAGACTATACCAAAATCATGAAAGTATTTATTCTAATTCCAATTTCTTCAACTTTAGGGAAATGATCTTAAAAACCAAAAATGTTGTCCTAGAGATCTATATATGATAAATCAGATGGTACCTTAGATCGTCACAAATTTATGGCTTTGTGATTGCTGAATTTTCCATAGACATGTTCTCTACAACTCTCTATCAGAAGATGGTGGTTAGATTTCTCTTCCATATCCATATTTTCACCTATGTGGAAACCCAGTGACTAGTTTATTTGGGTAACCGTTACGTTTAATACTTTTGTTTTTAAAGATTGGTTTTGGTATTCCTTTTTATGATGTGGGATTCTATTAATGAAACTTTTGAGTAGTAAACCATTTATAACCCCGACGAATTTCAAGGGCAAAATTAATTTTAAGGGGGGTAGAATGTAACACCCCGAGATTTTATGAAAAATATTCTTTTTAATTTTATTAATGTCTTGTGTTGTACGCTAAACCAAAAGGAGCATGCACAACACGCATCCTTGACATTCCTTGCATTACACGCAATCACGACCTTCCTTGATAGCGTGTGTAGTACGCAATACCGAGTTTCACTAAACAATGATATGTTATTAAAATATTATTAAAACTAGCCATTATGAATAGTAATAACCACTTTTTGAATATTTTTTAAATTGAATATTTCAAAATGGACTTCATTTTTGGATTTAGAATATCGAAATTAGCTTAGGGTGAAATTTTGGTACTTTTCGGATAACATTCATATTCTGGTGAATAGTGAAAATTACAAAATTTTAATTAAAAACAACTTTTTTAGTCGAAATAATTAATAGTGATTAATTATTAATTTGAGTGGTTTTAAAGTATATTTAGAATATATTTTTAAAATTTAATACAATGTTGGTCATTGGATGTAATTTCACATTTAAACCAGTTATAAACAAGTGTCAATCTTTGGATAGTTATTATCTCTTAAAAACACGCTATTTGTTTTAACGACGGGAATTAATTTTTAAATTAGTTAATGTAACTGATATGTTTTGAATTTGATAAAATTAAAATCATTTTTTAATTCATAATATCAAATATATCTTAGGCCTAATTTTTGGTATTTTTCTGGAAACTTTCTTTTTTGATGAATAGTGAAACCACTAAGTGGTAGTTAAAAAACTGAATTTTACATAATACATAATGTTACCACTTCTGTGAGTGGAATTTCAAAAATCCGAAAGACACAGTTAATATCATGGTCTAAAATGTGGTTCAATGAGATGAAAATAATTTTTGGGGAATAGTATCTTTTTACATTTTTTACCACGGTTAAAAGTAAATAGGTTAATTAAGGGTAAAAGTGTTATTATTATTACCCTAACACATGTCTTAATTCTTTTGGATAAGTTTAATTCGACCAAAAACAACCTTAGGAATAAAATATGACCATTTAGGCCTACATGGATTAGATTAGGACATTTATTATTAATTTATTTAAAGAAGGGTTAAAATAGTTAAAATCAAAGTTTAATAAGTAAATAATTTTTAATATGGGGTTATATATAAGATAAATTATACTATAAATATTAATTAGAAAGATAAAAAGATTTCAAAAATAATGGTATTTTATTTGTAATTTTTAGACTTAAAATAATTTAATTTATTTATGATACAATGATGATGCAGTAATTATCTTATTAATGAAATATTGACATAATTGATGTTATAAATACCCAAATAAATGTAATTTTAGACTTTTTATGAATTACACTAATTTTCTAGGTTAATATGACATGTTATTATTTATTTAATTAACTTCGATCGAACTAATCATTCTGTTATGAGTTTCACAAAAATCTATTACTAAATAGTGTCAAAATTGACATAAAATAGTTTTTAAAACAAATATTATATTATTAATTATTATTTCATTCCTAAAAATCTATGGTTCAGAAAAATGACATAGATAAGGTTATATATATTAATAATAAACAACTTGGGGTTCGTTTGGCTTGATATAGTAATTTTATTAACCTTATAGTGTAAGAAAACAAGAAGACACGATAAATGTTAAATTATCTAACTTAAAGTTAAATCTAAATGATAAGGTTAAAATTGATACCTAAACTTGTCTAAATTCTATTGGATGAGAGGATTTCGACCCATACCCACCTTATCTTTGAAATATATCAATTTGGAGCTATTAATAACCAAATTTTACTTTATAATAAAATAATATTTTTAGTTATTCCAAAGGTGCCCCTCTCCTCCCTTATAAAAGGGCACATCCTCCCTCTCTTCCTCACACCACTATGAGCCTTCAAACTCGGCCAACCCCTACCAATATTTTCTCTCCACTTCCCTAGAGACATACTAGAGGTCCTAGTCTTCTTAAACGACCAATTTTAGTGCCCTAAAAGGAGGTCTCAAAGAAGCGCTTCAAAGAAGAGGAGGTTCGGACACTTACGAAGCAAATCAGACCTAATGTAAGGGAAATATCACAATTTCATTTTATCCGATATTTTTTATAATTTGAAATTTACTGGGGTTTATTTTATCATCCAAATCCATGTTTCCTCGATATGTAATATTATTTCCATCCACCTACAATTATATAAATCCAATTTTACCCTTCGGTGAGTTTTTAGTAAAAGATATGAAAGGAATCTTTTGTCGTTTTTCTTACGAGGTACTTTTTGACTTTTCTGACAAAAGTATGAGAAGAATGTTTATTTATCTTATACGTCATGAATGGATTTTTAAAACATTATTTCCAAGAAGCTTCCTTTACAAGTTTTCAAGTTTATTTTTAATCAACTTCTTTTAGTTTAAAATTGTATGACATGTTAAGAAAGGAAAAGTGTTTTTGAAGTAGAAAGGATATTTTCCTCAAGAATGGAGTTCAAGTGTTTTATCAAAATTATTTTCCATCCACGATAATAAAGGGTTCTGTTTCTATACCTATTATTACATTGATTTGATTATGTTGTGATGGAATTAATTTTATGAATTCCTTTATCATATATTAATTGTTTTATGATGTCACGATGTTTAAGAATCCCATTTTTATTACATGGGTTATGCTATGATGTATGGTTTATGATTTTGTGGCACACATAATAATGGTATCATTATCAGATGGGTGGGACCTATATCTCCCTCCAATGCATTGGGTAAAGATTTTATATCTCATGAGATAGACATGGCTAGAACAGCTGGTTAAACCGGTTCAGTGAAACATGACTGAAATGAGGAGTGAACTCGGTTCAGAAATGGACTTTGTCCACAAAGATAGTCTTGGAAATGAGTCTTGACTAATAAGAAATGATTATCTATGATTATGTGTGTATTAAAAAAATCATCATGTTTTACGTTATGATTATTATGATTACATTTCACTACTATTATTTATCCCATGTTATGAAATTATGATCTCTTTTGCAGGTCAAGATTTCAAAAAGTTATGTTCTTATGAATATGATGTTATTTATATTTCTTTTGTTTACCCTTACTAAGAATTTGAGCTCACCGTTTTTATGTTTTCTTTTCCCCAGGATATAATGAACGGTTTTCGGTAAGAAAAAAAAGGAAGGTCTTTATGGGAGATGTTGAAGATCTTTCACCACGATTAGAAGATTATATTCCGAGTTTCCAAAGACACTAAAGTATTACGGTCCTTGTGTGTGTGTTTTTTTAATGTACTATGTATTCCACAAAGTAATGTAATGTCCATGTACATCAAGCATCGGGTCTCTATAGCCATGACCAACATCACTGACAAATATCAGTTGTTTCATGGGATTAACTAGGCACTATATTCGATTTTTTAATAAAATTATCAACATTTTCTGGACCACTAACTAAGATAACTCAGATGATAGTCATGTAATTATGGAATGATGAAAATGAGAAAATAATTAAGGATTAGTGGAAGAGGATAATCACCATACCCAAGCTAACATTCTCCAATAGTGTGGACGGATTAGTGATATATATGTGTGTGTTTCCAAAAAAGAATTAGGTTGTGTGTTCATGCAAGATTAAAAATTGATAGCATATAAATCTCACAAATTAAGGATCCATGAGAGGAACTACCTAGCTAATGATCTATAATTGGCTGCAGTGATCTTTAAAAAATGATGTTGTGTCATTATCCCTTTAGAGAAAAGTGTAACATATATACGGATCACAAAATATATAGGTATATATTCAAACAAGAGGACGTTGATATAAACCAATGAATGTGGTTAAAGATGATCTTGGATTATTTTTTATTAATCCATTTCCATTTTAGGGAAATAAACCAATGTGGAAGATTCTCTATGGACAAAGGATCACAAAACCCTATCTATGAAAAGGATTAAAATGGATGCAATATTATTTTCTGGGAAAATGAATTATAATTAAATGATCTTCTTCCTATATTGTTCAAATAAGTTCAAAACTATCCATTCTAAAGAGGTTCAGTGATTTCTTGAATGATAATGAGGATCTCTAGAAAAATGTTTCGAATATTATAGATATAGGATTTTAAAAATTTGGAGTTATAAGGTTTGGAATTTGGATGTGTTTCCCATCCAAACCTGAGCTATATAAGGCACTTTTGGATGATTTTCCTACATCATCCTTCTCTATAAATCTTATATGAACTATGATTTTTATATATTTGAAGAAAAAAATTTGGTTGGATGATATAAAAATAGTTATTATTGATTTTTTATGTCGATAGTTGGTATTCCATAAAGTTAATCATTAACAATAGGAGTCTATTTTTATGATGTAAACATTTCCTAAAATAGTATGGAAATGGAAGACATTATAATGGATTTTATCATTGGAATCCCCATGAAAACTACAGTTAATAACATCATCTATGTGGTAGTCAATAGCCACACAATTAAACACATTTCAATTCAATCAAGTAATATGTATCTCTTGTATTACTAACAAAGATTTGAATAATTTGTGTTGTATTATTGAATGAAGTTATACTCTCCTTTAAGTATGATCATAATATGAGGTTTACCTTAAGTTTTAAGAGAATCCTCTAGCAAGTTTTAGATATATAACTGATTTTATGTACTTTTATCACACAAAGATGTATTTTCAATCGGAGATAACGTTTCATAATATAGAGGATATGTTGAGATCATGTTTAATATATTTATAAGGATTTTGAGACCAATACATTCCCCTAGTGGAGTTCTCATATAATTGTTTTTACATTATAGAATTCAAATTGAACCTTATGTGTCTCTGTATATTAAGAGTTTCCAGAATCTGACATGTAATGATGGACTTGGTGTGTTACTTCTTATTGGAGACAATCTAATCCAAGATATTTCATTGATGATTAAACCCATTCAGCATCATATTAAATTTTTATAATGTTAATAGATTGTTTTTGCAGTCAGCCAATGGCGAGACCTAGAAATTTTTGTCATCGATAAGGTGTTCCGTCATATAACAGAATGTAAAAAATTCATCTATTTTGTGAATAATGGACTACATGGTCCTAAATACATCATACCATTTGAAATCCATATTTGCATTGAAGAGGGGGCATATCATGTAGAACTCTCAACTTACCTCTTTCTAATACATGATGCCTTCCACATATCTCTCTTCAGGAAGTTCATGCCAGACTCCTCACATTTAGTGAATCTGAAGGGATTACCATTAGAGAGTGATATTTTATACGAGTTTTTTTTCTGTGAAGATCATAGATCATGGAAAAAATATCTACAAAACAAGACAACTCACTTGGTCAATGTGTTGCAGAAGAACAACATGTTTAAGAATAGATATGGGAAATAGAATAAGTGATATAATAGAATTACTCTTCTCTATTTTAGTGATTAAAATGAAATTATTTTGGAGAAATTTATAAAGGTGGGATTAATGTAAGGACCCATACATTTATAAATGAAATTCTCATGTTTGAATGAATAAAAGAATTATTATGTAATGTAGTTATTGAAATCACATGCACTACATTTGATATTTTGGTCCATTATATTGTCTGTCATATTAATAAAATAGTATATAATCAAATAAAATTTTAATATA
Organism: Viscum album; assembly: GCA_963277665.1. NCBI lineage: Eukaryota > Viridiplantae > Streptophyta > Magnoliopsida > Santalales > Viscaceae > Viscum > Viscum album. The sequence continues at coordinate 222,486,433 of OY728139.1, forward strand.
GGCTTTTTAAAGTGAAAATTAAGATTAGTATAATTAGGATTATGGTAATGTAAAATTGAATTATATGAAATAAGGTATGCAATAGACGAGATAGACCATAACCTATAAATCTCATTTATCATATCTTCTGGGGGAGATTAAATCACTGGGTTTTTCCTTTGACCATGTCCAATATAATATTTAGAATCTAAAGTATGAGAAAAAGTATTTATGGTATAAGTTCAGGTTAATTAAGATCACGATCCAAACCATGTTCACAAAAAGAGCAATTAAATCCCCAACATCACACACCATACACCGAGGGAATGTGCTGATAAAATAAGCGGTTATGTATATAGAACATAATATTAGAAATTTGATTTTTTAGAAAAAATAATTACAATATATTATTTTTTTAATATAACTTTATAAAAGTATTAAATTATGTTTTTTATAAAAATTATATTTCTGTTTTCATGAAACACAAATTTTAATTTTTGGAAATATATAGTTTCAATCAATACACAATTTTTTATGTAATCAATATATTTTAAAATATATATTTCTATAATATATAATTATTAGTAAAAATATATTCATTAAAAAAATTATAATATAATTTTATGAATTCAATTTTAGTATTTATAAAGGTCAGAAAACATTTATTGTAAAAACCCCATTATTATTTAATAAATAAGGATTTTATTTTTTTAATTTTAAATTTTAATTTTGATGGAATTATTTAAAAAAAATTAATTTTATTTTTTAAATTGAATAGTTGAAATTATCTAGTGCATAATGTTTTATAATTTTTTGTGACAGTATATATGATTGGTCAAAATTAAAAACAATATAAATTTATGATGTGTATTATGACATCTTAATATCCTAGGAGTGATGTAATAAATTACAAAAAGAGTATACATGAACAAAATTATGTTTCCTATATAAAATACTATGTTTTATGTTATTTAATTTCTTTCATAACACTTAAATGAATCACCCAAATCCTATATTATATTTTATGGTCCTAAAATAAAATCATTATAAAAATTCTTTCTTCCCAGTCACCAATGGAATTATTTTAATAATTACATTTCATGTTGTTATAAAATATTAAAACCCCCCATATTGGGCAGAACACAGAGTAAAAAATGAGATATTTTATGGACCATTTAATCTATTATGTATTGTCTACAAGATAAAAATATTTATTAATAAATAATTCCCTTCTCTCTTGTTATATAAACCCTACAATCCAAGAAATTCACTTCTATAAATAATATTGAATTTAGATTTTAATCTACTATTACTTATGTGTCTCCCTCCCAAGGCATCCCCAATATATTAAAATGTTCATCCCATGATTGTTGATGCACTCCCTCACATGAATGGATACCCTCCTTCTACAATTTATTCGGTAAACGTCTTTATATTATACCCTTTTATTTCTAATTTTTCATGTCCCAAATTTTTTTACACGCCCCTCTTAACAGACATATAATTTATAGGTGATGATAGACCAATTTAACTCTCATTAGATCTGACCATGAATCTTGGTGTACGACTATTGTGTTTCTGAAATTATCCTACGATATTACATGAAAAAAATTTGTGTAAGGAATAACCATCAAAACATAAAACAATGTTTTTTAAACTAGATGTTACTACAATTAATTAATTATTGGATTATATGTATATTAACCACACTCCTTAATAGTGGGATTAGAAATGATGAATTACAACATTATGTTTTAGGATATATGTTACACACTTATTCATAGATAGGATATGAATGTGACAAGTGAGTCCGGAATTAATATCCCTCTCATGCATTTGTTGATGTTTTCATCTCATGAGATTCCATGTATGGTTCGTGGGAGGTTATACCAAAAACACAATGTTATTTTTTCTTGGTGTTTTACCACTACTTAGGTTTATGATTTCATGTTTAATATTTCTACCACATTCCATTGTTGCATTAATTTTATCATTGTATATCAAGAATCAATGTTCAGATGTATGTTTCCCACAAATTTTATACATTACTGATTTTTCTATTGAGTCACATGTGTTGATTTCATCATTTCATTATTAAATTTCTAACTTAATGGTTTTGGTTCTCCCCCTTTCTAATTTATGTCTTCATGCCACTACATGTAATTTTAGAATATTTGGGGAATAAAAGTAAATGATTTTTATTTTTAGATAATGATGTTTTATCTATGTTGTGTTTTTTTAAGTCATGTGCCTAATTTATAAAATACATTACAAACATGACCATATGGAATTTTATTATGTCTACCTTCATGTAATAAAATATGAAATAAATTGGATTAAAGATAGGGGTTATCATATAATTTGGTTGTTGTATATATTTTATAAGAGGAAATATAATTAAAATAAATCTTTCATCGTGATTTAAGAGAGAGAAAATCATGAAATGATATATGCAACATGTTATTTTCTTTTTTTTCATAAAAAACATACAATTTACATTTATGTGATTGATGTGAAAACCGCTGATCCTCAAAAAGATAACATTTATTTTTTAAAAACTAATGGAATCATGATTCATGGGTATGATTGTTAACTCCATGAATAATTGATTTTCATCCATGATAGTTACTATATATGTTATGAAAAAAATTCAATTCCTCTAGATATTAAAAAAACCCCACTTTTAGACCAACTAAAAAGGCTAAAGTAACAAATGTGCCCAAGGTTGGGCCAGTTATCGAGGAGTTATTGCAATCTCATTCTAAAATTATATGAAATTTAATTACAATGCTTTTGGTAAGGTAATTTAATATAAAAAAAGAGGGAATTGGTCTAGGATATGAGTTTCATTTGGAGTCAGATGCTATGAATGTTTAGTAGAAGCCTCTGTAGAGCCTAAAAGTGGACTATATCAAACAAATTTTCACATAGATGGATGTTTTTTTGGATTTTAATAGGGGATTTTTTATTCTTGTGTACCTTTATTAGGTTATTATTTTCATTTATAGATACAATGGTGGTTTCCTTTATCAATATCATGTTTATAACATTAAATAATTTGTCTTCAATTATAAGTCCAACTCATTGGGTGAATTAATCTGTATAAACTTTGATATTATGTCGCTAGTTTCTCACCATCGGCTTGGTGATTTATGTAGTAATATTATATTTCTTTCTATTTAATTAAAAAATGTCGATTCTTTAATTCTTAATAAAAAAAATTGGAATTGTAAATAAGGAGGTATCACTCTTATGTGCTATAAAATATACTCTTTTAAATATTGTATAATCGTATAGTTTCACTATTTTAATCCTTTATCATTAAATAATACAAAATTATATAGGCCCAAAAAAATTGTTAATAATATAATGGACTTTTAGATCTCTAATCATTAATACACAATAATGATTATTTTTTTCATTTCATATAAGGGGAAAAATATTCACGTACACCTTCAGTACTAAAATAAGTGGAAAATTCATTGGTTATTGAACATTAATATAAAAGTAAAATTGTATTGTCCTAACCATTTTTGACACCGGGAATATTTTATTTGTATAAAACTGAAAATAATAACATTTAAATTTTTTATAAAATAAAAATTGATGTTATATATATTATTATAGCATCACTGTTTTGGTTGAATTCCACATGATCGAACTGGTACGACAAAATTTACACACACCTCCTTATATTTAGAGGTTGTAGAATAGTTGATAGGGTCTAAAAATATAATAGGGAGAATATATTTCCTATTTTATATATCTAGGTTGGATACAATAGAAAACATCTAAACAAATATTTTCCCACATAGATAAATAGATTAATAGTGAACCTCTAAAATATGTCCCAATTACATTAAAAAATAAAACCCATGATATAAAAATTGTCCAACTATAGTGCCACATTTAATAAAATAAATGTATGTTCACCCATAAGCTGACAATTCACAATCTTTATAAAATAAAGAAATTATAATAATGGTGGAACTAATAAAAATTAATCATGTATCCCTACCCAATCCCATCTCCTACCTCCATCAAGGATCCACCTTATAATCTATCAAACATAGGGCCCATTCCATTACATTTTCATGCTAACATGGTGCCCTTTTTATGTTTCATTGCACTGGAGAAAGGTGTCCCAGAACTCTATAGGCCATACCAAAAAAATTCACTAAACAATCCTACTAAATATGAGTGAGTGTCTATTGTAATATTCCAAAAAATAACTTTTAGACAATAAAATAAATGGTGAATATGTGATAGCCATGGGTTTTGAACAACCCCCATTGTTTTTTAATATGATATTTGGAATATTTTATGGTTTTTTAAATATATTATAAGGATATGGATTTTGATTCATATCCTAAGTAAAATCTGGTGGTAATATAGATCTATATGCGAAGTATTACCATATAATCAAGACACAATAGTGGGAATAGTACACCCATGATATCATTACGTAACATGAGTATTTTCATATAAAAACCACACACTAGTGTATGTTATTTACTTACAATTACAACATTAGAGGGCTTAGTTTCCCTATCCATGACAACTCATAAGAGGGTAAAGTATCTCTAGTCCCTGGCCACATCCAAATAGAGGGAATCACAAACCTTAAGAAACTATAATCATATAGAAATCACATACCCTTCTAGGGATATATCAAACCATGGGAATTATATCACACATCAGTGGGTAATGTTAAATAAGTAAGTATAATATCTAAAATTGATACATATCAAGGCCATAAAAGAAATATATTCCAAGGAAAAGAGGGTATTACATCCCACAAAAATGTACCTGGAATGAAAATCATAAGAATAATATATAATTGGAAAAAATACTATACCATAATCCACTCAAAGAAAGAGGGAATTTGGTACTATAAAATCCATCAAGAATAAAAAAGGGTATACCATCCCACATACATAATTCAAATCACATCATGCTATAATCTCTATATTAAATATTATAACATAAAAATCACTTTATGGTTAGAATAGTGTAAAAATCACATAGAGTATTTTTTTGGGTGGTCCTTACACAATATAAATATTGAAAGGTCTCAACCAAAAGTATATTCTTCCCTATTAGAAGGAATCTAGAGAGGTAATATCAATCAACCCAAATACCAATTGATCTATCAAAACGACTATACAATAACTCAAAAACTACACATGAGTTAAACCCCATTTAAATATATCTCATTTTCATAACTCTTTTTTATAAAATTATGAAAGAGGAACCTATCTATGTCTTTTACATCAAATCATAATGCAAGGAATCCCGAAAAAAAATTCTATGCATAAGATCAACCCATATTACTAAATTTCTCTAACAGAAGTTGATATAAAATATAATCCTAATATTAAAAGGATCTATTATTTCACTAGACATAATTTCCCAGCTAATATACCAATAAGGATATAGTTTAGACTATATATAGGTCAATCACACACAAGATATGAGTAAAAAAACACATGTTGATTTAAAAAAGAATGAAACGTTATGAATGGTTGGAGACCACATAATTAAAAACCCTATGTAAACACTCATTTAATATCAATGGATAGTTCATATTCAATTAGTATAAATCATGATACATAACTAAAAATAGGAAAATCAGATCATAGTCAACAAAAAATAGGGGGTCACTGGAAAAACAAAGAAAATATTGGAGAGGGGTGTTAGGTTTACCTGTAGATATTATCTATGATGAACAACACATATATCCATCCGAGATCAAATGGAATCCATCTTATAGAGTTGGGAACCTAAATGAGGGGGAGGATTTTTTGAATGGGATTAAATGAGGATAAATGAAATAGTAATATTTTATATGGAATTAAATATTTTTTTAATAATTATATAAATCACAATTAGTACATTATCGGTACCCCCAACCTTCCAATGGGTTCATGGTTGTCCTTAGGTTCCCACTCTAGGGTAATAATACAAAAAAAATCCACATCAATCTAGTTACACATTTATTACTACTATTTGGTGCTTATTACAATGTTAATAATTTTTCAAAATACGAGAGGGTTGTTAATAATTATATAAAAAATGAACCAATAAATATTGGTAGTATTTCATGTTTACATTGATTTTGTAGTAAAAATTGATGAATCATTAACAAATCTAGGATATTTATTGTTCATACATTTAATAAATAAACCATCATCATATTTCTAGTTATTTTTAATCATATTTTTTTTAGAAAATTTAACATAATGAACCATATTCATAACCATGTAAATGGTAAATCCAGCATCGATGAATCTGTTGATCTTGAGATACCCTCTATACAATTAATTATAAATTTCAATGAATAATGGGTTTCATATTATGTTATTTGTGAAAAAAATTCATATATAAATTTTAATTCTTGATTAATCAAATGGAATTTTTCTAGAAATAATTGTCCTATAGAATTTTTTAGCACCCACACAACTTAGGGACCAACTAGAATTGTTCTTGAGCCAAATGGGTACCCATTTCTATTCAATATTACTATCATATTGAAAGTTACTATATAAATATTTAGAGATTAAAATATTTTTCATTACATAGACTATAAGGATGCTAAGGGGTTAAAAAATTCGTTTCATGTACTATCATTCAACAAATAGTGGTTAATGGAATACACACTACTTGTGGTTCTCCTAAAAATTAAATTTCCAAAACGCATAGGAAATATACACTATAACTAACACCATTTAATTTTTTAATTATTTATATTGACAATATCTCATAAAAGTTCTCTCTTTTATTGCTGAATTTGGTTAGGGATACCTTAAAAATAAAATTTTGGCATTATGTTTCCCAACATCATCTGATTCTAAAATTTTTCTTATAGATTTTTAATTTCACAATAATTAAATTACCAGTTTTAGAATCAAATTCTACTTAATCATCATTTTTTTCTATAAATCAACTATTTTATACATACCATTAATTTATTCAAGATAAACATGAAATTTTTAGTTAACATAATTCAAAATCATTATCATTTGAATTTCTAATATCAAAATAAAAATCATATGACATAACATGATTTTTTTCATACATTCAACACAATATTAGTGATTTCTTCAAGTATATATAATTTTCATAGGTATAACTCTCTTAATTAAGAAATTGATAGGATTTTATTACTCATGTACCCTTCAATTATAATTTTTCTCTTTTCTTACATTCTTCAAATATGGGAAACCAATATTCCTTTACCCTTTCATCTTGTATTCATAACAAGTAATATATTTAAGGATTAAATTTATGTTGAAAATATTGCCTATTATATCTTTAAATTTTTCTTTTTTATTATTATATTATATTTTAAATTTCAAGATTCCCTCCATTTCTCCTAAATTCTCACTTTATTTATTTCACATTTTTTGTTAAAATACTATCACTTATCTATAAATCAACATTAGATGAGTGAACATATAATAGATTAAAAGAATTAAAAGCTACCCCATTTTTTCATTGTCTACTAAAGTATACTATTATTGATCATACTATATCAATTAACCCATGAATTCATCAATTGATTATTATTTGAATTTATTTATCACTTCATTTTATAAATTAATTATATTAAATTTCTTTGGAGATGGATATTATATCACTTACACAAGAACTCAATTTTATATGGTCTCTAAAAACAAATCAAACTATTAACAATTGCCGTAAGTATTCTATAAATTTGATCAAAAACCTCATTCTTGATCATCATAAAATATTTGATTTTCTCTATATAAATTCCAAACATACTTATTTAATTATTTTCAATGTATAGTGTGTAAAATAAAAAACTCTCAATATTTCATAAGTTGTAACTGATGTTTTAACATTAATATATACATTTATAGGTGAAAAATAGAATGTATTAATAAAATTTTAATTCAAAACACATTTAATAGAATTATAACCTATGGGGGTGTCTAAATATACATTGGGGAGTTTATAAGATTTTATCATACAAGACTAGTGATAAAAACACAAATTATTTAACTAAGATTTCATACAAGTCTAAAAATATCCATAGTCATTGAAAACAACGTAAGGAATCATTTGCAGGAAAAATATATGATTTTGACAATTAACATCCAATAAATAGTTATTTTTAACTTAGAGAAAACAATTTCAAGGGTATGGTTTGAATAATTCATGTTTCTAAATGAGTTATATTTTATTATACTACATTTTTCCTAGGGGATAAATTTATATTTTTTCATTTATGGGAATAAGGAAAAATAATAAAGTACACATTATTTGGAGAATGATTTTCTTATACTATTCTAATCCACATTTTGTAAATACTATAACACATTGATAGTTTTCTATCATATTAGGGTTTCTATCCATTGAAGGGGTGTCACAACCCTTTGATGAAGTACCTATTCTGAAGGACTCATAACATTTTCATTAGGATTTTTTATATAGTCGAACCAAATACATACATGTACCCATTATGGTGGTATAAATAGTTATACTAATAAATAATTTTTTAGCTAAAATCATAAGTCATATTACAATATAAAAGAATATTAGAAATATTAAAGATATTACAACACCAAACTATGGAACCATATTTGGATAAATATTCATGAACAACATTGCATCACATTTGAAAAAGAAAATAAAAGTACTACAATTATATCATTATTAAATATATCATATTTTCTTATTGAAAACACTAATAGCATTCAACTAGTTTTACTCTTTATTTTTTATAAATTAATCCAATGAAATAGAAATTTCAATAACATTAAAATTATAATGTTTCCAAAATGTTCACAATTGTGTTGAAGCTTATAGTTTCTAAAATTTCACTCATATGTTGATGTATTAGGAAAATATAACTTCTTATATCAACATTCATTACATTTTTGTCACATAAAAATGTTTTTAGTTAAAAAACAATAATTCTTAATTCTTAATTGTTTATGTACATACGTGATATGATTTCCTATAGTCAAAATCACCCATGTTAAGTCCTGGCCTGACATCCTGGTCCAATAATTGTTTTTTTCAATTAAGAATATGTGTTTACAATTTTATTTTTTTTCATATTGTAAATAGACGATTCCCTTATCAATATTTTGTCCTTAAATATCACTAATTCATGTCATCATGGTAATCTTCTCAGATATGAATAGTTCATTTTTACAAATTCATAGTATATGTCAGTGAGCTAGTACAACATTATTGATTTTTCTTTATGTTTCTCATCAAAATCAACCATTATAACCGTTATGATTTTTTTAATTGAAACAAAATACAAATAAAATAAAATAAAAATATATACTTTCATCTTATTATTTTATTTAAATAACCTTTTAAACGACACTAAATTGAGATTGTCTATCCATCATGATTTTATGCCTTTCAAAGCATTTTTAGTTCAATAGGATGTATTTTATTTCAATTGATCTATCTAATTGAAAAAATAAATAATTCAAAAATAATAATTAATTGTAATTATTTAATTGGTCAAAATGAATATTAAATAAAAATTATAATTTCATGCCAATTGAACAAAAAATATGGCATTGTGGAATAGAGGTCGAAATTCATTAACTATATTTAGGGTCATATCATATCCTTTTATTGGTCTAAAACCATCATGAATGGTTTTACCTGAGGTAATAAATCAATAATGATATAATTAAAAAAAAATTACATCTAAAAAAATAAAAACAAAACGCATATAGAAATATTTTATTAGTCATTAAATAAAATATTATTATAAGATGATTCTAACACAAAAAATGGGAAATATATACTGTGAAATTTGGGTCATCATAAGAGAACTAATAAGGATGGAAGAGTGTCTACATACAAGTATATCTTGGTGAAAATTTTGCTAGAAAACAATAATGGTGTTGATAATGAAATAATTTCTACTGGTATTGATAATGATGATCAGTTATATATTTTTTCGAAAATAGCTTATTATGTTTTTAAGATATTTCATATGGATAATCATACAACATTCTATACTTTTAATATAGTAAATGCATTTTATATAATATATCCAGATTTTTTTTTGGTTTCAAATAGTTTTTCATATGTATATAGGTTAAAACGATACATTTATTTATTAAAAAAAATATTCTTGGAGTTGGAAATTCACATTTCATCATGAAATCAGTTCGTATGGCTTCATACATATCATAGCAATGATACCTCAAGATGTATAATCCTAAAGTGTTATATATTTTTAATTGGTGGTAAATATAATAGAATGTAAATGTATAATAAAAAAATATATAAGGTGTTTGATTTGATGTACCATAAAAAATGTATGTTATCTTATGTCAAAAAAGGATGTAGCATTAGTAGGATTCTTGGTGTGTGGAAAATAATATATCATGATTAGAGAGATGATCCATAAATCATTTTTAATAAATCATTTTTAAAATTATTATCTATAAAAATTCTTATTAGTTATTTCTCAGTTTATGATATATCTATCTATTGATTACTGAGAATTAATGATATAAACATAAATTCTACATTAAACATGGATAATTATTTGGCAGGATAATACTATTTTTGGAATATTAAAGAAGATGGGATATTTTCAAATTCTGAAATGAACATATTTAATTGCTGTTAAGTAACATTGATGAATGCTAATGTGGTTGTAAATACTCTAATTATTCCATTAATTATTTGGAACTCTTCTAAGATGATTTCATATGTATGAGAAGGGATTAATAGAGTTCTAAATCATTATAAACCAGTTTGAGAAAATCATGAATTTTAGAGTATCTAATGAAAAATAAAAAATTAAAATACCACATTGGTACGATGCGATCTGATTTTAGGATATTTAAATACTACATAGGACTTCATCTAGTGTATAAATTTTTATATTCTATAATATTGATAATGGTGATTCATGTATAAATTATTTGAAGACATATATATGTTATGGGTTTAAGGAATTGACTCTTCTACGTGAGTATGAAATTTCATTAGTGTGTATGACTTATGACTTGGAAGATTTTGAGGGACCATAATACATTTTAATGAACGTATAAATTTTATAACGTGATTTTGATATATCATTCATCATGTTGAACTTTTTACTAGGAATGTGAAATTTTCAGTTTATATATGAAAGCAAAATGTATACAACATTTATGAATCAAAATACTGTAATGTGAATTTTGAAAATTTAAATTCTAACGAGTAAATCAATAGAGATGACTCTAGAGATATTCATTCATGTTACAATAATAATGGTTTTATTATTAACCATTATTCAATCTTGATCATGAATAAAATTATACATATGGACTTCATAATAATGAATAAATGAAAAATTATTATTTGTACAGAATAAAATAGATAATCTAAAGAAAAGTTTTTTTTGTTCTTTAGAGTCTTAATAATTGTTATATGAGTGAATTTAGTAAGAATAAAATTTTCAATTTGTTGATAAGAATACAAAAGGAGGGATTAATTTAAATGGTATTAATTAAGTATGAATTGAGAAATTCCTAATTTCATAAATTCAATAAATTTTATATATTAATGATTTTTCTAGTTTTTTATGATATAATGATTATAAATGGAGTTATTAATCAAGTTTATGATGAGTAATATAAGTGAAAGATTATTAGATGATGTGTACATCTCCAAGATGGGTTCCTTACTAATTTTCATGGAATCAATTCAACTACAAGGTAGATTCAAATTCCACAAGATGTGTGTGTTCTATTTTTATAAATCCTTAATTAAATATTAATTATAGTTATTATGAAACTATTATGGTATAATAAACAAGACTGCATTATAAAAATGTACATATTAATATATGAAATTTAATGATTGTAAAATAAAAATTGGGTATTTATAGAAATTACATGAGAACATTGGAAGATGTCCCGGGTGAAGGATTTGGTGAGAATTATGTGCATAATATAATGAAAAAAAATTGGAGTATATTATAATAATTTTACTATTCTAGTAGAATTTGGATATAATTATTTTATATATATGAAAATATAATATAAAATTAATACTTAACACCACCACATGAGAATGTGAATATATCAAGGAAAAGACAAATATAAAAAAAGGATTTATTATAATTGTGTGTGGTTGAGTTATGAGTGAACCAAACAGAATTATATCATAATGATGATGAAGAAAAAATATAGGGATAAATCATTTTATATTTTAAATATAAATAAATGATTTCTTTAGAGAATGTTGAATCTTTGGAAAGAAGAACTGGGAATTTGAACACTGACATAGTAGAACCATTTAGTATAAATAGATTCAGAAGAAAGAGAAAAAGAAGAAGAAGCTACAAAATATAAAATATTTTCATATACAGAGAAGTACCAAACCCATTTTCAATGTTTAAATCACTTGGAATGTTACTAAATATACAATACTTCATATACCTTCAATGTAATATTTGATGTTAATTATTTATTGAGATTATGATTTAAGAGATTCCACCATACATATTCCAAATAAGAACATTAAATCTATGTATGAAATATTGTTCATGTTTCTTGGTGATTCTATTGAATATTATCAGGTAGATGAAGAATAAATATTTTATTAAGAAATTTAAAATTTCCATGTTTATAAATCCATGTATTTTAATCTTTAATATAATTTTAGGGAGGAATGTATTTGAGAAAACCACCTGTTATGATACCACATTGAAGATGAGTTATCTGTTGAGGTTTATATTCACATGTGAATACTTCTAGACCATAAAATGTGTAATATGATGATATTTTTAAAATTTAATATTTATAAATATCTATTTTTATTGATAAAACGATTTTATAAGAGAATCTATGACTTTGATATATGAAGAACAATGTATAACTTGATTCCCTAGAGGGGTCGAGTGATGTAAAAATACATGTTCAAACATTATTCATATACCTGAACTGTATATTGTTGTGTACATGCATAAAATATAAAATATTCAACATTACTTACAGACAACAAAGAGTCAATGTGAAATTGTAAAAATGATTAAAGAATATTTATATTTTAAAAAATACTATACAACACCAAATTTACCTGAATCTATAGTGTGTCTACAAAGATCCATTTGATCTTACAAATGGATTAGTATTTTTCTTAAAAGGGGTCCAGTGAGAGTATAATAGTGTTTTTAGTATTATATATTGATAAAATATTACTTGATGGAAATGATATACCAATGTTAAATTTTTAAATATTTGATTGAGAGAATAATTTTTAGTTGGATATCATGGTTAAATATCTAATACAATGGTTATGAATTTAGATATAGATAAATAAAAAAATTTCTTTGAATGATTCAAAGAAATTACAATGGTAGAGTTCAAAATATTATTATCGTGGAGAACTACAAGACTGTGCTATTTTTATTGATACATGGTGTGAGTTTTATAAAGAATTAATGGTCTTATAATGAGTTGGCGAGGAAACACATGGATGATTTTCCATATAGATCATAAATTATATCTATAGTGTATGGATTATTGTGAAATTAAAATGAAGTCACTTCTTCTTTGATCGTAACTAGTATATACCAATACTATTCATGTGACAGTTGTATGTTCGGGGTGCATCAGAAAAGTGCGATGGGTCATGCCACATTATTATTTGGATCAAGAGTAATCATTAATATAAGATTTAAATGATGTAAAATGTTGTCATAAATATTATTAGGTCAAATAACAAAGTAAATGGATAAATCATCAGAATTATAGGTCATGAACATCAAATTTTATTTATAATAAATTTATGAAATTAAATAATTTCCTTCTAATAATTCTTTCTTTGATCATGGATCTATCAATCGATCTACTATTACCATTATAATATCGAAGAAATTATAATGATATTCCCTTATACAGTGATCCGAATGTATCCCAAAATCCATTGAATCTTGTCATATGAATCTATGGGTTATTGTACAAATAATCCAATCACCTTTTTCATTCACCTATGATCTCATCAAGAATCCCATCCAAAATTTTTATTGATCTATCTTGACATGAAAGTGGGAGGTGGAGGAATATCTATCTTTACAATTTGTAGTGTTCTTTAATAAGGGAGCTCTATAGGGCTTCCATAGGATTCTCCATAGTGATTTTTTACTAAAACATTATGATTTTCTCACGTGAACAAATAATATAATTGGGTTTATATAGTACTAGTTATAGAGATAAATATGTGAAAAAATTACCTTATATATATATATAATACTTATAAAACCCCATGTCAATAATTATAATAATAATATTAATCAAAATACTATAAACTCACAAATTAAAAATTAAATATTATTATTTAAATAATATTATATATATATTATATCTCACTAGACCAATCAACATGGTCAACCATTTCACCCTAATATTTATCAATACATGAAAAATGAAATTTTTTAATAAATAAATATCACGTCATTATTTGAAAATAAAAAATAAAAAATTATATTTTATAAATATAAAATAAATGTTTATTAACTATTCCACTAATATAAGACAATCTCTAATTATAGGTGATGGAATATATGTGATCACGAAACAAGAAAACATATTAAACCCTATGTGGGAATAATATTAATTCAAATTGTTAAATAATAAATTATAATAAATCATTAATCAAATATACTAGATAAACATAACATGTGACCCTCTAGGCCTTTTTCATCATGGTATTAGGTGAAATAACCTATGGTTATTTGTTAGCGTCTATAAAAATAACAAGTTACCCGTAGATAAAGTATTTAATGATGAAATGAAATTACGCCTCATGTAGGTGGTTAACGTTTAATGGGGTCTCTTTATCATGAAATCTCAAATCAAGAATGTTATATACTAGTTCAATAAAGCTTTGTGCTCAATATACCTTTTTTGAATTTCTTATAATAGAACATACATGTAAAACACATTTACCAATGATTTATTTTGGATATATCATGGAATGGCCCTATGATTTCGTCTTCCATTAAAGAATAGAATTTTCAAATCCATTATTTTATTATTCATAATGAAATATTAATTGTGCGAATCCCAATGTTTCCTACATATTTTTGAAAATATATCAAAATATTTTTGGTCTATATGTTAATTTATGAAACTTGTATTATTCATTAACAATAATAAAGTATATGGAATGATATACGCATCCCCATATAGGAATATCAAATGAAACATATAATTATGGATTTTCTACTAGCAGGTATTCTTCTCATAATATGAAACATCATATATTACCAAGGGAACAAACCATTATAAGAATCATCAATGTCCTATGAACATCCACCCATAATAACCTATCTAATTTATGTCCCTCAAATTATTTCATCTGGAAATATAAAATAGTTTTGAGAATAATATCTTTTCACAACTGGGTTCTGATAACATGGGGAAACTGCTTTGACCTTTTAGTGAGACAGATAATCATCTGGAATTAACCAATACAATATCATGCAGATGAGAAATCGATATATAATAAAGAGTTTAATAAAATTAAAAAATAATTAATGAAATCTAACCAAAATTACATAGAAGTTTATTCTAGGGAACCAACTCCAGCATAAATCCATGTGAACAAGAGTCAACTACTAACAGCCTTTAGTCCTATAGGTCTCACATGATATTTGTGCTTCTACTAAGGCTAGCCATTTTCAAGGGTTTATCCAGTTCTTCTTCTATGGTAAATCTTCTTAATGAAACGTAACCCCTTTGATAAAAGTCCCACAATAGGAGATACTTGCATTTTATATTCATTTTCTGTTTGTGTTACCTCGGTTCTTTTTAAAGAGACACCACTATTGTCTTCTCAAATTCAATGTGATAGAGTCATTAATTCGTGGTACAACATCATGCTACTGGAAACATTCAAATATTAGAATGGCTTCCATGGCTAAATTAGAATCCCTTATATACTAAAAATATATTGAATAAAATAACAACCTGTTTCTTAGAAATATTTAAGCTCACATATCATCCATTTAAATAGAAAACTTATCCTTATTGCGACTTTATATTATTAAAATTTACTTGATTAATAGAATCAAGATAAACTCAGATGACTAGCTCCACATATCCTCCACACATGATGAATATGTCTTTATTTCATCTCAGATACATAAGGATAGCCTTAATTTTACACCAATGATATTCTACTTGATCTTTTTAATAGATATCTAAACATTTCAATGAATATAAAACATAATGTTCAGTATAGGAAATGGATTACGTGATTAATCCCACCATTGACGGCTTAGAAGTATTACTAATTTTATCATTATAACGTTCTGTTTAAGGACACACTTTCTTATAATGTTGTATACCAAGTGACAATGGAACCAATCCCCTCCTAGATTAGCCCATACATAATATCTATATTATTGGATTAGTTTATATAATTCCAATTTTTCAATGAAGCCTCTTGGATCTTCTATGAATGATCTTGATTCCCATAATATAGGCTTATTCACCAACATCCTTCATGGAGAGACACTGGTATAACAACTCATTATCATTTTGTAAGACTGGTATGTCATTTCCAATAATTAATGTGTCATCAACATATACTAATTGGATACATATTTAATTCTCAAAAAACCACTTGTAAACACATTGCTCGAATTCATTCTTAGTGAAACAAAATACTTTTATAGCTTCATCGAATCAAACGTTCCAATACTTACATGATTACATCAATCTATAAATGGATCTATGAAGCTTGAAATTTTTTTGGAATCACCTGGCACCACAAACACATTTAGATGCATCATATAAACATTTTCATAAGGGTTACCATTAATAAAATTAGTCTTCATATCAATATTCCAAATTTTATATTAATGTTATGATACTATATAATCTAGAGTTATGATAGATTTAAACATGGAAACTGGTGATTAGGTTTCATCATAGTCAATTCTATAACATTGTTTAACCCCTTTAACAATTATACTTTCTTTATATGTATTTAATTTAAAATCCATGTCTGATTTTTATTTTAATACACATTGGAACCAAATGGTCCTTACATCGAATTGTACATCAATGAATATGAAGATAACATTTTGATAATAGAATCCATTTTGGAATTTGTGGCCTCTTGACACCTTGATTATTTTGATATCTATGATACTTCTTTGTAGTAGATAGGTTCATCATTATTTACCAATAATGAGTCCCCATATTTGTTTACTAGAATACCATATCCCTCGGGATCCATTGGAATTTGTTTATGATCTAACAGTTTTGAATATTGAGAATCAACTTCATCAACATTAATAATTATCCCAATATCATTTCTGAGGATGTGATCCCTATAATGAAAGATGAATTTTCTATTGATAGTCTCTTTCTTGGTTGAGGGGTTTTGTAGGTAGTATCCTTTTGTTTTTATGGGAATCCCAATAACGATAAACATTGTGGCATGAGGTGTTAGTTTTTTTCCCTGATATGGCATTAAAAAATTCCATGAAACCCTATATATATGAATGGAATTAAAAAAGTTTATTTCAAATCCATAACATGAAGGGAATACGATTATCATTTTTGTTTGGTTCTTAGTTTATTGCATATGGATGAATTTTGTGTTCATATCCCTTGAAAGATAATAGATGATCAACATGAGTCATCATCAACCTTACCATGTCTAGTAAGGCACAATCCCTCCTTTCACTAAGACAATTCCACTATAGTGTATAAGGTAGAGTTTGTTGAGATGTATTCCGAAACTCTTGTACAAATTCAATAATATATTAGTTAATATATTCAATACCTCAATCCGAAAAGTGGTTCTTTATCTTATTTCCACATTGAATATATAATTTTTTCTTAAATTCATTGAAATTATCGATGGACTTAGTCTTAAACCTCATCGTATTGAAATAACCATATCTACTCAATTACTCATTAAAAGTTATGAGTTATTAATTCCCACCTATAGATTCTATAAAAAATGATCCACACATATTGGAGTGTACCAATCCTTGAATCTCTTTGGACCATTACCCTTATCCTCTAAAGTGATGTTTAAACATTTTCCCATGTAATAAATCATATCACCTTTCATGGGGTTTTATTTAACATGATTCTAAATAACCTTCTAGATAGAACTTCGATAAATTATACTTATTTACATAACCATGATGGTGATTTCATAGCGTATTGTTATAGGTTTTTTGTGTTCATGATTCAATATCTATTACGAAAACTTTATATTTTTTGTTTAATTCATGAAGAATAATATTTAAATGTTCCACTCCATTACATATGTTTCGTTTATAAAATTAAAAACATTTATTTCCAAATAATAAATTAAAACCATATGAATCTAGGAAATATAAAGATATTATATTCATGGTAATAGTTGGTACAAAATAATATTCTCTTAATACCAATAACATTCATGTTGCCAATGAATGGTGGAAATAATATGTTTCTAGAGTAGCCATCCTCTCACAATTGGTATATCAAATATCCAAATCTATTTTATAAATCAGTCAGACTCTTCTTCTTTCCTACATTGGTATACACATGTGAGAACCATAAGCTTTTTCAAATACTCAATGTCTTGATATTGAATTATTACACTTGAAAATGAACACACCTTTCTTGTCCTTGTGATCTTGGCTATTTTTCATCACCTAGTAGAATAACTTTCCACAAAAAAAAATATACTACCACGTTTTCCTTGTAATTCCTCTAGATCATCTTTATCTGATATGGAAATTACATCCATGATTTATACTTTTAATGAGTCTTCACCCCCATTACCATTTTATTCAATTTTTTATTCACCATAAGGACTGCGGGTCTATATTCTCTCATGTAGTTATCCATTTGAAAAATAATGTTTAGATTTTCTAAAAGACCCATTAATTTATTTCTCAGGTTATAGTAAACAATTAAACTAGATAATGTCTTGGATATTGAAGAAAGTATGAGATATATGTGAAACTAATTTGGAAATTTATTCCCCAAGAATTTTAAGAATTCAATATAGCCAACCAGCTTGAATACCTAAGGCACAAATAGAACTGACTCTCCATGATTAGTTTTAAATAGATCATTGGATATCGCATATATCACTTCTATCTCCTTATCTTGATATAGATCCTGATGTTGAGATATATTGTTATATGCACCAATTTTCTCATGATGCTTCAAAATATCATTGGTCATGGATGATAGCATGAATCATTTAACATCTATAGCATCATTTAAATGTTTTTAATATTGATAAAACTATTTCTCACTCGCCTCATTACTAGGAGAATAAGAAATATGCTCTTACAACACATAAAATTTCCATTCATGATGTAGGATATCACTTATGAACCAATACCACTCTTGGAAATTTGGGCTGGTGAGAAGGTCATACATCTGAAGTATGGAGTTTTGTGATATTTTTTATGCCATTTTATTATAGTTTCTAAAAATAATATGAGTAATGAATTTTTAATCTATCTGATAAAATTTATATAAATCAATATTTTCAATTTTAATCTCTCAATAATTTATCAAAACCAAGTATCCCTCACCATTAGCTTTGAAATATCGTATTTCATAGATATTCCAGTAAAAATATTCAAATTAAAATTCCCATTTATCTATATGTGGTTAGTAAATCAATGTTAGTGGTTTTTGGAAGGAATTATAAAATCCAACTACAATAACTTATAGTTTCCTATTATGTTGAGTGGACTCCATAGTCATGAAATCCTTAAATTGGATATCCTCGAATATTTCTTCAAAATTACACCAATTCCTACTTTTCAAGTAAACCCTAGAATTGGACATTGGTATGTGAACCCAACACATCTTGTTAGAATTCCCTAATAATTAAAAAACCCCAAATTTTTCTACTCATGATCTTTGAACTATTGGTAGATTTTAACTGAAGTATATGGAGGGTTATTCCAAAATTATATATAAATGAATAATTTTATCTTTTATGGGTAAATTTAAAATTATCTTCTTTATTAAATTATTTGAAATAATAATTGTTTTTTCATAAGTGAGTCATCTTTTCATAGATTATAGTTACACATTGGGAATTTTATTTTTTTTCTATCTTTCACAATTTTAGTTCATTAATTCATATTGTCATGAATAAACATCTATAATGAAATAACTAAGAAACTTGAATGAAATAAAATTTTAATATAATTTTATCATGAGAAATTACTAATCATTTTTTACCTAAAATATGATAAACTAGTCATCATCCTATCGTGAAAAAACATCAAGAACCAAATAAGGTTCATGTTTTACATTTCCATCTCTCCACCTGTGTTTATTTATTAGATTAGTTTCTCCTCAGATCAAAATATTAAATACATCCACTAGAATTGGAGTTTTATCCAATGCATATGCTTTTATAAACACCCAAGTGATGGTAAGGGGTCTACATAAAAGAAATCGTGTCCATCAAGGCCCATACATATTGAGATGAGATATGGCATGCCGACCCACAATTTAATTTAGTAAAAAATTAAATGAAACCAATCACATAAAAAGTACATTGTCTAAGAGAAAGTTCATCCATTATCATGAAATGAATTTGGCATTTCAATAAATTATCATTAAATTTTATTCATTCATATTTAAGATAAATCACAGCTAAATCAATTAATTACATTCATTAATTAATCATTTAATTATTTTAATTATAATAATAATTTCCTTGATATTATCATCCATAATAATTTAAAATAATTCTCAACTTCTTTAATGTTTACTATGTGCATAAATAAACTTTAGAGGAAACTTGGTGAATACTTATCTGAATCTAACCAACATGTATTATACTTGTATACTATTTACTCTCATGATATTTAGGGTATGTGAAATATCATGTACTTTCTTGATGATTGCAATCAACATAATTATTACACAAATTATATTAATTTTCTATCAAGTTTTACTCTCCAATGCACGTAGAATAATAATAGTAATATGACTCATACATGATGTGTATATCCTCACTTTATGAAGATATTAAATAAACAATTATATATTAAAACTGATCACATGGAATATCCTATAATATTAATGACTACATGTAAGAACATGTTTATATGGATTACAGGATATAATAAATTTTAATTCTATGCACTTTGGTATAAGTACATGATGTTTACTGGCTAGCAACATAGATTGTACTTTTATTATCATCTATCCAAGGAACATGCCTAGGAAATCAGGGTGTAAACCATTCTATAGAAAATATTGGAGTACAACGTGTGCACATGGGCTATGAAACTTGTGTTCTCTATGTTACATGTCCACATGTTAGGTGGGTTGTGTAAGAAGATACATGACCCTTATGTGACTAATGACTACACTATGTGTTCAAATGTAACACAACAAGTATTTTCATTGACTATGCATCAGTCCAGTCAGGTCATAATAAGGATTATAATTAAATTATCTATTTGTAATAAATTCACACTCCTTTAATTAATTATGGATTAATTTATTGTTTATTAAACAATAGTACACATAGTGTACCACTAGGTTATATTGAATGGTTAATTGTGTTATCAATCTTGATTCCATGGCACCTCCAGATGAAATATTTGATTTCACATTATTCATAAAAAAATGATTTTATTTTATTTATGAGAAATAATATAGGAATAATAATATATTACAATTCACATTAAATAATGATTAATCATGAAATTAAAACTAAATAAATTATTTTAAAGTCAATCATTTTTCTTGAAATAATAAAAAAGAAATGACCTCCCTGAAAAAAAATGTTTTCTATTTGTGTAGTAGAAGAAAATAATAGGTCATAACCAACATTAAATTCAATAAAAATCTATTATAATTATGATATTTACATGATGATAAATGTTTTTATCAATGAAATTGGATCAATGAATACAGATAATGGATAAAAACAAGAACCAGAGAATATGATAAGAAGAAATAATTTATAATTAATTTGTGCACGTAATAAATTAAAGTGTGTTAATTCTTAATTCAGGGGTGGATTTGAAAATAGATTTTGGTTTTACAATAATTTCATTCTAACAATCATGAACATATTCCATATTTTGGTGATCCATACATTTTCAACAAAACAATGAAAATCACTACAGGAATCTACAATTTCTACCCCAAGAGATAATATTTATTACATCATTTTCCTTTGATCATCTCAAGAATCTCATCCAAAGGATTGTATTTTTTCTCCCTTGACACGAGATAGGTAGGTTTATAAATATTTTTATCTTTTATTTGCATTGTTATTTGGGAAGAGAGATCTTTGTGGCTTCGAGAGGATTCTCTAAATTCGTTGTTCAAAAAAAATTGAATTGGTTCTTATATGAAACAATAGAACTGGGTTTATATACATCTAGGGATTATAAATACATATTTTTACATTTTACCATTATTATTTCTTTCAACCATGTGGAACCCCATATCAGTAATAATTATAATTATAATATTTCATGACATGCGCTAAACTCACAAATTAAAATTTCAATATTATTAATTTAATTAAGATTCAATATATATTGTTTCTCAACAGACATGTAAACTTGGTATGCCATTACTACATAATATTTATCTAGATATTAATAATGACTATTTATTTGAAAAATAAATATAACTAAAATATTCACCAATAAATAAATAAATAATATATTCACTAAATAGAAAATAAATATTTATGTAATAGTCCAGTCAAATAATAATCTCTCAAATAACTGGTGATAGAATATATGATATCAGGAAAACATAAAGTGTTACTAAACGTGGTATGTGGATAATATTTATTAAACTTTTTAAATATTGAATAAGAATATATTATTTATCCAATAAAATAGATACACTTATTTTGTGACTGTCTAGGACTCTTCCTTAGTGACCTTAGGCAGATTAGCATGATATCCAACGATGAAATCTAGAAACACTCTAAGGAACCCATATATATTGAAGTTATTTCCATAATGATATAACACCACATAAAGAAGATTACTGTTTGATATAATCCCATTTTCAATATATCTCTAATTCAGAATGTTTCATTATAGATCCATCAACCTATGTGATCGATGTATTTTTCTTATAATTTCTAGAATTAAAAAATTTATATTGAACACCTTGTCCATGTATTTAGATAAGATATATGATTTATAAAAAATATTATGATATATAAACATCAATTAAATATTATAAGAGACACATCATTTCTTATATTTTTCGTTATTACAGTACTACTCATGACACAACCAATGTTGTACTACCTCACTGTAAAAAACATTCATCATGGTTCTTTCAATAAATCAATGTATTTGACTTATAAAACTCAACAATATTATTATTATTATATAAGTATAAATACGTACATCCACAGATATGAACTTACAATAATACAAATAAATATATATTTTCTACAAGTAGTTCTTGTTCATATGAATCATTAAACCAAATAGCCTATATTATTTTTTACCCTCAAATGATTTAATCTAGATATACTAAATATTTTTAAAAATCCTCTCATATAACTTATAAGATAAAATCATATTAGTAAACTGGTAAGACCTTTTAATGAAACAACTTATATTTGTACATTTTCACATTCTTTGTCACATAGAATAATAACCAAGATATGATAAAATGTTTATTAATATTATAAATAATGATTATGTGTTATCATAAAGTACACATTAGTTGGTTCTATGGAATGAACTCCAAAAAGATCCACATTTTTTAAATAATGAAGATTCTTATACATTTTAGAATAATTTATGGTTTTTTTGTTGTCATTGAAGTTATGGAAGAGATAAAGTAAAATATTAAATATATATTAGATTAAAAATAGTAATTTATGGTATAAAAATTCAATTTGGTTCCATTATTTCTCTAAATTATTGATCTATTGAGTGGAAGAGTTCCAAAAAAACTCATTATAAAGGACATAACAATATAGTTAGAGCACTTTGGTACATCGTTGGAGGATAGGTTTTTAGGTGAATAATTTAACTAATAAACCATATTGTGTTACTAGAATACTCAAATCTATAGAGTTTTATCATGATTAATATAATAAAAATTATTTGTATATGCAACCCCTATCACCCCAATGGATAAAGAACCATTCTTTAGAGAATGATAAAAAGAGGGGAGGTGAATTTCCATTAAAAATAAAAAATAAGTTCAAATGATGAAATAAATGATACATTATTAATATTAAATCATGTTATATAACCAAACTAATATAAAGAAGATAGAAATATTTAGTTTAAGAAAAAAGAAAAAAAATTGAATGTTAAAAAAGAGGAATCAATTTGATAATGGAGATTTGATGTAGCATAGGATGTGCCCTGAAATCTCCTACCCTCGAGAAGGCATAAGAACATTATATTTGAACTCTTGTTTTTTATAGATATAAAAGATAATAATAGAATAAACCATTGTGTTCTTTGAATACCAGTAATAAAAAAATAGACTATTTATATTTAGTGGAAATTAAAATATCTAATAGAACCCTTCCTTTTTTAATGGAATAATCAAAAACTCAAAAAATCATGATGAGGAAGTAGAGATGTGGTTTTATTTTTTTCCATACTTTTACAATATAATATAAACTCTCACAAAAATATATAAAGATTAAATAAAGTGAGATATATAGAGAGACACTAATTATAGTGGTTAGATCTATGTGATTTTAACATGAAATTATTAAGGTTCAAAATAATAAGAATAAAGAGAGAATAAATGAAGATAGAACAATTATTATTGAGATCACATAATTTTTTGATGTTATTCATGCTTTTAAATGGTTTAAATTTATGGACATAATTTCCAATATTTATAGATACAATATTTATTTTTGAAATGGATGAAAATGATTTCAATGATGAATATTTTTTAGGATTTATGATGAGACATTGATCATTGGAAATCAAAAATATTTTTGTAGGAATCGTTATATTTCTAGATGGAGATTTCATCCACCCTTTTCTATTATTTATGTTCTTCTAGAATGTTTGGGTTGTACAAAATATATTGAAGAATATAACTATAAAAGAAGATCCTTTTTTGCCACCCTAAATTCGAGTGACTCTGGTTTTGACCTTTAAGACTGGAATATATATAGGAGTATTTTAAATGCATGGAACTAAGTTGGAAAGAGATTTCAGGGCCAGAAGAGCATTAGTGTGGTGATATAAAAAATATTAAATATTCTGAATCACACACATGATTAATATTTGTAACTAGAAATAACACACAAGGGTGTCTCATATCGGATAAATAAGATAGCGGTTGATTTCAAAAAGTGGGATTTACCGTGGGCGATAAAACAAAATTCAGTTCTAGGAACTAAGTTGGGGGAGAGTGTTAGTAGGATATTAAAAGGATTTTATTGATTCAATAAAAATTAAATCAACAAACCATCCAACTCCCACCCCCATGTCTGATAGGATACCTGATGTTGAACAGATGAGAGGAGGTTTTGTCGATCCTTTTTTTTTGTACTGATCATCAACTGATTATGATTCAGTAGCTCCTGATCATCACATTGAACATGAAGACCTTTTGTTCGAAAATCTATCGGTGGATTTTATATTTATTTCCTAATTTAAATTTCAGTGTGTTTTTTTTGGATTTATAGCTCATGGAGTATTTAAAAGGACCCATGTGGGGTTGATCTGTGGGTTTAGTGGTAATGCTAGGGGTTAGGTGGCTCGTAGGGAACCCCTTTTGATGTTACATATCACATGGTGTGTATTGTAGGATAGCATGTCATTATTTATACCCATTTATGGAAGCTTATCATTAGGAACTACATGAAATGTATTGGAGGTATACACAGTGTAGTGACCCCATGTCATGTGGATGAGGGACATCGCTCGTGATTCCCTGACAAGGGACCTGGAAGTGTGAAAAAATATGGCTAAAGACATTGACACGAGCTACCATACATGGGAATAGACTATCAAAATTTCCACGAGGATGGTTATCTAGAACACTCCATATAAAATTGTTACACAATGATTAGATGATACAAATGACTGAGCTAATTTGGGAAGGACACTTCTAGGGGAACAAATGAGGCAATAAATTTTCTATACAAAATTTACATGCCAAGTAAGATCACATGGATAGACTTGACATGATGAATATGGAACAAAAAAAATGTTATTGTGGGGTCATGCACCATGAGGAATTTTTTGCATGCCTTCTAATATACTTGATAACTTCTTCCTAAAATATCTCCTTCTTCTGGGATCAAATTTAGGACTACAAGTAGCATATCTTGAAAATTTTTACACATATAAATTAATGGTATCCTTCATAGAGGCCTTCATATATAAAAATGAAATGATTTAATCATGATGATTATTTACTGATGGATTTAGAATGGATCTATCAAATAATATTGGGAAAGAACATCCAAATAGGTTACTACAAGAAGCCCGATCCATGGTCATTGAGACTCATGTGGAATCTTTAGAAAGTCGTGGATGTTATGAACTAAGAAAGGTGAATAATTTAGTGTGCTTGGGTGATTTTGTGAAACAATCACTAGTGTTTCCTCCTGAGCTGAAGGGGAATGAGATATTTGACAGGATGAAATGATACATGAATGTTGTGAATCAGGGATATATTGTTGTTTTAAGGGATATATGGGGAGGATATTATGTTACTCCTGAGGATTCAGGGGGTTCTCATGATGCCACTCCATTTAAGGGCCCTAAGGATGACATTGGGTAAAAAATGGAGTACGAAACAGTGGTTGATAGAGGCCCCATAACTCCCATGGGTGCTTCATATGCTGAGCTGGTGTGCTTAGGGAGTGGAAAACCAATAGACCTCAAGACAAGTCCAAGAATGGTGGTGGAAACATTGAAGATAGGAAATCAATTTGAATAACTACTTAATAGGGATACAGTTCAGGAGTTAGAGGGAGAATCAATTAGATCCTGAATGTTTGTGAGTAAGCGTAATGAGAATGAATAAAGTGAAGAATTTTCTAATAGGAAAAAAATGGTTGCGGCTCAAGAATATAGGCATCATAGGCGGAGGAGAAGTATAATCTATAAAGGCGTTAAAAATTATAAAAGTAACTATTCCATTTTCCACTCCAAAAAGAGACACATTCGGAAAACAATATGAATGTTAATTAGACAGAACATGATTCTCCCAAGTCTACATTCTAGTAGAGGAAATAAGGTGATTATCATGACCATTCATTATAATTTCTTATGACTTCATAATAAGAAGTGGTTTAATAGGTGATGTCACCCAATGATATTGAAAAAAGAAGTTGCAAAGATGATGGGGAGGCCATTTTGTGTGACTCTCAATGAGGATTAGTTTTCATGGATCGACAAGAAGGACTAGATTATTGATGGGGGCTTAAATATGGTGATGATCAGTCTTAATGAGAACATCTAGTCTTTGGATAAGATGGTATTTTGGTACAATGATCTCTTAATGGATGATACTCATACAAAGGTAAGTAACATATCTTGAAAATTATTAGGTATACTATATATAGTAGATATAATATGTCCTTTAATGGTTATGTTATCTCCTTTTATGGATAATATCATTGTTTCTCATGTTTCCCTTTAAATTGATTGAATAATAAATATTTAATTTCCATTTAGTCAGGATTATTCTTTAGCAATACTAAATATTGGAGAGTGCTGAAGTTGGATTATTGGAGGGATTTTATGGTCAGTAACCTTTCCTATCACCTGATGAAATGGGTCACCTAGATTCTTTTGGCTAGTTGAATTATTTTCCCTTTACAACAAAGTTTGAGTCCCCTATCAATTGATGTGTTTCTATATGAGGTGTAATGATCTGGATGAAACTTCAAACGATGTTTGACCAATGTCGGAGGTCAAATTTGGTTTATCAAAGATATTATGGGGTGAGTACTCTCGGATTGTATCAGGTTGCGGGTTTCACTTTCCTCTTATACCAGTATGTACGAAACTAGCCCACAACGCGAACGGGTCCTCCACACAAGGGGTAGTTCACTAAGGGTTAGTAATCCACCATCGTACGATGGTGATAGTCCCCCATAACTTTCATGTAGATGGAAATAGATCATCCCTTACATATCAGTGCATGTTTCCACTAAAATAATTATACCAAGAAAATCTGTACTCCACTGTTATACGTTGTTATGGGTCCACTACCACGTATAAATTAATCATCTGGAACAATAGATCTTCTGTCCAACAAATTATATTTCTAGATAGGTTCAACATTCCCTTGTCTTACAACTATGCATGTCCACTCTTATAGGTTTTTAATCCCACGTTGGGTTAGGGTAAGTGTTTCCTATTGCTATTAGATAGGTATAGATGGAACTAACCAATTCATAATGTGTGATTCCCCTATATATGGATCGTTACTCTCCTATATTTTAATTCTATAGGGGATTGGGTCCTCCACATGAGGTGGAGCTCCCTATAATGCTGAGAATTGTTGTGAGGAGTGGGACTTACACATTTAATGGATGAAACCCAATTAAGAGGTAGTGGTCCCTGAATTCAGTGAGGTGAGGGCCTTTCCATATGGATAATATAGAGGATTTGCGGGATTTTTTTTTGATTTATTAGTATCTCAAATTTGGAAAAATAGTGAGGTGTTGAACCCTCATATACCTCCATTTAGAGTGTATACACGTGTTGGATGGTCTCAATTATCAATCCCTAGATTATGTGCAGGTTCATGGTGGGGAATCACTTATTGGGTTCATAAGATTTTTGAAGGGTAAAAGACTGTTGTTATTCGACCTATAGTGTTGGGAACTATAGTGGTACCTTTAGAACCATTTTTTGTAGAACATATCTTTCTTGTGAGTGTTATATAGAAGAGAGATCTCATGGAGTGAGTTCTCTTATTCAAGGGTTTTCATGGAGCTTCATCTATAAACATTTCATTGGCTTAATGGATGGTTCCTCTTCAGAAATGGAGTCTGTGATCATTATATCCATGTTATTCTAGGATTCCATTCATTTTTTCAAATATCTTAGTAGACTGACCCTATGGATTGAGATAACTAGTTTGGTATATCCATATAGTGTTCAAGATATAGTTTCTCTCTCACACAAGTTTCCTCTGGAATGGGATAGTGTGAAATATTCCCTTTCAGCATATCCATTTCATTTTGGGGTTCTTACTGGGTATTTTTATACTCTCTTGTACATGGGATTTTCCTACTCTATCCCTCTCTTATGTAAACAATAGTTCAATCGAGTTTGTCTCAGGAGGACCTGATGCAGGCTGAGATTTGTGAGCTAGACATAAAAAGGTACATATCGATTCTTGATCATGTTTTGCACTGGTGAAATTATTTTAATGTATTCTCCTTCTTATGAGCATGATTTAGTTTTTCTATTTTTTCGGGGTTTTTTTTTAAAATTACACTTTATTTATATTTGATTGACACTAATTATGGGATAGATTTTTTATTCAATTAATCTTTTTTACTATAACTGAATTGTTTCATGGATATGTTTTTGGATTTTTGTGTATAATTATTATATGTTAACACCTACCAGATTTGTGATATGACTACATTACACTAGGTTTCGGCCCCAGTCCAATTGGAGGTGGGGTTGTTGTAGTCATTGCTTAGACCTTGCTGGGTTTGTTCATGATAGAATGGTATCTAAGGTGGTTCTTCCTTAGGATTAGAGTCTATTAGACTAATAAGATATTTTAATTCACCATGTTAATTTTTTTGAGTTCATATTTATAGCTAGGGATTCTAGTTTTGGAACTATGATAGACGTATCCTTTCAACAGAACACTGATAACCTTATTTTTGAATCTGCACATTATATTGATGATTAGAGTTAAGAATTGGTACACGTATAATATAAGATTGGGATGTGGGTTCCATTTCCTTCCTGAGTTATTTTCTCAACAATACTCTTTGACCATGATGTGTGTTGATTCTATTTTAGGATGCGACCATGATGTCAGATAGACATTGTTACAATACAGGATTGTGATAATTCTCTTCCTAGTGAAGAGGACTCATTGTTGGGGATTGAACTAATTATGGTACCTTTGGGTTGTCATTTAGTTGGGCCAGCACACCATAAATAGTAGGGTTTTCTAGAATTTTATGTCGAGTTTTCATACATGATGAGTTCACTACATGAGTTTGAAAGGTAGTGACCTCCCTGGTATTGAGGATATCTAAGCCCTTAGGATACTAATTAATATATTGAGGAAGTCATGCAAGTTTTTCTCTTTCTGAGGACACGTTTTGATCATATGGTGGTCCCAATGGTGAGTCTTTTATAGGGTTTGGTTGAGATTGTAATAGTCTAATTACATAGAACAATGACATGATGACACTCACCTGGTTGGAGTTTGAGTGGCGCTTTAAGGAAGATTTTAATCCATTCACACTAATAAGAGTGCATATCAAGGATCTTCTTTAGCATAGATGGTGGTATAATGTTCAGGGATGTTTACATGGTGAGGTTCACAAAAATTTCATGTTACTCCATAGTTAAGGTTCAAGATCATTTTTCCAAACCATTAAACATTGACTAGTCTATCTATAAAAATATCAAGTTTGGTGTGGTCTCATTATGGGTTCCCTTTAATGATATGAAACGAGATCATTCCCTAATGATAGGAATATTCCTGGCGGACAGTTAGGTATATGGGGATGATAGTGGTGATCATAAGGGGCAGTCATCTATAGTAGCTCGAAGACGGTAGATGACTGGATCGGGGAAGAGTATGTAGACCCATTCCCACACTCATGTACGTTGTCATACAACAAATATATTTCATTATGGATTTCCACATCCATATGAGAGTCATCTTTCTTCTTATGATTTTGGGTAAAATCATGTGTCATATTGTTCATCCCACTATGTTGTGGATATGGGGATAATAATTGGACCTACTTGTAAGATAAAGCTTCCTAATAATTGAAATCCATATGATATAGTACATTAAAGGACAGTTGGGATATATAATGTGGAATCCAGAGTTTGCAATCCAGTGGAAACCACTCTCAAGTGGTCCTCTCTAGGATGAGGGAGATGAAGGATGAGGGATATGATATCTACAGGACACAAAGGCCCAAGACATAGAATTTCAGGGTATGATAGAGGTTTAATCTATGTCCTTTCAAATTTTCAATTTGTAATTTTATAAATTTTTTTGACTTACTATATTATCTTCACATATTTGATCAAGGCATAAATATAAGAACTCATATCTTCTTTTTTAGGTATGGATCATTATTTCGAGTCTTTTTTATGAAAAATGATGCAATTGGATTACTCTACGTACATATTCTATACTTATTTTTACATTCCATGTTCCCAGCTATTGTGTAGAGATGCGTACTAGCAGTGTAATGGCTGAGTGCATGGTCGTGCTGTGACCTGGCATCCTACCTAAAGAGGGGGTTAGATGAGGATAATACATGACATTTACATTTAATGAACATGATGTGTAATTCTTTTTATTTCAGTAATTAGAGTGGGGTCGCATATATCATCTAGAACATATTTCTTTTCCCCTTATTTTGTATAGAAGAGTTATGGAATGACCATGAACTTAAAAACCTTCCTAAGATTCCTTCTAAGCTCAGATTGATACATTTTCAAGTGCATTGGATTCCTACAGGTTAGTTCTCAATTAAACTATATCCATTCTTTGGGATTCTTCCTCTCTCGTGGGTATTTATATAATGTACGTTTCCCCCTTTTTGTAGATCTATGTTGTTTTAGGAAAATTCAAGGTCAAGCAATCAAGTATATTGATCGTACAACATAAATGTAGGTGGTTTGTACCTTTCGTTGAGTGTATATGGATTATATATTCTTAAAGATCAAAATATACACTTTGGGTGATTTTCTGTTCAGAATTAGACCCTTTTTATTACATGTTATGGTATTTTTGTTTAATTAAAGAATTTTCCCTATGTATAAGATTGTATACCATTGTTTATGGGACAACCCCATGGGTGAATTCCCATGTTTGATTGGTCATGGACATTTGGTCTAGGATTCTTTTAGTATTTCCTTGTCTACATGCCTTGTTTTGTTAAGAAGAAGTGGTTATTATATGAAATTGTCATCTTACACATCGTGAAGGATTGACTAAAGGGGAATGATCTATAAGAGATTCAAGAGGTAGGGTCAGTTATGTAAAATTTTTTATTATGTTGACCCCGAGGTATTGACTGTGAGAGCCTCCATGTGGTTATATACAAGAAGGTTTAGACCATGAGAGCTCCCCTAAGGGTGGTTATTAAATTAATTGTTGCTATTTTTTCCAAGGGGTATTAACTGTGTCACCTGCCGAGGTAATAGTCTATAAATGATTAGGGATAATATAAACAAAAGGTGTTGTATTGAGAGGGCTACCCCAAGGGTCATTATTAAATGAATTGTTGTTATGTTTGACCAGGTGGATTGGACTGTGAGAACATTCTCATAGGGTCGTTATTGAATGATTGAATGATTGTTATGAGTCTTCCAAGACAAAGCACAATCTCATACTCGGTATTACAGGATTTTTTAGATGTTCATCCAAGATAGTTTTTTTTTACTACTACACAAGAGATAAAGAGCATAGGCCAGATCTCAATGTTTAAATTATTCAATGTGTTGAATTATAATTGAAAATGAATGTAATTGAAAACTGTATGAATATTTACTTCTGAGTATCCACCAGTTTATTACATCATTTCTTCATATTACCTTCTATATATATTCATTGATAGTTGGCACAGACCTTTTGGTGCTTGCCTACTAGGATTCATCTCACACGTTATTTGGGCCATGAAATTAGATGTTAAAAGATTATATGATTGCTGGTATAGATAAGGGAATGTGCCTTTCTTCATCTGGTACTTGAACGCTATTGGATATGGAGATCTTGGGACCAAGATGAGGATTGATATGCTATTGGAGTTTACTTCTTACTTGTATTCTAGTTTTAGTATTGTCTTTAAAACATTGTGACTTGTTTGGATACTTTCTTGGACAGATATGACATGCATCATTTATATACGCTCCATTTATTATATTACTATCATTCCTTCGATATTTACATTCGTTGAATGGTATTAATACAACTACTATTGTTTTTTATTTTAGTTTCACTATGTACACTCTGTTGATGATTTCATAGTTTCCCCATAATCACATTGTTCATGTCGCTACTAGTCAAAAACCTCTAGGGTTTGGGGAAATACACTTGAAATCTTAGGACCAATTTTTTTTTGGGGAAAATTTGGGTAGCACCCAGAACGGATAAATTATATAGTGGTATCGGAGGGTTTTGTTTTCCTTTTTTCCTTACTATTTGGAGCCTACAGACTCGAACAAGAAAGAAAAAATTAGTTGATAATAACTTTTTCTCGTGAGTATCTATCCCGTGTGTAGGGAAATGCAAATTTACCTTCAATACTTCAATTTTCTAGTTTTTAAATTATAACAGTTGATTTGATTTCAACATTCTATAATTCAATTGTTTTGTGTTGTTATAATTTATATCGTTGTGTTTATATTTCTTTTTCAACCTGATGAGATGAGGGTATTCCATCTCTTGCATATTATAAGAACTTTCTAGAGATAACATGTCATGCATTCCTTCCTTTCCACATATGATGCATTGACATTTTCTTGTTGTTTTGATAGATTTTGTACTCGATAAGAATGTTTTTGTGATATATTTCATGATATAATACCTCATATATTGAAAGGGTATTGATCATTGTAATGTTTCATTTGGAAGGACACCATGCTTTGGTCCATGCGGTGTTATGGGCGCTCTTGCATCAAAATTTGGTGGATCATGTTTGAAATTTAATTGAATTATGTTACGATATGACATGAATATGGATGAAAAACATTTATTCGTGATGAGTATAGGCCCTCATGGATCGATACATGGCATTCCATTGAAAAAAATTACGTTTTAAGGGTTCTGGAGATGATTCGAAAGCCTACTGTATGGAATCTTAGACAACACAACATGTGATGTTATGAACGCATGCCACGTGTTCCTATGTTATGGTAGAAAGAACATTTCATAAGTACATACCATGTACCATATTTACATGTAGTTTAGTCTTTTACTATGTGACTGACTATGTGAGAAGAGACCCATGGTTGATAAATGTTTGGTAGAACACATTGTGTATAGTAAGTATATTCCATGCAGTAGAGAGCATGTACCGTCCATGTGACTAATGACATGGGTGGATGATATTAAGATGGTACACGACATATATAGCTTCTAAAAAATTTGTGGTGATCGACTATGTGTCTGACCTTTTGAGTAATGATAGAGGAAGATAGAAATTATTTAGTTCACGTTGTTTCATGTATAATCACATTGTGTAGTGTTACATCGGGAGAGAACGATGTAGTTCTAGCCGTGTAGAAGAACCATGGCAGGAGGGAAAATTCTAGTGCATTCCATGTCCTATTATGAACACCCCGTGTGTATGGGGTGTTACATGACCAGGTCGACAGATGTACACTCCCATGTTAAGGATTAAGGGAACACACCAAGTATTTGTTCTACATGTCGTGTAACTATATTTTGTAAAATTCGAATGTTTTCTTATCATATTTATTTCATTTAATTTTATGTTTAATTATTTGAAAATATTGTACTGAGGTGTTTTCCCAACCATGTAGAGTGATGAAACCATGATGTCCTACAGTTGTACGCCTAGTACAAGGTGATGATTAGGTACTAGAAATGGTACATCAAAGACTGCCAACAGATCCTTCCATTGTTACCATCTTATCAAAAGTTGTTATACTAGACGCAGGTGCTAATGAAAAGTCCAGTGAAGGATTTTTTATAATATTACAGACTTTTCTGGGAGCACCATATCATTCTCAAACTATAAAGGAATTAAAAACAGGGTTCCAATAGCAGCATCCTACCACTTTTTTCCAGGGATGGAGGACCAAAGGATGAAAAGTCATAGATGGAGGCCATGCTTTCTATCATTGATCATTGGGATATTACTTTAGAGAGGAGTTTGAATCTCATGACGTACATTCCATGTGATTCCAAAAAGAGATAGTTGGATGTTATCTCACAGGCGGAAATCCTTGGCATATGTATTGAGAAGAGTTTCAGTGGGCCATTTACGATTACTTCTACCAAAGATGTTGAATGAAAGTCGAGCCTAATATTTCATGCATTTGGAGTAGGTTTCTATTCTAGTGAGTGATTATTCTTCATGATTTTTAGATCTTCAGCACTTCCCACCTATTTTGGGATGTGATGAGATATCTTTTTCTAGTCGATTTGAGGATAGTCTTAGGTGTGACATCTGATCGTAGGGGAATGTTTTTAGTCTAACATAGGTAACAACTATTCTAAACTAGGGTCTGATTACCGAGTGAAATTTGATGTAGATGGGAGCTATGAGCTAGGGCGGTTCAGTATCTAGAGCTTGTACACCATCGACAGATTGCAGGAATCACCGCAGGTAGCTTTCAAATGATGTTTCTTCAGGTAGCCAGGTGGTATGCTACCAGTGCATTAAGAGTGGGCATACAAGACCACATTTCTTGGGGGATCTAGCCAAGTTCTGATATTTTGTAATGATAGGTCATCTTTAGTTTTTTTGTAGTATTTTATCACTAATAGTGAGTGAGAGGAGATTTTTTTGACTCCATGTTTTGGAGCAGGAAAACCAGTTTATCAGCAATAAGGGAAATGGAGTTTGTCATGTCGTTCAGGCTGAGGAGGAGGTCATGGTTGTTCTAGCCAAGTGAATGGTTTTTAGCGATAGTATGGGGTATCATCTCTACATAGTCAGGAAGGGTCATAGGTCAAGGATACAGGTCAGATGTTGTATTGGAGTAGACCCCTCATGAGTAGGATGTCAGACCCACAACTTTTAGATGTACAATTTGAGTTGCCTCAGTTTTATCTTATGCTCATTTTGATATAGGGGCTCCCCATCGTTTTATATTATGTTATGTGGTAGATATACTTGGGATATTTATCTTTACATATGAGGATTTTATGATGTTAGACATTCAATTGATTATTTGGATGACTAGTGTTTGTCAGTGCATGGATTCCCCTCTTGAGGTTTGTGGGTATCACTTCTTCTGGAACCTCTATGTATTAGAGATGATTGGATTTAATGTTATTCTATGAATAAAATGGTTAGTCTATTTCTATTCCTTTGTTTACTACTATCACTATTGGGAGTTTTTCACATCAGTAGAGGGTGGAACCTTTTGACATAAGGGTGAAAAGGATGTTTAGGCGAGCGGAGCTAGACCTAAGCATCATGTGATTGGAGGAATTGAAACCCAGTATTCTAGTTTATTTCTGGAGGACTAGGGGACTTCACATATAGATTATCCTCCGATGGTGGATCATTTCAGATATGTATTTCAAGATATTTTTTCTGGTTTACCTCTGGAGATATAGGTATATTTTTCTATTGACATTGTGCTAGGATTAGCACATATGTCAATTCTTCATTATAAGATTTAATGAATAGAGTTACAGGAGATCAGGAAGCGGTTAGAGGAGTTGCAGGAAAAGGGTTTCATCCAATCTAGTAATTATTATTTGTGTTCTCATATACCTTTTTAAAAGAAGGTGGATGGTACCCTCACTCTTTGTTTAGATTATCAGAAGTTGAACCAGTTGATGGTGAAGAACCGATATAACATTCCATGGATTTCTAATCTCTTTGATCAGCTTCGAGGAGCATGGGTGGTATCCATTGTTGACTTGAGATCTGTTTATCATCATTTGTGCCTTAGATTATCATATATACCTCTTATATTCTTTTAGAGTAGTCATAGTCTATAAGAGCATTTGTTTATTCCTTTTGGACTCATGAACAAACCAGTAGTTTTCATGGCATTAATGAACTGAGTGTTCCATCCTTACTTGGATTTTTTTGAGGTGGTCTTCATGGATGTTATCTTAGTGTACTCTCACAATTGACATGACTATTCAACCCATCATGATATCATATTGAGTACACAGACATTTATATTCCATGATCTCTAAGTGCCACTTTGGGATGGGCCGTATTCCCTTCATGGGTCAAGTCATCTCAAAGACTGGAGTAGAAATAGACCCAGACAAAGAGAGATCAGTAGATTCATGGGACCAATTGAAGAAAATCATTGATGTACAGTGTTTTTTAGGGATGGCTGGTTACTTAAAGGTTTTTATATAGGAAATATCATGCATAGTAGTGCCACTAACGTGACAGAATATGAATGGTGAAAAGTATTTGTGGACAGATTCTTATGATTCATCATTTTAGGAGCTGAATGGAAGATTGAATTAAGCACAAATACTGATTTTTTTAGAGTCTAGAAAGAGTTACACTATTTACTATGACACATTAGGAATCTGTCTGGAAATCATGCTTATATAGTGGGATGGTGTCATTGTGTATAGGTCTCGGTAGTTGAGGCAACATGAGAGGAATTACTCGATGCACGATATCAAGTTTGTTCTAGTTGTGCATGCATTATGTTGTTGGAGACATTATATTTTGGGACATAATTTTGTGCTACACAATAAACCTAAAAGACTAAAGTATATTTTTACTCAGTGTGATCTGAATTTGAGACAGTAAAGGTGGGTTGAGTACCTTTAGTATTTTTACAAGGAGATTTATTACATTCCTAGGAAAGGAAACAAAATGTTTGATGCATTGAGAAGGAGGAATCATATACAGGAAGTTTAATAGGCTAGCAGTGAGTGAATGCTCATAGATCTATTCTCTGAGATGCATTTGGAGGTGCATGACATACCACGGTAGAAACATCATTCTTTAATAGAAGTTATATCTATCCTATTCGATCGATTGCGAATGAGGTAGCTATCATATTCCAAGGGGATAGTCCTACAAGAGAGTGTGTCAAGGGAGGACCCTACTCTAGGGTGGACTATATGTGACATTGTGGTTTTTCATTTTCATGGACACATATGGGTGTCATCAGACATACATGAAGAGTTTATGCATGATTTTTATGTTTTATAATTGTAAATTCATCCTAGTTTCAACAAGATATATTGAGATCTACACAATCAGAATTGGTGGCCATGTATAAAGAGGGATGTTTCTAGTTTTGTTATGATATGTTCCACATGTCAGTGGGTGTGGGCGGTGCATCAGCAAATGATAGGGATTTTACATCAGTTAACCATTCCTGAGTGGATGTGGATTGATGTTGTGATTGATTTCATGACGGTTTTACCCAGTTCATATTGAAGGAATTATGTAGTTTGTGTTGTTATCGATATGCTCATGAAGGATTCACACTTACTACTGATTATGAAACCATCAGTGTTGAAAATCTAGGAAGGTTTTATATCTGAGAGAGTGTTTGTTTTCACAGGGGTCCACACTCTGTAATTTTATATAGGGATGACCAGTTTACTTCTAGTGTCTGGTAGAGACTACATAGGGATTTGGTTACACATGTACTTCTAAATAAAACATACCATCCCCAAATAGATGGCTAGTCTGATCGCACAATTCATGTTTTGGAGGACATGTTTTATGCACGATTCGGTGATTTAATGGGAAATTTGGAGAAACACAAACCCCTAGTTAAGTTTTCCTAAAACAACAGTTATTAGGAAACAGTTTAGATGGTATCTTATGAGTCTTCATAAAATAGGAGATGCAGATGACCCCTATGTTGGCTGGACGAAGGATAGGAAGCTAGGCATGGACCTCGTCTTGTTCAGGAGACCCCTGAGAAGGTGGAGTTGATTCAGAATATTATGGCTACTGCACAGTCTCAATAGAAATTTTATGATGATCGAAGTAGATGACCACCAAATTTCGAGGTCAGAGATGAGTATTTCTTATGTGTCACACCAAGGTTGAGACACAATAGGATTAGGATAGATGGGATGCTTTCACCAAGATATGTTTGGCTATTTGATGTTTTCGAGAGAGTCAATCTAGTTTCTTATCAGTAATTGTATCTGAAAAGGTACTGTGATATGAATTATTAATTTCATGTTTTTCAGCTACGAAGTTACTTTTTGGAGGCATCTCACATTTTTCAAAATGAGGAGGTTGAGTTGGTGGTGGATGAGTCCTTCAAGGAGAACCCATTTCAGATTGTGGACTACAACATGGAGAGTTTATATAGCCAGTCAGTTCCTCTGGTATGGGTTCTATTGAAGCATGTGTGAGTATAAGAAGATACTTTGGAGAGGGAGGCCAACATATGACCAAATTGGATAGAGTATTTTGATGTTCTTCTTCACCAACCTTAGAAGGGGTATTCAGGGATGAATTTCATTAATGGGTGACATTTTTAAGAACAAGGATCATCTTTTCTGGTATGGATCTTTATTTTGTATTTTTTAGGAAAAATGATTTAATTAGAATTATCTATGCACACAATGGGTACATATGAGTACAAACCAAGTACCCAGGGTACCCCATATAGCCGTATACTGGTAAATTAATGGACGAGTACATGGTCGTGCGGTGACCTGGAAGACAGCCTAAAGAGGGGGACGGTAGGGGATAATACATGGCATGTACAATTAATGAAATAGATATTTACATATCTTTTTGTTTGATAAATTAGAGAGGGGTCGCATCTAATATATAGAAAATATTTATTTTCCCCTTAGTTCATACAGAAAAGCGACATAATGGTTGCAAACATTAAACCATTCCCAATTCTTTTTTTGAGCTCTAATTGAGACCTCATTAGGTGAGTTGGAGTTCCACCGGTTTGTTCAAAATTATCCATGATAATTTTTTCTTAATTCCACATTTCCCAAGATTTTATCATGGAAAAAATTCACATATTTTAAGATCTATGTGGCTGATTCATGGGATGGAATTCAAGTATATCAACCGTATGACATCAAGGTAGGAGGATAGTTTCTTTTGTAGTGGGTCTTTAGATTATATGTGCTAAATCATTCATATTCCAACATCATGGGTTTTGTGTGTTAGTAATTAGACCATGTTTGTTACCTGATATGGTTTGGATGATTAATTAAGGGTTGTTTCCTTTGCATAATATTGTATACCCATGTTTATGGGACACCCCATGGGTGCATTTCCTTTTTTTCGTATTCATGGTTGTTTGGTCTAGGATTCTTGTATTCTTTCCTTGTTTCCATCTCTTTTTTGTTAGGTTAGAGTTTTTGATTATATGACATATATTTTTTATGCATTATTAAGGTTTTAACAGAGGATAATTGACTATAATATCTTCTCGATGGTGTTTCAGGTATGTATGAATTGTTGTTATGTTTACCCAGCGGTATTAAATGTGATAGATATAGGGGTAATAGAATCTAGGTGTTAGATCATGATAGCTAACCAGGGGGTCATTATTAAATGAATTTAACCTATGTAGACCTAGTGATACTGACCATGTATTCTTCCCATGTAACCATTTGTAAATGTTTAGTGATAATGTAGACCAAATCTGTTGGACCGCGAGAGCTACCTATAGGGTGGTTATTAAATGAATTTTTTTTATGTTGGACCAGATGGTATTAGACTATGAGAACATTCTCATAGGGTCGTTATTGAATAAATGAATGATTGTGATGAGTTTTCTAGTCCAATGAACAATCTTGGAGTTGGAAATGAAAATTGTATAGATGGTCTTATGAGACATCACTTTTGTTACTATTACATAGGGGATAGATAGATTAGGCTAGATCTTAATTGTTACATTATTCAATGGATTTAATAATAAATGAAAATAAAAGTAATTGGAAATTTTAGAACTACTTACCTTTATGTATCTCCTAGTTTACAACTTCATTTGTGCATATTACATGCAATATATATTCACTGAAAGTTAGACACCTATTTTTTGGTTGTTGCCTACTGGGACTCTTATCACTTCTTGTTTTAGTCAGGATTTGAGACCCAAATTGATTATATGATTACAGATATTGATAAGGGATATCACCTTTCTCCATCAGGTATATGATTTTTGTTAGAGAGGGAGTGCATGTGACCAGGCTGGGAAATTCAATACTATTAGAGTTTACTACTTTTTTGTACATTGGATTATGTATTGTATTTCTAGCATTGTGACTTTTTTGGATACTTTCTTAGACACATGTGACATGAATCATTTATGAATTCTTCAATTTTTATAAAACTATCAGTCTTCCATTGTTTACTTTTTGTGTATAGTATTACTGCTATCGTTACTATTTATTAATTTCATTCGGATGTGTACTATCTTCCAATGAGGGTATAGTTTACCCATTATCAAACTGTGGCCCTCACTTCTAGTTGGAAGCCTTTGGAATTTAGGGAAATGACCATGAGGTCATGTGACCAACCGAGTTTGGGGAACCATTGGGAGGAACCCAGAACTGGGACGTTACATTATCCTAGGCGATGTAAGGCATTAGATGGGCCTTGTGATAGTGTTATATTATGTAGATTTAGACTCATTAGGAAGAAGGAAATTCTCTCACCCAGATGTTTTGTTTGGATTTCATGATTTTTTTTCATTCCATTAGTTCCTTGTATATTTTATAGTGTAAGGGAGTGGTGGATGAATTTTATTAACAATTGTGTTTAGGTCATGGGTTTCATGTTGTAGTGTTGGAGAAGGTCGTTGTGATATGAGTGTAGCCCATGAGCTTTAACTATATATATGTAAGATCCAGTAGAGAGATATCTATTCATTGAACCTTTCAATTGTAGTGGATAGATGACCCACAATGTTTTATTCACGTGTATTGTTTTCCTCCATCCATGAATAAATAGTTGTATACTACTGGGAGTCACATTCTTTTTAATGTTTTTAGAAGTGTTTCAGTTGGAGGTTTCTGAACTGGGGAAACTAATTGCTCAGTATATAAACTACGGTAGTCATATGTCATTTTTTTGTATCCTCAGGTGCTCAGTATCAGATGTTTACATAAGATACTTTTCGATTCTATGGTGATGTTCATAGAAGGGCATATAGTAATTAATGGATGACATCAGCTTCTTCAATAGGTAAGAGTGGTGGTGTACATATATACCCTATGGTTGTTTATATATCAAGTTCTTATTTACCATTTTAGTCCCTAAAAGAGGTACATTTTCATGCTTTGTTTCATGGTGTTGACCTAATTTGATTTATACTTGGGTGTGGTGTCCTTTGAGGATCCTAATAGTGATTCTTTGTAGACTACATGTGGACCCTTTTGTGGATCTCAGTATAATGAGAGTTATTGTTGAGATCTCAGATATTCTGTTATTCTTATTCTTTCAATTTTCAGGATGAAAATTTATAAGGTGGGGGTTT
This sequence comes from Viscum album, assembly GCA_963277665.1. Lineage (NCBI taxonomy): Eukaryota > Viridiplantae > Streptophyta > Magnoliopsida > Santalales > Viscaceae > Viscum > Viscum album. The sequence goes on from OY728139.1 coordinate 222,528,731, forward strand.
TTAATGTGAATCTAGTTTTGACCTATAAGGATTTGGAATATTTGTAGGAATATTTATAAATCCATGTGAGTATTTGATGTTATATTCTAGGGTCGGGAGAGGCTCAATGTGGTGATATTAAAAATATTAAATTTGTTTAATCATGTATGTGTAGTTTCTTTATAGCATGTAATGTCTCTTGATTAATGTCTTGGATCAGAAATATAATACTACAGTTGAGTTTATAGTGCATGTTTTACCCTATGCGAGAAATTAATTTTATCAGTTTTGATTACTAAGTTGGTGGAAAGAGTTGGCAGGGTGTTAAGTGAATTTTTTTATTTAATAATAATTAATTCAATAAACCCTCTCCCACTTGTGTGTCGTATGTTAGAGGGGGAGAAGTTCCCATCCTTTTTAATTTGATTTGTAATGTTTGAACCTAGAATACACAACTATAAAATTTGGCTATATCTATAGTAAAAAATCGTAGATATTACCTAAAGCCACAGTTCATTAATTTGTGGAACCTATTAGATTGGATATGTGGTCAATCCTATATATTGTGTCTATAAGCCTATTATAATGGTTTGAAACCAAACCCTAGATATAAATCCTAAATAAAATGTGGGTTACCATATTTGAGCCAGCGATATCACATTCAACACTATAAACAAAACAACTAAACAACATAGAATTTACTATATTAATATGTATATTTTTAATATATAAATATCTTTAGTAACCATGTAAATTGTTAGAAAACTATGGCTATATGTCTTCCCATGCATTTCCCATTGAAAAATAATAATCTCGTAGTATATACATTGTATTCACGAATGGTGGCTATAGCCAGGGACCAATATCCATGGTTTTTGAAAAACCATGACATAACCTGGGCCAAAAAACTTATAGCCATTATTTTTTAAAATGGTGACTATAAACTCTTATTTTTTCCATGGGTTTATCTATACTGTGGTTATAGACCCGGAATAAAAACCTATAGCCACAGTTTTGGAAAACCATGGTTACTGATTCGTGGTTATAAATCTGTTTTATAGTAGTGGGAGGAGGTATTTTGTATCAATTATTTTTTACACTGATCTTCACTGGATCCTGATTCTATAGCTCATGATCATATTTTTTAATCAGAATATTTATCATTTCACAATGTTGAAGGTTAATTTTTGTTTATGTATTGATTCCCCTTTTGATGCTTGTTTTTATGGTTTTGTAGACATTTGATTATGACTAAGGAAATAGTGGGGGTGGACCTATAGGTTTCTATTAAAAACATGGTGATTTGGGTGGCTCATTGGGAAATATAGTTTTGAAATCCCGATCATATGATTTTTAGTGATGGAACATGCACCGTTTGTTCTACATGTTTTTGGAAGATGGTATTTGGGGACAATGCACTATGTACTATTGGTACACATTGTATTGTGATCCCAGGTCAAGTGGAAGAGGTATATATCTATGAAATTCATGTCAATGGACATGGACATATGAAAGTACATTACCATAGTCACATACATTGTGTAGCAGACATGGGCATGGTTAGAGGACACATTAGAGAGGCCATTTATCCAAAACACACTATGTACTAAGGCTATATGCCCTATGGAATACATGGATAACCAAGATGTGTGGGGATAGAAATTTCATGGGTCCTGATTGTGGTGATAGATGTTGTATACACCATGTACAAGCAATAGAAGATCACATAGACAAAAAGTATGTGTGGAAGATGACATGTCATCTATTTTTGGTGGGATGAAATTCCATGTGGAATCTAGTACATGCTGTGTACTTACCTTGGTAAACTCCTCCAACCATATTTCATTATTTAGGGCTCATATTCTGGTCTGTATGTAGGCTATCCTAAGTCGTTTTCCATATGGAACACGATGTATGCCTTCGTGGTGGCATTTAAATATGGTGTGGTGTTATTCAAGAACAATTATTCCTTAGAAATTTTTAATCATGGGTAATAATCATGGTAGATTAATGGTGATGTTTCAAGATAGGTACCCTTACCTATTATCATGGGATGTAGGTCCCCATTAACACTTTTGGATAGTATAGTGGTTATCCACTATGACTAGGGTTCGGTTCCCCTAACCATGGTAGTGATAATATTTGATGAATGATGAGTAAGAATATCCATCCAAAAATGTGTGGATGATGCTAGATCTCATATATAGTTCATTATATTGACTCTATGACTATACAACCATTTGTTTTTGACACACATGTTTCCCTTATCTCTCATATCTATAGAGGAAAAACCCTACCATAGAGGGTGTGGGTCCTCTACAGACAGAGTATTTATCCAAGTGTCGATAAAAACCTATTTGACCAAGGTGATACTACCTTTTATCACTTTTATATATTGAGATAGATTTCCCTCAAAATATTACGTCATAGACCCTCCATACTAGTTGTGATGATAATGTCGATACACCTCTACCATACAATGGCGCAGGTCATCTATCCATGGTGTCGGTACTCCCTTGTTGTTCCTAATAATGGTTCCTCTATAGGAAATGTCCAAATAGAGTTATTAATCCCTTATCATACCAGTTTGAAAGTCCTCCATTCCAGGGATGGTACTCACCACTCATGTTAGGGACTGGGCCCCCTATTGTGATGAGGTAGTTAGAGAATGAACACCCATCAGCATAGGTTCTGGCTCATCTATCTATTGATATTTAATCAACATTATTCTTGTTTAGGCGGGGATTAGGTCAACCACGTGATTTGTAACTCCATCACCAATGGATCACATGTTCAATAAGTCTGACCCTCCACTAATTATATGAGAGAAATTGTTTGAAGGTATTTCTCCCTCAATGTGGGGATGTGTGGGCCTCTCTCTAGTGGTACTATAGAGCATTTGAGGGATGGTTTTGAGTTAGTAATCCCATATATATGAAGAATTTGTGTTCTTTGGTTACCTCTATGATATCTATTAATTGAGGATGAACATGGTGCATAGTATTGGGAATATCTCCCACGATTGTGTGCAGTGGTGAGAGGAGAGCCTCCAATTCGGTACTGGTAAATTTTTTGGGACATAATAAAAAAGTGATAGGACATATTTTTCAATGAACTACAGTTATACTGAGAGATTAATCTTCAATGGAGCATATATCACAAGTGAGATCAATCTTGGATGGAATATCTTGTGGATTCATTTCACAAAGACGGGAATTACCTTTGAGCCTTGAGTAGAATTATGTGGCTAGCTAAGAGGTTGTGAATTCTTCAAGATTTTTGTCTAAGATGAGTATATCCAATTCATTTTGGGAGTCATTGTAGGGTTTCCAAATATCATATGCAACACACAATGTTTATAGAGATAACTAGTTGAGTATAACTGAGGAGTGGTAAAGAGATAGTTACAAGCTCACATGGGTTCCCTATCAAACGTTCAATTTAGGTTTTTGGGGAGCCTAGTTTTTATATTAATACTTACCCACACATTGGATTTTACAAAAACTATCTTGTATTATGTAGACAGATATCATTTCAACTGAGTCTTATGATGACCCGAAGCAGGTGGAGAATTTTGTGCTAAAAAGATCGATGAGTATACTATTTCTTAACTGAGGTATGTTCTAGTGGTTTCATTTCACAACATTCTCCTCCTTATAAAAAGGATTGAATCTTCTCCAATTTTGGTGGACATTTATTTTTCTATATTTAGTTCATTAATACTTTTTCTATACACTGATTGTGGGATATATGTATGCATGTATTTGTTTTATTTTTATTATCTCTAAACTCTTCCATGGACATGTATATGGATGTGTGTGAACATTTAAAATATGATTTGGCCAATCAACTATTTTATATTCATACTCAATTCTATTTTCCATACCCTTCCCTATTAGAAGAGGTCTTTGGGTAGTTGTGGTTATAGACCTATTGGATTGGGTCCTAACAGAAAATCACGTGGGAAATTTTTATAATGATTCTGATAGCTTGCATCCCATCTTCACTAGATAAATGGTGTGAATGGATAAGGAACATGAATTATAGAGTCTTTACTAGCCATCTGGTGCACCTACAAAATGTAGGTTATGTAATGTTATATAATAGCCTATATCCTATTATATCTACATTTTGGTTGGTGTAGTCATAACGGTTGGCCGATGATTCATATTTTTGTTGGTATAAGAAGTGGTCCTCTAAGAAACCCATATTTAGTATAGTAAAATTTTGGACGTTATAACTCAATAAAAAATTAATAAAAACACTAAAACAACACATTAAAATAATTATTAATACATTAGAGTGTATGGGATGACTAGATATATGACATGATATAACAATCACCCACTTTTTTAGTATCACAAATAGTGGATAAAAAATGAAGATGACGAATTTGAAATGAATACAGGGAAAGAGATACAAAATTTGTGTGAAACAATGTCTCCATCTTTATAAAATTAATTCTCACCCCTTAATATGGCATGTAATTATATCCCCTATTAATTAATGATAATTTGAAAAAAAACCACCATCAATGAAAAACAATATGGACTTCCACACATGATTTTATATTTTTTCTCTAGCTATAAAACTTATATACTGTTATGATTACAAAAAAGATATATACAAATATAAAGGGTTGGATAAATGAGATATTATGATAAAAATTATTGGAAACTAATGGAATAATGAAAAAAATAAAACATGATATACACATGATTTTGAAAAAAATAATAAAATATAAAATATAACAGTATCTTACTACCCATTAATAAATGTACGACATATTAAAGACATCTAATTTTCAAACTTTCATGCTTCAATATATAAATAGATTGAATATTATATTAATATCTCCATGTTAATATTAATAATTAGAATCATTATCGAAAATAATGAAATGGATAAAAAGGCTCCTTCAAAATAGTTACTTTTGAAAAATAGGGATCCTTGTACCTTTATAAGGATATTTAATATATTATAATTAATTTTTAATAAATTATAAATATTATGTCGTAATATGGTTTTATAAAAAAATAATTTCATGGTATCCCACAATTTTCAAAGGGTTGAAAACATAAAAACATGATAATATAAGGGAATAAATAATGTGATTGGGTATTAAATAATCTACCCTATATAAAACTGATAGATCATATAAAAACAAGATACTTCCTAGACATATCAACACTTCTAACATATATATTTTACCTTTATAAAAAAAACTTATTAAAAATTAGATCATTCATTTTAACCCATTTTTTCTATATCCACTATGTGATATGATATTGGAACTCAATAGAATGTTCCAATAATATATAAAATGTGATTTCATTTTGGTACCTAGACATTTAATTAGAAATTGTTATGACTGAACAAATTTGGCATTGAAATTTTTTTGGTCTATAGATATTATCTAGTAAGGTTTTGTGGAAAAAACTTCTTTTGTAGGATATTTGTGAATAATATTAAATGAAATAAGGATATTTTTTTGTTTTATATACATAAAATTAAATAAATCACAATCATATATAGTATTCTTGTATTTTATATAATTTTTATAAAACTTATTTTGTGAAATAAATTTTATAACATAGTGTTTTAAGATGACATACATTATTTGGAAAACCAAAACCATGATCATTTAAATTTGTACATTTCGAATAAGGGTCATGTTAGTATTTTCTCAGCCTTGGTGAATTTATAAAAAAATTTATTAAGTTCCTTGATTTCATATGTTAAAACATCAACACTTGGTATGTAATTTAATTTCAAAAAATTAAACATTCCCCCTAGAATGATGATCCATTCATTAAAAATATAATTTTTACCAATAAATACATTCTTATATTTATTTGTAAGTCAATTATATTTTCAAAAATGTTATTTACATAAATTATCAATAGAAACTTATTGATAATAAAATAATGATGAATATGATTGATGAGATGAATTAGATGAATGAAAATCAGAGTCGATAATATGAGAACTAACATCACTCCCTTCCTTGATTATAGACATTATCTATTTAGAGGATGAGCCACTTGAATCATATGTTTTATAATAATCTTATCTAACTGTAGAAGTTGAAAATTTTTACCATTTCTTACATTTATTCATTTTATAAAACTTATTTTTTTATATGGGGAATTTTGGTCTAATATGTCCCTTCTCATTGAATTCATCATAAGTAACTTACGGAATTCAATTTGTTTTTGGAATAGTAGAAATTTTCCATCAATTTATTCAACTTGTTCAATCCCTTGTACATGTGTTCAATCGTAGATTCATTATAGGTTTATTCATAATCAATGATTCTTTTCAATGCAACTTCTATTTCGGATTCATTGGATTCATTAGTTTATTTTTCTTTATTATCAAATTTATACATTATTGTGATTTTTAATGACACCTTGTATCTTATGAGTTCCTTGAGTATAATATTTTTATGTCTTTTGATTCATAAATGTCCATCGGATTTTTTGATCGAGATCTTGTTAAAATATATATAAATTTATTCATTATGGTTTAGGGAAAAATTATATTCAATATACATCTAACCATAAAAAATTTCAATGAATCATGTCAACAAGTTGGTAATAGATTCATTTTCATAAATTGTAAATATTATAAGTTTTTTTTTGAATATATATGATCAAGTGACTTTACTATTATTTATTACATTGATTATGACTTCTAAAAATTCCCAGATTTCATAAGTAGTCATTTAATTAAATATATGATTAAATTAAATTTTTTTCTAACCTCCAATAATTATCATTAATTTAATTCCCATTAAGTTTAAATTTTTAAATATCATAAGACATTAATTTATATTCTTATTAATTTATTTGGTTTCAAATTTTCATGATCATTTTTTAATGGGACAATCAATGCTACTAGAAAAGGAAAACCAATTTTTTTTTTAAAAAAATAATAATTTGATGAATTCTATAATTGTTAATATACCATGGAAATTTATTTAGGTTTTTAAAAAAAACATCCATGTTAAAAAAATGTACAGTTTGAAATTAATTAATATTAAAAAAAATTATAATAACATATGAAAATATAACAACACGTTGATATAATTTTTTTTTGGAGAATCGTGGTAATTAAGGGGGAGAATTACATATAAAAATAATAACATTGAATGATGATATAAATGATAACAAAATATTAGCCTATTGTTTAATATTATTAAAATAACACCCATAAAAAATATATTGCAATAAATTGTATGAATATAGGAAAATAAAATGCATAGATAAAAAAGAACAGTAGACAAAGTGATAAAATATTTTAGTCATAACCGTGGATTTCCAAAAAATATCCTCTTATAAAGATGGATAGAGATGGTTATAACTAACCAATTGGTTTTAATGGAGATATAATGATGAATAAAATATAAAGATCATATAGTTTACATAAAAACATATAACCAAAAATTGTTACCCAATGTTTTTGACTAACATTAAATAAACCAATATAACCCTCACTTTCAAAAGGGAAAATCATGAAATAAAAAAAGATAAGGTCGGAGAAGAGAGATTGTTTATTTTGAATAATCACCATTACAATTTGATATCAACAATTTCTAAATGATAGGTTGAGAATGATGGTGAGAGAGATAGAAAATAAAATTGTGACAGTCGATGGGTTTCTAATTAAAAGTGAATATTCATTAGAGTAGAAGAAAAAAATTGAATCTTAAAGGATGGTATGATAATGATGATAGATTGTTCTTGATGACATTCAATGATGTTAAAGACATTAAATATTTGTTATTAATGTTTCGAAGATCCCCTATTAACGGAATTTTGTACTTATTTAGAAAATGGTTAGATATATTTTAACATTGAAGTAATTTGAATAATTTTGAGGAAATGATGAATATTTGAAATCAGAAATCCTTTCATTGGAATAAATCTTTTTTAAAGGAATATCCAAGCCCCTCTTGTTAAATGTTAATATAATGATAGTATAGAAATTGATTTATTCAAGGAAATAATGAGAATATATGTGCCTTTAATACATCATAAACTGATTCTTTAAAATTATTGTAACATATATATCACTAGGAACATGATAACACCAACAAGTCTGTGTGAAGGAATGAAGTTCAGTTATTATGAAATCTATAATCTCTAGTTATTGTACCTGTATTGGGTATCTAGTTGAGTGTTGTTGTAAAATGTTATTCTATTTCATATATTCAATGGAATGTTGACTCTATTATGTTTTTTTTTATTCACTTCTATATTGTACTAATAAATACATTTCTAATAAAAAAATTAACACCTCATTGGGCTATTTGTCTTCATTTCACCATAAATCATCAAAAAATTATGAAAAAACAAGATGAATAATTAGAAATATTTAGATAAACATTAGATTATTTTTTATAATTAAAAAAAATATAAGGGTAAAATAGATCTCAACTTTTGATGATCACAACCACTTGCTATAAATATCAAGAAAAGGAATAGGGAAAATAAACAAATGGATGTGTTGCCAAATATTTGTAAAACCAAACCACAATTTTACAAATAAATTTTCCCCCATTTATATACAATGATTTATATCTCCATATGATGTATGAAACATTTATTCAAGGATATCCCCTTCAGGAAACTTTGTTTGGACTTCCATAAATTCTTTTATATTTTTCCTAAAGTCATAAAATATACAATTTCTTTATTATAAAAATGGAAGCAATATATAATTATAGAAAAAATTATAAGAAATTATAATAAAATTCACGAATAATAATTCATTCTTAAAAAAATAAAACATGACATACACATGATTATTAATTTAACTATAAATAATAAAATATAACAGTAGATAGCTCCACCTTAATAAATGTCAGATATATTGAGACATGGGGAATTTCAAAATAACATACATCATTATATTAACAGATAAGAAATAAACTAAAAAATCATTGTATATTTATAATATTAATCACATGCTCAAAAAGAAGAAAATTTAAAAAAACATTATTAATATTGAAATATTTGATAAAAGGATCTTTGAATCATGCATAAATATGTTATAATTATTATTAAAATAATTTCACCAAATTAAGAATATTATTCCATGATATTTTTAAAAACAATATATTTTCATAACATAACATTTTTAATAAAGGGAAAAAATATAAAAAAAAATATAAGATAAAGGAGTCATGAAAAAAACTGAACATTAAAACAACTCCCCCAATATAAAAAATAGAGTATAATGGGGCATGCCACATCCTATATTTTTTTTACATTTATAACTATATGTATTTCTTAATAAGAATTTACTTAATATATGTAACATTCATTTGGTCCCCATTACTGTATAGACACCATATAAAATGATAATGATGCTACATGGAACAGTCAGACATTATATAAAATGTGAGTTCCATATAGTACCTAGATTTTTAGACTTGTAGGGTTAGACATAGAAAATTTTAGTACTACATAAAATTATGGTCTACATATTTTTAAACTTATATATTTAAGAACCTAAATTAGTTTGGTATTAAATTTTTGAAGAATATTAGAAGATATGCATGCACTTGTAGTTCTTCAATGATATAAATTCTTACAATCAAACACAGATATAAGATTATCATACAATAAAAAGTATTAAAAAACATGTTTTTACAACCATTATATAAAAATGTTCTATTTTTTTAGATCATTCATTATTTGAAAATATAAAAACCTAATTATTTATTTTAACAATTTGATAAACATGGACAAAGTTAACATTTTTATCACCGTAAGTGAATTTAGAAATATATCTTTTGAGATTCTTTATTTTATATTTTAATGATTCTACGCTTGATTGATATTTTAAATTTAAAACAAAATAAAAATTTTCCATGATTAAAAGATCATCATTATTATAATATTTATTTAAATAATTAAAATCATGATTATAATTTTGTATAAGGTGGTTATATTTTGAAATACGGTCTTCAAAAAAGTATTATGTTCAACATGATAATATATAGATAATGGGAATGTTTATTAATGTGAGTAAGGTGTCGAATGATAATTAGAGGTAGAAATAGGATAACTAACCTTATCACTTTCCCTGAGATGATCCATGTGGATTTTGGGAATTATGTGACATGATTCATATGTTGAATGATAATACTCACTGTGAATCCATGTTGAAGCATTTATATCATTCATAACTTTTATCTTTTCTTTCATCTTATTTTTGTAGATGGACAATTCCACTATAGTATTTCATTTCTTATTACGTTCATAATTAGTCACCTCTATGACATAAATGTAATTTTTATTTTTATTATAGTGAATATTATTCATGTTTTTATTCATCTTTTTTATTAACATAGTTAGTCATTTAATCTACAAATAATTATTGGATGAATCATTATCATCAATACTGTTAAAAGTAATTTTTCTTTTTGAAATTCATTGCTTCCTAAGATTATTTTGATTCTTTACCGAATTGATGGATTATCAGGATTTCATATTTCATGAGGGATATGATTTTTTATTCAACTATATTTTCTTATTTAATTAATTTCTTGATTAGTTTTCACCTTTTGTTCCTATTAAACTAGTAAGACATAGAGAACAATATCAATAATTTTTCTATGAAAATAGAATCACATATATTCTTTTGAAAATCATAACTCTCAGTGAATCCTATAAAAATATCACAATAGATTAAATTTAATATATATTAAATATTTCATTGTCCTATAAAAATATATCAAATCCAATGTATCTAATATAATTCATTCTTTAATGTATGACTTATTAAAATTTCAAGATTCGAGGGGAGGTATTACATGTTGATGTATGACTAAATTAATTTTGTTCAACACTATAAGGGAGAGAGTTCATTGATTCTCGATTAACATCAATAGCAGAAATATTAATGGGAGTTCATTTATCTTCTATTTAATTTATTAGACGGTAACCATGCATGAATAATTCCAAAATAGGATAACTAGTTATTCTTGTAAGGTTTAACATGTGATTTTTTAAATATGAATAATTTGAATGATTAATATAAGGATATAATAAAAATAAAAACCTTTCAGGGAAATTTTGAGATTATTATATCATTTAAAAGATGATTAAATATTTAATATTTGTTAATATGATGAAAGAAATGAAAAAATTATAAAAAAAAGAACACTTTTGTACTAATTTTAGTTCGGTGAATTATGGTAATATTGGGGAGAATAACTATTAAAAAATAATATAACAAATTAAGATGATACTATAAATGATTTGGAACTATTATGAAATAGTTTATTCTTTTAAAATTAAAATCATATAAAATTATAATGAAATCAAGTGTAACTATAGTGATAAATTAAATGTGGAATGTTAAAGAAAAATATACACATTATTAAAAAAAATTTAAATAGAACATGTAGTGATACTATGTTCCCCCCTAAGAAAAATTGAGCGGTTTATATTTAGCCACATATATTTGATGGAAAAATAAAAAAAGTGTAAACAATTGGTTTTAACAGATTAAATAACCGTCCATAGGGAACCTATCTTTATAATAGAAGAAAATTAAACCGAATATCCCTTTTTTAATGGAACTAGTAAATATTAAAAAAGTGGAAGGGGAAGTACAAAGATGTTTTATTATTTATTAAACTCATTATAATATGATATCAAATCTTACTAAAATATATGATGATGTAATAAGGTGAGATAAAGATATAATCTACATTTTATAGTGAGTATGGGTTATAAATTATATGTATAATTCCTCAAAAGAAGATGAATAAATATATTACTAAATGAAAGGTAAAACAATGAATCTTGAAGGTGAATGATGAATAGGTAAGATGTTCAAGAAATTAAATGGTTTTCATTGATGTTATCAATATCCACCAATGGTGGACCCTTGATATTCATTTAAATCATGATGAGAAATATTTCAAAATTGGATATCCTTAAATATTGGAGAATAAAATTTCATCATTGGTAATCCAAATGTGTTTTATTTGACCCAATTTTTCATATCAATATCCAATCCTCACTTTTCCTTTATTTATAACATTCTTGGACCCTGGTGTATTATAAGGTATATGTTTGGCCTTAATGTGCCAAAAAGATAGGTTTTTTCGTCGTAAATGACCTGTAATGATTCAATATTGATGCCACTTTCTAGCTACCCAATAGCACAAGCACACTAGTGTGTAAGAGAAAAATATTATGTTCGAGAATCATCACAATTTAGTCAGTGCACCTCAACCATGTAACAAGTGGAGTATTGTACACAAATGTACATTCATTTTGAACTATTTTATAGCCAATGTACTATATGTGATGGACTAGAGATTAAATATTATGCTACCCTAGGAAATAGTCCTCTAATCCTATTATGAAAGTCTCTTTAATTCGGTTTCATTCCCATCACTATTACTCAACAAAACACTATAGAAAATTGTAAAACACCCTTGATACAAGTTATAAAAACAACAGTATGTTTTTTATTATTAAATTTATAATAAGAGTCAAAACAATTCATTGAAAATGTATTTCTCAGTTGATAAATAGCATATAGGGGTGATGTATATATCTATTACATGTTTATAATAGATATTTGAATATATCCATGGAAAAAATAATATCCAATAAACATGGTAATCTTGTAATGTCTTTTGGTATTGAATGCAAGGGATACTATATATAGTGGTTATCTTCCTTGAAAATATATATTATTTTCATTTTAAATAAATTATTTATTTCCAATTCATACGTTGTAGAGACCCAAATCCTGACGTACATGGACATTACATTACATTTGCGGAATACTTATTACATAACAAAAAATACACACACAAGGATCGTAATAGTTTAGTGTCTTTGGAAACTCAGAACGTAATATTCTAATCGTGGTGAATGATCTCCAATATCTCCCATAAAGATCTTCCTTTTTTTACCTAAAACCTTTATTTATATCCTGGGGAAAAGAAAACATAAAAGGGTGAGCTCAAATTCTTAGTAAGGGTAAACAAAAGAAATATAAATCTCATCGTATACACAAGAACATAACTCTTGGAAATCTTAACCTGCAAAAGAGATCATAATTACATAACATGGGATAAATCATGGCAGTGAAATGTAATCACAATAATCATAACATAAAACATGAAACTTTTTGGCATACACACATAATCATAGAGAATCATTTCTTGTTAGTCAGGACTCGTTGCCAAGACTATCTTAGTGGACAAAGTCCCTTTCTGAACCGAGTCACCCTCGTTTCAGTCCTGTTTCACTGAACCGGTATAACCTACCGTTCCCGCCCTATCTATCTCATGTGATATAAAATCCTTACCGAATGCATTGGAGGGAGATATAGGTCCCACCCATCTCATAATGATACCATTCTTATGTGTTCCACAAAATCATAAATCATACAACATTGCATAACCCATGTAATAAAAATGGGAATCTTAAACATCATGACATCATAAAACAATTCATATAAGATAAAGGAATTCATAAAAATAATTCCATCACAACATAGTCAAATCAATGTAATAATAGGGATAGAAACAGAACCCTTTATTATCTTATTTGGAAAATAATTTTGATAAAACACTTGAACTCCATTCTTGAGGAAAATATCCTTTCTTCTTCAAAAACATTTTTCCTTTCTTAAAATGTCATAAAACTTTAAACAAAAAGAAGTTGATTAAATATAAACTTGAAAACTTGTAAAGGATTCTTCTTGGAAATAATGTTTTAAAAATCCATTCATGTCCTATAAGTTAAAAAACATTCTTTTCGTACTTTTGTCGGAAAAGTCAAAAAGTACCTCGTACGAAAAAACGACAAAAAATTCTTTTCATATCTTTTACTAAAAACTCAACGAAGGGTAAAATTGGATTTAAACAATTGTAGGTGGATGGAAATAATATTACATATTGAGAAAACATGGATGTGGATGATAAAATACATCCCAGTAAATTTCAAAGTATAAACAATCTCGGATAAAAATGAGATTGTGATATTTCCTTTACCTTAGGTCCGACTTGCTTTGTAAGTGTCCGAACCTCCTGTATAATGATTTAAATCATGTTATTGACTTATTCCAGAATCATATTCATTGTTATTATATCATATATGGTCCACTTATGACTTTATATTACCCGTTATTTTGTAAATTCATGTTAAAGTAGCGTTTTGGGTAAAATCGTCTCATTTGTCGTTCGTGTTTTTAACTTGTAATTATTAATATGATTACTTGGATCATGATTACTTATATCCAGAATGTAAAACATGATTTATATATAATATATATTCAGAATATATATATATATATATATATATCAAAAAATGGAATGAAATACACCGTTCATGGAGACGGTAGTCCGTACGTACGCATGAACGTTGTTTTCGTTTCCTTATTGAAGTGAATGGAATTAAGTAGATGACATAAATATAAATTTACATAAATCCAGTATCATTATTATGTCATATATTTCATTAGTACTTATTATATATACTTTATAATCATTCATGAATGGTTAGTCATTGAGAATGAATCTCATCGCGTCGTGGAGACGGTAGTCCGTACGTACGCACGAGCGATGATATCGTTCCCATGGTCGTGGAATTGTGTTTAAGTGTATGTAGACTATTTCAGTATCAATATCAATTTATAATAATCATATATAGTTACTCATTACACCATTATACCCATCCTATTAAGGTGGTGGTGGAAAATAGATTACACCACGGCGTGGAGACGGTATTCCGTACGTACGCACGCGCGGTGATTTCATTTTTCCGTAGGATGGATAGAAGGTGAATTAGGGTTGTTTCATATTTATAATAACATATCAGTATGTAAGTAATACTGATCTTATTACTTCTTCATGAAATAACTAAAGAAGAAGAAGTTGAAGAATAAAGAAATTGAAAAGATCAGTAATGGATATTACCTCTTCTTTGAAACGCCTCTTTGAATCCTCCACTTAGGGAACTAAGATTGGTCTTTGAAGAAGACCAGGACCTCTAGGATTATTATAGGGAAGTGGAGAAGAGATTTCTTAGGGTTTTTCTGAGCTTGAATGCTCAAATTGGTGTGAGGAGGAGGGGGAGGAGGTGTCCTTTTATAAGGGATGAGAGGGGCACCTTAGGAATATCTCAAAATATTATTTTATATTAAAGTAAAAATAGGTTTATAATGGTTCCAAAGGGTCTTATTTAGAAGCTAATGTGGGGATGGGTCGAAATCCTATCAACCAACAGGATTTAGACAAGTTTAGGTTATTATTTTAACCTTATCAATTAGATTTAACTCTAAGTTAAATAATTTAACTTTTACCGTGTCGTTTTGTTTTCTTACACTATATGGTTAATAAACTTACTATAACATGCCATAATAACCCCAAATTGTTTATTATTAATATATATATCCTTATCTAAGTCATTTGGCCGATCCTTATATTTTTAGGAATAAAATAACAATTAATAATATAATATTTGATTTAAAAACTATTTTGTGTCAATTTTGACACTATTTGATATATGATTTTTGTGAAAGTCATAAAAAGAATTATATGTTATAACCAAGTTGATTAAATCAACACTAATATATCATAGTAACCTAGAAAATTAGTGGAATTCATAAAAAGTCTCAAATTACATTTATTTTGGTGTTTATAACATCAATTATGTCAATATTTCATTAATAAGATAATTAGTTCATCATCATTGTGTCATAAATAAATTAAATTATTTAATGTCTAAAAATTACAAATAAAATACCATTATATAGGAAATCTTTTTAGCTTTCTAATGAATTTTTATAGTTGAATTTATCTTATGTATAACCCCATATTAAAATGATTTACTTATTAAACTTTGATTTTAACTATTTTAACTATTCATTAAATAAAATAATATTAAATGTCATAATCTAATC
Organism: Viscum album; assembly: GCA_963277665.1. NCBI lineage: Eukaryota > Viridiplantae > Streptophyta > Magnoliopsida > Santalales > Viscaceae > Viscum > Viscum album. Next base: position 222,544,655 of record OY728139.1, read on the forward strand.
CAAGTGGACCTAAATGGTCATATTATATTCATAAGGTTGTTTTTGGTCGAATTACACTTATCCAATAGAATTAAGACATGTGTTAGGGTAATAGTAATATCATATTTACCCTTAGTTACCCTATTAACTATTAATCACGGTAAAAAAAGTAAAAAGTTACTATTCACCAAAAAATTATTTTTATCTCATTGAACCACATTTTACTTACTGATATCAACCGTGTCTGTCGGATTTTCGAAATTCCATTCATAGAAGCGGTAAAATTAAGTTTTATGCAAAATTCAGTTTTTAACCTACCACTTAGTGGTTTCACTATTCATCACAAAATGAAGTTTTTCAGAAAAATTCCAAAATTTCACCCTAAGCTATAATTGATATTCCGAATTCAAAAATGATTTCCATTTTACGAAATTTCCAACATATAAGTTGAATTAATTAATTTTATATTTAATTTCCGTTGTCACAACAAATAGTGTGTTTTTAAGAGATAATAACTATCAAAAGATGGACACTTGTTTATAACTGGTTTAAATGTGAAATTACATCCAATGACCAACATTGTATTAAATTGTAAAAATATATTCTAAATATACTTTAAAACCACTCAAATTAATAATTTATCACTATTAATTATTTCGATTAAAAAAGTTGTTTTTAATTAAAATTTAGTAATTTTCACTATTCATCAGAATATGAAAGTTATTCGAAAAGTACCAAAATTTCACCTTAGGCTAAATTCGATACTCTGAATCCATAAATGAAGTCCATTTTGAAAAATAAAATTTACAAAATTTCAAAAAGTGGTTATTACTATTCATAACGGCTAGTTTTAATAATATCTTAATAGCATATCGTTGTTTAGCGAAACATGGTGTTGCGTACAACACACGCTATCGTGGAAGGTCGCGATTGCGTGTAATTCAAGCCAGGTCAGAGATGTGTGTTGTGAAATCTCCATTTGGTGTAGCGTATAACACAATACATTAATGAAATTAAAAAGAATATTTTTCATAAAATATCAGCGTGTTACATTCTACCCCCCTTAAAATGAATTTCGGCCACGAAATTCGTCGGGGTTATAAATGGTTTACTATTAGAAAGTTTCTTTAATCGAAACCCACATCGTAAAAAAGGAATACCAAAACCAATCTTTAAAAACAAAAGTATGAAATGTAACGGTTACCCAAATAAACTAATCATTGGGTTTCCACATAGGTGAAAATATGGATATGGAAGAGAAATCTAACCATCATGTTCTGATGGAGAGTGGTAGAGAACATGGCTATGGGAAAGCTAGCAATCACAAATCCATAATTTGTGATGATCTAAGGTACCATCTGATTAATCAGATATAAGAGCACTAGGACAACATTTTTGGTTTTCAAGATCATTTCCCTAAAGTTGGTGAAATTGGAATTAGAAGAAATACATTCGTGATTTTGGTATAGTCTCACTGTTTGTCATTCGTTTGAAAATTTATACTTCATCTCTTAAAGAAATGAATTTGAATTTCTCATTCGTGATGTGTTAGCAGATCATGTGATAGAATGATGGGTCATTCCATCTGTCTCAAAAGGTTAGAAAAGTTATCAAAAAATACATAAGTCCATCTATAGTGAGATTAATGATATATGGTTCCTAAAATGAACTTATACATCATATATCATACTGCTTAATATAATAAAACTAGTTTCTACTAAACAGGGACTTCCTGTAGGCCAGTGGTAGGCGATAAAGGCCAGTCGCACATCGGTTGTGGGTTCGATTCCCACATCCTTGTCCGACGCGATGGGTTGTCGCTCGTCCTGCATGTTGTCCTTTTTCTAAAACTTCATTACTATAACATCCCATCAATAATATCAAAAATCTTCTATCCTTAAACAATACTAACTTATGTCCTACATAATCCATTCTAATCTTTAGGCTTATCTAGAATACTGCAGTCCACTCTCATAATATAATGAAAACGATTACTAGAGATTTGATACCATCGTTGATCCCCATATATCATAAGATATGTCTTGTTCGTCACATTCCAAACATTCAAAGGCCTTAATCAAGTATTTTCTTGAATACCCATTGAACCTTAGTGAAAACATGATTGAAGTTAAAAGTTAACACCTTCCACATACAAAAATCCTCAAAATTCTATATACTCAAACCATGATATCACTTAGTCCTTATATCAATCATGAGCTCATGAATACAATCAAACATCTCATTATCTTCTTATCCCTTCATTATGCTCATATCATCTGTTTACCAAAAAATTTCTCAGTCACATTTCATGGTTACCGGTACCATAAAATTATTGAAAACCACAATAGACCAAAACATAAATATTCCAATATTCCACAATACTATATACAACATTATTTTGGAATCCCATTACATAAACACTTAATCATTCCACCACATCGTTGTCATATTCAACATCGCCAATAGTGATCGCATGTGACTTCCCTTTGTCCTTTGCCTTAAGTGGTTTCTCATGTTGATCATCACTAACCCTTGGATTAGAGAATTTATTGGCATAATGTCCCATCTCCTTGCACTTTAAACATTGAAGTGTTGGTGGTGTGTTCTCTGCAGTCTTTTCTTTATACACATCATTAGAAAACCTTTTCCCATTACTTCGACACTCAGCTGCTCGATGACCTTCTTTTCCACACTTAAAACATTTTCAAGTCCCTTTAAAACAATCTCCACCATTCTTCTTTCCACACATTGTGCATAAGGAAACATTCATCTTCTTTTCACCAATATTCTGAGATTTCTCCTTAAACTCCATATTTCGTTTCTTGTCAAAACCATGAGATGGATATGTAACACAAACTTCCATTTCTACCTTGATAGCACAACGCACAATTTCTTCATAGCTACTGAAGTCTCTTATAGCTAATTCCCTTCGAAGACTTGGTTTTAAGCCACTGAAAAATCGATCAACTTTACTTTCAGGTTGGATGATAATGCCAGATGCGTACCTTGCATGTCTTGTAAAATTCGCTTCGTATATACCAACAGATTCATCATCCTTCTGCTTCAGCTCAAGAAACTCCTTTTCCATCTTTGTTCGAAGAATAATAGGGAAGTACTTACTGAAAAACAAGTTCTTGAACTCGTCCCATTCCATGGACTCAATTTCATCTCTTGGCCTCGTATTCTTGATAAGATTCCACTATTGATCAGCTTCACCTTCCAAACGATATACTACTAAGATGACTTTATCATGTTCAGAACATTGAAGAACTGAAAATATCTTTTCAGTGGTACTGATCCATTGTTCAGCAACAAGTGTATCGGAAGACCCACTAAAAGAAGGTGGATGTTCCCTCATGAAGGACTCAATAGAATATTGTACCCTTCTCTGATCATTTGGAAGTCCAGAATGATTCATAGCTTGTGTAAGTATAGAAATAAGATTTTTCACTCCATCTCCCATAACATTTGCTTGTTCATGAGGACAATCATTGCATTGTCCATTGCATTGATCAACACGGTTCCTTCAGGTTCCATCCATCGTCTAAAACCCAAAAAGAATAGTGTGAGAGGCAAAAATCATGCTAAGGAAAACAACATTATAAAGGGGAAGTATCCTCAATATCTAACTTCTTAGGTTAAATTCTAAGATCGTTACCGTAGTTATAGGACTATATCATATACGTATACTTATCCTTAGGGACATCCCTAGACAAACCTTATAAATATCTCTAGGGATCTCACTAAAGTTATCGCATCCTTGTTTCCAAAGGTTGACTAAACCTTTCCTCTGATACCAACTGTAGAGACCCAAATCCTGACGTACATGGACATTACATTACATTTGTGGAATACTTAGTACATAAAAAAAATACACACACAAGGATCGTAATAGTTTAGTGTCTTTGGAAACTCAGAACGTAATATTCTAATCGTGGTGAAAGATCTCCAATATCTCCCATAAAGATCTTCCCTTTTTTACCTAAAACCTTTCTTAATATCCTGGTGGAAAGAAAACATAAAGGGGTGAGCTCAAATGCTCAGTAAGGGTAAACAAAAGAAATATAAATCTCATCGTATAAACAAGCAGATAACTTTTGGAAATCTTAACCTGCAAAAGAGAACATAATTTCATAACATGGGATAAATCATGGAAATGAAATGTAATCACAATAATAATAACTTAAAACATGAAAATTTGTGGCATACACACATAATCATAGAGAATCATTTCTTGTTAGTCAAGAATCATTTCCATGACTATCTTAGTGGACAAAGTCCCTTTCTGAACCGAGTCACCCTCGTTTCAGTCCTGTTTCACTGAACCGGTATAACCTACCGTTCCAGCCCTGTCTATCTCATGAGATAAAAAATCTTTACCTAAGGAATTGTAGGGATATATAGGTCCCACACATCTCATAATGATACCATTCTTATGTGTGCCACAAAATCATAAATCATACAACATTGCATAACCCATGTAATAAAAATGGGAATCTTAAACATCATGATATCATAAAAAAATTCATATAAGATAAAGGAATTCATAAAAATAATTCCATCACAACATAGTCAAATCAATGTAATAATAGGGATAGAAACAGAACCCTTTATTATCTTAGATGGAAAATAATTTTGATAAAACACTTGAACTTCATTCTTGAGGAAAATATCCTTTCTTCTTCAAAAACATTTTTCCTTTCTTAAAATTTCATAAAACATTAAACTAAAAGAAGTTGATTAAAAATAAACATGAAAACTTGTAAAGTATGCTTCTTGGAAATAATGTTTCAAAAATCCATTCATGTTGTATAAGTTAAAAAAACATTCTTTTCGTACTTTTGTCGGAAAAGTCAAAAAGTACCTCGTACGAAAAACGACAAAAGATTCCTTTCATATCTTTTACTAAAAACTCACCGAAGGGTAAAATTGGATTTAAACAATTGTAGGTGGATGGAAATAATATTACATATTGAGAAAACATGGATGTTGATGATAAAATACACCCCAGTAAATTTCAAAGTATAAACAATCTCGGATAAAAATGAGATTGTGATATTTCCCTTACCTTAGGTCCAACTTGCTTTGTAAGTGTCCGAACCTCTTGTATAATGATTTAAATCATGTTATTGACTTATTCCAGAATCATATTCACTGTTATTATATCATATATGGTCCACTTATGACTTTATATTACCCGTTCTTTTGTAAATTCATGTTAAAGTAGCGTTTTGGGTAAAATCGTCTCATTTGTCGTTCGTGTTTTTAACTTGTAATTATTAATATGATTACTTGGATCATGATTACTTATATCCATAATTTAAAACATGATTTATATATAATATATATTCAGAATATATATATATATAAATACATAATATATCGATAAATGGAATGAAATACACCGTTCATGGAGACGGTAGTCCGTACGTACGCATGAACGCTGTTTTCGTTTCCTTATTGAAGTGAATGGAATTAAGTAGATGACATACCTATAAATTTAAATAAGTCCATTATCATTATTATGTCATATATTTCATTAGTACTTATTATATATACTTTATAATTATTCATGAATGGTTAGTCATCGAGAATGAATCTCATCGCGTCGTGGAGACGGTAGTCCGTACGTACGCACGAGCGATGATATCGTTCCCATGGTCATGGAATTGTGTTGAAGTGTATGTAGAATATTTCAGTATCAATATCAATTTATAATAATAATATATAGTTACTCATTACACCATTATAACCATACTATTAAGGTGGGGGTGGAAAATAGATTACACCACGGCGTGGAGACGGTATTCCGTACGTACGCACACGCGGTGATTTCATTTTTCCGTAGGATGGATAGAAGGTGAATTAGGGTTGTTTCATTTTTATAATAACATATCAGTATGTAAGTAATACTTATGTTATTATTTTTTCATGAAACAAATAATGAAGAAGACGTTGAAGAAGAAAGAAATTGAAAAGATCGGTAATGGATATTACCTCTTCTTTGAAACGCCTCGTTGAATCCTCCACTTAGGGAACTAAGATTGGTCTTTGAAGAAGACCAGGACCTATAGGATTATTATAGGAAAGTGGAGAAGGGATTTTGGCAGGGGTTGGCCGAGCTTGAATGCTCAAATTGGTGTGAGGAGGAGGGGGAGGAGGTGTCCTTTTATAAGGGAGGAGAGGGGAACCTTAGGAATATCTCAAAATATTATTTTATATTAAAGTCCAAATCGGTTCATAATGGTTCTAAAGGGTCTTATTTCGAAGCTAAAGTGGGGAGGGGTCGCAATACTATCAACCAATAGGATTTATACAAGTTTAGGTTATTATTTTAACCTTATCAATTAGATTTAACTCTAAGTTCAATAACTTAACTTTTACCGTGTCTTTTTGTTTTCTTACAATATATGGCTAATAAACTTACTATAACATGCCAAACGAACCCCAAATTGTTTATTATTAATATATATATCCTTATCTAAGTCATTTGGCCGAACCTTAGATTTTTTGGAATAAAATAACAATTAATAATATAATATTTGATTTAAAAAATATTTTGTGTCAATTTTGACACTATTTGATATATGATTTTTGTGAAAGTCATAACAGAATTATATGTTAGAACCAATTTGATTAAATAAACACTAATATATCATAGTAACCTATAAAATTAGTGGAATTCATAAAAAGTCTCAAATTACATTTATTTTGGTGTTTATAACATCAATTATGTCAATATTTCATTAATAAGATAATTAGTGCATCATCATTGTGTCATAAATAAATTAACATATTTAATGTCTAAAAATTACAAATAAAATACCATTATATAGGAAATCTTTTTAGCTTTCTAATGAATATTTATAGTCGAATTTATCTTATGTACAACCCCATATTAAAAATTATTTACTTATTTAACTTTGATTTTAACTATTTTAACTATTCATTAAATAAAATAATATTAAATGTCATAATCTAATCCAAGTGGACCTAAATGGTCATATTATATTCATAAAGTTGTTTTTGGTCGAATTACACTTATCCAATATAATTAGGCAATGTGTTAGGGTAATAGTAATATCATATTTACCCTTAGTTACCCTATTTACTATTAACCGCGTTAAAAAAAGTAAAAAGTTACTATTCACCAAAAAATTATTTTTATCTCATTGAACCACATTTTACTTACTGATATCAACCGTGTCTGTCGGATTTTTGACATTCCATTCACAAAAGCGGTAAAATTAAGTTTAATGCAAAATTCAGTTTTTAACCTACCACTTAGTGGTTTCACTATTCATCAAAAATTGAAGTTTTTCAGAAAAATGCCAAAATTTCATCCTAAGCTATAATTGATATTCTGAATTCAGAAATGATTTCTATTTTACAAAATTCCCAAAATATAAGTTGCATTAATTAATTTTATAATTAATTTCTGCTGTCACAACAAATAGTGTGTTTTTAAGAGATAATAACTATCAAAAGATTGACACTTGTTTATAACTGGTTTAAATGTGAAATTACATCCAACGACCAACATTGTATTAAATTGTAAAAATATATTCTAAATATACTTCAAAACCACTCAAATTAATAATTTATCACTATTAATTATTTAGATTAAAAAAGTTGTTTTTAATTAAAATTTAGTAATTTTCAATATTCATCTGAATATGAAAGTTATCCGAAAAGTATCAAAATTTCACCTTAGGCTAAATTCGAAACTCCGAATCCATAAATGAAGTCCATTTTGAAAAATAAAATTTAAAAAATTTCAAAAAGTGGTTATTACTATTCATAACGGCTAGTTTTAATAATATCTTAATAGCATATCGTTGTTTAGCGAAACTTGGTGTTGCGTACAACACACGCTATCGTGGAAGGTCGTGATTGCGTGTAATTCAAGCCAATTCAGAGATGTGTGTTGTGAAATCTCCTTTTGGTGTAGCGTATAACACAAGACATTAATGAAATTAAAAAGAATATTTTTCATAAAATCTCGGGGTGTTACATACGTGTTTTCAATATACATTATTGAAGAAAAGAGTGTTTAAAACCCTTCAATATATGAAATATTTTCGTATTCAATTGATGATAATCATGAAGCTTTTTATGCTACAATGAAATATTCTTAGTAACATGTGTAGAGTGTTATATCTTATATACAATGTACTCTTGATATTACAATTTATTATTTAATCTTATTGAAGAAAGTATTTCAAATGGATATGAATAGATATGGTAATTGATATATATATATATATATATATTTGGGTGTATGTTTATAATAATCCTTATTACCTAATTTATTCATGTTAACTCATAATTTAACCATCATACTTTATTAAATTTAACATAAAAATAATTATCTAATTATAATTATGGATGGTTGAGTATGTGGATTTTCATGTGGGATATGTTTGTAAACCAAGATTTTATTTTTCTTCTGATAAGAAAGGTGTCACATAAATTATCTTTTTTAAATTAAAATGAATAAATACATGATCATTCTTAGTTGAAGGATTTGTAATGTTATCATTTATCATACAAATGAATGTGATTCATTCATTTAATTTCGTCTCTTGGTAATTATATTTTTATAATTAACCATGTATTTTGTGCTAGATAAATATTTAAAAGATAATAGATCATATAAAATAATTTGGTATTTCTATTTATCAACTATATACTTATGAAGGTATGTTCCTTATTGGTAGATTCAATAAGATCTCCATCAATATCGCTGATCAAGAAAGGATTAATAATAAAATTGTGGTTTTCGAGGTTTATTTATCATTTCATTTTACTTTTTTCTCTCCTACATAGTAATTCAGTTGGATTTTCTTTCATTTATTTAAGGTTTGGTTATTATGATATCCTGAGAAATCCATTATAAGGTAATATATATATTGATTATGGTTCCAATATTGACACTCATAAATATATTTTTATACATCTATTCACTATATATGGTAGTCTCGTTTCTCAATAGGATATATTTTAGTCACAAATTACTCTATCCACCACTAAGTCTCAATATTTAGTGTTAATTGTGTCATTTAAAGATTTTATTTGGTAAAAAAATTTAATTATTGAAATTTCATTAACTATTAAACATATTTTTGTAGTCTGGGTTATCGATTCAACTATATATTTTCCTACAAATCCATTCTACCTTTATAGGTTTAACCATACAGATATTAGAATACATTTTGTTTGAGAACTTATTGAATATTATAGAATAATTTTTGATAATATATATCCAAAATATAACTAAAAAATATTATAACTTATATATTATCCTTTTTTAATATCAGTTTTTTTAAAAAAAAAATTCAATAGCATACATGAAACAACATAATATGAATGTATTAGTCATCCATTTTATTTTTTCAAACTAAAAAATATGTGGTTTTAAACACAATAAAATTTATTCTTCATTATATATTGATTTGATATTTTCTATTTCACTCCAATTAGATTCTTGTAATGTAAAATATTTTACATCTATTTTATTAAAAAAATACTTTTTGGATATTATTTTTTCTTAATAATTATCTTCTGTTATAGATTGTTTGTATTTTTCTCTATATGGTCTTTAATGTGTATTGGGGTTATTTATATATTCTATTTTATGTTGGAAATATATTTTTTTTAATCAACATTAAAAACAATTATTGTTCAGTTTGATCTCATGTGTATTGTTCTCAACCGTAGAATTTATTGAATAATCTTATATTATATATGTATTATAAATTTCATCATGTATTTAAGAATTTTTAAAAGGATGAAGAGGTGGAAGAAGGGTTGATGGTTGTTTATGTGGAATGATTTGGGAGAGTGGAATTATTCCATAAAACAAAAATTACCCCATAATTTTAGTGGGGTAACAAGAGTTATAGTCGGGGAATACAAATTACATTCACCCTATCAGAGGAATTTGATGGGTTTCTAGTGGTGTTTTATTATAATAATATTACATTTTTTCCATGGTCATAAAATTTATTTCTAATTTTTTAACCTATAATATATACCCATTTATACCGTTAACATGAATATATAGCCCATTTGTTTATGACACCATCTCTTGAAAGATCATTTCCCTTTATTACCTATTCGGTGGATCATATAAAATCATTTAATTCTAATACATTGGAGTATATAAGGATCTTTGTTAGAATGAAAACACACAATACCTTCTCTAATCTCTTTATTTCATATAGGTTTTTGTAATAGTTAATTGTATCTCCCTCTCTTAAATAATAAACTTATTAGATCCCTTATCTATATTTAATCTTATTTCGTTTGGTGTTGGAGAGAAGTTACCATGGACAAAATAAATGTATCACCATGGTACTTGCTCATATTTTCATATATCATATCAAGAACAACCCAATCCCAAATTCTCCACCATACTACTAAGTTGCCCTAAATATTAAAAGGGTGGATTGATCTCCCTCCAAGGACCAAAATGTGATGTTCTATAAATTAAAATATTTTTCATAACCCTTCCTTCTCTCTTCCTTTCTCTTGATGTTTTTTCCAGCATACACTCTATATTATGATAGTTCATCTTTGATGGGTTAGTGGCTACCTACTATGTTTTCAAACTCGTTTCCAATATTAAACCCTCTCTAGATGTGTGTATATCCTTTTTATTTGTGATCCTAGTATGTTAAGGTCATTATAATTTGGTAGTTAGGCCTATATGAAATTCATGGATAATGCAAATTCATTCTGGGTAAATTTATTTCATAGATATTCCAAATTCACAAGGGGGATCCCTAGTACCTTTTATATAGATTTCACACATGGTGTAATAATTTTTGGTCATTAGGAATCATTTACCATATAATATATATACAATGAATTTTTGACATTATTCCACAAACATGATGTTACTTAACCACATTTTATTCTCATTGGTGATATGTGATTCATCTCCATGTCCAGGTACCTTTATCCGATTTATTGAAAACGTACACAATATTCTAGTTATAGTCACCAATATACCAATATTATCTTAAATTTAGATTATTTATGCAACATAGAGGGCTATATATTATATATATTAGATTAATTATTGGGGAAAATTATTTCGCACATGTGTAGAAACCGATTATTTTTGAAACCCTCTAGAGATTATGATGTGTTCCTCATGTCTTATACGTACATGAGAGGATGTGAATCGATTATTTAGGTCACAATAATTACATAGAGGTATTAGATGATGATAAGGCTATTTGAAAATGGGATTTATGAAAATACATGAGTTTGGATGATTTTATATTTGGATGTAACACAAAAAAATCATATACAACAAATTTATTATGGAATCGTAAGTCACAAGGGTTATTATAAGGATTCTATTTCCCCTCTATTTATCTTCCTCAATTTAGTCATTAATCTCTGATTCTTAACCATCATACTAGAAGTGGGAAGAAAACAGTTGATACATCTGCACCTACAATTCCACCGGGATTCACCTCAACTCCAGAGAAGCTCCATCCCATACCAAATGATGAGAAACCCAATGAGAAAGATAAAGGTAAGAAAAAGGTTGATGATATTCCTCCTAAACCCTTTCCATTCCCAAATAGAGTTGTAAAAACTAAGAAGATGGCTGAAGAGACAATGAAAAAAGAGGTTTTGAATATATTCAAGCGTGTCGAGATCAACATACATCTACTTGAAGCCATCAAGAAAATACTGAGGTATGCGAAATTCTTAAAAGAACTGTGTATAAATAGAAGAGGGATAAAAGGAAATGAGCGGATCATCCTTGAAAGGAATGTATCTGCACTCATCACACCAACCATGTCAATGCCAACGAAGTGCAAGGATCCTGGGACATTCACCATACCATACACCATAGGGGAGTTACACTTTTCTGATGCACTTTGCGATTTAGGTGCTTCCATAAATGTGATGCCTCACTCTGTATTCTCTTTCTTGCAGGTTGGTGAGTTGAATCCAACAAGAGTAGTGGTGCAATTGGCAAAGAGAGCTATGGCATATCCAGCGGGAGTCCTTGAGGATGTACTTGTCCAGGTAAGAGACATGATCTTTCCAGCAGATTTCTATGTTCTTAACATGGAGGATGATCAGGTAAGTTCTCATGCCCCCATTATCTTAGGTAGGCCCTTCTTCAAAACTGCAAAAACTATCATAAATGTCAATGAGGGTACACTTTACATGGAATTTGGGGATGAAGTTGTGATATTTAATGTTATGGATTCCATGAAGTACCCCTCGTAGGACCATTCTTCTTTTGTTATCTCCCATTTTGAACCATCATGTAAAAACTCCATGGATTTTGATTGTCCTATGCTTAGGGAGATTATGAGTATTGGTTCTGGTCTAATGTCTAAGTGAACTTCCACACCTATTTCTAATGAACAAGACTCTCTAAGATTTGATTTTGAAATGGATTCATATTCTGATCGTGTTCATGTGAACTCTGATTATGACATGGCTATAGAGAATGCTGATGGATTTGATGCTTTATTCTCTGATTTTGATGATGTATATTCTAATACTGATGCTCTTTGTGCACATATTTCGGTTCCTTCAATGTCTCCATCCATACTACACCCTCCTTCATTAGAAATCAATCCATTGCCACCAAATCTGAAATACTCATACTTGTTGAGTGGTGAGATATTACCTGTTATCATTGCTAACAATATCCATTTTGAACATGAAGAAAATATTTTGAATATTTTGAGGGAGAACATCAGGGAGATTGGGTGGACCTTGGCTGACATATCAGGTATTAGCCCCTCCATTTTCATGCATAGGATTCTCTTGGAGGATGGGGCTTAACCGGTGAGACAGCCACAAATGAGACTCAATCCCACCCTACTGGAAGTTGTTAAATATGAAGTTGGGAAATTGCTCGAGGCAGGTATAATCTTTCCCATTTCAGATTTTCAGTGGGTAAGTCCAATTCAGGTTGTGCCTAAAAAAACTGGTTTTACTATTGTTAAAACTGAGAAAGATGATTTAGTCCCAATGAGGGCGCAAAACAGTTGGCGTGTGTGTATTGATTATAGGAAACTAAATCAGACAACTCTCAAGGACCATTTCCCCCTCCCATTTATTGATCAAATTCTCGAGAGACTAGCTGGGAAAACACGCTATTGTTTCTTGGATGGATTTTCTAGATATTTTCAGGTTCCTATAGCTCCATAAAATCAGGAGAAGACTAAATTCAACTGTCCCTTTGGCACAGTTGCCTACCGGAGGATGCCATTTGGACTTTGTAATGCCCTAGGTACCTTCCAGAGATGCATGGTGAGTATTTTTTATGATTTTATTGAGACCTGCATGGATGTATTTATGGATGATTTTACCGTGTCTGGGTCTTCATAAGATGATTGTCTAAATAGTTTGGGAAAGGTATTGAATCGTTTTATTGAGAAGAATCTAGTCCTGAATTTTGAAAAGTGTCATTTTATGAAAAAACATGGAATTGTCTTAGGGCATGTAGTGTCAAAACATGGGATAGAGGTTGATAGATCTATGGTAGACATTATTTCATCCTTACCCTATCATTCATGTGTGCGTGATGTTAGATCTTTCCTAGGGAATGCAGGATTTTATCGGTGCTTTATCAACGATTTTAGTAAGATTGCTCTTCCTATGTCAAGATTACTTCAAAAGGATTCTGATTTTGTGTTTGATGTTTCTTGCAGGAATTCATTTGATGAGCTAAAACAACGTCTGACCACTCCACCTATCATACATCCCCCACGGTGGGAGATTCCTTTTGAGCTTATGTGTGATGCCTCCAACTTCGCGGTTGGAGCAATCTTATCTCAGAAGATGGAGGGATGTTCACATGGGATTGCCTATGCATCGAGGACACTGGATTCAGCCCAATCCAATTACACCACAACAGAAAAGGAGTTTCTTGCTGTTATATTAGCTTTAGATAAATCCCGTTCATATTTATTTGGATCTAAAGTAGTTGTCTTTTCTGACCATGCAGCTTTGAGGTACCTCCTGAATAAGCGAGATGCAAAGCCCAGACTTATCTAATGGATGCTCCTAATTTAAGAATTTGATATTGAGATAAAGGAAAAGAAGGGGTCAGAAAACATGGTGGCAGACCACATGAGTAGGCTTACTCACACACTAGAGGATGAAACCTTGGACCAGGTACCACTTCGGGACACTTTCCCTGATGAGCATCTTTATTCCATCTCAAGTATGCATCCTTGGTATGCTGCTTTAGTAAACTACCTTGTTTCATCCGAAATCCCTGCAAATTTAATGAAACATCAAGTCCAAAAATTGAAAAGTGAGTCTAGGTTTTATGTTTGGGATGATCCTTACCTCTGGCGTATGTGCAGTGACTAAATAATTAGGAGGTGTGTTCCTGATCATGAGTTTGAGTCTTTCCTACATTTCTGTCATACACTTGCCTGTGGTGGACACTTAGGACCCCAACGGACAGCTAGTAAAGTCTTAGACTCTGGATTGTATTGGCCTAGTTTATTCCATGATGCCCATGTGTTTTGTAAGTCATGCTCTCGTTGCCAACACACTGGGAACATTTCTAAGAGACATGAGATGCCCCAACAACCCATAATATTCTATAAGATTTTTGATGTATGGGGCAATGATTTTATGGGTACTTTTCCTAGTTCATTTGGATTTTTGTATATTTTGGTTGCTGTTGATTATGTGAGTAAATGGGTGGAGGCCAAGGCCCCCAGGACTGACGATTCTCATGTTGTAGTGGATTTTTTCAAGGCTCAAATTTTCTGCAGGTTTGGAGTACCAAAGGCCATCATCAGTGAACAAGGGACACACTTTTACAATAGGACTTTTTCTTCCCTCCTTCGAAGGTATGGGGTGACACACAAAACATCAACACCATACCACCCCCAAACAAATGGCCAGGTTGAGGTTTCAAATCGTGAGTTGAAACAAATCTTGGAGAAAACTGTGCAGCCAAATAGGAAGGATTGGAGCAAGCGCTTGGATGATGCATTGTGGGCTTATAGGATAGCATACAAGACCCCCATTGGTATGTCCCCATTTTGGATTGTTTTTGGGAAAATGTGTCATCTCCCCGTGGAAGTTGAGCATCAGGCTTATTGGGCTATAAAGAAATACAACATGGATTTGGCCCAAGATGGAATCCAAATGAAGCTGCAAATTCAAGAGCTTGAGGAGATTATATTATCATCATATGAGAACTCAAGGCTCTACAAGGAATGATCAAAAGCATCTCATGACAAAATGATCAAACAATGGGAGTTTCATGTTGGAGAGAAATTCATTCTCTACAGTTCACGACTAAAGCTGATGCCTGGTAAGTTGTGTTCCAGATGGTTAGGTCCTTATGTTGTGACTAATGTTTTTCCTTATGGTGCAGTGGAGATCACACAAGAGGACACTGAAAGGAGCTGTACAGTCAATGGCCAACGTTTGAAGAGATACATTGAGGGACTTCCTACTGATGGAGTGGATTTTATCACACTGCATGACCCCATCATCACTTGAGCACATCAGGATGTTCCTAACCATTTCACTTTTATATTATTTTTCATATTTAAAAATTCTGCATTTCATGTGCATATATCATCTCATAGGTTCACATTTAGGACAATGCAATATTTTATGTGTGGGGGAGGGAACCACTTAGTTTAGTAATTTCAATTTCTTTCCTGTTAAAAAAAAACCAAAAAAAATTGTGTGTTTTTCAAATTTTGGGTGTTTATTTTACAATTTTAGGTGTGTTTTTGAAACTTTTGATCTGAAATGATTCTCATCACCATTTGTAAATCCATATCAATAAGGGAAACAATTTACCCCTTGAAACTATGCTTAAATGAATTATGAAATGACTTTGTTTCAAGTTCAAATATTTAGTAATTTCATGGAAAGTACACCGAATTTTGAATCCCATGCCACATCTCACTATATTTATATTTGAAATCACTTTCCTGTGAGGCTTTTGAACAATTATTTTCATATTCATTACATTCACCTCACTTTTTGAGAGAACCAAACCATACTTGATTTAACCAGAATTTGATCTATTCCTGTAAAAACGTGAGGGTTTGAGGTACTTATGTTTAAATGATTGAGACATTTGATTGGTATTAAAGCCCATGTTTAAAAGAATACTTTTTTATAATGGCCTACCTTTAATATTTAATCCTTGTAGTCCTTAGAATCCATTCACATCCTGTTAGGTTAGCCACATTACAAGCCAATTTTCCCTATCCAACCAACTCTTGAAGTGAAATTGCATAATCTTGTCGAGCTTAAGTGTGGGGGAATCTATCTTGTGTTGTGCCACCACATTTTGTGATACATTGGGTGGAAAATTAAATTCTGAAGAGATGTGTTTTCTACTAAAGAAAACCATTATATTGAAAGTTGTTCCCATATGGAGCTTTCATGACAAGTGAATCTGTGCCTTTTCTGGAGCTTCTAATTGAGGTGGAAAGATGTGCCCATCTGGAGCTTTCAAGAAAATCATGTTTGAGAAGATTGAAATTTTTGATGCTGAAATGATGAATGGTGTAAGATTTTCGTGACTTTTCATGATTATGGAGTTGAATTGATACTATGGGGATTGAGGAGAAGACAATATTTATGTGAAAATTAGATTAATGCAATTTTTCTTCAAAAAGAGTCAAGCCCTCCTCATTCAGCCTCAGAGTTTTTCACATCTTAATCCTACCAACCGAAAGCCACAGAACAACCTTGAAAAGTCCTCATGATAAACATATGTTCTAGACTCACATCAGGTAGCGATGTAGGAATCTATCAAGCCTATGGTGACCCTTGTATAAGTTTGGATGAGAAAGACATTGCAAAAAAAATTGATATTTGAGTGATGAGAGAAAATTCAAGCGAGGTAAGTGTTTTGAGCATGGGGGGATAAATGACGTGGAAATATATTGAATGATATAAACAAATAACTTGAAATAAGTTTTTTTATGAGGCATGATATCTTTTGATTCATGGTGTGAAAATGATTGATCTTAAGGATATGTGTTTTAAAATTGGTTTTGATTTGATATTGTTGTTTACATGATATGAGGTTTTTCCCAGGAGTGCAAAAGGGTAAGTGTGGGTTAGTTGATAAAACACTATTTTATTTAATGTTTTGATGATAATAAATGATATAATTTCCTCACATTGTGTTAAATATGTTTATTTATAAAATATTTGGGATTTGATCATTCATTTGAAAATTTGGTGAAAATTCCAGTTTTACTCTTTTAAAGTGCACTGTGGTATATTATGAATAAATGTTTTAATTTCCAGACATGTAACTTAATATTATGTGACTGAATTCCTCACTGAATTTTATACAACTTTCATTCAGGCCATTGGAGCTAGATCGTGGGTTTACTTGGAGTAAATGGGCCATGAAGACAAAGATGGACAGGACTCGATGGGCTGGATAGAGCTTTTGTATTTGGGCCATAACTTTCTTATTCGTGCTTGGATGTGGCCCAACTTTGGAGATATTCTAGAAGAAAACAGGTCTAGAAAATCATTCTTCTGGAAGATCAGCTGGGGCGCGCGTTTTGGAGGTCAAACAGGCGGTGCAACTTGGATTAAAATATTTTCCCGAATTTCCACATTCACACTTGAAACCATTTGTAACCCTAGCCCTCCCCAACTCTATTTAAAGGACATGTTCACTCTTTGGGATGCGGGTTAGGAGCTTGGGCAAGGTGTAGCCAAGATTTGGTTTCCTAGGAACTCCTCTAACCCCTTGTAAGAAGTGATGCTTTGTGCAAGGATCTCTTCCAAGAAGGCTCTCCTCTCCCACCTCCACTTGTGTTTCATTGTTTTCATGCTTATAACTTGTCCTTTTCTTCAATAAATCTTCTTTTTTATTCTTTTACTATATTATTTTTTTTTGATTCTTGGTTCTGGAATCGTAGAGTGGAGACAAGATTGGGTATTTCCATTCCAATCTGTTGCTTAAGCAAACCGTCTCCACAATGAAAATTCCAACCATGGAAGAGTAGTTTCGTTCATAGTAGATCTAATCCCTACCCCCTTCATTTATTCATTTTGAATTGATTAACATACTGTAATTCATAATTTGTGATCAATTAATTGATATTTATGTTGTAAGGAACTCACTCTACTTGCATCTGACCGCGAGGTCGGTCCTGTGTGAATCGAGAGAGACAAACTTCAATTGTAAAATCTAATCAACTTGGGATAGAATTGTAGGGTTCAACTCTCATCACTAAACATAATCAATTTTCAACTCTAGAGAGGATGTTATTCCCTAATTGACCATTTATAATAAGTTGGATTTGGACCACAATCAAAGTAGGGTACTGCGATTGGATTTCTCAAAGACAACCTAGTTCTCATTTCTTCAAATACATGTGGTTTTGTCAAATTCCGTAGGGTTCGGAGGTTGACAAGGTTAGGGGGTCAAATTTTAATGAATTATAATCATATGGGATAATGAATAAAGAATGGTGAAGGGGTAGATTAGATTGTCTACGACTTCTCATAGTAGTGATTTTAAAGAAACAATGTTCGTGATTGTCTTTTACTCCTTGATTGCCTTGATTGTTTTGTTTCGTGTTCTAAAATTCTTTCAATCAAACCACCCCCATATTTTATAATTTTGTTTCTTTTTTTGGTTTCTTCAAGCCTTCTATGGGTTGTTAAGCTAATTCCTCCTCAAGAGAACGACCTAGGTCAGCCACTGTGCTTCACTTAGTAAAGAAACAATATCATTTGAAAGCGCCCACGACAGCGCCTTTCAGTGATGTACTAAGATAATTTTATGTCATGGGATTCCAGGCCTTACCTTTTGTAATGAATTTTAATCCTAACTTGTTCCCTAATTATTTACTAAACCTTTATCCAATGAGTTAAATTCATTTTTCCATCGAATTTATTCATGTAAGTTAATTGATATCCATCACTAAATATCATATATGTTTAACATAAATAAGTGATATAAAGGTCAAACATTTGGGAATAAAACTTAAATGGTTCATTTGAAAAAACAATATCCTCAGGTTTCTCTAGTTCTATTTTCGATGTTGTTCAATGAAATTTTGTGTTTTTATATAGACTATAAAAAACTAAATCAGGATACAATTAAGAATTGGCCAGCTTTGATTCTAATTAATGGCATATTTGATCAATTTAATGGGTAAAGTAGTTTTCAAAAATTGTCTTGTTGTCAGGTTAGAATAATCTTTGAGTTAGCATATGGATTATTTCTAATAATTTATTCAAAAACTAGTTTGGAAATTTCTAAAATATACTGATACAAGATGGAAATATTATTGAGAAATATATATATGGAAATAGTGAAAAATATTTATCATCAATTTGTGGACACCATCTACGTAGTGTTTAAGGATGATATCCTTTTTTCTATAAATTTGATTCCAAGAATGTTCACTGACATCATTTCATTTTAGGTACCATAATTGAACATTAATAATAATTATAATTACATAAAAATTACATTTATACATGAGATGACACATTTTATGTACATGTTATATATAAATAGCATATTTCCATTAACATGGAAAATAAGGAGAATGTGATGACTTATGACTTCTAAATTAAATTATTTGATATTCGATTTTTTGGATTAGGCTTACAAGGTACTATAGCAATAGTATTTCATTCATTTCCATGATTTCAACTCCATTGAATATACTTATTCATAATGGATTCAATTTTTTGGATAATGTAATGTGAGTCATCATTTTAAGAGATAATTAATCAAATAAACATTGTTTTGGATCTTATTATACCATGAAAGGATGAGGTATTTGACATATATAATGATTATTCATCAATAGGACACGTATTTTTTATTAATATATCATCATGTATGGCCTCAGTTATCTAATAAATTTCATCATCATAATGGAACTACCCGACCCATGACCTTAAATTAGTTTCCTTATATCATTACATGATATTCTAGAATCAATACCTATATGGTGACTGATTTCTGAGGTTTACAACAATGAGAATCTGGTGAATATCATTTCATAGTGTTACATTTATATAATGAAACTATATATGATGAAAAATCTCTAATAATTCCTATTTGATATCTAGTGTTCTCTGTTTAATGGAAATATTGTTTTTTATTACTCAATTCAAAAATTTCATCCATAAAATGTGGTTTCAAATAAGGATGAATGGTGATTAATTTCTCTTATTGATGACCTTCTTCTTGATTTTTTCAATGTTCATATTAGAATGTACATATTCTATATCGATCAATAATATTCTCTCATGATAGCATTTAACGAATCCCAAATGATAGATCCTAGTGGTATCATGATTATATAGACCTTATATGGTCTTGAGATCATAAATATTGTTCTTAGGACCCATCATTAGATTTCTATATCCATAAAAGGTTACTTTTTCTATCTATTATATAGGGAACATTGATGAAGGATTATCATGATTCCTGATGGTATACACATTCAAGATTCATAAATATTGTGCATGATGTTTTCCTCTAATATATTATTCATGTTTGAAAAATGATATTTCATAATTCATTATAATGTCCCTTATCAGTCATTAGGAAATAGTGGAGCCCCAAAATTTTGTTGGAAAATATTCAATCATTGTAGTTTTTATGGAGATTGCATAAAATCATTATATACATTATGATTAACATGCCAAGAACTTAAAGTGCATGAGATAGTGAATAGTTTTATGATTACTATATTACCTAGCCACATAACTTCCTATTAATCAAATATATCTATTTAGTGTAATTTAGTAGGATGTTAAAAGTCATATAGATTATTAAACATCATGGACCTTTGACTATCATCATCATGGATAATGACTCATAATAAATATCTATGTTCTAGAAAAGGAATGTGACATGATTTTGATCTCATATGCGGCTAAGAATTATTCTTTAACCATGGATGGATAGATATTATGCGTGGATCTTATATATTCTAGGTGATATTCATCAGGCATATATTTATAATTTTCGGTTATAGTTTTGGAATCACCTCTCTTTGATTGAATTATCCTAAAAAAAAGAGTTATCAATATTTTACTCATAGGTCACCATTGGATTCCATATATGATATATAATGACTTTATACTTTTAATGGGTTGTTATCTATTACTCCTCCATTATTTGGCCTAGAATTATTTATAATTTGAAAAATATGTAAATATGACTTGTAATTGGAAAACAACCACTCTCATTAAAAAATATTCATATTTCAATCATAAAAGGATGCCTTTAGAATTTCATTTTGGTGATCACATCTTTTATAGGGTTTCACCAAGGTTTGGTAACCAATCGATGGGAGAAAAGGTGAAGTAAACTCCATAGCATATCAATGATTTTGAGATTTATCCCATATATGAGTATAAGAATACAAGTAAACCTTACCTCCTAAATTTAATTCCACACATAACATTATCCATGTATCCAAATATAGGATGAATATTCCTAACCTTTCACCAATAATTTTCTGTGATGTCATTAAGATTGAGGTTGATGAGTCCTTAAAAAAATATTATATGCATTGTTAACCAAAGTTGAAATGTGTTATAAGGAATTTTCATTCATCATGTTTGAGTGAAGTGGATGTATTGGTAGGTATATGTTGGGACATGGGATTTTGAAGATAAGATGAAAGATAAATGTTAGGAA
The DNA here is from genome assembly GCA_963277665.1 of Viscum album. NCBI lineage: Eukaryota > Viridiplantae > Streptophyta > Magnoliopsida > Santalales > Viscaceae > Viscum > Viscum album. The sequence continues at coordinate 222,566,319 of OY728139.1, forward strand.
ATATTTCATCAAGATTTCAATTGAATCATAGAATAGATGACATGCTTAGTGGTGGTAAGGAAATAAAATACATGGAAAAAAAATATAGTCTTATATTTAATAAGAGATTTATGATTCATTTATTAATATATTAATAATATCCATGTATATTTAAAGAGTTAGGAGACCATAATGAGGCTATTAGGGGGGAATGATCTAGAAATGGGGAATTTTTCTCATTACTCTATCCTGAATTCTAGTATATATCACTAATTTTTTGGTTGGGGATAGTAGAATACAGTACCCCTCTAATTTAACTCAAGTGGATTTCAATTGATGTTTTTTTGGAATTAATCTACATTTTACCTAAGGGTTTTAAAATATTATTTTTTTACATACAATTATGCCCATTTAAGATACAAAATATTATTTTTCTCTTGTTTGGATGAGAGGCCTTAAACCTCAAGTTTTTCACTCCCATTCTACACCTTTAGGTAAATCATATTGGATCGATTATTCCAAATACATTAGATTATCACTTGGGATATTCCATAGCTTGTTAACCAATAATCCCTTCTCTTATCACTTTAATTCCATTATTTTCAATGTAATGCGTAGATTATTCCTCTATTGAACATATGGATTATAAAATCCATTATCAACAATAAATCCAATTTTGGATTGATTTTGGTTAGGTTTTACTTAATGAATCTAATAATTTATGAATTATTTTTAAATATATTTAATTTCTTTATTATCTTGCATTAAACACAATGCAATGTTTTAACGAACCATAATATAATAATATCATTATCATTTAAACATTATTATCATAGCATAACAATTAATCATGGTCGTTTGTGTAGGAATAATAAAATGTTAAAAAATAATAATGATGTTTGTATATATAAATAACATATTTATAAATAGGTACTTGTTTTTTTATTGAATTCATTATATACATCGAAATTAAGAATATTTCAAAAAAAAATTATTATCATCATATTAGGTGACAACAAAATTTTACTATATGAAATTTTATTTTACCAATTGAAGAATATTTTTTAATGAAAGGGTCAAAATTATCATAGTCTTGATTTTATAGAAATATAGAAATGATTTATTTTTGGGAAAATAGTGAAAAAAAAACTATTTATAATTAAAGACTACAATTTATAGAATTTTTTAATTCCATTTTTTTTCTATTTTTAAAAAGTAAAATTAGTAAAATTATATTATAATTAATCAGTTTTTGGTCATTTTAGTCGATTTAATTCTCAAAATTGATATTGAAATGTTCTATAATTATTATAAAAAATCATCCGAAAACCACATTCTTCGCTTCTACGAGTTTTTTATTGAGTAAAATTCTACCATATTTATGTGTTATGTTTGGTAAAACAAATTTTGGGTTTTCTAATAATGTATTTGATTTTATATTATAATTACAAATTAATATATCATGATAATGAATTGGAGAATAGTAAAAACTATTTATTATGGTAAATGTAAAAACGGTTAATATGGGTTAATATAAAAGGATATGGGTTAAAATAAAATAAAAACATGTACAATTAATATTGTACGAAGATATATTGATGTTAACTCAAATAAGGTTTTATGATATACTATTTTTTTGTGCGTGTAAAACATGGGAATACCTTTTATTTTCAAAACAAATCCATTTTTTTCTTCTCCCCCACTTATAAAACACATAATCTCTCCTCTCCTATTGACAAATACAAATAATTATTTTGAAAAACCCTACCAAAATACATTACTCAATTCCATTACCAATTGATAGATACCTTAGTTTTTCTTATAAATTTTAATTATGATAGATTTTGGTTGAAACCTAATTAAGTTTTTCGAAGAAGCGGTATAATTCATGACTGATTTTTTTTATTTTTTTTATTCTTATACCACCTCTAAAATATATATTTTTAAATTATGACGAAATAATACCAAATGTATCATAAAAATAACTATATTCTAATAGGTTAACAATATATCCTACCTCTATCACCTCTACGATTAAATAAAAGATGAAACCATTGATTCATTGTATGGATGAAAGAAACCTTGAAAACTGATCTAATTTATTTTCCAATACCTCCTCCCATGGATGCATAAAAGGTTGGATTTAAATATTATATATTATATATATGAAAAAATTATAATTATTTATTTTTAATATTATATTACCCTTCTTACTATCCAATCAATTGAAAAACGATTACATCGCTTGGGTATATGTGTGTACTACTACATACATGAGGCGATGTGAAATTTTTTTCAATTAAATTTATACATTTGAAATTATAATGAAATAAATTAATGAATATATATAATATATATGACATAAAAAATATGTTATTACCCATAATAATGATTTTAACATAAAATTTATCATAAGATGTTGAATGGTTATAAGTAAATCATATATTGTGTAAAATATATGAGTAAGGTTACATCATAAAAATATATTAAATATATTTTTATTATATTCAGTAGTTGAACATGTATAATGAATGTTTGGACATTTGGTACTGTATATTCATCTCACCTTTATTTCCATGAGACACATTTTTTCCACCACCCGTTTCTTTTATATCCTATATATACTATAAATAAATAAATTTTATGATTATTACACTGAAAATAATGTGACAAAAATATCCAGATATATTTATTTATTTCATGGTGATTATTAATCTTAATGTACAAAAGCATTATAGGTTTCATGTTAAAATTTCATTGTTCACCGAAGTTTAATATGATTAAGTATATGATGATGAAATATTATGATCGAATCATCAAGAAAACCCATTAAAATATTATATTATATTAATTTATGTATAATAAATGTTTTAATTATATTTCACACTCGTTAGTTATTAAATATTCTCAAAGGAGTTTTCAAAAACATACTGACATTATTTCTCTACTAGATGAATAATCCTTTTTCTTCCATGTCCATGTTTTCAAAAAAATATTTCATAAAAATATTTACAATTCTATAATTATATTTTAATGACATTTTTATCATTCTATAAATTTTTAAAAAAAGTTTCTGATGGAATATTTTTTTTCTCTTTAAGAAATGATTTACTTTACACGTTTAACTGTAATTTATAATGGAATCCTTTTTATTGTTTCTGGTTGGAATTTTGTTTTCTATCATCATGAACTCTCAATTATTTAAAGGTTCCCTTATAATTTTCCTTTTTTATTTTCAGTGAAACAGTTTTCTTCAATATTTATGAATTTATTATATTTTAATGAATTTATTTATAATTGTAAATAACATTATCCCCATGAATGTATTAATGGTATTTTTATTACAGTTATGTTCATAATCAAAAACAAATAGTGGGGTTTATTTTATATCACTAGAGACACAATCTAATGGTATCATCATTATTTTTTATTTAGATGGTTTATTATTATGACGAATATATTTTTATAAAACCCATTTCATTTGATTGTACCGTACAATGATTTAATGAGTATGTAACCTATTTCCTTTCCGGGTTAAAATATGATGAATTTCTAATAATATAATGGAATAAAAATGTATAGATTATGTGATGTGTGAAACGTATATTGAAATCCAATTAATTGGGTAGTTATTAATGTTCTATGAGCTCTATGTAATTTGTGAGGTTATCAAACTCCAAAATGATGGTACATAGGAGGTCATCCCAAGACTCAAGTAGTACACTGGTGGTTGGACCATGTCTAACTTGTTACGAAGGTATAATAGGTTGGATTGACATAAAACGTTTTAAAACATATGTGTATTCCCAACATTTATTTATTATCCCAATGTTATTCTCTCATGGATAATTTTCAATGATTTATTTATGATTCATGACATAAATCATAAGGATTTGTACCATGACTTATGTATATGATCAATGAGATATAGGGTATGGTATTAAAATGTTATTGTCTAGTTCTAATACTTATATGATCATGTTATATTGATATCACCCTTATTTAACCATAATTATAATATCATAATAATAATCCTCATTCTTTATTATAAAATTTGGGAGAGAAAAAAGGGGCCAATGACAGAAAAGACCTGTGGGACTAAAAGATTGAAGTCCGAAAGAAAACAATCTAATAAGAAATAACCCCTTTTGATTTCAACTAGTTTGGGTTGTAGGAAAAATTAGTACCCAAAACATGAGTTAGAAGCTTCATTAGAAGATTTTCCACCTTGTTTCCCTCTCACGTAGTGAGTCTCAACATAACATTGTTTGAGAGAATATCTCAATAATTCTTGATGGGGTATATGATTTACTAGGGAATATTACTAGTTCCATGAAAAATGTTGAAAAGGACCATATATTCTATTTAATATTACACAATATTAGTGAAATTTTACTGACAAAGGGTTATGCCTTGGAGAAATTAAAGTTTTTTTCCCCAAGGAATGAACCTCTTCCCAAAAAGACCATGTACACAATAAAAATTATTCCCTTGAAGTCCGACATGACCCCTACTCCCCTAATATCACCCACAATACAGGAGACATCAATATTTTGTTTCAAACCCAAGGGAGGAGGCTACCAACATACATAATGTTCGCTAGTGATACTAATGGTGGGACTGACCTGTTTAGCTAGAAACAATATATTCATATAAGGTTCATCCCCCCAGTTATCGAGACACCTAGGTAGATCAAGTAGAAAGTTTCGGGTATGATTTGAGATGGCATTCCTAGTTGACCAATACACTCATAGATAGATTTATTCCTAGATTTTCAAAGAAACCAAACAACAGCATGACAGATAATAGATCTTGATGTCTCTCTACTCCGTTTTTACTCAATCCATGAATCCATTGAATGAAGTAGTATGAATCATACATGAAGTGGACTAGAAATGTACTGAAACCTCTGAAGAGGGACCTGACCACTCAATCCCCACCTTCCCCGAAGAAAATATTCTCAATTCATTCTTTACTATGGACATTAAAACACATGAAACATTATGGAATATGAATTCCACATTTATCTATGTTCTAATTTGTAGAAATAGCTACATGACTGATCCTCCAAGTGAGGATGTTATACTTAATTTGAATCCTCATGGTCCACAAAAGATCCTTCCATTTTTTATCCAATGGTTGGGGTATCTGGGGGAAACGGTAGTCATTAGAGGAGAAGGTACTTGAAGAGGAAGGGCAAAACACATTATTCAGGTTCCATCGTGATATTGATGAGGTTAATGTTATCAAGTTGATCCTCATAAAGATTTTCCAAGATAATGGATGAAAATGTACTTGCCTCCACATACCAAATGTTTTCAGCTTGAAATTCAGGAAATCCAAAGACGTCACCCAACTAGTTGACATGCTATAAGAAGATTTTTCCTTACCCAATGATCCAAAAGACATGAGAATGATTGGAAGAGTAGTGGGAATGTAACATGGACATTAAAGTTTACATGTATATTTCTTCAATCCAAGAATCATTTCCTTAGACATACCCATGGTCTTACCCCATAATGTCTAATATTAGTGGAGTTCATGAGATGGGTTAGCACGTAGACATAAGAGAATATCATAAAGGATACAAAAATTAATCCCTCCTTCAATAATGGGCCCCACCTTTTCCCCCAAAACACCAATGAATGTTTTCCACTTACCTAGGAATCCAAAATAAAGTGATCCATATTGATTTAAACCATTGAGATAACTCATTTATGAGCTTTGACATAAGATAATGGATGGAAAGGAGTTCCCAGGTTGACAATATTAACTAGTGTGATCTGATCCACAAATGAAAGGTACCTATTTTCCTGTTGAAGACTCTCTCTATGATCCAGAAAACATTGTATTCATTGTCCTAAATTCCTATATGAACTGAGGAAAGAGATCTCCCAAAAAACTCATTGGCCATCTTACCTATTGGATGTATAGAATGTTGTATAAGTAAACTGAATGAGAAGAGGCACATTCCATGGAAATTAATAAGTCATTATTGATTTTGTTTATAACTTTCCTCATCCAATGATAGTACTCTTCCTGAAGATGAATAAATCCATGTATTGATCGCATCAAATGATTCAAAAATATAAGAGTATCATTGGAAAACATGAGATGTGATATGGAGGAAGCTCTCTAGTTGGTTTTATATGGTAGGATATTTCCATTGGGAATGCCTTTATGAATTAGGTAAAAGTAAATCTTTTAGGATTTAATAAACATCTTTCGACGACTGGTGTTCCCCTATCTTAAACATCTTGTAGACTTTAATAAACCATGGTATTTACCCATAAAACTGTTATCTATACAAGAAAAACTGAAACAGTAAATAATGAGATCAAACACCAGAGAGGAGAAGCCCCAACCTGAGAGGACCTTATTGATAAATTCCCATTTGACCCAATCATAATCCTTTCTCATGACTGTTTTAAGTGAAAAGTTATAACCATGAGACTAAGGTGTTAATATCCCAGATCATCCCTTAAGCCAAGGAGATTACTCTCTTGATTGAACAGACCCATACAAAGCCATTTGGATATAGATAAATCAATTTAGGAAGATGTGTTGAGAGTCTAGAATTAAGAATGATTCCAATGAACTTATAGGGGAAGTTACATATGCTAAATAAGAAGTAGTGGAGTTTGGAGGAGAAGTTCTAAATTTTTGGAAGAAGAACCAAGTCAGTGGAACAGGAGACTCTTAGGAAGGTGATGAATATAATGAAATTAGCGGGCAATGATGTAGTTCAACAAGGAACTACTTTTTTACATATACATAATTCTAAAGGAACCAGAACCATAAGACTCATGCATGTATCATTGTATTCTGTAAGGAATATTCATATGTAATGATGTGATATTTATGTCTGAAAATATTGTGTCTATATATTTGCTGTCAGAGACAGGTTTATAATTCCTTTATAAACTAGGGTAATAAAATTGTAGTCATAACTATAAGGATATGTCAATGTATAAGAAAATATAATATTTTTGAAGGATAGGCTGAGAGGTTTCCAAACAATTAAATCTCTATATATAATATATGTGGATGTGGATATGGAATTATTATACATAGGGTTAATAACTCCAAGAAGCTATCTTTGGGATTTGAATTGATCATCAGCTGGTGCATTACAATGGTTCATTCCACACACCTAGTTTGACAGTCATGTGATATATTTTTTTCGAATAGATGATGCCCATAAATAACATACGTCAAAATTATGTTTTCCAAAATTAAAAAGAATGTGTTATTATGTATACATATTTTGAATGATTTTTTCTGATAGATCACTCCGATTAAATCTACTTGATGTTCATGCTATCCATTTTAGTTTTAGTAATGGATTTAATATAGAATGATGATGTTTATTTTATAATAGGTAGTCTAAAATATATAATCATGTCATTTGTTCTTGGTTATATTAATTCGTGTATGTCATGAAATATGTCATGGAATATTAATTCATATCTTCAATTATTATATATATTTATAAATAAAATATAAATGGTATGATGATCATATCTAATGCCTATGATTATTAAACTGTTGAATTTTGTGCAAATAAACTATCTGAAAATCACATTATTCTATATTTCAATGAATTTGAGGTTACTTTTTCCTTGTATTGTATTTCCTTATATAAATATTATATCAAATGTTGAGAAAGGGAAGTCACATTTGATTTTCCAAAAAAAAAACTCTGATCATTTGTCAGTGTGATGATAAATATAAACTTCTTATGGAAATGACATCCATTTTGTGGGTATTGATTCCATTAAAATGGGATGGTTATCACATATGGTTGGGTAGAAAACCAACATTGATGATATTTCTATTTTATGGGAGTTTTTAGATTTGTTTAGGAAATATTTACCTTTTTTTACACAAGCTCTTGAAGTTGATTTCTCAAAATAAATCATACCTTGTGCCACACTGATAATGCTCTATGTTTTTTAAATAATAAATTATATTTGATAGAAAAAAATATATGCTACCCTCAATTTATCTAGCATTACATACAATTTAATGACATTTATTTTTCTCTAAATTACTTTAATTAATATATTTAGAAAATTCATAGACTGTAAATTGTGCTAACACAACATTTCAAGGCCCGATGTTCCAGGAAAATATCATTGAATAATGTTAAATTGTTAATTAAAAATGACTAGGTGGCTAACTTCGAACATTAATAACTCCAAATTTTTTGCCCATATCAAAAATAAGAGGGCATCGTTTCATTTAGAATAATGAAATTAAATTATTCAGGGACTAATATCAACCAACATGTGGTGAGGGTAAAAGTTAATATTTGGAAATTTAAATAAAAGTAAAATTTATTTAATGAAATCTATTTTATTCCTTTTGGGTCTTCTCGCAATGACATAATGATGTGTAAAACTATTTTATTTAATAAATGAATGATTGAGGCCACACTGAAATGATAGAATGTGTTTTCATCATTTAATGTATTGATAGATATATGAGGATAGATTCATAATAGTGGAAAAAATTCCCTAGAAGTCTCAGGAGAGGGAATTCATCGTAGAAACACCTCGTCAGCGAGTGATGACGAACACTAGTGGATCGATGATCAGATTTGGACCAGGCTTCGAAAGATTGATGAATGTCTAACATAGGGCTCACGCTTCATCATCTATTGATCTAATACTTGAGTAATGGGTTTTATTTCTATTTTATTTCTATTTACCTGTTATTTTTATCTCTATGGCGAACACTGATTATCCCACTAACAGGTCGATATCTTGGTCAATCATCTATGCGGGATGGGAGTTATCATGCATGGATTAAATGAGAATTAGATCACTGTGATGATTATTTTCATTCTACATGATTCTTCTAACAATAAAAAAACTAATTCCAAAATGAAAAGGGGGTGGATATTTCTTTGGGAGTTCTTATGGTTCTCATTTTCCCCCATTCTTCACATTCTTCGTGATATTGAGAGTGAGTAGTTTTTACGCCTTCGAATCATGGTGAAATATCCCAAAACTGAGAATCTAATGCTCAAATGATGACACATAGTTGTGACAAGGCGTGGTGCAAGACAAGGCCACCAAAGGAGTGACAGAAAGTGGAAACGGTAATTGGCTGGAGGCGACGGTGGGACAACTCATGGTAGTGGGACATAGGTGGTGATGACAGAGACCACAAACTCAATGGTCAGTGGTGGAAGGAGGCTATGGCGGCGTGGCCATAAGTGGGTGATGGGATCCACATTTAGGGTAGTCTGTAGTGGAGCCACTACTAGAATTTTATGTACATACGATGACATATTTGAGATGTGATCCCATCACAAATTCTCTTTTGCGAAGGGGTCCCGGCGCAAATAGCCCGTTTCTAAAAATAATGTCGAAAATATATCTCTTATTATATACTATGTATATATATATAAATCTATTGTGACGGTCCCATCATAAAAATGTATTTGCGACGGTCCCATTTTCCAGTTGAAAATAATTTTTCAATTATATATATTAAATATATAAAAACATTTTCTGACATACCCATAACAAAAACATATTTTTGACGGGCTTAGTTTTTTCATCGCAAATAGTAATTTAAAAAATATATATAACATTTACAATATGTTTCCATCATAAAATCTCCCATCACAAATACATAACGATATAAATAAATATTCTATAAATTTATGATAAATTTATATTAGAAACTATTATTATTATTATTATTAATTTTAATATAAATAAGAGTATGTTATATATTAATAATAATAATATTAATAGCATATAAAAATTATATTATTATAATATTAATAATAAAATAATACTGATAATATAATAATGTTATTCTTATTATTTTTTTATGATAAAATAATATTAATATTAATAAAATAATCATAATATTATAAAATATTTTAAATCTCAATATTTTTAAGAAATAAAAAAATTATTATAATTATTATTAAAATAAAAAAACCATCAAAATATATAATACTAATAATAAATATTAATATATTGAAATATAAAATATTAAAAAATTAAATTATGCAATATTCACACTAATATAAAAGATAGAAACTACAAATAGTTAATATTACAACAAACATTGAATTCAAATGTTATTAACATTCACGAAAAAGCCACTGGGGGATAGTGTTATGGAGGAGGTGGAGAACCTAGAGAAGATGGTAGAAGAAACACCATCCCAAAACTACATGTAATACGATGCATGTACTTCATTTATTTGTGATACTACTACTGACATTGACACATATCCCCCTCATACAGCTGCTGTTAAAGCATCTCTACCTGCTGCTTACACAAACTCTCTATAAGCTCACTATAAGCATGCAACTTCTCTTTATAATGTTAGAAAAAATATTATGCCTCTCCACGAGCTCTTCTCGAGATCGACGCCGACATCACAATGGTATCATAATATGTCCCAGGAGTTAAATGAGAGCTGATACCAACTACTCATCCCTTCTCAAAGTCATACTAGTTCGCATGCATCCATGTCGCCTTATCAAAATGTTGGGAACTAGTCATATCATTTATCTCATCCTGACTCTCAGCCTATGTCTAAGAGGTCATGGACTCATATGAATCCTTCTGCTCCAATTTGAAATTAAAATAGTGAAAATATTATAAAAATTTAATTTTACTAATAAAAAAATAAATTGTAATGTCCACAATGTAATGCTGGCGATTGCCTCTAATCTCTCCAGTGGCTAGATCCTAATACATCTTCTAAAAAATGTCGTACCTCATAATATCGGGCTTCTCGACTGCTAATATGAATAAAAAATAAACTATTTATATTTTATGTTATATAAAATATTTAAAATAATTACATACCATATGCTATCTCTATGTACTAAATGTACGGCTACCAGCTCAATGTGTCACCTCATGTCTCCCCCAGTTCTGTCGGCCCAATGAAGATCTTCTCTTAAATCCACCACCCAGCCAGTGTGAATATAATCCATCGTAAATGTGAGATTAAATGTACTCTGGTAATGTGGCTTTACATGACTCATCAATTATATCCACTCCTACTTTATTCAAGGTTTTCCTTCTCAAATTGTGCAAAAAATGACGGAAAAGGTCACTCATATACACCTATCATGTCATCTGGATAGCATTATGCATGCTATCATCTATGGGATACCATAAACCCTAAAAATAATTAATTATATCAATTTATTAAGGAAATAAATTTCAAAATAAATATTATTTATTTACGCACCATCCAATGGTAAAACATACTGAGCTGTACCTCAATGTAAATCTGTTCCCATGTGATCCATGACATAGAGAAATAATTGTGCAAGATAATTCTCCACTTTCCCAATGAAATATGTAAAAAACTGTGAAAAAAAATAATTAAAAAATTAGTATATAAATAAAATAATTAATGTTAACTAAAATACAAAAGTTAATATACCTCTACATGCATGAATCAAATCCATGACGTGGACGTCACTCGGGGATGGCATCGGGAAACATCAATCATGCAAGACTGCACCCCATGCATGTACCCATTACACCACAAGTAGGATGGAGTTCATATGATCCCAAACCCTCCTTATACAAAGGTAGCTCACCATAATGAAAAAAACGAAATAGATCATCGTCCATATGAAAAAAAATTATTGTTGTCAGCAAATAGTTAAAAATGACTATTATATATACATATATATTAATTATTATTATAACCATCATTTAATTGTGCCCATTGTGAACTTTATCATAATCTTTATATATGCGATTTGAGTTCCATCATAATCCTCCTTGACATCATCAATATCCATACGAGTTTCCATATCATCATCTCATTCCAGGTAAAATTCATTTGTAACATCGTTAACATCTTCATCATCATCGACCATTAATTGGGGGGTGTCACCATCGATATTCATATCTCTTTGTGAAAATGATGAATTTTGAGTAGTATATTGAAAAATTTCTTTTCCTTTCATTTTATAGGAAACACATTCACATTGAATAATCTGATTTTCCAGAGATTTCCTTTTTATTATGCTCCAATAATCACTCAGGTCTCTTAAAATAACACAATACATTGCGTAATAAATTTTATGTTCTTGTTGAGCATATAAAAATGGTTCATTTACTTCAAGAAGATATTTAAATTTTATATCTATGATTCCATGAGTTAGATCAACATGAAAGACTCTCTCTGTGTCCAACCACTAACATTTGAACATCATTGTATAATTTTGTCTTTGATAACACATTTCAATAATTTAATCCAGCATGCCGTAAATTTAAACATTAGTTTCTCTATGATGATATCTTATCCCGAAAACACCACAGTTCACTATTTATTTATTCTCCATATGAATTTGTATGAAATCTAAAACCATATACCACATATTCATTATAATATTTACCAAATTTGGATGGTGGATTTTTCAATATAAATAGTCACTTTAAAAATTTATCATCATGCTGAGACAACTAAAATTTTGAAAAACAGTTATCAATATAATAAATAATAAAATATATTGATATGTTAAAACATCTATATTTTATGTTACCAATTTTTGAAAAAACTGTAAAAAAATCAGTGTTATTCATGCGCATCTACAGAAATTTTTGGAAGCTATTTCTGGATATGATTATCATATATACTAAAAATAAAAAAAGTTTAATTACTATAACATAAATTAGAGAATAAGTGATAGAGTCACACATTGTAAAAATGAATTCATTTATTCAAAGTTGAGCATAACATGTGTACGAGCTCTGATGTGTTCATCATCAGAAATCCATCGTTCATGAACACCAAGGAATCCATGCTATGACTGATAAAAAACTAATAATTTATTTTCTATTTCATAATAATTATTCCCCTATATCCATCCCATGTTTTTGTGTTTTGAGAGATATTCAGATTTAAAATAACGAGAGCATAAAAAAACAAATTTCTCTTGCAATTAAACTTCAGCAATTCAGCCTTCAACCGATGCTTTGTTACGTGATTTCCTGTTTAAGGTCTGCATGCGTATCTCGAATGGGTACATCCCTAAAAACTATACCAGACCTCCACATTTTTTATTATATGAAAATTTTTATTTAAAACGTTCCATTGAGTCAAAGAAATCCAATGTGAATATTTTTTCCAGTTTACATTTTATTACAACAACATCTACTTCCAGCTTTCGTAGTGCTTCATAGTCTTTTTTCCCACAAATATCTCGAAAAAATATGATATCATTGTTATAATATCTAAAATCATAGGATGCAACAAACATCTTAATCCAATAAGCATAAGTCATTCCATTTCAACATGAGGATAATAACTTTCTAGTATTGTTATATGATCATTCTTAACATGTTTTTTGAAATTAGATGCATCGCTATTTAGAAGCCTCCAATATAAAATATAATAATAAAATGATTTGAGACACTCTTTGGAAAATGAATATGCTACTTTTGGCTTCATTGACCTCTGTGAGCAGAAATTTTAAAATAGATCATGTTTTGGTCCCCTGCATAATTGGGAAAGATCTAATTGTTACTTTACATTATCATTGGCCTTACCAGGTTTATCCAAAAATGAATGAAATTAATTATCAAAACTGCTCATTTCGATATGTATGAAATCCAACATGTGGAGGACTAACACATCTAACCAATATGAAGGAACCAAAAATGATGCTTTTATCTAATTGTGTTCTTCCAAACGCCATGAATTTTTTGTTGGCATATTGTTTGTTAAAATTTTATTGGAGGCAATTAGAATAAAACTAATTTTGACTATATACCAGTGTTCATTTTTGGAGGTCCAACCCTTTAAATTGTGCATTTTCTGAAATGAGATTTTAACCTCTCAAAAGGATTATCAGTTAGTAGAAATCTGCGATACCTGTCAAAATAGAAAAAAATTTACATTGATGTGCATAAATTCATTATTGCCTCTCATATAGTAAGGAAAAGATTTTTGACCATGTGTACTCCAGTCAAATGATAATCCATTTGATGGGAACACACTAATTGTCCACATAAATGCAGCTTTTAGTTGGAAATTTTGTTTCGCAGCAACATCATATGTACTAAATCCATTAATTCACAATGAATTAAACTCATCATTAACTTATTTCAAATAAACATCAATATAATTTTTCAGATCTCATGGGATTAATAAGTTCAAAAATATATAAGGATCTTAAATCAACATCAATGGAGGTAAATTTTACAGAGTTATAATTACATGACAAACTAAATACACACTACCACATGAACAATATGAACAAAAACCATCAGTAGAAAGACCGAATCACATGTTCCGGGGTACTAAAGAAAAAGAAGGATTCACTTGATCAAAATGAAAACATAAATAACCATCAGATAGATGATTCAAGATTTTACTATTTGTAATCTTGGTTTTCTGTCAGGAAATCATTTTCGTTGTGTTCTAAGACATAAATAAATGCTGCAACCTGGATGTAAGCGAGAAATATCTGAACAGTTTTATAGTAAACAATCCAGACTACCCCGGTTGAGATTATTTATACCTTGATTGTCCACATGTGGTAAAACACTCCAAGGACACATTTTCAACATAATATAAGATGAAATCATTTTCACAAGCATGAATATTCTGATAATAAAGGCTGATATAATGAACTAGCCTTCTTCTATCATAGTAATTTTCTAGAAACAAATTTTATTTCAGGTAATATTGTTGTAACCAAATAAAATTTCTTATCAAAATATTTATTGGCATTATATTAACTGATTTAATAGCCAAATGTTTTTCAACTGCTTCTAATTTTCTTATCTTACAACCAGGATATAATGCATCCTAAAAAGATGTCAATAACTCATTAAATTCATATTGTTCCAACTCATGAGTAAAATAAATATCATCTTGTGTTTCAGTTTGTTGAACAAACAGACCTACAACATCATGTACTAAATTTGGAAACTATTATGGATCCAGAATCTAATTATTAGTATCATCTATGGAACAGTTTTCACTATGTTGATACCAAAAAACAAAATCTGGAGGAAAACTAAAACGCAACAGATTTCCCCAAACGTCGTTAAATGTTTCATATTTTTTCAATGAAATTTTTTTACAAGGAAAGATAATTGTTCCTTCCAAAAAATATTGTTTGATTATGAAAATTATAAGATAGTTTCAACACCCTCAGTATATATAGAATTTAAAATAGAACTATTTGGATTTCTATAGTGATTTATCCGATAGAAATTATTTAATAATGGCTGTTTTCGACTTCCATTTTCCATATTTTTTCACCAAATATAAAATCATTGTTTTTTTGAATAATTTTAAATAATAAAAACACTATCCAAAAAGACAAGATAAATAATTACAGCTAATTCTTGTTAATTATCACTAGTTACGGGAAACACAATTTCTGGTGGATTTGTGGCTGGTCTTTTTTCTGACGGCTCGTTTACTTGAAACATTATCATAGAGAAATCACAATGAAGAATCTAATCATGGTACTCATATCCACTATCATGCATAAGATAATGAATATTCATAACTTTTACTAGATTTTTCATTATGATTTCATTGTGAGAAATATTCATTTAAATGAGTAGTCAGACAAAAGATCCCCCTTTTGTTGATGAATCATTATTTGGAAATGTCACCGCCTGAAAACATTATGAAAAATGTGGTGTTTAGAATGCATATCCAATCTCATGAAATGATTATTTCTTGTTCTAAATATTTTAATTCCTTGGATCTTATTTGACATTAGATGTCTGGTGTCTTTGTTGTTTTAGCCAAGAACTTGTTTCTGATCATTCCTGCATGCTAGTATTGGATATTTGTGGGTTTAGTTTTTTTATTTCTATAGGTATATGTAGCTTGTAAAGATTTTTTCTTGTGTAAGTGGAGGTGGAAATACATCATCTATAGGTGGAATCAATGGAGATGGAATAAAACTATGATTATTTGCTTTCTGGGACCCAAGAATTGATTCTCTATAGTTTATGTATCCTCAAATGCTGAAGAGTTCAAAGGTCTTTATCAGGTTACAACTCAACCATCTACTTTATAATACCAGTTGTTTAGATACCTGAAAGAAATAACTCATTATTATAGAGAAGTAAAATTGTTGAGGAAGGATCAGATTTGTGAAGGGTATATCTTGGAAGGACAAATGTTTATTTTTTTCATCAAATTAAATCTGATTGTTGAGACTGCATTTTTTTCTTCTTCTGTGTTGAGGTCATTGAACGCTGCATAGGAAATTGTTTCTTCTAAATTATAGTGGATATATTTCTTCTATTATTTTTATCTCAATGTATGTATGTTATGCCTCCCTCTCGGTCTGATGGATATATGAAGGTTTCTGGGACAACGTCTTGAACACAACTTCTCATGGAGGGAATGGAATGGATGTCAAGACTTTTCGATCATGTATGACTCTGGTGCTTTTGATTTGTTTCCCTTGAGAATATTGGATTATTTCCCTCTCAGTCTCTTCGGGTGTATGTTTTTTACTCCTCGTGATTTTAATTCGACTTGTTCTTTTAATAAATTCCTTTGGGTTATGAATTGGTTGACCAATTCATGTCACCATTTTCTGAATAAATGGATATCCAATCTCGTGAATACGAGATTGGATATGCATACGTAGATGTAAATTTTAAAAAAAAATTGAGTCGGTGACAGTTCAAAAGATATGATTTATCAGTCAAAAGGAGTGTCGCCAATCCATTGAGAATTATGCCAAGCTCTTTCAATTTAATACAATTATCCCTCTTTATTACTAATTGTTCCTAATTATTGAAAATTACAGGTAATTAGTGAAAATTATTGCTAATTATTTCTAATTTTTTAAAATTATTTCTAATTATTAATAATTATTAGTAATTATTGCTAATTATTGGAAATTGTTTTTCATTATTTCTAATTGTGGCTAATTATTTCTAATTGTTGCAAACTATTTCTAATTATTTATAATTATTACTAATTATTCTTAATTATAGCTAATTATTTCTAATTATTTCTAATTGTTGTTAATTATTTCCAATTATTAGTAATTACTGTTATTTTTTCTAATAATTGCTAATTATTGGTAATTGTTAGTAATTATTTCAAATTATTGCGAATTATTACAAATTATGGCTAATTACTGCTAATTATTGCTAATTGTTTCTAATTATTTCTAATTATTGTTAATTATTGCTAATTATTGAAAATTATTGCTAGTTATTGGTTATTATTGCTAATTGTTGCTGATTATTTATAATTATTACTAATTATTAGTAATTATTGTTAATTATTGCTAATTATTGTTAATTATTTATTACTATTTCAAACTATTGCTAATTGTTGCTAATTATTGTTAATTATTGGGTATTATTGCTAATTATTACGAATTAATAATAATTAATACTATTTAATGCTATTTAATACTGATTATTTCTAATTATTACATATTATTACATATTATTACATATTATTACATATTAATACGAATTATTACAAATTATTAGTATTTATTAGTATTTATGCCTAATTATTGTTAATTATTGATAATTATTGTTAAGTATTGATAATTATAGATAATTATTGATAATTATTTAAATTATTTCTTATTATTGATAATACTACTAATTAGTTCAAATTATTGCTAATTATTACTTATTATATACTAATTAATGGTAATTAGTACTAATTATTACTAATTATTACTATTTATTACTAATTATTACTATTTATTACTATTTATTACTATTTATTTCTAACTATTACTAATTATTTCTAATTATTTCTATTTGTTACTATTTATTACTAATTATTAGTAATTATTATTAATTATTAGTAACTATTAGTAATTATTAGTAATTATTAGTTTCTTTTTCTATTTATTACATATTATTAGTATTTATTAGTATTTATCACTAATTATTATTATTTATTACTATTTTTTATTAAATATTACTCTTTATTCCTAGTTATTTCTAATTACCAATAATTATTACTAATTAGATTTTATTACTATTAATTAATGCAAATTGCCACAAATTACAACTACTAATTACTAATTACCTTTAATTATATTTTTCATTAATAATTATCGTTAATAATTCTTAATTACTGCTAATTATTAATAATCATTACTAATAATTTCAATTTATTATAACAAATAAATATCGCTGACAAAAAAATCTAAATATTATTTTATTACAACTAATTAACAATAATTAAAATTAATATAAAAAATGAAATAAATATTGAAATATAGAAAACATAAGTACCTTTATACGTGATCATTTATAGGTGTGGACGACTTCAAAACTTGTTCATAAAAAAATTCAACAGAGACAAATTTCAACTCTAAAATTAGAGTTTGAGATGGATAGAATGTTAGCGATTAGAGAAAGAATGAAAAAAAAACATTGGGGGTATATAAAGGTTATATTATTTGTGAAAGTACTATTTGTGATGGGACTCCCATCACAAATAACATCAGCCACATTAATTACAACCCGTGATTAAAAGGATATTTCTGATGGGACCAGTAGGAAATAGTGACATGTCGACACACTATTTGCGACAGGGGAAGATTCTATAGCCAATAATATTCACCGATGTATTGTATTTTCAATAGAGGGGGGGCTCCCAGATGCCTATAGTATTACATCTTCCAGGTAGTTTCAATTCCCCCCCCCCCATCACAAATACCCTTCCCAAGGTTTGGACCCAAACCATTGCCGACGGGACCCCTAATCCCATCACTAGAAACTAATTATATTGAAATGGGATTATTTTCCTACCTCAAATAATCTCTTCGATATATGATTTGTGATGAGAATTGATCATGTCGCAAATAACCCGTCGTAAAAGGCTATTTTTTCTGTTATGGGAAGACTGAAGACACGACAGTGCTCCGTGTTGTCCGTCCAGCATGCGGTCCCATGGACCACGTGCGGGAGGAGATGCTGGCTCCTCGGTCGGTCATGTTTTTAAGGCAGGACATGACATATGACGCATCTAGGTGAACCGAACCCGTCCGAATCAGGAAGGATGGCCCTTTAGAACATCAAAAGAGTTGTTTGGGCCCAACTGGGGTGGTCTAGGCCAAACTAGTCATGTTGGACCCAGTGGGTCGGCGGACCCCATGTCGGGCTGACCATGTTGGACTGGAGTCGAACATGTACCTTTTTACTAAAATGACCATAACATCAAAAATTTATGCATGTTTGACATGACATTTGCAGCATTGGGAACCTCCTGACAAGGTGGTCCTTTTATGCTACTCTATGTGGGTTGTTGTATAAAATATAGTATGGCCATAGTCTTGTACACTATGTTCTCCTAGTTCATCCGTGTTAAGGGAAAAATTTTGTGGCTAGCTTTGACATGAAGAATATGTGACATAGAGACTATGTGACATGAAGACATGATGATAATGAAGCTATGTGACTCACTATGAAAAATTGCCTCAACAAGACTAAGTTTCTCATTGGAACCGAGCATCTCATCGGGACTATGTGTCTCATCGATACTAGGTGCTTTATGGACCACATCTGATAATATTTCTTTTAGTGTGATAGATTTATACATGTGTGAGATAAGACCACATCATGTGTACATATCACGGTGGTTATTCCATTGAGATTTTGGGTGTCCTACTTAGTGTTTTTTACTCACCCCTACATGGTCATTGCCTGTACGTGTCATGTCATGTACACATGACTAATGTTTTGATAGCAACCTAGGTGGTCCTAGATTATGTGGTCCGTAGAGAGACCAGAATGACTAGGCGTACTACTACAGCTACAGGTATTTTATCCTAACATTCACTTCAAGTAGGTTTTTTTCCAATGAGTTATCAGTGACATGTGTACTTCCTTGTTTATATAATTTTCTTCTATTTGGATTGTATACTAGCCACATTTTCATTCTTTTTTTTATATTTTTCCACAGTTGTTGTCTTAATGGAATGAATGGAATACATAGTGTTTTAAATTTCATCCTTTTTTAACATGGATGTGTGTGTGTGTGTGTGTGTTTGTGTAAATCTACGTTGGAAATTCCTCACATGTTAGTGATATTCCTTCTCTTTGCTAGTCACCAGCCCTTGGCCTATTGATGGTGGGCTTGGGGAGTCATGGAACCAACCCATCTAGGATGCGTAGTGACATAGTGGTATCATAGAGGTTCGATTCCACATTGGGACCGAGTGTTTGTGAGATTTTTTTTGGAAATTGTATTAATTTTTTTGAGATCGTCTTTTAGGATAAGGACTCTAGTGTTGGAGTGTCGGCTGATGTATCCCTACATTGGTACTCTAGATGCCTTATTTTGGACACTGTACAATAAAAAATTTGTTGTAGGTAAATAAATTGTACATGCGTCGTGTTATATTTTTTAGATTTTCATCATGTCCTTCTTTATTATGCTCACAATGTATTTTTTTTATTGGCTATGGTTCATCTTGATTTTTTAGGATTCCTCCCCGCAGATAGCCATCCAATATTTTGTTGTGTCCCCATGAGGATTCTACACCTAGTGACAAGGCATCGGTAAAGAGACCAGTATCATAGATAGCCACACAAGGTGGTGTACCAGTGATACCACAAACCATTGATCAACAGTTTCTACCAGCACTAATGGTAGAGGATGCACATAGGATTAGTGAATTGCATGTGTTTTTGAGGTAGAGACCTCCATGGTTCAGGGGTGAGATTGACCCCCTAGTATTTGAGGATTTCCTAGAGGCAGTTCATTATTGTAATCCACCGAGGAACGTGATCGAGGTGCTAAGTTTCTTGGATTTGAAAGGATAATATTGGAGGATCATGAACGACCTTTCCAGGGTAAGACCACCATTATGATCATTGATGCAAGAGGAGAAACCCTTCGTGTGGATGGAAAAGTGCCTAAAGTTTTTCTAGGAGGTGAGGAGGATGTTGACGAGCACTTCCACATTGAGACTACTAGGGGAGGATTTAATGACTTGGAAATTCGTAGATTTTTTTTAAAAATTATATAGAATTATTTGAGAATGATGTTTTTCACATTGTGTGATTCTGAAGCCCGGTGTTCCTAGAATGAATTTTTGAACTTTTCATAGGTATGTTTAGTAAACGCGGGAGCAACATTTTGTAACTTTGGAACCAGTGCTCGTAATTGAAATCTGAGGACAACATTGAACTCGCGTAACTGATATTCACATAAGGAGACCTTCACCTCGACTGTAGTTGGCCGATGGTGGAAGTTAGTTTTTCAGTTTTTTGTAGAAAAATAAAAATAAAATAATTAACATTTTATTTTTCATTTTGAAACCTCTCTTTATGAATTATGAAGGTGGGAACCACCCAAGATGGAAATCCTCCCAATTTGAATTTTGTGGTGGGAACCACCTGAACCCCTCTTAATGTGGTAAAACCATTCAACTCTCCATGGTTAATTGTGCCAAAATCAATTAAATAATTGTGCCAACTCTAATTAATTAATTATGCCAACTTTAATTAATTTATAGACTTATTTTTATTATGTTGGATCCTCATCTCTTTGGGGAAAATTCTTGTGCAAAAATCCCTCAAGGAATCATTGAATTATTTTTGAGTTGAATGTTTTTGTTGACAAAGTGAACATCTGTGTTGTGATTGTTAACAATGAAAAACAATGACAAACAAATTTGTTGAAAAATGGGATTTCATGGTTGAATGTTGAGTTCAAGAGTTGTTGTCAAAGATCCATGTTTGATTCAAGAACTTCGAAAATGGAATGGATGATCTGGAGGCGGTATAAATAGAACAGATAAAATGTGGTGCCATTTTCCTGTGTTTGCCAAATTTTTGGGCCTGAAAATCAACAAATGAAGACAAGTGATTTTTGCAAAGGGAAATTTTCACCAAGATCTTGGTGGATAGGAAACTTGCGCGCCATATGTTTTTGAAGATCATATCATCAAAATATGGAAATGGGATAAGGGTCACACAAGTATTTGTGTGGTCACGCAGGTGAATTGCGCGTTGTGACGAGACTTGCACGCTGATGCGTTGGATGCTTGAGAACATGTGCGCCTATTGTTTTCCAAGATTAGAAGATCAAAATATGTCAATGTAAAGAGGGTCGTGCATGATTTTGGTTTGGTTGTGCAAGTGACTTGCAGTGGAAGAGACCTGCGCACCGAGACCTACGCGCCGAGGGGAGACTTGTGCGCCGTTGCGTAGGGTATCCAAAATGCCTATAAATACTGGTCCACCCCTTCTCATTTCTCAATGGAGTTCAACATGTTGAAAAATCAGAGCTCCCATCGTGTAGGTGTGGTGGTCACGTATGTGGTGGTGTGTCGCGAAAGTGAGAGTTCCACGCCAGATTTGAAGAAGCGCGATTGTTGTTAGTTGTGCGCCAATATTGGTTTGGTCATAAAGGGAAGTGAGTCGCGCAAGATTGGAGTTGCAGAAGCTTGTGTCACGTAAGTGGTTGAGGAATACTTGCGTGCCAGTTGTGACCTGCGCGCCAATACTTGCACGTCGGATTAGACTTGTGCGCCAAGTAAGGTTGATTTTCCGGCAGTGTTTTTGGGCTGTGTGGAAGCTGGAAGTTTGTTTGATACCTTCGGTGCAAAGAGAGATTCATTTTAAGGTGAATGTTGGAATTCAACAGAGCATCTACATACAAAGGGATATGTATTTCTTCTTTGAAATAAAGACACCTACATATCAATAAACTATAAGTGGATCCTTTTCGGAGCAGTGAGCATTGGAGAGGGAAGAAGGTGATCCTCTCCACCGACAGTGAGCCAGAGAGATAGAAACAGGGAGTGACCCTTGGGGAACCAGTGAGCTGACCCTAAACCTTGTAAAGGTAGTGAGCTTGGGACAGAGTGACTGTGACCGAACCTTGTAATCCACAGCTAGTGAAGTTTAGTGGAATTTGGTATAACCGGAAATCTGTCGGCATATGCTCCTTGGACGTATCCCTTTGTGGTGAAACAAGTTAAAATTGTTGTGTCCTGTGCTTGATTTACTTCATGATTATATTGTGCAACATGAAAGAGATATAATATTGTTTTTATTAACAACGAAACAAGATCATAACGGGATTTAATTTTAAATTAGTCATACCCTGATTCACCCCCCCCCCCTCTCAAGGTATTCAGCCCTGTGGACCTAACAATTGGTATCATAGGGAGGTTGATATTTTTTCGTCTCTCAATGGAGGTCACTAATCATAATGGGATTCCGATCTTCGATGGATGTAGTTTTCATATATGGAAGAATCTAATGCAACATTATTTCCGATCTTTGGGAATGGATGTGTTTTCAACACCTATGCATGGTATCACATCTGATATTAATAGTGGTGCATTATCAGAATCTGAACATAGAGATTTGGATGCTGATTCCAAATCAATCAATTCCTTAGTGGGATCCCTTTCCAATCCCATCTATACAAAGGTTATGTCATGGAAAACGTCACATGCCATGTCGGAAAATCTTTTGAATATATATGAAGGTGATACAAAGGTCAGAGAGGCAAAGCTGCAAGTGTTGTGGAACAAGTGTGAAGATCTGCGAATGAACCTGAATGAGTCTGTTGATGAATTCTTTGAAAGGCTAAATGCTATGGTAGAAGAAACACGATGTCTTGATGAAACTATCGAAGACATAAAATTTTTGAAGCACATCTTGACAAATCTTCCACCTCGGTTCAATCTGAAAGTTTTTGTTTTGGAATATGAAGACCCAAAAGAATTGACATTGGATAACCTACACAGCACCCTGGTTCGGGTCAGCCCCGGTCGGGTCCAGCCGTGTTGGTGGGCCGGACCCGGGCTGGGCAGGGTCAACCCAAACCGGATCGGGTCAGCCCCGGTCGGGTCCATCCAGAATGGGCCGTGTCGGTCGGACCGGGTCTCATCGGACTCGGATTAGATTTGACCCTATTCTGCTCTTTTGGACATTACTTGAGCTACAAGCATCAGTTTGACGCATCGTCTATGGTGGCAGAAACCTTGGATAAAAACAGTCTTTTTTGTATATCATGCTTGAGTTTTGGATATAATGGATTATGTCCAAGTGGGATTGAACATGAATCTAACACGGCCCTTGAGACGAAAATTATAATAACTTACAAATTGGGTGATAGATTGATGCACCGTCTGTTGAGTTGAGACACCTATTATTTGGTGGTACTATAGAATACATATTCATGGGAAATCATGGTATTTGAATTATATACATATGAAATGAGGATAAAACCCTCCCAAAATCAAGCGATCTTAGTTAAAGTACTGTATAGTTGGTTGTAACATGAGAAAGGGATCAAATGTGGGTCTGTGCCTTTCGATCCTACGTGGGTCTATGTTTGAGGATCCCATATGGATCTTATCTAGGATCCTGTGTGGGATGCTGTATTAGGATTCTATGTGGGTTTGATGATTTATGATACTACGTGGGTCTTCCGCTCAACAGAGTAAGATGATTTAGTAGGTATATCAAATCATATCAATTATCGTACCTATGTCATACTTGCTGTGAGCTATGTCCTTACTTTTCTAGAGATAAATTTTTGGTATTCTTCTATTTGGCGATACCTTTGAGGTACTTACCTTCATGGTGATAACTATCTGGTATACTTTATTGTGGCTTTCCTGTTGTGGTACTTACCTTTATGGTGTTACCATCATGGTAATATTTCCTCTGTGGAATAGTTGAGCATTGGGATTTTGAGTTAGGTATTGTGTTTACTCATGAATGATATGGGTATAATTGGTTACTTAGGTATTTATGGTCATATTACTAAGTATTTCTGACTCTTGTTTCCATTATTTTTGGTTTATCATTTGTGGAATTTGTGAGACCTTTGGGGGTCTTGGGTCCCTATTGAGTATCATTATACTCACCCCTGCACAGGATACGTCTGCACCTTGTTGTGTCTTGTGTAGACGACAGACAGTGATGGCGGAGGGTGAGGGTACTAGGAATGGAGATACCACAGAGGTGGACATTATAAGAGGCATACCGCATGGATGACCATTCAAGATTTGTACCTACCATTCAGGTAGGATCCATGGCGGGTGTCTACTAGAGATGTTACAGTTTTACTAGTACTTTCTAGTTTACATGTAATTTTCAGTTGGGATTGTATTTTGGCCCTTTATACATTCTGTACAGACCTTGTTTACTCTTAAGTTTTACTTTGTTCTTTTATACTACTTTTTGTGTAGTATGGTGATTTTTTAGGTTATAAAGGAAATGACTTCCTAGTTTTAGGGAATACAAATTTCGATGCTAGTTCCAAGCCACTAGCATATGAAAGGTGGGCTTGGGGTAATCCTGACACAGACTTCGGGGGAGGATTCATTACAAATTGGTATCAAAGGAGCCAGTTCTACTTTAGAACATTGGACTCTGATATTATAACAGAAATAATGTTAAGTGTTATGAGTGTGGGTATCAGTTTACTGCATCTAGTGTTGGTGAAGCAACCAACATATCAATACACAGGGACCCTGACTTCTGATTTCTGACTCAGTTCCCAAAAATATAGATTGTGTGTGTGTTTTGAAATTTCTACTTTGTGATCTCTTTGAGTCATCTCAATAATTATAACTTATTGACAGTGGCGCACCTGTTTCATTTCAGGATTCCTTTATGTAGACAGCCAGCCGGGTTACAGGTATAGTACATGATGATAGCCCACCGAGCGACAAGGCCTCGGTGCAGGGCCCTCTTTCAGTAGAGGCCCCAGCAGAGGCACCAGTGGTACCATTACTCGTTGGTCCACCGATTCCTCTAGCCCCAAAAACTGAGATTACATGCCACTTGAGCATGTTTCACGAGTTCCAGCACCTGACACCACCAAGGTTGAGGGGTGATACGGACCCATAGGCGGGTGAGGATTGGATGCAGGCCATGGTGAGAATATTACGACTGGTAGGGAAACCAGCTAATCTCATGGATATCCTTTCCGCCACTCTTCTACAAGCAGTAGCAGGATCATGGTGGAGCTTGATGTTCCAGGTTCACGAAGAGATGACACTTCTCAGGGCAGAATTTGAGAGTCTGTTTCGGGCAGAGTGTGTCCCAGCGACCCGTCGCACAGTGCGTATACATGATCTTTTTCATATGCAGTAAGGAATCATGACCGTGGATCAGTAATCATTGAGGTTCACCGACATCTCACTTTATTCCACTGATATTTTATGGGACCAATTAATCAAGGCTCGGACCATCAAGAAGGGACTCAGGTGGGAGATCAGGGCTTCAATGATTTCTCTCAGTATCCCGATGCAGGCAGGGGTGTTAGAGAGAGTCCTCTTAGTGGATAGTTTTTTACTGAGCAGTCACCAACTATGAGACCCACCAATGGACGTCACATAGAGGAGGATTCTTCAACTGGAAGTAGACAGATTCCATAGAGGTTCTAGAGGACCAGATCTATATGTGGACAACCGTAGGATTCATGGTAAGTTCTTCTGGGCACCCGAGATAGAGCCAGTCATGCGAGGAGTAGGAAATGGTACACATGCTGCAGGCAGGGTCAAAAGGCTCATGACTACTTGACCTTACCTATAGATTAATAGCTTATGGTCGAAGGACCACCCAGGTAGAGATAGAGGTTCGACCGAGGAGGTCCATAGAGAGCTGGCGGATGTGGCCATGGAGCTGGCCATGCAGTTGGTGGTGGGAGACGATTCGAGGTATTACCGCAACCACCACCATGTGGTCCACCCCGACCACATGAAGCAAGTGAATTGGGTGGATCTCAGCTCCAGGTAGCTGAGGCCTACGACCAAGGGACTCCTAAGATGATACATGATATGATATATGTCTACTCCACCTTAGATGCAGTACTTATATACACATGTTCCATTCATTAATTTATTTCCACTACCCTCATTCGGAGATCGTAGATTCCGGTGGAGCCGTTGGCTCGAACCGTATGTCTAGAGACCCCAATGGGAGAGGGTTTGACAATTACACACTGGTTCTGGTAGTGTGAGCTTGCTATAGGAGGTGATATCTTTGACTGGTATCTCCTAGTAGTAGCG
This sequence comes from Viscum album, assembly GCA_963277665.1. Classification (NCBI taxonomy): domain Eukaryota; kingdom Viridiplantae; phylum Streptophyta; class Magnoliopsida; order Santalales; family Viscaceae; genus Viscum; species Viscum album. The sequence continues at coordinate 222,593,314 of OY728139.1, forward strand.
TCGATGCCTTATAACATCATATTGGGGATGGACTGGTTATCTATAGTCCATGCTCAGATTGATTGTATTAGGCACAAAGTGTGGTGTGTCCGCATGGATGGGAATATGTTTACCTTCACCGGTGAGAAAAGAGCTTTTGCAACACATGATGGACTTACCCAAAGGAGATTCCAACCGATCACTAATCAGTTGTCTAGCCTTACCATTGGGGTGGTTGATATGGAGTGTTAGAGAGATCCTTTAGTAGAGGGACATTACATGGATGTCTTCTCTGATGATGTTTCGGGTCTACCATCTGGATGAGAGGTGTACTTGTACATTTATTTGTACACTAGGATGAAAAAATATCTACACCAGCATATTGGATGGCTCCTGCAGAGCTTCGTGAGATGCAGGTACAACCAGAGGACTTAAAGGACAATGGGTTCATCTGGCCAAGTGTTTCTCCTTGGGTAGCCCCGATTTTGTTTTCCAAGAAGGTGGATGGGAGTTTAAGATGTCGTGTTGACTATTGGTGCCAGAACCAGGTGACCGTGAAGATGAAGTACCCACTCCTGGGGATTGACAACCTCTTTGATCAGCTGAAGGGAGCACAATGGTTCTCGAAGATTGAATTCAGATGAGGAAATCACTAGCTCAGATTACGAGATGAGGATGTGCAGAAGAGGACTTTATGATATCAGTACGATTATTATATGTTTTTGGTCATGTCGTTCCACAGGACCAATGCTCCAAAACTGGTCATGGGACTCATGAACAGGATCTTCCAGCCATACCGTGATCTCATTTGAATAATCTTCAACGATGACATTCGGATATAATCAGCTATTGAGGAGGAGCATGCCCATCATTTGCAGGTAATTCTAGACATGCTCCAAGAGCACCAGCTTTATGGTAAACTCTCTAAGTGATAGTTCTAGATCTGAGAGGTTCACTTTCTAAGACACGTCATCTCTAAGGATGGAGTTGCGGTGGGTCCAATGAAGATTGAGGTGGGACATTATCGGAAGCCACCCAAAAGTGTGATGGAGATACGGAGTTTCCTGGGTTTGGTCGGATACTTCTAGAGATTTGTGCCAGATTTCTCATGAGTTGCAACACCATTATCAGAATTGCTGAAGAAGGGTAAACCGTTCACGTGGTCAAAGAGATGCCAATGGATTTTTTAGGAGCCGAGGTAGTGGGTGACTAGTGCCCCCATCTTGAGGCTTCCATAGGAGGTCGTTGGGTACGTAGTCTAATACAACACATAAGGGACTAGGATCAGATGTGTCTTAATGTAGTAGTAAGCAGTTATCATATATTGTTCTAGACAGCCGAGAAAACATGATCTGAACTACGCTACCCATGAACTCGATTTAGTAGTACCGGTCTTAGCTTTGAAAATTAGGTTACATTATCTGATGGGTGAGAGATTTATGGTCTAATATGATCACTAGAGTCTCAGGTATATCTTCTCCTACAAGTACCTGAACCAGAGACAATGGCATTGGATTGAGTTCCTATATGACTAAGAATTCGAGATAGTCTATACTCTTGGGAAGGGGAACGTTGTAGCAGATGCACTCAGTATGAGAACTGATATATAGCTGCTAGGTGCGGCGACTGAGCAGGTGACCGCATTCTAGATATATTTTTTGGATCAATATGGAAAATATGTTATTCAGTCCAAACTATCACTCCACAACTTATTCAGTGAGTCAGGGAGGCATAACATGGGGAGGCTAATTGTGAGGCTTGACGTGTTCAGATAGCCATAGGGCCAACACCTGATTGATTTTCTAAAGGTGGGGAGCATGTCATCCTCTTTAGAGGACATACCATGGTACCCGTGCCGCTTCAGGAGGATGTTTTGATGGATCCCCATATGTCCCCTCTAGCGTTACATCTAGGAGTGGAAAAGTTGTAATAGGATCTTCGACGACAAAACTGGTGGCCGGGAATGAAGAATGAAATAGTAGAGTTTGTCTCTTGGTGCCTCACTTGCCTTCAAGTGAAGGTGTGGAATCAGGTACCAGCAAGATTAGTTTAGCCTTTGGAGGGCATAGAGTTGATCTGGGATGGGATATCCATGTACTCTGTGACAGAACTTCCACATACATCTAGGGGTCATGATTCTATCTGGGTGATCATCAACCAACTCCCCAAGTAGGCCCACATCCTACTGATCAGAGAGCAGGGTTTAGTATAGAAATTGGTACGACTCTATGTGTTGGAGGTTGTGAGGATACATGGAGTAACCTCGTAGATTGTCTCTAATTGTGATGCACATTTAACTTCTCAGCTATGGAAGGGGTTGTAGGAGGCTTTCGGGATGTAGCTTCGTTTGAGCACCACCCACCATCCTCAAACAGATGGCCGGACTGAGCAGACCATTCAAACCCTAGAGGACATGCTACATGCTTGCATCCTACACTTCAGTCGTAGCTGGGAGGATCACTTACCCTTAGTGGATTTTGAATACAACAACAGCTATCACTCCACCATTTGGATGGCACCATTTGAGGCTCAGTATGACCGACCATGTAGATCACCTTTCTGCTTGACTAACCTAGGGGATTCAGGACACATGGGACCAGAGATGGTAAGGGCTACCATGGATATGGTTTAGATTATCCAGGAGCGGATAAAGACTACACAGAGTAGGCAAAAGTCTTATAGTGATAGGAGACGTAGACCACTAGAGTTCACGAACGACGACCATGTCTTTCTATGGGTGTCATCTCGAAGAAGTTTGCAGAGATTTTGCCAGGGCGGAAAGTTATATCCATTATTCATCATATCCTTTTAGGTCCTCAGTATAGTTGGTGAGGTGGATTAATTCCTAGCACTTCCCCCTTAGTTTCACTCGGTGCATGACATTTTCCACATATCTCAGCTAAGGAGATACGTGCATTAACAATCACATATCATCGACCTCAGTGAGCTAGACAACAATGATGGGGAAACGTTTGTGAATGTTCTAGTAGAAATTAAGGATCGATAGGAGTGGGTCCTTAATGGGTGGTCGATACCTTTAATGCATGTACATTGGCAGCATGGGAACCTCCAATAGAGCACATGGGAGAACAAGGCTCAGATTCATTCTCATTACCCCCCACATGTCTTCCTAGTTTATGTGAAGTGGATTAACAAGACGCAAAGCCCTAAGGTGGGGAGAATATAAAGACCCAGAAATTCCATGTATTTTTTTAATTATAAGGAAATATTCGAGTCTTTAGTTTTTTAAGGTGCGTGACTCCATGTCCCGGTGTGCCCGGAAAGAATTTCTGAACATTGTTTAGGTACGTTCAGTAAACGCTCGAGCGGCATTTTTGAAACTTCTGAATTGTTGCTTGGAATTGAAATATGAGGACACCGTCGAACTCGCAGGGCCGATATTCACTTATGGAGACCTTCACCTCGACCTCAGTAGGTCGAGTGTGGAAGATAGTTTTTCAGTTTTTCGTAAAGAGGAAAAAATATATATAACTTTTTAGTTTCTTTTAAACATCTTTTTTTGAATTATAGAGGTGCGGACCACCAAATATCGAAATCCTCCCAATTAGATTTTTTTGGTGGGAACCACCCGAAACCCTCTTAATGTGGGAAAACCTTTCAACTCTCCATGGTTAATTGTGCCATATTAAATTAATTAATTTTCCCAACATCAATTTATTAATTTTCCCCACATTAATTAATTGATAGACTTATTTTTATAATGATGGATCTTTATTTCCTTGGGGAAAATCATTGTCAAATGAGGGTTGGGAGAAACATGGAGAACCAGGAAGAACTTGCTTCAATGAATAACTCTTCTCCTTTGACGGACTTTTCTCCAAAGAAGAACGTCATCGAAGGATCTCCAATGAGAAACGTCTTCCATGACGATGAACTGATGACCCCCTCTCCAACACCTCACCAACATCAATGAATCTTTGAGGTAGGGATTATTATTTTGAATACCCCTAACATTGTTCTTGTTATTCTTCTTGAATCAAGAACAACTCTACCTATTGCTACCATTCTAACGTAGAGGGTGTGGGCCAAATGAACAAATCATGACCCCTCTATAACTTTTGTGGATTTTGGTGTTCTTGAAATGATGGCGACATCCCAAGATGAGTGTGGGAGTCTTTGGAATGATGATCGGGCCACTGGGGCACACCCGATGACCCGAGGAACATCGTCGGCGACCGTGCCGATGACCAGCACCGGTGGGATTCAGGAGTGGTAGTCGGCACTACGACCCCCGGTGAGGACCGGGGCGACGCAACCGTGCTTCTAGAGAAGGACCTTGGCCTGTCGGCCTCGTAGGAGAAAGGTCAGCGGTCGGTGAAGTACTGGCCACGTGAAGGGGGTGACGACATGCATCCGCACTGTCAGCATACAGGGGGCTTTGCACGAGGCCACGACGACGAAGGAGGGTCGTCGGCTTGCCACTGGCCACCGGTGGTGGTGCGGTGTGTGACCGCACTGCGTGACGACGCCCCAGAAGAGGGTTGGCCAAATGGCTAGTCGGGGAGCTGAGCGGGATCTCTAGTCTCGTGTTCCAGCTGCGGGCGCCACGTGGCACCGGCCAGTTGGCCACCCAACCAGAATAGCCTAGCCATTCGGGATACCCTTGGGGAACCTCCCCCGTGGGAGACAGCTATGGTGGACCCCACAGTGGGGCCCCCCAACCACGGGCTAGCCGTAGGCTGCCCAGTGCGGGCCGACCAGTGTGGGCCACCCCACAGTGCTGGGCCATACCAGTTGGCTGGGCCAAAACCAGGCCCATACCCAGGACTGGCCAGGTTAACCCGAACCGGGTCGGGACGACCCAGGTGAGGTCGGACCGGACCTGGACCAGCTCTAACCCCTTTCCACTATTTCGACTATAACCTCAGCTATAGACGTCTGTTTTATGAACCGTTTGTGGTTCCAGTAACCTTGGATCGAGATGGGCCTCTTGGTATACTACACATGAGTTTTGGATAAAGTTGAGGTACGATCGAGTTGGATTGAACATGAATCTAACCGGGCCCTCATAACTAAATGTCCAATAACTTATAGACCGAGCATCATATTGACGCACCTTCTGTTGTGTTGAGACCCCTATTACGTGGCGGGCCATTGGAATAATTATTCATGGGATTTCATGGTAGTTGGAGTCTCTACATGTGGCTCAAGGATCAGACCCTCTCGGAACCAAGTGAACATAGTGTGAGAACCGTATAGTTGGTTGTAACATTAGAAAGGGATCCTATGTGGGTCTGTTCTTGGGATCCTATATGGGTCTGTGTTCGATATTCCCAAAAGTATCCACTCTCATAATCCACATGGGACTAATCTTGGATTCTAGGTGGGTCTATTGTACTAGGGTCCTACATGGGTCTGATTATTTAGAAACTTACATGGGTCTTCCTCTCAACAATGTAAGATGATTTAGTAGTTACATCTAATCATCTCTATTTTTGTACCTATGTTATACTGTGTGTGATCTAAATCCTTACTTTTGTGGTGATACATTTTTGGTATTCTTCTGTGTAACGATACCTGTGTGGTACTTACCTTCGTCGTGATACCTTTGTGGTATAAATCTATGTGGATTTACCATTGTTGTACTTACCATTGGGGTGTTACCTTCATGGTAAACTTTCCTCTGTGGAACAGTTGAGCTTATGGATTTTGATTTGGTCCATGTGTTTCCTCATTAATGAGATAGGTATAATAGATAACATAGTTATATCTATGTGAAAATACATATGTAGAATTGACTATGGTTTCTATTCTTTTTGTTTTAACCTATTTGGATTTTGTGAGACCTTTGAATGTCTCGATGTCCCTACTGAGTATCGTTATTCTCACCCCTACACAGGATACACCTGCACCTTGTTGTGTCTTGTGTAGACGATGGGAAACGCTGAATGGGGACAGGGGTACCATGATTGTAGGTCTCTCAGATGTTGAAATTAGACAAGGAATACCATAAGGATGACCGTTCAAGAGATGTACCTACCCTTCGGGTAGGATCCTTGGTGGTTGTCCACTGGAGTTGTTTTAGTTTTACCTGTACTTTCCAGTTTACATGTAATTTCATTTGGGCTTGTATTATGGCCCCTTTTTTCTCTCTGTACACACTCTATTTACCATGTAGTTTCACATTGTCATTGTATCATTATTTGTGCTTAGTTGTGTTAGTATTCATGTTATAATGGAAATGGCTTCACAGTTTTAGGGAATTCACCTTTCGGTGCTAGTCTCCAACCCCTGTCCTTTGGAAGGTGGATTTGGGTAGTAACGACATGGGCCCTAGGGGACGGGTCATGGCATAGGGCGTTGGGTATGTAATGTTCCTCAATGCATCAGGGACCAGACTGGGGTGTGTCCTGATGCATGGGAATGTGGTTTTTTCCTAAAGTTCATGACAGTTTAGCCAACATGAGTAAAAATACGAGACCCATGATCTTGATCTACAAGTTGTGGTATTCACATTAGAAAATTTGTGGTACTCAATTATGGTTGAGTGGTTTACCCTTTACATGAACCCCAAAAGTCTCAAATATATCTTCTCCCAGAAGGACCTTGTCATGAGACAATGGCAGACTCTAGTGTTACTCCAGGATTATGACTTCAAAATTGTCTAAACATCTGAGAAGGGGAACATCCTGGTGGACACGCCCGAAGGAGAAATATCTTTTTTTACAGAGTGAGGTTTTAGTGTAGTCATCCATGAGGTAGATATCATTTGTTTATGGTGATGGACTAGTATACCTCCAGTCGATTGTTGTCACTCCTCCACTATTACAGAAAGTAATGGAGGAACAAATTATTGATTTCAATGGAGAGACCTGAAATGCTATATTATCCACATGGAATGAACCAGATAGTTATTCTATTAGTGGGGAGCACGCCGTACTTTTCATAGGGTGCACCATTGTACCAAAAGTGTTGTGAGAGGTGGTTCTGAGGGAGTTTCACACATTCCCTTTGGTGATACATCGGGCTATGGAAAAGATGTACCAATACCTCTAATGTTAGTTCTGGTGTCCAGGGATGAAGATGGTATTAGAAGAGTCACAATCTCTTTGCCTCACTTGGTGTCATGTGAACGTATGACATCAAGATCTAGTAGGCTTGGCTCAGCCACTAGAGGTGTCGGAGTGGAAGTTGAAAGGAATATCAACGGACTTCGTGAAGGGTTTACAATGTACATCCATGGGATATGATACCATCTGGGAGATCATTGAACGACTCCCCAAGACATCCCACTTCATACACATAAGATATCAGGGATTGGTAAAGGTATTGGGATGCCTCTACATATAGGAGGTAGTCCGGCTCCACGAGGTGCCTTCAACAATAGTTTTAGACCATGATTTTTTCTTCACATCCCAGCTGTGGAGGGGATTGGAGTAGGAGTTTGGTAATCAGTTGTGCTGGAGAATAAAATTTCATCACCAAACAGATAGAACTATCCATGTTCTAGAGGACATGATACATGATTACATCTTGGACTTTTTTCACAGTTAGAAGGATAACATACCTCTAGTAGAGTTTCTGAACAAGAGCAGATACCAATCCACCATTAGTATGAAATCATTCAATGCCTAGTATGCGTGAATATACAGGTCATTGCTATACTGGACAAGACATTGGGATTCAGAACTCAAGGGTCCAGAGTTGGAATGGGATACCACCAAGAAAGTGAATATCATCATGGAGCAGATGAAACATTCATGGATTAGGCTTAAATAATATTTGGACAGGATATGGATGCTCTTGGAGTTCGAGGAGGGAGACCATTTGTTCCTTCAGTTCTCACCTCAATGGGGATTATAGATATTGGTCATGGAGACATGTTAACTTTGAGATTCATTGTCCCTTTTCATATTCAGAACAAAGTTGGAAATGTGGTGTACTACCTAGTTGGACCATCATAGATGCATCAGGTGTATTATTTATTTCAAATTTTGTAGCTGAGGAGGTATATGTATGATCAATAGCACGTCATCACCTAGGGAGAGCTAAACATTGATGATGGAGTGATGTTTCCAGAGTTCCTGGTGGAGACAGAGGATCTATAGAAGTGGATCCTTCACAGGCAGTTGACTCCTAAAGTGCGTGTTTGGGGGAAACAGAAGAATTTAAAGGAGAGAACTTGGGAGATGGAAGCTCATATTCACACCCAGTACACTCACCTTTTTATAGAGTATCCCTTATTTATTATTTTGGGGATGTAGTGACCTAAGGTAGTGAGAATGTAATGTCTCCAATTTATCTCTAAATTATTTTATAAAATTAATTGAGAAAATTTAAAGACCAGTTGTTGAGACGAACAGATATTCCAAGGCCTGGTGTTCCATGAATAAATCATTGAGAAAAGATCAATAGTTAATAAAAGTCACTTTTGTGGCTATCATTTAATTTTAATAGCATAATAACAGCTTCCCTTGTATTCATAACATCACATTTATTGTTGGCGTGGCCCAAAATCGACCAGTGTGGTTTGGGGGTAAATGTTAATTTTTAGATGTTTTAATGAAAAATAGAATAAACATAAATAAGTTATATATTTTTTTGTTGTTTGAACATTTCATAGAGTTGGTGTGATTCCCCCACGCAACAAAGAATCATCCTATTTTTAATCATTATTGAAAAAGTGTGGTGAAACTGAAATTCTAAAACATGATTTCTCCAAATAATGGATAAACATGGATATGTGGTTAGATTCATAACAATGGAGAAACTTATATTGAACATTCAGAGTTTTGAATTAATTATTGAAACCCCTCGTTGATGAGATTAAACAAATGTCGATGGCTCAACGATTGGATACATAGCATGAATTGATGGATTGATGAAATAAAAACCCATGACGCACTCTTCATCATCAATTGAACCAATCCTTGAAGTAGGGGTTTTATTTTGATGTGATTTCTCTTTCACCGTTCATTATTTTTAAATTAGGAATGTGGATCAACCTAGAAACGTGTTGATATGTAGATAATCATCCATACATGATGGGAGTTTTCTTGTGGGGATTTAATTTGAATTAAATCTTTTTTATAATTATTATCATTCATCATGATGCATCTAACAAAAAAACAAAGTTCGTTATGACCAAAGGCTAGGATATTTCATCAAGTGTTATTATGCTTCATCAATACCCATGTTCTTCGCATTCTTCATGATCTTGACAGTGAGTGGTTGTTTCTCCATTGATTTGTGGGGAAAAAACCCAAAAGCAAGAATCTGAAATCCAAACGATGTTACAGAGGTGCGATGGTAGGCGCGAAGTGAGACGAGACCAATGAAAGAGTGATAGACACAAAAAGTGGCACCGGCCCAATACTGTCGTCTAACCACGTGGGTGACATCTGACATAGAAGTTAGTGGTTGTGGAGACCCATGACTCAAAGGGACAATGATGGTGGGGAAACCTGCAGAAGGGGCGATGTGTGGCGGCGATGGAGGCCGCATGATCGATGGGCAGCAGTGGTAAGAGAACATGGCCACATGACCATGGGAAACAACGGGAGCCACAATAAGGGAGGGTTATGGTGGTACAGAATGATAAAACGATAGTACGTTGTGTCATCTTGAAATCATGTGGTCTTGCGGACCGTGTGATGGAGTATTTTCTTCCTCGTTTGTCTTCCATGTTTGTGAGGAGGGATGTGACATTCAGCAGACCCAAGTGAAACGAATCGTCCCGCATCAAGCGGAAATAGCTGGAGATGGTGGGATGGGCCGAGCCAGACCTGGTATTTGAGGTCGGACCTACCAGGTTGGGTCATCAGGCCCCAGGTCGGATCGATTAATTTCGGTCCAGACATGTTAGCTGGGACTTGTACCCAAATGGCCCATTATTATTAAAATTACCATAACTTCCAAACCATATGTCTGTTTAATGAGTGATTTGTGGCATTGGGACCCTCATGATGAATTGATCATTAAGAGATACTCTATGTGGGTACTTGAGGAAATTGACGTATGGTCGTTGTCTTGGGGAGTCGGTTCTCGTAGATAATTTGCACTAAGATCAGAATATTGTGGATGACACTAAAAAAAAGACTATGTCAGTGGAAAACTACATGACCTTGTGGCAACCTGACTCGTCGAGACTATGTGTCCCAATGACAATAAGTGTCTTATTGTAATTGAGTGACTTATCTGGACTTAGTGTCTCATATATATTATGTATTTTATATAATAAATCAAATAATAATGCTTTAATTGTCTTGGATTTATAGTTGTGTGAGATGAAAATACTTCATGTTTACTTTTCTTTGTGGTCTTTCCATTTTAGTTTTTTGGATACCAATTGAGTTCTATTTTACTCACCCATGCCTGTGATTTTCATGCATGTGTCGTGTCTTGTTCAGTTGATCGTCATATTTTATAGAGATCTAGGTGTTCCATGATAGGCAGTGCCCATTGAGATCAGACAGACACGGTGCACTCTTACAGCTTAAAAAGTTTCCCTTTCACCTACACTATAGGTAGGATATTATTCCAATTAGTTTCCAGTGACTTGTGTACTTGCGAGTTTATAGATTTTTCAATTTTTTGGATTGTATAGTATCCCCCTTTTATTTTTTTATTTGTACTATTACTCTAAATTTTTGTCTTAGTGGCATGCATGATTTACTTAGAGTATTACATTTCAGCATTTGTGGTCTTGGGGATGTGTGTGTGCGTAAATGTAAAAAGGCGATGCCTCCCATGATAGTGATATTCCATATAGTTTTTATTCAGCAGCCCCATGCCTATTGGAGGTGGGCTTGGGGAGTCATGGCATGGATCCCTCAATGATGTGTTATGACATGAATCTTTATATTTTCATGACCAATATCATATTCAGTAAGCAAGACTGAGCATAAACAACCCATGAAATATATTATTTTAATAAACTGGACATTAGAGTTTTTGGTATGAAAATGATTAGATAAAATATAAAAATATGGGTTAAAAATGTATATATAATGAATCTATTAGTGACCAATCAGTTAAAAATTCCAATAATACCCTTTTGAGAATAAATGGATATAATTTTTTGAAAATCTATTAAAATGTGAACATGTCTGTTTTGTGTTAAAAATTTAAATAAATCACAAATTTTGATTATATTAATGAAATTTATGTTAAATATATTAAATATAATGTTTTATATTCATTATATATGTTCTATATACAATAGATAAAAATAAATCCCATTTACGCTTATAACCCATTTCTAATAAGCAATATCACTCCTCTTTATGGAACAATTATATCAAAACATTCTTTTATTTTAAAATATTTATTTTAGAAAACATTATTTAATTTTTTATTTCGAATAATAATATTATATGTGGTTTATTTTATCTTATTTTCTGAAATGCTTAAATTTTGGATAATAATGATAAATATTGAATTTAAATTGAAAATAGTATCTTCACCAAAATTATTAAAAAACATAAAGTATTTTTTAATTTCTTTTAAAAGTAAAATATTTTGAATTTAATATCACATAAATACAATTTATGTAATTAATACTTATTTCATATTAGATTTAGAAATAAAAACATATTAATCCTTTAAATATTTTCACTTTAAAACCCGCTTTCTCATCACGTCTCCAGGATTAGTATTAAATTAAATTATTCTAGTTAAGTAAGATGAAGATAGTTAAATAGATTAAATATGTGTAATTATAGTAATTTATATTATCTAAAAATGTCAACTTAATTTTATTTAATGAGATTAGTAAATACAATTAAATTAAATTGCAATGATTAAGGTAAAAAACGAGTTTACTTGGTTGTTAAACATATAACATAAGGTATAAAAAATCCCTAAAAAGCGTACAAAACAATTTTCCTAGATATATGTATATCTTTATTACATTTTTTACATAATTTATGAGTTATAGGGACACATTTTCTTGAATGTGACACATATAAAAATTAAATTGTGGAATTACAAAAATGTACATTTCTTCAATTTAATTTGAATATTACTTTTTGTTAAGAAATAAACTCCATAGTTTTTGTTTTAAAAATTATTTTGGAATATTGATGATTAAATGTTCTCATTCTAATTTACCATTAATAATTTTAGAAGATATAATTACATTAAATTATTAATAAACATAAATGAATGGACTATTTAGTTAATAATTAAATAAAATAGATGACACTAAAAAAATTAAATGTAATGTATATAGAATGAATTATTATGTTACATTATTTTGAAGATTAATATATAAGTATAAAAATAGTTTAAATTAATATATTTAAATTCTATTTTTTCTTGTTAGTTTTAAATTTTAAATTAAATGAATAATGTAAATTTTTTTATTAATATAATTTTATAATAAACTATATTTTATTAATTGATTTATATTTATAAAGAAACTATTTTAATCCCTGTAATTTTTAAAATTTAATAAATATCTAATACTGTAAATTCAAGGACAAATTGATATGTTATAATGAACATATGGACCTCGAAATAGTAAAATCATTATTGGCATGGTTGTGGTTAAAGTAGTGTTTTTGTGAATTATATGTGCATCCATCAAACATTTAATTCCAAAACAAATGAGATTTGTATTATTTATTTGTTATTTAATACATATTACTAGAAAGATTATGTAATATAAAAATTAACAATTTTATTTAATGGATAAATTACATAGGTTAGAAAATGTGCTGCCCAGATGAAAACATAAAAGTAATAAAATAATGAATCTTACGAGTTAACGAACAAATTATTTTAAAAATGTATTTTTTTTCGTTGTAGGTATTACTCAAAAAAATAGTCCTACTCCAATTATATTATTCAATTTTTTTATAACATGAAAAAGGGACCCCTTTCAATTGTAAATACTCGTCAGTAATTACAAGAATGGATCTCCTCCTAACCTGTAAAAACACACTTAGTCACCCCAAAAATCTTCACCCTATCAATCCATTTTTCTCATATAAACCATATTCAAATAAACTCTAAACATCACAAATATAATCATTGATGAGTCACATTTGGAATAAAATAACCATTTAATGTTTTATTTCTAAACTATGGCAGGTACCCAAAGAAGATGTAATGTTTTTGTAAAAATATTTTTTATTTTATTTATTTTTAAACCTCCTTAGATTCTTTTAATATCATTATTAAATAATAACATCATAATTTTGTATATACTAATATATATATATTATAATTTTATTACTACAACCCACAAATACATCCATCAATTGTGTTATGAAATTATTATTTGTATATATTGTGGACTACCCCCTCACGAACCGATGACGTTCATTTATTACATTATAAACATTCGAGGTTCATAATAATGATTCTAAAACCTTTTATAATATATATATATTTATTATTTATGATTCTATTAATATTCATCAGTTATGATAAAACATATAGCATCATTCATTTCATTTTGTGGGAATATGATAACGTTGTTCTTGTGTATGACGGATAACCACATCATGAAGTGATGCGATTCATTTAGGATATCATAGAATGTTGAAAGGATGGGTCTAATAATACTATATTTTTAAATATGAGGTAAATAAATTTACCAAAATGATAATATATATAAATATAGATATCAATTACATTTCTTATTTTCTTTCAATATGGCAATAAAATGGAAACATCTTTCATATGCACAAACAACCAACCTTCTATATGAACGGTATGTTCCATTTTTAATCACTAAACTATATACCCTATGATAAATTCATATATAATTAATATATATGATATTTATATCATTTTTTACATTCTTGATAAAAAGAAAAAAATTATTGAAGTAATGAAACCAAAAAAACATGGTCAAAACATAAAAGAAAAAGATACTGGTTATTACTCAAAACATAAAATTCATAAGGTATTGTTAATAAACATATAATGAATGTACATAAGAAAATCATGTATGAAATTATAAATATTATTAATTATCATTATTAAGTTTATTAAATGTTTTATTACACTATACATGAGTTTAGAAGATGTTCAACCCAAATGTAGTGAAAAGTAAGGGTTTTTCTCATCACACTTTTATTTTTGTGAAATGAATGCCATATTCACCACATAGTATTGGTATGTCTTGTATATTTTTATAAATATTGAATTATATTATTCTCTTGGACATATTTACGGGGTTTTATATATCCATTTTATGATCCATCTTTAATGGGGCTAACAGTTTCATGGTTACCAAGTAGTAACGTATTTTTGTCACAATTTTCTTATTTTGTGATGTTTATTATTTTATGTACGGTTCTTATTTTATAGGGTGTTTATAATTCCACATTAACATGTTATATAATCAATATATTTATTTTTTGGGAAATTCTAAATTTTTTATTTATTTTTACTATTACAGAGACTTTGATTAAAAGTTAAAATAGTCGTAAGTGTACATTATTATAATCTCATTACTTTTCAGGATTATGAATGATTAAGTCTCAGATGTTGAAATCTTATAGTTATCATGAATTAAATTCTCATGTGGTTATTCATGATACCTATAATATATTTAACCATTCTCCCACTATTTTGTACTAAAAATGTTTGAGAATGTTTTTAACAAAATCTAACTTGATTTCCCACAACAGTTGTAAATCAATGTTATTTAAAAAAAGGTTTCCTAAAACTGATTTCAAGTATTTATCAATGATATTTTAAGATTGTTTTAATGGTAAGGTATATAAAAATGGTTTATGTTTCTAGAAAAAATTTAAATGATTTAAAAATAATAATAATTTCATCAATTTTTTGGGTTATTTTCCTAGAAAAATGAATTCTATAGGTAGTATGTGTTAAAAAGTGAAGTAAATAAATCATTTTATGTTCCTAAATATGAAATTAATTATATTTTAAGCACAATTCCATTCATCACTATGAAAAAACCTTGTTTTTACTTATCCATCACTAATGAAATTTTGTAATGATTACATCCTTATTCATTTCTATATAAATTAATGTTTTTTAAATGAGATTATTATGGAACCCCTTTAATTTCAAATTATTAATCATTTTTCAAAGAGAAATACATGAAACCTAGTCATCCAATGAGTAAATCAGGTCATGAATGAAAAATTATTTTTTTTCTACAAATTTTTTTAGGAATTGAAATATCTATATATATTATTCTTGCTGTTATTTTTTGGACATTATACATGAAATATGGGGCATCAAAAATTACATCGGGTGAGACCATTACTAATAAAACATATGGTGGACCAAATAGTGCAATGTAGGCCTATTACATCTTAAAAACTATGTAGCCTAGACTGCACTGTGTAGTCCCAGTAAATCTAACATGTGGTGTCCAATATCGCTATAGGTAATCCTGTTACAGATTAAATGTAGTATTCAACCATATAAAACTCCAATGCATTGAGTAAGGATAATATAGGATTTCATCCATATTATTATTCCAATTAAAGGTGTTTCAAACGTGTTTTATGTAAAATATATTCCATGATAGAAAAATTGGTTTTCATTCCTTATTATGAGTTCATAATGTTTCTCATGATCGATATTGATATCACACGTATCATGATTATTTATTTTAATGAATTTTTCATTTTTAATGATTTCATAATTGATGATCCATTCATTGATGGGAATGATTGATTTTATTATTCACTCATTCATCTATGATTATTTCATCATACCCTAATGATCTTTTTATAACCATTGATGAAAATGGATTTTTAATGATTATGTTTACAATTAAAGTTTATTTCAGATCCCCATTATTATGTTTTATTTCATAAAGTATTTAATTAATGATGTTGAAAGAATTATGTCTAAAACAAATTTCATATGAAATATGAATATGTATTAATGTGAAAAATAAAATATTCATTAATTAGGATATATTATCCTTTAAATTCACACATTTTTTTATATAGCAGTTTTTCTTAATTCAATGAAATAATAAAAAAATGTTCTTAGATACGTAATATGTAAATATATTACCTTTGTTTTTTGTATGGTTTATTGTAAAAAATTTGTTTCACAATTATTGGCATCATAGTCAAAAATGTAAATTTCATTATTCTAGTATAGGATCCGAGAGTGAGGGTTATATACTGTGATAGTTGGTATCAAATGATAGTTTAGATAACATTGTAGATTATTATGCTTTAATGTAGGGTAATATTAACTGTTAGGGATACTATATTAAGTTTAGGATAATATGATTTATCTTCAGTTAAAAGTCTAACAGACCCCATTTGGGGGCTTCTCGATGTAAAAAAATATGTTATTAATGATTTTTTTGATATGTTTTATTGGGTAAACATATATGTAAAACAAAAATTTAATTTGAATTATTCATTTAAATTTTATTAAAATAGGTTTTTATGTATTGATAAAATTTAGTAATCAAATGATCTTTGATATTGAGGTAATTATGGGAACATAATTTTTATTGTATAGATAACTATGGTATTAAAATTTTATTTTTTGACTAAATAATTAATGTTAATTCAAAATTAGATTTCCAAATTATTGGGAGTGAAATTAAAATGTTAAGAGATAACCTATGAGGTTAAAGAAATCATTAATTTTATTTTTATTGAGCATATTTAGGATATACGGGTATTGAATGACTTCGTTTAAAGATTGGGTTTTTCCATTGAATTTGGGATATTAATTTACCAAAAAGATTAATAATTTTGGGAATTATCTTACCATGTGACAACCATTTTATTTTTTAATGTATATAAGTATGAAAAATGGCTTGATAATCCCATGTATTGTTATCAAATTTTTAAATTTTTATTTCAGAGCTTCCTTCATGAAAAATTCACCCTAAATACACATCGTCTAGTGAAAAATATTAGATTGTGGTGGAAAGGGATTAACGGGTGAAATTATTGTCATAATGTAAGTATATTTCCATATTCTCTCAATTTAGATGGTATTTTACTTCTATAACACTACAAAATGTATGTTAGAACAAAATAGGCATCCTAGTATATTCATTTCTAATGAATTTATGGTCTTTTTAATCAATACTGATTGATGGTTTTGATTCTCATAAAGGTATGTAGGTCATTCACATGATTGTGATAAATGAAATCAGTTAATATCTATAACTTTTTATTCTATTCCTCTATTTTCCACATATGATCACCGATTTGGTATCCTATTTATTTTTCATTCCATATATCCTTTGTACATACCTTTTTATCTAATAAATACAATGTAGTATTAACCCTTTTTTCGATCTCGATTTACAAAATAATAATATTCAAATTTCCATCCCTTGATTAATGAGGAAATGTTAAATTTTAAATGATGAAATTTATTATAGTGGGGAGGATATAACACCCTTATATTTGAAATGAAGAAAATTATATTTAATAACTTATTAAATACACCAAAAAAACTGAAATTACCCATGATATATATTACCTTTATTACCAATCCATTAGAGTGATGGGTATGAATAGGATTAACATAGTTAAAAAAATGTGGTTTAAAATTTTGTATAAATAGAATTCATTTTTTTTCAAATTACATCAAAATTAAAATAAAACCATGTTGAGAATAAAAGGAGTTAACTTTTATAAAAATCTATTTAAATGCGTATAAGTGTGTTATATATATAAAATAATTAAATATTTGTTTTTGTATTATATTGTAAAAATTAATATGTATTATAGTAATTATAATTTTTAACATTCATCCGATGTTTTTTTTTCTAGATAATATTTTAAAATAAATCAAATTTTTTTCTTAAAAACACATATATTTTTCTTATAAAAAACATTTCATTTTACTTTTTACGGGTATCATATTTCAAACTAATTTTTTAAAAATTTCTAATTATTATTTTAAAATATTAAAAATATTTTTTATTTATAATACCAACATTCTCTTGGGGTGAATTGACTAAATATTTTTGAAACGTTTCAATTTACAATGAAAAGTAAAAAATACTGAATTTTAATAAAAAATAGTATTTTCACCTAAATTATTATAAAGGTTCAACAATATTTTTAATTTTTTTCAAAGTAAATTTATTTCAAATTTATATAAGTAAAATAAATGTAGGGAATTCGAACATTTTACATATTAAAATTATATATAAAGTCATAGTATTATTTTATGCATTTTAACATTAAAACCCGCTTTCACGTCATGTCTATTTCAATAAAATTAAATTACATCCTTCCAATTTGTGAAGTAAAATTTTGAAAAAGATATTCTATCTTTATTATCAGAATAGATTATATTATTTAATATTTTAACATTAATTTTAGACCAAAGATATCATTTAAACTATTTAAATTTAATTACAATGATTTATGTAATATGAGTTTTACATAGTGGTTAAACATAGAATATATGATATGTAAATGCCCCAAAACAAATCCATCACATATTTTATTGACATATCTTGACACTTATGACCTTATGATATAAATATTCGAGTTTTTTTAAACTTGTTTCTATTTTGACACTTATAATAAGTAAAATAATAGAAAATACATAAAACATAACTTTCTTCAATTTATTTTCTATAATGATTTAGGAATAAAAGAAATAAATACATATATTTGGTTATAATTATTATTTTGGACAAAAAAATTTCATTTTTATTATAATACTTTATATTTTTTTTATTTGATATAATTATGGTAAATTCTCAAAAAATGTGAACAAACAGAATATTTAGTTAATAATTATATATAATATATGATAAAAAAATTAAATTTGAAGTAATTTGAATGAATGATTAGGTGAAATTATTTTTTAGATTAATATATAATAAACAATAATTATAAAATTTATATATTTTAATTTAATTATTGTATTTATATTTTTCAAATTCATGATAAATTAATAATGTTAGAACATGCAGTAACAATATTTTATAAAAATGTTATTTTGTTAAATGATTTAGAAAATGAAAAATTCAATCTTATTCAAAATTATTTATAAATGCTAATAAATTTAAACACGGTCCATTAATGGAAAAATTTATCTTTTATTGTAAACATATTCACCCCTATATAGTATAAACTTTAATGTCACAATTGGAATTAAAGTATCATTTTTTCACCTTACATGTTCTTCTATTAGAAAACAATTTCCAAAAAAATGATATTTATATTTTATAATTTTTATTTAATACCTAGAGTTAGTGGATATAAATTATCTTATTATTATCACTTTAATTTAGTCCAAATGGATAAATTTTATAGGTTAGAAAACTACTTACCTTTATGAAAACCAAAATTGAAAGAATAAGGAAACATAAAAGTTAAAGGAAAAAATGTTTAAAAATAGGATTTATGTTATTAGTGGAGGTTTTTTTCAAATTTATAATACCTCCCCCACATTATTATTAAATTTTTTAGACACATGATTAATGTGATACATCCTAATAGTAAATACATTAGAGTGATTACATGAATTACACACTTCATAGTCTATAAAAAATCACTCAGTCTCCCTAATTAAATACAACTCTCATGCCATCTGGAATGTCAAAACTCTTCACAAATAAATTCTCAACATTAATACTCTCGTCGTAGAATTGTATACTTCCATATAAATAAAACCATTCATTTTTATTGTAAAACTAAATAGGATTCTAAAATAAAAGATATTGTTCATCTAAAATAATTGTTATTTTATTTCTTTCTCCTAACAATTAAATTCATTTTATGTTATGATTATTTATAAAAATAGTATATTTTATATACTAAGATTTTTTTCGATAGTTTTATGACATAAAAACTCAAACACTTTTATCAAATGGGATATGAAATCATTATTTGTGTGTATGATGGACTGTGACCTCATAAACCAATGTAATTTTTGTAATTACAACTGTTCAAGGATATAAATTGTGATAGATTTACTATTAATATTTTATATATATGATAATTATGATTTAATGGTGATTAAATAATTATTATATTACATATACCATCATTATTTTCATTTTATCAGAACATAATAACATCATTCATATGTACGATAGACTACCTCCTCACAAAGTGATGTGATTCATTAACACATTACATGGAATGTATCGAGGATCAGTTTAATAATTATATATATCGCCTATGATGTAAATATTATATTTAATGATATTATATATATATATATATCATTTAATTGTATTTTTTCATTCAATTTGGAAAATAATATGGAAACAACATTTATGTGTATGAATAGCCTACCATATCCATGAATATAATATATCATTTTCTATCACTAAATAATATGAATTGAAATAAAATAATACATACTAAATATTTTTTATATATCACGGTTTAAATTTTGGATGTTATGAAATAATTATTGATGTACTCGTACAAAAAAAGTAAGTGAAAACATGTATGAAAACCCTAGGTTATTACCAAATTCATAGCATTGACATAGAATTATTAATAAATGGGTAATAAAAGGTCATTAAAAATCGTATATTAGGATAAAAATGGTGCATGATACTAAATGATAACATAAAGTCATCATATTAATGTGGAAACAACATAAAACATTAAAATTGAAGGACAACCACCATAAAAACATGGCATAATGTTCTTAAGATTACTTATTATACACCATACTGTGAATTTAATGAGATAAAAACACTACCAATATTTTTTGATGTCTATATAATTCATGTCGTTCTTATCACATTCCTTTCATATACATAAATAAATGTGCCACAAATATCCTGAAACATAAGGATTTCTATTATCACTTTTAACATTGTAATTATAGAGTTCATGTTACATATATAAAATCCCCATATAAATCAAGGATAATTAAAACCAGGTGAATACAATGGATTATAAACGGGCATGGTTATTCACATTAAAAAAAATTTGAATCGATGACCTTAGGAAACTTTTAGTAGCATAATTTTTGTACAAAACACTTCATAGAAGTGGTAAATATAAGAAAATTGGTTCTATAATCACATGGAAATCATGTAGATAATAAAATTTATTTGACACAATATATCACAACATGAATAAAAAAATTTAAATTAAAAGTACTATTATAAATAATGTTCATGAATAATGAGGATAAATAGAGGATACCATACATTGAAAGGATACTACTAAAAGGATTGTATGAGCTTCATAATCACCTTGGGGACCACATGATGGTTATAGATACTTATATGAAATGTAATGTAATTATCCAATTGTTTTTTATGAAGATGAATGGGATGTTGGGTTATTTTATATAAAAAAAGATAATATAATTGTTTATTAATTTCCACCCATCAGTTTTGGACTATAGGTGACAATGTAATAAAAAAAATTCCACATCTTATTCCCGTTATTTGTAAATTTTTTAGTGTTATTCAACATTTTTTAATTCTATGAACTAAGAACTATAATATAAATCCATTGGTGATGTTGAAGTGAGAATATTTTGTATCGGATTGATTTTATAATTTTATAACATAATATTAATTTTGTCCAATTATTTAAGGAATCAAAAATAAATAAATGAATTAAAAAAGCATTATGTTAATGGAAAAATATATATGTTATAATGGATACCTTTATAGAATATATTACATCACTTTTGGATCATTATGATGTAATAATAAATATCTTTACATTGTATTTTGTTTTTTTCCCAAAATGTGATTATCTTATAAAATTATAAAAACTCTCCATTGGATAATTTTGATGCGATTAATTGAATGATAATATTTATTTAATAAAAATAAATCTCTAAATATGGTAATTTTATCTTTTAAATCTTGAATCCCTATTTATGGAAAAAATTATGGATATTTACCCTATCAATTTTTTAAACATTATAATAAATTAACTTTCAATTCATAAAATTATATTACCATTCATATTTAATAAATTATATTTAATAATAAAAAATTATTAAAATATAATTTATTTTAAAAATTCATGAATTCGTAAAATGAATTGACTTGACATAAAAAAATATATGTTACAAAAATACAATTTTTATTTCATCAAATCAAAATATATTTTTATCAAATATCATTATTTAATAATGTAATGAAAATAACAAATAGTGATACATGTAATAGTCTTTTTATTTAAATAAAATTAGCAAATCCATATTTTTATGGTATAGATAAATATCCCTTTGTTACACAGATGAATTTCATATGGGTATGTTTTTCATTGTTATATTTTCATTGGGTGGTTCGAAGAACAAGTATTTGGTCATGATCTCAATGAGATTGAACTTATCCCATAAATAGTTTATCTGATGCATTAATTGTTGAATATATACATTGGATTGACTAATGGAATATCACAATGATCCTATCTCCCATTAATGATTTGATTAATGGGATTCATATGATATAATCATACTGACCAAGTCCATCGCTTATTCTATTTTTGTTAAATGGACTTTATCCTAGCCCATAATAAAATAATATTTATGGGCACTATAAAATGGTTATGTAATCAATGGTAATGTTTCTTAATAGGAATTAAATTTTTTTAGATTATATAATAGTCAAAAAAATAATCTAAATAGTGCTTTTATTTTATATAATTCTATTTCATAATAAACTATTCACCCTTTTAAATGTGAAATGTTCGATATAGCTGTTCGGGTCATTACATTATTCCACCTTCAAAAATAACACCATTGATGGTTTCTTTTCATACAATACAATGGATGAAGTTTCTTTTGATTCATCACATCTTTCAGCTCTCATGTTACTTCCTAAAATTTTTGGTTCCACCATAACACAATAAACAGGAGAGTTCTCTTATTTTGTCAAAAAAATTTCTTTATGTTCTACTATAATCACTAGAAACTCCTCATATGAAATATCATTCTCTAAAATATACCACACATGGATTTAGCACATATGAGGTGTATTATATGAACATCCTCAAGACGGATACATGGAATACATAATATACAACATATTACTTATGTAGAAGTGCCAGTCAATGTTCCACTAATTCGATGCAATAAATTTCAAGAATGGGGTCGATATTTCTAGGACTAAGCTTTCCATTCTTCCAAAACATCACGAATTTATTACAATATGAAATATGAAATAACAATTAATCTCTGACATCATAATATATATCTCGTTGATAATTATCTATAATGGTTTTCTTTCAAAATATAATATATTTCAGTTGACATTAAATGATTTTAAACATTACTTTAATTTAATGGAAAATATTAGGTCCTATCATTTTATACTTTCTAACATCAACCTAGCACATCAGATCTTAAAAATTATTCACATACAGAGCATTTTAAACTTTCATTTGAATGATATAATGGAAAATATTGTTATACACGTACACCATTAGGGGAAGGGGTTCATCACTCTATTCTTATAAATCCATTGAAAATGACCATATTATAACCTATAGAGTTCTAATTGTCCTTTTAGTCTAACCAACCATATAAAGGTGATAAGAATAAATGAAGCTCTATTTTGTATGAAACTATTGCTGGATGCTTCTCAAAATCCTAATGTTAACCTCAAATTATGATTATGTACAATATATATTAGAACTATGAACTAATAATACTTATCTTATGTAAATAATAGTGATTTTGTGAAGGTATAAATAATTATTTACAATAACTAAATGCCCTTAATTGGTAAGATAATCGATAAGAACACATATATTGTTATTTTATTTTGGTTTTAGAAGGATTACTATGAAGAAATACATCAATATATTATCCAATTTATATAATGGTATGGGAAATGGTTACATGATACCCATATACTTCTATCATTATACCTTGAATAGTTTGAATACAAGTCATAAAGATACAAAATATGTAATCTCCATCTTAAGGCTATCCCATTTTTGTTTTCACACATATATATAAGAATATTAGGTTTTCCTTGATGAATAAGAAAACATGGAATATGCCCATCATCTATAGGTTAAGTCTTCATTTCTTGTTTTAGAGGACACATGTATAGCTTTTAAGTTTATAAATATACCTTTATCATAGTTTAACTCTAAAATATACAGTAACATATTATGTAGAAACTCATCATCTATATGGCCCTCCTTAATCCTCTCAAGAATTAATGGTTGAGAATTAATTTGAGTAAGGATAGATGTAGATCCCTTTACTATTCCCATGTCTATAAATTTCATGTAAATGAATATTGGATTACATTCATTCCACATAATGGATAGTTTTGGGGGGTCCTTTATACTTAGAGATCCTGCCACAATATTTATAATCCCATGATTATTTTGGATTGATCAATTATTATCATTGGTCAACTATATGAAACATATGTGGTTCATATTATGATATCTATTTTTGAATATATTATTGAGTATTTTATTATATTTATTTATTTCATACATCTTTTCATATATATAATGTCACTATATCATTGATATAAAGATAACTATATCAAATTATAGATCATGCATTAGATAGTTCTTATAATGGGTGTTTAATTAGATAGATGCATATGCTGTCAATTTTTCAACATATATAGATAGAAAACCCAAATAAATTTTTCACACATCATAATACACCACAAATCATTCCCCACTAGTAGTTAATGTGAGAGGAGTTTCAGTGATTAACCTATTATTTACCACTTAAAAGCTTTATTCACATTAATTATTCCAAACAAACTTGAGTCTATTTTTTCAATCTTGGTTAGTGGGGTTTACAATCATAATAAATTTCTCACTTATTAATGATAGTAAAAATATAATACAATGAATTTATATATTTCTATAATTGATGTGGGCCTAAGACATCCATCCACTTCATTTGTTTCTAACATATCCAAAGATATCCATTTGTTGCAGAAAACATTCCCCAAAAAAGTACATCATCCTTCCAAAACCCGTATTTACATTAATTTTTATATAAAGTTTCCCTCTATGAGGTATTCCATAAAATATTTATGTTATATTAATGTTACTCCTTACGCATGGAGTAGAAAATAATATCATCTACGAAGAATAAAATACATTTTTCAATGTCATCCCTAAAGACGATATTCATTATGTTCCTTAATATTTCTAGAGAAATAGTAAGTCCAAGTGACATCAATATGAAAATGTACTACCCGTAACTTGTATGAAAAGTAGCCTAGGGGATATACTCTATTTTCACATTTACTTGGTAATATCTATACTAATTACCAAGATTATAGAATTACTATGATCGATATAGATTAAGGGCTAATTCCTCAATATGTTGAAGAGGGTACTTATTCTATATTATTATCTTGTTTAGCGCATGATAGAAAACGATGATGCACATTAAACCATCTCTTTTTATGTTGTCTTGTTTTACATAGATTTTCCCCATCTTTTTATTTATTTTTTAATTTTTAAATAACCAATTTTACACTTTTTTATTAAATAAATGAACATTTTTAATTTTATAATTAAATATATTAATTAAACGAATTTTATAATTAATTATGTAATTTTAGTCAATAAAATAGTTAATTTTGATATATTAATTTGTATTATCATATATGTTATTATTTAGATTATTATTATTTATTCTTCTCACTATTTAATAATTTGTTTCTTCTATTAATTAATCATTTAATCATCGTATTTGTATATTAATTAATTTAGTTTTTAGCTTAATATTTTATATTTTAATTTAGATTTATTAGAATAACCAAACTTCATTATTTTTTTGTTGAATTATTATAATAATTTATTATGTGAAGAATTTGAGTTCTAATTTAATAGAATAATGTGTTTTCAGTATTATTTTATGTATTCACTTAGTTATTTAATTAATTAAATAAGATTTTTTAAACATTAATTATATAATCCTATGTATTAACTTAAATTATTAAGTCATTAACATTTGTTTTAAGTCTAATAGTGAGACATACATGAGCTATCAATGAAACATTTATTCCCCGATGCTATCCTTTCCCGCTTAGGGTAGACCCATTAATAAATTTTAATTTAAGTCTTTTATAACATAGTTTAACTATAATCCAGTTTTAGTTATCCTTAATTTTTAAAAAAAATTAAAATCTTTGTATCATTCCTGTTATGTTTCTAACTAGTTAATTATATTCAATCATTGTATTTAAATAACTTAAGATTTAATTTTTAATTAATTTTATAAAGTTTTAACTTTTTCTCATCGTTTGTTTTTTTTATTTTAGCTACGTTTAATTTTATTTCTATATTCTACCGATGCGGATGATTTTCGGCCTCAGTGACCGTTTATATTTTTTTCACTAACGTTGTCCTTAATATTTATAACTATCGAGGGCCTATATATTATTGACTATTAGTGACACTTTTTTGTTTTATAATCAAAAGTGACCATTTTTTAAAAAATCCACTAGTGACCCTTAATTTTTTATAACCAATAGAGACCTTTTTTTTCTTATAGTGATCCATAAATATTTAAAGTGAATAATGGACTTTCTTTTTAATTACCTATTGGTGACCCCCGTGCCGCTCCCCAT
The DNA here is from genome assembly GCA_963277665.1 of Viscum album. Classification (NCBI taxonomy): domain Eukaryota; kingdom Viridiplantae; phylum Streptophyta; class Magnoliopsida; order Santalales; family Viscaceae; genus Viscum; species Viscum album. Next base: position 222,619,751 of record OY728139.1, read on the forward strand.
CTCACTAATGCCACTCCCCTACTTCATTCCCATGACACCTCCTTCAATAATTTACTTACTGTCAGTTCTTTCTTCTCTGCTCCCACCATTCATACTTAAGTATCAATACACCATTGGTAGCCACAATTGGCCAAAAGTTACCCCTAATCCATTATTGTTATCATCCTTATATTGAGTGGTAATTTCAATCACTTTAACACACCATCACAATAAATTAATCAGATGCCAATCAAACTCTAACGTAGATTTTAAACCCCATATCACGTCAGGAATCTGGATAAGAACCAAACCGTACGTACAAAGTCAAAATAAAAATCTTATTTCAAACCCATAACTAAACAACTATTTCCCCAGATGCGATGTAAGCTAAGAAGGACCATAGGTGCTAAAGGAACCTACCACTTTCCTCTTTGTATATCCAAAGCCACCCATGTATGTTGTTGGTTTGGTGTTTGTTACCAGGGCCATGAATAGAGAAGTAATCACCAACACCACGCAAAAACTGAAGTCGCTGGTGTCTGTATTTTTCTAAAGAAGAGTTCGATCTGAATGTCAGGGTCGATCTGGAGGAATATGGTCGCAATTTGGAGGAAATGATCCACACTGAATCAGATCTGACTATGTCCCACCTTCATCGGAGCACTGGGCAGAGCTGCGCTATTTCCTCAAGCTGCACTGTGCTTAGAGAGGGTTGTTGCTGGACCTGATTGTAGTGAATAAAGAATCCCCCATTTTCACTGATATTGGTGGGAGAAGATAATTATATAAATATAAATAAAAAAAATTAAAAAACTTAAAAAAATTAAAAAAAATTATAATATTGAAATTTAATATTTATAAATTTATAATAATTAAAAGTATATTTAATATATATAAAACATATTTTTTAAAATTTACTAAAACTATAATAAAACAAAATTAATTAATTATAACTTTTAAATTAAACTTAAATAAATCATTAATATAATTTTTCATATTAAATATTATATTTATCAATGAAATATATGTTAATAATAATATATAAATTAGTGTAAACTATTCTAATTAACTAAAAATAGTAATTAATTTAATTTTTTAAATAAGAATAAATATTATGATTAACTTTAATAACATTAATTAATAAAAATCAATAACCTAATAAAAAATAAAATTATTAAATATTTTAATTTTTTAATAAACTAATGGCTTTATTTGGAATTATTTATTTATTTCCTTCATGTTTTTAGATTTTCTGTTCATTTTTCTTGTGCAGGTTCATTCATGGGACTAAAAAATGTCCATTTTGATTCAACTAACACATCAACAGTTTGTTATCAAGGAATTTCTAAACCGACGTGAGTTTTATGAAAAATGAACACATGTATGGAAACACTTCAAAATACAAGACTATGTCTATGGATGCAATGAGTGACAAAGAAGAGTATGATACAAGTATAAAAGGCATTGAAACAATAGTATTGGGGTTTTCATTCAATCATCCACTTTCTATCATAGTAGAAACATAGGGAAAATCTTAAACTACTTCTTGGAGTCGGAGTTATGGAGCAGAAGCTCATTTGTGGAGTATTTTTGTCCCCGTGTTTGAGTATTTGTACCCCATATTAGTATGTTAAAATCGAGGTTATGATAATGAACATTTTTTCTTGTTAAATCCTCTAGTTCAAGGAGAAATTGAATTTCATCTGATTATATTTAAATTTTCTTTTTCACTTATTCATCTCGATGTATTCAGTATTAATTGGTGAGATTAACACTGAATCCATTCAATTGCATTGTACCAATAGAATTTTTTTTCCAAAACTCCACATATAATCAGAAATATTGATTATGGAATCTTTTTTTCAAAAGTTAAAAAATTCATAAAACATCAGGACTTACGGTGTGTTCATCATGTTTTCATTTTTAAATAAACATTTTCACAATTGATCTATTTTGGATTGGTGAATGCTGATCTTGATCAAACTGTCTAACTTAACTCTTGGTGAAGGAATTAAGACATCCTTTTTAAATGGTGCTTATTGTAACAACTTTTATATTATTTGGAATACATTAAAAACCCTTAGAATGGATAATATTCCCTAGGTGTTTTAGTTTGATAGCTCATTTATTAAAATTCTTTTTATTTCATGTTTACTTTTTTCAATCAGTTTTCATTTTCCTCTTAGTTTAAATAATAAACTACAATTTTTTGTTACATTATGACATTAAAAATGCAGAAAAATAATAATATATATATATATATATATATTAAAAAAATAGGCAATCTACCCCACTGCTGAAAACACTGGGGTTTTGTGAATGTTTTTTTAAGAATAGTTATCATAGTAACCTTCTGTGTGGGTTCGACCCTACTAGACACATATACCGTAGTTAGTAGGACTATAAATAATTAAACTCTAGCCAACATTAATGATAGGTCAGACCTTTTTTGCGCTATTTATAGGGAAGGTATGAGACATTATATTTCAAAAAAAAATTAAAAATTAACATATAAAAATACTAAAAAAATAAAAATATTCAAAACTATTTAAAAATTCAATTCTGTCAACTTTTGGGTGTTACTATAATGCTATTTTTTGTGTGCTGAATTTCACTTTTTACCACTTATTTCATGATCACTAGGTCTACTACTGATAAATTGGAGCCCCTGAACACTAAATTAGATAAACATGTGACTGATCTATCAATGAAAGACATGTTTGAAATGGAAAATCTAGATGAGAGTGTTCCTACACCAAAAAACCACCAAAATCATCAACCAAAACTCTTAGATGGGGATGAATGGCCTAGGATGAGGGAGTTTCATCTCCCTCAAGTTTTCAGAAATCCTTCTTCTATTGGATTTCTCCTAGAGCACGAATCAATGAGCTAAAACAGTATCACATTTCACTAGAGCCATCATTTAATGGGTTGCCTAATGCGGACTCTCTAGCCTTCATTAGATATTTCTATAACACTGTTCAAAAAATTACCCTTCTAAGAATCACAGAAAATGAGCTATGAATTAGAGTCTTTCCATTTCCCCTCAAAAAGAATGTCGGGAACTGGTGTTTGAGTTTAGATGAGAACATATTTTAAAACTGGGATCCAGTCAACAATTATTTCATTATGAAATTTTATCCCCACAGACTTAAAAGAGAACATAGAACAAAAATCACATGTTTTTTATCAAGAGGAATGATAATCTTTTAATGAAACATGGGATAGATTTTGGGACCTGTATAAGAAGTGTCCCCGTTAACAACTCCTGTAACACATTAACATGGATACCTACTATGTGGGACTGTCATCCTCTAGAAAGAATATAAATTATCATGATGTTGGGGGAAATTATAAAAACAATATAGATAAAGATTTGAGAAAAAAAGTAATAACTTTTCTCTAAACAATCATCATAAAAATTCAAGAGGTAAAAGAGTCAATATAAATGTTAAAGCTAACACTAGTTCAATGAATGAAAATAAATCCAAACTTGTTGAGATCACCAAACAATTGTAATTTTTAACGAATGAGAAATATAAGAAATCTTTAGATCAAATTTCCTATCAAAACACAAATAAATATTAAATAGAACAATGTTCACAATTGTGGAATGTTTGTGTATACTAAAAAATATTGTCCTAACATTGATATGACAGCCCAAAAAATGAAAATTCAAATTTTTTCAATTATGGTCTTACAATGCCTCAAAAAGAATATCCATTTTCAAATAACTACAACCAAGTATTTAAGAACCATCCAAATATAACCTAGAAAGATCGTGTATTAATTAAAATATCCAATTCCCCTAATTACTCTAACAAAAAAGACCAAAGATTCACAATAAACAAAGGGGCGAGTCTTCAAATGTACAAGGAATCAATGAAAACCAAATTTCTTATAAACAAGAGTTAATTTTGATCAAAATTAACTCCAAAGAGAAAATATACATGGCTCAGCTAACCAAATGACAATATCAATATGATTTATATAAAATGAAAAATGATGTAAGAATACAAAACGTGGAAAGAAAACATGGCCAAAAAGCTAGGAATGTTTCATCTAGAAAAAAATGTAGACTTCCAAGAAAAATTGAACATAACCCTATAGAGAAGGCTAGTGAGTTAGTAATAATAATTTGGCTGAATACTCAAACTAATGCTGAAATAGTCGCATAAAATGTCCAAAATTAAAATGTTTATGATTCTAGAACAAAAAATTTTCTTTGTTCACATGCTGTAAATTCACCGAAAAGTCTTGAAAATGATAAAAATATGAGATTTTTCATGAAATCAATGATGAAAATTCATTTAAAAATAAAATGAATATAAGAAAAAAAATTGATGAAGAGGTAAGGGATATACCCACTATACATAAATATTTCACCCCACCCATCCCTTTCCCTGCGAAGCTGAAACCTCAATGTAATACCAGGGCTGAACTTCTTAATGTCTTAATGTCCATAAAGTCTTGGTTTTCCCCACTTTATCCTTAAAAGGGGGATTATCCAAAATCAATAAAAATTTTGGCCTTCAGGCCATTCAGTCAGTGAAATACCTTATGAAAATGGTTTAAAACAAAATGTCCATGGATGAATTTCCTACCTACAGCTTCACTGAAGAGTGCAGTGTTGTACTACAAAAGAAAATCACACCCAAACTATGAGACCCTGGTAGATTTCTTATTCCTTACACCCAATGAAATTATGATATGCTTGATTTTTTCTGTGACTTAGGTGATAGAATTAATCTTCTCCCATACTCACTATTTCGACAGTTGAGGTTGGGTGATCTTCTACCCACCATTGTCATACTACAGTTTGCTGATAGATCATTCACTCATCATGTGGGTATAGAATATGACATGGTAGTTGGGGTAGAGAAACTATTTCTTCCTGTAAAAATTTTAGTCATAAATATTGAGTGTAATACATAGGTTCCCATAATTCTAGGTAGGACCATCTTAGCTACATGTGATGTTGTTTTTTATGTGTGAAAGGGGAAACTAATTTTTAAAAATGGTGAACAAAAGGAATAAGTTAATGTTTTTAATAATATTAAGGGACCAACTTATTCCAAAAACTATTCAATGATATAGTTCCTTGAAGATGAAATTTCATATAAAAATCAACATGAACATATTGAAGAATCTAAAAACAATACTTTATTGGAGAAATTCATTTTGAAGATGAAAATTCGGTTGTTTTTGTCTCAGAAATTTAAAATTTGATAAAACACCTAATCTGGATAATTTTCCAAAACTAGGATGCTATCCATTTTTTTCTGTAGTAGAGTCCTATGTTTCTGATCATAGGACCTTTATTATTGAATTTTATGGTTTTAATATACACACCAAAACTGTTGATCATTTTAATGATGTAGAGGGATAACTTTTAAGAAAAAATGATGATTATCATTTTATTAACATGTTTAATTATGATTTAGAATATCTTAACGGTGTGTTATACACATTGGACAACAACCCTATTATTTATGAATCAGAGCATGAAATTGAAAATATTTCATCACTAAATACTCCTTAAAAGATATATTCTGAATATCATGGACCTCCGAGGTCAATAATTCTTCCTTCATGTGTATAAACACCCATTTAGATAATAAACCCAATCCCTTTTCATTTGAAATATTCATTTCTGGATTAGAATTCATTTTTTCGGATCATTATTTCTGTTGAACATAATTTGAATCAAGTGGAAAGATCTTTATGTGTTTTTAAAAAGATTAAATCTCTTATAGGCTGATCCATAGCTGATTTAAAGTGTATTATACCCTCATTCTGTATGCACAAAATACCCATGAAACCTGACCATAAGCCTTGGTTAGAGTGTCAATGAAGTCTGAATCCAAAACTAAAAGAAGTTATAAGAGAAGAAGTGATTAATTTTTTAGACAATAGAATAATATATTCCATTTATAATAGTTCTTGTGTCATCCCAGTCCACTTTGTCCCTAATAAGGGATTATTCATTGTTGTAAAAAATAAAAATAATGAAGAAGTACATGTTAGGAAAGCCACAAAATGTAGAGTCTATATTTATTCAAGAAATATTATTGTATCCAAAAAGAAGGATCATTTTTCAAGGCCCTTAATAAAATTCTTGAGAGGCTTATTGGAAATGAATTTTATTCCAAAATGGGTACTTTGGTTAAAAACCGATTCCTTTTTCTCTAGAGCATTAAGAAAAGGCCATTGTCACATGCCCCTTTGGGACATTTGATTATAAGTGGATTCCCTTTCGATTGTGTGGAGCTCCATCCACAATTTAAATGGGTAAGGTGGCTATCTTTTTGGATATGATTGAAATAATCATTGATTTTTTCATTAATGAATTTTCTATAGTGGGAAGAATGTTCGATATTTTCCTTGGAAATATTGATCTAGTCATAGACAAATGCATTGAAAGCATCCTTGTTCTATATTGGGATAAGTGTCAATTCATGGTCACATAGGGTATTGTTTTAGGTCATAAAGTGTCAAAAAGAGCTCTAGAAGATGACACTGCTAATGTAAAATTCATTCAAAAGTTTTCACCTCCTCAAAATGTAATAGTTGTTAGGTGTTTTCTAAGGCATGTCTGTTTATACTAGTGATTCATAAAATAATTTCACAAAATAACTAAGCCCTTGAGTTCTCTTCTTATTAAATACAGACCATTTATCATTGATGAAAACAATTTGAAATTATTTTATTTTATTAAAGAAAAACTCACTACATCACCCATAATCACTACATTGGATTGGAAAATACATTTCGAACATATATGTGATTCTAGTTACATTATTGTTTGTGATTTTCTTGGATAGGGGAGAGATTTGAAGTTATATGTGGTGTATTATGCTTGTAGACTTCTAGATTAAACCCAAAAGAATTATACCACCACTAAAATAGAATTACTAGCTATTGTTATTTCTCTAGGAAAGTATATATAGTATTTGGTTGGCACAAAAGTAATCATTTTCACTGATCACTCTACCTTGAAGTATATTATATATAAGAAAGAAAAAAAACCCAAAATGATTAGATGGAGTCTGTTTCTATAAGAGCTTGATTTAAATATTAGGGATAAGCATGGAGCAGTGAATTTAGTTGTTGACCATATTTCTAGGCTTCCATTTACTCAATGAGAAGATCCTAAAGAAACAAAATCTTCTTTCCCTGATGATAAGTTTCCCACTATATCAATCAGGAAAACATATAGGTATGCATATTTTCCCAAAATCCTGGAAGCAGATTTCTTTCCCAAAAATCTATGAAATAACCAATGAAATAAATTCATTTCTGATCATAAATACTATATATGGGATGATCCATTTTTTTAGGATATGTGCTGATGGTATCCTTAGGTGATGTGTTTCTAAGGAATAGATGCTTCCTATCATAGAGAGTTTTCACTCCTCCCCATGGGGAGGTCATCGTGGTGGTGAAAGGACTCCTAAAAAAATCTTAAAATCTAATTTCTATCGGCCTACACTTTTTAAGGATATTAGAAGCTTTGTAGACGGCTGTGATAGATGTTAGAGACTAGTTAATGTTATTATGAAACAAAAGTTACCCCAAATATGAATTCTAGATGTGGAGAATCTTGATGTTTGGGTGTTTGATTATATGCGTCCATTTCCATATCCTCATGGGAATGACTATATTCTTGTTGCTATAGATTATTTGTCAAAGCGGATTGAGGCAGTTTCACTTCCTAACAATCAAGAAAACTCTATAATTATTCTTGTCAAAAATAACATCTTTTCATGGATTGGATTTCTCAAATCCTTTATCACTGATATTGGAACACACTTTATGAGTTACAAGTTTAAATATCTGATGAAAAAATTTGGTTATGTTTATAAAAATATAAATCCATATCATTCAGAGTCCAGTGGAAAAGTTGAAATTTCCAACAGGGAACAAAAAAAATACATTAGAAAACTAAGTGAACCTCTAGGAAGGACTAGTCTCTTAAATTTGATAAAGCTTTATAGGCACATAGAACTGATTTGTATACCCCAATGAATATATCTTTTTAAAACCTATTTTTTGTGAAATGTTCTCATTTACCCATAGAGTCGAAACGTAAGTCATATTGGGTAGATAAAGCTCTAAATTTTGATTTTAATAGTGCTGGTGACAGGAGATTACTTGATCATAGTGAGTTAGATGAAATTAAGAGAGAGAGTTATGATAATTCAAGGATTTATAAATAGAGGACTAAAATATTTCCTGATTCTATAAATCAAAATAATTAATTAAAACCTTGACAAAATTTCATTCTCTTTAACACAAGACATAAACTCTTTCCTTAAATACTGAACTCCATGTGGTATGGACTATTTACTATTGTTAGAGTACTGAAGAATGAAGGTGTTAAAATTGTAGGCGAGGAAAATAAACCCATGCTGGTTAATGATCAGAGAGTGATGTTATATCATTATGGATGGTTGTATGGCTTGGATACCTTCACTGTGATTAAAAATTGATCTTAAATAATATTTGGGTGAAGACCTTAAAACATAGCTTTGCATGCAAGGAAATGCATGGTTCTTGTTTTTTCTTTGTTGTTATTTTATTTTTGGAGTTTGAATACTAATATTGCAGGCTTTGTTTTTATGAAATTCCTTTTATTCATTTTTTTTCTCATGGTTCTTGTTTACTGTGCTAGGATACTACTTCTGTGTTACAAGAGAGTGAAATTTCCTTACTGAAGATTTAATGTTAAACATTGATTAAGGGAGGTACTGTATTATTTAGTTTTTATTAATTTTTTCTCCAACTTGTTCACCTTAAAAAAATTTACATTAAGTCCCAATTATTACTATTGGTGATTCATTTACTCACTGATGTACATGAGACACTGATACACTACTGTCGGTGAATCATTAGTGCTAATGTCAGTGAATCAATGATAGTATTATCAGCAAGATAGTTATTGTTACTTTAAAAATTATTCTTGTGTTAGAAAATTTTTCTTCATGTTTTCTTGGAAATATGTTACATGTCATACATACTAATTTTTTTTCTGCATTTCACTGAGATGAAAACAAAATTCGCTAGTTCCTCCTTCCTAAAAAATTGAATTTCATTATTGTTAAAATCATCTCACTTCTTTAAACTATGTTTAGGGGGACCATGATTTCTTATTGTTGTGTTTTTCATTGAATTTTATTTTGGTTGGGGGATTTTATCATTCATTCTGATATCTTATTGGACACATTATTTATGTTAATATATTAAAATGATTGCACCAATTACATTATCCACTTACACCCCACATGTTACTTTTGAGATATATTGAAAAATATTCACTGGATAAAATGTTAACGCATGTATTTTGATGTGAACCTACTATAAATTAAATTTTGAGGAAAAAAGTATTTTTGAACTTCAAAAAGACCCTTTTATACTATTCACAAATCTACTAAATTGAAAATCTGTTTTGAACCAAAATTGTTTAATTGTTATTCTCCATATTAGAATTCAACTTTCGGGATAATGTTATGTTTTATGAGTGGGTGAGGGGTTCAATTATTTACTGTGATAAACAGTATATAAATGAAACACCAACAATCCCCAATGAAACGTAAAATTTTTGTTTAAAAATGGGTATTTTTTTTTCAAAATTCATTCACTATTTCGGGACGTACATTGAACTCAAATGGTTCTTTACTATGGAAAATATATATTGTTATTTATTTTGAGATTTTATTCTGAAATTAATGAAAATAGATGATTTTGGAGTGATTTATACTTAGTGAATTAATGTAGATTTTGGTTTAGGGACTACCTTTGAATGTGATTTCGGTTACATGGTTGTGGAGTTCTGATTATAACTACTAGAACAGAATGTTTGACTCTATCTTAGGGGCTTCATTTTTCTTTTAATTTATTAAGAAAGGTTATCATTTTAGTTATCCAGTATAAATATTGTTTATATAAATCTTTTGAAACTAGAGTAGTCTGAGAATCTTAGATCCCACAGTGAATCTCTGATACCATAGATGTTGGGTGTGTTTTTGTTTACTATTAAATCCATCTTTACACCTTGAATAATTGTGTATGCACAGTTCTTTAAACATGATATGTGTATTGGTAAAAATAAAATAATACTTATAGGGTCAAAAATGTGTTCCTTAATGTGAGAGGAATGATGAATGCTGAATGATTAAGGGGACAAATTGATTATATTGGAGTCATTTAGACTGTATCATTAAGGTGATTCACAAAAAAATATTTATTTTTTGAATCTTGAATTGAGTCAAAGTACAAGGTTCCTTTTTTATGTTTTTGATACCACTGATATTTTACCTCTTGTCACTCATGGACTATGGAATTAATCCTAGAATGAAATGAGTCATTATGTAGAATCGAAGATGAGGCATGACACCTAATTTGATGGATGATCTTTGCTATCTTGATTACCCTTTGTGTATTTGTTCTAGAAAAGACTTGATTTGAAAACATATTTTTCAAAAATACTATTTTCATGTTATTGTTCTTTATTCTTAAGTGATGAACATGTTACAGTTTTAGCAGAATCTTAAATACTACAATCTGTTTTTAAAAATATAACAAATCATGAGATTGTTTAAGGAAATATAATTCTTAAGTGTGGGGGAATTTTATGTGGCCCTATTTTACATAGTTTTTCCACGTCAATTTACTTAATTTTTAATGATTTAATTAACTAATAGTTCACTTTTTATTAAATAAATTTAGTTTTGTTGTTTTATATTTAAATTTTTTAATTAAACAAATTTTATAAATAATTATGTAATTTTTGTATTTAAAATAGTTAATTTTGATTTGTTAATTTTTATTGTAATATATTTTTTTAGTTATATTTGTTGTATTTATTCTTATGACTATTTAAAAATTGTTTATTTTATTTAATAATCATTTATTTATCTTACTTGTGTATTAATTTACTTAGTTTTTAATTTAATATTTTATCATTTAATTTAAATTTTTTATAATAAGCTAACTTCATTATTTTTTGGTTGAGTTTTACTTCTAATTAATTAGGATAATAATTTGAGTTCTACTTTAATAGAATAACATGTTTTTAATTTTAAGTATTCACTTAGTTAATTAATTAATTAAATAAGAGTTTTTAAAAATTAATTATGTAATCCTATGTATGCTGTTAAATTATTAACTCATTGAATTTTGTTTTATGTCTAACGGTGAGACAGTCATGATATATTAGTTACTCATTTAGTCACCAATGTGATACTTTTTTCACTCACTATAGACCCTTTAATAAATTTTAATTTAATTATTTTATCAAAATAGTTTAACTATATGCCATTTTTAATTAAACTTATTTTAATTTTTATATTTGAATCTTTGTATTTTTGTATTTTATGTTTTTAACTGGTTAATTATTTTTAGTCTTTGTATTTAATTAAACTTATGTTTTATTTAAAATTAATTTTATGCGTTTTTAATTTCTGTCTCACCGTTAGATCATTTTATTTTTTTTACTGTTGGTTTCATTTCTATATGATATCGATGCAGATGATTTGCAGCATCAGTGACGCTTAATATTGTTTAACTAATGGAAACCTTAATATTTATAACTATCGGTGACTCTTTTTTTAAAACCAATAGTAACCCTTTTTTAAAAACACATCGATGACCCTTAATTTTTTATAACAAACATTGTTCTTTTTATTTTTATCTAATGGGGACGCATAATTTTTTTATGCTAATAGAAGCCTTTAATTTTCTTTAACTATTGGTGACCCCCACACCACTGTCCATCTCACCGATGCCACCCCTAGCTTCATTCCCATGACACTGCCTTCATCAATTTACTCTTTTTCGGATCTTTCTTCTTCTCTCCCACCATTAACCCGTCACCATGAACACACTGTTGGTTTCCACCATTGGACAAACTTCACCCCTCATCCACTACTTTTATTATCCCCATCCTAAACGGTGATTTCTAGCACGTCAACACACCATCACAACAACAATATCAGACTCCAATCAAACTTTAACCTATATATATGAAACCCTAGATATCGTTATGAATCTGGATCAGTACCAGACCATACTTAAAAAATCAAACTGAAATCATAGATTTCAAACCCATAACTAAACAACTCTATCCACGTACATGAGGTAACCAATGCAGGACCTCAGGTGCTGAAGGAAACCGTCGTTTTCCAATGTGCAGATCCAATGCCACCCCTACAAGCCATTGGTCATGTGTTCTCTACTGAGGTCGAGTCTAGAGAAGCAATCACCTGGTCCGGGTGAAACCCGATGTCTCAGTTGTCTGTATATTTCTATGAAAATGTTCGAGCATAGGGTTTCCCCAGATATAGAGGAAGAAGGTCGCATCATGGAGTCGAGCCACACTGAATGAGAACTGACAATGTTCCATGTTACATAAATATCTTATTTTAAAGTTATTTTTAAATTATTTTCTATTCATGCTTTGTTTTTGGGGTTTCCAAAAGTTTTATGGAGAATAGGTGAGTTTTCATGAATTGGGCAAAACATGAGCCACATTTCAGATTTAAAAAATAAATTATTTTTATTTTATAACTTTTTCATTTTTTAATATTTTTCACTCATTCCAATCCTAAATGTCCTTCCCTGAGATATTTACACCAAATTTAAATTTGGATCCTTTATAAATCCATAATCATGGAGGATTTGGGTTTTTATTTGAGAATTGGGCCAACCCGAAGGCCCATTTTCCATTTTTAAATTGTTTATTTAATATTTTAATATCTTATACATTATAATGAATTTTTTGGTTATTCCACATCCCCCCTCGACCCTAAGAAGCTTTGTAGCTCTCCCATTCCTTTCCCCCCTCTTTGGAGCTCGTTTTCATCACGATTGAGTGCTGAAATTCTTAGGGTTTCTAAAATAGGGAATATATGAGGAGGTAAGTTATTTCCATCATAACTCTCTCAATTCTGACTCTTTTCCCCCATTCTAGTTTCTAAATGATCTCATAATCCATTTTCTAACTTCCCTTGAATGGTTGGATGTTTTCAAATTCAGATTCAGGTGGATTTTGGGTTGTTTTATTCAAGATTGTCTTGAGTAAGTGTTTCTCTCTTCAATTTTTCATTCTCCATAGGGTTTTCTCCCTCTTTAATTATGTTATATAATGTCTAGAAGTTGGGGTTAGATCCTAAGGTATGATTTGTTATCTTTTGGGTCAATTTTTGGTGGTCTAGGTCTAGATTTATATTCCTTGTGGTGCGGCGGTGGTGCACATAAGGTTTCGCACCAAGTTTTGAGGGTATCGTCTCAAAAGGTAGGTGATTCCATGTGTAACCATTTTATAATGAGTTAGCTTGCTTGCTTTATTAATTTAGTATATTTATAATCTATTTTTTTGTGTGAAAACAGTTTTTGATTAATTTGGTTTAACATTTTATTTTTAGTTGTATTTTAGCTTGAAATTTGGTAATTTTCATGTGTGACTATCGGGGTAATGTTTAGGTTTAGTTTAAAACATATGAAAGTGATTTATCAGTCTTGAAATGGGATTCCAATTATGTTTTGGTAATTCCTTATTATCATGTGGGCCTTGAAAAGAGGTTTTTCATGAGTTTAAGGTGTAAAACTGTGTTGTACTTCTTGAAGGTGATTTATGAAAATGTGTTTTTTTCATGTGTATCTTTGTGGTATTATTTGATGTATTTTCTTAACACTTGGGGTGGTTTAATAATTGTTTTAGGGCTTAAAATTATGTTTTGGATTGTTATTGGTATGATTTTGGTTTTGAATGAGGGGTTTGGAATGGGTTTAGTGTGCACAAAATGGATATACCTCTCGGGTGTGTTTTATAAAAATTGAAAATGTTTTATTTGGTTAAAAAAAGTCGGGAAATGATGTATATGTACTGTTTGGTTGATTTTGTTCACCTAATGTGGGTTTTTGAATGGTAAAGTGGTGAATTGAGATGTCAAATTTTTTTAGAATGTTTTATAAATTGCCGAAATTTTTTACTAAATTGTGTTTTGTGTGCGAAACTCAGGTGTGGGATGTTTTATGTGAGTTTATTGATAAAATGAATTTTGAAGGTGAGAAGGGTATTATGTGACATGTGTGTGGGCTTTTATGTGAGTTCAATATCTTGTAATGGTTTTATAAAATAATTTAAAGTATTTTTGGAAGTGTTAATAAAATTTGAAAATTGTTGAAGGAAATTTTCGTGTGAGTTTGATTTCAAAATGCATTTGAATGAAAAGTGGAATTTTTGACTTGTGTGATGTACACGGGGCTGTTTGGTTAATGTGTGATGTGGAAGTGATATTTGTATGTGAAAACTATACTTCTTTGATTGTTGAACTTGTTTGAGAACAAAAGGAAAACTCGTGTATCTAGGTGGGTGGACGTGTACTAGTATGCTAGTGAATCCATGGGGTTTGTCCTCAGTTTCACTTAGCACGATTGACGCTTACAACTCTTACTAAACTATGATGACGATGTTTGGGGACCACTAGGTTATGGGTATGACCCCTACTAGTGGCTCGTGCACGAGAATGAATATTGTTTGTGGTTACTTTCACCGAGATATGAGGTACCTGAGACCCACATCTAGCTAGTGCCAAGGGGTTATTTCCTATTACTTGTGCTCATTAGATCCTTTGTACTTACCGTCGGTATACATGATTGTTTCCTGGAAAATTCAGTATCATTGTTATTTATTTTAAAATTGTTGGTCCTTAAAATTATCCCACATGAATACTATTTTCATTTATTATTACATCCTTTAAAAAATTGTATCTATCATTTCTTATTTACAAAACATTCAATTCTTTTTTTCACGAACCGAATATGGTCGCCACCGAAACCGGCACCTGAACCGATCTGTGGCAAGTCCCGAAGTGGCCTGAGAGCAGTGCCTCTTTCCATGTGGAGGTTCCTAGGCTGTCATTTCTTGGGTTTTTACCTTTTTAATGGTCTTGAAACATTGTTTAAAATTGTGTAATTCAGTTCTGAATTTTAATAGAAGTTGTTTTGGTTTGAAAAATCAAGATTTGATTTCTTGGTTTCATTTGTTTTTTTAAGTATAAAAACTCGGGTAAATCGTTCCCAATTTTCAGTTTTTGATACCCGGGAACTTGTGCCTTCTTGTGGCGATCAGGGACACCCTTCGGGACTTTCCACATGTTGGGTCAAGTGTTGGTTTCAGCGGCGACCAGATTCGGTTCGTGAAAAAATGGTATCAAAGGAGGTTTGCTCTATTTGAGTCATGTTATTTGGGAAATAGTCAGGATAGTCTAGAGTTAAGATTTTTGGGACATGAAATTTTGGTTATGAGTAGTGTGCATGATCACCACACCTCATGGAGGGATTCATGTCACCAGGGGAAGTCAGGATTTATCTATGTCTTTTAATTTTCTTGGTCTGATGATGATTAGGGGAAATGAAAAGAGAGTTGGGTTAATGGTCTTAGTGAGCTCGCAGGGTCTGGCAAGCCATGTGGAGCCTGGGATCTTTTCTAGAACACTCTATGTGAAGGTTAAGTGATTGGAATGTGACCTCCAACCATATTTCCAATTCACCCACTGAAACTAGTTTCCTCTTGCATTGTTATGTGCTTTAGTTTTGATATCATGGAACTTTGGTTTTAATGTGGCGTGGTTTTAAGAAGCGTAATTTTTTTATGAAATGATCTTTATATAAAGAGGGACTTGTTTGATTTATAAAATGGTGGAACTGAATTTTTATAATTGTTTTGAAATGGAAAATAGCATGCTTACACATCTTTTGAATGCTGGAACCATATTGAAGATTGTTTTCAAAAGTGATTCCAATATAGTTTTCTAAACAATTAAAGGGTGTTTTAATGGGATGAGATGTTTTAAAATTGATTTTAATAACTTGAAATTGAGTTCTTTTCTAAATTTTTGTGTCCGTATGAAATGTTTTATTAGATGTGAATTGGAATTTTGATCTCATTATTAGCAGTTTTGAGAAAAAGGATGGGTTGGTGGACCGTTTTGTTTTGTAAAAGTTGAAAGAATTTTCATTTTCCCCTTTGGTATTTTCATGAGAGACCACATGAATTGGGTTATATGGGATAATGTATGGTTTATGGAATGACTGGATGTGTGTCGGGATGAATATGAGGAGGTTTCCTGGTGTGGCACTGAAACATGAATGTGTGAGGCCCATGGGGTACCATTGGTGGATACACTAACCGCGGAACCGTTGGTTTTCAAAGAAATGTTTTTAATGAATAACAAGATGCCATCATGAATTGTTTTGGATGGTGTATATTTTGTGTTTTTAAAAAAATGATGATGTTGTGGGATGTTTTGAGTCCAATAACCCCTCGTGTTCAAACTGTGTTTTGGGTTTGTGTTTGTTCAGTAAGCTGGGTAGAAGGATCGGTTAGTAGTCTCTTATGAGATATGTTTCGAGACACATCTATGGTGGTTCCATTAATGTTTTTGGATCTGTTTTGTGGAATTTTTTTTACCAATATACCATCTTGGTTTTGTCCTTGGGTTCTCTCATTGGATAAGATACGCCCCCATTTAGGGTTAGTGCACAACTGAAGTGATACCCAGATTGTTTCGTCATTGGAAAATCCTTAATTTGATCGATGTATGGAATCTTTTCGTGAGATTTTTATATTGAGTCTACTCCCATTCCTTTATTTTATTTTTATATCCTATTGTAACAGGAGAGTGCTCATGGAAGGTTGAAAGAGACCTTAGTTTCTTAAGCTACCTGATTCGTCGAAGGTGGAATTATTTCTGGGTTTGTTAGTATGGATAGTGTCTAAGAGGGCCTCTATGTCCGTCATAGTCTCTTCGAAGAAGGGGTTTATGTTAAACCACTAGTGTAGGAAATCTGGACATGATAGCCTATTATGGACACTTTCTGGAATGTTGTGATGTTTGGGAGTGTTGTGTAAGGCCCCCTCTTTGTATTATTTCTATCAGTCGCTTCGGTCATGTTCGGTGACACGATGTGATGTCGCGTTCTCCTTTTATTGTAAATGTGAAGGTGTACAATATTTTTTGAGTCCATTTTTTTAGAAGTTTTTCTCCTTTTCGGAGATCTCAACACCCTCTATTTTAGAGGAAGGTGTTTATATGTGTCCCTTATTTCTGTTGTTTCTCACCCGAAGAAACAAGGTGTTATGTGAGTACATCCTCTAAACCCTTATTTCATTGAAATTCTAAGTAAGGGTAAAGTGAGTTTTGGAGTGTGTTATATCTTGGTGAACCCATTTGGGATTGTGTGCAGTTGTTTATAGCATCAGAAGAAGAAATTATATTAAGGGGTTTCTAAATCCTATCTGTGAGGCCGAAGATGCTTCAATCATTTCAGCTCTAGCCATAGGTCCTGGAGAGAAGCTGGCACGTAGTCAGAAGAAATCCCGATGTCGTTCATAACCTTGTATAAAGAACTATTTTTAGTATGAGAGATGGGAATAGTTTAATCATTTGGTGTTTTCATCTTTCTTCTATTGTACTCGTTCGGTGGAAAGAGGTGGATGGCCACATCCCTATGTTATCTCTCAATGACTTTCTTTTCCCCTTTGGTTTCCTTTGAGTTTGGGGGAAAGGTTTTGGATTTGTCTGGACATGTTGAGTGCACATTTAGTCGTAACCATTCCCCAAAAAAACATGTAGGTATAAGGATTTACAGGGTTAGCGCACATTTTTTCAAACTGTGCGGTCTAACCGTGCGGTTGTCCCAACTCTTTAAGTTTTGGGGTCTTTCTGTGCCGGGCCATATTGGTCATTTAAGATGGTTGGTTCTTATGGTTTGGAGCCCATTTGTATATCCTTCTACCAGTAACTCACTTTTTTACTTGGTATTGACTTGGAAGTTGGTAGTCTCGTTCGAGGGTATATAACCAAATATATCTTCCTTGGGTAAACGTTGGGGTTGGAGAGTTTCCAATGGTTTAGTTATATAAAGGCAAGTGTAACCTTGTTCAAAGTTGTTGTTCGTTTGGGTGAATTGCGTTAGTCTTGTTCTGATAGTGAATGAGGAGTTTTCTTTTTGGGATAAAGTATGAATTTGATTGATCCTTTAATGAAAGTGGTGTAAGTTTTGTTTGTGAGAGTAATCCTTCCTTAATTGATCACTGGAGGTGTTTTAGTCTTTGGGGGTGAAACCTGGAAAGAGAGTACCTATTGGTTTCTCAGTGGGGTTTGGTTGTTGCTTTGACCTTGCTATCACTTTCCGGGGCGGAAATTTTTCAAGTTGGGGAGAATTTTCAAATACATATCATATTTTAAAGTTATTTTTTAATTATTTTCCATTTATTCTTTGTTTTGGGTGTTTCCAAATTTTTATGGAGAATATATGAGTTTTCATGAATTAGGCCAAATCATGAGCCCAATTTCAGATATAAAAAATAGATTTTGTTTCTTTTATAACTTTTTCAGTTTTTATTATTTTTCACTCATTACAACTCCTAAATGTCCTTCACTGATATATTTACCCCAAATTTAAATTTGGAGCCTTTATAAATCCATAATCAGGGAGGATTTGGTTTTTTATTTGAGAATTGGGCCAACCCGAAGGCCCATTTTCCAGTTTTATATTGTTTCTTAATTTTTTAATATCTTATTCATTATAATGATTTTTTTGGGGATTCCACCTCCCCCTCGACCCTAAAAATCCCAGGCGCTCTACCATTCCTGTCCCCCCTCTTTGGAGCTCGTTTTCATCGCGATTGAGTGCTGACCTTCTTAGGGTTTCTAAAATCTGGAAAATTTTAGGAGGTATGTTATTTCCATCATAACTCTCTCAATTATTACACTTTTCCCCCATTCCAGTTTCTACATGATCTCATAATCCTTTTTCGAACTTCCCTTGAATGGTTGGATGTTTTCAATTTCGTATTCTGGTGGATTTTGGGTCGTTTTATTCAATATTGTTTTGAGTAAGTGTTTCTATCTTCAATTTTTCATTCTCCTTAAGGTTTCCTCCCTCATCCATTATATTCTAAAATTTTCAGAAGCTATGGTTCTATCCTAAGGTCTGATTTGGTATCTTTTGGGTCAATTTGTGGTGGTCTAGGTCTGGATTTATATTCCTTGTGGTGCGGTGGAGGTGCGCTTAAGGGTTTGCACCATGTTTTGATGGTTTCGACTCAAAAGGTAGGTGATTTCATGTGTAACAATTTTATGATGAGTTATATTGCTTGGTTTATTAATTTATAATGTTTATAATCTATTTTTTGTGGTGTGAAAACTGTTTTTGATTAATTTGGTTAAACATTTAATTTTTGTTGTATTTTAGCTTGAAAATGGGTACTTTTCATGTGTGAATATTGGGTTAATGTTTTGGTTTAGTTTATAACACATAAAAGTGATTTAGTAGTCTTGAAAGGGGATGAAAATTATGTTTTGGTAATTCATTATTATCATGTGGGCCTTGAAAAGAGTTTTTTGAATGAGTTTATGGTGTAAAAATGTGTTGTACTTCTTAAAGGTGATTTATGAAAACATGTATTTTTCATGTGTATCTTTGTGGTATTATTTGATGTATTTTTATAACACTTGGGATGGTATAATAATTGTTTTAGGGCTGAAAATTCTATTTTTGATTGTTATTGGTATGATTTTGGTTTTGAATGAGGGGTTTGAAATCGGTTTAGTGTGCAAACAATGGTTATACCTCTCGGGTTTGTTTTATAAAAATTGCAAATGTTTTATTTGGTTAAACAATGTTGGGAAAGAATGTATATGTACTGTTTGGGTGAGTGTGTTCACCTAATATGGGATTCTTTTAATATTAAAGTGGTGATTTGAGATGTCAAACATTTTTAGAATGTTTTATAAATTGCCGAAATGTTTTACTAAATTGTGTTTTGTCTGCGAAACACGGCTGTGGGATGTTTCGTGTGAGTTTATTGATAAAATGAATTGTGAAGGTGAGAATGTTATTATTTGACATGTGTGTGGGCTGTTATGTGAGTTGAATATCTTGTAATGGTTTTATAATATCCTTTAAAAGATTTGGGGAAGTGTTAAAGAAATGTGAAAAGTGTTGTAGGAAATATTGGTGTGATTTTGATTTCAAAATGCATTTGAATGAAAAGTGGAATTTTTGACGTGTGTGATGTACATGGGGCTGTTTGGATAATTTGTGATGTGGAAGTTATATTTTCATGTTAAATCTATACTTCTTTGATTGTTGAACTTGTTTGAGCACAAAGGGAAAACCCGTGTATCTAGGTGGGTGGACGTGTACTAGTATGCTAGTGAATCCGTGGGATTTGGCCTCAGTATCACATAGCAAGATTGACGCTTACAGCTCTAACTAAACTATGATGACGATGATTGGCGACCACTAGGTTATGTGTATGATACCTACTAGTGGATCGTGCATGAGAACATATATTTTTTGTAGTTACTCTCACCGTGATACGAGGTACCTTGGACCCATAGCTAGCTAGTGCCTATGGGTTATTTCATATTACTTGTGCTCATTAGATCCTTTGTACTTACCATCGGTATACAGAATTATTGGCTAGAAAATTCAGTAGCTTTTTTATTTATTTTAAAATTGTTGGTCCTTTAAAATTATCCCACATGAAAACTATTTTCATTTATTATTGCATCCTTTAGAAAATTGTAATTAGCATTTCTTATTTACAAAACTTGCAATGCTTTTTGTCATTAAATTTTTATCACATGGAATCTCTTAGACATGTTATCCTACTGGGATTTCTCTCACACCCTACTTACACCTTTGGGTGTAAGTAGACTTTCTTATTTTCTGTCGCAGGTTTGGGTACATGTTTTATGCCATTGGTTCAAGTTTTTAGCTGTCCATTGGGATGTAGTGTCGTGGAGATGGCTTGAGGGAAGTGCCTCTTTCCATGTGAAGGATATTGGGCTGTCTTTTTTTTTTGGGATTGTACCTTTGTAAAGGTCTTAAAACTTTTTTTAAAATTGTGTAATTCATTTCTGAATTTTATTAAAAGATGTTTTGGTTTGAAAAATCCAGATTTGATTTCTTGGATTCATTTGTTGTTTTAAGTATAAAAACTCAGGTAAATCATTCCCAATTTTCAGTTTTTGATACCTGGGAACTTGTTCCAGCCCGTGGGGATCGGTGACACATTTTGGGACTTGCCACGGGTCGGGTCAGGTGCCGGTTTCAGTGCCGACCAGATTCGGTTCGTGACATTCCACCTTAATCAGAGAAAAGGGTGAAGATGCACTGTTACCTGGAGTTGTGTTGTGCTTGGAGAGGGTCACCTCTAGACTTATTTGTAGTGCGGAAATAATCCCTTCTAGTGAACTAAATTTGGGGGGGGGATATGATAAAAATAAAAATAAAAATAAAACTAAATAAAAACACTAAAATAAAAATAACAAAATTTGAATATTAAACATTAATATTTATAAATTTATAATAATTAAAAGATATTTAATATTAATAAAGTAGATTTAAATAAATTTAATATAACATTAATTAAACAAATATTAATTAATTATAACATTTAACTTAAACATAAATAAATTATTAATTTAATGTTGCATATTAATATTTTTATTTATCAATGAAATAAATAATAATAATAATTTATAAATTAATATAAACTATTCTAATTAAATAATAATAGCGAATAATTTAATTTTTTGGAAATAATAATAATCTTTATGATTAACTTTAATAAAATTAATTAATAAAAATAATTAACCTAATAAATAATAACATTATTAAATATTTTAAGACATTAAATTAAATAATGACATTAATTATAAATATTTATTTATTTCATTACTGTTTTTAACTATTCTCTATGTTCTTCTTCTGTAGGTTCATTCAGTGGACTAAAACATGTCCATGTTCAATAAAATAACACATTAGAAGTTAGTTACGCAGGAATTTCTAAAATGGTGTGAGTTTTATGAAAAAAGATCATGTGTACGGAAACAAGTTCAAATACAAGACTATATCAGTGGATGATATGGGTGAAAAAGTAAATAATGACAATAGTTTAAAGGTAAATGTAATGGTAGTGTTGGGGGGTTTACATTCAATCATCCACTTCCGAGTAGAGCAAGAACTTAGGGCAATTCTTGACTACTTCCTAGAGTGAAAGGAGTTCTGGAGCAGAAAATCTTTTGTGGATTTTTACCTCATTTTTGAGTATTTATAATTAGTTTTATTATGTTAACAATCACTGTTATGATAATGACCATGTTTTCTAGTTAAATCCATAGGATTGGGGTGAAATTTAATTTCTACTAATTATCCTTAAATGTTTTTTTTCACTTAATCATCTCGATGTTTTTAGTATTTACTTAGGCGAAAAATACTGAATTCATTAAATTTCTTTGTACCACTAAAACATAATTCCCAAAATTCACAATTTATTGTAAATATTGTTTACGGAAACATCTTTCAAAATATAATAAACTGATTAAACTTTAGGACTTATGGTGAGTTCGTCCTCTTTTCATTTTCAAAAAACTATTTTCACAGTTTATTTAATTTGGATTGGAGAACTCTAAACATGATCAACCTATCTGAAATAACTCATGGTGAAAGAAGTAATTCATTCATTTTAAATGGTGGTTACTGTAACAACAATAATTTGATTTGAAAAATCTTAAAAACTAGTGGAATGGATAATTTTCTTTGGGAATTTTACTTTGATAGTTTATTTATCAGTATTCTTTTGATTTGTTGTTCACTATTTTAAATCGTTTTTCGGATTCATCTTATTCTAGATAAAAAACTAAAAATTTTGTATTAATTTAATATATTATAAAATCTCAACAAATTTAAAAAATATAAAAAGTAAAACAAGGTAATCTACCACACTGGTGACAACTGTGGGGTCTTTTTTAATGTTTTTAGAAGAATAGTAGTTATAATAACCTTCCTTGTGGTTCGACCCTACATGTCACATGTTCCTTAGTAAGTAGGATTATAAATAATGATTCATTGACCAACATTAATGATAGTGTAGACCACTTTTTCTTATATAATAGCTCATGATCACCCCATAGTGATGAAAAAGGGAATATAAATCTTTCTTCTAGATTCCCTTATAATTATTTCTTGTGATCATCAATTTAAAAAATTTCCATTCTATATCGATTAATATATATTGTAAAAGACCTTGTTATGATAATTAATGAGATATAAACCTATTGGGTAGGATAAATAATACTAAATTTGTCAGGAAACACATCATAAAATCCCCTCATCATGTGAATAACATTGAGGATTATCTTTTATTTAGTTTCAACGTCAAATATTTGTGATTGAGAAGATGGATCCAAATAATAATCATCCCCTACTTTTATTTGTATAGATTATGAGGGTGAATTGATATATGGATGACTATTTCCTTCTCTCATCAATTAAGTTGGTTCTATACAGGGATAAAAAATTCATTCTTAGAATAGAATTGAATTCATATAAGTGGAGTATTAAATTTTTATTTGGGAAATAAAAGAAACAAAATTTGAAATGGGATGAGATATACTATTTAGATGAAATAAATTACCCATTTATCATCTACAACAATAACTCATATTCTATATTTAGATGTGTGGTTTTAAAAGTTATACTAAACTTGTGTGATATAAAATAATTTGTAGAAGAAAAATAAAAAATACATTTATTTTTTATGAATGAATAACTATTGTACCTATCACAACATTATTTTTAGTATCCACCTTAGCACGTTTGATTTCATAAGCCACCCCCCTTACATATAGGTCATGAAATAATTTTTCATTGGTTATCATGGACAACCAATTTCAATGGGAACTGATCAACATAGTGACTGCATTTCATGTAGTTGAGCCAATTACCAATTGACTGAGGGTTCACTGAATAATTCCTTCCTTCCATAACATGGGTGGGGTTTTCCCATCAAAAATTGCACGCTAGGTTTCATTCCATCACAAAATAAAAAAATTTCAATTTCTCATTCATGAAATTTATGGGATTCTTCTTCCCACACATTTTAAAAGTAGGGTGATGGATTTTCTTTCCCCCATTACATTTTTTCATCACTCCACTAGAATTTAAAACCATTATCTTCTTCTTATGTTATTACCCATTACACCATTGACCGATCCCAATATCCATTTAAAATTTAGGGAAAAATTAGACAACTTCTTCATAACATTCAATGTCTTAAATGTCAATGGATTTTTTAGATTTTTATTTTCCACCATAGAAGTGGTTAACATTACATTGGATGGAAATAAAAATATTAAATGTGTATCAGGAATGTATTTAGAATATTTCTTTTTATTCCCCAGTAGATTTCTCACCATTTTGCCCTCTCCTTTTTCATCCGGTGTGTCTGTGAAATATTTTACAAAAATATATTTCAAAAAATATTTTCCACTTCATCACTTAAATATCATCCTTAGGATTTATATATTTGACTAGTGTCTACCATTGGTCAATTCTCCCTCTATATAAAAAACATGAAGAATTACAATCTCAGACCTAGAGCATTGACAGATATAGAATAAATATTAATTGTATTTGATCCATTTCTCTATGATTAAGGGATCAAAATTCCCACTGATAATTTTAGTATTTTTCTAATAAAGTCCTCCAATACAAATTCTTTTTTATTGTGGGGATTTTTAGTTTCTTCCAAATTCATGTATTGGTTAAAAATGATTTTTAAATGAGAAGTAATTGTCACGATGTTTGAAATTACAACTCCCATTTAGTTGGGAGTATCATTTCAGTGGTTATCAAATTTTCCCTTAAATTAGTTGTTGTATAAATTTTTCATTTTTTCATCCATTGAGTAAAAAATAATGGAAAATTACTATTGGTTATTTTTAAACTATTAAACACATAAATGTGAAACCAAGAAAATTAAAGGGATAATTATAAATTCCAATTGTTTTTATCCTACGAATATATAGTCACTCAATATATGTTATCAATGATCAATTTTTAAAAATAAAATCTCATGGGGATTGTTTTTTCTATAATAATCCATTACAATGAGATTATAAATTACTCAAATCATATCCTCAATTAGATTCGAACATGGTGTACTGAAATTTCAATTTCCATAAACCATTTATCAGCACTAGATTAATGTATGAAACCCATTAATTGATTTTTTTTATGTATGTAATCTGTTTGGGTGATGTTTTGATGGGTTTAAACGACTTTTCAAATGTTTTTTGGGATTTCGAGAAGGTGAAAATTTTAATAACGGTTAGTAGAAATTGTGAAAATCTTACAAGAAATCATAAAAATAGAAATTGAGGTTACTAGGTAAGATAACTATTAAATTCACATGTTTTCCAAATTGTGTGGAAACCTAATTGTAGTCATGAAATTTGGAACATAGAAGAAAACATAGTCAGTAAAAATTGGCTATTCGTTTTACCCCACCATGCATGGTTAATGGTTAGATCCTAAAAAAATTAATATCACTATTTTAACCCCTAAACATATTTTTTTATTATTTTTACCCTAAATTGTTTCATCTAAAAACAGTGGTCGCTTTTCATTTCAATTTGAAAGCGATCCCTTGCAGAATCATGATGAGTTGATAGCCATATTCCTTTGTAAGTCACTAATCATGGTATTTGTCCATTGATCAATTATCCTCCCCTCTCTTAGATTAATTTATCTAGTCTATTAGGGAGAGATATTTGATTTTTTATGCCATTCAAAATTATATTTGGTTGTGTTGTCATTAGGTAACATGATATAAGGTAGGTTTTGGGATATTCAACCATGTTTGGTTAAAGAATTCAAGAAATTATTTATTTTATCCATAGAATCTGAGGTAGTGGATTTAATTTAAAATATAATTATTATATTTTCAATACATTATTTCAAATGTATTACCTCACATGAAATTGATTGTGAAATTATTTTTCAATTATTGATGGAAACCATCATTATTGATGATTTCTGGAATAGAGAAAATTGGGTGTTTTTGTGGAAGGTGAAAGTGGGAGCATGATTTTACCATTACAATTTTGAAATGGTTTTCTTGTTTTAATTCATAGAAAAAATTTTTAAATAAAAGGTATGTTTTGTTAAAATGGTTTGGCAATGATAGTGCTGGCATTGTTTTTGGCTTAAATTGTTAAGTGTGAGTTTAATGGGATTTATATTTTTAATGAATATCCCCCATCAAAGGAGTGGATTATGGACGTAAAGTTACACCAAAAATGGAATCACCAAGATTGTGTTGTTGGGTGCGTGTTTGTGAAATATAATTAGTTATGAAAATTGATTGTGGAGAAATTTTTGAATGAATTGTATGTTTTCTTTCCTTCGAAATGGAAATTATTTTGGAAAACTATTTAGGTATGAGAAAAATTTTACATAGAAATGGCTTCTCTTGATATAATTTTTTATATTTATTTATAAATGTGAAATCATGTTCTATCCTAGTGGTGTTTGTGTGGATGTCATTTGGGGAAATTGTAGTTTCATTACTCATCCTTCACTTAAAAATTTTGGTGAGTTTATAGATATAGTTTAATAAGGAAAAATTTAAGGGAATGTATATCATTTATTTAGTGGTTCATTGTGACAACTGGGAATGAATTATGTATTTGGATATTGAGGCCTATTGATAGTTTAAAAGTTGGTGCCTTTGGAGTATTTCAGTTTTGTTGGTTTTGGTCTTCTTCATTGTAGTTTATGCAGATTTTGGTTTTCTCTTGGTACTCTGATATATTTTTGTCTTCTTTTCTTTTATTTTGAGTTGTCTTACCTTATTAACATGAATAATTTAGTGGTTCTTTGTTATGGTTATCTTGATTTTTTTTGTATTTTTAAAGGAAAAATCATCATCCAAATCGTTTTGTATACCCTGGAAATTATTTTTGGGCATTGGTATCTTGGGGATGACACATAATCCCTTGTATCATTCCACCACTTCTCAAGTATCAACCCCAATTTTAGGTAAAAAACCCTTTATTTATTAATTTTAAGAACATAAATTGTTTGAGTGATTTTATGTAGGGTATATAGGACTTTTGAAATGTTTTTGGTGGATTTTATATAGGTTTATGGTTTGGGCATTGTTAGTAGAAACTATGTGATTCCTATATGAAAATGTGGAAATTAAAACATATGCTACTATATAGGTACATAATTAGAATCCCATTTTGTCCAATCTATGCATACAACTAGGACTAACCATTCAATTTGTGAAAGAGGGAAAAGCATTGTTGTCGAACAGATCTTCTAACACTATCATCCAACTATATGAAGGGTGTTATGATGCAGTGGCAGTGGCACAACATGTGCATGACTTTTTGAACAGTTCATCCCAACAATACATGGTTAAAATTTAGATCCAAAAAAAGTGGATCCCACTCTGGATTACATGTAAACATCTTTTTTTCACTTATTTTAACTCTAACTCAAGTTTATGTCCTCCTAAAGAATATAGAGATTTTACTATTAGATCGAGGAGTTATCCTTTGGAAAATCATATTGCATTCAAGGATATAATTCTTGGTAAGTATCAGTTCTTGATAGTTTTCCTTAAATATAATCACATTCGGTCTCATAGATTGATCTATATAGTCTGTTGGTGTAAAGACCCGTAAAATTAAAGGGAAATTTTTTCTTAATTTTCTTTAGGATTTTACAAGAACGCGGTTTCTAACGACACTTGAATCTGAGGCCCGGTGTGCCCGGAATTTCTATCCGAAGTTTAGCTCAGGTACGTTCAATGAACGAACAATCAGGTTTTCCTAACTTTTGAAACGATGCTTGGAATCGAATTCTGAGGGTGCCGATGTATTCGCAGCACCGGTAATTGCTTAGGAACAAATTTTCCGGAGTTTCGTTTTCGAGGGAGAAGTTGTTAAAAATTGTTTAATGTAAAATAAAATTGAGCATCAATTTTTATTTTTTTCTAAGTGGTTAAAACCTTTGAGTGGAAGTTGGGGGAAAGCACCCAACTTCCCATGTGTGGTTATGAGGGCTACGGGGCCCACACGAACCCCACCCCTTCATCTTCCCTAACCTTCCATAACCATCCATTTATTAAGTCAAGTTGAGTTAATTAATTGAGTGGATTAATTCAATTTTTTAATTTCAAACATATTTCATGTTAATAAAATAAGTGAAGTACTTGTTTTATTGGGTTGAATCTTGTTGTGTGAGTCTTTGGGAGAAAAGGAAAAGCTCATGAAGTTCTTCTTCCTCAACGAAGAACATGAAGAACACGAAGAACGCTGACCTCCGACGAAGGTCGACAAGAACGCCGGATCCTCGGAGACCGACGACGCGATACCGACAAATCATTTCTCCGCGACGAGACTCTCTCCTTCTGCGACATCTTCTTTCGTGATGATTATTTCCGCGACGAACCCTATCTCAACGAATTCGACGAGGTAGGAGTTTATTTTATTTGTTTGTTCGTGATTACGTTCGTCGCTTTCTTCCTTCCAAATTGAACCGCCTGTTATTGCAATAACGGGAGGAGGTCGGACCGCACAAACACGGCCGACCACCCCCTGTTGGATGATTTTTGTTGCGGCTCGTGTAAGGCGGCACGGTGTAGAAGCACCGCGCGGAAAATGTGAAAGGAAGGGTGGAGAAGCGCGGCGCCGTCGCGCCATGCCATTGGAAAAAAACTAATATGCGGCGCCGTCGCGCTATGCCAAAGAACCTCGAAGGAACCTCGAAGACACCGCGTCCGGAGCAGGTCCACGACGGATGGGCGCAGCGCCGTCGCGCCGCGCCGGATGGACCAGGCCGCGGCTTAGGCCACGGCGGGGCAAGGACTAGCGGTCGGTTCCGGGCCCCCAACGTCGGAGTAGGGGGACCAACCCGTGCCGGTCCCGTGGCGGCAAAAGCCGGCCGGCCGGAGCGGGCCGACCGGTCAGTGGAGGAGCCGGGGGTTACGACCCTTGACTGGCCGGACAAGCAGCGGCCCCCCACATGGGGGTCGTGGTCAAGAAACAGGGGGGCAGCGCCCCCCCCCCCCCCCCCCATCTGCTCGGCCTAAACGGCCGAGCCACATGGCTAGCACCAGCGCGCCGGGCCGGCTGCCCAGGCCGGTCCTCCAGGCCGGGCCATGCCAGAAGGGTCGGGCCACGACCAAGTGGTCCGGACCCAGACCCGGTATGGGTCGACCCGGTTCGGGCTGACCTAGAGGGTATCGGTCCAGGTCGGATCGGGCCCGAACCCCCTAATACTGGACTTTTTGGTCTTTTGCCCATAACATGGGATGCATACCTCCAATCGACACACTGTCAGCTGCGATCCGATCCTTGGATCCAGACGGTCGTTTCAGTATATCGCACTCAAGGTTTCGGAGGAATTTGGGTTCAGACGGGTTGGTTCATACACGAAACCAACCGGGCCTTCGGAGCGGAAACACATATAACATGTGCTCTGGAGGTCCGAATGACGTGTCGTCGGCTTTGTTGGATTCTCCAAGTGAGACGGACCGTTTGGATTTCCGCTCGAGGTTTGGATGCAGTTGGAGTATAGTCGGGTTGGTTTTGGCTTAAAAACCAACCGGGCCCCTAAGACGAAAAAGCCAATAACTCTCAGACCGGGCGTCCGATTGACGCACCCTCTCTAACGTTGAGTTCTTTTTGACGATATGGAACTTTTGGATACATGAACTATGGACTATGTGTCAGTTGATGTATCAGCCTGTCGGCTCGTGGAGCGGACCCTCCCGAATGAGCTTGTGTGTGCGGGATCCCTAGAGATGGCTGCGACTGCGATGACGATGACGACTGTACAGAAATCCTCTGTGGATTCAACGACGATGACTACAACACTCAGCGATCCTACGTGGATCAGTGCTACCGATCTTGTGCTGGTCAGATCCTATGTGGGTCAGCGCTCAGCGGTCCTGTGTGGGCCAGCGCCTACAGATCCTGTGTGGGTCTGATCATGTGTGGGTCATTGCGGGGGTTATTTACCTATCGATCCTTTGTGGGTCATTGCGGGGGTTAGTACCTATCGATCCTGTGTGGGTCCAATGGCTTAGATGAATCAGTGGCTACATCTGATCATCCCTATCATCGTACGAAGAAGTATACCTGTGTGAGATGAATCATGACTTTTAATTCTTATCTTCGATAAGATTGACTTGATAATCTATGTGGATTAAGTTTTTCTTTCCTATGTGGATTGGGTTGTGATTTATTGTGTGGACTGGGTTGTACTTGAGCTCGGATGTTGGAGCCGAATGAGAATTGATGACTTAGGTATATGTATGGGCATATACCTAAGTAGTGATGGATGTTACATCGTGTTTGTATCTGTCCTTTGTGGATTATCCTTTGTGGATTCTGGGAGACCTTCAGGGGTCTCGGGGTCCCTACTGAGTAGCTTATACTCACCCCTGCACGTTCTATTCCCGCACTACGTTGTGTTGGTTACAGACGACGGACAACTCTGATCGTGGTAGATGCATGAGGAGCAGGTCGGTACCCGGAGGTGGACCACTGGGTGGGGCGTACTCGGAGCAGACGGCTGGACCCGAGGAGGTGTGGAGGCTATCTGCACCCACCCTTCAGGTGGGACTATCAGTGGACGGCTCGACACTGCGGCTTTACTTTTCAGTTGTTGTACTCTCTTTTAGTTTTACTTTACTTTTAGTTTGGGTTTGTATTCTGGCCCACTTTACCACACTTTCTATTGTACCCAGTTTTTACTTAGTGTTTACTTCTGCTAGCTTGCTCTATGGTGTTTGTTTACTTCACAAAGTAAATGACTTCCCTATTTACAAGGAATTACACCTTGGTTCTAATCGCCATCCCCTGGCCTATGGAA
Organism: Viscum album; assembly: GCA_963277665.1. NCBI lineage: Eukaryota > Viridiplantae > Streptophyta > Magnoliopsida > Santalales > Viscaceae > Viscum > Viscum album. The sequence continues at coordinate 222,650,483 of OY728139.1, forward strand.
GGCAGGTTTGGGGTAGTCACGGCACGGGCCCTGAGGAAGGGTCGTGACAAATTGGTATCAGAGGAGTTTGGTTCTACCACAGAACTCATAACTCTGATCTTTTTCTATGTGATGAAATAGTGTTAAGAGTATTGAGTGTGGTTATCAGTCCATGGATTCTAGTGTAGGTGCGGCGGCTGATGTATCCGTACACCAGGACCCTGACTTCTGATTTCCGACTTAATACATGAAAATATCGATTGCATGTGTGTTTCATGTTTTCTTTGTGATTACTTTAAGTCAGCTCACCAGGTATACTGTTTGACCGTGGCGCACCAGTTTCTTTTCAGGATGGCCCCACTACAGCAGCCAGCATGGGATCTGAGAGTTGTGCATGACAACTGCCCACCGAGCGACGAGGCCTCGGTACAATGCCCTTATACACCAGAGGTACTGACGGTACCTCTACCCGCCGAGACACCGATGCTACCTGCACCAGCCGCTGGCGATGCATGTCGCCGTAGTGCACTACACGAGTTTCAGCATCAACGACCACCCAGGTTCCATGGAGAGACGGACCCTGAGGTAGCCTAGGATTGGCTGGAGGTAGTTTTATGGGTTTTCATGTTAGTGAGGACACTAACAGACCTCATTTTGATCCTCTCAGTGAGCCTACTGCACACTGCAACAGGCAGATGGTGGAGCATGATGCTCTAGGTGCACGATGAGACATCTATTCTCTGGACGTACGTTGAGAGCCTCTTCCGCTCGGAGTTCGTCTCAGCCACCCTCCATGCAGTGTGCATCTAAAAGATTCTTCAGCTGCGGCATGGCAGCTTGACGGTCGCCCAGTACTCGGCGATATTTACTGATCTCTCGCGCTACTCGACATACATGGTACAGGACCCATTCATCCGGCCCCGGACCGTCGAGCAGGGATTGAGGCAGGAGATCAGGGCATCGCTGATCTCCCTCACCATTCCGACAGAAGCAGGGGTACTGGAACGATCCCCTCTTTTCGAGAGCTTCTTTGCTGAGCTTATATCAGCGGCGAGACCTACCGCAGGGCGACACGTAGCAGAGTCTTCTGCAACATGCAGTCGATGGATGACTCATGGGTCCAGCCATACCAGACCCTCAGGCAGATGATCTCAGGACACTGGCTCAGTGGTGCGGGGCACACAGCGTGGATCCAGTCTTTCAAGAGGCAGACTGTGCTACACATGTGGTGGGTAGGGCCACATGGCTCGTGACTGCCCGACCCGCCATGCAGAGGAGCACTAAACGGTTGAGGGACCACCCAGGAAGAGGCAGAGGGTCGACCATGGCGGTCCGCAGGGAGTAGGCGGACGAGGAAGAGGAGCTAGCCGAGCAGCAGGTGGTGGGTGATGCTTTGAGGCTCTACCACCACCACCGCCAAGAGGTCCACCCCGACCACAAGGTGCTGGGAGGCAGAGACAGGCACAGTTTCAGGCGGCGGAGGCCTATGACCACGGCGCACCCGAGATGATTCTAGGTACTATCTGTGTCTATTCCACCCTTTATATAGTTCTTATAGACACAGGAGCGAGTCAGGCATTCATAGCCACTGCCCTTGTTCGGAGCTCGGAGATTCCGACGGAGCCATTGGCTCGATCCTTACGGCTAGAGACTCCTACGGGAGAAGACTCGACAATTACGCACTGGTGCCAGCAGTGTGAGCTTATTCTAGGAGGTGAGAGCTTTGGCTGTGATCTTCTTGTAGAATCTTCGAGGCCTTACGATGTCATCTTGGGCATGGATTGGTTATCTACAGTCCATGCTCAGATCGACTGTATAAGGCGCAAGGTGCGGTGTGTACGCACCGACGGGAGCAGGTTCACCTTCACCGGCGATAAGGGAGCCTTCACAGCACAGGAGGGACTCTTGCAGAGGAGAGGACATCCCATCACTCATCAGTTGGCTAGCCTCATCCTAGGAGCAGTTGACGTGCGGAGTCCTGGTTTTCCTGCAGTGGTGGGTCAGTATGCGGACGTTTTCCCCGACGACGTTCCAGGACTACCTCCTCGCAGAGAGGTAGACTTTTATATTGACCTATACCCTGGGACAGCCCTGATATCCACTCTAGCATATCGGATGGACCCCGCTGAGCTTCGAGAGCTACGGGTACAGTTAGAGGACTTGCAGGGCAAGGGATTCATCCGACCCAGTGTTTCACCCCGGGCTTCCCCGATATTGTTCACCACGAAGGCGGACGAGAGCTTGTGACTTTGTGTCGACTATCGTCGCCTGAACCAGTTGACCACGAGGAAAAGGTATCCTCTATCGAGGATTGAAAACCTCTTCGATCAGCTCAAGGGAAAATGGTGGTTCTCGATGATAGACCTCAGGTCAGGATATCACCAACTCATAGTTCGGGACGAGGTCGTGCAGAAGACGACCTTCAGGTGTCGGTATGGACACTATGAGTTCTTGGTTATGCCATTCGGCATAACCAAGGCTTCAGCAGTGTTCATGGACCTCATGAATAGGATCTTTCATCCATACCTCGATCGATTTGTCGTGGTCTTCATCGACGACATTTTGATATACTCGACCACTGAGGAGGAGCACGCCTACCACATACGGGTTATACTAGACACAATTAGAGAGCACCAGCTTTATGGAAGGCTCTTGAAGTGTCAGTTCTCGATACGTGAGGTCCACTTCTTGGGACATGTCATCTCTAAGGTGGGAGTTGCAGTGGATCCTGTGAAGATCGAGGAAGTGCTAGCTTGGAAGCCACCCAGGAGCGTGACGGAGGTGCGGAGTTTCTTGGGACTAGCTGGGTACTACCAGAGATTTGTGCCAAAATTCTCTAGAGTTGCGGCACCACTCTCAGCCTTGACGAAGAAGGGAAAACCCTTTGTGTGTTCAGAAAGATGTCAACAGAGCTTCTAGGAGCTGAGATAGAGATTGACCAGTGCGCCTATCTTGAGGCTACCAGAGGAGGGAGTTGGATACGTAGTTTACTGCGATGCATTAGGGACCAGACTCGGATGTGTCCTGATTCAAGAGCGGGTCGCGATCACCTTTGGATCACATCAGTTGAGGAAACATGAGCAGAACTACGCTACCCATGGCCTGGAGTTAGAAGAAGTAGTCTTTTCTCTGAAGACATAGCGACACTATCTGATGGGAGAGCGCTTGATATTATATTCTAACCATCAGAGTCTCTGGTAAATCTTCTCATAGAAGGACCTGAACCTGAGACAGTGGCGATGGCTCAAGTTCCTCCAGTACTATGACTTTGAGATAGTCTATACTCCTGGAAAGTGGAATGTGGTAGCCGATGCTCTCAGGAGGAGGACGGGCATTCAGCTACTTGGGGAGGTGACAGAGCAGCTAGCCGCTTTGCAGATATCCTTCGGGGATAGAGATGGAGCAGCCTTCCTTCAGTCACTCTTCCACTACTACAGCTGGTTAGAGAGGCGCAACGTGGGGACGCCGACTGTGAGACGATGCGTGCGCAGATATCCTCAGGACAGGAACCTGATGGATTCTCCATGGGAGGAGAGCACGACGTCTTTTTCAGAGGACGTACCTTGGTACCGGTTTCTTTATGAGAGGAGGTGCTGAGAGAGTTTTACACTTCCCCTTTGGTGGTACATCCTGGAGTGGAAAATATGTACCATGATCTCAGACGACAGCACTGGTGGCCGTGCATGAAGAAGGTTGTGGCAGAGTTCATTTCTCGATGCCTCACCTGCCAGCAGGTGAAGGCAGAGCACCAGGTACCAGCAGGCTTGGTGCAGCCCTTGGAGGTTCCAGAGTGTAAGTTGGATGACATATCTATGGACTTCGTGACTGGACTTCCTCGCACTTCTAGAGGTCACGACTCCATTTGGGTGATTGTCGACCGACTCACCAAGTCGGCTCACTTCTTACCCATCAGAGATCAGGGCTCCGTGGAGAGCATGGGATGTCTCTACGTTCAGGAGATTGTACAACTTCATGGTGTTCCATCATCAATCGTCTCCGATCGAGATACTCTCTTTACTTCCCGGCTTTGGAAGGGGTTGCATGAGGCGTTCGGGACACAGCTATGTTTGAGCACCGCCTTTCACCCTCAGACAGATGGTCAGAAGGAGAGGACCATTCAAACTCTCGAGGACATGCTCCACGCATGTGTCCTCGACTTTGGTCGCATCTGGAAGGACCACCTACCCTTGGTGGAGTTCGCCTACAAAAACAGCTACCACTCCACCATCGTGATGTCACCATACGAGGCATTGTACGACCGACCTTGAAGATCTCCTATGTGCTGGACAAACCCTGGGGAGTCAGAACTTGTGGGACCGGAGATGGTCCAGGCCATGACGCAGAAGGTCCATGTCATCCAGGAGCGGAGGAGGACAGCTCAGAGCCGGCAGAATTCTTATGCTGACAGGAGGCGAAGGCCACTAGAGTTCGAGGATGGAGACCACGTCTTCTTGCGGGTCTCACCTCGACGTGGATTACAGAGATTTGGATGAGGCGGAAAGTTGTCTCCACGCTTCATCCGACCATTCCAGGTCCTCCACAGGATTGGCGAGGTGGCTTATCTCCTGTCTCTACCACCTCAGTTGCACCGGGTGCACGACGTCTTCCACGTATCTCAGCTGAGGAGATATGTGCATGACCCGACGGATCTCATTGACCATGGGGAGCTGGACATAGATGATGGGGAGACATTTCGGAGGACCAAGTGGAGATCGAGGATCGACAAGAGCGGTTCCTACGTGGATGGTCGATTCCTCTAGTGTGCATCAGATGGCAGCACGAGAACTTCCAAGAGAGCACTTGGGAGCGCGAGGCTCAGATGCGTGCACAGTACCCACATTTGTTTCCTTAATTTTTGATTTATCTTTACGGGGACGTAAATACCAGAGGTGGGACTAATGTAAAGACCCATAAAATTCAAGGGAAATTTTTTCTTAATTTTCTTTGGGATTTTACAAGAACGCGGTTTCTGATGGCACTTGATTCCGAGGCCCGGTGTGCTCGGAATTTCTATTCGAAGTTTAGCTCGGGTACGTTCAGTGAACGAATGAGCGGGTTTTCCTAACATTTTAACTGGTGCTTGAAATCAAATTCTGAGGGCACCGATGGATTCGCAGCGCCGGTAATTGATTAGGAACACCTTTTCCAGAGATGCGTTTTCACGGGAGATGTTGTTAAAAATTGTGGAAGGTAAAATAAAATTGAGCATCAATTTTTATTTTTCTCTAAGTGGTTAAAACCATTGAGTGGAAGATAGGGGAAACCACCCAACTTCCCAAGTGTGGTTATGAGGGCAGTGGGGCCCACACGAACCCCACCCCTTCATCTTCCCTAGCCTTCCATAACCCTCTATTTATTAAGTCAAGTCGAGTTAATTAATTGAGTGGATTAATTCAACTTTTGAATTTCAAACTTAAGTCATGTTAATAAAATAAGTGAATTACTTATTTTATTGGGTTGAATCTTGTTGTGTGAGTCTTTGGGAGAAAAGGAAATTCTCTTAAATTTCTTCTTCTCGATGAAGAATGTGAAGAACGCCGACCTCCGACTAAGGTCGACAAGAACGCCGGATCCTCGGAGATCGACGACGCGACACCGACGAATCATTTCTCCACGACGCGACTCTCTCCTTCTGTGACGTCTTCTTTCGTGATGGTTATTTCCGCGATGAACCCTCACTCAACGAATTCGACAAGGTAGGGGTTTATTTTATTTGTTTGTTCGTGATTACTTTCGTCGCTTTCTTCCTTCCAATTTGAACCACATGTTATTGCAATAACGGGAGGAGGTCGGACCGCACAATCACAGCCGACCCTCATCCCCCTTGTTGGTTGATTTTTTTTGCGGCTCGTGTAAGGCGGCGCGGTGCCGAAGCACCGCGCTGAAAATGTTAAAGGATGGGCGGAGAAGCGTGGCGCCGTCACGCCGCGCCGTTGGAAACAAACTAATCCGCGGCCCTGTCGCGCCGCGCCAAAGAACCTAGAAGGAACATCGAGGACACAGCGGCCGGAGCGGGGCCGCGGTGGAGGGGCGTGGTGCCGTCACACGGCGTCGGACGGACCAGGTTGCGGCTTAGGCCGCGACGGAGCAAGGACAGGCGGCCGGTTCCGGGCCACCGGCATCGGAGCAGGGGGGCCGGCTCGTGCTGGTCCTGTGGCGGTAACAGCCAGCCGACCGGATCGGGCCGGCCGGTCAGAGGAGGAGCCGGGGGTTACGACCCCCGGCTGGCTGGACAAGCAGCGGCCCCCCACATGGGGGTCGCGGTCACGAATCAGGGGGGCAGCTCCCCCCCATCCTCTCGGCATAAACGGACTAGCCACCTGGCTAGCGCCAGCGCGCCGGGCCGGGTGCCCAGGCCGGGCCGGGCCACCCCCAAGAGGGCCAGACCCGGACCCGAGACGGGTCGACCCGGTTCGGGCCGACCTGGAGGGTATCGGGCAAGGTCGGACTGGGCTCGAACCCCCTAATACAGTACTTTTCGGTCATTTGCCCATAACATGGGTTGCGAACCTCCGATCGACGCACCGTCAGTTGCGATGCGATGCTTGTATCGAGGCGGTCGTTTCGGTATATCACACTCTAGGTTTCAGAGCACTTTGGGTTCGGCCGGGTTTGTCATACACGAAACCAATCGGTCCCTCGGAGCGGAAACACTTATAACTTGAGCTCCGGACGTCCGAATGACATGCCGTCAACTTTTTTTGATTCCTCCAAATGATACGGACCTTTTGGCTTACTATGATCAATGTTTGGACGCAGTTGGTGTACGTTCGGGTTGTTTTTGACTTAAAAACCATCCGGGCCCTTGGGACGAAAAAGCCAATAACTCTCAGACCAGGCGTCTGATTGACGCACCGTCTGTGACGTTGAGTTCTTGTTGACGATACAGAACTTTTGGATTCATAAACTCCAGACTATGTGTCAGTTGATGTATCATCCCCTCGGCTCATGGATCGTACGCTCCCGAATGAGCTTGCTATGTGTGGGAACCCTAGAGCTGACTGTGACTGCGATGACGATGACGACTGTACAGAAATCCTCCAGGGATTCGACGGCGACGACTACAGCACTCAGCGATCCTACGTGGATCAGTGCTACCGATCTTGTGTGGGTCAGATCCTATGTGGTTCAGCGCTCAGCGGTCCTGTGTGGGCCAACACCTACAAATCCTGTGTGTGTCCGATCCTGTGTGGGTCATTGCGGGGGTTAGTTACCTATCGGTCCTTTGTGGGTCATTGCGGGGGTTAGTACCTATCGATCCTGTGTGGGTCTGACGGCTTAGATGAATCAGTGGCTACATCTTATCATCTCTATCGTCTTACGAAGAAGTATACCTATGTGAGATGAATCTTGACTTTCAATTCTTATCTTCGATAAGATTGATGTGATATCCTGTGTGGATTACGTTTTGCTTTCCTGTGTGGATTGGGCTGTGATTTCATGTGTGGGCTGGGTTGTACTTGAGCTCGGATGTTGGAGTCGAACGAGAATTGATTACTTAGATATATGTATGGGCATGTAACTAAGTAGTGACGGATGTTGCTTTGTGTTTGTATCTTTCCTTTGTGGATTATCCTTTGTGGATTCTGGGAGACCTTTAGGGGTCTCAGGGTCCCTACTGAGTAGCTTATACTCACCCCTACACAGGCTATGCCTGCACTACATTTTGTTGGTTGCAGACAACGGACATCGCTGATCGTGGTAGAGGTACGAGGAGCAGGTCGGTACCCGGAGGTGGACCACTTGGCAGGGCGTACTCGGAGTAGACGACTGGACCCGAGGAGCTGTGGAGGCTATCTGTACCCACCCTTCAGGTGGGACTATCAGTGGACGGCTCGAAGCTTTGGATTTACTTTTTAGTTGTTGTACTCTCTTTCAGTTGTTCTTTACTTTCAGTTTGGGTTTGTATTCTGGCACACTTACTTCACCACACATTCTATTGTACCCTATTCTTACCTAGTGTTTACTTCTTCTTGCTTTCTCTGTGGTGTTTGTTTACTTTACAAAGGCAATGCCTTCCCTTTTTACCGGGAATTACGACTTGGTGCTAGTCGCCATCCCCTGTCCTATGGAAGGCGGGATTGGGGTAGTCACGCACGGGCCCCGAGGACGGGTCGTGACAGTTGGGTATATATATATGATCATTTATGTTAATCAGGATGGTATTTTTTTGTTGTAATGGAGAAGTTATAATGAAGGTTTTTCGAGGTTCTAATATTTTTTTTTGAAGAATTCATGTAGTTCTTCATTTTCTACATACATTTTTTGGAATGTGGATTTAATATTGACTACTCATATTAGAACTACAAGGAATAATTTCAAAATTATTATTTTTAGTGAAATTTATTATGAAACTATTGGTTAATGATTGATGGAAATTACCTTTGGAGAATATTTATGGAATTGAAAAAATTTGGTGTTTTGGGGAATAGTTAAACTGGTAACATGATATTAAAATTTAAAATTTAAAATGGTTTTTGGTTTCGATGATTATAAATTTATTTTAAATGAAAGTGTTGTTTTATGGAAATGTTTTGGATAATATTTCATTAGCATGGTTTTGGGTTTCAATGATTAAGCATGACTTGGATGGGAAGGGTATTGGCCATGAAAAACATGATTAATGGGATAGCATATGGACATAAAGTTCCATAGTCACAAAGAATGAGTTGTTTAGTATGTTTTTTGGTTATTAAATATAACATTTTGTTCAAAATGACTATGTATAAATAGTTTAATTTCTTGTTTGGTTTCATTCATTAGAAATTAATTTAATTTAAAAAACAATTTTTGTATGAATAACTTTTTAAATAGAAATAATTGGGATTAAAAAACAATTTTCAATTGCTTTATATGAATGTGATAACATATTCTATACTATTGTCTAGGTAAGGAAGTCATTTGGAAAAAATGATTGAGTTTCCTTGCTCACCCCATAAAGGGAACTTTAGTGCCTTAAAAATATCATTTACCAAGACACCTGTAAATAAAATGTATCACATTTCTTAAGTGGTTATTCATGATACATATCCTTGTATTTTGAAATTGGAGATTGGAGACATTTGGGGTGGATATGTTGGTTTTTTGGACTTTTGTTTTTTGTTTTTTGTAGTTTGCTTTACAGTTGATATAGATTATGGTTTTCCCTCGTTACTCTAATATAATTTGGTTTGATTGTTTTAAATTTTTTTCTATCATTGTTGTTATGAAACTATTAGTGTTTTTCTATTGTGGTTAACTTGGTACGATGGTTTCTTTAGGGAATATATTCCCCCAAATATTTTTGAATACCTTTGCATTAATTTTCATCCTTTGACATTATGAGGATCTCACCTAAAGAAAAGTAATATCCTTCTACCTTCATAAACCAATGAGGGGTGGGATATTATAATATGTACCAGCCTTAGTCTCTCCAAATTTCTTTGTGGGGAAAATGTCATCATCTTGTTTGGCCTATAAATTTAAAATGGTATATGTTTTTGTTCTTGGATTTGAAATTTATTCTTTTTAAGTTATTGATTTTGTATTATAGAAATGAGTAGCATTTTTAGGACATGATATGTATATCATAAAATGATGTATCAAAAATATTTATATAAACATCAAGTTAACGAGGAGTTGGGTAAATAATTTTTTAGAGAAACATACATGATTTGTAGTATCATCTCCATGGGTTTATTCAATGTGAATAGGATGACATGCATTGAATGTAATTACACCCCACTAAGAGTTATTATGTTATCTTGATTAATTATTTTTCATTTGGATAAAAAATGTGGATTTTTGAGAAGTACAGAAAAATGTTTTAAAATCATTGATTTTGAATATGGCATGATACTAGTATTTTAAAAATGGATCGATTTTCAAAATAATTTTGTAATTTTTATAATTGGATTGAAAATAGGAAGTATGAAATTTTTGGAAAACGTTGTTGTGATATGTCTAATATGTTAATTTGTCAATTTATATGACTGCATTTTCTAGAGGGTGATTCTTATGGATTTTTTCTTGTTTTAGAAAATGGAACCTGATATGCATCATTGAAAACAACTGGAATAATATACTATGAATATGGATGCACCTAAGCCACAACTCAACCAAAATATGGTTCAATGTTTTGTCAACTTTATTTAGGTTTTGGATATAGGGAATTAGAAGGACGAGCCAAGGATAGAATCCACACATATTTCAGGGTGATTCATAACCATAAATTATAGAAGTGTAGAAGAAAAGGAATAATTGAATATTTTATTTCCTTTTCTCACTATAAAAGATAGAAGTCTAGTTGGAAACTTATGAATTGGACGATATTGAATACTAATGGTGGGATTTAGAAGTTCATGAAAAATTATTCCAATACAATACATGAGTATATTTTGAATAATTTTTCAATTGAAGATTCTATCCTCATATATTTAGTATTTAATTAATGATAGTGATTTTAATTATGAAGAAGGAGAACATATCAAGGACATAGAATGTGGTCAAATTTATGAAATTAGTCTTCTTTTCAATGAAAGTCGATACTAGTTTCTCATTAAAGTCATGCATTATAGAATCAGTAATGAGGTAATATATTTTCTCGAATACTTCCATTGTTTCTATAATATATTATGAAGAGATATTCAATATATTTATGGTGATAGGAATGCTAATATTAGGATATAGGAGTTTAGGGATCTTGTAGACACCTATAGAAAACAACGAGAACTCTAATCAGGGGAATAAGAGGAAGAGGGACACCTATTTCAAATTCAGTGGGATGACTCAGAATGCGATGGTTGGATCAGTGACTCTTCCTCCAAAACCAAATATTATGATAGGGTGTTTCCAATGTTGATCATTGGATCACATAATGTGAGATTATATGGAACCAACTATATCATCTAAAAAATGGAACCAAATTGGGAATCTTCAACGTTATTGTCGAAATGATCTATGTTCAGATGTTTGGGATATATATATCATGTTTTACAAATGTCGTATGATTTGATGGTATGACGGAAGAAGAAAACCTCTCGCCTACAATACAGTGCTATCCGTTGGGATTCTAGAAATACCATCACTCTTTAGGAAGTGAAATCTCAAAAGATATATAACGAACAATGTGTAGAATATATGTAGTTTTATAGAGCTGTGCAAGTAATTAAGTATCATTGTCTTGGGACAACATTTCTGAGAGAAACAATTCATTTTAATTATACCCTTATGAAATCATTATTTTGTATAGGTTCATCCCAATTGTTCATTTCCTCTCATGTTGTTGATTAGTTGGGATTTTATGTCACCATGATGCCTTCAGTTTTGAAGCTTCAAACTACTCATGGTCAAAGAGAATGTCAAACCATTATGTGCAGATAATTTTATATAATGGTTAAAAAACAAGAGTTCATATTTTGTTTTTATGTACTTGAGATGGATTTCTATGACATAATCATAGGCAAGGATTGGCTGACAATGTTCAAGGATCACATTGAAAATTATACATGAATGGTTAGTTTAACGATGGATGATGGAATCAAGAACTTCATTTAAAGGAGAATAGAATTTCAATGCCGAAGAATATGTCTTTTTACACTATTAGTTAGAATGATATCATTCCTTTTGGTAGATTTTACTTGATATCAGTGAAGGTGATTGGGAGTTGAAGTTTTATGGTGGTTTTAAATCGATCCCTATATTTTTTTTCTAGAATGTATATGGGTTTACACCCATAAGAGATGCGATGATTGTGATTGATCTCATAACAAGGAAAAAATATATATCACTTCTATTTTATTGAATGTAACAAATATAATTAAGGTAATTTAATGAGAATTTAGAAGAGCTGGACAGAATAGGGTTTATTCAGAAAAGAATGTCTCAATGGATAACAATTGTATAGTTTTTCCAAAATAGCAATGGAACTATTCTATTGTGAGTATATTATTGTAATGTTAACAGTGATATGATAAACAATCAGTATCCATTTCCACACACTAATGACCATTCTAATCAATTATGGGGTGATATGTAGTAATCTTAGATTAACTTGGGCTTGTGATATCACTAATTGTGGGTTTGGAATAAGGACATTCCAAAGGGATCTTTCATGAGTAGATATGAACATTACAAGTATGTGATTATGCATTTCAGTCCTATTAATACACTGGTTGTTTTAATGTAATTTATGTATCATTTATTAAAAATATATCTTGATTCTTTTGTGGTCATGTTTTTGGATTCCATATTGTTGTTTTAAAAAAATAAGTGAATAACATGAGCAGAACATGATGAAATTGATTTGATTATAGTTGGGATCATAATATATATGTGAAATGATCAATTTTTTAATTCAATAGGTATGTTTACATGGCTATGTAATCTATGAAACATTTTTTTCTATGGATCAATAAAATATAAATGTTGACATCTCTTGGAAGCTTCTAAAGAATGTCTTTATGAAATGTAGTTTTCTTGGAATAAATGGTTAATACCAACATATTTCTCATGCTTATTCATGACTAGCATCGCCAATGATATTTTGGACAATTAAAAAAATTATTCCAATTAAATGAGGATTTTTTAAATTATATTCAATAGAATTATTTTTTCCTTACATATACACATATATTAGTCATTTCATAGACATGACATGGTTATGTGGTGTATTTTGATTTTTCTGGATCTAAATTAATGTATGTTCTCGTAAAGGGATAATATTTTGTTGCTTATAGCCAATGAAAGTTTAGGATTCAATATAATAATTACTCATCAAATGATTTTTATTTAGTCTCTATAGTCCATCATTTGAATGCTCTGATTCATTACCTATATGATGAGATATTTATGGTGTTTATAGATCATAATAGCGTGAAACATATTTATCACAAATATATTAGAAACATATATATATATAATATTGATAGATTATCTATAAATTTTTACTTTCATTAGATATATTCATCTAATAAATGAAATCTTATGTAAAATGTACTGAGAAGAAATTCAAATAGTATGTTGGAAAAAGAGGATTCAGATCAATGGATGTTGATGATAATGATATATTCCATGGAAAAGGAAAGTGATGAATGATGGAATTTTTTGGTTTTATATATTGTTTATTTGGTTCTCTTTTTGGTTGAAATTATTAAATAAGAACATATGTATGATTCAAAATGCACGACTATGGTTTTAAACCTCAATGCTGGGGAGACCATTGAGAAATGTTAACTAGATGAGTATTCCGTTTTATTGTTTTTAAATTGTATGGTCATTCATATGGATTCACTATAACAACTCCTTCACGATTACTATGATTCGATAAGGGATGGTCATCTTGTAATATATAAGATGTATAAGACCTTGAAATCAAATATTTAGTGGGTGGACATGAAAAGAAAGGTGGATGTGTTTGATTCAATACACCTCACCAGTAAGCATGATATAGAAGAACATGAGTTCCAAACAACTATGTTTCAGTCGTTACGTATTCATATTTTTGAAATGAGAGTAGATAGCCAAGTACTTTTTTAATACGTCTCCATTGAATGGTTCAGAAACATAATTTTATATGGGTGATAGTGGATCAACTCAAATTCTCATCCCATTTCATCCATATTCGTGAATATCATATAGTGGATGAATTTTCAAAAATATATAACTCAGAATTGTTAAATATGAAGGTCATACTAGTTTCAATTTTTTCAAAAAGATGTCTGACGTTTAAATACTATTTCTAAAATTCCATATAGAAATCCCCACGTATTGTATTGGCCATGTCTACGTTACATTATCCTCGGTTTTGTGGACAATCTGAACAAACGATACATACATTGGAAGAAATTCTTGAGGATTTTTTAGTATATATTGGTGGCTCATGGGAGGAGTTCATACTGTTAGTAGAGTACTCGTATAAAAAATTGTCATTCCTCAAAACATACGACCGCTTTTGAATAATTTTATTGGAATATTTTTAATTATACTATTTTTAGGTGCAAATTAGTGTTACATCACTAGCTGTGTCAATCCTTACCCAATAGATGATATAGATAATTAAATTTATCTATAATAAGAGAGAGACAATTCGTATTCATTGGAAATAAAATGTGGATCGTCATCAATGATTTTTTCAATTTGGTGTGAGTGATGAGGTGTTCTTGATAATCTCATTAAGGCATGGGTATAGTCATTTTATAAATTATGTAAAGTTATCTCCTATATACATTGGTTCTTTTTAGATACATTAATAGTTTGGTGAGGTGTAAAATAGTTTGGATTTTACACCTTGGTTTAGTGTAGTGCATAATGTGATTCATGTATCTCAGTAGATAATGTATTATTCTAATCCAAACCATGTGATTCATTGTTATCATGATGACTAATAGACTAATTCTTCATTGGATCATATGAAAATGCATATTCCAAATAGGAAAAAAAATACATTCATGGTAAAACCATAAATCTAGAATGGGATTTGTGGAGAATGGGCAGATTCTAGAAGAAACATAAGTAAGAGAAGAAGAAATGATCATGAAATGGCCTAATGTTTTTCATGATAATGGTTGTTTTCTAATTTTAGGGGTTAGAAAGTCGAAATGTGGGGAGAATTTAGCAACCCAAATTTCTATTAACTAATAGTTTCTATATTTATTTTATATATTAAATGTTTTGGGTGAAGTTAATGAGGGTTTTTAGTAAATTATAATGGATTTAGGGCCTTTCTAGAGGTTTATGGTTTGATAATGGTGAGTAGAAACCGTGTGAATCCAACAAAAAATAGTACAATGTGAAACATAGGCTTCATGGTTGGCACATAGCTTATCGAAAGAAAGTGTTCATGTAAGAGTATCCATTCAATTTGGAAAATATGAAACACAGGGTTGGTGCAGGATTTGATGAGCTCTTTCATTCTATCATGCCAAGGGTGCTGGGCGGTAGTGGCAGGAACATGGTTGGTGTACAACATTCTTAATTGTGTGACCCAATAGTGTACGATAAAATGATAGATTCTAAGAAAATGTATTTCATTATTTTTTCCACCAAAACTATCATTTTTCACTTAATTCAACACAAAATCTATTTTATATCATCCCAATATCAATTGAGACATTCCTTGTTGATTTGGGAGAGATACATTGGAAATTCATGGTGAGTTGATGGTCAAAGTTCCTATTAAGTCTATTTTATTAGTGGGTTTTCTTATATCTATTCTTCATTACACTATTGGATTCACATATCAATTCTATCTGAGATAGATATATGATTTTTTATTCCAATGTTGATGAGATTTAGTTGTGCTTTTGTTGGGTGTAATGGTTCATTTCCTCTTCAATTGTTACTTTTCCTATTTTTCATTTTTGGAGATGATCAGACGATGTTTCAGTTTTTTTATAGGATTTGGTGATAAAACAAAGATGATTCATGGGTTACACGTCGTGTAACTGTATTACAAGGCACGAAGCTTGGTTTCATGGTTTTTTCTAGTTTTTCCACAATGTTTAATGCTTCAGGGTTTGAAATATAAAATTAACCGAAAGGAGATAAGTTTTCTTATAGAAACCAATGTCAAGGAAATACATATAGTGAAAGGGGATTACATGTCGTATAATACCTCACTAGTTTAATGTTTTTTCTAGCCTCTCGTAATGTCAAACCCCATGGCTATAGCAATTACCCCTCATCCCTAGGTGACCTAGTGAAACTAATTCTATGTTTTTCGGATTCTATCATCAAGGATCAATTCTTATATTCACTCCTTCAATCCTTAGTAATTTTCCATCGATGTAAGGTGTGTTCTTCTAATGCTCATGTGATTTAATCTATGTTGATATAATTTTAGTCATGTTCTTCTTTCCATGTGATAGAGGATGATCTCTCATAGTTCTAATAGGGTTATCTTCAGTTTTTTATTGACGTAGTGGTGTTGGGATATCCTTATGTGGGTGAAGTTATTACGAGAGATGTGATCAAAGATCCGTTATGTGAACGATATTGTACAATGAATGTTCACTCGTTTTCGAGTTTGGATTTCATTTTTTTTTCTTCTAATGTTCATTATATGTGAGTGGTTTGATTATTTCTCTCTTTAGCTTTTTTTTGTACTGAATTAATGAATGATAAGAATTAGATTCATGAAATTGAAAATGGTATAGGGATTTGATTTTAATTCCATTACAGCATTGTTGTTACTTTTGGAATTATGATTTGTATGAGAAAACTACCCAATGAAAATCATGGATGTTAGGGCCCCCTATTTGATAACTACATAAATTATTGAATACATGTTATTATTTGGATATAAAATACATACGAATTTTGGATAATCATTTTTAGATGATGATTTGATTTCCTAAGACCATATAGTTTCTGTGATTTCCCCTAAATTAACATGTATGATTTAATAAAAAATTCCTTATTAAATATAGAACTGTGTTTTTCCATGGTACGTGTGGTGAGGTGATGTGTGTGGGATTTCATTAGGTTGTGTTTTATATTGGTTGTGAGAACTGTTGTTTTTTGTGGGATGACTTCATTGGTGTAATGGAATATTATGTTGATAGATTGAGGGATTGTTTGGTGGATGAGATGTGTTGTGAAACAGGGCTAGAAACTAGTTCTATTGTAATGTGTTTTTGGATGGGGTTATAAGTTGGGGATTGTATTTATTGGTATGATACATGAATTTGATGATTTTGAAGAAGGTTGGTGGTGATTGGTATCCGTTCTCCTCCATTGATAACATTCAAAAATCTTAACCCCGTATCTAGATATCGATATACAATATATCATGAATGGGTGTCAAATGGGGTGAAAATGTGAAGCAACCATAATCTATCAGGGATCATTGCCTTATAAAAACATTGTTTTCTATTGTGGTTTGTTCTTTTTAGTTTCTCCATTAGTGATGGAATGGAAAAATTAAATAATTTTTTGATTAATAATGAAATTTTTTAAATATGTGGGATTGGAATGTGAATCGGGTTTTGTGGAATTTTGTGTGTTGTTGTGAATTTAGAGGTAGAAGCAATGGTGGCAGTGTTGTGATTTTGCGGATTGTTTAATAACCCATATGTTCGAATTGATCATTTGGTATCATATACAAATCCAATATTATTTTCATTGTGATTTTTATACACACCCCACCCGATTTGTTCACTATGTTTCAAACACCCCCATCATCACGAGGGATGGTATTTTTTTCAACATCCTGTGAGGAGTACAGATGGTTCAGTTCATGATTTTTTATGCACTATATTCTAGGTGATGTATGTATTCCACTGTGTACGATGCTCGGAGTTTTTTTAGTGTCTTAGATGGTTTTTTTGATGGATCATGTGTCTTCAAGGGAGATGTTATGGCTTAGTTGTTTATTGGGTGAGGTGGTTTATGATTTCATATATGTCTTCGAAGTGAGGGGTTAATTGCATTCCTAAGTGTCTTCGGGACGATATGTGGTGAGGTGTGTGGACTAGCTGTATGTTAGAAAGATGTTTTGTGAGAACTAGATGTGTGAGTGTATGTTGTGATGTGGATTATGGCCCATGTTTGTGTGTTTGGGAAGTGTTGTGAGGCCCAGATGTGAGAGGGTAGGTCACGATTTGGTGTATGGAAGGGATTGGAGAACCATGATGCACAACATTATGAAAGAGCTATGTACTAGTGGTAATGTGTTGTGGGGTCCCCTATCATTGATGTTCGTTATATTACATTACTTGATTTGTGTTATTAGGTGAGAATTACTTGGTTGGATTGGGATGGTTAGTATACTAGTTAGGATCTATTTGGTTTTTCTATTTTCTCACAGGGGAATAAGAATACTTCTTTCAAATCTTCCCAATGGACATTAGTTTTCCTAATAATTATACTTTAATGATCAACCTTTGTATATAAAATCTTATCATATTTTCTAGAATATTTCATAGATTGTGCTTGACCCTACTAGCTCAGATAATGGTAGTTGTTGTGTCACTTTATAGATTAACATTTTGGTATCCTTTTTTTACTTGGTATTTGTTATTTTGCTTGTGGAATTCCTACATTATTCATTCATGTGGGATTCTTTTTTAATTTCATTTATACATATATATATATATATATATCATGGAACTGTTTTGGTGATAAACCATCATATCTACTAATCTTGTTTCCTATAAAAGGTCATACCTCCAAATTTGTAATATGTGTATTACCTTGATGATATTTTCCATCTTGGGTCCTATTAGAGGTAGGACTCGGGGGGAATTACCTCTATAACACTATTACTAGCCTACGAGGGGAATATTTGGATATAGGTGGCCTTTTTAAAATGGTTTCATAGGTTATGGTTGGGAGATATGATGGAGTTTTAGGATAGGTAAAGTGAAGATTGTGTGGGTTGGTAAGGAAAAAGTTTTAGATGATCATGGTTCTTGAAATAGTAAAGGGAATACTTACTATGAAATGGGATTTTAAGGCCCCCCTGATCCGATGAAATGACTCTGAGCCAATTCAAAGACCACATGAGGCTACACCATTTGTAAGGTAGTTACCCAAGGAATGGTATGTGAATCATAATGATTTTTGATCTTGTTTGAATTGGATTTTTTTTAAATTTTAAATATATAATAAAATAATTTAAAAGAGTTAAAATGAATATTAAAAAATCCATATAACTCAGACTTAGGAAATATTTCATTACCTTTAAGATATGGATAGTTTTAATCACCCACATGTGACTTGGGATGTTTAGGCTCATCAGCATGATTCTACTGATTGATAGAGGGTTTATCTAGTATGGGATTTTGATTAGTAGAAGAGGAAGTGTCATACCATCCAATGGCAGTCATTGGAGAAGAACAAGGGCCAAGTTTTAGAAATGGAGATAGAAATCTGTATCGAGGAGGTTGAGATCACAATCAGTTGGATTCAGTCCCTAACAGAGTGTGGGGTTCATTTAGAACTCAGTCAAATGAGAGGAGCTGTACATTTTTTTTGGATCTTGAATCTAGGGTAGATGAAGGAGGCATACGTTATTTTGAAAAACTATGAGAAGGAGTTCCTAGAAGAGTTTCCTACGTCCACCATGAAGGCATAGGGGAGGTACACTACTGGAAATAATGGAATTTGTGATCAGGCATTTGTGTCGGGATCCCGTCGCTAAATGGCTTTTGCGACAGGGGCCCGTCGCAAATAGCCCGTTGCAGAAAACGGCATCGCAACAACAATTATTTGCGATGGGCCCGTCGCTAAAGGTATTATTTGTGATTGCGATCCTTCCCATCGCAAATATTAGTCCGTATATTTGTAAAAACTTTTTAAAATAGTAATTGTGACGGGCCCGTCGCAAATACTAATTGCGACGGGCTCGTCGCAATTACTATTTTAAAATAAAAAATAAAAAATATTAAAAAAATATTTTAATGAATATAACAATAATACTATTTGCGACGGGCATAGTATCCCATCGCCAATACTATAAAAAAAATTATTAATAAATTATTTTAATTAATATAATAATAATCTAATTATAATTCAAAAATAAAAAAATATTAATAAATGATTTTAATTAATATAATAATAGAATTATAAATCACAAATAAAAATAATAAATTATTAATAAATTATATTAATTAATATAATAATAATAGAATTATAATTCAAAAATAAAAAATGATAAAAAATTAAAAAATTATTTTAATTAATATAATAATAGAATTATAATTCACAAATAAAAATATTAAATTATTAATAAATTTTTTTAATTAATATAATAATAATAGAATTATAATTCAAAAATAAAAAATAATAGAATATTAATAAATGATTTTAATTAATATAATAATATTAGAATTATAATTCATAAATAAAAACATATTAATAATTTATTTCAATTAATATAAAAATAATTGAATTATTTTACATTCAAATATTAAAATAATTCAAATATTACAAATTAATATAAATAAATTATAATATCATAAAATTTTAATATATATATACAATTTAATATTATAAAATATAAATAATATTATTATTCATATTAATATTTTATTTCAAAATAAAATATTATTAATATTTTATAATGAGACTAAAACTACGAATAGAAAAAAAATTCATATTTTGATTTAACAAACCTTATAACCTAAAAACAAACTCTAATCTGAAGGAGGGGGAGGAGGGAGGGGGGGATCTGCAGATGCTGGTGGAGGAAACTCCATCCCTAAAGCATGAGTGAGTCGGCACATGTACTACATCTGCTCCTGCTGCTACTGCTGCCACCGACTCATCTGCTCCTCATACAGCTGCTGCTGGCGTCGACGCTCCTCCTCATGCTACTGCTGCTGCTGACGCATCTTCTCCTGCTCTTGTCGGAGACTCTCTATCAGTGTAGTCTGAGATCGCAACTGATCCTCATTCTTTGTAGCAGAAGAAGATGCACGAGCCCCTCTCGAGCTGGACGTCGACATCGCAACACTGCCATAATAATCTCCGGGAGTCAGTCGAGAGCTGATACCAACTACCCAGCCCTTCTCGAAGGCATACTGGGTGGCCTGCATCCATGTCGCCTCATCAAACTGATGGTCAGTGGTCTGATCTGATGACTCGACCTGACTCTCAGGCCGGGTCTGTGATGCTACGGCCTCATATGACTCCTATAGTTGTAATTTAAAATTAAAATTGTGAATATATTATATGGAGTTAATTTTTAAACTTGAAAACAAATAATACTAACCACGATGTGACGTTGATGATAACCTCTGAGCTCCCCAGTAGCAGGATCACTATACATCCTCCGATATACGTCGTACTCCGTAATATCGGGGTGCTTGACATCCTATGAGAATAAAAAATAAACTGTTAATATTTATAGTTATATAAAATATTTATAAATAATGTACGTACCAGATGCTGTCTATGAGTATTGAAAGTACGACTCCCAACTCGATGAGTCACCTCCTGTCTCCCCCGATTCTGCCTCCCCACCGATGATCTCCTATGAAAGGCATCACTCAACCAGTGTGCACATAATCCATCCCATACATGGGATGCAATGTACTCTGGTCGGTGTGCTCTTCACGACTCGTCAAAATCTGACACTCCTGCTTTCTTCGTGGCATCTTTTCTTAAATTGTTTAAAAACTGATGAAAGCGATCATGCATGGCCACCTCCCATGCCTTTTGGATGGCGTCACGCATGGTATCCTCGATCGGATACCATAAACCCTACAAATAAATCAAAATATCAAGTTAGAAATGAAATAATTTTCAAAATAAAAATTATTTATTTACGTGCGCACCAACCAATGGCCGAACATGGCCTGCTACACATCAATGGGAATCTGCTCCCATGTGGTCCAAGGCTGAGAGAAATAGTTTCGCAAAATAGCACTGCCCTCTCCGACTGCTATATGCGGAAAACTGTAAAAATAATAAACATTTCTTATGTGAATATATTAATGAAATCTTAGTCAAATCCGCAGGTTATCACACAGGTTATCACACCTCAGTGTGCGTGGATAAAACCCAATATGTGGACATCGCTCAGGTACGGGGTCTGGAATCATCAATCGTGCAAGACCGCGCCCCCTCCGCATACTCCCTGGAGCGCCTGCAGGCTGAGGGTCATCTGCCAGCAACTCATCCGCATCGAAAGGCAGCTCAGCATCCGCCAACTCACGAAATGTGTCGTCGTCCATCTGAAACAGAAAATTTTAATGTTGTTAGCAAATAATTTATAATTACTATTATATATACATATATATTAGTTATGATTGTATATAACTACCATGGAATTCTATCAGTGTTCATCTTCATCATCATCTTCATATATGTCAATGGCATCTTCATATTCCTCCTCAACATCATCGATATCCATTCGAGTTCCAGTTGCTTCATCTCTTACCATTTCAAATTCATATGTGACATCATTAACATCATCGTCATCACTGACTCTTAAATGTGGGGTGTCTTCATCGATACTCATGTCTCTTTGTAAAAAAGATTGATTTTGAGTAATCTCTTGAAAAACTTCAATTCTTTGCACATCAGTGAAAGCAAATTCACTTTGACTAAAATGATTGTCTCAAATTTTTATTTTTATTATACTCCACCAATCAGTCAAGTCTCTTGATGTAGCACAGTACTTTGCGTAATAAACTTGATGTGCCTGTTGAGCCGATAAGAATGGTTTATTTACTGCGAGAACACTTTTACATTTAATATCGATGATTCCATGATTCAGATAAACACGCACACCACTCTCTGTATTCGACCACCGATATTTGGACATGGTTATGTAATGTTGTCCAAGATAATAGAGTTCAATGATTTCATCAAGTATGCCATAAAAGTCAACATCATTTTCTCGATGATGAGATCCTCTCAAGCTAACTCCATTGTTCATTGTTTTTTTTTTGATTCCCCATATGCATGTGTGTGAAATCGAAATCCATTCACCACATATGCATTATAAGTTTTAACAAGTTTGGATGGTGGGTTACTCAATATACACAGCCGTTTGTCAATTTTATCAGCATGTCGAGACACCTGAAAATTTGTGAAATAATTATCAATATAGTAAACTATACATTGAATGAGTTTCTAAAAGATAAAGAATTTATGTTACCAGTTTTTGAAACCACTGAGAGAAATTTTTCTATCGGCGTTTTTCGAGAGCAGCTTTTGTAATTTGTGGAGTTTGTTTCTTGATATGATTATTGGAAATTATTACTAATTATAGGTAATTATTGGTAGTTATTGGTAGTTATTGGTAATTATTGGTAATTATTGATAATTATTACTAATTATTGGTAATCATTACGAATTATTACTAATTATTGGTAATTATTGGTAATTATTGGTAATTATTTGTAATTAATCCTAATTATTGGTAATTATTACTAATTATAGGTAATTATTTCTAATTATTGGTAATTAATCCTAATTATTGCTAATTATTCCTAATTATTGGTAATTATTCCTAATTATTTGTAATTATTCCTAATTATTGGTAATTATTCCTAATTATTGGTAATTATTCCTAATTATTGGTAATTATTCCTAATTATTGGTAATTATTCCTAATTATTAGTAAATATTGACAATTATTATCAATTCTTGGTAAATATTGGTAATTATTGGAAAAAAATATTGACAAATATTGGCAATTATTGAATATTGGGAATTATTAGTAATTATTACTAAATATTAGTAATTATTACTAATTATTGAAAATTATTATAAATTATTACTAATTAATGTTAATTATTTCTAATTATTATTAATTAATTCAAATTAATTTTAATTTTTTATAATTACTACTAATTGATTGTAATTACAGCTAACTATTTTAAATTAATTAGTTTTTAATTGTCTCTAATTACTGTTAATTATTAATACTTATTCATAATTATTTCTAATTAGAAATCAGAAAAAAAAAATTATAAAAATTTAAACTAAATAAATGTAATAAATAAAATAAATATTAAATTAAAATTCAGATAAAAACCTTAAACATGATCTCAATGTCGAGCCGATGTAATTGTAGAACACCACCAACTGAATCCTTGAAGTCAGAAAAAAAATTTACAACTGAAACTCGTAAAAGATTCAGAGTGGAAAAATTGAAACGGTTGAGAGTTGAGAGTGGGAAAATTGTAATGGTTGGCAGTATTTATAGGTTAGATTAATTGCGACGGGCTTTTTTGTGACGGAAAACCCGTCAAAAATAATGATATTTGCAACGGGGGCCCCGTCGAAAATAACTCTGACCACATTTAATTATTGGCGGCATTAAAACGGTTATTTGTGACGGGACCCGTCGCATATAACCCCTGCCGCCGGGGTATTTGCGACGGGACTGCAGTCCCGTCGCAAATAGTCTTTAAGCGATGCTAGTTATTTGCGAGGGGGATTGAAACCCGTCGCAAATAACCCTGACCACATTTAATTATGGGCGGCATTAAAAATGGTTATTTACGACGGGTCCCATCGCAAATAACCCCTGCCGCCTGGGTATTTGCGACGAGACTGTAGCCTCATCACAAATAGTATTTAACCGCCGCTGGTTATTTGCGACGGGGATAGAACCCTGCCGCCGGTTATTTGCGACGGGGATAGAACCCCGCCGTAAATAACCTTCGCGCGGTTTGGCGCGCATTTCACGCCAAACAATTTACGACAGGTAAAAAAACCCGTCACAAATAACAGATTATTTGCGGCGGGAATAGTTGCCCATCAGAAATAATCCTTTGCGAAAGGTATTTGCGGCGGGAATTATTCCCGTTGCAAATACCCCGTCGCTATTAACCATTTTTCCCATAGTGGTAAGATCTATTGTCCCTTAATTAGGGAAGCAAGTTATCTTGGTAAATAGTGATCATGATCAAGGACCCCCTTCATTTGATCACATATCTATTTCTAGAAGAGGAGTCTCGTGAAAGTCGTCTATAAGAGGCACTTCATCCTTCTATCTTGTATATGATTACTCCTTTTATGATACCAATATACATGGAGGTTAATAAGAATGAATTGGTGATCGATCAGATGAAATCAAGAGGAGGTCAACCACGATAGGGGAGATAGCGTATTTCATTGAGTTGTAGGGTAACCAGTGGTATGTCTCAGGTTCTAGGACCTATAAGGTTTTTACCGAAAAGGAGTTGAGATCAACATCTTCCTTTACGAACATCTAGAGGTGGTGGTTCCCATTAATTTTCTGTGGCGTTGGGACAGAGGTGTGTCTTCTGTGGTGTTGATGAAAATATTCATTTCCAATGTCTAATAGCTATTTGGGTGCAGCATAGTGGAGGTGGGAAGCTTCAATTCCACCCTCAGTAACTTCGGCTAGACTGGAAATTTCAGTAGTAGGGGCGTCAGGGTCATTATGCACTGAGGGGAGATGTAGAAGTTAGAGTTTTTCCTCACAATGTACCTTTTATTTATTGCCCTTAATATGTTTGTGGTTTTGGAGGTGGTTGATAGCATAGAAGTAGGGGAATTGGGCATGGTCAATTGCATGTCGTGGAGGAAGCATCTATAGAGGGGCCTAAGATCATTAGATGTAAGATCATTTTGTTTGGTATATTTCATGGGGATTTTTTTATTGAATAAAATCACACTAATTTTATGCACATTCTCTAGACCATGGTATCTAACTAGATTTATATATGCTTTGAATTCTTATGTTGTTGAGTAGGCTAGTCATATGCCAGACCCACTTTTTTATGTGTGTTGGGGGTGTACACTGATGATAGGACCACATCCATTCTATGGGAATCGCTTATAACAATATATGTTTCCATATGATTTCATCCTTGCAGTCCACTGGTTTTATTGCATATGTGTTGTTATTGACTACTTTTAGATGAGATTCATGTTCTCTGATGTCGATGGTCAACATGTGGTTTTTTATGGAGAGCGGGGTTGTTAGGAAGCCAATTAGAATGTGGATCCCCTTATTTCCTTAATTTATATGATTTTAGTGGAATTAGTGGATGCTAAAATGGTAGAGGTCCCCATGGTGTTAGAAGAGTTCTTAGATATTTTCTCCAAGTAGTTTCTGATTCCACCTCCTCGGTTTAATATTTTTTTGGGATAGACATGCAACACAGTTCATCCCCAAGATTGATGGATATTTTTCAGATGACACCTTTTGAGATTTGGCAGTTTATGATTTAGATATAAAATATGTTGTAGATTTTTTTTTATCATACCTAGTGTGTCACCATTGGGAGCTCCAATTTTGTTAAAAAAAAGGAAAATGGTGGTCTGAGGTTGTGCATAGACTACCGAAGGTTGATTCTGGTTACAACCAGGAACCATTACCCTCTTAGAAGGATAGAAGATCTTTTTTAACTAGCTGAGAGGGGATCTTTGGTAATCTAAGATTGATCTACAGTCTAGATATCAAAAGTTGAGTGTGAAGGAGGGTGATATCCGGAATACGACCTTAAGATTCTATAACATGCACTTTGATTTTGTAGTCATTACATTCGTTGTTATGAAGGCACCATAATTTTTTATGGTACTTTTTAACTCTATTTTCCATGTGTTCCTAGATCAATTTTTCGTCATATTCATCAATTATATAATTATCTAGTTGAAGTCATAGGAGGAGAATAGCAAGCATGAAAAAATTTTCTTTCATACTCTTCAATGTCACCATCTCTATAAAAATGTGTACCAATGAAATTTTTAGAAATGGAAGTTACATTTATATGCGCATGTAGTAACTCAATAGGGTTTACCAGTAGACCCGTCAATGGTTTAAGTGTTTATTTCTTTTTCACCACTTAATAATATGGAAGAGGTTTTCATTTTCATTTGTCTCATATTCTATTATCGGAGGGTTTTACCTAACTTTTCTTGGGTTACTTCCCCATTGATTTCTTTGAATAGAAAAGAAAATGATTTTTTATATAGTGACGAGTTCCAAGTGGTATTTTGTAATCTAAAGGGAATTTTGGTTATTTATCTAGTTCTCTTGTTGCATAGGGAAGGGGTGATATTTGAGGTGTTCTATGGAGCATCTTAACTAAGATTTGTATACCTATTGAAGTAGTAGTGTTCATTAATCTCTTCTGGTTCTTGGATGTTACATCCCCATGAGCGTCAATTTTTTTTCCATGATCTATAGTTAGCAGCACTCATGTTTGCATTGATGTTGTGGAGGGATTTCCTCATTGGGGAGTGCTTTGGGGTCTTCACAGATCTCAATATTTTGAGGTATATCATTTCCCTCTGACAACTAAACATAAAAAAACGAAGGTGGATGAAGTGCATTCTGGACTATGATTTTCATTTCTCTCATACCATTGGGAAAGGGAATGTTGTGACCAATGATTTGAGTGGAATGTAATAGAAGGTGGGTTTTCTAGAGTCTTCATATGGTTGGAGAGTGATGTTGGAGTTGGTAGCCTTGCATATGGATTCATGAGTGGATGGTGGTAACAGTTGTTTATTTCAAAAGATAGTGTAGTATTATATGATGCAGTAAGTGAAAGAGTCTCTGTAGGGAGACATATAGGTAGAGGTGTTGTGAGAACATGTTGTACATAGTTATTTTCAAGAGGGGTTGTCTGTGGATGATCAGAATAAGATGTTGTTCTATGGGAGGTTATTCGTTCCAGTAGAAATGTTTAAGGGTGTCCATTGTGTGATTCATTACTCACCTTTTGTAGTAATTACAATAATTTATAATAGGTACCATTCCTTGAGGAATCTATTTTTTTGGACCGGATGAAGCGGGAAGTAACAGAGTTTGTGACAAGATGCTTGGTCTTCCATTAGGTAGATGTCGAGAAAATTTTTCCTAGTTGTTGGTTACAAACCTTGTATTTTCCCAAATGTAGTGTGCTGAAATCATGATGTATTTCCTCAAAAGGTTACCCAGAGACCAGGGATTCTATGATTATATATGGTCTAGAGTGTATTGGCGGAAGAAATCAACCCACTTCTTAGCAATCAAGAAGTCGGGCATAGTGGAAGCCATGGAAAATAGGTATATGGATGAGGTGGTTCCCCTACATGGATTTCCATTTGTAAATTGTCTCAAATTATGACACAAATTTTATGTTTCATGTTTAGTTGGAATTGTATCATGCTTTTGACACCCTGTTATGCCTCAACACATCCTTCCACAATCATACGGATGGGTAGAGGGAACAAACTGTCTATATGTTGGAGGACAAGTTGCGAGAATGTGTCTTTGACTTTTGTGGAACTTGGGTGAGAAAACATAACTTGGTAGAGTTTATATATGATAATTGTTATCACTCATCTATTGGAATGTTTCTATCTGAAGATTTTCATGATATATGGTGTCATTAACCATTATGACGGACAAATGTTGGGGGAAAAATGTTCTTAGTTCTGAGGTACTGTAGAGAATGAAAAGGAAGGTTCATCTTGTTCATGAGAAGATTAAAGTAGATCATGACTGATATAAGTATTATACTTACCATTGGAGGAGGCCCTTTGTGTTCAATGATGGGGAACATGTGTTCTTATTTGTTTCCCATTTACACGAGAAGTAGTGTTTTGGAAGATGGATTAATTTTACTCGTTAGAATGCTTAACCCTTTGAGGTGTTGAGGTAATTTGGAAAGTTTGTGAACGAGTTTTTGTTTCCGCCATGGTTTGAGACAAACCATGATGTCTTCAACATCTCTCATATCCATCCGTATTTCACGATGACTAGTATTTCCATAATTGAGGAGATTTGGATATCGAGGATGATGTTTCGTTCATGGATCATCTAGTAGACGTCTAGGATCATCAAGATATGGTTCTATGTGGATGAACCATTCCATTGGATCATGTGTTGTGGGGGAATGGTGGTTAGAAGGATAGAACATTGGAGTGAGAAACATAGATTTTTGCCTACTATCTATAGTTGTTTTTTTAAATTTTCCCCCATTTTTTTTGAAATTTGATGTATGAACCATTTTTTATAAGATAAGTTGTTTTCTCTAGTTTTATGATTGTGTGTGGTGTACTATGTGATAATGTCCTAACATGTGCAAAGTCATGGACATTATTTGTAATCATGAAGGCTTAATTTCAATGCAATTAAACCCATTAGTGTGAGTTAGTGCCGCCTAGAGTGGATAGTATCATGAAATGGGAGATAAAAATTCATGATTTTTGTGTTCACAAAATTGAAGTTCAGTAGCTATAGTTGTTGTCTATTTGGCATGTACAAAGGTTTATATGGTTACATGGTGGTTTTCTAGAAGTGTTTTTGTGTGAGGGTAGATAGTTTTCAGTTGTGGTGGTGAAGTTGTGCATTATGGTTGTGGTCATTTTGGATGGCATGTTTGGATGGTGGTAGTTCTTGTGGAGTGGTGATACACGTGAGTGGTATCCAACATAGTGGTTGTTCCAAACCCTTTTTTCTTTTTTCAATGGATTTGGATTCTAGAGGATTATAATCTTTTTAGAGGTATCTTATGTAACATTTTGTGTCCTCCTAATCCATTACTTTGTAAGTATTTGGTTTATATAGATCTTTGGAAGAGGTTTTGAAAGTTTTTTCATGAGTTGGTGGTGTACAAAAGATGCGGCATGGGCTACAAATCATGTAATTGGATTACATGGCATAAATCTCTCTTTCACATCTTATTTTAGGTGTCCCATGCTATGTAATAATTTTGGGTTTGAAAAAAAATTGAAAGGAAATGCGTTTTTTGTTTTGAACCAACCTCGAGGCGTTACACGATGTGAATGGGGATTACACGTCTTGAAATACCCCATTGATGTAATGTTTTATGTTTTTTCTAGCCCCTCGGGTTGGGAAAACCTATGTCTTTAATGAATCTCCCTCAAATCATAGATACTATGTGACCTCTCATCATCATTTTGAGGGTTCCCTCATCAATTATCGATTCCGAAATTTTATCCTTCAATCTGTAGCGATCCATCTTAAATATAAGGTGTGTTGTTCCCCAGTTATTGAGGTTTCCATCCTAATTATTTCATTTTCCTCTTATTCTTCTTTCCATGTTATTTCATATGATATCCCTTTGTTCTACTAGGGTTCTCTTCGGTTTTTGTTTATGATGTGGTGTGGTGGAATCCTTAGGTGGGTAGAGATCTTTCTGGATATGTGATTAGATATTCTTTATATGATTTTTCTAATTGGAAGAACACTGAAATCATTTTGAGGTGGATTTTCCTAACCACTTTCATAATGTGCATCATGTGGAATGGGGTTTCATTTGTCTACCTATAGATTTTTCGTGCAAACAATTAACCAAATATAATATTTAGAACATGGAATTAAAAATTGTACAGGGTATTTATTTTAATTCAATTATATCCTTGATCTGACATATTAAATTATGATTTTTACAGGCTAACTACACACTGAAAATCATGGTCATTGGAATCCCTTGATTGAGAACTAAATAAATTATGGAATGTATGTTTTTATTTGGATGGAAATTTTTATATGAATATTGGTTATTCTTATTTGTATAATTAATGGATTCTCTAGGGTCATATAGCTTCTTTGGTAACCCTTGAATTAACATCTGTAATTAAATAAGTGATTCCTTATTAAATCTGGAATTCTATTTTCCTTGGTACATGTGGGGAGACGATGGGTGTGATATTTCTATGGGTTGTGTTATAGTATAGTTGTGAGAAATATTTTCAATGGTGGGATTTCTTGGGTGGTGTAATATAATCTTAGGTTGAGAGGCTGATAGTGTATTGGGTTGATTAGATGTTTTGTGTAGTAGGGATGGAAACTAGTTTTTTGTAATGTGTTACAAGATAGGTTTGTGAGCAGGGGGCTGGTTCTGTTTGAATGTGACCTGAGTAGGATTAATTTGATAAATTATCGTGGTGATTAGTGTGGGTGACTCTCCATTAATATCATATAAAAACATCACCATGTATCTGGAGATCGATATATGATATATCATGAATGGGTGATCAATGGGGAGGAAATGTGAAGCCACCTTAATCTAATAGGGCTCTTCACCTTCTACAAATTATGTTTCCTACTATGTGTTATGCACAATAGTTCCTCTGGTAGTGATGGAATGACAAATAAATTCTTTAATAATGAATGTATTTGGTTAAATTAAGTGGTTGAAAAAGTGAATAATGTTTTTCAGCTTTTTGTGTGGCATTAATTTAGAGGTAGCAACAAAGGTGACAATGTTGAGACTTGATGGTTTTTTTGAGAAACTATAGGTGGGGCTTTGGTTTTTGGTTTATATATGTATCTACCATAAGTTTTCTTTGTGATTTATATATGTACCACACACTAGATGTGAACTAGGTGTCATACATGCCAATCGTCATGGTAGAGGGTGATCCTACAAACATGTTGTGGGGAGTATAGATGGTTGGGTTCCTTCCATTTTCTACTCTCTCTTCCACATGATTTTGGTATGGCATATGCTATGATGGTTGGTGGTCTATTAGTGAATTAGATAGTTATTGTGATGGCCCAGGTGTCATCGGGTGAGATGTGATGGCACAAGAGTTTTTGGGATCGTTGTTTTGTTCATTCAAATGTAACTTTTGGATGAAAGTTGACATTCATTCCCATGAGTCTTCAAGATGATATGCAGTGTGGCATGCGGACCTGGTGTGGGCAGGGGGATGTGTTGTGAGTCCCAGTTTTGTGAGGGTGGTTTGTGACATGGGTTGTGGGTCAGGTGGTCATGAGAGGGATGTGTTATGGGGACCGGGTATTTACGGATTGGTTATGATGTGGTTTTTGGATCTAGTGAGTGTGGGCATGATGTGTTGTGATTCCCAAGTGTATACGGGTAGGTTTTTATGTGGTATACATAAGGGACAAGAGAACCATGGCATATAACATTAGGAAAAAGGATAATAATAGTGGGAAAGTGGTTCATGTTACCCATTAATCATTGTGAATTATATTTCATTACATGAAGTTCACTTCTTTTTGAGTATCCATTGGTGAGAGTGGGATGGTTAGTATACCCGTTTTGTAATTTTTTGGTTCTTCTGTTTACACGCAAGGGTATTAGTATACTTATTTTATATATGCAAGAGAATATTGATTTTTTGACTGATTATACCTATATACTCACCCTACATTTATAAAACTATTTCCTGGTTTCCATGAGGATATCCAAGGGCCATGGTGGACCACACTAGCTCGGATATTAATGGTTGATGTTTCGTTTCATATCTATACCTTTGGGTATCTTTTTTTTACTTTGTTGTTTTCATTATATTTGTGATTGTTCTACTTTATGAATGCATGTGGGATATGTAACGACCAAAACATTCATTAATGGAAATCCCTCTGAACCAAATTAAATGTATATTTTTGTAAAATGTTTATATAAAAGGTCAACTACATTGCTTTTATGTTTTTGGATTTTATAATACAGTTATGAATTGTGACCGTTGCTAATATAGTTTTTGAACCCTGATCACATGATTAGTATAAATATATGGATTTAACAAATCCAATTTATTTAGACAAAGGAAGCGATGGCCTCATCCCGTAGACGTGCCCCATACAAAGCCCATTTTCTAGAGCTCAGAATGGATGTTTTGTCTTTGGGATTCACTCTCGAATGAGCCCATGATGATCTTGAATATTTTGAGCTTGAGCAGGACCGCCTACGAGAGAAGTGGAAGTTGATAGAGATTACCACCCGATCAATTTTATTTGAGCAACCTAAAGAGTCTGTCACCACCGCACACCTTACTCTTCAGCCTTATGTGGGTGTTATAATGGGTTATGTAACATGACCTTAGTGCTATGGTTATGTATATTGTTTTTGTATATAATAATAAATATACTTTCATTTTATTATTGTTACCTTGTAAATAGTTTTTAAAGCAAGAATACTATGTTTAGTTAATGTTCAACTATGAAATCTGTTGTGATGAATTAATGGATTTTTGAATTAAATAAAATTTTAATAAAATATTATTATTGTTATTAAATAAAGTTTTATTGAATATTATTGAACGTATAATTTTATGAATTCAATTGTAATTTTTATTAAGGATTGAAAGCCATTTTTGTCAAAACCCATGAATTTTTGATAAATGTCAGTTTTTATTTTAAAAGTAAAAATTAACATATTTAGAAAATTATTTAGATAATATTTATATTATTTCTGGAATCAGGACATCGAAATTATTCAATGGTTAATTTTTCATAATTTTCTGAGATAGTCAAATTTTATTGTAAAAATTAAATATCGTTTAAATATATAATGTGTTTCCTAACATCATAATGACCCAATAGTGATGTAATAATATACTATAAACTTTATGTTCAACCAATATATGTTTTTCCATTAAAATAATGTTATTTTTGGTTATTTTTAATTTATTTTACAAAGCATTAGTGGACCCTTCAAGACATATTAATCATTTTGTCTCTTTAAATTGTTTTCCTTGGGAGTGTGACTCACCTCCACATAAGAAACCCCATTATTGTAAGAATATAAGACTTTGGAATTCTAAAATATTGTTTTCCACTTCCATTTTGAAATACCCATGGGCAAAAAACATGGCCTGGTTTGTTGTTTTGAATAGTTTAATATGAGGTGTCCCAAACCTAAATAATAAACAATTCGCTCTCCTTTCATATATAAACCCACCCATGTCCTGACTTCTTTCTCACTCAATGCCTTTGGAATTTGTCCAAAATCGTCCCCCCTCTCTCTATAATCCTCCCAAGGTGCCCAAATCTCCTAAGAATCCGCACTCAAGCCTCTCTCAAGCCTTTGGAAGAACACATCCAAGTAAGGATTTTCTTCCATTCTCATTTTTTTAAAATATACTATAAGTTGTTATGCCCTTTTAATTTCAATAATAACTATTGGGGTGTGGTTTTACACCTCCCCCATACTGCCCTTTTTGTGTTTTAATGATGGGATTCCCCTTTCTCTTTCATTAAATGCCTCCCATGTAAACCCGTTACTATGTCGAAATTTGGAATGGAATTTCTCACTCCTGATTTACATTCAAGAAATTATTTTCTATCATGAATCCAAATTCCAATACATTTGTTGGGACATGTATCTATATGAACCTTTTACTATTATTTTCATGTAAATATGATAAAACACCCCTTTCTCTCCCATAAACCACTTTATGAATTCCTATGTCACGCCGTTATACTTCAGAAATTACACCGTGTTTTTCTAAGCCAAAGTCGTTATGTAGTGAATACCATGCCCATTTCTCTATCATGGGTATTCAACTTTATGAACATTTACATATTGTGTAAAGAGTTTCAAGTATATATTCCAAATTCCTTTATCATGGAAAAAATGATTATGTTGAATGATTCAATGTTTTATAATCCATGTGGCACACTTATGCATGAAGTGAAATGTTTCAGAAGGGTGCGCTCTGATAGCGCTACAATGAATTGAGTAAAGTATAGTATCATGATACGTCTTGTGAAAATGGTGTTTACCCATTCCTATTCAAGTTCAATGAGGGTTTACTCATGCTTCATGTGCAATGATGGTTTACTCATGCTCCATGTGCAATGAGTCTTTGTTCATTCTAATTCCATGTTAAGTGTTTTTTCCACATTTCCATGTTATGATTATCATTCATTATCACGCATTTATGTTTATGCATATCTTGTGATATATTGATATTCTTATTGTCTAACATGTTTTATATTCCTCATGTTATTCTATGATTAATCCCTTACTGGGATTTATATCTCACCCTTTTTTTCTATGTTCTCAGATTATCCCATGAAACGCTATATACGAGGGAATGTAGTGGTCATGTAAAGGAAGTTTTCAAAAAAGATTTTTTTTCATTCATGTTTCATGTTGTTATTTAATGATCATAATCCCCAAAGGAAATAGAACTATCGATCTTCTATGTTGTATAAAATGATGTTTATGTAATAAATTATTTTTAATTATGTAATAAAAAGTAGGGTTGTCATAGTAAGTATCAGAGGATATGTTTATTTATTATATGGATTAGGATTAGAAAACCCTATTAAATCCTTAGAGACAAGACTAAGTATAATAAATACATCCCTTTGTTTTGGTGATTATTGAGTATGTTTTTATCACGAAAATACATCCCTACCTAGATACAAGCAGGTAGAGGCGGTTGTAGCACAGATATATCCTAGGGGTAAAACCCGAAAACACTGCTTTGAGATAGACTCAAATGGGAACTGGTGCATGACAAAGGGCTTTGCTGCACTCTTGGTTATGACACTCATAGGGGATATTCTTTGGTAAAATAAAAAGCTTAGTATGAACCATTATTAAGGGATAAAAAAATGACCCAAGAATACATGTTAGAAAGTAGATCATGGATAACATAGACTAGAGACAATAGATTCAAATTTTAAGGAAACAAAAGATATTTATAAGTCATCAGTTTTTTCCTTGGATTACATATTATGTGTTACCCCTATCTTTCCTTTTATTCCATCCAATGTCTAGTAAAAGTTGGACTCGGGCTAACACCTGATGTGAAGATAAATGTGATGATTATACAAATGAGATGCCCAATCTAATGGGAGCAGGAATCACGATCTTTGTCATGCTTCTCTATCAGCAAACTCAAGATTTGAATAGAAACATGGGTCAAGTGTAATGTTTAACCCCCCCCCCCCCTCCATAAAAGAACAAGTCTCTATCGATAGATTCATGAGACAAAGGCCTTATACTTTTAATGGATCATCTAATCCCTCAATCACTGAACAATGGTTCACCTCCATTGAAATGATCTTCTCCATCCTTCAATGTTATGAAAAAGAAAATATTTACTTGGTTGCTTATCATATGGTTAGTTAACCGGATCAATGGTGGAATTTGATCTAAAATATGTAGCTTGAGGAGGAGATCGAGGCATTTGAATGGAAGGATATCCAGAAGATGATTTTCGATAAATATTTTCTTATGCACCCCCCGGCTTAAGATAGAAAGGGACTTACTTGAGATGAAGAATATCTTGAGGAGTTTGAGGAAAACTTTAAATATATTTCACGATATTATTTTGGCTTTGTCTTTACCACTGTATTCATGGTTGACCGCTTCTTTAGTGGGTTGAACCATATCCTACGGAAAGTGATGGCGATCTGTGACTCTGACAGCTATGAGGAAATTGTTCGATTTTCCCTAAATGTCAAAATGGAGATCGAAGATTCTCAAGGGTATCATGTGGACGTGAAGCATAAGGTGTACTTCCATGATGGAAGTCTGATGGATAAATCCAACGGTGCTGTGAAGATCCAGCATCCCACTAGCCAATGGAGTAGAAATAAGCACCCCATAAATTTTCTTAAGGGGGCGCGAGAATGATTTAGGTGTCAAAGAGAAGGGCACCTAGATATTAACTATCGACAAGAAGGACCAGCGACTGGAACAGAGGTGAGTAATTCTCCATTCGATAATTAACATGTGGTTCATTTATACATCTAAAATGAAACAAAGAATCTTGTAAATCAGGGTCCTAAGCCATAGGTTTTTGGAGGCAACCAACAACCACCAAGGTAGCATGGGAAATCTTTTGCCAACAGTACTCCTGAAGTGAACACTGAAAACGATGTGGTGAAATGTACTCTAGTTATTCATTCAAGAGTAGTGAATGCATTTCTCAATTCATGTTCAACACATTATTTTATATCTCGAAAGTTTAGTAGAACAATCGCAGCACCACCACAAATCTTGGAAGTGCAGATATCGATGAGAACAGAAAATGGGGTCATCATTGCATCCCCAGAATTTAACTCCTCCCCTATCATAATCAGTGGATTGAACATCCCAGCGAACCTCTTCATACTCCCTCTAGTGGAAATCGATGAAATTCTTGGCATGGATTGTCATTCCATATATATAGAGAAACTAAATTTCAGTGAGAGGGAAATCACTCTCCATGTGGAGAACCAACCCCTGATTCTATACAAGTTCAAAGAAGAATATGAATCTTCTTTAGCTCCATCAT
The DNA here is from genome assembly GCA_963277665.1 of Viscum album. Taxonomy (NCBI): domain Eukaryota; kingdom Viridiplantae; phylum Streptophyta; class Magnoliopsida; order Santalales; family Viscaceae; genus Viscum; species Viscum album. Next base: position 222,686,870 of record OY728139.1, read on the forward strand.
CTCAAGCATGGATATTACTTCCCTATGGGCACGCGTATCTGGATATGATGATTGAGTCTAATGAGGAAACCATCCTAGAACACATGCCTATTGTGAGGGAATTCACTGAAGTGTTTCCTAAGGAATTTTCTGGTCTTTGTCTATGAAGAGATATTGAATTCTCAATTGATCTTATACTGGGGAATTTCCAATATACAATAATCTATATAGAATGGATGTTGTGGAGCCTGAGGAGCTTAAGAAACAATAATATTAGAATTTAGATAAAGGGTTTATACGCCCATGTGATTCACCATGGGTGCACTAGTTCTATTCATTAAGAAGAAGGATGGGTTGACGGTCCTTTTCATCGATTATCGTGAGCTTAAAAAAATCATGATATTGAACATATATCCTCTCCCACGAATTGATGACTTGTTCGATCAGGTGGGTGGATGACAACACTTTTCTATTGTGGATTTTCAGTCGGGATGTTTTCAAGTAAGGGTGAAAAGGAAAAGATACCCAAGACTACTTTTCGTACAAGATACGGGCACTATGAATTCATAGTAAAGCCTTAAAAACTCACTAATTAACCAGAAATCTTCATCGACTTTATGAATAGAGTCTTTAAAAAGTACCTCGACAAATTTGTGGTAGTCTCTAAAGTTGATATTCTTATATACTCCAAACCCAAGAGGATCATGAGGAGAATCTAAGAACTATACTAGAGACCTTACAGAAGGAGAATCTCTATGAAAAGTATAGAATTTGTGAGTTCTGGTTGAAGTAGGAATCATTATTTGGCCATATCATCACAAGCAATGGGATATCTATGGATCCCTCCAAAATAGATAAAATTGAGGGATGGTCGAGGCCTACATCGGTAACAGATATTCATAGCTTCTTGGGGTTAGTTTGATATTATCAACGATTTGTGAGAAATTTCTCTCGATTTTCCAACCCTCTTACCAAGCTAACTCAGAAGGGAGTAAATTTATCTTCGAGAGATGAATGCAAAGAAAGACTCTGGGAGTTAAAAAGGAGGCTTATCACTGCACAACGTGATCACTTTACCCACATGTGGATAACATTTTTTCTATATTCAGTGATGCTTTGAAGAAGGGCTTGGGATGTGTGTTGATGAAAATTGACCAAGTCATTGCCTATTCTTCAAGGTAATTGAATGTTCATGAACAGAACTATACATCACATGACCTCGAGTTGGTTGTAGTGATATTTTCATTGAAAATTTTCCGGCATTATCTCTTTTGGGGGAAGTGTGAAATATATAAGGACCACAAAATCCTCAAGTATATATTAACATAGAAAGAGTTGAACATGACCAAATGAAGATGGATAGAGCTGATAAAGGACTATGAATGCTCAATCCTTTACCACCTCGGGAAAGAAAAAGATGTGGCAGATGCCTAAATTATAAAGGACCATGTGATTCTATCATTGATGATAATTGAAAAGGATCCAATATTCTTAGATTTGATGAATATGGACATGGGAATCATAAAGAAGTTAACATCATCAATCCTTTCACAAATGATTTCCCAACCGTCACTTTTGGAAAGGTTAAAGGATAGTCAAAAGGATGATGTGGGAATTTAAGAAAAACAGGAAGCTATCAGAAAAGGAAATTATAGAACATTACCATGGACTTTGTCACAGGAATTAAATGGAAATCCAAAGGCAATAATGCAATCTGGGTTATTGTGGATCGACTTATAAAGGTTACACTCTTTGTTGCTATTTCATAGTATTTTTCATTTGATCAACTGGCACAGATATATATCAAAGAAGTGGTAATACTTAATTAAGTACCACTATCTATTGTGTCCGATCGAGATCCAAGATTCACCTCTATGTTTTGGAAGAGTCTTCAACATGCTCTGAATAGTGAACTAAACTTCAGTATGGCCTATCATCCTCAAACTGATTTCAAATGCGAGCGGACTATCAAAACACTTGAGGACATGTTTAGAGCTTTCTCAATGGACATTAAAGGATGATGAGATCATCATATTTATATGGTTGAGTTCTCTTATAATAACAGTTTCCACTAGAGCATCCAAATGGAACCATATGAATCCCTTTATGGAAAAAGGAGCAGAACACCGGTGTGTTGGGATATGGTTGGTGATCATAGGAAACTTTGACCAGAAATGGTCAAAGAAATGGTAGAGAAGTTGAAAAATATTCAGCAGCATATCAATACAGCCCAGAGTCGACAGAAGAGTTATGCAAGTAACTGTCGATGAGACCTTGAGTTTAAAGTTGGAAACATGGTATTTCTATGCATATATTCATGTAAGAATGTCATGAGGGTTTGAAAGATAGGGATGATAAGTCCAAGGTACATCGAACCCTTCAGGAATCTTGATCGTGTTGGGGTTGTGGCCTATCGACTAGAACTTCCACCGACAATGGAAAAAGTACATGATGTCTTTCATGTATCCCTCTTGAGGAAGTACACACCGTACACTTCACATGGACTATTTTCAGAGGTGGTAGAGTTATAGGATGATCTTTCTTATCGGAAGAAACCAGTGAATATTATATATCATAGAGAAAAAGGTCTACAAAATAAGACAATTCCCCTCGTCCAGGTGTTGTGGGGAAACCACATGTTTTAAAAAGTGATGTGGGAATCGAAGGAAATGATGAAGTCGAGTTACCCAAATATTTTTTTGTGTGGGAAAAGAAAATTTCGAGGGGAAGTTTCATAAGGGGGATGATTGTAAGGATCCATACCTTTTTTAATGGAAATCCCTCATGATCTAATTAAATGACTATTTATATAAAATGTCAACTTATTTAGTTTTATGTTTTTGGATTTTAAAATACTGCTATGAATTGTGACCATTTATAATATATCTACTGAATAGGGATCACATGATTAGTATAAATATAGGGCTCTAATAAATCCAATTTACTCAGACAAAGGAAGTGATGGCCTCATCCAGTAGATGTGCCCCCAAAAAAAGCCTATTTTATAGAGAATAGATAGGAGGTTGCATATTTGGGCTTTTCTCTTGACTAAGACCAAGCATAGCTTGAATATGTTAAACTCGAGAAGGACCGCCTAAAAGAGAAATGGAAGTTGATAGAAATTTCCACCTGAGAAATGTTATCTGGGCCACCCCAACAGTCTGTCACCATCACACACCTTACTCTTCAGACTTATGTGGGTCTTATAAGGGTTTATGTAACAAGCCCTTATCACTATGGTTATGTACATTATTTATGTATATAATAATGAATATTCTTTCATTTTTATTGTTACCTTGTAAATAGTTTTTAAAGAAAAAATAGTATTATTAGTAAATGTTCCACTAAGAAATATATTTTGATGAATTAATGGATTTTTAAATTAAATAATATTTTAATAAAATATTATTATTGTTATTAAATTAATTTTTATTAAAAATAAATTATTTTATAATTTTATAAATTCAATTTCTATTTCTATTAATGTTTGGAAGACATTTTTGTCAAAACCCATGCATTTTTTATAAATGTCGGAATTTATTTTAAAAGTGAAAATAAAAATATTTAGAAAATTATTTAGATAAAATGAATATTATTTATGGAATCAGGATGTTGAAATTATCCAGCAGTGAATTTTTCATAATTTTCTAAGACTGTCAATTTTTTGGGAAAAATATATAAACTATTTAAAAATATAATTTGTTTTATGACATCATAATGACCCAATAATGATGTAATAAATTACGATAAACTTTATGTTCGGAAAATACAGGTTTTAACATTAAAATTATATGATTTTTGGTTTTTTTGATTTAATTTACAAAGCTTTAGTGGACCCTTCAAGACTTATTAATCATTTTTTTAAATGTTTTCCTTGGGAGTGTGACTCACCTCCACATAAGAAACCCCATATTTTTAATAAGTTCAGACTTTGGGATTATAAAATATTTTTTTCAACTTCCCTTTGGAAAAACCCATTGACTGTTTTGCCTTTTTGATTAGTTTAATGTTAGGTTTCCCAAACATAAAGAATAAACAATTCCCTCTTATTTCCTATATAAACCCACCATAGATCCCACTTCCTCCTCACTCAAAGCCTTTAGAGTTCTTCCAACCGCTTACCTACTCTATCTATAACCCTCCCAAGGTGCCCAAGCACCCAGGAAGCCTTTCTGAAGCCTCTTTCAATCCTTTGGAAGCACACTTCCGTGTAAGGATTTTCTTCCTTTCTCATTTTTGTCCAATATTCCTTAAGTTGTTATGCCATTTTAATTTGAATTATATATGTTGGAGTATAGTTTTTATCCTCCCCCATACTTCCCTCTTTATTATTAAATGATGGGGTACCTCTTTCTCTCTCATTAAATGCCTCCCACGTACACCTGTTACTATGCCGAAATTCTGAAAGGACTTTCTCTCTCCTCATTTACATTCAAGCAATTCTTTTGTCTCCTGAATCTAAATTCCATTACATATTTTGGTACATGTATCTATATGACCCTATTACTATCCATTTCATGTAAATATGATGATACACCCCTTTCTCTCTCATCATCCATTTTCATTATTTCTTATGTCACACCGTTATGCTGCTGAAATTGCACCGCGTTTTTCCAAGACAAAGTCATTCTATAGTGAATACCATGACCATTTCTCTATCAAGGGTATTAACATTTATGAACATTTACTTATTGTTTATAGAGTCTAAACTATATATTCCAAATTAGATTATTGTAGAATAAATAATTACTTTGAATGATCCATGTGGCACACTTACGCATGAAGTGAAATGATTAAGAAGGGTGCACCCTGATAGCACACCAATACATTAAGAAGGAATGTTATCATGATATATCATGTGAAATGGGTGTTTAATCATGATAATTCAAGTGAAATTATGGGGTACTCATGCTTCATGTGCAATGAGGGTTTAATCATGCTCCATTTTCAATGAGCCTTCTCTCATGTTAATTCCATGTTAAGTGTTTTTGTAACATTTCCATGTTGTTATTATCATGATTTATCAAGCCATTATGTTTATTATTCTCCTGTGCTCTATTTATATGCCTATTTTCTAACATGTATTGTATTCCTCATGTTACTCCATGATTAATCCCTTACTCTTCTTTATTTCTCACCCTTTTTTTCATTTCCACATGTTATCCCATGCAATGCTAAGTACTGGGGAATGTAGTGGTCATGTAAAGGATGTTTTCAATAAAGATGTTATTTTTTCATGTCGTAAGATGTCATGTAATGATCATAGTCACCAAATACACTAGATCTATTGATCTTAGATGTTATATCAAATGATGTTTATGTAATAAATTCTGTTTAATTATGTAATAAAAATAAGGGTTGACATAGGATAGCTTTGGTTTTCTTTGATATTTAAATATCATGAAGTGTTTTTTGGATGAACCATCTTACTTCTGGATCTTGTTTCCTATAAAGGGTAATAACTCATATTTTGTGATATTTTTATGCCCTTTGTGATACTTTCCAATCTAGGGCCTACTGAAGGCAAGACTCTGGGGTGATTATCTCCCTTATGTTATTTCCATCCAAGGAGGGGAATCATTGTATGGAGGGGGTCATGACATTGGGTAACATGATTTATGTTTTGTTTTTTTGGGATTCAACACGGTTTTGTTAAATAATTCATTCTGTTCTCAATTTTCATCATAGTTTCTTAGGTATGTGGATTAAATCTTAACTACTCTTATTAGAACATGATGTATTTATTTCAAATTTTTTGTTTGGACAGAAATTTATTGTGATATTGTTGTGAAATTATCGATGTAAACCAACATTGGTGATGGTTAATAGAATTGTGAAAATTGGGTGTTTTGTGGAATTTGAAAGTGGTCAAATGGTTTTAAAATGATATTTTTAAAATGGTTGTCTGGTTTTGATTCCTGGGAAATAGTTCTCATTAAAGTGGTATTTTTATTGAAATGGTTTGGAGAAGATTGAGTTGTAATTTCTTTTTCTTAAATGGATAATCATGATTTGAGTAGGATAGATATATTTCCTTGAAGTACCTCCATCAAAGGGACTGAGTAAGGAAATGATATTCCACCATCAATGGTAACACCAACCTTGTGTGGACGTGTGTGTGTGTGTGTGTTTGTGAAATATAATGGGTTATGCTAACTTATTATCGATAAATTATTTGGTGATTTTTTTTGGATAATTTCCTTGCTAAAGTAAATGGTTTGGTAAACTGTTTTGTTAGTAAAAATTGTCTTACATAGAATTGGTTTGACTTTGATGTAAAATGTTATGCATTTTTTGATATAATTTTATTGATATTTTTTATACTAGTTTCTTGAGTACAAATTTTTTTTAGTAAAGCCTACAATGTTTCATTACTCACCCATACTTCATCACTATGGTGATTTTGTATATATCTTTTATCGAGCTATATGTGAAGGGTTGGTATCACATTTCTATAGTGGTGCATCGTGATAGTTGGGAATGGATTATGGAGTTGGAGTCTACAGGTTGTTGGGAGTTATAGAGATTGTGTCTTTGGAGTTTTGGAGTTCTCTTTATTTTGGTCTTTTTCATTATAGTAGATGTTGAATTTAGATTCTTATTGGTACTCTAATATAGTTTGGTTTGATTAGTTTTACATTTAATGGTCCAATCATTTTATCATGTATCATTTAGTGGATTTAGGTTATGGTTATCCTTATTTAGTTGTTTTAGTTTAAAATAAATGATTGAACCCCACTATTTATGAAGACCTTGGAATTGATTTCTAGACATTCATGTCTAGGAGATTTCACCAAAGACCAAGTAATATCCTTCATACCGGTCATGCTAATGAGGATGGCCGAGATGATACAAACCGAGTTGTAGTGAAGTCCAACTCAGTGTGATCGTTTGGGATTACTTCGTCTAGTTACAATATTTTATGTTCCAAATCCACTCATTTTATCTAGAGTGGTAATAATTTTCACCCCAACAACATACTCATTAATTTAACAACAATTATAAATTTCATAAATATTTTAGTATTACCCCAATGATTTCAATATAATTTTCTATTCCTTATCCCAAAAATTAATACTCATTACTATGATTCCAACTACAAAACCCATGTCTTTAATACACTGTAATTTAACATTTATTATATAATGGGTAATATTGTACAATCATAAAGAATATTAAGTCTTAGTTTCTTTATGAAATTAGTTACATATTATAAAAACTGAAATAAGAATACAATGACATTATTTAAAACTTCTATAACATGCTCTGAAAATTCCACCAATATTCTTGAACTTCACTTGATAACGTTGGGATGAGAATTTGAACGTGGTGAGATATAAATACCTTTTATTAAATAAATAAATAATTTAACAAGGTAAATAAGAACATTTCATCCATGAGTAATATCAATGTAACATAATAGGGGAAGGTATCAAAATCTTGACCAATGTGGCATGATATAAAATAGTCGTGTAACAACATCAAGAAATGGTGAAACAACATAAAACATGATGTCATAAAACTATTTAATGGATAAATTCCCAAAAAATGTAACATATGTTTCTTAAGAGAACCTACCATTTATTATACATGTCATATCATATGATAAAAACATTATCAAATTAATTTTATGTATGTATAATTCTGGTCCAACCCATCACATTTATTTCATGTTCATATATATGTGTTCCACACATACCATACAATGTAAGGATGTATTTCATAAATTTTAACCCCATTATTATGTTTAGAATGTTAAAGATGTTGATCTCTAGAATAAATAATGTATACATGTGAATAGTTTAATACCATTGTGTGAATTTATTAATGGGTATTCACAATATGAAAGTTTGTCCTGGAAAATAGAAGGTTTATTTTAAAAACATAATGAGTTTACATAATGGTTTAAGGAAGTGGTGAATGAGGGTGAAAGGGGTATATCATCCATTGGGAATCATAAATATAGTTATGTGGATGTGTAATGAAATATCACAACAGGAATATTTTTAAATCAAAAGTAATTTTATAAGGGTAGTTCTTGAATAAAAAGAATTAAGGGATGGTCCCTTACCTTAAGAGTTCACTTCTAATAGATTTGGATTTGTTTTTTATGTTCTTGGGGTCACTTCAGGAGAAATATAGAGAGGATAATTTATAGTAATTTAATACTCGAATAGGTATTACTTCAGAGTAATGGGTTGATGTATGGATTTCTATATAATAAAAGAGAAAAATTCATTATTAGTATCCAAACATAGGTTTTTTACTCTATATAATAACATAATATGAATGAAGAACCATAAAATGTTTTTCCCATGGTTACTACCAAATATGAGTGGTTTAAATGTTTTATAAGGTTATGAACTGAAAAACATTAAATTATTCCCTTTGTGATGTGGAAGTGAGTCATGTATGTAAAGAATTTATTTCAAAAGATTGAACTATAATATAGATTATAGAGGATTTATTAAGGATATATAAAATTAAATAAATAAAATCAAAAAAATAGTTTTAATGTTAAAATATATATTTGTTCAAATATTCCATTTATTTGATATATTTAATCACCTTTGGGTAATTATGATTTCATAATAAATACCTTATATTAATACAATATTTATTTTTTTACCTTAAAATTAAATTATCTCAAAAAATAATGAAGAAATACCCAACTGAAAAATTAATATATTTTTATTAAAAATAAATATTTATTTTATAAAATGATTCTATAAAAATTAGAATTTTATCTTTTAAATAAAAAAACATATTTATTTAAAACTATTTGTTTTTTGGAAAATAACTGTATTCTCACACATTAAAAAGTATATTCCAAATCCTATAAATATAACATGATCTATAATTCATATATATTATTTGGTTTTAATATTTTATTAAAATATTTAAAAATTCATGAAATCTTAAAAGTGATTTTCTTGATTGAATCTATATATTTCCCAAAAAAAATTCCATCGTATCAACATATAAATTTTTATCAAACTCATTATTTAATCATTTAATGAATAATATAAATAATTAATAAATATATTCATTGTATTATGAATATTAAATATGATAATTAATGTTGGTAGGGTTTGGAACCATATCTTTATATTACACAATTGGTTTCACTAAGGGTAAGTTGTGTGATGGTGGGATTTTCAAAGGGTAGTTCAGTTAACATGGTATGAGTTGTGATTTTGAAGAGCATTAACTTCTCAAATAAATTGGTTTTACCATGATTTTGTTATCTAGAGTCATCATGGGTTTTGTCAAGGTAATGATCCTATGACATCGTCTCCCATAAAAGCTTTGATAAATGGGCGCCATAGGATATGATCCAATTTTTCAAGGGCATCAATTCTTCCATCTACGTTAAATGGACTTCCTAATAACCCCTATCATAATAATGTTTCTGTTAAATGTAAAATGGATATAACATAAATAGTTATGATTTTTAATGTTCGTATAAATTTAATAGATAATATAACTATTGAAAATAACCAAATTATTGCATGTATTTTCTATATTTATTTTTCATAATATTGAATTAAAAAATTCATAAATGTAACTTTATTAAAATAATTTAGGCTCGTAACATATTAAACCACACTTATGGATAATAATTTTGGCCGACTACTCTCAAAATATTGAGGCATTTAGACTTTTGGAACCAATGTTATGGTGGTTGGGGAAAACAATTATAATCGGTCGATTTCAATCTAGACTTTTCAGTAGGTCTAAATGTGAGTGGGTTTTTAAACATGATGATGAACTCAAATCCAAACACATTCTTAAGCAATGCTGTCCAGAAATTTCTCTTGTTTTACACTACAAAATTTCAGTTTGAATGGATGTCTTTATCAAGATAAAAATCAATAATGGTGTACTAATTTTATTTCCAAAACATAATGGTGGGCTTGGTTTAAATTCATAAGTTGGGCCTCTTTTCTTTGGTGTTGGGACTTGAAATTTTTATAGAAGATGAATCTAATTATCTTCTGAACTTTGGAGGATAATTAAATTATTTTGACTTCTATTGTGATCCTAGTAGTTCTCTCTTCAGTGATGGTCGATTTTCTTCATAGATTCATTGGGACATATTGTAAGGACCATATGACCCTTCTAATGAACAAATTGGTCTCTTATGCCTTCTAAAGAATTGTTTTATGTTATTTAAGGATACCAAAAAAAGAAGAATAATGTAATTTGTATTTGTATAGTGAGAGTTATTATTAAAACATTAAATAGACTTTAATATGGATGAATTCAATCCGTGCTCGAAAGTTATATTTAACATTTCAACATTAATATTTCTCAAAAATTATGCTCATTTAATTCAAAATCTATAAAAGGAGCATATAGTTAGTTATTAATAATGAATAACATCAACTCCACCACACTTAGGACTGTGAATTTCCTCATGTGAAATAAATATAAAAACATAACAAAATCATTTTTACTAGACAATAAATATTAAAATTTTGTTTTCACCAATCAGTGGAGGTTTAAAACATTTCACTCATCTGTATTGAATTATACTAGAAATTATTACAAAACAATGTTCAAAAAACAACTCTTTTTATCATGCTAAAATTTAGAAATGGAAAATGCGGGAACTTAAAACTCACCCTTCTCAAGATGATAAAATTCATTTATGGAGGTTCAATCTTTCACCAACCAAATGTGAAAATCATATAGTTTGAAATATCTCACAGCTTCCAATCCCTATCCTAATGTGCACAAGAATCAATAGGGATTTATAAGGGGTTTTTCAATGGATATGGGGTCGTGGGAATTAAGTATTCAAAAGAGTATAATGAGGGATAAAACACCTACATAAAAAAGAAATGTGCAATATTTTTTGAAATGAAACTTGTAAAGAAATGGAAACACATATTTACAAGGAACATTTGTGTGAGTTAAGACACAAATTTGGAAGAAAATTTGAAGTTAATGATAATATTGAATATTTACAAAACACGAAACATCTATTAATGACATAAGTGTTCGTTTTTTTTCAATTTTTTATTTTTCTTTGTTTTTTTAATGTTGAACTTGAAATAGATCACACCCTCATCTGCTAGCACATGATTGGTCTCCTCATGAAACTACTTGTAATAGTTATAATAAGATAAATTTTTGAAGAAGAGTGCTTTTTTGAGTCACCCAAGACAGCACCCATTTTTGTTTTCATTGATTTTTTGTTTTTTGATCACTTTTCAATATCATTTGTTCAAGATAAACATATATACATTCTGAAACACCAATAAAGTACAACCTCTCCCCTCCACATAAATTGATGCATTCCCTCAATAATATGATAACATGGTGAAAATCCAAGAAACAGTACCCAAAATAAAATCCTTTCCCCCACACATAAATTTAAAAAAAACTATGGAATGAAAATCCATGTTGATATTGGTTGGGATATGGTATTATGAATGTAATGTGGCTATTAATGAAATGGTTTTCATAGGTTCAAAGGGGATTTTAAAAGGAGGATTGATGTACGGGCAATGTGAGGATATTTGACTATTGTGATTCTCAAGAGGTGCAGAATATTCCTCTATAATATTAATGCACACCAAAGTTGGAAATTCAACTCAATGGTCTAAAAACTCAAGATTCACAAATACGGGTGAAAACACACATTTTTAAAATATGTCCATAGGTTGACTTGGAATGAAATTAAATGTTGTTCCTTGCGGGTGGGGAAAATCATTTTCCAAATAAAAAAATTGAGCATATAAAAATTGTTGGTTTTGACAGAAAATTTATTATCCAAATTTATGAAGAAGTGATAAAAAAATTGAGATGAAACCATTTCTTTTGACTCCACAAAATGGTAGGAAAAAATTTTAAAATTGGAGGGTGAGTATGTATGACTCTTGATTTTTTCATATTTTTTTACTGTTTTTTTTCGTTTTTAGGTGTTTTTTAGTTTTTTTTAAACGACACACACACACAAAAGAGGAAGAGTGAATAAAATAAATGTGTGATGTGGAAAGTGGTAAAAAATGAGAATGAGGGGGGAAGAAGAATAAAGTGAGATAGTGACAGAGAGGGAGGGGGAAGAGGAGTTAAAGGGAAAGTGGTTCCCCTAGTTTAGATTTTTATGGTTTCCATCTCCATCCAGTGGTGGGTCCATTGTAAATGTTGTGAATTAGATGGAAGTCGGTGTGGATTCAATATTGTGTTTCCTCTCATGATGATACTTTAACTGATGACCATTAACTGTGAATGTATTTTTTGAAGAGGGATCTTGGACTTTCACTGCACCAAATGGGTTAACATTATTAATAACAATAGGACATTCTAAATGAGAATTAAGATTACCTAGTTGGAGACAAAATTGAAAATTATAGAGCATTACCTTTTCACCTTCATGAAATACCTTATGCATGATTTGTTTGTCAGGGAGCACATTAGAATTTTCTTTGTACAGATTGAAATTCTCATAGAATTCAAGTTGATGGTCCACAGGTTCATCCAATTGGAATAATCATTCTTCTCTAGATATTTCACAATCCAAATCACAAATTTTCATAGCTGAGAAGGACTTATGTTGGATTTTAACTGCTAAATGAAAGGATTTACCAAAAACTAGACTAAAAGGAGACATTTGAGTGGGTGTTTTATAGAAAGTTCGATAATCCCAAATTGATTGACCATTTCTTTTAGGCCAATATTTTATGGCAGGTTTTATAATTCTATCAATGAGTCTTTTCACTTGTCTATTAGAATGTTCATCAATTCCATTTGTTTGGGGTGATATGCAGTTGATGTTTTATGTACAAACCATTATTTTGAAAAACAGATTTCATGGCTTTATTACAAAAATGGGTTCCAATGTCACTTATCAAGGCACATTGTGTGCCAAATCGGGGGAAGATGTGTTTCTTTAAGAATTCACTAATAGTATGTAAATCATCCATTCTAGTGGGTTAGTCCTTTTCCCACTTAGAAATATAATCAACTGCAAGAAGAATGTATGATAATCCATTGGAATGGGGGAATGGTCCCATGAAATCGATGACCCAAACATTGATAATATCATAGAAAATTAATTTCTTTTGGGGAATTTCATTTCTCTTTGATGTTTTTCCAAAATTCTGGCATGTGGGTAATGATTGCCAGAACTCATGTGAGTCCTTTAAAAGTGAAGCCCATAAGAATCCTGAGTCTAGGAACTATCGAGTTGTCCTTGGTGGTCCAATGTGGCCACCTCTAGTAAGTGAGTGATATAATTATAATATAAAGAAATGTTCATCTTTATCAACATAAGTCCTAGTTACCATGTCAGTACAATTTTTTCAATGATTATTATCTTCCAAAAAATAGTATTTAGAATCACTTTTTAACTTCATTTTATGTTCATTTGAAAATATTATAGAAAAAACACCAGAAAACAAGTAATTTACAATTGGGGAATACTATGGTGACTTTGGAGTGAGAGATGAAAGGACCTAAATGGAAAATTCATGATCTATGATTTATGCATGTGAAAAATTATAAATTCTACACAAGTGATCAGCCACAGGGATTTCTTTTCCTGGTCTATCTTTGATTTCATGGTCAAAATTTTGATGCATTCGTATCCATCTTATTAGCCTTGGTTTGGAATGACTTCTATTGAGTAAGAAAATTTTCACAGAATGGTCTGTGAAGATATTGATTTTGGCACCTAATAGATAGGGCGTGAATTTCTCTAAGGAAAAAACCACTACCAAAAGTTCCTTCTAAGTGACGGTGTAGTGATATTTAATTCCATCATATATTTTTTAGGCATAACAGATGAAATGAGGAATTGTTTCTTTTCATTGAAGAAGAACATCCCCAGATTCTCTATTAGAAGAATCACACATCAAAACAAAGGGTATGGACCAATCTCAGGGTTGGAATATCGGGGTAGATCTAAGAGAAGTTTTGAGTTCAATGAAGGAACTCTTGAAAACCACATCGAAATGGAAATTGAAATCATTTGGGAGTAACCAAGTGAGTGGGAGGGAAATCATACTGATGTTATGGATGAATCACTGATATAAACCAGTATGACCAAGGAATAAATAGATGTCTCGAATAATGACGGGTTAAGGAAGTGATCAGATCACTTCAATTTTATTAGGATGAACTTCAATAACTTCTTTTGAAACTATGTGCCCTAGAAAAATCCCATTTTCCACCATGAAGTGACATTTTTAAAAATATAACACAATGTTACACTTGACACACTTTTGTAAGACTATAGATATTGAATTCAAGAAAGATTCAAATGAATCCCCATAAATGGTAATTCCACCCATTAAGACTTCTATGCAGTGTTCAATGAATTTAGAAAAGATACTCTTCATACCCCTCGAGAATGTTTCAAGGGAATTGAAATGTACAAAATGCATTCTATTATATGTATATGTTCCAATGTGGAAACTAATTGTAGTCTTTTCTTGGCCATGATGTGCTATTGGGATTTTCAAGTAGCTAATGTATCCATCAAGAAATCAATAATGTGACTTTCTGGATAATTGTTCTAGAATTTGGTCAAGGAATTGAAGAGGGTAGTGATATTTTCATGTATCAATAATAAATTTTCTATTTTTGATGCACACACGCCATTTTTTCTTCACTTTAGGTGTGACTACCTCCCCATTTTCATTTTTTCCAACAGTTACCCCACCCTTCTTTAGTACAACATGAATTGTACTAACACATTCACTATCGGAAATTGGGTATATAATATAAGCTTGAACAATCTTGGTGATATCTTCTCTAACTACATCAAGAATGATGGGATTGATTCTTCTGGTGGGTTTCCTAGATGATTTGTATGGTTCCTCAAGATAGATGTGATGCATGAAAAGTGTATTGTTGATTCATGGTACGTCATCTAGGGTCTAACCTATGGACTTTTTGTTTTCCTCTAATAGGTGAAAAATATTGGACTCCACATTTTTAGTAAGTGAATCAATGATAGTGATAGGATATGATTGATCATGGAAAATGAATGAATATTGTAGGTTTTCAAGATGATTTTTTAGATCAATATCATCTTTAATTTGGTGGCTAAACAACTTTGTAATGGAGTAAGTGACTTCAGTTACTTCAGATTCATTTTCATTAATACTATCCAAGGTGGAGCAGTAGAAATCAGATTTTATGCGAGATTCAAGAGTGTTTTCAAGATATTTTTGATTAATAGAGTATAGTAATGAAATGTCCAAATCAACTTCATCATTTAGGTCTTGGTTATATATGGTGCAGATTTCATGAGATCCTATCTCATTAGAGAATGATGATCATGATGTAATGGGGTTCAATTGACTCATAGAAGTGTCCTTAAGAGCATGGATTTGGAATTTAGTGTGATCTTTATATGGGTATCACATGGCTTGGATAATGTTAAACCTAACCAATAGGTCTCTAAATTCCATTGATAAAAAGCATGAACGAACATAAATCTTGGATTTAGTAGTCATGAAAAATGGACTTCCTAAAATTATGTGAGATCGAGAAGAGGTTATCTCTCCTTCTATGTCAATGAAATATAAATTACTAGGGAAGGTAAAATCATTAAATTGGACAAGGGAATACTCAATTATTTCCGTAGGACTAGAAGTGCTTCGATGGACTAATTGAATGACAAAACCCATTAGATATAAGGGACAAAGACCAAGGTTGGAGAAGATGGATTTGGGTATGAAATTAATTGATGCTTATAGGTCTATGAGTGCATCATCAAAGTTTAAACGTCCAATTTAAAATGGAACCATAAACGTCCCTGGATCTTTTAACGTTATGGGAATAAACTACGGGGTAAACACATTTTAGAGGGTCCTAAGTTGCCTCATGTGGGTGCAAAATTCCTTTAGAAACATTTCATACATATGGATTTGTTTTATGGCATGTAAGTGGGGTATGTTGACTTCAACATGTGTAAACATGTCAAGAATTTCAGGATCGGGTTCAAATGAATTATTTGGCCTAGAAACATCTTGATGAAAAGGAATTGGGTTCTAAATTGGAATGGAAGTAGGAGAGGGATTGGATTCATATTCTGTTTCGAGTTTATTTTCGTTTTCATTTTATAGGTCAACATTTAAGGGGGAGGGTTGGAAGACTTACCTTGAGGCATAGAAATTTTCTTCCCCGGTCAAAGTGAAATTGAAATTAAATTACCCTTCGGGTTGGGTAATGGTAGAGCTGGGAGTTGGGAAGAATTTGATTGTTACTACTGGATTTGGTGGGATGCAAGTTGACCAATTTGTGTTAAAATGTTATTCAGTCTAGATCCTGTGATGTTGGTAAGATCTTCCACTACACATTCCATTGGTTTCATTGAATAATAGGCTTTTCCCAGATTGGGATTACCTTGATTTTGGTTCTTGGGAAAGTGATTTTATTGGTTTGTGTATTTATAAGGATCACTAGGACAATGGAAGCATATAGTAGCAGGAGGATGAATTATCCTTTTTTGTTGAGGAACAAATGGATAAGGTTGTTATATGTTACTAACACCTTGACCATACTGAAAATAGTTTGGGTTTTGAGGACGGAATTCAGGGGCGTGGTCTCCATACCTTAAGACTTGTTTATAAGAAGAAGAGAAGGTTTTAAAGTTATGATGGTTATAGGTTCTAATGAAATGAACTGATAGTTGAGGGTTGGAGTTCTGCTAAGCATAGGCTGCATTGATCTCTATTGGCCTCGATGAATCAGATGGATCATCCAGAAGTTATGGGAAGGTGTCTTTTGGATAAGCTGGAGAGTTGCAGATTCCATAATTTTTGATAGGTCCATGGAACAGAGATTGCGGATAAGATGAGGTTGTGAATTTGGTTTCCACCTCTAGTTGTTTCACAAGACCTGTAAGTTCACTCATCCACCCTGTCATCTTTTTAGGCGATATAGATTGATTATCCTGATCTTGTTTCACTTGATCATGTGCTCGAGTAATGAATCGATGTGTTTTTTCAGCCCCGTTACTTATGATATCTCTTACAGATTTAAGAGTTTTATCAACAAGAGCACTTCCACACGTGGAATCAATGAGAATTATCTCCATAGCCAATAACCCATCATAGAAGTTTTGGATCAATAGATTGTCTTGGATTTGGTGGTGTGGGAAGTTGGTTACAAGATTTTTTATCCTCTCCTAGTACTCATGGAGTGATTAATTTGGTAATTTATGAATACCACTTGTTTCCTTTTAGAGTGAAGCATTACAAGAATCGGGAAACAATTTCTCTAAGAAGATTTGCTTCATGTCTCTACTTTTGGTTATGGAACAAGGAGGAAGGTAGTAGATCCATGACTTAGTAGCGTCTTCTAGGGAGAAAAGGAATGCTCAAAGATTGATTTATTTCATAGAAACCCATTGAGGATTCATGGTTGAGAACACAACTTGGATCTCCTTATGATGAAGATGTGTATCCTCACCAGCTAGCCCGTGGAAATGTGGTAGAAGATGAATCATACCCGATTTGAGTTTAAATTCAGCCTCTAGGTTTGGATATTGAATACCAATAGGTTGGTAATTCATATCAGGGGAAGAAAGTTCTTTAAGTATTTGTCCCCTTAGATTGGCCATATCTAATTCAATTGGTTGTATAAAGACTATTTCTTGAATTATTTGTTTATCTCTAATGCACCTTTTATGTTGGAGAATTGTTCGCTCAATTTTAGAGTTAAAACAATCCAAGAGATTTTTTTGGCAGGCTATGGGGCATTCATAGAGATTTTGGATGAAATACAAATATGGGTTTTTCTTTTTTTCCATTTATTATTTTTATGAGAAGACAAATTTTTCTTTGTGTTTTTTTAAAAAATTAATTGTTTTTGTATTTTTGTAATAACTTGAAACTAATGACTTATTAATTACACCACCCCTTGAAATGGTTCCATTATAAAGAACAAAATTTTATCTTCTATCAACCATTCAAGGTTTTTATCCTCTGCTAATGTGTATTACATCAATTGGGTTGAATCCTCCTCGATGATACTTTTCAATAGCCGGTTTTTTTAGTTGATTGTATTTTGATTGGAGGTTTTTATGAAGAGTGTAAATAATGTGATTAATGATTGGATTTTATTTAACAATTTTATAAATATTGGGGTGAGTTATTTTATAGGGAGTTATGCTTTTTATATCTTTGAGATTTTCTATATATTAAATTTAAATTAACACCCACTTCACAAGATAACGTTGATTGGAATTTTTATGTGTTATGGATTTAATACAAGCCCTAACATAACATAATGTTATAATATTAATCATATCTGGTTTATGGTAGTGTATTTATAGTTCCAATAATCCATGTAAATCACTCTTTAAACAAAAAAAGTCATTAATCCATGACATGTTAGTCCAACATACACAATGCTAATTCAAAAAATACTCATCGAGCAAAAGCTATCAATCTCCTAACATACAAAAATATAACACACCCCAATGATAGATTTAAAAATCCATTGGTATGATTATTTATCGGGTTATAATTATTATGATGGTAAATTAAGAATATATTAAAAATAAAGGGATGAGAAAAGAGTGGTGCGTCGAACACACACACAAACGATGAAGAGAATTAATTACTGAATTTTCATTGAATGAGAAAGTAAAAATAAGGGAAGGATATTCAACATTATTTAAAATATTTTAAGACCATTAGTATAATTTAACAGAATATATATGAGAATAATATATAAAGGATAAGAAACATGCATTAAAATATAATTACAAAAATAAAGACTTTCAAGATTACCACAAAGAAGAACACTAATGTATTTGAAAACAAAGAGAGGAGGAAAGCAATCTCAATTGATAACATGAGTATTGAAGTTTAACCCAAGCCTTTTTCAAGGTATTAGTCATTATAATTCATTCTCTTATCTTTTGAAATGCCAACCCTTTCATGGAAAGTAGGGGGATGCATATATAGCCCAAGGATTTGAACTGTTTTAATTCCAAATATGTCTCTCCACCTGTCTCGCTGGTCTGGCCATTAATATAGCTAAATATTGTAATATCTTTTTCTTCGAAGTTTCAGATAGTAATTTTGGATGACTAATATAAAATTTTATAAGAATTTGTACTTATGGAACCAATGTTATGGAGGTTTGAGTAAATAATTATAATCTGTCCATTTAAATCCATACTTTTCTGAAGGTTTAAATGTGAATGGGTTTTTGAATAGGTAGATACCCTAAAATCCAAAAACTTTTTTAAATAAATTCAGCTTCCAATGTCATCTATTTCACAATTAAAAATATCATCTCCAATTGATGTCTATATTAGGATAAAAATCAATAATGGTGTTCTAATTTTATTTCCTTGACAGAATGGTGGGATGGGTTTAAATGCATTAGTTGGGCCCCTTGTCTTTGGAGTTGGGACTTGAAATTTTTATCCAATATGAATTGAATGGTTCCCTGACTTTGGAGGATAACTAATGGATTTGGACTTCTGTAATGATCCCAATAATTCTATCTTCATGGATGGTCCATTTTATTCATAGATTCTTTGGGCCTTCTCGTAAGGACCACATGAACCTTCAAATGAAATCATTGGATGTTTATTCCTTAAAATGAGATGTTGTAATTTGATTAAGGAGCAGAAAAATAGGAATCATGCTATTTGGATAAGTAGGGTGAGAGAGATTATTAAAAAAAATAAATAGAATTGAATTTAGATGAATTCAAATAGCGCTCTAATATTATATTTAATATTTGAACATTAATTCTTCACACAAATAATGCACATTTGAGTTAAAATTCGTAAAGGGTGTATATAATAAGTTCTGAATATATTAGTAACATCATAAAAATCCTCTAAATGGAACGTCCATATGATGCATCATCAGCGATGGTGCAACCCTGGCCTTTTGTAGACATTTCATAAATAATCTAGGGTTTTTAAACTAAAGATGAGGCGTGGGACACATGAGGCGTGATTCACATGTGTTATGGTGAAATGAAATTCCTTCAGCAGTTATCTATTTTGGAAAAATTAGTAGACCTTCCTGTGTTCTGTTCCATGTGAATTACAATGATGTAATCTATTTATTTTTTTTCGGGACCAGGGTTTGGGTAGCCTATATGAATTCCATCATAATGGAATCCCAATGACTTTTCAGGGGTGGGGGTGGGGTAGCCTCTATGACATATATCAGAGGGTCATTCCACTGACTCATTAGAGCATGGATAGACTCTATGACATCTATCAAAGTAGAGTCCCCCTGACAAATCCAGGCATGAGTAGCATCTGTGACTTATATCCGAGTGGAATCTCCATGGTGCATCATGGTGTGGGTACCATATGTGAATTCTATTACACTGGAATCCCCATAATGTTCTAAGTTGTGGGTATCCACTAATATTTGTTTACATATTGGCTATGCGGTACCTCGATGGGATTTGGTTGTCATACCTTTGGACTCTCAAGAAAGAGGGACACTTTTACCCCAAAGATGCATCCTTGTGTTGTGACCTAGAACCATGAGGGTTAGACAGTTCCAACCAAATGGATCGTATCAAGGAGTAGTGATTGAGTCCCTTTGACATCAATTTCAGAGCAGACATATGGAATTATAGGCATCCTTGATTACTTCGGGAACATTTGGATACCCTTTTCATGCGATGATATTTTGAGATGGAGATCCCATTACTCTCTCGTTTGGGTTTCTTTGGCTGAGAATATATACACACACAGATATATATATATATATATATATATATATATATATATATTCTATTTCTAGTACCTACTCATTGGGTTTAGGGTACTCTCCTTCTCGTAGAGGTGAAAACAGACCGCTTATTCCACATGCTTTTTGTGTCTAGATTCTTGGGGTTAGACGAGTCTGCTCTCATAATATAGGTATCAAAAAATTAAAAATAAGTTCATCTTCTCATCCTTTATAGATCATTGTGGTTGGATGATTTTACATTAATATATTGATGGGTTGAGATATAATCTCTTTATGTACCTTTATCAATCTACTGCTCCCCTCTTTGATGCATCTTTTTCTGCTCTCTTGAGCCTTCAAGGCATCCTATTGATTATTTTGATACTCACCCATATCTAGTTTTTTCCCACACATGATGTGCCCTTATTGATGATGGACATGTTTATAGTGACATAAGAGTTGCATAAGGATACAGGGTGCCTGGGCTGCATGTGGGCGTTGTATCTTTGGTTCCAGGAGTGGGGCTCTCTTTTTTGTTTTACTTTTCCACTTTCTACCGGGTTATGGAAATTTTTTGGTTGGGTGTTTATTTTTCCCATTTCATAATTATTTTAATTTATTTTACTTTTTCTATTTAGAGGAAAATGTATGTATTTGGTTTATATATGGAAATGTGGTATCATATTTTCCTTTCCCTCTTCTATTATTCATTTACTTTCTTGTGTGTGTTTGTATAGGTATATAGGAAAATGACTCCCTATGTTTGTTATGCCTTTGATGATTGTCACCAGCCCCTAGCCAATGGAGGTGGGATATGGTTAGTTACGGCTCGAGCGCAAACATGGGTATTGTCGTGATAGATTCATTGTACACTAATAGAGTATAGAATTTGGAAAATCTTTTTATAGGGCCAAACATGTTGGGTCAATGTGGATCTTTCATAGAATGATGAAATGGGTGTTAAAGCTTTTATAGATAAGTCTCATTGAGTAATAAATGGTGTTAAATAAATTCTTGGTATTGAATATTAAAACATTGTTTCTCAATTGAAATTGATTAAATCATTTTGGATTCTATTATCCATAACATCATATTTTTATGAAGAGATATATCATATGGATATCAAAACCATGTTAATTTATTGGAGTTTATTGCATGATGAATATATGATACAACCTAATGATTTTTAAGATATAACAATCTATTCTATGATTTATAATATGTAATGATCCATTTATGGGTTGAAGCAAGCTAATCAATGTTAGAATATTTAGTATGAAAAATATATCAATGATTTTTAATTTATCAAAATTAATGATATACTTAATTTATATAAACGGTTTAGGGGTAATGTAATTATATTACTAGTATTTTATATTTAAAATCCATATTTTCAATGCAATTTTTTCTTAATATTAAATACAAAAACAAATGTTTTGACAATTCATCCCAAAAAATATCTTCTCAGAAAAATATTCTTAATTTTTAAAATATAATAAATTAAAAAATTATATTAATGGTTGTCCAACAATATTTTATGTAAAAATTATTTTAATGACAAATTACACATCGACAATTATTAAACAATAAATTGTGAGTATGATTCATTTATATCATATATTAGATCAATCATGAAATTTATTTTTTATACCCATCTTGTTTTATCTTATGTGTAATGTATGATGAGTAGATATGGACAATATTTTGTGCTAGTAATTGGTAATCAATGAAAAATATACAAAATTTGATGAGAATAGTTAAATATTTTATCTCATTACATCATGGTAATAATATTATTGGTTTAATGTGATATAATGAATCGAGTTTTGAAATTAAAAAATGACTTTAGATCATACATAATTTCATTTTTTTCATAAATAGTTGATAGATATACTGTAAAATTTATAGAAAATAATAATTATTAATTCTATAATAATATTGTTATATATCACTGTATTATATTCAGTTAGAAAACTATTCAACAAAAATTCATTACCAAACTATGTGTGGTCCCTAATGTCATATATCACATTGAATTATGTTGTGATGTCAGTGGATTCGTTTCATAATTAAATATCATAGTTCATAACAAATAAAAAAATTTAATTTCTATAATTTGTTTCTCATTTGATATATAATGCATACATGGGTATTTTTTTCACGTTCCATCAGTTTTTAATATTTTGGATCCACTAAAAATCCAATTATTCAACAAGCGCATTAAGTTCATGCCAAACTATTTTGTATTGAACACATACAAGATTGTATTTTTTGAAAGTTATAAATTTGTAGTGTTTTTCCAAAATTAAATTAATGTGTTACTATTTAATGGGAATTATATTTCCTTATATGTATATTAATAAAAATTTGTTATGATTAATTTAAGGTTATTATGTAGAATATGGAGGATGATATGATAATGAACTATTGGAATATATGTATTACCTCATTTTATATAATTGATGATATGTATGTAAGGTTGTGATGATATGTAAATATCAGTACGGGTAGTATCATGTTATCAAATATATAAATCATCACTGATATGATAAAATATTTCAACATATATCTCTATTGATACAAATAAATAACAGAAAAAATATTTTTGTATATATGTAATTTGTGTTACCTATTTGAAAATTGAATATGGATGTTTCAATGTTAGGTTGTTAAATAGGTTTCCAACTTGTGTTGTTTTTTACATGTGACACCTATCAAAATTCGTTTCAAAATTCATATTAACTTAATTTTATTGGGTATGATAATAATTATGTAAATGGTTTTGAAGAAATAAGATAGGATGTGTCTACTCATATGATTGATTTATGACATAATGGGCCATATATAAAATATGAATAAAAATGTTGGTGTACATGCGAAGATAATTATACTTTACCTAACTCTATATGTTTTAGTCAAATCAGAAAATTTTAAATATAGATAACCTACATCGATTATAAATTATATATGTCTCATTCTTAATAACAATGTTTTGGAAAAAGATCTTCTCTATCATGTAAATTTTTTTATGCGATAACATGAAATAGTTTTTATTATGGTTATCTTTGATCTTTTTTAGGATACCAATTATTTCATATGATTATGAATTAGATCCATAATAAAATAAAGTATTTAAGAAAGTATGTTCAGTCAAATATAATATAATGATAATTTTGATTTTGGGGATAATTTTATTATCTTATGAATTATAATGTTTCTTCATATTATATCTATCCATAACATTTTTTAAAATATTTAATTAAATAATTAATTTTGAATTATAATATAAATAAAGAGTAATTTATATTACTTATACAAAAATATGTCAAGATAATAGTGGATAAATAAGGGATATTCTTGATCTTTTTCTAATTGACTTCAAAGACCCATTACATGAAATAATTTCATAGGACTACAATGTTTTCATTTGTGTAAATCCTTAGTTAACTTTAACCCTTAGGGAGGTTTAGTACTGTAGTCCCAAGGTGGGTTTTCACTTTATCCACCTTTTATATCCATTTAAGTATCCAAATGTTATTTGGTTACTCTTTATTTTACATTGGATTGTTATGGTTTTAGCATCCCTATAGGCTACTGAATACATATATTAAAATATATATAAATCATGAGGACTTTTTTCTTATTTAAATTGTGAGAAATCAAAGGTGGTTTATAAATTTCTCTAGTTTCCCTTATTTAATGGATTTTATAGTTTTTTTATCATCCAATAAAATTATAATATTTTCTAAAAACCTTGAATCCATTAACCTATATATAGTTTTTTACTTTATTACATTATTATATTATATAATGAATCACTTCCTAAAATACCAAATAGTTTAGGTGTCTTGGTAAACTAAATACACACCTGATTCTCATATTACATTAGAAGAAAAAATTATTTTTGAGTGTATAATTATTCCATATTTAATATCTTTACATTTCATTCATAATACACATAATGGAATGCTGGTAAAATATATAAAATATTGGTGGTCTCAAAATACTCTAAAATCATTAAATGAAAAGGAAGAAATCATTAGTCAATAAGCATTATCAGCAAGTAAGGGTAAATAACTCAAAAGAACTCCATTAAATAATTTGAATATCATGATAAGATAAGTCATAATCAATATGGAAACATATCTAACAAAAAACACGTCAAATTTAAATAATTTTATGAACACAGTTATATAAGGAATAAACAACATAGGATGGTCAATAATTGAAATAAAATTCCATTTATTTAATAAAATGATAATGAAATAAATCCATAGATAATATCATTGCAAATATATCAGGGATTTTAACTGATTTTTAATGGATTATATTTTTAATTTTATGTCTTTATGACCTTAGGAATAATTATACATCTACAATGAAGGCCTTTTAGAAATGAGTTTAAAACTCATTTGTAGATATACACAAGAAACCCATTTAACATATTCTACCTAATTAATTATTTTCATTATAATACTGATGCTTCAAATAGATATCCCTAATTGGTACACACCCATATATACATGATAATAAAATTCATCATATATCAAATAATAAATTTAATTTACCAACAATAGGCCTTATTATATAATTTTTATGTCATGTAAATTATAAGGATTTATATATATTTCCCCAATTAATGAAATAATATTCAATATAAACAGAAACTTTAATAAATTATATATGTTTTTGGAAATAATAATATTCAAAAAATGAATATGGAAATTTAATATAAATGTTTTTTCCAAATTAAAATGAAAATAAGAAAGTATTGATTCATGGGAATGTAAACAAACACAAAATAAAATGAATTTGAATAATAATTTTTTAATAATTGGGAAAATTTAAAATTGCATCCCCTTTAATAATATAATTGAAAAAAAAGTAATCATTTTTAATAAATATGTTTTAATCTTAAAAAAATAATATACCTTTTATATATACAATATAAATGTGAATAGGTTCATATTGACAAATATGTCCCAAAGAAATAGAAATTGAGATGAAACCCCTATCCACATTGCAACATTCAAATAAAATACCCATGAATATTATAAAGCACGTTTATAAATAAAATACCAGTATTTATGAATTATTAGTGATATTACATGCAATATGGAATGTATACACAACTAAAAAATGAAACTAGGTGCAAAACATTTCAATATTCCCCATAGAAATGAAACTGAGACAAAATCTCTTACAATGAACATAACATTTAAGTGAGGCATAATTAATGAATAAATAATTTGTATAAAATGTAAATATTGTTATGTAAGTTTATATAAAAATAATATAGTCAAAATACATTACACGTAGAAACTAAGAATATCAAAGAAAATTAATACGTAATATAACCAAATGATAATAAATTGAGTTATATAATTCATTACAACTTCATAAATTTTAAGTGAAATAAACATTGTTTAATTAATTCAAAATTAACCTCTAAATAAAATAAATTATTAATTAATCGGTATATTTAATTTTAAAGGGTCGTTATATAAACCATATAAAAAATTTAGGTGGATAACATTATAATAATCCACAATGAAGAAAAAACTAGAAGAAGTCTCATAACACACACTTTCATTTAGTTGAAAATGTTATAGAATCCTGTTTAATTGATTTTTGTATGTTATTAATTCATTTAATAAAAATATTCATGTTTATAATAACTTTTATGGTCTTATTATAATAGTTTACCCCATGTTTGTTAATATTATTTCATTATTTTTATTGTTATGGGTGTTAACTATTTTGCCATATCATGCATATTTGGTTATTAAAGTTCTAGTTAATGTACATATTATATAATATGATCATATACTATGTTATATTAATGTATAAAAATATAATTTTTTCATTGGACAAATTTTTAGATTCATTATTAGAATTTGACCATGGAGAATGAATCACATAACATTTCGGGGATGGTAGGTTGTATGTAACCATGATTGATGTCCTGATTTTGATAATGATTGAAAGGTTAAGTAAGTAGGTGATATATTAATATCAAAAAATTTAATAAAATTTTAAAAATATCACATATATTAACTAAATATAACCTTTTTACATTCCATGTAAAGCATAACTGAAAAATGAATCAAATCTCTTGGTGAGGCAGTAGTCTGGCCTACACACGAGTGACATTATCGTATATTAAAATGAATGGAATGTAAGAATTTATATGTGATATTAAAACATAATATGTATAGTAATATCAATAATATAATATAATATGATAATAAATCATTATATTCTCTCTTGGAGGGGGTGATAGAAAATTAATTACATCGGTTCAGTAGGAGGTAGTCTGCTAGACACACGATCGAAAGTTTTGTTCCCCATTCCATGGAAGAGTATATTAATATTTTCCATAAACATAAAAAGTTATCATATAATTATATGGAGACACTTATTTTATTACATAATCATCATTTAATAATATTTTGATCTTGTATAAGAAGAAACAAAATTAAAACGCTTTCTTTAGAATGTTCCCTCTTTGTTGGTCAACTTCTTTAGGTTTTCACCAAATTCCATCCTATGTTATGTTTCTATAAAAATATATGATCTATAATTTTTTAAGGGGGTTATTTAATTTATTATATTAGGTATTGTCCAAAATATGTTTTTTATTATCTATAGAAAGGGGAGGAGAGTTGGTGTCCTTTTCAATGTGGGGAGAGAGAAAACACATGGAATTTTCAATGTAATCAATAATAACCAGTTATTCATAATGATAAAATCTAAAAAAAATATTCATTATCAATCTATAGTGGTTAAGAGGTCTATATATATCCATATAATGGGTTTTTAATATGTGGGTAGGTCATTTTAGCCCTTATTATTTTTGTTTAACCCCTCATTAAATCAGTTTTTATCTTAACTACAGTATTTAGTTTTCACTTCTTTTACTATTCCAAATGGTCAAATATAATTTTTCTTCATTAGATAATATAATTTATTCTTATTTTTAATATGTAATTCATTTTTCAAAATTCAATTCACATAAATTTTATAAACCAATTACAAACTATACATCCAAATATGATAAAAAGGCATGGTTTCAATGAGAAAATTTTCATAAGTAGAAATAGTTTTATTATAATAAATCTATAAGGAATTTATTAAAATGGTATAAATTAGTTAAATTTTAATAATAAAATTAAAATTTTCAAATTATTTTAATGGAAATATTGTTTTCAATAAAAATGTGTTTTTTTATTATTCGTTGAAAGATAAAACAGTTCATTAAATTCCAAATATTCACACACATATAGCTTTCATATTACAATTTCAAAAATTTAGTTAAATTTTTTTAAATTCATTTTCTAATTCTGTAATAATTTATTTCAAATTATGTGCGTAATTTGAGACTAAAATTTTTTTTTTAAAAAAATATGGATTTTCATAAAACATTACATTTTTCATTTAAAAGAATATTGTTTTATTTTTAATCAACAAATAAAAAATTAATTTTTTCAAACATGTGAAAAACATATAACCTCCATATTTAACTAATTCAAATACATAGTTTCCAATTGAAAGTCTAATTTAAAATTGTTTTTCTATATTTTTATTCATAACACTTATCTGAAACTAGAAACCAACACAGAAACCGAAACGTATAATTAGAAAGAGTTTTTCCATTTATTGTGAACTGAATAAATAAAATAATTACTCTAATGCTTTTTACTATTGATTTAATCTATCCTATATTTTCTCCATTAGCTACATTGTTATCTCTAACATGTAGGTAATGGAATCCTACTATATATGATATTCATTTGTTGGATGAATATCCCAATTCTTAAAAATGATCCTCTCATTCTCACTAGATTCTAAGGCCTTGTATTTTTGGATAATATAGAAAGAGAACATTATAGATTATTTTTCTAGATATGATCACTGTATTTGGATACATATTGATGAAAAACAATGGGTCTCTTTACATATCCATTCATGGAGACTTCACAAATTCCCAATGTTATGCTATTAAAAAATTATTTTACCTTCTGTAAGTTAGAACTCTTCATAAAATACTTATCACAATATTGATTCATTTATATAATGTTTAAATAAATTATTAGGACATTAAAAAAATATTTTTATTATCATTTGATATTCCAATTGTCAATCACAAAATAAAGTAGGAGGAGGCTGATATGCATGTAATTGAAAGACACCCCAAGCTAAAAAACATGGTGCATGATGGAGAATCCCATGACCATATACTCACCTCCACATATTCAATAGGAGTTAAACTGAAAGTGAGGATCTGAAAACCATCATTGGTGAGAATAATAAATAGACCAACAGATTTCACACTTAAATGTTACATCTATTAAAAAGAATATTTAATATATTACATTATGATCTATACTAGTACAATAATTGTTTATCGTCGTTTGATACTGATACACACACATATTATATAGTAAAATTCATCATCATCTCAATAGATTTTCATATTACATTATTCCCTTCATTTCATACCCTAACTAAAAAATTTCTTCAAAACAAGGGGAAAGAATGAAAATAAAAGGCAAGATTAGATTATTAGTAAGTATTAACACAGGAGACATAAATCAATGATCATATGAATGCATAAGAAATGAATAAGTGTATGTGATCGTGACAATAATAATAATATTTTCTATCGAAACATTAATATATCATAGAATTTAGTTATTGAATAAAATATTACTGTTTCAATTGACATGAATCATGAGAGTAAAGAATTAACATAAATAATTCAAAAACCATAAGGTCATAAAATAATAATAAGAACATGTCACAAAACAAATGGAATCATAATAGGAATTGGAACCATTTCATATGTCAAGGCTAAACACTACGACCATCAAGTCATTGTGGTACCAGAATTCAAACATGTTTCCCAAATCGTAATAGATCAGGAATCACCACATATTTCCCATTGTATATATTCCCTTCATACTCGATTCCCATATTAGATCAAGTATCCTTACCCATTTCCCATATTGAATAAATCTCATTAACTAATTACACATAATTTTATCATGAAATATAACAATTTACACAATTCATTGGAGATCTATATAATTCTTTTACCACCCATAATATAATAAAAACTATATATGTGTATGCCATATGATCATAAAACAATCATTATAACATTATATCATCAAATCATAACCCATGAAATGATATATGGTTTATTTTTTATTTCATAATCCTAATCATAAACCATCCTAATAAATTATAATGACTTTGTTATATAATCATTTCCCTAGTTTAACGTAATTAACATCAATGGATGTCTTCATTGATTTAAATTTCATTCAAATATCACTTTTAACATTTCTAAAAGAAAATACCCATTTATATTTGAAACCTTCTATTTAAAATACAAATATTTCCAAAATTATACCGAAAAATATTAACATGAAAATAACTATGGATATTTCTTAAAGGGTCTTCAATGAATTAAGCCATCATGATGGTGGTAATTTTTTTCATGTTTTAATCATTAAAAATCTACTTATCCACACCGTTGGTAAAAAGTGACTCATTAAAAAATTGACAAAGAGATTATTTTTAATCGAATTCAATTAAATTAAAAAATTTGTAACTAAAACATTAAATAATTATTAGAGAATATCACATATAATTTTTGAATATATTTTACAATACAAAGATATGGATGAAAATGATTTTCTACCCCAAAGAGGATAAATAGTGTTGACTTTTTATAAAAACATTTTATCAAACAATTAGAGTACCAATGAGAGGAACATGGAACTAAAACATCAAAAATATAGATATAGAAAAATCTAATAAAACATTAAATAGATTATTTAGATAAAAATTGTATAATTTATTCAATTTAAATTCAAGTATAACCCATCCTAGTTAAAATAGTATTGAAAAATAAATCACTTACCTCATGTATTTTATTTCTTCATAGGTGTTTGAACCTTCAGTATAATAAATACATATTTAGTATATGTGTATTTAAGAAAAATACTTGTAAATATTTATATCATACCATAGATTATTTACTTATAACATCTTATCAGATGTTTATTAATTACATCATTAAAATCCCAATTTTAGGTGATAACTTCTTTCTTTCTAATGCATGATTTGGTTTGAATGTCCCGATATATATACATTCATCATGGTTCTATAATCTCAGAAATTTCATTAAATACATAAATATCATATATATTGATTATTTATATATTTAAAATCATCCATAAAAGTTATATATAAAAAAATGAATGACATTATTCATTGAGACGATAGGTCATATGTATGCATGAACATTGTTTTATCATTTTTATGGGTCGAACTAGAGAAATTTAAATAATAATTTAATTTTAAAAATAATTATTATTTCATATATATCATATATATTCATTAAATATATCACATTATTAATCCATTTAATGATGGAATGAAAAATGAATCAACTCATATCGTGGAGGTGGTAGCCCACATGTATGAATTATTGACATTATCATTTTTCAAGGGATATGAATGAAAAATGTAATTACCACCTCCATTCAATGGTAACCCTCCTAGGATGCTAGTGAAGAAAGGTATATAATGATCCTCCAGAGTCTTGCCTCTAATATTCTTGAGGGTGGTGACCAACACCATTGGATCACAAGTCTCAAAAAAATTATAGGAATTACAAATTTTCATGAAGAAACATGATCAAGTGATATGATGGTTTATCACAAAAAACCCCATGACATATATATAAAAGAAAAAAATATTTATACAACATGCATGATTAAAATTAAATTGTTAAAAATACAATAAAAACTCACAGTAAATACCAAAATTTAAGCTATGTAGTGACATGAAAAGTATCCCCTGTTCTAATATAGTAAATTCTAGAATGATCAATTTAATCCTCATGGTAACTGGAAAATAGTTTTATAAATGTACGGTGACCCTAAAAGTTTAATTAGTAGGAAAAAAAGTCTCTTATGCACATGTTAAAAGAGCATACTAATGCACCCATTAGAAAACATCAGAACCAAATAATACCTAACAAGGCATACTATCCATCCCACCCTCACCAAGGAATTCGAACCAAGTAACATATGTTATGTAAAGTATTATAGTAAACACATCGATGTGTTGGGTACCTCGCACCACATCCAAATAGTTTAGTCACTATTTCCTAATGGAAAATTTCCTCATAGCCCCGCCTCTTCTGAAATAACAACATCAGAACCTGCCCGCACATATTTAGGCCGCACAAACACATATTGTATCTCCACCTTTCTACAAATACACATCACATCACACCCATAAACACAAAGTACACAAACCAAATCACATCCCACTCATCGAAACCTTGCCCAAAAACCACATCACATCCCACCCACGGACACATGGGCCACAAATCACATCATATATCACATGGAGACACTAGGGCCACAAACCACATACCATACAATCCTGAAGACACATGGGAAATCAAAAATAATCCCATATAGAATACACTAGGGAAATAACGACTCATGTTATCCAAAAGACTCCTCAGAAATAAAAATTAAAATATTTTCAATAACACCTGAGAAATCAAAAATTATCTCATCCTGAAGACACATGGGAATGATCAACTCATCTACACACACCACCACCTCAAAATCCATAACCATCTTGAAAAATATTGTGATATCACCACTTTAATGTTGGAGTAGGGTAGAGAAAGTGGATATCCATATATCCTCCCACCAAGTTGTTTGGGAAATACACCTTCGTCCATGACGATGGAGGTGTTCAGCATATTGTTCTCAACTACGGTGAGGTTCATATAGAAATCACAAGGAAAGTTAAAGTATATATATAAGGTAACAGAAACATATCCGAGCCTATGGGTTTTCAAAAAATATCCAAATCCCAACCCCAACACCCTTTTTGATAACTATATATTCACCACTCCAAAAAAAACAAGGCAGAAACCCAAGAAATTCATTTAAACATTTCCATTCTATATTTAATAGATAATTTATACATTCCTTCAGAACTAGGGGAAACTTCTAGTCACAAAACACAACAAGAACACAAAAAAATTGACACAGTGGAATGAGAACCACGGTAAGTTTACCCACATCACATTTCCTCTCCATTTAACACCCATTCATGATATATCACATATCGTTATCATGGCACCAAGTGATGATTTTTTGTGTTATTAATGGTGGAGCATTCTCCCCAAACAATACCAACAATCATCATACTCTTCCTAATTAGTCCACGCATCAACAGATCCAACCCCCACCTCACAATAAAACAACATAGCCAAATTCAACATCCACATATCTTTATAGACACAAAAAGTCTCACAGCCCCAATACCCAAACATCTTTCATGCATCATTGTATCCCCATTGTGACATAGTATCATGATAACAATCACATACCCATGTAATAAAACACCCCATCCACTACCCCTTACATAGAACAACAAATTCATATTCTATCAATCACATCATAAGAGATAACCGACATAACAAAACCGCGCTCATAGCCATGTAACATCACCGAAAAGAAAAAAACATACTCTTAGATTTAGTAAGGAATTACTCATTCAATTTCACTTAATTTAGGGTGTTATCACAGAAACCACTTAATCCTTGGGAATCCATTTATTTTAGCTGAATATGATTTTTTAATAGATTCCATGCATTGGTTTCATGTGAAGTAGACAATCATTCATAAAATTCAGTTTGTGTATGACCTATGACTGCCAATGGACATGATAATTAGTGGAAAATTATCCGATATAAATAACATTTACAAATGGAAAAATTCAATGCATTGAAAGTACATTCAACACTTTTCCATGAAAAAACATATTGATTATATCTAGTTTAATTATCTTTGTTAGTCCAAATTAAACAATCTTCTCTAAAGAAAATTTCATACACCCTACCCACATGATGCAAAAACAATAGAGGGATTATGATAACCCTAATCTGTAAGAAGACATTATTAGAACATTAATATTGATCCTAAAAGTGGGGGTGCATGTAGCAAGAAAAGTCTCTAGGGAAAAGACGATACAAAGGATAAAAAATAATCACATGAATCTACATGGATGAAAGGTTCAGGGAATCTCATAACAGGTGGAAATAATAAAGAATAACAGGGGTAGAAGATGTCTTGACCTTTTCTAAATCTAAATGGGTTATCGGTATAGATACATTTTTAATTTTCCATTAAAGGTGGATCAGTTCAATATGGTGCATTTGGACTTAGTAAAATCCCATAGATCATTTTGGAAATTAACATAGATTTTAGGGGATCTGAATCAGTCTCAAACCCTTTAAAATCTGGAATTAAATGTGTTTTATGTCATGGAATTCATAAAATGGGAGAAATTATAGGAAGCTAGAAACACCGCTTATGACTAATTGATGGATGGGGAACATTTATGCGAGTCACCATTGGATGAGGCACCATTTGGTGAGTTACCACCCATGAGTCACCATTAGGTGTGGACCCACTCAAAAAGGCACCACATTCGAGTCATTGTATAGTGAACAATGATTTGGAAAGTCACCATTCATGAGTTACCATTCAGCAAGGCATCACTAGATGAGGCACCACTGTGAGAGAAATCGTCAGCGAGCCACTACCTATGAGTGACTGCCAGTGAGCAACTACTAGTGAGTCACCGCCAACGAGTCAATACCATTGAGTCGCCACCAGTGTGTCAACCTCAAAAATTCACCACTAGTGAGTTACCACCAGGGAGTCCCCGCTATTGAGTCACCCCTTGTGAGTCACCACCACTAAGTCACTGCTCATGAGTGATCTCTAGGGTAAGCCACCATTGGAAGACATGAAAAACTTTTAAATTTTTAAATGTGTTGAAATGAGCACATTGACATTCCATAACACTTCAAGTACGATATATTCACAAATTAATAGACTGGAGAGGTCCATGAAATTAAATTATATAGATCTCAATCTATTCTCACCCTCAATTATTCCAAACTAATCTGAGAAGGTAAAAAGGGGTCCAAACAACCACCTTATGAGATACCTCTCATGAATCTTGTCACTCCTCAAGCGCTACCACCAACTGAACATTCCATCCTAAAACATAATGAAACACACCTTTAAAGCACAACAATCCGGCCATCTCAAATACAAAAAATGGGGAATTATATCTGCTATGTAAAGACACTACATTTATTGGACATCAATGAATCGACATCGTGGGTTTAATAACATCACAGTATATTCATATTGATTAGTAATTTGGTCATAAACTTTTCACATTTCAGGAATTTATCACAAATTGTGACACACACTTCTTAACTCATGGGAAACAAATTTCATTTCTTAAATAAGGTCCAAACATTAAATTCCAAGGTAAAACTAAAAACAACCCTAGGTACTATGAATGCATTTGTGCTTCTCACTCCCTAGTACACCACTCCAGGCCATCAAGCCACTACAACAACTGAACCCACAGATTTTTCCATCCATGCAGCACCTTATACTAATGATCCTGAATCATTACTGGTTTCTCCATGAACATGAAATCATCCTAAATATCCAACTATCCCTAGTGAATGAACTAGGAGTCATTGTGAAGATACCAATGAATATGGGAGATGTGGAAGATGTACTGGATCCTCTCTAACTGCTGTGGAATAAAAAATCGTTATTCCACCTCACCCACTCACCCTAACACATCAAAGGGTCCAACGATCCTTAGAGAAAGATTACTCCCTATGCCAAAACTCTACTATCCACCACGAGGTGAGACCATCTAGGAAATTTGGTCTCCAAACACAAACACCATGGGCCTCCTCCTATGATTGAAAATGACATGTTCTTGTCCTTTGTATCTTTCATCCTCTCATCTACATGATGAACCATATCTATCAAGAGATACACTCCCGTGGGACAAAGAATAGTTATATCCTATATTATGTTTGGAAATAAGGTGAATGACATGTTCTTCTATACGTGGTATGAAATAATGAAATGAAAATGGAAGAGTGATTCATATTATTATAAGAATACTCCACTAAGGGAAGATTTCATAACCAAGATCCACAAAAGTGAAAGATGCATGCTCGCAACAAATCCTCCAATGTCTGGATGCTCTGTTCCATTTTCCCATATATATAAGGGTGTAAGGTAGTACTAATGAATAACCAAGTACCAAAATAATACTTCAATCCCCTTTATACTCTCGATGTAAAACATGTATCCTGATTCAAGACAATAGATCTTGAAACTCTATTAAAACAAACAATCTCATACAAAGACCTATTTATCAAGGAATCCACTACTCTCGACTCCTTGATCACTAATAAGGGAACTGATTTCATCAGCCAATCCACTACTACCCAGAGAGAATCATAACCTCTATGATCTCTGGGTAACCCTGTTATAAAATTCATTGATATTTCTTCCCACTGGCACTCAACGAAATCCAAGTGTTGCAACAGACCTTTGAGAACATGGTGCTTGACCATTACCTCATGGAACACCAAGAATCTTTTCACAAACTCCGCTAATACCAACATTATATTGGGCAACCAAAACTACATCCTCAAGAAATAATACCCCTTAGAAATTCATGGTTTTTCTACTGAAGGCATGTTATAAAACTAAAGAAGAACTACCTCTTGCACTGCTAGCAGAACAAACAATATCCCAATAAATAGTATCTAATTCGGAACATCCTTTGACAATCCCTCTAGGGAATGACTATAGACAACAAGATCATACAACTCCTATGCCTCTAAGACTACCCAATTAGACTCCTCCACCAACTACAACAGATAAGAATTAACATTAATTTAGGAAAAACTGAGTTTATCACCATCCCTTCCCACAAGTAACTGCATGGATACCAACTCCTCCCTGGATTTCCTAGCATCCACATATTTCCAAAAAACATAATTTGGTGACTTTATTCTAGATGAATCGATAATAAAATTTACCATTCCTGATGTGTTTGAGATCTAAATATCATAATCCTAAAAGAAACTCCATTCATCTTCACTATCTCATGTTTTGATCTCACTGTGAAAATATATATCAACAACTCTAATGATATGTGACCACCATAAATAACTCCCCAATAAGGTAATGGAACCACAATTTCATCTTAAACATGGCCGCTACTAGCTAAAGATCATGGGTGGCATAGTAACACTCATGGGGGGATAAATTCATTGAACGATAAGATATTACTACCCACAAATGAATCAAGACGCATAACATTCCAAGACAATAATAATCACAAAACACATCAGACATCACTAATTCCTCAGAAAACCAAAGCATTTGATCACTGAACAACATCCCATTCAGATAAATGAATGTTTCCTGGAACTGCTCACTCCATGAAATTCATGATCCTTCATGTTCAAAGATATAAATATAGAAAAATTTCAAGATAAATTGTGTATAAATCTTGGTTAATAGATAGAAATACAAGGAAAACTGTGACCCACTGGTGCATTCATGGGTTATAACTAGGAATAAACTACTTCAAGCTTCAACGGGTCCACTACCACACCCTATTAAGAGACCAAATTCACCCAGAAGTTCACCTTTCATGTACATATCTTAATCATAGACCACCTTCCATATATATAGTTGCCACGAGAACCTAAAAGACAATACTAAGATTCACAACATCTTCCTCGTCCACACTTGATTAGATGAAGATGTCGTCGATAAACATGATGAAAAATTAATCCAAGAAACTCATGGAAAAAAAATTTCTTAAGTCCCATGAACACAGGTGGTGTTTTCATAACACCGAATGGCATGAAAACAATATCAATGTTCCCATACTGGAATATGAATGTTTTCTTTAAGATATTAATCTCCTTCAGCCTCAACTTTTAATACCAAGACACATATCGATCATAGGAAACCAACTTTCCCCTCTCATTTGGTTGAATATATCATCAAACCTATAAAGAGGGTAATGAATTTTAAATGTTACCTGATTCAACAAATGGTAGTCAATGAAAACCCTCAAACAATAATTCTCATTATTTTCGAACAATACAGTATCACCCCATGGGGACACAATAGGATGAATAAAAATATTCTGCATCAGATATTATTTCTGATTCTGAAACTCCCCCAACTTAGAAGGTGCCATCCTATAAGGATCAATCAAAATCAGAGAAGCACTGAGTTGCAGGTCTCTCCATAACTCAACATCATGTCATAGGGTAGAATCACAAACACCTTGAAGAAAACATACAATAAATCCCCATAAACTATGGGAACCTCCTCCGTCCCAACGTCTTCTAGATTCACTGTCAGCTCAACCAATAAAGAATAACGAAAATCTATATGTAAGCTTCCCATAGAAAAGATCATCTTAACAACTAAAACCACACACCATCCATCCATATCTAAACGAATGACTATCCTTTGGATACAATAGATACTGGAATTAATATAATATAAAAATTACATGTTAATGATGATATTTATGGATACATATGCAGTAATAATATATCCCCAGAACAATTATGGGGTCCCATCATCAGTATACATCCCCTACACACATAAAATAATCTGGTCTGACCTATGACTGGCATACTCGACACCAGAGTCACGAGAAACCTCCCTATGTCTAGTCCAAGATCATGGGATATAGAGGGTGAAACAAATGAAAGTGATGCTCTTGAATGAAACAAAGGACAAGATAGGGTACTAAACAAGATGACCATAAATCAAATGATATTGGGTCCTATAGGAATCATTGTCTCTCCTCCATGAAACTAACCATGATTAGCTAATATACCCCTCTACTGATGAACACCACCATGAATACACCCAAGTCGAGGTCCCTGAGAATAATCTTCAGTTTTTCCTCTACATAATCTATCTCCTCCCAGTGGAGCATGAGCCAACTGTCCCTTCAACAGAAATGGCCTACATGGAAGCTGCTACTGGGGTTGTCGCTGAATCATTACACCTCTACCATACTGATCTAGAATGATTATTGGGAACTGATTCTAATGATAGACATAGACTACATTGTTGAACACCTTGGTACCAAATTCCCGAGAAAGCTGCGGGATCACTTGCGCTATAAGGTTAGAAAAGATTATGTTGTGGTCGAATCTATAATTTTTGAAACCTCAAAGGCCTTGATTCCTATGACCTCATACATCTAACATTTCTCAGTGATGAATTATAAGTTTCCCAAATTGTGGTAGACCTTCTCTAGAGTGAATCAGCTAAATCATCTCTAAATTTTAATGAACCTCCAAGCACATCGATAATATAGAGGGAGTAACCACATAATGGATACAATAATGAAGTTCCTCATCTAAAGGTCTCATACAGGAATCCATATCCATAAAATGATCATGTGAAAAATTATGGAGATCCTTGAACTCGATCCCCATCTCTCATATTGACACACTACCCTAATTGAGGGAGAGTAGCTCCTGCCTCTTCTCGACTTTTATGGTCGATGAATGGAATTCCTCTTAGAATGCCTTCTCAAAGTAAACCCACATAAAATTGTCCCCATTCCTCTCCCCCAGGTACAGAGTCCACCACTGACACACTGGTCCCCACATCTAACTCACTACCACAGTAATCCCTTGCTCTGTTGGAGCAAGAATCAAAATAAGTATGATCTCAGGCTCCTCGATCCAACTCTCCGTCTCCATGATTGAAACAATTCCCTCATACATTCCTATGACCTTCTATTGGGAAGAATGTAATTTCATTTACCATTGGTCTTCCTCATCAACTAGATCAACCCATTGCATAATAAATGGATTAGCAAGTTAGGCCTTAACAACCGAATCCACATGCAGATAAAGGTTGGGTTTCATAGCAAAATTATAAACAAGGAATTCTTAATCCGAAGTAAAATGGAATTTTATTTAAGATTCATTTTTAAAAAACATTCATAATTTTTTTTCCATTGCAAATTTCTCCAAAAAACCAAATCAAACAAGAACAAAAGTCAATATGATGCATTTAAGTATCTTAGGGACTCAACCCTGCAAGTGGTATAGCCTCACATGGGTTTTCATTTGTCCCAGAGCCCCTGAAATGGATCATGGGGGGGGGGGGGGTAGAATATCTTGTCCAAGTTGGGCTTCCCTGAACTATGTCATGCACAATGATCACTTGACATTGTTTCCCTACAAACCTATGAAATCCTCAAAGTGACTAACACCAAACTCTATCCTATATTTCATCCAACAACTATGATATCATTATGTCATGAACCCCTCTGTCCAAAGATACCTCTCTTAGTAAGGAAGTGATAAAAAAGAGATAATGACCCCAATGTCCAACCTCTAGTAGGCCAAGGGTTAGTGACCAACAGCAAGTGTATTCATGTTCCCCAAAATGGGTTGTATTTCCCCTTTTTTCAATGAAAAATATTCGGGAGATATGATTGTTCATCCCAAAACCACTCCAATACATACATATAAAAGAAATAAAAATCCACCCCATAAGCAAGTTTAAAATGGAACTGTTATAAATATAATAAAAACTCCAAGTAAATTCTAAAAGTAAATATAATCAGTCACTCGGGATCCGTAGTGAAGTCTGTGCTAGTAATGTTCAATAGGGTCAACATAGTCCTCATGGAAACCTAAAATTAATTTTAGATACCTATTATGTACATTCAAGAATACTTAATGTCTCTCGTTCACATGTGAATGTATAATAATAATTCCCACAAGAAAAAAACAGAACCAAACAAAACATAATAATAAATTTTGGCCATCCAAACCTCACCCATGAACTCTCACCAAGCAAAGAAAGTCAAATAAATTATTAAAGTGTGGATATAAATGAGTTAGATACCCCACACCACTCCACGCTATTTTAGAAGCTCTTGCTTAATGACAAACGTCCTTGTGGTCCCACCTCTTCTAAAAGAACAACATCACAACCCAACTGCACACACCTAGGCCCGATAACCACATCTCATCCCATAACCTAGGCCCCAAGCCGCATCACATCCCTCCCTAAAGACACGTAGTTTATAAATAACATCACATCCCACCCCCATACACCTAGGGCCCAAACCGCATCACATCTCACAAGTAGACACCACTGCCACAATCCACATCACATCACGTGCAAAACACATATGGGAAAGAAAAATCATGTTATCCCAAATACACCAAGGAATGAAAAAATCAAGCGTTCCC
The DNA here is from genome assembly GCA_963277665.1 of Viscum album. Lineage (NCBI taxonomy): Eukaryota > Viridiplantae > Streptophyta > Magnoliopsida > Santalales > Viscaceae > Viscum > Viscum album. The sequence continues at coordinate 222,727,733 of OY728139.1, forward strand.
AAAGACACCTATGATAGCACAAATAATCTCTCCTAAAAGACATCATGGAAAGCACAACTCACCTGGTGACACCTGTACCTCAAAACCACATCCTTACTGAAAAATAATATGTTATCACCCACTATAAGGAGTAGGGAAGAGAGGGTGTCCATCCATCCATCTTTAAGAAATACACCTTTTTATATGACAATGGCGATGTTCGACATATAGTGCTAAACTAGGGTGAGGTGCATATAGAAATCACATGGAAAGTACAAGTATATATATAATTTACAAAACACATTGCCCAACTTATTAGGTTTAAATCAATATCCAACTCACAACACTATATCCCGTTCTGATATCGATATATACACCACTCCACACAATAAGCCAGAAACCAAACCAATTCAATTACCATTTACATTCTCCATTTAATAGGTAATTTATTTGTTCCATAACTACTCGTGGAAACTAGTAGTCACAAAACAAAAAAAATCTCTCAAAAAAGTCGCACAATGGAAAGTGAATTGTGTTAAATTAACCCACTTCACATTTCCTCTCCATTTAACACATATTCATGATATACCATATATGGATCTCCTGGATATATGTGAATATTTCTACATGTTATTAATGGAAGAGAACCCAGGAAACCCACATTAATAATTATTCAAACTCATCCCTTGGTAAATTTATCAATAGATCTTACCCCCAACTCAAAAGCACAACAACACTGCCAAATTCCACATCCATATATCATTAATGCGACAACCAGTTTTACATCCCCACTAAACAACCATATCACAACCAACATCGCCACCCCACTACACCACTGTATCATGATATCCATCACATACCCATGGAATAAAACATCTCATACACTTCCCCACATAGCACTAAACATGAATATTCTATCCATCAAATCACCAGAGTCACACCACATGACACAACTATGCTGACAACCAAACAACAACACATAATAGAACAAAACATACTTTTTTATTTTGATAGGGAATACTTATTCAATTTCAAATATTTTTGGGTGTTATCATAAGAACCACTTAATACAGGGGAATCAATTTATTTTAGCTGAATATGCATCATTAATAGATTTCATGCTTTTGTTTCATAAGAAGAAGACAGTCCTGACTCCAAATCAGTTTTTTCACAAACAAGGATCCTGAACGACCAATATTTTAGTGGGTAATTAACCAATATAAATCACAATATAAATAGAAATAATTGGATACATAGGAAGTACATAATTGACTTTTTAGAAACACCGTAGATTGATTTTATCAAGTTTAATTATCTATTTTAATCAAAATTAAATTTTCCTCTCAAAAGAAACATTCATACAACCACCCCACATAACGAAAAAAATAGAGGGACGAAGGGAAATCTACTTGTAAGAAAACACGATTAGCACTTTCTTATAGTGCCAAAAGGGTACCTTCATGAAAAAGGAAAATCCTTCTAGTAAAACATGGCCAAAAGGCTACCAAAAAATCACAAGAATCCTCATGTTTGAATGGTTTGTGGTATCTCATACTTGAGGGAAAAAAGGAAGAAGAACATGGGTACCAGATCTCTCAGACATTTGTAAATTGAAATAGAATAGCAGTTTAGATGTGTTTTTAATTTTCTGTTAAAGGTGGATCTGGTCATGATTGCATGTTTCGAGTAAATAAAATCTATTAGACCATTAGGGAAATTAAGATATGATTTTAGGTATTTGAATCATTGGAAGACACTTTCATATATGGAATTAATAGTGTTTTACGTCCTGGAAACCTTAAATTGGGTGAACTTGTAGGATGTGGGAAACACTGCTCATGACTCACTATTTAAAGAGGATCATTTATTCGATTCATCATTATATGAGGCATCGTTCAGCATGGAACCACTAGTGATTTACCATTTGGTGAGGTAGTTCCTAATGAGGCAGCGCTCGTGTTTTACCATTCAGCAAGACACCATTCATCGAGGAACTATTTGTGAGTTTCCATTCGACCATGCTTCGCTGGATGAGGCACTACTAGGAGAGTGGATGATAGCAAGCCAGTACCGGTGAAAAACTGCTAATGAGCCACTTCCAATGAGTCACTTCAAGTGAGTCATAACTAGTGAGTCACCACCAGGGCATCATCTCCAGTGATTCACCCTCAGGGAGTTATCGCCAGGGAGTCACCACTAGTATGTCACCCCCAACAAGTCACCCCCAGAAAGTCACCACCCATGAGTGACCTCTTGGGTGAGACGCCATTAAAAAAACATGAAAAACTAGGAAATATTGGGAAATTGCTGAAACGAGTCACTGGGACTTCCCAAGACACTTAAAACATCAGATTTTGATAATGTAATGTATGACAGAAGTTTGGTCCATTAGATTATATACCTCTCAAAATATTATCACCATCAAGATTTGAAAAACAAAATGAGAAGGTAAAATGGGTCCATACTAACACCCCTATGAGACACCTCTCATGATTCCTGTGACTCCATAAGAACTACCTCTAGCTGAACATGCAAACTTAAAAGATAACAGAACACATTATTCATGCACAAAAATCATTCCATATTGAACAGAAGAATCAAGGAATTTTGTCATCAATTTCAAGATATTATCTTCTCTAAGTAGTGCTCAATCACTTTCATGAGTATAATCCCATTGTAGTTAATTCATATAGATTAGAAATTTGACCTTACCATTTTCATATCTCAGGGAATTATCACACATTGCACCACACTCATCTTAACACATTGAAAAATATCATTTAATAAATATGGTTTAAACATTAAATCAAAAAAAACTAAATCACAAGTAATAATAGAATAAGAAAAAAAATTAAAAAAAACATGGGTACTAGGCAGACATATGTGCTTCTCACTCCCAAGTAATTACTTCTAGGCCACCATCCCTCCACAACACATGAACCAACTAATTTTTCCATCCACGCAACACCTTATATCAATGTTCCGAAATCTCTACGGGTTTCTCCATGAACCTAAAAACATCCTCAATATCCAAATATCCCCAGTGAATGGCATGGATGTCATCGAAAAGATACAAATTTTGTTAGGAATCTTGGAAGACATTGTTAATCCTATCTAATTGCGGTGGAAATACCAACTTCTATGCCACCTTGTCAACTCACCCCAATACCTCAAAGGGCCGAAAGAACCTGGCAGAAAGCTTACACCATCTGAAAAATCTACTCTACCATAGTCGAGGTGAGAACACCATAATGTTGTGGTTTCCAAACTCAAAGTACAAGGGCCTCATCTTGTGATCGGAAAACAAAATCTCCTAGTCATGTGATGCTTTCACCCTCTAACGAACAAGTTGAGATTTCTATGATTTTCTCTACACTACCTCGGCACCAAGAATAGGTGTCTCCCCAACCCCTGTTTAGAAAAATGGTTAACAAAATGGTCTTACATAAATGGTTTCAAAAGGAGAAATGAAAACAGAAGAGTTATAATTATTATTATAAGATAACTCTAAATAGGTAATGTTTCATACCCAATATCCAACATAGTCTAAGATGCATGCTCGCATCATATCCTCAAATTTCTAGATATCCTGTTCCATTTTACTGTTTGTCTAAGGGTGGGTGGTAGTACTAAGAAGAAACCGGGTTTCAAAATCATTTTTCAATCACCTACATACTTGGGATGTAATACATGTATCCTGATCCGAGACAATGGATCTAAAAACTCCATGGAAATGCACCATCTCATGCACAAAACTCTTTGTCCAGGAATCCACTATTCTTGACTTTTTGATCACAGATAAGTGTTTCGAATATTCATCCAATCCACTTATACCTAGATAGAATCATATCCTCTATGATATCTAGGGAAAAATATTATTAAATTCTTCAAAATTTCATCCCACTTCCACTCAGGGATATCCAAGGGCTGCAATAAACCATTGATAACATAGTGCTCAACCATTACCTGTAGGAAGGCCAAACATATTTCCACAAACTCTACTACTACCCACTTCATCTTAGGCCACATAAACTGCATCCTCATGATAGGTTATGTCTTATAAATTTTTTGTTTTCCCTAAAATTATTTTAGAAAACTCATGAAGAACTCCCTCTAACACTATAACCAGAACAAACAACTTCCCACAAAATAGTGCCTAATTCTGAATACCCTCTAACCATCCCCATAAGGAATCACTATGGATATTGTGATCATGCAAGACCACTGCCTAAGAATCTCCCCAATGAGACTCCTCCACCTTCTTCACCAGAGAATAATGCATTTCTATTTGGAACAAACAACCACTATCACCATCTATTCCCACATCTCAGTTTAAGGTTAAAAACTCTTCCATTTATTTCCATGCTTCCATATCTTCCTGAACAACTTCCTTATATGAATTTATACTCAAAGCCTCAAATATGAAATTTCACTTTTCTCATATGTAAGACATCTCGAAATCATAATCCTTATGAAACTCTAGTCACCTTCACTGTCTCATGTTTAGATCTCACTGTAAAAATATATACCTCAAAATATTATGATATTTGGAGACCAGAAAGATCTCCCCAATGAGGTAATGTTGCCACAACATCAGCAAAAACACTACCGATGATATATCCAGATCATGGGTGTTATAGTAACTGTCATGGTAGAATAACTTCCTATAACCATAATAGATCACTTCCCACTAATTCATCAAGACAGACACCAATTCTATATGATAAGAATCACAAAACACATCTAACATAACTATTTCCTTAGGCCAACAATGCACTGGATCACTGACCAACATCCCCTTAATATAGTTGTATGATGTCCTGCACTACTCACTCTATGAAAATTATTGGTCCTTCCTAGTCAATAAAATCCACGAGGAAATAAAACTAGATAAATTGGGTACTGGCCTCTGATAATAGCCTACAAGACCACGAAATCAGTAAAACTATGTTACATTATTAGGTAATGCCTATGAAATAACTACTTAAACCTTCGATGGGTCCACTACCACACCCATTGGAGATAAACAATTATCAAGGAATTTCAATTTTTATTTCCAATTATTACATTTAGAAAACTTTACATAGTTCCAATGGAGTATAAGATCCTATTAGAGAGCCCTATGATTCGTGACATGATCTTCCCCCAACCATCAGTAGACTAAGATGTCGTTAATAAACATGATGACAAACTAATCCATGAACTCATGGAACACAAATATAATATGTCCCATGAACATAGCTAGTGTCTTTATAATGCAGAATGGCTTGAACACAATCTTGAAGTTCCCATATCAGAATCTAAAGGTAATCTTTGGGACATAGCTCTTTTCACCCTAATCTTGGAATATCGATATTATATATCGATCTTAGAAAAACTACTTGCACATCATAACTGGTAGAAAAGATCATTTATCCTTAGAATTGGGTAACAGTTTTTGATCATTACATAATTCAACCTTTAGTAGTCAATGCACAACCTCATTCCACGATCCTCCTTCTTTTTAAAGAATTCCAGAGCACCCAATGGCGACACACTAGTCTGGATAAAACCCTTCTGCATCAGATATTTTATTTGAATAGAAAAACCCCACAAATCATAAGGTTCAATCCAATAATGATCCATCAAAATCAGAGAAGAATTGCACTGTAGGTCTATCCTGAACTCAACATCATGTCTGGGGGTAGCATCAAAAATACCTCAATGAAAACCTTGAAGAACACTCCAAAACATATTAGAACCTCCACCATCTCAACATCTACAAGCTCTACAAACAGATCATCCAATAAGTAAAGAAGACTCTCTATATGCCAACTACCCTCCTAACATCTCCTCTCAATAATGAAAACATCTAACTGTCATCCATATCTGAAAACCCAATCCTCCTTCAAAATTAGTAAATAATAAAATGCATATAATACAACCATTCTATGCCTAGTATGACATATAATGGATGCATATGCAACATGATAATATCATTATAGGAATGAGTTGGTCCCATCATCAGTATATATCATCTACAGAAATCAAATATGTTGTTCTAATCTACGACTGGAATACTCAAAACCAGAGGCACGAGAATAATATCTATGTTTAGTCCCAGAGCACGGCCCATAGAGGGTGAAGCAAAGGAATGTGAAGATCTTGAATAAAAAAATCACAAGAATGGGTACAAAACAAGTTTATTATACCTCAATGATATCTAATCTTACTGAAACTATTGCCTATCCTGCATACAACTAACCATGAACAACTACTCTACCCATATGCTGATGAAAACAACAACAACCACACCTATGTCGATGTCCTTGAGGAATATCTTGAGGTTCTCCTCTACCTGATCTATCCCATCTCAGTGGAGCATGATCTGGTTAACCCTACTACTGAAATGAACTACATGAAAACTGCTACTGGGTTTATCAATCAACCAGTCCACGTTCATCATTTTGATTTAGAATGATCACTAGAAATTGATTCTTATTAAGGTAAAAGACTCAATAGATGAAACACCTTGGTCCCAAATTCAAGAGAAAGGCTTGGTAACTACTAGCGCTATAAGGATAGAAATGATTCCAATGAGGCTAACTCCATACCAGTCGAAACCTCAAAGGAACTAATGCCTGAGACCTCCTACTTCTAGCATTTCCCTTTGAATAACATTACTCGTCCCCTCTCATGGTAGAAATTCTCACAAGTTCATAATCTCAATTAACTTGGACTTCTTCTAAACCTCCATGTATACCGATTACGTAAATTGAGTAACCCCATACTAGATAGTTGAACAAACTACCACCTCTAGAAAAATCACATAAGAATTTTTATCCAAAAAAACATTAGCCGAAAATGAAGGAGATCCTTAAACATGACCCCCAACTCCCGTAACGACACACTGCCCTACTGGAGGGTGAGTATCTCCAACATCTTCTAGGCCTTCATGGTTAGGGAAGTAATTCTTCTCGGAAATCCTTCTAGAATTAAACCATCAAAACATATTCCTCCTTCTTCTACCCCGGGTATATCATCCAACACTAACGCATTGGTCCCCACATCTTACTCACTACGAATGGAACCCAGTACTCTATCAGATCTCAGATCAAAATAATGGTGAGCATAAGCTCCGTGATCCATATCTGCATCACCATGTATGAAAAACCTCCCTCGTACATTCCTATGTCATTTCACTGAAAATAACGTAATATACTCTAATATTAGTTAACCTCTTCCAAAAGATCTATAATCTTGCTATCAACTAGATTAGCTAGCTGGGACTTAACTATTTGGGCCCCATGCAGACGATGAACATGTTCCATAGTTCAAAGGCATAAAAGTAATTAAAAAGATTGAGTGGTATGGAATTTCATTTGAGATTCATTTGTACTCACATTAATCATTTCATTATCCTTTTAAAATTACCCAATAATCCAATTCATCCAAGAAAAAAATCAATATGATGCATCTAAGTTTCCTTGGATATCAACCCAAAAAATAGTTGAGCCTCACATGGTCGTTCGGTAGGATGAATGTCCTTTCTTTGGATATGGGGGGGATAAAATCCTATATATTGGTCATTTTTCCGCAACATTCATCAAACACCATGATCACTAGCCACTGTTTCCCTATCAAACCAAGAAATAATCACTATTACTAACTCTAAACTCCATCATATCTCCCAACTATCATCTCTGATACCATTATGTTATGACCCCTTCCCTCCAATGATACCCCTCCTTGGAAGGAAGTGAATAAAAAGAGATAATGACCCAGGAGTCCCACCTCTATTAGGCATCGAGGTGGATACCAACAGGAAGGGTATACAAGTCTCGAAAAATGGGAAGCATTTCCAATTTTTTTAAAGAATAATGTTCAGGTGATAAGATGGTTCATCTGAAAAAACTCCAACATATATATATGAGAAATTAAAATCCAACCCACATGCATGTATAAAATGAAAATGTTAAAAATAAAATGAAAAAGCCATTTAAATACCAAATGTAATGATAAGAAGTGTTATGAAAGCAATACCAAATTCCAAGATAGTAATGTAAAACACAGTACGTGTAGTCCTCTAGGAAACATAAAATTTGTTTTATATACTTAGTATGAGAATACAATAATAAAAAGTAGGAAAACCATTGTCTCTCTTGCACAAGTCAAGGTTTCATACTAATGCCCCAACGAGAAAATAGTAGAACTAAATATCACCTAATAAGGAAAACTAGCCATCCCAACCTCATCAAGGATCACTTACTATGTAAGGAAAGTCACATAACATATTATCATATTCATATCATTGATTTGGGTATCCCATTCCACTTCCCACTAGTTTTTCAACTTTTTCCTGGTGACAAATGTCCTTGCTCTCCCACCAATTCCTAAAGAACTACATCACAACCCACACGTACATACCTAGGACTCAAAAGCACAAATCATACCATCACCTGGGCCTCAAGCCACATCACATACTTCCCACATACACTCGGTCCAAAAACCACATCATATATCACCAATAGACACCTAGGACACAAACCAAATTACATCACGCCCACATACACTTGGTCCATAAACCACATGAAATCCCACCCGAAGACACCTGGGTCAAAAACCACATCAAATACCATCTCATAGACACCTAGGAAAGCACAAATAATCCCATATTGAAGACACATGGGGAAACAAAACTCATCTCATCCTGAAGACAAATGGGAAAAAATTCATCTAATCTCGAAGAAACAGTGGAATGAGAAACTCATCGCTTACAGGATATAGTTAGGAAAGCACAACACACATGAACACACATCAACCTCACAAAACACAACAAGTTCAATGAATATTGGGCTATCAAAACCTAGAAGTGGGATTAACGATGTTTGGGTGTCCATCTATCCATCCTCCCACCAAGATGGTTGTTAAATACACCCTCCCCTATTATGATGGTTATGTTCAGCACATAAGGATCAACTAGGGTGGAGTGTATATAGAAATATAATGTAAAATATAGTTATATAATATATGGAACCAAACACTCATCCCATACAATGGGGTTTCAAACAACATCCAACTCATTAAAAAAATACAACATTTGTTACTACATCTATATGCATAACACAACACAAAAAACAAAAAAAACCTAACCAATTCATTTAACCATTTTAAAACACTACTTAAATGTTTTTTTATTCATTCCATCACTACTCAGGGAAACTACCTATGACAAAAAACTACAATAAGTGCACTAAAAGTAACACGGAGGAAGGAGAACCATGGTAAATTATCCCACTTTCAATTTCACCTTTTTTTAATACACATTCATGATATAACATATATCGATATCAAGGAACTGGGTGAACCTTTCTGCATGTTATCAATAGTGGAGCACCAATAACAACTAATTCCATCATTCTTCAAACTAATCTGAATAAACTACATATCCAAAAAACCAATCCCCAACTCATAATAACAACACAACATCCATATTACAAATCCACATCTATTTATAGGCTCAACCAATTTCATAACCCCACTGCACAACCATATCACACCCACCATCACTACCCCACTACCCCACTGCATAATGAAAACCATCACAACCCCATGAAATAAAAAATCTCATCCACTACACCCAGATAGCACTACATAAAGATATTTTTTCTATCGATAAGTCATAGCCAGCCCATGACCCCCAACTGTGCTCAAAATCACATTACAACACATAATAGAACCAAATATACGTTTGGATTTGGTAGGGAATTAAACATTTAATCTCACTTAATTTAGGGTGTCATCATAAATACCACTTAATCATGGGTTATCCATTTATTTTATCTATATAATCATGGTTAACAGATTCCATGCATTTGCATCATGAGAAGTAGACCATAATGCATCCAAATCAGTTTCTACACCACTATGGACAACCAATGGCCATGTATTTTATTGGGTAATTGGTATATAGAAATCCTAATATAATTATTAAAAACTAGAAACAAAACAATAAAATACTTTAAATTTCCCAGACCCTAAACATTGATTTTATCTAGTTTATTATCATTGTTAATCATAATACAGCGATCTTCTCAAAATAAACATTCATACACCCACATTAGATTATGGAATAATAATAGATGGATGAAGAGAACCCTACATGTAAGAAGACATGATCAAAAATTTATTATTGCGCCAAAATAGGGGGCATCCATGCAGTAGGAAAAGACTCCAAGGATAATCTGATCCATAGGATACAAAATAATCACAATAATCCTTGGGGAAGAATGGTTTAGGGAATCTTGTACTCGAATGAAATAGGAAAGAAGAACAATGGTTCAATATGTCTCAGAATTTGGTAAATCTAAATGGAGCAACAGTTTACATATGTATTTATAATTCCATTAATGTTGGATCAGATCGAGATGATGAATTCTGACCATGTTAAATCCCTATGACCAATTGGGAAATAAAGATACGATTTAGGGTCTTTGAGTTAGTCTCAAACCCATTCGAATATATAATTAAATGTGATTTACATCTAGGAAAGTGACAAAGGGGATAAAATGTAGGATGCATGAAACACATCTCATGACTCACTACTAGATGAGGCATCGATCTACAATTCACCATTATATAAGGAACCATTATATGAGGCACCAAACACGAGTCACCATTAGGGGAGGCACTGATCGATGTGGAACTTCTCATGAGTCACCATTCTGTGAGCCACCATTCAGTGAGTCACCGTGCGTAACCATAGTCCATCAAGGAACCTCTAGACAAAGCACAGTTGGGAGGGCAATCTCCAGTGAGACACCACCATCGAGAATCCTCCACTGAGTCGCTACTAGTAGATTATCGTGAGTGATTCCTAGCTAGCGAGTCACCACCAATGAGTTTCTACTAGTGAGAAACCTCCAGGGTGAGACACTTCTCTGGTGATCCATCATTGGGAGACATGTAACACTCCAAAATGTTACAAAGTGCTGAAAGGAGTCACATTGACCTCCCATAAAACATCAGAAACTAGATTTTCACAATGAAATGGACTATAGAGATCCATTTCATTACATATAAGGTAGATGTGGTGTTGTAATTACAAAATACTAATTATATCATAAATATCATATATAAACATTAAACACATATTGATAACCATCCATGTAAAATGGTTATGTAATATTAATTATATCACAATGGGGATTTGGTATTCCAAACATACACATGAGATATATTTTCACATCCTATTTGTTAGAATATAGGATTGAAAATGTTGTTTTTATAGTAATAATATCATTTTAGTATATATATAATACAAATGTGATTTTTTTAGGATGAATACAAAATCAATATAGTAGGGAGAAAAAGAAATAATTTGGAAGGTATTGGGTAAGACGATTACCTCATCTTTAGTAGGCCTCGTTTAGATCCCTTTATATAAATCCTTGTAATGGTATTTTATGAATACCAAACAATGTAAATCATGGATAAATATATTATATAAGTGAAAATGGGATGGGTTTGGTTGATCTATATGGCTCAATGTGTAATAAAGAAAATAGAAAAGGGTAACCCTTTTAAATGGAATGGAATGGAAACACTTGAAATTACATCAATGATTTAAATATAGTTAACTCTTTTCTCAAGAGTAATACATAAAAATATCCATTAACTTGAAAAAAAGCTGATATGTTCGATATATCATCAAAAAATAAAATTTATAAAGGGGTTTTTTCAGTTTAAACCCTATCGTGTTCTTTAACCACATCATTAACAAATTTTATCCTTAATTATGGTAACATATTTTTAAATCATAAAGGGTTTTAAATTTACATATAACATAAAGAATGAATCAGAAATGAGTAAGATAAAAAAATGATTACAATTTGACAACATAATTTTTTTCTTTAATGTTTTATAAAATTTTCAAATAATTTAATGGTATAATATTTTTCATAAAATATTATCATTTTCATTTTTAAACTATTCATTTAATTTGACTGTTAAGACATCAACATAGTAATTTAATTTAAATATAAATGATTCCAAATAATTAATAAAATTTATTCATATATATTTTTTGGTAACTATAACTCATTAAATAATATTACATTTAAATTTTTTAAATTAATTTACATGATTTTTATATATCTTGAACTAGAATTATGTCAACATTGTTCATGTATATAAAGAAATTATTTAATCACAAAAAATTTAAAAAAAAATAAAATTATAAAATAACTTATTATTACATCAAATAAATGTTTAGAACAAAAATTATCTTATAGTAATTATTATATTTAATTTTTAAATATTAATGCTAAAATATGTTCATTTTGGAAATTTCATTAAATAAATTAATATAAGATTCATTATTATTGACAAATGACCCTGAAATGAAATATAATTTTCTTGTATATGTATACAGTTTAATTTATCTCAAAAAATGAAATAAAGTTATTTTGGGTTTATTTTGAGAACTTGTGTCATCGTATTAACCCTTTTTTACCCATTTTACCCATACTCTGGTGGAAAATATTTTCCAGTCACTAATCATAATGAAAATAATAAATTTTTTCCATTTTACAAATATAATCCTCATGAATCCAAATATTTAATCCATGTTTCAATATTTAGTGGATATAAGTTATACAATTTAATTTACATTTAAAACATCAAAACATAATGAAAAAAACGTTTTTCAGAATATAAATACATTCTGATGTTTAAAATGATTTTATACCATAGTCCAATATAAATATAATTAAAATTCCTATATTTAGATTATTAATATTATAAATAAACTAAATCTTCTTTTTAACTATTCAAAATAATATTTATGTTATTAATTTATTTAAATGAAATGAAAATATTTAATAAAAATCAATAATTTTTAATATCTGGTGAAAAATATATTTTGTTAGTAAAGTATCAAAACATAACTATAAGATAATTTTAAAATGATTATTTTTGAAATAAATTAAAATTTTTCAATTAAATATTGTATGAGTTGAAGAAATTAATTATATTTTTTTCTCATAAATTCAATAAAAACATTTTTAAGGAAAATTATATTTTTAACTGTGTAATGACTTCACTAAAAATATATTTCATTTACATAAAAACATTATAATTTTTTTAAATTTGGTTACCTCAACTATATAATACCTCTTAATGGCTATATTATAAAACAATAATATATTATTTTCCATTTAGAATCACGTATCTATGTATCATAAACTCTTTAAAATTTCAATTTTATTAATTTTGATTTATATCATAAAATGACATGGTGTTAAATTATACCAATTTCTATGAATTTATCCTTATAAATTCTCTTACTATGATAAAAAATGGGGATAATTATGCCTCCTAAAACCTTGTGTTCCCATATATCTTCCTCTATATTATAGATTCTCCACTAATTTTTAATGTATTGAGTTGTCTTGGTTTATATATCATTATCTCTAAAATTCAAAATATCCATTGGTTATTCATCATAAGATATATATCTATCTAATGAAAGGAAATAGACTTTCATCACATTTGAAGGATTAGATATGTACTAACTAATAGGAGATACAAGGAACACATCATGAACATGAGTGGGATTTATTATAATTAACAAATTATATGTTACCGTCATAAAGTGATCAATAATCTAAACAAAAATAATATATATAAGTCTCATATTTCCTATATTTAAAATTATCATAACCTTATTCCAAGGTGATTCTCATAGGAATACCTTTTCATGAACTTCAAACTCCATATTTCACTATTGATTTCAAGCATACATTATTTGTCATATTTCATATGCTATTATTTAATAATGAATAGTTCTAACATTATTTTCTATTTCATCATATTTTTCTAGTCTTATAAGCTTTATTTCTACAATTTCAAGCTAGAATTTTGATTTTATACACTTCCTATTTAGAGGGATTAAAAAGGATCCATATGAATGTTGGAATGAAAAATATTAATATAATTAAATTTTAACATAGGAATTTATTGATCTCAACTAACTTTGAAATTTATAGAGAATGATCTCAAAATATCATATAGTGTTTTAATGGCCTTCTCAGACTAACCATTTATTTGAGGATGATATACAATTCTGATGATCAAATCTATATCCAATTTCTGGTGAAGAGTTTTGTAGAACATTGATGTAAACTAGAGATGGATATAATATACAATAGAATGTGAAACTACACAAATTATTACAAATTTATTAATATATAACCTAGAAATATAACCAATAATGAAATATTATATAATGTAAATGTTGTTTTCATACATTATATTGTGATTGACTATATAAAAAATAGCATTGTAACCTTTAGATGTTTTTTGAAGTCTGAAAAAGAAATCCTAGTATGGTTTTCCCACTTTTATTTAAGTGTGGGTAATGGTTGTATCATCCCCTTATACTTATATCTCTGAAACATAACATGATACCATACTGAAAATTGAGATAAAACTACTACAATATCCCTTTTAATGTTTTCCCAATAAAAATAATCTTTCAAATATCTAAATATCCTTTATTTATTCCAGTATGAATATATAATAATAATCTATGAACATTACCAGGAAACACTTTCTTCATTTCGTGTATTGATGGGACACACACATTTGTACTAAAATTTTTCATTCCTTCATAATCATGGTTGAATATAGTAACACACTTCCATAACTTCTATTGTTTTTACCAACCCTACAAACATATTAAATCCTACCCTAGATGGATAGTTGAAAATTCATCTGAGAATGATATCATTATTCCCCATTCCTTATGATTTAATGTTCAATATTATTCATATCTATATGTATTGGATCTCATTCAATCCTCTTTATAAATAAAGTAGCATTTCCCTTCTATCTAAAATAATCAATTACCATGTTAACCATCCAAAGCTGGTAATGTGTTAATGAATCATAATCATTAATCAATTCTAATAACCATCTTCATAACATATTCAACTCATTCCAAGTGAATAAATAATTCAATGTTTTATGATCATTAGAAATATCAAACCATTATTTTTAAAATTAAGTAATCCATGTCTTTAATATAATAATTACCACAGTTTACAATAAATCATGATTTGGGTAACATTTCTCATGAACCTTCAATTTAAATGTTGTATATTGTATAACCATATCATTCATCATGAGTACACATCCTAGTCCCATTATTGAAGTATTACTATTGATCAAATACCCTTATCCACTATAGGGTAGTTTCAATACTGGTTCCTTAACTGTCCTTTTGTTTATCCCATTTAAATTATCACCAAATTCATCAATCAATAAGAAAATAACCCCCTTTTGAGTCACTTAAGTGAGTTGATTAGATATTTATGGGCGATATTTCAAAAACTGTGAGTGGTGTCTAGCTTACCCAAGAAAACAATATATTTCAATTACCATAGTTAGTCTATACTATTTCTCAATAAATTAAATCATTAACTTATGAATTGATATACCCCCACATGATAAAATTTCAATTGATAATGAAACATTTTTATTCAAAAAAAATCACACATGTTAAATTTATTATAAAAATTATCCTTCCTCGTTGTCATCAACACACTTTTCAAATATTCTTTATTCTGATCATTTATAATTAAATATATAACATTATCATATAAAATTAAATCCAAAATATGATAAAGGAAATATATAAAAACATTATTCATTAAATACATGAATAAATAAAGGAAATTAGTATGCCCTAATAGAATCACTATAAATTCAGAATTCCCACTCCTCATATAAAAATATTTATTTGGAATAAACTCCTTGAAATTATATTCATGATGTCCAAATTGAAGGTATATCTTATAAAATTACTTATATATTTTTAAATAATCAAATAAATCATCAATATATTGTAGATGATAATATTTTTTGATAATGATCCTTCTATGTTCCTGAAAACCAATGAAATTTTTCCCATTATTCTTATTAACAAAAAGAGATGGTGAAACCTATGATGATTCAATTAGTAATATAAATCCATTTTAAAGATCCTCATTTATTATCTTAGTCAATTCATAATAATACATTGGATACATTTTTAAGGATTCATGAAATTAGGTATAGAATCATGCATTATATATATTGAAAGTATAACATCATTGTTTGGGGAAATACTTGGAAACTCTTATGAAAGAAATTATTAAACCCTAATAAAATATTAATATTATCAATTTTGATATTACATCAACCATATGATATAGATATAGTTCATCAATAGTGATTTAATTCCTTAATATGGAATTTAATTTCATTTTATGTTAAAATTCATCCTCTCACTGATAAACGTTCATTGATTTATTCATAAAATGAAATATAACTTATCCTCTTTCTAAATTAATATAGGTTATATATAAATAAATCTAGATAATTACTATAATAACATAAAATTAAAATAATGGTAAAATATCAACATTTATATGAATCATTGTTACACAATCCTCAATCAAAGTAGAATTATAAACATGAGATGCAACCATTGCAACCTTTGTATTTTTCATTACTAACTCAATATATAATCATCAATATATAAATTCAATACCCTTTGTTATTTATACAGATATATAGAGTCAGTAGATAAAAATTAATAAGATATTTTCTATTATATATTATATGATACTCATTTAATTTGAATAATTGGAGTTTGGGTGGTGCATTATTTAGCCTCATCCTTTCTTAGAATGTATAAAGTATCCTCTTTATCGTCATTTGACATTCATAGGATTTATGACAATAATTTTTACATTTAAATAACCACCTTTTTTCATTCAAGTTAACCTAATGATGTTTCATCCCATATATCAACCATATTGGTGACTTTAATTTCTAAACATCATGCGATTTAATTGAGTTGTCCTAAAACTACATAATCCTTTTCAAATAAAGTTATGAGAAATATGAAAATATTTCATTTATATTTCTATTATTAGATAACATCATCTTATTTTTCCATTGACAGTAAGTTGTATTATAGATAACATTTTTTATTGACATGGTTTTATGTGACCAAAGAATCAATGAAGTTTTCTTTCAGAGATGATGATAAAACCTAAAACATACATTTCATGTCTTCTAATGGATTCATCACAATTAATAATGGATTCATAAAACAACCACTCAAGGTGAAGTAATTACTTATATAATTATATATATATATATATAATATAAGGGAATTACATCATGAAAAATATCATATTGAACTAATTTCATTTTATGGGGTCAATTTAATCTCCAGCTTTATTTCATAGTAATATTCCACCATTTATATACTTATACATCCCAATTAAAAATGTATAGAAAACCATTTTATTGTTTAGATAACAAGGAAGTCAATAAATTTTTCTTAATGTTGAAGATCCATTACTTATATGATAATATATTATTAGAACCACTAAATGAGGTTGGATGTTTCCTATTGAATGACTCAATAGTATTTGGTTCCCTCCTTTGACTTTTTTTATTCTTATAATGATTCATATCCTAATAATGTTGTTTCATGGTAACATAAATATTTTATAGTACATCTCTTATATAATTTGGTTTCTTAGATATAAAATCATTAAATATTCAATAAAATTCATTATAATCTTGATGTCTTTGGGTTCCGGTCATTGAATAAAACAAAAAACAAAGTTTAAGCATAATTATGCATTAATCATATTAATGAATCATATAATCACGGAATATCTTTCATTAGTTGTAAGATCATGTCACCTTTTTCTCATTCTAGGGAAAATTAGTTTTGAAATTGGCTATCCATTCCAATTATAAAAATATTAGGATTCAATCCAATTGTTAGACTTATCCTTGTTTTTTTCACAATGATTTTCTTACCATAATATACAATGTGTTACCAAACTCTACTATAATTCCACATATAGGGACCCAATCCTTTCATAAAAAATGTAATATATTTTTAGGTGAATATTAAATAAATTAATTTATTATCAATTGCATAACCATAATGGTTTGTTGTCTTTGGATACTAGATATCTGAAAATATTACTTAGGTAAATTATTTATCATCTCCCATAATATTCTTCTAAATTTGTACCCTTATTGACAAAACCTACAGAATTTTTTTAATCATTTTGGGAAAGGAAACCTACAAAATTTTGAGTTTATATGCTCAGTAAAGGTAAACATGGGAGATAGAAATTGATGATAAAAAACAATAAAATAAATAAATGGTTTTAGATCATGATAATAAATGTAAAATTTCATTAATAATTTTCCATAGACCATAAAAATGGTACATGGATAAAAATTACTCTATTAAAAATTCATGAAGCATTAGAGTGAGGAATAATAATAAATAAATCATAAATAATAATTTTATTTCATAATCATATAATCATTTTATAAGAATTATTTCTCTATTATATTAATAGAAAAAATTTAATTTGGCATGGACAAATACCCCTAGAGACCACAAAATAATTGTTGCCCAAGAATCTATATTTGTTTCTCATATCATAATAGATCATGAATCACCAACTTTTTTCCATAGTGGATCAGTCATTCGTACATGTTGGCCATAGTGGATCATGAATCCTCATATTTCCCCAAAGTGGGTTGATTACATCAAATCATTTACCATAATTATATCATGATATATAATTTTTATCTCAATGAATTTATGGGATGTATAATTTTAGGACCAACCATCATATAAATTTAACCATAAAAATGTTTTCCACTAGAATATAAATCATTTATCCTGTCATGATATCATTACTCATGAAATGAAAATGTGTTTCTTAAAAATAACACGATCATAATCATAAACCATGTCGAGAATGATTAAAGAGGGTATCTTATAATCATATCATAGGTGAAATATACGTAACAACAAATGAATTTATCACATATTAAAATATCCTTAAAAGATCACGTTGATGAATTATTGAGTATAGTAAACTTTTTATTTTGATACTATTTACTAAAAATATATATATGTCAAAAATATTAAGGAATAATTTCACTTGAAGAAACAATACTTCATAATTATAATCCATGATTCAATTTAATATATATTCATGATGGATTGAAATTATATTTATTCATTAATCATAAAAAAATGATTCTCTACATAAAATGGGTAAAACATATCTCATTTAGAAAACGAGAAGAATATTCATTTTAATAATTTTAGAAAAAACTCCAAAATGGGAAAAATGATGTCAAAAAATCACTTAATAATAGTAATAATTATTTATGTAAATAATTTATAAAAACTTTATATTAAAGAAATGGGTTATTAGACCCAAAGAGGTGAAATATAGATATATATTCATAAAAACCAATTTATAACCCATTATATGTAATAAAAGGGGTCGTAGATGGTGAAAAAATATTAATAATTCTATGTGTAATAAAATATCTGAAAAATAAAATTATTTTTCCAAATAAATATCATATAATTTATTCAATGTAAATTCATGTTTAATAAATCCTATTTAAAATGATATTAAAACATAAATCCCTCAAATCATGTCTTTCCCTTCGTCATAATTGTCTGATCATTCTGTAAAATAAATATCTATTTATTATTTATATATATTCCAAGAGACTAATCATAAATATATCATAAAATATATTATTTCCATAATATATCCTATCATCCCTTTATTAACAATTTTATAAAAAAGTCAGTGTTATATGTGATAAGTGCTTAATTTCCCATGCATGTTACAGGTTGAAAATCTCAGTCTTTGTAAATTGATCAGTAATGTATCATCTCCATAATTTCAATAATAAGGTAAATGTAATATATATTAATTATATATATGTACATTTTTCTTAATAAAATATATGGTTATCAAAATTAATTACACCATTCATAGAGACTGTAGGTCGTACGTACTCAAGAATATTGTTTTCACTTTTCGATGGATGGATCAAAAGAAGGTGAAATATTAATAATTTAAATTTAAATAATAATTAATATATAATAAATAAATTTAATATTCATTAAATATATCATTATTATTTTCTTTCTAAAGAAAAAATAAAAATTGAATCACATCGCATCGTGATGGTGGAAATTCACGTGCATACAAGAGAAATGTTTTTATTTTCCAACAGATGATAATGTAAGAAGGTAGGGATGAAATAATAATTAAAGAAGAATTAATATATGATAATTAGAATATATAAACATTTAACGAATCGTAGTAACCACCTATTAAATTCAGTGATGGAAATTAGTTCTTTAGTTGTGTGTAGGCTCTAGTTCACACGCACAAATGAGTGATACGTTCACATCACATTAGATGGAATATAAAATCGATAATTGTAATTACATAATAATAGTAATATATAATTAAATTAATAATAATTTATTTATTATTTTATAATGAATAATACATATTTAGATGATGTATAAAAATAGTAAATTTGGAAGAGATTAGTTAAGGTGACCACTTTTTCTTCAACAAGCCTCCTTTAGATTCCTTTTGAAGACCCTTAGAATGTACTATAATGAATAAATTAAACTATAATTAATTTATATGTTATATTAGAAGATACATTATAAGGGTTTGTTTGATCTAGATGGATCATGTAGGTGTAAAGCATATAGATAAGTGTTGTCCTTTTATAAAAGAGGGAATGTACAGACTTAGAATTACTTTAAAGATTTAAATATAATTAATTTTATTATCAAGAACAACTCATTCATGTGGGGAAGAATTATAATTAAATTAGGATAATGTTTAAATATTATAATCCAATGAGATTTATGTAGGATTTATTTTGATTTACACCTTAAATTTTTGTTTAACCCCTTTTTAAACAATTTTATCCTTATCATCAGCAACAAATTTCTCAATAATAAAGAGTTATAATTTTATATAAAAGGTAAAAATTCGATCATAAATGAAAAAATAAGGATAATTTAGGTCATTTCTCATAAAAAATCACATTTATGATTTTAATTATTTTATAATAAATTTAATACATATTATTTTTCATAAAATATCATTAAATACATTTTTGAAACTTTTAGATAACTTTTTATTTTTAGATAGGAAGACAACAATGTAATTAATATATAAAACATTCTTAAATCCATATTTTCCTTTCATCTTAAAAATTATTGGGAAACTATTATTCACCCAAACATTATTACTATTAGATTTTTTTTAAAATCATTTTCATGATTTTTCTTTTTATTGGACAAGAAATGATTCATCATTGTGAGAGCATTTATGGTAATTATTCTATCATTAAAAATTAAAACTAAATTAGAAATAAAAAATTGATATTATAAATAAATATTTGTATCCAAAATTATACATATTTTATCATTATGAAAAAAGTATATACATTAAAGTATAGAGAGTGGCATTTTGGAATATTCCTTTTATAAAATAATTTAAATTTCATTTTTAATGAAAAATGCCATAAAATGACATATATTTGATTTTTTATGGATATGGTATATTATATACAATGAAATGTAATAAAAGAAAATTTTGGGTTGATTTTTGTACCTTATCACATGGTTTTTACAAAATTTAATCCTTTTTACCCTTACAGAAATTACAAATATTTACCACTATTACTATTCATTGTAAAAAAATTAAAGAGTTCCATTTTAAAAATAATAACCTCATTATTAAAAATATTTAGTCAATTTTTTCATTATTTTATTAGAATATATATCATAATTTAATTATAATTATCGATTTTAAATATGAAGAAATTTTATTTTCCCGAAAAAATATTTTTTGATGTGTAAAATGTTTTTATACAAAAACCCAACAGAAAATTCATTTAACAAAAAATGGTTGGATAATTAATAATAGAAATTTAGAAAAATTAACTTCTAAAACCATCTTAAAATAAAATGGTACTTCTAAAATGGTTTAAATGAATATATAGTTTTCAATAATAATTTTTTTTACAATATTTGTCAAAACAATTTCTAAAATTCTCAAAAATAAAAAATAAATTAATATTTTCATTTCAATTTAAATGGTGAATTTAATTATTTAATATATATTTTCTAAAATTAGATAAAATTAATTATATTATTTTCCCATAAAATTCATTAAAAACCTTGTTTGGGGGAAATTTTATTTTTTAAAGAATATATCAAATTTACTATATAATATATGATTTAACTGAAAAATTTATCCATGTTTTTTAAAATAAAATTATTCATAATCATTCCAAAAATTAAAATCATAGGTTATAATGATATAACGTATCATGGTTCTTTTAGACTCGGGGTTGCGTGTATCGCAAGATAACGAAAAATGAAAATTTATTTATTAGGATAAATATCTTAAAATCTCAGGGTGTTACAACAATATCATCAAGATCGTATCTTTGAAAAATAGTATAATTATTATAAATACTATATGTATTTTAATAACAAGAGTAATACAGAACCACCAATCCATGGTTTTTAATTTAGTGTACATATCAAAAATATATCACTTGAATAAAATGCTCATAGGATAACCAAATATTCTCCATTTGTCATGTCATATGTTAGTTGTTGTGAAAGCATATTCAAAAGTATTCTTGGATATCATTCAAATTTTATTTTATGATAGTGATAGTTTATTTTTTCTAAATGTATCATTATATAAAAAACCATGTGAATACCCATTAAAAACATCCTTTCGATATCCTTCAAAATAAATTTATGGTGGATCTCATGGTGTTTTATAAAATTATTGTAACCAAAATTAATTTGCATCCATATAACACTTATATCATTGTATATAATTATTAATTTCCTAATACATAGTTGAATTAAATGTTAAATTATATAAAAGAGCACAGTATACTCAAACTAAAATTGTATTTTATAAGATATATACGAAACACATGTATATCTATACATAGTCCACCAACTATATAATATGTTCATATAAATAATATAATAATCAATTATTCCATGTCATCGATTGACCATGGTTCATGAATTTTTTCAATTCCATATATGCCACTCATACATTCTTGTTTCTCTAAATAAAGACAAACAAGATGAATGAGAACATCTCATTTCATTTATCTGAGTTCATGATCACATCACATGTGACTCATGAAAATGGATAAGGACATAAGATGTTATGTATCTTTATATGTATATAAACACCCTTAGTATACCTAAAATGAGGTCCAAAATTATATACACATTATATGTGAAGAAAAATCTCGACATTTCTCAGACTCAACTGAAGACATGGTCACCAAAATAGCTGACAACCCCATATTAGCTTACCCTCGAGGATAGTAAAATAAACATATTATTATATGAATTATACAATGAAAAATATTTTTAAAAATGTATTCATTGTGATTAAATATTAATCTTGGACCCCTATAACTCAAATTATATCTTGTGTTCTACCCTATGTGATATACTTAGTGGGTCATTTTTCCCAAAAAAAACTTCTTTTTTTCAGGTGTAAATTCTTTATATCTGTAAATCAATATAAATCATTACAACCATAATATTTCATTTAGTACTCCTAGATTATATTATATAACCCTTTATAATTTTTTACAATATGATTTTTATGGGTGAAGGCTAGGAGAGTTAGGGATCATTTAACTAGTTTTTTGGGTTAATGTGATGGTGTACGGGATGTGCACTATTTGTCAAAACAATGAGGAAATCCTATGTGAAATTTTTCACAGTAGTATGTTTGAGAGAATAGATTTAGAACAGTTGCCTCACAGTTAGGGAGGTTCGGTGAGGAGGCAATTCTTGTATATTATTGAGGTAGTTACTAATGCATGGTTATCATATGGTTTTCCTAACTATGAAAGTAAACCCTACGCTGGTTAACAAACACGCCTTTAAAAAAAATTCTATGTCATCCATGAAATTAATCCACATGTTTTTGCCTAAAATTGGTTCTAACATGGTAATTTGAAGTCAGATTCTTGGGTAATGTCACTGTTCTTATTCGTTCATGTCACGTTTTCTTAGATATACATAGATATAGTTATCCTCTCATTTTGGTTTCTCATATATATGCCCAATATGGGTATATCTATGATTTTTTCCAAAAATGATGATATTTGGTTCATGTATTTATAAGATAAGAGATCTAAGGTGGTTTCTTGGAATTCTTTCATGGTTTTGTGAGTGTTCATTGTCCGTTTTCAGTTTTATCCAATACCATCAAGGTAGCTAACTTTACTTTCGATTTATGTTTATATAACTAATTGGAATGATTTAAATTAGAATATATTATGGTAAAATTATGCGAAATTTTATTTTTAGAAATTTTTAGAGACCCTCCTTAGTTGTATTTTTCTAAAATGTGAAAATATGAACAATTTCAATTCATCAATAATGTGCTTTGATTGTTGAATTTAAAATGATGATTTTAAATTGGGATTTTTCTCGAATTGCGAAAAAAGTATTTGAATAAAGTGTTTTAAATTAATGTAATGGTATTATTAAAATTTAATGGTTTATTGGAATTGGGATTTAATGGGTTTCAAGAAAAGAACTGTTTTATTGAAATGGTTTAAATTGGGTTATTTAAATGGATTTAGCATATGTGGATTTTCTGAGTTCATGTTCGATGTGCCCCTAAATAATAGACATTTAACAAGGAGTTACATGGTATGTGAACCTATATTGTGGGTGTAAGTCATTGGTACACAAGGTGATTGGAAAATAGATTACTCATGAGTATGAAACTATCAAATGAAAAATGCATGGGTGTGTGTGTTGTGAACCATGGAATGGGTATGCCAATAAGATTTTGAGAAATGGTTTATAAATCCATGTTTTTGTTACTTTTCAGGATGTGTGGCTTGATATAATATTGTTGGAATATATAACTTGTTTACTCATAGTAACAAATGGTTTTGGAACTTGTTCATATTTAGTTATAAAATGTGTTGTGAAATTTTTTTATATAAAATATTTTATATAAACGTGGAAAAACATTCTATACTAGTGACATGAGTAGGGAAGTAATTGGGGGGGGAAATGTCTACTTATTATATTCCCACCATAATTGTAACATTGGATATTTTGCATACACTAACATCTCATACATGGGAAAAGGTAATGTATCAAACTATTTAAAACCACCTCATGATATTTGGGATATTTGGTGATGTAGGAGCATGGAGATATGAAGCATGGATTCTTATAGTAATCCTGGAGGAGTTTGTTTTGCTTCAATTTTTACCTTTTTTGTCTTCTAATATAGATTATTTGGTGTGGATTTTTTATATAGATAATGATTGAGTTTTCTTTTTTTGACCAGTCATCATATAGTGGGTTTTTGGTTATGGTTTTTTTGTATGTGGTTTATTTCTTAAAGTGTATATTGTACCCTTATTCCTTTTGAAAGCCATATGTAATTTATTTCAAACCTTTAGTGGCTTGGGGATGTCTCTTAAGGTCTAGTAATGATTTATTGTTTTCTCAATACAATGATAATAAGAAAGTCGTTACCAATGGTATCAGTTTGTTCGATGCAAAACTCTTGTTTGAGATAAGTGGTATCTTTTTGTTCCTTTCCTGGAAAAAGATGTAGTAATTGATTTTCTTGGTCTTGGTGTGGGAATTATTTCTTTTATATTATTAAGGTTGTGATATTATAATATAGTACGATTTTTGGGACTTGAAATTTTTAGCATAAAATGAAGTAGTTAACCTTTTATGTTGAACTTCATGTTACTAGGGGGTTAGGTATATATGTTTTTTAAAGACAGATCCAGGATTTCGAAATCTCATTATCATGGGTTTTTCCAATAAGATTATCATAACATGAATTAGATGAATGAAACCCCACTAAGAGTGAATACATCATTTTGAGTAATCATCTATGAGATTTTCCAAAATTTTTGATTTTTGAAAAATGTAGTAATTTTGTTTCAAATGAATGATTTGGAAAATGGCATTGTTGGTGTATTTTGAAAATGGTTTGATTTTTGAAAATGTTGAATGGAAAAATATTTTTTTTGTTCAAATTTTATGCTAGTTGATGTGATGGAATATAAAATGACATGACATGATTTACTAGAGAGTGGTACTTATATATTTTTTTATTGGTTTAGAAAATGGATCACTATAGACATCATAGAAACCAACCAGTTGATGTTGAGAGGTATGTGGTTGCACTGAAGCCATAGGTGAACAAATATCTGCATCAAAGAATTATTCATGCATTCCAAGCTGTGGAAATATGAAATTGGGTGGATTAATAATGGAATGTAGATCATTCCTTCAAATTCATGAAGAAAAATCCCCCAGTCGTTTGTGGGGGGATTCTTAACTCAAAAAGTAAGAGTTATGGATGAACATGATGAATCTTATCATAGATTTCATCAATGAATTATCAAAGTTCAAGGTTAAACTAGCCACATATATTATAAAGGATCATTCACACCAGTGGTGGGAACTATTACGACATGCAAAAGGGGATTAAAACCTGATTTGGGAGGATATTGAATAATTTTTCAACACATAATTATATCCCCATACATTCAAGATATTTTCAATGATGAATTTTTTCAGACTAAAGCAAGAAAATATAACTATCATAGAGTATGATGTTAAATTTACTAATTTAATGTTATTTACAATAGATGTTGCAACTACTATGTCCTTGAAGGCATGTAACATTGAATTAGGGATAAGGTTTGAGATTCAATCGATTATTTCATTGCTATATATGACATATCATATAGAGATGGTGAACAGACCGATAGTTGCCGAATGATATATCTCAAAAACTATCGGAGGTGGATGTATGATGATACCTATAGAAAATAGAGGGAAGTCTAAATATTGGGGAATGAAGTAGAAGAAAACCTATATCCATGTTGGGAGTATGAATCTGAATCAAACTGATGGATCAATGATCCTTCCTATACATCTCGAGAGAAATGTGGGCTATTTACATTGTGTTTGGAATTTCTAGATGAAGTGAGAGTGTATTCCACAACCTAGATCTTTTCACAACTATAGAAAGATACCTTTCCTTCATTATTATTATCACAGTGCTCCGAGGTTAGGTGCTCGAGGCACTCCTCAAGTGTCTCAAGCTTCTTAAGCTTTAACCAGACATGGGTATCCGGAATAGACTTGTCCATAGAACAGGGCATCCCATGGTGATTATTGGAACACCATGCCTCCTTTAAATGGAAATTCATAATAAGGGAACATGTAGCAGAGTGCATAAATGATGAAATTGTATGGGGATGAAGAGGTGATTAGGTATGATCAGAAAGGACCATTTATGGTGAGATGTAAGGTTCTGTTTAATTATACCTATTTGTATGTGTTTTTTGATTCCAGTGAATCACATTCATTTCTATTTTCTCATTCTGTTTAATTTAAATGATTACAATATGAGATGATTCCCCCTGTATTAAAACAGAAGACTCATCTCGGTAAAAGAGAATATCGAGCCTCTATGTGTAGAGCATCTTTTATAACCGTTTATGGAGCTGATCTAAGGTTGGGATTATTGGTGTTTTATATGGATGTATTTGATGTAATAATGGGTATGGAATGGTTCAAAATGTTCAAATCTCAAATTTACTATTATATAATAACTCTTAGTTACATAACGGAAGATGGTTTCAAGCATATCTTCTAAGGAAAAAGGGTTTTAATGACTAGTTAAATGGGTTGTTTGGACATAGTGGTGGAAATTATCTCTTACTAGTTGGTGTGGATAACATAGGAAATGATGGAAGATATAGGATTGAAGTTTTCCAGATATTCTAGACCAACTTATATATGACTTTACCAATAAATTCTCTAGGTTGCCACCTATAAAGGATGCAGAGTTTATGATTGATCTCCTTCTAGGGAATAGTCCAATTTCCAATCCATCATATAGGATGGAACCAAAAAAATCATATAATAGAATGTTTAGTTAGAAGAGGTGCAATGAAAAGGTATCATTCGACTGATCATGTCTCCGTGGGCTGCATCCATCTTGTTTGTGAAGAAATTAGATAAGACTCTAAGGCTACGTGTGGATTATTGTATGGTTAACAATGATTTGAAAAAGATTCAGTATTCACATCCATGCATTTATGATCTGTTTGATTAATATAGGGGATCCATGTGGTCCTCTAAAAATGACTTGCGATCGAGATATCACCAATTACGAGTATGGAAGCTAGATATTCCAAATATATCTTTCAAAAAAAACATATGGAAACTTGAAATATGTAGTCATGACATTCGGTCTTCCGAATATACCATCATTCTTTAGGGAATTGATGAATTGGATTTTTCATAGATATTTGGATTCATTTGTTGTGGTGTTTCTGGATGATATATTGGTGTATTCAAGGACACAGTTTTAACAGGATGAATAATTAGAGATAATATCAATATTGAGGGGCCTCTTTTTTCTACCAAATTCAAAAAGTGTGATCATTGGATATAACATATACACTTTCTTAGATATGTAATTTCTGAAAAAGGAGTCTCAAGGGATCCTAAAATGATAGAATCTATTTTCTCTTCACAACCCCCAATTAATGTAATTGAGATACGAGGTTTTCTTGGTCTAGTATGTTTATTAACAAAGCATTGTACATGACCTATCACAACGAGCTTCACCAATGACAAATTTTAAAAAGATTATCGTTCCGTTCGGATGGACTGAGGAATTCCAGAAGTATTTTCAAGAGTATAATGTTAGTCTTACATCAGAACCTATCTTCATTTTATAGAATTAGGATAGGGGTATGTGGTGTACCATTATTCTTCATGATTTGGGTTGGAATTTTTTCTCATGGAAGAGACCATGTGTTTGCTTATGGTTTAAGGCTGTTGAGAGTGGATGTGAAGAATTACCTAACACACGATTTGATGTTATTTTTGGTTGTTTATCCCTTGAATATGTGGCATCAGTATCTCTTTGGTGAGAAATTTACTATGTTTTCGAATAATATGAACTTGAATAAAATCCTCTCACTATGACATTTGAATATAAGGTAAATTATATTGATGATGTATCTTTAGATGATTGAATTCCACTTAGTGTATACACATGGAAAAGGAAATTCAGTGGCTCGTTCATTAAGAATAATATCATATGTGTTGTTGGTGAAATAATATTCATATGAGTGGTATTTACTGTCAGTCCTAGCTGATATCCATGTGTAATATGAAGACCAAAGTGGTGTTGCCGTTTTCATTTTTATCTATGTGGTTCTTCATTTAGTATTGATGGCAAAGGTGGTATAAAAATACAAGGCAGAATGCCTATACATGAGTTCAAAACTCAATGGTGGGGAGACCATTGAGGAATGAAAACTTAATGGGAGTTCATTTTTTGGTCATGGTATCAGATAGTTGTACTGATGTCTTGTTAGAAACAACTTCTACACACTTACCACCATTTGACGTGTGCTATTCATTCGGGAATACCGAAGATATATAAGACGTTGAATGAATAGTTTTGGTGGATTAGTATGAAAGAGATAATGCCTATGATCGTTTCAAGGTGCTTATCTTCTCAGAAAGTTGATGTAGAACATCATTGAATAGTAGGTATGTTGTAGTATTTACATATCATAGGGTATAAATGCGAGCAGATAGCCATGGATTTTATTACATGTCTTCCAAGAATAGTCTAGAAACATGATGCCATATGGGTGATAGTGGATCAGCTCACCAAGTTGTCTCATTTCATTCATATTGGTGAAACTCATATGATGAAGGTTCTGTCCAAAATATATATCCATGATGTGATAATGAGTCATGGATTACCCATTTTGATAGTCTTAGAGAGAGATAGGAGTTTCACATATCATTTCTATAAATCATTATATGAATCTGTTGGCACTCATTTAAATATGAGTATAACATATCATCCACATATGGATTCATAATATAAAAGGAATATACAAACATTGGAAGACATGTTTTAGGCATGCATAATGGATTTTAGTGGCTCACGGGAAGAGAATATACCATTAGTGGAGTTATCATATAAAAATAGCACTAAAGACATGATACATATAGAACCTTTTAAAGCATTGTTTGGGAATCTCTGTCATTCTCCACTTTATTTGGTGGAAACAGTTGATAATTCACAAGTTTTTCCAAGACATGTCCATTAAATAATGTTGATGATTCAGTTGATGTAGAAATAGATGGATATGAATTAGATTCATCGGAAAACCTATGCGGGTCATCATTAAAGAACACTTGTGTTCACGCTGAGTGACCATGTGTTCTTTAATAGTTTTACAAGTCATAGAACTAATCATTTTTTAAAGCATATAAAGTTTTCTCCTAGATACATTGGACCATTCAAGATATATGAACGAGTTAGAGAGGTGGAATATTGGTTGGGTTTTTCAGCATGGGTCAGTTCACTATATAATTTGTTACACGTATCTGAGTGGAAAAACTATTAGCTTGAACCTAACCATGTAATTATATGGGATCGCCTAGACCTAGAGCTAGATGTATTGTTGGTACATATCCTGCTGTGGACAGCTAGGATAATGTAAATCTTGGAAAAAGCATCAGTCTTATGTGGGTATTATGGATACATGGTAATAAATAGGAAGAGACTTGGGAACACGAGAAGGAAATGAATGAGTAGAGTAAAAACTATTTCGGGGAAACAATATTATTTTACATTCCAAAGAGGGAAATACTAATGGTGGGGAGAATGTAATACCCCATGTTTTGGGTCTGTAACACTAAATTTGGGATTTTCTTTTATATAATGATTATGGTTGAATCTTGGGAGAGGTGAAAATATTTCAAAGAGTTTTGGCGCTAAAGGGAAGGTTCCCATGATGTGCACATTTTGTGTAAACTGTGTGGAAATCCGTAGAAATATCATGCATAGTAGTTGGTTTCAGGATGTATCATCGACACAGTTAGAACATTTATAGAGAGACCCTTCAAGGAGGCTATTAATGAATGTTTTTTATTTGGAATATAACACACAGTTGGTGTATGGTTTGGCTAACTGTGCGACTAAACCGTGTGGGGGATAAAACCCTCCTCGTTAAAAATTTGATCTTTATAGTCCTTGAATTTAATACAATATTTTTCCCCAAACTGGATTTATCTCAGGACTTTACATCTAATAATGACAAATAATGTTCTCCCATCAATCAGTAGTCAATTCCAATGTATCACATGGTGATTCAAAGCCATATTCTTGAGGTAAGGTATCGTTCTTCTTTGTTTATGTGACGTTTTCCTATATCTACATAGATCTACTTATTCTATCCTCTAAAATATAGATCTATGAATGTTATGGGTACAATAAAATATTTTGGATGCCAAATATGTTGTGATTTGGTCTATTTGTTGATATGATTATATATATATGATGGTTTCATGGAATCCTTACCCGATTTCGTCAGTGTTATATATTTGTTTCCTGTTTTCACCAAATCCAACAAGGCAGGTGGCTTCATCATTGACTCCTCTTAGTAAAACTGATTCCCATGATTTAAATTTAAATATATTATGTTGAAATGATTATGAATTGTCTTTTTATAAATATTTGGAAAAAATCTTTAGTGTAATTTTTGTAAATTATAAAAATCTAAAAATTTGTGTTATTGAAAAAAGTCCCTCAATTCATGATTTTAAAATGGAGATTTTTCAATCATATTTTTTCTAGGCCTAGGAAAATGAATTTTGACTAAATTATTTTAAAATAATGTATTTTTTTTATGAAATGGAATTATTTATTAGAATTGGATTGTTTTTTGGTATTCTATAACAGAATAGTTTTATTGAAATTATTCGAATTGGGTTCTTTGAATGGTTTTGGAAAATGTATCCTATGTGAGTTCATGTGTGATGTTCCCTTAATTATGGGATGTGTACCATTGTGTTACAAGGTCTATAACCCAATATCGAGGTGTGTGTCTAATTGGGACACATGGTGATTGGGAAAGATACTTCTCTTGAGTAAGGAACTGTCAAATGAATCATGCTTTGGTGTGTGTTGTGAACCATTGAATGGGTATTCCAAAATGATATTGATAAATGATTTTTGAATCCATGCTTAGTTAATTTTAACGAACTATTACATTATATAAAAAAATATCCCAAATAGTTATGAACTATTTTGGGATATTGTTTTATATGAACTATTTTATATAATGTTTATAGACTTTATATCATAGTGGCATGTATAGGGATGTCTTTGGGGAAAACCAACTGGGTTTTATACTCACCCCTACTCTGGATCATTGGTGATTTTTCATATTCTATCTTCCAAGACATGGGAATGGTAATGTATCAAACATATTTAGAAGCACCTAATGATACTTGGTTTGTTTGGTGATGTTGGAGCCTTGAGATATGGATCATAGAGTCTTGTGTCCATCTTAGAGTCTGTAGTTTTTAATCTACTTTTTACATTTTTTTGTCTTCCGTTGTAGCTTACTTTGGGATGGTTTTTTTATAAACATTATGTTTGAGTTGTCTTGTTTTGATCATACCTCATCTAGTCGATTTTTGGTCAGTGCTTTATTTGTTAAAGGGTAAATCATCCCCACTGCCTTTTGAAACCCTTCATCATTTATTTCTAGCCTTTGGGGCCTCAGGGATGTATCATTAAGCATAGTAATAATTTTTTGAATTATCAAACCAATGAGAATAAGAGAGTCAATACATTTAATCACAACCAGTAATACTTTATTATGAACATACATTAGGGGTAAATCAAAATTTTTACATCTATTTGAACATTACACATCATGAATATATATAGGCAACATAAAAGAATGATAAAGTAGTTATTGTATTTTTTTATATCATGGTACATTTTATATTCATAAATTCATTTAATAAGACTAAAAAACCGCACAAATGTTTATGTGTAATCAAATTCTATATGATATAATTCCACATAGGATTTATATTTTCTTCACATTTAGGTCTTTATTAAACACAATAAATATTTATGTAATTCCAACAACATTTCTTTGTTATTTTTTGATAAAAAGTCACTGTAAATCACTTTGTGAGTAAATATATAAAGAAATATTGTTCGAAAAAATGGCGACACATGGGAATCATATTCCTATTTTTCATCATTTGAAACATAGTATTGAAATTTATTGGTTTAAATATTTTTATGAAATGAAAATAATAACTTTTATTATATACTTAGAAGTAATTTTATGTTCATCGTTATTATCATTAAACACTTCCTCTAAAAAATTCTTCAATGATCCCCTGGGTAACAAATTCTGACTCCTTACCTTAACCAATTTTACCTATATAACCTAAACTCATTTTGGATTATGTATCCATCACATTGAATTTAGTTTTATTATTACTTTTTTGGTATACAATAAATATATCTATGTGAAAAAACCCACTAATATCATATAACATTATTTTATCTAAAATACCACACTAACGAACAAATAATATTTTATATTTGGGGAATACAAATTATTTCTTTCTATGAGAATATTTAACAACAAAAACTATTAACACATATATGTCATTTTTTATTCTATATTTTTAAAGGAATATTTTAAAAAGAAGTTTTTTTAATTAAAATATTTAACTATAAGGTGAAAAACACACTCTCTTTAATATTTTAGAAAATAATAAAGGTAAAATCTCATACCATAAAAAAACAATCTCGTAATTTTTTTCTAATATGTTATAGAATCAAATAAATCATAAACCATGTATATTAAAGCTATCATATAATATTGGATATAAAATATATTTATTAATGATAAAATTATCTTATCATATATGTATAAATATAATAAAAACACACATCCTTCATATATATATATTTATGCCGACAATGTTTATTTATATTCCAAATATATGAAGTTTCATCATTTTAAAAATTATATGAATTTATAATAAAATCTACATCAATTATTACCTCTATTTTAAAATCCTTTATATTTTTAAAATTTTTAAAATATATATTCAGAATCATATTCAACTAAAAAAATAAAATATTATTAAAATAAAAATAATACATGATCTGGTTATTTTACATAGTTTCTCATAACCCTACATGTATTCATGAAAATTCCATCAAATAAAAACATTATCTCTTCTACACAACACTACTTTTAGGTTTCAATTAATAGTGATGGAAATTTTTATATATAATATTCTTAGTTTTTATTAAACTTTTAATTATTTTTTAATCAACATAGCACTAGATCATATGCATCACGTTTCATGACCGCATATTCTCAACACTTTTTTTAAAATTGAATAAAAATTTATTTAATTTAATTGTATTTTAATAAACCTTCGTGGAATTATTTTTGAATAATTTCAATATATAGAGTCATAATATAATTCCTATAGCATCCTAATTTCATTAACATACCTATATAATTTGATTATATTAATGGATACATATGTTTATCGGGAGACATTTTCTTAATTCCATTAAAACATCAATGTAATCCTTTTATTATTCTCAGAATAATATTAATTAATTTGTGGATAAACATATGATTTATTATTATGTATGGGTTCTCCAAAATAACTAAAATTTTCCGTCATTCCTAATAATGATTCTTACAGTATTATACAAATATTGAAATTTTCTTCCATTAGTCTTATAATTTTCATTTAATTATCTAAAATTTATGATTTATAATTGCAATTTAATTTTATATGCAGTGATATTATTATCTGATGAGTGTCATGTTTCTTGTTCATTTAATATGGATTTTTTTTTCAAATTTCCTATTAGGAAAATAATTCCCCATTTTGAATTAGACCATTTCTATTAGTAGGTGGAGATCCATATTTCAAAATGACATATACAAGATAACATCATGAAATAATCGTTGACTATATCTAGATGGATATCATATCAAACATATCACATATGATACTTGGATAGTTTAATTTAAAACACCTTAAATATTATGTAATATGAAATATCTCAACCCTATTTCAATAGTATCCAAACCATTATGGTATCCCCAACATGTACAAACCAAATAATATTACAAAAATGGAAACATATCTTTTTTATCAACTATAATTTTATTTTCGCACACTACATTATCCATGGTAACCCACCTTCAGTATGAGCCAACATGGGATGATACTCAAGACCTAGAAAAGTTTTTCTTTGGAATAAATCCCACATTTGGTATTTAAAATTGGAATCTCCCAATATTATCTTATGTATTACTTTTACATCTAGGCATTCATCTAATGATTTTTTAAATGCTATTAATTCAAAAAATCATTATGTTAAAACAATAGTTCTATATAGATCCTTATAAAAATAATATCTTTTCTTACTAATAATAATTTAATTAAATAAAATTACCAAATATTTAAAAGTGTCACATTAATAGTTTCAAGTAATCTCTACTATTTAAATGAATATCATAGAATAAAATCAATAATAAACATATGTGTATGAATAGGTCGATAGGTGTTCACACCCCAGTTTTCTCGATATAGCCTAAGCACCAGGTCCCATGAATCGTTATACCCATGTCCTTCTATTCATGGTTCTATTATTGAGAGAGATGATAATTGTGTTAATTTTTATAATAGATATAATATATAAATTGCAGTTAACTGATAATTTTATTCTCATAACTTATTACAATCAAAGAAGCATTTTAGAAGAAAACTTTAAAAAATATCACATATATTATGTAACTCACAAAATTATTCCATTATAATTTAATGAATCAATTTAACATACAAAAATATATAATAAAGATTCTAATTGTAATAAATAATATTTTATAATATGTAAGGGAATAATATAAATGAAGTAATAATTCCATAAACTTTCCTTGAGATAAATAATGTATGAAAAATTCATAAATAAATATTTCTAAAACCAAATTATAATTAATTAAATGAAATATATAATTTATAAAACATAAAATAGAATATTTCACTAATATTTTAATGTAAACACTTTAATTTTCATGAAATAAATATGGATAACCATACATTTGGGCTCTAATCGGGATAATGGAATGGCCTTAATGGACTGAATAATCTCCACAGGATAGTGACTAGAACCTGGGAAATAACAACTGGTCGGAGGAAGGATTTCCCCAAACTAAAAGAATATTACTAGAATAAAAAAGTTAATGATAAACATGGATCAAAATTTTATTAATAGAATCGTGGTAATGGTAGAAATAAAACAAATATAACTATGAAAAACACCAAAGGTAGCTGTCTAGAATCGTCCAAAAAGGATAACAAAATAATCAAACGACTACTCTTGGTGACACGTGAAAAATTCTCTAATATCTCACTATAGGATACTAATATCCAGATAAGAATAACTTCACTACCACACAAGAGTAACATTCCCTTTCATGCATGAAACAAAACATGTTCTACATACCTGAATGGCTGTGTGGAGGGTGTGAGAAAAAGATGACAAGTATTGCCTCACATAGGTAATCCCTAATTGGTCTCTATCATTCATGTCACAATACGATCAATTTAAAACAAAACATTGAATTATCAACAATTTTTACATTTATATCAACATAATTGTAAAATAGTTCCACTATTTTACTATTTTAAAACAATAAATATATTATAGTTTCTAATAATATTACATATAATCCATTTATATATATATATATATATCAAATAATGCATCAGATCATATAAAATCAAAAGTAGTGTTGATCAATCATAATAGAGATCAGCACAAGGACAATGTATTCCAGTATTTCTAGGTCACATGTATCCAAATACAATCATGAATAAAAACATGACCTATTGAATAGAGTAACACCCCTTTATTTTACCCCCTTTGAGGAAATTTCATGTTCTTTCGAACAATGGATATATGATATTGGAATAGATCAATACCCCAAAAAATGAACCCCCTACAGTTTTAAGAGATATGGTCTAATAATAATCTCTACACCTATGTACTCAAGGATACCATGTGATTTAATTAATAAATCAATTGAAATGGTTTATCACATTTCAAAATAAAATTCCATACAACACATTTCACCCAATATCATTCCATGAAAAAACATTTTCAAACCATTTCTCAATGATTTGATAACAACATTCCATTCACCAAAAAGTGTAATATTATATTTTATCAAAACCCCATTTATGCACACATATAAGAAATTCAATAATCATTGTAATTGTCATTTATATAACCATGATAATCAACAATGAATCCATCATTGGAAAGATATGGAACCCACAAACTCAAAATCTGGTCACAAATCAATAATTATGGGATTAATATACCAAAACAGAAGGCAATTAATAAAAAAACAAGTAGATTCCAAAAATAATTATTCCAAATACATATAATAGAGTTTCCAAAATAAAATGAGTTATATAAGAAGGTAGACTAGCTCAAACCTCAAAGATCACATGTACTGCACAACGATCAACAAGACAACCTGCCAATATGAGAATAATAAATGATGGATCTATAAGAAATAGATATGGTAAAAAAATTATCGATAAGACTAGAAAACAAACATTAATAGTATACAATTCCATTAAGACTGTAATAACCAAGAATGAGTAAGATAGATTTAATCAAAAATGATGAAAGATATTTATTGAATCAAATATATATTTGATCCTTGAAGAAATAATGTTGAAGATATAAATTCACTAATAGAGAACCTCCAAGGACCAGTGGATCAAGTTAGATTTCAATGGGAGGATATTAGAGTAAAAAATTGGGGTTCTTGGGGTGTAAATTTAGAATATCAGATAATTAAATTATTTTTGCAAGGTTTGACTGCATTGTCTATCCAACCACACACCAAATGTGTACCTCTTACTAGGCTTTTGGAATAGATACAAATTTTTTCCACACTTTCTAAAAACCATTCGACTACAGTGAATGACTACACAATCCCTTAATATAAAATATTTTGGTATTAAATAAGTTTTGAAACAATAATTCACCTTACTCTAAAAATCCAACATATGATGGAATGATTCCATTAAATAGTTCCATAGCTTACAAAAATCCTGGTCCAATAATTTATATTTCAAAAAATAAAAGAACCCCATGTTTCTCTCGAAAAACATGATAATCGATCCATAAAACAGATGCAAAAAGGGAGAATAGTACATTAATGTGGGATTTTGGGTATTAATATCATATTATCAATTTTCATGTAATCTAATATGAACATATTCATATTCAGAATAATTTATGTTAACGAGATAAATTTAAAATAAAATAAATATTTCAATGTTTATATAAACACATTGCAATAAATAAGTACAAATGATATCATACTATTTTAAAACATTTAGAAAATTATCCAAAACTCCAATGGCAAAGGGTTAAAAAAATTTATTAACAGGATCTGGAAATTTCACCAATTAATATTTATATTTGTGAACAATTGATAAATAAAAATATTTTTTTTAATATTTAGACTATTTTTTAATTTGGAAATTTTTTATATATTATTTTACAACATAAATCTATATATAACACAGATAAAATTCACAAAATAAATTTTTAATTATTTTAAACCTCCCATGGGTTCATCGTGGGCTACAACAGTCAACAATAATGAATTTAATGATATTTTTAATAAGAAATTCTTTTATGATATACACATTAATTTCGTTATATATATATTATGACCTTGTCTACTAAATAAAATAACAGTAAATAAAAACCATTATTATTTGGAATCAACCAATCTCATTCAATTCTATAGTCATACTAGAAACATAGATTAATGATATATAACAATGTTTTTATGTCCTATTGATGAAAATCCAATTCCCATAACCATGAAATTCTATTTAGTTAACCATGTTGTCGTTATATCAAAAACAATTCTATGTTTTTTATTATACATTTCATTGACCAGTTTTATTTAACCATATAATCATCATATAAATTATATAATACCATGGATATTTTTCATGAAGTTTATATCATGGGTTTTCAGTTTTCAAAG
This sequence comes from Viscum album, assembly GCA_963277665.1. Classification (NCBI taxonomy): domain Eukaryota; kingdom Viridiplantae; phylum Streptophyta; class Magnoliopsida; order Santalales; family Viscaceae; genus Viscum; species Viscum album. The sequence goes on from OY728139.1 coordinate 222,766,658, forward strand.
ACCTTATATATTTTGATGACAAACATGTCAATGTTATTTTTAGTACATAATGAAAAATTGAAATGAGGGACTCTAATGAAAAACTGCATTATGTAATGTATAATGAATGTCAATAATAATTAGCAACTCACAAAGGAATTCTATGAACATTTAAATAATATAAAATAAATACTTATATGAACTAATTATTATTAATATATAAAATATAAAATAAACTTAAGGAATATTTTTTTGAAAAATAATATATTTATATTTATTTACCTTTTGTCAATAAAATTTAAAATCAATGTAATTCATTCATTATAATGATTATAAGGATGTGTACTTGTTTTAGGTTGTGTTCAATTTTGGAACCCGATTGATGTGTCACACATACACATGGGTGGAAGTCGTTGAATCACATAAATTACAAGATAGTATCTTAAAGAAGTATTTTAATATAGATAGGTTATGATTTCAAAAAAGGTGAAAAAAATAGAATTTCATAATGAATCATGTGACACCACACTATTCCATGGTCCAAAATAGAATACACCATTATGTGACATCGAAAATCGGTATATTTTTTCTTGTGTTGTGTGGGAAAATGGTCTCTAATGGTAGCCATAGAGAAATTGTATGATAGAGAGTGAAACATTAATAACTATGAACGTTTCATAGTTTATAGAATCATCAGTTTTTCTATTTTTCCATTAAATTTAAAACTATAACCCAATAAGATAGGAGTTTATCTTATACTGCAAAGGGTTTTTGGGGGAAGCACACATTTAATCAAGGAATACCATGTCATTAAAAACCTATAAAATCATTAGATCATTTTCATGGTATTATATAGAATAATAAATAATTAATATAATACATTTCCCTTATTGATCTACCTAATCCATAATTATTTACATAATCTGGATAGTGATTATTCATAAGAATGTAATGATCCCTTACACCTTAAGTATCCACCAACCAGATGAGTCTCATAATAGTTTATATGGATTTTTATTTCCAAAAATATTCTAAAACATTTGAATTAAGAAAATAGAGAATGAATTATTTGATATGAGAAGTTTATTGATGAAAATATATTCAGAAGGATGAAAAAATATGCACTTATTTTTATATCCATCCAAGTAGACTTCCAAGATTTCAAATGTTCACCAATTAATTGAATCTTTTTGTATATGTCCCATAAGATTCAAATAATTGTAACTTCTACCTCAGCGTTTTTTTAAAATAAATAACTTGGGTGTTTAACATCCTTTTATTATAATCATATTATAATAGAAGTATGAAGGATTTCAAAATGTGGGATACGGTTGTCACCCCATACGTTATCAAATAATTTATGAACTACCATGAAGACCATAATGATGTGGTGACCTCACCACTTCACTATCAATCCTAGAACAGACCAATACAACAAATTACTATTTTTAAAACATTTTTAACACTATTTATAAACATATAAATATCTATAATGGAAAAAGTTTATGTTTCCTATCATCCAAATTGCAAATATAGTTTTCTGTTATATAGACATAATATCCACCACCAATGGAATAAACAATAAAATTGAAAATTTAATTTTTGTACATAAAAATGAGCATACTAATTTATATATAAACAAATTAATCAGTTTCAATTGATATTAATCAAATAAATATAGAAATTAGAAACAAAGTATATGATAAATAAATAACAACCATTATATATTACTACTTATACTACAAGGACCCAAACCAATACATTCCATCATTGAGTATACATCATAATTTGTCAAATGGATATAAAATATTTATTGTCTAATACCCATCATAGGGGAAATGGTTATGTGTATAATATGATATGTAAATTATACAGCACTCCAATTGTGTAAGTAAAAGAGTGTAAAAACAGTTCAATAAATCATATAATCCATCCTTTATGTAATGATATATTTAAAAAAAGAATTTATACATACATAATTATTCTAGAATAAAATTACAATACATACCAAATAATATTTGTAGAAAAAAATTAATTTATCTCATGGACCCCTTTCAAATTCACAACATAACATGGAAGTAAATTTAAACATTCATTCAGAATATAACATAATAATAGTATGATACAACATAATTTAATCATTAAACATAACCTCTCATAAATTACATGACTATATTAAAACACATAGGAAATTATGAAACACATGTGTTATATTAATCATAGCATATGATTTGGTATATACAACTCTGATACATTACTATTAAAACAAAAAAAACGTTTTTATTCTAAATAACAATTATAATTTTAAAACCTACTAAAATATAAAAATTTGTCAAGAAATGGATTCATTTATAAGGAATAATACCCATTTACTCTACATTTAAGGTAAAAATATTTTAAATATCAATCATAATAAATTTGGGAACGACTTCAATTTGGTTGTAATTAATAGAAATGTTTTATAAAACACAATATAAAATTATTTTAAAGACCAGGAATTTCCATGGAATTTTTTTCATAAGTAAATGGTAATTTTACGATTCCAAGAAAATTTACGGTGCTCTATTCCAAGGCCCAGTTCACCTGGAATAAATTTCTGATGTTTTTTCCGAGTACATTCAGTAAGCGTAAGAGTGGGATTTTATAACATTTGAACCGATTCTCAGAATAGAAATCTGAGGGCACCGTTGAAATCGCAATGTCGGTATTCGCTTAAATTGACTTTCACCTCGACGATAGATGGACAGGAATAAAATATAGATTTGGGGTTTATATGTTTTAAATTAAATAAAAATAATGTAGTGACTATATTTTTATTCTTGGTGGTTAAAACCTCCAGAAAGAGGTTAGAGGTGGGGGCCACCACACCATAACCTCCCATGAGAGGTTATGGTGGTGGTACCAACCCGAGGTCTAAACACCTCTTAACAATTAATTTGGTGGGGACCACCTGAGGATGAGACCCTTTGAACTCACCATTTATGGTTCCACCACCACCCTAGGAACCTTGTGAACTCCCTTAATTAATTTTGTGCCTACACCCAAGAATTAATTAAGTGGAGCCCCCAATTATTTTATTACACCCTTTTTGAAATTTTTTCCAACAATTAATAGGATTACAGACTATTATTTTTGGTTGTCATATTCACTTTGGGACTTGGAGGATATGAGGAGCTATTTGAGATAGAACGACAGGGAGGAATGAACTCTCCAACGAAGAACACTTCATCCACCAACGATGGACCCCTTCTTCCTTCTTCAACTAGAAAAAAAGAGGGAGCGCCATCCTTTAAGAATGCCGACGATGCCATCCTCGACTTCTTCTTTCACGTCAACATCGAATCAACACTCGCTTCCTGCAAATTCATCAATGATCAATGATCAACGATTCCGAGTTAGGTGTCCGAACATGAAATTTTTTGCATTTTCTTCGCCTTGTTTCTATGATTAAAAATCAATGCTTCTTTTTATCATCCTAACAGGGAGGGCGCGAGCCGAACAAACACGGTCTGGCCCCTCCGCCTTCTTTGTGGATTATGACACTAAACACGGCATGAGTCCTGGTTGAGCGTTACCTGTCAAAAATGGTTTCGGGACGGAGGAGATGACCCGAGGAATGTGATGATTCTTCTGATGTGAGAATAAGGCCACCAAAACTCGTTTGGTGACCCATGGAATGTTCGCTAACAGTTGTCATGGAAATCGTCACCGCATGGACAGTGGCAGTGCAACCGCGCCACCGGAAGAGAAGGTCACAGCCGATGGAAAGCGGAGGTGGAACGGAAACCGGTGCAAGGACTGCCGTGAGAGAAGCCGGTGGCCCGAGCCGCTGGGACACCGGAGAAGGCGCGATGTAAACAGCACCACACGGTGGCCAAAGGAGGGTCGCGTCCCCTGGCCACGGCGGTGCAACAACGTCCGGCTAGAGTTGGCAACAATGAACACCGGTGGCCCGAGCCTCCGGGTCACTGAAGGTGGAATGGCGCAATGGCGCCACGTAGAGAGAGGCTGACCAATTGGCCAACAGGGAGGAACGGGACCCAGCGGGTCCTGCGTGACAAGGAATGTCGCGACCTGGCACCGGTTTGGCTCCCACTGAAATGGCATAGTCGTTCGAGATATTCGGGGGGGGAGCACATCATCCCCCTGGATGTGGCTGAGGTGGACCCCATGCGGGCCTCCAGGTCAACAGGATCCCGGGCCGCTGGGCCGGATCCAACGCGGGCCGCCGGGTTGGACCCAGTGCGGGTTGGGCCGCCAGCGCGGGTCAGGCCGCTGTAGCGGGCGAGGCCGCTCCCCCTCGGGCCGGGTCAGACCCACGTAATGGGTTGGACTCATGGAATGGGTCGGACCCCATTCCGTACCAGGGTCAGGCCGGGTCGGTCCGGCTGGTCCGGACCGGACTGGGTCCAGTTTTTGGTTGTTTCACCTTTTCTCCCCTGACATGGGCTATGGGTGTCCGATTGCAGAACCACCTATGGTGGAATAAATCTTTGAGTGTGATGATTTTTTTGGCATAAAAAACTTGAGTTTTGGACGTAGTTGGGTTATGGTCAGGTTGGATTGAACCAAAATACAATCTGGCACTCAGAATGGAAAAGCCAACAACTATCAGACCGGGCGCCTGTTTGATGCACCATCCATCGCGTTGTGTTTAATTTGATGAGACCGAACATCAGGATATATCAACTTGGGATGATGTATAAGATGATGTGTCGGCACTTGGCTTGAGCAACGCACCCTCTCAGAATCGAGTGTACTTTGTTAAAACCCTGCGGCTGGCTGCGCTCTGACGACTGTTCCTGGATCCTGTGTGGATTCGATAGTTATGATTTCTGTTCTGGGATTCTGTGTGGTTCCGACAGAATAGCTGGTCATGGATCCTATGTGCGGTCGACAGCTTAGCTGGTCTTGGATCATGTGTGGGTCCGACAGGTCTGACTACTGTTCGTCGATCCTATGTGGGTCCGACAGTTCCAACTGCTGGTCCTGAATCCTGGGTGGCTCTGACAGCTTAGATGAATCAGTGACTACATCTGATCATCTCTATCACTCTACAAAAGTTTTTTAACTGTGTGAGCTGATTTAGTGACTTCTGTGTTTTCCTCATGATTGAGATGGGTTTCCTGATAACTTAGTTATATGTATGGGCATATACATAAGTAATGGATATCCATTGATTCTATACTTTGTGGTCTATCCTTGTTGGATTTTGTGAGACCTTGAGGGTCTCAGGGTCCCTACTGAGTATCGTTATACTCACCTTTGCATGTGTTATGTCCGCACCTCTCTATGTTGGATGCAGAATACAAACAACGCTTACGGGGGTTGAGATCACCAGGACTGGACGGTACAGGAAGGTGGACCTTACGATTAGACGGTACACGGAGGAGTCTGGCGGACATGGAGTGCCGAGGAGGTTGTCTATACCTACCCTTCAGGTAGGATCCATGGTGGAATATCCAGGAGCTGCTTCTACCTTTTAGTTGTTCTTTCCTATTTTAGTTGTACTTTTACTTTACAGTTGGGATTTATTTCCGGCCCCTTTTACGTTCCATAACTTCTTTTTTATACATCTTTACTTAGTGTTTACATCCAGCTCGTACTCTATTTTGTGTGTAATTAGTTTATAAAGGCATTTCCTTCCAGTTTTCAGGAATTTTTATTCTTTTGGTACTAGTCTCCAGCCCCTGGCCTATGGAAGGCGGGCTTTGGGTAGTCACAGCACGGGCCCCGGGGGTCAGGTCGTGAAAACATGGTATCAGAGGAGTCAGTTCTACCGCAGAACATAGGACTCTGATCTTTTTTTCTATGATGAAATAGTGTTAAGGGTACCGGGTGTGGTTTTCAGTTTAGGGAGTCTAATGTTGGTGTGGCAGCCGACGTATCCATAAATCAGGACCCTAACTTCTGATTTCTGAATCAGTTCATGAAAACACTGATTGCGTGTTTGTTTCAATAGTTTTCTTATGTTATCTTTATTCAGCTCACCAGGTATAACATATTTACCGTGGCACACCAGTTTCATTTTAGGATGCCTCCATGCAAACAAATTTCCATGGTTCCGAGAGTTGTACGAGATGGCCGCCCACTGAGCGACGAGGGATCAGTGCAGGGCTTCATCACAGCAGATGGTCTAGCGGCACCACTACCAGTTCTTCCACCGATACCACCAGCCTCGATAGTAGAAGATTCACACCGCTTAATCATGCTTCACGAGTTCCAGCGCTAGAGGCCACCCAGTTTTAGGGGTGAGATGGACCCACAGGTAGTTGTGGATTGGATGGAGGATCTGGTGAGAGTCTTCAAGCTAGTAGGGACACTAGTAGACTTCATGGTGATCCTTATCGCGAGTTAGCTTCAGATAGAAACAAGAAGGTTGTGGATCCTGATACTCTAGGTGCATGATGAGGCAACACTACTCTGGGCAGACTTTGAGAGCCAGTTCTAGGCGGAGTTTGTCCCAACCACCATACATGCGGTGAGGATACAGGAGCTACTTCATCTGTAGTAGGGAAAAATGACAGTATCAAAGTACTCAGCAAGGTTCACTGACCTCTCACACTAATCCATAGATTTGGTGCGGGACCCTTTCTTCAGGGACCAGAACTTTGAGAAGGGACTCAGGAGAGAGATCAGAGCTTCGATGATCTCCCTTAGCATCCCGACGCAGGCATGGGTGTTGGAGCAAGACCTCTTAGTAGAGAGTTTCCTTGTTGAGCAGTCACCGGCAGCGAGACCCACCACCAGGCACCACATATCAGAGTCTTCTACAGCCGGAAGTAGACAGATGTTGCAGATGTTCAAGTGGACCAGACAATCTGGTGGATGACCTTAGGACACAGGTTCAGTTGTGCAGTGCACATGAGACAGAGCTAGTCATGTGATGAATATGCATTGTTTCTCATGCGGCGGCGAGGGTCACATGGCTTGTGATTATCTGACTCGTCGTACGAATGATCATGATATGGTCGAAGTATTTCCCAGGCAGAGATAGTGATTCTATAAAGGTGGTCCAAAGGGAGAAAGAGGACCTGTCAGAGGAGTTGGTCGTGCAGCTGGCGGTGGGCGACGTTTTGATGTGTTACCCCCACCACCACCAGGATGTCCACCCCGACCGTAGGGAGCAGGTGGACAAGGGAGAGCTCAGCTTCAGGAAGCTGAGGCATACGACCATGGCTCTCCGGAGATGATTCGAGGTATGATCTATGTCTAGTCTACCTTAGTTTCAGTTTTTATAGACACAGGTCCCAGTCAATCTTTCATTGCCATTTCCCTCATTTGGAGCTCAGAGATTCCGATGGAGCCGTTAGCTCGATCCTTACGGCTAGAGACGCCTGGGGGAGAAAACTCAAGGATTATGCATTAGTGTCGGCATTGTGAGATTAATCTAGGAGGAGAGATCTTCGGTAGGGATCTCCTCGTAGCAGTGTCGAGGCCTTACGACATCATCATGGGTGCAGACTAGTTATCTATAGTCCATACCATGATTGACTGTATTAGGGGAAAAGTGCGGTGTGTCCACACGGATGGGACCAAGTTCACCTTCACTAGAGAAAAGGGAGCCTTTGCAGTATAGGATGGACTTAATCAGAGGGAGGTGCAGCTGATCACTAATTAGTTGGCCTACCATACCCTCGGAGCAGTTTATGTGGACAGTATGAACTATCCTGTAGTGGTGGACCAGTACGCGGATGTTTTCCCTGACGATGTTCCAGGACTCCCTCCTCACAGAGAGGTGGAATTCTACATTGAACTGTACCCTGTGAAAACAACGGTATCAAATCTAGCATATCGGGTGGCTCCTGCTGAGCTTCTCAAGCTGAGGGTATAGCTAGAGGACTTTCAGTGAAAGGGATTCATCTGGCCCAGTGTTTCTCCCTGGGCAGCCCTGATTCTATTCGCAAAGAAGGAGGATGGGAGCTTCAGGCTCTGTGTCGACTACCGTCGCCTGAACCAGGTGATCGTGAAGAAAAAGTGTGCACTACAGTGGATTGACAACCTCTTTGATCAGCTGAAGGGAACACAATGGTTCTCGAAGATTGACCTCAGATCAGGCTATCATCAGCTCAGAGTTCGAGAAGAGGATGTGTAGGAGACGACCTTTAGGTGTTGGTATGTCCACTACGAGTTCTTGGTTATTCCATTTGGAATAACCAATGCTCCAGCAGTATTCATGAGACTCATGAATATGAACTTTCAGCCATACCTCGATCATTTTTTCATAGTCTTCATCGACGACATTTTTTTCTACTCGACTACTGAGGACGAGCATGCCTACCATTTGTGGGTAGTACTAGACACACTCCAAGAGCACCAAATTTATGGTAATCTCTCGAAGTGCTAGTTCTAGATCCAAGAGGTTCATTTCATGAGGCATTTCATCTTGGAGGTTGGAGTTCCAGTGGATCAAGCAAAGACTGAGGTGGTACTTTCTTGGGAGCCACCCAGGACTGTGACAGAGGTATGAAGTTTTATGTTTTTGGATTGATATTACAGTAGGTTCATAACAGACTTCCCTAAAGTTTCAGCACCACTATCAACCTTGACAAATAAAGGAAAACCATTCGTATAGTTGGAGAGATTCCTACAGAGCTTTCAAGAGATGAGGCAGAGGCTGACTAGTCCACCATCTTGAGGATTCCAAAGGAAGGTGTAGGTTACATAGTTTACTGCGACATATCAGGGACCATACTTGGGTGTGTCCTAATGCAGGAGTGATTAGTGATCGTTTATGGCTCTCGGCATCTGAGACAAAATGAGAAGAACTACGCTGCCCATGACTTGGACTTAGCAGCATTGGTATTCTCCTTGATAATGTGATGACACTATCTGATGGGATAACTTTTTACCATGTACTATGATCGCAAGAGTCTCAGGTATATCTTCTCCCAGAAGGACCTGAACCTAAGATAGTAGTGATGGCTTGAGTTCCTCCAGGACTATGACTTCGAGATATTCTATACTCCTGGGATGGGTAATGTTGTTGCAGATGCACTCAACTAGAGATCTGGTATACAACTGCTAGGTGAGGTGACAAAGCAGCTAACCGCTTTGTAGATATCCTTTTTAGATAGAGATGGAGCAGCCTTTCTACTATCTCTTACAGTCACTCCTCCACTTCATCATTGAGTCAGGGAGGCGCAGCATGGGGATGTTGACTGTTAGACACGATGTACTCAAATATCCACAGGGAAGGCACATGATGGATTTTTTGAAGGTGGGGAGCACGTCATCCTCTTTAGAGGAGGTACCTTGGTACCAGTTTCTGTTCAGGAAGAGGTGTTGAGATTGTTCCACACTTCCCCTCTAGTAGTAAATCCAAGAGGGTAAATGATGTACTATGACCTCAGACAACAACACTGGTGGCCAGGTATAAAGAAGGCGATAGCGGAGTTTCTCTCTAGATGCCTCACTTGTCAGTAAGTGAAGGTGGGGCACCAGGTACCAGTAAGCTTGGTTCATCCCTTAGAGGTCCCCGAGTAAATGTGGGATGGGATATCAATAAACTTCTTGATGGGTCTTCCACGTACATCCAGCGGACATGTCTCGATTTTTTTGATCATTGACTGAATCACCAAGTCAGCCCACTTTCTATAGATCAGAGATCAGGGTTTAGTAGAGAGCATGGGATGCCTCTATGTACACGATATTGTGTGGCTACATAGAGTACCTTCTTCTATTGTCACCAAATCGAGACACATTCTTTACTTCCCAGCTATGAAATTGGTTGAAAGATGTTTTTGGGATGCAACTTTGTTTGGGAACCACCATCCTTCCACAGATGGATGGCTAGACTGAGAGGACCATTTAGACCCTTGAGAACATGATGCGTGCATGTGTCCTCAACTTCGGTCGTAGCTGGGAGGATCACATACCTTTGGTGGAGGTTACCTACAATAACAGCTATCACTCCACCATTGGGATGGAACCTTTTGAGGATTTGTATGGATGACATTGCAGATCTGCACTGTGCTAGACATACCCTGGGGAGTCAGCACTAGTGGGACCAATGATGGTGCAAGCTACCTCAAAGAATGTGTAGATCATCCAGGAGTAGATGAAGACTGCACAGAGTAGGCAGAAGTCATATGCTGATAGGAGGCGAAGATCTCTGGAGTTCGAGGATGGAGACCACGTCTTTCTTTGAGTCTCACCCCGATGAGGTTTGCAAAGATTTGGCCAAGGCAGCAAGTTATCTCTGAGATTCATCAGAACTTTCTAGGTCCTCAGCAGAGTAGGAGAGGTGGCTTACCACTTATCGCTTCTACCTTAGTTTCATCGGGTGCACGACGTCTTCCATTTATCTCAGATGAGGAGATACGTGCACGAACCTTCCCCCATCATCGAACATGGAGAGCTGTATATTAATGATAAGGTGACTTTTATAGAGGTCCTAGCAAAGATCGAGGATGAAAAGGAGATGGTCCTATGTGGACGGTCGATACCTCTGGTGTGCATTCATTGGCATCACGGTAACCACCAGAAGAGCACATTGGAGAGGCAGGCTTAAGTGCATGCTATGTACCCCCATTTGTTCCATTAGTTTGAGTTGTAGTTTACTGGGACATAAATCCTTGAGGTGGGGAAAATGTAAAGACCCGGAATTTTTGTGGAAATTTTTTTCTAAAATACATGGGAATTTTTCAAGTATGTGAAAATTTATGGTGCTTGATTCTGAGGCCCCTTGTGCCCAGAATCAATTTATGAGGTTTTGTTCGGGTACGTTCTGTAAACGAACTTGCTGGATTTTATAAATTTTGAACTGGTGCACGGAATTGAAATCTAAGGGCACCGTTGAAATCACAATACCAATATTTTCTTAAAAGGACTTTCACCCCGACGGCGGATGGTCGGGAATAAAAGTTAGTTTTATGTTTTTTATGTTTTAAATTAATTAAAAATAAGGCAGTGGCATTATTTTTATTCTTGGTGGTTAAAACCTCCAAGGGGAGGTTAGAGGTGGGGGCCACCACACCATAACCTCCCATCAAAAGTTATGGTGGTGGGGCCCACCCGATGTCTTAACACCTCTTAACGATTAAAGTGGTTGGGACCACCTGAGGATGAAACCCCTTGACCTCCCCATTTATGGTGCCACCACTACCCATGTAACCTTTTCAACTCCCTTAATTAATTTTGTGCCTATAAACAAGAATTAATTAAGTGGAGCACCCAATTATTTGACTAAACACTTTTTGAATATTTTTCCAACAATTAATAGGATTAAAAGCCAACGTGCCTATACCCTAGTGGTACATGCTCCTGCTTGGCATCCAAATGACCTAGCATCAAATCCAAGTAGGGACAAATTTCTGTGGGCACTGTAGCAGGGAACTGTAGCAGCGGCAGAACTGTAGCAGTGGATATATTGTAGCAGGTACTATAGCATCACGGGTACTGTAGTAGTATTTTTCACTGAGGGGTCCTCTGGGCAAAAAAATGGGCTTTTAAGCCTTTTATTTAGGACACATGTCTTTGGGCCTTCAGGCTATGTAATGGGTCTTCCTCTACCTAGTCTAAAGAGGTATTTTCTTTAAATAATAAATTGAGACTTCGACCCCAACCTTTTTAAAAAAAATTTATTTTTGGTTGTCATATTCACTTTGGGACTCGGAGGAGAGGAGGAGCCCATGGAGATAGAACGCCAAGGAGGAAAGAAATCTCCACCGATGAATGCTTCATCTGCCAATGACGGACTGCTTCTTCCTTCGTCAACAGGAACAAAAGAGGGAGGCCCATCCTTGAAGAACGCCGATGACGCCATCCTTGGCTTTTTCTTTCTCATCTACATCGAATTGACATTCGCTTCCCGTGACTTCATCAATGATCTATGAATCTGAGGTAGGGGTTTAAACTTGATAATTTTTGCACGTTCTTCACCTTGATTCTAAGATTAAGAATCAAAGCCGCTTGATATCATCCTAATGCAGAGGGTGCAGGCTGAACAAACACGGCCCGACCCATCCGCCTTCTTTGTGGATTATGATGCTCAACATGGCATGAGTCCAGGTTGAGAGTTACCCATCATCAATGGTTGTGGATCGAAGGAGTCTACCTAAGGAATGCGTGACTTATTACGGAGCGAGAATTGGGCCACCGAAACTCATCCGGTGATCGGCGGAAAGTTCACCGACGATTGTTGTGATGATTGTCACTGCAAGGACGGTGGCGGCACAACCGCGCCACCAGAGAAGAAGGTCATGACTGATGGACTTCAGAGGTGCAGCAACAATAGGAGAAATGTTGTTCATGAAAGAAGCCGGAGGCCCAAGCCACCGGGACACCGGAGATGGCATGGGGCAACTGGTGTCGCGCAGTGGCCGAAGGAGGGCTACAGACCTTGGTCGTGGAGGTTTGATAGCGGCCGGCTCGAGCCGGCCGCAATGAAGACCGATGGGTCCCACATGACAATGATCAGTGCCACCTGGTGACGATTTGGATACCACCCAAATGGCATATCCGTTCATGATATTCAGCGGCGCACAACTTCCCCCCTAGATGCGGCTTAGGAGGACCCCATGCGGATCGCCGAGCCGGACCGAGCGTGGGCCACCGGTCCAGACCAAGAGTGGGTCGGGCCGCCCCCCACCGGTCGAGTTGGACCCTCCGACCGAGTCCAACCAGTGGATGGGGTCAGACCACAATCCGGACCCTGGTCGGGCGGGGTTGGTCCGACGGGGCCGGACCGGACCTGGACTCGTTTTGGCATGTTTCACCTTTTTTCCAATAACATGGGCTACGAGTATACGATTGGTAAACCGTCTATGGTGGCAGAATTCTTGGAGCATGAAGGTTCTATTGGAATACCCCACTTTAGGTTTGGATGTAGTTGTTCTATAGTCCGGTTGGATTGAACCTAAATCCAACCGGCCCCCCGGAACAGAAATGACAATAACTCTCAGACCAGGCGTCCGTTTGACGCACCATCTGTTGCGTTGTGTTTCTTTTGACAAGAAGGGTCTTGGGGATACATAAACTTGGGAAAATGTGGTAGATGATGTGTCGACACTTTGCATGAGGACCGGACCCTTCCGGAATTAAGTGTACTTTGTGACAACCCTATGGTTGGCTTCTCTCTAACGATTGTTCCCGAATCGTGTGTGGGTCCGACAGTTCTAACTTCTTTTCCTGGATCCTTTGTGGGACTAACAGAATAGCTGGTCCTAGATCTTTTGTGGGTCCAATAGATTAACTTCTCCTGGATCCTGTGTGGGTTTGACAGCTCCGACTACTGTTACGATATCCTCTATGGGTTCGACAGTTCCAACTGTTGGTCCTGGATCATGTGTGGGTCCGACAGCTTAGATGAATCAGCGACTACATCTGATCATCTATGTCACTCTACAAAAGTTGTTTACCGGTGTGAGGTTAGTCAGTAACTTCTGTACTTTCCTTAAGATTGATATGGGTTTCTTGATAACTTAGGTATATGTATGGGTATATACCTATGTAATGGATATCCATTGATTTCATACTCTGTGGTTTATCCTTGTTCAATTTTGTGAGACCACGAGGGTATCGGGGTCTCTAATAAATATCGTTATACTCAACCCTACACGGGCTATGCCCACACCTCGCTGGGTTTGATGCAGATGACGGACAACGCTGACGAAGGCTGAGAGCTCCAGGACTCAACGGTACCCGTAGGTGGACCTTACGACGAGACTGTACACGGAGGAGTCTGATGGACTTGGAGTGCTAAGAAGGTTGTTTTTACCTAACCTTCTTGTAGGATCTGCGTTGGATGATCCAAGAGCTACTTCCACCTTTCAGTTATTTTTCCCATTTTATTTGTACTTGAACTTTATAGTTGGGCTTATATTTTTGGCCCTTTTTACTTTCCAGGAATTCTTTTGTATATATCTTTACTTAGTGTTTACTTCCAGATCGTACGCTGTTGTTTGTGTTTTCAGTTTATAAAGGCAATGCCTCCCCGGTTTTTTTGGATTTTTATGCATTTGGTGCTAGTCGCTAGCCCCTGCCCTATGTAAGGCGGGCTTGGGGTAGTCACTGCACGGGCCCTGGCGGTTGGGTTGTGACAATTATATTTTAATATGTTATGTCTTCAAAATGAATGATATTAAAATCAAATATATAATTTAAAAACCTAATCAAATAACATACATTATAAAATATAAAAAAAACTAAAATAATAAAATTTAATGTTTATCTTATAGTTTTTCCCTATTCAACACTTTTCTAAAATAATATAACATCCATTTGTAACATTTTGTGTGTCTAAATTCCAATATCTTGTCCCTCTATTAAATCTAGGTTTGAAAACCATTTTGAAACTCAACACATTATAAAAAATTAAAATTCATATTGGAGGCATTAAATGTTGGTTTGGAAAACTAATTTCTAATTTTAAATAACATATACATGATGAAATGACATACTATTCAATTATGAAATTATTTTCATAACCTGATAATAAGGTTCTAATCACTTAATCAAAAAATTATTATGATAATAAATTTTAATTGGCATGGATATAAAAAGTACTATCTATTTTTATATCACATTTTTAAAGATGTCCTCTTTGATATTATAAAGCATCAATATGGGTTCTTACCAATAATTCATTATGAGAAACGGTGAAAATTTTTTTGTCATGACTTTATAAAAATATGTTAATCATGAATCATGGTATAGAGGAATGAGAATCGAATGAATGGAGGGAGGAAGTTGGTCATTGACACCCTATTGCATTGAACTTCTACAACAACCCCATGGAGTTTGTTTTCATTTTAAATCTCTAATTTTCTTTCCCTTATAAATATTATCAATTTAATACTATTTTTGATAACAATACTACTTATGTAGTGATATATTTAATTTCATGATATAAATATACATATATTAATAAGAATATAATAATGGCATCCCAAAAATAAATATCTATATATATTAATTTACTTATGTATTATGAAATTTCATGTTTGTTCAGGTGTCTTTACATAATAATAATATTATTAATATTAGCGATTTTTTTAAGTATTTTTACCTATAAAATCCATAAAATATTAATAATTATAAACATCTAAATAATACATACATTTTTTTCATTATATAATAATTATAACAATCATAATAATAGTTCAAGATGATTCAAGGCATGAGATAAAAATAAAATAAATATTAATATTAACATTAACAATATTTAATCATATACCATATTCCAAAAATTCCACTTGTGGATATATATACATACAAAAATATACATTAAAAAGTATTCACACACACATATATATGTAAACATATTAATAATTATATCTCTGATAATAATAATAACAATACACATTTATTTTATTATATGATAAAAATTATGATAACAATAATAAGAAGAAATCACACACATATATATATATATATGTTGTACCCATATAGTAATAGTAAGAACATAAACACATTTCTATTATGTAATAATAATATTGTTAAATAACATCACATCTTAATAATATGTACTTATAAACTTAATCATTCAATTACACTTACCTATAAATAATAAATATTTAATAAATTTTATCCACTAAATCATAATTTGAGAGTATTACTTATTAAAATATTTATTTTATTATTTGATATTAATTTTCAATAAAAATTAATTATCAAGAAAGTCATATATATTTCAAATGTAATTTTATTGTCAAATTAATAAAACAACCAGTTTGGATTTATACAAATAGAAAATACAAATAATTCAATTTTTTAAAAAATTCTTTTATAAAAAAAAAATTAATAACATTTATCTAATTAAATAAATAAATACCAAACTAGACCCACCATGTACACACTACCACCACAATAAAACCATTGTGTTCGACCATGGCTCACCCAATTTTATCACTATCACTTTATACTACATGAGCCCTTATCCAGTACTAGGTGTACCATACTAACTTAATTTCAATGCATGAAATATTTTTATTTTTTTAGTTTCTCCAATATATTTTTCCATCATTGATATGGGAGTTAAAGTGGTCAGTTTTTAGTGAAATGTTTCTATAAATTTGTAATTATAGTATACAGAAGACCCATAGATGATTTTTGGTAATAATATACAATTAGATAGTTGGTGGTGTTACTCCAAGTGTATAGGCTACATTAGACCCCACCTAATTTCTGTTCTGCATGGGGGACCTAGGTGGTTATGGAAACTACTCTATCCAACTAGTGAGGCCCACTGGGTAGCTGGTGTGACCATGCCAAGGGTGAAATTATTGCACCATGTTTATTGTAGTTGAAAAAAATTTTCAAATAAAATAAATATCCAATTACAAATATAATTTCACAAATCCAAATTTTATTTCTATCAACTTATATCAAATCTCTCTCATTTCCCCTACATACTTATTTATTCTTAGACCGATCCAGTGACTCAAGAACAATTAGTTATTCTTTTATCAAATCAGGATTAATCTTTTCCCATTTTATATGTGAAAGAATCAATGTTAGGTCCATGAATTACAAGAATTTCAATTGATGTCTTCATCATCTCTTCATTATATGGTGTCATATCTAGAGATCTCACATCATCTATTGAGGAAATCAGGGTCTACCAATGAATAAAATAATATATGTGAAAACATTTATAAATAATATTTTAAGATATCTCCATAATGGTGGATTTATTATAGAACATTAATTAATTGATGATTCAAGGGTATATTAGTATAGGTATCTATGTGTCAACAAACGCTCCTTGATTAGAGAAATAATTATCATGAATGGTAGATGCTTCTGGGTAAGTTATCATAGTTTGATCATCCGGATACAATATTCTCCTTTAGTCTTATCTTGATTCTATTTTCTATTGAAATATTGATGATGGGTTGATTATAGTTGGCTTGACAGAAGACTCTATTCTATAATATAGAATTACATTCAAGATGAGTTATTCAATTAACAATGAATTAGTTAAATTGTGGACTTCTCCTTCAACATACCTCCGAATTGGTTCCTTTAAGATACTCCTTAAGGTTTGTGATTTTAAAACCACAATACCTGTGATGTGTTTTGGTATTCAATATTTTATGAAGCATAGAGTTCTTCATCAGTAAAACAATGTATGGTTGTAATTTTTCATTCTACCCCGTCTATATATTTTTTTCTTTATTCATTATGTGTGAGTATGAAATGATTTTCCTGACTAATGGTGATAATGTTTGGGTGTGTTTGTTTCTATAATAACCATATATGATCCTTAATTTCATGATTATTTTCAATTTTTCTTATTAACATTTTTGTTTTTGATCACATGTTTTTATAAGTTTGATTTTATAATCTCATGATGGAGTTAATTATTTTCTTATTATGCTCTTCCTTGTTATGTGTGTTACAATTTCCTTGGATTTTATTCTTGGTATTTGTCATATATAACCACCATGGTATGAATACCATTTGGAGGGGGAGTTTTCATGATAAGTGGTGATAAAAATAGTAAACAAATACCTAGGTAAAAAAGTATGATAATATTTTATCCCAAACTAAATCTTGATGTCTTGTGGATACCGAGTAGGCATTCTAGATCAATATTCCTTGTATATACCAAGTATATGTTAATTAATGACCATGTTTCCTAAATCGAGACTCGATGCCTTAAGGATACTGGATATCATGTCAAAAAAACTTTTGGATAACTCTTCATTAATTATGTCATATTGGGTAATTATTATAACATTGAGTAGAATCATGTATTGTTTGGGGCTTTTGGTGTCTTTGTTAGAACATGGGTTCTTTGTTTATTAATTATCTGCTTTCTATTACAATTAAGATTACCATGGAATACAATTTTTATACATGGTCACATTAGTTAACTATTAAATGTTGATATATGAATAGGTTTTTCTACTCACACCAAATATAGGCATATCAATTTACATAAAAGAATCATGTATATCGATCCACGTAATTGTCATGGGCCAGTGATAGATAGTAGTGTCCTGAAACATGATGTTTGTGGTGGAAAAAGGATGGACATTGGAGGATTATCAAATTTTTATTATGTTATATAATGTTCATATACTATTGTTGGATTTTATTTTTTAGATATTGTTTATGTATGGATTGTAGGATAGGTGTTCCATTTCCCATTAAATTCTTCTACATACATAAATTTTTTATTTAAATTTAATTATTTATTATTACTATCATTAGTTCGATGACATGATATTGAGGGTGCAATCTACCCAATAATGGTGTTCCGACCCGCACTATCTTTGAATAGACTTTTCTATATTGGGAAGAATACATGAGTTCATGAGAATGTTGAATCCAAATAATTTAAGATATCACTTACTATAAATAAATTTTATTTCTTTTATATCTTTCTTTACATATAAAACTGAGTTTAATTAAATTTAAAATAATGTTAAAATATTATTATTTAATGTGAAAACTATTACCAAGACATTAGGATGGAGGGTTTTAATTTGAATAACATTGTTATTAAAAATATATGGTTTCAAAATATATAAAATTAATTTATTTGTTATCAATTAAATAAAATTTAATATGAAAAACATTTCAAAATAAAGGAGGAGTTTTTTTAAAAAAAATATTTCAGACAATTTGTTCTTCAAATAGTAAATTAAATATATAACCATTGGTAAATTATTTTAATTAATGATATATAATATATAGTTAATAATATGTTTTAAAATACATATTAAGTCTTTAATTGGCATGAAATAAGCATAAATATATTTTTATACTTAATAACACACTAATATAAAAAAATTGTTCTGTTTAATTCATTTTCATTAAAATTTATTTCATCAATGTATAGAGATTGAATATTCATAAAAATATGACATGATTGGAATCATAGGGTTAAAATATGGTAAATTTTTCATTTTTATGTTTAGTGAATGTAAATAGAACCCTTGGTAAATATTTTTCAACTTATTAGGGTAAAATGTGTTAAATATGGTTAAAATTTTGGTATAAGGATTTAAATTTTCACTAAAATAGGCCTCTATCATATTGGATGAATTTATTTTCTACATTTTAATCTAAGAAAAAAATATTCAGAAAATTGGCCCCATTTTACTTTTATAATTACCATTATAATATCTTAATAAAATAATAAATACAAAAAATATAACTCTCTTGACTTTATTAACTCTAAATTATTATTATAGGGATAAAATTTTGATAAGTTTTAATATAAATGATAATTTAAATTATTTACAATTATTTTACCATTTCAATTAATTTATAATTTATAGTTATTATAAAATTATATTAAATGTTTAGGCAATGCCATTGTATCCTTGGTTGGACATGCTACACTACTACTATATTTATTCAATTAATAGAGAAATAAAATAAAGGATTTTAACAATATTAAAAGTAATAAAATTTTGGTGAATAATTAGGATCCTAAAATTTTATATGTGAATATAAAATATTTAGGATCGTTTATTGTTTTCTATTTGAATTAAATATTTTCCTTGATTCCTTTAATGTCAAATTTATTGGCAATTGAAAAAAATTTCATAAATGATATTTTATGAAAAATTATATTTTTTTAAAATATTTAAAAATAATTAAAATATTTATAAAAGACAATTAGATTTATAATTGGTCTAAAATTGACTCCATTGGTTATTTCTGAAATAATTTATTTTATATAATTCAAAATATGACATTTTAATAAGACAAAATCATTACCATTGTTAAGATTAAAATTGGTTAACCCAGGAGTTAAACAAAATGATAATAATTAAAATGACAAAAACCCTATCTAAACTATTATGGATGATGAAATTATTACCATAGATTGTTTTTATTCAAATAACTACCAATATTGAATCATTTTGTTGAGAATTAATTAGTTATATTTTAACCTATTTGGTAATTCCAAGTGTGTCCTTTCTCTTCCCTATAAAAGGGAACCCCTTCTCTCAATTATTCACATAAAATTGAGATACATGTCTCAATAAAAGCTACAAAAATACATCCAAAAAAATAATCCATGTTATCGATGTGAAAATATTCCCAAAATACGATTAATATGGTCTAGAAGTGGTGATCTAAAGGGATTATTTCAAAGAAGAGGTAATCACCTTAACCAATCACTATTTAAAATATCCTTTTACCTCCTCAAAATATTTATAATTTATAATATAATGATAAATTAAATACCCAAAATATAATAAATAATTTATCATGAATATTAAAAAACCAATATCCATAGTATTCAGAATCAGATGATATATGATAACATCTCTCATGTGTATTAATAGACAACCACATCCACGAAGCGATGTGAATAATTTTTTATTTTATTTTAAAATTAATTGTATTAAGGGTAGATTTAATGAATATATAAAATATATATTATATTTAAATGATCCCACAAAGGGTAATTATTATTTACCTACTCATTTATATTTGTTAAAAACTTAATACAACATTCTTGTGAACGCGTGTACTATAGTATCCCAGAACGATATAATTCAATTTTCTATGTATATTTTATAGAGATATATATATATATAATATGTGACATTTATATCATATATATAATTTTAGATATAATGATACCATGATCAATGTACAATGAACAAAACTACCAAACCAAAACATACATGAGAAATGAATCAGTTATCACCCATAATACGGATATTAATAAATAATTGTCAATAATGTAGAGATAAAAGGTTATATATAAACTAAATTACGTATTAAATATATTATTATTGTTTTTTAATATTTTTATAATAAATTTTCTAATTATATTGGTCATTAGAATACATATTGAGGATTTTTTACCTAAGGTAAGGGTTTTTTCACAATCACATCATTATTCGGGATTGTTTAGGTGTAAGACTCCACAGGTAGAATTATTTTCATTTAATTTATTTATATAAATTAATTTTATTATCCAATGGTTATTATATAAACTATAATGGTTTCAATTTATTTCCCTCTCTATATGTACTTATGTTATAAAAATAGTGGGTTTTTACGGAAAACTGTATTTCTTTCTACTCGATCATCTATATTTTTCTCTAATGTACATATATTCAATAAATATTTTAATGAATGTTTTTAATATTAAAAAATTATTTCTTAATGAATTTTTTACAAGTTATTTACAGTGAATGAAAATCATAAAAATGAGCCTTCTTCTCATTTCCCAAAGGAAGAACTATTGAATTTTTATTAAACATTTGTTAGTAGTCAATGTTTGAATATACATGAAATGAAAAGAATTACATGACATCATGAAAAAATATAATTTGAATAATAAATAAAATGTTTCAACCAAACCATTTAAAATAAACATTTCCTTAACATTTTATAATTTTTTGGATTATAAATAAGCGATTTCAGTGTTGAAATGGTATTTTTTGTCATGATGTTTTTAAAAGATATTGAAAAATAATTTTACTACAGATCAACAAAAATTTTGTAATCTAATAATTTCCAAAGTATATACTCTTATTATACCATCCACTATATTTATTTGGAATTTTTATATTTCATATAACTATAGATATTATTGACATTTCATATGTCAATTCTTATAAAATGGGCAGTCATTGATTTTTAAGTCATTTTGATTAATTTGTGTTTTTTATTCTTGTGGTAAATAAAATTGAATTATTATGATATGGGTGGGAAAAACAATCATATAGCCCATCAATGCATCAAGTGTTCTCTTGAGACCTAACATGGTGGGTATCTGGACACATCCATTACCATTTATGTAGATGTCGTATCCAATGCATTCATATTATTTTTAAGATGCTTATCATTTATAATTCCTTCATTATAAAATATGTTGTTGATGTAAAAGCGATGATTTGAATAGTTTTGGTATCCATGTATACGTTTTCAGCTCATGTGGTTATTTATATGTAAATATTTCAATTTTATTTAATTTTTTTCATATTATTCATTCCATATTTTTCTTCCACTATATTGATTCCCCTACCGAGAATTTGGACATGAACTTTTATTATGTTTCCATTCCCAATGATTATATGATGTATATTTGTATTGATATTTTTTAATACTATATAGTTAATAATGGTGTTCTCAATGAAAATACTATGTTTTATTTTATGTTGTAAATGTAATGTAATATTTTAGTGTGTATCGTGTTTTCCAATAATAAAAAAATTCAATTCATTGAGATGTGTTATATTTTATATTATAAATATTTAATAATATAACCACTTAATATACTATTTTGAGAATAGGGTCTTTATATTTTGTATTATATGTTGTTTTTGTAGGAACCATGTGAACTAGATTTAGGCAAACTTCGATTTGGTAATATAACCCTACGAATTATACTGATAAAAATTATAATTATAGGATGAAATACTGATGTTTGGGTAAATAAGAGAATATATGTATTTCATAAAAAATTCCATTAAAGGATACTACAAGTGGAATAATTGTTGTAATTCGTGAATCTAGGTGAAATAATATGGAAAGGAGCTGGTGTGAGTATATCTTGGTCATCATTCTATTTCTCGGTGATTTTTCTCATACTATAAAGCAAAGATGACACTCATAATTATAATATACATGGAATAATAATATATTTTTGGATATGAGGATATCATTAAAATGATATTATGTAATTTTTTAAACTATGTACATAATCCAAAGAGAATGTTATAACATTTATTTGGTAGGATTTATCAAATCAATAAATTGGAAGGATAATCCATTATTAATTTATTATATGAGGATATTGTATCATGATCTAATAAGGTTGATAAATAATTCACTACAGGTTATATCATTGATGAGATGTGGGGGGGAATGAAGATGATAGATAGAAAAATAAATTAAAGAAATAAGAGAAAGCATTTTTTAAACATGTAATACTTGTGGATAGAAACAAATTATACATTATTAAAAAGAAATGGATATTGTTTCATGTGTATAAAGAAATTACAACATGAAAGTAAATCAAATAGTAAGGGAGATTCCAAAAATGTATAGTGATTTAACTATATGGTTATGTGGAACTATTACAACCAATTCCCATAGCATTACTGAAACGGACCACAAACTAATCCAAGAGGAGAAGGAGGAGCTCATTTAATTACTATATAAGACATGTACATTCCTAGTAATGTGGTGAAAATAACACTTATCATACACCCTAGTATAGTAAGTGTTTTTTACTACAATTTGTAACCACTCTTTTATATCTTAAATATTTTATAATGGGATCACATCACAATCATATTGATTATATATAGATTTCATAGAATGATCTATTAAACATATGGTGACTAAATTTCAAGTATATATATCATATCTAAAATAATATTATATATATAATATTATTCCAATGGAAATTATAATTCTTCCTCAAGTTGAATTTGATGTAATTTGGGGTATCGATTGGATATTTTATTATGGTTTGGTTATTAATTTTCATTGAAGGGAATTTAAGATTGATATTCTAAAACAACATTCAAACAGAAATGAGTTCCATAATGAACATGAATATTATGTATAAATTACATCTATCATGTGGGTTTGATTCCTATTAATGGGGATATTTTTCAAAAAAAAAATTGTAGGGAGACTGAAAATAAAATATGACAGTTGTTTATGGAAATTTATGATGTATTTAGGGAGAAATTATATAGTATTCACCCCAAATCATGATGTTGAGTTTAAAATATTACTTCTAAATGAGGTTTTGTGTATTCCTAATACTCATTATATAATGTTCCAAACTCTATTTTCATAATTGAAGAAGATACTATAATAAAATCTAGATAAATGATTCTTTTTTCCTAGTGTTTACCTATGTGGTGAACCTATACATTTTTATGGTATAAAATGGATCAGGACGATTTCGTTATTTATTGTCTGGAACTAAACAAGATCATGATTAAGAACTATATTTGTCTTCCTCATATCAATGCTTTTTTTATCAATTACAAAATGATTACTATTTTTCTATGATGGATAATTGATCTAGATAGCATCAAAAAAGGATTAAAATGTAGGATATACCAAATATTTCCTTCAATAAGCGGGACGATCATTATAAATTTACTGTAATTGGATTTTATATTTCAAATTATCTTATTATCATCATGGATTTGATGAATAAGAACATTAAATATTAACTTGATCATTTTTTGGTAGACATTATGGAGGAAATTATTATATATTCGTAGAGAAAGGAAGAACATGAATAACATTTCAGAATTTTATTGAAGACCTTGAGGAAGAATATGTTGTATTCTAAATTTTCTTGGTGTTTAATTTGCATTCGGAAAGTTCCCTTCCTCTACTATATAATCTTATGAGATGGTATATTGATATATCATTAAAAGGTGTATTTATTGATTAATTTAATGGACCAACAATAATAACTAAATTACATAATGTCCTTAGGGTGGAGCGATACTATCAAAACATTGGGAGATATTTCTCATGAAAACCTAACCCACTCACCATGTTCACGTAGAAGGAGGTTTTTTTCATATGTATAGATCAATGTGAAGAGATTTTGAAATAACTAAAGTTATGGTTGGTCATTGAACTTATTATAATACTACAATGCTATAGAGAATTGTTTTTGGTTTATTGGGATGCAGAAAAAATGACTATGATTCTTCTTGTGAAAAATGAAACGGTGAAAGAATATATCCTTTGATAAAAGAAAATTCATGAAAAATATTACCCGACACATGATTTAAAATAGGATGTAGTTATTTTTTAATTGAAAATATAGAGGAAATATATATATAGTGAAATCATTGATATATATACCAATCATTAAATCATGAAGAAAATATTACATAGAAATAGTTTAATATTATCCAAAGAAGATAGTTGGATTTGATAAAATATTATGATTTATCAATAAATTACCACTAAGGGAATAAAAAAATGTATATAATGATTTATGTTGGAAATTACAAGGAAATTTGACCATAATAGATTGAAATAGATATTTTATTTATGAATATATATAAGATGGTTTCTGAAATAATGATGAAATATTACATATATTATCTTTCTCAGATGAACGTTCAATCACCCATCCATGAGAGGATGAAGATGCTGTGGAAGGAATATTTGAAACTCTAGAAGATGTAAGGAATGTCTCCAATATCAACATGTTGTAATAATAATTTTTAGGAACCGAGCATCTGTCTAGTCAATTACATAATTGAAGAAGTGGTTATCAGATAAATCATGTATTTATCATTACCAATTTATCCATTAGATATGATGATTTTCAAAGACCATAAATAGTATCTCTGATGGTATAATATGAAAAGGGATATGGATGATT
Organism: Viscum album; assembly: GCA_963277665.1. Lineage (NCBI taxonomy): Eukaryota > Viridiplantae > Streptophyta > Magnoliopsida > Santalales > Viscaceae > Viscum > Viscum album. The sequence goes on from OY728139.1 coordinate 222,791,940, forward strand.
ACGTATCCTATGGATTTTTATACCAGAATGTTAATGCTATGATACAAAGTCATAAGTGTATATTAAAACCATTACTCAAACTTGAATGGATGTGGAAAAACATCACTATTGATTTTTTCATCGGACTCCCCAAAAAAGTCTAAATGCCCAAATGATAATTGGATTACACTTGACATGATTTAGAATTCATCACACTTTCCCAGTATGAGTGAATATGTATATGTTTATTAGCATGGTATAGTATACATGAAAAAGTGGTATATTTTAATAGATTACCACAAACTATTGTATTTGATCAGGGTCCAATGTTTACCTTAATCATTAAGAATGTTTTTTCAATCTCTGGAAACAAAGATGTGTTTTGAAAATACATTTCATCGTCATAAAAATGGTATTATTGATAAGAATATTCAAACCATAAATGATATTTTTGGATCATTTTTAATGGATTTCAATGGTTTTTGGGATCAATTCCTTTCTTTGGTGTAATTCTTATAAAAACCCTCTCTTTCTAATGTATTTATTTTCATTCTTTTGAATCCCTCTATGGAAATAATTGTATAACTCCAAAATGGTAGTATAAAGAAATATATAGAAATCTATTGATACCTGGTGTAGCTAGAGAAATGGTAGAGAATGTCAGATCCATTCAGAAACACAAAAGTACTACTCAGAGTCGATAAAAAGTAATATTTAAATTCATTGATGAATCTAGAGTTTGATGTTAGTGTGCTGGTGTTTTAAAATATATCTCAATTGAAGAATCTAATGAGATTCAATAATTATGGAATATTAATATCTATATATATTGTCCCATTATTTATTATTGATCGTATCGGGATGGTAGTTTATCTTTTAGTAATTTCGTAAAATCTTTCGGATGGTCTTGATATGTTCCTCATATTTCTCCATTGGAATTACATCCTTCATCATATTATTATATTGTAATTATACGCCAAAACATTTGATAATGAACACTCTTCTATGGTGAAATAGGTAGATATTATGAATTGTATTTATAATTTTCTACTAAACAATAACACTCACGTCATAAATTATTTGTGGAAATGAAATAAATTTTATTAAGCTATGTGGGAACCGAAAGACATGATGAGAAAAAAATATGTGTTGTTATTTTTTAATGGAGTAATGAAATTTGAATAAATAAATCAATTTTTAGGGGGTTTAATGTGACACCCAAATATTTTATGATATATTTCTTTATAAATAAATTATATTTCATTGACAACTTACTTTACATGAGACATCAAGATTAAAATAACTATGATATTAATGGTAAATATTATTAATTAATGGGATGGTTATTGTCTATATTTTGGGTTTTATGGTGTGAATTAAATTACTTAATTCGAAAAGATTATTTGTTTAAGCATGTATACAAAGAATAAATTTTTTATCAAATAAAAACCATTTGAATGTAAAGGAGATATTTTTCTAAAAAACTATTTTTATGAACGCAATTTGTTTTCATTTCTTTATATTAATAAGTATTTATAATAAAATTTATTTATTTTATATTTAATTAAATGTTTTAATATTCAACTACAATTTTACTTGGCATCAGATAAGATTAAATCAAATTTTATTTATAAAATTCATTTTTCTAAAACATTGTTTTTCATTTAATTTTACTCATGTATGTTAAAATATATTTTTTCTAATTTTAGGGATATAATCATAAATTATTGATATCGTGAAAGGAAACGAGATGTTAAAATTTATCAAATATGTTTCCTTAATATGTTTCATTATGAATAGTAACCTCCGTAAATTAATTGACACCTTAGTAAGTGTTAATGAGTAAAATATGTTTAAAACATTTTGATAATGATTTAAAACATACCTAAATCATGAATTTATCCTACAGTATGAATTAATATTTTCCATTTACATCATAGTGTTGATAAAATGGCTATTTGGTACCATTTTTATTGGATTATCTCATTAATGTTAATTTACGAAAAGAATAAATAAAAAATTTCACTCTCCTAACATTAATAACTCTTATATTTTATTATATAGATAAAAATAGAAAAAGAAAATCAATAATGGATTGTTAGAATATAAAATAAATTATTTATCATTTTAATTTAGTTATAATTTTTAGTGATAAAGTAGTTATCAGAAATGATTAAGCCCCAACAAAGTAGTATTTATTTATTTCATAGAAAAAATGATTCTAAAAATATTAAATGCAATAAAATTTTGTTCAATTGTTGTAATCTAAAAAATTTATTTATTATTATCATATATTAGTGAATTTGGAATTTTTTATATTCAGATTACTTATTTATCTCACTGTCATTAATTTCAAATAACATTAATATTATAAAAATGAACTTAATGAAATTTTAGGAAATATAATATTTTATTAGATAATTTAAAAAACCTAATAAAATCTAATGTGAAAATTTATGATTTTAATTGATATAATTATTCATTTTTTGGTAATTTTGGAACTTATTGTAACTTTATAGGAATAATTATAACTCTTTAATATTAAAAAATCCTTACTACACTTAAGATTAATATTATTTTACCAATGGATAAAGAAATATTAAAATAACATAAAAAACTATATAAAATTATTTTTTTGATGCTATTTAGACAATAAAATATTTTTATAGAAATATATGGACATTTGGAATAATTTTTTTGATTATGACATTGTGAGATTATGAAATTTGTAGTAATTTTAAGTGTATCATTTAACTTATAAAAGGAAACTCTATTTCTCTTTTCATATAACAACATTGAGCCATATAAAATTACCAAACCCCAGATAAATCCATTCTCAATATCTTTATCCACTTTTAATGGGGTTTTTCTTCCTAAAATACGAATCCATGGAACCTTCAGAGGGCTTCTAAAGGAGTTATTTCAAATAATAGGTAGTCACCTTAACCAATAACATTATTTTATTACTTCTCTTTTACTCTTATAAGTCTATATGATTTATCATAATATCATAAAAACATTTCCCTAAAAAATTTAAATGTTATTATAAATGTGAAAATTTTATTATATACACTCTTTTTCATCAAATGAAAAATGTTGACATCGCTCGTGTATACATTTGAACTACCATCTCCACAAAGTAATCTAATTCATTTTTCATTTATTATTTACAAGAATGGTAATAAAGATATATATAATATAAATATATATTTGATATATATGATACCAAAATTATCCGTTAATTTTGAGTTCGTATTTACGCCTCTTTTATTCCATCCATCTATAAGTGAAATCAATATTAACACGCACACACAATCTACTATCTTTATAAATGGTATAATTCATTTTTTATCTCTTCGTTTTAGGGATGGTTCTAAATATTTAAATATATTCAATATATCATATATTAGTATTGAGACTAACATTATACATATCATTTAACAATTACCAATTTACATGGGACAAATCTTAAAATTAAAATCATATATGAAAAATGAAGAAACTTTCCTCGGGAATAAAGATCTTAATAATGAATTATTAATAAACTAGTGAAAAAGGTTATATGAAAATAATATATAGAAATATATATATTAGTATGATATAGGAATATATTTATAAAAAATAATTTTTATTTATTTGAGGATCGCACACATATGAAGGAATATGGACCTATATTTAGGGTTTCATTAACAAAATCTCCATTATTATTAAGTGTTTATGATTAATTATCTAATAGGGGAATCATTTGATAATCCTATATGAAATTAAATATATTTTAATCCCTTCTAGTGTATTTATATAAATTAAAAAAAATTACCCTTTAATTTTCTTATTCTTATTTACTCAAGAAACAAAAATAACATTTTTAACAGAAACAAAATTTTTATTTGTACTTAGTGAAGATTATTTTTCTATAATGCTCAAATTTTCCTTAAAATTTCATAAAGAATGTTTTAAAGATTATAATATAATTTATTAAATATTTTTTCTCTAGCTTTTAATTTGAACAATATGTTTTAAAAGTAAATGTCTCATAATTTTTCACATGTTGTACTTATAAATTTTTTATAAAAATGAGAATGTAATGCTTATTTTTACGTAGTCTATATGAATAAAATTTCACACAGTTATGACCTACAAAAAATTTTATAAAAAATTTAAAAGTTGTAAACGATAATTTTTGATAATATTGAACCCTTAATAGTTGGTATATTTTTATATTTTTAAAAAGTGCATTCAACACGATAATATTAGTTTAAAAAAGAATTTGTCTTTGATCTATTGAAATTATTTTCATCTATAATGAAATTTTTATTGAATATTATGCTTTATTGATTATATAATATAATTATAACATCCAAAATATTTTTCTAAATGGTTTATGATCATTTTCAATGGGGATAACATAGAAATTTTATGTATTGTTTCTTTTAAAATTGATTGTTATTTATTTTTAAGGCACGTTGGTTATTTTTTATTATTTATTCATATGATGAATGCATAAGACTTGTTTAGGGGTAGGTTTAACCTAATATTATATAGTCACATGATCCATTGGTTGGTATCCTGATACATAATAGATGTGATAACTGGCTATATCCATTTCTATGTATGTATATTTCTTGTACAATATGTAGAATTATGTTTAAGATGCCTTGTAATATTTACTTTGTCATTATGAAATTAGTTAATATTCATCATGTGATTAATTTATTTGTTAAGATATCGAATTATATATTTAAATTTCATGTGATTATTTATATGGAATTATTTTACAATCATTTTATTTTAACATATTATTCAAATCTTTCTTATCTTCATATGTATTCATTCCCATTCCGAGTTCCTCAGTGCACCCCTTTCACATGTTTCCTTTCTATAGGATTCTCGGAATAATATTTTGGTTGAAGTGTAGAGATCTATTATAGGTAATATTTGAGTTCTAGAATGAAATATTTTATTTTATTTTATAAATTCAATGTAATGTCATATTTTAGAATGTATCTAGTTCATACTAGTCTGCGAAAATATTTAGTCCTTTTGGAGGTTATCACATGTATCTAATGAAAACATGATAAATTAGTCAAAAAATCTATGATACTAGGGTAAGGGTAATTTCAATGATTCTATGTAATGGAACCCGTTGTTCGAGAAATGGTTTTATACCATGTTCCATTTACAGCCTCTCGAGACATGTGACACATCCTCCTGCATTCACATAAACCATAAAATGACCATTAAATACAACTAACATATATCAATACACATTTTATTTCCTCAACCATTTAAATTAATGTCCAAATATAAAAAAAAGAATATGTTTTTTCAAAACATGAATATTCTGTTTTAAATTTATGCTTAAACATAGCATTTAAATACATAAGATATGTAAAACTACACAATATCTTATCCCCATAAAGTAAAACATGCACTTACATGAAATTAAACATTTAATTAATTCTATAATTTTTAAATGAATATAAAATTATTATCCTAAATGGATCACCATGAATTAGATTCACAATTCAAAAAATAAATATCTACAACTAAATAAAAAAAAATTTTACAAAAAGAGGAGATGTTAATACCCACATGTTTCCCCAAAATATAAAACATTAATAGAACATAAATCATATAATTCTTTAAAAATATTTAAAATGGGTTTTCTTTATAATCCTACTTTAAAATTTCTTATTTTATCAAGTACATTAACAATTCAATATATTTTGACGTAATATAATGTTTAATTTTAGAAATAGTTTATTTTTTCATTCAATAAATTCTTCATGTGAAAAAAAACCGACAACTCATAGGATTGTGATTTTTTAATAAAAAAACTTTCCAAAATTTTTAATTGGTAACACCATTTTCAAATACCTTTCATAAAATATATATATATGTATTATAGTTTCTTCTTATTTTTAATCGCATTAATATTATAGTTATATTTTAAATATTGTAATGATAAAGAATGATGAGTAGAAAAATATTAAATATAGAACATTACATCAGTAATATTCAAAAACATTTTAATGAAATAATTGATTATTAAATAAACCACATAGGGTATTCTAGAAAACAATAATTTTATTATTATAATATCATAATAAATTAATTTTTTTGAAATAAATCTTTTATAACATAAAATTAAATAATCTGTATTAGTGTGACACAAATTAATGGTGCATGAAATGATGTAAATCATTTCTCATAACATAGCCTATTATAATTCTCAAATTTAACAATGATTAACTATAGACATTTATAAAAAAAATCACTTAAAAATATGGTGCCAATCGAATTTATTGAAATCATGTGGTATTATAATCTTCTTCTATAAAGAGTATGATCTAGACATTATATATGTCGCATATATAATCCTGTTTTTCCAATCATAATTCTATAAAAAAAAGTTATAAAATCTAATGACATGAATTTTATTCCACCTTGTAACGTAACTGGTCTAGATACTATAACATAACCTAAACTAAGTCATTTCTAACAACAAGATAATTATATTACCCATGTGGGTTAGTACATAGCATCACATGTCTTATTTTACAAATAAAAAACTACATCCCTACTTTTAATATTATATTTATTCAATGTCATATTTTTATCAAATGTTTTACGTGACCCATCCACACAACAATAATTTTTAAAAATAAATAATATATATTCCCCTCATGGAGGTGATTATAATTATTGTATAAGATAAATTCAACATTAATGCACCAAGAAAACAAAATATAGTCTAACATGTATAATACAAAAAATAAATTTGTAATATATAAGATATAAACAAAGATCAACCCAGAGATACCATCATAAAACAATACATATATATATATTATAATAAAATTCCAAATAAACTTCTATTGTACTCAAATACCTCATGATGTCTCGAACAAAGACAATGTGAAACTGTTATCCAATAAATTCGTGATGTATTCAAAACACCCTTTATGAACATATCTGTAGTGGAAATGAAAATATATTCTATGGGTTTTCCAACAAAGTGATCATGAAGGGTGTAAGCATAGAGAAATAATAGGCATACCTAAAGACCAAAATTATCACATGGAAAGGGTCAGTTTTTTGGAATCAAAGGATTCTAAACATTAATATATATAGTAATAAATAATATTTCTTAAATAAAAAATAAATTATGTTTGAAAGTAATAATAAAGTGAACTATATAGAATAGAATATAAAAAAAATACCTCTATATATTAATAAGTTATAAACCATTGTACACATTCCTTAAGATAATCTCAATATATGATAATTTTTTATAAATGAATTAGTGTGTAATATCCATCACTTGTGAAGGAAGAACGTTTATATGTTTTCTAATTAAAACTATTTTCCATTCATGGGATAAAGGGAATTTTGTATTCATATAATTATGGTAATATTATAACCATTTTAATTTATAATTATTAATATATCAAAGTTACCATACATATCCAGGTAGTCTATAAAAAAACTATCCACATAAATAAATTGTAATATGAAACATTAAAATATTAATACTATAATAGTAGTAATAATCACATTCCAAATTACCAACATAAATATGAAACATATATACACATGCATTCAAAACTAATCAACAAATCATCACAATACAATTCAATATAATTAAACTACATAATTTCAAATTTTTAGTGGAGATAATGACTAATTTTATCACAAACAAGAAAACTAGTCATATTTTATCAGTGGTATGATCACCCTTATCATGAGTATTGTGATATATAGGCATATGGAAGTTATTTCCATTATCTAATACCTTATATTTGTGAATAATAATTAAAATAGTTTCGTTAAAAATTATTAGGGGATTCTCACCAAGTGAAAAATTTCTAATTTGCAAGATATTCATCCCTGAAATAACAAATCAATGAAGGATGTATCAATTTCATAAGTATTTATAATTCAATTAAAATTACTCTAAAAAATAATTCACGGAATTTTTTCATGAGTCACAACCTATGTTAGATATTTTTTCATGAAAACTATTGGATTATTATTATAGTATTTCATAAGGGGGTCTCTTACTCCACAAATTTGGAGAGGTCTCTAGTATTTTTTGATATTCATATCACCCATTTACAGTGGATCATCTGTCATGAATGTTTTTTCCTATGGGATAAAAAATACTGAAGATAGCATATCTTTCTAAGTTCCTATAATTGAATTTAATCCTATTTGGTGACACAGAAAACCCGTGGGATTTGTAATAATTCCTTGATGATGATCAAAAAATAGCCCATCTAATGTCAATATATTATTTGAGCCTAACTTGTGTTTTTTAAATCAGTTTATTTTGTGTTCTTTATATGCTATTGATTATCATAATCATATAATTTTTATCCAAATTTTTGACAATTATGCTCATTTCTATTTCACTCAATCCATTCCCATCAAATATAGCTTCTTATTTTTTAAATTAATGTAAAGATTGATCCCAAATAAACCCAAATTCAATGAAAAAGAATTTAGTTTTCCTAAAAGTGTTACTGTTTCTTGAAGAAAATTATATTGAAAATGGACCACCACATTAATGAAATATAATAGGCATATAACATCTGGATCACCCTTGGTGGTTTCATTGATATATCCATTTACCTTGAATTTGTTGATCATTTAATTGTTTCTTGGTTTGGTAGTCTGCATATACCTTCTACTCATGGGTTGGATCATGTTTCAGTATTCGTCGCTAGATTCTGGGATTTGTTCGAGGCATGATATGGAGCTATGTGTCTTGGATATCACACTCTAATTCATTAATTAAAAATATAATTTCTCACCTTAATCATGAAAATTGAACTATTGTAGTATTGAAGTATATACACACCTAATTCTAAAAAATTAGACCATTATTTAACTATATACTTTTTGGAGGGGATGACATTGTGATGGGACACTAGGGGCACCAGAATAGGCATAATTTTGTGTCACACCATGACCCATGTGATTATATTATTTTATGATCTCTTTGGCTTTAAATATTATTGTTGAGCTTCAGGTTCTGTCTCAGATGATATTTTTGAGTTTATGTTAAAATGTGTGTGTTTCGGGTTGAAGTCATTGGCGCTTGGCTGGAGCGCATTTGAGAACCCCTCACGACTTTTCCCAGACACTGCGCGCCCTGTTCGTCTTTGAAAAATTAAAACATGTTTTTCTTTATATTTTATTGTGATTAAAAATAAATGTTACTATTGTGTCGTTTAAAAACATTTACTATTAAGAATTTTATTATTATAATAAAAATGATTTAAATAATTTTATTATTTTTTATTTTTATCATCATGTGGTTATTGTAATAATTATATAGTTCAGTGTGTGGGCACCGCACGGTTAGCGGGAGCTGTGCGGTAAGCCCGATACCCATGCGTCTACCTGCGTTATTATTATTAATCTATTAGAATTTCATTTATTGTTATTATCATTATTAAATTTTACGAATAAGATTGTAAAAGTTATGATGATTATTTTGTTATTATAAATCTTATAAATCAAATGAATTTTCGAATTAATTTTAATATTATGATTAGTATTAATATTATGATTTAAATTATTATTATTATTATTATTTTCGTTACATTTTAATTAGTTTTATTTTTATTTAATTTATTTTATTTAATTTTCGTTTAGGGTTTTTGATATCCCTCTCCCCTCATCTCACAACAGGGACCCAACCGCCCTTCCCTTGTATTGGTGGTGCACCTCTCCACAGCTTCTACTCAAGCCTAGCACACCCTGCCTCCTCCCTCATTGCGACTTCCTCCCCAGCCGTTCACACCCCCGTCGCTTCTCCCCATTGCTGCGTGCAAGCATGCTGGCATGCCTATGTAGATCGAGGCATCCTAGACGTGGCCCCCCTTTTACCCATTTGTGTGGCGCGACCTGCATCCCGCATCTCCCAGCCGAACATAAACCCCCTCAACCCCTGACCTCTTGTCCTTTACAGCACACAACCCCTCCAGAAATCTGCCGCAACGTCCTAGCAGCCTGCTCCGCCTCCTCCTCCCCATAGCCCGCCTCATGCTTCCCTCGCACCAGTCGTTTCCTGCGCAACATGCCCTTCATCGCCTCCCTTTTGTGCGATATACACTCAACACGGTGGCCCGACGCCCGGCCATCCTCCATTCCGGAATCACCCCTTCGACCTCCCTCCATCTCAGCACACTCGAGTGCCTCCCCTATTCAGGTGACGCTCCCCCTATTCCGACCTTCCAACCAGCACGACAGCCCGATGCAACCTTCCCCTTGACCTTTGCTACCTCCACAACCCCCCCCCCCCCCCTCATCCGACTCCCTCCTACTTAGCGACAAAACTGGCAGCCCTTGCCTTCCCTGCCTCTGCAACTCCTTCAGCCAGCTCTCCACCATCCACCCTCCTCCATTCACAGCAGCATTCTCCCCTGGTTTCTTTTATTTTTTTAAATTTTTTTCTTTTACTTTTGTTATTATTATTATTTTAATTATTATTATTATTGTTGTTTTTTTGTTGTTTTTTTGTTATTATTATGATTATGATTATTAATATTATTTTTATTATTATCATTATTATTATAATTATTATTATTATTGTTATTATTATTATTATTATTCTTGTTATTATTATTGTTATTATTATTGTTGTTGTTGTTGTTGTTTTTGTTGTTATTCTTATTATTCTTATTATTCTTATAATTATTGTTACTATTATTATTATTATTATTATTCTTATCATTATTATCATTATTATTATTATTATTGTTAATATCATTATTCTCATTCTTATTCCTATTCTTATTCTTATTATTATTATTATCATCATCATCTCACCCTTGTTGGATTATTAGTTTTAATTGATGGTGGGTTTTCATTGGTAGGGTTAGGATTTTTAGGACCCGCGCATGGAATTTTTTCAAGCGAGCGTTGTCATCACACCATGCTTCTAAAGTTTCCTCGTCGTTGTACCTTGGTTCTGAGTTTGCTTTTTCACCGCATATCGATCTTGAGGTAGGTTCCCATTTCACTACTTTTAAAATTTAAGTTACATTATTTCCTGTTGTTTGCGCCCTATATAAAAACATATGTGATAAATAATATTATACAATTTAAGATTAATTTATTTATCATTCAATTTTATAATTCAATTCTTGCCTTGTGAAAATGGTGTCATTTTTCTATGATTGGGAACGATAATTTTTAAATTAAATATTTTATTAATTTTAATAAAGGTGAAGTAACATAAGATAATTACTTTTTTAAAATGATTATTTTGTGTAAAAAAGAGCCGTTTATTTTATACATGATGCTTTGATTATTTTCTTGACGAGCAGACACCCAATAATGAACGAATGCCCATTTTTACTTTAAACCTAATTCATAGAATATAAAATAGAGTTCCGGTTTATTGATAAAATATTTATTTTGAAGTGTGAACAGGTACTTTGGTTCTTTTGAGAAATTGCTTGGTTGGCTCAAAAAGTTTATTTGGAAAATTAAAATAGTTTGGTTTGGTTTTATAAAAAATATTGGCAGCCTGTGAAGTAGTGTTTTGGGGGTTCCTTAAATGGTTTAAAAATGGTTTTGGTCTTATAAAGAAGTTGAACTTTTTTGTGATTGTGAAAGGTGTTTAATGCCCATTTGGCACTTTTTTGGGAAATGATGTAATTGTTTTGATGAAAACCCTCCTAGAATAACTCTCATACCTGAGATGCAATTGAATGTTTAGGAGGTCACCCTTAGAGGCTCCCGGGCACTTGAGTAGTTTAAAGGCAAGAGGTTATTCCATTGAGTGGCTCGGCATGATGCCTTTTGTGCTTTATATATATATATATATGATTGGATGCTCGGTTGGCATCGGTTGGCTCACCGCCTTTCCAAACACTTGAGACATGAGAATCTGGCATATTGAGAGAATATTCTATGAATGATTGCTGCACTGATAGGTTATAGTAGGGACCATTGGCCCATAATAGGTGAATATATTGGGTTTTTTACTATGGGATTTTCCCTCGATCTTCTCGAGAGAGGATGGTCGACTGTATTGTGCGTTTTGATTTCATCGTGACATGTCAAAAAGGATGATTTATAATGTATTGGTGTCTTCTGGTTTATTCTCAATCTCCTAGGTTCACCCATTTCTATTCAGTTTTTGTTCCTTGTAGTGGTGATTATGAATCTCATATGTATATCTACATTGCCCTTGGTGTGTGTTTTACTTTCTTTATTTCTAGTGTATTGTTTCCTTGGAAAGTGGTAAATTTCTTTTGATTGGGTTTCTAAGAAATTATTTTCATATGAATGTGTTTAATCCTCTTTCTACAAATTTGAAAATATAAACATCAATTTTTCTTTCTAAAAATCCATTGACACTAATAAAATGAACACAAACTTGGAAATGGTTAAGGGAAATGGTTCGTACATTGTTTTTAAGTAAAATACATAGAAAAATATACTTTTCTGAATTTCAATTCAAACATGAAATAATGTTTCTTTTAATTTAAATGTTGCGCATTGGAAATAGATATCGGGCTAGCCTACTGAGTTTTAATACTCACGCCAATAATTAATTTATATTTTTAGTGTTTCTGCAGGATATAGCTTTAGTGCGATAACCAAGGTTGATGGTTGACTGTTGAGTCGGAGAGCGACCCGCGAGGTCGCACAGTGTTAGTTTGGATGTCGTGTTTGGTCAGTTTTATTTTTCTTATATTCTTGTTTAGTCACTTTATTTGGTTTATTTATTCTGTGTTTCACAGCATTATTTCTGCTGTTTTATTTATTTATATTGGGTGAAATCGTTCCCACATCCTCTGTTGATGCCCTAGCGCTTGTCGCCAGCCCGGTAGGATCGGGAACGCCTCTCGGGCCATGTCGCGGACTAGCTCGGGTGATCGGTTCCGAGTCGACCCGGGTTGGTTCATGACAAAATGGTATCAGAAGAGGTCATATCTTAGTATACCTCACTTTTTAGAGTTCCCTTTGTTATTTGGGATGTCAAGGTAGATGGAGTATGATTTTCAGGACATGAGGGGTAGGTGCAAGAAGAGTGTCATGAACTCTTGCTTGTTCTGGCCCTTGGGATTCCATGGGACGTCCGGTTTAATTAGTTTATTTTGGTTTTTATGGAAATGTTATGCGATTAGGGTACGGAAAATAGAGTTGGTCTAATAGTACTAAGCCTCCTGGGCTGGCAAGCCATGTGGAGCTATGGGCATGGTCCAAAAAGACTCTTCGTGTTGGTGTCATGATTGACATATGGCTACTAATCATATAATCAAGTTCCCACCAACACTAGTTCTTTGTTCTATATGTTTTGGGTCTGCCGTGATTTCTGAAAGTGGTTTGAATCAGAAAAAAAATTTGTTTTTGAAAAAATTATGTTTATTTGAAATGACATGTTTAATTTTTTGATTATTTTAAAAGAAATAGTATGAATGATTTGTTTTTGGAAAATAAAGTTTCTTTGTTGTGGCCTTGGTGTTCATATGAGTGCTCACATGCATAGTGGTATGTTGGAAATGTTGACAGATTTATGGTATGGTGTATGGATGCCTGGGATGGCACAGATATATTCATGTGAGTGAGACTATAAGGGAAACCAATGGTGAGGGTTTAACCCAAAATAATTGTCTTAAATTAAAGATGTTTTCAAATAGGAATGTTTTGATGTTATGATAACTTGTTTTCTCATGTTTTGACCTTGTCACCTACGGAGTGTTTGATTTTGAGGTTTTTATTCACTCGTTGAGTTGGCCTTGATTGGGTTTTTTTACTTCTCCTTGTTAAGCTGTTACCCCTTTGAATCTTCTATGGGTGATCGTAGTGCGGTTTATTAACCTATGGATTTTATGATTGAGTTTCGGAAGCTGGATCCACCTCTCTTTTATGATCAAAAAGATCCTTCCGTAGCAGAAAAGTGGACGTGGATGATTGAATGGGAATTTAACCTCGTTGATTTTCCCGAGTCGTTGAAGTTCGTGTTATCAACTTTCATTCTTGGAGGTTCACCGTGGATGTGGTGGAAGTCGTTGTCTCCGAACAAGCCCCGTTAAGAGATTACCTACGATTTTTTCAAGACTTTGTTCATTCGTCAGTATTTCTATGAGGAAGAAAGGTTGAGAAGGGGATGGAGATTTGTTGTCTGCAGTAAGGCGACATATCTGTGTTGTAATATTTCCATCACTTTGTGGAACTAGTACCTTAAGATTCAGGGTTTGCCATGAATGACCCCATGAAAGCTCAACACTTTGAGGCGGGTCTCCTCCCTAATCTACAGTCGAAGGTGTCGGAGTCCAACCTAACTTATTTTGTCGATGTGGTGAGACAGGCCTTTCATGTCGAAGCTGTGATGGTAGGAGTTCTTGACGTAGTTATCCCTCCTTTGATCCCTATGAGTAGTGGTGAAGATTCTTGAAAGAAGATGAGTAAGCAAATGAAAGTGGACGGAGCAAGTCGTGGAATCAAGAGGCCTCAGGATCTATTATCAAACTCTTCAGAGTGAGAGATCCTCATGTGTTATCAGTGTTGAAAGTTGCGTCACAAGAATCCGTCATGCCCAAGAAACCCGAAGCCCTGCCAGGAATGTGGACACCTCAATCACTTGTGAGGATTCTGTCAGGGCATTGCTAGAAAGTGTCACAGAGGAAGTTCTCATAAGAGATGTGTTGTTAGGTTTATGTTTAATGTTTCTTATGAATGTTTCCTTCCAGTAAAAGGGACCTCATATTGTGTCCATTGTATGGGTGATATTTTGGGTTTGAAATTTAGGGGTATGTCGTGTGTCTTTTGATGAAATTCGGTTTTCAATTTTGACGTGGTTTTATTTTAAAATTTGGTCCTTCCCTTTGTCTAATAAAAAGATGTACGTTTCTTATTGGGATTGTCAGAACCTGATTGCGAGGCAGGAGACACTTCATCCATCATAGCTCTAGCCAAAAGGCCTCGTAGTGAAGCCGGAGCGTAGTCAGGAACCCCTGGGGAATTTTAAGGAGTCTGGTTAAGGTTACGCCTCTACCATTGGGGTGAGGCAGTTTTAGCTTGTCTATTGTGGTTTTTGAGTCTTTATAAATTTCCCCTTATCGTAAAGAGAACGATGTATTTATCCCTGACTCAATATCAGTAATTGTACCTTTTTGGATGTAAATAGTTGATTAGTGACCTTGCGTGGACCACCCATGTGAATCAGTTGCGTCCCTGGTTTGTGTCCATCCCTAAGTGGTTTTTCGTCAGTAGTTTTCTGTCCATGTTTCAGTGATCCAATCCTTGGTCACTGCCTCCCCGCCCATGGGGTAAGGGTTTTTGGTATGTTCAGACTCTTCGAATGAACATTTATCCCTTTCAGACGAGGGTGAATGGTTTAAATGTTTTTTTAGTGACTTTTTATACCTTGAGTAATTCTCGGTTCTGGCCTAATTTGGATTTCTGGTTGGTTGCTAATATGTCAGTTATTTATGGTGGGGAGACCCACCGTGGGTCTCTATTTTTTCTCTTAAATCGTTATCAGATTCTTGTTGAGTTCTTATGGTGGGGAACCCATTCAGGCCTCCCCTCTGTTGGTGTTGTGGCTTTTTGGGGACAGAAAACGTTATGGTGGGGATAATTGAAAAACCCTGACCCATGTGTTTATTCTATTTTATGATCTCTTTGTCTTTAAATATTATTTTTTGGCTTCAGGTTCAGTCTCAGATGATATTTTTTGAGTTTATGTTAAAATATGTGTGTTTCGGGTTGACGTCATTGGCGCTTGGATGGAGCGAGTTTGAGGACCCCGCGCGGCTTCGCCCAGACACTGCGAGCCCTGTTCGTCTTTGAAAAATTAAAACATGTTTTTGATTATATTTTATTGCGATTAAAAATAAATGTTATTATTGTGTCGTTTAAAAACTTTTACAGTTAAGAATTTTATTATTATAATAAAAATGAAATAAATACATTAATTATTTTCAATTTTTATCATCATGTGGTTGTTGTTATTATTATTTAGTTTGGTGTGCGGGCACCGCACGGTTAGCGGGAGTCGTTCGGTAAGCCTGGTACCTGTGTGGCTACTTTGCGTTATTATTATTAAGAAATTAAAATTTCATTTATTATTATTATTATCATTATTAAATTTTACGAATAAATCAAAGTTAGTTTTGAATTAATTTTAATATTATGATTAGTATTATTATTATTATTATTATTATTAGTTACATTTTAATTAGTTTTATTTTTATTAAATATGTTTTATTTATTTTTCTTTTAGGGTTTTGGATATCCCTCTCCCCTCTTCTCACAACAGGGACCCGACCCCCCTTCCCATGTATTGGTGGCGAACCTCTCCGCAGCTCCTACTACACCATAGCACACCCCGCCTCCTCCCTCGCTGTGACTTCCTCCCCAGCCATTCGCACCCCCTATCGCTTCTCCCCCTTGCTACGTGCAAGCAGGCCAGCGCGCCTATGTAGATCGAGGCATCCCGGAAACGACCCCCTTTTACCCCTATGTGCGGCGCGATCTCCAGCCTGCATCTCCCAGCTGGCCGTAACCCCCCTCAACCCCCGAACTTCTGTCCTTTGTAGTGCACAGCCCCACCGGAAATCTGCCGCAACGACCTAGCAGCCTGCTCTGCCTCCTCCTCCCTGTATCCCACCTCATGCTTCTCTCGAGCATTGGTCACCCATGCAACATGCCCTTCATCGCCTCCCTTTAGCGCGACATACACACAGAGTGGTGGCCCGATGACCGACCTTCCTCCATTCTGGCGTCGCCCCCTCGACCTCCCTCCATCTCAGCACACCCGACCGCCTCCCCTATTCAGGTGATGGTCCCCCTATTCTGGCCTTCCAACCAGCACGACAGCCTGATGCAACCTTCCCCTTGACATTTGCTACCTCCACAACCCCCCCATCTGACTCCCTCTTCCCCAGCGACAAAACTGGTGGCCCCTGCCTTCCCTCCCTCCGCAACTCGTTCAGCCGGCTCTCCACCAGCCGCCCTCCTCCATTTGCATTAGCATTCCCCCTGGTTTCTTTTTTTTCATTTAATTTTATGATTATTATTATTTTAATTATTATTATTATTATTATTATTCTTGTTGTTGTTGTAGTTGTTGTTGTTTTTTTATTGTTATTGTTATGATTATTATTATTACTATTATTTTTATTGTTATTATTATTATTATAATTGTTAATATTATTATTATTGTTGTTGTTTTTGTTGTTTTTATTATTATTATACTTATTATTCTTATTATTATTGTCATTATTATAATAATTATTATTATTATTATTCTTATCATTATTATCATTATTATTATTATTATTATGGTTAATATCATTATTCTTTTTCTTATTCATATTCTTATTTATTATTATTATTATTATTATTATTATCTCACCCTTATTGGATTATGGGTTTTAGTTGATGGTGGGTTTTCATTGGTAGGTTTAGGATTTTTAGGACCCGCGTAGGGAATTTTTTCGAGCGAGCATTTTCATCGCGTCTTGCTTCCGAAGTTTCCTCGTCATCGCACCTTGTTTTTTGAGGTTGCTTTGTCATTGCACATCGATCTCCAGGTAGGTTCCCATTGCACTGCTTTTAAAATTTATGTTACATTATTTCCTGCTGTTTGTGCCCTATATAAAAAAAATGTGCTAAATATTATTATGCAATTTAAGATTAATTCATTTATCATGAAATGTTATAATTAAATTCTTGCATTGTGAAAATGGTGTTGTTTTTCTATGATTGTGCACGATAATTTTTAAATTAAATATTTTATTAATTTTAATAAATGAGAAGTAACATAAGATAATTACTTTTTTTAAATGGTTATTTGGTTTAAAAATAGGCTTTTATTTTATACATGAAGCTTGTATTATTTTCATGACGAGGGGACACCCAATAATGAAAGAATTCATGTTTGGCCTTTAAACATAATTGACAGAATATAAAATAGATTTCTGGTATAATGATAAAAGATTTATCTTGAAGCATGAACAAGTACTTTGGTTCTTTTGAGAAATTTCTCGGTTGGCTCTTAAAGTTTATTTGGAAAAATAAAATGTTTCATTTTGGGTTTAGAAAAATATTGGCATCCTATGAAGTAGTGTTTTGGGAGTCTTTAAATGGTTTTAAACTGGGTTTGGACTTATAATGAAGTTGTATTTTTTTTGTGATTGTGAAAGGTGTTTAATGCCCGTTTGGCACTTTTTGGAAAATGGTGTGATTATTTTGATGAAAATCCTCCAAGGATAACTCTCCTACCTGAGATGCAATTGAATGTTTGGGAGACCGCGCTTAGAGGCTCCCGAGTACTTGAGTAGATTAAAGGCAGGATGATGTTTCATGGAGTGGCTCAGGGTGATACCTGCTGGGCTTTGTATATATATATGATTGGATGCTCGGTTGGAATCGGTTGGCTCACCCCCTTTCCAAACACTTGAGACATGAGAATATAGCATATTGAGAGAATATTATAAGAATAATTGTTGCACTGGTAGGTTATGGTACGGACCTGTGGCCCATAATAGGTGGATATATTGGGTTTTTTACTATGGGATTTGCCCTCGACCTGCCCGAGAGAGGATGGTCGAGCATATTATGCGTTTTGATTTCATTGTGACATGTCAACAAGTATGATTTCTCATATATTGGTGTCTTATGGTTTATTCTTGATCTCCTAGGTTTACCCATGTCTATTCAGTTTTTGTTTCTTGCTGTAGTGATTATGATGATCATATGTATACCTACATTTCCCTTGCTGTGTGTTTTACTTTGTGCATTTCTGGTGTATTTTTTCCTTGGAAAGTGGTAAATTTCATCTGTTTAGGTTTCTAAGAAATTATTTTCAAATTAAAGTGTTTAATCCTCTTTGTACAAATTTTAAAATATAAACATCATTTTCCCTTTCTAAAAATCCATTGAAACTAATGAAATGAACCCAAATTTGGAAATGGTTAAGGGAAATGGTTCGTACTTTGTTATTAAGTAAAATACTTAGAAAAACATAAATTTATGAATTGTAGTTCAAAATTGAAATGATTTTTCTTTTATTTTAAAGGTAGTGCATTAGGAATAGATATCGGGCCAGCCTACTGAGTTTTAATACTCACACCTATAGTTTTGTTTTGTTTTTAGTGTTTGTGAAGGATATAGCTTGAGTGCGGTCGCCTAGGGAGATGATTGATCGTTGAGTCAGAGAGAGACCCGCGAGGTCGCATAGAGTTAGTTCCGACGTCGTGTTTGGTCATTTTTTATTTGTATTCTATTCATGTTTAGTCACTTTTTTTGTTTTATTTATTCTTCACTGCTATGCATTAGTTTTGTTTTTTTATTTATTTATATTGGGCGAAATCATTCCCACAGCCTCTGTTGATGTCCTGGAGCTTGTCGCCAGCCCAGGAGGATCAGGAATTCCTCTCGGGCCATGTCATGGACCAGTTCGGGTGACCGGTTCAGGGTCGACCCAAGTTGGTTCGTGAAATTCTGTCCCAAAACATGATATGGATTATTTCTATTCTAATATAAACATTCATGGAGGGGTAATCATTCATGATGAGTGGGGATCTATATTGTTACCCATTTGTGTCTTCTATACGTAGGGGAATCGTCTCATTATAGAGTTCCTAAACATTATCTATGGGAATCATCTATGTAGCCTCAATGATATATACCTTTATTACATTGAACATGATTATTTATTTTGAGATAAATATTTAAAGGAATTATCTTATATTCACTCCTCTACAACCTACCACATTCATGATTACAGGAGGACCATTACTCATAATGTTGATAATCTTCATACTTGGTCATAAGGAAACAAGGATGAAGATCTTCTATCTTATAATTTTCATCCACATAAACAATATACATTTATTTTCTATAATATGACCTATTTTTTAAGGATTCATGCTAATTATTTTGGGGAACTCTCTTTGGATGCACCGCCATAGACCACCGTGACCTCTTCATTGACTTTTTCCATCCTCTTTGATAATTAAATTAAAAAAATGACTGCCAATCATAAAAATTAAGAAATTCCATGAATGAAGTAAAACATATATAAAATTATTATAGACTAATTGAAATCTAAACACAATAAAAGATTTTGAATATGAAAAACTCCTGACAGAAAATTATAATAAATGAAGTAAAATTATTTAATTTTTTTCATATTATGAAACTCAATTAATGAAAATATTGTTCAAGATAATAACATTTTTTAACAAACCACATATTTTTCAATCATATAAGGTAAAAAAATTTCTGACAATAAATATATTAAATTATATAAGAATTGATTTTATTTTGTGAATAAATTATATGTTATAAAATCAAAATTACAAATAAGAACTTAAATATGGTAAGTATTATAAATTTATTATTTCAACAACTAGTTTTTAATATGATATAAAAGTCATGCTAAATGGTTTTTCAACTTGAAAAATACTAACAAATTTGATTTAAATATTGTCATCAAAAACATTTATGTAAAATTTAATATTTATTTTAAAAGTAAACCCATATTTTTATACAATTATGTTTTGGTTAAATATAAATGTCATTTTCATCCTTTAACAAAATAACTATTAATAAAATTTTGAAAATAATACATAGGTTTAAAAATAAATTTCAAAATTGATAACTTAAAAACCTTTACAAATAATATGGGAGAAATAAAACGTTAGTTTACAAAACTAGTTTAATATCATAAAAAATTGTTATACATGATTTCATGACATAAATGTTAATTAATGAATTATTTATATAACTCAACACAGTGGTTCGGATGACTTAGTGAACCCAGAAACAAATGATGAGTATTTTACATGGACATAAAAAGACATTCCCCTTTAATGTAATATTTTTAAAAT
The DNA here is from genome assembly GCA_963277665.1 of Viscum album. Classification (NCBI taxonomy): domain Eukaryota; kingdom Viridiplantae; phylum Streptophyta; class Magnoliopsida; order Santalales; family Viscaceae; genus Viscum; species Viscum album. The sequence goes on from OY728139.1 coordinate 222,812,786, forward strand.
TATATCCTTTAATACTTTATCATGTAAATTAAGATTGGGGATTCTTGTAAATAATATTTATTCCATTGAAGAAGTATTAAATTTATGGTAAATTAAAAATGACTCAAATAAATGTTATCTATGAACATTTTGAATATTAAGAAATTAATAGTTAAATCAATTTTTTCATTAGGTGACCAATTATTTCAACTCTAAAATCATACATTTAAACATTAAAATATTAAAAAAAATAAGTGGATGAAAAAGTATTTAACCATGTATACATTTGAAATATTGAGAAAAAATTACAATTAAATTCAAAAAAAAGAATATGTGGAAGATCCACATAATATATTAAATAATTTATTTTTAAACAATATTTTGGTTTTAGAAATCAAAGGCAAACACATCCTGGGAACATACCATTTAAAAATATAATGGAGATTTGAGGGAGAATACCTAAACCGTCATTTGTGAGCTCACATAGACTAAGTGATCCCAATATACTTCCCAATAATAAAATAACATATTTTTAAAATAAAATAATTATATATAATAAAATTGTATTAATTAAGGAATCTTACAAAATAATTTATTCCCTAAAGATAATTCAATACAACCCCACGTAACTATTATACATAAAATGAAAATTTTAACTAGCCTATAATACCCCAATATAAAATATTATTACTAACATGTAATATATATTTTGAATAATAGAATTAATGCTGATATGAAATATATAATGTAGAAACAGATTATTTTTTTTATCCTTCAGATAAATCAGAAAATATCCACAATGTAATAGATGGTTTTCATTAGGATCCTTTGAAATCCATCCAAATTCCTAGATTTTGAGAACCTTAAAATAGATAAAAATAAGGAATAAAAAATTATAATTAATTAATTATAATATATAAATTCTAAATAACGGTTTTGGGGAATGAGAAGAAAAAATAATTTTGATGGGATCCATTCCCCACTTCCATGCATTCCCCTAACTAGTACCCCCTAAATGGGTGTATTTTATTCATCAACTTTTTAATTTTATGGCCATATCTTAATTGAAAAATTTTATGATTATTATTTCATAATAAAAAAAGATATATTATATAGGATCTTTATTTAATGTAATAATCATTATATGGATATATCATATCACAATATACATCTATTTATAGGAATGAAATAATGATAAATGATAAAAAACAAAATAAATTATCTTAAAATAATAATCATAACATTACGTACGTAAAAAGATGTGTGTTTGTGTGTGTGGATCATAATATAATAATAAAAATAATTAAAATATCTTTTTAGATAGTGAATCTTATGGAAAAAAAATTAAAAAATGAATGGAAGAGTTTCAAAAATGTCATAGAACAAGTTCATCAAAATTTTATGAAAAAATTTACTAGATAAAAAATAGATACCTAATAACATTACCATATTATCGAAGATATCGAGAACATTATTCTCCTAGTAATATGTATGTGACACCATATACTCAATGTGCTTATAATATTTCATGTTGTTCTCCTCATCCACTAATAGTATCCATGAAAGTGATACAATATTGAACTTCATGAAATGTATAATAATGGTTGATTCCACTTCCATCTAAATATTATCCAATTTATTGAAACATGAAATTTTTTATGACTAGGATGAATCCATACATCTTGTGTTTTTTTAATTCATTTTCTCAATGGTTATAAAATCAACAATGAATGCCACTCTAAAATCCCAAAATATTCAACCACAACCTACTAATCCCTATCTTCATTCAACCACCTTATTCATGCTAATTTTAATCCAACATACAGATGGAGACTTCCAAATAATAGGAGTATAAAGAATACAGAATCTTTAATTTCCTAGATTTATTATTCTATTCAGAACAAAAATATTTTGATTGGATTTATGAGCCATAAAAATGATAATAAATTTCCATCGTGGTACACAATAAAAGTAATATCATTGAAAATTTAAAATTGATTTCCTAGTAGACTAACATTGATTGATTCTTTTTCCACTTTATTAGGTGAAATATTACATATACTACCACCCTGAAGATATCATTAAATTGGGATAAATTAGACAAGTAATAGTAGTATTCAAGAACACTTAGTATAGTGATTGAGAAAATTTATTTTATTTCATTGACCTTAAAATAATATTTTTAGAGTGATATATAAAAACATAATTATAAAAATGTATAATAAATTGACACTTTAGCATACTTGTAATTGTTTCACATGGAATATAAAATAATACCTATTTTCTTCATACACTTATCAACAAGAAGATATTTATTAGTTTTTCAATAATGCAAAATATATAAATTTGATAAAATCCAAGATTTATTGAACTCATGTATCAGTTTTATGATTTCAAAATGTTTTCCAATGATTTTTAAAAAATAAATCATTAAATTGAATGTCACATTCCCTATAGTCCACCTGATTAATATTCTCTTATTTGGGATAAAATTATACAATATTTTAACATCCTATTTGAATCATTGATATCTTCTAAATGGGAAATATTTTTACTTCTAATAATGAAAAATGAGTCCTATATAGACCCTTGAAAATAAAAAACTAAAATATAACCAAGCCAGTTATCATGCCAAAATTATATTTATAAATTTATATATTCAATAAACTTTTCTTGATTTATAATTGAAGAAAAATCACGTTTAAAATTTTTATAAAAATAAAGCAACATATAATAAAACATGATATATTTAATCTTAGAAAGAAAAAAATATTAATAAAAATTATTACCTTCACAAAAATTATATAGTATACTATATTTGAACTGATAATTAACGACTTTATTCTTGAAACCAATGTTCATGAGACAAATTTCGATATTTGTGTTTTATTTATATAAATTTATTTATGGTACAATGAAAATTTACTCATCAAATATGCACCCACTTTCTAAAAATTTCTATATAATCATGTTTATTCACTTGAAATATGAATTTGTATGATACCAAATTTTTCTAGTGTAATTCCTCTTTGAGTTTTTTATTTTAGTGATGGTGGCCATGTCTTGATCAAATTTTGAGAACCTTTATTGTGGGAAATGACATAATATATGTGGATGAATTTTTTTCCAATTAATAAATATTGGATATTAAGTGTTAAATGGAGTTATGAGTGTTATACATGTATTGGATGAATTTAATGGGGTTTCATGTTTTTTCCATGGGAAATATGTTGACATATTTCTGTAGAAAAATGAAATGCCATGTAATTCATTCAAGGAACAATCTGTGGAACTGGTTTATGATATGAACTAAATGCATTCCACGATGTAATTACACATCATGTAATGTTTGGGAATTGTTAGAAATCACTAGAGATTATTTAATTTTTAGGGTATGCCTCTAAAAATAAATACACATTTTGTAATATAATATAACACCATGTAATTTCTCGAGAATCAATTTTAAACGTGTTGTGCAGATGATTTATTTTCTATTACTTTATATAGACACATTTTCTCAACATAATGACACCTTCTAGGTCATTTTGGAGTACCTCCCATCATTATATATGTCTCAATCATGCATATGATCCCCGACTATTTGTTTTTATTCAGTTTTATATTCAATTAATTTATTCACCAATCATCATAGTGTAATGTTTTTTTCTATATTAATTATTTGTTTTGATCTTGATCGGTTGTGTTCCAGGATCATTTTAATGATATTTTGTTCCTTTAATATTTTTAGAAAATCCTACTAGAAGCATTTTCGATCATCAGTTAAAGGTACGGGGTCTAAAACATAAACCTATGGTCTAATTAATTGAAATGTATTCGAAATGTTGTGATTTATCCAACATGGGTTTCATCTAAATTGATTAAACGAAGATGTTTGTTATTCTAAATAATCCCATTGGATCTAACGGCTGTGATTGGGATTTTGGAAACCCACTAGGTGTTAAAAAACTTATTTAATAAAAATTCTCTAATGTATTAATGGTTTTAGTAATATATAATAAATTATTTGATTTATTAATATATAATATATAGGTAGTTGCTTATTTATTTTCATATGATAGTTGATCATTTGTATTTAATGCATCAATTAAAATGTAGAAGGTAATTTTCTGAATTACCCATTGAGATAGATGATTTGATATTGTGATGTGCATGCTATTTTGAATTTTTATGTTATCATGTTGTAATTATTATATTAAGTGGGAAAAGGGCCACTTCCAGGTTGTAATGCTTATACTAAGAAGGATAGAGTCAATCCCATGTTGTAATGCTCATATTGACAATGATCATCCCAACTCTATGTTGTAATTCTTATACTAAGTGAGATAGACATATTCCTACACTATCATTATTATATTGAATTGGCTCAGCCCAATACCACGATAAAATGATTATATAGTAGGATTTACTAGTTTTTTGGATTTATAAAATGGTTATATTATAGTTGGTAGGATTTGTTTTGTGAACTCCTCAGATAAATTCAAAAGTGGACCCAAATTTGGTTACGTTTTACCATGGTTGTATGGTTTTTTGATGGTATGATTGTGATACATGTTTAGATATATTCTGGAAGGGTGATGAAGATGGTTGTTTTATATATATTTTATTAATTGATTAGTTAATATATATTTTTATCAATTAATTTCATACATATATCATCATACAAATTGTACCATAATAAGATAGGGTATCCGTACCATGTTTTACAGACACCCTATTCAGGCCATTGTTTGTTCCCCAAGAAGATTATATGGATGCGAGTTTGGACAAGGTAAAGGGACTTGATGTTGATTGATGCTTGCTGGAGGGATTAGAGTTTGGAGATGATACCAAAATTTTTCTTGGGACCGGTCAAATTTGAGTCATTATTTGAGTCTACTAGTATTTTATTTGTATTACTTTAATCATGAGATTTAGTGAAATTTCAACTTATTATTACATAATTCATTAATATTAGGTTATTTTTTCCCCTTTTACTTCCTAGTGGTATGGGTTTTTGTCTCCACCTGTATATAACTTTGATTATGTTATTTTTTTAATTTACACTACTAGGTAACTCCATACTTGGATTATATTCTCCCAACTATACTGATAACAACCACAGTGCTAGTTGACAGACTCTACAGTATGAGGAGAAAAACCTTAGGTCTTGTAGACATCCCATTTAGGCCACATGAGAGAGTGATGAATAAGGGGATGTTAGAATGTTTTACCAGAGGAGAAAGTTGTTTTCCTTTTCTATTTCTTTTGAATTTTTTCATGGCATAAAGGATATTATTATGTGAGGAGACAGGGTAATAACTTGTGTATGGAGGAGTTAAACCAAGTATGGGTGACAATTTGAGTGTACAAGAAAGAGATTATTGTTTATATTGTTCTCTTGATATAGATCATGTTATTTCACCTTGAATGATTAACATGTTTTGTGGTGTTATAATTATATGATGTTATTAGTTCTTGTTATTTCTACTCATATCCTAGTATGGCATGATATGAGCATAGGTTCATAATGATAGGCATATAACGATCTATATTTAAATGAATTATTAATGATATGGAAATATTTACTTCATGTGATATATAAATTCTTGTATGAAATGCAATATATTATACAAGTTATATCTGATAAATGAAATAAAGTATTTGATATGTCATGAAAAAACACTTGTATTCATTGTTTTGAGGGACTATGATAAGTGGTTATTTTTTTTTCAAATCTCAACGTTGAACTTATATCTATATAGAATGTTATATGTATTGTATTTACATTTTAGATAAAATTCCACAAAATCATCATTGATTTGAGCATCATGAGAGTGGAAATCTTTACACTCATAACATAGTTATTTGGAACATCCTATAGTTCTTGAGGATCCGATAGATGTTAATCTTCATGGAAGATTACTGAGGGCCATGAGATCCATGTATAGGGAGACTCTTAGAACTGTGATTCAGATGTCTAATATGATGATAGAATTCCAGCTATGACATCTTGCAAAATTCACTTCTAAATGAGGCCCTAAGGTAGTTTAATTCTGGATTGGATAAGTCCAGATGATCGTTATTGTAATGCCCTGAAACTTGAACCTCTTGGTATGATAAGTTTATGTTTTCATTTGTTTTTGAATTTCATAAACAAAACTTACATCTCATAAGAAAATAATAATGTAGTTTTAATTTATATTATCATTAAACCGATTAAAACACAAAAATGACCACAATGTTCTTTCATTTAAATAAGAACACCATAGTGTTTACAATACACTGAGATTAAAAGAATAACCATGCAAACCAAATATACCTACTAAAAACCCTAACAGAAGTATGTAATGGCCCCCTAAAAATACAACAAGACACAGTAAATAAAGGAGGTCCTACGGGTCATTGAAAACAAAGAACAACACCAACATGATCATGAAAATTGTGATGACCATCAACGGTATTGGAAGAACCAACTTCTCCCCATACTTCTTCTTATTCTCTCAATGTTTAGGACACTCTAAGACAAGGTTCTATATGGAATCAGCTCGACCGTTACCTTGGGTGATTGTTGGAAATCCAAACAGCTATAATTATAGCTATTAGCCTTATGGTGTTTTAACTAAAGAACAATTGTGTACAACTTTACGTTATTAATTGGAGAATTAAAAGATAAACCCTAACTAAGGTATAATGCTTTCAATTATTTATTGAAACATAATAAGGAATTAAAAAACACATTGTGAACTTTTCAATTATAATGTAAAGAGTTTCATTTCTTAAACGTCATTACGAATTATGTGTAAAATATTAAAATCAGATTATCATTTTAATTAAACTATATTTTATATAATATTTGTATGAGAGTTATCATAAGGGTTATGAAATCTCAATTTATAATATTTATGTTAAAAAATTAGTTCTTATGAATATTTGTTTTCTTTTTTTATAATACATTTATGACAAAGAACAATTTTTATTCTTTAGCCTTGTGATGTTTAAGTGGAAGACTAAAAAAATAATTTTTATAAGGTTTTCATAAATATATTATTTATTCATTAAGACTTAAGATCATTATTAGTTAGGTCTTATAAAAAATGAGCTACCTCACGCCAACCCTTTAAGGCTAGGCCAAGGGATGTAGCTCACACAAAGTGGATGAGCTTAACCCTCAGCCCAAGCCAAGGTCGTCCCAAGTATCGGCAGAGCTTCCCCGAAGGGCCCACGGGAGCAGAAGCGTGTAGGTGCGCCACGGTGGGCACAAGGTCGCGGTGAGAAGGGGTAGGAAAAAGCCTACGGGGGAAGGTGGGAGCCCGTGTGTAAGGATCCCCGATCTGTGCTGTGTTATTTCTAGTGTTGTGGGAGGCTCAGGCTTATAAAGGACTGCAAGAAATATATTCGATTCGATGTGGGAACAAAATCTTCACCTGAGATCAAATCTGGGCCGTCAGATCACCTCGCACGTGATCTAAGCGATTTATTTTGATCTGGGGGTTGATCACTAGATTCCGAGAACCCCTCCATACTTTTTTGTGGATGGTCTAATACAGAACAATCTAATTGTGTCCATTCAATGTTTTTAAAATACCACGACGACTGAGAGCCGCCCGATCTCGCCTCGGATCAATCCGAACCATCCATCACTTTTATAAACCGCAGATGAATCCAACCCGTTGGATCAATCCTAGATCAATTCTTGGTTGTCCCTTTCCCCCAGTATCACCCCACTACGTCGTCTTCATCCTTCCACCGACATGCGCTGCACCGAACCCTACACCTCATTTCATCATTTTTTTTCTCCCTTCTTCAAACCAGGTGGGCCCTCCCTGTCCCCCCTATGTCCATAAGTCTTCCCCGACCAATAAATTGACTTGTTGGACTCGTCCCTTCACAAATTTTGTAATAAAGGCTTGGTATATTTTATGTAGCCTATAAACCGGTTGAACCCCTCAGTTTTCTCCACCCAAAACACTAGTAATCCTCAGTGAAGTCCACCTTGAAGATCTTATTCTCCTCAAGTAGAGGTAAGGGTTTTTATGTTTTCATTTCTAATGAAAAATACTATATATATATGCTATAAGTATATATATGGGTATATATATGTTCATACTCTTGCACCTATAAGAATATATACTCTCTAAGGTGAATCTGGTTTTTGTAAGGCTTATCATGCTTTGTTTTCTTATTAAAAATCTTGTATACACGCATTATATATATATAGGCGAGTATGTCTATTTTCATACTGTTACACATATATGTATATATTCTCTCAAAGGTGAACCTGTGTTTTCTAATGTTTAATAATTTGTATTCACTAATGTTTCTATGGTCGATGACTAATTTTTTGGGGTTTCATATAATATGGGATTAGTTATGAAAAATCAAATATACACTTAGTGCACTTTCGGACATATACATATAACTCAATCTACTCCTATTTTATGTTATTTAGGACTTTATTATCAATCTATAAATAAATACTTAGATGTGAGTAATGTTTTCGTTTCGGATGGATTTATTTTTAGTATGAAAATGTTTAGATTTTATGTATGTATGCCCATGCATTTATTTAATCCAAACCAAGCATGACTTTTGGTAATCAATCCAATGATGTTTAAAAGAGGTTGTAAAAACATAGGGGAGTGTTATATTTTAATACATGAAAAATATAATCTAACAATTATGAATATATATATATGCATGCGTTTGTTGTAAGTTTAATTTATGAAAGTATGAATGCACGTATAGTCATATATATTGGGTGGAAATCGTATAATACATGATTCCAGGTCCTTTGGACCATCAGGTTATGCAAACTTGAAAAACGAATTCATTTCCTCATGCAAGAAATTCATGTGAATAACTTTTATAATTATATACACTGTCACATAAATAATAACTTATCATGGTTTGGTTTTAATGGAGCTTTAATAAATTTTTTACGTACCTATTAATAAATAAAAATTATTAATCATGGTTTAAAAAGTTGGAAACAAATATATATATTATATATATACAGTTAAAGATTCCAACACCTTAACTTTATGAATAGATCATTAGAAATTAATTAAGTGAAACTTCAAATAAGGTCAACCTCCTTATATTCCAAACAAAGAGGTATTTGTGTAAAAATGCATGTCATAAAATCTTGTCAGACATGTTTGGGTTAAAGAATTATTAAAAAAATGAGTCTCATTATGAATCTATGTCTCAAAGGCATTGTATGATGAACCTGTAGTGACTTATGATTTAAAATAAGATAATCTTTAGTCATGACCGAAATATATGTGAAGGATCAAAGGTTGTGATAAATCATGTGATCGTGTTAAGCTTACCTAATGTTGAGTAAAATTCGGTGGTTGTTTCTATTCATTCATAATGTAATTTGATTGTTTGATCATTGAAACTTCTTGTAAGCTCATTAAATAAGATTAATTTTCACACATGGAGTAAGGAATATTAATTAAATGGATATCATTTTAACATCTCATATAGAAAACCTCTTCTCACCCACTATCAAATGTTCATAGTAACTGTCTCTTGTGCACAGAATGTGCAATAAACCATGTATACATTGTATAAACTCTTACTGTCTTAATTTCAATGTTATCTACCATATTAGGTAATTATGGTTTATATGGTTTTCATTGTGCAGTTTCACTCAATGATGCATGCATGTGGCACAATACGATAATAAGATAAGAAATAAAATTACTCAAATTGGTATGGGACACATTGTGTAATATGAAATAAAGTTTTATTGTTCATGGTTGTTTGGGACACCATGAATAAATGATCTAATCAAACATATAAGGAATGTACTTGACTAACATGTTCTGGGATGGAGACCGGTACAAGGAAGCTCTCCGGGTTAGAGACTGGTGAAAGTAAGCTCTCCGGGTTTGAGACAGGTAAAAGTAAGCTCTCCAGGTTAGAGACTGATAAATGTAAGCTATACATGTTAGAGACCGGTAAAAGTATTCTCTCCGGGTTGGGGTCCGGTCACACTTAGCCCTTAGGTCATGGAAACAAGGCCTTGACATAGATGTCTAGGATTATACATTATCTCATTATGTGTATGATAATTATGTAACCAATTGAATATATGATTAGTATATTATCCATGGTTTAAGAGAGAGTACTTATGAGTATTGGGAATTTAAAAGATTATGGCATGACATCTGTTTACCACTCAGTGAATTAGTATTGACTGTATAAAATTGAAGTTATTATCTTTATGCGAAACTATGATTATTTTAACATATGCTTACATATCCATATGTCATACATCTTTAGAAAGTCTTTTTATTTTTACCCCAAATGGGAATGCTTGAATTGAAACATGTATCCTCATATTTTCTGCTAACATGTTCTTTTAGTTGAGCACTTTTATGATATGTTACAGGTGTAATAATTTTTCCTCAAAAAAAGTGTTTTATGTAAATTTTTTAAGAATATTTTCCAAAGTTATATTGGTTTTTAACCTCTTTATGGGCATTCATGTGCTCACCCTAAGTGTTAAAATTTAAAATTCAGGTTTTCATCTTGACCTAAAAGAAGTATGAAATGAGTGGATGGTTTGCAAGAACCTGAACTGAATTCGATTCTCTAGATGGGACATTATGTGTCATTTATCTCTGCATGTTATGTTAAAACGTACACATCATGTTTTGATGGAACTGGCCCCTGGTGATCAAGGTTCGGGTATTCATATTTAGTATCAGAGGATTCGGTTTAGATAACTCTGGAAAACGAGAATTTAAACAAAGACAAATTTATTTAGGTATTCTAAATATGAGGTTTTTCCTAATTTTCAAATGGAAGGATGGACTCACATCATGTCCCTCCCTATCGAGATATTAGAGAACATCTTGGTCAAAGCCTGTGAGAGAGAGTACCTAACTTTTGCAGACATAAGAGAAACATGAAAGAAATTTTATGAAGTGTCAAAGAGTCTATGAATTCTTTGTTTTTATCGAGAGAATGGCTGTATTTACCATGGTATTAAAAATTCATAACTTTTTTTGTATATAAGAAGGGGAAACTACCATGAGGGTCTTTTTATATGTTTCACCCAATCCCAACACTACCTAGCCAGGATGTTGTATCGAAATACATCCTTGGAAGGGGATCTACGCACAACCAGATTGTTCCAGATCCTGATCTTCAGTTTGTATGACCAAGTATATGTCATTAGCATTTTCATATAAGAGTCAACCCGAAGAATTCATAGAGAAATTGTCCAGTCAGACATTTCTAAACTCTCAACCTATCGAGCCTCTCTTTGGAAGCCCAAGTGCACAAAGAAAGAGTTTAACCTGTACTGTCTGAAGTGTGTTTGGGCCAGAGAAACAGAGGAACTGAACACCAACTTGGGTATTTATCTCTCCTTACCTGACGATCCTCCACGATGGTTATTGTGGTGAGGTTCCAAGGGAGTCTTTTAGGGAGGTTGTGTGAAAGGAATTGTGGGGACGCAATTCTTTAAAGGGGGGAATAATATAATTCCCCAAAACTCGAACATCATGTATTGATAAGTTTAGGTTTTCGTTTTTTTTTTGAATTTCAGAAACAAAACATACCTCTCATATGAAAATAATAACGTGGTTATAATTTATATTAGAATACAATCGAGTAAAACACACAAATGAGCACAAGGATATTTCATTTAAATAAGAACACCGTAGTGTTTACAATAAACCAATATTATAAGTAGATCCATGCAAACCAAATATACCTATTAAAACGCCTATCAGAACTATAGGAATGCCCTATAAAAATACAACAAGACATGATAAATAAAGGAGGTCATTCCTGTCAATCAAAACAATGTACAACGCCACCATAATCATGGAAATTGTGATGAGCATCAACGGTATGGAAGGAACCATCTTATCCTTTTCTTCTCCTTATTCTCCCAAAGTTTATGACAATATAGGACAAGGTTTTATATGGCATCAGCTCGACGGTTACCTTGGGTGAATGTTAGAAATAGAAACTTCTATAATTATAGATGTTTTCCTTGTAGCATTTTAACTAAAGAACAATTGAGTACAAATTTATATTATGAATTGAAATATTAAAAGATAACCCCTAACTACGATATAATGCTTTGAATTATGTTCTGAACCGTAATAACGAACTCAAAAACACATTGCAAACATTTCAATTATAATGTAAAGAGTTTTATTTTTTAAATGGTGTTACGAAATATGTTTAAAATCATCAAATAAAATTATTTTTTAATTAAACATTCTTTCTTATAATATTAGTATAAGAGTTATCATAAGGGTTATTAAATCTCAATATATAACTTTTATGTTAAAAATTAAGTGCTTATGATTAATTGTTCCCTCTTTTTTTTTGAACTACTTTTAAGAAAAATTCCAATTTATTTTTTTTAGCCTTGTGATGTTTAAGTGGACTTCTATGAAAATTATAAGGATTTAATAAATATATTATTTTTTTCGTTAAGAATTAGGATATTTATAAGATAGGTATTATAAAAAATGAGCCAGCTCAGGCCAGCTCATTAAGGCTAGTCCAAGGGAGGAAGCTCACATGAAGTGGCTGGGCCTAACCCTCATCCCATTCCATGGTCGGCCTAAGTATATGAAGAGCTTCCCTGAAGGGTGCATGGGAGCAGAAACGTGTAGGCACGCCTCGGTGGGAGCAGGGTTGCTGCGAGTAGGGGTAGGCCAAAGCCTATGGGGGAAGGAGGGATCCCCTGTGTAAGGCTCCCTGGTGTGTGATGTGTTATTTCTACTGTTTCAGGAGGCTCAAGCTTATAAAGGACCACCAGAACTCTCACTGATTCGATGTGGGAAAACAAATTTTCACCTGGGATCAAATCTGGGCCGTCGGATCACCCCGTGCATGATCTGAGCCGTTAATTTCGATCTAGGGGTCAATCCCTAGAATCCACGAACCCCTTCGCATTTTTTCATGGACCGTCTGATCCAGAATAATATTATCGTGGACGTTCGATGTTTTTAAAACACCAAGATGACCGAGAGCCTCCCGATCACACCTCGGATCAATCTGAACCATCCATCGCTTTTATAAACCGTGGATGTATCTCGACCGTTTGATCAATCCCAATTCAAATCTTGGCCATCAGTTTCTTGTGGTATTACCCCACTCCATCGTCTTCTTCTTTCCCGCAACATGCTCTGTTCCAAACCCTACACCTCATTTCATAATTTCCTTTCTCCCTTCTTCATACTTGGTGGACCCTCCTTGTCCCCCCTCTGTCCATAAATCTTCCTCGGCCAATAAATAGACTGATTAGACTCATCCCTTCTCAATGGCTGTAATAAAGGCTTGGTATATTTTATTTAGTTTATAAACGGTTTTAATCCCTCGGTTTTCTCCTCCCAAAACACTAGTAATGCTCAGCGAAGTCAGCCTTGAATATCTTCTTCTCCTCGGATAGAGGTAAGGGTTGTTATGTCTTTTTGTTGTGAAAAATAATGTATATATATAATTTTTACGTATATATATGGGTATGTATATGTTCATACTCTTGTACCTATATGAATATATACTCTTTAAGGTGAATCTGGTTTTTGTAAGGGTTTTCATGCTTTGTTTTCTTATGAAAAATATTGTATACATGCATTATATATATATAGGCGAGTATGTATATTTTCATACTATTACACATATATGTATATATACTATCAATGGTGAACCTAGTTTTTCTAATGGTTAAAAATTTGTATGCACTAATATTTCTATGGTCGATGACTACTTTTTGTTGTTTCATATAATATTATTTTAGTTATGAAAAATCTAATATACACTTAGTGCACTTTCAGACATATAAATATAACTCAATCTACTACTATTTTATGTTATTTAGGATTTTATTTGCATTATATAAAAAAATAATTAGATGCGAGTAAGGTTTTGGGTTTGAATGGATTTTTTTAGTATGAATACTTTTAGTTTTTATGTATTTATGCCCTTGCGTTTATATATTCCAAACCAAGAATGATTTTTGGTTCTCAATCCAATGATGTTATCAAGAGGTTGTAAAAACTTATTTGTTTTTTTCTATTTTAATACAAGAAAAATATAATCTAAGAACCATGTATATATATATATTCATGTTTTTGTTTTCTATTTAATTTACGAAAGTATGAATGCACGGATAGTCATATAGATTCGCTGGAAATCCTCAAATACCTAATTCTAGGTCCATTGGACCATCATTTTATGAAAACATAAAGAAATAATTCCATTCCTCATGAAACATATTCATGTGAATACCTTTTATAATTATATACAGGTTCACAAAAATAATAACCTAACATGGATGGGTTTTAATAGAGGTGTAATTAATTTGTTTTAAGTACATATTAAAAAAAAAATTATTAGTCTTGGTTTAAAAAGTCTGTAACTAATATATATTGTATATATATATACGGTTAATGTTTCCAACACCTTAATTTTTTGAATAGGTCATTAAAAATTATCAAAGTGAAACTTTAAATATGGTCATCCTCCTTATAGGCCAAACCCAGAGGTATTTGGGTACAAATTCATGTCTTAAAATATTTTCAGACTTTTTTGGGTAAAGTAACTCTTAATAATACGAGTCTTGTTATGATTCTATGTCTCAATGGCATTGTATGATGAACCTTGTTGTGACTCATGATTTAAAAGAATATAATCTTTAGTCTTGACCGAAATATATGTGTAATATCAATGGTTTTGTTAAATCATGTGATCGTGTTATGATCACCTAATGTTGAGTCAACTACCGTGGTTTCTTCTATTGAGTCATAATGTAATTTTATTGTTTGATCACTAAAACTTCTTGGAAGCACTTTAAATAACATGAATTTTCACACATGGAATAAGGAATTTTAATTAAATGGCTATCATTTTAACATCTTAGATAGAAAATCTATTCTCACCCACCATCAGATGTTCTTAGTAAATGTCTATTGTGTAAAGAATATGTAATGAACCTTGTATACTTTCTATAAACTCTTACTACATTCATTTCAATGTTATCTGCCATATTATGTAATTATGGATTATATGGTTTTCATTGTGTAGTATCACTCAATGATGCATGCATGTGGAACAACATGATTGTAAGGTTAGAAATCAAATTACTCAGAGTGGTATGGGATACCTTGATTAATAGGAAATTAAATTTAATTGTTCAACGTGGCATGTGACACCTTAAATACTTGATCCAATCTATCATATGAGGAGTGTATTGGACTAAAATGTTCTAGGTTGGAGACTGGTAAAAGTAAGCTCTTCGGGTTTGAGACAGGTAAAATTAAGTTCTCCGAGTTCGTTTCTGGCCATAGTTAGCCCTTAGGTCTTGGCCCAAGGCCTTGACACAGATGTAAAGAATTATACATTCCCTCATTATGTGTATGATAATTATGTAACCAATTGAATATCTGATTTGTTGAATATCCATGGTTAAGATCCAGTACATATGATTATCGGGAAAGTAAAATCTTATGGCATGACATATGTTTAGCACTAAGTGAATTAATATTCATTTTATACCATTGAAGTTATTATCTTTATGTGAAACTCTGTTTATTTTAACTTGTTATTACATATCCATATTTCATACATGTTTAGATAGTCTATTACTTTTTACCCCAAATGGGAATGCCTGAATTGAACCATGTGTCCTCATATTTTCTGCTAACAAGTTCTTTTACTTGATCACTTTTTTGATATGTTACAGGTGTAGTAACTATTCATCAAGGAAAGTGTTTTATATAATGTTTTAACGAATATTATCAAAAGTTATATTGGTTTATTTTTTAAAAAAAAACATTTTACTAGGCATTCGTCTGCTCACCCTACGTGTTGAAAATATATTTTCTGGTTTTCAGCTTGACCTAAAAGAAGTATGACAAGAGTGGCTAGTTTCCCAGAACCTGATCCAAATTTGATTTTCTAGATGGTACATGATGTGTAATTTATCTGTGCATGTTTGGTCAAAATGTACACATCATGTTCTGAAGGCACCGACCCCGGGTGTTCTAGGGCCAGGTCTTCATAGTTATGACAATTGAGAAAATCATATACAGGGCGGAAGCTTACTGTATATATGCTTCATGGACCAACCAAGATTTAAGGGGATAATATATGTAAATAAGGGAAGTAAAATTAGTTATCATGGAATGTATTTGTTGTGAATTTCATCAGCTATTTATATCTTGAGACATTAAGGGATAAAAAGGCTCATGTGTCCATGCATCTGACATAGGTGGTTATGTCAGTGATGGACTAAACTAAAACTTTTACTAACCTACATAACATGTTATAATCTTTAGATATTTAGGATATATCCAAGGAGAGGGTTTTTAGGATTGTATTTTCTATGAGATCAATAAATAGGTAAACATGTTCAATCTAAGTAGTTTTTTAGATGTGATATATTCGGCACTTATCATGGAAGGGAATCGGAGGGTGGCCCCCAGAAGTGGCCAACTATAGTTAATCTAGGGCTCTTCATCTAGTGTCATAAAGCACCTTTCTGATAGTTTTATCCAAGGAAAAATGGTCATATTATCTAGGGTAGTTGTTATCCATCTGAGGATCATTTTCTACTATGATGTTTTTCATTTTTCATGTGGGGGAAAAACCACCTCAGTGTCCGTAACCCACATTTTAGTGTTGATATTGTGAAAGAATGGTACATATAATTAGTTCTTCTTGGGGAATGTGAGAGTAGAGCAATGCAAGGGTAACAAGATAGGAATTAATATTTTGTATGTACTCAACTAATCCTTAGTAGGCAGGTATCTAGAGTCGCACAGGATGTTCTGGTCTAGAGAGGGGATGTTGTACCCCAATCAAGATATGGACATACTAGAAATTTTGAATAGGTAAGGGGATTCATACTAGGGCATAGGGATTAGGGTCTAGTCACATTCTCATTCTGATGACTCCTCCTGATAGTGTGGATACATGACTATCTATTATTATATGTACGATGGACTTTTCCTCTAACAGTTATTTTCTTTAGTTTGATATGGGGGAACCACTATCCATTAAATATACCAATTTTAAAAAATTGTTTGGGATTGTGTATTGAAATATTTGATTGTTCTTTAATCATTTACACACCATTGGGAGTGAGATCATAAAATATAAAACATTTTATGGATTTTACTCTAGAGATTAGTGGTCACTATTTATTTGGGGAACTATTTTTTCAAGAAATGACATCATTCAAATTTATTCATAATATAGGTAGTCTAGTTGTATACCATGATCATATGAAATGTTACTAGAGTATATTTTCCTCTATATCTCTATAAGGGGGTAAATATTCTCACCAAGTTGAGTGGGGTATTCAGACTAGTCGTGTAGGGACTATTCCGTAATGATTTTATTGTCTCATTTATTTGATTGTCATAATTATCTATATTGGTGAGGATTTCATAATGATTATTGTCTTCTAGTTGGATAAAATTTTCGTTATATTATTCTCTATGATTTATATAGATTACCACACAAGAAAGATCATAATAGAGTTAGTGTTAGGAAAAGATCCAATTTTAACCCTACCATACAAGATGACCCCAACAGAGCTTTTAGAAGTTGAAAAGTTAGAAGGAAGACATAGAATATAAGGGTTTCAATTATAATTGTACATATCAATTGGGATATCTAGTTCTGTTATCCAATAATAAGGATGATATATTTTTCATAGGTTTGTACTATTATATATTAAACTAGATGAACGTCATGAATTAGAAACCCAATCAATGTATCAATGAACTCTTTGATAAGTTGAGAGGTGCATAAACATATCCAATATAAATTTGAGATTTCGATACCACTAATTTAGGTTTATCTCTATTGACATACCTCATAATACTTTTATGTGTAGATATCTCTTGTATGACTTCAAAGTGATTCCATTTATGTTGAAAAATTCACTAGTGGTATTCATGGCCATTACGAACAAGATATTTTTTCCATTTTAGTACTAGTTGGTGGTGGTTTTTTCAATGACATTATAGAGTTATTCTAGTTAGTAGATGATCATTCCAACCATATTGACCTAATTTTTAGTACATTTAGGTAGAATCATCTTTAAACTAAGATAACCAAATGTAATTTTTAGATCTATAAAGTGAACTTCATGTTCCATTTCATCTCAGATGTTGGATGGTTATTAGAAAGATAAAATATTGAAGCAATGGTATCATGGGGTCATCCCTAAAAATAATTCATGATTTTTTAATTTATCGGTTTATAAGTTTATTATCGGTTGATTATATAGGAATTTTTCCTAATTGAAACACTGATGTCATGACCTACCAAAAAGTGATTGATGTTTTCTTGGTTAGATTCTTTTGAGATATATTTTTAGGTTCCAAATATTAGGATGACCTTATAACCATTCCAAACATTACCTCTATATGTTAAAGAATATATTGTGTAATTTGATTCATCTAGAGTTGGATTTAGAGAAGTAATGATGCAATAGTATCATGTGGTTTAATTTGTATCAAGACATTTAATAACACATGAGAGGAAATACCCTACTCAATATATCGAGCTAGTAAAAGTCTAATGTATCCAGATATGCATGAGGAATTATTTCATGGGTGATAGGTTTTTTTGTGTATATAGACCAGATGTGCCTCACATACATCATTTCTCATTGGGACATGATCCTTTGATAGAGGATCTGGGTCATGTTTATTGAGTATTATATATTTTAGTTGGATTATAAACTAGGAAATGGGGACACCATTGTGGATTCTTTTAGCCAAATTATGATGAAAAAATTAGTGTGGGGTCCTATGATGGGTAGATAATGATGAAACTCTTTGCATATATGCATCTAAAATTTGAAAAGTCTTAGGTACTAGTATCTATCACATAGAAATCAATTACTACCATTATTTTTGAATGGATAATGAATAAATAGTTATCTGACCAATAAGGATTATTTCTTAGAGATAACATATATGGTGGGGAGACACAATTGGGTTTTTATCTTTTCAATTACTATTATATTACTTTCTATGACTGAGTAAGGGTTCCTATATTCTTTTGAATTAATATAGTGAGATAATTTCATGCATCTAGATGGGATGTTATTCCTATTTTATCAAATATGAATTGTGATATTCGTAGACATTACTGCTTGTTCGGAATGAAGAGGGAGTTTAGAGGATTTTTGGAAAGATGTTTCACTATTCAATAGGGGAATAACATCCATAAAAGTTCTGATGGGATTTTGTAGACATTTAACAATCATTAATTGAAATAGGATGATGTCACCATGGATTTGGGAAAATAATTATGTAGTAAAACCCATAGGAATGATGTTTTATGGGTAATTGTTGATTAACTAACGAATGTAACCCACATCATTCCCATATGGGAGCCCATGATAGTTGATTACATAGGTAGAATTTATGAGTGTGAGGTAGTTCATATGAATGGTTTTCCAAGTTGTATTATTTGAAACATTGATCATTATTTCAAATCATGTTATTGTAAGGGGCATCAAAAGGATCTAGTATCATAGGTCCATTTGAGTATGACATGTCAATATCAAAATGATGGTAATTATGAGAAGAATATTCATGTTCATGAGGATATATTATAATGTTTTATTTTCGATTTTAGTGGTTTATGATTGTAGAATATGGAACTCATGGTGTTTTCATAAAATAATATATTCTAGGGATGTATCATGATGGAACAATTTGACGAATTTTATGGCAGGACATTTCATCCACCTATTTCATAGTTAGTGGTAGGTGATTAATCACTAGTTGGGTTTATTATTTTCCAAGAGTCATATGATCATGTTTAAGTGAATAAAAGGAGCATGGTGACTGTGTAGATCATGTAAAAATCATATGGTAACCATCATAGATAACCTCTGGAGTTCAGGTTTGGTTATTGTGTTTTACTTTGGTTGTTACCTAGGTTTGATGAATTTCATATCAAGGAATAGGGAAATTCTGCACTATGATTATTATTTCATTTAAGGTAGTGGATAGGGTCAGTCTAGTGGAATATAAATTATCCTCTATACAACACAACAGTGCTATGAATGATATGTTTAATGTTTTTTAAATTCAGAGACATTATTCAGACCCTTCTCATGTGATAGAAATATCAAATGTCAATATTGGTATTTATTATTCCTTTGAGGATATTTCAATATGGATTGTGAACCATAGTGTGTATTATCATTGAGGTAGTACTATATCAAAAGATCAAGTGAAATGGTATCTTAGGAATTATTAGGAGGATACATGGGAGAAGGAGTCTGATATGTGAGCATAATGGCCTGGATTTTTCACCAAAACCGCATAGTGATTCATGGAGCATCTCTGAGATGAGCTGTTATATGGTGATGAAGTAGTAATATCCCATTTTTTTAGGCATGGCCCTATATGATTTTTTCGATTGATTCATGGTGGCCATGTCTTGTTCATAAATGGAGATTGGTTTGGGTAAAATGACTTAATTTCTCATGATTTTTTTTGGAATTAATAGATTCAATATATAAACATTTATAATTGGTTAATGAGCATTTTCATTTAATTTTATTCATTTATATGAGGTTTGAATTCCATTCATGTGAAAAGGATAAAGGATTCCTAAATAGAAATTACACATTCTGTAGTGATGTTACTTGATGTGTAACAAATTACAAGCACAATCTATGATCCTAGTTTATTACATGAAATTAATACCCAACCTGAAGGAATTACACATCCTGTAATGTTTGGGAAATCTAAAAAGTCATGTATGAAGATGTGTTTTTCATTGTATCCGACTAGAAAAATATGACTTGTAATTGAATTATACAATATTTAATTTCATGAGAAGAAGTATTGATGGTGTCTCATAGATGATTTTTCTTCATTGTAGCATGAAGAATCTTTCTATTGACTCTATGTAATATTCAAGTTGATTTTGAAGAACCTCCATTCAGTCTGTACTTCCCAATCATGCATCATATCCCTAGTGAGTGGGTTTTCATAATTTTTCTATTCTATCCCTTTATTATCCAATCATTGTGATGTAATCATTTAAACTTGGACATTATTTTATTATATTCATAGGTTGTTTTATAAGATCTTTTACCTTCATCTTATCCTTCCATCATAATAGTATATTCCAATAGAATCATTATTTGACTGTTAGTTAAAGGCAAGGGTCAAAATCATAAATCTATGGTCGGAAAAATGGGAAATTGTATTAAATATTATGATTTCACTAACATGTCTTACGCCTATATTTATTAAATGGTGATTTTTATTATTCTATTGAATCAACATAGATCCAATTTTTGTGACCAAGATTTTTTTTGGACGTTGGCTGAGAAAACCCTTGTTTAATACGAATGTTATAATTTCATACGGTGTGTTTTCATTACATGATACATTGAGTGATTTCTCAATATAGAATCCATGGGTGAGGGATTATTACTTTTTAGATGAATTTTGATCACATTGATATAATGATGTAATTGAATGATAAATGGTAATAATAATAATTATCAATTGAAACATATGATATGATATTTGAATATCCTTGCTATAGGGAGTTGTTATTTTATCATGTTGTAATTCCTAAATTTTTTATGATAGGTCCAATCACATGATGTAATGATTATATTGAGCTAGATTGGCCTAGTCCCATAAAATAATGCAGATATTGAGTGCGATTGGAACAATCATATACTGTAATACTAATATTTAGTAGGCCAGGATCAGTCACCTGATGTAATTCTTACACTGAGTGGGATAAGCCGAGTCCCAGAATGAAATTATTATATAGTGGGATTGAACTATATTTGATGTTTTATATTGTGGTAATATGATTTCCAGATTGATTGGTTGTGATACAAGCTCAGAAGTATTTTTTTCATGAAGCCAATGTAGGTTATGTTTTACCATGGTTACATGTATTTTGGTTGGCCTGATTTTGATACAAGCTCAGAGATATTCCAACTATTTTGAAGTAAGTTTTTTATACATATTATAGTAATTGATAAATTAATTCATATGTTTTGCATTTTATTTCATAAAATTTTTATCATAGTGGTTATATTTACCCATAGTAGTCTCAAACAACTATATTTTACTCGCATCCTATTCAGTTTGTCAATTGGTACTTTAGTAGGATACATTTATGATGGTATTAACAATGATAGGAAACCTTGCAGTTGATTATTGCTTGCTGTATGGGTTAGAGAATTGAGATGAGACTGAAATTGGGATATGTATTGAGGAATTTTGAGTCTTTATTTAAATTTACTAGTATTTTATTTTTATAACTTCTAGCATGAAAATTAGATACATTTCTTCCTTCCATTACATGATTCATTACTATTGAAATATTTTTCTACCCTTTCATTTCCTAGAGGTATGATATATTATTTATTCTTGTCTATTACAATGATTGTGTTTTTTTGGTTAATTTATTTGGGTATTTTACTCCATACCAGGGGTGTAGTCTCCCCACTATACTGATAAAACCTCCACTACTAATCAGAGGCCACTGGTGTACGGGGGGGCTTGCATCAGGTCTCATAACAAACCCTTTCTTGCAATTTGATTGAGTTATAGATTATGGGATGTTATAGAAAATGCCCATTTATACACTGTATATAAAGTAAAATATTTATAAATGAAAAATATTTACACATGATAAATCCAAACTATAAGTGATATAAACATTCATTTCAAAATTATCAACATATACTTGATTTTCTTATCAATATTTTCTGGAATCAACACATGTTGGGGCTCGAGCTGTAACTACCCCAATCTATCCTTCATAGCCTATGGGGTAGAAACAAGTGCCGAATTCAAAAACAATTATGGAGGAATTTTCCTAAAACATGTATACACACTAATATCCATCTCAATGAAAAAGTGCATATGGAACGTAATCCAAGTTACACCACTTCTATATTTAAACCAAAAACATGTACCAACCTCTAAACTGAATAACTAAATGTGTGGTAATGTAAATGAAAAGGGTTATGTGTAACATTACCAACTAGAAATGTGTCCCAATAGAAAAACCAAACAATTGAGAGAGCCCTACTCTGGGATCTCAATCTATGACCACCATATACAGTCTATTCACCACTAATCTTGAAGCTCCTCTGACGTCAAGATAACATATCTGTCATCTTCATAAGGCATGATACATGTGGGAAAACCCCATGCAGCGGTGAGTATAAACATACTAAGTTGAATTCCCCAAAAAATCGAAGGGGGAGAAGTAAGAGATACCCTAATGATAAAAGTAACAGATACAACTAGGAACAATAAAAGATTACATCTACACCCGATATGATAGTGAATTTAAACCCATCCAAAAATCACATTACTGAAATAGTGATGAGATGAACATCTTGCCGAGACTTTGCTACCGATTTTATGAGAGTAAACTCATCCTACCGTAAGAAGCATTACATGGAAAGCACATGAAATACCCCAAACATCTTCACAACTCATGGATGAAGAGTAACCAAAACCCAATGAGTGGGTAATAAAACATGAAATATATAAATTCTCAGTCAATGAATCCCAAATGAGATATTCATGAAATCTTCATATCAAAACATGACCAATGTAGATGTGTTGGTAATAGTTCCCATTGTATCCATCAATGATGAACAGTTTCCTAAACATTTTCCCTGAACACCACTACTAGAAAATGAATCAATAACACACATTGATACTTTCTTCTTTGCGAGGAACTGACTCACCCTCATAGTTTTAGGTCATCTCACAAGGACATGTCTCAGTAGGGAATGGGTCACTCTTTCCAATTAGTACAAAAGAACATCAAACGACATCTCACCACTAGTATACATAGTCATATGGAGAAAACGAAAATTAGAGGACCCATACCCTTGTATGTTAGGGATATTCCACTATAGTAGTATCCATATATTATCGTGTCATAGTTCATCAGGGGGATTCCACTCTATTCATTAGAAATCTAACCCCTATTGCTTTATAGGGATCAACGATTTGTAGTTGAAAAGTACCCACTGCCCATCCCCACTGAAGGGTAATATATAGGGTGGTACTGGTCAACAAGTATCTATAGTGTACCATATTTCTAGTGCATCAGGGGGATTCCACATTGGTCATAGAGGACCCACTCCCTGCCTAGTAGGGGGATTCCACTTGTAAGTAATAATAGAGAACCCTTTCCCATACCAATGGGGGATTCCACTATAATATCATCTAGGAACCGAGATGTAGCCAGTAAGGGTGCCACTCGGAAGGCATCGATGAACTGCATTTTCCATCCCTGATAGATGGTATCACTTGCGATGCATCAAGGAACATCACTACCCAACCCTATTGGAGGGTAACCTCAAAAATCACAAATATACAAGCCTAATCACAACTGTCATTCGACATTGCTTGAAATGCCATTATTTACTATTACATCCCACTTCGTATATCGAATGAATCTTTGGAGGGAACCATCACACTCTTTGATTTGAAAAACCTAGTATAGGCTACTTTCATGACAAAATTTGAGTCTGAAAGAAAGTGATATGGGTGATATAAGATTTAATAAGTGGTATATGGCACGTATGGGGTGAAAATGTTGTGTGACACTGATTAATCACATGGATGTGAACCTATCCATACATGGGAACTAAAATATGATGAATTACCCCTATGCATTTCTGTATACAAATAGAGTACATGGCGCATCTAGACAATGGGATTAAAGGAAAATAATTCTCATCATTAGTTTGAAGGGAGAAAATATAGAATATTTGACATGCCTCCTAACATGACCCTAGAAAAAAAATACATAATAATGTTGTGATTCATTCGAAAAAATGCATAGGATCAAATATTCAATCCCCCCGAATCGAACACCCATAGAAGATGTAGCATTTCTCAACCTTGTGCAAAAATAGTGCCTCCTGAGGCCCACATATCAATCCCAAAATAAAATGTATGGATCACAATATTGTGATCCTCCTGGAAATATTTAATGGATAGTCTATTCATTTTTCCATAATGAACACCCATAGAAAAACTCACATTTCACTGAAACACTCTCAAACATGGCTTGGCGCTGCCCATGCCTGGATCATGCATTAAGATATTGATAGTGGTCTCATAAGGTCTACCTCAATTTCAGAATAACAATTTCATTTAAGGCAGGAGAATTGGACATCGCATGTGAAAATATTGGTAGTTTAACATTTTATTTTTAAAAATATATTATTATTATTATGTGAACTTTTTTTGGACCTAATCCCCAAACCTGAAAAGGAATCTAATATCAGTATCAAAATGTCCCTCTTTAAAACTGAGTCGCACTGCTGTAGATGGCATGTCAACGGGATTATCTATGTAGAAGTTTCATTCAAATCACAATTTGATAATAATAATAATAATATTATTTAATTTATAGAACTGATCCTCAAGTCAGATAATGGTACCTAAATTTTGTCATTGAATGGATTCCACAAAATGGGGTCTGGTTTCCCATGATAACAGATCAATCGGAATCCCTAAATAGATGTTATGAGGGTTTTAAAAAAGGAGTCAATAAGAATAATAAGAATATTTATTATTATTTTCATTCATTTAATGTCTTTTAAATCTCCCTTATTTAACACCAGCCAGTAGCGGCCATTCCCCATTCCCACAAGATCTACTGCTTTTGTCCACACCAGCCATCAACCTCCTATAGCGACCTCACAATCAACCCCGGACATGCCTCTTCTATGTGCTGATGACCCTAGGAGTGCTATATTCCACCTCAAACACCCACTCGAGAGCCTCCCATGATGCCTCAGTCGCACACCACTATCAGTAGTACCGTCCATCTCTATTGACCCTCTCAAGATTCCTGTACCGACCCCTCATTCCTCTTTCCACCCCACGTCCTTTCAAACTCGAACCGATGGAATGAAAATATATCTATAATCCTTGGTTTGAGATCTATATAAATCTATACCATGATTGAAGATCCAATTTAGTTTTGTCCTTTTGAGAAGTAGATGACAAAGAACACCCAAAAAATGTAGGAAAAGAGGGATATATAGATGATCATGTTAGTTTGGCCAATGTCATTTGTGTTCAAGTATGACACCATTGAAAAATAGACAGTCCAAACTCAACATTAGCCTTATATTTTTTATCATAGATTCTATTTGAGATTTATACCATTCTTTTAATGTGTATTGAATTAAACACACTTAATAATCTATAATACTTATTTTGGGAACACCTTGCCTCAAAATCACACATCGTCTATGTTTATAGCTCTTAAAATATATATATAAATATTTCAAAGTATTAAAAGGAAAAAAATTGGGTCTCTACAATAATTCATAATTCAATATTTTCATCCCCAATAAGAAAACCAGGGAATGAACTAGAGATACTAAGCCATCGCATGGTTCTCACCCTTCATGGAAAACTATGGAACATTTATGTGTCATCACAACACACAAAACAAAAGTATTTTCTATCCTAGTATGGTCATCTTTTTTGGATGACGTGCATAGGATCATGCATGTATCTACCCAGTAGTGGAATGCAGAAAATGTTGTGCATCCACTCTAGCTGTGGGGGTAGGGAAAGGTAGTATGCAACCTCTCCAATCCACTACATGATCTTCAATGACCTGATGAACTTCAAGAATAGATTTACTACCTAGCTGATCCTCCAAATTCTATTTCATGGGGAGACCCTCATGAATCGATGGAATACCTGATTGAACTTAAAGGGCCTATGGATGTTTTAAAAATAGGAATCATATCTACTCTGGGTGGTCTTCACTTGTTAATGAATTACGAACACTTTCTCTATCATCACTAGAACCAACATTGGGTCCACAAGGGATGACTCTCCAACCTCAAAGAAGAAAAATGGTGATCCGTATGGTATCCTGTTTAGGGCCTCAAATGGATTCATATTGATATTATAATTGTAATTTTTTATGCTAACTCTACTACGGGAAGAAGATCCTCCTTTCTCTGACTGGAATCCAATATTCAAGCTCTCAACATATCCTCCATCACCTGGATAGTGAACTCAGACTTCTCATCAGTATAGGGGTGAAATGTTTTACTCATCCATAGATGGGTCCCAAATTACTTTTGTAGACCTCTCTACAGTTGTGACATAAACTATGCATCCTGGTCAGAGAAAATAATTTTGGGTACACCATGATGGTGGACAATCTCTCGTACGTATAACTTCTTCAAAATCTCCACTGAACTCTACTATCTAATTGTAAGGAAGTGCATCGACTTCATGAGTCAGTATTCTATTTCCTATGTGGCATCATGGACCCTCTCTATGCGTAGAAGTGGTGTGGTGAATCCTATAGATTTGTCATCTCATTTCAACCCCAGGATCTCAAGAGGCTTCATCAAACCGACCAGAACCTGGAACTCACCCTTCATCTGCTGAGACATGAAGCATCTTGAGATAAAATTAGTTATGATTTATCTAATGTCGGACCACCAAAACATCCACTAAATATCTATGTCAATCTTACTAACATTGATATGTAAAGATAAGCAGAAAGTGTGGATATCTCACATCACATCCTCCCATATCACAACTAGAAAAACTCCCCCCAAAAAAGATCCCTTGATTTACTCCTTCATAATATCCATATGCTGCATTTCATGTGGATATATGATCCCACAAAACTTCACAGCTAATGTATTCTAGCTAAGACTCTTTCAAACACTCACAGATTGAAGGAGTCAACACCATCATTTTTTTTAAAAGTTGAACCCTCCTACTCCACCAGGGCCATCCCTTAGGAAGCTAATTGTTCTAAAGCTACATACAAATGGAAATCCTAGGACTTCCTTCTATGAAATTATGCTACAACATTGTAATTTATTTGATTATAGACTATATTGATTTCATAGTCCTTTAATAACTCTAACCTCCATTACTGCCATAGATTTATGTCACTCTCAGTGAAGACCTACCTGAGATTCTGGTTGCCTCTGGAAAGAAAAATCATTCTCCCAGAAGGTAGTGTCCCTACATCCATAGGGATAATAATACCACTGCCAGCGCTAGGTAGTGAGTCTTGTTGTTCTTTTCATGGATTCTTAGCTGCCTAGACCTTTAATCGAATACATCTTTTCACTATATCATTGTTGATGTTGATCAGACAAAGATACCAATGATCAAGGTAGGAGATTATAGTCATACAACCATGAGAATATATAAACAGAATGAATGTAGCATACCCCACATTTATTTTCCTCTCATGGAATGAAAGTAACCATAACCAAATATTGTTCCGCTGTCACTAGTGTCATCCCAAGTGAAATAAGGTCATGTAAAAAATTCACTATAAATTACAGGACCTATTCTGACAAATCACTACACAACCCATTCCATGAAGACACATGATAGAGGGAATCATCCACCACACCATGATACAATCCTCTTTGGGTGGTACTGACATTTCATCATGGTTTATCTCATATAACAAAAATTAAATGTGGTGTGGGAAGGACCCCTCATCCTCTTGAATTCTAACATACATTGAACAACAACATAACATAGTTACACCAATGCCCCAAATTACCCCATTAAAACCACATGAAAAATATATGGAGAAAATATTACTTCAAATAGAGTTTAACAAGTTATATTGAAAAGGTAGAATAGAAACATTGTATACCACTTATAATTTTTAGTAGAAAGTTTGAAGACATAAATGACTTGCAGTTTCCCTTGATCTCATCCCCTGGATCACTGAACCTAACATGGGATTCGTGGTGGTGGTGGTATAAGGACCTCATAGAATTTTCCCCTAACCACTGTTCTTCCTACTCTTCTACCAACACTACCTCAATGGGGACCACCCTATCCTAACCTGGTAGATCCATAATCACGACGATATCTCTAATGTTGCATCCTATCTAACAATTTCTTGGATATTTCAGAATTGTTTTCAGGAAGCCTTATCCCATGTGACCTCATCCATCCCAAGCATATCACTAGCCCATCCAGGGCTGCCCCAAGGCTCTACACATTCCTAGACCATGTTACCGAGTCTGATCATGGGGAGGCCTCCTATGATGAGGCCATGCCAACTGACGTCCTCTAGCTACGGAAGATGCATCAACTTTGTTGCTCCCACTTATAGTTCTATTTAATTGTAACCACCCTTAAAGGTATCCCTCTATCACTAATAATCACTCCATCACCAAAGCATAAGTGGGGATGTATAAGTTTACTATGTTGCATTGGATCTGTCTTTGGATTCACTACTCTAACATCTATTCCTATAAGTATCCATCAAATATCATGTCCATAGAATAGTGTGTATAGTCTATGAACCTATATAATTAAACATCCAATGTAATCCCCCTACTGATGCTCCAAAATATCAGGATTTTAGACAGATCTTATGAAATAAGGGTGGTGCTCAACACATATCAGCTGTTGGAATTCAGCATATGTGTGTATTGACTCATCATGCATCGGATTAATAAGACTCCACCAATGCCAACTGATTAGTGAGAAATATAGGCTACATATTCCACCATATGATTATTTTTGTGTCTGAAAGAGACTGAAGTGAAAGGCAATCAACTCAATCCTACGCTTCACTTCCTGAGGACATGGATCACTAGGGAACCCTAGTGGTCATTGATGTTGGATCTCATAGAGTGTGCTCGCCCCCCCCCCCATGTCCTTAGCCTACTCTGATAGGACTATATACTATTCAACATTTGGGGGTGAAGATACCTACCCACCTTGATGAACGGTTTCTCATGATGGACTTTAATGTGAAGCCTCATCTATAACAAGGTATTCATCACAAATTGTAGATGGTGTCATTGTTACATATCATCACAATGGAATTTTTAATATTATCAAATAGTACTGAAGTCAAATAGGCATATATATATATATATGAACAATAATTGGAATATAAGTCAAGAATAACACTAGAGGACACAATCATTCTGGATTCATGTATAATCGATCACTATAACTGTTGTATATGCATAGAAAGTAAACAAGAGGGTAATTACGGTCCTAGTGAATGGATATGTCAGACATTGTACTATCATTAGACTCCCTATCCTGAGAACAAAAGTGGAAAAACAATGAAACTATTTCCCTAAATCCATCCAAGACCTTTTTTGGGAGACATCTAAACAACTTCCCAAAGGTCAAACCACCATTGATGAAAATTTTTCACCACCCAACCGATGATGGGGCTCGATATGTAAGAACCCTAAGACCGCCTACATAGCCCATGGGGTAGAGACAACTACCAAAGGAACAAAAAACATGGGGAGGCCATTCCCTAAGAATCTGTACACACATCTAAAAAACTCAATTCAAATGTGATGTGGCAAAGGAAAGTATGTTTCAACGCTGCTATATATAAAACACAAACATGAATCTACTTCAAAAATATTACAGTTACCGGTGTTGTAAAGTATATTAAAAGGAAAAGTTAAAAAATAAAGATCCAACCAAAAAAAGTGTCCTAACAGAAAAGTAAAACAATTTAGAGATCCTTGCTCAAACATCTCATGTGATTACCACCATAAATAGTCCATGCACCCTAAATCCTTAAGCACCTCTTAAGTCATGATTAACATATCTATCATATACAAAATTAATGATATGTGCGGGGAATCTTATGTAGGTGTGAGTATAAACATACAATGTAGGATGAAGCCAAAAGGTGAAGGGGGAGTAGTAAGAGGTACACTAAATATGATTGTAGTAGATAGAACAAGGTAAGATATAAAAGTACAACTCAACCCTACAAGACAGTGAATCAAAATTCATCCAAAAACAAGGAGGTCAAGATTGTGAGAAGATAGAATTTTCCTTGAGTCTTGACTACATATAGTAGTAGGGTAGAATCATCAAACCATGAGAATATAGACACTAAAAGCACATGGAATACCCTACACATCTTCTCCACTCCTGGAAGGAGTGTAACCATAACACAAGGAGTGAGTACTAAAATAGAATATATATATATATATATATGTGTGTGTGTGTGTGTGTGTCTATATATATTCTTAGTAAAATAATCCCAAATGAGAGAGTAAGTGATTATCCATCTCACAGCACTGCATAAAATGATGATTAACCAATAGTTCCAAGTGTATCCATCAATGATGCCCATCAACCCACATTTCTATCCAGAATATATAAGTCCAAGGGGAACTATCACCACACCTTGATAATATCTTCTTTTGGGGGAATTGAATAACCCTTATAGTCGTAGGTTTCATCACAAGAATGCGTCTCAATTGGGAAATAGTAAATATTTCTTGTGTGTTTAAAGGCACATCAAACAATATCTCTTCACTAATCCTCATAACCGAATGGTGAAAATTCAATTTATAGGACTCACACCCTAGGGAATCTTGGGGATTCCACTCTATTAGTATTCGTAGAGGACCTACACCATAGCCCATCCAGGTGATTCCACTCTAGTCATCGGGGATCTGAAACCTATTGCATCAGGGGAATTAACACCCCAGATTTGACGGGGAACAATTGCTAGCCCCACTAATGTGTAATATACAAGAGGGTACTTCCCAGAAAATAGGTGTAGAGGACCCACACCCTAGTTCATCAGGGGGATTATACTCTGGTCATCGAGGACCCACACATTACCAGTAATGGGGATTCCACTCAAATGTAAATCTAGAGGCCCCACACTCATATCAATGGGGGGGGTGTGGTTCCACTATGATATCTTTGAGGACCCATGCCAATGATTGTAGGGGATTCCACCCATGAGGCATTGAGAAAATGCACTATCCATCCATGGGGGGATGGTAACTCTTGGAAGGCATCAAGGAATGCCGCTTTGAATCCCATCAAGTGGATAAGCTGAGAAATATCTAATAGAAATACTTGATCATAGCTGTTGTCAGATATCACCTGAGAAATATCATGTCTGGAACATCTCTCAACGTATATTGAAAGCCAATATAGTGGAAATTTTTTTGATCTCTGTGAAAAAACACATGATTTAATATTCACATGCCAAATTTTAAGAAAAACGAATGATATTTATGATATAAAATATTTATTATATGGTAAATTATGAGTATATGAACCACATGATTTATGACCCCACATCGTCACCCAGTCTCCTAGTCATGTACCTATCCATTCATGAGTACTAAAATATGAACAAGTAGTCCGAGGTGTGGAATTTTACTCTTAAAGTACATGAAATATCTAGTGAAAAGGATCAATGACGCATGATGATCATCATCGACCGGAAGGGGAAAGATGTCTTTCAACTAAAATTACTCTTCCTATAGCCTTAGATAACCAAACAACCCACACCATTCTAATCCTTGATGAAAAACATGTAGGTTCGATTATTCATTTCAAGAATTGGATACTCGAGTAAGAATCTTCATCTCTCATCCTTTTTTAAAAATAGAACCTGATGGGTCTAATTTATTGATCTAGAAATAAAATATATTTATCTCCCCATTGATATCCTCATGGATAAATACATGTGATCAACTATTCGTAGTCCATAATGGAAACCTAGTGAAAAAGTAACATTTCACTGCAACATTCTCAAACTGCGATTCATGGGCCCCCACCCCAATTGTTCATTAAGAAAACGATATTGGTCTCAAATGGACTGCCTCACTGATAGGACCACAATTCCAATAATTTCACGTCGATTGGACATCTCATGAGAAATTTTTTTAGGTCAATGATTTAATAATAATAATAATAATATATAATTATTATTTGAATGTGTTGTGGAAACTATCTGGAAAATGGAAAAGACATCCAATATCGGTCTCAGAATGACCATCTAGAAAACCAGGATCTGTTATCGTATATGACAAATCATCATGCCACTCCATGTAAGTGTTTCAATTGAATAAGAATTTGATAATAATAATATTATAATTCTTTTAGGACTTTTTATAGACCCGATCCCCAGATTGGAGAAAGGTACCCAACATTGGTCTTGAAAAGACTTCTACAAAGATAGGGTCATGTCACTACTGGTGTAACATCAATCGGACTCCCCAAATGGGAGTTATAAAGGTTAAAAAAAATATTAATAATAACAATAATATTATTGTTATTATCAAGTTTTATTTTTATTTTATTTTTTATTATCTCTTCCCCCTCCTTTTTCTGACTATATCTTTCATCCCCCATTTCCATATACCCACAAGATCTGCCACTTCTGTCCGCACCCACAAACGGATGCCTCACACAAGACCCATGTAATATAGCCTTCCCGTGCTGCTATCTCCTGGATATTCCACCTTATACCTTTGATGCTAGCTCAAGATCCTCCCGTGCAACCTTGGACACACATCATAGCCAGTCGTACCTTCCTTCTCGGTCGACCCGCTCAACCTACAAAGAACGTACCGTCCTTCTTCTTGTTTCTACACCTCAGTTCGAACAGAAAACAAGGGAAACAATGTAGATATGGAATTCTTGGGTCATGATCAATAAAGATATATTACCTGAATGATAATACATCATATTTTCATTATATAAAAATGTGTAGAACTAAGATCATGAAAAATATGGGGGAAAAGAGGGATTGATCAAGGACTGTGTGTGTCTGGACATTATTTTTGGTGTTCTGGGATGAAAAAATCCAAAATGAAACCATTTTTTTGAATTAATAATTTAAATTGGGGATGAATAATTCAAAAAATAATAATCATATGTAGATTTTGGGTCCGTTCATCATAGAGTAACTTTCCCGCGAATGATTGTTTCATTTTCAGCACTGTAATATGATCAGATCAATAGTGCCTCTGTGATCTATCACATAATAGATGATGATGTTTTAATGAGAGGAAGAATGACATATCTGCTTCATCTAAGAGGTTAAATATCCAACCCTAAAAAAGAATTCATAATGACCTCTTAATAAAAAAATTATAGGTCACCCACCAATGGTCCTACGATATGAAAACTCCACACCCTCTAACATGAGGTTGCACCTTGGTAAAATTTTACATTAAAAACTCATCGATGGTTTCAGATTTCAAATCCCAGTCACTATTGAAAAGTAATTTCAATTTACATCTGAGATAAAATAACTTTTTTTAATTATTTTTTAAACAGTCACCTCATCAGTATCCTTCTTACAGAAGACTTGTGTCACAAAAAGTGTTGTATATCCTTTGATAAAAACCACATTTCAGACTCCACCATTCCCTTAAATATCAAATGTAAACATTTTTTTGATAGTTATCCCATTTCCATCAAATGAATAATAGAAAATATAAATAATATTTTATAAAATTAATTCCCAGAACACGATCCCTTAGAATCACATTCCATTTCCGAGCGCAGCTCTAGACATATATATAAAAATATTTAAATGTCCTACAAGGAAATAACTGGGTCTCTATGAAAATCACTTAGTAAGGATATCTTTTGTATGTCCTATAATAAAGGAATACCCATTTAATTTATGGGAATATTTCATTCTGTTATATTCATGTTCCTCTTGAATAGAATTTTAATCTAACCTCAATAGTTATCATAGAAAAAAATGAGGTAAAAAGGTTTGTTAAAAAAGTAACCATATATTTATCATTAATAATATAAGACTTCTTTAAAGAATTCAATAACTCAAAATATCAGTTTATATAAATGTATTAGATTGAAATAATAAAAAACCGTGAGGGTCTTTTCAAACCTTACCTAACCAAGATAGGACTATGAAAACCCTATTCAACCAATTAGTGAAAATATCTACTAATATAATCCTCAAAAATGAAAAAAATAGGATAATGGATAATCAATCACCTAGTATAACACCACCAGTAAAACATAACTATCCCTCTAGGATTCCATTGACAAGAGTGGAAAGATTAAAAAAATGAAAACGTTCTGAACCAACTATTAAAAATGTCATTGAAAAAGATAATAAATATATTAAAACATAAAGTCTTAATTGATTATATTAAAATCCTTCATGACATATATAATTAGTGAATCACTACCACTATTGATAGATTTATTTGATAAATTTATGCATTATATGTTTGTGATTACTTAATATTGATTCCATATTCCGTATACAAAAAACAAACTAATTTTTTAATCCATCTCTATGAATGACTAGATTGATGTTTATGGATATATATTTTTTTAAATATTTTAAATTACATTAACAAAATAAGAATTCAATAACAGGTGAGGGGAATATGTATAATCAACATTAGAAAAATGAACAAGACATTAGTAATTGATATCTTAATAAATAATTTCACTCCTAAATTAGATGTGAATCATAATTAATATATAATTATTAAAAATGTCATAGATTTCACCGAAAAATAAGTTAGTGACCCATCTGATCTAGGATAGCAGGAATTATTAAGAGAAAAAATAACAGATGTAACCTCATATAAATAAGGAATTTATTCTATATAGAGTTTTATGTTATACCATGAACCATATTGTTAACATTCATAATGTTTGTAACATTAACCATTAATTCCATGTTAATTAGTTCATTACAATATCCAGTAATGTGCGATTTAATTTACCACATACTATAGATATCCTCAATACTATTCATAAAATAATTAATAGGGATAATTGACTATTATGGGGCCCAAAAAAATAATTTTTCAAAATTAATAAATGTAGTAATTATGTACTAGAGTATTATATTAGAAGAAAATAGTGATGTGGTTGTGGTCTTATATAGTTTTTCAATTAAATGTGTGAATGTGATAATATAATAAAACTAGTGTTCAATTTCAATATAATAAATGAGTGGCTATATTATGTTAATTAATAAAAATCTATATTGTAGTAGAAACCAAACCTCTAATTATTGCATTAACATTCCTATGAAATAAATATTCTATTTCAATTCACCATTATTATATATATAATTGATTGACACATCAGTTATATTACATTCTCCAAAAAATATTGTCTTTAGTACGGGAGTAAAATGATCATTGTACACCCAAATATAACATGTCTTGATGATTGTATGTATCTAATCTCCATTACCTTTACCCACCATATTATATTATGTTTAATGGAGTGAGTTCTATTGTAAATAGAGATCAATTCCTAGATAGAGGGACAAATATTTAATGTGAAAAGGAATAATGAAAACTCCTAAAAAATAGAAATGTTCAAATAATTGCAAAGGGATCAATATAAAATAAAATTGATCAGAACATTAAATTCATTTACAAGGATTAGAGGAATAACCTTGGATCAATTAGTAATGAATTAGTTCTCTGTCACCAAATAATTACATCTAATAAAACATTGAATGGAAAAATGAAATGATGTTTTAGATTAGCACTCATTTTACAATAATTGAGGTGGAATCCTCCATTCTCATGTGAATAGTTCATCAATTTTAGAGAAATTATCCCAGATCATCAATATTCTATTTTAGACCATGTGATTTCTAGGATCATATATTACAATGAACCCATCAAATATTACTCATTCCTAAAATCCCAATGCCAAATATAAATCATAAAATATCAATGATGTGTTTATCATTACGGATGGTATTTATCCAGTACAACATACTCGAATCCTTTTTGTATAAAAATTCTTCCCCCACAATTGAGCTTCATACACTATTATGAAGGAACAATGTAAAATAATTTTTCACTCCATGGATTTATGGGATATAAATTATTTCATAGGGGAAGGAGGAAGTGAGGGTTTCTGGTTAGGGAATTTGATTTTTTTTGGAATTGGAATGGACATGTAAACATGGATCATGTGAGGATAGGGTTGGGATTCAGAAGTCACTTTATATTGGGCTTAAAATATCAGAAGATGTAATAGACACTCTTGTACATTAATTCTAGTCTCTTAACACTCATATGGAATATTTTTCTATATTCATGGATTATACAATTGATTTAGAAATCTCAGAAGTTGATCATCATCATTTTCCAATGCACGGATCCTCAATTGATATAATTTTTCTTCATATAACATCATTATTAATTTTTCAATCAACTTATTCCACTTTTTTACCTTATTCCTTATCAATGATGTCGTTGGATATTGGAAAATATAGGCCAAATCGTTCTTTAATTTTTATGAGGTAATGAGTATTAGTGATCAACAAATACAAATCCATGAAATCATAATATTGGTCATGCTTCTGACCTAATGTAGAAACTTTTCGTCAAAAAAATCTTAATTTTTATCAATTGTGATATTTAAATATTCCCAACCTAACTACATTCATTTAAACATAAATACTTTCTTTGATTGGATTAGTTTTTTAGGTGAATATGTTCAAGAACACTATGTTCATTAAACCATTTCATTAGGTATATTATTTATTCCTCCAAATATATTCACAGTTTATGTGATATAAAGAAACTATGGCCCAACTATTTTCGTATCTATAAATGGAACTCACAGGTTTTAGTGAAACACATCAATAATATGATTGTATATTCTTCACCTTTTAGTTTATTCCATCTCCCTTATCATAAAATGGGTGACATGATTTTAGTTGTTGAATTTTCATATTGTTGAACTATATTCAGTGTCTCCTTCCATGTATGATACATATCTCGTCAAACATCCTTGTTTTTTTATTTCAATAAATTTATTACTTTGATCATCTTAGGTATGGCTATAGATTTGAGTGTCCCTATTTTAATAATCATTGTTTAATGAGTGGGACATTACTAAATCTCATTATATATCTACTTAAGATCATGTGTGGGATTTCTAGGATTGGTCCACATATGACGCAATTGTAAAAAGGTAAAATAATGTGAAAAATATGAAAAAAATGAAATGAGATATATCTTGGAAAAACCCAAAATTAATAGGGTTAAAAAAACAAGACAATATTAGGGTATCACAATGGTTAGATGTGGGTACACACTTCATATCTATTTTTAGGTTAAAACCCTTTTATTATATATCTTGAATAATGGGTAATTAAGCCACACAAACGCTACTCTTATATCTGGGGATTTAGATCGAATTTGAAGCATATAAGATGTTAAAAGAATAAGATTATCATCACTTTTATAGGCTGTTGTTTTCCACTCTAGCGGAAACTCCCACTGATGGATTGGTGGGGTTGGCCATGCACCACATATACACTAGCCTACCTCCCATGTTAAATTGTGGTGTGGCCACCGTCTATCAATTGAACATCCAAATCATCTCCCAATTGGATATTTTATTGTGAACCAATGAATATATTTACATCCTTTATATAATATAAATGTCATGTATCTATAATTATTCTAAAGGATATACACCATCTAAACTTATCATAAATAATTTTCATAATTAAGATATCTACAAGAACTTTTCTACTTTAAATTTTTTGTATATCCACACATCCTTCCTCAAACACATCTCAAACATTGTGATATTGTACTCAAATATGTTTCATCCTGTAATTAAATTATGGCTTCCATGAAGTTTTAATGGTTACAATCCTTTTAAAAATAATGTAATCTACCAATTTTTGTTCCCAAATTCCTCCAATGTCAATCTTATCGAAATATCCCCTTTTAAAGTTTGTATATATACCAAGAACTCCAACTATATCATAGATAATTTTACAAATAATGGTAAATTTTAAATAAAACTCATATATCCTCTTATAATGGTAAACACATAACCTATTATGGATTTTATTTCATAATAATAACCTGAAAAATATTATTCAATAAATCATATTATAGTGAAACATGATCCTCTATAATATAATTTAGCATTCAAGGTCTCCTTGATGTATCTCGGGATCCTCTTCACTTTTCTCCAATACTATCATTCAACATTCACTATGTACTAACTACATTCTCCCATAACATGTGCAATTTCTGGTCTAGTATAGTGCATTTGGAGAATAAGAATCCCCACTTCTAATGTATATAGTACTCAAGACATCCCCATCCTCTACGTTTAAATTCTAGGAATAATCATAGAAGATCACTTAAAATTAATAGGAACTATTATAGAGATTTTCATATATTCTTCAATGTTGGATCAATTCAATAAATTATATGTGTATTTATTAAGTGGTATCCATATATTCCAATTAGTTCAATCTTGGTAAATATAGATTCAAAGAATCATGTTTCCTAGTCCAAAGTCATTCACACCAATCTCCCAATCCAATTGATCCTTCTACTCATGGATCTAATCATTTCTGGGTCCTTCAAGTAAAATGTCATGACATAAAGTTTATTATGGTTGAAAATATTACCATAATAACCCTGGAAATTTAAAAATAAAATTTAATTAACTATTCTATATCCAAAAATCATGATATAGGAATCAAATATCTTGTTCCAGCAGCATATTACCTTTTTGATACCATAAAAATATTTGTTCAAGATGAAAACCATGTTCTCTATTCCTTATTATTTAAATAAATCCAATTGTAATATATATAATTCTTCATCAAGAACACCATTGAGAAAATTATCCTTCACATCAATCTATTCAATATATAAACTGTATGTACAACACATCACCAAAAATAACTAAATAGTCACCACGCTAATAATATGGGAGAATATATTATTGGAATAAATACCTTCCTTATGATCATATAATATGACCACCATTCATTATTGATATATTTACACTAGGTCCTTTCATAATACATTATTTTAATGACCCATTTTTTTCATATATTCGTCCTTCTATGAAGTAATTGAACATGATGCCATGTATTATTATTGTACAAGACTTCAACATCCTATTACTTTTCCTCCATCAATGTGGATTATTTTGTACTCTAGGTAACCTCCAAAAAATAATATGGCTCCTAATCCTCCTTCAATAAGTATTGTTAAATATTTCTCCCAGTGATATAGTATGAGTTTCCTAATGGCGGTCTTCTCTCCTAAATTTACCATCATGGTCCAGATTCAACAGAAACGTGAATATTGTGATCTGTAAATACATCCTAGGAAACTCATTTGTCCTTTTATTTTTCCTATAAATTGATTGTGGTAGTTTTTTATTCTAATTCTCCATTATCCTCCAGTTTCCATTTTCACCTTGTCTTATGAAAATATTTCATCTTTTTAATTATATGTTTTATGGCAGTTTGGTGAGAAAAATGATACCACTTCATTGAATCGACATACCTAAAACCTCTTATGATTTGAATGAAATGAAAATTTCCATGATCATTTATTTATTTTCATGTGCTTGGTGGGTTGCTTCTAAAACCAAGCATTGAAACTTATTTTCAAGAGAGTTGACACTATAATGTGTCTTTTAATGAAAATTAATTTAAATAATTAATATTCATATATAAATAAGTAATAACTAAATGTTTAATGATAATAATAATTTTATTATTATGGTTATTATTAATATTAAAATTATTAAAATTATTTTTATTATTATTATTTTAATTATTATTAGCTTAATTTGGGTTTCAAGAAAAAAATTACTCATTGAAAGCATCTCCATATCCCCTCCAGGTCGCATGGTGCACTTCCACCATCCTCATGCGGTGGAATACATCCCCTATACATGGATCACTCTCCAATTTCCATCTCTATGGATTTTATTCATGATTCTTGTTTGAATCACTAGGGTAACATTCCTCTCCCTTACCTCTCTGTTTTCATCTACTATTTGTTATCCCCTCCACCCCACACATCTCAAGAGAACCAAGGGATTATGGATAATGTCGTTTTTCAGTTTATTTTCTGTCATAGGGTAGTGCAGATGGTCCATTGAGACACCATTGTTCATGTTTCGTTATCCCCCGCTGAAGGAGAGGTGGGTCGAGGGATTCATTTTCAATGCTTTTGTTTTTGTGTAATGTTTTTATTTTGTTATTGTTTTTTCTCAATTATAAAAAGGTTTTTTTGTAATTTAGGAGATCCTAGTAACAAATTTTATGTTTGTTGGTCCTTTTCGATATAATTTTGATTTCCTATTATTTTTTGGTGACTTTTGTCCAACATTGAGGATGCACACAATTGTAATTAGTTATTTATATATATCAATACACATATTCTCTACATACGTATTCCCCTTAGTGTGGGGAATATGTGCATTGGGGTATGTTATATATATATTGGGGTATGTGTGAGCATATGTGGAGCAGTTCTGTGAGTTCACAACCAATCTACCGAGTGCCAAAATAGTATAAAATTCATTCCATTGACATTGTATTCTTATCCTTTGACTTTAATTTGAAATTTCATTTACTTACTTGCTTCATGATATTTATTTTTGAGGTTTCTTTATGTTGATTTATTTTTTTCAATATGTGTTTATTTATGGTAAAGGTTTTTTCTGAGAAACATATAATATTTTTATTATAAAGCCCCTCAAATAGAGGTGCACTGCCTTCAAAAACTCATTGTGATAGTTTTATATTTATCATTCATGTAATATTTTCTTATGTTCCTCTTTATTACGTAATTATATTTCTAGATTTATTTCATACATTAGGTTTATTTAAATGCAACATTCCTTACAAAATTATTCAAGATCCACTCACAATAAGTAAATGTTCTAAATATGGTTTTTTTAAATGTAATTTTGTACTTATTTGGTAAGATATATATATAATTTTTTTAGCTAAATAAAAAATAAAATGTTTTTAAAAAATACTAGTTATTGTCAATTATATATATATATAAATTAATTTTCATATGAAAATTCATAGTTTATAAAATATAATGATTATAATATTATTACTTTTTATTAACTTATTATTTTCATTTTAAAATATTTATAACACTTTATAATAATTTATGATAAAAATTTAAATAAATAATTTTTAAGTAAATTCATAAAATCATTAAGATGATTAAATAAATATATTCCAGTGTATAAAATTTGGAACTAATATATTTCTTAATTATTTTACATAAATAATTGAAAATTTACTTGTGTTAAAATAATTGTCTAGGTATACTTCATCCAAGGACCCCATCAACTACACATGTGTGAACCATTTGTTCTACCACATGGGAGAGGATCAAGA
The DNA here is from genome assembly GCA_963277665.1 of Viscum album. NCBI lineage: Eukaryota > Viridiplantae > Streptophyta > Magnoliopsida > Santalales > Viscaceae > Viscum > Viscum album. Next base: position 222,854,783 of record OY728139.1, read on the forward strand.
TGATAATCTCATTATGGCATGGGTGTTCAAACATCTATGTATAAGTGGGTCTGAGTGGTGAATAATTCCATTAGGGTGATTCTAGACTATGAGATGGGGTGGGACAACCTATGGTGGGTGACTGTGTTGTGTATTGTCATTTTTAATCACATTATTACATAAAATGAACAAAATAATAGAGTTGGTAATATATATCAGTTCTTGTCTATTAGAAACTTCAATGTGGGACGCATGAACTCAGTTACTATTCCCATGACTTCTACACTTCTATTTATATCAGCAGTGTATAATAAATTGTGCTATATCCATCCTCTTTTACTAAGACTTTTCCTCCTTCCTCATAATAAACTATGTTCTTCCGACATCATATTCGTATTCCTCTCAAGTTGAGAAATATATTATTCAATGATGCATTTAGAACATCGCTGTCATCAGCATTCTCCATCAAGACAAACCATTTATTCACAATGTTTGATGAATATCCTCATAACCAAGGTTATAATATATATCATTTTCTAAATCTTCCTTATCATTCACATGGTAATCATTAAATGTTGAAATATATGATTATTGTTGGGAAAAAATCCCTCAAAGTAACATTAGAGCATTTTTGGTTTGGTTGTGTTTGTCGACAATGCCAGTTTCCATGGTAAATTGTGATGTTTTAGAGATTTTGTTTAAAATCCATGTTGACAACGAACCATGAAAAATGAATGGTTGATCTGGAGGCGGTAAAAAAGATCAGATGTAAGGTGGCACAATTACAAAATATTGGAGTTTGGTGAGCATCATGAAATAAGGATTTCCTTTAATATCTCATAAAAATGTAAAAGGGGTGAGTATCATGAAGATGGGCTTCTTGATACGGATTTCATGAAGGACAAAATAATGTTGAGGATCTTTTCACAATTACGATGAGCTTTTCAAACAGGAGTGTTGATTAGAATTTTGGAGTTAAAGGGCATTTCGAGTAGAGCTTCACATCGAATGCGTGAAGGAATTCACAGAAAGCCTCACGATTATGACAATCTTTGGAATCTGAAAATTTCCATGGTTCATGGTGATTTGGTTAAAATTTATGTAAAATTTTTTAAGATTCACGAATTGAGATGACGTGGTACTGTCTTCATGCGAACGGTTCGAGTGTAAATGGAACCATCTATAATTAGACTTTGACCCTCTCAAGAAAAGAGAGTTTTTTGAAAAATAATTTGTTTCTCTCAACTCGCGAAGGAGGTTTGCAAAAGCAGTGTTCATCATGAAATAAAGAGATTCATTGTGGGTAAATTTGCACTCTGAAATTGGTGTGTTTTCGTTGTCTCAGTTTGCTTCGAGAAGGAAGTCGCTCTACGACGACTTGAGCTTCGCGGAAACCTATAATTTTTGAATGCATGAGCTTTGCGACGGTCTGAGCTCTGTGAAGCAGTGTGGTCCATGAGGTATTGATCTCTATGAAGGTCTGTGCTTCTCTAAAAGGTAGGAACATCGCGAATTCTCATTTGAGCTTTGCGAAATTGAGAGCTTCGTGAAATAGGGTTCTTTGCGAAGGTATTTTCGATGTGTGTTGCCTAGAGATCAGTAGTAAAGGCTTATTCATCAGTGGATGAAATTTAGTAATCAATAATGAATCTACATATAGTGGATGATGCAATAATTTGTGAGAATGAAGAGACCTACAAGTCTATAAAATGTGAGTGGATATTCTAAAGAAGCATTGAGCTCAATTCTTTTCAGAGAAAAGTTTGTTCTCAATTTGTGGATGGTTGTAAACCAGGAGGGAAAATGAGTCCCCTTCAAACATGTAAACAATAGTGTGATTATAGTGGATTTGGTAAACGACACATCACCGGTGTATGCTCCTTGGACATAGACCAGTGTGGTTGAACCAAGTAAAATAGTTATGTCATGTGCATGCTTTAAGATTCATTCATACTATACAATGGGGAAGAGAGAGATAATAGGGATTTTTTAACAACAAAACATGATCAATGTGGGAGTTATTTGAATTTTTCATACCCTAATTCACCCCCTCTCAGGGTATCTAACCTAGTGGAACTAATAATTGGTATCAAAGAGATAGTTTGATATGATTGTTTCTCTCTCAAATGGAGGTCACTAATCTTAAAGGGATTCTGATATTCGATGGTAAAAGATTTTAGGTATGGATGAATCAGACGTAACACTACTTTCGATCATTGGGAATGGATGTGTTTACAACATCAATTCATGGTATAACAGCAGATATTAATAGTGGTGCACTATCAAAAGCTGAGCGTAGATAATTGGATGATGATGCCAAAGTAATTAATTCTTTATGGGGATACTTATACAAGTTCTTTTTAGAAGAAGGTGAAGTCATGAAAAACCTCACATTCCATGTGAGAAAAGCTATTAAATATTTATAATGAAGATATAAAGTCCAGAGAAGTTGAGCTGCAAGTGTTGTGGAACACGTAAGATGATCTGATAATGAACCCAAACGAGTCTGTTGATGCATTATTTGATAGGGTAAATTTTGTAGTGGAAGACATGCGTGGTCTTGGAGAGGTTTCTGAATACATAAAAATTATGAAGCATGTCATAAGGAATCAACATCCTCTATTCAATACGAATTTTTTAGTTTTGGAAGATAATAAACTGAAAGAGCTGACGTTCGATAAGATGCACAACACCCTTGTTTCATATGTAATAAGAAATGATGATATCGATGTTATAGAAATGGGGAAATTCAAAGAGTACGCATTCAAGGACTTGAAGAATCTCACCATTGAAGATTCTCAGGAAGCGTAAGAGACAAATGAGGTGATGTAAATCCTATCCTCAAACTGTTAAAGAGGAAAAGGAATGTTTTAAGCGAAACCTCCAATTGCTTGTTTTTGATGTGGAAAGGACGGAAATATTGTGGAATTTTCCCCCAAAAAGCTCGAAATGGATGATGATGTCAATGAAATTGAAATTACCATGAAGATGTCTTCAACCTATGGGAATGGAATGAAACAGTTCAAGAAAAATTTATTTAAGAAGAACAACCTTCATTCAAAAGAATGTGATAGTTCCAGAGAGTCTGAGGTTGAAGATGTTGAAGAGATAGAGAATTGTAGAGTTTGTGGAGAAAATTATGTGGTGGCAGTTGTAGGTAGTGCTCAGAAGAATAATGAAATTGAAGATTGTGAGGAAGAAGAAGAAATTGATGGAAGAGTTGACATGGAAGCTGAATTAGAAGCATATCATGAAGAGATAGATGGTTGGAGAGAGAAAAAGAAAGCTAAATAGGTGGTATATGATGCTAAAATTTACATCCAACAAGAAGAACAAGAGAATTATTGTAGATACCCAAAGTCTGACATACATGGACATTACATTACATTTGCGGAATACTTAGTACATAACAAAAAATACACACACAAGGATCGTAATAGTTTAGTGTCTTTGGAAACTCGTAACGTAATCATCTAATCATGGTGAAAGATCTTCAATATCTCCCATAAAGATCTTCCCTTTTTTACTTAAAACCTATCTTTATATCCTGGGGAAAAGAAAACATAAAAGGGTGAGCTCAAATGCTCAGTAAGGGTAAATAAAAGAAATATAAATCTCATCGTATACACAAGCACATAACTTTTGGAAATCTTAACCTTCAAAAGAGATCATAATTTCATAACATGGGATAAATCATGGCAGTGAAATGTAATCACAATAATCATAACATAAAACATGAAACTTTGTGACATACACACATAATCATAGAGAATCATTTCTTGTTAGTCAAGACTCATTGCCAACACTATCTTACTGGACAAAGTCCCTTTCTGAACCGAGTCACCCTCATTTCAGTCCTGTTTCACTGAACCGGTATAACCTACCGTTCCAGCCCTGTCTATCTCATGAGATATAAAATCTTTACCCAATGCATTGGAGGGAGATATAGGCCCCACCCATCTCTTAATGATACCATTCTTATGTGTGCCACAAAATCATAAATCATACAACATTGAATAACCCATGTAATAAAAATGGGAATCTTAAACATCATGAAATCATAAAACAATTCATATAAGATAAAGGAATTAATAAAAATAATTCCATCACAACATAGTAAAATCAATTTAATAATAGGGATAGAAATAGAACCCTTTATTATCTTAGATGGAAAATAATTTTGATAAAACACTTGAACTCCATTCTTGGGGAAAATATCCTTTATTCTTCAAAAACATTTTTGCTTTCTTAAAATGTAATAAAATTTTAAACTAAAAGAATTTGATTAAAAATAAACATGAAATCATGTAAAGGATGCTTCTTGGAAATAATGTTTTAAAAATCCATTCATGCCGTATAAGTTAAAATATACATTCTTCTCGTACTTTTGTCGGAAAAGTCAAAAAGTACCTCGTACGAAAAACGAACAAAAGATTCCTTTCATATCTTTTAATAAAAACTCACCGAAGGGTAAAATTAGATTTAAAAAATTGTAGGTGGATGGAAATAATATTACATATTCAGGAAACATGGATGTGGAGGATAAAATACACCCCAGTAAATACTAAAGTAAAAACAATCTCAGATAAAAATGAGATTGTGATATTTCCCTAACCGTAGGTCCGACTTGCTTTGTAAGTGTCCGAACCTCCTGTATAATAATTTAAATCATGTTATTGACTTATTCAAGAATCATATTCATTGTTATTATATCATATATGGTCCACTTAGGACTTTATATTACCCTTTATTTTGTAAATTCATGTTAAAGTAGCGTTTTGGGTAAAATCGTCTCATTTGTCGTTCGTGTTTTTAACTTGTAATTATTAATATGATTACTTGGATCATGATTAATTATATCCAGAATGTAAAACATGATTTATATATAATATATATTCAGAATATATATATATATATATAATATCGATAAATGGAATGAAATACACCGTTCATGGAGACGGTAGTCCGTACGTACGCATGAACGCTGTTTTCGTTTCCTTATTGAAGTGAATGGAATTATGTAGATGACATATATATAAATTTACATAAATCCAGTATCATTATTATGTCATATATTTCATTAGTACTTATTATATATACTTTATAATCATTCATGAATGGTTAGTCATTGAGAATGAATCTCATCGCGTCGTGGAGACGGTAGTCCGTACATACGCACGAGCGATGATATCGTTCCCATGGTCGTGGAATTGTGTTGAAGTGTATGTAGAGTATTTAAGTATCAATATCACTTTATAAGAATCATATATAGTTGCTCATTACACCATTATACCCATCCTATTAAGGTGGTGGTGGAAAATAGATTACACCACGGCATGGAGACGGTATTCCGTACGTACGCACGCGCGGTGATTTCATTTTTCCGTAGGATGGATAGAAGGTGAATTAGGGTTGTTTCATATTTATAATAAAATATCAGTATGTAAGTAATACTTATGTTATTACTTTGTCATGAAAAAACTAAATAAGAAGAAGTTGAAGAAGAAATAAATTGAAAAGATCGGTAATGGATATTACCTCTTCTTTGAAACGCCTCTTTGAATCCTCCACTTAGGGAACTAAGATTGGTCTTTGAAGAAGACCAGGACCTCTAAGATTATTATAGGGAAGTGGAGAAGGGATTTTGGCCGGGGTTGGCCGAGCTTGAATGCTAAAATTGGTGTGAGGAGGAGGGGGAGGATGTGTCCTTTTATAAGGGAGGAGAGGGGAACCTTAGGAATATCTCAAAATATTATTTTATATTAAAGTCAAAATCGGTTTATAATGGTTCCAAAGGGTATTATTTCGAAGATAAAGTGGGGATGGGTCGCAATCCTCTCAACCAATAGGATTTAGACAAGTTTATGTTATTATTTTAACCTTATCAATTAGATTTAACTCTAAGTTAAATAATTTAACTTTTACCGTGTCTTTTTGTTTTCTTACACTATATGGTTAATACACTTACTATAACATTTCAAAAGAACCCCAAATTGTTTTTTATTAGTATATATATCCTTATCTAAGTCATGTGGCCAATCCTTAGATTTTTAGGAATAAAATAACAATTAATAATATTTTATTTTATTTAAAAACTATTTTGTGTCAATTTTGACACTATTTGATATATGATTTTTGTGAAAGTCATAACAGAATTATATGTTCGAACCAAGTTGATTAAATCAACACTAATATATCATAGTAACCTATAAAATTAGTGGAATTCATAAAAAGTCTCAAATTACATTTATTTTGGTGTTTATAACATCAATTATATCAATATTTCATTAATAAGATAATTAGTGCATCATCATTGTGTCATAAATAAATTAAATTATTTAATGTCTAAAAATTACAAATAAAATACAATTATATAGGAAATATTTTGAGATTTCTAATGAATATTTATAGTAGAATTTATCTTATGTATAACCCCATATTAAAAATGATTTACTTATTAAACTTTGATTTTAACTATTTTAACTATTCATTAAATAAAATAATATTAAATGTCATAATCTAATCCAAGTGGACCTAAATGGTCATATTATATTCATAAGGTTGTTTTAGGTCGAATTGCACTTATCCAATAGAATTAGGACATGTTTTAGGGTAATAGTAATATCATATTTACCCTTAGTTACCCTATTTACTATTAACCGCGGTAAAAAAAGTAAAAAGTTACTATTCACCAAAAAATTATTTTTATCTCATTGAACCACATTTTACTTACTGATATCAACCGTGTCTGTCTGATTTTCGAAATTCCATTCACAGAAGCGGTAAAATTAAGTTTTATGCAAAATTCAGTTTTTAACCTACCACTTAGTGGTTTCACTATTCATCAATAATTGATGATTTTCAGAAAAATGCCAAAATTTCACCCTAAGCTATAATTGTTATTCTGAATTCAAAAATGATTTCTATTTTACGAAATTCTCAACATATAATTTGCATTAATTAATTTTATAATTAATTTCCGCTGTCACAACAAATAGCGTGTTTTTAAGAGATAATAACCCTCATTAGATTGACACTTGTTTATAACTGGTTTAAATGTGAAATTACATCCAATGACCAACATTGTATTAAATTGTAAAAATATATTCTAAATATACTTTAAAACCACTAAAATTAATAACTTATCACTATTAATTATTTCGATTAAAAAAGTTGTTTTTAATTAAAATTTAGTAATTTTCACTATTCATCAGAATATGAATGTTATCCGAAAAGTACCAAAATTTCACCTTAGGCAAAATTCGATACTGCGAATCCATAAATGAAGTCCATTTTGAAAAATAAAATTTACAAAATTTCAAAAAGTTGTTATTACTATTCATAACGGCTAGTTTTAATAATATCTTAATAGCATATCGTTGTTTAGCGAAACTTGGTGTTGCGTACAACACACGCTATCGTGGAAGGTTGCGATTGCGTGTAATTCAAGCAATGTTAGAGATGTGTGTTGTGAAAGCTCCTTTTGGTGTAGTGTATAACACAAGACTTTAATGAAATTAAAGGGAATATTTTTCATAAAATCTCGGGGTGTTACATTCTACCCCCCTTAAAATGAATTTCGCCCTCGAAATTCGTCGGGGTTATAGATGGTTTACTATTCGAAAGTTTCTTTAATTGAAACCCACATCGTAAAAAGGAATACCAAAACCAATCTTTAAAAACAAAAGTATGAAACGTAACGGTTACCCAAATAAACTAATCACTGGGTTTCCACATAGGTGAAAATATGGATATGGAAGAGAAATCTAACCATCATGTTCTGATGGAGAGTGGTAGAGAACATGGCTATGGAAAAGCTAGCAATCACAAATCCATAAATTTGTGACAATCTAAGGTACCATCTGATTAATCAGATATAAGAGTACTAAGACAACATTTTTGGTTTTCAAGATCATTTCCCTAAAGATGATGAAATTGGAATTAGAAGAAATACTTTCGTGATTTTGGTATAGTCTCATTGTTTGTTGTTCTTTGGACAATTTCTACTTCATATCTTAAAGAAGTGAAGTTGAATTTGTCATTTGTGATGTGTTAGCAGATCATGTGATAGAATGATGGGTCATTCCATCTGTCTCAAAAGGTTAGAAAAGTTATAAAAAAATACATAAGTCCATCTATAGTGAGATTAATGATATATGGTTCCTAAAATGAACTTATACTTCATATATCATACTGCTTAATATAATAAAACTAGTTTCTACTAAAGAGGGACTTCCTTTAGGCCAGTGGTAGGCGATAAAGGCCAGTCGCACTTCGGTTGTGGGTTCGATTCCAACATCCTTGTCCGACGCGATGGGCTGTCGCCCGTCCTGCAGGTTATCCTTTTTCTAAAACTTCATTACTATAACATCCCATCAACAATATCAAAAATCTTCTATCCTTAAACAATACTAACTTATGTTCAACATAATCCATTCTAATCTTTAGGCTTATCCAGAATACTGCAGTCCACTCTCATAATATAATGAAAACAATTACCAGAGATTTAATACCATCATTGATCCCCATATATCAGAAGATATGTCTTGTTGGTCACATTCCAAACATTCAAAGGCCTTAATCAAGTATTTTCTTGAATACCCATTGAACCTTAGTGAAAACATGATTGCAGTTAAAAGTTAACACCTTCCACATACCAAAATCCTCAAAATTCTATATACTCAAACCATGATATCACTTAGTCCTTATATCAATCATGAGCTCATGAATACAATCAAACATCTCATTATCTTCTTATCCCTTCATTATGCTCATATCATCTGTTTACCAAAAAATGTCTCAATCACTTTTCATGGTTACTGGTACCATAAAATTATTGAAAACCACAATAGACCAAAACATAAATATTCCAATATTCCACAATACTATATACAACACTATTTTGGAATCCCATTACATAAACACTTAATCATTCAACCACATCGTTGTCATATTCAACATCGCCAATAGTGATCGCATGTGACTTCCCTTTGTACTTTTCCTTAAGTGGTTGCTCATGTTGATCATCACTAACCCTTGGATTAGGGCATTTATTGGCATAATGTCCCATCTCCTTGCACTTGAAACATTTAAGTGTTGGTGGTGCGTTCTCTGCAGTCATTTCTTTATACACATCATTAGAAACCCTTTTCCCATTACTTCGACACTCAGCTACTCGATGACCTTATTTTCCACACTTAAAACATTTTCTATTCCCTTTAAGACAATCTCCACCATGCTTCCTTCCACACTTTGTGCATAAGGAAACATTCATCTTCTTTTCAACATTATTCTGAGATTTCTCCTTGAACTCCATCTTTCGTTTCTTGTCAAAACCATGAGATGGATATGTAACACCAACTTACATTTCTACCTTGATAGCACAACGCACAATTTCTTCATAGCTACTGAAGTCTCATATAGCTAATGCCCTTCGAAGACTTTGTTTTAAGCCACTGAAAAATCAGTCAACTTTACTTTCAGTTTGGATGATAATGCCAGATGCGTACCTTGCAAGTCTTGTAAAATTCGCTTCGTATATACCAACAGATTCATCATCCTTCTGCTTCAGCTCAAGAAACTCCTTTTCCATCTTTGTTCGAAGAATACGAGGGAAGTACTTACTGAAAAACAAGTTCTTGAACTCGTCCCATTCCATGGACTCAATTTCATCTCTTGGCCTCGTATTCTTGATAAGATTCCACTATTGATCTGCTTCACCTTCCAAACGATATACTGCTAAGATGACTTTATCATGTTCAGAACATTGAAGAACTGAAAATATCTTTTCAGTGGCACTGATCCATTGTTCAGAAACAAGTGGATTGGAAGACCCACTAAAAGAATGTGGATGTTGCCTCATGAAGGACTCAATAGAATATTGTTCCCTTCTCTGATCATTTGGAAGTCCAGAATGATTCATAGCTTCTGTAAGTATAGCAATAAGATTTTGCACTCCATCTCCCATAAGATTTGCTTGTTCAGGAGGAAAATCATTGCATTGTCCATTGCATTGATCAGCACGGTTCCTTCGGGTTCCAGCCATCGTCTAAAACCCAAAAAGAATAGTGTGAGAGGAAAAAATCATGGTATGGAAAAAAACATTATAAAGGGGGAGTATCCTCAATATCTAACTTCTTAGGTTAAATTCTAAGATCGTTACCGTAGTTATAGGACTATATCCTATACGTATACTTATCCTTAGGGACATCCATAGACAAACCTTATAAATATCTCTAGGGATCTCACTAAAGTTCTCGCATCCTAGTTTCCAAAGGTTGACTAAACCTTTCCTCTGATACCAACTGTAGAGACCCAAAGCCTGAAGTACATGGACATTACATTACATTTGCGGAATACTTAGTACATAACAAAAAATACACACACAAGGATCTTAATAGTTTAGTGTCTTTGGAAACTCGGAACGTAATCTTCTAATCGTGGTGAAAGATCTCCAATATCTCCCATAATGATCTTCCCTTTTTTTTACCTAAAACCTTTCTTTATATCCTGGGGAAAAGAAAACATAAAAGGGTGAGCTCAAATGCTCAGTAAGGGTAAACAAAAGAAATATAAATCTCATCGTATACACAAGCACATAACTTTTGGAAATCTTAACCTGCAAAAGAGATCATAATTTCATAACATGGGATAAATCATGGCAGTGAAATGTAATCACAATAATCATAACATAAAACATGAAACTTTGTGGAATACACACATAATCATAGAGAATCAATTCTTTTTAGTCAAGACTCATTGACAAGACTATCTTAGTGGACAAAGTCCCTTTCTGAACCGAGTCACCCTCGTTTCAGTCCTGTTTCACTGAACCGGTATAACCTACCGTTCCAGCCCTGTCTATCTCATGAGATATAAAATCTTTACACAATGCATTGGAGGGAGATATAGGTCCCACCCATCTCATAATGATACCATTCTTATGTGTGCCACAAAATCATAAATCATACAACATTGCATAACCCATGTAATAAAAATGGGAATCTTAAACATCATGACATCATAAAACAATTCATATAAGATAAAGGAATTCATAAAAATAATTCCATCACAACATAGTCAAATCAATGTAATAATAGAGATAGAAATAGAACCCTTTATTATCATATATGAAAATAATTTTGATAAAACACTTGAACTCCATTCTTGAGTAAAATATTCTTTCTTCTTCAAAAACATTTTTCCTTTCTTAAAATGTCATAAAAATTTAAACTAAAAGAAGTTGATTAAAAATAAACTGGAAAACTTGTAAAGTATGATTCTTGGAAATAATGTTTTAAAAATCCATTCATGTCGTATACGTTAAAAAAACATTTTTCTCGTACTTTTGTCGAAAAAGTCAAAAAGTACCTCGTACGAAAAATGTCAAAAGATTCCTTTCATATCTTTTACTAAAAACTCACCGAAGGGTAAAATTAGATTTAAACAATTGTAGGTGGATTGAAATAATATTACATATTTAGGAAACATGGATGTGGATGATAAAATACACCCCAGTAAATACTAAAGTAAAAACAATCTCGGATAAAAATGAGATTGTGATATTTCCTTTACCTTAGGTCCAACTTGCTTTGTAAGTATCCGAACCTCCTGTGTAATGATTTAACTCATGTTACTGAATTATTCCAGAATCATATTCATTGTTATTATATCATATATGGTCCACTAATGACTTTATATTACCCGTTCTTTTGTAAATTCATGTTAAATAGCGTTTTGGGTAAAATCGTCTCATTTGTCGTTCGTGTTTTTAACTTGTAATTATTAATATGATTACTTGGATCATGATTACTTATATAAAAAATTTAAAACATGATTTATATATAATATATATTCATAATATATATATATATATATATTATCGATAAATGGAATGAAATACAACGTTCATGGAGACGGTAGTCCATACGTACGCATGAACGTTGTTTTCGTTTCCTTATTGAAGTGAATGGAATTAAGTAGATGACATACATATAAATTTACATAAATCCAGTATCATTATTATGTAATATATTTTATTAGTACTTATTATATATACTTTATAATCATTCATTAATGGTTAGTCATTGAGAATGAATCTCATCGCGTCGTGGAGACGGTAGTCCGTACGTACGCACGAGCGATGATATCGTTCCCATGGTCGTGGAATTGTGTTGAAGTGTATGTAGACTATTTCAGTATCAATATCACTTTATAATAATCATATATAGTTACTCATTACACCAGTATACACATCCTATTAAGGTGGTGGTGGAAAATAGATTACACCACGGTGTGGAGACGGTATTCCGTACGTACACACGCGCGGTGATTTCATTTTTCCGTAGGATGGAAAAAGGTGAATTAGGGTTGTTTTATATTTATAATAACATATCAGTATGTAAGTAATAATTATTTTATTTCATTTTCATGAAAACACTAAAGGAGAAAAAGTTGAAGAAGAAAGAAATTGAAAAGATCTGTAATGGATATTACCTCTTCTTTGAAACGCCTCTTTGAATCCTCCACTTAAGGAATTAATATTGGTCTTTGAAGAAGACCAGGACCTCTATGATTATTATAGGGAAGTGGAGAATGGATTTTGGCAGGGTTTGGCCGAGCTTGAATGCTCAAATTGGTGTGAGGAGGAGGGGGAGGATGTGTCCTTTTATAAGGGAGGAGAGGGGCACCTTAGGAATATCTCAAAATATTATTTTATATTAAAGTCAAAATAGGGTTATAATGGTTCCAAAGGGTCTTATTTCGAAGATAAAGTGGGGAGGGGTCTAAATCTTATCAACCAATAGGATGTAGACAAGATTAGGTTATTATTTTAACCTTATCAATTAGATTTAACTCTAATTTAAATAATTTAACTTTTACCGTGTCTTTTTGTTTTCTTACACTATATGGTTAATACACTTACTATAACATGCCAAACGAACCCAAAATTGTTTATTATTAATATATATATCCTTATCTAAGTCATTTGGCAGATCCTTAGATTTTTATGAATAAAATAACAATTAATAATATAATATTTTATTTAAAAACAATTTTGTGTCAATTTTGACACTATTTGATATATGATTTTTGTGAAAGTCATAACAGAATTATATGTTCGAACCAAGTTGATTAAATCAACACTAATATATCATAGTAACGTAGAAAATTATTGTAATTCATAAAAAGTCTCAAATTACATTTATTGTGGTGTTTATAACGTCAATTATGTCAATATTTCATTAATAAGATAATTAGTGCATCATCATTGTGTCATAAATAAATTAAATTATTTAATGTCTAAAAATTACAAATAAAATACCATTATATAGGAACTCATTTTAGCTTTCTAATGAATATTTATAGTCGAATTTATCTTATGTATAACCCCATATTAAAAATGATTTACTTATTAAACATTGATTTTAACTATTTTAACTATTCATTAAATAAAATAATATTAAATGTCATAATCTAATCCAAGTGGACCTAAATGGTCATATTATATTCATAAGGTTGTTTTTGGTCGAATTACACTTATCCAATAGAATTAGTACATGTGTTAGGGTAATAGTAATATCATATTTACCCTTAGTTACCCTATTTACTATTAACCGCGGTAAAAAAGTAAAAAGTTACTATTCACAAAAAAATTATTTTTATCTCATTGAACCACATTTTACTTACTGATATCAACCGTGTCTGTCAGATTTTCGAAATTCCATTCACAGAAGCGGTAAAATTAAGCTTTATGCAAAATTCAGTTTTTTACCTACCACTTAGTGGTTTCACTATTCATCAAAAATTGAAGTTTTTCAGAAAAATGCCAAAATTTCACCCTAAACTATAATTGATATTCCGAATTCAAAAATGATTTCTATTTGACAAAATTCCCAACATATAAGTTGCATTAATTAATTTTATAATTAATTTCCGCTATCACAACAAATAGCGTGTTTTTAAGAGATAATAACTATCAAAAGATTGACACTTGTTTATAATTGGTTTAAATGTAAAATTACATCCAATGACCAACATTGTATTGAATTGTAAAAATATATTCTAAATATACTTTAAAACCACTGAAATTAATAATTTATCACTATTAATTATTTTGATTAAAAAAGTTGTTTTTAATTAAAATTTGGTAATTTTCACTATTCATCAGAATATGAAAGTTATCCGAAAAGTACCAAAATTTCACCTTAGGCTAAATTCGATACTCCGAATCCATAAATTAAGTCCATTTTGAAAAATAAAATTTACAAAATTTCAAAAAGTGGTTATTACTATTCATAACGACTAGTTTTAATAATATCTTAATAGCATATCATTGTTTAGCGAAACTTGGTGTTGCGTACAACACACGCTATCGTGGAAGGTCGCGATTGCGTGTAATTGAAGCCAGGTCAGAGATGTGTGTTGTGAAAGCTCCTTTTGGTGTAGCGTATAACACAAGACATTAATGAAATTAAAAAGAATATTTTTCATAAAATCTCGGGGTGTTACAAGTATACGCTGAAAAAAGAAATTGAAAACCCTAAGTCTTTTAGGCCAGAGAGCTCAGAAAAGGTTGATGAAAATAAACAAAAGGTTGAAGAAAAAAAAGGTAGATATATGGCTTGATTAAAAAAATGAATTATAAGATAAAGAGTATCGATGGACTTAAAAGAGAAGTTGTTGGTTTGAGAAAACAAGTTAAGGATCAAGGAAAACACTTGAAACCTACTGGGACATTAGGAAAACAGATCACTCTGAAAACCTAGAAGCTAAAAGTGGAGCATAGAGGTTTTGTTGAAATGATGCATCATTTTTGTTCATATGCTAAGGCCCATGGGTGGATAGATTTAAAACAAAAGGCTATAAAAATTGATGTCAGACAACACACACCCATTCTAAGATTGAAGGTTTCTTTGGGTATAATAACGAATAAAAATATACAGAGATCCCAAGTGGAGACTAGTAGTGCATAAGTGACATGAAGGAATGCACCTTATATCAGGTGTTATTGTTTTGTAGAGATGGGACATTCAGTATACGTATGTTCCACAGTGAAGAGATATCAAAGGTAACAAGCATAGACGTGGAATCCAAACAGAGAACGCTTTTCTAGAACTTATTTCTCAAGACACTATTTTTTCTGTGGAGGATTTGGGAACATGGAAAGATATTGTGCATCAACCATATAGAGGGATGCGCCAAAGAAGATTCAAAATGCTCACGAGTAGCAGATCAATTAACTAATAGGAGTGTTGAAATTGAAAGATAAATTTTTACCTTTTCATGATGAAGCTGATCAATTATACTCCGAGAAAAAATGGACTCTCAATATATGATGAGTTTGAACGAAAAAATATGGACCAAGAATAAAATATAAAAGAAGGTAGGGGTGGAAGGAATTTCCGATAATGCATCAGACCGTTTTGGTGTATGGATCCTTGATTGTGGCTGCACATCTTACATGACATGTTATAATGATCTTGTTACAGACATAAAATATAATAATGAATGAGTTTTAATGTTTGGAAATGATGAAGGCCTAATAATTTTGGCACAGGAAAGGTATGGTTTGGGGGAAAAGAGTCGAGATGTGCTGATGTTGTTGTAGTAGAAGTACTCAGTCAAAATTTTCTCAGTGTTAGTCAATTATGTTACTCAATAAATTATATAAGGTTTACTATGAACATGTGTATTTTTAAACTAAGAGATAAAAAAATGGTTCTAAAGGGAAATCTTTACCTGGTAAGTGGAGAAGAAGATATGTGCTTTCTGTACAGAATGAAAGAAAACAAGTTGTGGTATAAACGACTTGTTCATATATGCCAAATATCCCTATAAGATCTAGTAATGTGTGATGCTGCAAGAGACCTCCCTAAGCTGTCACATGATTTTACTCACACATGTGATTCATGCCAACAAGGGAAGCTCATCAGAAAGACGTATAAGGAAAAGGGAAAAATGTCAATAAGAGTACTCAAATTAGTGCATGCTGATGTTTGTGGATCTATCACACCAATATAAATTAATGTAAAGATAAAATTTGTTATTTTCATTAATGAATATTGAATAATGGAATGGTTATATGTTACTTGCCACAAGTCTGATGTGTTCAGTTGCTTAAAATAGTACCGGAGGGAGTTTGAACGGATGATTTGATAGATAATTATGAAGTATCGTACTAACAATGATATAGAAATCAAAAAAAGTCAGGTTGATGATTATCTTGAGAAACCCAGGATAAGGCATCAAGTTTCCTTACTATGAACCCCCCAACAAAATGTATTAGTTGAAAGAGGAATTCAGATCATCAAAAACATGTCCAGAACAATAATAATTGAAAAAGACCAACCAAGTTTTTTTTGGAAGGATGTAGTATTGACGTCGGTCTACATTTTTAATAGGTATTTGTTGTGTTAGAAAGAAGGAAAGAATCTATATGATTTTTGGTACAGAATGAATCCAAAGTGAAATATTTTTGAATTTTTAAAGTAAGTGCTTCATTCTCTATTAAATGAAACATTGGAAATTTGAGTCATGTGGAGATGAGGGAATATTTCATAGAAACTCAAGAAGAACCAAAGAATAAATATGTTTTAGAAAAAGGCCGGGAAAACTAATTGAGAGAAATGATTTCACTATAGTGTAGAATGAAGAGGGAATTCAAAAGCACTGTGGACATTTTATTAAAGAATGCGATGAGAAGGAAAGGAACAAAAGAGGCGAAGAATTGGATGATGATGATTCAAAATAAGATACTGAAGATGAGCATGAAGAGGAAAAATTTGTAGCTTCACAATATCCAAGGAGTGGAGCTTAAATTGATAGGACAAATATTTTTGGTGATCAGTCAGCTCTAGTTCATACAAGAAGAATGAAATCACTGCAGCATATATCTCTCTTCTCTCAGGTAGTGCCTAAATGCATTACTGATGAAGCACAAGATGAAAATTGGGTTAAGGATTTGAATGAAGATCTAGATCAGATTTAGAAGAATCTGACATGAGAGATTGTTTTGAGGCCAGCTGATAATAATTTCATCTGGAATAAATGGTTCTTTCACAAAAAGATGAATGAGGAAGGAATAATGATTCAAAACAAAGCTTGACTAGTGTGGAAAGGATAATCCCAGATAGAGGGTATTGATGTCTATTTGAAATTTTCACCAATTTCAAGGCATGAGACAATTAGATTACTCCAAGCCATTACAGTGCGACATAAGTTCCATGTATTCCAGATGGATGTCATATCTACATTCTTGAATGGGATTCTAGAGGAAAAAGTGTATATCGAGCAACCAAATGGTTTTCTCATTCATGAAGATGAGAACAAGGTTTTCCTGCTCAAGAAGGTGTTATATGGGATGAATGAATCCATGAGAGCATGGTACTCAAGGCTTGATCAGTATTTGAAGTAGATTGGTTTCAATCAAAGTGGAGTTGTGTACAATATCTATTTCAACAACAATAGTAATCATTAGATGATGGTGCTGGTTTATGTCGATGACTTAATCCTTGGTGGATCTGATGAATCACAGTGCAGATAGATTTCCGAATTCATGATCAAGAGTTTGAAATGCCTATGATTGGGGATTTGACGTTTTTCCTTGGTTTATAGGTGACATAGGAATTAAATGGGACATTTATTTCCCAATCCAAATATTCTATGGAGGTTCTGTGAAGATTTGATATCAAATATTCCATAGCGATGAAGACTCCATTTGCTACCTGGATGAAATTATTGAATGATAATAATGTAAAGGTAGTTAATATCGTATAATACATTCAGATTGTTTGGATTTTACTATACCTAATAGCGACAATACCTGATATTTTTTTCCCCAAATTCCAAGTAGAGCGATATCAAAGTAGTCCCAATGAAAGCCACAAGCTTTCAGTAAAGAGAATATATCGTAATATCAAGGGAACAATGTATTTTGTCTTCATATATAGTGACATATCTTTGTAAAAGTTATTGGTATATACTGATGTAGATTATGTAGGATCAGTAGATGATAGGAAATCAATGTCCGGAGGTGCATTCAATCATGGTGGATTTTGTATTTCATGGCTAAGAAAGATTAAAGATTACATTTCATTGAGTACCACAGAATCTGAGTATATTACGGCCACTCAATAAGGCACACAATTATTATGGATGAAGCCGATGCTTGATGATATGTGAGTTGAAGTGAGGTATATGATCGGAATTCATTATGATAACTCATGTGATATAAATCTCATAAAAAATAATTTCCATCACTCCAGGACAATGCAACTTGAGATAAGTTATCATTTTATTAAGGAGAAGGTTGATCAGGGAATCATGAAGTTGGAGTATGTGCCTATAGAACTACATGTTTCAGACATTCTGACAAAGGCCTTACCCAAGGAATCTTTTGAAAGACTTTGATTGGCTCTGAGAGTCCAGTCAACTCCCATCACATGAAAACATATAGATGTGGGACCGGTCCCCCCTCCCTGAGGTATGCTGTGTTTTTCTCTAATGTTTTAATATGCGTTCTTTCCAATGTTACAGATCGCAAAGGTGTGAGCTTTGTTTTTTATGACAAAGGGGGAGAATCTATGGATAAGGAAGGGAGATATTTTTTTAGTTGAGTAGCAAGATATGGGGATATCAATGATACAGGGGGAGATATTTTAATCTGATGATGCTAGAAGTGATTGATCAAATTAATGATATCATGATAGATGGGGATCGAGATAAATGTAGAAGAGTAGTATTGTAATGGTGTGATATGGTTTCCAGTGATCAACCATTAGTACCAGTTTAGTAATTGGTATCAGTTTGGTGTCAACACTTGGTGAATGAAATGATGTTATTCATTGATGAACATTTCATACTACTCTTACTTATCATGCTGAGCATTACCCATGTGGGCATAGAGTATATGGTGAGTGAATATTTTCTCACTATCTGAATATCAAGACACGAATGGTGGTAGTTGATGTAAGGAGACTCACTGAGGTATCAAAGTGCAGAAAATCATTTTAAGGAGAGTTTTCATCAAACTCAAAGTAGGATATTATTGGGAAAACATCTCACAAGGTAACATTTTAGCATTTTTGGGTTGGTTGTGTTTATTGACAATGCATATTTCCATTGTGAATTGTGATGTTCCAGAGATATTGTTGACAGTGCATGTTGAAAAAGAGCCATGAAAAAGGAATGGATGATTAGGAGGCGGTACAAAATATCGGATGAAAGGTGGTTTCATTATCCTTGAAGAACTCATCAAAATAAGGCAAAAGAATGAGTTTCATGAAGATGGGCTTCTTGATGTGGATTTTGTAAATACATGAAGAATTTTGAGGGGTTTTTTCATGATTTTGATGAGCTTTGAGAACGGAAAAGTTGAATAGAATTCCAGCGCTAAAGGGCATTTTGAGTGGAGCTTCATAGAGAAGGCGTGAAGGTATTGACAGAATGCTCCAGTATTATGATGAGTTCTGCGATATGAAAGTATCTATGGTGCTTCGTGATTTAGAGAGAATTTCGTCGGAATTTTCATAGCTTCTCGATTTGAGGTGATGTGGCGGTGACTTCAAGTGGATGGTTTGTGGGTCAGTGGAATTTCCTATAAATAGACCTTTACCCCTTGAGAGAAGTAGAGAGTTTTCCAGGAAATTGTTTTCCCTTATCTAGAAATGGAGGTTTGATAAGGCAGTGTGCTTCGCAAAATAATGTGATTCTCGACGTGTCATTTAGCTCTGTGAAATTGGTATGTTCTACGTCGGCTACGTGAGCTTCACAAAGTAGGTAACTTTACGATGAAATGAGCTCTTCAATGGCCTATGATTTGAAAATACTTGATATTTTCAAAGGACTGAGCTCTAATAAGTAGTGTTGTCTACAAGGTAGTGAGCTCTACGAAGGTGTGTGCTTTGCGAAGAGGCAGGAACATTGAGAAGGCTTCTTTGAGCTTCACAGAATTGGGAGATTCGTGATGTTGGGTGATTTGCGAAGGTATTTCCATAGTGTGATGCCCAACGATCAGTTAGTGAAGGGGTATTCATTAGTGGATGAAATTCGGACTTCATTAGAGAATATACAAATATTGGTTGATATATTCATTAGTTATAATGAAGAGACCTACTGGTCTATAAGCTGTCAGTGGATCTTATGAATAAGCAGTGAGATCACTTCAGTTGAGAGAGCAGTGTGTTCTCAATTTGTTAATGGTTGTATACTAGGAGGGACAATGAGTCAACATCAAACATGTAAATTTTAGTGTGCTTATACTAGATTTGGTACATAAACACATCACTAGTGTATGCATCTTGGACATAGACTTGTGAGGGTGAACCAATTAAAATTGTTGTGTCATTTTCATGTTTTAAGAATCATTCATACACTACAATGGGATGGAGAGAGAGATGTGGGTTTTTTCTAACAACATAACAATATCAAAGAGGTATTTGTTTTAATTTTTCATAACCTAATTCTCCCCCCTCTCAAGGTATCTACCCTAGTGGACCTAAGAATTATGTTTTCATCATTAATATTATATTGGTTCATTTCTTTAGGTTTGTTAGAAGAAAAATACATTATAATCATTTTATGATCAAATCTAAATTTCTGTATGTTTCCCCTTCATTGGGTTCCCGAGTTGCATAAAATTGTTTGTATATATATATACTCTCTATTAGTAAATTTCATATCTAAAACTTTGGGAATGATATATATATATATATATATATATATAAATTAATACTTCATTTTACTGCATTCTCAATATTTTCAGCATTACATCTGAGGTAGATTATTTGAAAGCCATAAAATTGGAATTTTATAGTTTGATCAAAAAATATAACCATATCATAGAAATTATATTTTAGAAAACATCATTATTAATATGATCATTTAAAAAAATCCTTCCACTTGGATTAAGAGTATTGTTTTCATATCTATATTTTTTTTATAAAAATGGATTTTAAATCCAGTTCCATATAAAGAGAATTATATCATTTTTTTTCTTATATAGTCCATGGTTCATGAGAGAGAAAGAGCGAGAGAGAGAATATGTGAGATGGATTCAACCTCATGGAGTTCAGATCAAAGTTAACGTCAATGGTGTGACCTCTGACATGCCATGACCCTCATGATGTGGATGTATTTTTCTCACATACCATGGATACATCAAAGGATTATTTTATAGCTATTTTAGCAACATAAACGCATATGAAGAAGAAATATGGGCTATGATCTATTCCATTTGACATCTTGTAAACCAATGATGGAACAACATATGGATTGAATTAGATAGTGATGTTGTGGTTATGGACATGAATATGAGGACTAGGAATGTATCATAGAGGCTTGTACTGCAATTGATTGACTGTATCTCCTAGTTGGCACATCTCGGTCTAGTAGTCTCTTATGAATACTGGGAAGCTATCCAAGTTGCATATATTCTCTCAAAGAGGTTGATCATAGAGATAGGCACGATGTGATCCTCCTAGGATCTTGATTTCTGCACAAAATTTATTCACGATGACACTAGAGGAGTGAAAAACACACACACTCACTTTTTTATACTCCCTTGCAATTCCAATATTTGTATGTCTAAACTTTTATTATTAAATATTTTACTGTCGGGCTCATCTGGATAATGGATATACTTTTTATAAGTTAAATACAACATTCAATGACTCATTTCTAATTTAATAACAATAATATCAAACACACATTCATAATTATAATATAAATTGTGGAAATTCTCCATTAATTCATATAGTTGAGGAAAAATAATAAACTAATGAATAAAATTATGTGAAAACACCCCTCTCCTCCACAATAAATATAGCCTATCAACACCAATTCTCCCCATTACTCTTTTTCCTTGAATATTTACAAAAAACTAATAAATACTCTTCCAATGTTTCTTCCCCAAATATATTATATTCTATTCTCAAAAAAATACCAAAACATAATTCTCTAAGGTGGTTATAAAGGATAATAATTCATGAGTAAAAATCCTATTTTGGTTTCAATATTTTATTTTCACTTTCTTTCTTTTAATTTAATATCCTCACCGCCTATTTCAAAACATGCATGATAACTATAATACAATATAAATACATGAATTTTATTATGTTAATGAGAAATACAACAACAAGTCTTTATCCTCTTCCTTTTATTCAAAAAATGAAAATATCTTACACTATGTGTTGATTTATCTTCTTCAAGGATAAGAAGTTCCATTTTACATTATTAAATTAATTTATTGTCATAAAAAAATCATAATGGTTGGCATCCATTGTAAAATTTATTTTATAAGACATTTTATTTTCTAAAATAGTCATTTATATAAAGTAGGGAATAAGGAAAAAAACTAGATTTTGATGATTAAAAAGGTAGAATAATATAAGTTGTTACCATTAATTTTTTCAATAATAAATAACCCTCAAATACAGAAAAAAATAAAATATAATACCATTTAATATTCTGTGTGTTCAGTAATAAGATATAATTTCAATTTTAGAAAACTATTCTCATACATAAATGAGTGAACGGACCATGAAAACTAAGGAAACAAACACTCCAAAACGATAACATAGTATCCTATAACTAATAAACAAGGTCATAAATGATATTAATAAAATTATAATTAATCAATTAAATTTAAAATAAAATCCTCAATAATTTAGTAATGGATTTTATTTGAATATTCATGAAATTAAGATCAAGTGTAGAACACGTCTACCCAAAAGGCATTGGATTCATATGAACCTTTATTTTTTCGTTCGAGTTATTATTTATTTATCTTTCCCCCAATTTTACTCTTCATTTATTTTTATATAATTATTATATAATTTTTTATATGTTCCAAAATCTTGTTTTTATTTCAATACATCCATCTTTGATGGAATAATGCATGTTTTAAAATAGTTTCACTTCTTAATTTGTCCCGATAAGAAGGTCTAATTAAAGGAAACTATCAAATTTCATACCCACTTTCAATAAAATCCATAATCTATTTTATGAAACCATTATTTTTATTAATTCAATAATTTTATAATTAAAAACTATCTTGGTTCATTTTTTTTTACAAAAAATTATTTACATTCCATTTTAATGAATCATTAATCATTTCCATTAAAACCTCTATAAAGTGTATCATTTATTGAGATTCATAAACACTATTTCTAAAAGTATCTCTTTAGACGAGCATCACATATCATTTATTATGCTGAATTTTAAT
The DNA here is from genome assembly GCA_963277665.1 of Viscum album. Taxonomy (NCBI): domain Eukaryota; kingdom Viridiplantae; phylum Streptophyta; class Magnoliopsida; order Santalales; family Viscaceae; genus Viscum; species Viscum album. The sequence goes on from OY728139.1 coordinate 222,877,986, forward strand.
TATGAATATCCATGTATTATTAAAATATATTCATTTGTGAGAACCATTATGATACTCCCATATGTTAGGCCCTATGGCATGTTTTATCACCAATTTCATTCCTCGGAAAAAACTTATGTTTATGTTTGATTCTTCTTTTGGAACAAATATCCATGGACATGTCACGATGGGTTTTACTAGATAGTTATCAAATGCATGAGATTTTATTTTCGGATATAGAGTGAACTTCATTCCTTTTTTATTCTTTTTCGACCATGTGAAATGGTATTATAAGTTATCATTGACTCATGATTATTTCATGTTGTGAATTGTTGCAACATTCCAATGATACCATGATTAAATGTCCCCATACAATACATGTTATACTTCCTTATGCTTGTCCATGATCAATCAATTTTCATTTCATCATTTTATGCATTATGACCTATTTGATTTTTTTTATTTCTATATTTATACTCGTACAAGGCCTTTTAGCTTATCCCAATTTTTCATGTATTCCGCATGTTATCTTATGAGGTTGTAAGATCCAAAAAGGATTTATTAGATAATTATGATTCTTAAATAAATGTTGTTTCCATTTTTATTTCATGTTTTCAGATTTAAGTACCTAATCCCCCAAAGACACTAGACATTACAATCATTATCTAGTATTTGATAGTATATAATGCTTAAAATCATGTAACAATATTTGTAGAGGGATAGGGTCTCTATATTATGTACCATAGTAATAACTAGTAATATTTTTGGATTAATACTATATCACTTTATTAGTAATCCTAGGGAAAATTTTATCACCATAGATGACCTATATTAAAATATAGAGTATCAAACGTAAGGATATAATTTTCATTTAAATGTATATATATTTATGTCTAATATTTTAGTTTTATAATATTATTATGTACTTGTCCAATAATAAATTATTTAAATTTAATTTTCATAGATAAAAGATAAAATATAAGAACCCGTGACAAAGATCATTATGATATGAAATGTGATGATTTACTTAATGATATACCAAATATGATGGGAATTGGTGCTCCCAAGACCATGGAATTATCTACAAAACTCGCTAAAGTTATTAATAATAACATGAATCATTTAGAATTCCCACCTTCTCCTAAGAAAGATAATGTTATGGATGAATTATTCATGTGAAAAAGGCCTCCCTTATTTAGTGTATATTTTGATCCCCTCCTCATAGAACCATGTATTATATCCACTGAAAATACATTCATTATCCACTATTTCTTTGAAGAAGAAAATGTTTTCCTAACGGTCTATCTTTTTGATAGATAAGGTGATCTGTGGTGGAAACTGGTCAAGAAAATTAATTACAAATAAGGATTTTGATTCCATGGATTAAGAGGAATTCAAGCAAATATTTTCCAATAAATATTTTCCGCAAGCCTTCCATATTAAAATTGAATGGTAATTCTTCATATTAATGATGAAGGAAGATAATTCTATCATGGTGTATGAGAAAAAATTCACAAGGATCAAAGATGAATATTCAGCTTTGTCATGAACACTGATTAAAAAGGTGGTTTCTTATTAAATGGATGAATTTAGAGTATATAAAAATAATTTGTGATTTGAGACTTTGATAGATATGAAGAAATTATATGTGGTTCCCTTTATGTTGAAATATAGATCAGAGACTCTCATTTGTTTCATTATCCCTGAGATAAAAAGTAAATATGGAGTTTAATATGGGTGGGTCCACAAATAATTCCCATTATAGATATAATACCTAATATCCCATGTTTCAAATGTGTGGTTAGAAGCATATTGAAAACTACTTAATGAGAACCAAAAAATGATTCAATTGTCGAAGAGAGGGGAATATAGCTAATAAATTTATATGGAAAGGAAGAATCACTCTATTACCTAAGAATAAATGAAGGTTCATATCATTAATCACTATGTATTGATGTGTTTAAACTATAGGGAACATAGAAATTTTGCAGTTCATTTACCTAATCCATGGGTTGTTTGAGGTAGTAAAAAAGAACAACCTCTAATGCATCAAGGAAGGGGGTATGTTGTCACTACTACTGAGGTAGATCCCAAAAATTATGTGGTGAAATCTACACTAGTTATTCATTAAATAATACCAAATTTTCTATTTGATTCCACATCTATTCATTCTTTAATATCATGTAAATTTAGTAGATATATTTAAGCACCACCACAATATATTTAGGTTTTGGAATCTATGAGAACAAAAAATGGGGTAATTATTGCATCCAAAGTATATTACTCAACTATGGTTAGTGTTTTGTTGATTGATTCTACCATAAAATCATTTCATACATCATTTTTGTAGTTTGATTCCATATTGGGAATGTACTTTCTATCATTATATATAGCCAGAATCAATTGATGGGAAAGAGATATCACTCCACACATCTCAAGGTATGCTACAATTATGTAAAAAATTATGGAGGAGGATGGATCTCTATCTAAATCATTTTATCAATTATGGATATTATTTATTTAATATCAATCCTTATAGATGAAACGATTGAGACAAATTAGAGGATAATGGTTGAAGACATGACCATTGGGAGTGACTATAATAATGTGTTCCCTGAATAATTACCTAGTATTCCTCATGAACGATTGGTGAGATCTCAATTTATCATGTTCATGGATCTTTGACTGTATTAAATACATCTTATAGAATTGAAATTTTGGAGTTTGAATAACTACAGAAATATATGTATGATAATCGAGACAAGGATTTCATACGCCCGATTACTTCACCATGGGGTGCACGGGTCCTCTTCATAAAAAGGTATGGATCAATGTGCCTCAACAATGATAATAATGTGGTAAATAATTTCACAATGGGGAACAAGTATCCCGTATCATGGATATATTATTTGTTTGATCTACTACCTGATTCCAAATATTTCACTATGGAATAACGTTGGTTTGGATATCACCAAATAATGGTGGGTATTGAAGATATCCCCATGCCAACCTCTCAAAAATGGTATGAAAACTATGAGTTAATATTTATTCCTTTCAGACTCACTAATTCTCCATCAATTTTCGTGGAAACATTTAATTGTTCCATTTATGATTACATTGATAAATTTGTGGTACCTTTTATTAATGATATTATGATATAATCAAAGATAGTGGATGGACACATGAAGTATTTGTATACTATGATGATGACTTTGTGAAGGGATAAAATTAATTAAAATTACAAATAAGTTAGTTACGGATAGCGTAAATATCATTTTCGGGGCAATTTATCACCAGTAATAGAATATCTATGACACCTTCAAAAATAAAGGTAATCCAATATTAGACTAGGACAACGTCTGTTACAGAGATCTATAGTTTCTTTTGTATAGTTGGGTATTACCAATGATTTTTAAATTAAATGACATAATTTTTTCAAAAACTACAACCATGTTGACTGACAAGGGAGAGATGAGTTTATAGACTAATGAATGTGAATACTTCTACAAAGAGTTTAAAAATAGGCTTTATCAATGCATCATTTCTAACACTATCAAAATGAGTGGAATTATTTTTGATGTAAAATGATGCTTAAAAGAATATATAAGAATATTTACTGGTGAGAAATGGTAATTTGGTTTTCAACAACACAAGGAAGTTGGAATTAATGAACAAAAATATCCCACAAATGATATGGAGTTGGATGATTTGATCCCTACATTGAACTTATGGAAGTATTAACTCTATGGGGAGAATTTTAAAATGTATATTTATCCTAAAACCCTCAAGTATATATTCCCAAAGAATTATATTAATATGTTCCATGGATTATTCGTATATCTCCTTAAGGATTATAACTATTTTTTAAACTTATATTCTGGAAAAGAGAATAATGTAAATTATTCTCTAAGTATAAAGGATCATGAACAATTATCAATGACATGAATTATGAAGGATCTAATATTTATAGATTTTATATTGATATAAATAGGAATAATTAAGTATGTGATATCATTAATACTTTATCAAATGATTTATCAACCATCCATCATAATGAAAATAATGTATTCTCAAAAAATTATTTTGAAATTCAGATGAAGGTTGTAGCCACGAGAAAGGGGAAATCCTCAAATTTAAAAATTGATGAAGAATGTGACATTTGATTTGGGTAAATATTATTTTGTACCATTAAATATATGGATAAATAATTATCTCATGAATGACACACTGAGATCAACACTCTCTATTCACCTATGGAAAACACATATTTATTGAGATCTCCGAGAGAATGATTGGAAGGAAAATATGATGAAGGAAACTATTCTATAAGGGATTTTGTAAATTGTCCCACAAATACTACTCAAAATATCATAATTCAAGAAGGCTTCACACTATAACAACTTTCATTGAAAAAAATCAGAGAAACTGAAATGATGTAGGGAGTAACACTATCAAATGTAATAGATCGAGATCTAAAATATACTTCCATTTTATAGAAAAGTCTCCAACAAGATCTAAACACTGAGATGACCTTTAGTAGGGTTTAACATAATCATAGTAATGGTTAATCTAAATAGACTCTTCAAACAATATAAAATATATTAATAGCCGTATTTGTGGACATTAAAATAGGGTGGGACCAACATCTATAACTAGGTTGAATTTTCATACAACAATAGTTTCCTCTCAATCGTCCAAATATATCATTATGAATCCCATTATGTGAAAATATGAAGAACAACAAAATGGTGGGATGAATTCATTGAATGCAATCTTATATGATCTCAAATTGTCACTAAAATGGTGGAGAAGGTGAAATAATTTCAGTAACATATCAAGGGATCCCAATGTCGACAAAAGAGCTATATAGACAATCGTCGATGAAACATTGATTTTAAGGATGGAGACATGGTATTTCTCTGCATATCTCCCTTTACGAGGATCAAGAGATTTGGGAAGGAAGGTAATATAAGTGATAGTTACATCATCCCCTTAACTATTATTGATCATGTCAGTGATGCGTCCTATCGACTAACACTTCAAGGAACCATATTTTATGTAAATATTGAATTCCATGTATCCCCATTTAAGAAGTGTGTATCATATCCCTCACATGTAATAAATCCAGAGGTGGTAAAATTGGGAAATGATTTCTCTTGTCATGAGTAGCTGTTAAAGATCATTGATGGTTGAGATAATGTTCTATGAAACTAGACTACTCACCTGGTCAAAGTACTACGGAGGAACCATACATATGAAGAGGTGACATGGGGACAGGGTGAATCATTGAAAGAGAATTACCTTCACATATTTTCCATTTAATTTGAAAAACATAAATTTTGAGGGAGATATTTCATAATGGAGGAAGAAAGTAATAATCAATAAATATATCAATGAAAATAAAATATATATAAATTTTCCAAATAGTATAAATAAGATAAAATTAAATAATGAACACAATACATAATTTATAAATGATTAATGAATAAAATAATAGTTATTTCTAAATGATAAAGAGCCTATAGAAATGGAATAGAAACATTACCATGGGAAAAAAACATGACCTTCAGGAATACTAGTCCAACCTATAGAATAATAATTGCACCCTTGAATGGATGAATACAATTTAGGCATCACAAAAATATAAATATTATATAATTATTACATAGTATAATTAAATAAATGTTTTGAAAAATATAAAATCATTATTGATAGTTTATAATAAATAATGATTTTTAATTCTCAATATTCTATTATGAAATTGATTTTAAGAGAATTTATTTTTCATAAAATTTATTCATAAATTAATTTCTTCCTATGATTATTACATAATTTTAAGAGATCGTAATTATTTTTTCAATGTTTTATAAAATCGGTTATAATTTTCAAATTGTTACTTTCAAAGTAAATGATTAATTTAATTTATAATTAAAGTTACCATATTTAAAAATTTAATTTCATAATATGGAGTAAATATTATATTTACTCCCATCTATAAATTTATAGGGATAAATGTTTTGATTTGTAAAAATTACTTGAATCTTTTATGAATAGTATAATATACTAATTTACAATTTATATATATTATATGTTAAATAAAATTTTCCATGAGGCATTTTTAATGTAATATACTAAATATCAAACATCCCTTATTTATTTTATTATATTTAAAGATAATTATCAAACCATTCATATTATTGAGGCAAAAAATAAACTAATGAATAAAATAATGAGAAAAAACCCCTCTCCTCCTCTATTAATACTTCCTCACATCACCTCTTATCCTCACAACTATCAATCCCTTTGTCTTGTAAAATTTCTACCCAATACTATCACCAAGTATTTTCAAAGAATACAAGATGTATTGGACTCAGTGATATACCAAAAACATTTTCCCAAAGGAGGTTCTCAAGGAGAATAATTTTAGAGGTAAAATCATCTTCACTTTCTTTATTTTATTTTCACATTAGTTTATTTTATTATGATATCCTAAACTCTTCTATACAAATATTAATGATAACTATAGTTTCCTATATATAGTATAATGTTATTATGTTAATGGAAAACTCATTAACACGCCTCTTCTCCTCTTACTTTTATTCTAAAGATAAGAATATCCTTCATGAGGTGTTGATTTATCAACTTGAAGGATAAAAAGTTTAATTTTCATTTACTTCCATCAATAAGAGACATAAATACATTATAATGTTTGGTAAATATTGTAAATTTTATTTTAAAAATATTCATAAATTCTAAAACAAGCATGTATACAGAATAATGAATATTGAAACAAAACTATTCTGTGATGATCAAAAAATACTAGTATAATTTAAACGATTATCGTAAAAGTTTTATATAATGAATCATCATATAATTTGAAAAAAAATAACATATAATACCATTTAATAATATATATTTTCCTTAAGAAGATATAATTTCAATTATGAACAACTATTCTCATGCATATGCCAGTGAACTACTCATGAAAACCAAGGAAACGAACACACCAGAACGATGAAATTGTATCCAAATACTCATCAAATGGGCCCTAAATGAACATAATAGAATTAAAATAAATAAATTAAATATATAAAAATTTCTAAAATAGTTTATTAATGGATACAATTTTATTATCCATAACATTAATATCATGTGAAAAAACGTTCAGACATAAGATAAGGCATTCTTTGATAACCATCATTTTTTTCCTTCGGGTTTGGAATTCTGTTTCCATACCCCAATGTAATTATTCATTATTTTTTAATAATATTTCTAAATGCTGTTTATATGTTCCTATATCAGTAATCTCGATCATTACATAATTATTTGATGGGGAAACACATATTTTATGAAGGATCTCTTCTCAATTATTCCTGATAAACATGCCTAATTAATGGGAATATCCAAATTTATTACCCATTTTCATGTGAGTGGCATAATCTATTCAATGACAAAATTATTTTTATATAATCACTCATATTATCAATAAAAAAAATATTTTTTCATTTCTCTTTTTATACAAACAATTATACAGTTACCATTTTAATGAATCATTATTATTTTCCCTTAATTTGCAATAAAGTGGGTCATTTATAATTCCATTTATAGACCATTTTTTACATGTTTTCACTTTATTTTGACACCACATATTTTGTTTAATGTCTAGTTTTCCGAATTAATTTAAATTTATTCTTTAAATACATTATTTAATGGTAACAGTTATGATACACTCATTTGCTATGCCTTAGGGAATGATTGTGATACCCATTTCATTCCAAGGGTAAACCATATGTTTTTATTTTATTGTTATGTCATAAATATTCAAAAAAAAATTATGATGGGTGCACCAATATAGTGCTCCAATGCTTTGGGTAATGTTTAGTCTCATTATAGGTCTTGTTAGGACATTGAGTGAACCTGATTCCATTATGGAACAATGTCCACCGTGTGTAATGTTCTTGGTAGTTAGCCTTGAATCATGCATATTGAATATTGTTTGTTGTTTTCACATTCATACGAATCCACAATTACATTTCCCACTGATCTACATGTTATAATTACTTATGTTTATTTAGGTTTTACACCTTTTTTATCTCATCATGTTATTACTTCTATCGTAGGTTTTATGCTTTATTCGAATGTTCATAACCTTAATAGAGTTTTTGTACCATCCCTTTTGTTCATGTATTTCACATTTTATCCATGAAATATGTAGGTGCTTGATGGGAGTTATGAGATCATTATAATTTTTTTAAAAAAAATATTCATATTGGTTACATTTTTTTCAGTTTTATTTATCTAATCCTCTAAATAAACTAGACTTATGATCATTGGCTACTATTTGATTGTTAATTATTCTTAAAATAATGTAATAATATTCATAAAAACCTTGTTTCATGATATATTTTTTACTATAGAACTTATATTTGATTTTTTTCAATCCGTTATTATATATGATATTTTATTTTAAGAACCTCTATATTATGGATTACAAAATCTCATTTAAGGAGAATATTTTTATTATTTTCCAAATACTGAATTTATGAAACATAACTTATTCTATTATTATATAGTATTTTTATGATTTATTTATATAATTTTAAATATATTTTTCATGTTTTAATTCAATAACTTAGTGTCAAAATTTTATTTAAAATTTATGGTTACTGATCATGATAAATGGTATGTATATACACTATTTATATCATTAAAATCCCATTCAAAAGTTATTATTTTGAATTTCAATGAATTATAATGTGTAGGAATATTTCATATTTTAGGAAAATGTGGATATTTTCCTCTAATGTTGGTAAATATTAATAGTTAAGTAATTGTTATTTTTTGAAAATAAATTACATATTACAAATGTTTTTTATAAGATATTTTAATCTATTTAAACTCGAAATTAAATCCTTTTATGAATTGTTTTTTTAAAAATTAATCACTTTGATATCAAATATTATGCTGAGTAATGGGGAGTGAAACTAAGACCTCAATATTGGGAGGTTTCAACATTCATCAATATATGGATTTCAATGGTCTTTTAGGTAGAATGTGTCTACATTACCATCTCTCAATTCCTTCGTCTTACCACCAATCTCTCAAGTACTCCATTAATGGAAAGGAAGGATTGATACATGATGATTGTTCCAGTTTTGGTTCCCATGAATCATAATATATATTCATTTAATATTATTGGAGAAATGGAAAATTTTTATTGACAAGTGATATAATAAAAAACATGCCCCTACTGGTCTAGAATCTGCTCATGTCAACATGTTCAATGAACTCCATAATGATTATGTATCACCCAACAGTAGGACCAAGGAAATGTCTCTATATATGGGAGTTCATAAAATTTTATAAACCCCATATGAGTTAATGAATCATTATTTCACATTTATATCATATTATGGAAATGAAAATTTTACCCTATAATTAGACCCCACTTATAGAAATAAATAATTCCATATGATTTCTTCAGATCAATATCATTCGCTATCATATCTAGGAGGAGGTCGACATGATTGATATAAAATCACACAGAAAATAATGAAGAAAAATTGACCATGTGTATTAGAAATCTATTGGAAAATTAATTCATATCATTTTTGAATGTTTACTTCTGTCATAATGATATTGAACACGTTGAGAGAGTCAAGTTGAGAAAAAGTATGATCTGTTATCGAAAATAAAAATTATTCCCTAAATAAAAACTCTACCAATTTACCCAAGATATAAGGTTATAATTTCATCCCTATACTGATAAGAAAATTCATTTATACCATCAAAATGAGATAATGAAAACCATATGTCACCTTCTGAATCTCATGATATACGCACCTCTTCTCCCCTTTATGATAATTGGGAAGATGGGAATATTATCCATAATTATATAGATGATGATATCCAAGAACTTAAACCCTCTTAGAATAGAGGTTCCTCCTTATCATTAATGAGAGATAAAAATTTTGAGTCAATAACGATTCCAAAAGACATTAAAATTCCTTCATGTTTTATAATTTCCAAACTCCATATATTAAAGAACATTTCATTTTCCCTATGATTTTTCATAATAAAGAAAATTTTCCTTCCCCAAGGAGAATTTATCCTTACCTTTATTTCATTGTTGATATTTTAGTCTCTATAAATCTAACTCTTTTTATTCCTAAGTGAAAAATTCAGTTTCACATATAAAACCTCAAAATTCTATAAATACATAGATATAGAGTATTCTATTTTCAAAATCCGAATTCCGATTCTGAATTCTCCATAATTCAGACTCCAAATTATCTACAATTTATAATATGCATTCTCTGAAATTCTTGTTTTGAATTCTCTGAAATTCAGAGTCTGAATTCTCTGAAATTCAGAATCTGAATTCTCTAAAATTCATTGAAATTTTGAAGCTTAATTCTATGAAATTAAGAATCTGAATTCTTAGAAATTCAAACTCTGTATTCCTTAGAATTAAAACTATGAATTTCTTAGAATTCAAACTCTGAATTCTCTAAAATTCTGACTCTGAATTCTCAGAAATTTAGAATCTGAATTCTCTAAATATAAGACAAAAAATTATCTCAAATTCAGACTCTGAATTCCCTGAAATACATGTTCATAATTCCTTAGAATTCAGACTCTGAATTCCTTAAAAATCAGGATCCTATTTCGGTAGAATTCAGACTCTAAAATTCCATAGAATTCCGACTACAAATTCCTTAGAATATAGACTCTGAATTCCATAGATTTCTGATTCTGAATTCCTTAAAAACAGAATATAGATATCCTTATAATATTGAATCTGAATATTTATTATCATAGACTCTGAAAAGTTGTTTTGTTTAGAAACCATATTTTACTTACTCTTGTTTTAGTTATAAAATGACATTGTGAATTCTGTTAATAACCTATCATTTTTGAGTGACATGTATACAGGTCCCTCCAAAATTTGAGGAAAAATATGACCATTGGAGGAGGGAACTGACTTTTGGATATGTGCATATAAATAGGATCTAATTTGAATGAGCTCAAAAAAACAACTCTGCTAAAACTCTAGATATTACATCCTGAAGGAATTTGTAGACAGATAGATTCTCATGCATTATGCGTACTGAACATCATGTTCAGATTTCTTTGTGTGACTCCGATTGTTTATGTGTACAATCGAGGGCTTCAAGGGATAGAAAGACAGTGGTTCCGAATACTTTAATGTTTGATGACTTCCTTTATAATGATGATAGAGGTTCCAACTACCTTGAAGTTCTAGTGCTTGCGGGGATATCAAGTCAGACTCCGATATTTTTATTGAGGGCTTACCCTGTTGTGGGTAAGACAAATGTTCTTGAATTTATAAATTAAGGGACCTTTATCAAAGGTTGTTGGATACCCAACTCATTGGGTCAAAAGAATTTTTACATTTATCTTGTATTGTTTCATGTGTTTTTCCATTTCATTTTGATTAATAATGGAAGTATAACTATATTATACATTCTTGTACTTGTATACTCTGATTAGTAATATTCTATACACTTTAAGGTATAATCATTTTCATCATAAAAATTTCTTATGTTTCATTTCAGGAACCATATTTATGAAATCTAGCAAGTTTGTATAACTAAGAGGTTTGTGAACTTTCTTTGATTAACCTTGTTAAACAATATGGTGTTTTATACCATCTTTAAAAGTTCCAAATGAATTTTTTAAATTATAAAATTCACCCCCTCTTGTATATTGAGCATCTACATCATATTTATATCCAACAATTGGTATCAGAGGAGGCCTTTGAAATAATTATATTCACATATAAGTTTTTTATCACGTTTCTTTTGTTCTATTTTTCCTTGATTACGATTTTTATCCTAGTTTACAAGCATTTATTACTAATAAGTTTCAGTGGAATGATTTTTTATTTTAGATGGTAGGAATAAATTTTGGTTCAATTGACAATCGTAATCCTACTAAACCACCTATATTAGATATAAATGATTAAGAATATTTTAGATATCGTATGAAGACTTTATTCCTTAAAACTACAGTGGAAAACATTGTAATGATTACGGGAGATTACAAGATTCTTAATAAAGAAGTCAAAAAATTTAATAATCAATAAAATTCAGAATATCAACTTAAATATAAGGTACACAATAATTTGTTGTGTTCCATGACTAGGAATATATATATCCAACTTTCTTCCTGTGAAGCTGCAAATTGTATTTAGAAAAAGCTTGATGTAACCCATTTTTGAACTTCCAATGTTATCAAAGCTATAAGATCTATGCTTAAAGCAGAATGTCATGTATTTATATTTCCTTATGGAGAACCAGAATGTAAAGGAAAACATAAGCTTATGACCATTGTTAATAGTTTACAATCCATGGGTGAAAAATTGTAGATGATGAGGCAATTGTGGACAAGATTATAGATATCATGCCAAATGAGTGGGAATTATTGAAAGCAGTTATTGATGAGAATATGAATGTCTCACAGATTACTCTTGATGAGATTTTTGGAAGTCTTCTTCAACATGAGACAAGAATGAGAAGAGATTCTGAGATAAATAAGAAAGAAATGGAAATGGGAGTGTTGATTTTACAACTACATAAAATCATATGAATTCCAAGACTCATTAGAGAGTTGCAAGATCCAAATCGATGAAGGTCACTATTTTATCTGAACCAAGTGAAAGTAAAATTTTTGAGAAGGAACTTGCCAATATTACTCGATGTATGAACAAGATAGTTGGGAAGAATGATTTTCAGTATAAATATAAGAAGAATGAAATAAATGACAAGAAAGACTCAAAAGTCACTTGTTATGATGCAATAGAGCAGGGAATTTAAGGACAGATTTTCCAATGCTTAATAGAAAAGATATAAAGAGAAAAAATTCTGAGTGGAATAGAATGAAGTACTACAAGGGTGAATATAAGAATGTTTTGAATGCCAATGACACCTGGAGTACCAGTTGTGGTGACTCTTCTGAATTATATTCAGAGTATGAATCTTCTAGTCAGATGAATATTGGTTTACTTGACAAGCTACATATTGAATATCATTATTTAGTGGCTAAGGCACACAATGTTGATTCCATAACCAATGTATCCTAAAATACTAATTATAGTGATTGTAAATATTATGAATCTTTAGATTAATAACCTTTTTCTGATATTTATTATACATTACCTAATCATGAAGATGTTTATGGTTTGCTAATCTCCTTGAGAATGAAAATTCTAAAGTTATGAAATATCTTGATAACACAAATTCTAGGATTTCTATTATTACTATGTAAATATCTGATCTTTTAAAATATCATGATAAGAAAATACTTGATTTTGAAAGTATTTCAAAAAACCTTTAATACGTTAATTCATAGAAATATAATCATTATAAGGATCTAGAAAATTTAATTTCTATGAAAAATGTTTTCGAGGCTAACTCTAGTGTTAAAACTGACATTTTGGAGGATAAAAACTTAGTTATTAGGGTAAAGCCGGAAATATTTTCCTTAAGAAAATGTTTTTAAAAAATTACCCCAGGTAAGGAAAATATTGATAAGATTTATTCCCAAATTTTACCTCTAAATAATAATTTTGGATTTGGTTATACTCATTCATAACCGGTTTTTAGTAATAAATATTTTTTCTCTCAAAGTGATCCATTCTGAACTAAATGTCAGTGTGGTGGGAATTGGGCTAAAACTTGTTCCTTAAACAAAACTCGGTCTTTAGGTTTTCATAATGCTAATTTTCAAAAAAATATTTGGATTCCTAAAATAATTCTTTCTGAAGTTTCCTGATCTAAGAATGTTTGGGTTCCAAAAGTATAACTCTCTTACTTTTAGGAAAGTAATGATACTACCAACAGAAAAACATGGTACATGGATAGTGGATGTTCCTAGAATGTGACTGGTAATAAAAACATCTTTGAAAATATTATCAAGATGAAAGGAGGGAAAATAACTTTTGGAGATAATGCTTAGGGAAAAGTTATAGGTATAGGTAACATTGTTCATCTTAGAAAAACTTTGATTTAAAATGTTTTATTTGTTAAGGGTCTTAAGAACAACCTTATTAGAATAAGTCAATTGATTTATGAAGGTTACCCTGTGAATTTTAGGAATGAAAAGTGTTTAGTACACAATTACATGGAATATTTTATTCTTTCTGCCCATAGTAAAGAGAATGTATACACACTAAACATAGAAGACCATAGGAGCCAAGATCTGCCTTGTGTTAGTGCAATGGAAGATCATATTTGGTTATTTAATAGAAGGTTTGGACACTATAACCTTAAGAACCTATGAAAACTCTCTAAGAAAAGACTATTTAATGATCTATTAAAGGATAGATTTTATTCTTCAAAACTTTTTAATCCTTGTCAATATGGCAAGAATCATAAATAATGTTTTAAATATGTCGGTGATGTATCAACCACTTATGCATTAAAGATGGTACATATAGATATTTCTGTTCCAACATAAACTAGAATCATTGGAGGAAAATATTATGTATTTTTCTATTTGATGATTACACTATATTTACATGGGACTATTTTCTAGAAAAGAACTCTGAATTTTTTTTCTTATTTCAAATGTTTTAGATCCCATGTTAAAAATGAGAAAGACATTCCATTGATAACTATCCGTAGTGATCAAAGAAGAGAATTTTAAAATTCTTATTTTGAAACTTTTTTTAGTAGAAAAGGCATTACTCATAACTTCTCAACACCAAGAACACAAAAAAAATGGTCTTGTTGAAAGAAAAATAGAATTCTTCAAGAGATAACAAGAACCATGTTGAGTGAATATTCAGTAGGAAATTTTTTTTGGGCTGAAGCTATAAGTTTTTCATTATATACTATAAATCATGTTTTGATTATACCTTTTCTTAATAAAACTATATATGAGTTATGGAATGGTAGAAAACAAAGACTTTCCGACATCATGATTTTTGGTTGCTAGGTACTGATTCTGAATTCTAAAGATAATATACAAAAATTCATACCAAAATCTAATGAAGGAATTTTCTTAGTATACACTAAAACTTTTAAGGCTTATAGAGTTCTCATTAAAAATACATGTACTGTTGAACAAATAGTACATGTCAAGATGGATGAAACTGATCCTTTTGTTTTTAAACATACTCAACCTATAGCTTCATATGTGTTTTAAAAAACTGATTATCAAATATTGATAGAATATCGTTATGATAAAGAAAATTTTCAAGAAAATTTTTCTTAATCATTTACCCTAGAGGACTTCATACCATATGTTGATGAATAGGTTTTACAAAACCTAAATCAGTTATTTCTATAGAATCATCCCAGTGATAGTATCATTGGTAATGTAAATCAACCTGTAAGAACTATAAGATCCTTAAGAAATAAAGTAGAATATATAACATTCATTTCCCAATTAGAACCAAAAAGAACTAATGAAGAATTAGGGGATAATGATTGGATAAAATCTATGTAAGATGAGCTAAATCGGTTTGAATGGAATAATGATTGGACCTTGGTTGAAAGACCCAAAGAAACTTCAATTATTAGAGTAAAATTGGTCTTGAAAATTAAAAGCGATGAATATGGAATCATAGTAAGAAATAAATCTAGATTAGTTGCTAAAGGATATAATCAACAAGAAGGAATAGACTATAAAGAAACCTATGTTCTAGTAGAAAGACTTGAATCTAATTTTATTCTACATGCCTTTGAAGAATTCATTAATTTCAACAAATGGTTATTAAATATTCTTCCCTTAATGGTTATGTTCAAGAGGATGTTTCTAGTGAACAACCATCTGGTTTTGAAGATGAAAAATATCCTGAGCATGTTTTTAAACTTACCAAAGAATTATATGAACTTAAACAAGTTCCAAGAGCATGGTATTATTGACGTACATGATTTTTTATTCAAAACAATTATGTTAAGGGATAAGATAATCCAAACCTTTATATAAATAAAGATATGAAAAATGTTTTGATATTTCAAATTTATGTGGATGACATTATATTTGATTCAACTAATCAATCTTTAACTGATTTCTTTGCGGATCTACTGAAATATGAGTTCTAAATGAGTATGATGGATGAGTTATCATTTTTCCTTTGTTTTCACATTACTTAAAAACCATATGGAATCTATATATCCCATGATAAGTATATTAATTATATTCTTAAAAAGAATGGACATGTAAACACTAAGAGTATGTGTACTCCCATTGGTACCTCAAATTCACTTGATCATGATGAAACTGGGAAACCAATAGATCAGACATCATTAAGAGGTATGATAGGAATTCTACTTTACCTGAACGCTAGTCATCCAGACTTAATGTTTTCAGTATGTGTATGTCCATGATATCAATCCCATCTTAAGGAATCTCTTTTAAAGTCAGTGAAAAAGGTTTTTTCACTATACAATGGGAACCATGGATCTAGGATTCTTTTATACATATGGAAATGATTGTTTTATAATTTTTTTGGATGTTGACTTTAGTGTATGTAGAATGGATAAGAAAATTAAATATGGAACTTTTCATTTATTAGGAGATTCATTAGATTCTTGGTCATGAAAAAATCAACACATAGTATCACTTATTGTTGCTGAAGCTGAATATGAAGCTGCTAGAAGTTGTTGTGCTCAATTATAGTGGATGCAACACACACTCACAGACTATGGTATGAGTTTTACCAAAACACAAATATTGTGTGATAATAATAGTACCATTGCCTCAAGTAAAGACCATTCACATCACTCTCTATAAAAACAGATAGATATTAGGCATCACTTTCTTAGGGATCACTCACAAAAAGGAGATATCATTCTTCAATTTTTGGGAATGCAAGATCAACATGTTGATATATTCATAAAATCCTTACGATCTGATAGATTTTAATACATTAAATAGATATTAGGAATGATAATTGTAAGGTAATACTTTTTATTAACTTCTTGTGAAAACATATCTCCTTATAGTAAGAAACTCATTTTCATAGGGGGATTACATTTTATTGTTTTCCAAAATATTCGTAGTTAAAATTTTTTTCATCAAAATTTTTTAGAGTCAAAATTTTCATACAGGAATTTTTTTTAATCAAAAAATTCATAGTTAAATTTTTGTATTATAAATATTCATAGTTAAAATATTCGTATATAAAATTTTCATATGAAAAATATTCATAGTCAAAAAAAATTCGTCATCAAAATTTTGGAAACTAATGTTATTAAAAAAGAATTTTTTTCCTCATTATGAATAATCTTCCTAATAATCTAAATGGTATGTTTACTTTCCTAAATTTTCATAATATTTTATTACTTGTTCATAATTTCTTTTTGTTATAAATGATTCAAATTCACTTTTACTTAAATTAAAAAAATTTATATTAAAAAAACTCAAAAGATCAGAATCTATCAAAATCCATCCTCAGCTATCATCTCAACCGTTAGATCTTATCAAGAAGATTTCAACCATTGGATCAATATGGGAAGCTGAATCCACACTTAAATTGGCTATATAATGGACCCCCAATAGTCATCCCACATCAAACCCCAAGCATTCTCTTGATGAAGCTCTGCCTCTATTTTTAATGTTGTTCCAGATATTTAACGTTTCATTACCTGTGAATGTCTGCTAAAGTCTCTTCTCCGAATGAAATATCAACTGTTAAGTAAATATCCAAGTGGTAGATCTACTGAGAAAGGTTAGTCGATATGATGTTTTATTCCATGTATTGATCCATTGATTCTATGAATATCAAGCCGAATAGTCGGGAGAGTGTATGTATATCAAAACCAAGTGCACAAGATCCAGTTTATCCAAAATTTCTGGTTGAATTCTATGAGATAATTAGATTTTTCAATGAAGGAGGAAGAGATAAATGTTCTTTAAAGATCTACGGAATGGCATACTCTCTTTCTTTTAACATGGAATCAAGTATAATAGTATTTCCTTATGAGGTAAAAGTATAGCTTTTCTCACACAAACTACCTGATGGAATTGGATCTTTTGACAAGAAAAATGCTCTATCTTGTCTTGTTCATTCAATGGTAAAGACTCCAAAAATTATTCAACTCTCTACAAATCACTGGATTCTTCATCTATGGGTTCAAGGTTTTATCATTATGATAAAATGGGACGATGATACCCTGATTAAAATTGATATTTATATTTTCGATTTCATGGTGAACCTAAAAAAGATAAACCTGGTTAAGCAAATATTATTTACGAATAAGAATATGAAGATTTAAAATTTGAAGTCTCAATTTATCATGTGTCCATCCATTCTTTCAAAAATTATTATTCTTTGTCTTTATTTATTCAACATTCCTTTCATTTCTAAGATGATAAAATGTAAGTTGATGATTTTGAGTGATGATACTATAAGGAGGATGAATATTGGCTTTAATAATTAATCCAAGGAATTTTATGATTTTCAAAACAAGAAGTTGATACTCAATCAAAAAAGGTTGAAGTGGCTGAAACTTCTAAGAAAGGTGGAAGGAAGAGGAATTTCAAGGATCTATAAGAGAAAGGAAATTCTCCAGTGGCTAAAGAAACTAATTTAAGACCTTCAAGGCCAATGAAGCAAAAGACATATCCTGATGAGGTAGTGGCTATGTGGAGAGAAGATATGAAGTACATGATGGATGGAGAGCCTAATTTTGGCATGGACCTAGATGAGGAAAAATAATTGAAGGAAATGACTGCTGAGAATCTTCAAAAGGAAGAAAAAGATAAGAAGCAAATGAAGAAGGTATTAGAGGCTGAGATATTACAATCAGTTCTCAAAGATACTGAGAATGCGTCTGAAAAAAATTTGGTACCAGAAACTTTTTTGATAGACCCATTACTAGACACTCCAGGAAAGAAGTTAGTGATTTCAGAAAAAGATTAAGTAGAATAAATAGTGCAAGAAGAATAAGTGTAAGAAGAAGAAGAGGAAGAATGGAGTGGTGATACTGATGATATGATAAAGCAAGTTGAATATTATCTTTAAAAGGGGACTCCTTCTAAGAAGTTATCAATTCGGAATTCTGAAGAAGAGTCTTCAAAACATCCTAAAACAAAAAAAAATATGATAAGGGTGGGGAATAAGTGAATAAGTTGTCTAAAAATTAATGTAGCTATCATGATTTCATTCACCCATGAGAGGTTGAGGTGGCAGGTGAGAAGGAAGAAGTCAATGAATATAAAATTGTTCAGCTATCAGATAGTGAAATGAATAAAATAATCCAGAACAAGTAATTTTAAAATATAAAAATGTAAAACACGTGATAGTTGATACACCTAGAAAAATTGGGGTAAATAAGAAATAAGTTGGTGCTTCATCAAAAAAGTAAGGCTGCTGAGATTGACATAGAATCTTCACTAACCATAGTCTTAGATTAAGAATCTTCCACTCGAGGACATGATTTTGTAGCTCAGTCTTTGAAAAAACTTGTTGGAGCTATTCTTGTATTCCATATTATAAACATGAGATGACAGATGATTTAGTATTCATTAAATTAGAAATCAGATTCTGTTTCCTTGTTGATTGATAAATTTTTTAGTCTCGAGGCAGATTTCAAATCTTTTCTCATTAGCTATGAGGATCAAGAAATAGCTTAGAAGAAGATGACAAGCTGGTTAAGGAAGACAATAGAAGATATGAGAATCTTTGATGAAATTCCAAATTGTGTCAAGGATGCTTTTGAGACTGAATATGTGATGATGAAGTATCTCATTAATAGTTTTGAGGAAAAGATATCTTCTGAATAGATTTCTCAGAAGCAAGAATTTAAATATCTGAATCGGAAGCTAAATTCAGTGGTCAAGAATTGGAAGAGTGAAAGGGATCATAGAATTTAGATATAATAGAAGCTTTATAAGAAAGGGGAAGTTCTGAAGGCCCAGAAAAAATCTCATAAGGCTCAAGAAGGAAAAATTAATTCCATAGAGAAGAAAACAGATGATCCGGATCAGTTTCTCAAGCATGCAAAAGAGGATCAAAAGGAGCTGAAGAAGTTAAAAACCATAGTGAAGAAGCTAACACTGAAGGACAAGGATGGACAATCATTTCCATATATAATATATTGTTGTCCTTCTTTACTTGTACAAATTCTTTCAAAAATATTATATTTTTAGTTTCTCTTCATATTTTTTGGTTGTTTAGTACTAATCTTTCAGGATCCAAATTTCTTTTCCATTACTTTTATTCCTTTATTAAAATCACAAAGGTATATAAAGGAATGTCTAAAAGAATACTAAGTGAAGAAGAAATTCCCCTAAGGGGAGTTCTTCCAAGGGGGAGTTTTTATCACGATGATTTTTGTATGTAGAAAAATGTAAAATCTCATTCATGAAATCAAGAATATGATCCTTAGGGTTCTATATCTGAAGGTGGAGTGGGTATTATTCAATTTGATCCATAAGTAAAGGGAGAAACGTTTTTGTTTTTAAGTTCAAATATTTCTAAGTTTTTATTTTCATTATCATAAGGATGTTTGTGCTTTCTAAAAGGGGATAAATTATTCAGTCAATAAGGCTTCCTTATGACGTTTCTATTCCTTCATGTTTTGAAAATCACAAACACCCTATCTTAAGTAAAATTTCATTTTCCCTAAGATTTATATTAATAAGGAAAATTTTCCTTCCCTAAGGAATATTTATCATTACTTACTTATCATTTTTCATATTCTATTCTCTATAAATCTAACACTTTTTATTTCTAAGTGTAAAATTAAGTTTCACATCTAAAACCTTGGAATTCTATAAATAGTTAGATATAGAGTATTCTCTTTTCTGGATCCGAATTCAGATTCCGAATTTTCTAAAATTCATACTCTGAATTCTATAAAATTTAGAATCCAAATTCTCTAAAATTCAGGTTCTGAATTCTCTGAAATTCAGAATCCAAATTCCCTAAAATTCAGAATCAGAATTCAATGAAATTCAAAATATGAATTCTCTAAAATTCAGAATCTAAATTCGCTAAAATTAAGACTCATAATTCATTATAATTATGACCCTAAATTTCTTATAATTCAGACTCCAAATTAATTATAATTCATACTCTGAATTCCATAGAAACTAGACTCCAAATTCCATAGAATACAAACTCCAAATTCATTAAAATTTAGACTCCGAATTCTCTGAAATTTAGACTCTAAATTATTTGAAATTTACACTCTGATTTCTATGAAATTCAGATTCCAAATTATTTGAAATTCAGATTAGAAATTACTTATAATTTAGAATCTAAATTCCATAGAGTGCATACTATGAATTCCTTAGAAATCAGGTTTAAAATTCTTTAGAATTCTGACTCTGAATTCCATATAACTCAAGGACTTAATTCCTTAGAATTCAGACACTGAATTCCTTATAATTCTTATTCTGTATTCCTTGAAAAATACAATATGAATATCTTTATAATATAGACTACGAATATTTATTTTCATTGACTCTAAAAAGTGATTTTTTTGAGAAACCATATTTTACATACTCTTGTTATTGTTATAAAACAATTTCATGCATTCTATTTATAACTAACCATTGTTTGAGTGACCCGTGTATAGGTCCCTCTAAACATGAAGGAAAAATATGACCGTTGGAGGAGGGAGCTGATCATTGGAAATATTCCTATAAATAAGATCTCATTTTAATGAGCGTAGAACAAAAAAAATGAATGTTCTATAGCTCTAGAGATTATATGCTGAAGTGATTTCTATAAAGAGAATCTCTCATGCATTTTTTGTACTGAAAATTTTGTTCATATTGCTTCGTGTGACTCTAATTGTTTTTGTGTACAATCGAGGGCTGCTGGGGATAGGATGACTGAGGCTCTGACTACCTTAAAATTCAAGGACTTCCTTGATAAGGAAGACAAAGGTGACTACTAACGTGAAGTTTGAGGGATTGAGGGGATAGCAAGATAGACTCCGGCATTCTTATCGAGGGCCTACCCTAGTGTGGGTAAGACATACTTTCTTGAACTTATAAATCAAGGGACCTTTATCCATGGTTGTTGGATACCCTACTCTTTGAGTAAAAATATATCTTACTTGTTACTTTTATTGTATGAGGTTCATTTTCCACTACATTTTTATTAATAAGGGAAGTATAACTCTCCTATACTTTTTATACTTCTATAATCAGATTAGTTATATTAGATACTCTTTATGGTAGAATATTTTTCCTTGTAAAATTTTCTTAATTTCTATTTTTGGAATCATATTTCCAGAATCGTGCCAGTTTGTAGAACTAATAGGTATTGTGAATTTACCTTGTATAACCTTGTTAAACAATAGAGAGTTTTAAAACATCTTCGAAAGTTCCATTTGGACTTTTTAAAGTATATAATTCACCCCTCCCCCACGCTTGTATATTGAGCATCTACATCATTTTTTGATCCTACAAAAAAAACCATCACACTGTCTCCTAGTCATGAAAATCTCCCTTAATCATCATCTTCAACAAAAGTTGAGGTTGATGAAGTGGTGGAATAAAATATAAAAACCCCCCTACAAAATTTATGGAATGTGTCTCTACAACGATTAATGTACTAAAATGTAAATAAGGGTACAAGGTAAACCCACATCCTAAATTAGTCAGTTTATACATGTTTAATAAAGAGATAGATACATATATATATTTCATCAGACATCATCACGATATATTCACCTAGAATTATACATAATTGTATAGACTTGATCATGAAATATCCAAAAATAATTCTGCTCTTCCCTAAGTATAACCAAGGCTATACGAATATATCCATGAGAATTCATCCAACTTAGTATTATAATATTGTAGTTGATGTTGGAATGGTTACTAAATACAACTTTATTCAATAGGTCTATAACCTAGGATGTATTTACAATATTATCTCTATCAATAATAAGATTTAGTAGATCCATGATTTCATCATAATGATTGATCTATGGAATAATTTCTCAACGTATGACTTTTCAGTGAAATTTATTAATCATTTTACTTACATTATTATTCCCTCTCCTGTATTGATGGATATTCCAATCCCATTTGATAACTTCCTAGTCCAATGGTGACAGAATTCCTAGAACAATGGATGACAATCCTACAATAGTTTGAAATCTACTTCATATAATAAAATTAATTCTAATGTAAATAATTTAAATACATTCTTTTATCACATAAAACCTTAGAATTTACACATGTGGATAAAAAACCTCATGATGAGGAGGTTTAATACATCCTTAATTGTCTTCAAACACGAGAGATATATTGTGATAGTAACTCTTGAAATTCAATTGTTAGAAGGATGTAAAATAAAATACTAAATAGATTCATCTTATGATTTGATTATCTTTTCCCTTACAATGATGTAATTTGTCATTTGTTCATATGGGTAAAAAGGTAGACCAATAATAAAGCGTAATATTGATATCTCATTATTTTATTTGAATTGTCTCTATAGATAAATGTGTCATTCCTACATATAAAGGGTCATTCCTAATTAATGATCAAGAAGATTTATAACAATTATAACATCAAAAAAGAGGAAATGATTCCATTAATTTATTACTTTCAATGGTTGATAACATAGTTTCCTTCTGAGGAAACACTCTTACTATCTAATATTTACAAAATTATTGGGTTGATACATTGAATAATGAATCCAAGATATTGTCATTTCCAAAAAGTGATAAAACACCATTATCATATTGATCCATAGGGTGGTATCTCTACTTTTTTAGTAACATGATTGAGATCAATGATATCAACAATACATCATTACTATGTGAGACGATTCCCCCAATAACTAATATTTCAATTAGATGGATCTCTAATACATTAGACTACCAACAAAGTGTAATTATTCTATTTAATATAAGAGATAAAGATTATATTCGGTAGTGGTTGTTTAATTTACACTTTTTTTATTAAATTATATCTCATAATGTCATTAATAAATGAGGCTATTATGGAATACTCATCACATTTATTGAATGATTAGAGACTCGTATCATTATTAAAGAACTCCACAAGGATGAATCTGGTTCTCATTAATCATTATCTATGATCTCCTGAAATAATGGAATTAATAGATACTATAGGCCATAAATGAATAAATATTACATGAATTTAACTAGATAAATTAATTCTTTCAAGATAAATTCCACTTTAATTTATCTCCACAGTATTTTTATACTCCATTATATATTCATGATTTTTTGATCCGGGGAATAGATTTCATTGGGAAATATACTCTATCTATTTTTCGGTATTTCAAATACATCCTTACTATGTATAAATTATTCTTCATTTGTGTCGAGGATATATCACTCAAAGAACTATGATTAAGGAGATTATTATCTACAAAAATTCAAACATAATAGCCATATTTGGGGACATCACACAATATTGATGAATAATGGAACCAAATTTTTCTCTTATATGTTTGAAAGATAATAAAATCAATGTTGATTTTAAAAAAACCACTCATCTCACTACCATGTATAAGAAAATGTAAAAAAAAAAGTCATTCCATAAAACTCTAACTAACTTAACATTAAAGATAGTGGGAGAAGATAATAAATATTGTCTAAAAAACTCATACATTCTTTGTGTGCTTATCACAACACAACACATACTGTTATGAATGTGACAATATATTTTATCAGATATGTTACTTAAGATATCATTAAATATGATTTCCATTTATCCTCAAACATAATAACAAATATAAATGAATAAATATTAATATCAAAAAAATTGAATGTGGCTCGATGAGTTGGAATAACATGAAGGGAAAATATTTTTCATGTTGAAAAACATGGAAATCCATGAAAAATGAATCGCATGAGTCATCAATAAAAAGTTCACCTTCCATTGTTCTTCTAGGTAGATCATGAATTGGTTATTTAACATTTATGATACTATAGAATAAGTATCCAAAGTGTGGAAAAATTTTGGAAGGACCTTATATTATACCCAATCGATATTCAAATGGAGTCTATTTTTTTAACAAAATGGATGGAGAACACATTGAAAAATGTATTATTTTTTAATTAATATTTTAAATATTTTCATTCGGGTTCGTGTCTTGATTTCTATATTAATATGAACTAAATATCACACATCCTCACTATATAACATTAAACTGTATGGTCAATGTCTTAATCTCGTGGTGTAAAATTAAAAGAAAATATCATTTCAAAATAATGTAATACTAAATATATATTATGTCATATACACATGAAATTAAATTATATGATTATCTCCCAAAAATAATATGTTAAATATCATAGTGGGGCATGAAAATTTCTTATACCTGTTCTCTCATATTGTATAATTAATATTTTAATCCTCATCCTCTGTCTCATACTAAGCATTTCTCACAAGATCATAGATGTCTTGGCCAATTTTTATGATTAGAATCACTAAAATGAATCATAATTAAATATATGAGATGGAATTATTTTATTCTATTTGATTTTAAAACATCTTATAGTGCCCGACTCTGTGTAGCACAGTTCCATTACATAATAAGATTGATTTTAATATGTACACCTAATGAAAAACATCTATGAATTTGAGAATATAAAATATCTCACCCTATGATATAGATTGATATTCATGAATGATGGTATTATATATAAACTGCATGAGGATTTATTTCTATTACATCAAGATATGTAGTGATTTTGGGATCTCATATATTATTCCCAACTCTAAATCCCAACAAAACTCCCCTTTTCCTTAATATGACTTATATCCATGTGAGGAATTTATCTACGATAACAACACGTAGATTCATTACAATTATCTATGGAAATTTAGTGACATTAATATATCTAATACTAGGCCAATATTCCAATTTAAAAAATTAAAATTAGCTATTTTAACTTTTTTATTCATATTATTTTAAAATATTTAATTTTCCCAATGGAACTACACAAATATAGAGTCCAACATTCTTCACATGCACATGTTTTTTAATGTTGAAAGAATCCTAAGATGAAATGTGTATAGACTAATAGAAAAACCATATAATTGTTATAGTATGTGTTTATGAAGAGACCCCCATTATAGATTCATCAATGAAATATATTATATAAAATAACTTGTCTCCTACTTATAAACTTAATTTTAGGGGCCTTTATTGTAGAGTTCATCAACTATAAACAAATGAAAAAAATATGTGACCACCTATATTAAATAGCACAATAAATAGAAAGGAGGTACTATATAAGAACAATGTGTGGAATTATTTTAATTATTTCATGATATTTAGTGATGTTTGGATCCCATGTCCTAGGCGTAGACGAAAATTCCCATCAAATATTCTCATTACTGAAAGTAATTTTACATTACATTAAAAAAAATTCTTATTATTCCACCATTAATGAAAACATAACACTCAAAAGATTATATAATATTTATAATAATAAAAATCCATGACAACCAAATACATATTTGGGTTCCATATGTTGGTTTTTTTCTAAATAAGAATCCAAATGAAGCTAAGCTTTTATGATATTATATCTTAGTGTTTAATTCGTAACATACAAGATAAAAAATGTGTTTTATTATTCCTAAATTCATTGGTTAATTAGTGATGTCTGAATCTCATATATTTAGCAGCCAAACTTTATACATCATTCATTTCTACTCATTTCAAGGTAATCATAATAGCATAAACATAGAAAGATTAGTTGTAAAATTCATCCACCTAATTTCATTAACATCCTTTTACATGAATCATACATTTCTCCATTAGTGTCATTGATCAACATAACGATTAGAAAGATTAGCTGTAATGAGTGTATTTTACTCTAAAGAGAACTACTATCTGACTAATCATTCATTCCTCAAGATGGAGCTGTATATGCACCCCATGACATGGCCAATTACCAAACGAAGTCTATTTCATATGGAGAAGGCCATGTAATCTCCATATCCCCTCAAAACATCACAGAATAACCTATCATTAAAATATTGTTAGTCATTATCCATTTTGTACATATTCTATATCACTATGTCTAATCCCATAACCTCATTTTGTGATTTAAGAAGTCATAAGTCCCTATTGAAATTTTTTTGGATGTTATTTAATCATGGGCCCCATTTTGGGTGTCATTTTAATATCTTAGGTCAATGTATCGAGAACATAAACTTCCAACATTAATTTTTCATGAAAACCCACCATATTAAGAAGATCCATTCACATCATGTCTTCCATTGTTATTTCTACAAAGTCTAGATCACTTCTTCGTAAATCATATTCAACCATAAAGACAACTCTTGTTGGTTAAATCTATAAATCCATTAAAACTAGTTGTCGGCTATTTAATACACATGAAATTAAAATTTTATAAAAAAAGACACAAAATACATGAGGATCGAATTTCATAAATTATATAAATTGAAAAAGGAAAGTTTCAACTCAGTACGACTCCTCCTTTTATGGCCTAAAAATATTAGCGCTCCCAAATTCTTAAGGTTTGTAGAATCAACCCTATGTCCTGAGAAAAATATGAGTTACAGTCACTAGATCCATTGGTTCATGAAAAATATAGATAAATTAAAGGTCATATCTCATCACCATGATGCTTGGTTCAATACATATCGATGTAAAATTTCAGTTTCTAGAACACTTCTTGTACATTCCATTCATTCATCATGTTAATTCACTCAACATTTCTTCTTATCCTCATAAACCCTTCTCACCTATCCATAGTGATAAAGAACAGCAATAAAAATAAGTGATGGTGAATACGGGATCTCTCCTCTTTGAATCTGGCGATGGCGAATCCTTGCTTCTCTGGTTTTGTCCTTTATTTCTTCGATTGATTCGTTCAACCTTGAATGGCAATTGGCCTTCCTGGATGGTCATGGATCTCTGACGAATTCGATCAAAGACCTCAGTTTTCAAGAACCCTCAGTCTGGAGAAATAAGGTAATTTCATTCGCAGAATCACTTTATGGCCCTATATATCCAATCAATGTGGATCCACACAAATCCTGCAATGTAACGCGACAGAAAAACATGGGTTTCTCCGTATTAGAAGATCCGGAGGATCTTTAGAAAATAATCAATCTATGTAAGTGTTCAATACATAGATGCACTATTTATTCAAAGGGAGATAGGCCCTGGTCTTATACTGATATCAAGAAAAAAAATCTCTCATTGATGGGGTAATCACGATTGGAGGATGATCTCGATTGGATGAGGATTTTTTATATTATTCTTCAATCTAAGGATTCCTTGAACTCTGTGTGGAACATTGGGAATTTACAGTTGAAACCTAGTTTTCTTCGGCTCTCTGAATGGGATGTCAACTTTATTCCCTTTATCCTCAGGCAGCCGAATGCGCAGCTAGGGGTGAGTTTGCATGGTCTGAATTGGGTTTATTGTCTCCCAACGATCTTGAATGATCTAGAATCTTGCATTGGTATACCGATCAGAATGGATCAACGGACTATGGAAGGAGAATAGGGATTCTACGCCTAAATTTTAATTGATATAAATTTGAAAACTAAGAGGACTTAGAGTACCTCTGTCCTTGTTAATGGGAATATAACCAAAGTAAGTGTGGAGTATAAGAATGCCCCCTCCCTCTATGAGGAATGAAAAATAGTGGGTCATTCAGTTTCTAAATGTAGAGTGCTTCAAAAATAGTTTAATGCCCCTAAAGTTTTGGAGTGGACCAGAGCCAATAAGAGAACGAAATCCTATAATTCACCTCTTGAATGGAAGACATGCTTCAGGGAGCAGTCTGGAACATCACAGGCTCCCCTAATGATTCAACCGATCATTAACCAGGTACATGTTCCTGAGACAAATCAAACATCTGCTATTTTTCAGCTCGGCACATTCTCTGGAAAAAAAATCTGGGCTGACATGGTGGAGGAGGAAGAGTCTGAGAATGTTAATCCTCCTGGTCCTTATTCTAGAGTGGAACATGCTATGATTTCCCCCTCTGAATTTGAAATCAAGGAGGATGTTGAAATGGGTTTGGTCATATCTAATGACTTTTTCAATCTGTCCCTCTATCTTCAGCAACAATTGGAGGATGACTTCATTTCTATGAAATTTTCGAATGACATCAGGGATCTGGATTGGTCATTAAAGGATGGTGACACCTCAAATGTTTCTCCAAAAAGCACCTCAAATCTGGTAGATAATTCAACTCCTACCAGGTCTTCTCCTCCTGCTGGACAGACTCACAAAAGTTTTTCTTCGGTTGTAAAGATAAAACTAGATGTGCTGACATATGAAATTCATCCCTTCTCAGCTGAGTTACATGCTCACAGTAGCCCAGAAATCCCTTCTATGATGCGGGAAGTTCATTCCATCACAAGCCATATCCAGGGTGTTGTCTGCTCCAATGTTATTGAACATGTTACTACAAAAACATTGTAGGGGACGAGTCCTGTGGATTGAAATAATTCCTCTGGAAACATCTTTAATAAACAAGTCTGGAAAGATATGGCTATACATGATCTATCTATCAAAGTGAAGGATTCGTTTCCCAGCACTGATGATATAAATGATTTGTTGTCTCTTATCCCTAAAAAAGTATGGAAAGCCACCTAAAAATCCTGGAGGTAAAAAAGTGAGGGGTCCGAACCCTGACCTCAATTTTGAATGAAGATTATGTTTTGGAATTTATAGGGTCTGGGCAAAATAGAAACGTGTAGATCCATTTGGTTATTCATTCAGAATCAAAAACATATTCTTATAGGTCTTTCTGAGCATAAAAAAATATTCTCCTATGGTATTACTAACATGAAGAACTTTGGGTTTCATATAATTGACACTAATAGGTTATCAACATATGTCAAGAATATATGGGTGATGTCTCATCATTATATTGGCAACACCACCATGGTTATGTCATGTGATCAGCATGTAACATGTTCCTTCAATTACCCTGGTTCACATCTTACTTGTTCTTTCATTTATGCTCACAACAGGTATCAGGATCGCGGGAATATGTGGATAGATAATACATGTCTCAAATCAATCATCTCTAATCCTTGGTTATTATTGGGGGGATTCAATACAATTTTGAATCCATATGGGATAATGGGAGCTGAAAACTCTTCAACCTCTTCTAGGTAGTTCATATTATGTATTGACCAGAATGACCTGATTGAGGTAAATTTGGCGGGGGCCCAATACACTTGGTTTAGGAAGCACCTGAATAGCTTTTTGTCTAGTAATATTTATTGGGTTGTTGTTAATGAGGCCTCTCTGGATACATGGGGTACCATATCATGCTCAAATCTCTCTAGACTCAATTATTATCATCATCCCATATTGATGGATCTTTGTGAGAAGGAACCTAAAACACCACTCCCTTTCAGGTTCAACAAGGCTTGGGTCTCTCATCCTGAATGCAAGGTCATTGTTCAGAGAACCTGGAGCTCTGTGAATTTTAGGTATGAGGCCTTTTCCTGCATTACCAAACTCAAAATTCATAAGATAAAATTAATAATGTGAAGAAAGGATCGTTTTAGTTCCCTTGATTCTAATTTTTCTTCCCTTGAATATTCTCTTCAGAAGGCTTAGGAGATGAATAAAAATAGTGACTTCTCTGATGGGATTTCAGTGCAAGAAAATTTATCCCTTAAACTGTAAAATATTCTTAACTTGAATGATTCCTTGCAAAGGGATTCCATTAAATCAAATTGGTTAAAGGATGGTGACAGGAATTCAATGTTCTTCAACTCTCTTAAAAAAATCTGAAAAGTATCTAAGCCTATTTCTTT
Source organism: Viscum album (assembly GCA_963277665.1). Lineage (NCBI taxonomy): Eukaryota > Viridiplantae > Streptophyta > Magnoliopsida > Santalales > Viscaceae > Viscum > Viscum album. Next base: position 222,908,706 of record OY728139.1, read on the forward strand.
GATTAATAATGGGGATTTCCTCGTTGACAATAGAGCAGATCTATCAGAGCATGTCATATCTTACATTAAGGATATTTTTAATGGCTCCCACTCCACCATTGATCCACTGGATGGGGTGATCCCAAAATTGGTAAATCAAGTAGACAATTCTATTCTTTCTGTCGTGCCTCTTTATCCAGTGATCAAGGAGGATGTATTTTGCCTTAGATCTGAGATCTCACCTGGTCCTGATGGCTTTGGTAACTTCTTCTTTCAGACTTTTTGGGACTTCATTCATGCAGATGTTTTCAGGCTAGTCATTCATTTTTTCAAAGGTGGATCTCTCCCTAGAGGTTTGAATTCCCAGTGTCTTGCCCTTATTCTGAAAGTGGAGAATGCTAATGAAAGTAATCTCTTTAGGCTAGTGGCATTGGATGAAACCATTTATAAAATCATTTGCAAAATTCTTGCGAATGGGATTTTCTGCATTGCTTGCAAAATTGATTCTCCCAACCAATTTGGCTTCATCAAAGGGAGTTCAATTCAAGATTGTCTTATCACTTCTTCTAAGTGTGTTAATATCCTCAATAAATCAAATAGAGGTGACAATATTTCCCTCAAATTGGATGTAAAGAAAACTTTTGTTATAATGGATTGGGGTTTCATCTGCAAGATCCTTGCTATGTATGGTTTTGATGATGTCTTCATTAACTGGATCAAAGTCATTTTAAGCTCTGCGCATATTTTAGTCCTTATAAATGGATCTCTTGAAATATATTTTTATTGTTCGAGAGATTTTAGGCTGGGTGATCCTTTATCAGCCAGCCTATTATCAATTGTTGAGGACTATCGTAGTAGGGTTCTTTCTATCATGGCCAGAAATGGATAATTGAAGTCTATTCATGCTGGAAGGGGGGTTGTTGCTCCTTCCAATCTTCTATATGTTTATGACATCGTCCTCCTCACTCAAGGAGATAATGGTAATTTCAAGAGTATAAAGAGATCCCTTCTGTACTATGAAATGGTATCTGGACAAGAGATTAGTTGGAGCATGTATATTGTATACTCTGGAAGGAGCTTCTCTCCTCATAAAAAAATGACATCATTAGAGAATTAGGCATCCGTGAGGGAAATCTTCCCTTAACTTATTTGGGGGTGCCCATGTTTTTAGGGAGCCCAAAGGTATGTCATTTCTCTGGAATTTTTGGAATTATTATAAGAAAACTCTCCACATGGAAGGGAAAATATCTCTCAATGGCCGGTAGGGTTTATTTGGTGAATTCAGTCATCACTTTCAAATTTATGTACTCTTTTATGGTGTATAAATGGCTGATTTCTTTGATAAAGAGCATTTACATTACTATCAAAAATTTCATCTGGAGTGGTAGCATTTTGGAAAGGCAGGTGGCAATGGTCCCATGAAATTCTATTTGCAAGTCTAGTGATGGTGGTGTTCTGGGCATCAAAAATCATGGGGTATTTAATGATTCTTTGTAGGATGTATTTATTCGGAGGCTTATAAGTATAAAATATGAGGCTCATAGTTTTATTTGATCTAGATTTACTCAAAGTCTCAAGACAGAGAAATTCAATTATTTTAACATTTACATGTGGTCTTCCTTCAAGGGTATTTTCTCTAAAATTGATGTTTACTCTCGGTGGTTGGTTTCCAGTGACTCGTCTCTTCCATTTTGGAAATGTAATTGGACCAGGAATCATATTATTGACTTTTTTCTGGAGGACCAGTTGAATTTGGATTTTTAATTGCCAATTAAAGATCATCATGAGAGTTTGGAGAAACATCTAGATCACATCACCTCTTTAGTGGATAATTATTGATGGTCTTTTAGAGGTGATTTTTGGGCATGGTAACCTACTGTCAATGGTATTCTCAAATCTAAAGAATTTTACAATCACTCTATTGGAAGTTCATCAGAATTAAAATGGATTGGAAATATGCACAAGAAGTTATTAAGGCCATCCAGATCCACTCTAACATGGAGGTTGGCTCATAATAAATTACCAACTGGTGACTTTTTGCAGGTCTGTGAAATCTCCCTTTTCTCTACTTGTGCCTTACGCTCTCATTATATGGGATTACATGGATCATCTCTTCCTGAGTTCTGCAGTAGCTTCAACGATGTGGAGGGTGGTTTCTGATAATTTTGATGTTTTCATGCCTCAAACCAACTTAATATGTGAATTCATTAAGTGTTGGAATTTTTTGAAACTTTCACCACAAATCTGTAATTTTTCTCATGTCGCGGTAGAGGAAACTATTCACTTCATCTGGTCCTTGAGAAACAAAATTCAGACATGAGTCACAGCCTTTTAATGTGGTTCTGGTCTTGCAGGTATCCTTGATGTTGTGCGTGACGTGGAAACACCTAAAGGTGTGTTTTTCTATAAATCAACTCATGATTTATCTGTGCGGAATTCGACCAAGATTAAAGGAAATTTTCGGCCTCCTCTTGGGACTATGGAAGTCATATGCCAGGCACCATTTTGTGGATGGATTAAACCTAACTCTGATGGTGCTTCAAGGGGAAATCTTGGCCCCTCTGGTTTTGGTGCTGTCTTTATGGATTATCATGGGAATTCTCTTGGGTTTATTCATGGATTATGTGGTATTGCCTCCGCTCTTGAAGTGGAGATGCATGGTGTTATTGTGGCTGTAGAGAAATCATAAGAATAGATGTGGGATAGGATTTTTATTGAGTGTGATTCTATAGATATTGTATTTGTTTTATGAACAGGGTCTATTAACCTTTCAGGGAATCTTTCTAATCATTGGATTAGATGCCTGGATTCTCTCTACTCAAAGGATCACTTTGTTACTCATGTTTACAGAGAGGAAAATGCATTGGTGGATGGGCTTGCTAATAAGGATGTGAATGGTAATGATTATCTTTGGATGGATCATGTTCCAAATAATGTCCTTCCTCTCTATTGGAAGGATATTTTTAAATCTTCTTCTTTCAGACTTGTGTAAGTTTTTCTTTATACTAATATAGGGGTCATTCTTTTCTTAGCAGGATATCAGTTTTCGTAAAAGAACCTATTCATAGTGATTTTATTGGAATCTAAAGAGAAATTATGTTTGACCATATATATATTCCACCAATATGGAACTTTGCATATACCGAAAATATGGGCATTCCACCTGAGAAATCTTCATCCTAAGGTGAACATCATCAAAACATAGTACACCTAAAAAATATTACAACTGAACCCATCATTCAAATATATTTAGCAATGATCCCGAATATACATGTCCCATATCATGACCCCTGATTCCAATTTATTGATTTAAAATAGATTCAACCTATAATATATTTATTTATGTAGATTACATACCCTTTAACATATTGAAATATTATTAATTGCCAATACAATATATATATAATATCTTCTTTAAACATTTTTATATTTCTAAATCTCATAACCATCATCCACACAATAAAATCATTTGTTCTTTTTGGAAATAAAATAAACACTCCCTTCTAGTGAATTTTATAATGGGCTTGATCCCCCCACTGACATTGATTCTTACCTTTATATTTTCATTTAGGAATATTCTCTCATTTTTTCATTTATTTCAACACAATAATATAAATATCCATTCTAAAAAACATAGAAATGGGGGAATCTAGTACACCTCATTCTATATTGATAATCTTCGCATTTTATTTGCATCATATGTTTTCATTGTGAAATAACTAAACACTATCAGAGTGTGATTGTATATCATCACTAACAATGAATGAAAATCTTATTTAGTTGATTCGGAATCATGACCGTAATCTAAATGCTCATGTTCATGAAGTTATCTATACTAATATAATGTGGCTTTTCCAATTCATGTTAGGTCAATTTCATCTGTTTTGATGAATAATCCTTGACACATATCCTTATACAAACTTTTCAACCTAAGAAAACATCTACATTGAATTATCATACATGAAATTAAACCAACTAGTGAAAGAGACATGGAACATGACATTATGAAAAATGATGAAGACAATCCTGATAAAAGGATGAGTCTCAAATAACTAGGGATAAATATATTTAGTTCTAAGAAAAAATAAGAATTTAAATGAAAAATTAACCAAAAATTATTAGGTTTAAAACCTAATGAAGGGAAATATAAGAATAATAGGTGTCATTTAAAAAAATTCCATAATATAATGCTTATGAAATAATTTTAGTGACAAAATTTTATACACATTTCATGTGTTTTCCATATTACAATCTTAACCGAGTATAATTTCTCCTCACATAGTCTCATGGGCATGTACAAAACTCAATCATTTATCCATTCCCTTATCCCAAATATTTCAGTCCAAATTATCCAAATGATATGTGTAAAGACATAACTTTAGGGTAATCATAACCTTTTATACATTAAAATACTCCAATCAAATTTCAATTTGTGATCTGTATCATGTTGAGTCATATAAATCAAATAAATCAATAACATATAGTTTTATGATGAATTTATTTATGTCTATACTGATTAATGAGCCATGTCTTGATTAAAATATTTATTCAACATATAATAACTCTAGTAATATAATGATCATATTTTTTTCTATAATTTTCAATGATCCACACTCTAAAAGAAATAATTATGGATCATGTATTGTGGATTCACAATTTACATTGTCCATTTCAAATTAAACATTAAAATGCAATAATTTTATTTTACACTTGATTTTATAAATTTCATAAATTACTACCTAGAAATAATAATAAAAACAAAAGTTGTTAGGTAGAGGGAATTAAAAAACATGTGTTTACATTCATTGATCGTAAAATAAGAGGAACAATAGAAATCAAAAGTGTCTCCCATAAATATTGGGATATTATCATTATACATCATGATCAATAGATTCTATAAGTTTCACTATTACATGGTTTGAGCCATTAATATCTTAGTATAAATTCATATGATTTTCAATTCCCACCTCTAAAATAATCCAAAGTAACTCTACCCTAGAATTGGCACCCATCACGACATTTTCTCCACCCCCAACCAAAAACCGATGACTATCCATTACATTTTCATCAACAAAAATATCGTATAAAATTTAGGCTAGCTCATGGTAAAGATGATCTATCAAGTTCTAATCATTTTAAATTCATTTTTTCTACCCATAATTCACTACTTCATGTTCACTAGCATTCTAGATATCTCTACACCAATGATTGGGGGATTAGATTGAGGTTTACAAATTAAAAAGATCAAAATTAGATATACCTAATTTTCAATGAGCATTTATCATTTCCTTCATCAGGGAATTAATATAGAGATAATTATACTTTCTAAAACTAATGGCGATGAATATTTTATTTTGATGGTATTTTTTTCCATCATGTTCATTGTGGGGAGTATTAGGAATTGTTTTGAGATTATATTTTATACCCCCTAGTTGATATATTCAATAAAAAAAATATCGTTAGGTATATATCAAATGAAATTGCTGGTATTGACACATAAAATCGAACTAAATCAGTCAAAGAGGTTATAATCACAAAAAAAAAACTTATAATATTTTCGAATGGATTTATCTACATGATTGTGGCTCCCACTAGTTTAGATAATAAGATTATGATGCTTTAAATTTTCAATGTGTATTGTAGGTTCATTAATATTCATATCCGGAATATGTAAAACATTTTGTTTGAGAAATGTGTACATGATAAGAGGTGATAATTTTTTTTCAACTAGAACCTCAGTCTCATCAACTGATATTGCTCCACCAGTGTGAATAATATATATGTCCTTTTGTAGAAACTGCATCACTTGGATTTGTGATTCTTCATTTTTCATCATGGTCACTTTATCCACATCCATTATTGATGAAAATATATTCTTCATGAGGGAAACATACCCAAAAGGCTCCTAGGACACATGAACATAGGAAATTAAATATCGAGAATTATATGTAATCTTAATTAGAGGGGAAAAAGTAATAAATATATATATCATCATGATTGAAGTGTTATTAACATTATTTACCGAATAACTTTACAGTATCATGATTCGTGAAGGTGTGTGTGAATAAGTAATGGGTTCCTATAAAATTATCCACTAGCCCTTTATTATAAATATATATGATAAAGATATCTAGACCATCGTCATTGGAATCACTCTCATCACTACACCAGTAAGAATAATTTATAAACATGTGGAATTTTCATTCTTTTATGTAGTTAGTTCTTTTAAAAGGATGGAACATTCTCCTGAATGTACATACATCTTATCATTAGTGAGAATTAATTCCAACCATATGTGAAATAGATAAGAACATATTTTAGTCACTCATGAACCCTAAAAGGATGTGTATCACCAAAAACCATGCATTCTTTCACCTAGTGGGATCCTGTAAGGATAATCCCATAATTAGATGAGATAAAGGTGGTAAGGGGGAAACACACCAAGGGTATGATATAATTTCATATATAAGCTATATCATTTCAAAATAACATTATTCTTCTACCATTTTACTAGGAGTGTAAGAAACTTAAATCATCATTCCACCTGTATAATATTACAAGTTGCTAAAAAGAGATTATTAAACTCTATACTCATATAATTGTTCAAAATGGCAATGAGTCAGAATTATACTAAAAAGGAAATCAAAATTGATATATGCTTAACCATTCATGTGGATGTTATTTGACAGAAACTATCATTTAATTATACTCATGATATATATTTACAATCACCCAATCAATGCAATAAACCATTTTCATGAAGGAATAAATAATCATCCCTATATATATTGGATATGTTTCACCCTCTTTGGTTTACACATTGAGAAGAAAATGAATAGAATTAGTCACATTCCTGAAACATAAAATGTAAATATCTTTTTTTGAAGTATCATATATGCTTCGTTCATATATACACTCTTTCTCAATGAATCCTACTCAATCCAAGAATCCATAAATTATACTATGGAAGTAATAGAAAATAAAAAAAAATATCCCTTATTGGTGGTGTTGGGTCCATACATCTTATTTTATATATGTGACTCGGGTATCAAAATATTTCATAGAATGAGTGATTTATGGTACCTCAACGTTTCCATTTAGACCCCTTTTCTCATATCCACATTTTCATTATAAAGGGCCTTTGATATGTGTTACTAATTGTTTATACTACACGAGTGGATATAAATAAATTCATGTATCAATGAAATCTAATTTGAGCATAATACAATATTGAGTTGGAGGAAATGTCACCAATAAGGCTATCAATTCCCTCATGGGCATCAATAAAAATTAAAAAACTATCATTATATTCTTCCCAATTCACAGTCTTATAGGTGGATCATGGAACCTATTTGTAAGAAAATATAAACTCTCTATTGTATATATAACGATTATATTCCTCATATATGATCTCTCTATCTATCATGGAGTCCAATGATCCCCCTTGAAATTATATTAGATATTCATAATATTTGTTTAATATAATGATTGTTTCAATACTAGTTCATTTATGTAATTGTATTGGGTATATACAAATTGATCGTGTTGGTTCATCTTGTGTTTTTTCTCTCTTCAATTTAAAAATCGTGGATAGACCCAACTAATTATTTGGAGATAAAATAGAAATAGAGGAATAAGGATATCAGGAATGTTTATAAACTCATATACATATATATGATCCACCATACACACTCATAACACATTAAAGGTAATAAAAATTCTAATTGGTAAATTTCCCCAGTCAATATGATTGAGATTGTGGATTATTTCATCAGTTTTAGGACTACTAATGTGATAAAAATTCCATTTTCCAACTTCTCCATTATCTTGAATGTTGTAAATATAACTGTAATTTTTGACTCATATGAGAGGAGAAAGTACAGGCTTATAAACATGAAAAAAATATTATAAATTCACTAGATGACCAGCCCTAAAGGGACCATCATCCACCATTTATTAAATTTACCATATTATATAGTGGTACAATAGGAACCCTAAATTTTATAAGACTACAGTATTGGAAAAATCTATTCCATTATTATTTTTGTTATTATCTTGTTGTCATGATAAATCGAACATTCTATTTTTCTCTTGTAAGATCAGTATTTGGAGGATTATTATCATTCATTTTGTCCATAGCTATGAAAAATAATTCCTTGTATATATGTGTGTCTTGTCATCATCATCCCATGTGAAATATAGAGGAAGAAATTAATCAAATATATTTATAGGTATTTGGGATCTATGAATATTTATTGTGTCTTGGAGAATAACTCCCACCTATTCGTTCATCATATAGAATTGTTTATGCATGACATCCATTTTTTATAAGTTCTATAATGAGATACTTGTTTTGATGGATAAGGATATGGGAGATCTGATCGGCATCATATTAAACCACTGCCATAAATTCCATATGTAATGATTTGCATACATGATGCACTGATAAGGGATATCCTCAAACTAAATTGAAATCCCCACCCTAGCAGATATCATGCCTCATTGAACATCAAATATTCTGAATAGATGATTATTTCAATATATTATATCAATAATTATAATTATTATTAAAAGAAGATTGTCATTATTATTGGTGATCCATGGGGGTTTATTTTTTATAATGAATATCCAAGAAATAATCTTCTCTGATAAAATTACATATGGATGATATATTACCCGGAATAACCTCTAGATACAAAAGAATCCAATGAGGTGGCTGGTTTCTTACTCATAGTTACGAAATATCAAGTATTGAAAAATAGATTCATCAATATTGGGGAAACAAATAAAATAATAGGTAATATATGATTTCCATTCCCATGAGGGTATTGAGAAATATGGGTGATGAAAAAACACAATAATACAAAACATTATTAATATTTTTCAACACTTCCAAATGATTCAGTATGGATTCTGGGGCCTCTTGTTTCAAAGTCCTCTATATAAGAGAATATTCTCATACTGATAATGATTTAGATAACTAAACTGATTAGTATAAGAACATTCATTATATTAATATGTTCACATGATAATCACATGACACTAATGTTTCATGAAGGATATGTATAAAAATAGTCTAGCTTTTCCTTTGTATTTGTTTTATACACAAAACATTTATGTGGAAAAGGCATGTGAAAATATCTTCAAGGACGATCACATATCGAAGGCACAATAGGATATCACACATCCAAGTAATGTGAGAATTTAACATAGTATAATAATTTATTGATGTCACGTAACAATATCACATAGTATGATAATTTGGTGAATCCTTGTGAGGATATCACAAAATAAATTCATATAGAATAATTAGGGTATTGAATTATCTTTTTTCCACCATTAAAATTTAAAAGTATGAATGATCCCAAAAAAACAAACATTATAGGGGTGTGCATCTGTTGGAAAATGGTGACATTGTGAGATTATCTAAATACATTTAAACATGGATTTTTCATGTCAATAAAAAAAATTTCCAAATTCAATAATTTGTTAACCATTGATTAGTCATCAATGCTCAAAAAAATTATAACAGGTATAGTAGCATGGAAACTATATTTTAAGAATAAGTTATGTAATATTATAATTATAAAAGGAAATAAAAATAAACTCACTTTTTTCATATTGTGATTAGTAAGAGAATGAAAGAGTTAAACAATTCAAGGAATAATGGTTGACCTATCACACAACTATAAGTGTAAGATTATTCAAAAAACTAAGATGAAAAAATCATTTCATCATGATAGTGGAACATAATTTGAAGAATGTAAGTAGACTAATTATGATATTCATATAGATCCATGGAAGTTTAATATTTTTGACTAAAAACATGGGTGCATGTCAGACACACCCTTCAGATAAAGACATACAAATCGATTCATGTGACCTGAAGTGGTTACATATCAATTACCCAGGAATCATCATGGAAATTTCTTATAAATACATGATTTAAATTTTAGGAAGAAAATAGATATATATAATAGAGGGTGGATTTTTGGAAGGATAAATGACAATGAATTCCTGGACATCTCAATTCGTAGGAAACATTGATGAATTTGACGTGTACGTTTAGTTCAAAATATAACTAACAAGAATACAGAGTATCACAAAATTGGATTTTGTGATCTTAGCCATAAAATATCTTCATTTTAATATCATCTAGAAAATAATTACATTGTGGGTCATTAACTATGTAATTTTTAGGTAGAGGTAAGGCATCTCATGCGGTCATGCGAAAATAACATCGCTTGAATATGAGCCTAGGATCCAATCACATGAATCCCAATTTTTGGACACATCATTTAAGGCCCATCTAAGGGATGATAACATGGTATATCCCATTTTTCTGTCTATTGCTTTATGTTATGTTCCTAAAATGATAGATCATGTCATACAGTTTCCTTTCACGTATTCCTTACATGGGATCATATAACTATCAGATTCTTCACTATGAAATTTATTCTATAAATCTGGGGCACATCAAGATGTTTGGCCTTTTACTATGGAAATTTTTTATTAATTTTATATTAACAATCATTATAAATTTAATTTTTTATGATATTAGAATTCCACACCTTCAATGGGTATCTTATTTTGAACACATAAATCCAAATGATCTTCATAGACCCACCGTACCGAGGTGAAGGATTCAAAAAGGATGAATCTAGATCTTCTATAAGGAAACTAGATATACATAACCAAGTTATCAAGGACACTAGATTATCCCTCCTAATATCATGAAATCCATTGATAAATTGGGAATTCTACATGTCATTCATGACATATAGGTCCCCTAAGATAATTTCAAACAAGAATTTCCTTGATAATGAGGGTCGTAATCATAAATAATTTTGTGAGATAACTCTTAATTATAGGTTCTCATCATTTCCAATGATTCTAATAAATTATACATGTACGTTTGGGAAACCATCAGTATTAATTACTTGTTTTATTATCACTAATTTATTTTTTATCTCTATATCTAATGATCCTTAATTTTTAAATAGAAGCACCAATGTGTAACCCCTACCTAATAATCTATTTTGTTTCATGATTCAGGAAACACAAGTCCCCATAAGATGATGTTAAACTACATGGAAAATATCTAATCAAAATTATGTAAGACTTCATGCTAAATTATGTATTATAAAGTTATAAACAATTAGTTATGGTCATGAAACATGGCCATAAACTGTGCATGTTGAACTACATGGTAATTTATTCCTTTCAGTCCGGATATTAGGATTCCTTCAATACGTTCAAACATAATATCATCAAAAATATACAGCCATGTGGGACTATATTTCTCAAAAATCCACTTATGTACTCTCTCTCAAATATGTATTCCCCATGATATTCAATTTTCATACTCAATAAGCCATATTCCCTCTAAGGCCCCATTAAATTCCCCTAGGTCCAAATTCTATATGAACCATTTTGAACCGAGCCATACTTTTTATAAAACCATACCAATTTTGGAGGACTCTATTCCATTTTTTTGAATAGCTATATTTTTTTATGGTATATTCCCGATTAAATCATATTCTACTTATTGGGCCATATATTAACTAGATAATCTAATCTTATACCTCACAAGGCCAAATTTTTTGTATAACCAATACATATTCATTGGGATATATTTTCTAGAGTTAAACGAGAAATGGTATCTTATGTGTAATACCCTCACCAACCATGGATAAGATGTTTTTTCCTAATATTGAACTATGTATACATTAAAATATGTTTAATTTGTATTTATTACATGATTTTAATAGATACAATGTGTATCGTTATGTGGACCCAACAAAAATGGGTATGATTCCTTTCAAAAGGATACATAGGATACCCTTTCAAGGGAATGATCTAGATATCACCATCAACCATTGGATCTCTAGAAAGAATAAACATAGGGTTCCCAACATTTCAATTTAAACTGTGAAATCCATAAAACTAATCATTACCAACTATTAATGAAAAAAATTGAGAACCTTTAGTACATAGAAATGTTCATGATAACGAGGGACCTCGTGTATATAAAAAAAAATTACATCAATGTACGTCTTCAACTAATTGTTTATATATGGGTATCGAATCACACAGTGGGATCTACAGGTGATTAAAAATATAAACCTAAAAAAAATAGAGTCTAAATGTAGAAAATTATCCGCTAAAAATTTATAATAAACCTGATATCTCACCCTCTAAACCAATATAAATTTTGTATCACAGAATTCAATAAACCATAGTGACCTCCTACCATTGGAAATGATGTCTAGAATGACATTCCTAGATGGGGCAATCATTAAGTGGGGATTTCATCAGTGGTTTCTACAAAAAAATATCCAATAATAATACATTGATAGTTTTATGTATTCATCTATTAATAATAATATTTATAAATCATATATATATATATATATATTCCATAACATCATAATAGTAGTTCTTATATATATATAAATATATATATATGTTTCTATAAGATAATTATTTATTATTATGAAATTTCACATCATTATAAAATCTTAGTATAATATTTATCATTTAATTATACATCAATGGTAGTAATAATTATTTAATACAAAAAAATTTCAAATAATAATTTACGGATATTTTGAATCAAAATATTTATTCCATTGATACATATAAATTTTATGTTATAATTAAACATTCAAAATATATAATTTTTTTAAAAATGACCTTATTTTTAAATACATACCACATTTTGTATGTAATTATACATGTAAAAAATATGTTAATTATATATTGATAGTAATTATTTCATAATATAAATAAATTGATAAAATTTACCTAATTAAATAAATAAAACCCCATATAACTCTACATAGTATGTGATACTACACTATAGGTTACTCGGGGTCCACCTAAGAATATACATATTCCCCCTCAATTTCTCTATATACTTAATGTGACAATTAATTTTAATTCTGAAATTCTTACATACCTAATCTTATAATTATTAAAAAAAATATATGGGTATATCATGTCTTTAAAATCGGTCATTATGATCTTTATTGAAAATATAAATTATCCTAATCATATTCCCTATGAGTGTCAAACAAGGTCTAAAATATGATTTTTTTTGTGTAACAGGTTATTATTGAGTCAATCACGACACAAATTATTCGTTTTTTACCCCTAGGTACAATTATTCCAAAACCAAATCCACATGTAGTATCCAGATAGGGATATATTTCTATTAAGACCTGCATAATATCTTCATTAACAAAATTGAATGAAATTTCCCTATGAAAATCCAAAAATTCTATCATAGTGTTATGTTATATAATATATGTTTTCATAAATCATGTTTCTATGGTTTTTACTAAACATTAACATATTCTAATTGTAACACCCCAACCCCTGTAGCTCAGAGTTGGTTCCATACTTTATTACATAGGAATATATATATGAAAATTTATTCACAAAGGATTTTAAAAGTTTTTCGTTTTGGATAACCAACTTTCATACATAATACCCATAATATATTAGCAAAAAGAAAAATAAATCATAAATAAAGTAAAATCACAACATCATTGAAACTCATTCCAAAAATTCATCTTATATCTTGGGGAAAGAAAACAAATAAAAAGTGACATCAAATGATTAGTATTGTAATGTAAAATAGAAAAAATATTGAATAAATTAGAATAATATATATTGAGAGGTAAATAACAGACCACAAGGATACATAATCAATAAAAATATAATAAATTTCATCCATAGATTTTGTCATAGTGAAAATCTCATGGACCATAATAAATAAATACAGAAGAAAAGAAATACTATAATTATCAGATGTCATTTTTCCTAAGAAAATGATTATATTAAAATCAAGATATATCCTCAAGATAATTTAGAACCTACTTGGTTAAAACCCATCTTATTTAGCCAACTGATTTATCTCATGAAACTACTGATGAGTTGTGGGGCATGAATTTTCCCGTTCCCAACATGTATGGGCTTCTATTGACTTGTCCCCATACCACAAGGCATACATTAACTAGTTTAGAAACCACAGAATTCATGTCAAAATAATTGGAAATATATTAAATATTCTATCTAATTTATAGATAATTTTCCATAGCATATATTTTTATTGAGTGATAGATACATATTAATCAATATTTCCCCAATTAATTAAATAAAATCCAAATAAAAAAATTATATCTAAAAATTGATTACAGTTTACGAAAAACTAATATAAATTACACTTGAATCAGAATATTTTAGATAATTGTAATTTATTTTAAAAAACGATCATAAGGATGTTACAGTTTCAAGACAAAGTTAACAATTCGAAAAGAATGTGGGATTGCGAATAGAAATATTACCAAATAGAAATTTCAATTACCTTTTTTTGGATGAGACAATTTAAATTTAAATTTATAATACCAATAATAATTATTAAATCATGAAACTAAATGAAACGTGTGTAGTATACACACTATATTAATGTGAATTGATTAACAATAGTAAATAAGTCTCAAAGGAATGTAAATCGAGATTAAATCTCTTACCTTACGCCCCCTATTGGTTAACAGCCCCTTAATATATTCTATAATGTTTGTAATGATATTATTAAATCATAATCAAACCATATTAATATATATAATAACATATATGATCCTTTTAAAATGCCTCATTACCCTTTTTTTAATAATCGTTCATCGTTTCCATTGTTTCTGGCACTAATTGGATTGTTTTTCGAGGATGTTTTAACATTTTATTTTTCATTCAAATTAAAAATATATTAATTTAATCATCTAAAAATGTAAAACATGTTTTAGATATCATATATATATATATATATATTTATAGTAATCAATTAAATTTTTAGATAGTAAATTAAATACACCAATCCTTGAGATAGTAGGTCTTACGTATCCTAGAACATTTTCCCCATTTTTTTCATATGAAAATAATGTACGTTAAATGATATATACATATATATTATAGTTAATTTATCATATTTATTTTATTTTCAAAACATAATATTATTAAATCCATTATTAATACATTTCTTGTTTGGAGGTAATGAATCACATCGCTTTGATGAAGTAGTTTTCCACGCGTCCAAAAATGATGATGTCTTATATCCAAAAATTTGAAATAAATAATTTATATGTTTTATAGTAATTATAGATGTGTAAATGAATTAAAAAAATCTTCTATATATTATATAAACAATAAATATATCTATATTCCAAACCCTGAATGGATTCAATGGGAAAACAAACAATATCAGTTCGTGAGGCGGTAGTCGGCCATACCCAGGAATGATGATTATGTATCCCATTTGATAAATGTGTTTGGGAATATATTTAGTTACCATAAAATAAAAATATATTAGTATATTTAAGAATCCAATATTATTATATATTTATTATATAAAAAATTTAAGGGTTGGAGATGTAAATGAAATGGAAGAGATCATTGAAGAACATTAGCTCTTATTCGGGTATCACCTTTAGGTTTACACCAACAAAATTTTTTGTTTTTTGTTTCTTCCAAAATTTATACTTAAAAGATTATGGGATGGATTTTGGAGGAATATTTTGTCAGGTATTTGATTGGACAATTTTATTTATGGGATTGAATTATTGGGAGGGTGTGAGTGCCCCTTTTTAGTGTGGGAGGAGTGACATTTTGGTAAATAAAAATACGAATACACTGTTAAATGCTCTCCCATACATCATGTTCTTCAGAAATTTAAAAAAAATCTATAAAATGGATTACATGTTAAATATATTTCCATAGAATTTATTTTTTAAAAATTCATTTGACAAGTGTTTCATTAAGATAATTTTTTAGTCAATTTATAAGCAAGATTTCTGCTTTATCGATGTAAATAATTTTTTTAACTTCACTAATATTATGAATAAAAAACTATTTTTAACATAATTTTAATTATAAATTATTATTAGAAATATTGAATCCATTTTTTCAAATTCAATTCCATGATTTTTGAGAAATTAATTATAAATTATTTTTGCAAACGATATGGGAATGTTGGTTTTTAATGTGAAAATGATCAAGTTTTTTCTAAGGATTTATATCTAAATTGAATGAAAAATTATTAAATTGGAAAAAATTATATTAATATATGTATATTTTAAGTCATTAAACTTGTAAAAAATTAACATTATAACTTAACCCTATAATTTATTTAGATGAAAATGTGGTTTTCAATTTAATTTCATTAGTTTTTTACTATTTAAAAAAATGAAGCATCATAGAAAAATAACATAAATTCACCAAATGATAATTATGAAATTATATTTAAAACAATTAATTTTATATTTATTTATAATGTTTATAGAACACCAAATGGTTTTATAATATAGGTGTGCATTTAAATGGTTGAAAAGGTTACTTTAAAATAACATTGCTTTTTATGAATAAATTATGATTTATTTTTATCATATATATTTATAACCAATTGGATGGATATAAAAAAATTGAATATATAACATAAAAATATCTTTTTCATCGTCGGATAATTTTGATTAATTTAATTAATTAAAATGAAACACATGGGTGGACATGAAATGTTTTTTTATAAAAACACACCCTTTACATTCAATTTGGTTCTATATGTTATTGTAAAACAAATGAATTATACAAATATATGTAAATAATTTTTTCAAAATTTTGGTAATCATTTTAAAACATTTCATTACAATGTCTTGTTACCAACTATCATATTAAAAAATAATATTAATAGTATATTTTAGTTTGGCATTACTTAGTCTTCATGTACGAATAGCTAACCTCGGTGTTCTGTTTAGAGAAATATAAGCATAATGTCCCATGTTATTCAAGATAAGAATAATGTATTATGTAAATAATATTAACTTAATATTGTGCATAAATAATGTTAGAATAAAAATAAAATTTATAAAAAAATAATATAAATTCATTGTGTGTAAGACTAACTTCCAAAAAACAAACTCCTTTCTGTCAAAAATTAATTAAATTCAATACTAATGATCAATGAAAAACCCTAGTGTTTTCAACACATGGATTTTATAATTTTTTATAAAAAAATTACAAATTTAATTAAAATTCATTGGACATGGGTAAATATACATTTCACTTCCCCTCATAATTCAAACATTAACATACTAAAAAATCTATAGTAGTTTAAATCGCCGAGTTATAGTTCAAAATATACCTCATATCCTTATAAAATCTTTATGCTTAGGATGAAATAATCACAGACTCAAGGTATATATTATAATATTAAAGGATATAACACAAATATTACAATCTAATACCACAAATAATATGAAAAATTCATAAAATCGGTCATATTTAAATAGAATGATAATACAAACCATAAGATTAAACTGGGGTTTTCCTTATTGTTACACCACTGGATTTCTAGTTTTATCTAACACATTAAGAATTACAAAACCGTTATGCATGGGTTTTTTCTATTTAAGAAATAATAATATAATTGCATTCTATAAAATTTTTGTTTCACAAGAACCAACCTATTTTATCATTATAGTTTTCGAGACAAAAATTCCACGATCTCCATAGAAAAATAGTAATTTCAAAATGATGACACCTTTTTGAAATACCTTCCATAAAATACTAATTGATATAAAAAATTTCCTATACAATTAAAATTTTAAATATTTAATTTATAATATTCATATAATAATGAAAAAGATGGTTTAGTAGTAAAATATTAAATATAGTACAAGACAAGAATAATTATCAAATACTTGTGTATCCCTTTAATAAATTTCATCTCCCTAATATGATATTGTTAGTGAAAATTGTTAATTTATTAATTAATAATAATTAATTATACTTATCAACATTCAATACTGAAATAATAAAATAAAATATAAATTACTTGAGGTAATACAAACCATATTGTACATAGTGCAATGTAAAATATAGAACTCGATTGAGCCTTATAATTCATTTAGAATATAACCAAGTTATATTATATACATTGAAACAAAACAATATCATATACCTATGGTTCATATTGAAAACCCAGATGTCCCTAATAATATAACATTCATTTATTAAAAATATGATGACTAAATTTTTTAGCTTACTTATCAGGTATGTAAATTCATATACCATATATATAAAAATGTTATAAAATCCAAAAACATGGATTTGATACATCTTTGTGTCATCATTAGTTTGGATATTTGAACAATACCTAAAAATATTCATTGCCATCACAAAGTTAGTTCCCCAATAATTACTAGCAAATGAAAAATATCATGGGTCATGTTTTAATATTTTTGAATGATTTACACACATTATATATTTTATTCAGTGAATTCTAGATTTTTACTAAAACTCCAACATGACCATTCCATACATTAAATGATTACAAACATAAATAAAAACATGTAAACAATATAGATATTAATTTATATCAGTGGTAACTGGTAATATAGTGTATTCTAAATAATGATCCTCAAACTCATACACATAAATTTAATATAAAAATATACAATTTTCATATTGGATTTGATATAAATATATGTGACCTATATTAATCATCGATAATTACAATATCATAGACAAACTTTTGAGTCACTTAAAAATTATTTCAAATCATCTATAATAATTTTATACTCATTATAAATATATATAATAACCATATCTTATATTACTATATAATATTATCATCAAATTGTATAATAACCATTCAATAATAATTCTTTTTTAAAATCCACATTTATTTGTCAAATATATTGTTTTCCATGCATGTTTTGATTTAGTAGTTTTGGTCCATTGACCTTGGTAATGGTTTCATCACATACATAATGTGAGAAATGAATATATATATACATTCATATATTATGTGATTTCATAGTCCCATTTATATTTAATGGAAATTATGATGAATATTTTCATGGAATTATTAAAAATTCTATTTTAAGTGGTTTATATTCCCTAGAAAGAATTAAATTTAGTAAAAAATTGAAATATATATTAAACAAAATTTAAAAACAAAATAATTTATAATTATTCTATAATATTTCTATTATATATAATTAATTAGTCATTCATGACATAAATGTTTTAATAATATACATATAGGTTGTTAAACTATCCAAAAAAATATCACATTATTGTAGTTGATTGAATATGATTATGTTATTTTATAACTACAATATAAATTTAATATATGATTAAAAATGTTATTATTATTTTTTTATTCATTAAATTAATAAGTTTCATGCGGTAAAGGAAAAAAATATGCTGTTCATTGATGCAGTCGTCCCGATGTACTCACATACACCATTTTTTTAATATGAAGTGTATTGAATGAAAATAGTATTTTATTGTTAAATATTCATAATTATGTCATTAATAAATTATTTATTAATTAAATCCATATTCTCTTACCATCCATGTTAAGTAACAATGAGAAATTTAATATGTCAATCAAGGTGGTAGTAGTCTTCACGTACGCATATGAAACCCATTACTTATACAATAAAAGAAATGGAGGTATATAATGATTATTACATAAAAATAAAAAAAATGTTAAGTGAATGAATTATAATTATTTTATTATGTTAATATGGTGATATAATATATAGAAGATCTAGAATAAGATTTAAACTCGAATGAACAAGCATAATACAATTACTTCATCCTTATGTATCCTCCTTTGGATCTCCCATTATTCCTTTATGGGTTTGTATTTTAGTGAGAAAAAACATTATATAATTACTAATGGTGTTGGGATGAATTTTTTTAGATATGCGTTGGGCTGAGGTAGTTTATGTAATTTTAAAAGTGGGGAGGTGAAGGGATCCATTTATATGTGAGATAATGGGCACCTTTATAAATACTCTTAACATTAATGTAATGTAATCATCATTATAAAAGGAATGTGGAACCAAATGTACATATTTTTTTTTTTGATATATTAGAGTATAGATAAACTCATTAAAATAAATTTAAATTAAATTTAGTTATATTTTTGGCATTATCTATTTTTTATCTATTGACCACATTTTTAATTAACCATAGTTACTAAATTATTACATAGAGAATGTGTTTTTATGAATACAAATAAAACATTTTTATTTTTTTTTCTTATAATAAAAAATATAAAAATAATTTAACAATATTGTAGTTCTTTTTGTGGCATAAAGTACTGTTAATATTAATACATAATGTGAAATGAAAAAAGGTTTTTAGAAAAACTCCCTACTTATCATTAAAATGAATTTACAAAAAAAACATCAATAGAAATGATTCTATATAAATTTATTGGATTATCATTAAAATGTAATGTTATTTAAATATAAAAAAAATTCAAAATAATATATATCCTTTAGTATAGTTAATTAAGGAAAAGGATTCAAAATATATTTTTATTGAAACAAAAAACCAATTAGGATCTAAAATGATAAAAAAAATTCATAATTCATACTAATATTTTTAAATTATTTATTTTATTTCATAAATATATATTTGAATTTTCAAAAAGTCTTAAAAAATTTAATGTCAATTTTATATGAGGATGATTTCCTAAATCTGATAGTCGTTTCCAAATTGGTATTTTTATTATTCGCAGCCTTTTCATAAAAAATTTCAAATTCTACCATAACATTACTTTTTCATAATACATCTAAAAATTAATTTCATTTCTTTAAATTGAAATTTTAAATATTTTCATTATATATATATATATTTATTTAATAAAATAAAAACATAATTTTTATGAAAATAAAATTTTAAAACACTAAGTGTTATTAACATTATCTACTATCAATTAAATAATTCCAATTAATTTATCTATTTATATAATGAAATTATTAAATCGAGTAGTCCTTTAAAATTTATTAATACAACTAATCAAAAAACTAAATGACACTTTAAAAATTAAATTATTTGAAAATTATTATTTCATAACATTAAATTATTTTAAAAACATCCCATTTATTATTTCCCCTTTAATAATTAATTTTCATCAATTAAATTTTATTATAACATATAAAATCACTTTTTATTAATAATAATATTATAAAATTAATTACAATACATATTTTTATAATTATTAATTTTTATAACTTTTTTTCAGGTTTTATTCTTATTTAAATTTTCTTGATGTTGTTTTATATTTTTTCCCCTAAGGTAATATTTTTTATATTTCATTCTGTATCAATAAATTTTATCATTTCTCATTTCATTTCAGTGTTGTGTGTGACATATATATATATGAATTATTTATTTAGAGGAAAATACATATTCTAACGCCCCGACCCTAGTTACCCAGAGTCGGTGCATTATTACATAACGTTGGCATGATCACAAAAGATCATGTCTCGAAAGACCGATTAGTTTAGTATCCTTGGAATCCGTAGATACATTCAAATATTTTACATTACATTATAAAATGAAAAACTACAACAACATCTTGTCTCCATAGGCCACACTCATATCCCCTCATACTATCCCTGTAGACTATTCATAAAATACTTCTTCACGTCCTGAGAAAAATACAACATAGAAAGGGATGAGATCAGATGCTCAGTAAGGATAAGAATATAGAGGAAACATTCATAAATAAGCATAAACATTTAAGGCAATGTATAATTAAAACCATAGCCATTCATACATGAACTTTAGTACAATATGTAAGAAATAAATTGAAATAATTCCATTTACTTATTCACATGGATATTCTACTAATCGAATAATCACATACAATATCAATAACCACTTTCATAATGATGGAATGCATAATTCCAAACTATCATAACCACATAGTCAAGGCCTTGTGGCATGACTACAAATAATATTTTGTCAAGGCCTTATGCCAAGACACTAGTTTGTCTCATGAGACCTTCCGATGCATCGATGAGCTCTAGCGGGCTCCAACTGTAACTTACTAAGTCAAATGAAATCCTCATATGAACCGGTTTAAACATAACATACACATTCGTATTAAAACTAGCATACAAAATGTCAATAAATTATCTATAAACCATGAATGGAATAAAAATAACACATCCACAATCAAACATATCACAAAACCTTCAACACAATATGGTAGTTTTGTATTATAATAAGTCAACTTCAAAACAAGTTTAAAATCCATTAAATAATTTGACATATATAAAAATTACTTGTAAAACTCTTTGATTTAAATATCGGTTTTCATGAAAACATTTAAAAGTCACACAATTTAGAAAGGAGGACATTTAAAGAAATTTTTGAATCAAAGCGTCTCATTCCACTTTGAAACATTTTAAAGTAATTAATATTTTAAAACCTTTAAGTCCATTTAAATATATCCTAAAAAATATTTTGCAAACATGGACATTAATGAGAATGGTTTAAAAGAATAAATCTTTAAAACAATTAAAATGATGTTGACATAGATGAAATCAAAACTATTTGAGAGAAATATCTCATTTTTGAAAACATTTAAGCATCACATAATTATAAAATAAAAAGTTTACTTTGAAAATATTCTTATAATATTGTAAGGGAAGCTTCAATGATTTTATAATGGCAGTAAATAGCCACACTGACCATATAAGTTAAAAATACATTCTTACCTTAATTTTGTTGAAAAGGTTAAAAATACCCTTCTTTGGAAAATAACGGAAAGATTCCCTTCAAACGATTTTATAAAAAGTCAAACAAGGGTATAAATTGATTTATCCCATAGTATAGTAAATAGTAAAAATGTTTTGGAATAAATTTTTAAGAACATGGATGTGGATGATAAAGAGGTCCTAGTAGATACTTACGTATAAACATCCTCTGATAATGAAGAGATTGTGCAATAAACCCTTACCATGTACTTTTCCTTGGTAGATGGTAGGTTAAACTCATATATAATGGTGAAATAATTGTTATTAAATTATTCAAGATTCATATACATTAATATGATATCATATATTAACTTCTAATATTGGATTTTAGTATTATCGTTGTTTCGGTGTTAACTGATTCGTTATCCTTTATATGCATGGTTTCGTAAGTCATGTTTTTTATGAATAAGATATATTTGATTTATATACGGAAAGGTATAATTTCATTAAAATGTATTTTTAACCATCAAATTAATATTAGTCTGGAATGGATATGATGGGGAAATGAATCTTATCGCTTTCGTGGAGACGGTAATCCGTATGTACGCAGGAATGCTACTTCCATTTCATTTTTCATTTTAAAAGGAATAAAAAAATGATACATTGGTATAATATTATTATAGTATAATATAATATCTTATATATGTTACTTATGTTCATTAACACAATCCTTTATATGTTACATATCTGTTATGAATGTGTCATATCACTTTGAGGGGGTGGTTGTCTGCACTTACTCAAATTAAATTATCATATAAATATACAACATGAAAATAATAATGGTATGATATAAAATGGATTTACAGAAGCTTATATATAAAATAAATATTTTTAATATAATATTTAATTATAGTTCCATCATAATGGCCACCATGAGAGGTGGTAGGAGATAGTTGAACAATCATCTTTTCGTGAGGCATTTGGTTTCCATACACAGAAACATTATGTTCTTCAACCATTAGATGAAGGTGTGTGTAAGTGTAGTTATAATAATTCTCATAACAATATCCTAGTATATATAGTATACTTTTTTTTACAAAGAAAATAATAAAAATAGTTTAGGGTTGGAGAACGAAAATAAAAGAAAAGAAGCTAAGAGAAATCGTTACCTAAATTTTGGTAACTCCCTTTGGATTGAACCAAAAAAGACTATTTATGTGCCTTATTCATAAGGTAAGTATTCTTGGAGTAGGGGAGGAATGTAGGGAGATTAATGGGTAAGAGGTTGGATTTTCCAAAATGCTTAAGAGGTCTGAGTAATTTCTTAGAAGTGGTGTCCTTTTATAAGGGGGAGGGGGGCTCTTTAGAATGATTGAAAATATTATTTTATTATATATTGATATTTGTTTTGTAAAAGTCCAAGACTCATTAAAGTTGAAGATAATATGACTCATGATCTAAATTAAATCATAAATTAATAATTTGACATGTTTTGGGTATTAGTTTAGTCTTTAAAATCATATTTATTTAAATCATTTATTAATGAGGTAAACACTACAACGTTATTGTGTCATAAATAATATATTTTATTTGATGTCTAAAAATTATAAAAAAATAACATGATATAAAAAATATTTTTAGATTTATAATGAATATTTATAGTCTAAAAGATAACTTAAATAACCCTATTTCAATTTTTTTCCTAAAAGATATATTCTTATGTCATTTTTGTATTTACTTTAACTTAATTAATATAAAGTGTCATTATCACTTACAAGTGGCTCCATGGGATCCCAAAACGACCCAAAGTTTACCATGGTTGAACATGTATCATCCAATAGGGTTAGGACACATTTTAGGATAATTTAGTATTATTATTATTTTATTTTTTACCCTTATTTACTGGATTTACCCTTTAACCATGGTAAATAAAATATTTACCGAAATAATTATTCAAAATGTATAAAAATAAAAAATACCTATTTACACAATTTGTAACTCCTTATTCTATATATAGAATCCATTTTTATAAATTTAAAACACAGAAGTTGTAGACATTAATTTAAAATTAATTCCCGTTGTCGAAACAAAAAGCGTGTTTTTAACAAATAATAACTATCAAAAGATTGACACTTTCTTATGTTCAGTTTAAATATTAAATTATTTCTAATGACCAAAATTAGATTATTTGGTAAAATTATAATCTAATTATACTTTAAAATCACTAAAATTCATAATTTATCACTATTAATTATTTCAATTAAAAAAGTTGTTTTTAATTAAAATTTAGTAATTTTCATTATTCATCAAAATATGAATGTTATCATAAAAGTACCAAAATTTCACCCTAAGATAAATTCAAAATTTTGAATCAAAAAATGAAGTCTATTTTACCAAATTCAGAACAAAAAACTTTTATTTATTAATTTAAAATTAATTCTCGCTGTCAAAACCAAAAGGCGCATTTTTAAGAAATAATAACTATCAAAATTTTGGCACTAGTTTATGTCCAATTTCAATTTGAAATTACTTAAAATGACCATCATTGGATAAAATGGTAATAATATAATATATTTATAATTCCAAGACATTAATATGTATAATTTATCAATATAAATTATTTTTATTTAAATTTTTTTCAGTTAAAATATAGTATTGTTCTATATTCACCCAAATATGAAAGTTATCTGAAAAACAACAAAAAATTATTGAAACTAAATTATTATGTCCTGATTCTAAAAAAGTAGTTTATTTTTTCAAATTGAATATATAAAAATTTCAAATATTTCATTTGAAAGGGATTTGCCATTAAAAGGCGGTAAAATTTCATTTTTTGAAAAATTCTTCTTTTATCTGAAAAATGTATTTGTTGTTAAATAATGTCTAAGAAACTCTTAATATATATTCTAAAATTATAAGGATTATATAAATTTCAAAAATTCAGTTAATACTATTCATAACCGCTTCTTAATGTCTTGTTTGGTAAGTCAAGGTGCGCTAGAACTCGGTATTGTGTGTAGTGCAAGTTATTGAATTACTTTGAAGAAATAACGTACTATGAAATCTTGGGGTGTTACATTCTTCCCTCATTCAATAAATTTATTTCTCACAATTTTAAATTATTTTTCTTATAGAAATGGTTGAAAATCTAAAATACCTTTGTGAAAACCCACATCAAAAATTAGGTTAATAAAATTTAGTCTTAATAAGAGGAAAAGGGAAATGGAAGGGTCACCACCAAATTATGACGTTGATTAGGAGAAAATTGGTGGAAATTAGCGACATATAATTAGAGTAAAAATGTAAATATTTATAGGTATTGATTGAGGTCATAAATCACAAACAAGTTACAATTGAGGGCCTTAATTTCATGAATCTATGATGATTTAAAATACAATGGGTTCAACAAAACATATAGTATCAGGATAACACATTTTTTTTAAGATCCTTTCACTAATGTATAAGAATTAATTTCTTCATAGAATAATAGAAGAATAAAAATATAAACTTAACAAGTAGAGTCCCATCCGTTATCTAATTTCTACCACAAACTAATATTTCACTCTAAAAGATAATAGAACTTAAAAATAATATTTTATTTATCCTATTCGTATAGGGTTCAAAAAACTGAATTTATAATTAATCTACCATAATTTTTTAAAAAAAGACTACATTATTCAATCCAGGACATCACATGGGCTAGTGGTAGGTGATACGTCTTTGTCACCCTTCGGTTGTGGGTCCAAGTCTCACGGACTTTCCGGACGCGGCGAGTTGCCGCTCGAACTCCATGTTGTCCTTTTAAGGAAATCTAAAAATAATTTCAAACTAGAATTATCCAAAATACTTCTATCCAAACACATAGTCCAAAATTTATAAGGAAGGTTAACACAATGAAGATCCTTTTTTCCATGTACTATCATGTGAACACCTTCATCATGCATTCTTTTAAAACAGTACAACATCCTGTATTAACATAAAACCTTATTGATTACATTCATGATCCCTTATTACTTATAGAATACCAGATATACTCTTTCTATCAAAAAATGTGGTAAAATCCAACAATGATGGAATGTACATATCATTAATCAGTTTCAAGGTAGACAAGAATATCCAATATAATTTATCCAAATCAATCATGTATTATTCAAAAATCACTACCTTGGTATAAAAACCATATTATGGTTTATCTTTCTCTCAACAATATATTTTCCAAATATTTAACCTGCTATTGAGTCACTTTTATGGGTTCCACACAATCTCAAGTCCTTCATGAAATAGTATTGCAGTACAATCCTTATACACTACATAATTTTTATAACCAGTACATTGTAGATACAACACTCAAATGACATAATTATCTAATAAAAACATAAGAACTCTAAGAATTCCTCCTCATATGTGGTAGTATCATAAATTGATTATTAACCAATATCATTATTTGGGGCATACTCTGATGATTTGGGCATTGGTTCACGTAGTGTCCCAAATCCTTACAGATGAAGCATTGTACATTTGAATCATTTTTCTTACCCTTCCAGTCATGTACATGGTGTCCTTTTTCTCCTCAATTATAACAAACTCCCATTCCCTTCAGGCATGTTCCATGGTGTTTCTTCACAGAGTTATCACATATGAAAAAATGCTTCTTTTCCATCTTCCCTTTATCCATTTTTCTCCCTTCCATCGTTGTCTTCTCTTGCTTCCCTTCAAATCCACAGTACTCAGATAATTATTTACCTATCTTATTAACACGTGATATTATTTCTTCATATGTTGAGAATACATGGGAGACTATTTCCCTTATAAATGTTTGATTAGTACCATGAAATATACTATCATTATTACTCTTTGGATTATACATATTTCTGGAGTTCACATTCCTTCCACTGGGCGCCATTTCTATACAATAGCATAAAAAAGGTCAGTTTATGAATTGAAATGAATAATTCCAAACATGTAAAATACCAAACGAAAATTGAATGGTTTATGGATATAATTCATAATCATAAATATGTTTTCATTGAGGAAGTATTTTCTCATAAAACCTTTATAATTATTTGTAAAGAAAATGAGAATTATCCAAAGCATATCCCTTGAGAGTGTTGTAATCAAGAGTGTAGCAAGCCCCATTGTCGTGCACCAGTTCCTGTTCGAGTCTAACTCAAAGCGATTTTTTCTGGATTTACCCCTAGGTATATCTGTGCCAAAGCCGCCTCTACCTGCTCGTATCCAAACAAGGATGTATTTCTCGGAAAACTCACAAAATCTCTACAATACCAAAATTCTTGGAAGTTATTTTATACTAATCCTAAAAGTCCATCTTAGTCCTATGTGCTCTAATCAGAGTTTTTCTAAATCTATTTTTCCAAAGTTTGTACTAAAATTCCTCTGATGCCAACTGTAACACCCCAACCCTAGTTACCCACAGTCGGTGCATTATTACATATCATTGGCATGATCGCAAAAGATCAAGTCTCGAAAGACCGATTAGTTTAGTAGACTTAGAATCACAAGATACATTCATAAAGTATACATTACATTATAAAATGAAAAACATCAACAACATCTTGTCTCCATAGACCACACTCATATACCCTCATATTATCCCAGTAGTTCATTCATAAAATAATTCTTCACCTCATAGAAAAAATACAACATATAAAGGGGTGACCTCTGATGCTCAGTAAGGATAACAATATAGAGGAAACATTAATAAATAAGCATAAACATTTATGGAAATATATAATTAAAACAAAAGCATTTAAACTTTAACTTCAATATAATAAGGCAGAAATAAAATGAAATAATTCCATTTACTTATTCACATGGATATTCTAATAATTGAATAATCATATTCAATATCAGTAACAACTTTTATAATGATGGAATTCATAATGTTAGACTATCATAACCACATAGTCAATGCCTTGGGTCAATACTACAATTAGGATTTTTTCAAGTCCTTATGCCAAGACAGTAGTTTGTCTCATGAGACCTACCGATGCATCGAGGAGCTATAGCAGGCTCCACCCGTCACTTACTAAGTCCAATGCATTCCTCATATGAACAGGTTTAAACATAATATAAATATTCTTATTAAAACTTTCATACGAAATGTCATTAATTTATCCATAAACCATGAATTGTATAAAAATAACACATCCACAATCAAACAGATCACAAAACCTTCAATACGATAAGTAAGTTTTGTATGATAATAAATCATCATCAAAACAAGTTTGAAATCCATTAAAGGATTTGAAATATATGTAAATGACTTGTAAAACACTTTGGTTGAAATATCTATTTTCATGAAAACATTTAAAAGTCCCACAATTTAAGAAAGAAGACATTTAAAAAAAATTGAATCAATGTGCCCCATACCACTTTGAAACTTTATTAAGTATTTAAAACTTTAAAACTTTCATGTCTATTTAAATAAATACTTAAAACCATTTTACAACCATGTACATTAATGAAAATAGTTTAAAACAATAAATCTTTAAAACATTTAAAATGATTTTGACATAGATGAAATCAAAACTATTTGAGAGAAATATCTCTTTTTGAAATCATTTTAGAGTCACATAATTATAAAGGAAAAAACATACTTTGAAAATATTCTTATAAGATTGTAAGGGATGCTTCGATGATTTTATAATTGTAGAAAATAGATGCATCCGCCGTATATGTTAAAAAGACATTCTTACCTTAATTTTGTCGAAATGGTTAAAAAGAACCTTCTTTGGAAAATGATGGAAAGATTCCATTCAAACCATTTTATAAAAAGTAAAACAAGGGTATAAATTTCTTTATCCCATAGTCTAGTAAATAGTAAAAATGTTTGGGAATACATTTTTTATAACATGGATGTGGATGATAAAGAGGTCCCAATAGATACATATGTATAAACAACCTCGGATAATGAAGAGATTGTGAAATAAAACCTTACCTTGTACATTTCCTTGGTAGAGGGTATGTAAAAATCTTGTATAATGGTGAAGTAATTGTTATTAAAATATTCATGAATCATATACATTAATATGATATCATATATGGTCTTCTAATATTCCCTTTTAGTATTATCGTTGTTTTGGTGTTAACTGATTCGTTCTCCTTTATATGATTGGTTACGTAAGTCATGTTTGTTATGAATATAATATATTTGATTTATATACAGAATTATATTATGTCATTAAAAATTATTTTTAACAATCAAATGAATATTGTTCTTGAATGGATATGATGGGTAAATTAATCTCATCGCGTTCGTGGAGACGGTAATCCGTACATATGCACGAACGCTACTTCCATTTCATTGTTCATTTTAAAAGGAATAGAAACCAAATGATACATACGTATATCATTATTCCAGTATAATATAATATCATATATATGTTACTTACGTTCATTAACACCATCCTTTATATGTTCCACGTATAGTAAGAACGAGTAATATAACTTTGAGGGGGTGGTAGTCCGCACTTCCTCAAATGAAATTATCGTATATATATACAACATGAAACGAATAATTGTATTCTATAAAATGAAATTACATAAGCTTATATATAAAATAAATATCATTAATATCTTATTTAATTATAGTTTCATCATAATGGCCACCATGAGTGGTGGTAGGAGATAATTGAATAATCATCGTTTCGTGAGGCGTTTGTTTTCCATCCATAGAAACATTATGTTATTCACCCATTAGATAGAGGTGTGTGTATGTTTAGTTCAAATAATTGTCATAAAAATATCCCAGTATATTTATTATACTATTTTTTTTACAAAAGAAATTAATAAGAAGAGTTTATGGGTTAGAGAAGTAAAATAAAAGAAAAGAAGCTAAGAGAAATTGTTATCTTTAATTTGGGTAACTCCCTTGGGTTTGAACCAAAAAGGACTCTGGAAGTGCCTTCATCCTAAGGCAAGTCTTCTAGGAGGAGTTAAGGAATGTAGGGAGCTTACTTTTGTAGAGGTTGGAAGAGCCAAAAGACTTGAGAGGTGTGAGTAATTGGTTATAAGTGGTGTCCTTTTATAAGGTGGAGGAGGGTATCTTTAGGAAAGATTGAAAATATTATTTTATTATATAATGATATTCGGTTTCTAAAAGTGAAAAACTCATTAATGTTTAAGATAAAATGACTCATGATCTAAATGAAATCATCCAATAATAATTGGATAGGTTTGGGTATTATTTTAGTTTTTATAATCTTATTTATTTAGATAATTTATTAATGATGTACACACTACATCATTATTGTGTCATAAATAATTTAGTTAATTAGATTTCTAAAAATTATAAATATAAAACCATGATTTAGGAAATCATTTTAGCTTTCTAATGAATATTTATATTCTATATGATATCATATATAACCCAATGTAAAAATAGTTTTTCTAAAATATATATTCTTATGTCATTTTTGTATCTACTTTAATTTAATTAATATAAAGTGTCATTATCACTTACAGGTGGATCCATGGGGTCCCGAAATAGACCCAAATATTCCCATGGTCTTACAGGTATCAAAAAATAAGGTTAGTACATGCTTTAGGGTAATTTAGTATTATTAGAATATTATTTTTAACCTTATTTACCAGATTTACCCTTTAACCATGGTAACTAAAATATTTACCGAAGTAATTATTCAAAATGTCAAAAAATAAAAGTTACCTCTTTACAAAATTTGGACCTCCTAATTCTAAATAAGGAATCCATTTTTCTAAATTCAAAATACATAAGTGGAAGAAATTAAATTAAAATTATTTCCTATTGTCGAAAAAAAATCGTGTTTTTAACAAATAATAACTATCAAAAGATTGACACTTTCTTATATCCAGTTTAAATATTAAATTATTTCCAATGACCAACATTAGATTAAATGTTAAAATAATAATCTAATTATACTATAAAATCACTCAAATTTATAATTTATCACTATTAATTATTACGATTAAAAAAGTTTTTTTTAAATAAAATATAGTAATTTTCACTATTCATCAAAATATGAAAGTTATCAGAAAAGTACCAAATTTCACCCTAAGATAATTTTGATATTCATAATCATAAAATTAATTCTATTTTACCAAATTAAAAACATTAAAGTTTCATTTATTAATTTAAAATTAATTCCCGCTGTTAAAACCAAAAGCCGTATTTTTAATAAATAATAACTATCAAAAGTTTAACACTTGTTTATGTCCAATTTCAAAGTGAAATTACTTACAATGACCATCATTGGATTATTTATTAATAATATGATATATTTATACTTACAAACCATTAAAATTTATATTTTAACAATATAAATTATTTTGATTTAAAAAGTTGATTTTAGTTAAAATATAGTATTTTTCATTATTCACCCAAATATGAAAGTTATCAGAAAAACCCCAAAACATTATTGAAACTAAATTATTATGTCCAAATTCTAGATAAGAAGTTTATTTTTTTCAAATTGAATATATAAATGTTTCAAATATTGGATTTAAAAAGGGTTCTTCATTAAATGGCGGTAAAATTACAATTATTGAAAAATTCTTCTTTTATTTGAAAAAATGTATTTGTTCTCACATTATGTCTATGAAAATAATTATATGGATTATATAATTATAAGGATTATATAAAGTTCAAAATTCAGTTAATAATATTCATAAACGCTTTTGAACAAATTGTTTGGTAAGTCATGGTGCTTTATAACTCGGTATTGCGTGTATTGCAAGTCATTGAATTACTCTGAAGAAATAACGTACTAAAAAAATTGGGGTGATACAAATATTAAGATATATGGGTTTTACACTAAATCTAATATGTATTGTAATAGAAAAAAATACTCTCAAACATGTATAATGAAATCCATGAATATGTAATATATAAGTTGTATGTGTAAACATATCAAAAATTCCAAAGGAAAACATAAATAGTTAAATATTTATATATTCCAAATTCCCTCCTCCAATACTCCTATATATCTTGATGAATGGAAAAAAATATAATATGAATCCAACATGCTAAAAATTTATAATATAATTTAAACACTATCAAAATACATGTTAATAACTAAAATGAAATTAAAAAATTGTTACATGTCCAGCGAAGTAAATGTCCATGGTGTGAGTATATAGGATATGTATACAAAACCCAATACCTCAAAATTCAGAATTAAAAATATATTTTTATGCATCAATATTTTTCAATTCATTTATTAATTAAAAAACCTATATTACACATACAAAAATTATATTATGATAATAAGTGATAATAATTTAAAAAATATAAATAACAACTTGAATAAATAGGTATAAATTTGGGGGGGAAATTACGTCCCCCAAAGGGGATTATACCTCATGATAGGGGTGGATCATTATGTAGAAGATAAAAAAAATTTGTGTGGTTAAAAATTTATAATAAGAATAATTCTGAATATTTCTAACATAATTTTATATTGAAAATAGACACATTCAAGAGACATGAAATTTTCACATAGTTAATCTAAAAAAGAATGCATAAAAAGTTAATACACTCAATGATGTATCTATGTAACTAAATTAACAAATGTGCTATATTTTTTCCATGTTTTTGTGGAATAACTATCCCCTAGATTATAACCAATTTCTACTGAGTATACACCTCCCTCCTAAATAAAGTATTATTATTGTTTATTCATCATAATATTTATAAAATATAAATCAACCCTGTATGTTTTCAAAATTATTTTGGTGTCTGACGAAGATTATTTTTTATAAAATATATAATTTATTCTTTACTGAATAAGATATTCTCTTTAAAATTTCAATTCCTCGTAATATATTATCTATCTCAAATTTTCTATGTACATCCTAATGGTTTTTTAATTCACATATGTAATTTATGGTTATATGCTATCTATATAAGATATTTATGGTTTTCTACTATCCACATATGTTCTTTAAAATTTTATATCTTCCGCATAAGTTATATAATGTTTCTTATGGATTATAAAGTTCTTCACTGTACCTTAATTTTCACTTGATTTATCCATGGTAGTGTTCTTACCATGCAATTTCTTTCTAATATCATCAATTTCTTTAATGATGTGATTTATTATATTTATCCTCCTCAGAATTCCTTCACAAAAAATTATTACCTGATGGTTTTATTTATAGTGAAAATAACATGTATAATATTCTATACAGAATATTATATTTTCCCCCTTCACATTAAATAAGTTTTCATAAAATACTCCTTTAAATCTAACGTCAATTTAAATTATTACATTTATTCCACATCAATATGCTTATATTTACAAGATTTTGTTTACATAATAATAATTTTATGATACATATTTGATAATTGAATACATTTTTTTTGAAAATATAATTAATTTTAATCATTTTGATATTAATTAAATATTTTATAAATTGTTCCAATGTTATTTGATAATATTTTTCATGAAATATTATGCCTACTTTTTTATTCATATTTATGTAATTTTAATAAAATATTATCTAAAATGTTTTGGGTGATAAAGTATTGGAAAATAAATATTCAAAGTACCATGATTATATTATTTAAATAATTTATTTTAGAGATAAATTATTTATTTTAAGTACTAGTAGTTTTTAGAGTTTTATTAAAGTTATTATTTTAATTTTCTAAATACTTCTCAAAAAATTATTGTATTGAATTTTTCATTTTATTTTTTATGTGAACCATATAATTTTTATATGATTTGTTACTTTCAAATATTAGCTTGGATAGTGCATATAATATATCTAGTATTGGGTCATATGAATATTTTTGTGTAACTAATTAGAAAAATATCCTCTGAGAAATACTCATATAATTGTTCTCCTATATCTCATAAGACCATTCTCATTTCAATTTTGTGAATCATGATAAGAGATCCAAAAATTCTTTTCATTTCTCACCTTGGAAGGATAATTTAGAAAAATATAACCCTATCGAAATAGAGTTCTGATAGATAAAAGAATTCAATTGAAATGTACATGGATATCTGACAATAGTTGATTGGTATCTAAGTGAAAATCCATATATTAGTCCCATTATTGATAATTTACATGAAAGACTTTTGTATGAGATAAACAAAAAATAATACAATATAAAATTTTATAATGGAAACATTTGATTCCTAGAGTGATTAAATATTTCAATTATCACCACTGAATTATATTTGTAATGATTTTCTAGTGCTAAAGATTGGTGAGGAAAATATCAATGAATCCATTCTATGAGAATAATTTCATGATATTTATAATTGTTTTTAAAGTGGAGATGGTATGATGTTGATTTTGAAAATATATTACTTTTACAATAACATCGATGAGACTTCGATGACCTAACCCTCTGATTGATGATTGATTATTTGGGTCTTCCAGAGATTCATAAAGTGTGATAATGTGGATTTAAAATTATCATTGGAGTTTTTTGATAAGAAATATTTTAATTGATGAATTAATAATAAAATATAATGATTGATTTTTGACAAATTGATAAATTTCAGTGTATTTGGAATCTACATGGTTGTGGTTTTAGTGCTCAAAAAAAGATCATATAATCAGTTGGAAAAATTACAGTATTAATTTGAATCTATGAAATCCAATCCATGATTTTATAATAAATAAATTTTTGAAGGATAAATCCAGCATGTTAATAAAAACTCTTTAAATAGGAAATAATGACTTAATGCATGATTCCTTAAGGTCTAGGGGAGGTTACTATAGATGAATGGGTTGACTGAGAAAATTATATGATATAAATGACCAGATTTAACATGTTTTTGTCATGTTAGTAATATGGGTAACGTATTATCAAATTAAAATCATGTGAAACTGAACTGAAAGTCTGGTGGAGTTGGTTCCAATATGAAGTCAGGATGTGAGGATTTTTTTGATAGTCATCGATTAAATTTTGGAAAAAAATAGGTTATCTCAAAAAATAAAGATGATTATTCTTCTCAAGGAAAATAAGAGATACACTCAATGAGGAGTGAGAACAATCTCAACTTAAAAGCTTAAAGAGCTAGATTTTTATGAAGAACTTGAATTTTATAATGAATATTTTTTTCTCTATATTATAATTTTTATTTTATCATATGAGATTTATATTCATAATATTTTTTTCCATCATTGTAAACATATATAATTAATTATCCTTATGAGAATAAGATTTAAATGAGTTGATATTTTTAATCTATTACATTCTCATTTTATTAATTTTTTTAATGTGACATGATGTTTGTTTTTCAAAATCATATTATTAAGAAGAATAAATTTAGTGTACACTATGTTCAGATTAGTGATGTTAGTGAATTTCCAAAACATTTAACGTCATTAGAGGTACTGAAAATTGGAAAAGGTTGATGTATATCTCATTTATTAATAATCATTTTTTCAAATTTTATTGAATTGGATTTTTATTAAGAGAGTTCACTGATGTTTGGAGATAATTAAATGATAGATAGTTTCTTAAAAAAAATTAAATTGGAGGTACTAATATAGATTTGTTAAAATTAAGGTTAAAAAACTTTTTAAATCAATGTAGTATTTTTGGACCCAACGGCATCATCATCATTATCATCAATTGTTCTTCCTCTCATATTTCACTATATCCTCACATGTTCACCCTTTCCTCCACTATTTCACAATTTATTTCACAAAATAACCATCAAAATATCACTTTCACAATTTCATTGGTGTTGTATGATTTTACTTGTTTTGGTTTCACAGCATCATTTAGATTTTCCCATGGATACTATAAGAAACTTGTAAACATTACAAGATTAATTATGAAAAAAATGTCATATTTTACATTAATCAATGGATTCATGGTAAAAAATTATTTATTTTTTGTTAGATGGGGAATATATAGTCAATAAACAAAATAAAATATAAAAAACTGAAAACAATCATATACAACAAACAGTCAATAAAATTAGACAGACAAAAAACATGTATATTACTCACAACCATGCAAACTAAATTTAAATTTTTTCACTTTATTTTAATTCAAATATGGGATACATCATCTAATTTTGAATTAGACACAATAATTATAGAAAATTATAGACAATGTAATTCCATTATAAAGAATAAATCATAAATGAAAAATTTATAGTTTGAAAGATATAACGATGATAATTTAAATACAATTACACATAAACATACAAATTCAGATGCTGAGAGGCCAAGTATTAGAGAGTTTTAAAAACCTTTTATGTCGAGTAACACATCCAATATAAGGTGTTCCAATCGGTCAAGGTGCTATGAAATCAAGAAATTTCACCCCTCCATGATTCCCTCATTTAATAGACTTCCCATTAAGGATTTTGTATACATATTTAGGTATTTACAATGTAGTTTTAAATAGTTTCCATTATATTTCTTGACTATGGAGAAGATCAGGTTGAGGGTGGTCATATTTTAAATCAACTGGTTTAGGAGGTGTTTCTATAACTTCATTGTGGTAATATTTTAAAACAATGATTAGTTATTCAGTCCTATTATTTCAATGTTTTGTCCTAGGAATACAACAACTAATTTTAAGAATATTATTATAGTATTATTTCGAGATAGGGAGAGGATTTTACCAAATAATGGGATAGGTTAATAGGTGTTATATGATAATGTTTTTATAACCATATAGCTCCCCACATTCTTATAGATAATTTATATAATTCTATTACCCCATAAAATAAAAATTTATTTGATCAATATTAGAGTTCCGATTTTTATAATTTTACTATTGATGAGATTAAAATAATAAATGATAGGCTTGCTCCAAATTATAATATAAAGTGAATATAGAAGAGAGTAATTTGTAGAGCATAGAAAACATTAGAGATACTATAGTTTATGTCAATGTATTTAAATGATAGTGTTTCCACTATATGATAAATGTTCACACTAAAAAATACAATACCAATTTTGATATTCCCTTTCAAAAAAATGAGAATGATAAATTTTTAAAGAATAAATCATGAATTGATGGATATAATGATCCATTTAAAAAACAATATAATAATGGATATTAAAATCAATAAAACATATAATAGAGAGAGAAAGGTGTATTGAATGTAGATCTTTAACATGATTTTACAAAACATCATTTACCTTATATTTAAAATAAAAATGATCTTACAAATTAAAATTATCTAGGAGAGGCAGAGAGAAAGAAAAATAAAAACTAACCAGAATAATAAAACCCAATCAACGATAAAATATAATAAAATTAATAACTGGATAATGCCATAAAAAATAATATGTAAAGGAAAAACCATGGTAAGTTGAAAGTAATGGCTGAACTTAATATGAAATTGAAAATATGAAGTCATAAAATCCATGAAATGTTATTTGAAATGTCAAGGATAAACAATTTAATCTATCATGATATGATAAATCCAATGTAAAAGAGAAAACAATGTGGTAATAAATCAAAGAGTTAATTCTTGAGGTATTGTTTGAGGGAGAGGAGAATAATATGACTATTTTGGAGAATTATACCACTCACATTCACTTTCCATAAATAGTATTACTGAATCATAGACATGAATATTTTATATTACTTCATATATATAGATTATTTTTCATTAAAACTACTTTTTGAAATTTTAGAACAAAATCTCTTCATATTCTAAATTTCCTAAATGTTTCATAGATAAAATAAGTGAGTGATTGTGGTATAAAATATTAAATATCATTGAGGATTTTATTATAATATTTCGATAACAGTTACCTCAAAAAATAAAAGAAATTATAAGTATGATAATTTTTTATAAAATAGGATAAAGTGGTGGAATAAACTACAAATATGATTTATGAGCTAGCATCAGCCTTATTCATTATTTTGTGTTCTATAAGATTGGTATTGGAGAATAAAACCAAACTTTATTTTTATATAGTAATATGATGGATCACTTGATTAACCCTATTTAATATCTATCTATGTTTTAGTTAATGTGTGAAAACTCTAACTTCACACTGAATATATTATCCTTGAGTCATAGTGTGATAAAATGATCTGATCATTCTAAGGAGACCTTTAATATCTGTTATTGGGGATGTCATTAATATTTGAAAAAGTAAATTTACACTTTATGAAAATGTTTATAAATAAGAGTTAAAAGTTTTAAAAGAGTATTACTTGTGGTTTGTTTAAATTTTTATGGTTTTACTGGAGATGTTTTAGATCTAAATCTAGGATGGAGAGTCATCACCCTTATGATGGAATAGTCAAAAAATATATTTATAAGGATTTTTTAACGTTTTTTAATATGAAACCACTATAGATACATAAATATTAGAAAAAAATGAGATCCAAATTAAGAAATTCATTATTTTGGAACCTAAAGAAATTCATACTGAAAAATGTTATCAGTTTAATAATTCTTCAAAACCTATTTCAAACCACTCACAATCTACACCTATTCAAGAAATACCCTACCAGATTCCCAATATCAATTGAGTTTTATGCTCTTCTCAACATAATTATCATAGGAAAAATTAATTATGAGTATCTTATTATGATAATTGTTTCTAGGATGAGGTTAAATATGTGGTTTTAACATCTCCTCTATGTGTTTAGAAAAATTCATTCCAACCAGTTAAAAGTATCAAAAGTGATGTTTTTTTAAATAAATAAAATTAATATAGAATGTTTTTTTATATAATGTATTGTTTCACTGATTCATTCTATAGTCTTGATAATAAAGTTTTCTTAAGAAATATTGTGAACAATATCTATTGATCAAATAAAGAATACATCTTTGAAACTGATTGTGTGGGTGATAATAAGTATGTTATAGAAATTATTAAACATTTCAATGAAAAACTAAATGTATCATGTGTGGTGGATCATATATGGATTGAATCTAGTTTATTTGAATAAAGAAATTAGTTTTTATCTTCCATAAAAGATTCTTCTATATTACTTTCTAGCTATAAGGATTCTGTTGGTAGGGATATTATTCAAAAAACATGTAATTTTTCTGAGAATTCAGTAAAAAATGGTTTCATCGAATTTTTAATAGAATAGTATAAAATTTATTTAATATATGATAATGTCACGGTTTCAAGGAGCCATATAAAATTGAAGATAATAAATTGATCTTTATGATGTTAAGTCAAGATATGG
Source organism: Viscum album (assembly GCA_963277665.1). Taxonomy (NCBI): domain Eukaryota; kingdom Viridiplantae; phylum Streptophyta; class Magnoliopsida; order Santalales; family Viscaceae; genus Viscum; species Viscum album. The sequence goes on from OY728139.1 coordinate 222,948,390, forward strand.
AACTAAAAACTAGCACTACATGGGATGTGACCAATGTTTTTTAAATTTTGGTTTTGTTTTTTATTTTAAATAAACATCTCCAACTATATTAAATTCAAGAAATAGAGATACCATACCTCTGTTTCAAATGGCCCAATGATTGTATTTGAAAAACTATATTTATAAATTTTCATTACTAAATGAATCACCCTTTGAAATTATATTTGGTTACCTATATTCTTGAATAAAAATCATTGATTCAACTATTTTATATGTCATTCTTCTATCTATTCATCATGGGTTGAAATATACACTTTTTATTAAGTAATTAATGGTGTATTTGAAATGAAAAATTTATAAACATTTCTATATACTTGGAGGGTAATTTTTTAAATTATATTTGAAATAATAATTATAATCTATTAAAATAATTATTCTACTTTCATTAAATTAGTTACAGATATTCATTTTCTATATATTGGACTTTCATTAATTATTCTTTGTAATATATGTTTGTACTTTCTTCTCGTAATTAATATTTCATGATAAAATATTATATGTTCATTTAGAATTTATTGAGTAACTATTTCTCTATTATCCTCTGGATATCATTTTTAATTTCAATATATTTAATAATTATTAATTTCTATGTCCCTAGTTCATTAGAGAATTATTTTTTTGTGGACTGTATAACTCATGTTCATATTGAAGCAATTATTCCATGTGAAAAAACATTACATATAAACTATCTTGTGATGATTTACATTAATCATCAACAGTTGAATTTAAAATAATTCATCAATTTAAACTATCATAAAATATTTTTCCATCTTGATGTTAAATATTGTGTAAAATTTTGGGTTTCATGCATGTGTGTGTGATGAGGGAGTAAATATTCAGAAATTTGTTTCAATGATTAACCTATAAAAACCCATATATATTTTTTCAAAATTATCCTACATTCAAATTTTACATGCACAAATTTATTGGATCAAATATTTTATAAAATACAATGTTGGTTATACCACTATGTGGATATTTTTTATTATTACCAAATGCTATTGATTTTGAGAAACTTTTTCCACCCTATTGTAATACATTTCCTCTAGATAATGTTTTAGAGAATTTTAGACAATCAAAATTAACTTAAAAAATTTTAATTTTAAATTAATTCATATGAGTTTTATCTAAATTTACTATGAAATGAAAATAATCTTCTAGGTCAAACTAATTAATATTTTAATTTTTTATTCTTTGTTTAGTCTTGGAAGAATTATTTAATATATGAATAATAATTATTAAATTATTTACATATAATGGGAATTATAATATTTATCACTTAAATATTTATGTTACTTTATTATCTTAGATTTAATGTGATGATTTGACTTTCAGGTGGATGAAATTTTAATTATTTTAAATTTTAGTTACAAAATTACAAATTTGAATATTATTGGAAAACAAAAATTAACATTTCACAATTGGAATTTATTTGAATAGGAAAATCATATTTTTATTTGAGATACTCAATGGAACAAAATTATCATTGGAATAAAATCATTATTGGAATTTATTTTTTCATTATTGATATTTACAATAGTATAATAAAATTAAATAATTAATTTCCTGAGAAAAAACAATTTTTATTTGATGGGGAAATTGATATGGATTTAAATTGATAAATTTTCACAAATCAATTTGATGATATTTCATTGATTTTAAATCATTAAAAGATCATTGAATGATAAATATTTGAAAAGTAATGGATTTTTGTTGAAAAAATAATTAGTTTTTCATTTTTTAATAGTTATGATGTTTTTCTTAATTGAGTTATGTTTATTTGATCTTAGTTATTAAAGAGTTTTTAATTTTTTAGTGTTTATCATTGAGAAATTTTCATTAAAATGTTATTTTAAATGATTTGAATGATTATAATTGGATATAAACTTTTTAATGTATTTTTGTTTTTTTAATATTTTTTTGGGTGTATCAATTTTTATTATTTTTGTCTGTAAATGTTTGAGTTTTCTTATTGAGTTGATTTTAATCATGAAAATATTAATTTTTAAATTATTAATGATAATTTTTTATTTTAATTTATTTTATGTACAACATTGATTTTTAGTAGAACATCAGACATTGAAAACATCTAAGGGATCACATGTTTGTCATTTCACATATATGATGTTATGAACATTCCATGTATCTCAAAGGATTAATATCCAATAATTTATCCCCATATGATATTTTGGTTCAATATTTTAAAAAATTCCTTCTCTTATTCATTAAATCTTTAGAGGATCTCTTTAAATTGATATCATGGCTTTCTATGGAATGATTCTTTAATTTAATCTAAGCCAACAAAAACTAATACTTGATGGGGAACTGAATCTAAATGAAATTTATGGTGAAAAGAAACCATGGAAAACTATTCTCCAAATGATTTTCATGATCTTAGTATCAATAATGATGAATTTCAGTGAAGTTAAATTTTTTTAGTAGAATTAATAGGTAAACGATATATAATTTACTTGTGTGGTAATTCAACTCATAATGTGAAAAAATAATCAACTGATTCCTACTACCCATTGTTTGTATATTCATAATGATTCTATACTAACGAATACTGGTGAAGAAAATATTGATGTAACCATTAAATTCTAATTATTTATTGATTTTGATGAATTTTTTTGATGTAATGACAATATGAATATGAGCTCAACCAGATATAATATGAAAAAATTAGTCAATGATTATTTTAGAAAAATGTAATTGATTTATGTTTGATGATTTTGGAATTCCACACTTTCATTAATATATATGAATTAGATTCAAATCTATCAATGAGGATGAGGTTAATTCATCCATTTAAATTAAGAAAAAATGATTAGTTATAATATTGTGGTTTGAGGTGATAATGACATCCGATGAATTTGGAATATCTAATGTTGTGGTTACAGTTCCGAAGAAAAGAAAACAATTTATGCAATAAATTATCAGATCATGTGGAATCCACTTCAATCATGTCTAATGCGGGACTGTTTAAAGTAAAATTCCCAAAATCTAAGTAAATATCACTAAATTTTTAATCGAGATTCAATGGATTAATCCTAGATGTGTCGATGGAGCTAAAAGTGGATATATGTTTTTTTAAGGATACAAAGAATCAATAAAGGAATATATTTTATATTGGTATATAATTTTATTTATAATGTAACCATATTATCCCATGATGGTGTCATTAAAAAATGGTGATAATCATGATGAGGTGATGCCACATGTAATTGAGGTTGGGATAATATTTTCCACATAAAGCGATTCGAGGTCAAAAATAAGTGCAAGATATTAGAATATAATGAAGAATATTCTTTTTTAGATGAATGCAAAATTGATTCTATATGGGGTGAGAACACCCTAGAATTTGGATTTGATAGTGTCTGATATATAGTAAGAATGTGACTTTAATATAGAATATTCATTCCTCTCTCTTCTATTTTTGAATTCCTTTTTTGAGATGAATGTAATGAAACAAATTCCATCATTTTGAAATCATGTAATCAATTTTTTTTGTGGAATCTATTTGAGATGATTCTTTATTATTAATACATTCTTCTATCATTATCATAATTATTGTATTAAAATTTTGTCTTTTTTGTTCTATATTATCTTCTTAATGGGTATCAATTTAATCTATCTTAATTCATGATTGGTGATGATTATAAATTTATAAAAATTTAGACATTATAGGATATTCTAATTATTTGAAAAGGATGGTTCCTCTCTTCTCCAATAACTAAAAATTATTTCCTATGTTTGAATGAATTCTAATTCTCTTAGAATAATTCACTGAGCTAAGGAGATAATTTAATTAAGAAAATGTTTTTTGACACATTTTCTTCATAGTAACACACATAGTTTAATTAACATATATCTTGAATAGTGACATTAAATTATCAATTCAGTACTATTTCACCCTATAGAATCATAATTATCAGTTATTATTCCATTACTTTTTCATTGTTCCCTCACACGCCCTTTCAAATATTTTCATCCATATTTTTTTTACAGAATCACCATTCCTATATCTCTTAACGATTTTTATATTTTTATTTATTTTACATGTTTGGGTTGTACAACTTCATTTAGCCTTTCCTATGTCTATGATACCCTACTTGACCACGATACATATTTATGATTTACATGTATAAATATATTTTGTATAAATCAATGACTAAATGGTTAATTACCATGATTTCATGAATCCAAAAAATTGATCTCATCTATAACATAAGATAATGTTTCCCTCCTTCCCATAAATGACTATCCATCAATATAATTATTTACAAATTCCATTATATATGTAAGTATATCACACAATTATATTACTGCATAACTAATTATTAGAATCCTACATCAATTAAATTTTTTAGGGAATTATTCCTCCATGTAATTATATCATAGAATCTTTTTTTGAATTATTCTATCATGGAATCCATCCTCCAAGTAATTAAGTCATTTATTTCTTCATTAACTATATATTTTCCTCCCCTTAAATCATAGATGAATTTTTTTTATTATTATATCGAAATTTATCTGTTACTAAAAATATTACATTACATGTTTCTTTTAGGAATCATACTAATTATTTTATAGAATCTCTTCTTTTACATTATATATTCTATAATATTATTCTTTCCAGGTCTCACAAAATATGTTTATTATATGTGTTTCTTTGGTTTTTATTTTTACTAATTTTTTATTTTAAATTATAACATTTAATACCATGATTAAATGAACATCATAAACATCCAAAACATTTATCTTCATTAATGAAAAAATATTCATCCACTTTACATATTGTTTCAAAATTATATTTCAATAAAAAAAGTATAATTTTAAAATACACCTAAGTTATCTTTTAAAATAAACTTTTAATTTTGGTTTGTTTAAACAACTTAAAAATATTAATGATCATGTTAAAAATTTATATTTCATAATTGAATCTCTATTAATTTTATAAAACTATATATATAAATGAATAATTTCCTTACTGTGTATCATAATACCTATTGTGTCATGCTCATTATATGAAATAAAAGTAACATGAAAATTTATCAATAAAAATAACACCCTGATATATTAAAAAAATAACATCATGTTCGATAGAATATATAGAAAAACCCCAATGTTTAGAAGGAAATATTACACCTCGAAACATTATGATATATTTATCTTTATATAAATTCAATCTCATTGATTACTTTTGGTTCACACAACACCAATATTAAAGGAAACCTGATACCCAATTAAAATATTACTATTTATACATCACCAGTACTACCTATACATTATGTAAGAGGGTATGAATTGTATTAAATAATTAATTAAAATGATATGAATTACACATGAATAAAATAAATTAAATGGTTATCTATTTATTATAAAAAAATAAAAAATCATTAGAATAAAATGACCTATTTTCTGAATACATTATTTCTCTAAAAGTTCATTTAGTCATGCTTTAAAAATAATTATATTTATTTTTTACCAATATGAAGAAATTTATTGACAAAAATAATATTAATTTTGAAAATATACATTTAAAAATTATCTTTAGGATGATTATTTAAAATTTTTAGAAAGGATTTATTTTTTGATGAATATTGAAGGATAATGATTTGTTTTAAATTATACCATTTCATTTAAATTATTTACAAAGCTAAATTATATTTTAATTTTTTATTTGTAATTATCTCAATAATTTTACAACGTACCTTATTTAGTTCACTGATGTCAATTTCATATTGAATTGTATGACTAAAACATTCTAATCATTTGAAATATTTTGCTCAGAAATCTTAGTTTTTCAATGTGATGTTGAGATTAATTTTTTATTGATATCTACCACTACTATGTATTGAATATTAAAAAATGTAATTAAAAATTTTTATTTCAATTATATATATAATATAATAATTTAAACATAATTTGTAACTAAAATAAATAGAAAGAAAAATTAAAAAAAATACTAGCGATATAGTAAAAAATAGTTCTCCCAAGGGTTAAACTAAGATCATAATAGATAAAAATGACATAAAACATGTACAACACCCATTTGAGGGACATATATAGACTTTTGAACCTATTATATTTGATAATTTCCCATTTTATAGTCATGTGGATGGGAAGAATATATTTATCACTTTATCTTTTCAGATATTAGTTGTGTGTCCCCTCCCTCACATATAAAAGGCTACCCACTTTCCCATCATCCTAAAACCACCAATAAAACTTTTATTGCCCAATTAATAACCAAATATATATTTTCATATATATAACCACATCCTAAACTCATTAATTTGATAACAAAAATACAATCTATTCTTTATTTAATTTTAACATGAAAAGGTTTCGCCAAGATGAGCTAATGTTTTTAACTATTTGATTTTATTTTAAGTATTCTTCAACCCCCTTATAATATTTTTAATCTATTATAAAATCATAACACTAGTATCTCTTATATAATAATATATTATTATGTTAATTAAATAAATAATATTTATCTCCACTTCTATTAAATGGGAAATAAAATCACCTATAGTGTGTAGAGAATACCGCCACCTGACGGATCGATGTAATTTGTATTCCATCGTCATATATCAATTATATATATAATTATGTATTTATAATATTTGTGTGATATTTATCAAAATATTATAATTTTTCAATTATTACATTAAATATACATTTTTTATTACCTTTCTATTGGGTGATAAGATAATGTCCCTCATTTCCACGGTGGACTGTCGCCTCGCGAAGCAATGAGAATTTGTTTCACATAAAAATGACATGGAAGGAAGTATTTATAATGTAAATTAATAAATGGTTCTAAAAATAATAATTATTAAAATGTAATATCATATATATCTTCTTACCTTCATACACATTAGTAATTAATAAATCCATTCATATTAATGTTTGGACTAGAACCTCTATATTTCGATTTGAAATGGTTTTCATCTTATTTTTACATGGATGGTAAAAGTAATGGTTTTTATTAATTTAATTTTTTAATAAATTATTATTATTTTTAAATGTGAATAAATATTAATTTTCATTCTTTCCATCCTTCATGAAAAATGGAAACAATTTTTATGTTTATGTACATCCGGCAGTCTCCATGTATGGTGTAGTCCACTTTCTATATACATCATTAATATACTACTATAAATATATTTATAATGAATATATATGATATTTTTATCTTGTTTATACTTTTGGAGCTGTTGTAACGATAATTAATGTCATAGGACAAGAATTATAGAACCAAATCCTACATGTAAAATGATACAATTATCACTAGAACGAGTGATTTCAACAATAAATTTTAATTAAACAAAAGATAAAATAATATATATATTTAATATATTGTAAGGGATATATGATTATAATTTTTTAATATATTTATAATAAACTAATATTTATTCTACAGGTGGTTCAGACAAATCCGAAGGAAGTCTAACCTACAGAAAGTATTTCATGTTTATCTTTCACATCCATGAGAGACATGCCATGTTCTCCACTTATTCTTTTTAGTAGTCTATATATTGAACCTTTTGAAATGTTACCAATAGAATATCATAATCTTCATGGTATTTAAATATTAATTTTATGTGATTTCTTTCATTGGGTTTATTATTCAAATATTACTAACATCATAATGGTTTATTTCATAATCTCATCATTATTCAAGATTGTTTATGTTGAAGTATACATTGTGGGAATTAATTTATATTTCTATCTTATAATGGATGAATTTCATTATAATATATTAATTCATGAAATTTTCATTATATAATGCCTTGTTCCTACTCATTAATACTTAATATTATTAAGAAATCATTTATATGAAAATTATAATTCAATTCACTCTTATGATTAATATTTATTTTATTCCAAACCAAAGTTTCATATTAAGGTTTAAAAATATATTTAAAATTATAGAATTAATTTCTTAAAATAATTACCCTTGCTTAAATTTTTTTCAACAATTTTTTAAATGAATATTCATATCATTTTCCAAACAGTGTCTTTTTAGAATTTATCGAAAATGAGATAGGAATATTTATTTTCATGATTACAGAATGAACATAATTTCTAATGTCATGAAAACCCAATGATTTAAATATTATTTTAATTGTTTAAGAATGTTTTTTGATGAAATATATTATCAAAAAAATTTGTAACTTTTGGGAAATAAATATTCATAATGTGAAAAGGGGTTTTCCCCAAAATTGGGTTTAATAAAATATTTATTGTATTTATATTATTCATTTATTTAATAAACTTATTGTCTATATGATTCAATGGGAATATTTTGTATTGATATCATACTGATTATTTATATGGATTATTAATAATCAGTTTGATTAAGACTCTTTAATTTTATGAATATTGACTATTTTATTCATGATTGTTTATAATTATATTTATTTTATTGTTCTATGTATTATAATTTCATATTCTAGTTCTCTAATATAAATTTTTATGTTTAGCATGATTCATCACATTCTTATGGTGTATACATTAGACTTAATAAATGCAGGTTGGTTCATGGATATACATGCCCCTAGATTCGTCACCATGTCTCTTCAAACTAATTTGTTGGCCTAATAAGGAGGGGGTTTCCCCATATATTTAAACCATATTGTGAGTGGTTATGATAATATGATTCAATTTTATGAAATTATGTATTCCTTCATTATGATATTAATTTTTAATTTTTAGGTTATTATTCTCTTAGATATAATATCATAGGATAATTTTCCTGATCATGTGATTATGTATATGGATTTATTTGAACATCATTTAATCCTACCATATTAAGTTCAAGTTATTGTTTAAGTGGAATTTATTATAGTTATTTAAATATATATATATATATATTATTTATCTGTTCATGACATGATCCACTGTATGCTTACTATTACTGAGCAAATAATCTGACCCCTTTTTATGTTTAATTTTACCCAGGATTATATGATTTGTTTTAATGTTGATGTTGAAGGATATGTTAAGAGGAGTAATAAACTATTCCATATTTTGATATCTGCTTTATTATCATATAGTATAAATATAATAATGTAGGAACTCTCTCTAGGTAAATGAAGTCATTTTCATTACAATAAATCACCGTAATCTACTCAATAACCAGGTAGGGCATGAAAACACTCTAATAAAAAAACATTCCCCCCCCCCATATATAATTTATTACACCCATTAAATAATAATTTTTTCTCCCCATTTATAAAAATTATAAAGATATGATCCCACTTTAATTATAAGGTTTTAGTAATTTATCCATTTTTTAATAAACCAAAAGGAAACATCATTGTAAGAGGTATCACATGTGGGACTAAAATATATTCCATTGGTATTAGAGATATCAATTCCAACTTATTTAAATGTGGATTGTTGATGAACATTGAGATCTTATCAAAGCTTCTAAAATATCAACTTGGGTAAAAACTTTATAATGATATCTTCATCTTGAATTATAGTATTCACATACTCTAAATTCACTGACCCTTCATCATGTTTCTCTTCATTTAGGTGAAACAATATTTTAATATGATTTATTATTGAGTGATTGTATACCTAATATTCTATTATACTTGGCATTTATTTCTAGAGAATGAGAACCACAATGCACCTAGATTTATTCAAGAATATGATTAAATCATAATTTATATATTTATATAAATTTTATGTGATGAAATTAATTTTTTTAACTCCACAAATCATAATTATCATGGTGTAAATTTATGTGATTTCTAAAAAAAATAGTTCAATTTTGGGTGATTATTAAAAAGTAAAAATAATACGGAAATACAGTAACATTGTTCACATTATAATGATTTAATAAAAAACTGAAAGATCAAAATTATTATTTTTTAAAAAATAATTATTTATAATTAATAAAATTAAAATACAATATAATGTTTAACCTAGAATTTATTCTTGAAATTTTTGAAATCTAAGTAATTTTTTTGTCCATTGTAAAACTACATGCCATTGTCTTCTCTCAATCATAGTATTTACATGGTTTATTTATGTTATTTTGTTTTAATAATTAATAATAGTCCCTTTATTTTTATTAATCCTGGTAATGTCATTAGGTTTATCGTTATACTGTATTTTTTTTGTAAAATCAATTTTTCATAAAAAAAATATTTTTATAACAATTATTGCTGAGATTTCTAAAATTATATTAAAATTAATTTTTTTAGTATGTAATTACAGAATAATTGTAAATTTATTTCATATTATAAATCATCATAATTAGTATTATGTGGTAATTTTAGTATTATTTTATACTGATTATTAACCATGGTAAATATATGTATCACCTTAGTTAATGTAAAATGAGTTAAACTCGTAAAAAATAAGTTGATAAGGATTAAAAAGAATAGAAAAAACATTCTTAAGAATCATTAGAAGGTATTATTTTGATCATAAAATAATCATTATATTATATGTGAAAATGTTAATCCAATTAAATATGAAAACACTTTTTTATAAAAATTATTTATGTAATTCCATGATTTTCATTTTACGCAAATATAAAAGTGAACCACTTATACTACCATATTCATAACTATTCAACCACGTAGCTAGAAACATAAATACCAAAATAAATTAAAATAATTCATCTCACTTACCAAGATGATATGGTCTCTCCAAATGAAAACTAGAAGGATTAATGTGTAAACAAAATATGATTTTCTTCAGCCAAGGTATTACTACTAACCCATTGTTTTCATTTTATTTCTTGTAATACCTCATTAAAATATTATACAAACCATGTCATACAACAATATAAGTAATATATATAATTTTGTTTTATTTTAATTATTACATATCCCTTATAAAAATACTTTACAGCCCATGGAAATTGAAAACATCGCTTGTGAATATATCCAGACAACTCTTTAAATATAGTAGTGTTATTCATTTTTCATCATCATATTATTTAGATGGTAATTAATATTAGAATAATGAATATTTATTAAATTTATTAAATAATTATTAATATTTAAATATAATATATCATTTAACATATTATCCATCTAACTATTACAAAATGACCATATCTTTCATGCGTGCATTTCGACTACCACATCTGTGAAGTGATGTGATACATTTTATATTCCCACCATTCATGTTTGATTCTAAATATTCATATAATTAATGTATATGATTTTAATTTAATGATTAAAATTATTTATATGATATAACCATTCAAAATATTCCAGCAAGTAAACTACCTAGAAAACATACATGAAAAAGGAATAAATTAACATTATAAATGAGGGTCATAATAATGAATTATTAAAAAACTAGTATTTATTTGTTATAAGTGGATAATATATGAAATATTAAATACATATATGAATTAAATTTATAATTATAATAAATTTAATATTATTAAATATGTTGTAAAATTCACTTTTGAATCAATTAGTACATGAGCTTAGTGTTTATTTTACAATCTCAAACAAATTTAGAATGGTTTATATTTATGTTTCTATTAGGGTAATTGCATTGAATTTTTAATATTAAACCCATTATATTATTCCTTCTCTATTTATATTTGAAAATTACTATTTTTACATTATTAAGATAACTTTAGAAATTACCACACTGATATGGGTTAAATTAGTGTCTGATAGATTTTTACCACATTAAAAATTTATTCCTTTTATTACCTTTATACTTATTTAATGAGTGGTTATAATTTTCTTCACCTTTAATTAGAAATCATGATCAATAAAATATAAATCAAAAAGAAAACTATTATTTTTACATTGTTTTCCTCTAGTTTTTATGACTATATCCATCGTGTATGGTGGTTATTATCCATCAAATAAAAAAATTCTTTTGATTTTAATGAAAATTACAATAATGGGTAGGACCTGACATATATCCTCGAGTAACCAAACATGTTCAATTGAGTATTAAATACTAAATCACAAGTTTACAAGATATTTGAAAGTATCTCATGAAATGATCAACAATATTGAAGAATTATTCTTTAGTAAATAGTAATAAAACATTTATCCACTTCCTCAAACTACAATAATAAAATGGATACCTCAAACATATAAATCAAAAGGGTCATCTGATATATTAGTCAATATAGTAGGATGACACTACAAATTCTCAAATAATAATATAATGAATGTGTATACTATTAACCTCTTTTAATCTATCCAAAATAATTTTCAATAATATTATCTTAGGAATAATTTCTTATTCGTATTTTGGAATTGTAATATCAATTAGACATATTAAATTGTTTTGTTAGTTTACTAATGGGTCTTCATGTAATCATGATGAAATGTATTATATCAAAACTATGTCACTTTCATGTAAAATTAATATGTTAAATGAAATATCTCAAACCGATTGACTAATTATTAGTGAAACACACAAAGTTCCAAATGTTTAATACATCCTTTTCGATGTGCGAAATGATATTTACTCATGATTATTCATGAAAAACAGTATATGTAGAAATTTTTTTAAATCATGCAAACATGATTATTATTATTATTATTTATTAAAAATAGTGTTCACATATATCTCATTCTTCATGTAAGGTTATATATGTGGGGTATCTTCGGTTTATGGAAACTAGAATGGATTCATAGAAACTATGATATAACATCATGTTTTCACATCAGTGTAAATACAATGTGATAGTTTTTTCATTATATTTACCCATTTAATATATTAATCGATGATGTTACACATAACATTCATTCAGGATATATGTAATATCATAGTTCTTTTTCATGATAATTAGTGTGTGAAAATATCCTGCCATTACTAAGTGGCTTGTGGTACTTCTTCATTAAAAGATTTGATGTGACCTATTTCTGTTTTGAAAAATCAAGATCTCTTGATGTTATAGTAGAAACTCTCATCTTTTGTGGATAGGTATTTCTAAATAATATTTCACCTTGTTGCAACCACCTTGAATCCAAATTTTATGCAATGTTTAGGGCCAATATAATATACCATAAATTATTCCATATTCGATATTAATTAAGAGTCATGTATGCATTTAGTATAATTGATCTTTTTGGTATTATTATAAATATAATTTACTTCACCTGAGGCAAAAATTCATTGTGTATTCACATAGTGGGCTTATACTCTCCCGATTCTAAAATCACATTCATGTTTTCATAAATTAATTATTCTTATATACCCACCCAATATAGGTTATTGTGGTCTACATGTGGTTCATTAATCAACCAAGAAGTACCATGAATATCTGATTATGCATGGTTGATGATCCATATAAGTATCATTATGAAATATCATGAGATTGAGATCCATTAAATCCTTTGATATAACATCATGAAATATTCCATAGGAACTAGAGTTTCTTTGTCGATCTAGGGTCAACCTAGATAGAAGATGATTTATATTTCAATACATGGTTGATATCCGTTTGATCAAGCAATCCATGTTATATATGTATCTTTTTATGATATATGAAGGGTACTTTCACTACATTTATCCCACATTAATCTTGATTTATTTCTATGTATTCATGATAATATGCATCCTTACTTGTATTTCTCAAGACAACAGTATGATTCAGTGCTCAAAACACCTCTTCACAAACCCCCAACATGAGCATACCACAACCTTGTGTATCCAACAGGATTTATGCACACACTGACCTTCCTTTATAAATTCAAAAAATGATTCATATGGGTTCTATTCCCACGTCGCATACATTCTTCCAATAGATAGATAGGGTTTTCTTCTCCTAAATGTGTTCGAACCTTTGTTCCCAACAGTGTGGTTGAGAGGATCCTTGGTCGGATGTGGACATAATGTTTTTCACAAATTCCCACTCAAATATGTACATAGTAGTTACTATGTACTGAAACCACCTCAAATACATTTTCCAAAATATTTTCTTAAGATCAATATAAATTAAATTTCTATTTTTTTCACATCCTTATATATTATTTATAAAAATAAATATTTTCATCTTCCTTTACAAGTTCATTATTTTAGTAGTTGTAGTAAACACATTAAATCTCCAAATACCTCTATTATGTGTTTATAAATTTAAAACAATTATTTAATCATCATTGTTACATATGAAATTGTTTATGAATGAAATATAATTCCATTAAATTATTCTATAATAATATTATATGAATCACTAAATCATAAAGTACAATATGTGATCTTGTAAATTTTTAGGGATGGATCTCATCTTCATAAACATTCTTGGGATCTCCACTGGACTTCCAGGATATTTTTCTTTACCAGTACATATTCATAATAAGTGATTCAACATGTAGTAACATATCATTTAGTAATACTTAGAATACAAAAAGTAGGATCATTAGTATGATCATTTGTATATAATTTTTCAATATCCATAGTAAATTCCATGAAAATTTGTTCATCAAATATATATATATATATATATTATTTCTTTATTCTCTCCCCATTTGTTTTAGAAATGTTTCATTTTCCACAATCCCAATTATTGAAAAAACAACAATTGCCTATAAGATGGTGTGGTATCATTTCATTATTAAGTAATACATTGATTAAAAACATTTAACCATACTTTGTAGGTATATATCATGAAATTAGTGCAGGAAGATCTTATTGATTTTTTATAATGTCATTAATTCATTTATGTTATCCCGATAAGATAATACCTCATTACATTCTTTGGAATACAGATATAATAGTGTGCCAAAATAGCTCATCAATGAATTCCAAAATGTGTAACTTCTATAAATGTCAGATTAGTATGAAATATGATGCATTGATTATATATTTAGATACTCCCCTTGGGGGTTAATCTCGAGATTCACTTTATCAATATGTATCTTTTCCGTATTTTTTCATCATAAACCCAATTTATGTGTGTATCAAATATTGTGACCACATCTACTACAATGACTTAATGTTTTGTGATTAGCCATGATATATTGACTACATTAATATTGATTCAACTCGGATATTTTTCATTACAATATTATATAGATATAAATATATTGAAAAAATAATGATATCAAGATCCATAAATCATTGAATGAATTTTCTTTCTTGAAAATGTTATAAGAAAATATTTAACTATGTTCTCCCATTATGTATGTGTATTACCTTCATGTCTTTGTAAATGAGGAAAAAATAGAGTATATGAAAATAAAGAAGATAACTTTTTATTTTTTGTGAGAAAAAAATGTGTAAGAACTATTTATCACCCAAGAGACATTTTAATTATTTCTATTTGTGATTTTGAATCATTTATTATTACTATATTAATAGTCTTAATAGTATTCATTAGAATTAAGTCTTTAATTTTTTTCAATAGTATCATTGGGTGTAATTTTTTTATTAACATTATACCTCAAGGAATGTGCATAAATTGGTGATTTCATAATCATATACAATATTACAACTTGAGTTAGATCTATGAATGATTAATTGTATGAAATGGGAAAAACCTTCTTTCAAAATCATAAAAAAATATTATAAATATTTATAATAATTATTTATGGAAAAGTATCCATGAAATTGGATTTACTCATGTAGAATATATTTTTCATTCAATATTTTAATTCTCTTTATCTCCTTGTATTTTTCTAATTTTCCCACACCTACTAGAAATATTATGTGTATTTGTTTTGTAATATTCACAATATCCTTAGTAGATCCACGCGATTTTATAGGATATATTTTTTCCAATTTATTCCATTTGTTTTATTTTTATATATTTTTCTACACCTTTTATCTTAATATCTATCCCATTCATTATTATATCCATGGTATACTTATAGTGATCCATAGTGTAACCACTCCATTCACCAGAGAAGTAGTTTATCCTCATTAGTGTAGAATTAATTTTGTTCTTCTTGATTTTTGTTTGTGTATAATTCTTCTCTAAACATTCACCCATAGTTTACATGACTACCACCATTATATATTTCATGACAAATTTATATCTAGGTCTTCATTATGATTATTTCCCATGATTATATTATAACTAGTCAACTCCTATAGTCTTATATTACGAATTGTTTTAATTTTATTCATGAATGATTTATACTTGAATTCCTATTTTTTCACCAATACCAATGTAAATACTTTACAAACTCCTAAAAATATTAAATATTTTATTAACGAGAAGACTCATTCACTTTTTATGTGGCTATTTCTACTTGACTACTTTTCTCTCCTTGATGTAGTGATGCATTGTTTGTTAAATGATTTCATTTAAAAAAACAACCTGATGAAATGTACTCAAATATTTTACTACACCAAAAGGAATATAATGAATGATGATATTTTAATTTTGAAAATAATCTACCCTCTTTGGGATATATTCATATTTATATTTTTTTGTTATTTTGAAAGGGGTTTTTATTGGATCAACATATTTTACAGTTTTCATTCATCTCTAATGTTTTTTTGGTGAGTAATTCATCACATTTCATCATCCACATTTGAATGGGTGTTGATCTTGAGCCTGCACGAACCACATTACTAGAATTCGAACAAACATTATACAAAAATATATATTAACCCATTTTCTTAGTGACATAATGATATTTATCATTGAATGATTTTAACATGTTAATTACATTAAATGATGGTATTTTAGGAGAATAATACTCCTTTGAAGTTTTTCATTCTGATGCTATTATAGAAAAAACTATTCATTCCACTTGTTGTGAGTCTCAACATTAGTATTTTCAGATTTTATCAACATCATTAGAAGCAAATATTATTTCATATTATAGATAATTTTTTCACACTAAATTATATTTAAAATACGTTAACAATCAATCATGATCCAACCAATTACATAATTATTTATATTATTCTTCCCATTCGTTGAATTTTCAATTTCAGTGATCTTGTTTAGCATTAATTCTAAAAAAATAATTTTCAATTAAATGAGTGATTTTCTCTTCTAAAATTGTGCATGTAATTTTTACTAAAGGATCTCATTACCGTGATATTTCATTAGTTTTAATTTGAAATAATACTTTCTAACTCTATAGATTACCTCATCAAACTTCTTAATTCTTTCCAAATTTTCATTTCATTATTTGTTGTGGTTTACAACACCATCATATTTTGTTCCAATACACACTCCCTTTTCATAACATATTCTCCCAAAAGGGTGATATATTCTTGTACGGTTATCCTTCAAATGGTATATTTGACATTTTCTAAGTAGTTCTCTTCACCACATCTATTTGGTTCTATTATTTTAAAATGTAAAATAATATATGATGCATAATCACGAGACTATATGTTAATGATGGCCTCTATTTTATTTTTTAGTATATAAGAATACCAGGTCATCAACTCCCATTATTGACATGTATTTTTTTTAGTAATAATGAGTTTGGAAATTGATTCACCATCGCATTTGAACAAGTGGGATGTCTTATTTAAGATTCTCAATTCACCCCTTATTAATCTCAATGTGTTGGTAGAGATATAATTATGAAATGTAGTATATTCAACTCTGGAATGTTTTAACTCCATTGTGAATTGAAAAAACATATATCAAATACTCCTTAATATTTAAATAATTAAATGAAATTAGAACTAAGAATTATCTCTATGATGCCAATTATTAAGATCATATTAGGGAAGGCTATAATAAGAGGGGGTGAATATGTATGGTATGGATTTTACAACATTTATATTTTATCCCTTTTTTAATCTATGTCACTTAACTTTTGAATGATTCTTTTTCATATTTAACTATATTAGAAAGCATGTGCATAAAACTATAAATCACATCGAACAATTGAATTTTTTAAAGGAACACATATATTGTGTATTACTATATCTTTGGATTGTGGGGGTTATTATCCCACACATTTACATAATTCTATTTATTATAAAGAAAACTATAAGTAATGGTAATACAATGATAATATTCTCCTTTCATAGTCCAATTACAATCGAATATTAATCTATAAATGATAATGTTATTGAAAATATGTCTTTCCCTTTTGAATTTTTCAATATTATTGAAGATTTTTTCTTTTTTAGAGAACAATAAAACTCAAGAAAGCTTCCTCAAATCTCAACATTTAAATTTTCACCTCAAACACAATAATAAAATGGGTTTTCTTAGATATTCAACAATAAGTGTGTTTCTTCTTCTTCTTGTATAGTCAAAATAATAAGAATTTCTATACTTTTATACTCAAGCCCTATAAAAAATGGATATTATATCTATCCCAATTTTTACATTTTCATTTGGACTATGATAAAAAATATGTGATAATAAGATGTTATATCAGTTTTTCAATGTATCTTTTTGAAATAATGCAGACATTTATAGAATAGAATGCAAGTATCATTATTGTTCAATGTGTATCTGGTATGTAGTAGATCATCCCAAATTATTTCTTCATGTACCAAAGCACATAAGGTCAATTGGTCAATATTTCTGTTTGGATTTATGAAATTATATTTACATTATAATGTGAACTAGTACACATAGACCTCTTTTTCATGTGATCATAGATACACTATTTAGCATTATTATTATTATTCTTTTTTCTAGATTATTCATTAAATGTGTTCACATTTTAATTCATATTTATATAAGGTTGTATATGTGGAACTTTCCCCCATGAGACAAGGAATATCATGCTTCTTATACATGAAATTTTGATCATGGAACTCTCTTTCTCTAGACAAGTGGCATGTGGTTCTTCATTGAGAAAAGTATGGATGTGCATTTATTTTTATAATGAAAAAATGATACCCTTTGATATGTTCTCTATAAATATTATATTATGGAGATCAGTATTTATAGATGAATTTTCATCATGTCTACACAACCTCAAATATGAATTTTATTTCATGTATAGGGTCGAAATAATTTACTTGGTTTTACGTCAAGCTAGATATCAGTTTAGAGTCATGGATGAATTTAATATCACCAAATTTTATAATATTTTACAAACAAGGGTTAAAATAAATTGACACTAAATATCGAGGACTATTCACATAACAATCTAATAATATCTTGAATCCAGACTCACTTTCATGTGTTCATGAAATAAAAATTTATATACTCTGCCCATACCTACATTCATGGTTTACAAGTGCTTAATTTTTATAAAAGTAGTTCCATGAATATTTAATAATTCATATGTGATGACCTATATCAATCTCATTATGAATTTTCAAATATTGATCATAGTTCAATATGATGAGGTTAGGGTATGCCATTTTCCAAAAAAAAGGGACTGTTTTCAACAATATATGATTGTCGAGGTTGCATACGACACAAATTTTAATGTATACAGTAAATAATTTTACACTAGCAGTCCTACATATATTCATAACAATTTAATATAGATGAATAGTTCCCACAATAAATCATTCTTACATTATCTTGAGTTATTTTTTTTCCACTTGATATAAAATATTCATCCCCCATATTTTGTGTGGTCAGTGGGGTATGTCACCCACAACACAAATACAAACCTCTAACAGTGGAAGTTCCACACAATTTAATAGTATATAAGCTCTATTCAACCATTGATCCTCAAATAAAACTTCCATGTTTTCTCCTTTAAGGCTCGATTCCCTCCCTCTCTCACATTCCATCCATGGCTAGTGATGGTGATCCTATAACACACGTGGTTGACCCTTGGCTATTGGACTACCAAATTTTTTTAATAAAGTAAACTAAAATATGTAATTATTAACTACAATGTTCTATAATAAACTCAAATGAATTTTTATATTATTTCTTCACATAATAAACAAATTTACAATCTCTATTTTTTGCGTGGACTTTAATCATATTCATGAAAATATAAATTTTTATTATCTTCATCAAGTTATTCACATAAATAATTTTAGTAAAAATAGGGAATCACTATGTACCTATTAAATATGTTTTGAACATTAGTAATTATTTCTAAATAATTATGTTTTTATAGATAATTGAGAAAACAATAAATAAAATTCAATTAAATTAATCCATCACTACTTCATCCAATGTATAATATGTGACTATGGAACTTCACATTGAAGGATCTCATCAACAACAACATTTTTTAGATCTTTCGTAGTCTATAGATCTATTTTTCTTTTTCAATGATTATTTAAACATTTTGACTCAACAATTATTGACACATTGACAAAAAGTACCAAAACACAACAAACTAGGATAATTAGGTGTTCATTTTTTTTCTATGTATTCTCAAAATTAAGAAATAATCTTTTAAGGAAAATAAATTTATTTCTTTTTGTTCAGGAGTTATTTCATCAATATTCGTATTTGCCTAAATATGGTTTTAGGATTTTTTTTTACAATTATCCACTGATTGTTTAAATTCAAAATTACTCATGTATGAATTTCTATAAATATGTTTGGAAAGAATATTTTTTTCATTTTAAAAATAAGGAATGTTTTATGGAATGTGTGAATTTAATAATTTGTTTAATGATAACCAAAATAAAATATTTTCTAGCTAACATGACTATTAATTTCAATGCATATTTCATTACAAGATTCCATGATTTCCTTAAAAGATTTTTTTTCCAAATGATCAATTAATTTTTATTTTAAATAACCAATTTCAAAATTAAAAATTTATTTTTCTATTGAAATATTATAATGATATTTTATTGTATATTCATTATTGTTAACATACTTTGGTGAGTCTTATAATTTTCAAAGTACATACTATGTCTATGTCATCTAATATATTTATCAGAAGGGAATATCATCATTTTGACTCCAAAATGTATTTAAGTAACAAATAATATCTCTTCTAATATGGATAGTTATAGATTATTGAATAATATTTATTTACTTTCATTGTTTATTAATATTATAATTACATTCAATGTATTAACTAATAGTTGGGGACTGGAATTACATATCCCCATGTTGAATTGGTAGGTCTTATAAGATAAAAAAGAAAGGTAATTTGGAATATTTATTAACAATTTCTATATTATGTCATGGTATGAGGCATTGACAGTACGTTTATGATGTTGTACATTATTAATTCCACCACTAAAAATCAATTATTAATTCTATGTTATTATTACAGTATTTATGTTCTATATGGATAAGTTTCATTCTCATGTGATTATTTATATGATATTATTTGATAATCAATTTTTCCTGCCATATTGTTAATTCAAAATTAATTTTATGATAGCATACACTATACACATTCACATACTAAGAATCATAGATCACTATTTTATTTCATATCATTTCCCTATAATTATTGAAATTTTTTTATGATTCATATGATAATAAATTCTTGATGGAATAATAATTTTCTCATATAAAATAAGTTTTATTTTTTTATTTTTTGAAAAATGTTACGAATTTCAATAATTTACCTACTTTTACTTTGAATAAATTCTTTTTGATCCCCCAGGATTTGAACACGTATATCTTTTGGAAATTCCGTAAATCAACTATTTGATCTTATATACTTGAGTTTTCCTTTTTACATTTTATATCATATAAGTTTTAGTACAACCCTTGATGGGGTATATTTAGGAAAACACTAAAAATATAACATAATACTATGATAGACTCTTGGAATATGTCTATGTATATGATAATATCACAGGATATAATGATAAATAGTAAATTCTAATTGTATTATAACTTCAAATGAGATTAAGAGAAAAATTGGATGGATAAGGAAAACATGATGAAAAATGTATAAGGGAATAAAATAATACAGAATTTGAATTTTTTGATACCTATATAAATGAACACCCTCGTATATTCATCAAGGTAAAATGAGTTTTTTTTAAATATAGAGGGAATGCCACGATGAACAGGAATAAAATAGTAAGGTAGAATCCATAAAATTAATGTTATTTAACTATATTTTGATGTGGTATAATAACATGAAATTCTTGAATCATCATAGAAACATACTATAGTAAAGTGAAATGGGAGATGTGCATGATTTAGAAATTACTGCAACCAAAGTCGGTGTTCCAAGTGATGTTCTGGTATGTAAACTGGGTATTAATTTTTATTTATTTATTTATTCTATTCTAGATCCTGACACTATTTTATATCATGCATATTCTCCATGAAAATTTAAAATATTTGAAACATAGAAACAACTTAGTTGTTAATAATTTAACAAATATGAAATATAATCACTAAAATGATGCTTTATCCAACCACTAGTTTTATACCTGGACACACCCTATTTAAAAAATTATTTATTCTAACTTTGGTAGACGTGAAAATAATACTTTCTATAGATTTTATTTCAATTTATAATGAAAAAAATTATTTATAAGGGAAAAAGATTAGAATTTGCACGGAAGATGTCGAATTCTATATATTTAGATAAAATACATTATCATCTAATGAAATATGGAATCCACCCATAGTATCTCCCCTTAATAGAATTATTGGATAGGAGGATAAGATATGACCTGGTAATTTGAAAGGTAAACCTAGGATAACTTATTTTCTTATTATTTAGGAATACCATGATTTGTTTCATGAAGAACTACTAAAAAATATACATATGTGTGAATTTGAGTTTTCTATTGAACTTAACCCTAATAAAAACATATATGTGAGACTCCGAATAAAATTTCAATGGTAGAACTAGGGGAGTGAAAAAATAACTACATGATTTGTGTGATAATAGTTTCATATGAAATTGTTTTGTCTTAGAGAGCTCCTATTCAGGTAATGAAAAAAGTACGATGGTACTTTGCGTCTATGAATTAATTATAGTGATATTAATTCTATTATCATATATAAAAAGTATCATTTACCTATTATTGATGACTTATTTTATAAAATCAAGATGATTTGTATTTTAAATGATGGATATTTATTCTGGATATCATTAATTATGAGAATGGAAGGATGATATTCCCATAAAAACATTTAATAAGTAGAATTCCCATTATGAGTTTATAGCAATTCCCTTTGGATTAATGAATGAACACTGTATTTTTATGGACTTAATGAATATAGGGTAAAATTAATATCTTGATAGATGGAAATTGTTATTTAATGTAGAAATATAGGTATAATCCAAAATTTATGAAGATAATAATAGTTATTTACAAATAATTCTAAAGGCTCAAAGAGAAAATGTGTTATATAAGAAAATAATCATGTCTGAATTATGGGTTTAGGAATTTGATTCACATGGCGATGTTTTCCAAATTGATAGAATATCAATTTATCCTTTAATGAAAATGTTAATAAATGATTTTTCCACACCATAAAACATTTATGATGTATGTACTTTCTTTGGATAATTAGGTTATTATTAGTGATTTTTTAAGAAAAATAATAATTAGATTTCCCATTAAACAATTTGAAACAGTAAAGAGATATGTTATTATGGATTGAGAAATGTAAATAATTTTTTAAGAGTTAAATAAGAGGTTGTAAATGTGTTGTTGTTCACATTACCAAAAATATGGGAAGTTTCAAAGGACCATTCTGACATTATAAGATATGATGAGGTTTCACTATATTTAATTTTAATGATTGTGGGATCGATGATTATTTTTTTGTGGATTTTGGATATTAATATATCTTTTATTCATGTATTTGTATGACCTCATATAAATATTTGTATGTAAATAAATTTTATTCATAGAATTATTGGGATGATGTTAGTGAAATGTATCTTATAGAACCTGATCATGTTGAAGTGAAAATGGTGAATATGAATACTATTGATAATAATATTAAGGAAAATCAAAGAAAAAATGAATACTGATAAACAAAAGAATGGTTTAGAATTTTAAGTTGAGAGATCGTGTTTTCTTAATTATATC
The DNA here is from genome assembly GCA_963277665.1 of Viscum album. Taxonomy (NCBI): domain Eukaryota; kingdom Viridiplantae; phylum Streptophyta; class Magnoliopsida; order Santalales; family Viscaceae; genus Viscum; species Viscum album. The sequence continues at coordinate 222,972,273 of OY728139.1, forward strand.
TCTCTACAATGTAGTTATATGATTTTTTGTGAAATGGAAACTATGACCTAGATACATTTGTCCTTTTGAAATCATATAAATAAATTTTTTGTGGATTAATGTTTTTCAATAGCACTGAGAGACACTAATATTTATGATGATTTCCATATCTATTTTTTGATGATTTAAATTTTAGAGCCAAAAAATGTGTTGAAAATGGGTGAATAAAATTCTAAAAATATTTATCATTTTATGAATAACATATGTATAATCTTAACAATGGAAAATAAGTGTTTAGAAATCAGATGACTCTGAATGTAATGTTACATGGGAGAAATAATAAGATAGTTTATATGGGAACCACAAAAAAAAATATTGACAAAAAACTAATATATGTTCACGAAGAGAAATTCTTAAAAAATTTAAGATGATTCTTGTCAAGGGGGGATAAATTCAACACATGATCTTCACTTATACTAGTCTTTTCTATGTAGATATATAATAACAAAATTCATAATGAATAATTCAAGAATACGATAAAAAAAAGAAATTATAAATTTCATAATTTTAATTTTATTAAAAAATTTAATTTTTTAATTCTTTATTTCAAAATCAGCTCAGGGATTATTTTTTTTAATTTTTTTTAATTAGTTGTTTTTTTTGGGGAATTTAAAAAATTATTGATTTTACCAAAACTAGCGGTTTTATGAGAATATAATTATATAATAATTACGATAAAGATAAAAAACGTTTTTTATATTAACAAATTACATTTAATATGCAATTAAATTCATATAATAATAAAAATTTGAACATTTAAATTTGTTCTTAACATTTTAGAAATCTATGTAAGGTGTTTGTAAAAATAATAAAATGATTTATATTGTTTTATATTTATAAATTATTTAATTCGTTTGTTTAATTTTTATATTTATTTAAAAATAATAATTCTCTTTTTATTTAATATAATCCAATTAATTTAATTCGGATAAACATTATAAATTATTGTGTTATAACTTTATATTTATACTTGGAGAATATTTTTCAAAAAAAATTTTGTTTCGTTTATCAATCATATATTTTAAGTAATTAATTACAATTATAATATTTGAATCATGTGAAACTGATTCCATTTTTGTAATCATTAGAATTAATTTTGGGTAATATAGTTGATTTATTTGTAGTTAATAATTAATAGTAAAAATGGTAAATATTTGTCATCTCTCTTAAGGGTAAATAAGGTAAATAGGGTTGAAAATAAATGTATAAGATAAAAATTTTACATAAAAACATTGTTATAAGGATTTGGATGGTTTTATTTAATCCTTTTTATTATCATATTTTAATATATGAAAATTTTGAGATATGATTACATGAAAATTATTCATATTATTCAAATATTTATGTAATTTGATGTGTCACATTTTCCATCATATAAAAAATGGAACCACTAATCATATATCATTCACATCACCATATCTACATATTTAATCCAATACTTTCACAAATTACATTCACCACCATGACCAATAGTCTCTTGTCTCATTAAAGGACCATCCTATTAGTATTAAGGTGTCTTCTATATGTGGTTTTATGAAAGAGAGTCATAAAATTTGACCATGTGTTTTCATTTTATTTCTAGTTACACGTCATTAAAATCATATATCACCATGATCATATAAAAATATATTTAAATTACATATAATCTAATATTGATATTCTATTGATTTTTTTTTTCATATCATTTTTCTAATATGTAAACTGGAAACATCACTCGTTCATATATATGACATACCATCTCCATGTAGTAGTGAAGTTTTTTTCATTAGAACAAAACATGGATGGTTATGAAGATAAAAATATTGAATATATATATATATATATTGATAAAACAATTATGATTCTATAAATATAATATATCATTTATTTTTATAACCTTACACCCATTAAAAATAATAACATTGTATATGCATATATGTGGGCTACCACCTCCGCACAACGATGTGATTTATTTATAATGTCAAATTTTCAATAATTATTCGAATTATATATAATTAATAACAAGGAAACTGCCATATTTTATTAAAAATTTGATAAAGTGGATCCAATGGGAATGATTCAAGTACTGGAAAAACTTAATTGAAACTTACATGAAAAATGATATAGTTAATACTTGGAAATGTAGATATTAAAATATATTTATTTATAAATGACTTTTAAAATATTATAATTGGACCACATATGATATTAAAAGTATAAATATTATTATATTATAGAAGTATAATGAATCAATATTTATTATATAGTATGTCAAAATGAATTACAATGTTATTTAGACATGAGGTAAGGGTTTATTTAACAATGATTGATTAAATTTATTTAATTTTACATTTTAATTGCTATAAATACTTCTTAGAAGAATCTACTTTTCATTTATAGAATGAGACAAATTTTAATGGGGATGTGAAATAAATCATTTTGTTTACACGTAGTTCATAATAGAATATTCACAAAATATGACCTACACCATGGGCTATCTTCTGATTGAGAAATTATTTCACCTGCTAGCGATGAAGCTTCAGACATGACTGATTTCTATTTTGTAAGTGCCTCAAGATAAGAGGGCTTTCTCGGCACTACATTGTCCTTTGGAGCATTTTATGGGCAATGTGCATCACTACTGTGGAGAGGGCTTTCGCAGCGAAATTCATCATCATGGGGAGGACCAACATAATGGGTTACAGAAAAAAGTTGAGATCTCTTGCTCCTTGGTCTTCTGACCACACAGAGGGTTCATGTGGTTCTCATTTGAAGATGAAACTTCGAGATCGACCGAATTGTCATGAAGCAAGCCTTCATGAGGAATTTTCTGTTGAAGACCTTAGGAATTAATGTTCCCACTATTGGGAACTGAGGGAGTAGAATCTTAAATTCCAACAGATAATTGTCTGAGGGCTTCAATAACTCCCACATCGAGCAATTCCTTGTTACAGATTGGCACTTGATCTCCTGACTGTGATGGGCGGGTCTTTTTCTTAGACTCCTTTTTACTCGCCTTGGAAACCACTTGTTGACGAAAGTGGCTGCTCTGAGCAGGTGTATGCGCCTGATCAGGAATGATGGGCAGGTTTGGCTGACGATATCCTCTCAAATCAGGTGCATGTTCCTGACTTGGTTGTTCGTATGATATGGGGGAATATGCCCCGCAAACCTCTTGGACTGGAATATATGTGTGTGTCTATTCTGGAGTGAACTGTTGATGTGTCACTCCACTGGTAGGGATAGATTTATGTCTCTTTCCCTGAGATGATGTCGAAGTTGTTATAATATCCTAGAATGCATCCAGAATATGAGCAGGGATTTTTTCTGCTCTTTCACCATTGATAGAATATGCTTGGTGACTTCAGCTGTCGGAACGGGAATATACATCCATTCCGGGCTTGGAGTAGGTGTATGTGCTTGCTTCTGTCCTCCTTTTTCCGGTCAGTGAATCCTGACAGTACTCAAGTGTGGGGGCAGAGAGTTGAGTATGCCTTTTATTTTTTGTCGGGGCTTTCCGACTAGCTTCTTCGAATTCTACCAAGCGAGACTATGGGTAGGCTTGATTAATACTAGCAAGTGTATGTTCCTGCTGATTGCACGTCGCCAAACGTGGTTGACGAGATCCATCATATGTAGTCAGACGAACCTGCTGACTAGATGATGATGTATAAACAGGTGTATGTTCCTGCCTATAGTACTCCGCCGGAATTGCCAGGCGGGATTGGTGTGGTGCTTCTAGACGAGTCTGCTGGACAGTGGAATTAAAATGGGCAGGTGTATGTGCCCGCTCGTTGCTTTCCACCAAGTTAGGTTGTTGGACTTCTCCGGAGATGGAATAGATGAGAATCTGCTCACTGTTGACCGGATTCCGCCTATGGTGGTTCGTCTTTCTTTCTCAAGTTTGAAGAACCTGAGCCGAACGCCAAGAGTCGGTACTCTCATCATGTTGAGGGTGCACTGCCACACGAGTTTGGCGGCGATTGTTGGTGGGAGCCCTTACGAAGGACTCCTGTCTGTTTGAATTAAGGCCCTGAAGGACCTGCTCATTCACCTCCCCAAAATAAGCGAAAGAATGGTTATTGTGTTCCGGGGATAACGACCCGAAACGGTTGGAGACGGTAGTCAGCACCGCCTGCTTCTTGATCATTGGTCGTCGTTGTCTGGACGACCGATGTGAGTTGTTTACTTGGAGGGCTTGTTGGCTAGCCTCCATAGTTTGGATGGTACCGTGTTGACGGTACTCCTTAATCAGTGCGTTTGATACCCCGCGTTGAAGACGCTGAGTAGGTGATATCATCCATAGAACGGATGATGATCCAGCAGGAGTAGCGGTAGTGGCATTTGCAGCAGCAGTATTAACAGGTGTGAACTTGAGATCAGCCATTCTAGAAATGCAGAAGATCTTGGAAAAGAGTGCATGTTTGATATAACAGACATAATCAAGATAAATTCAGCCACTACATCTTTTGGATGAGCACATTTTTCAATGATTTTTTTTGTTGCCCCTCTCATTGAGTTTTAAATAGGGGCCTAACAAATGGGTAAAATATTATTTTAACTTGGTTAAGGATTCATGTAGGGTTCACCATTTATGTTTCCCTCGGATTTCGGGAATGACCTCCTTTTGATGGGAGGTTCAAATGTTCTGATCGGTTTCTAATGGGTTTGTTTGTAGAACCGGAAACATCCAATTATTCCACATCCATTCGGACCTACTTTCCAAAGGTAGGTGCTCATTAGATTATGGACTGATGAGGTTTAGGAATTTGTATTGGTCAAGAGGATGGGAGTTCGGACTCATCACACCTTTTTAGGGGAATTATTGTCTACTCCGGGACTCTCTTTGTAGATTTAAGTTATGTTTGTGAATCCTTATTACGTTACCAAGTATAAAATGAGCTTTCCTTCAGATCTGACAATCAATGATAAAATATGTAGGAATTTTTTAGAATCTTTTATATGTATTCGAGGTTCTTCATCGATAGAGAATCATCTTTATTTATTATAGATTCTTGGTCAATGGTACACTTCGACACATTTATATAGAAGTATCTTGGTCATTATGATGACCATGATGGTTTTAAAGCCACTAAGTGGGGAACTTGAAGTTTGTTGTCATTTAGAAGGACATGGATTATTTCAGAGTTGGGATCGAACCGACAGACGAGCTACCTACATATCCTTTGTTTAGAAAAGGAATCAAAACCCACGTAGTTCGAGTAAGGGAGTATGATGTTTATGATTTATGGCTCAAAGAATAATTTCATAGTCACTTTTACACTATAATCTCACGTGAGTCATGCTCGGTGTGAGAAACAAGAGGTATTGGTAAAAATTAGACAATTGTGCCATAAAAGATTCAATCATAAGAAATAATGTGGGAAGTATGTATGTATGGCTGCCCAGATAAATGAAGGTTAGGATTTAATTTAGGGAAGAAATCCAAATGCAGGGTCCATAAAGGTATATGTGCTTCATGGAGATTTTAAATATTCTAACTTGGGAATTACTCCTGAATTGGAGGCCCAAATTAGGAGAGGACTTATGATTGGGTTTTATTTCTGAAAAGAAATCCCAGATCAAAGGTAAATTAGGACTGGTTAAGAGAAATTAAGACTGGGGCTTACTCATGAAAAGGAAGCCTAGGTTAAGAGATTTGAAAAATTAAGGGACTTGGGGATTACTTCTAAGGAGGATGACCATGTTTGAGACTAGGGCTTACTCTTGAAAAGGAAGCCCAGGTTAAGAGAATTATGGTTGGGGCTTACTCTAAAGGAGGATGCCCATGATTGAGGATTATGATTGGGGCTTATTCCTAAAAAGGAGGCCCAGGTTAAGAGATTCTCTCATCTTAAAGGATGAGGTTGAATGAATGAAATCTCAATTTTTAGTGACATAAAGATGTATAAATCACTACGTTTTGAGAGATATTCCACAGAATTCCTATTAGATAAGGATGTAAAATCAAGAAATCATGCCATAAATGGATTTGAAGAGTGTCTTGAAGACTTAATCTTGAATAGTAAAGGTGGAATGGCTTAAGAGGGGTGAAATGGGCAAGAAGGGCACCCAAAAAAGGCATGGGTGTGCAAGTCCTGGTAGGCGCGCAGGTACTGCATGGGCGCGCAAGTCCTAGTCGCGCAAGTATGCCTGCGTGTAGAGACCCGAAGCCTGACGTACATGGACATTACATTACATTTTCGGAATACTTAGTACATAAGAAAAACACACACACAAGGATCGTAATAGTTTAGTGTCTTTGGAAACTCGGAACGTAATCTTCTAATCGTGGTAAAAGATCTTCAATATCTCCCATAAAGATCTTCCCTTTTTTTACCTAAATCCTTTCATTATATCCTGGGGAAAAGAAAACATAAAATGGTGAGCTCAAATGCTCAGTAAGGGTATACAAAAGAAAAATCAATCACATCATATTCATAAGAACATAACTTTTGGAAATCCTAACCTTTAAAAGAGAGCATAATTTCATAACATGGGATAAATCATAGTAGTGAAATGAAATCCCAATAATCATAACTTAAAACATGAAACTTTGTGGCATACACACATAATCATAGAGAATAATTTCTTGTTAGTCATAACTCATTGCCAAGACTATCTTAGTGGACAAAGTCCCTTTCTGAATCGAGTAACCCTCGTTTCAGTCCTGTTTCACTGAACCGGTATAACCTACCATTTCAGCCATTTCTATCTCATGAGATATAAAATCTTTACCCAATGCATTGGAGGGAGATATAGGTCCCACCCATCTTATAATGAATCCTTTCTTATGTGTGCCACATAATCATAAACCATACATCATAGCGTAATCCACGTAATAAAAATGGGATTCTTAAACAACATGACATCATAAAACAATTTATATAAGATAAAGGAATTCATAAAAATAATTCCATCACAACATGATCAAATCAATGTAATAATAGGGATAAAAACAGAACCCTTTATTATCTTAGATGGAAAATAATTTTTATAAAACACTTGAACTCCATTCTTGAGGAAAATATCCTTTATTCTTCAAAAAAAATTTTCCTTTCATAACATGTCATACAACATTAAAATAAAAGAAGTTGATAAAAATAAACTTGAAAACATGTAAAGGAAGCTTCTTGGAAATAAGGTTTTAAAAATCCATTCATGCCGTATAAGTAAAAAAAACATTCTTCGTACTTTTGTCGGAAAAGTCAAAAAGTACCTCGTACGACAAAAGATTCCTTTCATAGATATTACTCAAAACTCACCGAAGGGTAAAAGTGGATTTAAAAAATTGTAGGTGGATGGAAATAATATTACATATTGATGAAACATGGATGTGGATGATAAAATACACCCCAGTAAATACTTACGAAAAAACAATCTCAGATAAAAATGAGATTGTGATATTTCGCTTACCTTAGGTCCGATTTGCTTCGTAAGTGTCCAAACCTCCTGTATAATGATTTAAATAATGTCATTTACTTATTACAGAATCATATTCATTGTTATGATATCATATATGGTTCACTTATGACTTTATATTACCCGTTCTTTTGTAAATTCCATGTTAAAGAGCGTTTTGGGTAAAATTGTTTCATTTGTCGTCCGTGTTTTGACTTGTTGTTATTGACATTATTATTACTTATATCATGATTTACTTACTTCCAGAATATAAAATATGATTTATATATCATATATATTCAGTATATATATATATAATAGATAGATAAATGAAATGAAAAACACCGTTCATGGAGACGGTAGTCCGTACGTACGCATGAACGCTGTTTTCCTTTCCTTACTGTCTTGAATGGAAGTAAGTAGATGACATACATATATATATATATACATAAATCCAGTAGCTTTGTAATTTCATATATTTCATTATTATTTCTTATATATACTTTATAATCATTCTTAAATGGATAACATGGAGAATGAATCTCATCGCGTCGTGGAGACGGTAGTTCGTACGTACGCACAAGCGATGATATCATTTCCATAAATATTGAATTGAATTGGAGTGGATTATACAATATATTAGAATCAATATTATGTTGTAATAACTATGTATAGTTATTATTTACACCATTATACCCATCCAATTAAGGTGGTGGCGGAAAATAGATTACACCATGGCATGGAGACGGTATTCTGTACGTATGCACGCACGGTGATTTCCTTTTTCCGTAGGATGGATAGAAGGTTAATTATAGTTGTTTCATATTTATAATAACATATCAGTATATAAGAAATACTGATGTTATTACTTTATTATGAAACAACTAAAGAAGAAGAAGTTGAAGAAGAAAGAAATTGAAAAGATCGGTAATGGATATTACCTCTTCTTTGAAACGCCTCTTTGAATCCTTCACTTAGGGAACTAAGATTGGTCTTTGAAGAAGACCAGGACCTCTAGGATTATTCTAGGAAAGTGGAGAAGGTATTTTGGCAGGGGTTGGCCGAGCATGAGTGCTCAATTTGGTGTGAGGAGGAGGGGGAGGAGGTGCCCTTTTATAAGGGAGGAGAGGGGCACTTTAGGAATATCTCAAAATATTATTTTATATTAAAGTAAAAATAGGTTTATAATGGTTCCAAAGGGTCTTATTTAGAAGCTAAAGTGGGGATGGGTCGAAAGCCTATCAACCAATAGTATTTAGACAAGTTTAGGTTATTATTTTAACCTTATCAATTAGATTTAACTCTATGTTAAATAATTTAACTTTTACCGTGTCTTTTTGTTTTCTTACACTATATGGTTAATACACTTACTATAACATGCCAAAAGAACCCCAAATTGTTTATTATTAATATATATATCCTTAGCTAAGTCGTTTGGCCGAACCTTGGATTTTTTGGAATAAAATAACAATTAATAATATAATATTAGATTTAAAAACTATTTTGTGTCAATTTTGACACTATTTGATATATGATTTTTGTGAAAGTCATAACAGAATTATATGTAAGAACCAAGTTGATTAAATCAACAATAATATATCATAGTAACCTAAAAAATTAGTGGGATTCATAAAAAGTCTTAAATTACATTTATTTTGGTATTTATAATATCAATTATGTCAATATTTCATTAATAAGATAATTACTTCATCATCTTTGTGTCATAAATAAATTAAATTATTTGATGTCTAAAAATTACAAATAAAATACCATTATGTAGGAACTCTTTTTAGCTTTATAATGAATATTTACAATCGAATTTATCTTATGTATAACCCTATATTACAAATGTTTTAGTAAATTAACTTTTATTTTATCTCTTTTAACTCTTCTTTGAATTAAATAATAATAAATGTCCTAATCTAATCCAAGTGGGCCTAAATGATAATATTTTACACTTAAGGATGTTTGTGGTCGAGATACACTTGTCCAATAGAATGAGGACATGTGTTAGGGTAATAATAATATCATGTTTACCTTTAATTACCCTATTTACTTTTAACCGTGGTAAATAAAAGTAAAAAGTTACTATTCACCAAAAATTATTTTCATCTCATTGAACCACATTTTACTTACTGACATCAACCGTGTCTCTCGGATTTTTTGAAATTCCATTCACAGAAGCGGTAAAATTATGTTTTATGAAAAATTCGTCTCACTATTCATCAAAAATTGATGTTTTTCAGAACAATGCCAAAATTTCATCCTAAGCTATATATCATATTCCAAATTCAAAAATGAAGTCTATTTTACCAAATTCATAACATAGAAGTTGCATTAATTAATTTTATAATTAAATCCCGCTGTTAAAACAAATAGCGTGTTTTTTAAGAAACAATATCTATCAAAAGATTGACACTTGATTATGTCTGGTTTAAATGTGAAATTACATCCAATGACCAACATTGTATTAAATTGGAAAAATATATTCTAAATATACTTTAAAACCACTCAAATTAATAATTTATCACTATTAATTATTTCGATTAAAAAAGTTGTTTTTAATTATAATTTAGTAATTTTCACTATTCATCAGAATATGAAAGTTATCCGAAATGTACCAAAATTTCACCTTAGGCTAAATTCGATACTCAGAATCCAAAAATGAAGTCCATTTTGAGAGCTAAAATTTCTAAAATTTTAAAAAGTGGTTATTACTCTTCATAACGGCTAGTTTTAATAATATTTTAATAGCATATCGTTGTTTCGTGAAACTCAGTATTGCGTACTACACACGCTATCGAGGAAGGTTGCGATTGCGTGTAATGCAAGGCAAGTCAAGGATGCGTGTTGTGCAAGCTCCTTTTGGTTTAGCGTACAACACAAGAAATTAATAAAATTAAAAAGAATAGTTTTCATAAAATCTCGGGTTGTTACATTCTACCCCCCTTAAAATGAATTTCGCCCTCGAAATTCATCGGGGTTATAAATAGTTTACTATTTGAAAGTTTCTTTGATAGAAACCCACATCGTAAAAAGAAATACCAAAACCAATCTTTAAAAACAAAAGTATGAAACATAACGGTTACCCAAATTAACTAATCACTGGGTTTCTACATAGGTGAAAATATGGATATGGAAGAGAAATATAACCATCATGATCTGATGGACAGTGGTAGAGAACATGGCTATGGAAAATCCAGTAATCACAAATCCATAAATTTGTGACGATCTAAGGTACCATCTGATTCATCAGGTATAAGATCACTAGGACAACATTTTTGGTTTTCATGATCATTTCCCTAAAGTTGAAAATTTGAATTAGAATAAATACTTTCTTTATTTTGGTACAATCTCACTGTTGTTCATGCCTTGAAAAATTTCCACTTCATCTCTTAAATAAATGAAGTTGAATTTGTTATTCGTGAAGTGTTGGCAGATCATGTGATAGAATGACGGGTCATTCCATCTGTCTCAAACAAAAGGTTAGCAAAAATTATATACATAAGTCGATCTATAGTGAGATTAATCACATATGGTTCCTAAAATGGACTTATACTTCATATATCATACTGCTTAATATAATAAAACTAGTTTCTACTAAACAGGGACTTTCTGTAGGCCAGTGGTAGGCGATAATGGCCAGTTGCACTTCGGTTGTGGGTTCGATTCCTACAGCCTTTTCCGACACGATGGGCTGTCGCCCGTCCTGCAGGTTGTCCTTTTTCTAAAACTACATTACTATAACATCCCATCAATAATATCGAATAAAAAAAACTTCTATCCTTAAACAATACTCACTTATGTCCAGCATAATCCATTTCAATCTTTAGGCTTATCCATAATACTGTAGTCGACTCTCATAACATAGTGAAAACGATTATCAGAGATTTAATACCATCGTTGATCCCGATCCCCATATATCATAAGATATGTTTTTTTGGTCACATTCCAAACATTCAAAGTCCTTAATCATGTATTCTCTTGAATACCTTAGTGAAAACAGGAATGCAGTTTAAAGTTAACACTTTCCACATACCAAAATCCTCAAAATTCTATATACTCAAACCATGATATCACTTAGTCCTTATATCAATCATGAGCTCATGAATACTATTAAAAATTTCATTTTCTCGTTTTCCCTTCATTATGTGAATATCATCTTATTTCCAATAAATATCTCAATCACTTTGAATACCACATCAATAAATATTGCAATACTCAATGATACAACATTATTTTGGAATCCCATTACATAAACACTTAATCATTACACCACATCGTTGTCATATTCAACATTGCCAATGGTGATCGCATGTGACATCCCTTTGTCCTTTGCCTTAAGCGGTTGCTCATGTCGATCATCACTAACCCTTGGATTAGGGAATTTATTAGCATAATTCCCCATTTCCTTGCACTTGAAGCATTGAAGTGTTGGTGGTGCGTTCTCTGCAGTGTTTGCTTTATTCACATCATTAGAATTCCTTTTTTCCATTACTTTGACACTCAGCTGCTCGATGACCTTCTTTTCCACACATAAAACATTTTCTAGTCCCTTTAAGACAATCTCCACCATGCCTCTTTCCACACTTTGTGCATAAAGAAACATTCATCTTCTTTTCACCATTATTCTGAGATTTCTCCTTGAACTCCATCTTTCGTTTCTTGTCAAAACCATGAGATGGATATGTAACACCAACTTCCATTTCTACCTTGATAGCACAACGCACAATTTCTTCATAGCTACTGAAGTCTCTTATAGTTAATTCCCTTCTATGACTTGGTTTTAAGCCACTGAAAAATCGATCAACTTTACTTTCAGATTGGATGATAATGCCAGATGCATACCTTGAAAGTCTTGTAAAATTCGCTTCATATATACCAACAGATTCATCATCCTTTTTCTTTAGTTCAAGAAACTCCTTCTCCATCTTTGTTTGAAGAATACGAGGGAAGTACTTACTGAAAAATAAGTTCTTGAACTCATCCCATTCCATGGACTCAATTTCATCCCTTTGCCTCGTATTCTTAATAAGATTCCACCATTGACCAGCATCACCTTACAAACGATATACTGCTAAGATGACTTTATCATGTTCAGAACATTGAAGAACTGAAAATATCTTTTCAGTGGTACTGATCCATTGTTCGGCAACAAGTGGATCGGAAGTCCCACTGAAAGAAGGTGGACGTTGCCTCATGAAGGACTCAATAGAATACTGTTCCTTTCTCTACTCATTTGGAAGTCCAGAATGATTCATAGCTTGTGTAAGGATAGAAATAAGATTTTGCACTCCATCTCCCATAACATTTGATTGTTCAGGAGGACAATCATTGCATTGTCCATTGCATTGATCAACACGGTTCCTTCGGGTTCCAGCCATCGTCTAAAACCCAAAAAGAATAGTGTGAGGCAAAAATCATGCTAGGGAAAACAACATAATAAAGGGGGAGTACCTTCAATATCTAACATCTTAGGTATAATTCTATGATCTTTAGCGTAATTCTAGTACTATAACCTATACGTATACTTAACCTTAGGGACATCCCTAGACATACCTTAGAAATATCTCTAGGGATCTCACTAAAGTTTTCGCATTCTAGTTTCCAAAGGTTGACTAAACCTTTCCTCTGATACCAACTGTAGAGACCCGAAGCCTGACGTACATGGACGTTACATTACATTTGCGGAATACTTAGTACATAACAAAAACACACACACAAGGATCGTAATAGTTTAGTGTCTTTGGAATCTCGGAACGTAATCTTCTAATCGTGGTGAAAGATCGTCAATATCTCCCATAAAGATCTTCCCTTTTTTTTACCTAAAACCTTTATTTATATCCTGAGGAAAATAAAACATTAAAGGGTGAGCTCAAATGCTCAGTAAGGGTATACAAAAGAAAAATCAATCACATCATATTCATAAGAACATAAATTTTGGAAATCTTAACCTGCAAAAGAGAGCATAATTTCATAACATGGGATAAATCATAGTAGTGAAATGAAAACCAAATAATCATAACGTAAAACATGAAACTTTATGGCATACACACATAATAATAGAGAATCATTTCTTGTTAGTCAAGACTCATTGCCAAGACTATCTTAGTGGACAAAGTCCCTTTCTGAATCGAGTAACCCTCGTTTCAGTCCTGTTTCACTTAACCGGTATAACCTACCATTTCAGCCATTTCTATCTCATGAGATATAAAATCATTACCCAATGCATTGGAGGGAGATATAGGTCCCACCCATCTTATAATTAATCATTTCTTATGTGATCCACATATTCATAAACCATACATAATAGCGTAATCCACGTAATAAAAATGGGATTCTTAAACAAAATGACATCATAAAACAATTCATATAAGATAAAGGAATTCATAAAAATAATTCCATCACAACATGATCAAATAAATGTAATAATAGGGATAAAAACATAACCCTTTATTATCTTATATGGAAAATAATTTTGATAAAACACTTGAACTCCATTCTTGAGAAAAATATCCTTTCTTCTTCAAAAACATTTTTCCTTTCATAACATGTCATACAACATTAAAATAAAAGAAGCTGATTAAAAATAAACTTGAAAACTTGTAAAGGAATCTTCTTGGAAATAATGTTTTAAAAATCCATTCATGTCGTATAAGTTAAAAAAAACATTCTTTGTACTTTTGTCGAAAAAGTCAAAAAGTACCTCGTACGACAAAAGATTCCTTTCATAGATATTACTAAAAACTCACCGAAGGGTAAAAATGGATTTAAACAATTGTAGGTGGATGGAAATAATATTACATATTGATGAAACATAGATGTGGATGATAAAATACACCCCAGTAAATACTTACGAATAAACAATCTCGGATAAAAATGAGATTGTGATATTTCCCTTACCTTAGGTCCGATTTGCTTCGTAAGGGTCCGAACCTCCTGTATAATGATTTAAATAATGTCATTAACTTATTACAGAATCATATTCATTGTTATGATATCATATATGGTTCACTTATGACTTTATATTACCCGTTCTTTTGTAAATTCCATGTTAAAGAGCGTTTTGGGTAAAATTGTTTCATTTGTCGTCCGTGTTTTGACTTGTTGTTATTGAAATTATTATTACTTATATAATGATTTACATACTTCCATAATATAAACTATGATTTATATATCATATATATTCAATATATATATATATAATAGATAGATAAATGAAATGAAAAACACCGTTCATGGAGACGGTAGTCCGTACGTACGCATGAACGCTGTTTTCGTTTCCTTATTGTCTTGAATGGAAGTAAGTAGATGACATACATATATATATATATATATATACATAAATCCAGTAGCTTTGTAATGTCATATATTTCATTATTATTTCTTATATATACTTTATAATCATTCTTAATTGGATAACATGGAGAATGATTCTCATCGTGTCGTGGAGACGGTAGTCCGTACGTACGCACAAGCGATGATATCATTTCCATAAATATTGAATTGAATTGGAGTGGATTATACAATATATCAGAATCAATATGATGTTTTAATAACTATGTATAGTTATTCTTTACAACATTATACCCATCCAATTATGGTGGTGGCGGAAAATAGATTACACCACGGCGTGGAGACAGTATTCCGTACGTACGCACGCGCGGTGATTTCCTTTTTCTGTAGGATGGATAGAAGGTTAATTATAGTTGTTTCATATTTATAATAACATATCAGTATGTAAGAAATACTGATGTTATTACTTTATCATGAAACAACTAAAGAAGAAGAAGTTGAAAAAGAAAGAAATTGAAAAGATCGGTAATGGATATTACCTCTTCTTTGAAACGCATCTTTGAATCCTTCACTTAGGGAACTAAGATTGGTCATTGAAGAAGACCAGGACCTCTAGGATTATTCTAGGAAAATGGATAAGGGATTTTGGCAGGGGTTTTCCGAGTTTGAGTGCTCAATTTGGTGTGAGGAGGAGGGGGAGGAGGTGCCCTTTTATAAGGGAGGAGAGGGGCACTTTAGGAATATCTCAAAATATTATTTTATATTAAAGTCAAAATTGGTTTATAATGGTTCCAAAGGGTCTTATTTCGAAGCTAAAGTGGGTATGGGTCGAAATACTATCAACCAATAGGATTTAGACAAGTTTAGGTTATTATTTTAACCTTATCAATTAGATTTAACTCTAAGTTAAATAATTTAACTTTTACCGTGTCTTTTTGTTTTCTTACACTTAATGGTTAATACACTTACTATAACATGCCAAACGAACCCCAAATTGTTTATTATTAATATATATATCCTTATATAAGTCTTTTGGCCGAACCTTGGATTTTTAGGAATAAAATAACAATTAATAATATAATATTAGATTTAAAAACTATTTTGTGTCAATTTTTACACTATTTGTTATATGATTTTTGTGAAAGTTATAACAGAATTATATGTTCGAACCAAGTTAATTAAATCAACACTAATATATCATAGTAACCTATTAAATTAGTGGGATTCATAAAAAGTCTTAAATTACATTTATTTTTGTATTTATAATATCAATTATGTCAATATTTCATTAATAAGATAATTACTGCATCATCATTGTGTCATAAATAAATTAACTTATTTGATGTCTAAAAATTACAAATAAAATACCATTATGTAGGAAATATTTTTAGATTTCTAATTAATATTTACAATCGAATTTATATTATGTATAACCCTATATTAAAAATGTTTTAGTAAATATACATTTATTTTAACTCTTTTAACTCTTCTTTGAATTAAATAATAATAAATTTCCTAATCTAATCCAAGTGGGCCTAAATGATAATATTTAACACTTAAGGTTGTTTTTGGTCGAGGTAATCTTTTCCAATAGAATTAGGACATGTGTTAGGGTAATAATAATATCATTTTTACCCTTAATTACCCTATTTACTTTTAACCGTGGTAAATAAAAGTAAAAAGTTACTATTCACCAAAAATTATTTTCATCTCATTGAACCACATTTTACTTACTGACATCAACCGTGTCTCTCGGATTTTTTGAAATTCCATTCACAGAAGCGGTAAAATTATGTTTTATGAAAAATTCAGTTTTTTTAACTACCACTTATTAGTTTCACTATTCATCAAAAATTGATGTTTTTCAGAACAATGCCAAAATTTCATCCTAAGCTATATTTCATATTCCGAATTCAAAAATGAAGTATATTTTACCAAATTCATAACATAGAAGTTGCATTAATTAATTTTATAATTAAATCCCGCTGTTAAAACAAATAGCGTGTTTTTTAAGAAACAATATCTATCAAAAGATTGACACTTGATTATGTCTTGTTTAAATGTGAAATTACATCCAATTACCAACATTGTATTAAATTGTAAAAATATATTCTAAATATAATTTAAAACCGCTCAAATTAATAATTTATCACTAATAATTATTTCGATTAAAAAAGTTGTTTTTAATTATAATTTAGTAATTTTCACTATTCATCAGAATATGAAAGTTATCCGAAATGTACCAAAATTTCACCTTAGGCTAAATTCGATACTCCAAATCCAAAAATGAAGTCCATTTTGAGAGCTAAAATTTCTAAAATTTTAAAAAGTGGTTATTACTCTTCATAACGGCTAGTTTTAATAATATTTTAATAAAATATCGTTGTTTCGTGAAACTCAGTATTGCGTACTACACACACTATCGAGGAAGGTTGCAATTGCGTGTAATGAAAGTCAAGTCAAGGATGCGTGTTGTGCAAGCTCCTTTTGGTGTAGCGTACAACACAATACATTAATAAAATTAAAAATAATAGTTTTCATAAAATCTCGGGCTGTTACACTGCGCGACACATGGGTTACTTGAGCGATGGTTAACCAGCATGGTAATACTTGAGAGACTCTTGATTAAATCCATTATAATCCCCTTGAGGTTCTTCCAGAATAGGGGCGTGTATGTTCTATTGAAGGAGTAAGGCGACGCGCAAGTGTGGTTTTTTCTCTTAAGGGCTGGCCACTCAGGCGCGCAAGTGTTGATGAGTTTCAACACTTAGGCCTTCCACCCCCTCTTTAGATCTTCCATTCTATGTAAGAAATTACCATAGAAGTTTTTCGGAAGCTTTGAGAAGAGACTAGGGTGCCGGGAGCTCAAATCTGAGTTTCTGGAAAAAAATCCCCCCTTGAATTGGGGGACCACAAGGACTATTTATAGGCATGAGAAGACCCCGGGCGGTTGTCACTGAGGTCGCGCAAGTCACTTGCATGACCATCATGTGTCGCGCAAGTAAAATTGTGCGACTATGAGGGAACTTGCGCGACCTATGGGCAATGTTCTCCTTGTTCATCCCTTTGTATCGATTTTTGATATTTTCTTCAAAGGATGAATCAATTTGTGCTAAGTCATTTCCCTTTCCATTATTTTGGACAATGTGATGAAAAGGAGCGTCAACAAAAGTCCCCCCTCAAAGTTGAATCCTGAGAGAAAAGAGTATTTGACTCTTAGGAGAAGAATAAAACCAATGGAAGTTTAAATTCATGCATGTTGGACTATAAAAAGGCTAATGTTTAAGGTCGAAATAGCTTTGACCGAATGAATTAGAATTGACTCAATTCCTTGACAATTCATCTGAAAACATTGCACCATACTCAAGTTATGAAGGAAAATATGTAAACTATGACTTAAGAATATTTGAATCTGAGGAATGATATGAAAAAGAGCTACAAGGCATTGGAAGAAGTAGTTCCCAAGAATGAAGTTACCATTTTTTAACAAACCCATTATGGGGTTGAATTATGCAGGGCCACCTAAGGTCATTGGCTTCATAGTTAAATAAAATAGTATCTTTTGGCTAACAAGTCTGTTGTGTATACTGTTTATGCAAGGACTCTTATGGGCACGTGCTGTATTGTCAGGCAAAAGAACTCTCATAAATTTACTTTCCTAGTGCTAAAAGCCAGTGAATGTTTATGGAGATTCAAATCTTCCAAAGTATAGAGTTTGTTGTATGGAAAGAGGTACTGGAATATGGAAAAGATATTTCCAAACAAGATTATCGAAGAACTGGAAGAATATCACTCCTACGAAGGTCTGACCCAAACGTAGGGAAGGATAATATAAGCCATAGACTTGAATACTTTCAGATAATGAAATAGGATATGGGAAAAATGTGTTAAGGATGGCTATTTTTGTGGATCACTACATACTGTCATTTAAGACAAATAAGGACAAAAGAGGCATTCTTCCCAAGAATGAAGTTAACAATATCCAACAAACCCGTTAGGGGGTTGAATTATGCAGGGCCACCTAAGGGCATTGGCTGCATAGTAAAATAATAGTATCTTTTGGCTAACATGTCTGTTATGTAGACTGTTTATGCAAGGCCTCCTCTGGGAACGTGCTGCATAGTCAAACAAAAGAACTCTCAGAAGTTTGACATTTTTGTGACTAGAAGACATGAAAAGGATTATAAGGATCTGAAAATATTTAAGGTTAGGATTATGACACATAAATATGGATATTGTTCAATGTATACATAGATACACAGATCAATGCTAACCATAATCATGTTGTGGTCGGGTCCTGAATTGAAATATTGGACTTCACTACGTATCCCATAAGTATGAGAATCAAGCCATACATAGTTCTTAAAATACATTTTCATGTCCTGTGGTACAAAAGGATTATAGATCTTAGTTTAGGGGCATAGATCTTGGGCCATTGTAAGAAATACACAATGTGTGTTTTCATGGGTACTTTTCAGCCAAGGGACTGAAAGTGGAATTTGGGGTTTGTCCCAAAGACTTGGGGCTGGATTTGAGGGACACTCGAACGTTCCTACGTATCCCATAAGGATGGGAATCAATACCACGTAGTTCTAGAAATACCCTTTGTAAAAATTTGGTTCATAAATGTGAAGGGTGAAAGGGGACTTTAGTACAATGATGGTTTAACCGAGGATAAAATGTTTGGGTGTTGCCATGTATGCATGTAGTCTTTGAAATGAAACATGATTGAAAAAATCAATGTAAATAATGGTTCCCTCTCAGTTGAGGGCATCAAAGAATATTGTAGTTTATTTTCATACTGGAGAAAAGTGTTGTATAGTTTAATGTCGTATAACAAAGACGAAAGTTAACCAATGTAAAGATATTGATTCTAGGGGCGGTTTCATGAATCAACATCGTATGAGATGGAGGTGAACCAATGTCAAGAGATTGGTTTTGGGATTGAACCTTGGGAGGTTGCCTACATACCCAGCCTAATAGGAAAGGATCAATGTCTGTGTAGTTCAATTAAAGAATGAATTAATGATCAAGTTGTTCTTGGGGACAATGACCTAAAAAATGTTGTTGGGACTTACACATGGTTAGCGGCCCAAAGAGAGTGTTATGGTTGACGTTTTCTCTAAGCTCACATGATTCATGCTTGATGTGAGAAACAAGAGGTAACAACAACCTTAACGATGCATAGTTTAATGTCATGTAGGACATATAAAGGGACTATGCAGTTTAGAGTCTTGCAGTTTGGATAATTGGTGCTGCAAAGTTTAGTGTTATGTAACAGGGAAAAAGTACAGTTTAATGTCATGTAGGACGTATCACGGGCTTTCTATACAGTTTAACATCATGTTGTTACGAAGATGGGGACAATAGATTTTAACATCATGTTGGACGACAGGGGGACTGTGCAGTTTAATGTCATGCAGTGAGGACAAAAGAGTACACCATTTAACGTCATGTTGGAAGCATTGGGGATTTTTTCCCCAGTTTAGCATCATGTTGGACGAAAGTGAAAATAGTTTATGGTCATATCCATGGACCGTGGATTATGCAGTTTAAGGTCATACATGACCTAGTTGCAGTTTAAGGTTATACTGGACCATTTAGGGAACTTTTTCACTGTTTAACGTCATGTGGGACGAAAGTGAAAATATTTTAAGGTCATATGTATGGATCGTTGCTTTACAGTTTAATGTCATATAGTAAGTATGAAAGAGGTACTTTGTAGTTTATACAAAATACTTCTTAAAAAATATGGCATTGGTTAGAGTAGTAATGAGTTCTCTAACCATTGAGATTAATGAATAAGCTCCATTGGAGTAGACCCTATGTATTGAATAAGGTCCTTCCCATTTTGGCTCAAGTTTGGGAGGTTTCTTTCCTGGTATCATTGGAGTTCTGAGAACTAATACCAATTCTCCCTGATTGAATGAATGAAGATGAACTTTTTTGTTAAAATCTCGTGTTATTCGATTCTGATAGACTTCCAAGTGGTACAAAGTGCACAATCTTTTCTCATCTAACCATTCCAATTCATTCAATCACTTTTTAGATTGTTCATTTGTAGATGATTGACTGCAAATGGAAACTCTGAGCGAGGGTATTTGAACTTCAATCGGAAAGACGACTTCCGTTTTATATACTAATAAATATGGAGTTGACCGAGTTGTAGTGCGGGTGGTAGTCCGATAAGCCCATATAGCATGAAAGAGTTTATTAGGCCATGACCTCTTATCTTTATCCACCATCTTTTGCAGTATATTTGAAAGAGTCTTTTTAAAGGCTTCTATCTGTCCATTTTCCACTGCATGATACCGAGATGAATGGTTGGATTTGATGTTATATTCTTGATACAACTTCTTCACCTCGAATGAACAGAAATCGGTGCCATTATACGTCAATATGGTGTGAGGGACACCAAATTTGGTAATGATGTTATACTTGATGAATCTAACAATGCATTTAGAACTGACTTCCATGAGAGGTATTGCCTATGCCCATTTTGAAAAGAAGTCAGTAGTAGTAAGAATGTACTTAAACTGCTTGGTCGTAGCCGAAGGTTAAGGTCCCACCACATCCATTCCCCATGTGGAAAATGGCCATGAGTATTTAGCTGTATGAAGAAACTCTAGAGGTTGATGAATGAAGTTGGCATGTACTTGGAATGAATGACACTTATTTTTGAAATTGACACAATCTCATATCATTGAAGGACAAAAGTATCCAAGCCTTAGAATCTAATCAGACAGTCTATGTCCAGACTGGTGGGCACCACAGACTCCTGCATGTACTTATTTCATGATAGCCATTGTCTCTTCACCATCAATGAATCTAAAGAGAACTCCATCAAAAACATGTTTGTAGATAATTTTCTTTAGGTGATCTGGGCTATCATAAAGAGTAAAATTAACCACACATCGCCAGATTTGTTCTTTCTCAGCTCTATCAGATGGAAGTGTTCCATTTTAAGGTATTCCCTGATAGGTTACATCCATCCTATAGTATGACCAAACAGTTCAGGAATGGGACAAATTTCATTAATTTCATTTGTTCTGATTCGAACATAAGGTGAAATTTCACGATGGTTGGCAATACTGATGGTTGTTGCGTCCCGATTTGGATCTACCATAGTTGTGGCTATATTATCCAATGCATCAGATTGAGAATTTTGTGATCTTGGGACATAAGAAAATGTTAGTTCCAAAGGTAATTCTACCATTAACTCTCTGATGTAATCATACAAAGGGATTATTTCTTCCTTTCTGATGGCATAATCCCCACTGACTTGTTTGATTACCAGGTTTGAATCACCTTTCACCTTTAAGTGATTCGCTTTTTCTTGAAGCACTAATTCCAAGCCTACGATGATAGCTTGTTATTCTGCTTTATTATTGGTACCACTTTCCCACAATAAGAAGGAATAAGGTAACACTGCCTTTTCTGGAGAAATGAGTACAATTCCTAAGACAACTTTGTTGAATTTAGGATTTTCCATTTTCCTCCCTGTTGGACTTCTGGAAGCACCATTAAAATACAATTTTCATGCATGAGGTATTTCTTGAATAGAGAAGACTTACTCATCAGGGAGTTCAATATCTGAAGATGTATCTTCCACTGAAGGGTGTTCTGCCAGGAAATCAGCCAGACCTTGGCCCTTTATCGACTTTTGAGACACATATTGAATGTCGAATTGCTGCAAAATAATTTCCCACCTTGACAGACGTCATGTAAGCATTGCACGACTAAGGATAAATTTGATCGGGTTATTGCGAGATACCAATTGGACCTCGTGATGTTGCAGGTAGTGTCTCAACTTCTGAACTGCAAAGATTAATGTCAGGCAGCACATCTCAATACTTGAATACCGGGTTTCTACTTTAAGCATGGTTCGACTAAGATAGTAGAGACTGTTTTCATTCCCAGCATCATTCTTTGGAGCAATAAAGGCAACCAATGATTTCTCTAGAGATGTCACGTAGAGGATAAGTGGTCTTCCTTCAACAGGTGGCATGAGTACCGGTGGACTCAAGTGGTATTTCCTGAAAATATCGAATGCTTCTTGACATTCTTTAGTCCACTGGTAAGTGACTCCCTTCTTCATCAATTTGGTGAAGGGTAAAATTTTGCCTGCCAAATTGGCGATGAAACGCCGAATATATGCTAAGTGTCCTTGAAGTCCTCTTAATTCATTCAAATTTTGAGGAGGTGGCATACCAAGGATTGACTTAGTCTTCTAAGGATCGACTTTAATACCACGATGGCGTACAACAAAGCCATGAAATTTTCTTGAGGTTACCCCAAAAGCACATTTTAAGGGGTTCATCTTCAAATTATGTTGTCGAAGCTTGCAGAATATGACTTCCAAATCAGCCAAGTGATTAGAACATTGTTTGGATTTAACTACCAAATAGTCTACATAGAATTCAAAAAACATCCCTAAGAATGGGTTCAAGATATGATGCATGGCACGCTGATAAGTTGCACATGCATTCTTTAAGAAAAAGGGCATTACCCGGTAGAAAAACACACCCTGAGGGGATCTGAAGGCTGTAGATTCCTCATCTTCTAGGGAAATTAGGATCTGATTATATCCGTAATATCAATCCATGAAGGAAAGTGCTTCATATCCAGCTGTTGCATCAATTAGAAGTTCTGTAGTCGGAACTGGGAAATCATCCTTAGGACAATGCCGATTAAGATCTCTAAAATCGATGAAAACTCCAATTTGTCCATTCTTTTTATTTACAGGGACAATATTAGCCAACCATTTGGGATATTGAACTTCTCTGATGAGGTTATCTTTGATAAGCTTATCCATTTTAGCTTCAATTTTGGAAGCATAAGTTAGGTGTGTTCTTCTCGCGGCTTGCTTAAATCCTCGATGTTCTTCTGGTACACCCAAATGATGAGTAGCAACATCAGGATCAAGCCTGGGCATTTCTTTATAGTTATAAAAAAATATATCTCTATTTTTCATTAGAAATGAAATATACATCTCTTGCTCTTCAAGAGTCATGGATGCACTGATTAATGTGGGGCGTGGATCTTCTTTTGTACCCAGATTTATTTCTCTGAGTTCATCCACAGTGGTAAAGATACCCTCTTCAAATGTTGGAGGAGCATCTCTGAGATCTTCCTCTTCTTCTTCTTCATGTGTTATTTCTTCCTTTTCTACTTGTATAGTAGATGATAAAGTAGAATTCTCATGATCCGAAGAGATGTCAAAATTAGCATATCTTGACGAAGAAGCTTCCATTTTCCGACCCGATTGATGATGAAGGGTCTTCGTGGGTAATAAAGATGAGATGATGGATTGAGAATCAACATCATTATTCACCTTCGATGTTGCTATAACTTCTTCTGGCCTAATTGGTGAAGCATAGACTTGTTGGATTTTAGTAGATGAAATGAAGACATCCCCATTTGTGATTGCATCACTGCTTGGTAGATTACAAATTTCTCCCATGTTTTCTAGCTCGATTGCCGTAATTGACATTATGGATCTTTACTTAAGAGTATTTTGATTAGGGTATATATTTTCAATTTTACTGATAGGCAACACATAATCTGTACTCACATGTGTAAATGGATTTACTGGAATTTTTTCCAAACCATATGGAGAATTAACTTTGGTAATCTCCTTTGTTAGGGATTTCTCCCTTTGCTTCATGTGATAGAATTCCGCCTCAATGTGTTGAGACTCACATGTCTTGAACGGGGCCTTATCACCATACAATATCCCAACTTGACCATCGAAACAATATTTGAGACATTGATGGTATGATGAAGGGATAACCGCATATTGATATAGCCAGGGTCTTCCAAGTAGGATGTTGAAGGCTGAGTCTTGATCCACAACCATGAAATCTGAATTGGATACAAGATCTCCAAAATGAGTTCTGAGTGTAACTTCACCCAGTTGTTCTTGTTCATTTTTATCATATCCTTGTAACATCATGGTAATAGGAGATAAATCAGATTCCGTGAGTCCTAATCGACGAAGTGTACGAATGGGCATGAGGTTGACTCCTGAACCATTGTCAATGAAAGCTCTTCGAACATCCATGCCATTGAACTTTCCAGACAAGTACAATGGTCTAATATGTACATGCACAACATCATCTTCATCTTCATCAGTAAAAGATATTATTGCATGGAATTCTACAGGATTATTCTCTATGTGATAGACTTCAGCAGTGGCATTTTCAGTTTCAAACTCCTGGGGACTTGACAAAGCCTCAATGAGTGCTTCCCGAAGATATTTTGACAGATTCAGAGCATCCTGAATTGATAACATGGCTGGAACTTGGGCCAAGTGTTTCAATATATCATAGTTTTGATCCAGAGGTCTACGTTTCCCAATAGGAATATGTGGTTTAGCATGTACCGTGGAAGCAGATGCTTGGGAAGTTGATGCATCTTGTATTGGGATAGGAGTTGGCAATATTCCTAGTTTTGGAAGATTAGACCGATTATATCCATTTACTTGTTGAGAGGAAGAATATGGAACCTTCAACCGGTCTTCCAAAATAACTTTTCCAGGACTGAATTTGCTATTCCTAGAAGGACTTTCTTATTCTTGAGGAGATCGCTGAAGAGCTCTACCACTGCTGCGTATACAGTTCTAACAGGGGTAGAATTGGAATAGTGGATTCTGAAAGATCCATGTCTTCCCCTGTATCTTGAGCCCCTGGAACTTCCTCTGATTCCTCTGTTTGATAAATGGAACTTAGGCTCATTGAAATCGAAACTGCGAATGGCATATGGATCTTTTAATTGAATCATATTAATAGAACAAAAGATTAACTCTTCTTCTGATGAAGACTCTACGTGATTAAATTGTTTAGGTTGTGCCGTTTGGTGGGGCGGTGCCCGTGGGTTTAATGTAGATGGCATGAAATCTTCCAAAGTCAAAGACAACATAGGCTTTGACACATACTCATCTTCTTCTGATTCATTTTCTTTCTTTGAATCATGTCGTTTCTTTGAGGACTTTCCCTCTGACGAAGAGGGTTTTACCATAACATTCATGGCAGAAGACACAATTGGTTTCTTTAATTGTGTTCGAAAAATAGCATGAGTTCGATTGATTTTCTTTATGATCATCCAATCATCATACTTCTGTGCATTATTGCTTCTGAATTCATTCCATTCATCTTCCTCCTCTGGAACTGTAGAAGTGACACATGCTACCTGGGATGAGGAGCCTTTCAATGTGACCTGTCCCGAGTCGACCATCTTTTTCAGGAGGTCTTTGAAGACAAAACACTCCTAGATGGGATGCCCCAACATTTGATGAAAAGTTCAAAAATTGGTATGGTATTCATCTCCTTTCTTGTTTGGCCTCTTGGGCATTGGCAATTGAACCAAATTGTTTTCCAGAGCCGAAATGAAATAACCAAGAACTTGTTCATTTAGGAAAGAGTATGTTTTCTCTTCAGATCCTCAAATTGTTTTCGTCTTTGATCTCGTTGATCTTATGGACAAAAAGTCCTCTGTTGTTGGCGCTCAGAATGTGGATCCCTACGAGAAGATGAAGGTTTTGAGGTAGAAATAGGTACAGGTGCTTGTTTAAGCATAACTGTAGCAGTTTCTGCTTTACCCATTCTCTTTCCTAGAGCTGATGGAATTACACAAGATTTAGACTTAGCATGTATAAGGGAATCTTCAATCTGCTGAGCGATTGAAGTAAGGTCTCGAAACCATCCTGTGTATTTTAATGGGATTAACGGCGTGCATAATTCGTCACACATATTTTCCACAAATATTGGAAGCAATTATTCTTGAGTAAGTGGTAAACTCAAGGAATATGTTAATCCCTTCCATCGAGCAATGAAATCAGGGACCCTTTCATTCTCCCTTTGCATAGTTTGTAATATCGAAAACTGTTGTCTTTGGAAAAGTTGAGCTGAACTGAAGGAGGAATTTTTGGCGAAGATCCTCCCATCTAGTAATTGACCAGGATTGAAAACTTGTATACCAAAAAAAGCTGGTCCTTGCAAGGTTCACACGAAGAATCTGAGTTTCACTACTTCTTGTTGTTCTGGAGTTCCCATCATGGGGTCGCAACAAGACACGTAATGCGTCAAATGCTGTTCAGGATCACCTGAACCATTGAAAATAGGGTATACAGGATTCCCAAAACTGGATGGAGGAGAAATTGAATCTACCCATTCAGGGTAAACTTTCTTTTCTAGTTGAACATGCACATGTTTCCCTTCCATCGTTTCAAAACGAGCTGTTAATGACTCAATAGTACTTATTAACTTTTGAGAAACATCTGGTTGAACTTGGACTTGGGTAGGTGCAATGACTGGAGCTTGGACAGATGTGGCGATTGGTGCTGCAACTGATGGTAGCACTGCCAACTGTTGTTGCACTTGAACCGTAGGATTAAACCTGTGAGGGTGTACTGATAGAGGATGATATTCTTGATCCATCTCAGTAGCTACAACAAATTCCTTTGGCTGAATGACTCCAGCATTCTTAAGAAGAAGACTACTCTGAAGTAGTTCTGTATTCAACCTTTTTAATTCCTTCATTTCTTCCTTCTGTTGTGCAAACCCTTTCTCTAGTGAGAGTGATTGACCTTCTCTAGAGGAAGGATATGTAACCTAGTTCTTTCCCTTCCCTTTGTTGGATCCTTTTTGGAGAGGGGGAAGTGGGTTACTCGAAGGATTACCTAGGTTCTAAGTAATCCTTTGACTTCGTGTACGCACACCTTCTTCATTTGT
Organism: Viscum album; assembly: GCA_963277665.1. Classification (NCBI taxonomy): domain Eukaryota; kingdom Viridiplantae; phylum Streptophyta; class Magnoliopsida; order Santalales; family Viscaceae; genus Viscum; species Viscum album. Next base: position 222,999,719 of record OY728139.1, read on the forward strand.
GTCGGTGCGTACATCTTCTTGAGCAGGAACCTTTTCATCTGAGTCACCTTAGTGATCCTCATTTTGGTGGATCAGAAATAATGGCATTGATTACATTGATTGATGCATAACTCATTGCATCCCATCTATCATCATTTCTGTGATATTGTCTTCTTCCATGTCTTTTATTAGACATTGCCTTTTGTTGATTCGATCCCTCAGGAAATTCATGAAGAACCGTAATTTGGCGGGATTCTCCTAATAATTTGGCTCTTCGTTCCTCTTAAGGTTTCTTCCCCAATATAGAAATGACTGAATTTATCTGAGGAGGGCATTGATAATTTGAGAAAGTCCCCAGTCCAGTGGACTGGGGCTGTTCCTGCTGTTCTCGCTCAACTCCTCGAATCCTATTTGTTGATTCCCAGGGTTGGTTTAAAAGAGTCCCCAGTCTGGTGAGCTGGGGTAGTTCTTGACATGCTATGTCTGAGACTTTCTTGAAATTATTCCTGATCTTTCGAACCATAGTCCGGAAATTAGCTCGATGCATTAACTTATATCCACTTTTATCACCAGGTTCAAAAGACTGTTGGATGATTTCTGACACTTCTGTCACTTGGTGACGTGCTTGCTCCAAACGAGAGGCCTGTTTAATATTCTCGTTTGCTTGATGCAAGAGTAATTAAACAACTTGTTCTCTGTATTCATGATTTTGAGAGGAACTAATTGAAGCCTGTTCATGGACATTCTTTTGATTACAAACAAAGCCCATTGACTGTGGCCGGTTATGGGCAATAAAATTGCATGAGACCATTTTCGGTGGGCTTTTCTGACCGGAGAGAACCATGAAATGCAGTGCTCCATGAACACCCCATCCTCTAACACGAATACCGGATGGGGCATTGGAAATTAACTGACGCAATCTTCATAGTGCGCCAAGGCATGAACGTTGAAGGGCTCTCTGCTGCTTTTCAGCCTTCGGATATCGAGAGACTGATAGAGACGCCAAATCAAACAGACGTTGTAACCCTTCTATTATCTTAAGATGATTTTCATATTCATCATAAGATAATACATTCATTTTCAACTGACAAAGATTTTTCCATATGTTGAGACGAATATAATGAATTTCATCTTCCGTCAACATTTCCAGAATATTATACTGAGAGTCAGCCAAAGGCCAAAACATGACTGGCACTTCACCTTTCGCCAGTTTTTTTCTCATGTTCAGCATTTCCTCTTTATCATTTGATGATGATTATTCTACATGATTTGAAAAGAGTTGGTGTTTCCATGTTGCTTCATTAGATTCAACAGGATTGGTAGAGAAATCATTGATCAAACTAGAAGATGCATGACTTAGGGGTGGTTCGGAGAATGACCTACACTATGGGCTATCTTCTGATTGAGAAAGTATTTCACCTACTAGCGATGAAGCTTTAGACATGACTGGTTTTGCATTTGAATGTGCCTCAAGATAAGAGGGCTCTCTCGGCACTACATTGTCCACTGAGCATTTTACGGGAAATGTGCATCACTACTGCGGAGAGGGATTTCGCAGAAAAATTCATCGTCATGGAGAGGACCACCATAATGGGTTACAGAAAAAGATGAGATCTCTTGATCCCTGGTCTTCAGACCACACATAGGGTTCCTGTGGCTCTCATCTGAAGATGAAACTTTGAGATCGACCGAATTTTCATGAAGCAAGCCTTCATGAGGATGTGTATGTTGAATACCTTTGGAATTATTGTTCCCACTATTGGGAACTGAGGGAGTATAATCTTGAATTCCAACAGATAATTTTATGATGGCTTCAAGAACTCCAGTATCGAGCAAGGCCTTGTTAAAGATTGGAACTTGATCACCTGACTATGACGGGTGGGTCTTTTTCTTAGACGCCTTCTTACTCGCCTTGGAAACCACTTGTTGACGAAAGTGGCTGCTCTGAACAGGTGTATGTTCTTGATCAGGAAAGATGGACAGGTTAGGCTGACGATCTCCTCTCAAATCAGTTGTAAGTTCCTAACTTGGTTGTCCGTATGATATGGGGGAGTATGCCCCCACAACCCTCTTGGAATGGAACATATGTGTGTGTCTGTTCTGGAGTGAACTGTTGATGTGTCACTCCACTGGTAGGGATAGATTTATGTGTCTTTCCCTGAGATTCTATTGAAGTTGTTATAATATCCTGGCAAGAATCCAGAATATGAGCAGGGATTTGTTTCTACTCTTTCACCATTGATAGAATATGCTTGGTGACTTTAGCTGCCGGAACGGGAATATACATCCATTCCAGGCTTGGAGCAGGTGTATGTCCCTGCTCCTGTCCTCCTTTTCCTGTCAGTGAATCCTAACAGTAGTCAAGTGTTGGGGTAGAGAGTTGAGTCTGCCTCCTATTTCTTGTCGGGGATTTCCGACTAACTTTTTCGAATGCTACCAAGCGAGACTGTTGGTAGGCTTGATTAATACTAGCAGGTGTATGTGCCTGCAGACTGCACTTCACCAAACGTGGTTGACGAGATCCGTCATATGTAGTCAGATGAGCCTGCTTACTAGCTGATGATGTATAAACAGGTGTATGTTCCTGCCTATAGTACTCCACTAGAATTTTCAGGCGGGATTGGCGTGCTGCTGCCAGACAAGTCTGCTGGACAGCGGAATTAAAACGGGAAGGTTGAGGTGCCCGCTCGTTGCTTGCCACTAAGTTAGGTTGGTGGACTTCTTCGGAGATGGCATTGATTAGAATCTGATCACTGTTGACCGGATTCCGCCTCTGGTGGTTCGTCCTGCTTGCTCAAGTTCGAGGAACCTGAGCCGAACGCCTGGAGTCGGTACCCTCATCATGTTGAGGGCACACTGATGAACGAGTTTGGAGGTGATTGTTGATGGGAGCCCTTACGAAGGACTTATGTCTGTTTGAATTAAGGCCCCAAGGGACCTTCTCATTATCCTCCCCAGAATAAGGGAGCAAATGGTGATTGTGTTCTGGGGATAACGATCCGAAACGGTTGGAGACGGTAGTCAGCACCGCCTTCTTCTTGATCACTGGTCGTCGTTGTCCGGACGACCGATGTGAGTTGTATACTTGGAGGGCTTGTCGGGTAGCCTCTATAGTTGGGATGGTACCGTTTCGAAGGTACTCCTTAACCAGTGCATTTGATACCCCGCGTTGAAGATGCTGAGAAGGTGATATCGTCTTTATAATGGACGATGATCTAGGAGGAGTAGTGGTAGTGGCATTTGCAGCAGCAGTATTCACAGGTTTGAACTTGAGAGCAGCCATTCTAGAAATGCAGAAGATCTTGGAAAAGAGTGCATGTTTGATATAACAGACGTAATCAAGATAAATGCGGCCACTACATCTTTTGGATGAGCACATTTGACAATGATTTTTTTTGTTGGCCCACTCATTGAGTTTTAAATAGGGGCCTAACAAATGGGTAAAACATTATTTTAACATGTTTAATGATTCATGTCGGGTTCACCATTTTCCCCCTCGGATTTCGGGAATGACATCCTTTTGATGGGAGGTTCAAACGTTCTGATCGGATTCTAACGGATTTGTTCATAGAACCGGAAACATCCAATGATTCCACATCCATTCAGACCGACTTTCCAAAGGTAGGTGCTCAATAGTTGATGGACTGATGAGGTTTATGAATTTTCATTGGTCGAGAGGATGGGAGGTCGGACTCATCACACCTTTTTTAGGGGAATTATTGTCTACATCGAGACTCTCTTTATTGATTTAAGTTATGTTTGTGAATCCTAATTACTTTACCAAGTATAAAATGAGCTTTCCTTCAGATCTGAAAATCAATGATAAAATATGTAGGAATTTTAGAGAATCTTTTATATGTATTTGAGGTTATTCATCGATCGAGAATCATCTGTATTTATTAGAGATTCTTGGTCAATGGTACCCTTCGACACATTTATATAGAAGTCTCTTGGTCATTATGATGACCATTCTGGTTTTAAAGCCACTCAGTGGGGCACTTGAAGTTTGTTGTCATTCAGAAAGACATGAATTATTTCAGAGTTGGGATCGAACCCACAAACGAGCTACCTACGTATCCTTTGTTTAGAAAATGAATCAAGACTCAGGTAGTTCGAGTAAGGGAGTATGATGTTTATGATTGATGGCTCAAAGAATAATTTCATAGTCACTTTTACACTTTAAGATAATGTGAGTCATGCTCGGTGTGAGAAACAAGAGGTATTGGTGAAAATTAGACAACTGTGCCATAAAATATGCAATCATAAGAAATAAGGTGGGACTTATTTATGTATGACTGCCCAGATAAATGAAGGTTATGATTTAATTTAGGGAAAAATCCAGGAGCAGGGTCCATAAAGGTATATGTGCTTCATGGAGATTTTAAATATTCTATCATGGGGCTTACTCCTGAAAAGGAGGCCCAAATTAGGAGAGGACTTATGATTGGGTTTTATTTCTGTAAATAAATCCCAGATCAAATGTAAATTAGGACTGGTTATGAGAAATTAAGACTAGGGCTTACTCCTAAAAAGGAAGCCCAGGTTAAGAGATTTGAAGAATGAAGGGATTAGGGGCTTACTTCTATGGAGGATTCCCATGTTTGAGACTGGGGCTTACTTCTGAAATGGAAGCACAGGTTAAGAGAATTATGGTTAGGGCTTACTCTTAAGGAGGATTCCCATGTTTGAGGATTATGACTAGGGATTATTCCCGAAAAGGAGGCCCAGGTTAAGAGATTATATCATCTTAAAGGATGCGGTTGAATGAATGAAATCTCAATTTTTATTGACATAAAGATGAATAAATCACTAGGTTTTGACATATATTCCACAGAATTCCTTTCAGATAAGGAAGTCAAATCAAGAAATCATGCCATAAATGTATTTGAAGAGTGTCTTGAAGAATAAATCTTGAATAGGAAAGGTGGAATGGCTTAAGAGGGGTGAAATGGGCAAGAAGGGCACCCAAAAAAGGCAGGGGCGCGCAAGTCCTAGTAGGCGTGTAGGTACTGCGTGGGCGCGCAGGTCCTGGTCGCGCTGGTATGCCTGCGCGATACATGGGTTACTTGCACGATGGTTAACCATCATGGTAATACTTGAGCGACTCTTGATTAAAGCCTTTAGAATCCCTTTGAGGTTCTTCCAGAAGAGGGGCACACAAGTTCTATTTAAGGAGTAAGGCGGCGCGCAAGTGTGGTTTTTTCCCTTAAGGGATGGGTACTCAGGCGTGCATGTGTTGATGAGTTTCAACACTTAGGCCTTCCTCCCCCTCTTTAAATCTTCCGTTCTAGGTAATAAATTACCTTAGAAGTGTTTCAGAAGCTTTGAGAAGAGACTAGGGCGCCGGGAGCTCAAATCTGAGTTTCTGAAGAAAAAAAAAATCCCCCCTTGAAAAGGGGGCCCACAGGGTCTATTTATAGGCAGGAGAAGACCTCGGGTGGTTATCAATTAGGTCGTGCAATTCACTTGTGCGTCCATCATGTGTCGCGTAAGTAGACTTGTGCGACTATGAGGGAACTTGCGCGACCTATGGGCAATGTTCTCCTTTTCATCCCTTTGTCGATTTTTGATATTTTCTTCAAAGGATGAATCAATTTGTGCTAAGTCATTTCCCTTTCCATTATTTTGGACAATGTGATGAAAAGGAGCATCAACACCATGTTATCTTCTTATCCATTAGCTTCTTAATCTTATTAATGATATTAAATTTATGATAAATATCTCATTTATGAGTAAAACCACATGATTGTGTTGGGATTTCTTGATCCCTATTATTATTTACTATATCTTCCAAAGATGTTTCCCTCTAGTGGTTAGTACTTTTATCCAAAAAATAGTTTTCTTCATCATAGATAAATAGAACATATTGTTATAAATATATAAAATATAAATTTCCTTTTACCAGAATCCATTTCACCATAGTTTCACCATACTTTCCCTTGATGATATTTGTTTTTACAGTATAATTTATTGCAACTCCTATGTTAGATAGTTAAATTAAAAATCATTCAATAATACCTTAAAAAATTAAACCCACTCAAGAATGGTATTTTCCACCAATTTTATATTTCATAGATACATTGATATTTAAACCTTAATTCATAAAATAATGATGAAACCTTCAATTTCTTACTTGATACCAATGAAAAGTAATGATTTTTTATTATATTGTATGTTTAGCCTCTATATAAAAAATACATAATCTATCATGATTCATTTCAACAAGTAAAAAATCTATTATAAATAATCTCTCATATATTTTCTTCTTGATCTATTTATATGATATCATAAATGGTTGTGGTTGATATATTTCTTCATATTCTAAATATTATAGGCTATCTTCATCTCAAAAAAAGAAAAGTTATTTTTCTGCTTAATCCAGGATGATTAACTTGTTAATAACTATGTACAACCAAATTGATTATACATAGATGTATTTCCCCACATTATTGATTATACATACATTGATATATGTCAATATACTCTACACTCGATAAATTTGGCATAAAAATACATAAAATATTGATTTCTTCTTCACTACCTTTATTATTCTTATGACATCCAATATAAGAAAATCATTTTTTGTGATGGGTTATTTATGATAAATTTCCACAGTATAAAGCAATTTTTGAAATGAATCCACTAAAATAAAAGATCATGAAATGTTAATTAAAATCAATTTACATTTATAAATCATCACAATTAACATACAAAATATTATATTTCTTACATATTATTTTTGATTTTGAAAACTAGAATTATCGACTGAATAAGTATTACATTTGTTGAATGTATTTGAGTTGAAACTGAGATGTCATCTCAAAAATTATTTTCTATTATTACTTGTTATTAAATCAAAATTACATCCATAAAAATGGAAAATAAAAAACATTGTGATAAATAAAAAACAAATACAAAATAAAAAAAAATCATAAAAATTGAAGTTAATATATTATATAAAAATTTTCATAGAAAAATTATAATTTTAATTTCTAATAGGGTATAGGGATTATATCCTTCTGGAATAATGAACTCCATACCTAAACCCTCCGAAAGATGGAATTATAATCCCTCATCACTTCATTCTGATGCTCCTGCAGGCATAATTTGTCTTCCTACTATTTTTATTGATTTTCATGTTCTCAGGTATATATATATATAACCTCAACCAAGGGTTGTAGTATCAAATCATAACCATAAATAGAAAATATTTTTGATGATGATCTGTATCGCTTCAATCTAAATAATTTCCTTACTAATTTATTATTGTTACTACGCATGGTTATTAAAAAACATATACAAACCACCTAACGTTTTTGAAACCCACTTATTGTTTCCTACATAAATTTTGCCTTGTCAAAACAAATCTCTCACAAAGTATCATCCCAATTACTTATCTCATCTAGACTCCCATTTTTTGGAGATAAATATTTATCGTATGTTACTTACAACTATATAAATATAAATTAGGTATATAAAAATAATTACCCTTCATTAATTTAAAATAAATATATATATACTGACCATGTTATCTTTTTTTTCTATTAAAGATATTATATCAAATATAACTATCATTTTTCATGGACTTATGCACATAAAATAGTATAAAGCTTTGATCCACTACAAATTTTAAAAATTTATCATATACATTTTGTATAAAAAATTTCTATATTTATTAAATAATATAACTTACTAAATTTCAATAATATACACTAATAGAAATAATCCTTACATTGTGTCTAACATCATGTCTCCCTCAATTTATCGATCAAAAGTAGACCTCCTCTAGGAATTTACTGCTCTAGTATGTGAAAAAATCCCTTCCAAGGATAAGTGGGAAAATAATTAGGCCAATAAGCCCTTCAATAATCATCAAATATATTTATTTACTATGTTTACAATATATATATTCTAAATACTATACAAATAATGAAGAAAACAATCATACATGAAACCATCACATGCCTTCCAAATATATGGTTTTATTCTCTCATCAATATGAGAGTATAAAACCTCTAAATATTTAATAATATATTAAATATAAAATTATAAAAATTATAATTAAAATAACTATTAATTTATAAATACCAATTAGTTCTCGATCATATCATGATGTAACTCAGTATTAACCTAATCCTATGAAACCCATGGAGTAGAAAAATAATTATTCCAAATAATACCATCTTGACCAATATATAGTTGTTAGAGAAGATAAAAATAAAACAATTAGTAGCATAATTAATAAATAATGTAAATAAAATAATAATTATATAACATTCAGAATTAAACTTATATACTTTAATGAATATCAAATACTATAAATGGAAATATCTGAGGACCATGATCCAGATCCATCTATCAAGAATAGATTCCACCCATTTTACATGACAGTGTGAGGTCAAAAACCCCTTAATAACAAATCTAGAGGCTCATCACATGGTACAATATCCACAATAAACCTAAAATCCATGTCATTGTATTTTTCTTAATCCATAGGAATTATAAAATTAATTTTATAAAAAAAGATAATATAAATAATTTAAATGTTATAATTTTTTAAAAAGAATCTATGTTGAAATAATATTATGTGAAAGTAATTGTTAATACAGATTAAAAAATATATATTTATTGAAAATATATAATATATCATTCTTAAAATTCACCATTATCATCATCTTCAGTTTCATCAATGTCAGTTACTTAATTTCCCTCATCAACATCTTCAATTTCAATAAAATCTCGATTTTATCCTAAGTAGTAATATAAAATTCATTGGTTACATCCATGAAATTATAAAAACTGTCATTTCTTAACTATTTGGTATCACACTTGACATATATATCCCATTTATTAAAATATATATTCCGTGATGTTTTTCACAAAATTTTATTAATTTTCACATTAATAGTAAAACATTAGTTTTCAATAATCTGATGATATTTCATTTTTGTTACAATACACTCACCTTTTAACTCTCTTGGAATAGAAAAGTATGTTTCGTAATATTTTTAATTTTCATGATATTTTAGTAAAAATAATTTATTTTATTAATTCATACACTTATATTTAATATTAATGATTAAATGTCAACGAGGAATACAGAACCCTTCATTAGTATCAAATTGATAACATTTAAACATTATTATTTAACACAATTATAAATAAAAAACATAATTGTTACATACATTATTACATAAGATAAACATTAATTTCATTATGTTTATATATTTTTTTTTAAAAACACTATTATTTATTGATATTTTGATTCACTATATAGGTTTGTATGAAATTGAATCTACTAACCACATAAGGATTATAAAATTTGACTAATACAGATGGTGGATTAGTTATATCATATAATCAAATATCAAATATATTTTCAAGTTGTGATACATGTATAATAAAAAAATTAAGTAATTATATAAATAATTAAGAATTTATTTTAAATGATTGATTCTAAACAATTTAACTTTATAGCAATTGAAAAAAGTAGGAAAAAAATATGTTGTTAGCCTTATTCAAGAGTATCTAGGTTAATTTTTCAGGTATTATATATGATCAATATATTCCGAGAACGTCATTAAGATGATAAAATAAAATTTCTGTAACAAGCACACATGCCCAAAAAACAACAACTAGAAATATTAAAAACCATACTCGTAACCACATCCATGGTAAAACTCTTCCTCTCCAGTAGCTACTTCCCATTCTGTGTATTCATAATGCTTTAGGACTTTGGAATATTTCCTCCTGATATTCAACCACTCTTGAAAATTAAACTCATTATGAGATGGAATATTCTTATTTAATACTACCCCGCTTTCTTTTCTGATAGATGACCTAGTATGCATCAGCATTGGCAAAATGGAATAATCCTTTCACGGCCGCCTTTGTGGAGAGAAAATCATCACCCCTAGTTCCCATATATCATCACTTTCTCTCCCTGTACAATGTTGTTATATGAAGTCTTGACCACACCGACATTATTTTCATTATCACTCTAATAAATATCCCCCCATTTGCTAGGGATAACCACCTCCTGATAATTCATTGACTGAATTTGCTGAGACTGAATGTTACGTTCGATCACTGATAAGAATTCTAGATGTTCCTCCATTTCAAGACCTTCATGGGGAACCATCTTTATTTTCTCATTTCCATTATCAGCCTCCTAAGACATGATCTGCACATTGGCACCATTCATTACAGGGATTATCATCTCCACATCCTCATGTAACAAGCCCTAAAACTGGTTACCAGTAGGAACTGCAATCAAAATCGCTTCACCGTCATCATCCCATCCTATTAACCCACCAACACATGCTCCCAGATCCCCCACACCAGGATTATCATGCACTACAGGGGAAACAATCGGCACTTCTATAGGTTATAATACCTCGGCCCTACTACTAGCACCCATATCTCCCCCGACACTTGAGACACAATTTTCATCATTATGTTTTACATCATCCCTCACCTGCAGATCTCTCTTCAGCTGATCAAAGACTACAACAACCAATAGGTTGAAGGAGTCATCTACATCCTTTCCTACTCCCAGTGCACTTTGATTCATCAAACCAGAATCCTTGCCAGGATCAACTACACACACACTATTCTTCCACTCATCCAGTCTCTCCATCAGAACACAGGACCTCCTAGTGACACCTTCATTATGACAAAGAGATGAAAAATTCCCCAGGTGACTATAGTTCGAACAGTAGTTGACCCAAAACTCAAATATGACTAGTTATTTCCTTCTAAACTCTACACCTACTACAATCCAAAACCACACCAATAGAGGTATTGACACATCTACCTCAACAAATGTATGAGGGTTAATCGGGTGACTCTCTGTAGAATTGTGAACATCCAAATAGAGGAAATAACCAACCATGATTCCAATCATACGAAGAATTTATGTATTCTGAATGGTAGAGGAAGTTGAGAGAGGCTAAACCAAATCACGTTGGACGGTTGATCATAGTTCATGCAGAGATCGAACGACCACCTGAAAAGGGAGAATTTTCAGTCGTTGCATTTCCGGGGTGCACTAGACTAGGCCCGAATCTAGTCATCTTCCGAGGAAAAAAAATCATGAATAGTCACTTATCAAGAAGAACAACTATCACACGATCCTGTACGTCCCATTTATTTAAGATGAAATGATAAAAACCTAAACTAAGGGTCTTCAGAGATTGAAATGTGCTACCATGGTAAGATTTAGATAAATCGAGGCATCAAGAATCTCTGCCATCGAAATCTGTAACTGAGGACCAATAAGATGCAAGCTATGGCCCATTGGGCTTAAAGAGATCATCGGTAAATCATGGAAAAAATTTGGGTTAGAAAAGGGGGTGAAAGCCTTCCGTGAGCTCAGATGTGTCCAAAAAAAATTAATATAAATGTAATATTTTGAAATATATTATAAAAATAAATTAATTTTTGTACATATTTCATAAATTGTATAATTTCATCATAATTTATGTGAATATATGAACGGGATCAGTTCAGTTATTAATATAAAATATATCAATCATCATGGCCATAAAAACCACGATCATGATAACTAAATATTGAAAAATCATTTTCTATGACAACATTACCATTTTCATCATTACTTCCCATTAAATTATGTTACAAAAGATATTTAGATTATAAATAATAAGAATATAAAATTGAAATTTCTTCTAATAAGTATTTCTCAATAAATTACCCTAGAGTTGATGCCCTCATACATACCATTTAAATTTATTTTTTTGGAATTTATGAAATGTTTAAATCCATCATAATTTTATTGGATATACACATTTTGATTCATATAAAAAATACAATATTAAATGTTCCATTGAGTTAGACAATGATGGAAAAAATATTATTTTAAATTAAAAAAAAAAATTAAAATAAATGAATATAGTTTTGGATTAAGTAATTTTTATAATCATTATTTTTTAGATAACTCAATTTTTATATAACCTGAAATTTTTGGATAGATCACCATGTTCCTTAATTGTATCTTTATTATATTAAATTGTTTCCAACATAGTGTATATTTTTTTAAGCCAGTTTTTGTCAATATGTGTTTCATATTACATATAAAAAACAACAAAATCAAACCAATAACAGAGCTTCAAAATATAAATCACTTTATGAAATTTTTATCGATCACAAATATGAAATATTTTATTATTTTAATGTTTTTTCAATATTAATAGGTTAAATTTAAGACTGAATATATTTTACCAAAATACCTAAGAGCACTATTGGAGTCTGTATTATCTATTTTACTATTTACAAAAATATTTATATTCCATCCAAATGGATGATATGTAACATTAAATCAGACATGTTATTCAAAAAAACATTATTTCTACCATTATCACAAATAAATTCTATATTATCATCCATGAAACAAGGAAAATATTTTATACGACGTGTACTCTATCCTGATTAAATACCATACACCATGAATTCTCAAATTTCCACATTAACGTATCTATGTGTATAAAATTATGATCTACAAAATCATCATATATTTCCACACCAACATTTCATAATTAATTTAGCTCATCAATTAATCAATTCAAATATACGTTAATATTTTTTTTCAATTTCTATAAATTAGTAAATCCTGGTATAAATGTATATATATAAATATATTTCATTCATCAGTATAAAAGGAGGAAAGTTTTATGGAGTATTAAAAATATTACATTTAGAATACTGGTCTTCATAAGGACTAAATGGAGATAACCCATCAGTAGAATTACCTAATTGTACGTTATTATATACTAATGAAAATATGGATGCATCAAAACAATGTGTTTAATTAAAATCACCTTCAAAAGGTTGGCTTATTATCTCACTAATAGATATAACTGATCGATTTCATGTCATAATTTTTGTTTTATTAAAAGAGATAAAAACACAATATTGTCTAAATTTAATCATAAAATACCACAATTTTTAACTTGATTAAATATATACATTATTTCTTATTCATATTTATATGACTATTTTCATTGTGATGGGGAATTACATAACGAATCATATTCCCAAAAATATAAGACACTATATTTTAAAATTTCCTGGATCATTTTATAAATAATAACCAAAAAATTAACCAACTTTTTTACACCTATAATAATTTGAATCTAATTTATTCAATCATGAAATAATGATTGAAAAAAAAATATTTAATAAAAGAAAGTATTTTCATTTATAAAATTTGTTAATATAACTTAAAATTTTTTAACAGCGTAAAATAATAATATCATATATATGAGATATAAGGAACCTCATCATATTTTAATAAATCATAATTTCTAGATTATTTTATTTTTTTGATTGGAATTTTCTTGACTGTGTATTTCATAAAAAGTAGGGCCATAAAATTAGAATACAAAATTTTAAAAATATGATGGTTTTGAACAAAAAAAATTATTTCCTTAAGAATTTCATTCACAATGTTGATACCAAAATACATAATAATTCTAGTCCCCAAAATGGAAACATTAAATCCAAAAATTTTGAAACATTTGAAATCTTATATGATCACACTTCTAATATAGAAACATAATTATTACAAAACAAAATTGGATTTTCTGATGTTAGGGATATAAATTCTTAATCAACCTCGATGTAGACTTGTTTTAAAAAATTTAATTTCCATGATGATTTTCCAATCATGATCACGTAGTAAAAAATGATGTCTATTTTTTGGATCTATATTTTTTGGGTAAATAAATGTAATTATTTTGTTATATATAATATAATTCATAAGCTATTTTCCTTAAATATACATATTAATTATGTTATTATAATATAGTGAAAAATATTGAATTTTAAATATTATTAAAATTTAAGAATTTTTAAAATACTAGTTAGGGGGGTAGTATTTTCTCATACATGCCAAGGAGACTGGCTTTATACTGAATGGAAAGAATATGTTACATGTTGATGTAAAATAGGAATGAGGTGCATTCATGTATAGCAATTTATATAAAATTTCAACAGTATAAAACAACTTATATAAAAAATAATTTTTATAATTTTTTAATAATTTATACAAATGATTAATAATTTTAATTAATTTATTGTAACTAAAATTTATTATTATTAATTTCTAATATATTTTTATATTTTATAATAATTTATATTAATATATTGTAATTTGCAATAATTTATATCCATTTTTTATATATTTATTCTAATATGTAGTAACATTTATTAATTTTAATAAATTATATTTATTAATAATATTTTCATAACATTTAATCTAATTTATAGTATTTTACATTAATTTGTATTATATTTTATCATTCTATATTAATATATATTAATCTATACAAATGTATCATAAATTTACAATAATATCTCGTAATTTATATTAATTTATACTAAAGTATAACAATTTATTTTAATTTGATATAAAATATGCAATTTCTTATTTTTTTATACTAATTTATGATAATTTATTATAATTTATAATAAATTATATGAATTTAATTATTTATACCAATTAATAATAATGTATATTAATTTATACTAATTTATATAAAAATTAAAAAATTAATATCAATTTATAATAAATTATATCAACCATTAAAAAATTATTTCAAAGTATACTGACTTATAATATATATGATATTTTTAAAATTTACATTTAATTTTATTAACTTATACTCATTTATACTAATGAATAAGAATTCTTACTAATTTATATTATATGATACTAACTAATACAAATATAACTAATTTAAACTATTTTTTTATGAATTTATAAAATTTTTAAAGAATTCATAATATTTTAAATGTGTATATAAGAATTTATAATATTTCATACGAATATATAATAATATTAATTATATGAGGTCAATTTATAGGAATGTATATAAATTTATTATAATTTATTGGAACTAATATTAAATTATATAAATTTGTAATAAATTGTGTCATTTTACACTAATAAATACTAATATATAACAAATTATATTAATTTATATTTTATTTTACCAATTTATACTTTTTTACACTATTTTATAACCAATATTTACCAATCTATTCTAAAATATACTGCTTTATAATAATATTAATGAATTTATACTAATTGCTGTAAATTTATAGTAATTTTTAATAATTTATATGCATTTTTGATAATTGAATCTCGATTTTTTCTATTAATTGTAAATTATATTAATTTTCCTAATTTATATTAATTAATTATAATTTGTATCAATTTTTAATAAATCATAAAATTTATACGAACTAGTTGGATTTTAAGATAATTTTTATTTATATCTATTAAATTTTATTCAATTTATATGTATATATATTAATTTTTACTAATTTTTACTAATTTAGAGTAAATTATATCATATTATAGTAATTTATACAAATATATATAAATTTACTACAAATTAATAGTAATTTATAACAATTTATAAGATTTTTTTCAATGTTAAATCAATTTATAGTAATTTTATAATAATTTTTAGATATTTTATTAATTTTTTCTTATTTGTAAAAAACTATGGGAATTTATTTTAATTAATATTAATTAAACTATATTTATATCAATTAATTTTTTTTTAAATCATACGAATTTATGTCATTTTAATTAATTTTTAGTAATTTTATATTAATTTATAGAATTTATATTTGAAATAGTTATTTATTGAAATCTATAATAATTTATAATAAATGTAATCTCAATTTACAAAATAAAAATAAATTATAAAATAAATATATATAATTTAAAAACAACTAAATATAAAAACTAAATATAATTAATATTAAAATTTAGAAAAAACATCATCATAGGCACGTTTCCAAAAAATTGGCACATCTCATCATGAATCTACCATTTTGAAAGTTAGATCTTAAATCAAATGTTTTTTTTAATATAAGATTGTAGTTTATGAAAAAATTGTGGGGAGGGGAGGAGGAACACACAATTATAGTTATCTTTATTGAAACAAGTTTCTACGTGGGTAATTTCATCATAAAACTCTATCATTTAAACTATTTACTGTTTTCATATGCCAAAAACTAATAATTAATTATTAGTATATTCTACGGATAAGACCTTCACTATAAAAAGTCAATACGATTTTTTTCATACTAAGGGAAGTATTTTTTCTAATAAACTAGTCTATCACAAAAAAACCTTGTTGAGTAGTATTTTCAACGAATCCATGAATAATATTATTAATTTTTTTTGGAATCCATCGCAAATACTCAATGACGGACTTGTTCGTTAAAAAAACCTACCAATAGATTATTTTTGGTTGATTCAAAGAATATAATTTTCATTACGACAACACCCATACAAAATACCAAACAGCTCAATTTTTAGTGTCAAATCTGTCGCAACATGTTTTTGTGATCATTCCATCATAAATTCATTTTATCATAATGGGTATTTGTGATGGATCAATCACAATTACCCTATATCGAAATAGGTATTTGTGATGGTCAATCTTGTCTCTTTCAAATACATTTTTTTAAATGAACTATTTATAACGGAATTTCCATTCTATCAAAAATAATTTTTCCCTTCATCACACATGCACATGTGCCAACATATTTGGTAGTAGAATATTACATCTACCATATAAAACCATCACAGAAATATTATTTTACTAATAATACATCATCTGTATAATATAAATTGTTTCACCAAATTTTTTTCCATGACATTATACTACATCGCAAGTAACCCACCATAAAAAATAATATTCGTATTATGTTGCATTATAAATTTTCTACGGAATGCATGCTTTGAGTATTCTATATATCCCCTAAAAATAACACCAAATATTTGGTCTGTTTTCTATGCCATTACTTATTCTACGGATTTTTTTCTTTGTTATTATAATCATCAATAACACCAAAATCAACTTACCTCTTCGGAGTAGTTTTTTATGGATAATATCCACCTTGATCACCTTCTGTTTGTAGTCCAACCCCACATCTACATTTCCTTGTTAAATAATTTCTTTTAAAGGAAATAAACCAACCCATCTATATGATCAACAAGTTTTCCCTTTTCTCTTTCAATGTCTCGCGCTATTTATATTCTTGATGTTATTCCAGGACTCAAAAACTCTCATTAATTTTTATCATTTATCGTCAAATGAGTAGTTCTTCTTATAACTCTTTAATGTGTTTGAAAATGTATTTTATCTTTCCAATAATGTTATTAATGTCTTATTCATGATCATTAATCATGATTCTGAACCCATAAACCATGGATGATTTTTCTATCCTTTCATATATATGATCCTCAATTTCATCCTTCGACTTATCTTTCTCTACTTCTTTACATTTCATTTGTAGTTTGGAATCAGTTACCACTATATCGTTGTTATATGTTTTTCCTCTCTATATGTTAATCTCGTCATATTCTACCACAAATTAGACATTGTGTTCATGTCAACTCTTTACTTTAGGTTTATCAGAACCATTTTATTAATTTATATATAGTTTTCCTATGAATGATTCAAGAACGTATTTGGTAAGGTATTTATAGCCCACCATTTCATATTCTATTATTTTATGGTAATGAAAACATATTAAAACAATTATTTCTTTCGAATAATATTTTATTTAATCATACCTTTCCTTTAACATATCATAATTCTTTTTAAATTTCAATATATTTATTACCATCATCGTATTGAAATTTATTGGAAATATTGTTTTTGTGAGATTCTCTAAATTTCCGCCCCAAAAAAATGGGAGTGTAACGCCCCGACCCTAGTTACCCAGATTAAGGGATTTATTACATTACATTGGCATGATACATGAAATCTTGCCCCGAAAGACCGATCAGTTTAGTAACCTTGGATGTACTCGATACACTACACTTATATGCTTAGGCTATCCCTAAAGGTCAACCATATGATACTTCTCCACATACTTGGATAAATAAATCATAGAAAGGGGTGACCTCAGATGCAAAGTAAGGATAACAATATAGTCGAATCATTCCTAAATAAGCATAAACATTTAAGGAAATATATAATAAAAAACAAAAGCCTTTTAAACATAAACATCATCATAATATGGAAAAGATAAAATAAAATAATTCAATTTACTTATTCACATGGATATTCTACTAGTTGAAAAATCACATGCAATATCAATAACTACTTTCATAACGATGGAATGAATAATGCCAGACTTCATAACCACATAGTCAAGGACTTGTACCCAGAATACAAATACGATTTTTTAAATCCATTGTGCCAAGACACTAGTTTGTCTCATGAGACCTACCGATGCATATAGGAGCTATAGCGGGTTCCACTCGTCACTTACTATGTCCAATTCATTCCTCATATGAAAATTATGAAACATAATATAACCATTCATATTAAAACTAGCATACGAAATGTCAATATTTTAACCAAAAACCATGAATGGTATAAAAATAATGCATCCACGGTCAAACATAACACATTAAATTCAATATGGATGATTGTATTATAATAAATCAACATCAATAAAGAATAATGAAGGATATTGAAATAATTGAAAATAATCATCAAAACTATTGGATGGAAATATCCCCCTTTTTTAAAAAAATTTAACAGTCTCACTATTTATCAAGAAGATGTCTAAATTTGATTTTTGAATCAATGTGTCCCATACCACTTTGAAACTATTGAAAATAATTAACATTATAAAACATTCTTATCCCTATAAATAAATCCTTAAAATAATTTTTAAAAAATAGTCATTAATGAGAACGATGTAGAAGACTAAATGTTTTTAAAAGTTAAATGATATTTTAGTTAGAGTCCTAACCAAATGTGAGATGTCTGAATAAAAATAATTTAGGTAATAAAAACGTTATAATATCATAGTAATTATTAGATTCATGATACACTTGGTCAATGTCAAGTATATACACCAAAAACTCTTTATTTGGCACATAACAACAAATAAGACACAATGCAATGTTTGTTGAGATGAAATCCCTTATAAAGACCACATCCTTAGGTTAAGGATAAATCAATGTCATAATTAGGTGGGAAAAATATAAATACTCTCAATATGGTGGAATATTCAGTGTAAATAAATTATAGTACATTCACAAATATTCTTGTAAAAACAACACCAATGAATTGTATGTTTAACTCAATAAATGGAAATTGAATTAAGATTACTCTTATCATGTTCATATCGATGAATTAAAAAGTTATCAATTGAGTGATTATGTTTATCAAAATTATATCCATAGAAGGGTTAGTGGAAATTAATACACAATTAATAAATAGTGATTCCACACATAATCATGGAGTAAATTAATCAATGAAGTATGCGTAAATCCCAATGATTGGAAATTGAAATTTGAAATTCCCTTACCGATTTGGTAACTTATGAAACATACACCCCCTGAAAGATGTATCATACAATGAAGATTAAAATACCAATAAATTAATTTATATTACACAAATAATACAATCATGGTCTGTATATACAACACACAAAATGAAATACTTGCAATATAGCATGAATCTCATAAGAATAAGAAGTGATGAAAACCCATTACCTTATACTTTTCCTTGGTCGAGGGTACGTTAAACCACTAGATAATAGTTAAATAATTGTTATTAAATTATACATGAACTATATACATAAATATGATATCATATATGAACCTATAATATTTCATTGTTAATAATATTTTAGCAGTATCAAAGTTTTGGGTGTTAACTGATCCCTTTTCCATTGTATAATCAGTTACATAAGCCATGTTTTTTATGGATAGGATGTATTTTAATCATATACAGAATGATATTATGTTCCCAACCATTATTTTTTATCATAAAATGTGAATTATTCTGGATTGATTACAATGCATAATGAATCTCATCACGTTCGTGGAGACGGTAATCTATACGTACGCACGAGCAACAATACCACTATATTGATAGTAAAATTGTATGTAGTTGGAAGTAATATAATATATAAATAATAATTAACAATTTATAATTATTGTTTACATCAGTTATACTGATTATTATACCCATCCAAATAATTATGTGTTTGAATTACAAACTACACCACGACGTGGTGACGTTAATCTGTACGTACGCACGTATGGTGACATTGTCATTTACAGGGTGAATAGAATAATGAATATGGTTGTTAAATTTTTATAATAACATCATAGTATATATAATATAATGGAGTTATTATTTTAGAATGGAATCAATAAATAAAGAAGAAGTGGAAGAAGAAAAACTTGAAAGAGGTGATGAAATATTACCTCTTCTTCGGGTTCTTCCTTTTGATTTGATAAAAATGGCTCCTAATGATGACTTTCTATCAAAAGGATGGGATCTAGGACATAGGGTGGAATTTTGGGAGGATATTTGGGTAGGGGTTGGCTGGGATAATAGGATTTGGAGGGGTAAAATTATGATAAGATGAAGTGCCCTTTTATAAGAGAGGTGAGGGTTACTTTAGGAAAAGCTTGAAATATCATTTTATAATGAAATAATATTCGTTTTCTAATGGCTCCAAAAATATTTATTTAATGAATAAGGTGGTTATGGGTAGAGAACCTCTCAAACAACAGGATTTATATTGGTTTAGGTCATCATATTAGCCTTATCTTTTAGATTTAACTCTTAGTTAAATAGTTTGACATTTACCATGTCTCTTAGTATTTTTATATTATAAGGTTAATAAACATACTATAACATGAAAAATAAACCCAATGTGGTTAATTATTAATATATATAACCTATTCTATGTTATTTTGATGAAAATTATATTTTTAATAATATTATATTAATTAATAATATAATATTTGTTTTCAAAAATCAATTATGTCAATTTGGACACAATTTAGTATTTTAATTTTTTGAAACCATAAAAACATTATTAATTTGAATAAAATAAATAAAATTATCCTTTAAATGTCATATTGACCTATAAAATAGTGTAATTTATTATAAGTCTCAATTTACATTTATTTAGATATTTATAATATCAAATATTTTAATATTAAATTAATAAGGTAATCACTGCCTCATCACTGTGGCATAAATAAATAAAATTATTTAATGTCAAAAAATTATAAATAAAGTAAAATTATGTAGGAAATATTTTTTTATTTCTAATTAATATTTATAGTCGAATTTATATTGTGTGTAACCTAATATTAAAAATGGTTTAGTTATTAAAAATTGAAGTTATCACTTTTAACTATTCCTTAAATAAAATAATAAAAATGTCCTAATCTAATACCATTGGACAAAAGAGGTTAATATTTTATTTTTAAGGATGTATTTCATGGAATTATACTTAAAAAATATAATTAGGATAGTTTCAGTGTAATTATGATATCATTTTTACCCTTAATTACCCTATTTACTTTTAACAGTTGTAAATAAAAGTCAAAAGTTATTATTCATGAAAAATTATTTTCATCTTATTTAACCACATTTACTTACTGATATTAACTATGTCTCTCGGATTATTGAAATTCAACTCACAGAAGTAGTAAAATTATGTTTTATGTAAATTTACAAATGCTACGAGGACGTGGGTAAAAGATGGTAAAAAGGTAAATAACTGTTTATACATCTAATTTTATTATAAAATGACTCCAATGAATTAAATTGAACTTATATATGTATTATATATCTATTTTGACTTAAATGATATTAAATAAAATAAATAATTATCTACATAAATGGTCGGTTTCAAACTATAACGCAGTATTTTTCACTATTCATCAAAAATTGAATGTTTTCAGAAAAATACCAAAACATTACCCTAAGCTAATTTTGATATTCCAAATTAAAAAATTAATTCTATTTTCAAAATTAAAAACATAAATGTTTCATTAATTAATTTAAAATTAATTTCCATTGTCAAAACAGAAAATAAGGTTTTTAAAAAGTAAAAACTATCAGAAGATTGACATGTGTTTATGTAAAATTTAAATGTCAAATTACTTATAATGACCAACATTGTAATAAATTATAAAAATATAATATAATTAAACTTCCAATCCACTTAAATACTTATTTTTACGCTATAAATTATCTCGATTAAAACTGTTGTTTTCAATTAAAATCAAAATATGGAAGTTATCAGAAAGGTACCAAAAATTTATCCAAAATAAATATTTTTGTACCGATTCTAGAGAAGAATTTAATTTCATTAAATTTAATATATAAAAGGGTCATATATTTTTTTTAAAAATGGGTTTCCATTAAAATATGGTATAATTGTACTTTTTAAAAAATACCACTTTTATCAGAAAAAAATTAATTTGTTCTTATATTATGTCTAATAAAGACATAATATCGATTCAAAAATTATATGGAGTATATAAAATTCAAAATTCAGATAATAATATTCATAACCGCCTTTTGAATGTCTAGATTGGTATGTTGTGGTGTTCTTGAACTCGATGTTGCGTGTAGTGCACATTATTGAATTACTTTAAAGAAAATAACTTACTATGAAATCTTGGGGTGTTATATTCATCCCCCATTTTAGAAATTTCATCCTCGCAATTTTAAAATTGTGCTAGGGAACTTCATTGAATGACCCACATCAGTAAAAGAGTCAATAAATTATCACTTTAAAATAATTTAAGAGAAGTATAAAGATCACATGAGATATACCATACTAGGATTCCATGTAGGAAAACATGGATATGGAAGATAAAATAAGTGTCATGTTCTGATGGATAGTGATAGAAAACCTGATCACGAGAAAGTTAACAACAAGAAAACCACAAACTTGTGATAGGGTAAACGGCCATTAGTTTCCTAGTATGAAAAGTAAAAGGAGAAATTTTTTTGTTTTAAGTTCAATTTCATAACGTTAAGAAATTTATTTTTGATATTGATTAAGAACGTAAAGTGATATGCTTACTTTTTAAATAGAGTTTCACCCTTTAATAAATTTGTACCACTAACTCATATTCTTTTTCAAACAATGAGTATTAAAGATGACTTGGTCACACCTAAATCACTAGAATCAATTTCTACAGAATCACATGATCCACGAAGGATAAACTATATATTTCCCTTATCTTTAAAGTTTAACCAAAACCAAAATGGTTATTAAAAGATTAGATGATCCCCAAAAAGGATAATCTTTTAGGGAAATAAATCATCATCATCATTTCTAAAATTAAACCAATAATTCCCAATGGTCAATAAATATAATTAAATAAACTGTTGTCATTATAATCCTTTAATATAATCCAAACTAATTTTGAATCCCAAAACATAGAATAATTTTATTATGTAGCCTTACATATTAAATTTTACCTCCAGATAACATCGAATAATCTTAAAGTAACATTCTTAAAACTAATTAACCTATTCATATATTCTCTATTATAGGTTAATATATTCTATAAATAACCCAAATTGAAATAAATCCTCAATAAAAACACAGTTACAAATCCACCATTTCTCCTAAAATGAAATCCCATAGTATTCTACTTTCCTTAGGCATATTGTGTTCCCAACAGAGTGAACATCTTCCAAATTACCATTTATCACTTAATCACCAAATAATATTATTATACTAAGTATATCTATTTGATAATCCATAAGATCCCAAATCAAATTATTATTGATTAATAAAATCATTTAACAAAAAATAATTAGTCTCACTAACTAGTAACTACATGTAGACCAGTGGTAGGTGATAAATTCCAATCGGACTATGGTTGTGGGTTCGATTCCCACTGCTTTGTCTAACGCGACAGGTTTTCACACGGTCTGCATGTTGTCCATTTTCAAAAATTATATTTTATAACATTCCCAAATTGAGATATATTCCTAAAAATAACTATAACCTAATTTAACCACAAATGTTAGTTCATACCTCTCATTTTCATCCCAAAAATTAAAAAACTATAATTGTCTTAAATTAACGGATCATATAGACCCAAATGGTTCTTTATAAATATATCCACAAAATAAAAGACAATTCTTCCTCAAATAGTATTTTCATATAAAAAACCGAATGGTTACACATACAAGAGAATAGTTTTCTGATGTAATACCATACTCTAAACATTTCACCATCCATTTATTTCCACATAGGTTGTTCCCTGACTTAGAGGTTATCCTATAGAATATGGCAGTGACTCAGATAATTCAAAGGTCCCATACATTTATGAAAAATGATTGTAATTGGATTCAGAGGATCCTGTTTATTTTCTTCTATCATACTCTTCATTTTTCCTCATCATTTCTTTAATTTATGTCCTTATTTCCCACACATAAAGCATTTCTTTATTCCATTGAGACACATTCCTTGGTGTATCCATCCTCATTTCCTGCATGCTGAAAACTAAGATTTCTTTTCTCTATGGTCTCCACTGCTACAACTCTTATCATTCACTGCCTTTATCTTCTTCGTTGTGTCCCAGAGTTGGTTAATATTTATGTTGTTGATCTTATTTTTGGAAAACTAATTCTGCATGACCACAATATGTTTTACACCTATCAACATTCTATTTCATTGCTCATTTATACTACTGGGACCACCTTGTACATCATGTTCAATGTTACAATGACTTCCTTGGAATCCAGCCATTGACTAACACAAGAAAACATAGTGTGAGTCATAAAATCATTTAGAGAATATCATAACACCTTTTTTTCAATCTAAAACACATTAGGATTAACCAAGGTTATTTATTCTCATATTATATTAAAATACTTCAAAACAGTTTGTAAATAAAATGTGAATTGTCTTAAGCATATCCCCCAGGTGTGTTTTAACTAAGGGTATAGCAAGGACCATTTTCATGTACCGGGATACCCCATTTCAAGCCCGAAACTCCTTGTTGGAGTTTTCACTTCTAGGTACATCTATGCCCGAGCTTCCTCTACAAACTCGTATCCAAAAGGGATGTATTTCATGAAAAATCCACATAATATTTACATTACACAGTTTTTTTGGATGTTCTTTTATACTAATCCTCAATGTCTATCTTATGGTACTGTTTCCAAATCAGAGTTTTCTTCCAAAATCTAGCTTCCAAGGTTTGTACTAAACTTTTTCTAATACCAACTATAATTCCCTGACCCCAGTTACCCAGAGTCACTTCATTATTACATAAAATTTTTATGATACAAGGAATCTTGTCCCGAAAGACCAATCAATTTAGTATCCATGGAAGTGCTAGATACACTCTGAAGTTTTACATTACATCATGAAATTAGAAATCATCAACATTTAATATCCTTTTTAAATACACTTATATCCTTAGCCTATCCCTACAGGTCAACAATAAAATACTCCTTCACATCCTTGAAAAATAAAACATAGGAAAACGTGAGCTCATATGTTTAGTTAGGATAACAATATTGCGGAAACATTCATAAATAAGCATAAACATTTAAGGAAATAATTAACACTAAAACAAAAGCCTTTTAAACTTAATCATCAGTATAATATAAAAAGGGTAAAATTAAATAATGACATTTCCATATTAACATGGATATTATACTATTGGAATAATCACATGAAATATCAATAACCACATTTATAGTGATGGAATTCATAATTCCGGAATTCATAACCACATAGTCAAGGTCTTGTTCTATTTCTAAAAATAGGATTTTGTCAAAGCCTTTTGCCGAGACACAAGTTTGTCTCATGAGACCTACTGATGCACCGAGGAGCTATAGTGTGTCCACCCGTAAATTACTATGTCCAATTCATTCCTCATATGAAAATGTTTGAAACATAATCTATAAATTCATATTAAAATTACCATAGAGAATGTCAATATTTTAACCACAAACCATTAATGGTATAAAAATTGCACATCCACAGTCAAACATAACTCATTCAATAAAATATAAAAGATTGTACTAAAATAAATCAACCTCAATCAAGAATATTTATGTAAATTGACATAGATTAAAATAATCATCAAAACTATTTGAGCGAAATACCCCCCCTTTTTCTTGAAAACATTTAAAAGTATCACTATTTATCAATAATTTGTTTAAAATAAATTGTTTAATCAAAGTTTACTATACCAGTTTGAATGTTTTGAAAGTAATTATCATTTTAAAACATTAATTTCCATATTAATTAATCATTAAATCCATGTTTAAAACATGGACATTAATGAGAATGATTTAGAAGAATAAAATTTTAAAACATTTAGAATGATATTTGAGTTAGAGTTCCTAAAAAAATGAGAGACACTTGAATAAAAATAATTGAGGTAATAAAAACATTATAATATCATGAGAAGAAAGGGATTCAAGATATACTATGTCAATGTATATTATATACAACCAACAAAAGTGAGTTGGCAAATAACATCAATGAAGACTCAATTTAATGTAAGTTGAGATGAAATACCCTTTAAAGACCATATTTTTTGGTTAAGATAAATCAATGATATAGTTACATGTAAAAAATATTAATACACTCAATATTATTGGATATTCAGTGTAAATAAATTAGAGTTAATTCACACACATTCTTGTAAAAATAAGACCACTGAATAGGATGTTTAACTCAATGGATGAATATTGAATAAAAATTACGCTTATAAAGTTCATATCGATGATTTGGTAATTTATCAATGGGGTAATTATGTTTATCAAAAGTCTATCCACAGAACGTGGAGAGGAAATTAATACACAAATAATAAATAGTGATTCCACACATAATCATGGAGTAAAATAATCAATGAATTATGCATAAATCCCAATGAGTGTAAATTGAAATTTGAAATTCCCTTACCGATTTGGAAACTTACGAAAAATAATCCCCATGAGATAAGTATCATACATTGAAGATGTAAATACCCATAAATTAATGTATATTACATAAATAAAATAATCATGGGCAGTACATACACCACACAAAAGAAAATAGGGGCAATATAGCATGAATTATACATAAATAAAAAGTGAGATGAAAACCCCTTACCTTGTACTTTTCCTTGGTCGAGGGTACATTGACCTATTGTATAATTGTTAAATAATTTTTATTAAATTATACAATATCTATATACATAAATATGGTACCATATAAAATCCTCTAATATTTCTTTGTTAATAATATTTTAGTAGTATCAATGTTGTGTGTATTAACATATCTATTTTCCTTTATATAATCAGTTACATAAGCCATGTTTATTACTAATAGGATTAATTTTATTCATATCCAGACTGATATTAAGTTATGAAACATTATTTTTAATCATAAAATGACAATTATTCTTGAAATATTACGATGGGGAATTAATCTCATAGTGTTCATGGAGAAGGTAATATGTACGTACGCATGAGCGACAATATCATTATATTGATGGTGAAATCATATATAATTGTATGGTATATCATATGTACCTAATCAATAACATGTTATATTTATTATTTACATAAGTTATACTCATTATTATATCCATCCATATAATGATGTGTTTAAATAACAAACTACACCACGATGTGGAGACGGCAATTCGTACGTACACACGTATAGTGAGTTTGTCATTTGTAGGGTGGATAAAACAATGAATATGGTTGTATCATATTTATAATAACATAAAATTATATAAAAGATAATGGAGATGTTATTTTATAATGAAATCATCCAATAAAGAGGAAGTGGAAGAAGAAAAGAACATGAAAGACGTGATAAAATATTTACCTCTTCTTCTAGTTCTTCCTTTTGATTTGATGAAAAGGGTTCCATATGATGGATTTATAACCAAGTAAGGGCTCTATGATTAAAGGATGAATGTATAAAGGATATTTGGGTGCGGTTTGGTGGATCCAAATGACTTTGGAGGTATGAAATGAAGAGAAGGGGGACGTGACCTTTTATAATAGAGGTGAGGGTCACTTTAGGAAAAGCCTAAAATATTATTTTATAATAAAATAATTCTCAGTTTAAAATGGTTCCACAATGAATTATTTAAAAGATAAGGTGGGTATGAGTAGAAAATATCTCAACCAATAGGTTTTTTTCTGGTTAGGTCATCATATTAACCTTATATTTTAGATTTAACTATTAGTTAATAGTTTGTCATTTACCATGTCTCTTTGTATTTTTATATTATAAGTTTAATAAACGTAATATAACATGACAATAGAACCCCATGTGGTTCCTTATTAATATATATAACCATATCTAAGTCCTTTGGCCGAACCGTATATTTTTGAGAATATTATATCAATTAATTATAAAATATTGTTTTAAAAACTCAATTGCGTTAATTTTAACATTATTTAGTATTTGATTTTTTTGAAAGCAAAACAAATTTATTACATTGAAATTTTTTTATTCAATTCACCTTTAAATGTCAAATTAACCTAGAAAATTAGTGGAATTCATTATAAGTCTCAATTTAAATATATTTGAATATTTATAATATCAATTATTTTAATATATCTTTAATAATGTAATTACTGCATCATCATTGTGTCATAAATAAATTAAATTATTTAATATATAAAAATTATAAATAAAATAAAATTATGTAGGAAATAGTTTTAGATTTCAATGTAATATTTATAGTCGAATTTATATTTTGTGTATCCCTATATTAAAAATGGTTTAGTTATTAAACCTTGAATTTAACTATTTTAACTCTTCTTTAAATAAAATAATAACAAATATCCTAATCTAATCCAAATGGACCAAATATGTTCATATTTTATTGTTAAGGTTGTTTTGGTCGAATTATAATTATACAATAGAATTAGTATATGTGTTACGGCAAATATGATATCATTTTTACCCTGAATTACACTATTTCCTTTTAACCGTGGTAAATAAAAGTAAACAGTTACTATTCAACAAAGATCATTTTCATCTTATTGAACCAAATTTTACTTAATAATATTATTTGATTTTTTTGGATTTTCGAAATTCAACTCATAGAAGTGGTAAAATTATGTTTTATGTAAATTTACAAATGCTCCTAGATGGTGGGTAAAAGATGGAAAAATTTTCAATAAACTTTTATACATATAATTTTATTATAAAATGACTCCAATGAATTACATTGAATATATATAAGTATTATAAATCAATTTTAAATTTAATAAATTTAAATAAAATGAATAATTATTTTAATAAATTGTCGGTTTTAAACTCTAACATAGTATTTTTCAGTATTCATAAAAATTTGAATGTTTTAAAAAAAATACCATATATTTACCCTAAGCTAATATTGATATTACAAATTCAAAAATGATTTATTTTTTACTAAATTGAAAACAATTAAGTTGAATTAACTAATTTATAATTAATTCCCATTGTCAAAACTTAAAACGAGTTTTTTAAAAGTAAATACTATGAATAGATTGACATGTGTTTATGTCAAATTTAAATGTGAAATTACATATAGTGAAATAAATTATATTAAATGATAAAAATATAATCTAATTATACTTTCAAACCATTAAAATACATAATTTAACATTATAAATTATTCTTATTAAAAAAAGGTTTTCAATTAAAATCACATAATAGATGTTATCAGAAAAGTAACAAAAAGTTATTCAAAATAAATTTTGATTTCATGATTCTAGAGAAGAATTTTATTAAATTAAATTTAACATATATAAAGTGTAATGTGATGTTTTTAAAAATGTGTTTCTATTAAAATGTGGTAAAATGTCTTTTTTTGAAAAATACTTCTTTAATTTGGAAAATTGATTTTGTTCTTATATTATGTCTATGAAACTCATAATATGGATTCTAAAATATTATGGAGTATATAAAATTCAAAATTCAGTTAATACTATTCATAATCTCTTTCTTAATGGCTAGTTTGATAAGTCGTTGTTCCCTCGAATATAATGTTGTGTGTAGCGCATGTTATTTAATCACTTTATAGAAAATAACTTACTACAAAATCATGGGGTGTTACAACAAGTTGATGTTTACCTTTGAAAATTACTTTTCCATTTTTATAATCTTCATACACATAGTTATAACATAAAATCCATCACTTTCTCTATGTTCATCATCATTAAGATCTTCTTCATATATTTGAATTCCACATCCACATATTTCTATATTCCCAAAGAATAATTTTCTTTTCTTAATTATATTTTTTCAATGTGATGTCAATTTAATACCGTTAAATCCAATTTGGATTCTTATCATAATGTACTAAAAACATTGTATTGAATCATTATGGAATTATTATTATAATTCAATTTATGACATTGATATCATTGATATTTACTGATATTCCATGCATATTCTCCAAAATATCATTCACATGTTCAATGAATTTATCAAAACGGTCATTTGGCTAAATCGTTAATCCCAGACACAATATCCAAAGAAAATAATAATTTCCTATATTTTCACTTAATTTTCATACATTGATATTATTAAAACAAGTAATGTGATGATTTACATGACATCACATTAATGTGAATGTGTATGATTAAAATCCCCTAAGTGAAACAATACCCTTCACATTGACATCTAAATACTTTAGGTCAACTTATGATAATGTTTCTATATCCAAGCTGACTAAAATTCCATGAATAATATATTTAAAAATATCTATTCCTAAGGATAAAGAGTACCATTTCACTCTATTCATCCAAAATGGAATATTATATCAACCAATCAGCCTAATTTCATTGGGATCCACAACTTACATGGATTCTAATAGAGATTTTTTTATCTTTTTTGAGCCTTCATCATTGATACATCATTCTGTTCCCAAACCTAAAAAAATAACATGAAAGTGGTTTGAATCCCTGTGTTGAATTCTAAATAAAACCTATATTGATATTCTTTAGTCATGAGACTATACAAGCTTCTCACTATACCTCAATGAAATGTATAATTTAAATAAAGGAATGATAGAGACACAATAATGTTTTACATATATCACTACACATATCTACATATGAGGTTCATACACTCATCGATGTGTTAGTATAAAACATTTCTGTAATGTTCACTGTTGTTTACAGGTTCATAGCCGACTTTCTATCTTCCATGCTTTACACCCAATTTTATCTTATAATTCACTTATCTCTCAATAAGTATTCATGAATTGTTTATATAGAATATTATTTAGAATGTCTTAATTGGTACATTAGTTTTTTAAACTATTTTTTTTTGTGATTAATCTCTTTTTCATAAAATATATGAATTCCTCCTTATAGTGTCAAAATTTGGCATTGAAAATTCACCTTCGCATAAAATATTCTATGCATATAATTGATATTGGATGTTCTTGATAGACTCAAGTATTTCTCATAGGTTCATCTTATTTTTCTTCTAACAAGTAATTTTATATATCTATTTCACCTTATGTATATTT
This sequence comes from Viscum album, assembly GCA_963277665.1. NCBI lineage: Eukaryota > Viridiplantae > Streptophyta > Magnoliopsida > Santalales > Viscaceae > Viscum > Viscum album. The sequence goes on from OY728139.1 coordinate 223,031,028, forward strand.
TGTTTATGGTTTTATGCCTTCCTCATATGTCCATTAGGGTTTTCTACATTCTATGTAACTTCGTAATTGTTTTTTGCCTTCCATGTCAGTTCTTTATAGCTTAATAATTAATATTCAAGTACATTAATATATTTTGATTATTTAATAATTTCATTCAAGAATTCCACTTACCATTTAATTTCATCTTAGTATCCCACATTGTGTGAAGGAATATATTTAATAACATAAGTCTCCTTCTAAAACCTTCTTCCCAAAATATGAGCCTCTAAAGGGTTAATTTATTGTCATGTGACCTAAAAAACATGCTTGGTATAAGAATTCATCATACCATATCAATAAAACAATTTCTCATAAAAATATCTAATTTGAATTAATGTTTTGAGAAATCAAAAAAAATCTATTTCCTTTCCCAGATTGTGAGTAACTTCACCCCTTTTTTGCAAAGGATCGTTTATCTATTTATATTTTTCATATAATACTTTCATTCCACAATTTCTTAATAAATTATATCATATTTTTATTCAATTTTGAAATAAAACATCTTTCAAATTCAATAGTACAATCCATCATCAATGTAAATATTTTTCTAAATATCACCTTTAAATAATTTATATAGGGAATACTTCCTCGGTATAATTCACTCACAAAATTATTACTTCACCATGGGTTTTTCTATTTTTAATTCTTTCATGACTCCATATAATTATTTATGGAATTATTTAGTTTTATATATGTGTTCTACAACATAATTAATTTAAATATCTATGTAATTCACCCAATTCGTTCCTTTTCTTCATATTATCCATTGAATAATACTTCTGTGTTCCTTTGTAATCATTTCACAGGATGTATTTCATTTTTTAAAATGTTTTTATAAACTATTCTTTTTAATAAAAGAAATTGTTAATAACAATAAAAAAATTATTAAAAAGGCCATCTATTCATTACTGTATCATGATTTACCCATTATTGAATTTTTTCAACATTATTATCTAGAAACAATTCCTAAAAACTGGATTTCACAGTTGATGTATTTTTCTTAATGGGAACCAAAACTATGATTACATTATTTGTTTATATGTTGTAATATTGGAAAATTACATTGAGTAATTAGGTTGTAAAACATATCCCTTTTGAAAGGGTAATGCTTATATGTTTTCAAAGAAATTCTATAGACTATATATTAAAGATGATGGAAGTGTATATGTATTTAGGGAAATCATGAAGCCAATTAAGTTTCTATTTAACTATATGTTGTAACATCCCCCAGATCTCAATCTCTAATTGTTGTCACCCAAGATATCCTTATGTGACCTAGTGAAAGCCTCCCCATATTTGACTGTTTACAGACTATAAATATGGGTATATGAAATCATATTGGGGATAGACTATAACCACATCTTAGAGTGAAAAAATAGTGGGAATAAAGGATATCAGATATTCCCATAAAAATTAATAGAAAACATAAATCATGGTATATTTGAGATATATAATGACAACCTATGATACATTAAAATGAATGATATACATTCCTAACATTCACATATTAGTAAACCATATATTAAAATATCCTAATGAGAAAAAAAATATAAAACTGAAATATTCATCAAAATGGAGTTGAGTACTAGACCAATAAAAATATATTATACTCTAAAATAGCAGTCAAAATCAATCATGAGACATATGGCTATTCCCTTATCCATTCATGTACCCATGAAGTCTGCTGATGTTTCAATTGGTGACCCGATCATATTGTGAGTACAATTTATTAGTGTCCCCACTAATTAGAGTAATAAATATATATACACTTTGTGTAATTTCATACTAAAGTGACAATTAAATAAATGTACATGTATAACTATAGTAGATATTAATAAATAGACATTAGTAATCCACAAGTTCCATAATGAAACCTCAGATAGAATAAACCAACATTGTCCAGTACCAGTTGACTCTGAATAGTCATCCTCCTTTTTTAGAAAATATAACCTTTTGTGTGATTGGAAACATCCCAAGGAAACATACCCATCCCAGAACAATATTCACAACCAATGAAATATATCAATACTTGATAAATATTCACCCTCAATGAAATATTATTATTCTGAAAAATATGTTAAATGTGATTAAATATACCAATCATGAAAAAATATCTACACCTAGGGGAAAATACCCATCTCTAAATAGTTTTCACGCCTATAGAAATATACTCATTTTAAAATAATAGTCACACCCTAAGAAATATACTCATCCAATAATAATACATAAAACCCAATGACAAATCGATAGGTTAATCCATAATAAAAATACCTTGGGGAAACACCAACCTCGTAACAACCCCCTAATCCCAAACACATTAGATAATTAATCTTCATATTATGCTCTGATTGTTTCATTAAAATTCCCTTTTCATGAAATAAATACACATGAAAAAAACTAGCCCATTTTTCATCTAAACCATTTTATATTTTATCAACGATATGAAATCATATTTCCCCCATTCAATTACCACCATTATCTATTTTATGTATTAATATTTCACATTTATAATCCAATAAAAGTCATTATAATACACCATAATTTCAATAAAATGTTTTCTAATGAAATACATTTTAAGACAACTTGTTCAAGATTCCCTCTAAAAAATAATAATAGATCACTCAATGTGTAATAACATATCATAACTTCAATGCGTTACATTATTAAATTAAATTCTATGTGAATCGTATATTAAGTCAATAAACCCACAGAATACATGCACAAATAAATAATTTAATACTTCTATGGAAAACATATAGACTACATACATCAATCATAACAAAGATTAATCACCAAGACCCACTAGCCAAATCAAACTGAATGAGAAAAGATCCCAAAATTCATTTCACCACATTTTGGTTTATGGGAAAGATAATTATAATTAGATAAGAAAAGATAGTATTAAGGAATGAAGAATATTAGAAATACCAAGACGAATCAATAAAAAATGACACAATCACTAGTCATGAATTGATATTATATGATCTCTTGGAAGAAAAAATTCATATAAAATGTGAGACTGGTTCAAGAATATATTTTTTATGAGAATGAGGAGTGTTTTAGGTTAGTTTTTAGTCATAAAAATGATTTTTATATTTCTCAAATCTCATCCCATAGTTAGGACAACCATGATCTAAATGTTTGTGTGTTACTGGACACAGCCTAGGAGTTAATAGTTTTTTAAACCATGAAATATTCTATTCCTAAAAAAATATCTGGATTTTATGTTTCCTTAAAAAAACCTAGATTATATGCATAAAAAGGCTCATACCTCTACCCAGCTGTACATTTATATGCATGGTTAGCAGAAACCTTGTTCTAATGGTGTTCTTCTGGATGTAATTCTAAATTTCCATATATTCGGGCATCTATCCTTCTAAATTCTCTTAGAGCCCATCCAACACCCATAAAAACATCCTTTAGTCATTAAAAAATAAAATTTAACAGTATAAGGGTGATTTTTAGATATCAATGAACCTCAAAAATAACAAGGCTTTTATAACCTATCCATCATAGAGAATATCATCCATTAGCTTACTATTGGAATAATGACATTAGATTTTCATCCTCCTCAGCTTGGACAGTTAATCCCCAAACCACCCTCAATAACGTCACTATGTCTCATTGAGGAAAAACATTTTATACTGATCATGTGGGGATAATTTTCATTCTAAATTAGCCTCTTTGTTCTGGATATGATTCCACTACACTCACAGCTGATGAACATTATTTCCATAAAGAAACTTCTAACTCAAATCCAATATAACAACCAAATGATCATTGAAAGGATATATTATCAAGAATTTATAACTCTTGTAATTGAATCCATATATATATATTGTCCCCCTCATTCCCATGATCTTCAACATCAACTTATATCTCATCATTAGGAACTAATGTCTCAAATAATAAATTTTCTACATGTTATCAAATTATTCACCCCGTGAATCATGTTGTAGACACTGAAAAGTCTGTAATTACTGAACGGAGTTTTGAAATGACAAAGAGAATTAATATTTGGACCTGGAGGCTCCGTCAGGCGGGCCCGAAAGTGTTGCGCAAAAAAAAGGGGAATGTGCGCGAAAAAAAATTTCCGCGCGGAATGGGTCAGTGATTCGTGACGGGTCCGGGGGAAGGTGAGAAATACATTCACACCCACGCCCTGCACGGTTAACATTATACACCGTCATCGATGGCACACAAATTTTGGGTTCCACCCTAAATTCTAGGTTGTTGGATTCAGATAAATAGAAGGATACCCCTTCCATTTCGAGGTTACAGAATTCGAACCCTCCCTCGTGCATGAAATCGGACTTCCACGCGGGCTAGATGACCTTTAGGTACTGATCCCTTTCATGCCACCTCACCCCGGGATCCCACTTTGGGTGCAATACCTCTGGATTGAATAGAATTCCAAACCCTGTAGGGTACCTCCATTGTGCGTAATTCCTTCCGTTGCACACAAAACGGTCCAATTGCGCGCAAACCCTTTTGCTGGGTGCGACCTTACCTTTGGGTGCAGCCTTTTCCATTCGTGCGCAATTCATATACCTTGTGTGCGATCCTACTAGCCGCGCACAATACCTATGCCCTGATTACGCGCCATCCCAGTGTTTTGGGCACCAACCATTTCTTTGCATGAAACCCCCGGGACCCCTCACTTTGATGCTCCCCGGGTGCCTCTCTGCGTAGGCACCCGATGTGCTCCTTCTGGATGCCTCGGGCACACACACAGGGCATACACACCTAGTGTTGTTTTCCCGTATGACCTTCCAGGATCGTACAAAGTAACCTCAAGGTCCCTTGGGTAGTTTTTCCCATTTCGTTGCTTTGCCTCATGCTTCTTCTCATAGGAACGCTAACATCTACTGCTTCTTCGCATAGCCACGCTAATGTGGACCCCTCGATGGTTCGCTATGTGGCCCCCCTTTACCACGGCCTTGCTGATTCATTCCCTCTCACAAGGAGAAGTGGGTACCGGTCATGTAAGTCCTAGGGGTGAGGAGTAAAACCACCTCGCCCGAGCTGCAGGACTTTAAACTGCCAAGCACCTCGTCCTCAACACACGACGTTAAACGGTGATCCAGCCTCGTGCCTCGCATGTAGGGTCCCCCCGCCACATACATTCTCCATGCCCACTCATCTCCATGGGGATGGGATCACCCCACACACATGGGATAATATCATCCTACTCGGAGTGGAGTTTGTATGTGGAGAAGGGAAGCCACCTTGGTGTAAGCCCCTAGCCCCTCTTGCAGAAGGTAGCACCCATGCACCTCCATACTACCCCAGTGCCAGGGCTAGTGGGGAGCATGATGGAAAGTGGGACTTCTGTTTTTATAGGTCCCAAATCCCTCTCCTGTTGCGCTTTTTCACCCATGGGCCTCCATCCTGAAGTAAGTCCAGGCACCACGGGCCTCCCAACGCGTAAGCCCCTCTTCGCATCCCACGGAAGCACCCTTCACGACCTGATAATCAGGTCCCTTTCACCTCTTGTTTCTCACACTGAGCACGAATCATGTGGGAATAGAGTAGGCATCGACCATGAAAATGCCTCATCCAACATGACGTTAAACTGCATGCCTCGTCCAACATGATGTTAAACTAGATGCCTCCATCCAACATGACGTTAAAGTGAATGCCCCATCCAACATGAGGTTAAACTGCATGCCCCGTCCAACATGTCGTTAAACTGCATGGCCCGTCCAACATGACGTTAAACTGCATGCCCCATCCCGCATGACGTTAAACTGAACCACCCGAACTACGTGGACTTTGATTCCCTTCCCCAGGGATACGTAGGAAGCCTCCACGAGGTTCAATCCCACCACCCGGTTGTTCCGACCTCTTCACGTCGGTTCACCAACCATTGTGGGCCGCCTCAGAGCGTGAGCCCCATCGATTCACCATTGTGGGCCACCTCAGAGTGTAATCCCCATCGATCCACCATTTTGGGCCGCCTCAGAGTGTAAGCCCCATCGATCCACCATTGTGGCTCGCCTCACAGTGTAATAACCATCGATCTTCCATTGTGGGCCGCCTCAGAGTGTAAGCCCCATCGATCCACCATTGTGGGCCGCCTCATAGTGTAATCCCCATCCATCCACCATTGTGGGCCCCCTCAGACTGTAAGCCGCAACCATCACCCACTGTGGGATGCCTCAGAGTGTAATCCCCATCGATCTACCATTGTGGGCCGCCTCAGAGTGTATGCCCCATCCATCCCGAACTACGGCGTCTTTGATCCGTGCTAAGGCATGGTACGTAGGAAGCCTCCTCGAGGTTCAAACCCCACCACCATGGGCCGTCTCAGAGAATAAGCCCCATCCATATGGACCCCAGGTCCCTCTTCACATCAGTTCTCCGACCCCATATCCTCGGGCCTTCTCAGAATGTAAGCCCCAATGGCCCCGTCCTGTATGACATTAAACTGTACCACTCAAACTACATAGGCTTTGATTCCCTGCCATGGGGATACGTAGGAATCCTCCACGAGGTCCAATCCCAACACCCATGTCTCATCCTGACCTATCTCTTGAGCCCACGTGCCTTGGAAAGCTCATGCACTAACCTGGATGTCTTACTCCCTCTGTGTCCCCTCCATGCATTCATTCTGAAGGGTCGCCCTATCAGGTGTCCCACCGTATCATCCCGAACTACGTGGACATTGATTCCCTACCACGGGGATACGTAAGAAGCCTCCACAAGGTTCAATCCCCCCTTCACTTCATCACCCAACTTGATTCTTACCCGGGCCGCCACATCACGGTGGGATCATGCCACCCCATTCCACTCCATAGAATTCGGGAATCCACCCACGTGTCGCCCCCAACATCGTTGTTCCCACCAGGGGGTTCTTCAATCTGATCCATGCTACTAGTGTTCCGATCTGTCTCTGCTGGATGTTAAACTCATGGCATAGCCTATGTTAAACATGGGAAGATGGGGAAAACTCATATACAAGCCTATGGAAACCAATTCCCTCAGTTAGATGTGGGATGCCTCAGGCTTCCTCTCCCTCGAGAAGCCCTATAATAAGGTACATAATACATACATGCCAATTCCCCAATGTCAAGACACGCCAACAATGCCTCAGCGTGACCACTCCCATAACCAAAGATTTCTGCCCCGACCAGACCCATTGGAGCATCTCGACAGAAGAAGTGTAATTAATCGGAGTCCATAAAGATATGGCACCACGAATGAGATTCATGAACCACGTCTAAAATCTATGTGGGATACCCGGACTAGGTGATGAACTCCTAGGAGTAATCCAAGGAAAGAATAATCAACATCCCATCATCCCATTTCAATCAAGGAGTAGACGTCCCTGAACAAGGAATGGATGATGCCCGCCTTTGGAAAGTGGGAATGCGGGGAAACAAGCAGAGCGTCCTCACAGATGGTTGTGAGCGCCCCGACGAAAGTGTCGGAAATAGAAATGGTGATCCTGACGTGAATCTCTTCTCTTAAATATGAAGACTGGTAGCATTTGGGGCATCAGAATATTAGCATGTCCCTAGGTCCGGGGACCCAACACTCGGACATGAAACCCGCCAGGGGTTGGGGCAGTCAGGACGTTGAGAACTCTATTCTGCGACATTGTTAGTGTGGATCCCTCTTACTGACAACGGAAGATGGAATGGCACTCGGCTACTGGTTGTCAATTATTTTCTATCAGTGTTAATGGGTTCATCTCCCTTATTTCATGAATCATATCTCTGCATATGGAGCTCGATCGCCACCTGCCCACCGGCGTAGGGGCATGGGCTGTACCGACGTGGCCACCTCACTCGGTTTTGCGTCTTCCACAGCTGATCCAACCGCCATGACTACTGGGCACTCATGCCCCATCTCCCCATCATCGATTATCCAATGAAGGGTGATCAACGAGCTTGTGCATAGGTACGAGGAGGAGGGGGTCATCCCCACCAGGTACATGAACCATTTTGACCTCGAGGAAGATACGCCTCACCACAAACGCCGCCACTGAGGGCCGTGCAGGGAGTCATTTCTCCCCACCCCGACAGTCAACCGTTTTGAGAGATTATCCCCGTAACTCCTTGGCACCTCCCTCCCCTATGCCGACATGGTAGGGGATGTCTGGGCTGGCCCAATCAGAGACCCGCTTCAAGGGTTCACAGTAAGGGCCCCCGCCAGGTCGCGTCGGCATCGCCACCTGGTTCCCCAAGCCAAGGAGCAGGCAATCCATGTCCCCGCACCACTGACTCCAACCCATCTTACCAGATGCCAGCGTCAGGCACGAGTGGAAGAGGATGCACTCACCGGGGAATCAATGCCAGCGACCACTGTGGCACAAGCCACCATTGACTCCTATCATTAAACCCCCACACACGTTGAGCAGGGGCAGTTATATGATTTATCCGGATCGAGGCCCCAACCTCCCCACGTGCATGTTTGGTCGACTCTCCCGGTTTCCATCACATGCAATGGCCGCTACAGACCAATCTGTGGTAGTGCCATCCAGCGTAAAGTCCTACTCTATGCCACCGATATGGAAGGTGTGAGACCAATCTACTTCCAACCTTGGCCCAGAGGGATGCCTGGCGCCACCCATGCCACAGGATAGGGGCTTCCCCATGACATCAACACTCCGAGTGGGGCTCTCTCTAGCGCTCGCTACACTGGGTACGAGGTCACTTCCCCTACTGCAGACCGCTAGTATCGAGCTGTTGTATATCCGGCCACTCACCCAAATGGTTGTCCTCTCCGTGTCCCTTTCAATATTTTCCCCGGTGCTCCCCGCACTTCGGCATTCAATCCTATCCGCCCCAGTACCAGTGCGGTCAGAGGACTCCATGACAGAAATCAGCCCTACCCCGAGTAGCCACCCAGGGGCAGGAAGGTGGGATGTCATCGCTGGGAAGGCCGTACGGAAATCAGACAAGTCCAATTATCAGACTCCGAGGCGGAGTATGACTCGGTGATGGATCCCTCTACTCAGTCCTCTAAGTCAAGGGATTGGATAGGGACATGTCGCGTTGGCCTCGTACTTCATGAATGCGAGATCCATATGATCCCCTACTCCCTCTGAAGGTATATACAAGAGGACAAGGACTTGTAGTACCCCCAGGGATCGATCTTTCAATCACCATCGGCCTCTCCGTAAGCACCTTCCACCTTGTCCAGAGACGACAGAGAGCTTTTTTGGGGGGTGAATGGCAGAAGAGCCGTGACATAGCCCACCCACGGCAAGCACTGACACTAGGAAAGGAGACCCGTTCACCGGTCCATCCTACCGCGACATGGTGTCTAGGTCACTACAATCCATAGAGGCTGACTTAGGATTCGATAGCCAATCGGCCTACACGCTGTATTCTCTATCGGCTAGCCCACCGGCCCAGCAACCTGCCTCGGTGCCACTTCTAGATCCTTAGCCACTCCCATTTGATGAGCGGGGCCATCAAGGTCCGAATCATGAACCTGAGTCATGGAGCTTCTGGACCATCCTCGCAGTAGGCCACTTCCCTAAGAATTTATGGTTTTTCACAGGGTTGGATTTTGATACACCAAAATCGCTCACCCTAGGAGAGTTTGAATGTTTCCACCAGACCCTCCGGGAGACTCACTTCCGTCTTAGCCACTAGAAAGTGTCTTATCCCGGGAGCCAAGAACACATCGAGGATATCAGTGAGCAATGTTGTCGGGTCGACATGGCCACGCTCCCCGTGGTCTGGAACCCCAAGTCACTTAGCCACCATAGGTCCATCCAACAACAATGCGTTCAGATTTTTCAAGTACTTTGCAAAGTTTTTGAGGAGGCCACCCCCCACGCGCACGTCCGTGGATGGGGGAAGTATGCTGCCCTTCTATTTAGTGGGATTACCCAGTATCCCAACTCACTGGACGGCTCTAAGGACATGACCCAGAGGGCATCAGCGGTCAACATGGTTGATCTGTCGGGAGAGGGGAACGGTCTAGAACATCTTAACGAGAGCTTACCCCTTGAGGAAAAGCCGCCACTGGACCCATCAAGGAGGAATACTCGTCAGCAGAGGAACCTCCTAGGTATCCCCGCACCCACTGAGGCATCAATACTGAGTCGGAATATCAACAAGGGTAAAGATCATGTTGGGGCTGTCAAGCTCCCCGACCCATCTGCCTCAGTGAAAAAGGAATAGGATGATCCTGAGAAGGCCATGCTGCACCAAAAGCATGAAGAGCATAAAAGGTGGGTCGATGAGCTTCTGTCTGAATTCATTTCAGAGCGGCGACCCAACTACGAGGATCCTAGGCCGGGGCAGTAGGGACAGAAACAACTACCCCTCAGTGAGATTCTCCCAGGAAACCTCGATCATGCTGTGTTTGCTGACAGAGGAGAGGTCGGAGATCATGGAAAGAGGGCGCGATATGTTTCGACAAACCCTCCTGAGCGGCATGTCCCCCCATGAGACCCCGCTCGGGTTCCTCCTGCCTCCCCAAGGGTTGCTCCACTAGCCTATCCATGAGATGCTGATCTTGTCTACTAAATCTAAGAGCTCGATAATGCGCTTGTGGTTAGGGATACACGTAAGGACAAGGACCTGCGTCCAGATGATCTGATGGCGGAAATCATCTACCTCTTAGAGGATTTGGAAACTCGATAGGTGGCCATCCCACCAGATGGAAAGCCACACACGGTGTGGGTGGATGACACACTGGAACCCCCAGGATTTGGGAACCCCACTTTATCCCCCTTTAACAGGATAAGAGACCCTCCACAAAAACTGGCCCACTTCAACTCAAGGTGTGGGCCTATGTTAGGGACTCCAGCGCAGTATGAGGCTGCCAATATCTATTAGTTTTCTCAAACACTAAAGGGGCCAGCGTTCGTCTGGTACAGCCAGCTCCCTGTCGGATCTGTTACTAGATGGGAGGAACTTCGTAGGAAATTCTTCTACCAGTTAAGTTCCACAAACTAGAATACAAACATATCTGACCTCTTCAAGTGCAAGAAAAGGCCCGATGAGCGAGTCGCGGACTTCATTTCCTGGAGGAAGGGGATCACATACTCCCTTGACATTCCACTAACTAAAGATAAATTACTAACAATCTGCGTAGGTAATATCAAGGAAGAGCTGGTTCCATATCTGATCACTCAGAATTACCCCGGAGGGTTCCGGGAATTCTCAGAGAAGGCCCAACACCTTGATGAATCCCTGCAACAGGTCAGTCAGGCACAGCCACTAACTCCTGTAATCCCAGTAATGTGAGATACCAGAGCCGAAACTGCTGTTGTGGCCCAAATAGAGGCCCCCAGGCTGCTAGAATTACTACCAGTGGCACCAGATCTGTAGCCCCATAGGGGTCCGCCCCCATAGGCACAACTTCCAGCCCAGCAGCGACTGCCTCAAAATCGGCAAGCGCCTCCGTGTAACGCACTGCCACCGCCTAGGCAAGATAATCAGGTTCTGCCTCTTCGGCATGCTCCTCTGGCCCCCGTCATGGTCAGCGTCCCAAAGCCCTACTTCTGAACATAAGGAACCAGAACTAGTCGTTTGATGAGGCTTAGGTCTCGGGTTACATCCACAGTGACTTGGCGCATAGAATCATGTGGCTGCCTGAGTGTCGGAAGACAGTAGAGGTGCATCTCACTGATCACCCCAACTTCTGACCTTATCACCGGATCCTGGGGCACACCATCAAGCGATGTTATGTGTTCATGGACTGGCTCGAAATCCATATTGACAAAAATATAGTCAGGTTGGTCCCAACCCCGGCACAAGTGGCAGGTGTCTTTGTGAGATCAGATGGCAGCAGCAGTGAAGAAGGTGAATGGAATCAGTTTTCTGACCATGGGGCCCAGATGTATAATGACTGGATGGCCCGAAATGTGGTCACCCGCTCCAAAGGCATCATCTGTGCATGCGTAAACCAGTCATTGCCCTCAGAATCTGTCGTTACTACTTCAACATCATCTTCTCTACTAGCCTCTTCCCAGAAGAGCAAGTAGTCGCGGCGCAAGAAGAAACAATGTGCCCTACCAATGTTGACATTGATCCGAAAACTTGGTGAATTTATGCCCCAAGAAATGGGGATCCTTCCAAGACTCCGCCCGGTAGTGGAAGACTCCTCAAGTGACATTCCGGGGTACGCTTCGGTTAACACCGTAGAGTTGGTAAATCCCTATTTGACTCCTGACGATGGGGAACGCCTGTCAAACCTCCCCAATGTCCCCACCCAATGCCAACGTCGGTGGAACCGTGACCATATGGGTCTCCAGGGCATACCAGTTTGAACCTCCAGCCATGTCGTGCACTCTGCTGAGACCAGACAGCTGGACTAGTGCAGAGCACAGTACACGCTCCCCCTTCATCCGGTCTCGACAGGTCCGCCTCCACCACCATTTGTGTTACTGGATCAGGTGGAACCACATCGTCCGTGTCGTGACTAGCTTCGCCCTACCACCAGTCAACCCCAACCTTCTGGTCCTCATTCAGCAACCACTCTCCGGGCTTCGACTAGTGAACATTGAGATATGCCTAGTACCAATCAGCCGTCGGTCCAGCCGGTAGGGCCCTCCATGCCCCCGGTCACATAGATACTTCTTGCAAGTAGAGGTTCGCACCTGGAATGGATGTACAATGTTAATAAGCACCATTTCGGTATCCCATCAAGGATTTACATTCTTTAATCCCTTCATCTATCACCAGATATGTGTGAGGCACTTGACGACGCTTTATGAAGCCACCTCTAGTTTGATATGGAGGTAGCTGCTGCAGAAGCCATCCATGCCGAGGCAATTGAGAATGCTGAATGCTAGGCAGTTATCTCATTCTATGGTAAAGACAAAGACCCTCCTATATAGGGGCACATTATCCCACTATACATCACTATCCTGTTCAATGGCGTGGATGTCCGCCTCTAACTCATTGATACCGGCTCCGGGATCAAACTTATCCCGACACGGACACTGCGGAAGCTAGGGTTATTCGAGGATGACCTGACTCCCTCTGATTTACGAATCCAGGGATATGACAGGACAGAGAAGACCCAGTCCGAAAGATCCATTTGAAGACCCAGTTCGGTGGCCTAATTTCTAGAACTGAATTCATGGTTGTCTCCCATGAAATTGTGTACAACGCATTGATGGGAAGGCGATGGATCAACCTACATGCAGTAGTCCCCTCCTTGTATCACCAATGCCTCAAATACTCTCTCAAAGGTCGAGTAGGGGTGCTCCAAGGAGATGTGTCTCCTTTTTCCTCTTGTGAATCCCGTTATCTGGAAGCTGACTATTACAATAGCAAGGATAAGTCGATTCTGGCAAGTGAGACTGAGCCCGCCGCTGTCACAAGTGATCCCAGGGTAGGCCTGGATGACGCCTATATCTTCTCGATCCATCAGATGGAGTCCATGAACCCCAACATGACACAATGATTTGTCATTTCAGGTACAAGAGGAAGGCATATTCCAAGGTCTAGGAGATTTCATAAGATCCCATCATATTCTTATATGAATCAGGCCTCAGTTGTCCCAGAGCCCCTACTCCCGTCAGGTATCGAGACGTCCAGCTCATGGCAACAGCGATCCATCATACCTGCCTATTTAGTCAGGCTAGAATAAGTCGTATGTGGCCGACATGCCACTGCTACTTTGATATTATCAAGTGTGGCCCCTTGGGCCAAAGACCTGATGGGATTTGATCGACTGAATTCATCGATATGGTCTCAGTGGAACATGAGTCTCCTGATATGATGACCACTTCCTCTCAAGCTGGTACCAGCCTTCTCTTGGGGTCTGTTAACCCACGAGTAACCCCCCCTGTGGAGGATCCCTCCACGAACACAGAAGTGGATCTGGAAGAATCTCCTCCTGCTTTTGAGGAAGGTGTTTCTACCACGGTTGACGAGTTGGTACAGGTGAACCTTGGTAGCGAGGTAGAACTGAGACTCACCTTGATCAGTACTGCAATGCCCCCCCTGGGAGCATCAGAAGTACATAGAATTCCTTAAAAATCACCGTGACGTGTTTTACTATAGTTACGATGAGATTATAGGATTGGATCATCAGGTATCCATCCACCGCCTTGGTCTCCTAGGAAACCATCGGGGGCTCAAGCAACCTCCCATAAAGATGCACCCTTATCATGGTGCCTTGGTTGAGGCCAAATTTGATAAGCTCATCATAGAAAACATCATTAAGGAAGTCCAGTATCCCAAGTGGCTAGCCAACATTGTGCCAGTCAAGAAGAAGAACGGACAAATCAGGGTCTGTATTGACTTCTGTGACCTCAATCGTCACTATCCAAAGAATGACTTCCCCTTATAGTGATATAGTTGTTGATTGACACCACGGTCAGGTTCAAAGTCCTCTCCTTCATGGATGGGTATTCCAGGTACAACTAGATCTGTATTTCCCCCGAGGACGAGGAGTCCACTACCTTCAGGGAACCCCATGGTTCTTTATGTTATCAGGTTATGCCCTTCGGCCTCAAGAATGTGGGTTCCACCTTTCAATGGTCCATACATCGCATATTCAAGCTGATTCTGGGAACATTGGTGGAATTCTATGTGGATGATCTAGTGGTCAAATCTCGCCAGCGCCATGACCATCTCAAGGACCTTGAGAAAGTGTTCAGTTTACTCTGTTCCCGCCACTTGATGATGAACCCGATGAAGTGTTATTTTATGTTCACCTTCGGAAAATTACTTGGCTTTGTTGTCAGGTACCAAGGCATTGAGATAGACCCGGAAAAGATCAAGTCCATCCACCAGATTTTTCCCCCGAGAAATATTCAGGAGCTTCTTGGTTCCCAAGGCCACATAGCCTATATACACCGATTCATTGTGAATCTAGCTAGAAAGTGTAATCCCTTTTCCCGACTCATGAATAAAGACACCATCTATGAATGGGACGAGGAGTGACAGGCCGCCTTTAAGGAAATCAAGAAATATCTGCTCCATCCTCTGGTCTTGATACCACCTCTCTCCGGAAATCCATTGTTCCTTTATGTGACTGCCCTTGAACAATACTTGGGCGCCCTTCTTACCCAGAAGAACAATGAGTGAATAGAGAACAAACTCTACCTCAGCAACATTCTCCTCGATATATAAATATAATATTCTCCTATCGAGAAGAGTTGTCTTGCGCTCATATTTGCTATGAAAAAACTACTGCATTACCTGCATCACCACGAGGTACAGTTGGTCTCTCGAGTGGACCCACTAAAGTACATTCTGAACCGCCCCATGTTGACTGGTCGACAGGCGCGGTGGGAGGTAATCCTATAGTAGTTCTACATCAGGTTTGTGCCTTAGAAGGCTATCAAAGGACATGAATTAGAAGACTTTCTAGCTGCCCATCCAACCTGCACTGATCAATCCCTGTACTAGGACATTCTGGATGAGGAATTACTCTAAGTCGAGCATGCCATCCCATGTTAGAAAATGTAATTTTATGGCTCCTCTCGGAGCCCCACCGGGAGGAGACTCAATGAACCTATGCTCAATAGAGTAGGCCTGGGTGTCGTCTTCATTACTCCAGCACAAGCCATCCTGACATATTCATTTCTTCTGTCAGAAGGTTACCCCAGCAATGAGGCTGATTATCATGCCCTCATTACTCACCTCGAACTGGCCCTCGAGGTCGGTGTGCCCCATCTGCATGTGAAAGGGGACTCTGAGTTGGTCGTCAAGCATGTCAATGGTGAATATGTCGTCAGGAAACGAGAGCTCATGCCATTTTTAAAGCATACTCTCCGGGTAATGGCTCAGATCCCTTCTCGGCCAAAGGTTACTTATGTTCCTCAGTCACCGAATGGTCGGGTAGATGCTTTGGACAGTTTGGCTGCATCACTCTCAAATCCCAAACAAGATGAGTTAATTATCCATATGTCTAACCGAAGATTCATATCTCATGTTACCCCAGATGACGACGATGGCCCACTGCTAGAGCCTCTATGGAGGAACCCCCGGGTCCCTTGGGTACTATGATGGAGATGGTTCCTTATTGGATGACACCCTTGGTTGAATACCTCCAACAATGCAATCATCCATCAGACTTGGAAGAGCCTGAGCAAATCTGACAATGCGCGTCACAATTTACTCTTCACAGTGGTCCCATCCTTGAGAATATCCATTATAAATGCGGATTTGATGATGTTATCCTCCATTTACTTCAAAGATTTGAGATCCCACAATTCATGCTAGTGGTCCACGCCGGTTCCTGCGGCGCTCACCAGGATGGGCCGAAACTGTCTCACCAGATTCAGAGGTTAGGGTTCTTTTTTCCCTCCATGGTCCATGACTACATTGAGTTCTCCAAAAGGTTCCATGCATTCCAAGTTCATGCTAACATTGTGCATCGTCCACTGGAGCCTCTCCACAATACCAATTATTATTGGCCCTTTGCAGTCTGGTGGTTGGATATCGTAGGACCTTACCCACCGGCAACGGTTTGCCAATGCTGGTTCATCCTGACCACTACGGACTTCTTTTCCAAGTGGGCAGAGGAAATTACGCTCAAGGAAGTAAAGGCCCATTATATCGACAATTTCGTGAGTTCTAATATCATCTATCGATTTGGAGTACCTCACTCTATCCTCACTGATAACGACATGAATTTATGAGCATCCGAGCTGATGAAATATTACACCAAGTTCAACATTAGATGTAACCATACCTCCCGCTATCATGCGTAGTGAAATGGACAGATCGAGGTATTTAAAAAACCATCTATAACATTATACAAAATAAGGTTGGTCAGAACAAGAAGATTTGGTCAGATAAGCTCCCAAACCCCCTCTGGGATTATCGGTCGACGACTCGTAATTCCACCCAGGTGACCCAGTATTCCCTGGTGAACGGAACTGAGGCTGTCCTCCCCATCGAGATTCGGTTTTTTTCATTTCACACAGCGGTCTATGACCATCAAGAACTAGATAGAGTTTCCCAAATATGTCTTGCTGAGTTGGAAGCGCTAGATGAAAGTAGGCTTCATGCCATGCACAACCTAGAAAGGCATCATTGTCAGATGGCTCGAGCCTCTAACAAGAAGTATTGCCTCTACACCTTCCTGCAAGGTGACCTAGTCTTGGCCATCAGGGTACCAATGATCCCGGTCAGGAAACCACCCATGTTGGATCCCAAATGTGACGGACCATTCACTATTCATAAAGTATACCCCAATGGATCATACTACATGGTGACCATGGATGGTGAGCGTATAACTCCTCCCACCAATGCCAAGTTCCTCAAGAAATAATTCTATTGACCCCTACGGTCCTGCATGACCTTAAACTGTATGGTCCTGCATGACCTTAAACTGTATGGTCCTCCATGACCTTAAACTAGACGTTACTATATGTCCCTAAATTGTTGGGTCCTCCATGACCATAAACTACTCTATGATCCCACATGACCTTAAAATACACGCTCATCCTGCATGACGTTAAACTACAAGACGGTCAGGCCTCCCTGGTCGAGGTCCACCCTCAGGCCACTGGCCCAGGGTCTCTCCTGTGGGATTGTATGTTGTGGTGTGGGATTATATCGTCATTCACGTTGGGTTATTCATAGTTCCATACACATTCCCAGATGAAATGCCTTTCATCTTCCTTCATAACATTAAACTGTTCTTCTAGAACTACATGTGGCTTGATTCCCATCTTTATGGGATACGTAGGACCGCCTGAAAACATAGATTTTAGGTCCATCCCCATCTCTTAAGAGATCGCATGATCTCCTGGTCGCCTCATCCTCTTGTCATGTCCCTCTCCACGAGAGGGATATATAGGTGTGGTACAGGGTTTTTGGCACCATGCCCCCTTCCCCCCGAGAATCCACCATCTTTTGGCCGCTTGAAAATTGAGCCCCTCGACCCTCTTAATTGGTTCTCTAATGTGTTTAGCGTACTCTGTTCTAGGACTTGGAGTGTCAGATTTAACATAGGAAAGTTTCGTCCAATTTTCAAGCATCGTGCTCCCCTTCATTTGGGCCCCCATTATCTTTCACACCCGGAGGGACCCCCGAGAACGGCCATGATACAATTCTTAAGGGCTCTCCTACAATTATGGGCCAACACCCCTGAGGGTTTCAGATAAAAAATTGGTACAAATCCCACATTATGAACATTGGTCAGCAGTCAATGCTCTTTTTTTGTCCCTATTTCAGGCTAACATGATAGTATGTTGTGTTGCGAACATGTTCAGCAATAATCCTCTGTCGTCAAGCCGACTCCTTTAGGCCCTAAACATTGGTTCCATGATTCAAATTATGTTCCACCCCATCGTTTCAAGGTGGAATCTCGACACTCCTTGTAGTAACCCTCAGTGCACTTCCACAAGCCAGGCAGACAAAGCTTCATTCTGGCGTCTCTCAGGTCTCCTACGATTCGAGCGCTAAGATGATGGTCTTGGGTCTTCTCTAAGAACCTTACATAGCATGACCCTCATCCCCAAAAGAAATGAGGGGTCTCCATGACATTACGTTTCGGGCCCAGCTCAGCTGGAGGCTAGTGTCTCCGGCCACTTGATCTTTAAACCCTGGCCAGCCCCTTGGCCCGAGGATCCTCTCCCGTAATCGTGTGCGGTGATGGTATGGGACTATGTCCTCATCCATGTCGGTTATGCGTTATCGCATCGTGTGCATTCCCCTGGGTCCTACCACATGACCGTAAACCGTGATGATATTGTCCCAGCCGCATGACGAAAAATGGCACTGCATTGTAATGACCTCTCTATAGAGGACATCACATTGGGTATTGGTCATTTACCATACCATTTTTTAACTCCCGTATACGGCTTGATTATTGTGTAGATGCCAGGAATTTTCACCCTTGGTTTGTTGCTTCACAAAGAAAAATCGCATTCACCTTCAAGGACAAACACGAAACATCAAATTATGCTTTTTTGGTGTGAGGGGTAGACCTGCACCCCTCTTTCATTTCTTTCAATGGTCCCATACAGTGATACCTCTTCAAGGAATACATGGGAACTGGGATCATCTCATCATTCACGTCGGGTTTCATAATCACCTTGTCATGTGCTTCCCGCCTTCCTTGCAGGTCCCTGGACTGAGTTCTAAGACCTTAAAATAAGATTCTTTCCAGAACTATGTGTGTCTTGATTCCCATCCTTATGGGATATGTAGGAATTCCCGAACTTTTTTTCTCGGGTCTAGCCCAGGGAGTCGCAATTCCCATCCTTTCCTCACCGGACACTCCGGTGAGTTGCGTAAGTGCTGCATTTGCCTTGAACAAATTCAGGATACCCCAAAATGATGTGGGAAGAAATGGTTCCATCACCTAAGAGGTTATGTCAAGTAGGGATGGTCCATGACCAGATTAATACACCCTCTTAATGTGCTTTCGTTGCGGTGGCCTAGTTTCAATAGTGTTGTATTATGTTTGAACAAACCACCACATGGCTTTCCACACTTTGCGTATCCTATTTCATGTTTGAAGGGACCCCCTAACGGTATGGATGCTCGACCTATGGTCCACCTACTGTCTTGAGCCAACATTCCGGAAAGCTGATCACGTCTGATGGGACCCCCTGATAGTATCGATGCTCGACCTATGGTCCACCTGCTATCATGGGCCAACATTATGGAAGACTATAGACGATATTTGAGTTAGGTCACGTGTTGTGAACATGGTCATAGTTCAACCCTCATTTTTTGTCCCCACTTCAAGCTAACACAACATGGGTGCGGTGTTTCAAACATGGTCTGCAGTTATTCCTCATTGTCACGCCACCCTCACCGTGTTCGGAATTTGGGGTAACGTGATTCACATTTTCCATTCCCCTCTATTCGGATTGATTTCAATGCCCCTGGAATTTCCCTTCTCATGTGTTAGAGCACATTGAGGAGACGATACACCGATCGGTCTGAGGTCCCCTCCCTTCGGCTGGGCCTCCTTCGTCTCCTTAAAAATCCGGGCTCAATTTCGAATTCTTGAAGCTTGGTTTACGCTCCCACGTTCGAACGAATTGATAATATGAGCATCCTTTTTTTCTTACATTGGGTACGGCCCACATTAGATTAGGGATGAATTGTTATTTATTTGAGGATTCTGGTTGAGTGTTTTAATCCAAAGGTACAGATAAATGGACTTGTCCATACATTGGAAGCAACAAAGTTCATGAGCTAGCCAAAACAGAGCCCTTAAGGGTAAGATTCTTGGAGAGATCTTTCCAACAATGCTACCCTTTGGCTAGTGGCCTCCAGGACTACTTATATCCCCATGAAGATTCTATTTTCATCAGCATCCATAGAGCACAGTTCACCAACCTTATCTTGTTCCTACGCTTATTCAGTTTGAAGAACAGTCATCTGGTGACTCACCTCCATCAGTTCTTCTTGAGCGTCAGCCAGCTGGTCCGTCAGTTGCTCCAGGAGTTCAGAGCATGTTACAATGAAGGTATCTTTCTTTTTCTCCTACACTTCGAGGCGTCATACTTCCTACTCTGCCCTTAAGAATGCTCGGGTGCTCACTGATTCTTCTTGACACTGGAGAATGTCGGTGCACGGGCTGCTCTCACGTATCTTCTTGTCCTTGTAATCACAGACCTTCAGATGAAGGCGTTGAGCGTCATCCCCTCTGGCAGACAAGAAATGAAGGCATGTCTGGATCGATCCCATCCACCTCAGCCAATCTGCCTGAGGATGCCTAAGAAAACGTTGGATGCACATCCACCCTTTGTGCCGTGTCATCTGTCTCTCCTCGACCGCTTCTGAATCTAAATCATCTATTTCTTCGGGATCAGCGGGCCGGTATAAAGGGAAGTCAACCAGAAGGTTAGTAGCAGGGTCTGCCTCAGCGATGCCTTCTTGAGGAATAGGATCATCGATGTCTGCGTGACCTTCCTCTCTTGCCTCGACAGTAACGGTTCCTTAGTCATCTTCCGCCCTCGCTCCAATGATATAACCCATGATGTCCACCACCCCATTCTCACCAATTTTCGAGGCCGACTCCTTTTGGGAATTATGTTCTAGAGGAGGCGGTATGTCTGCCACAAATTCACTCACAAACGGCTCGGGCTCAGCAGCCTGACGAGCCTCCAACACTGAGATCACTATACATGGAGCATCCTAATTAGTTCATTTCTCTAACAGTAATCACCAGTAGCGAAGCAAGGGACTTACAGGAACCTAGAGCATCAGCCTCCAGTGTTATGGCCACTACAGGAGCTGTCGTGGTAGGAGACCCCTCAACGCTTATCAGATTGATAATGGGCGTTGGAGCCCCATACTATCCCACCGGCGCCTCTTCTCCTTCTTCTATTGGGGACGCCTGATCAACGCCTATATGCTCCTTATTGATATAGAGAAATGGATTATAAATTGCGGAAGAGAATTGATAAAGAAGAAGGACAAATAAAGATAGATATAGACCTCGAGTAGATCGGTTATGTCTATGCCGGAGCCAACGATCTCTCCACTCTCCTGCAGGCTCCCTTTGAGGGACCCTCCCTGAGATCCTTTGTCTTCTCAGTCTCCTCCTTTCCATCCGAATCGTCTCCACCATCATCGCCCTCTGACGGAATCTATTTAGGATCATGCCCCTGATCGAGCATCACTTTAACTAAGAGAGATGGCTCCACACGCCGACCCTGTTGGCGCACGTACATGTCCATGGATGTCATGTAAGCATGCCGTCGATGAAAGTTTACCCGGTCGGTAACCCGAATGAGCCCGACATCTGGTAGCTGGACCCTGTCCTACATTATCTTCTGCCATAGGGAGTCAACACTCATTGAATGTTGTAGTGTAATCCAGTCTAACCATAATGCCAGGAAGATTACATAGTGGGAAGGTTCGAGCATGTATCTTATCTACTTCCCGGGCAGTTCTCTGGCCGCCCCGTGTGACCCTCCTCCTGGAAGCGAGGTCGCAGCAACACCATGAAATGTCCCCGCTGCTGAGGTCCTGGCTTGTGCAGGCCTCGCTTCCTGGCGTGCCCCTAGTCCCCCCCTTCCAGCGGCACAATGCCTGCTCTATCGTCACCCGGGTTCCACGCGGGTAGTGTCGAGTTGCCGAAATCGCTTGGGAAAAATCCCCTCAGATTATGTGATGACCCATCATTCGACATACTTGGTTGATAGGCCTGCATCGGCCCTGGTGGGAGGAAGGGTGATGACATTACCAGAGCCAAATGTTGTGAGAATTAACCACATTTGGAGAAGGATGTAGGGATTCCTCTCCTCCCAGGCATCCGTGAATTCCCTTTTCGGTATTCGCTGGTGGCACCCGAACTGTCTGGTGAATCAGGATGGCACGTAAGGCTCACAGATGATCTTCCCATCAATCTGAGACATAAGCACCCCGCCTCAGATGCTCTAGAAGTATTACTGCTGCTCCAGCAAGCCATGCCCATTGTCTACCATTTGGCCGATCGGGTTGGGGAATGGGATGAAGTTTATGTTGGAATGGTTACCAATTTTGATCCTTACCCCCTCCTCATTGACCGTCGTCAGCGTGACCCCGACAATAATCAGTAGAGATGGTCGCAGGCCGTTTCCCGGAGGACGAATGACATTTGGGAACGTGTACCCGCCAAGATGAGCCGCCACCCAGCCATGGAAGTTCTGGAAGGGGACACACACCCTCCAAGGCAACCCCCCTCTTGAGATGCGTGTGAGAATTTTGTACATCCTAGCCAGCACTGGGACCCCTAGATTAAACGTTTCATTGGCAGCCATGGTGCCCGCCATCACCAGGGTTGCTGGACGGACACCCATCCTTGCGTCCCGCACCGGCAAGAGCCACCTGCTCAGTAAGGTGGCGAGGAACCCGACATATCGAACATTCAGGACCTGGGCCTCATTAACGTAGTAGCCCCATGATTGGTATTGCATTGCCTCTAGGATCCTTTAGTACGATCCATTCTTGCTCCTCTAAGCCACGATTGGGCACCATTTTCCCCATCCCGGCATCTTTACCGCTGGGTCCTTCTCCAAGAACAAGATCAACCAGTCCTTGTAGTCGATGCCCTTCAGGAAGTCCTTGACCTCCAGACTCTATTTTTATAACTCCAAGAGATGCCACGTCAGCATGGGGGTCCGTGATCTTTCCTCCCAAGTGTTCATTGGGGGAAGGAACTCGTCATATTGATAGCCCTCCAGTGCGATAAATCTGATGCAGTGTACGTCCTAGAGACAAATGCCAAGTTCCCCATGGTGAAGATGGAATGCGTTGGTGTCAGGAAACCACCAGGTGAACAACTCTGGCCCGAGCTCAGGCTAGCGGTAGATGTGGAACTACGACGTCCACGCCGCCTCGAACACACCAATGTGCCGCAGCTCGACCCTGAATTCTTCACACGTATGGAAAACCCAGTACGCCTAGGCCCACTCACTGGTGAAATTGCCTCCGGACCACAAATCCTAGTCTTGAAGCTAGCCCATAGTATCGTTCGTGATGCTCAGACGGAACGTGCTTGCATAGAGGGTTGTGGAACTCTACGCAACAGGATCACCCACAGCAATGGTCCTGGTCCTCAGGTTCAGGACTTATACATACATGTGCATAGTTTCTCAGGCTGGATGACCATTGTTGGTGATATTGTATCAGGGAAGGTCATTCTCACGGGTCACCCATGATCGTGGTGTATCAATCTCGAAGCCTGGCAGGGGAACCTCCCCAAAAATGTTGAAGTTCCATATCGGAAGGTTGTTGGACAAAGGGTACTCCCTCTAGGAGGGGGATAGTAGATTGAATAGAGTATAGTTATTGGAGACAACCACCCCGGTGCCATAAACCGCCTCATTTTCCACCATTTTAGCTCTGTGAGCGGCGACTTCACCCTCATCTACTTGGTTTGCGTCCATCTTCTTCTAGAAAATTCCTTCAAGAGTATTGCGTAGAATAGGGCTGTGTTGCACGACATTCAAAAGGTGGGTGTGAAATCGGAGTAGTTGGCACGAACAATTCCGGGTTTGTACGTAAATATAGCCAAAACTCGGAATAATTATGTGATGCCAAAGCGGGTTTTACGCGCAGACGCAGAGTCAATTTCATACACGAGAGCTCTGAGCCTATCACGTGAGAAAGTTGAGTACGAAGCATGGGACCCATGGCCCCTTTTATAGGCAAATTTGGGGTTCCATGCCACAAGGAAATCTCTTTCCACGCTAGCCGGCGTTTTTCCGGCCCCACCATTTTTTTACGCAGGAGGCCAACGATGCCCGACACTTCGGTGTTTCGGAATTCCCCTCGGAATCTAATCATTGCGACCCCTCGCCGATCCAATTCTGATGGGGGGAATTTGTAGATGCCAAAAAGTCCGTAATTACTGAATGGAGTTTCGAAATGAAAAATTGATGTAATATTCAAATCCGGATGTTCGGTCCGGAGGGCCCAGAAGTGTTGCCTGAAAAAAACAGGAATAAGCGCAAAAAAATCATGCCACATGGAAGGGGTCCGGGATTCGCGAATGGTCCCTAGTGCCGGCGCGAAATACTTTCGTGCCCGCCCCCCGCGCGGTTAAAATTCCATGCCTCCATTGCTGGAATGCAAATTTTGCGCGCCACCCTGAATTTCTCACCGTCGGATGCTTATAAATTGAAAGAGACCCCTTCCATTTCAGGGTTGCAGAATTCAAACCATCTCTTGTGTGTGAAATCAGACTTTCGTGCATGCAAGATGACCTTCAGGTACTGATCATTTTCACGCCACCTCACCTTGGGATCCGCCATTGCACACATTCCCTCGTGCTTAAATAGAATTCGAAACACTTCAGGGTTCCTCCCTTGTGCGCAATTCCTTCTATTGCACAAAAAACGGTCCAATTGGGCGCAAACCCTTTCGTTGAGTGCGACCTTACCTTTGGGTGCGGCCTAGGCCACTCCCGTACAATTCATATCCCTTGTGAGTGATCCTATGAGCTGCGCGCAAGCCCTCTGCCCTGATTACACGCCATACCAGTGTTTTTCGCGCCAACCATTTCTTTGCTCGCTACCCCAGGGATCCCTCACCTTGATGCTCCCCGGGTGCCTCCCTGCATAGGCACCTGATGTGCTTCTTCTGAATTCCCCGGACACACACACCGGGAATACACACCATGTGTTGTTTTCCATTATGACCTTCCAGGCTCGTACGAAGTAACCTCAAGGTCCCTTGGGTGGTTTTTCCAATTGTGTTGCTTTGCATCATGATTCTTCGCATAGGCACGCTAACAGCTATTGCTTCTTCGCATAGCCATGCTAACATGGACCCCTTGATGGTTCGCTCTACAACCCCCCTTCACTACGGCCATACTGATACCTTCCCTCCCAAAAGGAGAAGAGGGTACCGGTCATGTAAGTCCTAGGGGTTCGGAGTAAACCCACCTCATCCGTGCTTCAAGATGTTAAACTTCCAAGCACCTCGTCCACAACACATGACGTTAAACTGTGATGCGGACCCATGCCTCGCACGCAAGTTCCCCCCATCTCGAACATTCTCCTTGCCCACTCATCTCTGCTGGGATGGGATAAACCCCCACATGGGATGATATCCTCCTTCTCGGAGTGGAATTTGTCCACGGAGAAGGGAAGATGCCTTGGTGTAAGCCCATATTCCCTCTTGAAAAAGGTAGCACCCATGCACCTCTGTACTTCCCCGGAGCCCGGACCAGCGGGGAGCATGATGGGAAGTGTGACTTCATCTTTCATCAGTCCCAAATCCCTCTCTTGCTGTGCTTTGTCACCCATGGGCCTCCATCCTGGAGTAAGTCCTGGCACCATGGGCCGCCCAACGTGTAATCCCCTCTTTGCTTCCCACGGACGCACCCTTCACGACGAGATCGTCAGATCTCTGCCGCCTCTTGTTTCTCACACCGAGCACGACTCAGGTGGTCTTAGAGAAAGAATCGACCATGAAAATACCCCATCAAACATGACGTTAAACTGCATGCCCCCATAAAAAATGACGTTAAACTGCATGCCCTTGTCTAACATGACGTTAAACTGCATGCCCCATCCAACATGATGTTAAACTTCATGCCCCGTCCAACATGATGTTCAAATGTATGCCCCATCCAACATGACTTAAACTACATGCCCCGTCCAACATGATGTTAAACTGCATGCCCCATCCCACATGACATTAATCTTCACCACCTGAACGATGTGTACTTTGATTCCCTACAACAGGGATATGTAGGAAGCCTCCACGAGGTTCAATCCCACCACCTGGTCATCCTGACCTCTTCACATCGATTCACTAACCATTGTGGGCTGCCTCAGAGCATAAGCCCCATCGATCCACCATTGTGGGATGCCTCAGAGTGTAATACCCATCGATCCACCATTGTGGGACGCCTGAGTGTTTATGTCCCATTGATATTCCATTGTGGTCCACCTCAAAGTGTATGCCCCATCCATCCACCATTGTGGGCCACATCAGAGAGTAAGCCCCATCCATCCACCATTGTCGGCTGCCTCAGAGTGTAAGCCCCATAGATCCACCATTGTGGGCCGCCTCAGAGTGTAAGCCCCATCCATCCCGAACTACGGGGACTTTGATCCATGTTAAGGCATGGTACAGAGGAAGCCTCCTCGAGGTTCAAGACCCACCACCATGGGTCGTCTCAGAGCGTAAGCCCCATCCATATGGACCCTAGTTCCCTCTTCGTGTCAGTTCGCTGACCCCATATCCATGGTCCATCTCAGAACATAAGGCCCAAAGGCCCCTTCCCACATGATGATAAACTGTACCACTCGAACTATGCGGACTTTGATTCCCTGCCATGGGGTTACATACATATCCTCTACGAGGTCCAATCCCAACACCCATGTCTCATCCTAACATATCCCTTGATCCCACGTGCATCTGTAAGCTCATGGCCTAACCCGGAGGACTTACTCCCTCTAGGTCCCCTCCATGCGTTCATTAGCACGGGTCACCTTTTTAGGTGTCCCACCATATCATCTCAAACTATGTGGACTTTGATTCCGTGCCACGGGGATACGTAGGAAGCCACCACAAGGTTCAAGCCACCCTTCACTTTATCATCCATCATGATTCTTGCCCGGGCCGCCACATCCCAGTGGGATCATGCCACCCCATTTCACTCCACAGCATTCGGGAAGCCACCCACGTGTCGTCCACAACATCAGTGTTCCCTCCAGGGGTTCTTCAATCTAATCCACTCCAGGCAGTGTTCTGATCAGTCCAATCTGTCTCCGTTGAACGTTAAACTCATGGCATACCCTGTGTTAAACATGGTATGCTGAGGAAAACCTCATATACATTCCTATGTCATACAATTCCTCATGTAAGATGTGGGATGCCTCGGGCTTTCGTTCCCTCAAGAAGCCATATAATATTATATAGAAGACAGACATTCCAATTCCCCAGCGTCAAGACACACCAACGATGCCTCAGTGTTACCACTCCCCCAACAGAAGGTTGTTGCCCCGACTAGACCCCTTGGAGCCTCTCGAAGGATGTAGCGTAATTAACCAGCATCCATGAAGATATAGCACCGGGAACGAGATTTACGAACCACGTATTAAATCTATAAGGGAGACCCAGACTAGGTGACAAGCTCCGAGGAGGAATACATGGAAGGAATAACTGATATCCTATCATCCTGTTTCGATCAAGGAGAAGATGTCCCTAAACAAGGAACGGATGTCACCCGCCTTTGGAAAGCAGGAATGCGGGGCAACAAGCAGCGTGTCCTCATAGACGGATGTGTGCGCCCCGACGAAAGCATCAGAAACACATGTAATGCAACTAGTTGCACCCCATGAAAATAATGATGAAAGATAAGTATGAATGTGTTATTTTCCTACTCAAGGTAGATGATATTCTTATTTTAGGTCATCTATACACACATCCAATTATCCTTCATGAGATTCTTCTTAATCATCGCAAACTCAGCAACATCTATCCAATACAGAGACACACTCCACTATAACCATGTAATTCTCTTAAATATAACTAAAAGCAAAGATTCTTTCTCTTTAAATATCCTCAGATATCTAAACATTCTATCCAAAATATCCTTCAATCAACATTGAAATGGTAGTCCTCAAAATCACAACTGTACCAAGAATACATTGAAAATATCATATATAACTACATCATTCATCATTTGTGATTCACCATGGTCACCATGACATGATACACAAAATACCAACAACACAACACAATAATTTTTTAAACTATTCTAAACTAATATATTTCCCACCCTATTATTATTATTAGATCCCAAAATCTCAATATAGATTTTACTTGTAACATTATACCCCCAATTCTCTATTTACATTAGAATGTTAATCTGGAGAACTAAAGTCTCATTGACATGTCACTCAAAAAACTACTTTTGAAAATCATCACAGTCACATCACTATACCATAAACTCATATCTATTGGCTTTAAAATAATTAAAAAACTAAGACCATTTACTCCAATTCACAAGTACTCATACATCGATATGTTTAACATTCTGTTCCTAAATCCACTACATGTACAAAATGATTCCACCTAACTATAACTACCTCTAGGTAGTTTTTATCAATACATTACCTACATCATTAATCAGAAACTTTTTCAAAGGGGTACGACCCAGTTATATGATCCATGATGTGCTCTCCATGCGAATACATAATTATTTTTGAATAATGAGCACATTGTTGGAGTTGGTGGCCTAGAACAAAATACTTTGTACTTTATTCAATTATAAATACCTTATGAAATCTTTATTGTTCTTATGCATGACAATGCATGTGATAATGTCCTAAGGACAACTATTTCATTAAAGGTAGCGGATCACTCCTCTGAAGAGAACCCGGAAGTGCCATAACACTATTCTTGAATATATGTTCTATGTCCGGATGATGTTATTTGAGGGACAAAAATAATACAGGCCATTAGGGGTGAGGACTCATAAAACTTTGAGTCACCCTTTCATGGTGTGCGCCCTTCATAATATCTAGGATGATATTATGAGAACGAGACCCGCCAGTAGAAAATCCACATTTCATAGTGTCGTTGGATGTTCCTTTCTCCGGACGTGTTTATAGGTATTTATACTTTAAGACTATTATTAATGGGTATTGAAAATCGTGCATATAGATGTATTGATAAAAGCAGTGATGACACATTGTTCGCTGTGAGGTAGGATATGTTGGCTGCGTCACAAGTACTACCACATTAATTGATAATGTGAGAAAGGATTTTTCACTTATGTTTTATAACCAAAGTAGATATCTCAGGCCCTTTGATGGAATTGATATATCCTAAGTAAAACCATGGCCATTGTAGGGAATCGACAAGTTCAATTCTAGAATGTCAAAGATATAATAATCGAGCACATGGGTTAATGGAACTAGCATGCAACCCACTTGATTAGAGATATCGAGACCAAGGGATTACATTACATGGTATGCATTCATAGGAGGTGACACGTCATTGTGGAATTAACTTCTTTCTCTATGGGTTCCTTGGTGTGTTGGTAGACACTAACCTTGGACTTTAGGATGGCTCTACCTAATGCCAATAAGAAAGGGGCCTAAAGGCTAACACACTAAGTGTGTCCATGTATCTCAGTTAAATATTAATTTAACAATTTAAATAAATATTATTCTAGACTATGGTTTAATATTTATTTATGGATGCCTGATCGCATTTATTTCGATACTAGTCATTTAAGAGAATATATTGTGGGAAAAATAATATATTTATTAGCAAGTAATGTAGATACTTTTACTTAAGAAATAAATATCCATTGCTCAAGGTCTAATAAATGTGGATGAAGAAATAAACAAAAAAGGAAAATAAAATTACACGCCGTGTGTTAATGAGTACACACAGTGTAGTTATTCCAATCAAGATTTTGAGGACATAATATTGTTTTATTAAATTATATTTATTATAATCAGTGTGGGCGCATGTCAAGGAATTAATAACCTGACATGGGGGTTTTCAATAAGAGTTAATGAAATAAATAAAACGTGTAATGAATTTATTTATTGTCATAACTCTATAACCTCAAACCCAATAATAAATATCCTCACAACCCCAAAATATTTCATCAATCGATGTGAACAACAATTCTAGAGAATTTTTTCAAGGCCAAAAGAACAAATTCCTCCACGAACGCTCTCAAGACCGAGAGAGATCCTCCTCCATCGGATCAAGGTGATCGAAGGAAGACATTGAAAGGGAAGGTTCTTCCATGATAGCACCCAGAGATCCCTTCAGAGACATCCAGAGATACGTGGCACACGTGTGGATCACCGCTAGAGGAATCCTATACTTGGATTATACGACGCAATGACGGATCCCAAGATCGTGACCGGATACATCAACGAAGAAATAATTACACCAAAGTAATTATTATGAATTAATTAAATTAATTATAACCAACATACAATGATCCTATATCTATGGTTCTAGGACTCCCACTTTTGTTTTTATTTCTTTGCTCTATTCCAATGATCTGGCATTTTATATCATTACAGATCTCGGTTTGAACGTTGTTTAACGCTAAAATCAAAGTTGGTAAATCCCACCAATGTGCTTCTACTGCACCTGGAACCTACATGTGGTGTCAGAGGGGTCATATCTTTGATTATAACTATTTATATTTTTTGTTGGTGATTTATGAATTTAATAATTTAGTTGTTTCCATTCATGTTAATCGTTCTATAAATATGAATCTTGATATATTTTCCACCTCTATCGTTTCTCGTTCACCATATAGAAACGACCTTTTCTTTTAATTTTTGATTAAAATAAATCATAGGATCTCATCCGTAGGAGCCAAATGTTCTTGGTCGTACAACACGATAATACACAGTGTGTATTCGTAAGTACAAATAGTATTGTCTAGGTTCATGCATTGGACTGGTCCTATATATCAAGCCATGTATTGATCCTATCTAAGTCATTTATGACATCGTGTGTTGGCCAGGAAAAGGTAGCACACGGTTTCCGGATTACACACAATGTGGTCCAATGCACGCGGCGTGTAGTCCCTCGGGTTTTGGTTGGACCGTGTACCTTGTACACGGTTTTCTGGGCTAGAAACTGTGTAACACGGACACTACACGACATGTGTCCCATTGAACACGTCGTGTACTCTGATAATTTCCAAATTACATTAACACGCCATGTCCTTGGGTGTGTTCTTCAGATGGAAGGTGAAGAAAAGTACATGCAGTGTAGTGGAAGCTACACGCCATGTACTCACTCAAATTAAGCAGGTTTATTGTAATTTATTATTATATTATACAAATTGTTGAGACGTGTACCATGGTGCAGGCGTAAAGCTGAGGCACAACACTTGATAGGTGTTTTATATACTTGTTTTTTATTTTAAATCTATGTAATGAATTAGAATTCACCGGGATTCCTACAAGGTAAATGTTACGTACAAGGATAATTTTTATTTATTTAAAATTATGATGGATGAGAATCTCAAAGAAATTCAGAAAAGGGTTTAAGATAAAAGGATTGATTCATTAAAGATAATTAATTGATTCGAGCATGATTTATCTTAAACAAGAACGATTAAAGAATTGAATGGTAGTTTTATTTATGCGTAAATATCGTTAAATGTGTGGATGATCATGAGATAGACCAAGACCTTTGTATATGAATTGTTTCTTTTAATTTATTTATTTAAATTAAATTTTTTTGTCCTGTGAGCCTTATCCTCATTAATATATAGGGTCGACACACCCAAGGATTATTTTATGTAAAAACCCCTTTTAACCCCTCACATACATGTGACATAAATTCATATGTAATGGATGGAACTCCCAAACTGGTGGATGCGGCTCAAGTAAGGAGCCAAGGTAAAACCAATCCAAGGCGAAACAAAGGTGGACTGGTAGAAAGCTGTAAACACAAACCCAAATGTTTCAAGGTGTTTCTCCCCTAGGTCCTGGGCTAGTTTATCAACTGATAGATCAACTAAACAATAGAAAAAGCTCATGACAATACCATTTATTTCATTTCTGTCAGTTGCATGTTTTATTTATTGTGGGTGTGTTGTCATGATCACACAATTAATGAATTAAACGAGCATGAAAGATGGAACAAAAATAAAACCGGCTTATAAGTAAATATTATCTTAGACATGGTCAATTACATAAGTATATCCCAATTAATATTAAAAATCATGTAACAAAAGATAATAAATTGGAAATTTACGTATAAGAATAAAATCCCTCAAAGAAATATTAAGTCATTATAGCCTTCCATAATCTTCGATAGAATCAAACCATAGTTCAAAGTGCTTGATCAACCCTAGTTGGGGTGAATTCAATTATCGAGGAATTCTAATTAATGGTTTTGGGTTGACATAAATTGGTTCTTATCAGGGGTTGACTGCCACTACAAGACTTTGTGTGACCAAGAGGCAAAGGTTGAGGAAATCCAAAATAAAACTATTTCAGGATTGGGGAGTCCACTCAGTGGATAAAGGAGCTGCGAGTTAATCCAGTTGGAATTTGGAATTACTACCTAAAAACCTTCATGTTACATTACCAAACCTAGTTGGGGTAATCTGACAGACAATATGGATCCTTTCCAATATAATATTCAGGCAACAGAAAATTATGATGTCAATGGTGAGGGCTATTGAATTTAGATAAAATAGTGCGCGACTAAAAAGTATTAATTTTTTTTTCAAATATTAAAATAAAGTACTAAACCTTTTATCATCATAATTTGTAGAAACGGAATGAAAAATAACTTCAATCATATCATTTCAAATCATACTCAAGAAGGAAAACCTTCTCACCGGCACCAATTTCCAAGAGTGGGAGAGGCGTTTACGCATCATCCTTCACCACGAGGGGAAATTGTATGTGTTGGAAGATCCTATTCTTGTTACACCTGGAAACGATGCCAGTGATGAGGAACTATCTCTTTATATATAACATATGGATGATTCCACAGATGTCCAATGTTTCATGCTATCGACCATGTCTAATGAGCTCTTGATGCAACATGAAAAAATCGGCGCGTATAGAATGATGTATCACCTTAAGGATCTCTACCAAGAGAATGTGAGAAAAGAGAGATATGAGATCTCCAATGCCTTTTTTACAACTAATCTTGGAGATTCTACGCCAGTTGGGCATCATGTAGTCAAGATTATTGGCTACATTGAACGCCTGGACATCTTATAGATTTAATTCCCGAATGAGTTGTGTACAGATCTCATCCTATATCACTGCCCAACACCTTATCTAGTTATATTGTTAACTACAACATTAGAAATAATGATAAGATTCTATCAAAACATATGACGTTGATTAACCAAGTAGATATGGTCATGTGGCATGACAAACCCACAGTCCTCATGGTGAATAAGAAAAAGAAGGACCAGGCAAAGGGGCCAAAGACTTATAAACAGTCTAAATCCCCCAAGCGTCGTCCTTCCAAGAAGGGGAAGACTCAGATGCAATGCAAGGAACATGAGGTGGTGTCTTTTTCATGTGGAAATCAATGCCACTAGAAGTGGAACTGCACCCTGAAGTGTGAGGACGCTAATGGTGTGTTCGTTATCGACTGTAATTTTTTTATTTCTACACATTGGGTATTAGATAAAGCTTGTGGGGCTCACATCTATATTCAAATGCATGGTCCCAGTATATTAAGAAAGATTACCAGAAGAGTGGTGGATCTTTATGCTTCAAATGGCGCAAGGCTAGCTGAAGTGGCTATTGGCGATTACCACCTCTCATTGCCGACTGGGATGATTTTGGTTTTACATAACTTTTATTATGTGCCTAGTGTTACCAAGAACATAATGGCTGTATTTTTTTGGATATAGATGGTTTTATTTTCGTGTTTGGAAATAAGGGTTTTCTCTTTTATAATATCAACATAAGTTATAGTTTGGGGAATTTTAATAATGGTTTTTATGTATTAAATTGTGAAAACCAAGTGTTGGAAATCGATAATGGAACAAACTCAAATGACTCATACATAACCCAGTTGTGGCATCACTGTCTCGGTCATGAAAATGAGAAGTTCTTGAAAAAGCTCATCCAAGATGGTTATTTGGACTCTACAGAGCTAAAACCACTTGATAGATGTCATGCTTGTTTAAGAGGAAAAATGACCAAGATGCCCTTCAGTGGACATGGAGAAAGGGATACAGAGCATCTAGGATTGGTGCACACGGATGTGTGTGGATCATTTCGAGTAGAAGCTAGAGGTTGATATTCTTACTTCATTACGTTTATTTATTATTTGGGTAGATATGTCTATGTCTACTTAATGAGGTAAAAGTCAGAAGCCATAAAGAAATTTAAGGAATTCAAGAAGGAAGTATAAAATCATCTTGGTAAGAAGATTAATAAACTTCAATCAGATCGAGGTGGAGAATATCTGAACCAAGAGTTCATCGATATTGTAAGGATGTTTGGGATTTTATCTCATCTCATTCCTCCTTATAAACCACAGTGGAATGGTGTTATTGAAAGGATGAATTGTACCTTGTTGGACATGGTGAGGTCGATGATGAGTCATGCAGATCTTCCATTATCCTTTTGGGGATATGCATTTCAAAATGCAGCAAACACATTAAAATGTGTACCAAATAAGGTGAAAAATGGAATTTCATTCGATTTATGGAATGGAGAGAAACCCATTTTGTTTCACACATGTGTATGGGGATGTGAGGTATTTGTTAAGGCATTCTCAGGCAAGAAACTAGCCCCCCGGGGCACGAACTGTATATTTATAGGAGATCCCAAGGAAATGAAAGGATATTACCTATATAACACTTCATACAAGAAATTGAATATCTCCAGTCAAGCCATATTTTTGATAGGGAGAACATCCTCAAAAAGGATAATAGGAGAAAGATTTACTTCGATGATGTTGATGTCAAGATACATGGGAGTTGGTAGAGGAACAAGTTCCAAAAGTCCGTGTGGAAGAGGTTCTAGAAACACAAGTACTACATTGAATCTCAAGAGAGGTAAGGGAATGAGAGAGATTTTGTTTCCTAGTAATCGAGGATGGTGAATGATTATTGTTGGACAATGATGAACCTATCTCTTACATGGAAGAATCAGAAAGCTCAGAAGCTGCAAGATGACTAGAAGCTATGAATTCTGAGATGAATTCCATGTATCAGAACCATTTTTGGGTTCTATTTTATGATCCAGTTGATGTAAATCATATTGGATGAAAATGGGTATTCAAGAGAAAACTGGACTAGGAAGGTCATGTTACCACCTATAATGCAGGGATAGTGGAAAAAGGATTTAGACGACATTAAGGAATTGACTATGATGAATCTTTATCTCCAGTTGCCATGTTAATATCCATAGGAATCATATATGTCATAAAAGCTTACCATGACTACGATATTTGGAAAATGGATTTCAAAACACCATTCTATAATGAAAACCTTTAAGAAGATATCTATATGACACAACCAGAAGGGTTTCAGACACAAGGTGAAGCCAAACGGTTATGCAAGTTACAGAAATCCATTTATGGATTGAAGCAAGCATCCAGGTCATGGAAAATTCAATTTGATGAATCCATAAAGGAATTTGGTTTCATTAAGAACGAATGTGAGCCATTTGTTTATAAGTGGTTTAATGGGAATGCGATCGTTATCCTAGTAGTATATGTTGACGACATATTACTTATTAGAAACGATGTACCAGTCTTACAGTCAGTTAAGGGTTGATTTAATAAGTGTTTCTCCATGAAGGACTTGGATTAAGCAGCCTACATTATAGGGATCATGATCATTTGTGATAGATCCAAGAGGCTACATGGACTAAGTCAGGGTATATACATTGACTAGATACTAAAGAGATTTAGTATGGAACAATCCAAGAGGGGATTGGTTCCTCTGTCACATGGCCTACATCTTTCTAAGAAAACGTTTCCATAGACACAATAAGAGAATGATATAATGAGTAATATCCCATACGCATCGGCTATAGGATCCATCATGTATGACATGTTATGTACCAGGCTTGATATTTCCTATGCACTGAGCATGGAAGGCAGATATCAAGCAGACCCAGGTGAACATCATTGGACTGCTGATAAGACGATCCTTAAGTATCTACGAAGAACTATGAATATGTTCCTGGTGTATGGAGGAGATGAGGAGCTTGTAATCAGAGTGTATGCTGATTCTGGTTTTTAGACAGATCAGAACGATCTGAAGTTGCAATCTGGATATGTTTTCAGTCTCAATGGAAGAGCTGTGAGCTGGAAGAGTTCAAATCAGCCAGTTTTCGCGGATTCTACAGTGGAGCCGGAATATATAGCGGCTTATGATGCAGCCATGGAAGCCATCTGGATTCATAACTTTGTCCAGGAGCTTGATGTGGTGCCTTGCAGTAAAGATCCTATCACGTTGTATTGTGATAATACTTTAGTTGTGGCTCTTGCGAAAGAACCGTCGTCACATCAATGGAGAAATCACATACTCCAAAAGTATCATCTCTTGAGGGATTTATATCAATGGGGTGATGTTGCATTGAGAAGAGTTTCCACAGAAGAGAACGTGGAAGACCCCATTACAAAAGTCCTATCTCAGCAGAAGCATGAATATTATGTAAGAGCTAGTGGGTTAAAGATTGTTAGAAGTTGGCTCTAGTCCATGTGGGAGTCTGTTGGAGTTGGTTGCCGAGAAACAACTACTTTGTACATTATTCATTAATAAATACCATATCACATCTTAATTGTTCTTCTGCGTGACAATACATGTGATAATGTCCTAAGGACAGCTGTTGCATTAAAGGGTCATAGTGGATCCCTACTATGATGAGAACCCGGATGTTCCATAACACTGTTCTTGAATATATGTACTTTAGATGGATGATGTTATTTGAGGGACACAAATAATACATGCCATTAGGTATGAGGAATTATAAAACTTTGATGCACCTTCTCATGGTGTACACCATTGGTAATATCTAGGAGGATATTATGAGAATACGGCCCGCCAGTAGGAAATCCACATTTCATAGTGTCATTAGATGTTCCTACCTGTGGATGTGTGTATTGGTCCTTGGACTTTCAGATTATTATTAATGGGTATTACAACTCAACCACTAAGATGTATTAATGAAAACTGTGACGACACACTGTTTGCAGTGAGGTTGGATATGTTGGCTGCATCACAAGTAATATCACATTAATTGATAATACGATAAAGGATTTGTCCATTCTGTTCCATAATGGAAGTAGATATCTTAGTCCATTTGATGGAATAGATATAGAATATGTAAATCCATGGCCATGGTAAGGAATGGGAAAATTCAATTCTGTAAAGTCAATGAATGAATAATTGAGCACATGGGTTGATGGAACTAGCACGCAACCCGCTTGATTAGAGATATCGAGACAAAGAGATTACATTACATGGTAAGCGTTCGTAGGAGGTGACACATCTTTGTGGCGTTAACATATTTCTCTATGGGTGCCATGGTGTGTTTCTAGATGCTAACCTTGGACTTTAGGCAGGCTCCGCCTAATGACATTGAGAAATAGGCCTAGAGGGTCACAGACTATGTGTGTCCATGTATCTTAGTTAAATATTAATTTAGAAAGTTAAATAAAGATTATTACCGACTATGGTTTAATAATTATTTAAGGATGCCTGATCGCAATTATTTCGGTACTAGTTATTCAAGAAAATAAATTGTGGGAAAAATAATATATTTACTAGTGACTAATGCAGTTACATTTATTTAAGAAATAAATAGCCATTACTCAAGGTTTAATAAATGTGGTAGAGGAAATAATGAAAAATGGAAAACAAAAGTACACACCGTGTATATTAAATATACTTGTCGTGTAGTTTTATAGAAAACGAGTACACGCCGTGTAGTTTTTCCAGTTTGGATTTGAAGGATATAATATTGTTTTATTAAATTATATTTATTATAATCAACGTGGGATCATGTCAAGGAATTAATAATTCTACATGGGGGTTTTCAATAAGAGTTACTGAAATAAATAAAACGTGTAATGCTTTTATTTGTTATCATAACTCTATAACCTCGAACCCGATTATAAATATCCTCACAACCCTAATAGTATTCTTCAATCGTTGTTTACTAAAATTATGTAGAATTCATTCAAGGCTGAAAGAACTACTTCCTCTAAGAATGCTCTCAAGACCAAGAGAGATCCTCCTCCATTGGATCAAGGCGATCGAAGGTGGACATCGCAAGCGAAGGTTCTTCTGCGCTAGCACCAGAAGATCCCTTCGGCGATGTCCAGAGATACATGGCACTCATGTGGATCGCCACTACAAGAATCCTACACTTGGATTCTATGACACAATGACAGATCACAAGATCGTGACCGGACACATTATAGCATCCCGCCTTTTTATCACATAAACATTCATTACATTTTACAAAACTAAGGATCTTTAAGGTTTAATGTCTTGGAAACCAGGAACATTAAACATGAAAACATAAAACATTCTTCTAAAACACTTGAAAGGCTTCTCCTAATGTTCATCCTAGGTTCATTACTGCATCACATAACCTGGGGACATACATCAAAAGAAAGTTTGAGCAAAAATCCCAGTAAGGTAAACAAGAGAAACATTTTACATGTGAACTTGAGATACTTCAATAAGGTCATGAAACGAACTTTAAGTCATGAGAATGAAATCATGAGGCACATAATAATAATATTAAAATTTTTATAACTTGAAGATGTTGCTGAAACATTTAATATTGACTGTCATTTCGTTTCACCAAGGTCCATCCCCAAGGTGTCATTAAAAATTACCAAGGTTATTCACCAAGGTATCAGTCTAAAAAGTCATCTCTAGAGATTAAGTCTTTACACAATGCATTGGAGAGATATCTGGGAGCACCCTTGACATGTCTTTATTATCATGTGAGCCACATATATCATCATCAATCATTTAACAAACAACCCATATAGCATAAAATAAATGGGTTTCATTTCATAATCATAACGTTTTAAAAACTACTTTATAGACATGATCTTTATGTCACTTTAAACCCACTGAAAAGGGAAAGAGGGTTTCATGTATGTAAATCCCAGAATTTAAAATAGAAAATTTTGATATATATGTGAATAAACCTGTAGAAATAAGAGCTTTTAGTATTCACTTAATAACATAAAATAATTTTGAGATAAAGAGGGAGGCATTTTGAGACGAAAACTATGCATCATAACGTCTATGATACATGGTTTTAGAAAAAGTTGGAAAGAGAGGGGACATGGGTCACCCACTAAAAAATGATACATAAAACAGTAGGGGAACAAAATATAAGATATTTAAGAACATGGTAATGAAATTTTAATGATATACCATTTGAAACGAAGAACATGAAATGAAGACAAAAAAATAAGATTTCTCTTATGAGAATTCGGCAGCCTAACGACGTCACTTAAAACATCCAAAAATGGATTGACGAGATCAAATAGGGTCTCTCATAATATGAACATAAATGATCAGTATGATAGATATAGATATCATACCCCAACATAAAAATTAACTTGAATGACATGACATGAAAATAGATCTTGAAAATGAGAAGGGTGAAAGAACCCCTTAGAAATTCGACAGCCTAACGGCGTCACTTAAACTTCAACAAAAATGAATTGATGAGATCAAATAGGGTCTCTCATCATATGAACATAAAATATAAGTATGATAGATATAGAGATCATACCCCATCATAACAAAAAGTAACATTAATGAATTGACATGAAAGTAGAACATCAAAACGAGAAGGGTGAAGAACCACTTAAAAATCCGCCAGCCTAACGACCCCACTTAAAACATCAAAATACTGAATTAAAGAGATCAAATTGGGTCTCTCATAATATGGTCATAAAATATCAGTATTATAGATATATATATCATACCCCAACATAACAAAAAGTAACTTGAAAGAATTGACATGAATGTAGAACTTCAAAACGAGAAGGGTGAAGAACCACTTAATAATTCGGCAGTCTAACGGCGCCACTTAAAACATCAATGTACTGAATTGAAGAGACAAAAATGTGGTCTCTCATAATATGATCATAAAATATCAGTATGATAGATATAGAGATCATACCACAAAATAAAAAAAAAGTAACTTGAAATAATTGACATGAAAGTAGAACTTCAAAACGAGAAGGGTGAAGAACCACTTAAAAATTCGGCAGCCTAACGACGCCACTTAAAACATCAACGTACAGAATTGAAGAGAAAAATTGGTTCTCTCATAATATGATCATAAAAGATCAGTATTATAGATATAGATATCATACCCCAACATAAAAAAAAGTATCTTGGAATACTTTACATGAAAATAGATCTTGAAAAATGAGAAGTGAGAAAGAATCCGTTACAAAAATTTCGGCAGCCTAACGGCGCCACTTAAAACATCATAAAACGAAATAATGAGAGTAAGAGGGAATATATCATTATGTGAACATGAAAAGGGAAGTAATAGTAGTATAAAAGAACACCCTTTAACATAAGAACATGGATCATAAAATAAATTACGTAAAAGAGATTTCTTGAAAAGAAAGAGAGAGATCAGATGCCTTACCTTAAAACGTGACTCTTAAAACTCAAAGGATGGGACCTTGAGGGCTTGGGGGCACCTTGGGAGGACTCCTTGGGAGGTAATGAGACCAGAACTTCGTTGGGGGAGAGATTGGGGAGTCGAATGGATGAGAAGATGGCTTGGTATTTATAGGGAATGTGAGGGGACAAGGCATTAATGGCCAAGGGACACCTCATTAGTGGTTTTGGAAAAACCATGGGCTTTCCCATGGTATTTGCCCATGTTATTGGCCACTTGTGACACCTCATAACTTATCTTACTATTCATAAGTCTACCATATTGATTACATACTTAATACATCATTTAATGATGTCATTAAACACCTGTAACTTAAAAACTGTATTTTCACTATTCATCGAAAATTCAACTTTCTCAGAAAAATCCCAAAACTTCACCCTACCAAATATCAATTCTCTGATTTCAAAAATGAACTCCATTTTATAAAAATAATTTTCTAAAAAAATTTAATTTATTTTTTAAATAAATACACTATTCACCGAAAATTCATTTTTGCAGAAAAAACCCCCAAAATTACCATAACATAATATCAGTGCTCTGAGTTCAAAAATGAAATCCATTTTATAAAAATTATTTTTTAAAAATATTTTTAATTTAATTTTTAATTAAAAAACACTATTCACTCGAAAAAAATAATACTTGAATAATAATTTATGAAACCGTTATTTAACCATTTTATTGAATCACATTACTTAATCAAGGTGCCTAGATTATATTAATACTTTCTTTAAGTGAGATTACTAATCCATTTGGACACATTAATAATCCTAATCATAAAATCACTATTCATAATTTACTATTCATCAAAAATCAAGTTGATCTTATTAGACTCTAAATTTTGTACTGAACATAATTGTAGAAGACCATTTTTGAAATCATTACATATTTTTAATTATTTACGGTTTACATAAACATTTTTAAAATATCCTTTTTCTAAAATTCATCAAAAATATGCATACTATATTTATTCGGTCATTTAAAAATTCATAAATTTCATCATAAAAATAAATCCCAATTTTTATTTAAAACAAAGGATTACACAAGGCAGTTACGGTCTCCTTACATAGCCACTTATCGCACCAGCATAGGACCTAAGTGTAAGGTATGCTAAGGTGGTAGAATCTGAGGGAGGCTCGGCTAACATCGCACGAGTAGTAATTTCTATCAGTTTGAACTTCTCGCAAAGGCAATTCCGTTCTAGCTTTACATGATGAAGTTCGGCTTGGGTTTGGTCCAGAGAAAAGACCAGTGGTGCTACCTCTTTCCCAAGTTCTGTTAGATGGGATTCGATCGGTCCAAGACTACTGGGTGAGGCCATCAAATCTTCTTTTTATAATAATTAACCAAGATTACTTGTATGTAGAGACAATAATCAAAACGTTTAGTTTCCAGCGGTCATATTGACCAATGGTCATATAACCGTCTAAACCCAACGGTCTCATTTTAATTATAATCATGTTATCAAATGAAACATTTTTTTAGTATAAAAATAAAATAAAATAACACATAAAATTAGGAAACAAGAATTATTCAAAATTTCGGGTCGTTACATTCTTCCCCCCTTAAGAAATTGCATCCTCGCAATTTTTAAAATTGGATTTTGAAATTTCATTGAATGTCCCACATCAGAAAAGGAGTCAGTAAAATTATTACTTTAAAAAAAATAAAGTGAAGTACAAAGGTCACCCGAGTTAACCCACACAAGGATTCCATGTAGGAAAACATGGACATGGAAGAAAAACAAAGGGTCAAGTTCTGGGGGAGAGTGATAGAGAACATGATTAGGAGAAAGTTAACTATAAGAAAATCCCAAACTTATGATGTGTGTAAACGGTCTTTGATTACATAGTAGGAAACGTAATCCAATAACGTTTTTGTTTTACGTTCCTTTTCATAATTTTGAGGAATTCATTTACAACATAAAACAAAAACATAAGAAAATGTACCTATCTTCATGTAGAGTTTCATCCTTTAATAAGTTTCTACCCAAAACTAATCTTTTCTCCAAACTATGAGCATTCAAAACTACTTGGTCTCATCAAAACGCAAGAATCGTCTTCTAGAGAATCACATTACCCACAAAAGATTAACTATCTATTTATTCTATCTTTAAACATTATCCCAAAAACAGAAAGGGTAAGGTAAAAAAACTCTTCAAAAAGAAAGAATCCCATAGGAATGGAAACTACCTTTAAATCTTCAAAGTTGCATGGTACTACCCATAGTTCATCATTGACCATTCCATAAATAACGGTCATTAAGATTCCTCAAAATAAACCAAACTAATATTGAAACCCAAATACAATAAGGATTTGATAACATAGTCTTCCAAAATAACTTCATTGTTCATCTCCAAACAACATCAACCACTCCTAACATCTTATAAAAAAAGTAGCTAACCTAAACATATTTTACCCAAGATAGGTTAATCATTTCGATAAGTAACCTAAATTACTATAAGCCCACCTTAAATTCATCGATGCTTCAAAATATAAGTCAACATTACTCCTCAATGAAAATATCGTAGTAATCTATTTACCTCGAACATATAGGGTCCCCAAAATAGTGAACGTCTTCCAAAATAATAATCATATTTTAATCCCCTAATCATCTCTATCATATTAATACGACAATCGTCGCATTTCCTATAACATTGGTTGTTGGGACATGTTCTTCTATTTCCCGCCATTAACTAAGAAAGGAAACTATAATTAGGGGCTTAAATACTTATCCAATAATCATGAAAAGGAACTGAAAGCATATAAGGATAACTTGTAGAAGAATAGTATACCCTAACTTGTGATCCCCTAGGTTCCCATCTAGGTTATCCATGATCATATATTATTATGTGAATCTTTTTTTAGTTTATCTTTCTTCCTTTAACAATGGTTCATACTAAG
This sequence comes from Viscum album, assembly GCA_963277665.1. Classification (NCBI taxonomy): domain Eukaryota; kingdom Viridiplantae; phylum Streptophyta; class Magnoliopsida; order Santalales; family Viscaceae; genus Viscum; species Viscum album. The sequence continues at coordinate 223,074,474 of OY728139.1, forward strand.
CTTATGAATTTACCAAAGCATTTCCCCCGGGAGTGTCGTAACCAAGAGTGCAGCAAGGCCTGTTGTCGTGTACTAGTTCTAGTTCGAGTCTAGATCAAAGTGGTGTTTTCGGGTTTTACCCCTATGTACATCTGTGCCAAAGCCACCTCTACCAGCTCGTATCCAGACAGAGATGTATTTTCTTGGAAACCCCTTACTCAATACTCACCAAAATACCAGGAATATTTCCTATATTTTAAATTTTATATAGGATTCTTCCTAAAGTTTTCATATCCTAATTTCCACAAATAACTAAACCATCCTTTGATACCAACTATAGCATCCCGCCTTTTTATCAAATAAACTTTCATTACATTTTACAAAACCGAGGATCTTTAAGGTTTTGTGTCTCGGAAACCAGGAACTTTAAACATGAAAACATAAAACATTATTCTAAAACACTTGAAAGGCTTCTAATCATGTTCATCCTAGGTTCATTACTGCCTCACAAAACCTGGGGACATACATCAAAAGAAAGGGGGACCAAAAATCCCAGTAAGGGAAAAAAGAGAAACATTTTACATGTGAACTTGAGATACTTCAATAACGTCATGAAAAGAACATTAAGGAATGAGAATGAAATCATGAGGCATATCATAATAAAAATAACATTTTCATAACATGAAGATGTGGCTTCAACATTTAATATTGAAAATCATTTCGTTTCACCAAGGTCCATCCCCAAGGTGTCATTAAAAATTACGAAGGTTATTCACTAAGGTATCAGTCTAAAAAGTCATCTCTAGAGATTAAGTCTTTACCCAATGAATTGGAGCGCTATCTGGGCGCACCCTTGACATGTCTTTATTATCATGTGAGCCACATATATCATCATAAATCATTTCATAAACAACCCATATAGCATAAAATAAATGGGTTTCATTTCATAATCATAACATATTAAAAACTGCTTTATAGACATGATCTTTAGGTCACTTTAAAACCACGGAAAAGGGAAAGAGGGTTTCATGTATGTAAATCCCAGAATTTAAAATAGAACATTTTGATATATATGTGAATACACCTGTAGAAATAAGATCTTTGAGTATTCACTTAATAACATAAAATAATTTTGAGATAAAGAGGGAGGCATTTTGAGATGAAAACTATGCAGCATAACGTCTATGATACATGGTTTTAGAAAAAGTTGGAAAGAGAGGGGACATGGGTCACCCACTCAAAAATGATACATAAAACAGTATGGGAACAAAATATAAAGTAATTAAGAACATTGTAATGAAATTTGAATGATATACCATTTGAAACGAAGAACTTGAAAGGAAGACAAAAAAATAAGATTTCTCTTATGAGAATTCGGCAGCCTAACGACGTCACTTAAAACTTCCAAAAATGGATTGACGAGATCAAATAGGGTCTCTCATCATATGAACATAAATGATCAGTATGATAGATATAGAGATCATACCCCAACATAAAAAGTAACTTGAAAGACTTGACATGAAAATAGATCATGAAAATGAGAAGGGTGAAAGAACCCCTTAGAAATTCGATAGCCTAACGACGTCACTTAAACTTCAACAAAAATTAATTGATGAGATCAAATAGTGTCTCTCATCATATGAACATAAAATATAAGTATAATAGATATAGAGATCATACCCCAACATAACTAAAAGGAACTTGAAAGAATTGACATGAAAGTAGAACTTCAAAACGAGAAGGGTGAAGAACCACTTAAAAATCCGGCAGCCTAACAGCGCCACTTAAAACTTCAAAATACTGAATTGAAGAGATCAAATGGGGTCTCTAATAATATGGTCATAAAATATCAGAATGATAGATATATAGATCATACCCCAACATAACAAAAAAGAACGTGAAATAATTGACATGAAAGTAGAACTTCAAAACGAGAAGGGTGAAGAACCACTTAAAAATTCGGTAGCCTAACGACACCACTTAAAACATCAAATTACTGAATTGAAGAGACAAAATGGGGTCTCTCATCATATGATCATAAAATAGCATTATGATAGATATAGATATCATACCCCAACATAACAAAAAAGAACTTGAAATACTTTACATGAAAATAGATCTTGAAAAATGAGAAGGGAGAAAGAATCTGTTACAAAAATTTCGGCAGCCTAACGACGCCACTTAAAACATCATAAAACGAAATAATGAGAGTAACAGGGGATCTCTAATTATGTGAACATGAATAGGGCAGTAAGAGGAGTATAAAAAAACACCCTTTAACATAAGAACATGGAGCATAAAATAAATTACTTATAAGAGATTTCTTGAAAAGAAAGAGAGAGATCAGATCCCTTACCTTAAAACGTGACTCTTAAAACTCAAAGGTTGGGACCTTGAGGGCTTGGAGGCACCTTGGGAGGACTCCTTGGGAGGTAATGAGACCAGAACTTCGTTGGGGGAGAGTGGGGAGTCGAATGAATGAGAGGATGGCTGGGTATTTATAGGTAAAGTGAGGGGACAAGGCATTAATGGCCAAGGGACACATCATTAGTGGTTTTGGAAAAACCATGGGCTTGCCCATGGTATTTCCCATGGTATTGGCCACTTGGGACACCTCATACCTTATCATACTATTCATAACTCGACCATATTCATTACATACTTAATACATCATTTAATGATGTCATTAAACACCCGTAACTTAAAAACTGTATTTTCACTATTTATCGAAAATTCAACTTTCTCAGAAAAATCCCAAAATTTCACCTTAACCAAACATCAATTCTCTGATTTCAAAAATGAACTCCATTTTATAAAAATAATTTTCTAAATATTTTTCATTTATTTTTTTAAGAAATACACTATTCACCAAAAATTCATTTTTTCAGAATAAATCCCAAAAATTACCATAACATAATATCGGTGCTCTGAGTTCAAAAATGAAATCCATTTTATAAAAATAAATTTTTTTATTTTAATTTTTAATTAAAAAACACTATTCACTCGCAAAAAACTAATACTTGAATAATAATTTATGAAACCGTTATTTAACCATTTTATTGAATCACATTACTTAATCAAGGTGCCTAGATTATATTAATACTTTCTTTAAGTGAGATTACTAATCCATTTGGACACATTACTAATCCTAATCATAAAATCACTATTCATAATTTACTATTCATCAAAAATCAAGTTGATCTTATTAGACTCTAAATTTCATACTGAACATAATTGTAGAAGACCATTTTTGAAAATCATTACACATATTTAATTATTTAAGGTTTACATAAAATTTTTTAAAATATCCTTTTTCTAAAATTCATCAAAAATATGAATACTATATTTATCCGGTCATTTAAAAATTCATAAACTTCATCATAAAAATAAATCCCTATTTTTATTTAAAATAAAGGATTACACAAGGCAGTCACGGTCTCCTTACATAGCCCCTTATCACACCAGCATAGGACCTAAGTGTAAGGTGTGCTAAGGTGAGAGAATCTGGGTGAGGCTCGGCTAACATCGCACGAGTAGTAATTTCTATCAGTTTGAACTTCTCGCAAAGGCGATTCCGTTCTATCTTCACACGATGAAGTTCGGCTTGGGTTTGGTCCAAAGAAAAGCCCAGTGGTGCTACCTCTTTCCCAAATTCTGTTAGATGGGCTTCGATCGGTCCAAGACTACTGGGTGAGGCCATCAAATCTTCTTTCTATAATAATTAACCAAGATTACTTGTATTTAGAGACAATAATCAAAACGTTTAGTTTCCAGCGGTCATATTGACCAATGTTCATATAACTGTCTAAACCCAACGGTCTCATTTTAATTATAATCATGTTATCAAATGAAACATTTTTGTTGAGTATAAAAATAAAATAAAATAACACATTAAATTAGGAAACAAGATTTATTCAAAATTTCGGGTCGTTACACACATCAACGAAGAAATAATTCATCCAAGGTAATTCTTGTGAATTAATTAAATTAATTATAACCAACATATGATGATCTTATATCTATGGTTTCGGGACTCCCTCTTTTGTTTTTCATTCTTCGTTATATTCCCAAGATCCAGAGTTTTATATCATGACAGATCTCTGTTTGAACATTTTTAATGCTAAAATCAAATTTGGGCACTCCCACCAACGCGCCTCTACTGTGCCCGAAACATACATACATTCTAGATAGATACACATCATTATTTAAACAATGACATTCTCATACCCTTGTCAACATAATTGGATAAGATATCCAATTGATACCTAATTGAGAGTCAACTTAAGAAACATTACACCACAAACCTAACTCCAAAATTTTTAAATACCCACCAATGTACACTAGGTCTTGATTGTATTATGTCAAGGTCCTTGATCATTCTCAACACCATGTGACTATCAGGTTCCAACCTAATATGGTCCCAACCTATAACTTCTAGAAACTCATATCCATGATGAGTATATAATTTTAAAAGATGAATGATTCTTTAGATTTTGTAGTCAGAATAAGACATGGGTTCAACACCCATCTCAGGTACCTAGGAAACATTTTATATAAAATCAATGTTATAATATTTGGTTGAGGTTGAATGAGCTTATACCAAAGGTAATTGAGAAATATACATATGAAAATGTTGTAAAATCAAACTAGTGGATCATACTTGATCAAATAATGTGCTTCATAGATCATAATAATGCATCTTCCAAAATCAAATAGGAAAAACAGCTAAAGTAAGAAGAAAAAGAAACCAGATTTTACACAATTGGAAAGAGAAGTGTGTGTTTCCTTCACCCACACTCAATGTCCTCTTGTTCATTATGTATCATGAATTTATTTTCAATGATTTTTAATTCAGAATATAAATATATTATAGGATCATCAATGAAATAAAAAAATCATCTAGAAATTATGATCCCCACTCTTATAATGGTAACAGTTTAAGAATGTCCAGTTGTCTATGAAATGGAATGTCTTCAAATAATATGTCATTATCCTCCCCAAATCATTTGATTCTAAAGTAGAATTAGAATATCAATTTTATTTCTCCTCATGATTCCATAAAAATTCCATAAATTACACATTCAGATCCACTAGAGTATGTGTTCCCTCATTAAGAATGACATTCACTAAAATAAAAAATGAGTAATCATCAAGATTATTTGGGTTTAATAATAAAGAACTAAATAATATATCAAAATATGAGCAGAAATTATAAGAGGCCATTAGCATAAGAACAACATGAAATTAAATGATACCAAAAATAAAGAATTGTTCTGGTAGAAGACTAACTTATACCACCAGATCATATACATTATGGAGAAACAAAATCAGAGTCACTTCCATTCAATGTCTTTATATCTATAGATAGTATCTCATTTGAATTCTGACACCAGTTTTGAGAGAATTTTGGCGTTGATTTTAAGATAATTTTCTTTTTATACGTTACATTTTTATTATTTTTGTACAACAACTACATAGTATTCCTCCAAAAATGACAGAAGTTCCTCTACATTGTCCCCATCAATCATATATGCTTCCATCCAATTACAATGAAGATATTCATCAAGGATGAGTCCATTTTAAGAATATTCACCATTCAGTGAGCAAGAAGGTTCGAAATCAATATCTTGTCATTGGAATCAATATTTTGTGACCATTTTGCATCAGTTATATCACTATATATCCAATCCATAGAAAAAAACAAACATTTCTATTCCATATATTCAATATTTATTTGAAAACAATAAAATATTGTCTCACGGGTCCACACCCTCTTCCTATATCTGAAAAAACAAGGCATCTCATACCTTTCCACCATCATATGTTTCTGAATTATTGATCATTTCCATCATCAAAAGATAACCACACATCATGTTGTGGGGGTATACTAAGGGGTCCTAGACCCATAAGAACATAATTTCAACTCAGGAAGTGATACCTCAAATTATTTTTTGGGGACCAAATACTTATGTTCCAAAATTTCCTATGACCACACTATGATTATCACATGAAACATTTACACATTTTTCTCCTATTATCATGACCATACATCAAGAGTAACAAAACATTACAAAATAAAAATATGTATAATGGGATATCCTAAAAGGCCACCCATCAACATGTATCAAAAGATATTAATAATTAGTTATAGAAATCCATTTCACATGATTACGTCTATATGGAAAAGCTTATGATGCCACAAACCAACTCACCATATAGGATAAAACACTCACACTTAATACTAGATAATGGAGTATCTCATTTTAAAATTCACATCAGAACTCAACAACTTAGATTACTAAATAGACCTATATAATAATTGTAAAACCTAGTGTTTATATATTCTATAATCCAACATTACTGTTTAGTGTCATAAATAATAAATCATAGGATCATATTCCTAAACACCAAACTAACCATACTCACTACAGGTCAACATATTTTGCTAAAATATTCTTGGGGATTCCATTCCATATAAATTGGGGAACCATACTCATGACAAGGCCTACCAAAAATTACTATCTATGTAGAGAATTACCTGAAAATATCTCATTAACCCGCACTCAACCTTTTCTATATCCATCCATACAGGATCATCGATTCAATAGGGTTATAGATCAAAACAAATTAATTTAGAAACAATTCAGAACCAAAAATATCAAGGATGTGAATCTTCATTTATACACAAAATATATCTACACACCTATTCTAATAACCTTTTAAAGCATAATGTACATTGATATCAATGTAAATCATCTATCGTACTTTACATTTCTATGTAATCCAATTTATATGGTTAAACTCTAAACTGAGATACGCTCATATGTTGTATCAATACCAAATAATAGTAATAAAAAATCCTATTATTGGGAAACAGATCATAAAACTCCAACATCATTTTTCATATCACAATATTATAAGGAAACTCACAAGATTAAAAATCCTTTTTTAGGTCCACATAAACATTTTTACATGAGGAATATTATACCAAAACCTTATACCAACTCCAGAATTATTCATAAATCATTTTCTTACTAAATTAAGGAAAAAAATGATAAGAAACTTGTCTCAAAAGCATAGTAAATCCAAAACACATAAACATCATACCTACTAGTCTGATTATAGTCAACTATACTTATAGACAAGTAAGAAAATTAAAATTGAATTCTATTTTTCAGGATCATTTTGAGTTTGTTTTATCCTTGATTATTGTGTTTTTTAAATATGATTTGAGTAGGATTTCCTTTAGGAATTTGTAGTTGGTTTTAGAGGGGTTTAGAGGCCATTTTATGATGCATGGTTTGAGAAAAAGAATTATCTATGATAATCCTCCAACAATGCATGAATGTAGTGGAAGGGATTCAGGAGTTGCACACATTTAAGGAATATGTTTTTCAAAAAGGGAATCCTCAGAAAATAACCTTGGGAAACCATTTCATTGAAAATAAAATGTTCGGAAAGTGATTATAAATATTATTTTCCCAATACATGTGGCTTCCCATTAAAGGAAAAAATCCCTCAAATGGTTAGTAAATTGTTTTCAAAAACTATACTCCTTATAGAGTCTGTGCCATTGGATTGGTGATATGATGTTATTTTGTGTTTCTATTTATGATATATTTTGAATCTTGGTTTCTTATATATGAATACTACCCAATTAATGAGACAATTATTTCCTTCATAATATCTTTACTCCCTATTAACTTTCATTCAGTGTATCCAATATTGTTCTTGATGAAGAATTTAGTTATATATTCTATAACCCTCTATTTATTGGGTTCACTTCAATATTAGACAAAGAATTCATGATTGATTCTTCATTTTATTATGGATCAAATTAATTTACATACACTTCTTACACATATCTCAAAACATGAATCGTTGACATTATCTATGAGGATCGTGTTTCTAGAAAGACCATTTTTTCATGGAATCTCCTTGGGTCACTTTTCCTAAACCTCTTCATTGGTGAACTAAAACCTGTTACATGCATCCTTGACCTAAAAACCAGTTTATGTGGTTGTGAAACATAGTATAGATATAAATTAATGGAATTGTGTGATTTAATTTTATGGTTACCCTACTAAAGGAGGCTATATGTGGTCCCATAGTCTTCTTTAAAATGTCTTAAGGAAAATTAATTTTGTAATATTTTATTTTAATTTTAAGAAAGTTTTGACTAAAATAAGAATGGATGCTCCCACTAGGGATTATGTCCTAGTTCTGCAACAAGAAGTGGAGGAGGATACCCTAAAGAATTTTACCACTACTAGTCATGTGGTTTTAGATTTTTAAGCACTCCATTCCAGATACTTTTTGATAATATCATCCCATGTAAGAAGATTATATAGTTTTCTAAGATAATTTTGATATTATTAATTCAAAAATAAAATATATTATGGAAAATAAAATTCTATAATTTAATAATTTGGTTAATACTATTCCTAATCACTTTTTTAAAGGCTAGTTGGATAGGTTATGGTGAGCTCAAACTCGATGCTACATACATCACTAGAAATTGATTTGTTTAAAAGAAAATATATCGTGAAAATTTGGGTGTGTGATATTATTCCCTCCTATAGATACTGTTTTCCTCAAAATTTCTTGATTGTTACTTCATAAAATGATTCAGGAGGTTCTTCATCATACGTTACTCAGGTACCCATGTCTCCTCATCTATTTAATGATTCTTCCAAAGAACCATTATGATATGAGTCATACAATATCTCAACATTTGTTCTATGGTATCAATAATCTTGATAGGATCTTCAAAATATAATAGGTCATGTTTCATTTCTATTTATTCGTAGGCGAGTACATGTGTTGGGTCTATCATGTATTTCTTTAAAATTTTATCTGGAACCAATCATTAACATTTGAGAGACATTGTATAATTTCCAAACAGTAATCTAAAGATCCAATTAATTTAATAATTTCAAAAGGTCCGATTTACCTAGAACATAATTTAACCTTCTTACCAAATCGTATAACACCTATCCATGGAGATACCATTTAGAAAACATGATCTCCCACTTGAAATTCCTAATCCATATGATTTTTTTATTATGGGTCTAAGTACATTGAGTTTTTTAATATGGGTAAGAATAGTATTTACGTTTTCCATTGTTTCCAAAAAATGTTGTCATCCAGTGATTTTTATTTCACCAACAACATCTCAACAAGTTTTTGTACTACACCTCATTCCATATAATTCTTTATTTGGTTCCATCTATATACATGTATGGAAGATATTGTTTTATGAAAAATCTACCAAAGATAAATAATATTCCCACATACCTTGATTGTCAACAGAACAATATTTAAATTTGTATTATAAGGTTTTAATATTCCTTTGTGATTTCCTATCAGTTTGAGGGTTGTAGGAAGTGCTCAAAAAATGCTCTATTTCTAGGGCCTTCTGATGAATTTTCTATGATAGTGATGTAAAATTATTATTATAGTAAGAAATATTTATAGGGGTACACTATGAATTCTTAAAACATCATTAATATATAATCATTATAAATGGTGAAGTGGTAAATCATCTTTTATTGAAGAAAAATATGTTGTTTTTTTAATAAGATCATCAATAACCCAAATCACATCATTTTTTTAGGAGTTTTTGTTAGCCCCATAAAAAATTTCATCATGATATCATCATATTTCTACAAAGGTATAGGAATAGGTTGTAATACTCCCCTAGGATTTTTTCTTCCTCCCTTCACCTATTGAAAACCCAATCATCCTGACACATAATCATCAATCTCCCTCTTCATGCTTTCCCACAAAAAATGTTCCATAAAATATCTATACATCTTAGATCCTCAAGGGTGTATAGATAAATTAATCCCATGATCAACATTCAATAATTCCCGTTTTAGCTCAGGTATAATAAGAAGATAAATATTCTTCCCAAAATTCAAAGTACTATCTTCAAATATAAATTCAATCTGTTTCCCATGATTCAGAGATTTAATTTTATTTTTAAACTTCTCATCATCAGACTGAGAACTTTTTACCATTTATATTAAATAATTTTTGGAAACCATTTTAAAAAGCATTGATGTTTCCCCTTCCAGGATAATTACCATATACATATTTACTATATCTATAAATATAGGATCCCTTTTAACTCCCACAATGTGAATAACTCTATGAGATTGTTTACTAAAACAATCCACCACCTTATTTTATTTTCGTGGGTGGTAGTGAATTGTGAAATCATAATCCATGAGTAGCTCAAAAAACCTCCTTTTTCTCTTGTTGAGATCTTCCTATGAAAAAATATATTTCACAGTCTTAGGATAAGTATATATCTTTTATCTTTCACCGTAAAGATAGTGTCTCCATATCATTATATAAATGGATACTGCAGCAAACTCCGGATAATCAGTTGTGACGTTTTGATCATGAATTTTTTATTTCATTGATAGAAAATACATAAATCTATAATTCTACGTAATGGATAAATATATTCCTTTCCTTGATGCATAACTATAAATAAAAATCCATAATTCCCATATGGTAGATTCAAGATATGATCATTGACTAATATTCTATTCAATTAGTCAAAACATCCTTCACAGGATAATATCCATAATTATGAAATCATAATGTATAATGGTTAAAACATGTTATTAAATTATAATAGGATAATATCCATAATTATGAAATCATATATGAATGTATTTTATAATTTTGGTAATTATATTTTTGTATTACCATTTTTTTGGGTGTTAACATCTTCATTTTCCAATTCCTATTTTTTCATGTAAGTCAAGTTTTTTATAAAATATCTATTTTTTATTCATATAAAAACTGAAATCATATTCATAATTAATATTTTTAATCAACATATAAATTATACAATCCTTTTTTAAGGGTTAATGGGGATAATTAATCTCACGACATCATTAAGACGGTAGGTCGTATGTTAAAACAAGCGATTGTATCATTCCCTTGATTATAAAATAGTATGGAATTGGATGGTATATTAGTTATAAAGAATAATAATCATGTTATATACATTAGTTATATCCATTATACTAATCATTATTCCCATCCCAAAAAAATTAGTTTTGAATAACATATTAAACTATGGTGTGGATACGGTAAGTCGTACATATGCACGCATGGTGATATTGTTGTTTGTATGATAGATAAATTAGAAGTATGGTCATACACTGATTATAAATACTTTTTAGTATATGCATTACACTGTAGTTATTATTTTGATCAGGGGACAACATAGAAATGGTAATTATAAGTAGAAAATAACTTTGTAATAGGTTCTTAAACAATTACCTCTTAATCGGGGTCTCCTTTTAGTTTTCACAAAAACACTCTTTTTGGTGGCTTTATGCCTAATTTTTTGTCTCTAAGATTAATTTTAAGAATTTTGGGGAATAATTGGGTAGGTTTTATTCAAGAAAATGTGCTTTATAGGTGTTAATTAAAGTGAGGAAGAAGTTACCCTTTATAAGAGTGATGAGGGGAAATTTTGGAAAATATTAAAATATCAATTTATTTTAAATTTATTTTTGTTTAAAATATCTTTAAATTGATTTATTTCTAGACTAATATGAGTATGGTTCTAAATCCTATCAAAAACTTCTTCTAATACATGTTTATGTTACAAAATTAACCTTATCTTTTGGTTTTAACCCTTAGTTAAAAAATTTAACTCTTACTATGTCTTCGTGTATTTCTACACTATAGGGTTTATATACATATAATAAAATGTAAAACAAAACTCATTTGGATAATTAACGATATATTAAACTTGATAATAGTTATTTAGATGTCCCAATTATTTTTATTAATTTTAAAAATTATTTTTTTTAAAAGAATCATATATGTCAATTTTGATATTATTCAAAAGTTGAATTTTTTAAAATAAGAAGCCAACGTTATAACCTTAATCCAATAAATCTAATATGTCACTCAAAAGAAAATTTTTTCTATAAATTTTTTTTATGTCATTAATTTTGAAAAATTATATCTATTTTAATAATTTTAATTACATTTAAATTATTCTTTCTTTAATAATTCTATTACAACATCATTATTGTGACACAATTTAATTAAATTATTTTTACATAAAATTATAAATAAATTACGATTATGTAGATATTAATTTTATCTTTCAAAATACTATTTATAGTCGACCATAAAACTTATATACCCCGATATTAAAATGATATATTTAATAAAATTTTAGTTGACATTTTGAACTTTTCTTTAAATAAATAATATTAAATTAATTAGTCTAACAAAAGTATTTTGAAATAGATAATAATTTATAGATAATGTTTATTTTTGTTAAAAACACTTATTCAATTAAATAAGGATACGTTTTATTGTAAAATTATATTATTATAATATTAATTTTACCCTTAATTACAATATTTTCCTTTAACATTTCTAAATAAAATTTAGAAGTTACTATTCAGGAAAAATTATATTGATATTATAAGACCAAAATTTTCATACTAATTACAAAAAAGAGTGTCTATTTATTGAAATTCAATTCATATAAGAAATAAAATTATAGTTCAATGAAACTCCTGCAGATGTGGGTAGAAGGTCGGTAAAAGAGACATTCAAATATATGATACTTTTTTATATATAATTATATTATAAAATGATTATAATTAACAAAATTTACTAATATTTTTAATATGTATCTATTCTGACATTAATTTAAAATAATAATTTGAAAATAACAGGCAGTGTTATTTTAAAAAACATAATATTCATTTTCTATTCATCAAAAATCTCAACTTTTCAAAAAATGCCAAAACATCTCCCTAAGTTAATTTTGGAATTGGAAATTAAAAAATGATGTTTTTTTGGAAAAATAAAATTAAAAAATTTTATAATTTGGGTAATAATATTCATATCCACTTTTTAAATGGATTTTTTGATAGGTCATTGGGTGCTCTAACTTGATGTTGCGTGTAGTGAAAACTAATAAATTATTTAAAATGATGTGTATCATGGAAGATTGGGGTGCCACACAAGAAATTTTATACCAATCCTGAAAAAAAAATAAAGACAATGATTATTTCCTATATAATGAATAATATATAATATCATTATATGGTCAAATGGTATTGGTATCAAATAATCATCAAGAGTGTTAATAAATTTCTCCATATCAATAATAGGATAGCATGATAATATCCCATTATAAGAAATATGGTGGATAATTATCCAATAAATAGTAAACTATATAATAATCATCTATATATGGATAATAGTATATGGTATGCTAATAATTTTCCCCAGGTCAATATAATATCATACATTCTTGGAAAACATAATTCAATTTCAATGAAGTAAAATGGATGTCCACATAGTTTAGAAGAATGAGTATATGGATAATACAGTAATTGAAAAAAACATGATCATAAGACATACATGGAAATAATTTGGATGATTTCCAAATAACATATCCCTAGTGCAGTAAAGAAAAACTAAAAAGATGCTGGGATAGATGAAATATAACCCCAAAAAAACACATGAATGATACCACCCAATCAAAGTCCAAGAATTGTAGTGTTTGGTTTAATGAGTTAACGTTCCCCAAATTGTAAATTATAAATATTAGAGGTAAAATCATGAATCATAAAACATATTATAGTAAATTATATTGAAAATGGGAATGGAATTCTATATAATATTGTAAATGATAACTAATAAAGTGTTTTTAATATTGACATAAAAGAGGAAGTTATAGGTAACATCCAAATTTTATATCAAAAGGTGAAGTGAAAAATCACTGAAGTGGTTTTTTAGAAAAATTCTTCAATACTGTATCATTGAGAATGAATATAATTATTCATTAGAAATTATTAAACCAAAACATTTTGATTATGAAATGAAAATTTTTCTTTAATGATTTTATTTTGAAAACCCAATTTGTGAAAAAGAGACATAATCTTCAAGGTATTAAAAATTAATTTTCAAAAATATAATAAAATCATTACTATGGGAGATCTGAAGCATGTTTGATCAATTTTCATGATAAAACATTATGACTCAAAGAGGGGGATATGAGATACCAAAAGTCATTACTACTGTAGAAACAACTGAAGAAAAATCCTATTAAAACGTGTTTGGGATAATAAATCTATCTAAATGAAAGTATTATGATATTAATATATACATGGGTAGTGTATATACTGTTAAAACAAAACATGGTTCAATAATAATATATTGTGCCTCAATGAATCTATATTTAGACAATAAAATTCCTTGACACTTTAGTACCACCTTAACCTAATCCCATTGAAAGATAAGGCCTCTAATTGAACAAAAGAAAGCTTAATTATAATGTAATAGAAGATATTATATCTCATATTATATATATATACACAACATAAATGAATGTAGGTCATAAAATTATAATTTTCTCACTGAAGGGAAATTCAGAATAAAAAACCATACCACTTGTTCTTTTCTTCCATAAACATACTTTAACCACTTGTATCACAGACATAAATAAGTTAATATCTTATTTCATTATGTTATAAATATATATTTAAATTTATACTTTTGAAAAGTTTTCATTCCATACATGAATTCATTTGATTATCCGTAATAGTTTTTTATTGTTTGGATCATTTACTGGATTCAAAATAATAGTATTTGTGTTCATTATTGTGACATATATCATCATTATTAAAAAGTTATGTATAGTGATGTGGGAGATTTAAAGTCATTTTTTTCAAAATACTTTCATGAAAGTTTTAGTCTTTATTACTTAAAATTAAATCGATAAAAATCATGTTTTAGTGATTCTTGCTGAACAATGTTTGCTTTCATAATTAAGGAACTGAATATTGATATAAAATATACCAACAAAATAAGACATATTTTATTAATTTATATCATATTTTACCATTATTGTGTTTCTATAGTAATTTATGATATAAATTAATAGTATTGTTCTATTTGGTTATTAAACCGACCCAAACATAAACATACCATTATTTAATGAAGGATAATGAGTTTGTATTTTTGTAATATCATTACACTATAAGAATAATGATATTACCTAGAGTATATTAGTTACATAAATTTTAATTATATTTATTTAGTGTAAGATGTAATGGATATAGAATTTATATATGTTTTGAATGAAAAATGATCATTTTAGCATGTTTATTTTTAACGATTAAACTACCGATGATTGAGTGTTGATGATATCATTATAATGTTGTCCTATTTTACATACTAGAAAAATAATTATATTACAAAATTTATATTTATCATTTAATAACATTTTTATATACTAAATCTTATGGCGGTGAAGGAAAATGAAATGTGGTACATTATGGAGTTGTCAATCCACTTAATGAACAAACAATAGTTTCATATTTCATAATGTATGGGATATACAAATAAATAATGGTAAGAAAGTTAATATGGATACATTAAATTATATAAATGATACTAATATAGTTATATTATTATGTATAGGATAACTTTAGAATGAGATAATTAATAAGAAATCTATCTAGTTGATAATGCTTAAGTTGAGGACTTGGATTTTCCACGAAAGTCTATTTATTTTGAAGTCATTATGGTAACTATAAGGGAAAATGAAAATATTTTCATGGTATAAGGTATTATGTAGAGTAAAAATGGAAATATTTCAAGGAAAATCCTAATTTTAAGTGAGTATGGAAGTAGTGAAGATGCCACATTTTTATAAGTGTTTCAAATGGTTGTTTTGGGAGTAACCATAAAATTTTAAATAATAGGATTTAACTATTCCTCACTCAAAGGATAAAATTGGAAAAAAATAAGATTGAAAATAGTTTTTTTTAAATCATCATCCATTCTTTTTTATGAAAATTTGGGGGATGTATGGATTTTTGTTTTAAATTTATAACTTTTACGCTAATTTAATTTTACATTGGAAACTATATCTTACGTTATTAATTAATTTTACTGAATAAGTTTATTATTTACCTTTTTAGGTAACTATATAACTGTAATTTAATATTTTGACATAATTTATTCTTCTTAAATTTTTAAATATGAAAACTTTTAATTTAATAATAAATTCATTTATTCTTCTTAAAATATTATTTATAGAAATAAATTTTTCAATAATTAATTTATATGTAAGATAAAATTATCTTGAATAATTATTTCTAATACATAATGTAATTTATTCTAAAAATATATAGGGCCAGAGGATTATAAGGATACAAGAAACCAAATCTATATTGAATAATAATTGATTCTAGGAAAAAGGCCTAAACTAGTTTTTATATTAAAATAACATTTTAATTAATTATATAAATTATCATCATAGGTTTTATAAATTTAAATAAAACTATAAAATAAAATATTTTTATTAGAAAAAATATATTTAAGTATTTAACAGTTATATATTTTTTCCCTAATAATTATATAATTTTAGTATCATACAAATTACTAGTATTATAAAAACTATTTTTTTGACTATAACACAAACTTTTCTGAAAGATCTCAATATACATAATTAGAATATTATGATATGAATAATTGAAAAACTATATTAATTTTTATTAATTTAAAACTAATAAAGATTAATTTTTTTAAGAAAAATTATAAAATATAATATAAAACGCATTTTAATTTTAAAATTACATTTCTAAAAAATAACTGTTATTATTAATATTTCATATATTTTACCAAATAAAATTATGTTAAATAATTATTAATAAAAAAATTAATTTATCTTTAATAATATGTTTTCTTGAAATTGAATTCTGTATTGTTTGAAAGTAATTCTCTTTTGATGAATGCTTTTCCAAACAAAAGCTGGTCTTATTAATCACTATATGTAAACTAATTGAATTAATTTCATATTAAAATAAACCTTTATTTTCTATGTAAATACCATTCATAATGTGGAAACACCAATTCATTTCAAATAATTCAATAAAAATGTTTGTAATGTTCATACATAAAAATTATATTATATCTTAATATATTATGATATTATTTATGTTTTATGTTTTGTGTGGAGAATTCTATCCAAAAAATTAACTTATTTAAATGTAATTGTTTATTAGGATTTTTTGGGTTATTATTATTCCCCCATTTAATAAATTGTTTCCTTGCAATGTGTATCATAATATCAATTTATTTTTTGTAGGGAACACATAATTAACCACACACTGTGTGATGATTGTGGCCTTATTTGGGATTTGGAAGAAGGTATATATATATATATATATATATTTGTGATATAAAATTATTATAAGTAATTTATAAATGGAAAAAGAGCATTCCTATTATCACATAAAATTCTAATAAGGTATGTAATTCCATATACATAAGGATTAACATCCCACCAAATATGAAAATGATTTCTATGATAATCACACTACTCTTAGATTTTATAATTAAATATATGATAATTGTTGAATACTTAAATGACCTAGGATACTTTAAAATCTATATTGAAAAATCACTATTTGATTAATTTAGGTTATTTTCATTGGAAAATCCTTGTTCATTTGTTCTTTGGTGACTACTTCACTAATTATCCCTTGGATTCAGACATTGATATGTGTAATGTCTTTCTCAATTTCAATTGAAGAAATAATTTTTTGTTGCCTCTCTCATTCCTTTATACTTATGCTCTTGATGACCATTATCACTTGTTCTCTCATGAGAATCCATATTTCTATTCTTCTTTGAATTTGGGTCTTCTACTTTCTTCTCATTGTTAATTATATTTTTGGATATCTAGTTTTGAGTAATCATAAGATTTATCACACTGTATCCCATTATATATGGCTATTTATTGATGAAATATCTTCATTTTTCATCAGACAAGTGATTATATATAGATACATCCATTACTAAAAAAATTGTTTACCTGAGTTTTAAAACATTAAAAATATGGTCGAATAATTATATTCAATATCATAAAAGTAATTAAAATTCAAAATATTTACCCTAGTCTCACATTTACAATTAATTGATTTATATCTACAAATATCAATCATATATTGACATATATCATTATTAGATAAACCCATGTTACATTGAGTAAGATTTAATGATACATTTTAACCTTAACTAATAAATAGAGCTCCCAAAATACATGAACATTCTTATAATCATCTAAAACAAATAAGTTTTTGATATATATGCTCTGAAAATCAAACTTACCCTTCTAAAAAACAATTCAAGACATTCCTATAATCACATACTATGGTTTATTCATATACCATGCTCATATACACTCAATAACGTACATGTTTAAAAACAATTTGATTGTCCAAGACAATAAACTATAGTGAGATTATATATTCCTCAAAATATAACACTATCTTTAACCCTCATATGGTATAAAGTAAAACCCTAGTAATTTTATATAATTATTTGAAAAATGATATCAACTTCTCCAAAAAAACCTCATTAATATATAACCAATTTTAAAGTACCTAAATATATATAAATTAATTCATTAATACCAAATCACCATTTTTTATCTCATTATCATTTTTAAATAAAACATTACAGTAATAATAACTTAATCACATGTTCTCCAATAGTTATCCCCACCATTATGAACATCTAATAAAACCTATTTTAAATATTATTAATTCAATTTAATATATGTCAACATTCATTTAATGTAACCACACTGAAGGATAATACTTATATGTTTCATATAATCCTTAATTACAATGAGAAAATACTCAAATGTCATTGATAAAAAATCACTACATCAATTAAAATAGATCATAGTACTAAGAATTCATTTATATAATGTTATCAACCACACTATATTAGGTAATACATTGAATGTCACTTTTTCCATCATAATATGAATATACTAAAACTCTTGTCCATTTATTTATTCTCCCTTATTCAGTTATAATACATAGTGGTTTCTTGGTACATACCATTAAATGATTTTTTCACACGATCATGTTTCAACCAAATACTAGAAATCAAAATGGATATCAACAAAATCTATGTAAATAATCATATGAATAATAAATGTAGATTCTAATATTTATTTGACAGTGAAACCTTCAATTTATCCGTTGAAACTTTCATCTAAAACTATATTTCATTATGTTTGTTTTTCTTATAACACTACTACAAAAACGGTCAAGGGCAGCACCACCTTATATCAGTGCTAAGCAAAAACTACTGATAAAGAAATCCATTATCAGGGCTAAAATTTTAGCGCTGATAAAGAAGTCCTGTATCAACACTAAAATTTTAGTGCTGATACAGGGAATCAATATCAGCACATTTCTAGCACTGATAAAGATTCCCTTTATCAGCGCTAAAATGTTAACGCTGATAAAGGAATGATATATCAGTGCTTTTTTAGCGCTGATAAAGAGGAACATTATCAACGCTAAAAAAAGCACTGATAAAGGTAGTTTTTATTTGCACTGATAAAACCATAGTCCATTTTTTTATAAAGTCGATCGCACAGTGCCTTCTTTTCATTGCGACCTAAATCTCCCGCGGTACTGGAACCCTGGCACTCCCCTCTGGTGCCCGCTGAGCTTCACGTTGCCGAACCTCCGCCACCCTCGAGCTTCTTGTTGTCGGACCTCCGCCGCCTGCTGAGCTTCATGTTGTCGTACCTCCACCTCCCTCGAGCATCACTTTTCCAGACCTCCGCCACCCACTGAGCTTCGTGTTGCCGGACCTCCGACGCCCTCGAGCTTCGCGTTGCCGGTCCTCCGCCGCCCGCTGAGCTTCGCATGCCGGACCTTCGCCACATTTCGAGCTTCGCTTTGCATAGTCTGAAAAATCTATGAACCCCCTTGTAGTGGCTTATAATAGGATGAATGGTTTATTTTGATTTTTGGATTTTACTATTAATTAATGTGATGAATACTTTGCTTTATATTTGGTAGTTGGTACATGGGAGACCTTATATTTGTGATTAATCAAATGGGTTATACTCTAGTTAGCCTTGAGGTGATCTCTTGAGTCAACTTTTGATATCCCCAAGAGGCCTCGTTTATATTGATTGTCTGGTCACATAACCAGGTGGTGTTCCATGAGTGAGTCAATTTCAATTAGATCCTATAGGTCATATATCATCCAATGTTTCCCCAATTAAAATTAGTTTATTTCCCATAATTATTTTAATGTATGATTTTGTGATTATGAGTTACTCACATTGATTACCTTTATTATTTAATTTTTCTACAGTTTAGTTTTAATCTAACCTTGAATATTTATTTTTTCATTTATCATTACTCCACTATTCTAGTATTTTCTATTAGTATTGTTTTTTACGTAAATGTTTTGTTTTATTTTTATTATATACTGTTGACATTAGTTAAATTCTATCATGACATTAAAATGTTTATTATTATTTTTTTTATCTATTTCAACCTTTACCTTCCTGTTGTATGATTTATTTTTTCTACTATTACCATTTCTCTGATATTTATTATTATTGATTATTAAAACTATATTGTAACTCTATACAAGGATAGTGTAGTCTCAACATTAAATTCATTACACCCTATATGCTATTTGGCAGCCTATGGCATACTAGGAGGCCCACTTGAGGTCTAGTAACCAACCTAAGTTGTCTATGTGAGAGATTATCTGATCAGGGGACATTTCGAAGTGGTATTAGAGGATCAGGTTATTTTTCTTTTCTAAGGATATTATGACGTGTTGGGACCTGGTAATGAACATGTTCATGGGAGTAGCTAACCCTCATGCCGAGGAAAATCTATGTACCTAAGGATGGGATTATTTTTCATTATGTTTCCTTGTAAAGGTTGATGTTATTTCACCTTTGGTGATTGACATGTTGTTTGATGTTATTATTTCATGATATTTATACTCATGTCCTGGTATGGTGTGAGATGAGTATGAATTATCATGATAGAAAAATAGGGGTATATCAGACATGAAATTTTTCTGATTGGCACATGTTTATTTCACTAGATTCCTCCTCGGTATCATCGATTCCATTAGATCCAACGCCATGTCACCATAAAGTAAGGAATGAAGGATAACATTTTTCTTTAAGGACAACACCACATAGTTCTGATGAATTTCTAGGTCATCCAATGCTTGAAAACTATTTTTTTTAGGGGTTCTCCCCTTCTTACCTTCATGCTATCTAAGTGACTTTGTCTGGAAGTGCACAAGTATGGAATGATGCCCAGACCACCATGCTTTCTAGCATTGACACCCCTACCTCCATCTATGTCCTTCTCCCTCCCTGAGGTTACTGACTGCTTCTCTATATTGGCCAGGCCCCTTCCTAGCAGTGTTTGTTCTATCTCCCTTGTCTCTGAGCCTGTCATCTAGCTCCAAATACATATTGATCCTGAGAGAACTCCCTCACCAGCCCCCAAGTTTCATTACCCATCCTCCTCCTCCCCTTTGGATCCTCATCTCCCACTCACATAAAGCTTACCAACCAGAAGGGATTATGAACATGTTCAAAATCAAGGGACCTCATTGAGAGATCATCCTGCCACCTCAATAAGGCTACTAGATCTCGATCCAATTCTAGAGCCCTATCCTACCCATCATTATTATCTTCATATGTAATTCTTGTGGTCTTAGAAACCATGATAAATAGGACGTCCTCACTATAGAAATCAAAAGGCATAATTTCATTGTTGTTGTTGTCAAATAACACAATAAACCCTATAATAATCATAGAATTCTTTTGGAAGATTAAGTTTCATGGATTTCTACACTCTAACCCCTCCAACAGACATAAATGGGTATTTTGGCACAATAAATTTGTTGTTGAGACTGTTCAAGATTGTAATAAATTCGTCACTACCAAGGTGCGTGTTCGCCCCTTCCTCCTCAGGAACCTTCACCACCTGGGACTACTGTCGCATATGGGCTCCTTTAGACTACTCTGATAGATGGAATGATACCTTGGGATTATTGTATTATTAACACTAGTTTGAGATTTATGTGTGACTGTATACTTATTTTATTTTCTTATTATATCTTACACACCACCACTTGAGTTGAGTAGCCTGATTAAAATACATATTGGTACTTTGGTTCTGATGTGGATAGATTTTTTATGTGTTTGTGACTTGTGTAAGTGTGGATATATGGGTATTTTGGAATAATGATATTGAATGTAGGGTAGAGTCCTAGGAGTGGTATATGTATCATTCTTGATTATTCTTCTGTTTGGTCTGGGGTGAATTGAGGAAACTATAATGATTCTAAAGTAATTTTATTTAATGAAGATGAATAAATACAAATGGTTAGGCTCTATTAATATCTATTTTTATAGGTAAGTGGTTCTCTTCTACTATATTAAGAAGTCTTGTTTTGTGTACTTGAACCAAAAATACTAATATTTGAGATTCAAATAGGATGAAGATGAATAAATATTGGATGGATGCTCATCGTTTGACATAGAGTATGATAACGGAGTGAAAGAGTCCATCAAGTTTGCAAAGGATCATGCAAATGATCCTTCTAAAATACTTTGACTATGTTTACATTGCTGTTATTCTAGACTACTTACTCTAGAGGAGTTGAAAGAACATTTGATATGTCACAGAATAGATCAGAGTTATAAATTTTGGAATCAACATGGAGAAAAAGCGAATGTAGCTACTGGATGGGATAAAACTGTGTTTTATGGAACATCATATATGAATACAAATATGGATAATGAAGAAGACCGTGTGGAGGATGTGATTACAGATGTCAATGATGATAGAGATCGTATTGAGGAAATGACAAATACAATTGAAGATGAACTCTATGATTGCTCAAAATTTTTTGATAAATTAAAGAGTTTTGCAAAGACACCATTGTATGCTAGTTTCACTATGTATACAACATTTTTAGTTGTACTGAAGTTTTATAAATTGAAAGTAGGAAATGGATGGAGTGATGTCAGTTTTACGGAACTACTTGCTCTCTTGAATGACATTCTCCCATAAGATAATGAGCTCCCCAGCAAGACATATGAAGCTAGATGAATTCTACGCTCGATGGGTATGATTTCTGAAAGAATACGTGCCTGCTCGAAAGAATTTATATTTTTTCCCAAGGAGAAAAACTCACTTACATAATGTCAAAATTTTGGTGCTTCTCAATACAAGAAAGATAAATCCAATCCTACGAAAGTTGTATGGTACTTTCCAATCATTCCAAGGATTGGGCGTCTATATGGAAGTGAAGAAACTTTAAGACAATTGTCGCGACATGCAGATAAAATAAATAAATAAGGGTAATTACATCATCTAGCTGAATCTCCTCAATGGAAGAAAACTGATCATGAGTATCCTGAATTTGGATAAGATCTGAGAAACCTTCGTCTTGCGTTATCTACAGATGGAGTGAATCCTTTTGTTTTTCAAACCATCACTCATAGTACATGGCCTGTTATACTAGTAAAATATAACTTGCCACCCTAATTAAGCATGAATCAGAAATTCATCATGTTATATATGATTATATTAGGACCAAAACAACTAGGTAATGATATTGTTGTTTATCTAGATACTTTAATAGAGTATTTCATGTTATTGTGGGATTCAAGTGTTATGATGTATGATTTTTATAAAAATGAATACTTCACGTTGAGAGCGATGTTGTATGGGAAAATAAATGATTTACCTACTTATGGAAATTTTTCGGGCTATAGCATTAAAGGAACTCAATGGTGTCCCATGTGCGAAGAAGATACAGAATCAATTGGGTTGAAACATTCATTGAAATCTATGTTTCTAGGATATCGTAGATTTATACCTCGTCGGCATAAGTACCGATCTTTGATGACATCATTCAATGGATGTTCAGAACAACGCACATCACCGTCTCCACTAATAGGTGGTCAGGTATTTGAGAAAGTAAAAGATATTAACACTATTTTTGGTAAACAATTTTTGAAAAACCTTACGAAAATTAGTTGGAAAAAGAGATCAGTTTTTTTGAATTATCATACTGAAATTGTTTGTATGTTAGACATTTTAATGATGTAATGCATGTGGAAAAAAATGTATGTGACAGTGTTATCAGAACGTTTCTAAATGCCCCTAGAAAAACCAAAGAGTGAATTAAGGCATGGTTGGACATGGATGACATGGGAATATGATAATTGTTGGCTCCCATGAAAGGTGAAAATCAAATGTTTCTTCCTCCAGCTACTTATACTCTTTCTAGAGAGGAGAGATATTAGTTTTTAAACTTCTTCAATGATGTAAAGGTTCCAGAGGGGTATTCATCAAATATCATGAACATTGTTTCAATGAAAGATTTAAAGTAAAAAAGTTTGAAATCACATTATTTCCATGTTTTGATGCAAGATCTAATTACTATAGCTTTACGTTGCATTTTTTCCAAGAATATTCGTCAAACGTTAACCAAACATTGTTTCTTTTTCAAAGATATATGTAGCAAAGTTTTAGACCCGATGAAATTTCCAACTATGGGAAATGAAATTGTCATCATATTATGTGAATTAGAAATTTACTTACCGCCAACATTATTTGATATAATGGTTCATTTGAAGATTCAATTGGTGAGAGAGATTCGACTTTATGGTCTTGTTCACTAAAGATGGATGTATCCTGTTGAATGGTATATGAAGATTTTGAAAGGGTATGTCAAAAATCGATGTCGGCCAGAGGGTTGTATGGTGGAGCAATATAATCTTGAGGATGTCATTGAATTTTTTACTGAATACCTATCTGATTTGGAAATCATTGGTCTCCCGAAATCTCGTCATACTAGACGCATTGAGGGTGAGCGAATTTCTGGAAGAGAAGTTGTGAAAATCAATATTACAGACCGGGAGCAGGCCTATCTTTATGTTTTGCATAACAGTTGGGAGGTTTCTCCATATATTGAAACTCAAAAAGAGATTATTAGGTAGTTGAATCCATCAAGGGCTGACAATGGTCATCAAATACACATAATCACCAGTTTATTGGATGGTTTTAGGACCATATTTTTATGCAATTGGATGAAAATCCTAATTCAATTTCAGAATGACTTCAATGGCTAGCCACTGGACAAAGTGTGTATGTATTATCTTACAGTGGTTATGTAAATAATGGTTATACATTCTATAAAGATGAACATGATGAAGATAGTACCATGAAAAATAGTGGAGTTACTATAATGGATGAATCAATGCATGTTTCTGGTAGTAAGGATCGAAATCCAATTTATGCAAATATGTCATACATTGGCATTATCAAACTAATATGGGAGTTGGATTATATGATATTCCAATTGCCTATTTTACAATGAAAATGGGTTGATAACAATAGTGGTGTTAAAATAGATGAATGTGGACTTGTGAAAGTTGATTTTAGTAAAGAAGGGTACAAAGATGAACAGTTTATAATGGCATCACAAGCGGTACAAGTTTTTTATGTTTCAGATCCCACAAACAAAATGTCGTCAATTGTTCTGTTATCTTCCAAAACTACTGAAGGTTTCGATGAATCTTTTGTCGAGGACGATCATTTCAGTGGTATGTTGCAATCATTTCGGAGCGTTCCCAATGTAGATGATGTTTTGTATGTTAGAGGAGACTACAATGAAGGGATTTGGATAATCGATAGCGGTGTCAAATCCCTTCAACCTTTGAAAAAAATAAATATAGTTCAATAAACAGGTTATATTTTGTTTGTAATATAGATTTTGTTATCTCATGTTATTATCTTATAATTTCTTAATTTGTGTAATCTAAATTAACTATTCACACACTTTTTCAGATAATGACTTCTCCACATTCTGGTGATCCTATCCTTGAGGTTGAACAAGTCTCTCAAGCTGCTGCTGCTGTGGCTGCTGCTGCTCTTGCTGCTCCTGCAGCTGATGCTGCTCCTGCTACTGCTCCTGTTGCAGCTCCTGTTGCTTCTGCTGCTCCTGCAGCTTTTGCTGCTGCTGCTGCTGCTCCTGCTGCGGCTCCTATTGCTCCTGCTGGTCCTCCTGCTGCAGCTCATGCTGCTCCTACTGCTCCTACAGTGGCTTCTTCTTCTGCTGCTCTTATAGCTCCTAATTCTCCTAGTGTTGAGGTCCCACAACTATTTTCACATGTCGTTGATACCATTTAAGATGAACATATAGATGATTTTTATATCGATGAAATGGTTGGGAATGAAGGATCAACGTCGCAGAAGACACAGCTGCGTCGTAGTTTGATGGTGTTAGCCAAATTTCTTAAGGCATAAAGCAAAGTCATCAAATTTGAAGTCAGATGGAATGCACATGGCCATCATGTGTATCCTAACAAGGCTATTTTTAGCAGATACATTAGAGTTTTCACTCGGCAACGCATGCCAATTGACATAGATTCATGGAACCATGTTGTGTCTGGGATGAAGGCTGTGATATGGGATGAAATTATGGTAACATTATGAATTTATTTATTTAATTTACCATCATATAAAATAATTAAACAATGCCTTCCTCTTCTCAATCTCTTGTAGAGTACATTTATAGTAGAAAATTCACACAAGGATTATGTACTAAGGCTTACAGGAAGGATTCATCGAGGTTTTCGCACTATTTTAACAATATGTCACGTGAATGATTCCAAAGGTAAAATAAACCCTCACCCACCCATTTTCTACGGTCACCTGATATCCCAAGAAAAATGGGACGCATTTATTGGCCACCGTGGGGATGAGTAGTTTCAGGTACATTGTGGGTGATAATACGTTGTTTTAGGATACCTTTATTCATCACTTTGAGTACCAATATTTCATTTATGAAATATAAACTCTGTACTGATAATAAGAAACGTGCATCCAAACCAACAAACCCCTATTGTAATGCAAGGATGGGGTATGCTTAATTAGAAAAGAAAATGGTACGTATTTTAAATTTACAGTAATATTTTTAGGTTCCAATAAACAACATGATAATTATCTTTCTAAGTTTATATTTAGATTGATGACTCTAAAACCAAATACACTTCCATCCCATGTCACGTGCTATGGAAGGAGGCACATGTGAATAAGGAAGGGAAGTTAGTAGACGAGAACACACAAAAAGTGTGGGAAATATGTGTATGTATGACATGACGATAAAAAATATTTGTTTCAAATTTATATTACATAAAAATAATTAGTTATTTTCCTATATCTGACAGTCACAGGAATCATCTAATCTTGTAGCGGATACAGACCTATTATCGACGAATTTGAAGCATCCATAAAAATACAGTCGTGTCAGAGGTGCAGGGTTTGGGGTGACTCCCCAAGTATATTTTGAGAAGAAGAAAAAAAGGTATGATACAGCTGAAAAATTGTAACAAATGAGGGAAAAAATATAAACCCTTGAAGAATGATTGCAATGGTAGGGAGAGTTTCTAGCAAATTTTATGGGTGGGAAGCAAAAGGAAGACACAACTCAGGAACAACCAGCATGTGAACATCCCGACCCACCCCCCACAATCATTGAGGTGAGCCATTCCCCTCAAATAACTATCTTAGCCATGGTAATCAATATTCTAATAATTGTTCCCATGAAATGTGATTCAGACAAACACTGATAATTTCATTGTACTGATCTTCTACAGAGTGATAATGATTGGGATTTATTTCTATCAACACCCACCTATCACCTTTTAGTAAAGGATTCAGTGTTCAATATCCTAGATGACACACTTCATAATAGACCACTTCCAAACGATCATCTGAATATGATAATTACTGTATCTCATGAGCCAAATGCAGAGCTACCTTTTACACATGATAACGATGATATTCACACGGTCGAAAAGGATATTTGGACATTCATTACATGGCTGTCACAACTTTTAAGAGTACATGCAGACAAAGAGGTATTTATTTTCTTTTTTTCAAGATAAACCTTTAAAAATTAAGAAAAAAAGGGTCTGAACCAATGATTGTTGTTATAGACGGAGAAAGGGAAGGGGGTGAAAAACATTGGCTCAAACCCATCTAAAGGATAGACCAACCGATCCCAAGGAGTTATTGAAAGCAAAATAACACCACCTGTTCTCTATCCACATTTACTAGCATTAAAGACTCTTGTGGATATGAAGATAAAATATTGTAATAGTAATATAGTAATTTTCAAAGAGAATATATAAGGAGAGGAAAGTCAAGATTTCGTTGCTGCTGAAAATGTAAATGAGATCCTTGAAAATGGTTGGCTAGGCATCACAGTTGTAAATGTATATATGAGGTATGTTTCCATGAATTGATTTTATAAATGATGATCTATTGTGAAAATTATGACTAAATGCATTTTATATTGTTGACAGATGCATTTATGAAAAATAGTTAAAGGAATTTTCCCATGAGCCAAGATTTGGACTCGTTAGTCCTCATACCACATCAACACATCAAACAAAATTAGGGCCATCAAAAAGGGATGCAATAGTGAACGGCTTGCTGAAAACATTTCAAAGCAAGATTACAGACGACAGACTCTTTCTAATACCAACCATGCAGGGGTAAAAATCTACGATTAAAACATATCAATTATATTTTTACTTCTTTTATTACTTATTAATTTTTGTGTTTTTAAGCAACATTGGTTGCTAATTGTGGTGAACATGGATACTCAAGAGATTTATTTTCTGGATTCGAATCAAGGATATCCATCAAACCGACCACACATGGTAGATTTTGTGAATCTGTAAGACACTACATCTTACGTTTTAGGTCTAAACATCAAGTAATATAATTTAAATTATCTTTTACTAAGGATTTTGTTATGATTGGGTGGTGTATCATTATCGTCTAAAAAAGGAATGAGGACATGGGATAAGCATAAGGAGGTGAGCTAGTACTATGTTGGGACAAATATCGGGGTATATATAATTAAATTTCACTATCCAAACACATCTAAACACATGCTACTTATTATCCTAATGATCAATTTTTTTCCAGTGTCCAAAACAAACAAACGATAATGATTGCGATTATTATGTTTGTAAATTTATGAAGGAGATCGTTTTTCATCAACAAACTGGAATCCCTAAAGATTTATTTTTAAAAACAACTCCTAGTTTGTTTAATTAATTTATTAATTTATTTATTTTTATATTTTCTAGTACTACTCTGACTACCAAAAATACTCATACTCACAAGGTGATATAGCTGGGTTAAGAAATGAGTGGGACATATACTTGATGACAAGTTGTATACAAATAACATGAAGATCTGACTTGGGGATGTGTACAATTGGTGTTCATTTATAAGAGGGGTTTAGGGGATCAAAAGATGAAACATTGTTGCATGTAAATGTTTGTAGGAATATTGTAATTGTTATTAAATAAAACATCCTTTCTCCAATGACTAAATTTTTCATTTTAACAGATTATATGCACCAACAACATGCTAGAATGATGAACCACTAAATGGGTCTCTTTGTGGTTTAAAATGGACACAATTTTAAGTGAAAACAAAAACTGACATATAGAAATCTGCTAAAACGCATTTGTATTGTGTTGATATTTTATAAGAACGATCCATGGGTCCTTTGTGACATGTATGAGTCAACCTTGCATCAATCCAAGGCAATTTGTGGCTGATACCACTAAAAGGGTCCCTATTTTGTTTAAAATGGACACAATTTTAAGTGAAAACAACAACTGACCTACGGAAATCTGACCAAAAGAATTCATATTGTGTTGATACTTTAGGAGAATGATCCACGAGTCCTTGGAGACGTGTACGAGTCATCCCCGCCACAATCCGTGGCACGGTGTGGCCGTTACCACTCAAAGGTTCTCTATTTTGTTTAAAATGGACACAATTTTAAGTGAAAGCAACAACTGGCCTACGCAAATCCGACCAAACGCATTCGGAATTTGTTGATCCTTTAAGAGAACGATCCATGGGCCCTTTTTGACATTTAAGAGTCAACCTTGTCTCAATATGAGGTACAGTGTGGCCGGTACCACTCAATGTGTCTCTATTTTGTTTAAAATGGATACAATTTTAAGTGAAAAAACAACTAACCTACGTAAATCCAACCAAATGAATTCGTATTGGGTTTATCCTTTAAGAGAAAAATCCAAGGATATTTGGTGACGTGTAAGAGTCAACCCCACATCAATCTGAGGCACGGTGTGGTCAGTATCACTAAAAGGGTCTCTATTTTGTTTAAAATGGACACAATATTAATTAAAAACAATAAATGACCTATCTAAATCTGACCAAACGCATTTATATTGTGTTAATATTTTAGGAGAACGATCCAGGGGTCCTTTTTGAAATGTATGATTCATCCCCGCCTCAAACCGAGGCACGTTGTGGCCGCTATCACATAAAGGGTCTCTCTTTTGTTTAAAATGGACACAATTTTAAGTGAAAACAACAACTGACCTATGGAAATCTGACCAAACGCAATTGTATTGTCTTGATATTTTATAAGAACAGTCCATGGGTCATTTATGATATGTAAGAGTCATCCGTGACTCAATCCGAGGCACAATGTGGCCGGTATCACTCAAAGGGTCCCTCTTTTGTTTAAAATGGACACAATTTTAATTGAAAACAAAAACTGACCAACAGAAATCAGACCAAACATTTTCATATTGTGTTCATCCTTTAGGAGAACGATCCACAGGTCTTTTGTGACATTTATGAGTCATCCTTGCCTCAATCCAAGACACGGTGTGATCGCTATCACTCAAAGGGTATCTCTTTGGTTTAAAATTGACATAATTTTAAGTGAAAACAACAACAGACCTACGGAAATCCAACCAAATGCATTCAGATTGCCTTGATCATTTAGGAGAATGATCCATGGGTCCTTGGTGACGTGTAAAAGTCAAACCTGACTCAATTTGAGCCACGGTGTGGCCAGTACCACTCAAAGGTTCCCTCTTTTGTTTAATATGGACACAATTTTAAGTGAAAACAACAACTAACCTATAGAAATATGACCAAACACATTCGGATTGTGTTGATCCTTTATGAGAACGATCCAAATGTCCTTTTCGAATTGTACAAGTCATCCATTTTTCAATCTGAGGAATGGTGTGGCCGCTATCACACAAGGGGTCTCTCTTTGGTTTAAAATGTACACAATTTTATGTGAAAACAACAACTGACCTATGGAAATCTGACCAAACGCATTCGGATTGTCTTGATATTTTATATGAACAGTCCATGGGTCCTTTATGACGTGTAAGAGTCAACCCCGCATCAATATGAGGCACGGTGTGGCTGGTACCACTCAAAGGGTCTCTCTTTTGTTTAAAATAGACACATTTTTAAGTGAAAACATCAACTGACCTATGAAAATCTGAACAAACGCATTCTTATTGTGTTGATACTTTAGAAGAAAGATCCAAGGGTCCTTTGTGATGTGTACGATTCATCCCCTCCTCAATCTGAGGCATGATGTGGCCGCTATCACTCAAAGGGTCTCTCTTTAGTTTAAAATGGACGCAATTTTAAGTGAAAACAACAACTGACCTACGGAAATCCTACCAAACGCATTCGTATTGTGTTTATCCTTTAGAAGAACGATCCACATGTCCTTTTTGTCATGTAAGAATCAACCCCTCCATCTGAGGCACGGTGTCACCACTATCACTGAAAGGGTCTATCTTTGGTTTTAAATGGGCACAATTTTAATTGAAAACAACAACTGGCATATGGAAATCCGACCAAATGCATTTGGATTGCCTTGATATTTTAGGAGAACGATACATGGGTACTTTCTGATGTCTATGAGTCAACACCTGCTCAATTCGAGGCACGGTGTGGACGATACCACTCAAAGGGTCCCTCTTTTGTTTAAAATGGACACAATTTTAAATGAAAAAAAAACTGATCTATGGAAATCTAACCAAACGCATTAGGATTATGTTGATCCTTTAGGATAATGATACATGGGTCCTTTGTGATGTGTATGAGTCATCCCCGCCTCAATCTGGGGCACGGTGTGGTCGCTATCACTCAAAGGGTTTCTCTTTGGTTTAAAATGGACACAATTTTAAGTGAAAACAACAACTGGCCTACAGAAATCTGACCAAACACATTCGAATTGTGTTGATATTTTATAAGAACGATCCATGGGTCATTTTGGACATGTATGTTTCATCCTTGCCTCAATCAGAGGCACGGTGTGGCCGGTACCACTCAAAGGGTCCCTCTTTTGTTTAAAATTGACACAATTTTAAGTGAAAACAACAACTAACCTACCGAAATCCGACCAAATGCATTCATATTGTGTTGATTCATTAGGATAACGATCCACGAGTTTATTTTTATGTCTATGAGTCATCCCAGCCTCAATCTGAGGCACGGTGTGGCCTCTATCACTCAAAGGTTCTCTCTTTGGTTTAAAATTGACACATTTTTAAGTGAAAACAACAACTGACCAACAGAAATCAGACCAAACACATTTGTATTGTCTTGAAAATTTATTATAATCATCCATGTATCCATTGTGAAGAGTAAGTGTCAACCCCATCTCAATCCGAGGCACAGTGTGGCCGATACTTCTAAAAGGGTCCCTCTTTTGTTTAAAATGGACACAATTTTATGTGAAAACAACCATTAATCTACGTAAATTCGACCTAATGCATTCGGATTGTGTTGATACATTAGGATAATGATCCATGGGTCCTTTTTTACATGTATGAGTCATCCCCGCCTCCATCTGACTTACAGTGTTGCCGCTATCACTCAAAGGGTCTCTCTTTGGTTTAAAATGGACACAATTTTAAGTGAAAACACCAACTGACATACGGAAATCCAATCCAACGCATTCGAATTGTTTTATCATTTATAATAAAGATACAAGAGTCCTTTGAGACATTTATGAGTCAACCCCACCTCAATCCGAGGCATGGTGTGGCCGGTACCACTCAAAGGGTCCCTTGTTTGTTTAAAACGGACACAATTTTAAGTGAAAACAACAACTGACCTATGGAAATCTGACCAAACACATTCGGATTGTGTTAATACTTTAGTAGAACTATTCATGGGTCTTTTTCCATGTGTATGAGTCATCCCCACCTCAATACGAGGCACAGTGTGGCCGCTATCACTCAAAGGGTCTCACTTTGGTTTAAAATGGACACAATTTTATGTGAAAACAACAAATGACCTACGGAAATCTGACCAAATGCATTAGGATTGTCTTGATAATTTATAAGAATGATCCATGGGTCCTTGGTGACGTGTAAGAGTCAACACTGCCTCAATCCAAGGCACGGTGTGGCCAGTATCACTCCAAGGTTCTCTATTTTTTTTAAAATGGACACAATTTTAGTTGAAAACAACAACTTACTTACGGAAATCTAACCAAACACATACAGATTGTGTTGATCCTTTTGGAGAACAATCCAAGGGTCCTTGTTGATTTGTAAAAGTCAACCAAGACTTAATATGAGGCATGGTGTGGCTGGTATCACTCAAAGGGTCTCTATTTTGTTTAAAATTGACACAATTTTAATTGAAAACAACAACTGACCTACAGAAATCTAACCAAACGCATTTGGATTGTGTTGATCCTTTAGGACAACGATCCACGGGTCCATTGTGATGTGTAAAAATCAACCCTGCCTCAATATGAGGCATGGTGTGACCGCTATCACTCAAATGGTCTTTCTTTTGTTTTAAATGGACACAATTTTAATTGAAAACAACAACTAACCTACGAAAATCCAACCAAACGCATTCAGATTACCTTGATCATTTAGGAGAATGATCCATAGGTCCTTTGTGACGTGTAAAAGTCAACCCCACTAACCCCCTGGACCGCCCCCACCCCCTGGATACCAACCCATCCCCTGGACACCCCTACCCCTCTAGACACCCCCACCCCCTGTAAATCCCCCCGACACCATGTACACCAGCCCACCCCCTGGATAGCCCCCCCCCCCCCCCCCGGACACCCCCATCCCCCTGGAAACCCCCTACCCCCATTTGGATAGCCCCCCCAAACCCTTGAACATCCACCAACCCCCTTAATGATGAATTGAATTCTTTATGTACTTCATTAACATATCAATTCTGTGTTAATGGTGTGTGGGTATACATGGTCTAATTAGATTATGATTTATGTGTTAATTTTGTATGGGTGTACATGCTCATATTAGCTTATTGAGATGCTGAATTTTTTGCTGGTGTTCGGGTGTGCTGCTGTAGATTTTTTCGTAGCAGCAGAGAGTGCATTTATCAGCGCTTTTTTAGTGCTGATAAAGACCACCTTTATCAGCACATTTTGAGTGCTGATAAAGGGTACCCCCTTTATCAGTGGTGAGCATTACAACACTCTTTTAGCGCTTATAAAGCACTTTTTGAGCGCTGATAAAGACCGTTTTTGTAGTAGTTTAATTCATAAAATAATACCATAAATTAATTTATAAATAAATACAACACAATTTTTCATAAATATAATCTTATTAACCAATTAATATCCCTTAGAAGTTTCTCTTGATTTGTGAAATCTTTGTCCCAATCATCGTGTTCTGGGGTGATCATTAATTGTAATTGCAATCAACCCTTTTTTGAGTGATTTCACCTAACTAGATATTTTCCAAACAAGAATTCACATTATAG
Organism: Viscum album; assembly: GCA_963277665.1. NCBI lineage: Eukaryota > Viridiplantae > Streptophyta > Magnoliopsida > Santalales > Viscaceae > Viscum > Viscum album. The sequence goes on from OY728139.1 coordinate 223,108,976, forward strand.
TACACAAATAGAGATATATATCTCAGAAAATATAAATAATTTATACTTTATAAAAACATCATAATGTTATCCAATACATAGACATATTCCTATGGTTTCCACTAATGTTAACATATTCCGATACTCAATTGTAATGTGCATTGTTTCCTAAACATTAAATCATATAATTATTTAAATGGGTTATCAATAACATTGAACTTATAATCAACCCTAACTTTTAAACCATTAATTACACTTAAAAAATCCAAATTTCAAAAGTTATATAGAAATTTGATACTAACATTGATGAATCAAACCTAATCTCTCATATATAATCCTCAAAGAAACATACTTTACAATATTTCTTTTATATCAAATTTAATATCGGGTATATAACCATCTATAATTAAAAATTCATGAATGATAATTTCATCTCTTATATATGAATGATCTTTTTAGCATAATACATCTAAAGAATTAGAAAAAAATATTAACTGATAAATCACTTGTTTTTTGTGTCAAATAGAAATTTTTTCTATTATATATGAAACTAATTAATTCATGATATGTTTATAAATTCCTCATAGATTCTGTTGGATGTGTTATCCCTCTAATTGTGTTATATATACTATAATTCTCCATAATCTTGGGAAATTGAAACATAGTAGGAGAATATTCAAATTCTTTTTAAGGTAATCCTATAATAGGGGATATAATTGGATAAAATTCAAATAAAAAATAATATAGGAATAGATACAGAACATTTATCTATAATATGCTTGAAACTAAATCCATGATATATACATGGATAAATATAGAATCATGGATATTAAAATTCATTTCATATACTGATAAAATGTATAATGTTGACCATCAAAAATATATTATAACAACCTTGTGCTAAAAACATTAAATAGTGCAGAAACTAATGTAAAGGGATCCTTCTATTAAGGATTTTCACCAAGACACTATCCTATTATATGAAGATACATAAATTAAAACCAAACTTATTTTTTATCACAATAATTATCAATGATTGAGGGCATATATAATGTTATGGCCCACCCATCACTTGTTTATGTTTCCTACATTCACCATAAAAGTTAATATAGACATTCGAAACCATTACCTATAGATCATTTGGATAAAAAATATTGATATATATATATATCAACACATGATTTACTAGTATTACTAGCTATTAATCACAAAGATTTTCAATATGTTTCCTCAGGTAAGAAAGGAATAACAAGAGCATAACCCATACAGAGAAAGAAAGTATATTTCTAAACAATACATTGTCAAATTTATGTAATTATTTTTATTGGCATAAAAATATATGGTACACAAATATGTTTCCCCATGTCAATAATGTATCATACATTTTCGGTTGACATCATCCAATATGAGTGATGTGAAATGTAATGCTGACACCTTATATAAAAACGAGTATAAAAATCAGGGAATAACTAAAAACACATCATCATAATACATCCACGGAATGTTATTGTATGTTTTAAAAAGAATATATCATTCTTATAAAAAATGAAACACTGAAGGATGATGAAATAAATGAAAAATATTCTCTTAAAATATTTCTTGAATGATACCACCCAAGAAGTGGTCATGAATAAGATATTTTGTATCATGAGATAATTTCCCCAAAATTACAACATATGTATGGTAGATAAAAAATTTCAAAACCATATTAGTGTAAAATAAATTGATAATTGAAGGCCAATCGTAATTCAAAACATAAAAGATATTTTAGAAAACAATTGTGACATTGATGTAAAAGAGGAGGTTATATGTCCCATACAAGAGTATTTTCAAATGGTAATGTGAAAACACATTGAGATCCATATCATTTATAATATTCATCAATAATAGATCCTTTAAAATTAAATAAATTATTTATTATGAAATGTGCATCCAAACAATCTATTATCAACAGAATAGTTTTTAATAAATTAAATTACATTAGTGGAAACCCTCACTGTGGAAAGAGTTATAAATCCTTCATTTAATGATAAATCTATATATATACTAAATCATGTGTTTTTATGTACATTTTTCCTCCTCCTATGAAGCCACGTCACCCAAATTCTGTCTCCCTTCCTCCAACCCCAAAAAATCAACCCACAATTTCGACCGCGATCGACATTTACCAGTGACTGCTAGCTCCCTCCTCGAATGCCCTCCCCGATTCCCTGCTCCAAAATCTAGGGTTCCCACCCCCCTTCCCGATTTTCCCCTTCCCGTCTCTCGTATTCCTCTCCCCGTTCTCATTCTCTCTATCGCTGACTGTCTCTTCACCTCACCTGTCTTCCATCTTTCTTCTTCCGTGCGGGCTCCGATATCACCTCTTCATGACCTTTGGTTTCAGCAAATCACTGATTGCAGCGTGATCCTCCTTCAAACTACGTCTCTCGGTGATGATACACTTCGTCCTCCTCTTTCTCTAACCGTATATATGGACCATATTCACCTCACTTCTCTGTCGTCTTCAATATCTCTCGTGGGCTCCGGTTTCACCTCTTTACGACCTAGGGTTTCTACAAATCCATGGTGCCAGCGTGCTCTTCCTTTGGTCTCCCAAATCTTGTGTTTCCGCAGCATCTCAATTAGCTCTCTCCCATAAATGTTTTGCATGTGGTTTTCCCACCCTAGGGTTTCATCTAATTCATGCACACCTCCGAGAAAAATGTTGGAATCAGGTTTGGCCAACAACACCATTATTCTGGGAAAAGGTATCCTCCGTGATTTAGAACTCTGTTTCTGTATGAATTCAAATAATTTGGAAAACTTCAGCATACTCTGTTATCTTTATTCAAATTTATCATAACAAATTGGTTCTCATATCAATATACCTTTCAACAAATACCCATTATTGTGCTACTCTTACAAGATATAGCTTTCTTCTACCTCTATTCACTTCCTGGTTTTTTGAGTACATGCATATTCCCCCTTACTGAGATTTTTCCTTTGTCTAATTTCTGATGTCTGGATTATGTTGACATAATTGTTATTAGATTTCATAAACATATGTGTTTCCATGTTGATTATATGACACTGTTTCCAGATTACTCAACCAAGTAAAAGAACAACTTTATTTTCTGGAATTTTTTTTAGTGGATCATGAGTTTTTCAGTGGACCATGTGTTTTATTTGAGTAGTAGATCTTTATTTTCTAGTAGTGGATCACGTACTATAGAGATTGGACATGCTTATCTTGTTAGAAGTCTTATGATCCCAACATCCGGGCATGAGGACGTCCATTTTCCGTTAAGGGGAAACCACTGATGATTTTCAGGTGATGTTTCATTTGTAACTTCCCATGTTTAGATATTTTCCATCCATATATCTATTTTTATGAATAAAAAGATTGATTAGATGATTTTAATTATTTATTCTTTGATTAATTACAAGTGGGAACATGTGGGTTAGCCATTTTACTAACCTAGCATTGGTATAGCAAAAGAGACAACTAGGTGAAGGTTTGAAAGTATTCTGTGGAATCCCACAAAATTTTCCATTACTGTAGGTAGGTCAATTGATATTCAATGACGTATTAAATTATTTTATTTCATGGTACCATTTTCTATGTTCTATGTGTACATATCTCGCTCCTTTTCCATTTTTCAGGGATGTTATGCAAATAAATGATATACATTGTCATTTTTTGGTATGATTCTACCTAGATGTTCTTTCATATAAGTAGTGAGTTATTTACATTTTTAGTGTTCCCCCTTAACCATACAACTACATTCTCTACATCAGTTTCTTGATCTAGAATTTTAATTAGGTACCAAAATAGTGACTACCTCATTGAAGTCTCATTTTAAAGGAATTTTTACTCATGGCCTCTAGATATGATCTTTCTTAATTAATTTTGTTGTTTGTTTGAGTCTAGGAAATTGATGCATTTTAATATGATTGTAGAAATGTCACATACACCATAACATTAAGTTCAACTGTAAAATATTCTATTTAAAAATATTCTATTTTTTGATTATTTTTTTAAATAGTACATTCTTAACTGTCAAATTTTTACTGTATCAGTTTGTTTAGTTGATATACCATACATGAATTCTGTATTGATTTTGTGGTTTGAAACTGAAAATTTAGTTAAATTATTGATTAGTTAATTTTTTAATGAAGTTGTTTGAATCTATTTTTCTTGATTATCAACTAAAGTTTCCATTTAATTTTTTTCTTAATAGTCAAATTTTTTTTTGTTAATGAAGTTGTTTATGTTTATGTTACATTGATTTTTTATTTTCATTAACAGATTTATATGATTATCTGTCAGAGAATATGTTTTCTATTTCAGGTTTCTAAACAATTAATATTCAGTTTTTCATTCATTAAAGAATGTCATTTTATTTTTTAAAATATCTATAATGTTGTGTTTCTTAGGGTGTTAATGAATTTTTTCTTTACAATATCTCTTCTATGTATGTTCTTATATTGGAAGGGATATATGATGTTGTAATCAACAAAGCATTCATTTGAGTTATTGAAAAACAATTATCTTTTGTTGTTGAGGCGCAAAGTATATGTTAAGGTAGCTTTGGACCAACCAGTTTGCAACATGGTAGGTAGTGATTCTAGCAGCTCCAATTATGAGGATGTCAATGGGTGCATATAGAGACATATTACAACACATATGGTATCCATATTCAGCCCCTTTAATTCTTCATTTCCAGAATTTGAATTATCTATTTCAATCATTTTTTACCATTTTTCCATAATGAGTTTTAGGAATATAATTCTCACATGCTCCCAAAAGTTGAACCTTCCATGGATATTTTATACTTATCTTTGAAAAATGTCTTCACTGGAAAACATGGGCATAATATTTGCTCACCTTTTATGTATTAAATCTGCTATTACACCTTTTATTTATTAATAATTTCCTTCACCTAACACTTGAATTCTTTGATAATACAAAGTACTCGGATCCTGGGATGTTTTTTTCGCATAGTATCCATATAACTAATACTGAAACATCTTATTATTATTCAGAGAGATCCCAGGAAATATTAAACAGGATACGTTGGTATTGGATCACAATTCTTGATTTTTTCATTAGTTAGATGGAAGGATCTTGAGGCACTAGTTAAGGCATCCAGTTCATTCTCCGATCCCCTTACATTTAACTAAATATATCCTCAGGTTCTATGTAAGTATATGTTACCATAATCACTACTTCTACATTTCAGGTACTAAAATAATAGACAGTGCAAAAAGATATGGATCTTATTGATAGTGCCAACAGGTATAGAAAGGTATAGACATTGCAAACAGGTATAGACTCTGCAAATAGTAAATCTTAGGAAACCTTAGGGACTTTTACAGGAATGAGTTTTCATGAATGCACTATTTCATTTTTATTTTCCATATTCTTACCCCTGGATCTAGTTGAAGAAGTGCATATAGGTATGTATCTTATCATCATTAGGATAAATTTTTTAACACGTCATTTTTTTCAACATTATGATCATATGTTTTTCATGTTTACTACACACATTTTTTTCTCCTTTCAAGAGAGCCCTTCAAATTCATCTATTGAAATATATTATTGAAATAGAAAAAATTATTGTTTTGATGTATGCTTCACTATTGGGGTTCTTTGGTAGGTTTATTTTGTATCAAATCACAATTCAATCCATGATTGTCGTTCACATGTATCAAATAGGGCACAGTTATTTTATATGCCATCATTTTTAGATCGAAATCCTACTATTATAATTTTGATAGAATTATAAGATAGCAGCAATATTATGAATTATTATGTATGTTTCCAGTTAAAATAATTACCCATAGTATTATTAAGCATTTTTTGGACTAAAATATATTTCAATACTTTTTATTTAGGATGTCTGTTTACTGGAAGAAGAGGGTTAAGAACAACCTCAAACCAAGGTAATGGGACAATTTCTATTTTCATATTTTGATTTTCTTCTTCTTTATTTATTGATATTCTTTCACAGCTAACAAAATTTACTCCTCATTTACTTCTTTGTGTTCCCTTATTTTACCCATATGAGATTTCTATTTTCACATTGAAGAAAAAAAACAAGTTTACTTGCACTGTGGGTTCTTGTCTTTACATTTTAGGGTGGTTTCTTCTGTTGAAATAGAAGTCTAGAGAAATTCCATCCCATAGAAGGAGCCAGCTGCTTCACAAAATCATGAAGGGGAGATCACACTAGAAAAACATGCAGTGTTGGTGAAGTTCATCTTCACTTTCGGATCATGTTGAAGTAAGAAATCCCTTTATAACATGTTTAATATGGATTGTTAATGATATTATTGTCTTATATTTGTTATAATCGTTCTTTTATCTTTAGACAACCAGGGTCTAAAGACTATAAATCTTATTAGAAATAATGTATTATTATTTTTTGTGACTTTTACGTATTCCTCATACATTGTATAATCCATTTCTGAAAATATGTAGGTTTTTAAATTATTTTTTATCTTATATGTACCAGGTATATACATATTAAGGTGCAAATATGCAGGTTTTGAAATTATTTTGTATCTTATATGTATCAGGTACATACATATTCCGGTGAAAATATGCAGGTTTTAATATTATTTTGTATCTTATATGTATCACATATATACATATTCTGGTTTGAATATTTTTTGTAACTTATATGTGTCCAGAATTGAAATATGCATGTTCATGTTTGTTTTCATTTGCAGAATCAGATTTTAATTATTTTATTCTTATCGTTTCATTTCTGTTAACTAAAATATATAAATTCATATTTGTTTTGATTTATAATTCTATGATTTCACTTGTGACCAATATTTTCTACTTTAACTACATTCTCAATTTAGAAAAACATATTCTCTGATTTTGATAGTAAGGATGTGGTCCATAATAATCTTGAATCGTCTTGAGACATCACAGATGCAACAAGCTATGCCATTTAACTGCACACCCAAATGAAGGAATACCAAAACAAGAGGACTGAAAAAATGATAGATTATTTTTTCTATAATATTTTAATACTGCATGTTGATTGTTTTTAAAATTTTCAGATTTGTTTTCTGATTAGGTGTTTATCAAATGAATTTTATTATAGTATGAAGTTTGCAATAGGAAGGTAATAATGAATCTTTATTGTTTTACCTATGGCGCCTCCTGCCGGTCCAACTCTGAAGTCCCCTATGTAAATATGCAGGTTCATGTTTCCATTTTCATGAGCATTTTGGTTGTACCTATTTTTATAGTGGTGTTCTATTTCATGTATAGAAGAGGCTGAAAGTGGTGCTTTTGTATACGTCTTATATCTAAAAAGGTAGTCTGAATGTGTAACATATTTCTGTTTTTTCATATGTGATGTTTTGGTCGGTGTTTTGTTTTCATTTCGGTTATCTTTTAATGGTTCACACTTCACCAAAAAGTGATTTTAATTAGAAAATACAAAAAAGGGATTTTGAGTAACACACGGTTTAGAGAATCCATGGCAAATGTAATATTCTTTTTATTTTGTTTTCTAATTATTTCTTATATGTTTGCATAAATATTTTTGATTCTGCCAATTCAGTATGGAATTCTTATTTTTAAACATGTTTTTCTGTGCAGAAAAGTATGAAAAATTAAATGCTTCACTAGCTGAGTGCAAGGATTTAAAGCTGGATGTTCTTCTCAGCATTGGAGGGGGGATTGATTTTTATAGAGTATATTTGGCATATCAAGTCACGATTTTAAACATTTCAAAGACATTTTTTGGTATCTTTAATGGTTTACATCAAACAAAAGTTGCTTCTCAGCTTGCATAAACATTTGCTGATGAAAAATGACAGACCAAGGTGTTCAGTCCATCAAATAATTATATTTTAATGTGTTTCTTTTTTGTTGTATCACAGTCTGTCCATTGTTTGGTTTTGTAATGCAGGTTGTTGGTGTTTCGATTATGTTGTATGGGGATCTCAAGAACCAATTTTTTGTTACTAATGTTGTGTTTGATACAATATGCAAGGTATTAGTTTTAAGGCTCAACATGAATTATGAAGATAAGAAAATCTATTTTGTTCCAAACATAAACACGCAAACCTTTTTTAATGTTTTCTGAATCACATGCCAAATATGTGTTTTTTGTTTACATTAGGGATTAATAAATATTAACAACATCATTTATTGGCGTTGATTCATTTGGAATCCCTTTAGCATGTAAGAGTAATTTTTTAAATTAATTGTTTGATTCAGAAGAATAATTGATTTGAGCACATGATTTTAATAAATTTATATTGAATCCAGGTAAGCGCCCAACTCATAATAAATGTTTGCATGGATTCTCATTCTGTAGAGAAGTTATTAATTTATTTTTTATTATCAAATTTCTGTTATTTTTAGGGAATATTTTCAGGTTCTGCCTATCAAATTGGGAACAAGGTATATTGGTGAGATTCTAGATTATTACCTATTATTCAGTTATTAAATTCCAGGTAAAACAAGTGCTATATTTTTTTGAACTGTTTTTAGTTGGATCATCATGATTTTAACATCCATATGTCACACACAATTATTAATGTTTGCACAGAATTTGTAAAAAACATATACAGCACAAAAGGACCCTTTCTGACTGCACATGTTCTACTGTTTTCCTTTTTTAGGTATTTTATACAGTGGATGCAGATTGTTGGAAATTTTTTGGTTTCCTTTTGATTCTACAAGGGTGTTCTAGAAACAATGTAAAGATTTAAGCACATTGTGACTGTTTCCCCTTATTGAAACAAGTCTATGTTCTGTAGTACCTTCTTAATGTGGGATTAATGGGGTATTTATAGTTTAAGTCACGTGGCTATGGATGTTGGTGAATAAAAGATATTTCATTATGTATTAAAAATGTGACCATCTCATGAAAGTCTCATGTTCTGGGAATATTTACTTAAGTCCTATTATTATTCATATTGAATTCCTTGTTCTTTTAAAATTGTGGAAAATGATTAATTTTCATCCTTTTTCCTATAAACATGTTTAATTATAGTATAATTATGATATGGAAAAAATATTTTTTCACTATATTTGTTTAGTAGTGCATAATATTCCGTATTCTTTCACTATTTATTCCTTCTTTCAGGTCTTCGATAAGAACGGACTTCTCCTGGATGTTGCAATGGATGATTCACATTTACACATCTTCAAGAAGATTAGGGCTTCTCCAATCTTTTTTTATAACAACTTCTCCTGCGTCTGCCGCAAATGATTTGGCTAGCGCTCCTGCTACATCGTCCACATTTGCTTCTATTTAGTAAGTTATACCTCCAATTTATTTAGCCATTATTAGAGTTGTATTTGTATCAATATTCACCACTTCAAAACTGACCTTTCCCTTAGGGTTGTACAGAGGAATATTCCTACATACTATATTGACATTCAAATGTGCTTTCCATTCATTTTTTCATTCCCCGACGCGTTCCCTTTCCTTCCATCATACCAAATATAGTTTATAAGTTTCCACTGATATCTTATGTAACATATTATTGTTACCGAAATTGTGTGGCTCCATGATATGTTGATATATTCACAATCCCCCCTGAATACATTCCTTATAATCTTGAAATATCATCATTAAATTTCCCTATCAAAGTACTCACTTCCCACTTCCACTGCCATTATTACTTGTATATCATCCTCCCATTCCATTAATATAAAAGTAGGCCAGCATTTTTTATTTTCACCATGCCGTGCATTAAAATTGGTGCAACGCACTTTCCCATTTCTTATACTTTAGCTATATTCCTTGCCTAAACCAAGGTTGAGATCCCAAAATATTTCCAGTGTTATAAAGTTCCTTATATATTTTCCTATATTCTCTAATATGTTTTTAATATTCTCCTACATATTCTCTTATGTTATTTTCTTTTTTTTTATTTTCTTTATATGTTTTCAATTCTCTATATTTTTTCCAATTGTATTCCAATATTAAGTACCGCTATTTTTTGTTTTCAATATATTAAATATTCATATTCTTTATTAATGTTGAAATATAGTTTTGTATTCTTTAAAAAAAGCATTGAACGTATTGTCGTGCGAATTCACATGTGAGTACTAGTTAATTTAAAAAATGTGTATTATAAAATATATTGTAATTAAATATTTATGGTGAAAGATACAAAGATTGGGGGAACAATTCTCAAGAAAAAACCAAATTCCATAATGAAGGGGATTTGGGATTCCAAAAATCCATATTAATGGGGAAATAATGAATTTTTATCCCCCAGAAAATAGGATTTGTCTAGTAATTCCCGTAACATTTGTGAATGAATATATAAATATATCCCTTTGAGTATAATATTATCTTAAAAAAAACATGCAACAAAAATTTATAATGAATCAAATAATAAAAAAAGAGTCCAATAAAACACTTATGGATTGAGAAACACTTTACCAAAACACCCTTAAAAGATAATGATTTAAATTAAACATAAAATAATAATATTAATTGATAATTAATTATTTTATAATTCAGAGAGGTAGTATAAGAATGATATATGTGAAAATATGTTTATAAATACAATACATTTCTCTATGAATTGAAATTGAGGATGAACTCCCATTCATCTTATTCCTAAAATCCATGAACATAATTTAACCCATTGCATAATAACATATATATATTTATTACATAAACAATAATCATAATCATATCAATTTTCATTTTTAATTTTCATAACTAGTCGTTTTTACATTAATTCTTTTAATTTCCCACGTCTATTGTTTGTAGTTTTGATCGTTTGTACATGGTTTACTACAACAGTGTTTTTATTCACTATTCAATAAAATTATATTATTAATATTAAATTAATTTTATTTATATTTATTCTTCATAATGTTTTATTATGTTTAAAAATCCATTCATGAGAATTTTATTCATTATATTAAATGATGAAATTGATAACAATTATGTTAGTGTGATTATTGATGGTTGGAGTTTATATTCATAATTAATGAACAAAATAATGATATAAAATATCTATATGAAAATATAAATACTTATTTACACATTAATATAAAATTTGAAATGATATTATGTTTCCATAGTAATTCATTATACAAATTCATATTATTTTTCAATTATCCTGTTAAACTAACCCAAACGTGAACATATAGTGATTAAATAAGTGAATATGAGGTCATATATTTTAATATCAATATAAAAGTAGTGTAATGATATTATCTTGTATGAATTAGGAATATGTATAATAATTTAAATTATTTATTTTCACAATTAATTAACATAAAATTCTTACATGATTTGATTAAAATATATTATTTTTAAAACCCTTATATTAAATGATTAAAACTTATGATTATTGTTGGTTGTTAATATCACTAAATGGATATACAATTTTTAATAAACTAAAAATAATTATATCAAAAAAAATAATATTTATCCTTTAATACCTTCCTTATATACAACCATGTAAGGTAAAGAATGAATAAAAAATGTGTTATTTCATGGAGGTGGTTGTCCGCACGAGGCACGAACAATGATTTTTTTATAACGGAAGTGGTATATGAAGAAATAAAGATAATACCAATAATATAGCAACATTAATGTAAATAAAATATATTAAAATCATTATATATGTTTGGATATGATAAATTTTTAATTATATAATGACAAATAAATCTAAGTAGCTCATAATACTGACATTAGGGAAATTGATTTTTTTAGAAGTCTCTATGGGTTTTAAAGTATTAGGATTACTAAAAGTGAAAATGGGATTTTTTGGGAGAGGGTTATAGAGAGATTATAATAAAATAATTCAATGTATGAATTCATATGTTATGTGATTCATGAATTAGAAAAACAAATCTCCTTTTTAAGTGATGGAATTGGTAGTTTTGAGAGTGACTAAAATATTTTAAATAATGGGATGCCGGTATTCAAGTGTAAAAGGAATAATTATGGAAAAAATATGAGAGTAATATTATTTTCGATAAAATCAAACCTCATATAGTCCTTTTTTGTAACATATGTGTCATTTATAACTATTGGTTTTTTATCTTTTAGTATTATTTTCTCTTACATCGATAATGATTTTCTAGCCCTACTAATAATTTTTAATGAATACATCAAACATAAAATATAAAATAAATATAAAATAAATATTAAATTTGTGAGAAAATTTAATTTTAAAATATATTCATTGAATTGTTTAAATACCTTATTCTGAGGGATAACATTATTAAGAGTTAATTTTTTATATAAGATAAATTTTCTTTACATAATATTTTTAATGAGATGAATAATTTTTTTATTAAACAAATAAAGGATATTCTTCTTCCATGGTATGTCAAAACTAAATCTCCCATGAATAAAACATTACTCTTGGAAATTGTCAAAAAATGTTTTTAATAAAATGTATCATTTTAATTAGTTATTAAAATGATTTCTATAGGTTTTATAAGTTAAAATAATATATCAAAATTAATATTGTTTTTCCTAAAAATCATATTTTATAACATCATTGTTTTTATAAATTCATTAATAATTCTTATATAATATAAATTTCATAGAAATTATACATTTCATGAAAATATTATTTTTAGAATGAAATTGACATTTTTAAAAAAACAAAAAATACATACTTTGTCAATTTTGATAAGTGAAATTAAAAACTAATTTTCATTTTTATTAATTTCAAATTATAATATTTATAAATTTATTTTTTGAGTAAAATCAATACATAAAATTTGGGAACTATTTTAATTAGAAAATAGCTTTTTAAAATATCAACTTGTATTATTCGTATTTAATATCATCTTCCAAATCAATTGAATTTAAAATATAATTAATAACGAATATAGTTTATTATTAATAATTAATCTTCATAAAATAATAATTTTTTTCACATAAAATGAATTTTTTTTAGATATTATTTTCATGAAGAAATTATCTTATTTTACATTTTAGGTAAAAATGAATTTCACTCACATAAAAAGTATCCATTAATTTATATATACATAAAATTCACAAATTGGAATATATATTCATTATCTATAATTTAATTACTATGTTTTTAATGATCATAATTACAAGTTTATATTTTATTTAAATATATAATAGTTTCTTTTATGTTCAGTGTTGTGTGTATTGAATTCTATGAAGAAAATTGATTTATTTAATGGTGATTATAACAACACTACTCTTTATTATACATTAATTTTTTAATTATTACATATGATTACACATAATAAAACCTAGAAGATCAGTTATTCTAGTGTATTTTCGAATTTTGAACATTACATTACAACTTATTACATGGGATACAAAAAAATTATTGAAAATGTACCTGACGAGCTCAAATTATTTAAACATACTTAAAACAACATGGGATAACCTAGAAAGATACATAAGAAAGCAGTGAGATATAAATCCCACTATGGGAATTAACATGGGAACACATGAATAATATAATATGTTTCATACAATTGGAATATAAATGAGACATATATAGGTGGGACTCATAAACATGAACAATAAGACAGGATTTAACATGATAACGTAATGGAAACATGGTAATTGTGGAAACAACATAAAAAATTTCATCATAAACATAGGTCATGAATAACTTTTATTTAATCATCATGGAAAAATTATCATGATGGATATGGTTGAATCCAAAATCCCTTATATGATGTCTCATGAGACTAAAACAGTACCCAATTCATTGGAGTGCTATATAATTCTGGGCTCACCCATCACTTTCATTTCTTTCTCATGCATAAGTTTTCCACATATATCATCAAACATGGAATATTTTATCATCAAATTTTATTCCATGTTAATGGATTATAGAATAAAAAAAATTTATTTCCACAATGAAATATTCTTATGTGTGTAATTTTGAACACCCTACATAGTAAATGGGTATGACTATTCACTAAAAAACTATTTGGCATGGAAATTTGTGGTGAAAGTTATATATCATAATGAGGGTGTATGAATGGTTAATGGACGAATTGATTGGAGTGAAATATGTATCTAATGATTTATAAATAAAATTCTTAGTAAGGGGAAATGGGATAATAAATCCAAACATTAGGATGTTTTTATAAAATACATAGGATTATGATTATATATGAATAACTGAGAGAAGAAGGGGACATATTAGTTTGATAGGGGGATTTATAATTCTAGGGAATATCTTATTGATATATTGGGGGAACCTTGGGAGGACTAAAAAGATTGTATGGACGTGTAAGGATGTTCTTGATGGATTTTTAGTGGAGATAAATGGTATCGTGGGTGGGTTTTTGTAGGAAATGAATGGTGAATACATTTTTATTTCTCAAACATAGGTTTTTGAATTTATATAATAAAGTCATAAAATCCAAAATCCAAACCATATTTTTTCACCTGGTTTATAAAAATGTGGGGGTAATTTTATTTATTTTAAAGGTCCAATGACCAAACATTATAAAATATTACACTTCATAATGTGGAACTAAGTTGTGTCCTTAAAGAAATGATCTTAAAATACTAAAATAAGGTATAGGTTTTAGAGGATCCATAAAGGATTTATAAAATTATATAGATACAATTATAATAAATCATTTTAACTTTTAAAAAAGTATTTTTCTTGGATATATTTTTATTGTATTTATTACATAATTTTTTATTTCTTCTAATATCATAGTACACACAGTATATTTATATGCTATTAAAATTATTCTAAAAAATTCAGGTGTCTCTAAAAATTATGAAAAATTCATCAATGACTAATTCCAATGTTATAATTTTAAAAATAATATTAATTTTATCTAAATAATTTTATAAATATATGAATTTTCACTTTTTAAATTATCATCGACCTTTATTGAGAAAAATTGGGTTTTTGACAATAATAGTTTTCTAATCCTTATAAAAATTATATTTAAATTCAAAAAAACTATATGATAATATATATTTAATAAAATTATATAATAATATTATTTCAATACATTATTATTTATTTAAAAAATACAATAAATCATAAAAATAAATTCCATAATTTAATTGAAGTATTACCCAAAAATACAATTTCAATTTTATTGTATCAAAATAAAAATCATTTATAATGTTACAATAATATGAAAACATAATCATTATTATATACAGTATTAAAATTCATATTATTATGGTCTTGATAGATATTCCTTTATTACATATTCAGACGCCCTTCGGTTATGGTGCATGACAATGTGACTTTATTTTGGTGATTCAGTGTACGTTATTTTGGATGTGATCTTTATGATCTTGAACTTCACTCATAAATGTTTTTTCTTAGACTTAATATGTCAAAGTTCATATTGAGATTGGTGAAGGGAAAATTAATTTAATGAAATATTCCTTAGATGCTCTAATAAATGGGTTTCATAGGGTACAATCCTACAGGTTGATGTCGTCACTTCATTTTTCTGTGTCAATTGGAAGTATAAAAAATCCTATATTTATACTAATCATATGTTTACTCTTCAATGACAATATTATCAAAATTTTGTGATTGAAAATTATCTCTCAAATTAGATACTATATAATAAATAAAAATTAGTGCATGTATTTTCTATAATTATTATACATAACAAGAAATTATACTCAACCACAAAGCTATATTTATTTATAAATGATCAGTTCATTAAAATTATCCATCCATTAAAAATTTATCCCTCAATATTTTATTTTCAAATACATGAAATGGGTGATGGTAACTCCATTTAAACACCTCCTATGGTTCCCACATTTCTTCTCCAATCATATGGGTTCTCTATATTACATTGACTAGTTGTAGTTTCAAATTTAGAAGAACATTTTTTGTATGATGTAATATATACATTGTTTTCCCCCATAAGATAGGTCATTCTCCAATTATACCACATATGGATTGAGTACATGTGATGGTTATGGAAATTAATTCTTTAATAGTTATTCATGGAATATATCATGTACTTGACTCAGGTCAGGTGGGAGTTCTATTGTATACTCCACTCATCTAATATGATCAAGTATCTCAATGGTTCTGATGTATATTGGACCAATCCTTACCTTCTTACCAAATATCATGACTTTTCCCATGGAGATATGTGTAATAATACCTCATATCCTTCTTTAAACTATATGTATCATAAATAATTTTTATTGTTGATATTTTTTCAACATTGAGAATCATTGATGTGCTGCTAAATACTCTTGACCTTTTCCATCATTTTCTCATCCATTTTAGGACCTATCAGTTTGTATTTCCCAACATCATCATAGCATGTATTTTTTTTAATATATTCACATAAAGGGCTTCATAGTGAGCCATTTGGGTTCTTGATTACAAATGATAATTTTATTATAAATTTTCCAAATGAATATGTTGATCCCATCCCCCTTTCAAGTACACTAAGCATGCTTATAACATGTTCTTGAGTGTCTAGATAGTCTTAACATATTTTCTATATGTTTGAGGGTGATAATCCAATCTAATTTTCAACTCAGAATTTGGATCTTGATGGAGACTATTAAAAAAATGGAATTAAATCATGGATCTTGATCAAAAACAATTGATTGTGGTGTTCCATGTTGTCTCATGAAATCATTAATGTATATCCTTGAAATTTGAAAAATTGAGAGGTCCTATTGAATTATAAGCAAGTGAGAATTCATTATGAGACTATGCACAAAAACCCATATAACATAATTTCCCTATGATGTCTTTGGAATACCAATGAATATGACCATGGTTGAATTTTACTATTTCTTCTTTGGTATGGGAAATGGTTCTATATTCCCCTTGTATTGTTTCCATTTCTCCTTCTCTTGATACCATACAAAAGTATGGATTTATTTCTTATGATATGATTCATGATATTATCCCACAATTAGTGATCTTGAAGTTCTCAATACATCTTTGTACTTCCATGATTTAAGGATAAGTTCAAGTTTTGTGCTTAATCCAATATCCACTCCTATAACAACATAATTTATGCTCCACAGAGTCTTAAAGAAAATATTATCACTTCATCTACATTTATATTGAACATTGAATATTTACCTTTTCTCATATCTTCAAATTTAATTTGAATTACCTTAAAACCTATTTGAGCATAATTTTTCTTCTATATAAGGGATGGTTGAGTAATTATTTGTGAAAGGACGAATAATTTTCCTTTTTTATGTTTCTGATGTCCAACCATATCATGTCTATGAAAATTGGATCCTTATCAATTCTCATCAAAGAAAAAATTTATGGATCCCTTATACTATGAGCAGCTTCCACTTTATTTGATCTCCCCACATGGTAGTGGGTCCTATATATGTGAATATATACACTAGGATATTATGATATGTAAATATTTCAAACATCACACCAATTTGAGAATGATGATAAATTTTCAGTGTTATGATCATTGTATCCAACTTTAGATAATGAATTTGGTAGTTCTCTTTATGAAATTTCAATTTTCTAGAATAATAGTCAATATTTTGATCATTTTTTAGGAACACACATACCAATATATTCTTCAATGAATCGTTGTAAAATATGTACAGTTCAACACCTATGGGTATCCTGAATACAAGTTCATAAATAAACCACTTTTAAACTTTTTGGAACATTTTACATATTTGTTATTTATAAAAAAATTGACTCCCATCTATTCCATCTAGGTTATAGGGTTTTTAAATTTCCATAAATTTCTCAAAAATTAATAATAGTATCCAACTAACACATGGAAAAAATGGATTTCTATCACAGATATTGGAATCATCTATCCTTCATTAGTTTTTTATTTTAATAGTTTAAAAATATCCAATTTATTAAGATAATATTCCAATGGAATGATACATTCTTCCACCAAAACTCATATTATCTAGACATTTGATAATGCTTCTCCATTCACATGGTTTTTAGCATAGTGGTCAGATACCCCTCATCCTCCTCCATTATTTTAGAGTATATTATGATATCATCTCTAAAGTCTACCATATATTTTTTGAGGAAATATTTAAGCTATATATTCATCAATCCCAATATGATTTATAGATCATTAGTGAGACTAAACGGTATTATTATGACCTCAAATTTAATATACCTTGTATTGATATTGGTATTGGAAATATCCTCCTTAATCAACCTTAATTGATAATACCCTAACAATGAATCGACCATGGAGAAGTGTTATGATCCAAGTAGATAATTATTCATTTCATCAATCTATGGTAGATAATACTTGTTTGTATAATGATATTGTTGAGCTCGGGATAATGGTCTCAAAGGTGCACTAACCAATCCTTCTTCTTGATGTAGATAAATAGTGAACACTATGTTAAATCACTTGGTAATTTTAACACATCATCTAGAATATCTGGAAATTATTTCTTCCGCTCCTCACGTTCCATAATAAAAATTGTATACAATGAATTGGAGAATAGTAGCACCCCTGGTATAAGATCAATTTAATATTCAACCTCTAATCTTGGCGGAATACATAGAAATTATTCAGGAAACACATCACTATATATATTCCCTCACAATTGTCATGTCTTAAAGGATGATTTTTTCAGACTCTATCATTTGATATAGATTCGCATTCTCATGTTTCTGTAATATCCTTTCCTAATATGTTCGTGCTAAATAACATTCATCATCTTCCTTTCACTTGTTAAAAATGGGTTCAATTCAAGATATAGAGAGTGATTTGATTCTCATAAAAATTTATGATGGCTTTATACTTGAAAATCCAATTCATAACTAGAATTTTATCAAATTCCAATA
Organism: Viscum album; assembly: GCA_963277665.1. Classification (NCBI taxonomy): domain Eukaryota; kingdom Viridiplantae; phylum Streptophyta; class Magnoliopsida; order Santalales; family Viscaceae; genus Viscum; species Viscum album. The sequence continues at coordinate 223,127,729 of OY728139.1, forward strand.
AACAGTTTATCACAAGGTTCTTTGGGAAATTAATCCCAAAAATATTGATAAGGGAGGTGTTATACACCCGAAATTCAATAATATCCCCATTTTTCATTTGTGATGAAAACTATACTTCCATGATTTGTGGTGGTATTTTAATACTTATATTAATCAACTGTTATAAGAAGGAATTCATAGAACTATAATCAAAAAGTATTTTTAATATTAATGAATAAATAATTGGCATATATATCACCACTTCTTTATCAGGATTGACCTCAGTGGTTGTGAGGTTATAAGATCCCTCTTGCAGCCATGTAGGTTGTTGTTTTCGTGTTAAAACCCATTGATTAGTGAATTTGATTCCAATTTTCCCTTATTCCATGGACATAAAACAATAAAATATTATACCATGGATAACTGGATCATTCCATTCTTCCATTACATTAGTGGAATTCACCAGTTAGTAATCGCTAGCTATGTGTCCTTTTTCTCACTCTTAAATCATTTTCTTGTCTCCCATAGGCAATTTATATAGTGAATCTATCATTAATTTTGAAATGTGGTATGTTGAAATATCTTAGTACCTTTCTATTTATACATAATACTACAACAATTAAACATCACTTTCTACTTCTTAACCCCATGATACCCTTGATATGCGCAAATCTCTATTTCAACTTTGTGGGAACATCGGGTAATTTATTCATATCTATCAAGGTCTTATATCACTTGGTATTTTCATAGAATTGGTTTTATCCCACTGAATAATTAATCAACCATACATTTAGAGGTAATGAAAATTGGGGGGGGGGGCATATCCAGTGAGTCTTATGATGATATCTTCATACTACCCAATATATTATTCATATTTATTACTTGAGGGATTATAAATATATTTCCATTTTATATTTGATAGTGTGAGTAAAATATTTTTCAAGATACATTTTCCATATTTTATTAAACAAATTATCTTCTATATCTTCATATGATATCATATTATCGATCAATTTACACCATTAATAATATTATCCCTCTATATGATAAATAGTTAGTGTAGCCTTCTCTTACTCCGAACATTGATGTATTGAAAATATCTTTTCAATGGGGGTGAAATATTTTTCTTGATTAAAGGATAAGATGACCAATTATATAATGAGGACCTTTTCCACATAAAGTTCGCAATTGCATCTTGTTCATTCATAGGCGGATTTGGTAATTCCTTAAGATACATGTTTCTAATCTGAACATGAGTAAGCTAAGAGAGTATCATCATATAGTTCATTATTCTTGCTCTCCTCAGGATCGACATCACTCTAAGGTAGTAATCATTTTTTCCATCACATTGGTTGTTTATTCAGTTCCTCCTATTTTTTACCATTGACTAGAATGAGGGAAATATTCTTGATGAGTACATTTAATATATTATACATATAATAAGAATCTAATGAAATTAAATGGATAAATTTTAAATGACATTTATTCCATTAATTATTAATTTATAGGATTCAATCTATGTTATCCCTGATCTATTTCTTATATATACTCTTATGGGATTTTATGTTCTAATAATAATATTTTCGTAATGAGTTTTTTAATTTTCCATATGATATACCTCATGAGTTTCAATTATATTGTGATGAAAAGAATGTTTCAGTTCGTCAGTTCCTGGTTGAGTCTAGATCGATCTGGTGTTTTCAAGTTTTACCCCTATGTACATCTATGGTAATGCCACATCTACATATAGTATCCAAACAAGGATGTGTTTTCTTTATAATCATCATAGTCTATACATTACCCATAGATAGGGATGTTTTGTTATTCTTATTTTTATCCCTAAATTTTTCTTTAGATTCTTTTAATCATAATAAAAAATGACATTTCATTTGACACCAACTATGACATCCATACTTTTTATTACACATTAGTTTAAGATTTATTTCATAAGATTACACATAATACAACCTGGAAGATAAAAAATTATAGTTTATTTTAGAATTAGGTACATTACATGACACCATACATCTTAGAATTCAATAAAATTATTGAAAACATCCTAGAAATGATTATCTTATTCAATCATTCATTGGATTACATCAGATAACCTGGGTACATACAAAAGTAATCGGTGATCTATAAATCCCAGTAAGTTAGTAAACAAGAAATAACATGAATAAAGTAATACATTTTAGAAAATAGGAGGATAAATGAGACATATAAGGTTGATAATTATAAACTTGAACATTGAGGCATGATATAACATGATAACATAATGTCAACATGGGAAAGGTGGAAACAACATAAAATGTTTTCTCCTAAACATGCGTTATATATAAATGACATGAAATAATGATAAAAAAAGGTCCATGGTGGATTTTTTCACACCATAATCACATTCATGATAACTAATAGTACTAAGATATTACACAATGAATTTGAGAGAAATATAATTCCTAGTGCACCAGTAACATTCATTTCCTTATCGAGCATAAGTTTTCACAAAGATAAAAAAACATGGAATCATTTATCATAATTTTTTACTTGATCAAGGAGTGTGGAATACCTACATGTGTGTCCCCAATTAAATAAGTATAATTGAAAAAAAGTTGAACACACATTATAGGAAATGGTTATGGGCATTCACTATATAATTTTTCATAATAAAAAATTGTGGAAAAATTTCAGTAGCATAAATATGGGGTGAATGATCATAGGAGGGAGTGATGAAAATGAAAGAGGTATCTCATAATTTAGGAAAAAAATTGTATTAAAGGTGTATGGGAGAACATATCTCAACATTAGGAAATGCATATAGAAGATGTTAGACTATGAAGGCACCTAAATAAATAGGAGATGCATAAGACCCCATGCCTCGAGGGGGTGATTCCAAATGACTTTGAGAATCTTATTAATAGGTTGGTGGAATCATATAAGTCATTTTGACATGCAATGAAACATTTGGGACGTTATTTGTTGTTTTTTAGTAAAGTGTAAATAAATATTTGGTGGGTTTATATAGGAAATGAGTGGGAATGATTTATTATTTATTAAACAAAGGTTTTGGGAATTATGTAATAATGTAATCAAAACTAAAATATATACTAGGGGTTTTCTCATTGTTTTAGAAAAAGTGACATGGTTTTCATTATATTATAATGTCATGGGTCAAAAATATTAAAATATTACCCTTTCAGATGAGGATGTAAGTCATGTGCTTAACAAAATTATTTTAAAACCATAAAATATATTTTAGGTCTTAGAGGATTCATAAAGGCTCTATTAAATTAATAAAATGAACCTAAAATAATGTTATTTTAAATGGTAGTGTTTTATTTGGTTGTTTACAACTTTCATTTTATTTATAAAATTATATTTTGGAAATAATGATTCCATAATACACACTGTATATTTATACGACATTTAAATTTTACCCAAAATTTTGAATATCTTAGAAAATTATGAATAATTCAGCATCCAATAATTTCAGTGTTTGTATGTGAAAAATAATATTTCTTTTATATAAATATTTTTTTAATTATGTATCTTTTAAAATTAAATTTTAAATTTATTGACATATGATGGGGTTTTTTGGACAATAATTGTTTTTGAACCCATATAAAATCTAAAATTGACTTCATTAAAATATATATTATAAATAATATTTCATAAAAATTATTTTCTAATAATATTTGAGGAAAATATTTTTTGTTTTTTAAAATATATTAATTATTAAAAATAAATTCCCTATTTGAATTTTAATAGTACCCAATAATATAATTTAAGTTTTATCGTATCAAAACCCAAATCAATTATAATGTAAAAATTACATTAAAAATTAATTTTTTTATAAAATATACATACTATTGTTTTTATGTTTTTATATGTATCCTTTTATTACACTATAAAACATCCTAAGGGTAAGGTGCCTGATAGTGAGACATTCATGGGGTGGTTTGGAGTACATGGTTTGAAGACATGATCCTGATGATCATGAACTTTTTCCATAAACTGTTTCTTTCGTTCATAATCAATTGGATCTTGGATAAAGATTGGTCATGGGATAATCCCAGTGATGATATCTCCCATAGAAGCTCTTATAAATGGGATTCAGAGGGTGTGATCATAATTGTTTATGACAACACTTCCTTTATCTATTTCAATTAGATTTGATAAACCTATATATTTATACTAACTATTTTCTAATTATTGACTTGGTATATTATCAATTTTTATGATTCATAACGGTCTTTGAAATCAGATACGAAATAATAAATCTGATAAAGTGAATGTTTTTCAATAACCATAATACATAATAAAACATTAAACTCAACCAAAAAGTGAATTTAATAAATATAATCTTTTTTCATTAAAGTGGTCATAAATAAAAAAATTTGGGTGCTAAATGAAGGATCAATCTAGTAATGTTTATGTACCAGGGACCCACTTCGAGATAGTGGGGTGTCATGGGATATGAAGGTAATTGTTAGGGTATTTCTTGGGAGAACATTAGAAAAGTATTATTTGGGGAATTCATTCCTTCCATTTTGATTCTATATCATACAAAAAATTCATGGATCTTCAGTAATCATCCATAAAGGTTTTTACAAAGATCACATGATTCATTGACCTACATAATATTTTTCTCTCTAGGTCATGAACAAGTCACAAAAGATTAGGTTTTTTAGATCAGACTTCATCTTGATTCCATATGGGGGTTAAGACTATTGACCTAATGTTATCCCATAAGGATATATGTAGGGCCTTGATATCTATGAATGTCATATAATAATATCAAATATTTGGTATTTTTACCACTTTTAGTAAAGAGGTGTCTAATATTCCCAATACTATATTGAGTGCCTCTTTTAGTTGTAGAAATAGTAATAGTAGAGATGTTTAGTGTGGTAGTGGTAACCATGTTGAACCGAGTATTTATTCTTAACTACCATCAAAAGGATTTCTATAGTACTTAAAAATTTGGAAGGTTTGATATTATCACATGTTATACAAATTTCATTAATGAAATTGCAAACAATTTGGAATGTAGGGAAATATCCAATATCTATAGTCTTCAGCATTGAGGTTATGTTTCCATTGGGGTTTCTGATAGATGTGTGGTACGGCCTAGAGATTAGATTGGGGTCCTCAGCATCAGGCTTAAAAGACGATGAATTTGTAATCTTCTCACCTATTATTTTGGGTCATGTATTTGATCCAAGTTGAGTGTACTCAGTGGAATAGGTTCACACCTATGTTGTTGAGTGACCATATACTATTTTAGGTATATTCCTGGCCACTACAAATGATTTTATCTTTAAACAAGATCATTGATATCCCCCTCAGCAGGTCCTCATGTTGTGGATCTTTATCAATAATTCGTACAGTATGAAATCAAAGGTATTCCCTTGATAGAATTATCAACATTTGGATTAACTCATTCTAGGTTCTAAACCCATTTCGATTCACCCATATAGAATTTTATTTTTCTTCTTAAATGAGAAGACAATACAACTCAAGGATTTGTATCAGAATGGATTTATAAATCCATGTACATCACCATGGGATGTACCTATTCAATGAACCAAGTAGGCAACTAGGTTTCACTAGGATTTCCTAAAATACCAAAATTAGAATCAATTGATCATGAAGAATATATACACATTACCCTAGATTTGTTAACTCATTGATTAGTTATGAGAATCCTGGTGGTTCTCCATTATTGATATTTGATCATTCCATCACCATATGTTTTATGGTTTTCTATACATGAAACAATAACCACAATTATAACAATGTTATATTTGGATAATATATAAATGTATAATTATGGAGATGAAAAACAAAGCCAATGATTTTTTTTTGAATTAATATTGATGAAAAGTTAATGAATTTTTTACAAATAGAAAATAACATCTAATTTTTATATGGTGAAAATTAAATAAGATTACCTAAAATGATAAAAATGATCATTTAGATTTTTTAAAAAAATATTCCTTTATAAAATATTCTTTTATAAAATACAAGATATATTCCAATAAAATGTATCATTAATGTAAAATTATATTTGACATGAATAATTTTTTAACACAAAATATTTGGTAAATGATATGAAATATGAATAATATCAATTAATAATTTAAAATTTCATTTTCCAACTATAATTTAAATAAATAATATTTTTTGTTTTTATTCCAAAATTGATTTTATGAATTTTGGGATATGAAATTAATAAAAAAAATTATTTTTTAATTCCAAATTTGAAAATTTACTTAGTTTCATATTTTGATCATTTTATGAAATGATTGGTTTTTGATCGAAAAATGGATTTTTTACAAAACATATAATTTGTATGAAATTATAATTATAAAAGAATGAAATAGAAACTTATGAAAACTGTTAACTAATAAAAGTAAAATTTTAGGAATTAAATTATTTTTTAAAGAATTCATCAAACTAAAAAACCCCTGAAAACGTTTTTTATCTAATTAAAATGTAACATTAATATATAATTTTTTAGCCTTTTCTTAAAATTAGTTATTTTTCAAGAGTGATTTTGTTTTGTATTTCCATGTAATCCACATATACTTTTTTTGATTAATATTAAATCATGTTTTTTCATTATTATGTATATTAAAGGAAATTTTATCATATAAATATTTTTAAATATTAAAATGCTAATTCTAAAAAAAATAATGTGATTATTTAGGATTATTTTAAATGTAACATTAAATATATTTAGTAATATTATTAAATATAATTAAATTAAAATTTTAAATTCATGGTATAAAATGATTCATAAATATCTATATTAATGTATTTCATTATAATTAAATTAAATATTTAGAAATTAATTAAAATGGTAAAAGTTAATTAGGGTAAATGTTAAAAAGACAAATAAAAAAACAAATAATCAATTATATTCTCCAATAAAGAAATGGAATAGTATATTTGGATGCCAAAATAATTTTCCCCTACACTTGTTTCCATTTTTTGAAATTTTCCACTATAATAGTAATATCCCATTATTAAAAATGTTATGTTTTACCCCAAAACAAACAATTTCATCACATTTAAATGGGTAACATATTATACACGTCAAGGCACACCACCCATTGAAATTTATCATTAAAATAATTCCATTTTACTCTCCTTAGTATCCTATCGAAGGAATATAATTGCATGGTCGCTAATAGATATCCAAATACCATAAAAATGAAGTAATATTCCATTTAAAATCTATGTCAATGGTGTGAGTACTATTAACTGCATCGTTTTCTTTTAAATTGTCAAATTTCAAATTTATCCTACTCAGAATAATTTAAATTATTAGTATAATTGATTTTATTTATATGATTTTATTAACTATATTATTGTTTTTAATTAATATACATCATATATTTAAAAAAACAAAACAATTTTTGTGTGTTGTGTAGACTACTACCTCCACAACGTAACACATTTTATTTTCATTCACTTCCTTACATATTTGGATCTAATGATTTTATTAAAAGATTTTATATTATATTTATGATACCTTTAAGGTTTTATCAAAAATATTAGAGAACCAATTAATGTTATGCTCAAAAGACAATCATTGTTAGTTTAATCTTATAAATTAAGCATGCTAAAAAGATAATATTTAATTAAATTCATGATTATCATTATTATCTATTTAATGTTTATATAAATCCCTATAAAATTAATTTTTTATCATATACACACTAAATAATAACATTATGATCTTGGAACAATGATATTACAATAAAACTACCTTGAATTATACATTAAATCTACGTTTGTGAATGTTCATACCAGTCCAACCAGATAGATGAAAAATACAATGAATTAATTTCATGAATGAAAATGTAAAAATAATAACATGTATTATGTGAAAAAAATTATAAAAAAATATTTTTTGGGACATGTCATATAAATATTCAATCTATTTAGTAGTAAAAACACACTTCAATAATCAAAAATAATCAAAAAATTCTTTTTTTTATAAACACTTCAAGGATAAAATATTCCTATATGTATTTTTCAACACATTAAATGATTATAAAACATCCATATTGGTAAACTTAATGGCCTTTTAATTATGAAATTTGGTATAAAAATGAATACAAACATTTCTATTATGAGCATAGTAAAAATGATCAAAACTAGAAACACCTGATTGGATAATCAGTACAATCCATGTAGAGGATGGATACATTTGAAAAATATTAATGAAAATGGGATTGAAAAATGTGGTAAATTATGTTATTAATATTGGTATGTTTTTGATGCATGATTTTAATTTACATTAATGGAATTGGGGAATAATAGTTATGTTTTTTAGTCAGATTATCCCTTTATTGAGACAAGTATTGTATTTATGAAGATATTTTAATTTATTTGGGGTATATAAAACCTAATTTAGATATAATATCATTAATTAAATTTTTTATCACAGTAATTTAATTTCAATTACACTAATTCTCTTTTTAGGGGTTTTGGTTTAAGTGATAATCAAGTCACAAGGGTTTTATTTGTTTTTGTTCTAATTCATTGAGACACAATACATTTTGTGAATCATTTTTTATTTGAATGGTTTACTCAAAAACCATGGATATATTTATGAAATAATACATGTATATCAATGGATTTATTAGGTAAATCATGGTTTTTAGTGTATATTGATTTTTTTATTTTCTTAATAATAAATCTTTTGGGTGACTCAAATCATCTTCTATGAGTTATATTATAATTTTATAACATTAATATTCTATTCTCGGGATTTACCACCAAAAATATTTTCTCATATTATTTTTTATAATATTCATTATGAAAATTAATTTTCAATACAAAGAAGGTTTTATCACGCTTTTAAAATTTTCATTTTTCGACAATGGTAATTCCATGTTTAAAAAAATATTCTCTTTCAAAAATAAATTATTTAAAATAAAAAATACTAAAGAATAATTTATTTCATTTCCATGGTTCTATTAATGGAGACTCTTTCAAATGTATTTCAATGATTTTTCACTTCACATTTAGAAAACACATTTTTATGTGACATGTTACTCCTTATTTTTCATCACATTTAGAAAATATTTAATGTTTTGTGATTGGTCAGATATATAAATATATATTATCTTTTTGTGGAAATGTACTCCTAATCCCAAACAATCCATTTTGCAAACCCTCCTTAGATTTTATCATTTAGGAGTTATAATATAAAGAAGGTTTTTTTAAATATTTTTCAACATCATTATATGTTTATTTTATTACATTGAGGATTTTTTGTTTAATAATAAACCACCTTATTTTTTATGGATGCATTATTACCATTTATTTTGAATATAAACTATGATCTACACTCATTGTTCAATTCAGTGTGGAAATCACATTTAACCTATCACAAAATAGAGGATTTTCTTATATAATATTTGATATTATTTGATATAGGAAAAATTATTCGTGTTCCATATATATTTATCCATATATGGATGATTATTGGAATGTTGACTACGTATTATTTTACCATCCACCATCATTTGGAGGATATGTTATGGTCATGTCATCCCTTTATAGACATGGGGGAATATATCGATAGTCTTGATGATTAATGGGTATCAATTAATGTAGACCATGTATTGAAATTATATATTATTTATTATATGGATTTCCAAATTTTATTCCAAAAAACATTCCTCACACAAATTATTTTAAAAAATTATATTTTATTTTGAATGACACAATTTAATAAAATGATTATTGAGATAAAAATACTTTTATTATGAATGAATTATACATTAATGGGTGGCAGGTGGACACCGACAATATATAGCTCTTCGATGCATTTATGGGTCTCACAAAAAAAAACATATTGGATTTTGGTTTATTCCACTTCCCATAATTGGATAACGAACTCAAACCAGCCTTTAATTTTATGATGTCTTGACTATGGACTCCATGACAAATATAGATTCTTAGAATAGGGCCTTGAAATTAATATAGTTAGATATAAAATTATGCATTCCCACAATATGTGATTTGTATTGTTGATATCAATGTTCTCATTTATTATATTAGATAAATAATTCTTTATGTATCAATTTCATTATGGGTTCTGTTTTTATCTATTCCATCCGTAATTCACATGATATTATTATACTGTAATTTCTTCAGTTATATAATTCACTTATTGAGAATTTTATATCACCCTAATTATTATTACATTTACCCATATTCTTGAGAAAATAATTTCATGTGATGAGATTAGTGGAATAACATGCCTGAAAGACACAATGAAGTCATATCATGAATTAACATGTTTCAAATATAATATTAAAATATTCTATTTTATACATATAATATAGGATTTATAATTTTATTTTTTTTACTAATTATATGGCTCCAAAAATGATAATATTATTCAGATGCAAGAGATGAAATAATCATTTGTGATTTTGTAGTTAGGGATAATTATATCTTGGATTTTATGTTTGAACCACTACTGTTCTATGCAACAAATAGAGCTTAATTTGTGTTTTTTTATCAATCCTCATTGGACATTGAGAATGTTTTCCAAGAAAAGGATCATACAGTTCAAGAAGACAATAGTATTGATGGTGGCTTTATTTCCCAGTTCTTTAATAATTTTGGAGCTTGAAAATTTTGCAAAGGAGAAATGTGTGTATGGAAAAGTAAGTTTCATGCATGATTGTTGTTGTTTTAGAAACTTGCGTGAAAGGAATTTTTTGGGATCCGAATGTCAAAAAAATGGAAAAGGCATGAGGTGTGTGAAAAATCCAGAGATGTGTGAGAAAAGTTATTCCTATGTGAAAATAATTATGCGCAGAAAGATAGTTTTTGTGCGACACGGTTTGATTTGTGTGTAGGGTTCTATGATGCATATAAATAAGATGTGAAACCCCTCATTCTGAATGGCTTATGACTTAGATAAGATGCATGTTCTGATAGGCCTAAAACATTCATGAAATGGGTGATTCACGGAAAATTTAATGGTTTGCGAAAAATATAAAGCTACGTGGAAAATTTTAATTATAATGGAAAAGATAAAGTTTCATGCAAAAGTTATAGTTTCATAGAAAAGATAAAGTTCTATGAAAATTATAATTTTGTGTATAAAAGTTAAAAGTTTTGTGTAATGGGTGTGGTTACGTGGATGATTTTTCACATGGAAAGAAATTCTTGCTTGCAAATGTATGATTTTTCACGCATAGGGTAGGTGTCACAGACAATTGTCAACCTAGGCTGAAAATATCTTTCGAATATCGAGTTTAGTGGTTAATTCCAATCAAGTGCATAAATTAAAGACTATTATGAAACCAATGTGTCTGGCATAACAGAGAAAAATACTTTAATGAAAATCTATTGAATCTATATTTTGGTCAATAAATTGAGTTTGAATTCTATCATGGCCCTAAGCATGGGCGAGTCAAAGGAAGTGATATGAGGGATAAAATGAGCTGTCCCTAAACCATTGTAAAGGTAGTGTTTATGGGACATAGTAACTATACCTGAACCTTTAATCCACAGTTGTTGATGTTTAGTGGAATTAAGTAAGAGTGGAAACATATCAGCGTATGCTTCTTAGATGCTCCCCTTAGTGGTGAACCAAGTAAAAGTGTCACGTGGTCTATTTGTAGGTGATTTTTTTCTTTCTATTTCTATTTGTATTATATGTTTAACGAGTTCCTACCAACGTGAGACAAGATCGTTGTTTTTAAAGAAAGTTTTGACACCCTGATTCACCTCTCCCCTCTCATGGTGTCCTAGGGGCCTATAAGTGGTATGAAAGGGTAATGTTTTCTGGTGTTAGATTAATCATTTTTCCTTCATCGAGAAAGCATTCAATGTTAGGGGAATCCCTCTTTTCGATGGAATTAATTTTCAGATTTGGAAGAACATAATAAAATATCATCTAAGATCCCTTGGAATGGATGTCCTCTCTGCTAAAATAGAAGGAATACAGGTTATTGATCCAACATGTCCTACTATGACTGATACATAAAGGAATGTTCTTGATGAAGATTCTAAAGCTCAAAATTCTATCAGTACATATCTTTCACATCATATACATATAATGGTGAAGAGTTTCTTCTCTAAAATGTCTACGGGGGATAACATGAAAACAGTTACGAAGGATATAAATAATTAATGGAGGGAATCATCAATTCCTCCACAACAGGTTCGACGATATGAAGATTCAACCTCATGATAATGCATATTCCTTCTCCATTCAAATTACTAATGTAGTGGCAGAAGTTTGAGGTCTTAGAGAGGAAATAAAAGTCATTGATATCGTAATGAAAGTAATGATAAGACATATGCATATGTACAATTAAAACGTGTCATCCCTTGAAGAAATAAATCTATCTAAACTATATCTGGAGGATCTGTGAAGTAGTATAGTGGTATATTAGATGAGATTCAAACTAGAAGATGCTACGACTCGTGATATCTAGGAAATGGCGTTCAAATACATGGACAAACTAAAAATTTCAACAGATAATGGTGGTGAATATGATGAGGAAGATGAAATTCTTTCTCTGATTTTGAAGAAGCTTAAAACGAAATTAGGAAAATTTAATGGTATGTTACCTCTATCATGTTTTCATTGTAGATCACTTGGGCACATAGCCACTTCATGTCAAAGATTGTTCGATGATGGAGAGAGTGAAAAAGAAGATATAAGGAAACCTCAAAAAATATTTTCCAAAAATAGAGGATTCAAATCTGGAAAGAAATTACAGAAGAAGAGTTTTGTATGTGAAGAGGAAAATAATGATATTGAATTCTGTGAAGAAGATGAACTGAAATTTAAAACTGGATAACATGATTCTGTGATGGCTACAATTGAAAATTTCAGAACACTTCATTGGTAAAGACAGACATTAGCAGATGAATCCTAATGGTGATCCCAATTTAAATATTAAGGATTTATTTTCCAATAAAGAGAAAAAAAATTAGAGATGTAATAAGTGGAATGAAATGTGGGAAGATTCATAAAAAGTTGTTAATGATCTTAAAGATGAAATTTAATGACTAAAATTACTAGTGAGAGTACAGTCTTAAATCCTTGAAATAAATGATGATGTTGTAGAACTAAATAATAGAATTGAAGAACAAGAATATGTCCTCAATGTACTTAATTCTGGACTGGAAGAGATGTCTATGACTATTAAGGGTTTTTAAGAAGAAGTTATCCCTCATATGAGTAAAATTGAATTTTAATCAACCCCAAAAGTGGGAAAAATGATATTCATTTTTTATGATTCTCAGATGAAAAATTACTAATAAGATCAAATCATGGTTAAGATGGAGTTGAAAAAATCAAGAGTGATCAAACACCCACCTATATGGGAAACAATAGAATCAGTTTTGAGGTTGATACATCAACAACTGGAAGTAAATATAGCCAAAAGAAAGACATGATAAAAGTTAAACATGTTGAAAAGTTAAATGATGTTCTGAAAAATAAACCCTCAATCAAAACAAAAAAGAAGAACTGAATATTATCCTAAAACTCTCAGAAATTAAATGTAGGCCAGCCATTTCCCTAAGGAAAAAGGAATGAGGAGAAATATAAGTGAGAAGAAATTTCCTCTCATGATGTGTCAGTTATGGGGAAATATGGGCCATACCATGTCATATTTCGAAGAGGCAAGGAGCTATTTGGGAAGTCAACAGAAGAGACTGATTTCTTATCAAACATATTACAGAAGAAACAGTTTATATGGATACTGTTTCATTGGTCTATCTTTAACTATGAAACAATGCATTGCAGGAAGAGGTATGATAGGAGAAATTTATAAAACACTCAGATAAGGGTAAATACTCACCCTCCCAATGATGTATTTCTCACAAATAGGTTTTCTCCTCTAGAAGAAGAGTATGTGAACGAAGAATTTGATAATGTGGAAGAATGAATTGTATGACCATCTATGTCGTATGTTCAATAAAATATCTCATGGAAATAGAAGAAGAATATTTAGAAATACAATGTTTCAAAAGTATCCCTCAATGCAACCAAAATAAGCATCACATGGATTTTTGATGGTGGATGCTTGTCTCATATGACATGATATGCTTATATAAAGAACTATACTATATAGACACCAGAATAAATAGGTTATAGATATGACCATTTACATGAGAGGGTGATTCCAAATGATTGTGAGGATCTTATTGATAGATTGGCGAACCATATAAGAAATTTATACATGCGATGTCAAATTAAGGATGCTATCTATTGTTTTTTAGTGAATTGAAATTAAATATTGGGTGGTTTTATATAGGAAATGAGTGAGAATTATATAGTGTTTCTTAAATATAGGTTTTGGGAACTATATAATAATTTGAGAAAAACTAAAAACCTTACAAGGGATTTTCCCATTATTTTAGACAAAGTGGCATGGTTTTCATTGTTTTATAATGTCCAGGGTCACAATTATTAAAATATCACCATTTCTAATGTGGATGTAAGTCATGTCCATAAAGAAATGATTTTAAAACCATGAAATATAATTTAGGTCATGGAGGAATCATAAAGTCTTTATAAAATTAATAAAATAAACATAAATAATATTTTATTATAGGGTGAACATTTATTTGGTCATGTATAAGATTTGTTGTATTTATAACATAATATTTGGATCATTTTGATTTCATAATACACACAGTATGTTTATAAACCATTAAACTTTTACCAATTTTTTTTATTATTTTGGAAATTTATGATAAATTTACCATCTGATATATTCATTTTATGGATTTGAAAAATAAAACTGGTTTTAGAAAAAAAATATATATTAATTATGTGAATTTTCACATTAAAAATTGAATTTTACATTTATTGACATATGATGGGTTTTCTGATAATATTTGATTTCGAACCCATATAAAAACTAAATATGACTTCATAAAATTCTATATGATAATTAATATTTAATTAAACAATTTACTAATAATATTATAGTAAAATAATTTTTTTAAAATAGATTGATTCAAAAAAATAAATTCCTTAATTGAATTTTAATATTACCCAAAAGTATAAAATTTTTATCGTATCTAAATCCAAATAATTTATAAAGTGAAAATAATATAACAATGTAATCATTATTATATAAAATATACATATTAATACTATTGTTGTCTTAATACATATAACATTATTACACAATAAAACATCCTAAGGGTAAGGTGTGTGATGGTGAGCCTTTGATGGGGTGGTTTGGTGTACATGGTTTGGTGCCATTATCCCAATGATGATAATATTTTTCCAAAAATTGTTTCTCTCATTCATAATCGGTTAGATCTTGGCTTGGGATTTGTCATGAGAAAATCCCAGTGACATTATTTCCCATAGAAGCTCTGATAAATGGGCTTCAAAGGGTGTGATCCTACTAGTTGACGACAAAACTTCCTTTTTCTATTTCAATTGGATTTAATAAAACCCTATATTTATACAAATCATTTGACCATTATTGACTGGATATATTATCTATAGTTTTGATTCATAATGGTCTCTGAAATCCAATAGGATATAATAAATCTGATAAATGGAATGTTTTCCAATAACCATAATACATAATAAAACATTTAACTCAACCAAAATGTCATTTTTCTATATTTATGTATGGAAAATTACATTGATCACATATAATAATTTTAAGGTGATAAATGAAGGATCAATATAGTGATGTGTATGCTTTGTGTACCCACTGGTATATGGTGGGGTGTCATGGGATAAGAAGATAAATGTTAGGGTCTTTCATTAGAGGACTTCAGGAACCTATTATTTTGGGAATTCATTCCTAGAGTGATGATTCCATATCCTATAAAAATATTCCTAGATATTCGGTAAAAATCCCTCAAGGTTTCAAAAAAGTCAACTTGATTCATTGAACTACTAAAATTTTCATCTCTTTAGGTTAAGAACAAGTCACAAAAAAATCATATTTTCGAGATCATACTTCATCTAGGTTCTATACATTAGGTTATGAGTTTTGACCAGAAGTCATACCAAAAGGATATATGTAGGGACTTGATATATATGAATGTTTTATAATATGATAAAATATTTGGTATTTTTAACCCCTTTAGTGAATAGGTGCCCGAACATCCCACTACTATATTGAGTGTGTCTTTTAGATGAAGGATGACTAATACTAAGGATGTTAAGTGTGTTATTGGTAACCATGTTGAACCAAGTATTTATTCTTCACTACCATAAAGATGTTTTCTATAGTAAAAAATTTTAGGTAGGTTTGAGATTATCAGAGTTTCTAAAAACATTTTAATGAATATTTTGACAATGTGTATTGTAGGGAAATCTCCCATAGCTCAAGTATTGAGGATTGAGGTTAGGTTTATATAGGGGGTTCGGATAGATATGAGGTGCAACCTAGGGATCTGTATGGGGTTCTCAACAGTATTCTTAGAAGATGAGGGATTTTTAAGCTTCTCACCTCTTTTTTAGGGTCATGTATTTGCACCAGGTTGATTTTATGTAGTGGATTAAGTTCCAACATATGGTTTTGGGGGTCCATATGCTACTTAATAAATATTTGTGACCACTTCAAAATTTCCTAATACTTTTTTATAACTATTCCCCCCAACTATTATATTTTTATATGTTTTTGTTTGTTATTGGTCATTTTTTATTATGATTTTCATTCATATGGGAAAATATTTGGAATTAAAGTGAATCATATTTTTTGATTCTCATAATGTTCTATTACAAATATTAGTTATAGAAATAAGAGGGAATTAATTATTTTGGAGTGGATGAGATTCAATATGATTCTTGGAACGAACTAAATGACTAGATATTGATCAAATATCAACTGATACAGAAGAAACGTATCATATCCATTAATAGTGAGGGATTTTTTCATGATAACTGATCAGTGTCAGTTTGGAGCAGGTAGAGTGGATCTAATCAAGATCAATCTTATATTATTTAAAATAATGATTACATGATTTTTATCCCTTATAAAGATTATTTAAATCATGTTCATCATGTCATCATGTTTTGGATTTTAAAAAAAATTGTTCAATATGAATTCATAGGTATCCCCTGATAGAATAATAAATATTGAGATATAACTCTTTCTATGTTCACAACACATTTTATTTCCACCTTATAGAATTTCATTTGACAATTTAGATGAGCACTCGATATAACTTGATGACATGAATTAGAAGGGATTTATAAACCCAATTACATTACACTGGGGTATACATATTATATCAACCATAATGGAAGAAAGGTTTCATTGAGATTACATAGAATACCATAATTGGAATGAATTGATCAGGAAGAATATATACAGTTTACCCTATATTTATTACCTCATTGATTAGTTAAGAGGAGTTTAGTAGTTCTCCATGATTTAACGTTGATAATGCCTTCACCATTTATTTTTAGGTTTTTTCAACATTAAACACTATACTTAATCAAAAAACATGATATATTTGGATAATATATAAATGTATAAGTATGGACATTAAAAACATAGACATTTATGTTTTTGAATTAATATTGATGTCCAATTAATGAATTTTAGGAAAATAGAAAATAAAATCTAATTTTAATATGATGAAAATTCAGTATGTTTACCTAAAATGACTAAAAACATCATTTAGTTTTAGAAAAATATTCCTTTAAAAAATTATATTTTATGACATAAAAAATTGTATTTCAATAAAACATTTATTTAATGTTAAATTATATTTGACATTAATAATTTTTCAACACAAATTTATTTGGTAAATGATATGAAATATGAATAATAACAATTATTATTTGAAAATTTCATTTTCCAATTAAAATGTTTTTCAACAATATTTTGTGTTTTTATTTAAAAAATTAATTTACAAATTTTGGAATATGAAATTACTAAAAAATCCATTTTTTAATTCATAATTTGAAAATTTAAGTTGTTTTAATTTTTTATTATTTTCTGAAATGCTTGGTTTTAAATTGAAAAAATTATTTTTTACAAAACATCTATGTTTTTTGAATTTAAAATTATAAAACAACAAAATAGAAACATATAAAACCTTTTAGATAATATAATTCTAATATTATCAATTAAATAATTATTATAAAGTACTCATCGAATAGAAAAACCCTTAAAAACATTTTTTTATCTAATTGAAATGTAACCTTAATATGTAATTTTTTTTTATTTTTTACATAAAATCCAAAACATTTCATGGGAGATTCAGTTTTGGATTTTCTTGTAAGACTAATATACATTATTTATTTAATATTAAATCATATTTTTTCATTTATGTGTTTATTAATGGAAGTTTTATCGTATAGATATTTTTCAATAATAAAATGTTAATTCCCTAAAAACTATTTTTAGGTGATTATGTAAATTTATTTTAAATGTAACATTATAATATTTATTAATATTATTAAATAAAATTACTTTGAAATTTTAAATTTGTGGTACTAAATGAAATAAAAATAAATATATTAATATTTTTCATTATAATTGAATAAAATATTTGAAATTAATTACCCTGGTAAAAGTAAATTAGGGTAAAAATTTAATATATAAAACAAAAACAAAATAATCAATTAGATTTTCATAAAAATAAATGGAATAGGTTTTTTGGAAGCCAAAATCATTTTACCCTATACTTTTTCCCATTTATAGACCTTTTCCACTAGAATAGTAATATCCC
The DNA here is from genome assembly GCA_963277665.1 of Viscum album. NCBI lineage: Eukaryota > Viridiplantae > Streptophyta > Magnoliopsida > Santalales > Viscaceae > Viscum > Viscum album. The sequence continues at coordinate 223,146,425 of OY728139.1, forward strand.
AATATTAAAAATGTTATGATTTCTCTCAAAACTGCCAATTTCACAACATTTAATTGGATAACATATTATCTACATCAAAAAACACCTCTCATTCAGGTTTATCATTAAAATAAATCCATTTTACTCTCCTTAGAATCTTATCCAATGAATATAATCACATAGTCACTCATAGTTATCCAAATACCAAAAAAATTAATGAATATTGCAAAATAAAATCTATGTCCTTGGTGTGAGTACTAGTATTTACATTTTTTTCGTCTAAATTATCAAAATTTAAATTTAAACAACTCATAATAAAATTAATTTTTATTATAATTTATTTTATTTATTCTAACTGTATAAACAAAATTTTCATTATTAATTCATATACCACATCTATTAATAAAAAAACGTTTCTTGTCTGTTGTGAATACTACTACCTCCACAATGCAACACATTGGGTTTTCATTCACTTCCTTACATCTTTGGACGTAAGAATTTTATAAAAAGATAATTTAATATATTTATGATATCTTTGAGGTTATATTATGAAAATTAGAGAACCTTTTAATGATATGATCAGCAAAAAATTATCATTAGTTAAATCATTTAAAATAAGCATGCTAAAAATATAATCTTTTTTAAAAATGATGTGTCTCTTTAATATTAATTTCTTTCTTCTCTACATTATTAAAATTTTAATTTATCACCATAAAACACTAAATAATAAAATAATGATCTTGGTACAATTATATTACAATAAAACCACCATGAGTCATTCATTATATCTGGGTATGTTAATGTTTAGATCGGTCAAACCAGATAATTGAACAATACTATGAATTGATTTAATGAATGACTAATTAAAAATAATAACATGGAGAATGTAAAAAATGTATAAATAATTATATGTTTTATTTTTTGGATATATCATAAAAATATTTAATTCATTAATTTACAAAAACTCCCTTTGTTCATCAAAAATAATCGAAACATTCTTTTGGTCTATTACCTCTTCAAGGATAAAATAGTCCTGAATGTATTTTGTTACACAGTAAATGATGATAAAACACCCATAATGGTAACCTTAATGACGTGTTAATTATGAACTTTGGTACAATAATGAATACAAACATTTATATTATTAGCATAGTATAAATGATTAAAACTAAAAACACTAAATAAGAAATGTAGTATATGTCATCTAGAAAATGGATACTTTTAAAAATATGAATGAAAATGGGATTGAAAAGTGTAATAAATTATTTAATTAATAATTGAATGTTTTTATGAAAGATCTTAATTTACATTCATGGTAGTCAAGAAGAATAGTTATGTTTTTAGTTAGAGTTTTCCTTTATTTAGATAGAAATTGTAATTATGAACATATTTTAATTTATATGGGGCATATATGACCTTTTTAGATATAATATCATGAATTACATTTTTTATCACATTATTTTAATTTCAATTACATGAATTCTCATTCAAGGGGTTTTTTTTAAAGTGTTAATCATGTCACAATGGTTTTCTTGGTCTCAGTTCTAATTCATTAAGATGTAATAGATTTTGTGCATCATGATTTATTTGAATGGTTTACTCATTATCCATTTATCCATTTATATAATAGTACTTTTATATCATTATATTTACTAGAAAAATAATATATTTAAGTGGATATTGATTCATTTATTTCCCCAATATTATGGATTTTCGTTGACTGATATCCTATACAATGAGATATATTATTATTTTTTGAACATAACTCTCCAATTATTGGGATTTACCACTAAAAATATTTTATTTTATTATTTTTAGTAATATTCATTTGTAAAATTAATTTTCAATTCAATGAAGGTTTTATTACCCTTTTCACAATTTCATTTTCTGGAAATGGTAATTAAATGTTTAAAAAATGCACCCCTTTCATAAGAAATTTTTTTGATTTAAAAATAATAATAAATATTTTATTTCAATTCCAAGGTTCTATTAATGGAGACTCTTTAAAAAGGTTGTCAATAAGATCTCACTTCACATTTATAGAACACATTTTGATATGACATGTGACTCCCTATTTTACATCACATTTAAAAAAAATTTCTAAAAGATATTTTATTTCTTCACATCCAATTCCCATATCATTTAAAAAAGTGATTTCATTAAAAAAAATTATGTTTCATTATTTGTAATATAATATATATATATATATATATAATATCTTTTGGTGGAAATGTAATCATAATCCCAAACAATACATTTCACAAACACTCCTCAGGGTGTATCGTTCATTAATTATTATATAAGGATGATTTTCATTTATTTAAACACCATTATATATTTTTTTTATTACATTGATTATATTATGTTTAAAAATAAACCACCTTATTTTTTATGGAAGTATAATTATCATTTATTTTGATTATTGACTAAGATGTACACTGATTTTTCTATATGGTGTAGAAATCACATTTTACCTAACTCAAAATGGATGATTTTCACCTATATATTTTGATATTTTTTGACATAGGGATAATTATTAGTGTTTCATATATATTTATCTCAATGTGGATGATTTATGAAACGTTGACTATGTATAATTTTACCATCCACCATCATTCACATGATAGGTTATGATCTTTCCATCCCTTTATCAACATGGGGAAATATATCAATGATCTTTATGATTACGGGATACGAATGAAAATTGACCATGTATTGAAATTATATATTATTCATTATATGAATTTCCATGTTTTTATTCTACAAAACATTCCTCGCAGAAATTGAAAAAAAAATTATTTATATTTTATGGTGAACCACACCATTTAATTAAAATATTACTGAGAGAAAAATACTTTTATTATGAATGTATTGGATATAAAAAAGGTAGCTGGTGGACACCAAAAATATATAGATATTTCATGAATCTACGAGTCTAACAAGACAAAACATGTTGGATTTTTGTTTATTCCCCTTCCCATAATTAGATTGCATACTCGAAAAAGCCTCTGACAGTATGATGCCTTGACTATGGTCTCTATGACATGTAATGACTCCCAGAATAGGGCCTTGAAAATAGTAATTTAAGATCTAAAATTATGAATTCCCTTAGTATGTGATTAGTTTTATTGATACCAATGTTTTCTTTTATTATATTTGTTGAATAATTCATTATGTTTCCATTTGATTATAGTTTCATGTTTTTATCCATTCCATCCATAATTCACAAGAAAATATTATTTCTTAACTAATTTATTTATATACTTCCCTTATTGAGAATTTGATATCAACCATAATTATGTTTACATTTACCCATGTTATATAGAAAAGTAGTTAATGTGATGAGATTAGTGGTATAACATGACTGAAATAGACATTGATGTCATATAATGAATTAACTTGTTTCATATATAATGGTTAATTATTCCATTTTGTATAAATAATATGTGATTTATATGTTTATGTTTTATACTAATTATATTTGGATCTAAACCTCATCAGACTATTCAGATAGAAGAGATGAAATAATCATTCATGTTTTGTAGATATGGATAATTATATCTAGTATTTTATTTTGAAACCATTACCATTCAATGTAAGAAATGGATTTGATTTGTGTCTGTTATTAATCCTTAGTGGAAGTTCGGAATGTTTTCCATGAAAGGGATCATACAGTTCAATAGGACAATAGTATTGAAGGTCGCGTCATTCCCTAGTGTTTTCTAGTTTATTGGGCATGAAAATCGGGCAATAGTGAAATGTTTGATTGGAAAAGGATGTTGTGCACAAGATTTTTGGTGTTATGGAAACATGCGTGCAAGGCATGTTTTGGGATCAGAATGTCGAATAATAGAAAAGTCATGAGGTGCATGAAAAATCCATAGATGTGCCCGAAATATATCTCCAACTTGAAAAGCATTACAGGTTGAAAGAGTTTTTTTTTTGCGTGACATGGTAGGTTTTGCGTCTGGGGGTCATCGATTCATATAAATAAAAGTTTTCCCCCTCATTCGAAACAGATGCAGACATAGAGAAGATCCATGTTCTGATGCACATATAAGTTGTCTGAAAAAGGTTGTTGCATGGAAAATTTAAAGTTGTGCGGAGAAGATAAAGAAGTGTGGAAAAGTTAAAGTTTTTCAGAATAGATATAGTTTCACGCATAATTTATGGTTTCATGTAAAAGATAATGATTCCTAGAAAAGATAATGTTATGTGAAATATTTTCTTCTTGCAAATAAAATCTTTCATTTAAACGTATTATTTTGTGCACACATGGTAGGTTTTTTGCGCAATTGTCAGTCTAGGCTGAATACATGTTTTGAATATCCTATTCAGTGGTTCATTCCATTAAAGTGCATCAATTCGCAACATCGATGCAAGAATTGTCTCATGCTAAACATAGATAAAGAATTCAATGAAAATCATGTGAATCCACCTTCATGTCGATAAACTGAAATGGACTTCTCTCAATGTAGTGAGCTAGGGGAGTTGAGGGAAGTGATATGAGGGACCCAGTGAGCTATCCCTAAACCTTTGTAAAGGTATTGTTCCTGGGACAGAGTGATTGTACCCAAACCTTGTAATCCACAGCTAGTTATGTTTATTGTGATTACGTATGACTAGAAACATGTCAGTGTATGGTCATTGGACGTAGCCCTTAGTGGTGAACCAACTAAAAGTGGGGTGTGGTTTGTTTTCAAGTTAATGTTCTCTTTCTGTTACCATAAGTCTTATAGGGTCAACAAGTTCCTACCAATATGGGAACAAGATCCATGATTTAAAATAAAAAGTTGACACCCTAATTCATTTATCCCCTCTCATGGTGTCCTAGAGTCCTACTAGTTTTATCATAGGGAAAATGTTACTAGCGTTAGATCTGTCCTTTTAATCATAAATAATTGAGTCAGTTCCTAGGGAATCCCTATAAGTAATTTTCATATTTGTAAGAATATAATGAGATATCATCTAAGATCCCTTGGAAGGGATGTCCTCTAGGATACTATGAAATGGAATACAAGTTACTAATCCAACTGGTCTTGTTATGACTGACACAGATGGGAAAGTTGTTGATGTAGATGCTAAAGCTCAAAATGCTATCACTGCGGCTCTTTTAGATCATATCTATCTAAAAGTGATGATTTTCACCTCAAAATTTTATATATGTGATAAACATGAAAACATTTATGAAGGAGATAATAGAGTTGAAGAGGAAAGCCATCAAGTCCTGAACAACATGTTCGACGATATGATGATGCATCCTAATGAGAATGAATATTCCTTCTTCAATCAAATTACTAAAGTTCTGGGAGCAATTCAAGGTTTTAGTGAGGAAACGAAAGACATTGATTTCGTAAAGAGAATATTTAGAACACTTCCGCTTATGTATAATGCAAAGGTGTTATCCCTTGAAAAAATAGATCTTTCTAAACTATATCTGGATGATTTACAAAGTATTCTAGTGTTATATGATGTAACGACCCCATATTTCATAAATGGAAATACCTATTGATATAATTAAATATCTTATTATGGTAATATAAAATGAGAACTTCATTGGTTTTAGGTTTATGGATTTCAAAACATCGTTATGAATTATTACCATTGCTAATATTTTCCTTGAACTATGATCACATGATTAGTACAAATATAGGGCTTCAAAAAATACAATTTACTCAGAAAAAGGAAGTGATGGCCTCATCTAGTAGACTTTCCCCATATAAATCCCATTTCATGGAGCATGGAAAGGAGTTGGTGTCATTGGGATTCACTCTTGACCAAGCCCAAGCTGAGCCTGAACATGTTAAGCTATAGAAGAACCGACTATGGGAGAAGAGGAAGTTAATAGAGATTACCACTTGAGTGATTTTATCTGAGCCATCCCAAGATTCTGTCACTATCGCACACCTTACCCTTCGTTCTTATGCGAGTGTTATAAGGGGATATGTAACAAGACCCTAGCACTATGACTATGTACATTATAATTGTCTAAATAATGTTCATTCATTTTAGTATTGTTACGTTGTAAATAGTTTTTAAAGCACAAATAGTATTTTTATTTAATATTCAACTCAGAAATATATTTTGATGAATTAGTGGATTTTTAAATTAAATAATGTTTTAATAATATATTATTATTATTAAATTATTTTTTATAAAATATAAATGATCAATAACTTTTATGAAAGAAATTGAAGTTTTTATTATGGTTTTAAATCTGTTTTTTGTCGAAACCCATTAATTTCTGATAAATTTTATTTTTTATTTCAAAATTAAAAATTCATAAATTTTGTCAAAAATGATGAATTTGTGGTATTTATTAGTTTAATATGTGGTATCCAAAACCTAAATAATAAATAATTCCATCTCCTTTGCTATATAAACCCACCCAATTTCCCACTTCCTGTTCACTAAAATCCATTTGAGTTTATCCAACCTCTTCCCTCCTCTGTCTAGAATCCTCCGAAGGTTCCCCAAGCTCCCATGAATCCTCTCTCAAGGCTCCCAAGATTTTTTGATTGAAATTCCATGCATGGGATTTCTTCCTTTCTCATTTTGTAAAATTTTCATTAAGTTATTATTCCCTTTTGTTCTCAATTAAAATTGTTGGTCTATAATTTCTCACCACCCCCATACTTCCCTATTTATGTTTGGATGATGGGAGACCAGTTTCTCTCTCATCAATGCCTCACATGTACACCCTTTACCATGATGAAATTCGGTGAGGGATTTTCTCTACTATTTTAAATCCACGTAATTATTTTTTTTATTATTCATCTAAATTCCATTACGTTTGTTGGTACATAAATCTATGTGACACCCTTACGGTCCATTTCATGTACATATGATGAGACACAAATTTCTCTCTAATCAACAATTTTTATGAATCCTTATGTCACATCATTATGCTGCGGAAATTGCACCTCATTTTTTCATGCCAAGATCATTATGTAGTGAATACCATACCAATGTCTATATTCAGTGTATTCACCTTTATTCACATATACAAAATGAATGGTACATTCATGTATTAATTCTATCATTACTTAATCGTGGAAAAACTTATGATGTTGGTTGATTCCATGTTATATGATCCATGTGGCACACTTATCCATGAAATGAAATGTTTAAAAAGGGTGTTCCCCAATATCACTCTAATGGATTAGTTATAGTATAGTATCATGATACATCGTGTGAAATGGGTTTTGAGTCACGGTAATTCATGTGCAATGAGGGGTTACTCATTATTCATGTGAAATGAAGGTTTACTCATGCTCCACGTGCAATGGGCCTTGGATCATGCTAATTCTTTGTTAAGTGTTTTTGAAACATTTCCATGTTATGATTAACATGCTTTATTATAAATTTATGTTCGTTTTTCTATTGTGCTCTATTGATATTCCTATTGTCTAACATTTACAGTATTCTTCATGTTATTCCATGTTTATTCCATTTCAGGATTTAAAGCTCACCCTTTTATTATGCATGTCCTCAGGTTATCCCATACTATGTTATGTATGAAGGAATGTAGTGGTCATGTAAAGAAAGTTTTCAATAAAGATTTTGTATATCATATTTTAAGTTGCTATGTAATGATCCCAATCCCCAATGACAATAGACATCTAAATCTTCTATGTTGTATCAAATGACGTTTATGTAATAAACCATGTTTATGTTTTTAATAAAAGGTGGGTTGTAATGGATGGTATCAGGGGATAAGTTTAGTTATTTTTGGGATTAGGATTAGAAAACCCGAGTGAAAGCCTTAGGGATAATACTATGTACAACAAAAATATCTATATGTTTTGGTGAGTTTTGAGTTGGTCGTTTATCAAGAAAATACATCCTTTTCTGGATAAGACCAGGTAGAGGTGACTTTGGAAAAGTAGTACCTAGGAGTGGATGATCTGAAAATGTGTTTCAGGCTTGATCTGGGGTATCTTGCAACTCAAAAAAAGGAATTGTGGCACTTCTGGTTATGACACTTCCAGGGGATATGCTTTAGTAAATTCACAAGCATAGTATAAAATAGAATGAATCCAATAGATTCATATGTTAAGGAAATAAAAAAAAATTATAAGTCATCCATTTTTTGTCCTTTGATTACACTTTATTTGTTACCCCTAACATTACTTTTATTCTATCCAATGGCCTGTAATAGGAGAACTTGGGCTAACAACATATGTGAAGATCAATGAGATGATTGTTCTAATAAGATCCACAATCCAATGGGAGCGGTAATCGCTAACTTTGTCACTATAATTTCTCAGTTAACTCATTATTTTAATAGAAACATGGTTCATGATGATTTTTCACCCTCAGCCCCAAGAAAGAACATGTCGCTATCGAGAACATCATGAGACAAATGCCTCGTACTTTTAATGGAAAATCCATTTCATCAATCACCAAAAAGTGGATCAACTCCACTAAAAATATCATATTCATCCTTCAATGTTCCAAAAAATAGAATGTTCTTATGGATGCTTATCAAATAGAGGGTGAAGCCAATCAATGGTGCACATTGATCAATAATATAATGCCTAAGGAGGAGATCGAGGCGTTGGAATGGAAGGATTTATGGAAGATGTTACTTGATAAATATTTTCTGTGAACCCTCCATCTTATGATGGAATAAGAAATCCTTACCCTTAAGCAATAAGATGATAAATCTGTCAGAGAGTATGAGGAAAAATTCACAAGTCTTGTATAATACGCTTCTATCTTTGTCATTACTCCTTAATAAAAGGTTGATGATTCTTTGGTTGGTTGAAACCCAGCCAACAGAATGCACTGGTGATCCATAACTTCAATAGATATGATTAAATTGTATAATGTTCCCACAAGTTTGAAATGTAGATTAGATAATCCTAGGGGTTTCATGGGGATACAAATATTAATGTGGAGTTCAATTCTGGTAGTCTGATGGATAAATCCAATGGTGCTAAGATGTTACAGAACCCCAATTGCCAATGGTGTGGAAAGAAGCTCCCTGGAAATTGCCTGATGGGGATGAGGAAATACTTTAGGTGTGGAAGAGAAGAGAACATAGACATTAACTTCCGACATTAAAAACCAACTAATACGATAGAATAGAGGATCACTCTGTTCGAGTCTCAATGCATTGTTCATTTCTTCAACTGTAAAGAACTAAGGCACCTTGGAAATCAGTGCCCTATGCCAAGGGTTTTCGGAGGCAACTAAAAACATCCAAGGCAACAAGGGTGAGATTTTTCAATTACTACTGCCGAAGTGAACCCCGACAAAGAAGTGGTGACAAGTATGCTAGTTATTCATTTAATAATAGAGAAAGTACTTTTTGATTCTGGTTCTACACATTCATTTATATTCTGAACATTTATTATATCAATCCCAACACCACCACAAATCATGGAAGTGAAGATGTCTGTGTGTACGTAAAATGGGGAAATCATTGCATCCCTAGAATATAACTCCTCCCCAATCATAATCTGTGGATTGAATTTCTCGTAGAATCTCTTCATACTCCCTCTGATGTAATTTTATGCAATTATTGGCATGGATTATATTTCTTTATATAGATCCAACATAAATTGTTGTGAGAGGGAAATCCCTCTCCATGTGGAGAATCCACCCCAGAGTATATACAATTTAAAGGAGAAATATGATTCTTCTTTTACTCCATCATCTCAATCACGGATATTACTACCCTACGAGAATGCATATCTGACATAGATGATTGAGTATAAGGAGGAAGCCATACTTTAATACATGCCTATTGTGAGGGAATTCGCTGAAGTGTTTGCCATGGAATTTCATGTTCTTCCTTATAAAAGTGATGTTTAATTCTCATATTATCTTATACCTGAGGCGTTTCCAACATCCAAGACTCCATATAGAATGACTATTGTGGAGCATGAGGTGCTGAAGAAATAACCACAAGAATATCTTGAAAAATGATTTCTACACCGAAGTGCTTCATCATGGTGTGCACCAGTCCTCTTCATCTTGAAGAAGGATGGTTCAATGTGCCTTTTCATCGATTATCATGATCTTAAAAAAATCACGATAAAGAACAAGTATCATCTCCCACAAATTGATGAATTATTTGATCAGTTGGGTGGAGCTCAATACTTCTCCAAAAATGATTTGTGGTGGGGATATTATCAAGTAAGGGGGAAGAAGGATGATATCCTAAAGACTACTTTTCATACAAGGTACGAGAACTATGAATTCATAGTAATACCCTTCAGACTCAATAATTAACTAGAAATATTTATGGACTTGATGAATATATTATTTAGATATTACCTCAACATATTTGTGGTCATATTTATATATGACATTCAAATATAATCCAAAACAAAGGAGGATCATGAGGACCATCTACGAACTGTACAAGAGACCTTGTGAGAGGAGAAGCTCTATGAAAAGTACATAAAGTGTGAGTTCTTGTTGATGTAGGTCTCATTATTGGTCCATATCATCACAAACAATAAGATATCCATGTATCCCTCCAAAATAGATGCGATTGAAGGATGGACGAGGCCAACATGGGTAATATATATCCATAGATTCTTGGGGTTAGCTATATGTTATCGATGAATTGTGTGAAATTTATCATGATTGTCCAACCCTCTTACCAAGCTATATTAGAAGGGAGTAAAGACTTCTTGGAGTGATGAATTTGAAGAAAGCTTCAAGGAGTTACGAATGAGGCTTATCACAGTGCCTATGTTAACATTAACCACAACTGGAGAAATTTTTGTGGTATTCAGTGATGTATAGAAGAGGGGCTTGGGCTGTGTGTTGATGCAAAATGACAATGTCATTGCATATGATTCAAGGTAATTGAATGTTCATGAGCATAATTATCCAACACATTATTTGAAGTTGGCTGTGGTGATATTCACTTCAAATATTTGTCGGCATTATCTTTGGGGGGGTTGTGTGAAATATATATGGACCAAAAAATCATCAAGTATATATTCACATAGAAAGAGTTAAACATGTACCAACGATGATGGTTAGATCTGATCGAAGACTATGAATGCTCAATCCATTGCCACCCTGGGAAAGTGAACAAGGTGGTGGATGCTCTATATAGAAAGGACCCATCGATTCTATCACTAATGGGAATTGAGAATGATCCAATATTCATAGATTTGATGAATATCGACATGGGAATCATAAATAAGAGAACGTCATCAATCCTTTCACAAATGATTGCTCAACCATCTCTTTTGGAAAGGTTAGAGGATGCCCAAAAGGATGATGTGGGAATTTAGAAGAAAGTAGAAGTTATCAGAAGAGGTAAATCCTTGGTTTTATACGTTAATAAAGAAAGAATTGCGATATTTGGGAAAAGAATATGTGTTCCATCAAGTTCAGATCTGAAGAATGAACTTTTGAATGATGCACATAATTCAAATTTTTCTATTCACCGAGGAAACACAAAGATGTATCAAGATATCCGAGATAATTATTGGTGGGATAATATAAAGAAGGAGATCTCTGAATTTACATCAATGTGACTGGTTTGTCAGCATGTGAAGGCTGAGAGACATAAATCTAAGGGATGATGCAACCAGTACCTATACAATCATGGAAATGGAAGAACATCACCATGGACTTTGTCACCAGACTTTTGAAAACATCCAAAGGCAACAATGCAATCTGGGTTATTGTGAATCGTCTTATAATGTATGCACAATTTATTGCAATTAGGGAGGATTTCTCATTTGGATAAACTTGCATAGATATATATCACGGATTTGGAAAGGCTACAAGGAGTACGACTATCTATTATATCTGATCGAGATAGAAGATTCTCTTCTACGTTTTGGAAGAGTATTCAACATGTTTTGGATACTAAACTGAACATCAGTATGGTCTATCATCCTCAAATTGATGGCCAATATGAGCGAACTATTTAGACACTGGAAGATATGTTAATATCATGTTCAATGTAATTTTAAATAGGTTGGTATCAACATCTTCCTCTTGTTAAATTCTCTTATGATAATAGTTTCCACTCGAGCATCTGAATGGAACCTTATGAAGCTATTTATGTTAAGAGGTGTAGAACACCACCATGTTGGGTTGAAGTTGGTGAGCGTAAGCTTCTAGACCACAAATGGACGGAGAAATGGTGGAGAGGGTGAAAACCATTTGGTGGCATATCAAGGCATCCGAGATTTGAATGAAGGGCTGTGAAGATATATTTTGATAAGAACATGTGTTTAAAGTTGGAGACATGGTATTTATACGCATATCTCTATGGAATAAGTTCGTGAGGTTTGGAATGACATGAAAGGTAAGTCCTAGGTACATCGGCCCCTTGAATATTCTTTATCGTGTTGGGGATGTGGCATATCGACTAGCACTTCCACCTACCATGGCCAATGTACATGATGTCTTTCATGTATCCTCCTAATGTAAGTACATACCAGACCATTCACATGTACTCTTTTAATATGTAGTACATCTAGATGATGATCATTATTATGAGGAGAACCCATTGAAGATATTAGATCTTTGAAAAAAAGTACTACAAAATAAGATGATGCCCCTCGTCAAGGTGTTGTGGGGAAACCAAAAGTCTGAAGAAGCGACCTGGGAATCAGAGGAAATGATGAGGAAGAGTTAAAAACATCTATTTTAGGGTGGTAAAAGTAAATTCAGAGGCAAAATATCTTAAGGGGAAGATTGTAATGACCCATACATACAATAATGGAAATTCCTCTTGATCGAATTAAATTTTTTTTATGGTTATATAAAATGTTAACATAATTGGTTTTATGTTTCGGGATTTTAAAATAACTTTATTAATTTTGACTGTTTCTAATATAGTCGTTGAACATTGATCACATGATTAGTATAAATATAGGGATTTAACAAATCAATTTTACATTGATGAAGGATGCAATGGCCTCATCCTGTAGACTTTCCCTGTACAAAGCCCATTTTTTAGAGATCAAAAAGGAAGGGGTGTCATTGAGATTCTCTCTTGACCAAGCCCATGTCGAGCTTGAACATGTTAAGTTTGAGCGGAACTAAATACAAGAGAAGTGGATGTCAATAGAGATTACCACCCAAGCGATGTTATCCGAGCCACCCTAAGAGTTTGTCACCATCTCACTCCTTACCCTTCGGTCTTATGTGGGTGTTATAAAGGGTTATGTAACAAGACCATAGTACTATGACTATGTACATTATTTTTGTATGATGAATGTGCATTAATTTTATTATTGTTACTTTATAAGTAGTTTTTAAAGCATATATAGTATTTTTAGTTAATTTTCTACTAATGAAATCAATTTTGATGAATTAATGGATTTATAAACTAAATAATATTATAATAGAATATTATTATTGTTAAAATAAATATTATTAAATTTAAATGATCATTTAATTTTAGAACACAATTGAAATTTTTATTAATGTTTGAAAGCTATTTTTTTCAAAACCCATAAATTTTAGATCAATGTCTGTTTTTTATTTTAAATGTGAAAATTAAAAAAATTATGAAATTATTTAGATAAAATGAATATTATTTTTGGAATCTTGGCATCGAAATTATCCAACATTTAATTTTGCATAATTTTCTGAGACAACAGAGATTTTGGGTAAAAATTAAGCACCGTTTAAATATATAATCTGTTTCATGACATCATAATGACCCAATAGTCAAGTAATAAAATACTATAAATATAATTTTCGGATAATATAAGTTTTAACATTAAAATAATGTTATTTTATATTTATTTTATTTATTTTACAAAGCATTACTGGACTCTTCAATGATTATAAAACATTTGGTATTTTTGAATTGTTTTCCTTGAGAGTGTGACTCACCTTCACATAAGGAACCCTATTAATTTAAGAATTTTTGACATTGGACTCATAAAATATCTTTTTATACTCCACTTTTCCAAAAACATGGGAAAAATTCATGGGCTGGTTTGTGTTTTTGATAATTTTAATATGTGTTCTCCCAAACCTAAATAATAAAGAATTCCCTCTCATTTCCTATATAAACCCACCAAAGATCCAACTTCCTCTTCCCTCAAAGAATTTGGAGTTTTTCCAGCCTTGGCCCCCATCTATCTATAATCCTCCCAAGGTGCCCCAAGATACCAAGAAGCCTCTCTCAAGCCTCTCATAATCTTTTGGGATCACACTTCCATGTAAGGGATGTTATCCTTTTTCATTTTGTCCAATTTTCATTAAGTTGTTATCCCCTTTTTTCAATTAAAAATGTTGGGTTATAATTTCAACCCTCCCCCATACTTTACTCATTATTTTTGGATGATGGGAGACCCCTTTCTATCTCATAAATTCTTCCCATGTACACCTATTACCATACTGAAATTCCGTGGGGGATTTCTCTCCCCTCTTTTACATCTACGTAATTATTTTGTATTATGCATCTAAATTTCATTACGTTTGTTGGGACAAGTATTTATATGACCCCATTACTTTAAATTTCATGTAAATATGATGAGACAACCATTTATCTATCATCTACCATTTTCATGAATCCTTATGTCACGTCGTTATGCTGCCGAAATTGCACCGCATTTTCCAAGCAAAGAAATTGAGTAGTGAATACTATACACATGTCTCTATAAAGGTTATTCACCATTATGAACATATACATATTTAATTGTACTTTAATGTATTTATTTCATATTACATAATCATGGAAAAACATTTGATTTTGATTGATTCCATGTTATATGATCCATGTGGAACACTTATGCATGAAATGAAATTTTTAAGAAGGGAGCTCCCTGATAGCGCTCCATTGCCTTGAGTAAAGTATAGTATCATGATAAATGATGTGCAATATTTGTTGACTCATGCTAATTCATGTTAAATTAGGGGTTAATTGTGCTTAATATGAAATGAAGGTTTACTCATGCTCTATGTGAAATGAGATTTGGCTCATTCTAATTCTATGTTAAGTGTTGTTGCAACATTTCAATTGTATGATTATCATGATTTATTATTCCTTTATGTTCATGTTTCTCTTGTGATCCATTTATATGCCTATTGTCGAACATGTTTTGTATTTCTCATTTTATTCCATATTTTTTCCCTTACAGGGTTTTATAGATCATACTTTTCTTATGCATTTCCTCAGGTTATCCCATGCAATGCTATGTACGACGGAATATAGTGGTCATGAAAAATAAGTATTCAATAAAGATGTTTTATTTAATTTTTTAAGTTGTTATGTAATGATCCTAAACCCTAATGAAAATATACCTCTCAATCATCTATGTTGTATCATGTGAAGTTTATGTAAAAATCATGATTACTGTTTTAATAAAAGCATGGTTGTTATATATGAGATTATATTCAAACTAGAAGATTATATGACTCGTGCCAGCAAGGAAATGGAATTCAAAGACATGGAAAAATAGAAAATTTCAAGAGATAGTGGTGGTGAAGAAGATGAGGAAAAGAAAATTAATTCCCATTTATCTAAGAATCTTAAGAAGGTAAAAGGTAAATTGAAAGGTTGTTACCTCTGTCATGTTTTCCATGGGGATGAATTTGGAACATTTCCTCTACAAGACATAGAATGTTCTAGGATGAAGAGAGTGAAGCAGAACACATTGAAGAAGCCTTAGAATAGGTTTTAAAAAAGGAATACTTAATATATAGATATAATTTACTGAATATGGGTTTCTTCTATGAATATGAAGATGTTGTTATTGAATTCTATAAAGAAGAATAAAAAAATAAAACTGGAAACCATGCTTCCGTTATGGCTACCATTGAAATGTTAGATCCCTTGAATGATAATGACAGAGATAATCAGATGAACCTTAGTGGTGATCCTAAGAGGAAAAATAAGGATTCTTTTCTAAGCTTGATAATTAATGTAGGAGATTAAATATGTGGAATGAAATGGTAGAATAATCATTAGAATATGTTGATGAGCTTAAAGATGAAATTGAACGACTAGAATAACTAGTGAGTGTACAATCTTCATTCATTGAATGAAAAAATTACGATGTGGATCTAAATATCAGAATTGTAGAATAGGAAATGGTCAAAAATGACCCTATTTCTAGACATGAAGAGATGTCCAAGAGTGATGTGGGTATTGAGGAAGAAGTTGTTACTCATAGAAGTAAACTTGAGTGTCAATAAAACAAAAAATATAAAAAAGAAGAAAATTCATTTTTGAATATTCTCATATAAAGAATTACTGGTATCATTTAAGGATGGTTCATAAGGGATTGAAAAATGGTGAGTGATCAAATACCCTCTTGTATGGGAAATAGTGTAATCAGTTATGCTGTTGAGACATAAACAACTGGAATTAATGAGAGAGAAAAGAAAGAAAAGATGAAATATGAACAATTTTAAAGGTTGCCTAAAGTGTTAACAAATAAACCCTCAATCAAAACTAAAATAAGAACTAAATATTATCCACAAAATCTCTGGAATTATTGACATTCCTACCATTTTCCCATGTAAGAAGGCATGAGGAGAAATATAAGTGAGACAACATATCCTCTCATGAAGTGATTGTTCTGTGGCAATCTAGGCCATACCATGTCATATTGCAAAGAGGGAAGGATCTATTTGAATGGGGATAATTTGGGAAGTCAACAAAGGAGACCAATTTCATATCTTACATATTATAGAAGAAATAGTTTCTATGGATACTATTTTTAGTGTTCTATCTTTGGACATTAATATATTAATTGCAAGCAAAGTTTTGACAAGGGGAATGCATAAAACTCTTAGAGATGTGTCAATACTCACCCACATGATTGTGTTGTTATCACAAACATGTTTTCACCTCTGGAATAAGAGCATGGGAAATGAATAATCAAATATTTTTTAAGAAATAATTATATGTCCATCAGCATCCTACGCTAATTCCAATATCTCATAGAAAGAGATAAAGAAAATTGAGAAATCCAATCTTGCAGAAGTAGTTATCAAAGCCACAAATCACAACAACACCCAGATTCTTGATAGTGGATGCTCATCTCATATGATAGGAAATGCTTATAGAAGGCACTACACTATGAGGACACCTGACTATATAGGAGATACATAGGACCCCTTTATTTGAGAGGGTGCTTCTAAAGGATTGTGAGGATATTATTGATAGATTGTTGGAACCTTATAAGGAATTTGGACATTAGATTACAAATTAGGGGTGTTATCTAGGGTTTTTGAGTGATTTGGAAAAAAATATTGGGTGGGTTTGTATAGGAAATGCGTTGGAATGATTTTCTATTTCTTAAACATTGGTTTTGGAAACTATAAAATAATGTAATCATAACTAAAATCTTTACCATGGGTTTTCCCATTGTTTTAGCCAACGTGGAATGATTTTCATTATATTCTAAGGTACAAGGTCAATATTATTAAAATATTACCCTTTCTCATGTTGACGTTAGTCATGTCCTTACCAAAATGATTTCAAAACCAAAAAATATTTTTTAGGTCTTGGAGGAATTGTATTGAATATATAAAATTAATAAAATAAACATAAAATAATATTATTTTAAAGGGTAAACATTTGTTCTGTCGGGTATAAATTTTATTTTATTTATAACATCATATTTGTGTCATTATTATTTCATAAAACACACTATATATTTATATGACATTTAAATTTTACCCAAAAATATGACTATCTTGGATAATTATGAAGAACTCACCATCTGATAATTTCAGTGTACATATTTGGAAAATAATATTGGTTTTATCTAAATAATTTTTTAATTATGTGAATTTTCACTTCTAAAATTAAATTTTACATTTATTGACATATGATGTGTTTTCTGACAATAATAGTTCTTAAAACCATATAAAAACTAAATTTTACATCATAAAGATATATATTATAATTAATAATTTATAAAAATTATTTAATAATAAAATTTCAATAAAATATTAATTTAAAAAAATTATTTAATTTAATTTTAATACTACCCAATAATATAATTTGGGTTTTATCGTATCAAAACAAAATTCATTTATAATGTGAAAATAATATAACAATATATTCCTTATTATATAAAAAATACATATTCATTTTATTATTTCCTTGATACATATCCATTTATTACACCACAAAACATCCTAAGGGAAAGTTGTGTGGTGGTGATACATTCACGGGGTAGTTGGGTGTACATGGTTTGGGGTCATGATCCTGATGATCATAAAAATTTTCCATAAACTGTATCTCTCATTCATAATCAATTAAAACATGGCTTAGGATTTTCCATGAGAAAATCCTAGAGATGTTATCCCCATTGAATCGTTGATAAATAGGCTTCAAAGGGTGTGATCCTACTAGTTGACGACAACACTTCCTTTATCTGTTTCAATTTAACATGTTAAACCCCAATATTTATACTATTCATTTGATCATTGTTGAATGGATATATTATCAATAGTTATGATTCAAAAAGGTCTCTAAAATTTTATACGATATAATAATTCTGATAAATGGAATGTTTTTCAATAACCATATACAAAATCAAACATTTAACTCAACCACAAAGTTAATTCTAAATATATATGTTTTGGTCATTACAGTGATCACATATAATAATTTAAGGGTGATAAATGAAGGAAAATTCTAGTGATGTTTATGCTCTATGGAACCTATGGGATATGGTGGGGTGTCATGGGATAAGAAGGTAAATGTTATGGTGTTTCTTTGGAGGACATTGTGGACCTATTATTTAAGGAATTCATTCCCGGTCTGTTGACGCCATTTCATAAAATAAATACATTGATGATCATTAAAAATACATGATATCTTCCACAATGTCAACATGATTCATTTAACTACTTTTTTTTTCTTCTCTCTAGGTCAATGACAAGTCACAAAATATTTTTTTTAAAATATTAGAAATTATCGTTATTCTATAAGGTCGGTTAGGAGTTTTGTCCTAAAGTCATACCATAAGGATATATGTAGGGCCTCTATATCTATGAATGTAATATTAGAAGATATAATATTTGGTATTTTTACCCCTTTAGTACATATACGGTCGAACATCCCACTACTATATTGAGTGTATCTATTAGTTGTAGGAAGAGTAATACTAAGGATGATCAGTTTGGTAGTGGTAACCATGTTGAACTAAGTATTTATTCCTCACTACCATTATGAGTATTTCTATAGTAATTCATTTTTAGGAAGGTTTGATATTGTAGATGGTTATATAAATTTCTTTAATGAAATTGTTGACAATGGGGAATGTTGGGAAGTCTCAAATAGCTCTAATCATGAGCATCGCGGTTAGGTTTCCATAGGGGTTTCTGATAGATTTGAGGTACAACCTAGGCATCTGACTAGGGTCCTCACCTGAAGGCTCATAAGATGATCAATTTATATTCTTCTCACATCTTTTTTAGGGTCATGTATTTGATACAGGTTGAGTGTATGCAGTGGATTAGGTTCAAACCTATGGCGTTGTGGGACCATATACTATTTTAGGAATGTTCTTAACTACTTCAAAATTTCCTACTTTTTTTATAACCTGGAACACCCCAAGAATTTATAAAACACAGATTTAATATTGAATGCATGAAATATTGAGTCTATACAAAACAACACCTTATTATAACATATCCAATAAATATAATTTTTCCATTTCTGTAATTTGAATTTAAAAAACTGACATACAAGGTTGCATTCAGTAAGATATTTAGAGTCTCATAAGACACACTTAATTTTTGGGGAATAGTAACAAACATTTATTAATATTAATGAATAGTAATGAATAGTAAATTGTGAAAAAAAAAATCATCATCTAGGAATGTATAAATAAAATCTAGACATCTTAATAGTGAAAAAAAAATCATAGTATAAGTATTGGTATTTTT
Source organism: Viscum album (assembly GCA_963277665.1). Lineage (NCBI taxonomy): Eukaryota > Viridiplantae > Streptophyta > Magnoliopsida > Santalales > Viscaceae > Viscum > Viscum album. The sequence goes on from OY728139.1 coordinate 223,166,261, forward strand.
TCATTTCATAAATATTGTAATTATAATTTTATGATTAATCAATTTTTTAAAATGGAAAGTTATTTTCATAAAATTTATTCATAAAAAAATACTTTATTGTGTTATGGGTAAAATATAATTTTATGGGACCTTGATTAATTTTTCATTGTGTTATAAAACGAGTTATTGTTTTATTGTTAACTTTTTGAAATAAATTATGATTTCATTTAATAGTTAAAATAAAAATATTATAAAAATATTTTAAAAAATTTGATTTCATTTTTGGATTCTACATGTTGAAAAACTGGTAGGGTTAATTTTGGGATATATCAAAAATAATAGAATTTTTCATGAATAGTAAAAATATACATTTGAGTTTTCGTTATATTTGATTACATCATAAGGATATAATAATTCGGGTAGACTTGTGTATAGTACAATGATATATTAGGTGTCCCAAATGGCTAATTCCATGTGCATATAACATTTTAAATCCCATGCTTTTACGAAAACAACTATTCAGATGTCTTATAAAATTAATAATTAATTTTCCCTCTTTTACTATAAATACCCACTCATTAATTTGTTTTCATTAATTAAAAAACCCTTGTCCTAAATTATTTGTTTATTTTATCTCTTTAAGATTCCTCACATGTTTTCCTCAATCCCACAAGATCCCAACCTTCAAATATTAGGAATTACTTTACAAGGTAAGAGAATTCTCAACTTCTCTTTTACATCCATGTTCTCTATTATGTGGTATGTGTTTCAAGTTTTCATACCATGTTATTATTTCTATATTATTCTGTATCTATACTATTTTATGAATCATTTATGAATGGGTAACCCGTGTCCCATATCTTTTTAATGATTTCTAAGACCATGTTTCATAGTCGATATGCTATAGAATGTTCAACTCAAAATCTCTCTCATTTTTCAAGCACTCTTATTATGTTATTATCTTTTAATTTAAATCTGTATATGTTAGGATATGTCATTCCATATATCCCATACTACATATATTATGTAATAGTTATTATATACCTTATTCCCATCATAAAATTATTTTATGAGATTTTATGCGGCACTGTTAGGCAGCATATTTTTCACGAGGGGTTTTAGATTTTTCTTTTATTTCATTTTGTATTCATTTCTTTGTCATCTCCCATAATCCAAATGATATGATAATTATAGGACCTTACATGAAGCATAATTTTAGTGTTCAAATTTAATATTTCATCATCCTCTCTTTTTCCCACCTCTAATACTAACAATGAAAACACGGTCAGAGATGTGTTAATTTATCACATTCAAGGATGACAGGTTCTCAATTTCTATTATCTTAATCAATTCTAGTAATGAAACCATTATTATGGTTTAACCTAACTATAATATATGTTTTATGTCTGATATATTGTTTTAGAATCTTTTTGTACATATTGGTATGATTTATAAAGAAGGATAAGTTCGTTGTGTTCAAAAATGGTGAATTAACCGAAACATTTTTCATTAAACAATTTATATAATGATTCATCTTCGCTCAAAGTATCCAAATGAAATTTTCCACCAGGTAACCATGTGTGATTTCAATAATGACATATAACTTCAATTATGGATAACCATTATCATTTTACATGATTATCCATTAAAGTATATAAGAATAAAATCATGAAGAAAATGCTGCAAATCAATAAAATTGATCCTCTTAAACCCATCAAGAAGGAAATGAATAAACTTAATCAGATTATAATAGAAAAAATACAAAAACAATAGGTTATTTAAATATTAATTAATTAATTAAATTTAGATATATATGACACTATGATCAGGTGAAGAACACCATCAGATATATGGTAAGGGGTTTCTTCATCTTCTTTCTATTTTTGTGAGAGTTTCCATATTCACTACTATTACATGTGTATGGTGTATATATTTTGACCATTGATGTAAAATATCATTAATATAGTAATATTCATGGTAATTAATTCATCATTTGAATATTATTAATTTTGGGGCTTATGAATTGATTGATTACAAATTGATAAGGGGTTTCCACCCAAACATTCATTTTCTTATTTTTATTTTTATTATATGATCACATCAATGAAATACATATTTATCTTTATGTGCTCCACATATATATTTTTTAATGTTATATATATGTTTACCGACCATAATAATATTTTATTTTAAGGGTATTTACATGTTTTAAAAGGATCATTCAAAAAATTTATCCCGATAAACAAACCCGATTCAAGAGATATATTCAAATTCTTAGCCATTTTTAAGTGTACACCAGAATATATATTAATCCACCATTATTTATATAAAAACACTAATTTTACCATGAAAAAAGATCTTCGATCATATCTGGATTTTATAGAACAAATGTTTTATTCTTCTTTAAATTTTTCTTTAATATATTCCTTAAAATTCTCTAAAATGTTTTATTTCTAAAGAATCTTAAGAAATATTTTCACCTGATTTATCTTCAGTGGGAAAAATTTATGCCTAAAATATAATTTCAATTTCCTAGAATATTATTTAATTGGAAATTCATTCGTACAATCTGGTTTCATGGAAAATATAAATGATATTTCAAACAAACTCAACCTTCAACAGTAAAAAGTATTTTTCTCATCTCACAATATCTTTTATGCGGTATATTCCATGTTCCACACTTATTTCATTCTTGTGGTGTATTTTTCTGCCTTTGGTATATCATATCAAGAATCTCCCTATTTTTATGATATTCTAAGGTATTTTTATTTGAATCTTTCAAGGTAGTATGGGACACTTTGGAATGTTTAAGGATTATTTCTCTCAAATATTTTTCAGTGGTCTCACTTAAATATATCTTCATCTTTGTAAAAAAACATTGTTGAATATATTAATTCATTTTGGATTATATATAATTATATCATCCACAATGTTTTATTGAATGGTTTATTATTTGTTTGATAACTTGAGAATTAAGAATTTAATTATTCAATGTGAAATGGGACACATTGAATAAGTGACATTTAATTATTCAAAGTGGTATGGAACACATTGAATAAAATTTTAACTGTACATATGAGGAATTAATTGGACTTATTATGTGATGGGTTGGGCCTTATATAGACCCTTGGTGCATCAGTAGGTCTCATTAGAAAAACTAGGTCATGACATGAGGCATTGAAAAAATGGTTAATTATGGACTAGGAACTAGGCCTAGACTGTGTGGTTATGATGTCAGACATATGCATTTCCCTCATTTAAAAAATATTATTGATATATCATGTGGTTATTCGACTATTATAATACTCATTATTATGTTTTATTATGGAATTATTTATTCATCTCTTATTCCTGCCAAAATTTTTCATGTTTATCTATAAAGGCATCTGTTTTTAGTTAATCAGCGTGTCAAATATTTGTGGTTATTATATCATTTTATATATTTGTTAACACATACTGAGAATTTTAGCTCACCCCTTTAATTTGTTTTTCCTTCCTAAGGTGAAGATAAAGACATCATAAAATTATTTTTCAATGTTGTAGTTTATTATCTTTTATTATGTATTGTATTTTATTTCCTTTCAAAATGTAAAATGGCTCTCATGTGTGTATCTAGTTTTTCAATACAGCTAAACTGATCGATCCATCAATATTTGATTCCTTTTAATCATGAAAATGTAAAATAATACACCGACTCTATGATTCTAGAGTCAGGGAGTTACTGTTGGCATCAAAGGAAGTTTTGTAGAAAACATGAAAAATATATTTTGAAAAACGTATATTACTAAAAAACCTCAGATAGACTCTGAGGATAAAAATATAAGAATTTCCAGGAATTATGTTATGTAATAGATTATGTGGATATTTCTAGAAAATATAACCTTGTCTGGATACTACATTTGGATATGGTTTAGACACAGAAGTTCCTAGGAGTAAAAATCTGATAAGGAGTTTTAGTCTTGACCCGAGGTATCCAGGTACATGGCAATAGGGTTACTGTGCACCTAGATTGACACTCCTGGGGTATATGCATAGGATAAATCACATTTTATGTTCCCACCATTATAATGGATTTATTCCCCCAATGTTACCAAAGAATATGGTTCTATGATTTGTGATGCATAAATTTATGTTATGTGTCATAATATATTTATTGATATAGAGTGTTTATAATTATATGGGCTAATATATAATATATAATTGATTAGAAATGGCACCTAGAATTAGGATTAATAAATTCTCCAATGCACATTATGTGACGAGTAATAATGATCATATATCTAATAGTATTAAGAAATCTTTTTAAAGAATGATTTTCTCCCAAGTATCCTCGTCACATGAGGAAATAATATATTGTGTTAACAAGTTTTGTAAATACTTCTCTGAGTCCTTCAAATTTTAAGGGAAGAAAAATAATGAGAGGATGGCAGAGAAATACAGGGATAACGATAAGAAGGGAAATAAAAGTTTCCCACAAGTTATAACTGTGGAAAGAATCACCCTGGTAAATTCATGAAGGGAATCAGTGTTTTCTATATGTGTGGAGAAACAGGACACCAAGTTCATGATTTCAAGGGTCATAAAACGGTTTCCAATGTATAATGCATCAAATTTAGGGATCTGGGACATTATGCGAATTAATGTCCTAAAGGTGAAAGGAATATACCCCAAAGGATGATTCTGGATAATTATTATGTTATGGTGCTTCCACAGATATAGTAGAATGATAAATATGCCTAGTCAAAAATCATGTCCATTGATTATTTTGTAAATAATTTAATGCTTATATGAATTATTGAATATTTGATTATTGTAATTTAATACTTTTTAATTATGGGTTTGAGGTCGTATGATGTGTGGTACAAAGGAAAAGTGATTCAGTGTAAATTTAATCTTTTTAGAAAAAAACATGATTGAAAGACAGACAACTTGTAATATATATATTATTTTGAGATAATGGTGAAGAAATTATTGATTTGGATATGTACTGACTACCTTGGAACTAATTATTGGCTAGTCAAGAAGTGGTCTGCACTATTATCAGTGAAGTTTACAACACTTTTGGTTTTAAAAAATATATCCAATAACATGTATCTTACTTAAGTAATATGGAAGAATGCAGGTTTCCAATATGGTTTTCATCGTAATTAATGTTATTACCATATTTCAAGAGGATACATGATGAATTTATTCACATGTTTGGAATGTAAAATATATAGTTTCTACTTTTTGATTAAGGGTTAATGATATAATCTTCATTGAGATTTAGAGATCTTCATTATAATGTCTTTAATCATAATATTTTTCAATTTTTTACTATTTAAGAAATGGGTTTAGTTTATCATTGTTTGGGTTTTTTAGTGTTTGATGTCACTACATGATGGTTTGATTGTTATTGAATGACCATGTTGTCCAATTAGAATTTATTTTATTATAGTAATCGATGAATTTCCCATTCCTCATATTAAGAGTATATTTTAACTGTTTTCTTTAATGTGGGTATCCTATAAGAGAATTTTCAACTATCAAAAAATATCTTTTGAAGTTTAATTTCAAATTTTGAGGAAACAAATTTTTTGAGGAAATAATATAACACCCCATGAATTAAAAAAAATGAATTCAATAATGAATTCATGAAACACTGAGTCTATACAAAACACAACCTTGATATAATATAGCCAATAAATATAATTTTTCCATTTTTATAATTTGAATTTAGAAAAACTGACATACTTGATTGCGTTCCGCAAAATATTAAATGTCTGACAAGAAAATTTTAATATTTGTTGAATAGATACATAAGCTTATAAATAGTAACATACCATTATGAATATTAATGAATAGTAAATTGGCCAGAAATATAAAACCTCGCCCATGAATGTATAAATACAATCTGGACATCACTAAAGTAAAAAAACAATCATAGCATAAGTATTGGTATTTTTTCATGTCATAAATATTTTAATTATAATTTTATGATTAATTTAATAATTTAAAATGGAAATTTATTATCACAAGGTGTATTCATTAATTGTTACTTTTTGTCTTTTGGTTATAAAATAATGTTATGAGACATTGATTAATTTTTAAATGTGTTATAAAACGAGTTATACTTTTAAATTAATTTTTTTAAATAAATTATTATTTTATTTTAATATTAAATTAACAATATTTATAAAATTATTTTCTAAAAATGGATTTCATTTTTTAATTTTACAAGTCAAAAAAAAAGATAGGGTAAATATTTGGGATATTTCTATAATACATGAATTATTCGCGAATAATAATTATACAGTTTTGAGTTTTCGGTATATTTGATGACATCATAATGGTGTAATAATTCTGGTTGACTTTTATATAGTACAATAAGATATTATGTGTACCAAGTGGATAATACCATGGGAAAATACCATGGAAAATCCCATGGTTTTACAAAAAAAACTAATAAGCTGTTTTTTTTAATTAATAAAAAATTCTCTCTCATTTACTATAAATACCCACTCATCCACTCGTATTCATTCATTAAAAATACCTAATCCTTGAATATCTGGTGTTTTTATTTTTTCAGGAGCCCTCCAAATGTTTCAATAAAGACCCCCATGATCCCAACCTTTAAATCAAAGGAGTTACTATACAGTGTAAGAGATTTCACAACTTCTCTTTTCCACCCATGTTCTCCATTTTATGGTATGTGTTTCATGTTCTCAAACCCTGTTCTTATTTCCATATTATTCTATCCCTATACTATTTTAAGAGTATTATATAATGTTTTGACACATTTTCCCTATCATTTGAATTTTTTCTATGACTATGTTGCACAACCGTTATGCTGTAGAAATTTCAACTCAAAATATCTCTATTTCTTCAAGCACTCTTATTATGTTATTATCTTTTAATTTAAATAGGTTTATTTTGGAATATGTCATTAAATATCTCACTTTATTTATATATTATGTAATAATGAAGTGATAACCTTTTTTTCACACCATATTAATTTTAGATATTTCAAGCGACTCTGTTAGGCTGCCGAATTTTCGTGAGTGATTTTCAACTTTTTTTTTATTTCAAGTTACTTTAATTTATTTTTCATCTCCCTTAATCCAAATTCTTTGATAAATCTATTACCATACATAAACTATAATTTTATTATTCTAATAGAATATTTTATCGTCATCTCTCTTTTCACCTCCCCTTATACTAAAACTAAAAACATCATCCTAGATGTGTTAATTTCTTCACTTTCAAGGACGAAGGGTTCTCAATCTATATTACCGTATTAAAATTCGTTCATAAAACCATTATTATGGTTTAAACAGACTATAATATATGTATTAAGTCTCTTATATGGTTTTTAATATTTTTGTACACATGGGTATGATTTTTAAAGCAAGATGACATCGTTGTGTTTAAAAACAGCCAATAAACCCAAACTGTTTCCATTAAATAATTTATATAATGATTCATCCTCACTCAAAGTTACCAAATGAAATTTACAAACATATAACCTTCAAGATTCTCACTAATAACATATAACTTTATTTCTGGATATCCATTCTCATTTTTCATGATTATCCATTCATGTATATAAGAATATGGTCATGAAGTAAACAATTCCAAACAATAAAATAGAACCTGTTAATCCCATCAAGAAGGCAATGAATGAACATAATAATGTTATAATAAATAAATTACACAAATAATATGTTCTATATGTACTGATTAATTAATTTAATTTGGTTATCCTGGACACTATGATAATGTTAAGAACACCATCAGACTTAGTTTAAGGGGTTTCTTCATATTACATCCATTTTTGTGAGATTTTCCATATTCACTACTAATACTTGTGTATGGTGTATATATACTTCCCATTGATGTAACATATCATTTTTATATTTATTTTAATGATATTAATTTTATCAATTGAATATTTTTAATTTTTGGTCATATGAATTGATTTATTACAAAGTGATAAAGGTTTTCCACCCGAACCTCTATTTTCATTCTGGTTACTTTTATTATATACTCACTTCAATGAAATCCTTATTTATTCTTATGTAATACATAGATATTTTGTTTGAATGTTATATATATTTTTACCAATAATATTTTTTGTTATTTTATGGGTATTTACATGTTTGAAAATGATTATTAATAAATTTTATCCTAATAAACAAACTCGATTCAGGGGATATTTTCTATTTCATACACGTTTCTAATTGTACACCAGAATCTATTTTAAGACAACAATTTTTTTATAAAAATAATAATTTTTATCATCAAATATTATCTTGTATAATTTTTGGATTTAAGTGAACAAATGTACCATTATGCTTTAAATTTTTTTTAATACATCCCTTAAAATTATCTAAAATGATTTATTTCGAAAAATATTAAGAACACTTTTTACATGATTTCCTTCAATGGGACATAATTTAGGCCTAAAATATAATTTAAACGTCCTTGTATGTTATTTAATTGGATATTAATTCTTACAATCTAATTTTTTGGGAAATATAAATGATTTTCTAAAAATTCTTTTCATTCAAAAGTAAAAGTTGATTTTTCTCATCTTATATTTAATTTTTATGAGATATATACCATGTTCACCACTTAGTACCTTATTTTGGTCTATGTACATCCCATTGGTATATCATATCAACAATATATTTTTTCTCATGATATACTAAGTGATTATTATTTGAATTTTTCAAGGTGGTATGGAACACTTTAAAATGATTTAGTATTTTTTTCCTTATGATTTTTTCAATGGTCTCATTTAAAAGTATCTTCATCTATGTCAATTTTTTTTAATATCTTACTTCATTTAGATTTATCTATTATGACATCATCCCACATGTTTTATTGAATGGTTTATGATTAGTTTGAAAACTTGTGAACTATGAATTCAATTATTCAGTGTGGAATGGGATACATTGAATAAGTGAAATTTAATTATTCAAAGTTGTATGGGAAACTTTGAATACAATAAATAGTTTAAATATTCAATATGGTATGAAAAAAATTGAATAAAATACTTATTATATGTATGAGGAATGCATTTAACTTATTATGAGATGGTTGGGGCCTGTTATAGCCCCTCGATACATCAGTAGGTCTCATGAGACAAAGTAGGTCATGGCACAAGGACTTGACAAAATCGTTAATTATGGTCTTGGAATGATTCCTTGACAGTGTTGTTATGATGTCCGACATATTCATTTCCATCATTATGAGAATAGTATTGATATTTTGTGTGTTTATTTGACTAGTTTTATACCAATGATTATGTTTTATTATCGAATTATTTATTCAGCTCTTATTCCTGTAATAATTTGTTCATGTTTTACTTTAAAAGAATGTGGTTTTAGTTTTTCACACATTAAAATATTTATATTTATGATATATCCTTTTTTATTTCATAATCCTTACTATGAATTTTTTATCAACCTTTTCATTTGTTTTTCCTTCCCCAAGCGAGGAAGAAGAGATCATTTATTGAGTTTTCAAAGATGTAGTTTACTAGCATTTGTTATGTTTCATATTTTGTTTCCATTAAAAAGGTAAAATGGGTCCAATGTATGTATCTAGTTTATTTAATAATACTAAAATTACATGTCATTAAATATTTTATTCCTTGTAATCATGTCAATGTAAAATAATGCACCGGCTCTGAGCTTCTCGATTCGGGGTGTAACAGTTAAAATCAATTGATGTTTAGTAGAAAACATGGAAAATAGATTTTGAAAACATATATTAGTGAAAAAAGATCTAAGATAAACTTTGATGAAAAAAATACAATAATTTAAATGAATTTTGGTATTGAATAGATTATATGGACATTTCTATTAAATACATCCCTCTCTGGAGACTACAAGTGGATTTGGTTGTGGAATATATGTGCCTAGGAGTAAAAACTATGACAATGAGTTTCAGGCTTGACCCAGGGTATCCTAGTTCATGAAAATGGGTCTTACTATGCACCTAGTTTGACACTCTTGGGGGATATTCTTAGGATAATTCACATTTTATTTTCCCACCATTATGAATGATTTTCCCCCAACGTAACCAAAGAATTGAGTTCTAGGATTTATGATGCATATATATATGTAATGTGTTATACCATATTTAGAGATTTAGAGAGTTATTAATTTAATGGGATAATATATAATATGTAAATGATTAAAAATGGTGCATAAGAGAAGGAATGAGAACATCACCAATGCACGTGATGAAAATAGTAAGGAGGATCATATCTCTAATGGTCTTAAGCCATCTTTTCAAAGTAAGATTGTCTCCCAAGTATCCTCATAATATGAGGAAATAATATCATCTATTAACGAGGTATGTAAATACATCTATGAGTCCTACATATTTGATGGGAAGAAAAAGAATGAGAGGATAGTATATAAATACGGTGATAAAGGAAATAAGGGAAAGAGTTGTTCTCCCACATGTGATAACTATAGAAAGATTCACACTGGTAAATTTTGGAAGGGAATGGATGTTTTATATAAGTGCGGAGAAAACGAACATCATGTTTATGATTTAAAGGTTAAGAGAATGGGTTCCAAAAAATAATTATTCAACTTCCAAGATATGGGATACTATGAGAATAAATGTCCCAAGCGTAAAAGGAGTATAACCTAAATGATGATTCTGGATAGTGATGATGTAATGATGCTTCCACAGATGAAGTAGAATGATTAAAATTCATAGTCAAGAATCAGGTCATTAGATTATTTTGTCAGAAATTTATTTCTTATAAGAATTTTGGAATATATGTGGATTGTACTATAATAAATGTTTGTTAAGGATTTGAGGTCATATAATGAATGGTGCAAAGGAAAAGTGATTCAGTATAATGTTAAACTTTTTAGAAAAAAACCATGATTGAGTGAAAAACAAAATGTAATATCTATCTGATATCAAGATAATAATGATGAAATGATTGATTCAGATAAGTATTGAATACCTAGGAATATATAATTGACTTTTCTAGAACATGGCTATGATATCATCAATGATGTTTACAACACTTCTGGATTAATGGAATATATCCAATAACATGTATCTTACTTAAAGAATATAGAAGAACTCTGTATTCCAATATGGTTTTTACGGTAATTTAAGTCATTACCATATCTAAATAGGGCACATGATGAAGTTATTCACATGTTTGGAATGTAAATTTTAGAGTTCCTCTTTATTGACTAAGGGTTAATGATATGTTCATCATTGAAATTTAGTGAACTTTATTATAATGTTTTGAATCATTATATTTTTCAATGTTTTTACTATTTAAGAAATTTTTTATGTGGATAATTTTATGTGCGTTTCTGAGTTTAATGTCACTACATGGTTGTTTTATTATTCTTCTATGACAATGTTGTCCAATTAGAATTCATTTTTTTGTAGTAATTGATGCAATTACCCTTCATTTTATTAAGAGTATATTTTAACCGTATTCCTTTGGTCGGTTTCCCTAAAGGGTATTTTCTTGTATCAACTATTATCTTTTGATGTTTAATATCTATTTTTGAGGTCGACATTTTTATAAGGATGGAATAATGTAACACCCAAATAATTAAAAAGAATACATTTAATATTGAATGCATGAAACATTGAGTCTCTACAAAACACCACCTTGTTATAACCTAACTATTAAATATATTTTTTCCACTTATATGATTTGAATTTATAAAACCTGACCTACATGGTAGCCTTCAATAAGATATTTCTAGTTTGATAAGAGAATCATAGTTTTTGAATAGTAACATACCCTTATGAATATAAACATGCCTTTATGAATATTAATGAATAGTAATGAATTGTAAATTTTCCAAAAAAATAGAATCTTCACCCATTAATGTATAAATACAATCATAACATCTTAAAGTGAAAAAACTATAATATTATAAGTATTTTAATTTTTTAATGTCATAAATATTTTAAATAAAATTTTATGATTAATTTATTAAATTAAAACTGAAATTTATTTTCATAAAATTTATTCATAAGTTTTTTCATTATTTTCTTATGGTTATAATATTATTTTATGGGACCTTGAATATTTTTGTAATGTGTTATAAAATGAGTTATAGTCATAATGTTATTTTTTTGAAATAATTTACTATTTTAATTAATAATTTAATTGAAAAATATTTTGAAAAATATTTTGATGAAATGGATTTCATTTTTGACATCTAAAAGTCAAAAAAAGGTTAGGGTGATATTTTGGGATATTTTTAAAATACAATATTTTTTCGTTAATAGTAGAAATATAGTTTTGATTTTTCGGTATATTTTATGACATCATAATGATGTAATAATTATTATATACTTTTTTAAATTATAATAAGATATTATGTGTCCCAAGTGGATAATACCCTTGTTAAATACCAAGGTCAAGCATATGGTTTTATAAAAACCACTAATGGGTGTCTTTTAAAATTAATAAAAGAGTCATTATCTTTTACTATAAATACCAACTCATCCATTCATATTCATTCATTAGAAATCCTTCATCCAAGAATATCTGGTGATTATATCTCTATATGTGTCCTTCTAAGGTGTCCTCATGCCCCCAAGATCCCCACCTTCATATTTTCGGAGTTACTCTACATGGTAAGAGAAATTTCAACTTCTCTGTTCCATCATAGTTCCCTTTTATGTGGTATGTGTTTCATGATTTAATAACTTTTTATTATTTCCATATTATTTTATCCCTATAATATTTTAATAGTATTTTGTCAATGTGTAAACCATGTCCCCTCTCTTTTTAATATTTTCTTAAACCATGTTGCATTGTTGTTATGCTGTAGAATTTTTGACTCGAAATATCTTTCTTTCTTCAAGCATTATTATTATGTATTTACTTTTTAATATAAATTGTTTTATGTTGGGATATTTAATTAAATATGTCTCTTACTATCTATATTATGTAATAATTTTTAGATACTCCTTTTCTCTCACCAAATTATTTTATGAAAATCTAAGCAACGCCATTAGGGTGCCGATTTTTCATGAGAGATTTTCAACATTCAATTTATTTCAAGTTCTATTATTTTCATCTTCATATCCCCTCATCAAAATGATATGATAATTATAGTGCCTTACATGAAATATAATTTTATATTTCTAATTGAATATTTTATCATCATCTCCCTTTCCCCTCCTATTATATTAAAAATGAATACATCATCTGTGATGTGTTAATTTATCATATTCAAGGACTATGGGTTCTCAATTTCTATTACAGTCTTCAATTGTGTTCATGAAACCATTATTATGGTTAAAAAAGACTATTATATATGTATTATTCCTCATATGTGGTTTTGTATTCTCTTTGTACACATGATTATGATTTATAAAGTAAGATGAGTTCATTGTGTTCAGAAATGACCAATTACCCCAAACCGTTTTCATTAAATAATTTATCTAATGATTCCTGTTCACTCAAATTAAACAAATGAAATTTAAATCCATGTTACCTTATGGATTCTCACAAATAAATTATGACTTAAACTGTGGATAACCTTTACTATTTTACATGATTATCTGTTCATGTATATAAAAATACAGTCATGAAAAAACGATCCCAAATAATAATAATCAACCTATAAAACCCATCATGAAGGCCATGAATGAACGTAATAAGGTTATAATAAATAAATTAAACAAATAATAGGTTATGTAAATTTTAATTAATGAATTTAATTTTGTTATCCTGGACACTAAGATCAAGTGAAGAACACCATTGTGCATAAGGTAAGGGGTTTCTTTGTCTCACTTCCATTTTTGTGATATTTTCCATATTCATTAATAATACATTTGTATGGTGTATATATACTTCTGATTGATATAACGTATAAATTATTTATTTATATTCATGTTATTAAATTTATAATTTTAATATTATTAATTTTGGGTCATAAAAATCGAATGATTATAGAGTGATAATTTTTTTCCACCTGAAACTCCATTTTCATTCAGGATACTTTTATTATCTACTCAACTCCATAAAATCCTTATTTATTCATATTTAATCCACATATTTTTTTTAACGTTCAATATTTTTTTACCAACAAGAATCCTATGTTATTTTAATTTTCTTTAGATGTTTTAAAAGGATCATTCAAAAATGTTATCTCGATAAACAAATCTGATTCAAAGGATATTTTCAAATTCTTACCCAATTTTTAGTGTAAACTATAAGACACCATTGTTCTTATAAAAACTCTCATTTTATCTTGAAAAATAATCTTGGATAATTTCTTGATTTAAGAGAATAAATTTTAATTTCTACTTTAAAATTCTCTTTAATAATTTATTAAATATTCTATAAAATGATCTATTTCTAAAGAATCTTAAGAACTCTTTTTAAAAGATTTTACTTCAGTGAGACTTAATTTATGGATATAATATAATTTAAATGTGTAATATTTTAATTTATTTAATATTCATTCTTAAAATATTATTTCATGTCAAGTATAAATGATTTTCTAAAAAAACTCTTCCTTAAAAAGTAAAAAGGATTTTCTCATCTCACATTAACTTTTATGAGATATTTTCCTTGTTCACCACATATTTAATTATTTTGGTATATGCATTACCCTTTAGTATATCATATTAAGAGTCTTATTATTCTCATAATATTCTAAGGTACTATTATTTGAATGTTTCAAGGTGGTCTAAGACACTTTGGAATGTTTATGGATTATTTCCCTCAAGTAATTTTCAATGGTCTCATTTAAAACTATATTCATCTATGTCAAAAAGCATTTGTTGAATATATTACATTATTTAGGTTTATATATTATAATATCAACACCTAGTTTTATTTAATGGTTTATGATAAGTTTTATAACTTGTGAATTATTAATTTAATTATTCAATTTGTTTTGTGACACATAGAAAAATTGAAACTTAATTATTCAAAGTGGTGTGGGACACTTTGAATATAAGACACAATTTAATTATTCATAGTGGTTTGGGAAACATTGAATAAAAGACATAATATACATATGATGAATTAATTGAACATATTATGTGATTGGTCGGGCCTTATATAGCCCCTAGGTGCATCAGTAGGTCCCACGAGACAAACTCGGTCACTGCACGAGCCCTTGACAAGATTGTTAATTATGATCTTAGAATGAGGCCTTGACAGTGGTGTTATGATGTCCTACATATGAATTTACCTCATTATGAAAATATCATTGATAGTTCATGTGGTTATTTGACTAGTAGAATACGCATGATTTTGTTTTATTATGGAATTATTTATTCAGCTCTTATTCCTGCCATAATTTGTTCAATTTTACTTTTAAAGGGATGTGTTTTTAGTTATTCATCATGTCTAATATTTATGTTTATGACATCTTCCTCTATTTAGCATAACCCTTACTGAAATTTGATCTCACCCATTTCATTTGTTTTTCTTTCCCCAGGTGATGAATAAGAGATCATTTATTGAGTTTTCAAGGATACTGTTTATTAGTTTTTTATGTATTGTATTTTGATACCTTTCAAAATATAAAATGTTTCCCATGTAGGTATCTAGTTTCTTCTAGACTAATAAAATAATTGGTCAATCGATAATTGATTCCTAGTAATCATGACAATGTAAAATAATTCACCAGATCTGAGCCTCTAGAGTTGGGCCGTTACATAAACATTACCCCAATCCGTTATATTTTACTAAGTTGTTGTTGAAATTTTGTTATTGGTAAATTTATTTTGATTTTCATTCACATAAGACAATATTGGGAATGTCAGTGAAGAATATTTATTGATTCACATAGTTTTATCATACAATGATTAGTTCTAGAAATATGAATTTGTTCATGATTTTGGAATAGATGAGATTCAATATGATTCTAAGAATGGACTGAATGACCATATATTGATCTGATATCAATTAATGTTTATCAAAAGTATCATTTACATTTCCAAAGAGATAGTGGTTTATGAGAACTTATGAGTGTGATTTGGGATCATGTAGAGTGGATCTAAACATGATCCATCTTACGATAATGAAAAAATATATTAAATACTTCTGTCTTTTAGAAAGATCATTGATATCCCCTTCATCCTGTCCTCGTGTTTTGGAGAATTACCAAAACTTTGTTCAATATGACTTCATAGGTAATCACCTGATTGAATAAGCAATATTGAGATATTACTTATTCTAAGATAAAAACCCATTTCATTTCCCCTTATAGGATATCATTTTACATGTTAAATGAGAGCATGATACAACTCGATGATTTTAATCATAAGGTATTTATAAATCAAGGTACATCACCATGGGGTGTAACTATTCTATAAACCATGACGGCAGCTAGGTTTCCTTGAGATTACATAGAATACTATAATCAGAATCAATTGATGATGAAGAATATATAAACATTACCGTATATTTATTACCATAATGATTAGTTATAAAGATCCTGGTGGTTCTCCAAGATTGATCTCTGATCATGCCATAAACATTTATTTTATGGTTTTCTCTACATTCCACACTCAACATAATCAAATGATGATTTATTTGGATAATATTTTAAATGTATAAGTATGGAAATTAAAAAATAATCCATTGAATTTTTTAATTAATATTGATGTCCAATTAATCTATTTTCTACAAATAGAAAATAACAAATAATTTTTCTATGATGAATATTCTATAAGTTTGCCTAAAATGAAAAAAAGATCATTTAGTTTTTCAAAATATATTACTTTATAAAATAATCTTTTATAAAATACAAAATTATATTCCAATAAAACATATAATTAATGTTACATTATATTTGACATGAATTATTTTTTAACACAAATTTATTTGGTAAATGATATGAAATATGAATAATAAAAATTAATATTTCAATATTTCATTTTCCATTTAAAATTTTTATCAATTATATTTTATTTTTTTATTCAAAAATTTGAATTTATTAATTTTTGAATATGAAATTATTAAACAATTTCTTTTTTATATCCTCACTTGAAAATTTACTTAGTTTTATTTTTTTTATCATTTTATTAAATTGTTGGTTTTTAATTGAAAAATATTTTATTTCAAAACACTTAATTTGTATGAAATCACAATTATAAAAGAATGAAATAGAAACTTATAATAACGTTTAAGTAATATATTTCAACTTTATGGAATTAAATTATTTTTCAAATTATTCTTTGAATTGAGAACCCCTTGAAAATACATTTTATCTATTTAAAATTTAACTTTAATATATAATTTTTTTTGTTTTGTCGTAAAATCTAGTATTTTTCATTGGAGATTCAATTGTGGATTCCATTGAAATCCTCATATTATTTTTTGATTCATATTATATCACGTTTTTTTATTTATATGTGTATTAAAGTAAATTTATTCATTTAAAAATTCTTAAATATTAAAATATTAATTCAATAAAAAACTATGTTGATGTGATTATGTAAATTTATTTTGATTTTATCATTAAACAAATTTAGTAATATTATTCAATAAAACTAAATTAAATTTTTTAATTCGTGGTACAAAATGATATAAAATATGTATATTAATATTTTTCAATACAATTAAATAAAATATTTAAAAATTTATTACCATGGTAAAATTAAATTAGGGTAAACGTTAAAAAGATAAAAAAAATCCAATAATCATTCTGATTTTTTTAAAAAGAAATGGAATAGGATTTTTTTAAGACAAAATCATTTTCACCTACACTTTTTTCCATTTTTTGACCTTTTCAACTAGAATAGTAATATCCTATTATTAAAAATGTTATGATTTCTCCCAAAACTACAAATTTCATCACATTTAAATGGGTAAAATATTATCCACATATAGACAAACCTACCATTAAAATTTATCATTAAAACAATTACATTTTACTTTCTTTATAAGTCTATCAAATGAATATCATCGCACGTTCACTCATAGTTATCCTAATACCATAAAAATGAAGGAATATTCAAAAGAAAATCTATGTCCATGGCTGAGTACTTGTAATTAAATTGTTTTCTTCTAAATTAGGAACATTAAAATTTATCCAACTCACACTAATATAAATTTTTGGTATAATTTTTTTTATTCATTGTAATTTTATTTGATATATTTTCATTATTAATTCATATACCACGTCTATTAAGTAAAACAAAACATTTCTTGGGCGTTGTGCAGACTACTTCCTCCATGACGTAACACATTTTGTTTTCATTCACTTCCATAAAACTGTGGATCTAAGGATTTTATTAAAAGATTATATATTATATTTATGACATATTTATGATTATATTATGAATATTGGAAAACCGATTACTGTTATTATCAAAAAACAATCATCGTTGGCTAAATCATTTAAAATAATCATGCTAAAAATATAATCATTTATTTAAATTACGCATGCCTTTAATATTCATTTATTTTTTCTCTACATTATTATAATTTTAATTTATCACCATAAAAATACTAAATAATAACATTATGATATTGGTACAATGATATTAAAAGAAAACCACTTTGAATCATACATTAAATCTGGGTATGTTAATGTTTAAATCTATTTAACTAGATAATAGAAAAATACTATGAATTAATGTCGTGAATGACTATGTAAAAATAATAACATGTAGAATTTGAAAAAATAATTCTAAATAATTATTTGTTCTTTTTAGGACATATCATATAAGTATTTAATTCATTAATTAAAAAAAAATATACTTCGATCATCAAAATTAATCGAAACATTCTTTTTTCTATTACCTCTTAATGGATAAATTTTTCTTGATTTTATTTTGTAACACACTAAATGATTATAAAAAATACCTATTGGTAACCTCAATGACTTATTAATTATGAACTTTTGTATAAAAACATTTCTATTGTGAGCCTAGTATAAAGGATCAAAACAACAATCACCTAATAAGAATCTCTGTACAATTCGTGTTGGGAATTGATACTTTTGAAAATCATGAATGAAAATGAGATTGAATATGGTGATAAATTATGTTATTAATAATTTAATGTTTTTGATTGATGATTTTTATTTATATTAATGGAATTCGGGAACTATATTTATGTTTTTTAGTAAATGTTTCCCTTTATTGAGACATGTGTTGTATTTATGAACAAATTTTAATTTATGCGGGGTATATAATAACTATTTTAGATATAAAATCATGAATTTTATTTTTTATCATAGTATTTTAATTTCAATTACAATAATTATCTTTCAAGGGGTTTTTTTTATTGTTTTAATCAAGTCACAAGGGGTTTCTTGATCTCAGTTTTAATTCTATGAGATAAAATATATTTTGTGCATCATGTTTTATTTGAATGGTTTAATCACTATACATAAATCCATTTATATCATCATACATGTATAAAAACATTTTTACTAGACAAATCATATTTTCAAGTAGATATTGATGCATTTTTTCCCAATAGTAAATATTTTTAGTGACTTAGATCCCCTTCTATGAGTTATATTTTTATTTTTTGAACATTACTCTCTTATTCTTGGGATTTACCACCAAAAATATTTTATTATATTAATTATTTTAATATTTATTGGTAGATGTAATTTTCAATACAATGATGGTTTTATTACTCTTTTCACAATTTAATTTTTTGGCAATGGTAATTCCCTGTTTTAAAAAATCATCCCTTTCATAAACAAATGTTTTAGATTAATAAATAGTAAATAATTATTTATTTCATTTACAAGGTTCCATTAATTGAGACTCTTTAAAATGGTTTTCCATGAGTTCTCACATCACATTTTGAGAACACATTTTGATGTTACATGTAACTCACTATTTTACATGATTGTAAAAAATCTAAAATATTTTTTAATTTCTCACATCCAAACACATTTTCGTTTAAAAATGATATTTCCATAAAAAATTATGTCTCATGATTAGGAATATAATATATATATATATATATAATAATTTGGTGAAAATAAACTCATATTCCATTTCATGAACCCTCGTTAGGTAGTTTCATTCACAAATTATTAATTAAAGTTGTTTTTCATTTATGTCAACATCATTATATGTTTAATTTATTACATTAAAAATATTTTGTATAAAAATAAACAACTTTATTTTTATGGATGTATTATTATCATTTATTTTGATTAGTAACAAAGATGTACACTCATTGTTCTTTACGGTGTGGAAATAACATTTTACCTTAACTCAAAATGGATGATGTTCACCTATAATGTTTGATATTTTTTGACATAAAGAAAATTATGTGTGTTCCATATATATTTATCCCAATATAGATGATTATTAAAATGCTGACTTTGTATTATTTTACCATCCACCATTATTCTATGGATAATTTATAATCATGTCATCCCTTTGAAGACATGGAGAAATATATAAACAATTTTGACTATTACTAGATAAAAATGCAGATTGATCATGTATTGAAATACTATATTATTCATTATATGTATCTCCATATTTTTATTCTGCAAAACATTATTCACACAAATTGTAAAAAAATTATTTATATTTTATAGTGAATGAAACCATTTAATAAAAATATTACTGAGATAAAAATACATTTATTATGTAGTCATTAGACCTGAAAAGTTGACATGTGGACACCGAAAATATATATCTCATTGTTACATTGACGGGTCTCACAAGTCAAAACATATTGGATATAGGTTTATTCCACTTCCTATAATTGGATAGTGTACTCTAACAAGAGTCTCACAGTAGTATGTCTTGACTGTGGTCTCCATGACATGTAAGGATTCCAAGAATATGGCCTTGACAATAGTATAGTCAGATCTAAAATTATGAATTCCCTCAGTATGTGATTAGTATTATTGATATCAATGTTTTCATTTATTATATTGGATAACTAATTCCTTATGTTTCAATTTGATTAGGGGTTTATGTTTTTTATCTCTTCCATCCATAATTCAAATGAAAATTTTATACAGTAATTGCATCAATTATATATTCCCCTTATTGAGAATTTGATATCACCTATACTTATGTTTAGATTTACCCATATTATAAATAAACGTAGTTAATGTGATGATATTAGTTATATAACATGCCTGAATGAGACATTGAAGTCATATCATGAATTTACTTGTTTCATATATAATAGTAAATTATTCCATTTTATACATATATTATCGGATTTATATGATTATGTTTTTACTAATTATATATGGATCTAAACCTGAAATTATTATTCCTATAAAATAGAAGAAAAATTAATTTTTGATTTTGTAGTTATGGATAAATATATCTAATATTTTATGTTGGAACACCCACCACTCTATTAAATAAATTGATGTTGGTTTGTGTTTGTTATAAGTCCTCGTTGGATGTTCAGAATGATTTCCAAAAAAGGGATCATACAATTCAAACAGACATATTATTGAAGGTGGCATCATTTCCCAGTGTTTTCCAATTCTTTTGGCTTGAATGACATGCAATGAATAAATGTTAGTTTTGAAAAGGAAGTTGCACGCAAGAATTTAGGTTTTTTGGATACATGCACTCTATGGATGTTTCAGGATCATAATTTCATAATATGTCAAAGGTGTGAGGTGTATGAAAAATATAGGTATCTGCGTGAAAAATAGTTCTTACAGAAAATAATTACTTGTAGAAAGTGATTTTTTGTGCTATATGGTGGGTTTTGTGCATGGGGATCGGCGATGCATATAAATAAAAGCTGAAACCCCTCATTCATCATGAATTATGACTTAGAGAATATCTATGTTTTGATGCACATAAAAGTTGTGTAAAAAGTTAGGTGGGTGGAAAATTTAATGATGTGCAGAAAAGATACAGTTGTACAGAAAAGAGAAAGTTGTGTGGAAAAGATAAACATCCATGAAAAAGTTAAAGTTGCACAGAAAAGATAAAGTTACAAAAAAAGATAATGTTGTGTGTAAAATGAAAAAAGTTGCGCATAAAGGGTGTGGTTGTATGAAATAATTTCCACTTTTAAATAAAATCATGTATGCAAACATATGATTTTTCATGCATAGGGTATGTGTTATACGCAATTTTCAGTCTAGACTGAATACATGTTTTGGATATCTGGTTCAGTGCTTTCGTGTTCATCAATTTAGGACATTAATGCACATAGTTTCTCATACTAAATAGAGACAAAGACATCATTGAAAATATATTGAATCGACCCTCATGTAGATAAACTGAGTTTTAATTCTATTAAGGCAGTGTGATAGGGGAGCCGAGGGAAGTGATACGGAGGATGGAGTGAGTTATCCCTAAACCTTTGTAAAGGCAGTGTTCTTGGGACTGTGTGACTGTACCAGAACCATGTAATCCATAGTTAGTGAAGTTTAGTCGAATTAGGTACGACCAGAAACCATTCGGAACATTCTCCTTGAACGTAGTCCTTAGTGTTGAACCACGTAAAAGTGTTGTGTGGTCTATTTGCATGAGATTATTTTATTTATGTTCCCAATAGTATTATATGATTAACAATTTCTACCAACATGGGAAAAAGATCCAAGTTTTAAATGAAAATTTTGACTCCTTGATTCACCCCTCCCCTCTCAGGGTGTCCCGGGGTCCTACAAGTTGTTTCAAAGGGTAAAGATTACATGTGTTATATTTGTCTTTTTCTATCATCGAGAATGTAGGCAGTGTAATGAAAATACGTATTTCCTATGGAAGTAATATTCATATTTGGAAGAACATAATGAGATATCATCTAAGATCCATTGAAATGTATGTCCTCTTTGCTAATATTCGAGGAATACAAGTTACTGATCCAATAGAGCTTTCTATGACTGATATAGGCAGGAAAGTTCGTGATGCAGATGCTAGAGCTCAGAATGCTACCACTATGGCTCTTTCAGATCATATCTATCTACACCTGATGAGTTTCACCTCAGCAAAGTATACGTGGGATAAACATGAAAATATTTATAAAGGAGATATAAAAGTAAAGGAAAAAACATGAATTCCTGCACAACGGGTTCGACAATCTAAAGATGCATCCTGATGACAATGTGGATTCTTTCTTAAATCGAATTTCTGACAACTGGGAGAAAATAGAAGTCGTAGAGAGGAAATAAAACACAATGATCTCATAATTTAAATCTTTAGAAGACATAAACATATTTAAAATACAAATGTTCCATATCTTGATGAAAGGGATCTATCAAAACTCAATTTGGATGATCTTCTAAGTAGTCTATTGGTATAAGAGATGAGTTTCAAACCAGAAAATTCTACAACTCGTGTTAGCAAGAAAATGGTATTCAAATACATGGAAAAATTGAAAATTTCATGAGATATTAGTGGTGAAAATTATGAGGAAAATGAAATTATTTGTCTCATTTCCATGATCCTTAAGAAGGTAAAAGGTATATTTAAAGGTATGTTAACTCATGCATGTTTTCATTATGGATGTGTTGGGCACATTTCATTTCTGTGAAAAAGAATGTTTGATGATGATGAGAGTGAAGAAGAAGACATTGGGAATACTCCGAAATTTTTTCAAAAATGGATAATTCATATTTGGAACGGAAGTACATAAGAAGAGTTATTTTTGTGTATATAATGATGATGATATTGAATTCTGTGAATAAGAAGAAACAAAATTTAAAACTGGAAATCATGCTTCGGTGATGGCTACCATTGAAATGATAGAACCCTCTATAGATAAAGAAATATATAATCGAATGGATCATAATGGTGATCACATATGGAAAATTAAGGATGTATTTTCCATGCTTCAGAACAAATGTACGAGATGCAAGAAGTGAAAATAAATGGTGGAAGAATCATCAGAATATATTAATGAGCTTGCAGATGAAATTGAAAGAATATAATAACTAGTGAGAGTGAAGTTTTAAATCCTTGAAAGAATAGTTGACTTTTTGAAAATAATGATTATAATTAAAGAACAAGAAAAGATCATCAGTGAATTTATGTCTAAACTAGAATATAAGTCCAAGACTCTTGGGGATCATGAGGAAGAATTTATTACTCATAAGAGTAAACTTGAGTGTTAATCAACCAAAAAAGAGGGAAAGAAAGAAAAATCATTTTGGAATATTCTCAAGTGAAAAATTAAAGGTAAGAGGAAATCGTGGTTCGTGTGGGGTTTAAAAAATCTTGAGTGATCAAAGACCCTATTGTACGGGAAAAATTGGAATCAGTTGTGAAACTAAGACATCAACTAATAGAGGTAAATAGAGAGAAAAGAAAGACATGATGAATTTTATACATGTTGAAATGTTTCCTAATGTTCTGAAAATGAAACCCTCAATCGAAACTAAATGAAGAACTGAAGATTATCCTCAAACTCTTAGAAATGATGGGTAGCCCAACCATTTTCACAAGGAAGAAGCCATGAGGATAAATATAAGTGAGAAGACATTTAATCTCAAGAAGATTCAGTTCTATTGCTATCAGGCCCTAACATGTCATGTTGCGAAGTGGAAAGGAGATATTTGAATGGGGATGATTTGGGATGTCAAAAAAGTGGACCAATTTCATATCTTACATCTTATAAGAAAAATATAATTTATGGATATTTCATTCATTGTTCTAACGTTATCCATAAAACTATGTATTGCAGGAAGAGGTACAACATGATAGATTCATACATCTATCATATAATAGTCAATACTAACCCTCCCGACTGTGTTTTTCTAACAAACAGATTTTCTCCTCTAGAAGAAGTGTATGGGTATACAGAATATGATAAAGTCAAAGAACGAATTGGATGGCCATAAGTGTCTTGTGCTGAATCTATTATCACATGGAAAGGGAGGAAGAAAATTGAGAAATCCAATCTTGTAGAAGTATCCCACAAATCTACAAAAGGAAGACGCAAATGGACTCTTGATAATTAATGATCGTCTCTTATAATAGTAAATGATGAAATTTTAAATAACATTAAAAAAGGTTGATGGAATAGTGAGGTTTGGTGATGTTGGTTCTTTGAAGATTAAAGGTAGAGGAAATACTGCTCTAGAGAATGGAGAGCTGAAGAGGACCGAAGTTCCTTTTGTGTACAGTCTATGTCACAATCTCCTCAGTGTGAGAAAACTATGTGACTCAAGGCTCATAGTAAGTTTCAATAAAAAATTATGATATATAAAGGGTAAAATAAGAAATTATCTCATGAAAGGCTACATAACAGATGAAAACTTATATCAGTTTTTTAGTAAATAGAACTCTTCATATATGTATGTTGAAGAAGAAAACTACCTGTGGAATTGAAGGATGGGGTACATTAACCAAAAAGACAATGAAAAGATATCTATGTTTAATATATTCTTTGATATCCCCACTCTGAAATTTGAATGGTAAAAGTTTTGTGATTCCTGCGTATGGGGGAAGCTAGTCTGTAGTTCATATTGACCAAAGAAGAAAAGGGCATCACAGCTTCTTGATCACATACATATTGTTTTTTGTGGAATGATAAATGTTATCGGAACTCATGGAGAGCGTTAATTCATAATTTTCATTGATGATTATAGTAGAATGGATTGTGTAATTGTTATTCATAGGAAGCGACTAGTACATGATTTCATGGAAACATGTCTCTGAATTTCCAAGAATGATACTGGACGAACAATCAATGTCCTACGATCTAACAATAGAAGAGAATACATATCTATTTATTTTGAGAAAAACCTTTAAAAACATGGAATATATCATGATGTAGCTGTTGTGAGAACTCCACATAAAAATGGGGTTGTTGATCACCAGAATTGATAGGTCAACAATAAGGCCAGGACTATGCTAGTTGAGAGTCGTAACTCTCTTCATTACTGGAAAGAAGTTGTTGAATCTGTAATTCACATTAAAAATTGAATAGGTCATTATATGGGAGGAACAATGAAACCATATGAATTGTGTCATAGAAGTAAGACTTCTTAGAAATACTTTTGTGTTGTCAGAAGAAAATATATAATTTGAAATAAATATAGAAATCAGGGGAATCTTAGTGATAATGCATATAAAGGAATATTTCTTGGATATCCTATGAAAATAGAAAATAATATGTGTTTTAATAAGCATTTAGGGAGTATTGTGGAAAGAAGTGATGTTTAGATCCTTGAAGAAAAAACCCTCAAATATTACAAATAATTTATATAGTAATGAGATAGAAGATAAGGAATAATTTGAACATAGAATAAATGAAAATATATAAATAGATGAAGGTGTAAAAAACTATCAGAAGTCACATCGTGGTGTTGACTCAGAATAAGAATTTGAAGTTGAAACAATAGCTTGGTGGAATTCTGTTTAATCTCATAAGAGGGATCAAAGGACATAAATTGATCAAAACAACATCATTGGGGATTTGACTACACCTACACAAATGAGGAGATTGAGGAGTAATGCATATTATTAACTTCTATTAGTTATAAAACCATCCTCATTTGAAGTAGCTTCAAAAGATGAATCAATGGTGAAGGCCATGAATAAAGAGTTAGAACAGATTGAAAAATATCATACATGGGATCTGATCAAGATACTCAAAGGTCACAATGTGATTGGAATAAAGTGGATCTTTAAGAACAAATTCGAGTAGCATGGTAATGTGATCCAATGTAATGTGTAACTGGTGTGCAAGGGATATTCACATATTGAAGGTTTCGATAACGATGTAACATTTTCTCCAGTATAAAGACTAGAGTAAATCATGCCTTTTATTGCCATGGAAATACAAATAGGATATAAATTATATCATATTGATTTCAAGATAGAATTATTAAATAATGTTATCAAAGACAAAGCCTACATCGAACAACCTATGGGATTTATGCTTGGTACTGATGAAACAAAGGTTTGTGTACTAAAGAAGGCCCTATATGATTTGAAGAAGGCACCACGAGCATTGTATTCCTAGATGGATTGGTATCACATGATAATGGAATTCAAAATAGGAAGAGTAGATCACACTCTCTATGTGACTAATTCTCTGAAAGATCATTTCATGTTTCTAGTCTATGTTGATGAAATTATATTTTGTTTCAGTAGGTAGAAATAAGTGGATGAATTTTCAAATCAAATGAAATTAGAATTTTAAATTTTTATCATTGGGGAGATCACATATTTCAGAAGTTGCAGGTGATTCAAATGAAGGATTACAGTTTCATTTCTCTTGTGATGTATGCAAGAGAGGTACTGAATAAATTTAATATGCATGACTCCAAACCAATGACAACTCTAATTTAGGTTCGAACCAATCATGGAAATAATGAGAATGAAACCTTTTTAGATCCCACCATGTACAAGAGTATTATTGGAATCTTACTATACCTAACGGCATCAGGGCCTGATATTGTCTTTGCAACTTCCATAGAAGCCTGATTTTAGAGTAATCCAAAAGAAGAACATATGACATCAGTAAAAAAAAGTAATGAGGTATATTCAAGGTGGTAATAATTATGGGTTAATCATTTCCACATGAAGGTATTGTGAATTTTCATCAATTTTTTATGCTGACTGGGTTGAATATGGGGTGGATAGGAAGTCCACCAGTGTTGGATAATTCTGCATTGGCAAGAAATGTGTTGGCTAGTTGAGAAAAAAACAAAAAAGGACTTGAATTAGTATTTCCAATGATAAGTATATCTCAGCTAAAAAGTCATTCACCCAACTACTATGGATGAAGAAACATTTGACACATATTAGTGATGAGGTTAAACTACCAATAGTGATTTACTGTGATGAAATGGGTGCAATTGATCTTATGAAGAATCCTGTTTAGGATTCTCAAAACAAACATATTGAAATTAGATATCACTTTATTAAAGGCAATATTGAATAAGGAATGATTAGAATGGATCTTTGGGAACTCATGAGAAATTGGAAGATATCCTGACCAAGACACTACCGTCGGCTGTATTTTTGAAACATTAGTTGAACCTCTGTGTTCAGCCACCTCCCAGTTCATAAGGAGGTTAGTAAATTCCCTTATCCCCATTTATGTTAACTATTTTTAATTTTTTTGTTTTTGTGATTTAGGTTTATGAGGGAGATACATTCCATGGGTTTTTTTGATCTATTCAATGAATAAATACTAGTATTTGGATTTATTTTTAATGGAGGAGAAGGAATAAATTCAACACATTTGATGGACATGTAATGCTTCTATGACATGATGATAATTCGGTGTTAGGAGGACAAGGAATACATTGGACATGTAATGGTTCTGTGACATGATGTGAATTCAATGATAGGAGGAGAAGAAATACATTTCACATCTAATTCTTCTATGACACATTGAGAATTCGGTGTTAGGAGGAGAAGGATTACATTCAATGTATGTAATTATTCTGTAACATAGTAAAATAATAACTTGTGAATCTTTAAGAATTCCAAAACCTAGGAACCCAATTCAAGATTCCCCTCTTGTCTTCTACACCCAACATTTCTCATTTATATATAGAGTATTGGCTAAGATTATTTTTACATTTCATATTATTCTTAGGGTTGGTGATCTATTGAATTTATCTGGTGATTGACAAGAAACCCAAAGGGGGAGTTTGTTGGAACTACGATCATTCTATTCCAGAAATAGTGTTTGGTCGGTGTTTGTTTCCAATCCTCATTGGAAGTTCATAATGATTTCCAATAAAGGGGCCATATAGTTCAAGCATAAAATATTATTGATGTTGGTGTCGTGTCCTAGTGTTTTCTAATTTTTTGGGTAGGAAAATCAAGCAATGGAGAAATGTTTGTTTGGAAAAGGATGTTGCCTGAAAAATTGTATGTGTTTTGGAAACATGCGTTCAAGAAATGTTTTGGGATCAGAACATCGAGAAATGGAAAAGGGATGCGCGTGAAAAATCTAGAGATGTGTGCAAAAACTAGTTCCAACGTGAAAATCATTGTCCACAGAAAGATGACTTTTTCACGACATGGTGGGTTTTGCATATTGGGGTCAGCAACGCCTAGAAATAAGTGGTGAACCCCCTCATTCGGTACAACTGAGTGGATAGATAATATCCAAGTTATGATGTGCATAAAATTTGTGTGAAAGGGGTGTTGTTCGGAAAAGATAAATCTATGTGGAATATTTAATGCCACGTGGAAAAGATAATGTTGTGTGGGAAAGAAAAAGTTGCACTCATAAGTTATTATTTTCCAGAAAAGATAAAGTTGTGTGTAAAATATAATGTTGTGCAAAAGATTTAAAAGTTACGTGTAGAGGTTGTGTTTCCATGAATTATTTTCCTTGTGAAAATAAAATCATGTGCGCAAACATAATATCTGGCATGCACTGAGTAGGTGTTGCGCACAATTTTCAGTCCAGTATGAATACATGTTCTGAATATCCAGTTCATTGGTTTACTGCTTTCAAATGCATTAATTTAGACCTTTGATATAAGAAGTGTCTCGTTCTGAATAGAGATAGATACATCAATGCAAATCTATTGAGTGGACATTCATGTCTATAAACTAATATTGAAATAATTTTAGGTATTGAACTAGGGGGAGTCAAGGAAAGTGATCTGAGAGACAAAGTGAGCAATCATGGAACTTTTGTAAAGGCAGTGTGTCTAGGAAAGAGTGATTGCACCTGAACATTATAATCCACACCTAGTGAAGTTTGGTAGAATTAGGTATGACCCTCCACATATCAGCATATAATTATTTGATGTATCCCTTAGTGGTGAACCGTGTATAAGTGTTGTGTGGTCTCTTTTAATGTGATTGTTTTCATTCTGTTCCCATCATTCATATAGTTTTAATGAGTTCCTACAAACATGGGAACAAGATAGATTTTTTTAAAATAAAAAGTTGACATCCTGATTCACCCCTCCCTTATCAGGGTGTCATGAGGTCGTACATTTTATAGCTACTATCAGATAAATAATATAAATTATGTGTCTCTATGTATCAGATCTATGAGTGTCGGTATGAGGCCTCAAATTTTCTATCAAATGAGTGGTTTAGATAACTTTGGATATTAAAATAATTATTAGGGATAATATAAATGTTAAAAATTAGTCTTAATCGTATGTTCCATGGAATACATAACCATTTAGGATAAGTGTATTATTTAATATTAATGAAATAACAAACATTTTTTTGTGATTAGGATTATAAAACATATTTGAAAATACAAGGGAAAAATCCAGGTATTTGATAACATTCAAATGTAATGTTGAAGTATATATAATTAGGTTATTCCATGAAATACTCCCTTTTATGTATACTAAAAATTTCTTGTGACTATGGTGAAACCTCACCTAGGGGTAATCACCATAAATTTAGTTGGCACAACAGTCACTCATTCCATACTGTAATTCACAATGAGTGGGATAAATACAACATAGCTAGAGATACACTTTTGATGGATATACTTTTATTTGTCACATTCTATTTATGAAAAAATATAAATAATTTAATTAATTATTAATATACTTTATTAGGATAATAATTACAAGATACCCTAACATAAACTAATGTCGATTAAAATACTTGTGTGATGGTAATAAATGAATTTGTCAAAAGAAATTAAATATTAAGATTGATATTTCATATTCATAAGAATATTTACATTTATTTTATTTATAACCAATTTTGGTAATAATATTTGATGGAAATTGGATGGTGTGAATGAATTTGAGGGAGTTATATACCAACATACCACTATATCTTATATCCTAATAAGGGAAAATGCATAAGTGGATAATAATTATAGTATCTGTCTATTATGATGGCAAATTATAATTTCATAATATTACCTATGTTAGTGAGGTTGATATCATGATAAAAATAAACTCTTGATACCTTGAGCTATTATAATTAGTGAAGTGATTTTTATTGATGAAATTTTATTATATTCTATGATTTATTAAGTATTATATGAAACATATAAGGATTATTATTTATTATTTTATCTATAAATAAATAGTGACATATACTGAATTATATTAAAAATCTATAATTTTTTTTATAAAAAGATTATATTTATTTAGGTAACTGTTGGAGAACACTATATTGAGGTATGAATAACACTTATGTTTAATATAAAAATGATAATGAGGTAATAGGGGGTGGTTTTATTTTTAATTGGTAGGTTAGATAGTATTTAGTAACCTTGGGATTTGTAATTGATTCGTGATATTTTCAGAAATGTTAATCTTATTTATGGGATTATGATATATAATGCCTAGTGTGTGACCATATAATATATTAATGTCAAATATAGAGTAAATGTTTTTTGGAGTATATTATCTCATTTTTTGTTAAATTTATTATATAATATAATTGTTTTATTATAATATATGTTATTAAGTATAAATGATTTGGGTATATACATACATGATAGTATATTATTATAAGGATGACTAATGTTGATTGATAAAGGATTTGCTAGATTTATAGAAAATAAATGTAACATATAATTAGGTATTAAATATTTTAATAATGTTTATTATAGTGGGGATCTCTTTTTAATGTTTCTGGTTATCAAGTATAACAGAACCTTACACTATGTAACCTAGGTTTCTCCCATAATGATATAAGTGTAACTGAGGTTGATGTAAGTATAACTAATGTAATTTAAGGACAATATAATGATATGACTAAAATATTATAAGGTTGATTCCCTTTTATAATAGTGATTATAATAATTGCATAATATCATTTATGTTTTTTCACTGTTCTGAATCATTTTGTTTCTAGTAATGGTTGGAACTAGTAGTAACAACTCATGCAAGGGACAGTGTAGAGATAACCTAAATGAAAAAGCCAAACGAATTGGTGCCCGAGTGAGAAATATTGTTATTATTCCAAACAAAATATAATGAAATATGATTGAAAATGTGAACATAGTGGAGTTCCCAAACCCAATAACAAAAAGAAATATGGAGTGTTACGATATATCATGTGATTAAGGACATCAGAATCAGAAATGTAGTGGAAAAATATAATCTATAAAAATATGTTTCTTCAACAGCAAGAGAGATGGTAATTATATGATTCAAAGTCCCAATCTAGGGTCCAATGATGGAAGTAGTCACCAATAAAAATGTAAAAAAGTAATTACCAATGAAACATCTAATAATTAATATGATAGTCACTATTCACTATTGATTTTCT
Source organism: Viscum album (assembly GCA_963277665.1). Lineage (NCBI taxonomy): Eukaryota > Viridiplantae > Streptophyta > Magnoliopsida > Santalales > Viscaceae > Viscum > Viscum album. The sequence continues at coordinate 223,198,343 of OY728139.1, forward strand.
AATATCATATGTCACGTAAATCCTCACCAATTACATGATATTAGAGTATTAAAAACAATTGTGGTATGATTATCATATAAATCATTTTTTGGGTTTTGTGGGGAGTTATTATTTATGATTATAGATCAATATCTCTTGGTATTATTCTATGTTCAGTTCAGAATGGGTAAAATCCCTTTTTCAAGTTATTATAATAGCTTTTTCATGTATAATAATATCTTTCCATATCGTAAATAAAATCGTAATTATCTAGTGGTTTGAGCTAAATTTTGATTTATCTATTGAAATTTATTTTATATTATGACTCAAATTATGAGGATCCAATCTATATGGGTGGGTAGAATGAATAACCAAGAATTTATAATATAAAATTATATTTAAATAATCTATTCTCTTTAATATCTTAACCCCCACTCAACACTAAACATAAATGAAAGAAAAAAAAATTGGTGAAATAAAAAATACTTATGTGTGGATAATAAAGACATAGCAGTTGAATTATTGGTAATGAATATGCGTAACCTATTTATTTATTATATGTACATTTAAAATAAATGATACTTTTTATATTAGTTAATTTCAATTATTTTACCAAAATCGAATCAAAAGGTTATTTAATGTTTATAAATTTTATCTAAAATTAATATTTTATATAATATGTATTTACATTTGAAGAAAAATTATGATTAATAATAAATTAAGTTTGAAATTAATAATTGGTAATCCTAGTTTGATTTGGTAAATAATATTAAATAAGAATAAAAATAGTTAATATTTTAAAATGTAATGTTCTAATTAATAATTTTTTTCATTTACAGTATATGATTGTATTAAAAAACAAAATATAATAAATCAATTTTAAATTAATTAATATTCACTTCATTTTTATTGCCTCTTATAGATATTTTCCTAGTATGGTTTTGTCTTTTTTTAAACTATTGATTTTTTTAGTAACTTATTTGAAAAATATTTTATTTGTATGAATTTGAAATTATATAATAATGACCTAAAAATGTACAAAAACCCTATATAAGAAAATAATAATTTAAAAATATAATAATTAATTTTAAAATATTATTTCAACTAAGAAAAAATATGGAAACCATTTTAATAACTAATATAAAAGATACATTAGTATAAAAAAAGTTAAAATATTTATGTTAAATCATGTATTTTTTCAGAGAGATTCGGTTTTGGATGGACATATATTCCTCATATACATTATTTTTTATAATAAATAATTTATGTAATTAAAATCAACATTCATGATAATTTTATATTTTAATAATTTTAATGCTTAAAAGTTTTTTTATATACAAACCATTATTATGTGGTTAAGTGAATTTCGTTTAAAATTAATGTTTCATATATATACAAATTTAAATTGATTAAATAAATTTTTGAATGTGAAAAAATATATATATAATAAGGTAAAAATTTCAATCTTAATCTATTTTATTGATATCAATTAATAACGATAGAAATTAATTGCCATCGTAGAAGTAAATCAGAGTAATGGTGAAAATTTCAAAACAAAAACCAACAAATCACTCTAATATGTATATATAAAAATATTTAATTATTTTTTTTCAACATACACTCATTTTACCACCACATTTTTATATTTTTTGTCCTTTGAAACTTGAATAGTAACAACCCAATTTTAAAAATATTTATTTTATTCATAAAACTACCCTTACATTTACTAATTAAAGGGTAACATCTTATAAAAGACCTATCATTATAATTTATCTGAGATGATATGAAATTTTCCTCTCTGTATATTTCTATCCCTAAATAATCCCATGGTCACTCATATTTATCATAATCCCTTTATATTTATGTAGAGATTCAAGTAAAATCAAAGTCCAAGACGATAGTTTTATCCACTACATAGTCCTATTTTAATTTTCATCACCAAAATTTATTATTTTCACACTAAAATAATTATATTAGTATATATTATATACACTAATGTATCAATATTAATATTATTGTATTTATTTATTCATATTTTTTATCCATTAAGAAAACCAAAATTGTTGTTCGTGAGTACTGCCGACTAACACCTCCAAAATGTAAAATGTTTCATTTTCCACCACCAGCATAAAAGTTTGGATATAAGGATAATATTAAATAATAAACATTATTTAATGATATAATTAAGTCAATGTTCTTAAAAACATTTGAAAATATCAAATATTTGTTCAAAAATAATAATAATTTGTTTAATCATTTTAAATAAGAATGGAAAATGACATAAATTTATTTAAATCAGGTAAAAAATTAATATTCATTAAATATACCCATATATCTTGATAATTATTATGTATCAAATTGATAATAAATTAATTAAATAATTATACTGATGACATAACTATATTACTACAAACCCACCTCATAATCATTCTTCAAATTCGGATATTATCATGTTTGGGTCAGTTTAACCACATTATTTAATAATGAAATAAATGTATGTCATCAATGACTATAAATACATAATATCAAGAAAAAATGATATGAAATTGTAAATAATAATATAATTTTCTTTTTTGGAGTTTTTATGAATATTTAATTCATTAATTAATAAAGCAAACATTAATCATCATGAATACCTGAAACATAATTGTTATCAATTTCGTCATCAAGGAAAAATACTAAAATACCAATTAATAGATTTTGGAAATATTTAAAAAATTTATAAAATATCAAGATTAGTCTGCTTAATGAACAATGAATAATTGAATTTTGACGAAGAATGAATATAAATTCTACTATTATCGAACTTGTACAAATGATCAAAACTATTAACACCTTCTGTGTAAAATCTAAAGATTTCATAGAGAATGAAATTTTTAAAAAATATTTAATGAAAAATTATATGAATAATATGAAAAACTAATTTATTTAAATATATATGTTTGTGAAAAATTATTTTATAGTATGTTTCTGATATTCATGAAGAATATGTAAGGGTTTTTTGTCTCAATTTCACTTCTTTGAGACATGTATTGTCATTATGAGACTTTTTTTATTTATGTGGGGTATAGAAATATTATTTGAGATAAAATAGCATTAATTATATATAAAAAATGTATTATAATTTCAATTTCAAGCCTTCTTTTTCAATGGGTATTTGTCCAAGTGTTACTCAAGTTGCAAGGATTTTTTTAGTATATTCTCATATTCTTTGAAATATAATACATTTTCTACACCATGTATTAATTAAATGTAGTATGAAATTACCATGGATTTATTTATATAATATTTCCTTTATTTTATGGTATTTTATATCAAAATCTTGTTTTTATTTGGATATTTATTTAGGTTTTCCCCTGGTAGTAAGTATTTTTTTGTTATCAAAGCCCATTTTTTGAGTTATAATGTTTTATCATGAACATTGTTCTCTATTTATTCGGAACTACCATCCCAAAAATATAATAATATGATATTTAATAATAATATTTTATAAAATTAATTTATAATAAACAGAATATCATATAACTCCATTCACAATGTGGGTATTAAATATAGTTGATTTCAAGTGTTGAAAATTGTCCATTTCATAATCAATTTTTATCGATCCATATTTTTAAATAATACCTTCTTTAATTTTAAAGGATTCATTTTATGGAATATTTTAAAATAAAAATTTTCAATGAGTTTGCACTTCACTTTTTTAAAATTATTTTCAATGATACCTATATTTTCAAAATTTATTTAAAAGTTAAATTTTTTCTAGAATCTTTTTTATGTTTTTACATCCAATTCCCTATCCATTTTCAAAGGATTTTTCTATAATTAAGTTTATATTTTATGATTTTTCAACATATATATATATCTTTGTTTGCGTCTGTTATCATTTGGGGAAATTAACTCAAGATAACAAAAAATTAAATTTGTGAGCACTTCATCGATGGTACCATTCAAGAATTATTTTTCGAGAATTTTTATCATCTATGTCACCATTCTTCTAGGTTTCCATTATTACAATAAGGATATTTTCACTTGAAAAAAATTATTCTTATTTCCATTTATGTTTTATGATCATGTTTTTTCAATTATTTACATAGTTATAAACTCATTGTTCTGTATGGTGTGAGCATCACATTTTACCTCAATATAATTTAATAACGTTTTCTAATAAATTATGATATTTTATCTTCATGTGTAAAATTATTTAAAACATATATTTTATTATCCAAATTTAGATTAATATTAGCTATTTTTTTATATTTTGTACCATCTTCATTCTTTATAATGATAGGTTATGATCATGTTATCCAATTACTGTCTTGGAGAAATGGATTGACACTTTTGATGATTATTTAATTCTAATGTAGATTGATTATGTCTTGATATTATATATTCATCATTATACAGATATCCATATTATTATTCAACCAATATTTCTATAGAAAATGGTATAAAAAGGTCTTATTAACTTTTATGGTTAATGTGTTGGACATGAATAAGTGTTGGGTGGGGCATAACAATATATAGCTACTCAATGTAGATAAAGGTCACATGACATAAAATAACTTGTATTTTTATGAATGAGTCATTCCATTATAGGATAGTCACTTAGTATAAGGCCTTGGAATCTAGATTTCTTTATTGTGATGTCAGTGACAATAATAGAGACTTGGCTTATGGTCATCAGAGCATGTTTTTTAATTTTTAATATTATTCATTCCATTAATAATAGATTACTATTATTGATATCTATGTTTTCATTTATTTTCATAGATATATAATGATTTTGTTTCAAGTTAATTATGAATTTATTTTTTCAAAATATTTTATCATAGTTTATATTCCATGATTTCTTTAATTTCATGTTTCCTATTTTGAGGGATCAATATCACCAATTATTATGTTTCCATTATCTAATATTATGTAGAAAGGTTGTACCTATGACATGATGAAATTAAAAACATGTGTGAATGAATTTATAGTAGATTTTTAATAATTATCATGAATTAAATAGTTTCATATATAATGAGATAATTTTCAATTTTATATAAAGATAATAGGATTTATCAGTTTAGGATTTTTAATAATTATTTGAATCTCTAAGCCAAAAAATTTAATTTATATTTTAAAGAAGAAATAATTGTTCATTATTCTTTATTTATAAAGAGTTATATACATGATTTCATAAATTGTGCCCAATAAAGTATCCAAATCTTGTCACATTGAGCTCCTGATCTGGGAGTATGGGTCGTGGGACATACAAAGGTTCTATTTAGATTATCTATAGATATTTTAATCTGATATGTAATGCTTTTTAGTTTTAGTTAATTTAATTGTATATGATTTCCACTATAAGAAATATGTATATGAAGACCCCAGTGAATAGACTTTAGATGAAAATTTGTTCCTGGTTATCTAATTTACTAAATAGAGGTTAGATTATTGCATGGAAAAAGGTTCAATGGAATGTTCCCCATTATTGATCACAAATTATATACAATAATGGGTGAAGGTTGATCCGGAATCTGACCCATAGTGTGATACGATACGGAAAAATCTATCTGGTGGTGACTCGATACGAGGGTGGTCGTTGGATGATGATGGTGTAGTCATAGTACATGGGATAATTGTACTCCATGATTCCATCAGGGGTGATCCGATGAGTTATTTATATAATTCAATGTGGTCATTGTATCCTAGTGATAAAAAGATATATCATGAGTTCATGTTGTAGTTCTAGTGTATTGGGATGAAGATGGATATTACTAGATTAGTTTCTTATTTCTTTTCCTATAAGATGATAATGGTACAACACTTGTACTTAGTGGAATTAACCTACATCTTGTCAAAAACATTTTTAAGTGAGATAAAATAATGGTGAAATTTGTTATTTGGTTTCCTAGAAACCTGAGGATCAATTATTCTATATAGGTTGTTATTAGTCAACTAATGAAATATTCCCATTTCCAACTGATCTGTGAGACTTATTTAGCATATGAGTTGGGAAATCTACATGTACATGATATTAAACACATTTATATAGTTACATTGATAATTTTAATGATAGAGGCATGTTATTTACATTTTAGTTTTATAACATCTTATAGAAGGTCTTATAGACTCAGTGGATTGTGAGACAATGTACCCATCCTAGACAGTTGAATAGGCATACAAAAAAATTCTGATATTGGATTATATTCTCTTGGACTATATAATTTATTTTTTAGGATCTTGAAATAATAAAGTAGATTTTTTTTGTTTTCATACAATAATTGATTCTATTAATTGATTCATATTTAACCTTATGAGTCTCTTTATGGAAAACCATTTCATTTATGTCACTGTCATTATAAGGCTGGTGTGGAAGTTGTTGTGGGGACAAGTTTGGTACACTAGACCTTTGAGAAGGTGCTCCATATTTATAAGAGGTTGATCATAGTTAAAATTATAGAGAGATATTATGTGTACTTTAGGAGAATACATATGAAGTTTTCTAAATGCAAAGGGGGTTTTCTTATAGGTATTCCACCTATAGGGATTCAATGCCCCTGTAATAAAAGAAAACAATATCTAAGATATATTTTACTTTTGGAGTTCACCAATATGAAAAAATAGTTTTGTACCATATGTATATTTGGTATTAATTATTTGTTATGCACAATATGATTCATTTTCTCATCACTAGTGGTTTTTGAGAGATCCCACACATGTTATCGACTAAGAGGATAGCGATCTAAATATTAATGAATCATACCTGTAATGACATGTTTAGATTGCAGATGAGAGTGAGAAATCCATATGAAGTAAGACAATACCCCCTTTTAGATTTTATGGAATCATTGAAAGATCTAGGATAAGAATTAATAGTGGGAGGCATCTATTTAGTCTCAAAATCCTGAGTTGATCGAGTTGGATTATTAGAAATGCTTCACTTATGATGAGAATCCTTTAGAGGGGTATATTTTAACAGGGAAACGTTTTTTAGGTACATTATGGGTTAATTTCATTAATTTATTTTTTTTACTATTAATTGGTAGGGATATGTTTGGGGGTATTATTGATTGTTTCAAATGGTGTTTTATTCCATTTTGAAGATGCATAGTTTGAAAAAAGCTTTTTTCAATCCACAATGTTCCTCTAATAAACCACAAGGATAGTCTTAGAGGATCAAGGGGTTATAAATTGTTAAGATATGGTGGTTTATCAATGCATACATCCTTTCTTGAAAAGACTTGTCACACCCTATAGTGTTCAAAAAATGGTTGGAACATGTTTTTATAAATTGTTGAAGTTCCCATGAAAGACATAATGCATTAAATAGTTGGATTTGTTTTCAAACTATGTGGTTTAACTAAGAGCATGTGAATAACAGATATGAAATTATCTTATTATAATTATTTATGATTTATTTTGACATGTTATTTCATTTACATGATTCCATATATAATATTAAGGTTTTTCTATCCTTTCTCAATGTTTTCATATCCTTCTAATCATTATTCTAGACGATATGTAAGTGTTGTTAATCATGAAATGACATATGTGATCAAAAAATCCATTATTTTTGTTTCGTATTGATTTTCATTCTCACCATGAAATAAATCAATGATCATGAATTTCATTTCATGGTATATGGATTCCAATTCATCAATCTAAAAAATTATCTAATTGTTTCTAGAATGGTAGTGGTATTCATCATTTTGAAGAAACCTCATTTGATTGATCCTAAATCTATGATAAAGGCTAGAAAAATATTTTTATGTTATTATAAATCAATGATATTCATACATTATTCTTCTCAAATCCCATCCTGGACCTCTCTATTGTTGAAAAATATATTTTGCATGAATATTTTACAAGTAGAACTGATGTTCTCTACTAGATTTAATCACGAATTCAAGATATATTTTTAAACAATAAAGGATCAAGTGAATTGACTTCCACTTCATCAACATATCTCTAAACTAATTATTTTGATGTGATACATGATGTATATGAATCTGTGACATCTATTATTAAAATGGAATCTCTGTGGGTAACATATTAGAAACCTATTATTTGAAAAAACAAAACAGGTTATTGGAATCCATGATGTATGAACTAGTATTATTGGGTATGTGATTTGGCTCAGACTGTGATAATTGTATTAATTTTGAGTAATTAATCCACAATCATGAGTTAAGATGTTCCTAACCATTATTTCCATTATATACTCTTTTCCAATAGTATAGGTTTTTTATGCATATTTTGTTTCACGAAGATTATTTATGATTGCATGTGTGTTCATGTGTAGCTATTGAGATCCATATATGATTTTTGATTCAACAAGTTTTCAAGATTATCTTGTTATCCATGTTGTATTTGGTCACATGTACTTTTATGTTGCTATTTATTCTCAAAATTCCATGATTTTTAATGCATTTTTATTCACTTCCACCTTACATATGATTAAAAATCATATAGTAGTATTTTTTTCCTCAGAATATATGTACTGCTGTGACATGGTTATAATTAATATTGGGAGTGTGAATGACATGTAATGATAATGATTATGGGCCTAAAAAAAATTTAGGGGAATAACAAATGTGAGTCCTAACCAATAGAATAGAAATTTGGGTTATGTTGGAATTATGGGCTAACATAAGTCAATGAAATGGTATGATGGTATTGAGTACTAGCATAAGAAGAAGGGAGAATGAACTAGCATGCCCAGATTTGACTCTATGCATTAATAATACCAATATAAATGCTCTTTACCCTTATATATTGTTTCTATTTACATCTAACATTCCTATCATAATCATTTTATAATGGATCCATGGAGGGTAAGGTGTGGGATCATAATGGCTTTATTAGAACATTAGTTCTCATCAGTTGATTTTTTATTCATTCACTACTAGAAATTCATCCTATAACAACGCCTAGCACCCAATGGTTTAGAGAAACCATTTAGATAGGATTCATATACAAACAGTTTCTTGAAAACTATTTATACATTTTGTTTTAGACTCTATTTACCCAACGGTTCGATAAACCATTAGGATAGGCATAGTTTTCCCAACAGGTTTTTGAAACTATTGAGATAATGTAAAGTGTACCCCAATATGAAAATGGTTCGTTGAAACTATTGGGATATCTTTGATAATATTACCCAGTGGTTTTTAAAAACCATTGGGATAAAAATCCACAAATACCGCACGTAGTTCCGATCATTATCTGCCCACATTGTGCCTTAAAAGAGATCGCATTCCAGTGTGCAAACCCTTCTTCCCAATAACTCATTTTTTGTTCTTCTATATCAAATCTATATGTTATAAATCCGACCTCCATTTTTTCCATTTTTCATTTAGATATATTTTAAGACAAGGTTTTTTTTTGTGTTTTAATTTGATTATCCCTATACGAAATCTCCCCTATTCTTTGTGAACCCTTCTTCCCAACCTGCGATCAATCCTTGATTCAAGTAAGTGTTTTTTATTCCACCTCTAATAGATGATAACACATTATACCCTATTTCCCCTATTATAACACATGATTTCTCTAGTTCAATATATATTCAAATGATGATTTATCGAGTTCATAAAGTTGTATCTATGCAATGATAGGTCATTGCATATAGTTTCTTTGCACATCATTCCACTGCATAGAGTTCCTTTTAGGTGTTCTATTGAGACCCTTTTGATTAGAAGCATGGTTCATGTATTATAGTGATATTTTAGTGATGTACTATTATATTGATCCAACATGCTATTGAGTTCATAAACGGTAGGGAGACCTATTATGGGTCTTCATTTCATAATTTATTTTCCAAGGGAATGGGAGGGGGGTGTGTGCAGTGGGAGGGGGGTTGTGCAGTGGGAGGGTGGTTTTTTTCAATGGGAGGGGGTGTAGGGGGGTTGTGAAGTGGGAGGGGGTTGTAGGTTGTGTGTAGTGGGAGTGGGGGGCAGCATTCCAGTGGGGGAGGGGGTTGTAGTGGGTGGTTGTACAGGGTGGGGGATGCAAGGGGTGAGGGGGTGTGTAATGTGGGGGTGGGGGCTATAGGGGGAGATGTGGGAGGGGGACTGCATGGGGTATGCAGTGGGAGGTAGGGGCTGTAGGGGGGGGGGTTAGTGGGACTGGGGGATGTAACCTCCCAACCCTCAAATGATTTAAATCCATTAAAAATATTGTGACTCACCATATACAAAACATATAATAGATCATGATTATGCTATTTTTTCTATTCACAGACCAAAACTCTCCTCCATCTCAACTACTCCATCTTCATTGTCCCAAATTTGATATGACATTAAATGTAGATGTATCATTCCCACATGCCTAGAATACCACAAATACTAAATATAATTAATCAATCTCTTCTATTGGAACTCTCCCCCATATTAATTACATACCTCATCACTTCCCGACCGAAGGTATAAATATCCTGGTGGTTCCATAGCAATCATCATCCCATAACACCCATATTATAAGCATCACACATCATCATTTCCCACGTCCCATCATATTCTCATTTCACAAATCCACCATACATGATGCCATTAGAATACAACATCAAAATCACTTCTCATACATGTCCTGTATCAATTTGATTCCCATATATTAACCACACGTTCTTAATTAACTTATCACACATTAACCTCATGCACCAATTTCCAAAATAGAAAACAAAAAACCATAGTCACATTCTCAAAATGTAACTCTAACTATCATGGGATATCTAATATTTTTGTGGGCTCTCACTCTTGATTCCCATATATAACTTGTTGGATTTTCTAGAGGCATAACTCATGATTCTCTCTCTCTTGGTTGTTGAGTGAAATAAAGCTGTATAATCAATGAATCATGATTTTAATAGGCTGATGACACTTAGTAAATAATCAGAATACTAAAAATTAATTTTTTTATTACATATTGTATGATTTATTGAATTTATTATATATATATTCAAAATCACCTAAAACAATTTATAGTTAAATTATCTATGGATAGATCGCACACCCCCTAGACACCCCACCCTCTGGACACCTCACCCACCCCACGGGACACCCCCTACACCCTGGACAGCCCTAACACCCCCGTGGACTACCCGCCCACACCCCTGGAAACCCCCTAACTCCAGGACATCCTTGTAACCATCGATGCCAGACCCCCCCCCCCACCCCCCAGGACACCCCTACAACCTTGACACCCCCCTGTGGATAGCCTGCCCTCCCCCTGAACACCCTCTACCCCCCCCCCCCCCCGGATAGCCCCACCACCCCCCGTGGACAGCCTTCCCAACCCCTGGACACCCCAAAAACCCAGGAGAACCTTCTGACCCCCCGAGGATAGACCGACCACCACCCTAGACACCCCAACCCTGGGACCCCCCTACCCACATGGATAGCCCGCCCCCCAGCTATACATCCTCGCCACCCATGTGGACAGATCACCCACCCCATGGACACCCCCAACCCCCTAAACACCCCCCACCTTCAGACACCCTCCACCCCCTGGATAGCCCCCTTCACCCCTCGTGGTAGCTTTCCCACCCACCTAGACACCGCGTACCCCCCTGAACAGCCCTTCCACCCTCGTGGACAATGTGACCACCCCTAGACATCTTATATCCCCTTGGACAACCTCCCTACACACCCGTGGACAGATCTCCTACCCCCTTTTCACACCTCGTACCCCCTGGACAGCCCTACCACCTACGTGGATAGCCCTCCCACCCCCCCTCCCCCTGGACAGCCCCGCCACCCCCAAGGAAAGCTCGCCCACCCCCTGAACACGATGTACCCCCTGGACACCCCAACCACCCCTGTGGACAGTGTTCCTACCCCCTGGACACCCTTTATCCCATGGACAGCCCGACCACCCATGTTTATAGCCCACCCACCCCCGGGACAAACCACACACCCTAGCCCCCCCCCATGGACAGTCCTCCCACCCCCCTGGACACCTACACCTATTACCCCCCTGAATAGACCTGCCACCCCTGTGGACAACCTTCCCATCACCTTGGACACACCGTACCCCCTGAATACCCCCCACCCCCGTGGACATCCCTCCCACCCCCGTGGACACCCCTACCATTTCGGACAGCCCTTCCACTCTCGTGGGCAGGCCTCCCACCCCCCATTGACACAATATCTCCCCTGGATAGCCCACCCACCTCTGTGGACAACCCTTCCATCCCCTAGACAACCCGTACCCCACTGGACAGCCCCCACCACCACCATGGACAGCATGCCCATCCCCCTAGACACCCCGTACCCACCTAAACAGTCGTGACACCCCCGTGGAAAGCCTTCCCACACCTCTAGAAAAACTATACCCCCTAGACAGCCCCAATACCGCCGGACTCTCACATCCCCTCAGATGCCCCACCCCTAAATGCCCCCCCCACCCACCCCCCTTCACACCCCGACCCCATTGGACAGCTCTACCACCCTTCTGGACAGCCCGACCACCCCCTGTGGACAGCCCACCCTCACCCTGGACACCCCGTACCCCCCCTGGACAGCCCCGCCACCACCATGGAAAGCCCCCTACCCCCAGGACACCGTGTACCCCATTGACCTCCCTGCCCACCCCCTGGACACCATGCTCACGCCCATGGGACACACCCGTACCCCCTAGACAGCCCCTGGAAATCCCCTCCACCCCCTGGGCACCCCCGATCCCTGGAAAACCCTTCCACCCCCGTGGACAGCACGCTCACCCCCTTGGACAACCCATACCCCCTTTGACATCCCACCAACCCCCGTGGACAGCCTGCCCACCTGGACACCCCAACCCCTCTAGACAGCCCCCACCCCTGGGACACCTCCGACCCCCTGTACAGTCCCGCCACCCCCATGGACTCCCCTCACCCCTCGGACACCCCCCTTGGGAAATGTATGTTATCAATCAAATAATATACTAAAATATAAAATTTCATCGATCTAATATTTATTAAACTCTTGAATAATTCTCCTCCAAAATTGTACATGATTTGGTACACTCATGTATAGTTCTTCAATGATATTTTGTTATAAATATATATATATTTTGTATTTTATATTATGATTCTCATATAGAGTAGTGTGTCAATTATGGTTTCATATAAAGTGAACAATTCTCGTTTACTTAAATACATTTTTAATGAAACTGCACTATTCTTGAATTGATTTTGACAAAATGACTTATAATTTTTCTTAAACAATGGATAGAAGCTGGATGTATGAAACTGATCGAATCTCAGGTGATTTCAAAACAATTTGGAGAGATTTTTAGATTTTTCATTTCACAATGCTTCATATAGTGGTCACATACACTGCCCCTATTACAACTGTGTTGGAAGATCATGGTTGATCCATGGAGAAGTTATCTACCCCATAACCAAATATGGTTTTCATGCACACTACTCTTGGTGGTATCACAATGGGGATAAAATGACATCTCAAAATGGTGATGATCCAAATGAGAGGACTGCATCAGAGAATTTTTTATATGACTGGTTTCTGTTTATTCATAATCCTGAAAAGAAAGGATTTCGACCCAAGAAGATTTCAATATGAGCACACATGATGCATCTAATGATAATGATGATGTTGTCAGGATGAAAAAATTCAACGATGTTTCAATAACTCCAATATATCGACAAAGCGGTAAAATGAAAAAGCTGGAATTTTTAGTCCGATTGTTTCATGAGAAATTTATGTATGGGATTTCTAATTCCACCATGGATTACATTCTTACCTTATTAAAGGACTTACTTCCAGTTGATGTAGATATTCCCTCAAACCACTATATGGAATGGATGTTAGTTGAGGAACATGGATTTTCAATAATAAAAAATTATGCTTTCCCGAAAAATTGTAGTTTTTTTGGAGGAAAATGATGAATGAAATGATTGTATAAAATGTGTCACATCCCGCTAGAAGCCAAAAGGTAATGGAACACCATATTGTGTGCAGCAGAAAGTAATGTGGCACTTTCCATTGATCCCAAGACTCAAAAATCTTTTAATGTATAATGAAATATCAATAAAAATGTGATGTCATGATACTGAGAGAATGAATACTGATGATTAGTTGTTTCACCCTGCAAATGGATTTCCATGGTAGTGATTTAATGCTAGATATACTTATTTTATAGATGGTGTGCGTAATATGAGGTTGGGTCTTTATGTTACGGTTTTAATCATTTTGGGTAGATGAATAATGTTTCTGATGGCTATTCAAGCAACATATCCAAATGGGTCAACAGAATAGAGTTAAAGGTAAAATCTTTGAAGACTAGTGATTATCCCATACTTCTACATGAGTTTATTCCAATAGAAAATAATAATCCTTTATCAAATAATGTAAGGGTGGATGTTATTCAGTTTTTCCATTTGTTTAGACATATTTTTGATAAGGATTTGTCTAATTATTTCTTGCAAAAAAATTCGTATATTCCCCATTAATTTTGTGTGAGTTAGAGAAAATATTTCCTCCATTATTTTTCACATGCATTATCCATTTGACTATCCATATTCTAATTGAAATACTTCTCTATGGACCTATTTATTTTTTTAGATGTATCCAACTAAAAAAATATGTACACATTAAATTCTTCTATCTGTAACAAGAATCATCCCAAAGGTTTTATCGTGAATGGTTACTTGGCTCAAGAATGTATGGATTTATGCTCTATATATTTTTCTGATCATACTACAAGAATGAATAGACCAATGAAAAACGAAGAAGAATAGTATGATCAAATTGAACCCAGTTTTCCTTCACTTCCTCAAACTGGAGGAATTCCTGGATCATATACACTGACAACATTAATCCTTGAAAAGAAAAAGATATCAAATCACACAGTTTTGTTCAACTATGATTTGTTCGATGAATACATCATGTATGTAATTATTATATTTATATCATATATATATTAAAAAATTCGTATTTTTATCTACAAGGAACATAAAGTGATGATAAATAGAAAGCATCTCTCTTTATCTTTGAGAAAGAGGGATAATTTTCATAGAAAAAAGGTTTCTACATGGTTAAAATTGAAGGTAATAATATTAATGATTAAAATAATTAAAACAGTAATTAATTATGTTTAATATTGATTTATATTTCAGGTATTGAGTTTTCTTGTTGACTCTGTCTCTGAGAAAATAATAGCTTTGGCTTTTGGGCCTAATATCGTGGTTCATGACTGTTAATCAATTATTATCAATGGGTATAGATTTATAATCACTGAATGAGAAATGAACATGATAAAAAAAAACTGATAGTGTTATGGTTACAACCACAACATACTATTATGCTAGTTTATCAGATAGTAGAGATCGATTTGAAAATATAGGTTATTACGGAGTCGTTGAAAAAATAATAATATTGGATTATTATTCTGATGGACGAGTCATGCTGATGAAATGTAAGTGGTTTGATTCGATGATGAGGTAGGGAATATTTATTGATTATTATGGATTTCATGTAATTGATATGAATTACACACTTGCTACTGATAAACCATATGTATTTTCATCACGGGAAAACCTGATTTTTTATGTCAAAGACCATCTTCGACTTGAATTTGGTGTCATTATTGAAGTAATTCAAATACATATTTTTGATGATGGTGATGATGGAATTGAAATCATCCCTAATTCCATTGGAAACGATCCATTTATTACTTTTTACTCTAATATCTCAATTTTCAGATTTGACTGTGAACTTGAAGTTGTGGTGGGAAATATATAAAACTATCAATTCATGTTCTCAATTATTTTGGTTTACCTCGACTTGGGCTATTAAGGTTGGTAAAATTTAAATTCATTTAATATTGATTACAAATATGTTGTATCTGACTTGACCGCTATGTGAATTTTCAATGTTTAGAGGATGGAATTTTTATTAGAATTCCAATTTATAATTTGGAATTGAAATGTATTTAATCCTACGAAACCAACATTTCTATCATTGTGAACATTTCAATGCTTCAACTGTGATTTGTATAAAATTTGTATGACTCTAAGATCCCTCTTTAACATTTTACCAGGTAATGAACCTGATGGTTTGTATTCTTCTGCAAAACTTGTATTGAAACCTACATCATCTACTTGAGTTAAAGAAAATAAATTTTTCTTTAATTTTGACAATTTCATTACCACTTATGAATATGGTAGAATCAATGTTCTATGATTTTAATAGACGGATGAATCTTAGTAAATAACCATCTTACTGAAAATTTAAAATCTTTATTACATCTTGTATGATTTATTGACAACATTATATATTTTTTGAATCTCACCAAAAATAATGGTTAGTGAAATTATCCATGAATCCCACTATTCCATCTAATTTATAATATTTTTTGGGTTACACATTAGTTATCCTTTTCAATTTACTTCCTTGTTTTTTTTCAGATGTAGGAAATGAAACTAATTGAACAGAGGCAATGAAAAACAATTATAGACAACAATCGTTGCATGACTTAGCTAGGCATTCCACCACTAGTGCCTGGAGTGAGTATTTTATTTCAAATAAATTTATTGAAATAATATATAATGTCTTGTGATGAATTTTTTTAAAACATTTTTTCAGGATCCTTTTATTAGGGGATTTTAATATGATAAGTATCCTAATATTGGTCCCAGTACTAGGGGTGTTCGTATGAGGGGGAGTGGTACGGGAGCTAGATGATCTGGTCAGCGTACCCGATTAGACCCTACCCCTCCCACTGACAAACCATCCATCCCACATTCTGATCTCAGTGTGCCATTATGGACACATGGGATATTTCATCCTCCCATGGTTTTACCACCCTTTACATTTGTGCCTCCTCACCCATCTATTCCATATTCAATGATGATTCACAGTCCCCCTAGAGCATTTGGCCATCCATACCTATTATCTTTTTTTACTTCTTCTTCCTTCTCTCCAGGATTTTATAATCAATATTCTTCGACTCCTGCTCTACCAGAGTCTGCCCCTGCATATGATACATTGAGAACCACTCCATCTATACAGGGTGTTCCTTAAATGTATGTGGATCCAATGGCTCTGATTGATCTGACTACCGCACGTATACTTGTACAACCCTGAAAAAAAATTCACCCTTATTTATTTTCATTAAAACATGTATTGATACAATATTTGTTTTACTTTCATAACAGATACATCTACTAATAGGAGGCTAGGGCGGGGGCGTACTCACATGTGTGTGGTGTGGAACCGCCTCACGTAGTTGATGGTGTATTACAATTAACATATTCAGATGATTGAAAAATCAAGGTAGAAATGCCAGAGTTTTTGGTGACGTTTTCCAAATACTTCGACATCATTCCTGTCAGCCCTCTCTTACGAAGACAACTGCCAAATGAAGTAAAGGATAAAGCCCGAGCATAGATTTGGTTAAAAAAATAATCTATATTTAATGAAATATATTAATTTTTGTATTTATATGAATTAATATTTTGGTGTCAGCTGCGGTTTAATTTCGTCGAGGCTGAGGGCGCACGACCAGCACATCTAAAGGATTTAGGCGAGCTTTGAAGAGCTTATAGGCATGAGTTGTACATTGGATGGTGTGCTAGGGTGGTCATAGTGTTAGATTTGGTCCCTTTCATTGGTGAATTTCTGTTTGAAAAGTACCGATAGATGATTACTTTTTGGACGACTATCCAATTTATGGTATTAATCCAATTAGAGGTATTTAAATGAATATTTTCTTGTTTTATTAATACTAATTGTTTAATATTATGTATGATTCATCTGGAAGAACTAAAAAAAATTTATTCTAAGAAATATTTCCAAACATTGGGATATACTATGATTCCAGATCATGAGAGCCAACATGTATGGTAATTTATAATTTTCATTATGACTTTCACATTCTATTGTTTCTTCCATAATTTATTCGATTAATAATTTTGTTATTTAATTTTAGTTATGAAATTAATGTTTTTTTGGTATCCTTTTTTTAATTATGGTTTCCTACATTCCATGTCATTTTAGAGGCATAAATTGAATATTAAAGGATGTGTGCCTTGAGAAAAACTGTTTATCTTGTGTAGAAAGAACAAAGATAGAAGTGAGGTTAATGAACCGACTCAAAAACAGATTGTAAGTTTTAATTTGTAGATTTAAAATTTTAACCTCTATTTTGTAACTTAATAATATATTTATATCTGTAACAGGATTATTTAGAGGCCCTTCATGCCCCGGAACCTAACAATTTTGTTCCAAATAATCACTCATTGCAGGTGTAGTGAGATGAGCACCCTCGAAGAGTACGCTGCCGACCTGGGATGAGTACAGTTCCAATGAGTTGTTGGCCCTCTTGAGGTATGAGTTATATTTCCAACAAGTAATAGAAGGTTAAAGAACAGGCAGAACATGCTAAAAAAGGGCAAAAGAGACAATAGGATAGTCTTCCTGTGCAAACAATACATTTATGAAACTGATGGAAGTATTACGTCCATCACTTCAAACAGAGGCCAACACTGCTTGTGATGAGTATATGTTATCGATTAATTCTATATATGTTGCACTAGGTGGAAGTTCTAGTGGTGGTACAGACGATAGAGAGTAGGAGGCAAAGGTGGATGAGGGGGTGGGTAAGGAGGAGGTCGAGGCAGAGGAGGAGGCTGAGGTGGAGGTCGAGGTAGAGGGGGAGGGTGATGAGGAGGCCGAGGCGGAGGAGGTGGCCGAGGTGGAGGTCTAGGAAGAGGGGGAGGGCGATGAGCAGGCCGAGGTGGAGGAGGAGGCTGAGATGGAGGCTGAGGCAGAGGGGGAGGGAAATGAGGAGGCCGAGGCTGTGGACGAGGGTGAGGAGGATGGAATGGATGATGATGGGGATGGCAATGAGGATGAGGGTGAGGGTGATGATGATGGTGATTTTAGTGATGGTGATGAAGGACAGATTTATCTGTTTCATTTTTGACTGATATTAATGACCTTTGATGTTTATTGATTTTTTGTACCTGAATATATGAGTGATTAGTTTGGTCACATTATATTATTTTTTTATAACTAAAAAAACATTACTTGCTGATTTGTTGTGACGGGTTCACCCCTCCCCTAGACTACCCCTAACCACCTGGACACCCTCACCCCTGGACACCCCACCCACCCCCACTAAATATGTGATCAAACTTTTACATGGGATATGTATAAGATTTAATCATATTGGATGTTGTGTCACTTGATGATGTGTTGTTATGAATATTGTTTTACCCATCCGTTTCATGTACCTTCTAAAATAAGAGTTATGACATATAGAATTGTATTATTTATATTTTTTGATTTGGTAAGAATAAAATTCAACATTATTCATGTATTATTTATGGTTCTGGCCACTAATCTGTGGGGTTCCAAAATTCCGATCAGGGTATGTTTGAGATAACTCGTGTAGGAGTGTGCCTTCAAATCCAAACTAGTTCATGGTAGATTATAATCATAGATGAGGATATGTGTCTCTCTGTGATGTATTTATCCATTATATGTTGTAATAGTTGACATGAAGTAGGATTTACCGAACATGGGTGGTAGTTATGAGTGATTTTTTTGGCCATCCATCATTTTCAAAAGCTGTAAGTCACCTTGGGAATTTATAAAAAGTGTCATTGGGGAATGTTTTAAACTGATTCTATTGAAAACAGTTAATTATTTTTTCATGAAATTAATATTCATATTACTCCTATTTGAGTTATTGATCTGTGTATCCTTACTGATTCATTTAGTTTGACTTATTGATATTGAGTAGAATCATGCCTCTTAGATGAAATTTTAATAGACCATATGACGAAGTTATTGGTTAGGCAAAATAATAGAGGCTCTATGTGGACAAAAGTGTTGTTGAGATAGTTGTGTGTGATATCTAATATTTAATACATAAACATGAACCCATTCATGTTCTTTCTCTTATAGTGGACCCAAAAATGATGAATCAAGAGATCATGGTCACCAATTTCTTCTCTAAAAAACACTAGTGTTCTAAGGGAAAATAACATTCATCAAAAATTATATTAGCTGAAAAATTTAGATAAATTATTAATTTTCTTGGAAATGCATATTTCTATTAATAAAAAATGTGATACAATCATGATGTAATGACTTGGAAGGATATAGTGGTAATCTACCCCCTAGATATCCCCCCACCCCCATGGAAAACCCGCCCACCACCCTGGAGAGCCCCTCCCATTGTGGAAATCCCCCCACCCCCTGGACACCCCATACCTCCCTGGACAGCCCCGACCACCTCTGTGGACATCCCCCCCCCCCCCGAACACACCCTACCCCTTTGGAAGGCCCGACCACCCCTATGGACCATCCTCCCACCCCCTAGACACCCCCTCCCCCTATGGACAACCCCCCACCACTTAGATATCCCATACCCCCCTGGACAGCCCCACCCACCCCCGTGGATAGCCCGCTCACCCTCATGAACTGCCCCTCCCACTATGGACAGCCCCCTAGACACCCCATACTCCATGGACAGCCTCACCCACCCACATGGATAGCACGCCCACCACCCTAGACACCCTTACCACCCGTGGATAGCCCGTCCACCCCCTGAATTGTCCACCCACCCCGCCTGAACACCCCCTACCCCCTGGACAACCCAGCCACCCCCGTGGACAGCCCGCCCACCCCCGTGGAAATCCTGCCCACCCCCCTAGACACCTCATACCCCCTGGACAGCCCCGCCCACCCCCGTGGAAATCCCGACCATTCCCTCAGACACCCCCTACCCCCTAGACAACCCGGACACCCCCGTGGAGCCCGCCCACCCCGTGGACACCCCCACCCCTAGACACCCCCACCCCCTAGACACCCCAACCCCCTAGAAATTCGCCCCAACCCCATGGACACCACCCCACCCCCTGGACACCACCACACCCCATGGACACCCCCCCTGGACACCCCCATATACACCCCCAACCACCACCCTTGACATCCCCCCACACCCTCCCACCACCCTGATGGATATACCCCCCCCCCCCCCCCACACACACACACATCACCCCTGGACACCCCGTACCCACTGAACAGTCCCCCCACCACCGTGGACAGCCCGCCCACCCCCTGGATAGCCCCTCATCCTATCGATAACCCCCCACCCCCAGGACACCCTGCACAACCACTGGGCAGCCCCTCTCACCCCCTGGATAGCCCCGACCACCCTGTGGACAATCCGGCCCACCCTCATGGATATCCCCTCCCCCTCGTGGACCCCCCACCCCCCCCCCCCCCCCACCCACCCGTGGACAACCCGCCCACCCCCTGGACACCCCAATCCCTCGTGGACAACCCAACCACCCCTGGATACAACTTACCCCCTGAACAGCCCCACCCACCCCCTAACACCTTGGAGAGCCCCCCTCCCCCGTGGACATCCCCGCCCACCCCCTAGACACCCCAACCCACTGGACATCCCTGGCACCCACGTGGACCGCCCCACCCCTAGACAAACCCCACACCCGGGACATCCCCCACCCCCTAGATAGCCCCCACCCCCTGGACAACCCCCACCCCTGTGGACACCACCCCACCCCCCTTGGACATCCCCCTCCCCAACCCATGGACCCCTACCCCCTAGACTCCTCCCACCACATGAACACCCCCAACCATGGACACCCCCACCCCATGGAAATCCACCCATCCCCATGGACCCCCCCCCCCCCCCCCACACCACCCATGATAACACCCACCCCCTAGACAGCCCCCACCCCCTAGAAAGCCCCCTCACCACCACCCTGGACACCCCCCCCCCCATACACCCTCATCCCCCTGGACACCCTCATCCCCCATGGACAGCCACCCCAAACCCCTGAATATCCCCCATGCCCCTTGAATTCTGAATTTAATTCATTATATATTTCATTAACTTATAAATTATGTGTTAATGGTGTATGGGTATACTTGGTGTATGTGTTTACTTGCTATAATTACCTTATGAATTATGTGTTAATTCGGTATTTCTGTAGAGGGTATTTAAATACAGAATAAGAGGTATTTAGAATTATGTTTTAATTATGTGTTGTATGAATTGTGACATAATTCATAGAGAATTATGTATGTATTATTTAGATATACATGTTAATGGTGTATTGTGTTTCTTGTTGTATATTTTTCACATATTCTGTGTTAACTGGTGTAATGTGTTAATTGTTGTGTACCTGTGATACCTAGTGGAATTGATGAAGATGCACAGGGGGAGGCCACCAAGCAGGCTTGCTGCTGTAGGTATAAAAAAGATATGCAAACGGTTCACAACCGTTGGCATATGTTTAAAACCAGAAAATATACCATTGGTTCTTTGAAAACTTTTGGAATAATTATATTCCAAAGGTTTGTAAACTGTTGGAATACATAATTTAAATTGATATTTACCAAATTTTTGTGGCAAACCATTGGTATAAGTTTATACCAACAGTTTACACAACCGTTGGTATAGATATCATTCATAGAATTGCACACAGTTTAGAACTGTTAGCAAATATTTATACCAACAATTTACTGAAACTGTTGGTATATACTTATTTTTTTAGATAGTTTGTACCAAATGTTTTCTATCCTTTACCAATGGTTTTAAACCGTTGGTAAAGCTAAATTTTTTAGTAGTGTTTCATTGAAATTTATTAAATCATTTAATAAACCTTTAATAATTTTTCACATATGATAAGGGTGAATTAGTGGTGTTCTACGTGGTTATATTACTCACACACCACATGATTATCTCAATGCACATGAATACCTCATGATGTGTGATTCATATAAAGGAATGGGCCTCATGTTAGATTGATGAGTTTTATAGAGTGGATATGGTCGTGGTACCAAAACAAACTATGGAGTATTTTTAAAAAATTTATATAATAATGTATTTATACCATTTCATAATCATGTTTTTAATTCCATGTTGGGATCCTATTTTATTTATGTGTAGGGAAGGAGATTCATTTTCTTATCATAATCTGATGTAGATAATTCTATTTGTTTCTCAATATTATTATTTTTTATTTATGTTCATGGTGTTTGGTTGTGACTACGGAGGGTAAAGTCTATCCACTAATAGTGTTTGGACCCTCATTTCTCAATGGATACCTATTGTATAGGGGAGGTGTGCATAGATTATTATGGGTTTATAGCTAAGACATGGTGCTTTAGGGTGGGGAATCACATAAACAAATAAAAAAAGGTTACAGATAATCATGAAATACTTAACACTCAATATCACTTCTCAATCCAAAGTCACTATAGGGCTAACATAAAATTATCCTATACACCCACATCATAATGGTATCTCAAACTAGGATCTCCTTGTATCCCCATTTACCCATTATCGATATCTAATCACACAAAACAATGATTCACATCAGATCAACTTGTAAAAATAAACCTCACAATATCATAATAAAAGGAATGTGATAACTGTAACAATGCCTTTATATCCTCAAAATCTCATAAAATTAGAATTCCATAACCCTAAAACTATCAGTATCCCTAACTACCCATACACAAGGAATATATTATATACATATAATAGTCAACATCATATGAATATTACTCATATCCACTAGCTATTCATTTACTATTAAACAATAATTCTATAATAATGGATACATAAACTGGTTTTTTTATTATATGTTATATAAGATAACATATTATAAATTGAAATTGAAAATTTTTAGTAGATTATATATAATAATTTAAAATTTTATCATGAGATACTATTTTTACCTTTTAATTTATTCACATATTTTAATTATTTGGGATTCGCTGAAGGAAATTTCAACTATGAATTATAGAGGAAACCACTTAATAATCCTTAATTTGTATTTTATTTAACTGAATACATGAAATAAAAGAATCCATGTAAATGATACTTGAATATTATGTTCCTCGTATTATTTATGGACATACGTCCTATTATTATTCCATCAAATAGGAAAAAGGCCATAAATCATAAATCAGAAATCCATTGAATCACTATACCTGAAAATAGGTCAATATTAAAAAGGATAAACCATAAAATAATTATTATCCCTCCAAACATGGATTTCCATCCAATGTGATTTGGCCATTCCTAGAAATTAATTATATCCCATGTCTAAACAATTACATGTATGATATCTACCTTACCAATGTATTCAGAAAGAAAATACTATAACGCCACTTTTGAAAGATCCCCCCCCCATTATATAAAGGTAATCATTGATGTATTTTATATCACTATTGGACCAAAGGAATTTATCCCCATATAATAGTGTTTATCGACTGGCAGTGTCATTATATAGTATTATGGCGTTGAGACAATGCCCACATATCAATGTGAAAGAATATAATACATAAATATTAAAAAAGCATCATGGTAAGTGATTGATAAATAATATCAACTCATTATATCTAAAAATAAACCATACTTATTTAAAATAGTCACCTAATAGTACACCATGTCCATAGATATCCCATGACTAACCATGTAAAAAAATTAAAATACTCCTCAAAATGGTCTCAACTCCTAGATTGGTCCAATTATTTCATTCCCAAGCCTAGTTGTTCAAATCATGCATGAGATACATGGGATTTCACATATTTGTTTCTACAACCATGAAGCCTTCTTGTGTTGTAACCCTTATCCCATGAAGGGAGTGAGTACAAAATAGTGGGCCACCTCCATTGGCATCTATATCCAGTATGACTAAGTTCCTGATAAAGTGATAGTAATATTTATGTACATTAATAAATAGAACTGAATTGAATAAATTGTCATCATTGATTTGTATGTTCCATGATGACACCTAAAAACAATTATTCATTCCTCATACAATGAATGGTGTCTCTTAATTTCCAACATTCTTCCAAAAAAATATAACTATCTGAGGGATCAAATATTTCCTAAGGAAATAGGCCCATCTTGAAATAGTACTCACACTTGGGGAAATATACCCGGCCAAAAACATTAGTAAAAACATGGGAAATATACCATTCATAAAAAAAATAGTTAAATCAAATGGAAATATATCCATATTTGGATTAATACTCACACTCGGGGAAATACACCTATCTTGTAACAATATTAATACCTTGAAAAAATACCCATTATCTAATAATATATCGCACCTAGAGGAAATTCCATATTTGGAATCATAAAATAAATACCCCATGAAAGCTAGCCTTTGAACCATGATCTAAATACAAAAACATTAGACTACTTATCTTTTCTTATAGAAATAAAATTTTCATTATAAATTCCTTTTTCAAAAAAATAAATTACCAATTAAAACTACAACTCCTTTTACATTTAAATTGAGAAAAATATTTTTAATTGATTTAGAATAATAGTATACCCCTTGAATTAACTTTATTATCCAATTTATAAATTAATATTCTCTTTTTATAATTAATGTTTAACAATTATGATTCCTTACTCTTTCAACAAAATTTCGATCAAAGAAACCCATTTCAAGGTTACCAAGTTAGGTATTCTTCCAATTAAGGATCATAGAAGACTCAAAGGTGAATCTATTATCATTACATCTATGATATAATTTATAAAATACAATTCATGGTCAAGTTCATGGTAGTTAAATATGACCAAAATATTCAGGAACTAATAATTAAAGTAATAATTTTAAGGAAAACTTTTAGACCACCCAACTCAAGTGTGACAAAGCTAAATCACCATGGACAGTTAAATTAATTGAAATAATTGAAAAATGATCACTAAATTGGATTCCACCAACACCATATTGGGGTTTATGAGATGTAAAATTTTGAGAAGATAAGTAATGAGACAGATAGCTATTGAATAAATTTAGTCATAATTAGATCATTGAATAGTAATGAATGATTCATCAGTCAACTAGGATATGATACCCAAGGAAATATTATAGTAATAAAAATAAAAAAATGAGAGAATGTTTTGAGAGCCTAAGACTAGGGAAGAAGGATGATGGTATTCAGGAAAATTTCTAGTTCAAAATTTAATTTTTTTTATTTAATTAATCTTGTTTCATGGTTAGTTATCACAATTTATAAAACTATGAACTATCCATGTGATGTTTACTGGAAACAACCAAATGTGACATGTTTTTTATGACTATAAACCAACCATGAATAAATAATTTTTCTAAAAAATATTAGGATTGCATGATTTTATATGAAAATAAATGTAGTTTGAAATATCATTTTCTTTTATCTTCCCCACCACATGGTTGACCACATAGTTATCGCTAATTTTGTGCTGAAAGTGTTCCATTTTTTAACTCTAACTTTTAATATTTATGATCCCCACCCCCTGAGTTATTTGAGAGCCTTCCCAATAATTGAAATCACATCCATAATGAATTAATCATTAAAAAGGAATAAGGTAAGGGAAGACATTAAACATAGACTTACCACAACAAAAACATAGGTTTTACATATTCCATTGTTGGAATACATACATAAACAATCTTTAATAGAAATATAACAATTCTCACATTCCATATATTATATAATAACAATAAAAAAGTTCTAAAATAATATAATGCACTTTTTACATTCTAAAAAACCTAGATATAATATACATAAATGCATTCAACATATAAAATAATACTATAATGATACTATTTTATATGATTACCAAAAATAACCTATGACAAGTTTCCAAAATAAATTTTAAAATATAGATGATTATGACATATTAAATGTAATCCAAACATGAGATCATATTTAGAAAAAAAATATTCAAAACATGCTATTTAAATTAATTTAACATTATTATATAAATAATTTTCAAAATTTTAAAACCTAATTAAAGAAATCATTTCACTGAGAAAGGGATTAATTTTAACAATAAGATTAACTTTTTTCCAAGTAAAATGGGAAAATGCTTTCATAGAATAAAAATTTAAATTTTATATATATTGCATCTTAGTTATAAATGAAGGATATCTCTAATAAATGATTACAACAAATAATTATTTCAAGAGTGAATGGATTCTAAATTTAACATTTATATAATCAATGGATTATTTGAAAAAAAATATCTTGACCGTTTCAAAAAGTCTAAACAACTAATATCATCTAGTTTAGAGTTTAGGTAAAAAATCACTTCCTTAATCAACTAATTTCTAATTACATAAAATGCCATTTATAAATTTAATTGTGTGTTAAAAAATAATATCATATTCATCATGTTATTAAATAACAACAACTTATATTTAATAAATACTAGTAGGTTTAAAACCCATTTTTAAGCATGAGTTATTATTTACCATTATAAATCATATTGGTAAAAAATACTATTTGTTTATAAAAGTATATTAATATATTTAAAAAAATATACATGATATAATGAAGTACATAGAAAACTATTGAATTATTTCCATAACCTGAGACTATTATAAAAATTAATTACTCAAACTCTTGTTCAAATAACATATAAGTACTGAAAATGAAAATCCAAGGAATCCACCTTTTATATCAAATCTGTTGATATCTCATCACTAATTATTTTAGTTATAAAGCTTTCTTGTGGAACCAAAAAAAACATGTGTACACATGGAAACATTTTTAGTTAGAGGAAAATAAAAATCCTTTCAATTACATATTAAACATGATATTTGAAAATTTTATGAAATAAATAGAAAGCTAATTATTTTTTACCTAAAGTTGACCCAAATTTGAAAAATGGTAACTCACATGTAAACATTTAAATATACAATTTAAGAAGTTCATAATTAAAAAATTATAAGAGTAATATATATAACTTCCTTGAAAAAAATTAAAATTAAATTGTAAAATAAATTCCAAAAACAGGATTAAT
The DNA here is from genome assembly GCA_963277665.1 of Viscum album. Lineage (NCBI taxonomy): Eukaryota > Viridiplantae > Streptophyta > Magnoliopsida > Santalales > Viscaceae > Viscum > Viscum album. Next base: position 223,226,099 of record OY728139.1, read on the forward strand.
ATTTTCCTTGATTTATTTTTAAAAAATATTATGGATTTTTAAAACTAATGTAGAAACATCCAATTCATAATACATTTAAAAATTAAATTGATTATTGATAACACATAGCCAACACCAAATGAGTGATCTTATGTAGACATGTCGATTCCATTATAAATCTTGATAATTAAATAACTTAATTCTAGAAAAAATCAAAGATGATTATAATTTGATGATTAATGGATATTTTATATAGTGATTTTCCTTTTTTTAATACATTATTGTTAAAATAATTTGTCAGAAAAATATCACATAAATACATTCTATATTATTTTTAGGCTTTTTGACTCTGAAAGTAGTTACACAATATGATAAATACATAAAAAACAATTAAAATAATATATATTTTAATCGTATTAAGAATATTATTTATAAATGTATCCAAGGTATCCAAACCACAAATGATTTCATAGGTAAAAAACCAATAGAATGTTTTGAGAATAAATTCCATTAAGGAATATATAAAGGAAATGGATTGTGAGTGATCATCATGGGTTAAACATGAGGAATGAGAACATAAATTGATATTAAATTTGTATGGTATAATATTAAATAATGGACATAAGTACATGAAGAGTAGTTTGTGATGATAACATAGTGAAATGATTGTTTTATTTGGTTTTGTTTTTGATGTATTCATAGTGAAATGTACGTAGGGAATATTGGTGTTGTATCTGAACTTGATTATAGATTTGTAATGTGTGATGGTTCTCACTAAATAAATAATATTTTTCCTTGTAAACAATAATATGGACTAGTAATTTATTATATACATGTGTCATTAAATGGAAATGTGTCTATATTATAAAAATGATAATTTCATAAGAACATCAGCACGGTTTGTCGCAATGGTTTCATAAAACACCTTACCAAGTTTATTCAACAGGGTATTATAAGAATTTTATCTCTAGATATTAATTATATACCAAATTTAGAAGATATATATTATGGTGAAACCCTTATTTGTATAAATTCGTGTGTTTCACATATATCATTTCTTACCTGAAATATTTTCATCGATAACCAATGGTAAATAACAAATCGGTTTCATAAAAAACATTGATATCATATATGATTAAATTTATTATATTTTAATTATCTTATACCCACGATAATAGAATTTTGGTTTCATATAAAGAATTAAAAAATAAATAGATTATTTTTATATCAAGATGAAGTCAGATGAATAAAAATATTGTTTGGTATTCATAAATATATTTCATAAAAAATCAAGGGATAATTTTTGAAGATTAATTGGTGTATATAAAAGTTCATTAAAGTGTTTAATGAGAGAGTATGGTTATATATAATTTTTTTAATGTACTACTATGAATAATTGTATTTATGATCTATTAGAATCAAAAGGATTATAAAAATTATGTTCTTGAATTAAATATAGGGAGGGAACCCCTTACCTTAAGTGGTTTCTCCATAAAGCTTTATATGATCTCCATAGAACATTGAAAGATCCTTGAAAATTATATTGAGAGATTAAATGAAGTGAACATCCTGAAAAATGACTTGGGAATGTTAAGAAATGGAAGAATCTGTTAGTTGTTATATAATAAGTGGGGAAATGTTTTATTAACTTCTAAACATAGGTTTTGGAAGCTATATTATAAAAAATAAATAATAATTACACTTATCTGGGTTTTTAACCATGTATTTTTTTTCATGAGGGGTGTTGTTCAATTTTTTATTAGTTTAAGAACTGAAATACTAAAAATAATATCATACAAGATGTGTTTGTGATTTATGTTAAAAAATATTTTTTTCAAAATTAAAAATTATCCTTTTGGTTTTCTAAGTTTCAGTAATGGAATGGAAAAGTAATATAAACATAATAAAAATGCCTTATTAAGAAAAATGATAATTTTTTTGAAAACCTACATTATATTATTATTACATCACATTTATGTTATTATGTTGTCATAATACTAACCAAATTATCAATAAATTTTTTATTTTTACCCAAAAAATTGGATGTTTAAGAAAATATTGAAATATTATACATTAGATAATTTCAATGTTTTCATTTCAAATAATAAATTTTTATAAAAAAAATAAATTTGATAATTTTAATATTTTAAAACATTATTAATTGAATCATAGTGTCTTTTATTCTTTCATAATCATTCTGATCCTTAAAAAAATTATATTGTAAATTAAAAAATTATTTTATCAATTATATTAAAGTAAATATTTTTTACAAGACTCCTTCCTGAAAAAATATTGAAAATTATTTAATTTATAATAAAAGTGTATTTTAATTTAAAATATATTTTTTAAAAAAATATTATGTTATCACTATATCCAAAAATTAATTTATCACATTCAAATTATATTCATTTTTATTTTATTAAATAATATATTAATGAAAATAAGATAGAGTAAACCACTATTTTATTTCTAAATTATTATTAAAAATTTATAATAATAATTTATATATAGATAACCCCTTATTACACTATATTATTTCATATAGGAATGTTATTTGATGGTGGTACATTCATGGGGAGGAACATCTAACATTGATCTTGTATTGATCTCCAATACCATGAACTTATCTTGTAGTCGATTCTTCTTGAGTATTAGTAGTTTCAAAATTGTTGAGGCTTTGTTAAGTGTAAACCCAGTGATGCTGGCATCCTCTCAATTTTTAGTAAATATGATTGAAAATACATGATCCTACTAGTTTAGACAATCATTTCTCCCTTCCGCATTAATTATTTCTCAACATTATGAATTAAATATAATAATTCAAATCATGAAATTTTTTTGATGATCATATAGCCCAATACTAATAATTTATAATGGTCATATTAAACAATTCTCAGAATAATGTTATATCCTAACTGGAAATTTTCCCATTACACAATATTTATACTCCATAAATCTCATAATTTATTATGAAATATGTAATATGAAAGGCTTCTATACTTACCTTGACCATGGTTATTCTTTTCCATAATCTTTTTCTATTTTAAATATTTTAACAGTTGTATTGATCATCATGGGATAAATCTACACTACGGAGATCACATTACTGTTTGTGTTAATGTTTTTCATTTACCTCCCCGAATGGTTTCTATTTATTATATTAATAATTATTTCATGATGTGTAATCGAATGTAAATTAATTATAAGTTATTATATTATAAAACATAAATAAATAATCATTATGAGAAATAGGTTATTTTATTAATAACTGGAATTTATAAGTCATTAAATAATCCCCACTAATGGAATTTGACTCTTGATATCTCTGTCATGACTCAAAAAAAAAGTATTATATACCTCCTTCGTGATTTCTTTATGTTCCTATGATTTTTCTTTGAGATCTTTATTTCCCTACAATACATTCATGACTTGTGATATCTTGTTCAGCGTCACCCATAAAATTTAAACAAAAATATTTATCATTTATTAGTCATATGGAAGGTCATGTACTAATTCCTCCCCATGTTAATTTTTGTACATGTATTAGTTCAGAGATATTCTTTCTTGAAAGGGTAATGTGGAGGATTTAAAGAATACTAAAAATATTTAACGGTGGTGCTGACCAAAAAGAAACTTCTCCAACACACTCCAAAATCATAAATGGCCTAAAATCTAGTAGATTTAGTTTTCAAATATTTATAAACCTCTTAAATCCTTCCCATAGTGATATTTTGAGGAATACATGATCCCTATCATGAATGTATGACTCCAATATTATAGGTTCATCCTAAATCTTTTATTGAATCTGTGTAGAATTGATATGAATCTTGCTCAATTTTTATTTTATGTAATTACTTCCAAAATGAATGGTGACAATAGTTTTTTTTATTTTAATTTGTACCAACATATTTGAATTATACACCTCTTCACATAGATTGCATCATAAATATCCATTTGAATGATTGTGTGGAACCTATTATTAATGTATATTTCACCATGTGTATATTATTTATCCTATATTTTATGAGTATAATGTTCAATCACATAAAAAATATTATAATTATTGAAAAGTCTTCTAAAACTACACATCAATTTGATGATGATGGGTTTTTTCTATGATTTACATCAGTATTCATAGAATTTTAAAGGATCCTTCACATCATAAAAGTCAATCATCGATTACAGTATGAAATAATTGATAGGGGTCCCTATGATGTTTCATGTATTCTTGAAAATATATATATGAACAAATATAACAAAGGACAAATCCTATCATATAGATATAAAACGAGAATACATTATTAATTTATAAATGATTACCCATAAGAAGTTTTTTAACGTATATGTCATCGAATGTATAGAAACCAAGTCCACAGTGATGTAATAGCACTACTATATATGTTTGGGTAATGATTGATGCACTCATGTGGTTAGAATTTACCTGGACATCAATTGGTGATGTAAAAATCATCTTATAGAATAATAAGTAAAATCACTTATCATGTAAACTCATTGACAATAATATAAAATATTTCAACACATTTTGATTCTCTCAAGATGTATAGATAATATAGAGTTGTTAGAATCATCTATCATATTTATTTAACTCTATAACAGATGGGACACATATATTTTTATGATACCATAGAAATTCATTTTTATGAAAAGTGAACTTCATAAATGACACATTTTTCAAATATATTATATTCATTTGCAACATAAGATTGTTTCTTTGGGGATTAATTATATTCTCCACCAATGGGGGTTAAGATATCATTTATGATAAGATTTATGATGTTCCTTCCAATATTTCAACCATTTTAATTATTACCATGTACCTAATTAATGCATCTCCTTTGAAACTCATCATTGTGAGAAGATCATGTTATTTCATTCTACACACATCAATGACATTCATTACTTTTATATGTTGTTAATGAATAGAAAACTCATAGTCATTAAGAATATTTAAACATTTCTATTTTATCATGATTATTTTTATTTTTTTGAATATATTATACGTCATATATTTTTTACTGTATATATCACAAATTTCCCAATAAGGATTTTTTCTTGATGTCACTAATTCCAAGATAACATTAGGTAACCCCAAATCATAGGTAGGAAGATTTTGTTTAAAAGGATATGGTTGTCAATATACATAAGAAATATCTGTGTTATTTTATAAGAGAAAATAAACTTTTTTGTTAATAATGAATCACTATAAATGAATAAAAATTCTTCATTATGGTTTAATGCAGTAAAGATTAAATAAAATTCCTCAAATAAAATTCATTGAATCTTTCTTCACACTCTTTTCCAAAATAATCTTAACTCCATTTTAAGATAATCCGGTTAGTGAAATAAAAATTTTAGAATATGTTTTCACAAACCATCTATAATATATTCCTAGTGTAAGGAAACTATTAGTCTTATATACTATTAGAGTATGCATTCACTCCTCAGTATACTTTTTTATTGTTGGGTTAGTCGAGATTTCATCACTAGTAATAATTTCTCCCATGAATGATTTGTTTTGTAACTAGAAGTCAAATTTGATAAATATAAAAAAATTAATTCTATTTAATAAAATAATTTAATATGATCCTTAGAGGATCCTCATTCTCCTCATGAATTTTTATATATATCAAAATATCATTAATAAATACCACCATACCTTTATCAAGGTATTACCCAAAATATATTTCCATCAAATCCCCAAATATAGATGTTTCACTAGTCAATTCATAATTTATAACTACAAACTCAGGATTTTCATATCAAATTCATAAGTTTGACATTAAAATATCATCATTCATTTCCAATAACTAATGATACTATGATTAGAGTATAATCTTCTAAAATAATTGAGCCCCATGGAGATGGTCGAATAAATCATCAATCACTAGGAAAAGATATTTATTTCTACTATGATACCATTAAGTTCCATTTCATAAATAAAAAATAAATTTTTCCTATCCCTATTAACTAAAAATCTAATAGGTTCTATATAAGGATACACACTTGGCCCAATAAAACACTTCTCCAATAGTTTATGATGTTTCTTCTTAAATTCCTCTAACCCCTCATATGCCACACTATAATGGGTCGTTGGTATTTTCTTATGTCAGGGAATGATTTAAATATTGAACATCACCACTCATTATAGGTGAGTTCTAGGTACTTATTGTAGAAATATATCTATGCATTCTTTAACAATGGGTATATTTACTATCATTATACTTGTATATCTCCTTCTTCACCAATAATTCCTATGAAGAAGGAAATTTTAGGTTATTGTTAAAGAGAATTGGATTATAATATCTCTCCTTTAAAAATTAAAATAGGTTGTCCCCTAAATATAAGTAATGTTTATTACCTATACATTTGATCATGGAATTAAATTTTTCACATCAAATCCATCCCTTGAGATATGATAAATTCCACCCTAATAAAAACCTCTCTGTTAAGTGAAATTTTAAAATCAAAACAGTTAATAAAGAAATATCTATATATCCTTTATTATTTAATAGTTACTCTATGAGTTTTATGTAACAACTATACCACTAGTTGTATAGGGATTAATTTGGTTTTTTTGTAAACATAAATTTAATGAAGGAATGTATAAAACCATAATAAAGTAATAAATTTATATCTTTGAGTGTATGAGGAGTGTAAACCCACTATATTATTTGGGGAAACTACTTCATCACTCTTGATATACAAAACAATGACCTTTATATCTAGGCCATTTATGGGTTTTATGATAACTTCCACAATTATAATTTTATTTGGACATTTTTTAGATGAATTCCCATAATTCACACACTTTAATCCTTGTAGTAAATGTTGTTATTTCACTATCTTCAATCTGTTATTTTCATTTGGGTTAGAGGATCTATATCTCCATGATAGTTAAGATATATATAATTATTTTCAAAAAAAATCATCACCTTTCACTTCCATCTACCAAATTCTAGTAATATATTTTCCCACACATGCTACCAATTTATCTTTATTGATTCTTAACTTCTCTATCTTAGAATAAGTTAATTCCATTTGTTTTCTCCATCCTACATGTCTAATTATTCAATCCATTAGACCAATTTGAATTTTCAAACACTATATTCACTTTGAAATCACACCGTATAATTTCGGTAATTCTATGAATGTCTTGGATTTTGATATCCTAATGAAAATGATGTCTTATTCTACTAAGTAATAAATCTATATTCAAATTTGAATCATTGAAAATTATTGTAGAATATCATAATAATCCTTGTAATGTTAATTTCATAAAATCAAACTAGTTTTTTCCAATTTATTTATATTGTGGAATTATATATTCTTCTTAGTTTAGAGTTTTATTGGAAAACACATAATTAAGATATAATGTTTAATTATTCCCACTACTTTTCATCCACATCATCCCTTTTCTTCATTTTCATGATTAGCCTCTAGAATTTATCGACCTCTCCTTTTAAGTATCATATTGAAAAATTAACATATTCTAATTTAGGAAAATATATCACATAATGTATCATTTTTATAGAGTAGATCCATTAATATATGATCGATGTATCTAAGCATCAACATAATGTAATCGGTTATTATTCTATAAAGGGTTGAACTCTTATTTTCCCTTCCGTAGTGAAGCAAGATGCTTATATATGGATAATGATATTACTCATAAACTATTTTTTTATCCATAATAAATTTTATCTCTAGATCACATCATATTTGAAAGGCCATCATTTCATTTCATGTCACATAAATTATTTTCCAAGGGCCATCTTTTTCACTAATTTTTTATAAAATAATAGAACGTAAATAAGAAAAAATCTATTATTATAAATAATATGATAATAGTTTTAAAGTGGATATTTAATCACGTAATATCCTAACCACATTCTTCATGGGTCTTATAAATCATTCCTAACTTCTAAAAAATAATTTATTTATCTATAAATCCTTTATATCGGTTCATATAAATCATGTTGTCAATAAGAGAATATCAGTCACAAATTTCTAACCAGGAGTGCAGTCTTAAGGCCACTCATTAGGAACCTAGTGAAGATAAATTCAATGATCTGAAAATAGTTTTTAGTGTGATTACCCTAAAGTGTATCTATTACATAGATTCATCCACTTAAAAGTAAGTAGTTAAGGATGAAATTACTTGAAAAAAAACAGAATATATAATTTAATAAACATTAGGAGGCTTTACAACATTAATACTTTTACAATATGGTCTATTGTTTTCTACAACTAATTTTTAAAAAAATTTACTAAATCAGGATCTAATTCCTATTGTGGTGACCCTCCTTTTTCATTCATGGTTTCTAATATATATATTAAACAAAATATTATATTAATGGTACCAAGGATCTTTTAATGTTCAGTATGATGGAAAATTATTAAATAATATATAAATTATTTAAAGAAAAAAAATATATAAATTGATTTAATAATCCTGAGAGATTCCTTTATCAATACATTCAACGTCACCACATTGCAAATGATTTTATGGGGACATTCCTTAATAAATATCTATGATCATAAATTATGATAATGGATAAAAAATGAAATAAAATTTGAGTGATTATCATGGATTAATCATGATGAATAATAATATAAAATTGTCATAAATACATGAGTCCTAATACTATATAATAATCATAATTACATGGGAAATAACATGTGAATATTTCTACAATATGGAAATGATAGATTCATAATGATATCACCATGTTTCGTCACACATGTGTTATAAAAACATTACCATGGTTATTCACCAAAGAATTTCAAACATTTACCTGTAGTGATTATTTATATAAACAAAAAATGGAGTGATACCATGTCATATAATTAATATGACTAAATTCATGTCTTCCACATAGATCAATTATCATAAGAAATCATCTCATGAATAACCCTTGGGAAATAATGAATGGATTTTCAAAAAAATTCATTGAGTTCTTAAGTGCTTACTAATATTGACATTTAATTATTTAAAAACCATGGGAAGACATTGTGTGTTTCATATATTTAGGTACACAATACATTGAAAATATTTTTATATATATGAATAACATTGATTGGAAACAGTGTCTCATATTCACAAAAATATCGCATGGAAAATAAAATGATAATTTCAACAGCATAACAGTGTGTGTAAAAGTTCATAAAATTATTATATTAGATAAGAAGGTAGTATCTCATTATTATTGAACTAGGGGATGACGTTAAATATATGGAAACATAACATATTATGATGAAATTATGTAAATCTATAAAACCTAAATTGGGATATCAATGATATAGAAATAGATGAATAGAGGATGGATCGACTTATCCACCGACCACATTAGTGCACATCGCTCCTACTACATCCCCCATAGGGATTGTTTTCATTATACACATTTTAGTTTTTATTACCCATTATAATATTATCATTTTTAATTTTATTAATAATAAAAATAATATTACATATCGATGATAATTATTGAAAATCATATTAATAAAATTCATGTATTAAAAAATAATATATATTTTTTTTCATAAATAAATATTGGTTTCTTAATAATAATTATCAGCACATATATATATTAGAACATAAATTTAATCACAATAATATATATGTGTGTGTGTACTAATATAATAATAACAATAATAAATATTATAGTACTTATTATAAATATGAAAATGTTTAAAAATTTACAAACTATAACATATTAATAATTAAAACCACATGGGTAATTATTGAACCCTCTAAATGAGAATCGTCAATTACAGGATCGAACAAATGCCCAATGTATACGAATTATTTTCTTTATGAAATAAATGATAGATTGGCATGTGTAAAGGATGATAAATAGGCTCGATTGCATGAATCAGATGACCCCCAAGAAGAAACATTGTCACATTACCCTATGAATAGCATGTGTCTAGCTAATTCATTTCATACAAAATTATGATGATAACATGAATCCCATTCAAAAAAATGATTCTGATCATATAAATCCTTATAAAAAATCCCCCCTCTTTTTAAAAATCTCTTATGAAATTTTTTCCTGGTTATTCAAAACTCTATTTGATGAGTTCCTCCAATCACGTGATAATTCAATCGATAGACACATGAGAATTTCCAAAATGCATTTATACAGTAAAATATGGAAAAGGTAGAAGTTTCACTCATTGTATGTTACATTGATTTTCATGTGAATGACATATATGGATCTTGGGATCAGTTCCGTAATCATGTGATATCCATTCAACCATAGCATCAATGCCCTACAAGTTCCTTTGTCTTTGCTACCGTCAATATGTGATGGAACTCAAACACATCCCTTCGATCATGAGACACGCATTTAGATCCACTGATAAGATGAGAAAACAACCATGATAATTCTTGAATCTCTTCATCAGATCGAATATTGGTCTTGTGATACATTAACAAATAACTACAAGTAAAATATAGATGGTCCTGGAAAATAATAGATAAAAAATGGGAATGTGAAACCCTCATGAGAATATAAGTAACATAGTTTTTCATGTGAAGGGTGGATATAAGATGCACGATCAGTCCCTTAATCAAATAAAATCCCCACTAACATGTCATTCTCATTATGAAAACACCACTACATATGTCTACTCTATCAGGAGATGGATCTCAAACATGCATAGTTGATCAAATGAAATGAAGATAGAAAATCAATGGGAGTGAACTGTAGACTTTAAAATATAACGTCTGAAAAAGAATGTAACCTTAATGAAAGGGGAGTTACAATATTTATCATTAAAATTTCCTTTATTGTTCTATGTTGATCTCATGAATGACAATAAAAAAGTCTCACTCGATCACACAAAATTCTGTTCCACAGACATCCTAATCTCACAAAGACTCCCTCATATGTCAGAATGATCTTGTGAATTATCATTTACATGTAAATTTGATTATGTGAAATCCATATGATCATAAATGAGTCAAATAAATATGGAGATGAATTAGTTATCTCATGCACACTATTTATGACATTAACCAAAGATGATTCCTTGGAAGAACCACATCATGTTCATTCGAGCATGTGACGCTCCACAAATTTAATGGGAATTACATTGATATACAAATTATATGAAGCTGGGTCGTTCTGATATTGATAGTCTTTTAATTCTATCCCTCTCATCACAAAAAACACACACATGATAGAATAGGGGTGAGAGTGGACTTCACAGAGCATAAATCCAATCAATTAATAGGGTATTCCACCATGTAATCTAGGTGAATGACAAAAGTAATTACATTGGATGTGCATATTCTTTTTTATCACCTTATTTATCAAATAATTGAATTATTTTTCACTAAACAAATTATTAAAAGGATTATATATGTGTCTAATTGGTCATGGCGTATCCTAGTATGCCAATTCCTAATGAAAATTAATTCATTTATATGATAAATGAAGAAAAACATGGAATATTTATGTGAATATGAGTAAAATGGTTTTCGAGAAATGTGGTAATGAACATAATCTGACTTATTCATTAGTCAGACGATAACACCAAGACATTTCTTCTAGGTCATGAAAAATTCCTTCAAACATGTCTACCAAGTTATGCGACAATACCTCATCATGTAAACCAAATCCCAAAAAAACCCTAAGGAAATTTCACCGAAAACATAAAATGTTTTCCATAAATGTGATCTATTTAATGTGATGTCATCTTGAGATTTCATCCAAGTCATGAGAATCCTTACATACTTGTAATAAATGTCATGTTACGTCCACTGGTGTATCATCAATGCTTGGCAGTTTCCTCTTGAAATGTCATCCAGATCACATTACATAGCTCCAAAATTTTATCATTTATCACATCAAACCATTGGATGTGACTTCATAAATCAATTGATGTGTCCTTGTATATTTTAGTTAGTTCATGTGGACATACATAAACATGTTAGTTAGATAGAAAGAAAAATTCCAAAAATCCTCATACATGTCAGTCTGACAACTAGGTCATTCCGATCAGACACTCCAAACATGTAAAGTATACAATCAAGACATGTTAGAAAGAATATCTTGTTATGTCATGTCTAAATCATCAAACATGTCATACTTGTATATTAGGAGTACTTAGTCATTTTCCCTCCACCATGTGTACCCTAAATCATGTGGCTTTACTCAAACATTCACATTTCATATGGTTAGTGACCATAATGGGTTAGGAATTAATAATCGGCGTCTTATGGGTAATATGGGATCATTATGACATACATGCATGATCAACTAGCCAGTCATGGTTCCAAATCATTGCACTTTATATGGTAAGGGTTGGTTATCATCAAATGGGCATCCACCTTGGTGTATTTCCCTCCATTTATCAGAAACTCTAACTAATTGGACCCAAAATAGATTATGGGTTTAGCATTCTCCGACATCCATTACGGGATTGGGAAGCTAACTAATCAACGAGAACCATAGTTCCTATATAATCATGATATGTAGGATGGATTCTTAAGGCCTAATAACTATATCAAATTCATCATTAGGTCCACCTCCCTCCATAAGTCCCATAACCATTAGTGGTGAGTTTGAAAAAATTATATCCCTTCTTTGCCACGTTGATTGTGAATCATATGGGGTTATAGATATGAAAAAATCATTCAAAAAGAATCATAAATTTCACCTAGCTAAGGAAGTCTTTTTTTCTATGTGTTTTTAGTGAAATGATATGATTTCCCCCATACAATATTATCCACCATGGTATAAGTCCCAAAGCATTCTCATTTTGGGAGGCCTTTGGGAAAAAACTCTTATGGTGAAAAATATCTATTACCAAGCATCAAAATGTTGAAGGAAGTAAAAAATATGATTAATTTGATTTCAATTTTATGAAGGATATATTGGAATTCATCCGAAGACTCAGTGTCCATACCTGATGCCTAAGTGACCTCATATATATCCTTTCCATATGGCTTTACAATATGAATCATAGACTTAAATGAAATATGTAGTATATGATTACTATTATAAATAGAATACTATTGATAACTCATGATGTTTAAATCCCAACTAAAAACCACCAGTTGCCTCCCTAGATAGTAATATATTCAACAGATCAATGTTATAAAACATAAAAAATATAAATAGCTACCCCTGTCCAATAAATTACACAAAATGGACAGATAACATCAGATACATCCATATGATATCATTAATAGAACCCCCTTTAAATGATGTAGGAATTAACACCCTATTTTTTAGGGTAACCATTCCCACATTGGGATCTAGAAGATATTGATGAAAATATATTAAATCTATATGAAATTCTTGGAATAAACAATAATTCCACATAAAAATTATGTGATGAGCCCAAAATACCATCCTATAAACCAATGTGAGTTTCTAATTATTTTTGGACTTGATAAAACAAATGATATCATTCTATTGGAAAGAATACATGTACATTGATATTGATGTGGGACCCTGTAAGATTTTCCATGAGAGGTGGAAATGGTGAATCTGATGTGAATAATTGTGAAACCATAAATGAACCCCCAAACTCAATCATTGTCCCCCAGTATTCAATTGAGATAAATTTTAAACCCATTGTGAAAGTCTATATTAAAAAAGAACAAAATCATTATAGGCATCAGACATCTGGCTTCTTAAACTGACAGAACCACACCATTTTGAAAGAAACAAATGGTGAACCTGATGTGAATATATCAAATAATAATAATGATTAGTTATCCAAGTTTCAAAAAAATAAATTCCGGTCCCCTTATGAAAATGATAATGATATTCATGGTGTAAAATCCTTCAATAATAAAACATAACTAGGGTTCTCATGAAATACTCTACTCTCTCCATGAAAATTCATTGTGAGTAAAATATTTGAACCCTTCACAAGAATGGAAAATTGGGATACCTGTGACTATTTGATTAAAATTTTTCACACTTCGAATGATTCATTAATCGATGAAACTGTTCCATTTTGAATTTATGAATTCATTAAATTCTTTCACATTCATCTTGAATTGAGATAATATTTTCATCAAGAGAATTTTATGGAACCTAAATTGTAGCTAAAACATCTATGGGTCACAAAACATCCTCACCAACCAAATTTCTTCATCTTTGGGTGAAAATGAACTGTTTTTGGGAATTCCCCCAACATGGTACAATACTGGCAATTGAGGCTCTATGTAGAGGTATCTAGATGTCTAAGAAAACAAGTATTTATTATTTAGGGAAAGGTATAATGAATCATGGGGGAATTTTCACCATCACCAATCACTTTGGAATCTTATCCTGAAACATCAAAAATCATCACCTTCTACATATTAGGATGATAGATCAGGTAGTTGACTATGACTTCATCCTAGTTTTTTAGCTACATAGGAGGGCACATGTCAATCGTCATCACCTACATCATCCCGCCAGTGCCCCTAATTTCCGAGTGAGAGAACCACCCAAAAAATGATTACCTTGAAACTCATGAATGATTGCAAAAGAGGTCTCATCGAGGATAACAAGATATAAATAAATATTATTTATCTTATATCTTTTCTTACACTAATGAATTCCAACATCATATTTTGGCGGTATCTAGTGGGCATGCTAAAATCCCTACTCACTCATATCAACTATTCATGCATATTTCTACAGATAGAAAGGGGGAGGAATAGATTTCATTTTCTATATGAAGCGCATAGGAATATTCCATAGCATATAGATGATATGAGTGGGATTATGTACGAACTTCAATAGAATACGTAATCCATCATATAATGGTGCTCAAGAATGTACAGTTCTGCATTACTACAAATGCATTGATAAATTGTCACTAAATTCTAGAAACATCATAAGAGATCTGTCATCCTAGTTCAACACTGGTCCATATATATGGACTAACACATATCCCTATCCCAATAGCTTGAGTAGCATATCACCATGATCAATATCAAATGGTGGATTCTTTAGGTCAAGAACACAATTTCTCTACCATCCATGATGATTATTTGTATCTTTTGGAAACTGTTGAGGCACAACACCAGGCTCATATCCCTATTCTAACTGGGTATCAAAAACTCATTTTGTAACATGCCTCATGATTGGATCAAATTCTAATAATAAATAACCAATGGCATACTCTAATGGAACAACACAAGGCCCATATACCAACTCCAACTGAGTTTTGTTAGTATAGTATAAAACCCACCTCATAGTTGACTCATATCTTTGATGATCAACCTACAGATATTACTACAACATATTACAGAATCCACGATCAAATCGATATATTTTTTATAAAAAACTACACCAACATGATTTAGAGAATATACAAGAGATGTCTTATCTCACATATCCAATTAAAAATGTATGTCATCATATTCTGATGGGGAATAAAAATTTAAACCAGGACCATAACCCCACTTTATCTAGGATTGATCAACATATTTTAGAAACCACAAACACGAAGACTCATGTTCAAACCAATAAGATAGAATATCAATAGAATAATCAATAATTTTCTCAATAGCAGGATCATATCCTCATAACACCACACATTTATCAATATATTCGGACAACCATATGGTAGCATACTTATATCCCTTTTCAACCCCACTAGGTATGTCCACATATTCCGTCCATGATGTAGTATGAGGATAATATCCCTAATCTTCTCAAATATAATTTTCTTGAAGTTGTACAATGCATATCGACAATACCTCATGGGTACATCAACTCTAGAACCAAATGAAATTGTGACTCCTACATTGATTTTCCTCCTCGCAATTGTGTTGAGATGAATCATGGAGACTCTACCGCAAATTTTCATCATGGGAATCCTTTTTAGGGTTATATCTCCCCAAAAAATGGAATGATCCATTTTTATAGACTTCTCAAAGTATAGGGATGATCAATACTATGACATCATTATATAGGGATGTGTAGAAAAAACCAGGCTTATCTATATATAGTGCTCCATTAAATATCAATAGCACATCACCATGTGTAGCTGGTGCCCTAGAGAAGAAACCTATGTGTTCTTCCCAAGTTGAGGAATAAAATTCAAATGAAGAAGATGATAAAATGTGTATTTGGAGAGATTCAGACAAAAATAAACTCTAAAAAATGTTCTATCCCATCATAGATTTCGAATATGAGATCCTAGATGTTTTGGAGAGGGACGGAATTCCGTAAGAAATCTAGAACATGTGGGTGAATCATCATTGGTTGATCTCTAAAGAAATCCATGTTCAAGGATATGAGGTTAATATATAGATCATAAATAAAATGGTTTCAGAAATATATGGTTGCATTATACATTTCATTGTACCAAGGGATGGCTGAGCATGAAAAATGCCAACGAAGTATATTCCCTTGTATCATAACTACTGACCTTTGACAGACTTTCATAGTTATGTCAAATGTACATATCCAAGGATTGGGAAAATATTGGGTATTTCACTTCATGAGTTCCCCAAAACATAAAATATCTATATATAGGGAATCTAAAAATGTAATATTCATATGATAAATTACAGGATGGGGTAACGCATTGTCCATTGGGTTAATATAGTGAGATTACCCCACATTGAATGTGAAAAGGCATCAGAAATGGATGAGTAGGGCCATCAAAGACTCATATTCGTATCAACTCATGAAAATTTCAATTCCTTTAAGACCACAACTCTAATGTTGCAGAAAACATGATAACATCCTAAAAAAAATGGCTACCATCATAAGATGTCAGTGAAACCGACTTATACAACAGTATAATTTCACTAAATCAAATGGATCATAATAGGATCCATTGTTGCAGCCATCTAGGATCGATCCCCGCCCACAAGATTGAGATAATTTATTCCATCATATCCACTCCTTTGTTTATCAAACCCTTAGAGGGTCTAAATTTTTTTATCAACTTCTAAAAAACAATGACAACCTAAAGCTATAGAGGTAGTTTTATCTCAATTTCCACCCCCAGTTTCATCACACACTAATAGTGTCAAGGTTAAATCAGTAGTGGTTCTAGATAAACCCCTTACTATAACATTTTAGGTATTTATTTCAAAATTTACATCTCAAGGCCCTTCTAAACCTCGACTAGAGTCATCAAATACTAAAAAAAGATCATAAAATACTAAAAGTCACCCAAAATTATCCATATCCTAAAAGGGTTGGGGAATTTTTATCATTATTAGCACCCTGTAATGAAACAGACTTCTCTGGATTTTGAGGTAAATATCAAGCGTCAGAATCCCATCTATTCCTCCTAACATGATATGTACCTTTTCAAATTTGGTCCACTTTGGAATTCATGAAAAAAACACAAGTAATGTCATTATTCATATACAAATATATGATTAATTTATTGATTGTTAAATAAAACAGTGTAAGGGATGCAAACCAAAATGGTCCAATGAGGATGGGGGTGAAATAAATAATCAGGACACAACCCTTGAAGAAGGAGTAAGAAGTGCAGAATCACCCTGTTTCATGGAGAGTAATGGGATAATTTCCCTTTACCAATACACCTTAGTGAATTTCATCTCCATCAACAATTAGATAATGTAGGCCAAGATTCAAATTTATAGGGATGTATTACAAAAATTTTACCATGATAGGTAGGTGATGTTGATTAAAAAATCGAGGCTACACATATGCAGAATCAGATAAGAATCTAGAACTACAAAAAAATGATGAATTTCCACCACCATGGAGTAACAATACCAAAGGTAATGTAAAATGTTTCACTGCAGCCATGTCATCTCCAAGATTAAAGAAATTTCCTCGATAGAGACATGATTGACATAATATGATGATGAGATAAAAAAATATCAAACCGTTCAATGAGAAAATAATCCGGGAAAATATTGCCACTGCACAAAATCATAAACAAACAAATATAACTCATCTCATACATCGAGAGAATCATAATCTACTAGAAATAGTGTTATCTGAGAAGGAGCTCAGATCTGGATCCAGGAATTTGGTCTACGTAATTAAGGATTCCATGGATGATTGTGAATTTCCTCCATTACCATGATAGCATCCCCCTTTCCTAGGTGATCATTCAGTTCTATCATAGATCAAGAATCACTTGGATGTAGAACTGGTTCCACCTTATCGAACCTCTCAAAATCCCTATAGATGTAGGGTGGTCTAGAAATTTGTACCTATGTAAATCATCAACATCATTAAATCATTGGATACTTGAATTGAAGCCATAAATTATGTCGCTCACCCATACCACCCAATAAGAATCCACATCATGAAGTGGTGTCTCACACTTCCCCCCCTCCCCCACTAATTTATGTAATCCAATCTTCTCAACCGTTAATGGAGAAAGAGATCTGTAACATTATCTCATTCACCTCATGACTTGAAAAAACATGATAATGGGGCATTGAGATTAGTAGGAGGTGACAAGACCCATATTCCTTATAAAAAAATTGATAACTATAGCTTTCATTTGGTAATTCATTATTCTATAATAATCCATTATATGAATGTAATACCAACTTAATAAATTCAATTATTTCTTCGGTTACACATTATGGAAACTGAAAATTAATTACCTAAAAACTATAAACAATCGGAAAATGATACAGATTTTCACTTCAATACTAGATTAAAATGTTTAACATGTTCACATAGTATACATCTAAAAATATATGATCTTTAGGAAATATATTCTGTATATATTTGGGTTGATATGAGAACCCCTTTGATATTGATAAATTATCACTTTATAATCCAAGAGTTCACAATGAAAACAATGTGCATAGAAGATTCCATTCAGTAGTCCAAGGAAAACTCACAGACCATTCCCTATGAACAAGTAAAAAGTATTTGAAATGTATATTATATTTCTATTAACCTAAAACCAATAGTAGTACATGTTTATGAACCCATGATTTCCATTAATCATTTGATTCCTCTTTTTGAGTGGTACCAGCAACAGAACATCCCTATACTAGAATAAAAATGAGATTAGGTTTTCGGGATGTATGAATAAAGGAAGAATAAATTGCAATCCTTCTAAAATTTTTAGTTCCTCACTTATTTCCTTTCATCCATGGAAAATAAACTACTCCATCTACTAGAGCCCAATAATCCCAATGAGTTCAACTTCAATTACCATTCGGTCTACTTCCCTTACTATAGGATGTAGTTTCACCCTATATAGGACAAATTTTTCTTCAAAGGCCTCATCCAAAGCATGGATGACTCATGAATGTTATAAAAGAAAATTACCTAGCATAGGTGGAACTTGTAAAGATTTATATAATAAAAGATGATGATAACGGGAAAACGTTCCTTCCATGTGTGGAATGATGTATGAAATCAAGATAACATGAAAGAAAATTGACTGATCTCATCCCTTATTGAGAGAACATATTCCGAAACCAAAAATTATATGTTACATAGGGTGGAATCATTGAATACACACCTCATATATTTATGTAATCATAAAAGACAATAAAACACACAAGAGAAAGAGTCATATATGGCTTCTATACAATCTCGATCTATTTAAAACGTCTATACTTTTTCATATGATGAATGGGAACCACCCTGCTAAATGGATAAATCATTAAATTAAGAGATCAATTTGTGTTCCGTTATCATAGTTCACTTAATATATCTATTCTCATATGATGAATACTACTCCATGAAAGAGTTACCTATACCATACTGTGGATCTAGAGGCCAACGATATTGAATATGAGGATATAGAGGTTGGTACGAGAATGTCTGAGCCTATTATTTCATCCAAATCCATATGAAATAAATATATTTAGCTGATACATGTTGGAGAGAAATACTACAATCCCAATAGATGTATAGATATTACCCAGAGTCCACTCTTGGTAATTTTTTCTTAGTTGTTTTCCATGAATGACTAATGGGTGTGTGATTGTTTGATCATACCAAACAAAGAGGAGTGATGGTGTGACCAACACCACTAGTAGAAGATAATTCCTCAAAATATAATCAGGTACCAATCCCTCCACCCGAAACACCTGAACATACAAATCCACTAGAAAGTGAGAAACACCACCTTGGGAGGTTCTGACCTTTATCTCAAAAGTACAACATTATAAAATATTTGGAAGTAGTTTCATCAAAAATCTCAATATTGGATTCTCTCAATATTTCAAAATATTCCTAGGATACACTCATCAAGGCCCTCTAGGTCAAACCGGATTTAGTGACATATGTTTTTGTATCAATGGTTTACATAGTTTAGATAATTCCATCAAAATATCATGTCCCCATATTATTCAGAGAATAGGATCTAGAAGATGTTATCTAGAGATATATCAGAACCATATATGATTCAAGAAAAATTGATAATGTCAATATCCATCATTATTTTGGTGAAAATGCTCTTGTGGTCAGCCTCATCCTAATTTTGACCCTCTAATATATAATATATATTTAGGGGGACTATATTTAACAAATCTAACCATTGAGGACTATGATAAGAGAATGAAATTTCCCCATGGAAATATCATGCTCATGGATTAGTTTTTTGAATACGAAATGTAAAATTGAGTTCGTGATAATTTATAAAGACACAAAAATAATGACCTTATTGGTAAAACATGTCTTGATATCCATGTAGTAGAACCTTAATCATTTATTAAGTCATTAAAATAATCCATTTATGGGATACTCATAAAACTACATGGTTAATGATACCCCTTTAGGTCTTGTGAATCCAGAAATACCAAAGAGGGTTTCTATAAGATGAAAATATCACAACCAATAGTTGATGATGATATTTCAGTTTCATACCTTAATGGTTTGGGGAATGTCCATGTGAGTCCTTAGAGACTACCATATTACAATTATATGCTACCCAAAAACATAATTTAGGAAGTATATTTAACCTTAGTCAGATATCATAAACCAAAAATTTCATTGGATCATGTCGATGTAATTTCAGTCACATCATCCAAATTGTATTCATTAAAAGAATACAATGTTAATGATCATTTATGATCTTCTAATTACCTCAATACATTAGAAGAAATTAGTTATTCCCCCAAAATATTATATCCAACTCAATATGTTTTTTGATCCTCAAACCCAAGGTGGTAGCATAACAGAAAATATTTATCGTTGCTATCTCTCTTCAAAAACATTGTATGTTAATGATAAAAACATCTCCTCCAATAGAAACTCTTACTTTCATAGTGATAATTATTACCACAGATTAGCCACAATGTCTTAAAATTTAGTCACAGACTGAAATGTTTATGAATAAGTAGATGACCTAATGAAAACCCCCTGCCACATTTAGGTAAGGCATCTCCACCATCATCAATGAGATCAAATTAGTGAATTTTGGAACCAAAGAAGGCCTATAAACTATGTTAATTATTTATTCTCTGCCTCTCTAGGATAAGGATATGTATATTGTGTATCTAAATAAACATTAATTTTTTCTTTCTAGTACGTATACATAAATTTTTAGGATGAACCTAGAGGTGGCTACACATCACCTTAGATAACCTGATGACCATTGATGTCTCAGGTAGGAAGCCATGATGATGAACCACTATCATGATACTAATGTTGAATCGATAACCCTAATGGGTTCCAATACATTTCTATCATGAATGAATAGTAATAGTATAATTTGATAAATATAGTCCTTGATAACAAGGAATCCATAAACATTTGATTACCTTAGGGGCTCTTTCCCTATCATGTAATTCCAATTATATTACATAATTCTAGTGATTCATATCAATGAACCCTTCATGATTTCAATAATTCCTTCTTGGTTCAAATTAGAGAATGTTATCTCAATGACATGGTAGTAAAATCTATATATCTATGTGATCACCACATGTATCTTGAATATATATTTACCAAGTTATGGAAGAACATTTTGAAGATTAATTAACTAATGTGTTCGTACAGAGGGAAGTCCTTGAAATTCCTTGACTTTTTTGTATGTCATCAGGGCATCAAGGTCGATTCGGAAAGGACTAGTACAATCTTATAAATTTCACACCCTCTGATTCATATTTAACTATAGGGGCACCAAGGGAACCTCACTTATATTCATAATCTCATAGCTATCCCAAATTTAAAAAATCTCATGTTCATCAAGTTAATGATTAAGGGATACACCGATTTATGGGATGAGAAATTCCAAGAATCCTTTGATAAACTCAAGTAGTTCTATCTACACCCATAGTTCTTGATTCCCTCAGTATAATGAATGTGTCTTATCAAATATGTGGCTACTATGGAACGATCTATTTGTTCTCTCTATGTACAATAAAATGATATGGGTAATGAAACCCACCTTTACTATCTTAGAAAAATAATGATAGGTAATGAGACTATCTATTATTATATAATGAAGTGAAAAATTGAACTCATATGTGTAGTGAAAAAGGAGAGACATTACATGAAGCATTAAAAATCATATTGGCCTTTTGTATTGAGCCAATCAAGTACATATGTAGCCCCCTAAGATAACTGGGTGTTTAGATATATAAGAAACTATTCAAATTCAGTATAACATATTGTTCATTTCGAATAAGTTAGTTAAAGGAAATTACTTGTTTGATATCCTTGTGGCATATCTCACCACATAAATCACACCATATGACACTGAGGTTCTATATGATGAAGTTTTCCATGTACATGACACTTTCTAAATATGGGGGATATAATTTCATTGTTCCACCCAATGTCCTCTTGGAAAGAAGATAGAAAACATTAAGATCGTCTAGGATGGTCTTGGGATTGTATTTTTTTTACCGAAACAGTGAACATTTTCCACATTTTTTCTGAATATCTGAATTATGGATTAATAATTAGGTAGAATACCATCACCTTAATACCATAATAAAATTAGAACTATATTTATAGATAACCAGAAATGACATCATATGGTATTTGGAGATAGAAATCAATCAAATTAATGGATGGTACACCATAATGAATAAGAATTTGACCATATGTTCAGTTATGTTGTATGATAGATTAATGAATTCTATTTGTAATGACCATTACATCAAATACATCGATCACAAAATTCTAATGTCCATTCTCTACTTAATGTATCCATAACCCCAACCAACCCTGATCTAGATTAAGTGGTTTTCTCTATGATTCACAGAATTTGGGTCCCATCATTCATTATTTATGATATGGTGTAAATTAATATGTTTAGAACCATCCCAGAGTGTGGTGAACAAATATCCACCAAATCATTGATTAAGCCCATATACTATTACTTCCAAAATAAGACCCACATATTATATTTAGCCGATATGGATTAGACTCAACACTGAGTAGTGAACATTACCCTTTGGGATGATCAAAATGAGAAAACACCCATCTCTGAACTTGGATTCAATGGAATACTCCTCAAATTCACATTAAAAGGAGTTATTCCTACCATAATGGAAGAATACCATGAAAGATCATGCAACAATCATATAACCATGAAAATAATATCCTACCTAATTAGGATGTGTGGTTACATTGGGAATAAATGATTCAGGTTTTGTGGAATTCACCATGAAATTTCAAGCATCCATGATTCATTAAAATTTCATCCATCATCCTCTAGAGTTATTACATATAGCTAAATATTTCTATCAATTTTATGTATAGGGAATGGACATTATAGGGCCATATCCCCATTTTAAAAACAATTTAGTTTATATATAACCTTACATACAATAACTTCTTTTTCAAATGGGATAATGAAAGACCCATCATGGAAGATAGGATGAATAATATCATCAAATTCCCGAATTACATCATCATCACTAGATTCGTTGTCTCTCACAAGATATTGACAGAAAATGGAACCAAATTTTATGCATGTGAATTGAAGAAATTGTATCATGATGATAAAATCGAATCTGACCATTATTCTCACAATCATTTATAAAAATTGGAAATATAGATGCATTCAATAAGATTCATCCAATTTTACTCCATGAAATTGAGGTTAAGTAAAATAATTCATTATTGTAAAACTTCATTCATGATTTGTGGGCTTACCATACCGCCAAACTCAGTACCAATAAATTGACTCCATATTCTTTAGTGAATATAATTGAAGCTTTATTTCCCATTGAAGTCTAAGTCCCTCACACTGAATAGATATCTATGAAAAATAATTGGATGGAGGGGAATAAAAAATTGGATGAAATCATTGGAATGAATAAATTGAAATTTTTTGAATATAATTCGCAACTTTGATGTTCAACATATTCAGATGATGATGTTCATCAATTACAAGGTTTACCTCCACTTGTTCATTCAAGGAGAATTGGTATTGGCCCTCAGAATCCTAATGGTATCAGGAATGAAACCTCCAAATATTGATCCCAAATGGTAAGGGTCTTACGTCATGAAAAAAGTATTTTACAATAGTGTTGACTAATAGGTCACATTTGATATGTAATATGTTATACTTCCCCCAATGAATGGTTTTTGAAGAAGTATGTTCTATTACTACCATCATGCATCCTAAGTTTGTAAAGAGAGAATTTAAACTGTATATAATCCCATGTCTTATAGGGAAGAAACTAAAATACCTATATTTAATAGAACTATAACCAATACACTAATCATTATAGTATCCCAGATTATGGTAGCACGATATTAAATTGTGTATAATATTATGTAATTATCACTTGATATTAAACTACATAGAATATATCCTCACTACATGAAATTAAAAATCATAGAATACATCATTATTACATGACATCAAAGTGTAAAGATAACATTAATTCATGAAAATTACAATAAATATGATCAAGAACTATTAAAAAAAACATTATGATATACTCTTAACCCATTGTGTGAATACAATCCACATAGGGAATCTACATATTCAATAACCCTGTGTGGTATATTTCTTACTAACAAAAGATATGTAGTGACACTCATATCCCAAATCCTGAGTCATGCTGCAATACCAATTGAACAATTACCCCCTCTATGTATGTGTAAGTCATGAATGGATAGTTTTAATTTAATGAACTATGTGATACTCTCTTATTTCTATTACAACAAATGTAATGACACTGATGCCCAAAATACTATTTTTATGAACAATATCAGTGAAAAAATGCTCCCATCTATGTATGTGTAAAAAATTTGGGGATATTGTTTCATTAAAGGACTACATCTGTCTTGATTACTACTATTACATGACACATAGTGACACCTAGATCAAAAATCTAGGGTCCAGCCACAACATAAAATGAAAAAAATGCCCCCAATATGTTTGGTTAAAACCTATGTAGATTTTCATCACCCCATCAAATATTTGTATCTAGATTCATTATAACCTGATATATGTACTGACACACATATCACAAATCCTGCGGGAAACCATAATATCCAAAGAAATCCCCCCGCCACATTCATATGGGTGAAACATATGTGGATATTTCCAATTCAATAACTATGTTTGGATTTATTCCTACTAACACAAGATACCTTGTAACAACTAAATCAAAAAATAAAGAGTTTTTTTCAATATCATTAGAAAATATACTCTTTCATACGTATGTGTTATACCTAGATAGAGAGGTTTCCCTTGATAATTTATGTGTACATTAATTCATGCTATCAAAGATATGTAGTGAAACCCAAATCCCAAATATCTAGTCTACCCACACTATCAAGGGAAAAAATTCCCCTCTATATCTATGGATCAGACCAACATTGAGAGTTTTCAACCAATGAACTATGTGTTTCTGATTCCTTTTATCACATGATATGTAGTGGAACCCAGATCCCAAATCATGGGTCCAAGAAAAATCTCAATATAATATATACCCCACTTTGTGAATGGGTATGACCTATGTGAAGATATCTCCAATCAAGAAGAACATTTGGCTTGATTCATGTTGTGACAAGATATATAGTGAAACTCATTGTCCAAATCCAAGGTCCATCCACAATATTATCAGAAAAAATGAAACCCTCATCCATTAGCTCTGGCCTATGTACATATTTTTTCCTTTCAATATCTATCTATTGTTTCATTTATAATACAAAATGATACATAGTGACACATGTATCTCCAATAATGGGTCTTGACAAAAAATATTGATTGAAAAAAATTCACCCGTCCATGAATATTGGTTGAAACAATTCATGGAACCATTTGAGAACTACATGGTGACTGATTTCATCCATCATAGGATATGTATTGATTCTTGGATCATCCATTATAGGACTATCCACAAGTTATAATCAGTAAAAATAATGTACTTCAATTATAAGCTTACCCATGTAGTGTTCACAGTATATAATAAATAATGAATACCCCCACATATTTCATATCACTATCATTCACGTGTCTTTATCAAATTCCATATTATCCATTTGTTCTCAGACCAAGTGTGGCTCATGTGAAAAATAGGAACATGGAATGAAGTTTTATTTTGTGCAACTAAGATGTGTCTTGAATATTAAAACATTTTCTAGTTACATGACATGAAACTGTTTAACCACATCCCAGTCACATGATGTTAAAATGTACAATAATGTCCAAGTATCATGATGTTAAAAATAATATTAAAAAGACTTTATTCCAAATAGGGGATCCTTAATGATTATGTATTAAAGATTTTAATGTCATATACCTTCACCTTAAAAAAATTTCATCACATTCGGGAACATCTATTAGGGTTCTCAAACCCTTCCTTAGTATTACATTATCCATGTTACAACATCAATTTGTTTATATCTGAGTTAATAGTATCCAATCCATTATGTTGAGATCCATATCTTGGAAACCATGGGTCCTTGGGATTCCATGCTCATGGTTCACCCCAATATCAAGCTAGTAATATGAACTACCTAATATTAAGGGAAAATTCATGAATTCACTTGAAAATGACATCAGTCCAATGATCTTTTTCAACAATGATGTTTGGTATCTGAGGAGACAGCCCATAAAATGAAAGAGTAATTTAGCTGATTACATTAAATTTGGGATTCTTCTAATATAAATGTTTGATGTGTAAAACATTATTAACAAATATAGTTAACTCATATATTCCAAGGATATGATTTGTTCTCTACATAACCCCACTATTAAAGAGGATTCATATAATGATAATCCATTTTACCCACATTCATGGTAAGTATCCCCCATAAAGTGATAAATTATATATTTTTTGAAATCCATTTTGAATCCTGCTTATTAAAATTTATTCCCCAGATAATGATAATCCATTTTACCCACATTCATGGTATATTGAGACTGAATCAATATTTTTTGCCTTAATATTCCAATTCGTGGTGACATTGTAACAGCCCGAGATTTTATGAAAAATATTCTTTTTAATTTTATTAATTCCCTGTGTTGTACTCTACACCAAAAGGAGCTTGCACAACACGCATCCTTGACTTGCCTTGCATTACACGAAATCGCAACCTTCCTCGATAGCGTGTGTAGTATGCAATACTGAGTTTCACGAAACATCGATATGCTATTAAAATATTATTAAAACTAGCCGTTATGAATGGTAATAACCACTTTTTAAATTTTAGAAAATTTAGCTCTCAAAATGGACTTCATTTTTGGATTCGGAGTATCTAATTTAGCCTAAGTTGAAATTTTGGTACTTTTCGGATAACTTTCATATTCTGATGAATAGTGAAAATTACTAAATTATAATTAAAAACAACTTTTTTAATCAAAATAATTAATAGTGATAAATTATTAATTTGAGTGGTTTTAAATTATATTTAGAATATATTTTTACAATTTAATACAATGTTGGTCATTGGTTGTAATTTCACATTTAAACCAGACATAATCAAGTGTCAATCTTTTGATAGATATTTTTTCTTAAAAAAACGCTATTTGTTTTAACAGTGGGATTTAATTATAAAATTAATTAATGCAAATTCTATGTTATGAATTTGGTAAAATAGACTTCATTTTTTAATTCGTAATATGAAATATAGCGTAGGATGAAATTTTGGCATTGTTCTGAAAAACATCAATTTTTGATGAATAGTGAAACTACTAAGTGGTAGTTAAAAAACTGAATTTTTCATAAAACTTAATTTTACCACTTCTGTGAATGGAATTTCAAAAATCCGAGAGACACGGTTGATGTCAGTAAGTAAAATGAGGTTCAATGAGATGAAAATACTTTTTGGTGAATATTAACTTTTTACTTTTATTTACCACGGTTAAAAGTAAATAGGGTAATTAAGGGTAAGAATGATATTAATATTACCCTAACACATGTCCTAATTCTATTGGACAAGTTTATCTCGACCAAAAACAA
The DNA here is from genome assembly GCA_963277665.1 of Viscum album. Lineage (NCBI taxonomy): Eukaryota > Viridiplantae > Streptophyta > Magnoliopsida > Santalales > Viscaceae > Viscum > Viscum album. The sequence goes on from OY728139.1 coordinate 223,254,408, forward strand.
CCTTAAGTGTAAAATATTATCATTTAGGCCCACTTGGATTAGATTAGGACATTTATTATTATTTAATTCAAAGAAGAGTTAAAAGAGTTAAAATCAAAGTTTATTTACTAAAACATTGTTAATATAGGGTTGTACATAAGATAAATTCGATTGTAAATATTAATTAAAAAGTTAAAATTCTTTCATACATAATGGTATTTTATTTGTAATTTTTAGACATCAAATAATTTAATTTATTTATGACACAAAGATGATGCAGTAATTATCTTATTTATGAAATATTGACATAATTCATGTTATAAACACCAAAATAAATGTAATTTGAGACTTTTAATGAATTGTACTAATTTTCTAGGTTACTATGATATATTAGTGTTGATTTAATCAACTTGTTTCGAATATATAATTCAGTAATGACTTTCACAAAAAACATATATCAAATTGTTTCAAAATTGACACAAAATAGTTTTTAAATCAAATATTATATTAGTAATTGTTATTTTATTCCTAAAAATCTAAGGTTCTGCCAAATGACTTAGATAAGGATATATATATTAATAATAAACAATTTGGGGTTCGTTTGTCATGTTATAGTAAGTATATTAACCATATAGTGAAAGACAACAAAAAGACACGGTAAAAGTTAAATTATTTAACTTAGAGTTAAATCTAATTGATAAGGTTAAAATAATACCCTAAACTTGTCTAAATCCTATTGGTTGATATTATTTCGACCCATACCCACTTTAGCTTCGAAATAAGACCCTTTGTAACAATTATAAACCGATTTTGACTTTAATATAAAATAATATTTTGAGATATTCCTAAGGTGCCCCTCTCCTCCCTTATAAAAGGGCACCTCCTCCCCCTCCTCCTCACACCAATTGGAGCACTCAAGCTCAGCCATACCCTGACATTTTCTCCTCTACACTTCCCTAGAATAATCCTAGAGGTCCTGGTCTTCTTCAAAGACCAATCTTAGTTCCCTAAGTGGAGTATTCAAAGAGGCGTTCCAAAGAAGAGGTAATATCCATTACCGATCTTTTCAATTTCTTTCTTCTTCAACTTCTTCTTATTTAGTTGTTTCATGATAAATTAATAACATCAGTATTACTTACATACTGATATGTTATTATAAATATGAAACAACCCTAATTCACCTTCTATCCATCCTACGGAAAAATGAAATCACCGCGCGTGCGTACGTACGGAATACCGTCTCCACGCCGTGGTGTAATCTATTTTCCACCACCACCTTACAAGGATGGGTATAATGGTGTAATGAGTAACTATTTATGATTATTATAAAGTAATATTGATACTGAAATAATATATATATACTCCAATAAAATTCCACGATCATAGGAACGATATCATCACTCGTGCGTACGTACGGAATACCGTCTCAACAATGTGATGCGACTCGTTCTACATGATCATCATTACATAGTAAATATATAAATGAATTGAATGAATAAATATGATATATGTTACACTAATAAAATTCTGGATATAATTTATCTATAACCTTAAAAGAAGAATAAGAATTTATTCGGCAAAACACGCATAAGAACAAAAGGCAATAAAGACCCGAGTAACAAGTAACAATGAAATATTACTAACAAGAAGCTAATAATATGACCATATATGATATCATATCAATATGTATTATTCTGTAATAAGTCAATAACATTATTTAAACCATTATACAGGAGATTCGGACACGTACAAAGAAAATCGGACCTAAGGTAAGGGAAATATCACAATCTCATTTTTATCCGAGATTGTTTATACTTTAGTATTTACTGGGGTGTATCTTATCATCCACATCCATATTTCCTCAATATTTAATATTATTTCCATCCACCTAAAATTGTTTAAATCCAATTTTACCCTTCGGTGAGTTTTTAGTAAACGATATGAAAGGAATCTTTTGTCGTTTTTCGTACGAGGTACTTTTTTGACTTTTCCGACAAAAGTACGAGAAGAATGCTTTTTTTAACATATACGGCATGAATGGATTTTTAAAAAGTTATTTCCAAGAAGCTTCCTTTAATAGTTTTCATGTTTATTTTTACTCAACTTCTTTTAGTTTTAAATTGTAAGACATGTTAAGAAAGGAAAATGTTTTTGAAGTAGAAAGGATATTTTCCTCAAGAATGGATTTCAAGTGTTTTATCAAAATTATTTTCCATCTAAGATAATAAAGGGTTCTTTTTATATCCCTATTATTACATGGATTTGATTATGTTGTGATGGAAATATTTTTATGAATTCCTTTATCTTATATGAATTGTTTTATGATGTCATGTTGTTTAAGAATACCATTTTTATTACATGGGTAATGCAATGATGTATGATTTATGATTTTGTGGCACACATAAGAATGGTATCATTATGAGATGGGTGGGACCTATATCTCCCTCCAATGCATTGGGTAAAGATTTTATATCTCATGAGATAGACATGGATGGAATGGTAGGTTATACCGGTTCAGTGAAACAGGACTGAAACGAGGGTCACTCGATTCGGAAATGGACTTTGTCCACTAAGATAGTCTTGGCAATGAGTCTTGACTAACAAGAAATGATTATATATGATTATGTGTGTATGCCACAAAATTTAATGTTTTATGTTATGATTATTGTGAATACATTTCACTTCCATGAGTTATCCCAGGTTATGAAATTATGATCTCTTTTGCAGGTTAAGATTTCCAAAAGTTATGTTCTTATGTATATGATGTGATTTATATTTCTTTTGTTTACCCTTACTGAGAATTTGAGCTCACCCTTTTATGTTTTCTTTTCCCCAGGATATAAAGAAAGGTTTTAGGTAAAAAAAGGGAAGATCTTTATGGGAGATATTGAAGATCTTTCACCAGGATTAGAAGATTATATTCCGAGTTTCCAAAGACAGTAAACTATTACGGTCCTTGTGTGTGTGTTTTTATAATGTACTAAGTATTCCGAAAATGTAATGTAATGTCCATGTACGTCAAGTTTCGGGTCGTTACAGTTGGTATCAGAGGAAAGGTTTAGTCAACCTTTGGAAACTAGGATGTGAGAACGTTAGTGAGATCCCTAGAGATATTTCTAAGGTATGTCTAGGGATGTCCCTAAGGATAAGTATACATATAGGATATAGTCCTAGAACTACAGTAACGATCTTAGAATTTAACCTAAGATGTTAGATATTGAGGGTACTCCCCCTTTACTATGTTGTTTTCTCTAGCATGATTTTTTCCTCTCAACGAATTCTTTTTGTGTTTTAGTTAATGGAGGGAACCAGACGGAATTCGGTTAACATTGAATCCAATGGACAAATTGGTGACTATAAGCAACAAAATTATGTAATGCCTAGAGAGAAAGATATTGTGATTATGCTGAATCAGTCATCGCGATATATGATTAACAAGGTGAAATTTAGTGGTATACGTAATTCATCAAAGAAGAGGAAGATACACTATTATGCATGTTCGCATGTTGAGCAGCATAAAGAAAGGAAGATTGAGATTTCTAAAGAAGGGAAGAAGAACCTTGAATAATACCTCAAATGGAGGGACCAATGTTATTTGTGTGGAGATAAGGTTCATCGAGTGACAGACTGTTATGGAGTTCAATGTATTATTTGTGGAGAACATGGGCATTACCCAACTCAATGCCCTGACCTAAAAAGTTACTTCTAAATCATGGAAGGACTTATTCCAGGACAATAATTGAAGAGGATGGATTGAAGTGTTTATGTATTGGTATTCATGAATAATGTTGTTGAGGTACTTTTATTGTTTATTATAATATTTTTGTATTTTTGTGGATTTCAATAATTTTATGGTACCGGTAACCATGAAAAGTGATTCAAATATTTTGGAAAGCAGATGATATGCTCATAATGAAGGGATAAGGAGAAAATGAAATGTTTGACAGTATTCATGAGCTCATGATTGATATACTGACTAAGTGATATCACGGTTTGAGTATATAGAATTTTGAGGATTTTGGTATGTGGAAAGTGTTAAATTTTAACTGCATTCATGTTTTCACTAAGGTATTCAAGAGAATACATGATTAAGGACTTTGAATGTTTGGAATGTGACCAACAAAACATATCTTATGATATATGGGGATCAACGATGGTGTTAAATCTCTGGTAATCGTTTTCACTATGTTATGAGAGTGGACTGCAGTATTATGGATAAGCCTAAAGATTGGAATGGATTATGTTGGACATAAGTTAGTATTGTTTAAGGATAGAATTTTTCTCGATATTATTGATGGGATGTTATAGTAATATAGTTTTAGAAAAAGGACAACCTATAGGACGGGCGACAGCCCATCGCGTCGGACAAGGATGTGGGAATCGAACCCACAACCGAAGTGCGACTGGTCTTTATCGCCTACCACTGGCCTACAGAAAGTCCCTGTTTATTATAAACTAGTTTTATTATATTAAGCAGTATGATATATGAAGTATAAAGTCCATTTTAGGAACCATATATGATTAATATCACTATAGATCGACTTATGTATATAATTTTTGCTAACCTTTTGTTTGAAACAGATGGAATGACCCGTCATTCTATCACATGATCTGCTAACACTTCACGAATAACAAATTCAACTTCATTTATTTAAGAGATGAAGTAGAAATTGTTAAAGGCACGAACAACAGTGAGATTGTACCAAAATAAAGTAAGTATTTATTCTAATTCAAATTCTTTAACATTAGGGAAACGATCTTGAAAACCAAAAAGGTTGTCCTAGTGATCTTATATCTGATGAATCAGATGGTACCTTAGATCGTCACAAATTTATAGCTTTGTGATTGCTGGATTTTCCATAGCCATGTTCTCTACCATTCTCCATCAGAACACGATGGTTAGATTTCTCTTCCATATCCATATTTTCACCTATGTGGAAACCCAGTGATTATTTTATTTGGGTAACCGTTACATTTCATACTTTTGTTTTTAAAGATTGGTTTTGATATTCCTTTTTACGATGTGGGTTTCTATTAAACAAACTTTCGAATAGTAAACCATTTATAACCCCGACGAATTTCGAGGGCGAAATTCATTTTAAGGGGGGTAGAATGTAACAGCCCGAGATTTTATGAAAAATATTCTTTTTAATTTTATTAATGTCTTGTGTTGTACACTAAACCAAAAGGAGCTTGCACAACACGCATCCTTGACTTGCCTTGCATTACACGCAATCGCAACCTTCCTCGATAGCGTGTGTAGTATGCAACACTGAGTTTCACGAAACAACGATATGCTATTAAAATATTATTAAAACTAGCCATTATGAATGGTAATAACCACTATTTAAATTTTAGAAAATTTAGCTCTCAAAATGGACTTCATTTTTGGATTCTGAGTATCGAATTTAGCCTAAGTTAAAATTTTGGTACTTTTCGGATAAGTTTCATATTCTGATGAATAGTGAAAATAACTTAATTATAATTAAAAAAAACTTTTTTAATCAAAATAATTAATAGTGATAAATTATTATTTTGAGTGGTTTTAAAGTATATTTAGAATATATTTTTACAATTTAATACAATGTTGGTCATTGGTTGTAATTTCACATTTAAACCAGACATAATCAAGTGTCAATCTTTTGATAGATATTGTTTCTTAAAAAAACGCTATTTGTTTTAACAGTGGGATTTAGTTATAAAATTAATTAATGCAACTTCTATGTTATGAATTTGGTAAAATAGACTTCATTTTTGAATTCGGAATATGAAATATAGCTTAGGATGAAATTTTGGCATTTGTTCTGAAAAACATCAATTTTTGATGAATAGTGAAACTACTAAGTGGTAGTTAAAAAACTGAATTTTTCATAAAACATAATTTTACCACTTCTGTGAATGGAATTTCAAAAATCTGAGATACACGGTTGATGTCAGTAAGTAAAATGTGGTTCAATGAGATGAAAATAATTTTTGTTGAATAGTAACTTTTAACTTTTATTTACCACGGTTAAAAGTAAATAGGGTAATTAAGGGTAAGAATGATATTAATATTACCCTAACACATGTCCTAATTATATTGGACAAGTGTATCTCGACCAAAAACAACCTTAAGTGAAAAATATTATCATTTAGGCCCACTTGGATTAGATTAGGACATTTATTGTTATTTAATTCAAAGAAGAGTTAAAAGAGTTAAAATCAAAGTTTATTTACTAAAACATTTTTAATATAGGGTTGTACATAAGATAAATTCGATTGTAAATATTAATTAGAAAGTTAAAAATCTTTCCTACATAATTGTATTTTATTTGTAATTTTTAGACATCAAATAATTTAATTTATTTATGACACAAAGATGATGCAGTAATTATCTTATTTATGAAATATTGACATAATTGATGTTATAAACACCAAAATAAATGTAATTTGAGACTTTTAATGAATTACACTAATTTTATAGGTTACTATGATATATTAGTGTTGATTTAATCAACTTGGTTCGAACATATAATTCGGTTATGACTTTCACAAAAAACATATATCAAATAGTTTCAAAATTGACACAAAATAGTTTTTAAATCAAATATTATATTAGTAATTGATATTTTATTCCTAAAAATCTAAGGTTCGGCGAAATGAATTAGATAAGGATATATATATTAATAATAAACAATTTGGGGTTCGTTTGGCATGTTATAGTAAGTGTATTAACCATATTGTGAAAGAAAACAAAAAGACACAGTAAAAGTTAAATAATTTAACTTAGAGTTAAATCTAATTGATAAGGTTAAAATAATACCCTAAACTTGTCTAAATCCTATTGGTTGATAGGATTTCGACCCATCCCCACTTTAGCTTCGAAATAAGACCCTTTGGAACCATTATAAACATATTTTGACTTTAATATAAAATAATATTTTGAGATATTCCTAAGGTGCCCCTCTCCTCCCTTATAAAAGGGCACCTCCTCCCCCTCCTCCTCACACCAATTTGAGCACCCAAGCTCGGAAAAACCCTGACATTTTCTCCTCTACACTTTCCTAGAATAATCCTAGAGGTCCTGGTCTTATTCAAAGACCAATCTTAGTTCCCTAGGTGGAGGATTTAAAGAGGCGTTCCAAAGAAGAGGTAATATCCATTACCGGTCTTTTCAATTTCTTTCTTCTTCAACTTCTTCTTATTTAGTTTTTTCATGATAAAGTAATAACATCAGTATTACTTACATACTGATATGTTATTATAAATATGAAACAACCCTAATTCACCTTCTATCCATCCTATGGAAAAATGAAATCACCGCGCGTGCGTACGTACGGAATACCGTCTCCACGCCGTGGTGTAATCTATTTTCCACCACCACCTTACAAGGATGGGTATAATGGTGTAATGAGTAACTATTTATGATTATTATAAAGTAATATTGATACTGAAATATTATATATATAGTCCAATACAATTCCACGATCATAGGAACGATATCATCACTCGTGCGTACGTACGAAATGCCGTCTCCACGATGTGATGCGACTCGTTCTACATGATCATCATTACATAGTAATTATATAAATGAATTGAATGAGTAAATATGATATACGTTACACTAATAACATTCTGGATATAAGTTATCTATAACCTTAAAAGAAGAATAAGAATTTATTTGGCAAAACACGCATAAGAACAAAAGGCAAAAAAGTCTCGAGTAACAAGTAACAATGAAATATTACTAACAAGAAGCTAATAATATGACCATATATGATATCATATCAATATGTATGATTCTGTAATAAGTCAATAACATTATTTAAACCATTATACAGGAGCTTCGGACACGTACAAAGAAAATCGGACCTAAGGTAAGGGAAATATCACAATCTCATTTTTATCCGAGATTGTTTATAATTTAGTATTTACTGGGGTGTATTTTATCATCCACATCCATATTTCCTCAATATTTAATATTATTTCCATCCACCTACAATTTTTTAAATCCAATTTTACCCTTCGGTGAGTTTTTAGTAAAAGATATGAAAGGAATCTTTTGTCGTTTTTCGTACGAGGTCCTTTTTTGACTTTTCCGAAAAAAGTACGAGAAGAATGTTTTTTTAACTTATACGGCATGAATGGATTTTTAAAACATTATTTCCAAGAAGCTTCATTTAATAGTTATCAAGTTTATTTTTAATCAACTTCTTTTAGTTTTAAATTGTAAGACATGTTAAGAAAGGAAAATGTTTTTGAAGTAGAAAGGATATTTTCCTCAAGAATGGATTTCAAGTGTTTTATCAAAATTATTTTCCATCTAAGATAATAAAGGGTTCTGTTTATATCCCTATTATTACATGGATTTGATTATGTTGTGATGGAAATATTTTTATGAATTCCTTTATCTTATATGAATTGTTTTATGATGTCATGTTGTTTAAGAATCCCATTTTTATTACATGGGTTATGCAATGATGTATGATTTATGATTTTGTGGCACACATAAGAATGGTATCATTATGAGATGGGTGGGACCTATATCTCCCTCCAATGCATTGGGTAAAGATTTTATATCTCATGAGATAGACATGGATGGAATGGTAGGTTATACCGGTTCAGTGAAACAGGACTGAAACGAGGGTCACTCGATTCAAAAATGGACTTTGTCCACTAAGATAGTCATGGCAATGAGTCTTAACTAACAAGAAATGATTCTCTATGATTATGTGTGTATTCCACAAAGTTTAATGTTTTAAGTTATGATTATTGTGAATACATTTCACTTCCCTGAGTTATCCCAGGTTATGATATTATGATCTCTTTTGCAGGTTAAGATTTCCAAAAGTTATGTTCTTATGTATATGATGTGATTTATATTTCTTTTGTTTACCCTTACTGAGAATTTGAGCTCACCCTTTTATGTTTTCTTTTCCCCAGGAGATAAAAAAAGGTTTTAGGTAAAAAAAAGGGAAGATCTTTATGGGAGATATTGAAGATCTTTCACCGGGATTAGAAGATTATATTCTGAGTTTCCAAAGACACTAAACTATTACGGTCCTTGTGTGTGTGTTTTTATAATGTACAAAGTATTCCGAAAATGTAATGTAATGTCCATGTACATCAAGCTTCAGGTCGTTATAGTTGGTATCAGAGGAAAGGTTTAGTCAACCTTTGGAAACTAGGATGTGAGAACGTTAGTGAGATCCCTAGAGATATTTATAAGGTATGTCTAGGGATGTCCCTAAGGATAAGTATACATATTGGATATAGTCCTAGAACTACAGTAACAATCTTAGAATTTAACCTAAGATGTTAGATATTGAGGGTACTCCCCCTTTACTATGTTTTTATCTCTAGCATGATTTTTTCCTCTCAACGAATTCTTTTTGTGTTTTAGTTAATGGAGGGAACCAGACGGAATTCGGTTAACATTGAATCCAATGGACAAATTGGTGACTATAAGCAACAAAACTATGTAATTCTTAGAGAGAAAGATATTGTGATTATGCTGAATCAGTCATCGCGATATATGATTAACAAGGTGAAATTTAGTGGTACACCTAATTCATCAAAGAAGAGGAAGATAGACTATTATGCATGTTCGTATGTTGAGCAGCATAAAGAAAGGAAGATTGAGATTTCTAAAGAAGGGAAGAAGAACATTGAATAATACCTCAAATGGAGGGACCAATGTTATTTGTGTGGAGATAAGGGTCATAGAGTGACAGAATGTTATGGAGTTCAATGTATTATTTATGGAGAACATGGGCATTACCCAACTCAATGCCCTGACCTAAAAAGTTACTTCTAAATCATGGAAGGACTTATTCCAGGACAATAATTGAAGAGTATGGATTGAAGTGTTTATGTATTGGTATTCAAGAATAATGTTTTTGAGGTACTATTATTGTTTATTATAATATTTTTGAATTTTTGTGGTTTTCAATAATTTTAAGGTACCGGTAACCATGAAAAGTGATTCAAATATTTTGGAAAGCAGATGATATGCTCATAATGAAGGGATAAAGAGAAAATGAAATGTTTGACAGTATTCATGAGCTCATGATTGATATACGGACTAAGTGATATCACGGTTTGAGTATATATAATTTTGAGTATTTTGGTATGTGGAAAGTGTTAAATTTTAACTGCATTCATGTTTTCACTAAGGTATTCAAGAGAATACATGATTAAGGACTTTGAATGTTTGGAATGTGACCAAAAAACATATCTTATGATATATGGGGATCAACGATGGTGTTAAATCTCTGGTAATCGTTTTCACTATGTTAAGAGAGTGGACTGCAGTATTATGGATAAGCCTAAAGATTGGAATGGATTATGTTGGACATAAGTTAGTATTGTTTAAGGATAGAAGTTTTCTCGATATTATTGATGGGATGTTATAGTAATATAGTTTTAGAAAAAGGACAACCTGTAGGACGGGCGACAGCCCATCGCGTCGGACAAGGATGTGGGAATCGAACCCACAACCGAAGGGCGACTGGTCTTTATCGCCTACCACTGGCCTACAGAAAGTCCCTGTTTATTAGAAACTAGTTTTATTATATTAAGCAGTATGATATATGAAGTATAAAGTCCATTTTAGGAACCATATATGATTAATATCACTATAGATCGACTTATGTATATAATTTTTTCTAACCTTTTGTTTGAGACAGATGGAATGACCCGTCATTCTATCACATGATCTGCTAACACTTCACGAATAACAAATTCAACTTCATTTATTTAAGAGATGAAGTAGAAATTGTTAAAGGCACGGACAACAGTGAGATTGTACCAAAATAAAGTAAGTATTTATTCTAATTCAAATTCTTTAACTTTAGGGAAACGATCTTGAAAACCAAAAATGTTTTCCTAGTGATCTTATATCTGATGAATCAGATGGTAACTTAGATCGTCACAAATTTATGGCTTTGTGATTGCTGGATTTTCCATAGCCATGTTCTCTACCCCGCTCCATCAGAACACGATGGTTAGATTTCTCTTCCATATCCATATTTTCACCTATGTGGAAACCCGGTGATTAGTTTATTTGGGTAACCGTTACGTTTCATACTTTTGTTTTTAAAGATTGGTTTTGATATTCCTTTTTACGATGTGGGTTTCTATTAAACAAAATTTCGAATAGTAAACCATTTATAACCCCGACGAATTTCGAGGGCGAAATTCATTTTAAGGGGGGTAGAATGTAACAGCCCGAGATTTTATGAAAAATATTCTTTTTAATTTTATTAATGTCTTGTGTTGTACACTACACCAAAAGGAGCTTGCACAACACGCATCCTTGACTTTCCTTGCATTACACGCAATCGCAACCTTCCTCGATAGCGTGTGTAGTATGCAACACTGAGTTTCACGAAACAACGATATGCTATTAAAATATTATTAAAACTAGCCATTATGAATGGTAATAACCACTTTTTAAATTTTAGAAAATTTAGCTCTCAAAATGGACTTCATTTTTGGATTCGGAGTATCGAATTTAGCCTAAGTTGAAATTTTGGTACTTTTCAGATAAGTTTCATATTATGATGAATAGTGAAAATTACTTAATTATAATTAAAAAAAACTTTTTTAATCAAAATAATTAATAGTGATAAATTATTAATTTGAGTGGTTTTAAAGAATATTTAGAATATATTTTTACAATTTAATACAATGTTGGTCATTGGTTGTAATTTCACATTTAAACCAGACATAATCAAGTGTCAATCTTTTGATAGATATTGTTTCTTAAAAAAACGCTATTTGTTTTAACAGTGGGATTTAATTATAAAATTAATTAATGAAACTTCTATTTTATCAATTTGGTAAAATAGACTTCATTTTTGAATTCGGAATATGAAATATAGCTTAGGATGAAATTTTGGCATTTGTTCTGAAAAACATCAATTTTTGATGAATAGTGAAACTAGTAAGTGGTAGTTAAAAAACTGAATTTTTCATAAAACTTAATTTTACCACTTCTGTGAATGGAATTTCAAAAATCTGAGAGACACGGTTGATGTCAGTAATTAAAATGTGGTTCAATGAGATGAAAATAATTTTTGGTGAATAGTAACTTTTTACTTTTATTTACCACAGTTAAAAGTAAATAGGGTAATTAAGGGTAAGAATGATATTAATATTACCCTAACACATGTCCTAATTATATTGGACAAGTGTATCTCGACCAAAAACAACCTTAAGTGTAAAATATTATCATTTAGGCCCACTTGGATTAGATTAGGACATTTATTATTATTTAATTCAAAGAAGAGTTAAAAGAGTTAAAATCAAAGTTTATTTACTAAAACATTTTTAATATAGGGTTGTACATAAGATAAATTCGATTGTAAATATTCATTAGAAATTTAAAAATCTTTCCTACATAATGGTATTTTATTTGTAATTTTTAGACATCAAATAATTTAATTTATTTATGACACAAAGATGATGCAGTAATTATCTTATTTATGAAATATTGACATAATTGATGTTATAAACACCAAAATAAATGTAATTTGAGACTTTTAATTAATTCCACTAATTTTCTAGGTTACTATTATATATTATTGTTGATTTAATCAACTTGTTTCTAACATATAATTCTTTTATGACTTTCACAAAAAACATATATCAAATAGTTTCAAAATTGACACAAAATAGTTTTTAAATCAAATATTATATTATTAATTGTTATTTTATTCCTAAAAATCTAAGGTTCGGCCAAATGACTTAGATAAGGATATATATATTAATAATATACAATTTGGGGTTCGTTTGGCATGTTATAGTAAGTGTATTAACCATATAGTGAAAGAAAACAAAAAGACACGGTAAAAGTTAAATTATTTAACTTAGAGTTAAATCTAATTGATAAGGTTAACATAATACCATAAACTTGTCTAAATTCTATTCGTTGATAGGATTTCGACCCATACCCACTTTAGCTTCGAAATAAGACCCTTTGGAACCATTATAAACCGATTTTGACTTTAATATAAAATAATATTTTGAGATATTCCTAAGGTGCCCCTCTCCTCCCTTATAAAAGGGCACCTCCTCCCCCTCCTCCTCACACCAATTTGAGCACTCATGCTCGGCCAAACCCTGACATTTTCTTCTATCCACTTCCCTAGAATAATCCTAGAGGTCCTGGCCCTTTTCAAAGACCAATATTCGTTCCCTAAGTGGAGGATTCAAAGAGGCGTTCCAAAGAAGAGTTAATATCCATTACCGATCTTTTCAATTACTTTCTTATTCAACTTCTTCTTCATTAGTTTTTTCATGATAAAGTAATAAAATAAGTATTACTTACATACTGATATGTTATTATAAATATGAAACAACCCTAATTCACCTCTATCCATCCTACGGAAAAATGAAATCACCGCGCGTGCGTACGTACGGAATACCGTCTCCATGCCGTGGTGTAATCTATTTTCCACCACCACCTTACAAGGATGGGTATAATGGTGTAATGAGTAAATATTTATGATTATTATAAAGTAATATTGATACTGAAATAATATATATATACTCCAGTACAATTCCACGATCATAGGAACGATATCATCACTCGTGCGTACGTACGGAATACCGTCTCCACGATGTGATGTGACTCGTTCTACATGATCATCATTACATAGTAATTATATAAATGAATTGAATGAATAAATATGATATACGTTACACTAATAACATTCTGTATATAAGTTATCTATAACCTTAAAACAAGAATAAGAATTTATTCGGCAAAACACGCATAAGAACAAAAGGCAATAAAGACCCGAGTAACAAGTAACAATGAAATATTACTAACAAGAAGCTAATAATATGACCATATATGATATCATATCAATATGTATGATTCTGTAATAAGTCAATAACATTATTTAAACCATTATACAGGAGCTTCGGACACGTACAAAGAAAATCGGACCTAAGGTAAGGGAAATATCACAATCTCATTTTTATCCGAGATTGTTTATACTTTAGTATTTACTGGGGTGTATTTTATCATCCACATCCATATTTCCTCAATATTTAATATTATTTCCATCCACCTACAATTGTTTAAATCCAATTTTACCCTTCGGTGGGTTTTTAGTAAATGATATGAAATGAATCTTTTGTCGTTTTTCGTACGAGGTCCTTTTTTGACTTTTCCGACAAAAGTACGAGAAGAATGTTTTTTTTAACTTATACGGCATGAATGGATTTTTAAAAAATTATTTCCAAGAAGCTTCCTTTAATAGTTATCAAGTTTATTTTTAATCAACTTCTTTTAGTTTTAAATTGTAAGACATGTTAAGAAAGGAAAATGTTTTTGAAGTAGAAAGGATATTTTCCTCAAGAATGGATTTCAAGTGTTTTATCAAAATTATTTTCCATCTAAGATAATAAAGGGTTCTGTTTATATCCCTATTATTACATAGATTTTATTATGTTGTGATGGAAATATTTTTATGAATTCCTTTATCTTATATGAATTGTTTTATGATGTCATGTTGTTTAATAATCCCATTTTTATTACATGGGTTATGCAATGATGTATGATTTATGATTTTGTGGCACACATAAGAATGGTGTCATTATGGGATGGGTGGGACCTATATCTCCCTCCAATTCATTGGGTAATGATTTTATATCTCATGAGATAGACATGGATGGAATGGTAGGTTATACCGGTTCAGTGAAACAGGATTGAAACTAGGGTCACTCGATTCAGAAATGGACTTTGTCCACTAAGATAGTCTTGGGAATGAGCCTTGACTAACAAGAAATGATTCTCTATGATTATGTGTGTATGCCACAAAGTGTAATGTTTTAAGTTATGATTATTGTGAATACATTTCACTGCCATGAGTTATCCCAGGTTATGAAATTATGATCTCTTTTGCAGGTTAAGATTTCCAAAAGAAATGTTCTTATGTATATGATCTGATTTATATTTCTTTTGTTTACCCTTACTGAGCATTTGAGCTCACCCTTTTATGTTTTCTTTTCACCAGGATATAAAGAAAGTTTTTAGGTAAAAAAAAGGGAAGATCTTTATGGGAGATATTGAAGATCTTTCACCAGTATTAGAAGATTATATTCCGAGTTTCCAAAGACACTAAACTATTACGGTCCTTGTGTGTGTGTTTTTATAATGTACTAAGTATTCCGAAAATGTAATGTAATGTCCATGTACGTCAAGCTTCGGGTCGTTACAGTTGGTATTAGGGGAAAGGTTTAGTCAACCTTTGGAAACTAGGATGTGAGAACGTTAGTGAGATCCCTAGAGATATTTCTAAGGTATGTCTAGGGATGTCCCTAAGGATAAGTATACATATAGGATATAGTCCTAGAACTACAGTAACGATCTAAGAATTTAACCTAAGATGTTAGATATTGAGGGTACTCCCCCTTTACTATGTTGTTTTCTCTAGAATGATTTTTTCTTCTCAACGAATTCTTTTTTGTGTTTTAGTTAATGGAGGGAACCAGACGGAATTCGGTTAACATTGAATCCAATGGATAAATTGGTGACTATAAGCAACAAAATTATGTAATGCCTAGAGAGAAAGATATTGTGATTATGCCGAATCAGTCATCGCGATATATGATTAACAAGGTGAAATTTAGTGGTATACCTAATTCATCAAAGAAGAGGAAGATAGACTATTATGCATGTTCGCATGTTGAGCAGCATAAAGAAAGGAAGATTGAGATTTCTAAAGAAGGGAAGAAGAACCTTGAATAATAACTCAAATGGAGGGACCGATGTTATTTGTGTGGAGATAAGGGTCATAGAGTGACAGACTGTTATGGAGTTCAATGTATTATTTGTGGAGAACATGGGCATTACCCAACTCAATGCCCTGACCTAAAAAGTTACTTCTAAATCATGGAAGGACTTATTACATGACAATAATTGAAGTGGATGGATTGAAGTGTTTATGTATTGGTATTCAAGAATAATGTTGTTGAGGTACTTTTATTGTTTATTATAATATTTTTGTATTTTTGTGGTTTTCAATAATTTTAAGGTACCGGTAACCATGAAAAGTGATTCAAATATTTTTGAAAGAAGATGATATGCTCATAATGAAGGGATAAGGAGAAAATGAAATGTTTGACAGTATTCATGATCTCATAATTGATATACGGACTAAGTGATATCACGGTTTGAGTATATAGAATTTTGAGGATTTTGGTATGTGGAAAGTGTTAAATTTTAACTGCATTCATTTTTTCACTAAGGTATTCAAAAGAATACATGATTAAGGACATTGAATGTTTGGAATGTGACCAAAAAAACATATCTTATGATATATGGGGATCAACGATGGTGTTAAATCTCTGGTAATCGTTTTCACTATGTTATGAGAGTGGACTGCAGTATTATGGATAAGCCTAAAGATTGGAATGGATTATGTTGGACATAAGTTAGTATTGTTTAAGGATAGAAGTTTTCCCGATATTATTGATGGGATGTTATAGTAATATAGTTTTAGAAAAAGGACAACCTGTAGGACGGGTGACAACCCATCGCATCGGACAAGGATGTGGGAATCGAACCCACAACCGAAGTGCGACTGGTCTTTATCGCCTACCACTGGCCTACAGAAAGTCCCTGTTTATTAGAAAATAGTTTTATTATATTAAGCAGTATGATATATGAAGTATAAAGTCCATTTTAAGAACCATATATGATTAATATCACTATAGATCGACTTATGTATATAATTTTTTCTAACCTTTTGTTTGAGACAGATGGAATGACCCGTCATTCTATCACATGATCTGCTAACACTTCACGAATAACAAATTCAACTTCATTTATTTAAGAGATGAAGTAGAAATTGTTAAAGGCACGAACAACAGTGAGATTGTACCAAAATAAAGTAAGTATTTATTCTAATTCAAATTCTTTAACTTTAGGGAAACGATCATGAAAACCAAAAATGTTGTCCTAGTGATCTTATAACTGATGAATCAGATGGTACCTTAGATCATCACAAATTTATGGCTTTGTTATTGCTGGATTTTCCATAGCCATGTTCTCTACCACTCTCTATCAGAACATGATGGTTAGATTTCTCTTCCATATCCATATTTTCACCTATGTGGAAACCCGGTGATTAGTTTATTTGGGTAACCGTTACGTTTCATACTTTTGTTTTTAAAGATTGGTTTGGATATTCCTTTTTACGATGTGGGTTTCTATTAAACAAACTTTCGAATAGTAAACCATTTATAACCCCGACGAATTTCAAGGGCGAAATTCATTTTAAGGGGGGTAGAATGTAACAGCCCGAGATTTTATGAAAAATATTCTTTTTAATTTTATTAATTTCTTGTGTTGTACACTACACCAAAAGGAGCTTGCACAACATGCATCCTTGACTTTCCTTGCATTACACGCAATCCCAACCTTCCTCGATAGCGTGTGTAGTACGCAATACTGAGTTTCACGAAACAACGATATGCTATTAAAATATTATTAAAACTAGCCATTATGAATGGTAATAACCACTTTTTAAATTTTAGAAAATTTAGCTCTCAAAATGGACTTCATTTTTGGATTCAGAGTATCGAATTTAGCCTAAGTTGAAATTTTGGTACTTTTCGGATAAGTTTCATATTCTGATGAATAGTGAAAATTACTTAATTATAATTAAAAACAAATTTTTTAATAAAAATAATTAATAATGATAAATTATTAATTTGAGTGGTTTTAAAGTATATTTATAATATATTTTTTACAATTTAATACAATGTTGCTCATTGGTTGTAATTTCACATTTAAACCAGACATAATCAAGTGTCAATCTTTTGATAGATATTGTTTCTTAAAAAAACGCTATTTGTTTTAATAGTGGGATTTAATTATAAAATTAATTAATGCAACTTCTATGTTATGAATTTGGTAAAATAGACTTCATTTTTGAATTCGGAATATGAAATATAGCTTAGGATGAAATTTTGGCATTTGTTCTGAAAAACATCAATTTTTGATGAATAGTGAAACTACTAAGTGGTAGTTAAAAAAATGAATTTTTCATAAAACATAATTTTACCACTTCTGTGAATGGAATTTCAAAAATCCGAGAGACACGGTTGATGTCAGTATGTAAAATTTGGTTCAATGAGATGAAAATAATTTTTGGTGAATAGTAACTTTTTACTTTTATTTACCACGGTTAAAAGTAAATAGGGTAATTAAGGGTAAGAATGATATTAATATTACCCTAACACATGTCCTAATTCTATTGGAAAACTGTATCTCGACCAAAACAACCTTAAGTGTAAAATATTATCATTTAGGCCCACTTGGATTAGATTAGGACATTTATTATTATTTAATTCAAAGAAGAGTTAAAAGAGTTAAAATCAAAGTTTATTTACTAAAACATTTTTAATATAGGGTTGTACATAAAATAAATTCTATTGTAAATATTAATTAGAAAGCTAAAATAATTTCCTACATCATGGTATTTTATTTGTAATTTTTAGACATCAAATAATTTAATTTATTAATGACACAAAGATGATGCAGTAATTATCTTATTTATGAAATATTGACATAATTGATGTTATAAACACCAAAATAAATGTAATTTGAGACTTTTTATGAATTCCACTAATCTTCTAGGTTACTATGATATATTTTTGTTGATTTAATCAACTTTTTCTGAACATATAATTCTGTTATGACTTTCACAAAAAACATATATCAAATAGTTTCAAAATTGACACAAAATAGTTTTTAAATCAAATATTATATTATTAATTGTTATTTTATTCCTAAAAATCTAAGGTTCAGCCAAATGACATAGATAAGGATATATATATTAATAATAAACAATTTGGGGTTCTTTTGGCATGTTATAGTAAGTGTATTAACCATATAGTGAAAGAAAACAAAAAGACACGGTAAAAGTTAAATTATTTAACTTAGAGTTAAATCTAATTGATAAGGTTAAAATAATACCCTAAACTTGTCTAAATTCTATTGGTTGATAGGATTGCAACCCATCCCCACTTTAGCTTCGAAATAAGACCCTTTGGAATCATTATAAACCGATTTTGACTTTAATATAAAATAATATTTTGAGATATTCCTAAGGTGCCCCTCTCCTCCCTTATAAAAGGGCACCTCCTCCCCCTCCTCCTCACACCAATTTGAGCACTCAAGCTCGGACAAACCCTGCCATTTTCTTCTATCCACTTCCCTAGAATAATCCTAGAGGTCCTGGTCTTATTCAAAGACCAATCTTCGTTCCCTAAGTGGAGGATTCAAAGAGGCGTTCCAAAGAAGAGTTAATATCCATTACCGATCTTTTCAATTACTTTCTTATTCAACTTCTTCTTCTTTAGTTTTTTCATGATAAAGTAATAACATCAGTATTACTTACATACTGATATGTTATTATAAATATGAAACAACCCTAATTCACCTCTATCCATCATACGGAAAAATGAAAACATCGCGCGTGCGTACGTACGGAATACCGTCTCCACGCCGTGGTGTAATATATTTTCCACCACCACCTTACAAGGATGGGTATAATGGTGTAATGAGTTACTATTTATGATTATAATAAAGTAATATTGATACTGAAATAATATATATATACTCCAGTACAATTCCACGATCATAGGAATGATATCATCACTCGTGTGTACGTACGGAATACCGTCTCCACGATGTGATGCGACTCGTTCTACATGATCATCATTACATAGTAATTATATAAATGAATTGAATGAATAAATATGATATACGTTACACTAATAACATTCTGTATATAAGTAATCTATAACCTTAAAAGAAGAATAAGAATTTATTCGGCAAAACACGCATAAGAACAAAAGGCAATAAAGACCCGAGTAACAAGTAACAATGAAATATTACTAACAAGAAGCTAATAATATGACCATATATGATATCATATCAATATGTATGATTCTGTAATAAGTCAATAACAATATTTAAACAATTATACGGGAGCTTCGGACACGTACAAAGCAAATCGTACCTAAGGTAAGGGAAATATCACAATCTCATTTTTATCCGAGATTGTTTATACTTTAGTATTTACTGGGGTGTATTTTATCATCCACATCCATATTTCCTCAATATTTAATATTATTTCCATCCACCTACAATTGTTTAAATCCAATTTTACGCTTCGGTGGGTTTTTAGTAAAAGATATGAAAGGAATCTTTTGTCGTTTTTCATACGAGGTACTTTTTTGACTTTTCCGACAAAAGTACGAGAAGAATGTTTTTTTTAACTTATACGGCATGAATGGATTTTTAAAACATTATTTCCAAGAAGATTCCTTTAAAAGTTTTCAAGTTTATTTTTAATCAACTTCTTTTAGTTTTAAATTGTAAGACATGTTAAGAAAGGAAATTTTTTTTGAAGTAGAAAGGATATTTTCTTCAAGAATGGATTTCAAGTGTTTTATCAAAATTATTTTCCATCTAAGATAATAAAGGGTTCTGTTTATATCCCTATTATTACATGGATTTTATTATGTTGTGATGGAAATATTTTTATGAATTCCTTTATCTTATATGAATTGTTTTATGATGTCATGTTGTTTAAGAATCCCATTTTTATTACATGGGTTATGCAATGATGTATGATTTATGATTTTGTGGCACACATAGGAATGGTATCATTATGAGATGGGTGGGACCTATATCTCCCTCCAATGCATTGGTTAAAGATTTTATATCTCATGAGATAGACATGGATGGAATGGTAGGTTATACCGGTTCAGTGAAACAGGACTGAAATGAGGGTCACTCGATTCAGAAATGGACTTTGTCCACTAAGATAGTCTTGGTAATGAGTCTTGACTAACAAGAAATGATTCTCTATGATTATGTGTGTATGCCACAAAGTTTAATGTTTTAAGTTATGATTATTGTGAATACATTTCACTGCCATGAGTTATCCCAGGTTATGAAATTATGATCTCTTTTACAGGTTAAGATTTCCAAAAGTTATGTTCTTATGTATATGATCTGATTTATATTTCTTTTGTTTACCCTTACTGAGCATTTGAGCTCACCCTTTTATGTTTTCTTTTCCCCAGGATATAAATAAAGGTTTTAGGTAAAAAAAAAGGGAAGATCTTTATGGGATATATTGAAGATCTTTCACCAGGATTAGAAGATTATATTCCGAGTTTCCAAAGACACTAAACTATTACGGTCCTTGTGTGTGTGTTTTTATAATGTACTAAGTATTCCGAAAATGTATTGTAATGTCCATGTATGTCAAGCTTCGGGTCGTTACAGATATTACTCTAAACTACACATAATTTTAATCAGAACAATGTGTTTCATTATTCTTGTAACCATAGAATATGTAGTGACACATGGACCTCAAATAAAGTACCCATCGACGATTCAATGAATAAAAATTCCCTTTTCCCACCGTATGGGTCATATATGTGAAAGGGATTATCTAAACTTCAGACAACCTATGGCTTGATTATTGTTACTACGGGATAAGTAGTGACACTTGGGACTCAAATATTATGTAAAAATATAAAACATCCTAGTTAAATAACATTAAACAACACAACATGAGTTCTCCACATTGAACATATCACCCCCTTTGATGATTGTGCACTCAATAATTTTATTTTTTCGCTTAAACACAATATGATTTCAATAATGATTGGTGTATACATTAGGGTATTCAAACCCATATTTAATATCAATTTATATATGAAAAAACCTTATATATTAAGTATCAAATTTGATGCCAACTAATTCATTGAATATATATCCTTATATTGGAACCCCATGAACATGGGACTCCCTTTTCATAGTTATCAACAATGGAAAATGAGAAACATGGATTAGATAATCCAAAGGGACCGAACATGGATTTTCTTTTGAAAAACATAATTAAAATGTTATTCTTCTTATAATAACTTTATTCTCAATGGATAGGACCACCATGAACCCTAGATTTATTATCCTAAATACATAAAAAATTTCATTCTTATATTAACAATGGTTATCCTATACCCACCAGCTTCCACAACTAATTTACTCATATTTTCTCATGTTATGATTTAAAACTTATATATCGCAATTTTTCATGTAGATTTATATACTCACTATGTTATACTTATTTTCATCATACCCATTATCAGAGAACTATTTTGTCATTGTATCCTTGTGCCCATTGATTTCTGGTTATGCATCTTCTATGAAGAAAAAATTTATTTGACTTAGTTACCGCCATCAAGGATGCATACTAGTGAAATGATATAAAAATACATGATAATTTTTATATTCGCATTTTTTTCATCTATATAAATATATCATAGCCACATAAAATTCAACTACATGACATATTCTCCATCTTATAAGACATAAAATTTTATATAGTGGGCCATCATATTTGGGAATCATTGCATGGGATAAATTTTTCACCACTATAAAAAAAATAAAATATATAAATGATATGTACTTATGTATGTTCCCATACTATGTATAGGACATTTAGTCGACCTTGATTTCAAGACTCACTAATTGTAAAAAATTAAATTCCCCTATCATCTCCAAATAATTTATATCTATGAAACATGACATCTAGAAAAGAGATGACATTGTAATTGTTCATACCCTTATAATGTGCATATGGAAACCTAGGGAGGCCTAACTATAAAAATATCTTATGCCTCTATTGCAAGAGAGATGAGTTGAAAATACCTTATCTTCTTACGTACAATTTATAACTACATAAATCGTACTTTCACATGAGATAAATATTTATAGGAAAGGAACCCACATATGAAACCCATTAATATTAAAGTTCTTATAATAATGGTGTTTCACATATATAAATGTCCTTGATTGGTGAATATTTACCCAATGGATATCTTTCACAATTTCATACCTTTTCCTGCATCATTACCTCATGATGCTAAACTGTAAGGAAAAAATCCAAATCAAATATCATTAAACATCTTGAAAAATACATCCCAACTATAGATGTTAAATTAAGAAGATCTAAAAACATTATCCCACATTATATATGAGCCAGAAGAGTCATACATTGGTTAACTAATGATTGGGGTGCTTCAATCATTTTTTTGATCATGTTAATAAATAAATATCACTCCATGACTTAGAACCTATAGTTTACTCAATCCTACTATGACCCTATTAGACTTAAAATGAACCCTCAGTTTGACCATGTAAGATATTGATTTCCATATGGACCCTAGATGAATCAGCTATTGGCTTGTTTGACCTGCATGAAGGGCCACTCGGTCCTTGTGACCCTTAAAATCATCATTGTAGTTCTCATCTCCATAGATTGATTCACAATCATCTTTTTAATTATTGTCTCATGTCATCACCCATTATTTGAGATCGTTGGACCATGGTGTTCATCATATTTCTCTCCTACTTAAAATGGAGTTGATTTAGTTGTTTCCTTAGGAATCCTATCTATTATGATTTGTGACATTCCCCTCATGTCATATCCATGTCTGTCATCACATTAGTTTTTATGCACCTTGATCGAATCTATATGACCTTATTCCTTACCCTTTATGGTATAAATTACAATAAACTAAAAATATAATGAAAGAGACATAATGCTTGATAGGATCAAAACCCAAAATGGTGATCTTTGATGAATTCAATCATACACTCATTAAAATATCCATATACAGTGTTTTGGATAATATAAGAGCATAAATAAAAAGGGAAAAACTTTTAGGGACCATATTGTGGACTTAGTAAAATCTATGTTATTATCATTGGACCCACTAGTCTAGGATATTGTTATGGTGATGATTTCTTACATCCAATCATATTGAAATTTTTTTCATTATTAGTTGATAATTTTTATATGGCCCCAGAATAATTATTGATTTTTAAAATTTTCATAAGCCTCAATCATGTCATTTATTTTAGGGAAAGAACCCGAAATTTCATCAGTTTATACCCTTCTCCTAGAACCTCATAATCTCATATTATTTCTAATAGTTTTCCCCTATATAAATCTGGTAATACTGACTCGTTGATCCAAAGAGACACTTCTAGGATTCAATGGTGAATGAAACCAATAAAAATAACTTTTTTTACTTGATTTTTTTGTCCTAGAGGAGAGGAACCTATATATCCTAGGAGTAATTGTCCCGACTATATAGAATATGGGATTCTTCTATAATCTATGGTTGACATTTACCTATTGGTATCTACCTTTCATTAACTAATATATTTCTATGACATGATATAATATTCACATAACCAATATATTCATGTGGATTCAAAATTAATTATATTACATCCTCATGTATTGTACCCTTAATGAAATAAGAAATGTGATATTCCATTTATGATCCTTTTGATGTCCCCCAACACATGAATCAAAACCACATGGAATAGTCACCTAACTATCCAACTAGAAACTAAAGTTTCTTAAGGTACTAGAACCCCTATTGGATTGATGTATTATTTATATCCCTATTTCCCACCCAAATTCATGAATATTCACAGATCTTCCATGTACCATGGAAAGATGTCGTTACCCCTCTACATGACCATGATCATATTACCTATGTTCTTCTACTTAATGGTCCTGAAAAATACACATAAGGGAAGAAAGATACTCCCTTAAAACTGTTGAAGAATCTTCCCAATATTCATAAACAATTTCGAGAAAATATGTTGAATGATCAGAAGAACTGGTAAAGGACCTAACCAGTCTGTGTACCGGTTCATCATCAGTGGTGTACAACCGGTTCGACGAACCGCACAACCCACATACATTGTAGTTCGTGAAATAGAGGCGAAGCTCCTTCACAAGTGAAAACCAAATGTCCAGCGAAGTGAGGTCAAATCGGTCCGCATCCATGAAATGTGCCGGCCACGAACCAGGCTAACCGGCCCCCCACCGTGCACCGTGTTCTTCAAGAAACAGAGGCAGAGCCCTTCTTGGTCACGAAGCATCGATGTGGCCATGTTGGTTCACGGGCGAGGTGCATTCACTATACCCTGGGAACTTTGGGTTGACTAAGTCAAATGTAGGGTAGGTTTTCTGTCATGGGCCCCTACAAAAGGTACTGCATGCCCATAGATACAATATTCCCCCTGTATAAATGGACGACATGGGGATGAAGAATGGGATCTGACCATTGAGGATCATATTCTTAGCAATCAGCACATTGATGGAAGGTATCTGACATTTAGAGAAGGAAGATGCTTTTAGGAACTTAGGATTTTGCGTACCGCGATGTTCCGATTTGTGAACCAGTAGAAGGTATAAACTGGGGCTGAATTGTTAAGAACTAAAGAACACATAATTAAATTGGTAAACCTCAAACCTAAAATTGGTAAACAGTGAACCACATCCCCTACGTGGTTGTAATCCTCGTGAAACAGGGAGCCTATGCCCTTTCTTCGATCTAGCGGGCCGCATAGCACCATCCTATGCAAGCGATGCCATGTCTGGTGCCGCCCTTGGATGCCGCTACTCGAGCGGACTCTAGCGCTGCATACAAATATAGTACATGGACCAAGCCCAAAGCTGTGTGCCACTCTAGTATGCAGGATTCCCCTCAGTCTGTGTACCACACTGGTACGCGAAAAAATTCTATAGCCGCGTAGCACCTACATTCGCGATGGCCTCCACTCCTTATATGGTTATGTGGTCCGACATGGACTACGGTGTTTCCATCCCCCAAGTTAGATAAGGTCCTTACAATTTAGTTTAATCTTCTAGAATACTTTCAATAGCCTATCTATTGGCACTAGGGCAAGGCCTCTCCCAAAGCCACTGGATCGGCATGCTGAGACATTTAGGCGCATTAGATGTAACGCCCCGACCCTAATTACCTAGAGTCGGTGCATTATTACATAACATTTTCATGATCACGAGAATGATCCAGTCTCGAAAGACTGATTAGTTTAGTATCCTTGGAATAACTAGATACATTCATAAATTTTACATTACTTCATAAAAAAAGACATCTTGTCTTCATATCCCCTCATACTATCCCTGCAGGTCATTCATAAATTACGTCTTCATAATCCTGGGAAAAAATAAAACATTGAAAGGGGTGAGCTCAGATGCTCAGTAAGGATAACATTATAGCAGAAGCTTTCATAAATAAGCATAAACACTTAAGGCAATTTATAACTAAAACAAAAGCCTTTTAAACTTGAACTTCAGCATAAAATGGAAAAGGTAAAATGAAATAATGCCATTTACTTACTCACATGGATATTCTACTAGTCGAATGATCACATGAAATATCAATATCCACTTTCATAATGTTGGAATGCATAATGCCAGACTATCATAACCACTTAGCCAAGGCCTCGTGCCAAGACTACAAATATGATTTTGTCAAGGCCTTATGCCAAGACACTGGTTTGTCTCATGAGACCTACCGATGCATCGAGGAGCTATAGCGGGCTCCACCCGTCACTTATTAAGTCCAATGCATTCCTCATATGAATAGGTTTAAACATAAAATAAACATTCGTATTAAAACTAGCACACGAAATGTCAATACTTTAACCACAAACCATGAATGGTATAAAAATAAAACATCCACAGTCAAACATAACTCATTTGATACAATATGGAAGATTGTATTGTATCACATTAACCTCAATCATGAATAATGAAGGATGTTGACATAGATGAAAATAATCATCAAAACTATTTGAGGGAAATAACCCCCTTTTCTTAAAATCATTTAAAAGTCACACTATTTGTCAAAGAAGCCATTTAAAAATAGATTTTTTGAATCAAAGTGTCCCATACCACTTTGAAACTTTTAAAAGGAGTTTTAATTTTAAAACTTTAATGTCCATATAAATAAATCCTTAAAACCATTTTTAAAATATGGACATTAATGACCAAGATATAGAATAATAAGTCTTTCAAACATTTTAAAATGGTATTTTGGTTAGAGATTCTAACCAAAAGAGAGAAACTTGAATACAAATATTTGAGGTAATCAAAAATTTGTAATATCATGAGAATAAAGGGATTCATGATATACTATGTCAAAGTACATTATATACACCACATAAAAGTGATTTGGTGTATATCAACAAAGAAGTCTCAGTTGAATGTAAATTGAGATGAAATATCTCATAAAGGCCGTATCCTTAGGTTAAGGATAAATCGACGACATAAATATGTGTGAAAAAAAATATAAATACACTAAATATGATTTAATATTCAGTGTAAAACAAATCAAAGGATATTCACACATATTCTTGTAGAAACAACACCAACGAATTGGATGTTTAACTCAACAAATGGTGGAAGAGTTAAAATTACTCTTATCAAATTCATATTAATGACTTGAGATTTATCAATGGAGTGATTATGTGTATCAAAAGTATATCCATAGGAAGGGGAGTGGAAATTATGACATAATCAAATGAATAGTGATTCCACACATAATCTTGGAGTAGCATAATCAATGAAATATGCGTAAAGCCGAATGAGTGGAAATTGAAATCTCAAATTCCCTTATCGATTTGGTAACTTACGAAACAAAAAACCATGAAATAAGGATCATAACATGACTATGTAAATACCCATAAATTAAAGTATATTACACAATGAATACAATCATGTGAAGTACACATACACCACATGTAATAATTAAGTGGTGAATAATGGAATTCTCACGAAATTAAGAGCGAGATAAGAAACTCCTTACCACGTTAATCAACTAATTCGTATGGCCAAAAGTTAATAACCACCAAATGATTTACAGAATAACATGAATATAAAGATAATCATGATAATATATATCAAATGGTAGTACAAAATACACCACATTCAATAATTTAGTGGCGAACAATGGAAATCTCACAGAATTGAAAGTGAGATAAGAAAATCCCTTACTTTGTACTTTTTCCTTGGTCGATGGTAGGTTTACCTCCTGTATAATGGTGAAATAATTGTTATTGAATTATACAAGAATCATTTACTTTAATATTATATCATATATGATCTTTTAACATTGATTTGTTAATAATATCTTACAATTATCGTCATTTCGGGTGTTAACGGGTTCATTTTACTTTATATTCTTTGTTATGTGAGCCATATTCGTTATTAATGGGATGTATATTATTCATATAAAGAATGATATCAAGTCCTTAGATACTATTTTTAAATCATCAAAAGATAATTATACTTTAATGGATATGATGGACAATGAATCTCATCGCGTTCGTGGAGACGGTAGTCCGTACATACGCACGAGCGACAATATCATTCTTTTGATATTAAAATAATATATAATTGGATTTTGTATCATATATACAGAATAATTATCATGTTATATTTATTATTTACATGAGTTACACATCATTATTATACCCATCCAAATAATAATATATTGAATAACAATTACACCACGACATGGAGACGGTAAGCCGTACGTACGCACGTATGGTGACATGTTATTCAAAGGATGGATAGAATACTGAATATGGTTGTACCATATTTATAATAACATCACAGTATATATATGATACTGGAGTTATTATTTTATAATGGAAATAACAAAGAAAGAGGAAGTGGAAGAAGAAAGGAACTTGAAAAGGGGTGGTGAAAACATTACCTCTTCTTCGGGTTCTTCCTTTTGATTTGATCAAAAGGGATCCTTAGGTAGGGTTTCTGATCAAACTAAGGCCTCTAGGTTGTAGTGAGGGAAGTTGAGATAGTATTTGGGCAGGGTTTGGCCGAACCAAAGGGATTTGAAGGTGTGAAGAAATGAGAAGGAGGAGTGCCCTTTTATAAGAGGGGTGAGGGGCACCTTTGGAAAAGCTAGAGATATTAGTTTATAATAAATTCATATTCGGTTTCCAATGGCTCCAAAGTTGACTATTCAAAGGTTATGGTGGGGATGGGTCGCAAACAACTCAACCAATCAAATTTAGACAGGTTTGGGTACTTATATTAACCTTATCTTTAAGTATTACCTCTAAGTTAATTAGTTTCACTTTTACAATGTCTCTTTGTATTTTATATTATATGGTTAATAAACTTACCATATACATACAAGAGACCCCCAAGTGGTCCATTAATGATACACGTATCATGATATAAGTCTCTTGGCCGAACAATAGATTTTTAGGAATTTAATATCAATTAATAATATAATATTTTTTTTAAAAACTCTTTTATGTCAATTTTGACACTATTCAATAGTTGATTTTTTTGAAACTCATAAAAGATTGATTACTTCAAAAAAAGTAAATTAAATCAATACTAATATATCATATTATCCTAGAAAATTATTTTAATTCATTAAAAGTTTCATATTATATTTATTTGGGTATTTTTAATATCAATTATTTTGATTTTTCACTATTATAGTAATTACTGCATCATCATTGTGTCATAAAAAAATTAAATTATTTAATGTATAAAAATTATAAATAAAATATCATTATGTAGGAAATCTTTTTATATTTCTATGGAATATTTATTATAAAAAAGCCAAAATATATAACCCTCTGTAAAAATTGTTTTGTTAAAAGATATATGCTTGTGTCATTTTTGTATTTATTTTAACTTAATTAAAATAAAGTGTCATTATCACTTACAAGTGGATCCATGGGGTCCCCAAATAGTCCCAAAGATGCCCATGGTCGACCATGTATCAACCAATAGGGTTAAGACACGTTTTAGGGTAATTTAATATTATTATAATATTATTTTTTAACCCTTATTTACCAGATTTACCCTTAACCATGGTAAATAAAATATTTACCGCAGTAATTATTCAAAATGTCTAAAAATAAAAGTTACCTATTTACACAATTTGAACATCCTGATTCCAAATATGGAATCAATTTTTCTAAATTCAAAACACATAAGTGTCAGAAATTAAATTAAAATTAATTCCCGCTGTCAAAACAAAAAGCGTGCTTTTAAGAGATAATAACTATCAAAAGATTGACACTTGTTTATGTTCGGTTTAATTGTAAAATTATGTCCAATGACCAAAATTATATTAAATGGTAAAAATATATTCTAAATATACTTTAAAACAACTCAAATTCATAATTTATCACTATTAATTATTTTGATTAAAAAAGTTGTTTTTTAATTAAAATTTAGTAATTTTCACTATTCATCAAAATATGAAAGTTATCCAAAAAGTACCAAAATTTCACCCTAGGCTAATTTCGATATTATGAATCCAAAAATGAAGTCCATTTTCAGAGATAGAATTTATAAAATTTCAAAAAGTAGGTATTACTATTCATAACGGCTAGTTTGATTGGTTATGGTGTGTTAAAATCTCGAAGTTGTGTACAATGCACGCCATTGCATTATTCGAAAGGAAACATACCGAGGAAACTTGGGGTGTTACATTCTCCCCTCCTTCAATAAATTGTATCCTCGCAATTTTTAAAATTTTGCTTGGGAATATAATGGAAAGTCCCACATCGGAAAAAGAGCCAATAAAACTATCACTTTAAAAGAAAGAAAGAGAGGTATAAGGGTCATCCAAGATAACCCATACTAGGATTCCATGTAAGAAAACATGGATATGGATGATAAACAAAGTGTCAAGTTCTGATGGAGAGGGATAGAAATCATGATCAGGAGAAAGTTATCAATGAGAAAACCACAAACTTGTGTTGGGACAAACGACCATTAGTCTCCTAGTAGGAAAGTAAACGGACAACATTTTTTTTAAAGTTACATTACATAAGGAAGAGGAATTCATTTAGGATATTGACTAAGAACATTATGAGATATACTTACATTTTAAGTAAATTTTAATTCTTTAATAAATTTCCACCAATAACTCAATTTTTTTAAACGATGAGTATTCAAGAAGACTTGGTCACACTGGAAGAGCTAGAATAAACTTCTATAGAATCACATGATCCATGCAGGATAAACCATATATTTACATTGTCATTGAAGATTAATCAAAACCAAAATGGTTAGTGAATGATCTAATGATCCCCCAAAAGGATATTCATTGAGATAAATATGCACTAATCTTAATTTCTAAAATTAAACCAACAATACCCCAAAGTTAAATAGATACCATTCAATAACCAAATGTCCTTAAAATCCTTTAATATAATTCAAACTAATATTGAAACCCAAATCATAGAATAATTTGATTATGTAGTCTCCCATGTTACATTGTATCTCTAAATGACATCAAATACTCTTAAAGTCACATACTTAAAAGTAATTAACATCATCACATATTCTCTGTTATAGGTTAATAATTTCCATAAATAACCCAAATCACTATAAATCAACAATAAAAACGTAGATAAAAATCCAACATTACTCTACAAATGAAACCCCATTGTATTCTATTTTCCTTGGACATATAGTGTTTCCAACAAAACGAACATCTTTCAAAATAACATTTATCACTTAATCACCAAATCATTTTCCTATACCAAGGGTATTCATTTGATAAGACATAAGAACCCAAATCATCTTATTATTGATCAATAAAATCATTTAACAAAAAAAATAGTCACACTAACCAGGGACTTCACGTAGTCCAGTGGTAGGTGATAAATCCCAATCGCACTTTGGTTGTGGGTTCGATTCCCATAGCTTTGTCCGACGCGACGGGTTGTCACACGGTCTACGTGTTGTCCTTTTTCAAAAACTATATTTTATAATATTACCAAAATGAGATAAATTCCTCAAAATAACATAATTTAACCACAAATGTTATATCATACTTTTCATTTTCATCCCAAATTATAATAACTTATCATTTTCTCAAACCCCAATGATCATATAAAACCAAATGGTTATTTATACCTATATCCACAAGAGAAGAGACAATTCTTCTTCAAATATCATTCTCACATGGCAAACTGCGGGGTTACAAATACAAGAGAAAATTATTCCAATGTACCCATCAATAAGGAGTGCTAATAATTTTTATGTTTTTCTCCAACCATTTATTTCCACATATCTTCTTCTTTGACCAAGAAAATATCCTATAGAATAGGAAATTCACTCGGGTAATGGCCAGGTCCCCTACATTTACGGCAAATGACTATAAATGGACTCTTGGGACCATTTTTATCTTCTTCCATAGTACTCTTCATTTTTCTTCGGCAATTCTTCACTTTATGTCCTTCCTTCCCGCACGTAAAACATTTCGTTGTCCCATTGAGACACTTTCCTGGGTGTCTCTTTCCACATTTCCTGCATGATGAAAATTGAGGTTTCTTTTCTCCATGGTCTCCATTGTTGGAGATCTTATCATTTATCACCTTTCTCTTCCTTGTTTAGTCTGGGAGTTGGTTAATATATATGTTGTTGATCATATTTTTGGAAAACTGATTTGGCATAAAGACGATATCTTTTACGCCAATCAACATTCCATTTTGTTTCTCATTGCCACCATCGTTCCCACCTTGTACATCATTCTCAAAGTTACTATGACTTCCTTGGAATCCAGCCATTGACTAAAACCAGAAAGCATTGTGTGAGTAATAGTAGTCGTAAAATCATTTAGAGATTAAAATGTCACCATATTCTCAATTTGAAACAGATTAGGATTAACCAAGGTCATTTACTCTCATCTTAGGTATATATTACTTAAATCGGTTTGTAAAGAAAATGTAAATTATCCTAAGCATATCCCCTGGGAGTGTCATAACCAAGAGTGCAGCAAGGCCCATTGTCGTCCACCAGTTCCCGATCGAGTCTAGCTCAAAGTGGGGTTTTCGGGTTTTACCCCTAGGTACATCTGTGCCAGAGCCGCCTCTACCTGCTCGTATCCAGACAAAGATGTATTGCTCGGAAAACTCACAAAATATCCACAATACCAAAATTCTAGGAAGTTGTTTTATACTAATCCTCAAAGTTCATCTTAGGTCTACGTGCTCTAATCAAGGTTTATCTAAATCTAGCTTCCAAGGTTTGTACTAAACTTCCTCTGATACCAACTGTAACGCCCCGACCCTAATTACCTAGAGTCGGTTCATTATTACATAACATTGGCATGATCATGAGAAAGATCAAGTCTCGAAAGACCGATTAGTTTAGTAGCCTTGGAATAACTAGATACATCCATAAATTTTACATTACTTCATAAAAAAAAGACAACTTGTCTTCATATCCCCTCATACTATCCCTGCAGGTCATTCATAAATTACTTCTTCATAATCCTGGGAAAAAATAAAACATTGAAAGGGGTGTGCTCAGATGCTCAGTAAGGATAACATTATAGAAGAAGCTTTCATAAATAAGCATAAACACTTAAGGCAATTTATAACTAAAACAAAAGCCTTTTAAACTTGAACTTCAGCATAAAATGGAAAAGGTAAAATGAAATAATGCCATTTACTTACTCACATGGATATTTTACTAGTCGAATGATCACATGCATTATCAATATCCACTTTCATAATGTTGGAATGCATAATGCCATACTATCATAACCACTTAGCCAAGGCCTCGTGCCAAGACTACAAATAAGATTTTTTCAAGGCCTTGTGCCAAGACACTAGTTTGTCTCATGAGACCTACCGATGCATCGAGGAGCTATAGCGGGCTCCACCCGTCACTTATTAAGTCCAATGCATTCCTCATATGAATAGGTTTAAACATAAAATAAACATTCGTATTAAAACTAGCACACGAAATGTCAATACTTTAACCACAAACCATGAATGGTATAAAAATAAAACATCCACAGTCAAACATAACTCATTTGATACAATATGGAAGATTGTATTGTATCACATTAACCACAATCATGAATAATGAAGGATGTTGACCTAGATGAAAATAATCATCAAAACTATTTGAGGGAAATATCCCCCTTTTCTTGAAATCATTTAAAAGTCACACTATTTGTCAAAGAAGCCATTTAAAAATAGATTTTTTAAATAAAAGTGTCCCATACCACTTTGAAACTTTTAAAAGGAGTTTTAATTTTAAAACAATAATTTCCATATAAATAAATCCTTAAAACCATTTTTAAAACATGGACATTAATGAGCAAGATATAGAAGAATAAGTCTTTAAAACATTTTAAAATGGTATTTTGGTTAGAGATTCTAACCAAAAGAGAGAAACTTGAATACAAATATTTGAGGTAATCAAAAATTTGTAATATCATGAGAATAAATGGATTCATGATATACTATGTCAAAGTACATTATATACACCACATAAAAGTGATTTGGTGTATATCAACAAAGAAGTCTCAGTTGAATGTAAATTGAGATGAAATCTCTCATAAAGGCCGTATCCTTAGGTTAAGGATAAATCAACGACATAAATATGTGTGAAAAAAAATATAAATACACTAAATATGATTGAATATTCAGTGTAAAACAAATCAAAGGATATTCACACATATTCTTGTAGAAACAACACCAACGAATTGGATGTTTAACTCAACAAATGGTGGAAGAGTTAAAATTACTCTTATCAAATTCATATTAATGACTTGAGAATTATCAATGGAGTGATTATTTGTATCAAAAGTATATCCACAGGAAGGGGAGTGGAAATTATGACATAATCAAATGAATAGTGATTCCACACATAATCTTGGAGTAGCATAATCAATGAAATATTCGTAAAGCCGAATGAGTGGAAATTGAAATCTCAAATTCCCTTATCGATTTGGTAACTTACGAAACAAACAACCATGAAATAAGGATCGTACCATGACTATGTAAATAACCATAAATTAAAGTATATTACACAATGAATACAATCATGGGCAGTACACATACACCACATGTAATAATTAAGTGGTGAACAATGGAATTCTCACGAAATTATGAGCGAGATAAGAAACACCTTACCACGTTAATCAACTGAGTCGTATGGACAAAAGTTAATAACAACCAAATTATTTACAGAATAACATGAATATAAAGATAATCATGATAATATATATCAAATGGCAGTACACAATACACCACATTCAATAATTTAGTGGCGAACAATGGAAATCTCACGGAATTGAAAGTGAGATAAGAAAATCCCTTACTTTGTACTTTTTCCTTGGTAGATGGTAGGTTTACCTCCTGTATAATGGTGAAATAATTGTTATTGAATTATAAAAGAATCATTTACTTTAATATGATATCATATATGATCTTTTAACATTGATTTGTTAATAATATCTTAGAATTATCGTCATTTCGGGTGTTAACGGGTTCATTTTACTTTATATTCTTTGTTATGTGAGCCATATTCGTTATTAAAGGGATGTATATTATTCATATACAGAATTATATCAAGTCCTTAGATACTATTTTTAAATCATCAAAAGATAATTATACTTTAATGGATATGATGGACAATGAATCTTATCGCGTTCGTGGAGACGGTAGTCCGTACATACGCACGAGCGACAATATCATTCGTTTGATATTAAAATAATATATAATTGGATTTTGTATCATATATACAGAATAATTATCATGTTATATTTATTATTTACATAAGTTAAACATCATTATTATACCCAACCAAATAATAATATATTGAATAACAATTACACCACGACGTGGAGACGGTAAGCCGTACGTGCGCACGTATGGTGACATGTTATTCAAAGGTTGGATAGAATACTGAATATGGTTGTACCATATTTATAATAACATCACAGTATATATATGATACTGGAGTTATTATTTTATAATGGAAATAACAAATAAAGAGGAAGTGGAAGAAGAAAGGAACTTGAAAAGGGGTGGTGAAAACATTACCTCTTCTTCGGGTTCTTCCTTTTGATTTGATCAAAAGGGATCCTTATGTTGGCTTTCTGATCACACTAAGGCCTCTAGGTTGTAGTGAGGGAAGTTTAGATAGTATTTGGGCAGGGTTTGGCCGAACCAAAGGGCTTTGAAGGTGTGAAAAATGAGAAGGAGGAGTGCCCTTTTATAAGAGGGGTGAGGGGCACCTTTGGAAAAGCTAGAGATATTAGTTTATAATAAATTCATATTCGGTTTCCAATGGCTCCAAAGTTGACTATTCAAAGGTTATTGTGGGGATGGGTCGCAAACAACTCAACCAATAGAATTTAGACAGGTTTGGGTACTTATATTAACCTTATCTTTAAGTATTACCTCTAAGTTAATTAGTTTCACTTTTACAATGTCTCTTTGTATTTTTATATTATATGGTTAATAAACATACCATATACATACAATAGACCCCCAAGTGGTCCATTAATGATACACCTATCATGATATAAGTCTCTTGGCCGAACATTAGATTTTTAGGAATTTAATATCAATTAATAATATAATATTTGTTTTAAAAACTCTTTTATGTCAATTTTGACACTATTCAATAGTTTATTTTTGTGAAACTCATAAAAGATTGATTACTTCGAAAAAAGTAAATTAAATCAATACTAATATATCATATTATCCTAGAAAATTATTTTAATTCATTAAAAGTTTCATATTATATTTATTTGGGTATTTTTAATATCAATTATTTTGATTTTTCACTATTATAGTAATTACTGCATCATCATTGTGTCATAAATAAATTAAATTATTTAATGTATAAAAATTATAAATAAAATATAATTATGTAGGAAATCTTTTTATCTTTCTATGTAATATTTATAATATAAAATCCAACATATATAACCCTCTGTAACAATTGTTTTGTTAAAAGATATATGCTTGTGTCATTTTTGTATTTATTTTAACTTAATTAAAATAAAGTGTCATTATCACTTACAAGTGGATCCATGGGGTCCCCAAATAGACCCAAAGATGCCCCTGGTCGACCCTGTATCAACCAATAGGGTTAAGACACGTTTTAGGGTAATTTAGTATTATTATAATATTATTTTTTAACCCTTATTTACCAGATTTACCCTTAACCATGGTAAATAAAATATTTACCGCAGTAATTATTCAAAATGTCTAAAAATAAAAGCTACCTATTTACACAATTTGAACATCCTGATTCCAAATATGTAATCCATTTTTCTAAATTCAAAACACATAAGTGGAAGAAATTAATTCAAAATTAATTCCCGTTGTCAAAACAAAAAGCGTGCTTTTAAGAGATAATAACTATCAAAAGATTGACACTTGTTTATGTTCGGTTTAATTGTAAAATTATGTCCAATGACCAAAATTATATTAAATGGTAAAAATATATTCTAAATATACTTTAAAACAACTCAAATTCATAATTTATCACTATTAATTATTTTGATTAAAAAAGTTGTTTTTTAATTAAAATTTAGTAATTTTCACTATTCATCAAAATATGAAAGTTATCCAAAAAGTACCAAAATTTCACCCTAGGATAATTTCAATATTATGAATCCAAAAATGAAGTCCATTTTCAGATATATAATTTATAAAATTTCAAAAAGTAGGTATTACTATTCATAACGGCTAGTTTGATTGGTTATGGTGTGTTAAAATCTCGAAGTTGTGTACAATGCACGCCATTGCATTATTCGAAAGGAAACATACCAAGGAAACATGGGGTGTTACATTCTCCCCTCCTTCAATAAATTGCATCCTCGCAATTTTTAAAATTTTGCTTGGGAATATAATGGAAAGTCCCACATCGGAAAAAGAGCCAATAAAACTATCACTTTAAAAGAAAGAAAGAGAGGTATAAGGGTCATCCAAGATAACCCATACTAGGATTCCATGTAAGAAAACATGGATATGGATGATAAACTAAGTGTCATGTTCTGATGGAGAGGGATAGAAATCATGATCAGGAGAAAGTTATCAATGAGAAAACCACAAACTTGTGTTGGGACAAACGACCATTAGTCTCCTAGTAGGAAAGTAAACAGACAACATTTTTTTTAAAGTTACATTACATAAAGAAGAGGAATTCATTTATGATATTGACTAAGAACATTATGAGATATACTTACATTTTAAGTAAATTTTAATTCTTTAATAAATTTCCACCACTAACTCAATTTTTTTTAAACGATGAGTATTCAAGAAGACTTGGTCACACTGGAAGAGCTAGAATAAACTTCTATAGAATCACATGATCCATGCAGGATAAACCATATATTTACATTGTCATTGATGATTAATCAAAACCAAAATGGTTAGTGAATGATCTAATGATCCCCCAAAAGGATATTCATTGAGATAAATATGCACTAATCTTAATTTCTAAAATTAAACCAACAATACCCCAAAGTTAAATAGATACCATTCAATAACCAATTGTCCTTAAAATCCTTTAATATAATCCAAACTAATATTG
This sequence comes from Viscum album, assembly GCA_963277665.1. NCBI lineage: Eukaryota > Viridiplantae > Streptophyta > Magnoliopsida > Santalales > Viscaceae > Viscum > Viscum album. The sequence goes on from OY728139.1 coordinate 223,292,648, forward strand.
AAACCCAAATCATAGAAGAATTTGATTATGTAGTCTCCCATGTTACATTGTATCTCCAAATGACATCAAATACTCTTAAAGTCACATACTTAAATGTAATTAACATCATCACATATTCTCTGTTATAGGTTAATAATTTCCATAAATAACCCAAATCACTATAAATCAACAATAAAAACGTAGATAAAAATCCAACATTACTCTACAAATGAAACCCCATTGTATTCTATTTTCCTTGGGCATATAGTGTTTCCAACAAAACGAACATCTTTCAAAATAACATTTATCACTTAATCACCAAATCATTTTCCTATACCAAGGGTATTCATTTGATAAGACATAAGAACCCAAATCATCTTATTATTGATCAATAAAATCATTTAACAAAAAAAATAGTCACACTAACCAGGGACTTCACGTAGTCCAGTGGTAGGTGATAAATCCCAATCGCACTTTGGTTGTGGGTTCGATTCCCACAGCTTTGTCCGACGCGACGGGTTGTCACACGGTCTACGTGTTGTCCTTTTTCAAAAACTATATTTTATAATATTACCAAAATGAGATAAATTCCTCAAAATAACATAATTTAACCACAAATGTTATATCATACTTTGCATTTTCATCCCAAATTATAATAACTTATCATTTTCTCAAACCCCAATGATCATATAAAACCAAATGGTTATTTATACCTATATCCACAAGAGAAGAGACAATTCTTCTTCAAATATCATTCTCACATGGAAAACTGCGGGGTTACAAATACAAGAGAAAATTATTCCAAAGTACCCATCAACAAGGAGTGCTAATACTTTTTAAGTTTTTCTCCAACCATTTATTTCCACATATCTTCTTCTTTGACCAAGAAAATATCCTATAGAATAGGACATTCACTCCGGTAATGGCCAGGTCCCCTACATTTACAGCAAATGACTGTAAACGGACTCTTGGGACCATTTTTATCTTCTTCCATAGTACTCTTCATTTTTCTTCGGCAATTCTTCACTTTATGTCCTTCCTTCCCGCACGTAAAACATTTCGTTGTCCCATTGAGACACTTTCCTGGGTGTCTCTTTCCACATTTCCTGCATGATGAAAATTGAGGTTTCTTTTCTCCATGGTCTCCATTGCTGGAGATCTTATCATTTATCACCTTTCTCTTCCTTGTTGAGTCTGGGAGTTGGTTAATATATATGTTGTTGATCATATTTTTGGAAAACTGATTTGGAATAAAGACGATATCTTTTACGCCTATCAACATTCCATTTTGTTTCTCATTTCCACCATCGTTCCCACCTTGTACATCATTCTCAAAGTTACTATGACTTCCTTGGAATCCAGCCATTGACTAAAACCAGAAAGCATTGTGTGAGTAATAGTAGTCGTAAAATCATTTAGAGATTAAAATGTCACCATATTCTCAATTTGAAACATATTAGGATTAACCAAGGTCATTTACTCTCATCTTATGTATATATTACTTAAATCGGTTTGTAAAGAAAATGTAAATTATCCTAAGCATATCCCCCGGGAGTGTCATAACCAAGAGTGCAGCAAGGCCCGTTGTCGTGCACCAGTTCCCGTTCGAGTCTAGCTTAAAGTGGGGTTTTCGGGTTTTACCCCTAGGTACATCTGTGCCAGAGCCGCCTCTACCTGCTCGTATCCAGACAAAGATGTATTGCTCGGAAAACTCACAAAATCTCCACAATACCAAAATTCTAGGAAGTTCTTTTATACTAATCCTCAAAGTTCATCTTACGTCTACGTGCTCTAATCAGAGTTTATCTAAATCTAGCTTCCAAGGTTTGTACTAAACTTCCTCTGATACCAACTGTAACGCCCCGACCCTAATTGCCTATAGTCGGTGCATTATTACATAACATTGGCATGATCATGAGAAAGATCAAGTCTCGAAAGACCGATTAGTTTAGTAGACTTGGAATAACTAGATACATCCATAAATTTTACATTACTTCATAAAAAAAGACAACTTGTCTTCATATCCCCTCATACTATCCCTGCAGGCCATTCATAAATTACTTCTTCATAATCCTGGGAAAAAATAAAACATTGAAAGGGGTGAGCTCAGATGCTCAGTAAGGATAAAATTATAGCAGAAGCTTTCATAAATAAGCATAAACACTTAAGGCAATTTATAACTAAAACAAAATCCTTTTAAACTTGAACTTCAGCATAAAATGGAAAAGGTAAAATGAAATAATGCCATTTACTTACTCACATGGATATTATACTAGTCTAATGATCACATGCAATATCAATATCCACTTTCATAATGTTGGAATGCATAATTCCATACTATCATAACCACTTAGCCAAGGCCTTGTGCCAAGACTACAAATAAGATTTTGTCAAGGCCTTGTGCCAAGACACTAGTTTGTCTCATGGGACCTACCGATGCATCGAGGAGCTATAGCGGGCTCCACTCGTCACTTATTAAGTCCAATGCATTCCTCATATGAATAGGTTTAAACATAAAATAAACATTCGTATTAAAACTAGCACACGAAATGTCAATACTTTAACCACAAACCACGAATGGTATAAAAATAAAACATCCACAGTCAAACATAACTCATTTGATACAATATGGAAAATTGTATTGTATCACATTAACCTCAATCATGAATAATGAAGGATGTTGACATAGATGAAAATAATCATCAAAACTATTTGAGGGAAATATCCCCCTTTTCTTGAAATCATTTAAAAGTCACACTATTTGTCAAAGAAGCCATTTAAAAATAGATTTTTTGAATCAAAGTGTCCCATACCACTTTGAAACTTTTAAAAGGAGTTTTAATTTTAAAACATTAATGTCCATATAAATAAATCCTTTAAACCATTTTTAAAACATGGACATTAATGAGAAAGATATAGAAGAATAAGTCTTTAAAACATTTTAAAATGGTATTTTGGTTAGAGATTCTAACCAAAAGAGAGAAACTTGAATACAAATATTTGAGGTAATCAAAAATTTGTAATATCATGAGAATAAAGGGATTCATGATATACTATGTCAAAGTACATTATATACACCACATAAAAGTGATTTGGTGTATATCAACAAAGAAGTCTCAGTTGAATGTAAATTGAGATGAAATCTCTCATAAAGGTCGTATCCTTAGGTTAAGGATAAATAAACGACATAATTATGTGTGAAAAAAAATATAAATACACTAAATATGATTGAATATTCAGTGTAAAACAAATCAAAGGATATTCACACATATTCTTGTAGAAACAACACCAACGAATTGGATGTTTAACTCAACAAATGGTGGAAGAGTTAAAATTACTCTTATCAAATTCATATTAATGAATTGAGAATTATCAATGGAGTGATTATGTGTATCAAAAGTATATCCACATGAAGGGGAGTGGAAATTATGACATAATCAAATGAATAGTGATTCCACACATAATCTTGGAGTAGCATAATCAATGAAATATGCGTAAAGCCGAATGAGTGGAAATTGAAATCTCAAATTCCCTTATCGATTTGGTAACTTACGAAACAAACAACCATGAAATAAGGATCATACCATGACTATGTAAATACCCATAAATTAAAGTATATTACACAATGAATACAATCATGGGCAGTACACATACACCACATGTAATAATTAAGTGGTGAACAATGGAATTCTCACGAAATTATGAGCGAGATAAGAAACACCTTACCACGTTAATCAACTGAGTCGTATGGCCAAAAGTTAATAACCACCAAATTATTTACAGAATAACATGAATATAAAGATAATCATGATAATATATATCAAATGGCAGTACACAATACACCACATTCAATAATTTAGTGGCGAACAATGGAAATCTCACGGAATTGAAAGTGAGATAAGAAAATCCCTTACTTTGTACTTTTTCCTTGGTAGATGGTAGGTTTACCTCCTGTATAATGGTGAAATAATTGTTATTGAATTATACAAGAATCATTTACTTTAATATGATATCATATATGATCTTTTAACATTGATTTGTTAATAATATCTTAGAATTATCGTGATTTCGGGTGTTAACGGGTTCATTTTACTTTATATTCTTTGTTATGTGAGCCATATTCCTTATTAATGGGATGTATATTATTCATATACAGAATGATATCAAGTCCATATATACTATTTTTAAATCATCAAAAGATAATTATACTTTAATGGATATGATGGTCAATGAATCTCATCGCGTTCGTGGAGACGGTAGTCCGTACATACGCACGAGCGACAATATCATTCTTTTGATATTAAAATAATATATAATTGGATTTTGTATCATATATACAGAATCATTATCATGTTATATTTATTATTTACATGAGTTACACATCATTATTATACCCATCCAAATAATAATATATTAAATAACAATTACACCACGACGTGGAGACGGTAAGCCGTACGTACGCACGTATGGTGACATGTTATTCAAAGGATGGATAGAATACTGAATATGGTTGTACCATATTTATAATAACATCACAGTATATATATGATACTGGAGTTATTATTTTATAATGGAAATAACAAAGAAAGAGGAAGTGGAAGAAGAAAGGAACTTGAAAAGGGGTGGTGAAAACATTACCTCTTCTTCGGGTTCTTCCTTTTGATTTGATCAAAAGGGCTCTTTTTGTTGGCTTTCTGATCAAACTAAGGCCTCTAGGTTGTAGTGAGGGAAGTTGAGATAGTATTTGTGCAGGGTTTGGCCGAACCAAAGGGCTTTGAAGGTGTGAAGAAATGAGAAGGAGGAGTTCCCTTTTATAAGAGGGGTGAGGGGCACCTTTGGAAAAGCTAGAGATATTAGTTTATAATAAATTCATATTCGGTTTCCAATGGCTCCAAAGTTGACTATTCAAAGTTTATGGTGGGGATGGTTCGAAAAAAACTCAACCAATAGAATTTAGACAGGTTTGGGTACTTATATTAACCTTATCTTTAAGTATTACCTCTAAGTTAATTAGTTTCACTTTTACAATGTCTCTTTGTATTTTTATATTATATGGTTAATAAACATACCATATACATACAAGAGACCCCCAAGTAGTCCATTAATGATACACCTATCATGATATAAGTCTCTTTGACGAACCTTAGATTTTTAGGAATTTAATATCAATTAATAATATAATATTTGTTTTAAAAACTCTTTTATGTCAATTTTGACACTATTCAATAGTTGATTTGTGTAAAACTCATAACAGATTGATTACTTCGAACAAAGTAAATTAAATCAATAATAATATATCATATTATCCTAGAAAATTATTTTAATTCATTAAAAGTTTCATATAATATTTATTTGGGTATTTTTAATATCAATTAATTTGATTTTTCACTATTATAGTAATTACTACATCATCATTGTGTCATAAATAAATTAAATTATTTAATGTATAAAAATTATAAATAAAATATAATTATGTAGGAAATCTTTTTATATTTCTATGTAATATTTATAATATTAAATCCAACATATATAACCCTCTTTAAAAATTGTTTTGTTAAAAGATATATGCTTGTGTCATTTTTGTATTTATTTTAACTTAATTAAAATAAAGTGTCATTATCACTTACAAGTGGATCCATGGGGTCCCCAAATAGACCCCAAGATTCCCATGGTCGACCATGTATCAACCAATAGGGTTAAGACACGTTTTAGGGTAATTTAGTATTATTATAATATTATTTTTTAACCCTTATTTACCGGATTTACCCTTAACCATGGTAAATAAAATATTTACCGCAGTAATTATTCAAAATGTCTAAAAATAAAAGTTACCTATCTACACAATTTGAACATCCTGATTCCAAATATGGAATCTATTTTTCTAAATTCAAAACACATAAGTGGCAGAAATTAATTTAAAAGTAATTCCCGCTGTCAAAACAAAAAGCGTGTTTTTAAGAGATAATAACTATCAAAAGATTGACACTTGTTTATGTTCGGTTTAATTGTAAAATTATGTTCAATGACCAAAATTATATTAAATGGTAAAAATATATTCTAAATATAATTTAAAACAACTCAAATTAATAATTTATCACTATTAATTATTTTGATTAAAAAAGTTGTTTTTAATTAAAATTTAGTAATTTTCACTATTCATCAAAATATGAAAGTTATCCAAAAAGTACCAAAATTTCACCCTTGGCTAATTTAGATATTACGAATCCAAAAATGAAGTCCATTTTGAGAGATAGAATTTATAAAATTTCAAAAAGTAGGTATTACTATTCATAACGGCTAGTTTGATTGGTTATGGTGTGTTAAAATCTCGAAGTTGTGTACAATGCACGCCATTGCATTATTCGAAAGGAAACATACTGAGGAAACTTGGGGTGTTACATTAGAGCACCCTCCTAAGTTCAGAAACCCACAATAAGAGGAGGCAAAGGGGTTACCCCATCCCTTGAATGGACATCCAAACAATTCTGGGGTTCACATACCCATGGTAGTCCAGAGTCCGAGCCAGGGAGCCCCTTTCTACCTCTCCACTTTTTACGATTGAGGGATCTCTCTTACTTTTCCATTCAACGAGTGACAACAGTGAGCACTTCTCCCATACCCTAAATAGGGTAACAGGGTATCCATCCTGGTGTAATCCACTAACCTTCAATATATATGTGATCACCACATGTATATTGAATAAATATTTATAAATTTATGGAAGAACATTTTAAAGATGAATCAACTAATGTGTGCACTCAGAGGGATGCCCTTGAAATTATTTGCCTTTTTTGAATGTCGTCGGGGCATCAAGGTTGATTCAGAAAGGACTAGTACAATCTTATAAATTTCACACCCTCAGAATCATAATTAAATATAATTGTTCCAAGGGAACCTCACTTATATTCATAATCTCATAGCTATCACAAATATAAATTATCTCATGTTGATCATGTTAATGAATATGGGATCCACTTATTTATGGGATGAGAACTTCCAATAATCCTTTGATAACTTCAAGTAATGTTATCTACACCCATAGATCATTATTCCCTCAGTAGAATGATTTTTTCTTATCAAATATGTTGATACTATGGAATGATCTCTTAGTGCACTCTATATTAAATAAAATGATATGGGTAATGAAACGCACCTTTACCATCTTAGAGAAATGATTACAGGTAATGAGAATAGCTATAATGATATAAAGAAGTACTAAATTGAACTCATATGTGTAGTAAAAAAGGAGAGACATTACAAGAAGCATTAAAAATCAACTTGGTATCTTGTATTGACCCAATCAAATACATACATGACCCCTTGGATAACTGGGTTTTTAGATAGATAGAAAATTATTCAAATTCAATATAACATGTTGTTCAATTCAAATACATTAGTTCAAGAAAAGTCCATGTTTGATATCCTTGTGGTGCATATCACCTCATAAATCACACAACAGGACTCCAAGGTTCCATATGATGAAGTTTTACATGCACATGAAACTTTCTAAATATGTGCGAGATAATTTCATTGTGCCTCCCAATGTCCACTTGGAAATACGATAGAAAACATTAAGATCATTCAGGATGGTCTAGGGATTTTATTTTTTTAACGAAACAATGAAAATATTCCAAATTTTCTTGAATATCTGAATTATGGATTAATAATGATGTAGAATACCAATCCCTCATTTCCAACCTAAAACTAGCCCTATAGTTATAGATAACCAACAATGACATCAAATGGTATTTGTAGATAGAAATCAATCAAATAAATGGAAGGTGTTCCATAAGGAATAATAATTTGACCATTTATTTAGTTATGATGTATGATTGATTGATGAAATCAATTTGTAATGAACATTACATCAAATAGATCGATCAAAAAATGCTAATGTCTATGCACCAGTTAATTTATCCATAACCCCAACCAACCCTGATCTAGATGAAGTGGTTTTCTCTATGATTCACCAAAGGTTGGTCCCATAATTGATTATCTATTATATGGTGTAAATTAATAAGTTTAGCACTATCCCAGATTTTGATGAAAAAAATATCCACCAAATCATAGATGAAGCCCATATACTATTACCTCCCAAATAGGACCCACATGTTAGATCGAGCCGAGAGGGATTAGACTCAACACTGAGTAGTGAAAATTACCCTTTAGGATGATCAAAATGAGAAAACACCCATCTCTGAACTTGGTAACAATGGAATATTCATAAAATTCATATCAAAAGGAGTGATTCCTACCATATTGGAAGAATACCATGAAAGTTATTGAAACACTCATATAACCATGTCAATAATCTCTTACCTAATTTGGATGTTTGGTTACATTGGGGAGAAATGATTCAGGGTTTTGCAGAATTCATCATGAAATTTCAAGCATGATTGATTCATTAAAATTACATCCATCATCTTCTAGATTTTTTACATGCAGCTAAATATTTTCTATAAATTTTATGTATAGGGAATGGACATTATTGGGCCATATACCCATTTAAAAATGTATAGTTTATATATATCCTTACTTACACTAACATATTTTCTAAATGGGATAATGAAAGACCCATTAGCGATGTTATGATGAATAATATCATCAAATTCCTAAAGTACATCATCATCAATGGATTTGGTGTCTCTCACAATATATTGACAAAAAAATGAAACCAAATTCTATGCATGTGAATTGAAAAAATTGTATCATGATGATAACATCGAATCCGGCCATTACTCTCACTATCTTTTATAAAAAATGGAAATATAGATGCATTAAATAAGATTCATCCAATTTTACTCCATGAAATTGAGGTTAAGTAAAATAATTCATTATTGAAAAACCTCATTCATGATTTGTGGGCCTACCATACCACCAAACTCAGTACCAATAAATTCAATCCATATTCTTTAATGAATATAATCGATGCATTATTTCTCATTAAAGACTGGTTTTACTCACACTGAATAGATATCTATGGAAAACAATTGGATGGAGGGGAATCAAAATATCAGAGGAAATATTTGGAATAAATCAAAGAAAAAATGTTGAATATACATCACAACATCGATTTTAATAATAATCGGATGATGATGTTCATCAATTAGAAGGTTTACCTCCACTTGTTCATTCATGGAGAATTTGTATTGGCACTCAGAATCCTAATGGTATCAGGAATGAAACCTCAAAATTTGGATCCCAAATGATTAGGGTCTTAAATCATGCATATGGTATTTTATAACAATGTTTACTAATATGTGACATTGGATAGGTAATATGTTACACTCCCCCCCCCCCACAATGTATGGTTTCTGAGGAAGTAAGTTCTATTACTACCATCATGCATCCTAAGTCCAGGAAGAATGAATTTAAACTGTATAAAATCCCATGTCTTATAGGTATGAAATTAAAATACCTAGATTTCCAAGAACTATAACCATGCCACTAATCATTACAGGATCTCTAATCCTAGTAGCAAGATATTAAATTGTGTATATTATTATGTAATTATCACTTGATATTAAACTACAGAGAAGACATCCTCACTACATGAAATTAAAAATCAAAGAATACATCCTTATTTCATGACATTATAGTGTAAAGATAAAATTAATTCATGAAAGGTAAAATACACATGATCTAGAACTATGAAAAAAAAGACATTATGATATACACTTATAACATCGTTTGAGTGAAATCCACATAGGGAATATCCACATTCAATAACTATGTGTGTCGTATTTCTTACTACCAAAAGATATATAGTGGCACTCATATCAAAAATCATGGGTCATACCGTAATACCCACACAAAAATTACCCCCTCTATGTATGTGTAAGACATGCATTGATAGTGTTACGCTAATAAACTACGTGATACTCTTTTATTGCTATTACAACAAATTTAATGAAACTGATGCCCAAAATCCTAAGTCTAGGACCAATATCAATGAAAAAATGCTCCCATCTGTGTATGTGTAAAATATTTTGGGAGATTGTATCATTAAAGAACTACATGTGGCTTGATTACTACTATTACATGATACACAGTGACACCTATATAAAAAATCAGGGGTCCAGCCACAACATAAAGGGAAAAATTCCCCCTATATGTTTGGTTAAAACATATGTAGATAGTTTTCCCTCCATAAAATATTTATATCTAGATTCATTATAACATGAAATTTGTACTAACACACATATCATAAATCTCAATGGAAACCATAATATCCATAGAATTCCCCCCCACCCCCCACTTTCATATGGGTCAGACATATGTGGATATTTTAAATTCAAGAACTATGTTTGGATTTATTCCTACTAACACAGGATACATTGTAACAGCTAAATCGAAAAAATAATGAGTTTTTTTCAATAACATTAGAAAATATACTCTTTTATACATATGTGTTATACCTATATAGAGTGGTTTCCCTTGAAAATTTATGTTTATATTTATTCCTACTATCACAATATATGTATTGACACACAAATCCCAACTCTTCAGTCTACCCACACTACCAAGGAAAAAACATACCCTATCTATATACGGATCAGACCAACATTGAGAGTTTTCAACCAATGAACTATGTATTTCAAGATTCCTTTTATCACATGATATGTAGTGGAACCTAGATCCCAAATCTTGGGTCCAAGAATAATCTCAATATAACATATACCCCACTATGTGTATGGGTAAGACCTATGTGGAGATATTTCCAATCAAGAAGAACATTTTTCTTGATTAGTGTTATCACAAGATATATAGTGAAACTCATAGTCCAAATCCAAGGTCCATCCACAATATGAACTGAAAAATGCAACCCTCTTCCATTGGATTAGGCATATGTACTTAATTTTTCCATTCAATAACAATATATTGTTTCAATTCTATTAAAACATGATACATAGTGACACACGTATCTCCAATTTGGGGTCTCGGCACAACATATGGATTGATAATAATTCACACGTCCATGCATATAGGTCGAAATAATTCATGGAACCATTTGAGAACTACGTGTGGACTAATTCCTTCCATCATAGGATATGTCATGATGCTTGGGTCCTCCATTACAGGACCATCCACACGTTATCATCAGTACCAATAAATTCCTTCAATTATAATCTTATCTATGTAGTGTTCACAGTATATAATAAATTATGAAAACCCACACATATTCCATATCACTAACATTCATGTGTCATTATCAACTTCCAGATTATCCATTTTTTCTCAGACCGAGTGTGGCTCATGTGAAAAAAAGGAACATGGAAATAAGTGTTAATTTTTTCAACTAAGATGTTTCATGGATATTAAATCATTTCATAGTCAGATGACATAAAACTATTTGACCACATCCTAGTCACATGATGTTAAACTGTACAACAATTTCCAAGTATCATGATGTTAAATATAATGTGAAAAGGACTTTATTGGAAACATGGAACCCCTTAATGAGTATTTACTCAAGATTTTCATGTCATATACCTTCACCTTAAAAAAAATTTCAGCGCATTCTAGCACATCCTTTAGGTTTCTCGATCCCTTATTTATTATCCATGACACAACATCAATTAATTTATATATGAGTTAATAGTATCCAATCCATTATTTTGATTTCCATATCGTGGAAACCTTGGGTCCTTGGGATCCCATGCTCTTGGTTTACGACAATATCAAGCTAGTAATATGTAATACCTAATATAAAGATACAATTAATGGATTCTCTTGATAATGACATGAGTCCAATTATCTTGTGAAAAGATGGTGTTTGGTATATGTCGAGACGACCCCTAAAACTCAAGATTAATTTTTCTTATTTCTTTTAATTTGGGCTTCTTTTATTATCAATGGTTTACGTGTAAAAACTTTTCACAAATCTAGTTAACTCATATATTCCAAGGATATGATTTTATCTCTATATAACCCCACTATTAAAGAGGATTCATATAATCTTGATGTTCAATAATTTATCATCATACCTATAGTTGAAGAAAAATTATGACATTGCATTCTTATACAAATTTATTTAATGGTATGTATACTACATAATGTTATAAATTCCATATTCTTGGAAATCCATTTGGAATCCTTCTTATTAAAATTATTTCCCTAGATAATGATAATCTATTTTACCCACATTCATGATAGATTGATAATGAATAAATAGTTTATGCCTTAATATTCCAATTCATGGTGACATGACTCTAAAATGCATTTAATTTAAATCAGAACAACGTGTTTCTTGTTTCTTGTTACCAGATGATATTTAGTGACACATGGACCTCAAATAACGGGTCCGTCGATGATTCAATGAATAACAATACCCCTTCCCCAACGTATGGTTCATATATGTGAAAGGGATTCTCTATAATTCAAACTACATGTGTCTTGATTCTTATTACTACGGGATAAGTAGTGACACCTAGGACTCAAATACTATGTAACACTATAAAACATTCCATTTACATAACATTAAACAACAGAACATGAGTTATCCACATTGAACATATCATCCCCTCTGATGATTATGCACTCAATAATTTCATTTTTTCGCTTAACCACAATATGAGTTCATTATAGATTGGTGTATACATTAGGGTATTCAAAAAAATATTTAATATTAAATTCTCCACGAAAAACTTCATATATTTAATATCAATGTTGATTCCAACTAAATCATTGAATTGATATCCTTATATTGGAACTTCCGGAACATGGGACTCCCTTTTAATTAGTTGTCCACTTTGGAAAATGAGTAACATGGAATAGATAATCCAAAGGGAACCAACTTGGATTTTCTATTGAATAACATAATTTAAAATTTATTATTCATATAGGAACATTATTCTAAGTGGATAAGACCACCTTGAACCACAGATTTATTTTCCTAACTACATAGAAAAATGGATTATTACATTACCAATGGATAAGTTGTACCAACCAGCTTCCACAACCAATTTACTCATATTTTCTCATTTTATGAGTTACATATTATATATCCCAATTTTTCATTTGGATTTAGATACTCACTATGTTATACTTATTTTCATCATACCCATTATCGAATAATGATTTTGACATTGTATCCTTGTGCCCTTTGATTTCGGTTTATGCTTGTTCTATGAAGAAAAAATTACATTGAGTTTGTTACATCCATCAAGGATACATGCTAGTGAAATTATGTAAAAATACATGATAATTTTCATATTACCATGATTTTTATCTATATAAATATATCATAGCCACACTACATTCAACTACATGACATATTTTCCATCTTATAAGACATAAAATTTTATATAGTGGGCCATCATATTTAGGAATCTTTGTATGGGATAAATTTTTCACCTCTATAAAACAATAAAATATAGAAATGATATAAAATTTTGTATGATCCCATTCTATGTATAGGAACTTTAGCCGAACTTGATTTCGAGACTCACTAATTGTAGAAAATGAAATTCCCCTATCATCTCCAAATAATTTTGATCTATGAAACCTGATATCCATAAAGGATATGACTTTGTAATTGTTCATTCCCTTATAATATGCATAGGGAAATCTAGGGAGGCCTAAACATACAAATATATTATTCCTCTATTAGAAGATAGACGAGTTGAACGTCCTTTATCTTATTACATACGATTTATATCTATGTAAATTATACTTGCACATGAAATAAATATGCAAAGGAATGGAACCCAAATATGAAAACCCATTAATATTCATGTTCATGGAAGAATTTTTTTTCACATATATAAATGACCACGATTGGTGAATATTTACCCAATGGACATCTTTCACAATTTACCGCCTTTTCCTGCATCCTTACCTCATGATGCTAAACTCTAAGGAAGCCATCCAAATCAAATGTCATTAAACTGCATGAAAAATACATCCCAACAACAGATGATAAATTAAAATGATCTAGAACCATTATCCCACATTATAAATGATCCCTAAGAGTCATACATTGGTTAACTAATTATGGGGGTGCTTCAATCATTTTTCTAATCATGATAATACAAAAATAACATTCCATGACATAGAACCTATAGTTTCTTCAATCCTTCTATGACCCGTGTAGAGGACAAATGAACCCTCGTTTTGACCATGTATGATATTGATTTCTATAAGTACCTTAGATGAATAAACTATTGGCTTGTTTTACCTGCATGAAGGGCCACTCGATCCTTGTCATCCTTGAAATCATCATTGTTGTTCTTATCTCCATAGAGTTATTCACGATTATCTTTTGAACTATTGTCTCATGGAATCACTCATGATTTGATATCCTTGGACCACAGTTTACAACATTTTTATCTCCTACTCAAAATAGAGTTGATGTAGTTGTTTCCCTATGAATCCTAATTATTCTGATTTGTGACCTTCCCCCGCATTTCAGATCCATGTGCATCATCACATTAAATTTCATGCACCTTGGTCAAATATATATGACCTTATTATTTATCTTTGATGTTATAAATCACAATAACCTAAAAAACTAATGAAAGAGATATAATCCTTGATATGATGAAAACCCATAATGGTAGTCTATGAAAAATGCAATCATACATTCATTAAAATATCCAAATATAGCGTTTTGGAAAATATAAGAGCAAAAATAAAAAGGGAAAAACATTTAGGGACCATATTTTGGCCTTTGTAAAATCTACATTGTGCTCATTGGACCCACAAGTCTAGGAAATAGTTATAGTGATGATTTCTTACATCCCCACATCATGATAATATGTCAATTATTAGTTGATAATTTTTTATGGCCCCAGAGTAATTATTGTTTTTTACAATTTTCATAAGACAATGTCATGTCATTGATGTCAGGACAGGAACCAACAATTTCTTTAGTTTGTACCCCTCTCCTAGAACCTCATATTCTCAAGTTATTTATTGTAGTTTTTTTCCTCTATAAATCATGTTATACAGAATATTTTATCCAAATATACCCTTCTAGGATTCAATGGTGAATGAAACAATAAAAATGACTTTTTTAAACTTGGGTTTTTTTGTCCAAGAGGAGAGGAACCTCTAAAACCTAGGAGTAATTGTCCCGACTATATGGAATATGAGATTTTTCCGTAAAAAATGGTTGACCTATACCCATTGGTCTTTACCTTTCATTGAATAATATATTTCTAGGCCATGATATAATATTCACATATTCATTCTACTAAAGTGGATTCAAAATTATTTAAATTACATCCTCATGTATTGTACCCTTAATGAAAGAAGAAATGTGATATTCCATTTATGATCCTTTTGATGTCCCACACCACATGAATCAAAACAAAATAGAATAGTTACCATGCTTTCAAACTAGAAACTAATGTACCCCAGGGTACCATTACCCTTATTGGATAGCTCTTTTATTTATATCCCTATTTACCATGCAAATTCATGAATATTCACAAATCTACCATATCCCTTGCAAATATGGGGTTACCCCTCTACATGAACATACACATATTCCACATGTTATTCTTAAGGGCCTTTGACCTATAATCGAGAGGCATATTTTGAGTATTGTCTAATTAATTCAAACATATCGGTGTTTGTAGGGTCCTGAAAAACACACAGAAGGGAAGGAATATACTCCCTTAAAATAGTGGAAGAATCTTCCCAATCTACATAATGAATTTCAGCAAAATATAATGATTGATCAAAAGAACTGGTAAAGGGACTAAACAGTTTGTGTACCGGTTCATCATCAATAGTGCGTAGCCGGTTCAGCGAACCGCACCACATACAGACATTTTCATTCGCGAAATATAGGCGGAGCTCCTTCGTGTTTTCGAACCAAATGGATAGTGAAATGAGCTCAGACTGGTCTGCAGTAATGAAACGTGCCAGCTACAAACCAGGATGACAGGCCCTCCACCGCACACCATGTCATTAACAAAATAGAGGAAGTGCCCTATGTGTCCGTGAAGCATCCATGTGGCCATGATGGTTCACGGGTGTGGTGCATTCAATATTCCCTATGAACCTCTGGTTGACTTAGTCATTTGTAGGATAGGTTTTATGTCATGGGCATCCGCAAAAGGTATTTCATGACATTATATACAATATTTTTCCACCTATATAAATGGACTTCATGGGGGAGAAGAAAGGAATCAGATAATTTAGGATCATATTATTTGAAATCAGCTCTTTGAAGGAAGGTATCATCCATTTAGAGAAGGAAGAGGCTTTTAAGAGCATAGGATTTTTCGTACCGCGATGTTCCGATTTGTGAACAAGCAGCGTTTATAAACTGGAGAAGAATTGTTAATAACTAAATAACACATGTGTAAATTGGTAAAACACGAACCTATAATTGGTAAACAATGAACCAAAACCCCTACATGGTTGCAATCTGTAATATCCCGATTCTGGAGCCCCTCCACTGGTGCCTCGTACCCGGTTCGCCACATGACCTCAAGCGCGTTTCCCCGAATGCCAGAGGCTGCCGACTAGCTGTGAGGGCCTTGTTGAGTAGGTGGGGAAACTATACCCTCATTTGGTAAGGTATACAAGGTAAGAAAACAACAATAAATAGTGGAAGCAGTAAACAACATGCATAGAAACAGAAACCAAACAGCGGAAGCAATGTAGATATATAACTATGATGACAATGATGCAGTAGGTATATGTATCTAAGGAAAAAAAAACACAACAACGTGCTGAAATAAAACTGAAAGCAAGTGCAAAATAAACAAAGTAAGCTCCTCAAAATCGCGAGCCACGGCTCGGTCCCATTCTCCCCAGCTCCTGGTGCAATCATGATCTTGAAGTAGAAGGGCGATTGCCCTTATCTATACCTGCAGTAACATAGTCTGCTTGGGCCCAAAATCATGGCCCAAAAAGGGTGTGAGATACAATCCCAGTTGTCAATCACCAAAATATTTGTGCCTAACAGTCAATGAATATATGGCAGTAATAAAACAAGAAGCAGTAAACAGAGAAGCACAAGCAGCTACAATCTATAGTTCCGGCAAACAAAGTACACAAGTAAACATTCAGCAATATGATGAAAAAAGGAAACCCTCTGGGTAGATATCACATCTTAACCCCTATGGTTCAACCTCTATGTACTGGCAACCCTATAGGAAGCACACACAGTCTCACCCCTTTGGTTCAACTACGTAAATAAGCAGACTCTCTGGGGAAGCACTCACCGTCAATTCCCCCTATAGTCTTGTATCGTGCTAAAGGCTCTCTGGGGAAGAACTCAACGTCCATTCCCCTTGTGGCCTGAATCGTAATTAAAAGACACTCTGGAGAATCTCTTCCGTAAATTCTCCCTTTGGTCTTGCATCGTGATTAAAAGACACTCTGGAGAAGCCCTTCCGTCAATTCTCCCTTTGGTCAACCACTCTAGTTTCTCACAGTCCTGAGTATAACTAAACATGATCAGTACATGTGTATCGTCCAAGTAAACCTCAAGAACTACTTGGCTAACAACTAAGGCTCAACAGAAATAGTAAAACAACAGATCCACTATCCTACAACTAGGCATGGAAACTGGAAAAAACGCCAACCAGGGAGAACAAGCATGGAAAAGTAATCTGAGCACAAAAAAATTACTCTAATCACATGAAATAACCTCTACTAAAGAAATCAAGCAAAGCAGGAAAGTAACAAGGGAAAAACAGGAAACACGCAATACCCTGTTCAAGGGTATTGGTGGAATTTTCACATAATATTCATCAACCTTCTACGGAAAGGCACAAACCACCTACCTCAATCGTGGGAGATCGATATACGTGAACCTCGATGACAGATTCCCCTTAGAACAACGTAGATCTGAGAAAAAGCACAAAACGTTCATCCCACGATAACATGGAAATGATGAGGAATCATGAAACATGGGTCAAGAAGAAGGAAGAACTCACCACTGCGATTCCAACGCAATCGACCGTGCTCTAATTGGAGAACGGACGGCGAGGCAGGAGTTCGTCGAAGATCTGGTCGTACGGTCGCTCTCGGATGGACGAAAACTGAAGAAGAAGATGGAAATAGGGGTTAGGCGCAACCCATGTCCGTTTAATGAAAAAAAGAAGTACACAGCGTGTACTTCAATTTTTCCGTACTCCGAATTAACCGGCCTCCACCTCAGCCTTACACACCGTGTGTGTGACCCGGACACGGCCAGCACACTGCTTCGGGCCGGGGAAGAGTACACGCCGTGGACTAAAAAATTACACGGTGTGTACTTCTGAAATTTCCAGAAAATTCATTTTTCTCAAAAACTCCAGAAAAAGAAAAAACGTACCTGAAAAGAAGATACGGGTTCTTACAAACTTCCCCCCTTAATGAAATTCGTCCCTGAATTTCCCTAACGATTTGGAGTAGAAGAAACCTTGAACAGCACCGGCCATTGCGATCGTACATCGGCCTCCCTCTCCCAGGTCTCGTCCTGTACTCGCCCGTTCTTCCATAGCACTCATACCAGAGGAACAGACCGCCCGTGGAGAACCTTTATACTACAATCGAAAATCCAGATAGGATGCTCCTCGAACGACGCATTCGCTTCAAGATCGACTTCCGCGGGTTGAAAGACTTGAGAAGGGTCTGAAAAGTAACGTCGAAGTTGAGAGACATGGAAGACATCGTGCATGGCCCGATACCTCTGAGGTAGCTGCAACCGATAGGCGACCGACACAACTCTCTCCAAGACCTCAAACGGTTTGACGTACCGCAGTGAATGCTTACCCTGTCTCCGAATCCTTTTGTGTCCCAACCTCGATGCGACACGCTGGAAAACCTGATCACCGACCTCGAACTCCAGAGGTCATCTCCGCCGACCAGCATAAGACTTTTTTCAAGACTGCGTTGTAGCCTTCCTCTTCCGAATCAGATCTATCTGCTCTGAAGTCTCCTGAACAAGACGAGGTCCCAACAAAGCTTCATCTCCTGCCTCCATCCCGCATAAGGGTGATCGGCATGGCCTACCGTACAAATCCTCGTATGGCGCCATCTGAATGGTCTCCTAGAAACTGTTGTTGTAAACAAACTCCACCAGAGGGATATGCTTCTCCCAAGAACCGACAAAGTCAAGGATGCAAGCCCGGAGCATATCCTCAAGCACTTGGATCGTGCTCTTGGATTGGACATCAGTCTGGGGATGGTATGTTCTAATCAGAAGTACCTGTATACCCAAGGCCTTCTGAAGTCCCGACCAGAACCGAGATGTAAAGCGCACATCTCTGTCTGAAACAATAGAGCGCGGAACTCCATGCATACGAACGATCTCCCTGATGTAAAGTCATCCCATATCATCGACAATGAAGGTATCCTTGATCAGCAAGAAGTGAGCAACCTTCGTTAGTCTGTCGAAGACAACCCAAACAGCATCGTTCCCTCTGGGTGATCTCGGCAACCCGGTCACGAAGTCCATCGCAACATCGTTCCACTTCCACTCTAGAATGGGTAACTGCTGTAAGAGCCCCATTGGTCGCTGATGCTCTGCATTCTCTTGCTGACAAGTAGAACATCTCATGACAAAACCAGCAACATCCTTCTTCATACCTGGCCACCAGTATTGGCAATGAAGGTCCCGATACATCTTCGTGATGCAAGGATGAACTGCCCAAACAGAGGAATTTAAATCCTGCATCAGCTCCTCGTGTATGTCTGATGACACCCATACGCGTCCTTGGAAATGCAAGATCTCATCCTCACCCAATGTCCATCCAGGAAGAGGGTCCCCTCCTGACACACTCTCCCGTGGGACTAAGCCTTCCGAGTCTGATAACTGCCTCATCCGTACCCGATCATATAGAATGGAGTTAGCAGCTACATAAGATAGAAAGGTATGTCCCCATCTGTCATGAAACTCCAGATGCATCTCAGAGAACAGAGCCATCAGCTGCCACTCACTGCTAGCCTCCTAAACCGCCTGAATCTGAGCCCTCCTGCTCAACACGTCTGCCACGACGTTGCCCTTTCCCAGCGTATAGGCAAGATCGATGTCAAAAGACTGTAGATACTCTACTTACTTGCGTTGCCTCAGATTCAGATCATGCTGAGTTAAGATATACATGAGACTCTTTTGGTCATTGAAAACCAAAAAGTGCTCTCCCAGAAGATAGTGTCTCCAACAGAGCAAGGTATGAACAATAGCTAACAACTTCAGATCGTGCGTAGGGTAGTTCCTCTCATGTGGCCTCAACTGCCGAGACCCATGAGAAATGACTCCATCTCCCTTCATAAGCACAGCTCCCAGCCTGATACCCGAAGCATCACAGTAAACAGTGTAGCTCTTGCCTGGATCCGGCAGGACTAGTATCGGTGCTGACGTCAACCTCCCTTTCAGGTCTTGAAAGGATGACTCACAAGAATCTGACCATAAGAACTTCACCCCATTTTTGGTCAGACCTGTCATAGGTGCTGCCAGACGAGAAAAGTCTCGAATGAAGCGTCTGTAGTATCCAGCCAGCCCTAGGAAGCTCCGTACCTCAAAAACGTTCTTCAGATGCTCCCAAGAAACTACAGCTCTCACTTTCTATGGGTCTACAGATACTCCTGCCTTTGAGATGACGTGACCCAAGAAGTGAATTTGATCCATCCAGAAGAGTCACTTCGAGAGTTTAGTATAAAGTCGATGCTCTCTCAGTGTACTCGGAACGATCTCAAGATGTGTGGCATGGTCATGTCGAGTGTGAGAGTACACCAAGATATCATCCACGAAGACCACAACGAAGGAATCCAGTTAAGGATGGAATACTCGGTTCATCAGTGCCATGAAAACTGTAGGTGCGTTCATGAGTCCGAAAGGCATGACTATATACTCGTAAAGACCGTACCTGCTTCTCAAGGCTATCAGAGGTATATCTGATGGTCTAACACGCAACTAATGATAACCGAACCTCATGTTGATCTTCGATAACACCCGGGCTCCCCGAAGCAGATCTAAAAGTTCATCAATCATTGGCAAAGGATATTGGTTCTTGACCATCAACTGGTTCAACTTCCGATAATCCATACAAAGCCGATGGGTACCGTCTGCCTTCTTCGCAAACCGAACAGGCGAACCCCAAGGAGAAGTACTGGGTCGGATGAAACTCTTAGCCTGTAGCTCCTCAAACTACTTCTTGAGCTCCTGCAACTCATGTGTGGCCATCCTATATAGAGTAATGGACACCGGTGCCTCTCTTGGCACGAGCTCAATAGATAAGTCTACCTCACTCTCCGGAGGCAAACCCGAAATTTCCTCTGGAAAGACATCCATGAAGCAATCCACCACTAGAGGAAAGTCCAACTATGGAGTCCCCTGATCATCCAGGAAAAGGCTAGTAATCCGGGCTATCACCCCTCCTAGCCCAAGATGCTCGAGTCCCGCCCGACTCGCCCGAACGTCCCATTCGCCTCTATCAAGGAAAGATTCACCTTCTGGTGAAATGAAACTGACTCTGCGGTGATAATAGTAAATGACTGCCTGGAATGGAATCAACCAGTCCATGTCGAGGATGACATCATAGCCTATCATCTCTAGGACATAGAGATCCCATAAGAAGTGATACCCTGCAACCTCAAGAGGGAACTCTCTACCCGGTTCGCCACATGACCTCAAGCGCATTTCCCTTAACGCCAAAGGCTGCTGACTAGCAGTAATGGCCTTGGTGAGTCAGTGGGGAAACTATGCCCTAATTTGGTAAGGTATACAAGGTAAGAAAATAACAATAAACAGATGATGCAGTAAACAACATGCATAGCAATAGAAACCAAACAGTGGAAGCAATGTAGATATATAACTACGATGACAATGATGCAGCTGTTACAAGTATCTAAGGAAACAGCAAAAACAACAACCTGCTAAAATACAACTGAAACCAAGTGCAAAAGAAACAAAGTAATCTCCTCAGCATTGCGAGCCACGGCTCGGTCCCATGCTCCCCAGCTACTGGTGCAATCTAGATCCTGAAGTAGAAGGGCGCTTTCCCTTATCTATACCTGAAACAACATAGTCTACTTGGGCCCAAAAGCATGGACCAAACAGAGTGTGAGATACAATCCCAGTAGGCAATCACCCAAAGATTTGTGTCCAACAGTCAATGAATACATGGAAGTAATAAAACAAGAAGCAGTAAACAGAAAAGCACAAGAAGCTAGAATCCACAGTTCCGGCAAACAAAGTACACAAGTAAAGAGTCAGCAACAGGAAGAAAACAGGTAACCTTCTGGGTAGCTCTCACAATCTAACCCCTATGGTTCAACCTCTTAGTACTGGCAACCCTCTGGGAAGCACACACAGTCTCACCCCTCTGGTTCAGCTATGTAAATAAGCAGACTCTCTGGGGAAGCACTCACCGTCAATTCCCTCTATAGTCTCGTATCGTGATAAAGGCTATCCGGGGAAGCACTCAACGTCAATTCCCTCTGTGGCCCGCATCGTAATTAAAAGACACTCTGGAGAAGTTCTTCTGTCAATTCTCCATTTGGTCTCACATCGTGATTAAAAGACACTCTGGAGAAGCCCTTTCATCAATTCTCCCTTTGGTCTACTACTCTAGGTTCTCACAGTCCTGAATATAACTAAACATGCTCAGAACGCGTGTATCGTCCAAGTAAACCTCAATAACTACTTTTCTAACAACTAAGGCTCAAAAACAATAGTAAAACAACAGATCCACTATCCTACAACTAGGCATGGAAACTGGAAAAACACCAAACAGGCAGAAACAACATGGCAAAGAAATCTGAGAACAAACAAATTACTCTAATCACAATCAATATCCTCTACTAAAGAAATCAAGCAAAGCAGACAAGTAACAAGGGCAAAACAGGAAACACGCAATACCCCGTTCAAGGGTATTGGAGGAATTTGCATATAATATTCATCAACATTCTACAAAAAGGCACAAACCACCTACCACTATCCTACGAGATCGATATACGTGAACCTCGACGACAGATTCCCCTTGGAACAACATATATCTGAGAAAATTCACAAAACGTTCATCCCACGATAACTTGGAAACGAGGAGGAATCAAGAAACAAGGCTCAAGCAGAAGGAAGAACTCACCGCTGTGATTCCAACGTAATCGACCGTGCTCGAATTGGAGAAGGGATGGCGAGGTGAGAGTTCGTCAAAGATTCGGCCATACGGTCACTCTCGGATGGACAAAAACTGAAGAAGAAGATGGAAATAGGGGTTAAGTGCGACCCCGGTCTGTTTAATGAAAAAAAAGAAAGTATACGGCGTGTAATTCTTGAGTACACGGTGTGTACTTCTATTTTTTCGTACTCCGAATTATCCGGCCTCCACCTCAGCCTTACACACTGTGTCTGTGGCCCGGACATGGCCATCACATGGCTTCGGGCCGAGGAAGAGTACACGGCATGTACTCACAAAGTACACAGCGTGTAGTTCTGAAATTTCTAGAAAATTCATTTTTCTCAAATACTCCAGAAAAAGGAAAAACGTACCTAAAAAAAAGATCTGGGTTCTTACACAATCCCCATGAACCAGGGAGCTTATGCCCCTTCTTCGATCTAGCGAGCAATGTGGAACCCTCTTATGCAAGCGAAGCACTGTCCAGTGTTGCCCCTGGATACCACAGCTCGAGCAGAATTTAGTACCACATACCATTTGGGTATGCGGACCAAGCCCGAAGGTGCGTGCAACTCTAGTGTGCGAAATTCCACTCAGTCCTTGTACCACACTGTTACAGGGACAAACTCTCCAGTTGTGTAGCACCTACCTACATGAAGGCTGCCACTTCATTTATGGCTATGTGGTCCGCCAAGTAATTCAGTGTTTCTATCCGCTGAGTCGGATAATGTCCTTATAATTTAGTACAATCCTTTAGAATACTTTCAATATCCTATCTATTGGCACCAGGACAAGGCCTCTCCCAAAGCCACTGGACCGGCATGCTGAAACATTTAGACGCATTAGCATACCCTCCTGAGTTCACAAACCCACAATAAGCAGAGACAAATGGGTTACCCCATCCCATTAATGGACATTCTGAGCATTCTATGGTTCACATACCCACGATAGTCCAGAGTCCGAGCCAAGGAGCCCCTTTCTACCTCTCCACTTTTTTGGATTGAGGGATCTCACTTACTTTTCCATTTAATGAGGGCCAACAGTGAGAACTTCTCCCCTCCCCCGAAGAGGGTAATAGGGCATCCATCTTCGTGTAAGACTCTAACAATAATCCCATCCCCCTTTCATTGGACCCTTGTATAATGTAATGTTAATAGAGGGAAGGCTCGTCTCCTCACCCTCTTCTCGGGTCAATTCAGGCCACAACCACTCTCATATCCCTTGGTTCACCCACTTTCACCAGTAGAAGAGGTAATGTGAATATGTCATTTATAATCTTTTTCATCCTCTTGTTTCTCTAGAAGAGCATGACTTACGTGGGCATATAGATTCATTATGATTATAACATGTGAACAAACACCCAATAGAATAAACTATGAGAACACTGATTCCCACCCATATGGGGATACATAGGAAGCCTTATCAGGTCCCGAGCTCACTGGATATCCTCTTCATGAATCCAACCCAAATTCACATATTCTGGGCATCCTCCATAAGAATAATCCCCAAATTAAAACACAAAATCATCAAGGAATCCTTTATTAGGATGTAAACCCAAATTCATTTATCTTAATGTACTCTATTCTATTATGAGATTGAATGAACTATGTGGGTCTTGATCCATGGATCCTATGATGGGTATGTAGGAAACCTCTCAGAGGTTCAGGCCCAACTTGAACCACCAACCACATGTAAGCCCAAACCGTACCCCAACAGTGGCTACCAATCACTCCCTCGATAAGAGACTATCAAGGGTAAGACCTGACCTTCTAGAACAATATACACATTGACTCCCAACCAACCTTGATATCTAGGAAACAAACCTTAGGTGAAATCCCAACATCCGAGTCTGATACCCATTTATCCTTATCAGAATGTGTCTTCATGCCCTTAGCAAGACCATACCCGGCCACAGAAAATCAATTTTCCTCGGGTCCTTTGGGAATGTTTGGAATAATTCTTGTGCCAACCTTGAGTATGAAAATGTTGCCTAGACATACATGAAACATGATGTTAAACTATACTATTGGGTCCTTGTCACATGAATTTGAAAGGTGATTTGTCCCATTAAGTGGCACTGAAATATATGGATTCAGATTCCTTTCACAGTGATGCATAGGAAGCCTGTATTATGGGTTCGATACTGATGCTCTAGTCACTCTCTATCCCTCTGGATGACAATAAAACCTAGGGCGCCCAATTATAAGGCTTGAGACAAGTGTTGTCTGAAAAAACTCAATCATTCCTAGAATCAATAATCTAATAAGGAATGGTAAACCTCGGATAAAGATGGTTCTGAATCCCTACGTATACCTGTGACTTGCAACTTAGTGGTAATCCGTGGATACTATTCTTGGGGATAAGAAAAATATTCATTAACATATGAACACATCATAAATATATATGAGAGTACTAGAATAATCTATAATTCCCACAAAAATGGTGCGATGAGCCCGATTTACCATCCTCTCACCCAATGTGAGTTATTAAGGGTCATTGTCCATATCACCAAATGAGCGGATGCCTTTAGAAAATAGGTCAATAGATAGTTGGATACAGGGACTGTTGGCCCTTTATGGCTCCATGAATAATCCCGGTGGAGTCCAAGCGAAGACACAGAGATTGGGAAACCGATTGAAATGATTAAATAGCACCGACTCCCTTTAATCATACACGGGAACTGATCACATCCCCTTTTCCACGAAACAAAAATGGTGAGTCCAACGAGAATCTTTAACAAGTATGATGGGTTCACCCAAATCTGAAACTCTCCAAAAAATAAATGGATGATTAATAACCGATGGGCCATCTTGTTCATTCACCAACCAAAAAAATGGACCTGGCCGTGATCCTTCAACGAAGGTGGTGAGGTAATTCCACTGTGGAGGTGGCTATGTACACTCTGTAGACAGCTATGTCCCATCAGTCGCCTTCCCAACATCGATTGATAGAGAAGAACCGGGCGGCCCCTATAGCCGTCTCAAACCATTTCGGGATCCTGTCCACAGAACGAGACAATGAATACCTCCATTATCATAGGGAGGTGGATAAATTCGATGTTGATGACTTCATCCCCTTCGGAAAGGGGTTCCCCTCCAAGGCCCTCACTAGAAGATGTCGATCCAACTACGCCGCGAACTCATATCCTCACCCTGAAGAGGATACCACCCCGAGGATCCATGACTATTCTCTCTAAGCTATAGCCCCATGGACCACCCACCTAGGGTGGAGAACATAAAATCATGAATAGGTCATCACCCACATTCTTAGGGATGAACTCTGCTACATAGACACAGAGATATATCACAGGAAAGCCCATTCACATATCCTCTCTTCCAAAGCCTACCATCTCGACATGACAGTAACCTAAGAGAATATGGAAATACCTACTGAGACTCATCATGCTCGTCTCCCATAAAGGGCGGAACTTACCCGACATGTGCCTCTCCCTGCCCAGGATCATGAAGCGCACCAACCAGACCGGGTGGAAATATAGCGCCTGCAGGACCAGCACCTCACATATGCTCCTGACACCTGCCATCCCGATATGGTGGCGATCAACAGACATGAAAATCTCCCTACCAACAAAGGCCACTGATGTAACACCCCAAGCTTCAACAGTACGATTCTCTTTAAATAATACAGTAGCGTGTGTTGTACGCAACTTCGAGATTCTAACACACCGCGACCAATCACGGTAGCTGTTATGAATAGTAATACCCAGTTTTTGAAATTTTATAAATTTTATCTCTCAAAATGGACTTCTTTTTTCGATTCAGAATATCGAAATTAGCATAGGGTGATGTTTTGGTACTTTTCGGATAACTTTTATATTTTGATGTATAGTGAAAATTACTAAATTTTAATTAAAAACAGTTGTTTTAATCAAAATAAGTAAAGGTGGTAAATTATGAATTTGAGTGGTTTTAAAGTATATTTAGAATATATATTTACCATTTAATATAGTTTTTTTTCATTGGACATAATTTCACAATTAAACCGAACATAAACAAGTGTCAATCTTTTGATAGTTATTATCTCTTAAAAACACGTTTTTTGTTTTAACAACGGGAATTAATTTTAAATTAATTTCTTCCACTTCTATATTTTGAATTTGGAAAAATGGATTCCATATTTGGAATCAGGATATCTAAATTGTGCAAATATGTAACTTTTATTTTTAGAAATTTTGAATAATTACTTCGGTAAATATTTTATTTACCATGGTTAAAGGGTAAATCCGGTAAATAAGGGTAAAAAATAACATTATAATAATAATAAATTACCTTAAAACCTTTAATAACCATATTGGTTGATACATGTCTGAACATGGGAATCTCTGGGTCGATTTTGGGACACCATGGAGCCACTTGTAGGTGATAAGGACACTTATTAATAAAGTTAATGTAAATACAAAAATGAGATAAGCACATATCTTTTAGAAACATAATTTTTACATAGGGTTATACATGTTATATTTTCGACTATAAAAATTCATTATAAATATAAAAATATTTCCTATATAATGGTATTTTATTTATAATTTTTAGACATTTAATAATAAAATTTATTTATGAAACAATAATGATGCAGTATTTTTTTATTAATGATAGAATCACATAATTGGTATTATAAAAGTTAAAACAAATATAATTTGAATGTTATGATGCCATAAAATAATTTTATTGGTTAATATTACATGTTAGGGTTTCAGAAATGAATTTTATTCTAATTAATAATGTTTTTAAGACTTTAACAAAAATCAATTATTGAATAGTGTCAAAAATGACATAAATGAGTTTTTAAAACAAATATAATATTATTAATTGATATTTTATTCATAAAAATCTAAGGTTCCACCAAAGGACTTATATAATTATAGTTTTATAATTAATGGACCACTTGGGGGGATCTTGGATATATATAGTATGTTTGTCAACTATATCATATAAAAATACAAAGTGACATGGTAAATGTCAAACTAATTAGCTAAGAGTTAAAACTAAAATTTATGGTAAATATAATTACCCAACCCTGTTTAAAATCCATTGGTTGAAATTATTTCGACCCATCCCCACCTCAAAAGTTGAATAATCCACTTTGGAGCCATTATAAACCGATTATTAATTTATTATATAATAATACTTTATGTTTTTTCTTAAAGAACCCCCCCCCCTTATAAAAAGACACCACTTCTAACCAATACTTCACACCTTAAAAGACTTTTTGTTTGGCTATACCCCATCCAAATATTCTCTCAACTTCGCTAAATTCAATATAGAGGCATTATTTTGATCATAAAACCATCCTAATGATCCATTTTGATCAAATTGAAAGGAAGAAGACGAAGAACAGGTAATGTTTTCACCACCCTCTTTCAATATCCTTTCTTCATCAACTTCTTCTTTCTTTTTTATTTCCATTCTAAAATAAAAAGTCCAGAATATTAAATATACTGTGATGTTATTATAAATATTTTACAACCATATTCAGTATTCATTCCATCCTTTGAATGACATGTCACCATACATGTGTACGTACGGCTTACCGTCTCCACGTCGTGCGGTAATTGTTATTTATTAACCTATTATTTCGATGGGAATAATAATGATTTTTAATTATGTAAATAATATATATAACATTATAATGATTATGTATCTATGATATACCATCCAATTATATATTATTTTAATATCAAAATAATGATATTGTCTCTCTCATGTACGTACGGACTACCGTCTCCACGAACGTGATGAGATTCATTCCACAACGTATCCATGCAAGTATAACTCTCATTTGATGATTAAAAATAACGTTTAAGGACTTCTTATAATTCTAAATATGAATAAGATACAAATTATCCATAACAAACACAGATTATGTAACAAAACATATAAAAAAGCGAGTAAGTTAACACCTGAAACGACGATAATACTAAGATATTATTAACAAAGCATTATTAAAAGATCATATATGATATCATATTAATGTATATGATTCTTGTGTAATTTAATAACAATTATTTCACCATTATAAAGGATGTTAACCTACCCTCAACCATGTAAAATTACAAGGTAAGGTTTAATTTCACAATCTCTGTATTATCCAAGGGGTTTTATACGTAATTATATACTGGGATCTCTTTATCATCCACGTCTTTGTTTCTTAAAAATGTATTTCAAAACATTTTTAATATTTACTAGACTATTGGTTAAAGTCATTTATACCCTTTTTTGACTTTTTTTAAAATAGTTTGATCGGAATCTTTCCGTCATTTTCCAAATAAGGTCATTTTTAACCTTTTCGACAAAATTAAGGTAAGAATGTTTTTTTAACTTATATGGCGGTTGCGGATGTTTTCCGCCATTATAAAATGATTGAAGCTTCCCTTACAATCTTATAAGAATATTTTCAAAGTAAATTTTTTATTTTATAATTATGTGACTTTTAAATGATTTAAAAAAGGAGATATTTCTCTCAAATAGCATTGATTTCATCTATGTCAACATCATTTGATAGATTTTAAGATTATTTGTAGTCGATTTATTATTATACAAAACTTCCATATTGTATTGAAGGTTTTGTGATATTTATGACTAGGGATTTATAATTTTTATACCATTCATGGTTTATGGAGAATGTATTGACATTTTGTATGCTAATTTTATTACGAATGTTTATGTTATGTTTAAACCTGTTCATATGAGGAATGCATTGGAATTAATAAGTGACGGGTGGATCCCTCTATAGCTCCTCGATGAATCTGTAGGTCTCATGAGACAAACTAGTGTCTTGGCACAAGGCCTTGAAAAAATCTTATTTGTATTCTTGTCACAAGGCCTTGACTATGTGGTTATGATAGTCTGGAATTATGCATTCCATCGTTATGAAAGTAGTTATTGATATTTCATGTGATTATTTGACTAGTAGAATATCCATGTGAATAAGTAAATGGAATTATTTAATTTCATTTTTTTCTATTTTATTCTGAAGATCATGTTTAAAAGGCTTTTCTTTTAGTCATACATTGCCTTAAATTTTTTTTGATTATTTATGAAAGTTTCCGCTATATTGTTACCCTTACTGGGTATTTGAGCTCACTCCTTTCTATGTTTTATTTTTTCCAAGATGTGAAGAATTATTTTATGAATGAACAGCAGGGATAGTATATGGGTATATGAGTGTGGAGACAATATGTTGTTGTAGTTTTCACTTTATGATGTAATGTAAGACTTATGAATGTATCTAGTGTTTCCAAAGATACTAAACAAATCGATATTTCGAGACTTGATATTTTGTGATCATGCCAATGTTATGTAATAATACACTGACTCGGGGTAACAGGAGTCAGGGAAGTATAGTTGGTATCAGAGAAAGTTTAGTACAGAACATGGAACATAGATTTAGATAATCTCTGATTCGAGCACATTGACCTAAGATAGAATTTTATGATTAGTATTGAAGAACTTCCTAGAATTTGGTATTGCAGTGATTTTGTGAGTTTTCTGAGAAATACATCCCTACTTGGATACGAGCAGGTAGAGGTGGCTCTGTCACAGATATACCAAGTGGTAAAACCCGAAAACACCGCTTTGAGCTTGACTCGAACAGGAACTGGTGAACGACAACGGGCCTTGCTGCACTCTTGGTTACGACACTCCCGTGGGATATGCTTAGGATAATAATCATTTTCTTTACAAACCATTATGAAGGGTTTATGGGTATATATATCCTCAAAGAAAACATTTTTTTTATGATTATGAATTATATCCCTAAATAGTTCAATTTATGTTAAGTGTTTACATGTATGGTATTTGGTATTTTGATTCATAAACAGATTTTGTTTATGCCATTGTTTAGAAATGGCACCCAGTGGAAGAAATTGAAACCGTATCAATGCACATACTCCATGTAGGGATTTCCCTCCTTCTAAAGATAATTATAGTGGAGCTGGTGAAACAACCGCTGTTGATCAGCTTATCACCATACTAGGACAACTCACTCAGGTTATGAATAGTAACCTTACCCATATGGAGCACCCTGATCCGCTGCGTAGAGGATCAATGTTAGATCACTTCAAGAGGAAACAAACACCAACACAAAATGGGAGTACAAATAAATTAGTAGATGTGGAATGGATAAATTCCTTAGAGAAAATATTCCATGCCTTGGGGAGTAGCGAAAGGGAAAAAATTATCATGGCAGTTTACCACCTCACTGGAGATGCTGACCAATGGTGGTCACTGACTCAAAACACAAAGGAAGATGATTAAGTATCAAATATGGAATAGAGGGAGTTCAAAGAGATTTTCTTATAAAAAATACTTTATTCATGACCATTGAGAAGATATGGAAAGGAGATTTCTGAGTCTGAGACAAAATGAGGATGAGAATGTCGCAAAGTATGATGATAACATTACAAGGTTAGAAAGGTATTCTAGAGATTATATACATAACCCAAGATATAATATTGATCGTTTCTTTGATGGGTTAAAACCATTTCTTCGGGGAGAATTTGTGTAACAATCCTTCTCATCGTACGAAGATATTGTCTCATGTGCTATCAAGACCGAAAAAAATTCTATATGTCTAACAACTTTAAAGCAAAGAAAGAAGGGAAAAGATCTGCCGATCACTCTGGAAATGGAAATAAGGGGAATAAGGAAAAATTTGAATATCCATACTACAGTAAATTTAGGAATAAACACCCCGGTTCTTGATTGAAAAGAATGAGAGTCGGTTACAAGTGTGGTGAAAAAGGCCGCCAAGCTCGTGATTGCATGGGGAAGAAAGAACCTACCGATGTTTAATGTTACAACTGCTGGGAGATGGGACCTTATGAAAATTAATGTCCTAAGCGTCAAGGAAACGTTTCTCAGAAAATTCCAAGGGATCAAGGCCATGTTTATGCTATCACTACTGCTGAGGTAGAAGCTCAGAAAGACATGGTGGCAGGTAATTTAATTGTTTTCTCAAGTTTAGCAAATGCATTATTTGATTCTGTATCATCGCATTATTTCATATCTTCCATGTTTGCTATGAAAATTAAATATTTCCAATTTGATTTAACAAGGGGTTGTTAGTTAAAACTCTTAAGGTAAGTACCATTGCTGCAAGGTTTTGTGAATCTGTTCCCATTAGGGGATATAAATGTTCTCTATCTGCTGATCTCATCATCATACCCATGATTGAATTTGATATAATCCTCAGTATGTATTGTATTTCAGACCTTGATGCGAAGATTTATTGTAAGAAGAAGGAGGTTAATAGTTTTTATGATGATGATAAGGAGCACCTTATCTTTAGAGCATAATCGTCACCACCTAATTCTTATCTAGATCCACCCCCAGTAGATCGACTAAATTCAATTATTGGGGAGGAAGAGAATGAAATAACTGTGGCTGAGGAAAGGAATGTTCAAATAGAGTATGTACCTATTGTGAAAGAATATGTATATGTGTTTCTGGAAGATTTACCGAGACATCCTCAAGAATGAGAAATTGAGTTTTCAATTGATTTAATTCCAGGTTCTATGTCTATATTGAAGACCCCTTATAGAATGGCCACTTTGGAATTAGATGAACTAAAGAAACAACTAGAGGAATTGAGTAATAAGGGACTTATTAGCCCTAGTGTTTCTCCAGGAGGATCCCCTGTCCTTTTTGTTAATATGAAAGATGGATCCATGATGTTTTGTATTGACTACAGGGAGATCAATGCTATAACAATAAAGAACAAGAATCCCCTACCTCGCATTGATGATTTATTTGACCAACTGCATGGAGATCAATAGTTTTCAAAGATTGAACTTTGATCTGGATACCATCAGTTGTGTGTGAATATGGAAGACATTCCGAAGACATCATTTCGAACTAGGTACGGGCATTACGAGTTTACAGTAATGCCTTTTGGGATGAATAATGCACCCTCTGTTTTCATAGATCTAATGAACAGAGTTTTCAAGGAATATCTTGATGAATTTTTAGTGGTATTTATTTATGATATCTTTGTATACTCCAAAAGAAACAAATATAATGAAAATCACTTGTGCAATATTCTGAAGACTCTTAGAAGACATGAATTATATAGGATGTTTAGAAAGTGTTAATTCGGGTCTCAGGAGATTTATTTTCTTGGACATATTGTCTCTAAGGATGGAATCATTGTTGATCCTTCTAAGACAAGAGCAATCCATGAATGTCCAGGAGCAACGAGTATAAACGAGGTACGCAGTTTTATTGGCTTAGCATGTTATTTTCGGCGTTTTTTCGAGAACTTTTCCCCATTGGATAACCCATTAATGAAGCTCACATGTAAAGGGGTTAAATTTGTTTGGACAAAACAGTGTGAAGAATGTTTTGAAGAACTAAATAAAATATTATTCAATGTTCCTATATTGACTCTACCATCGAATAACGATGGGTTCGTTATTTATAGTGATGCATCAATGAAAGGACTTGGTTGTGTCCTTATGCAGAACGATAGAGTTATTGCCTATGCATCACGACATCTGAAAGTTCATGAGAAAAACTATCCTACTCGTGATATTGAGTTAGCTGCTGTAATCTTTTCTTTGAAGATATGGAGACATTATATTTATGGTGAAAATTTGAGATATATATCGATCATAAGAGTTTTATGTAAATTTTCTCACAGAAAGAACTCAACAAGAGGCAAAGGTGATGACTTGAACTACTCAAGGATTATGATTGCACGATACACTACCACCCGTTGAAGGAAAATAAGGTGGAATATTCATTGAGAAGAAAGTATCATGGAGTTTTGAACAAGACGAGAGTTTAAAGGGATCCTATTTTTATGGATTTAGTA
This sequence comes from Viscum album, assembly GCA_963277665.1. Lineage (NCBI taxonomy): Eukaryota > Viridiplantae > Streptophyta > Magnoliopsida > Santalales > Viscaceae > Viscum > Viscum album. The sequence goes on from OY728139.1 coordinate 223,326,520, forward strand.
AAGATGGATATGGGAATCACCATGGAAGGTGAAACATCAATTCTTTTTCAAATGGTTCCCAAACCATCTTTATTAGAAAGGATCAAGAGTTCTCATACCGATGGTGATGATTTTCAAAAGAAGATTAAAGCTGTGAATCACATGAGATTGAGTGACTTTTTGTATGGAGATGGAATTTTGAAATTTGGGAGGAGTCTTTGTGTTCCCGATATACCTGATCAAAAAATAGAATTGTGGGACGATGCTCATAGTTCCAATTTTTCTATACACCCTAGGATCACCAAAATGTATAGATATTTGAAGGAGCATTTATGGTGGGACAACATGAAGAGGGATATTTCTGATTTTGTGTCAAGATGTATGGTTTTTCAACAAATAAAGCTGGATGGGAACAGCCTGGTGGTGCATTGAAACCTTTTCCCATACTTGAGTGGAAATGAGATAATATCACGATGGACTTTGTCATGGGGCTTCCAAAGACTCCTAGAAGGAGAGATGCAATATGGGTTATTATTGATCATATTAACAAGTCAGCACATTTTCATTCTATAAGAGAAGATCTACCACTAGAAAGTCTAGCAATACTATATATTAATGAAGTTATGAGACTTCATGGAGTACCCCTATCGATTATTTCTGATCGTGATCCCCATTTTACTTCAAGATTCTAGAAAAGTCTTCAGAAATCACTGGATACTGAACTTTATTTGAGCACTTCCTACCACCCTCAAACATATGGACAATCAGAATGGACTATTAAAACCGTAGAACACATGTTGAGATCATGCTAACTTTACTTTTAGGGTATGTGGGATCAATATTTACCTTTGGTGGAATTTTCCAATAACAATAGCTTTCATTCATGTATTCGGATGGCATCATATGAAGCATTATACGGAAAAAGATGTCGCACACCAACCTGTTGGGATGAGATTGGTGAGAGAAAACATGTAGGCCCAGACCTGGTGGATGAAACGATGGAAAAGGTAAAGGTAATCCAAAACCATATCAAAGAAGCTCAAAGTAGGAAAAAGATCTATGCCGATAATCGAAGAAAGGATTTGGAATTTCATGTGGGAAATCATGTTTTCTTGAAGGTATCTCCATGGAAGGGAGTTATACATTTCGGTAATAAAGGTAAATTGAGTCCAATGTACATCGGGCCATTCGAAATTCTAGAACGAATTGGGGATGTAGCATACCGTTTGGCAATGCCACCATATCTCTCCAAAGTTCACGATGTGTTCCACGTATCACTGTTGATAAAATACATTCCTGACCCAACACATGTACTCACTTATGAGGAAGTAGAACTGGTACTCGATATATCTTATTGTGAAGAACCCATCAAGATTCTTCATACCATAGAACAAGTGCTGGGAAACCGGATGACTTGTCTAGTAAAAGTTTTATGGATGAACTATAAGATGAAAGAGGCAACGTGGGAACCCGAGGAACTTATGATGAAGAACCACCTGAGTCTATTCATGCGGTAGTTTTCTAGAAATTTCGAGGCTGAAATTATTTTGAGGGTAGAATGTAACACCCCAAACTTCCACGGTACGATTCTCTTTGAATAATACAGTAGCGTGTGTTGTACGCACCTTCGAGATTCTAACACATTGCGACCAATAAAAGTATTCGTTATGAATAGTAATACCCACTTTTTTAAATTATATAAATTTTATATCTCAAAATTGACTTCATTTTTGGATTTGGAATATAAAAATTGTCCTAGGTTGAAATTTTGGTACTTTTCGGATAACTTTTATATTTTTATGAATAGTGAAAATTACAAAATTTAAATTAAAAACAACTTTTTTAATAGAAATAATTAATAGTGATAAATTTAGAATTTTAGTGGTTTTAAAGTATATTTAGAATATATTTTTACCATTTTATACATTGTTGGTCATCGAACATAATTTCACAATTAAACCGGACATAAACAAGTGTCAGTGTTTTGATATTTATTATCTCTTAAGAACACGCTTTTTGTTTCAACAACGGGAATTAATATTAAATTAATTTCTGACACTTCTTTGTTTTGAATTTAGAAAAATGGATTCCAAATTTTGAATCAGGATGTCCAAATTGTGTAAATAGTTATCTTTTATTTTTCGATATTTTGAATAATTACTTCGTTAAATATTTTATTTACCATGGTTAAAGGGTAAATCCGGTAAATAAGGGTAAACAAATAATATTACAATAATAATAAATTACACTAAAACGTGTCCTAACCTTATTTATTGACACATTTCGGACCATGGGCATCTTTGGGTCGATTTTGGCACCCCATGGAGCAACTTGTAGGTGATAAGGACACATTATATTAATTAAGTTAAAGTAAATATAAAAATGTCATAAGAAAATATATTTTAGAAAAATAATTTTTAAACTGGGTTATACATCTTATAGTCTCAACTATAAATATTAATTATAAATCTATAAAATTTCTACATAATGTTATTTTATTTATAATTTTTATTCAATTAATAATTAAATATATTTATGACACAATAATGATGCAGTATTTTCCTTATTAATGAAAAAATCCAATAATTGGTATTATAAAAGTTAAAATAAATATAATTTGAAGATATTGATGCCATAAAATAATTTTATAGGTTAATATTACATGTCATGATTTATTAAATGAAATTTATTCTAAGTAATAATTTTGTTAAGACTTTAAAAAAATCAATTATTGAATAGTGTCAAAATTGACATAAATGAGTTTTTAAAACAAATATTATATTATTAATTGATGTTCTATTCCTAAAAATATAAGGTTCGGTCAAAGGACTTATATCATGATATTTTTATCATTAATGGACCACTTGGGGGTAACTTGGATGTATATATTTTGTTTATTAACTATATAATATAAAAATACAAAGTGACATGGTAAATGTATAACTAATTAACTAAGAGTTAAAAAAATGATAAGGTTAATATAATGCCCCAAACCTATTTATAGTCAATTGGTTGAAAGGATTTCGACCCATACCCACCTTATAATTTTAATAATCCACTTTTTAGCCCTTAGAAACCGAATATGAATTTATTATAATATAATACTTTAAGTTTTTCCTAAAGAGCTCCTCCTCCCCCTTATAAAAGGAAACCATTTCAAACCAACTCTTCACACCTTCAAAGCCTTTTGGATCGGCCAACCCCTACCCAAATATACTCTCAAATTCCCTCACTTCAACCTAGAGGCCTTAGTTTGATTAGAAAGCCAACCTAAGGAACCCATTTGATCAAATCAAAAGGAAGAACCCTGAAAAAGAGGTAATGTTTTCACCACCCTCTTTCAAGTTCCTTTCATCTTCAACAACATGTTTATTTGTTATTTCCATTCTAAAATAATAACTCCAGTATCTTAGATATACTATGATGTTATTATAAATATGGTACAACCATATTCAGTATTCTATCCATCCTTTGAATGACATGTCACCATACGTGTGTACGTATGGCTTACCGTCTCCATATCGTGGTGTAATTGTTATTTAATACACTGTTATTTGGATGGGTATAATAATGATGTTAAATTCATGTAAATAATATATATAACATGATAATTATTCTGTATATATGATATACCATACAATTATATATTATTTTAATATAAAAAGAATGATATTGTCGCTCGCGGGTACGTACAGACAACCGTCTCCATGAACGTGGTGAGATTTATTCCACATCGTATCCATGCAAGTCTAATTCTCATTTGATGATTAAAAATAATTTTTAAGGACTTTATATCCTTATTTATATGAATAATATACAACATATCCATAACAAACATGTCTTATGTAACAAAACATATAAAAGAAAATGAGTAAAGTAACACCTGAAACGAAGATAATACTAAGATATTATTAACAATGAAATGTTAAAAGATCATATATGTTATCATGTTATTGTATATAATCCTTGTATAATTTAATAACAATTATTTCACCATTATACAGGAGGTTAAACTACCCTTTACCAAGGAAAAGTACAAGGTAAGGGATAATTTCACAATCTCTTTATTATCCGAGGTTGTTTATACGTAATTATCTACTGGGATCTCTTTATCATCCACATCTATGTTTCTTAAAAATGTATTTCAAAACATTTTTACTATTTACTATACTATTGTTTAATTTCATTTATACCCTTGTTTTACTATTTATAAAATTGTTCGAAAGGAATGTTTCTATCATTTTCCAAACAAGGTCCTTTTTAACCTTTTCGACAAAATTAAGGTAAGAATGTTTTTTTAACTTATACGGTGGGTGCAGCTATTTTCTTCCATTATAAAATCATTTAATCTTCCCAAACAATCTTATAATAATATGTTCAACGTAAATTTTCTATTTTATAATTATGTGACTTTTAAATGATTTCAAAAAAAGAGATATTTTCTCTCAAATAACATTAATTTCGTTGATGTCAACATCCTTGGATGGATTTTAAGATTATTTGAAGTTCATTTATAATGATACAATACTTCAATATTATATTGAAGGTTTTGTGATATGTTTGAAAATGGATGTATAATTTTTATACCATTAATGGTTTATAGAGAAGTTATTGACATTTCGTATGCTAGTTTTAATACGAATGTTTATGTTATGTTTAAACCTGTTCATATCAGGAATGCATTGGACTTAATAAGTGACAGGGGGAGCCTGCTATAGATCCTCAATGCATTAGTAAGTCTGATAAGACAAACTACTGTCTTTTCACAAGGCCTTGACAAAATCTTATTTGTTGTCTTGGCACAAAGCCTTGACTATGTGTTTATGATATTCTGTCATTATGAATTTTATCATTATGAAAGTGGTTATTGATATTGCACGTGATTATTAGACTAGTAGAATATCCGCGTGAATAAGTAAATGGAATTATTTCATTTTATTTTTTCCATATTATGCTGAAGTTCATGTTTAAAAGGCTTTGGTTTTAGTTATACATTTCATTAAATGTTTATGCTTATTTATGAAGGTTTACTCTATATTGTTATCCTTAATGGGAATTTGAGCTTACCCCTTTATTTGTTTTATTTTTCCTAGGATGTGAAAAAGTATTTTATGAATGACCTGTAGGGATAGTATAAGGGGATATGAGTGTGGAGACAAGATGTTGTTGTAGTTTTTACATTATGATGTAATGCAACACTTATGAATGTATCTATTGTTTCCAATGCTACTAAACTAATCGGTATTTCGAGACATGATCTTTTGTGATCATGACAATGTTATGTAATAATGCACTGACTCTGGGTAAATGGGGACGGGGCGTTACAACCGACTCGATACGGTGGTACCCCAACATATATAGGGATAGATACCTATGGATGAAAGTAATGTCCATCATCCTCATGGGGAAGTAAATGAAGAATTAAGCTGGAATATCCTAGCATAGGTGCAGACTCGTTCACCTGCCCGGATACAAGTGAATTGTCTATATCCACTGACCATTAGGGGACCAGAGCATGACATTCCAACACCGACAATGAAATGGTTCCGCATACCCATTCTAGCCTATGAGGTCTCTCTACATATCCTATAAATGACAGAGGAGCAGGTATCAATCCCATATCATATCTTATATACATAACAAAATGTAATTGCATCACTGGTAATAGCAAGGACTTGGGATCGTGAGCCCATGTCCCCAATTGAGGTGACTCATCGAAAAGACGAGATAGCCACCTCAGATCATATCAAAATCCTTTCTTCCCCCCAGGAGGGTTTTTGAGTATATCCTTTGATATAAGGGAGGCCATATCGAGCATACTCACTCATTCCAACTATCGGGCACCCATCCATCATGGGGTATTCTCCATGGAAAGCTTATATCCTTTTCAAAAATCAAGATGTTCGTCAACATATCCCGGTAGCATCACGAGACCGAATTAGCCAGGTAATTAGAGGTGACGACCATTATCAACAGAAGACGGGCCCCACTTCTAGCAAGAGAGATCCCCAAATGTTCCAAAGACAGCCAAAAAATAAATAGGGGGTCCATGACTCCGTTCTTCTAGAATATGGGGTTCTCAACACTGGAAAAAATGTCTCAAAGGCTCATAATCATGCTAACTCATTACCATACTATGGGAGTGGCATTAGCAGATGTGAAGGTCCTCCCCACAATGTCACTAACCGCCGCTCTGATGGTCCTTCCAAGAGAACCCTTAAGGTCCTCTCTCATGGTCATGTAATGATCGATCATGAGAGTTCCTATTTTGATGTGTGCCACAGAAGCCCTCCACGTAACTAGAACATCGTGGATGAAGAAGGTCTTCCACTTGTTCGGTTCTTCCCTAATGGTCCTCCCCATGATATATTCTACAAACACTATCCATGTAGTGGGAGCATAGATTTTGATGGTAGTCCTCGCCATCATAGTTGCAACTATGGTGTTCCTCCTCAAAGTGACATCTCATCATGATAAGAAGGTCCTACCCTTGTTGTGGCCTACCTGGAAGGTCCTCCCCATGGGTTATGTTGCAAAGATATTTCTTGCAGCCATGACTCATAGTATAGTGGTAGAACTCATTGCCATAATAGTAGAGTTCCTCCCAACAGAGACGTCATGAAATGGGAAGGCTTATCCATCATTACGGTACACTCTGGAGGCCCTCCACAAGGTGTTCCCTATAGATATTTTCCCTGTGACATCATTGATGACATTCGTCACCATCACGACAGCTATGATAGTAGTGATTTCCATCATGGTTGTTGTTGTGGTGGTTCTCCCCACATTGTCCTTAAGGAACAAGAAGGTACACTCCTTGTAGTAGTGTCACCTGAAGGCCCTCCCAAGGATTCACACCAAACGTCAAACCATGATGGTCATCCTTACTACCATGACTCCCATTGCGATGTCCCTCCCTGCAATGGCCAAAAATAGAAAGAAGGCCCCCCCCTTATTGCAGTCAACTCTAAAGGTCTTCCCCAGGGTATTCACTACGAAATTATTTCTGGTAATTGGACTTCAAGTCACGATTGTATTCCTCACCACTATAACGTAAAATGCGGAGGTCCTCCCCATGGTGACATATCAAACCAACATGATGGTCCTACCTATGTCATTTCGTGTACAAAAAATAATTTCTATGATGAGGTACTCAGAAGGAGGGAATCAAGAATCTTAGATTCACAATCAATAATCAATGACTTCCTCCTTCAACTAGGAGATGGTCTGAGACAACATTCATCCTCCGAGCCACCCTTGAGCCTCCCACATAATGATTTGATCCATGCCGGCCCTACTACCTCAGATCAGACTATCATGAAGCATTTCAGCTAGACTAATCATATAGAGGAATCACTGGCGGAGGCACATGCTAATTTATTGATCCGGAGGAAGTGGGTGGCCAGTGATGATATACCTGTAATGTTTTGGCCCATGTCCACCTCTCAGTTCGACATACATAGAGAGTTGTCAAAATGAAGCTTAAATTACATCTGCTATAATCTATGGACAACCCTTCACTAGTTAAAATTAAACATCATACCATATTAACGGTATGTAGATCATGTCAATTCAATAGGAGAGATCATCAGTCACATTAACCAAGAAGCACTTCCTTTGGCGTGATGACTGCGATCAGAGAGGCGAAAATGGACCTTGAGTTATCCTGCCTCTATGCACTAATCCAATTTCATCACCTTATTGATGGTTCTCTGATGGGAGTTCGTATCTGTGGATGGGGAGAACATGGGGATATACATTTCACTCTACTTCTCATCCAGAAAAACTCGTTCGATGTAAGGTCTTGCAATTCCATCACTTCAAGATGACAACAAAATGAAGACCCTATTCAAAGAGGTGGAACATTCGATAGAAATAGGCCACAAGTACGTCTAAAAAGTGTTAGGCTTGATGAGAGCAATACATTCAAGAACCACTGAATTAGGATAGGGAAAACATTCGGTAGGATTTTCACCTTTGAAAATCCAATCAGCAATCAATGATTACCTCCTGAGAGACTATTAATTCACAGGTGAACTCAACACTAGGTCCTCCTCACCATCGAATGGGAGCATGCGAGATCAGGCTATAACCTATAGTAGTAAGAACTATGGAAATACTGGACCAACCCCAGCCTATAGGGATGGAATAATTTTAAACAACAAATTCCCTCGTAAGAACAACAAAAATGGGAATAGGCACATCAAAAAAAGAACATATCCAACCCCAGTCCCCTGGGTCGGGGGAATTTTTACCACAAAACAACCTCCCCACGAGAATTAGTATTCTGTATTTTGGGAAGGATACTCAGAAGAAGAGGTTCCTTTCCAGTCATGTCCGTTGAAGCATCATCCCCTCCAAGAGAGAGGTGTTCCATAAGGTCTCACCAAGGATCCTTCTCATCAACCTTTGTCAAGAGACTGGACGAAAATCCTGGGATGGATGGGGGAAAACCATTATGAGGAACATAATTTCCTCTTCCTACATGGAATATGACACATCCTCCACCCAATATTATGTATCGGTCAACATTGTGGGTGTTAACCCCACATATGGAATAAAAGAAAATGAAAATCTGAATGGATGATGAGAAGATGGTTCCTTTCAGGATGTGAATCATAATGTGCCAGTAGGCGTGCACACCAAGAACCAGAGGGCTTCCCTAAATGTGGGTTCTCTAGAAAATCCCCCTTCACTTCCCCAGTGAGTCAGCAATGGAGATAGGAGAAAATGCCAGGTTTTTCTCAAACCGTGTACTTCTCACAACACAAACGATCCTCTCACACTCAAAGAGAGGTTCACTCATCAAGAGGATGAAATGAAGGAATGAAGGTAGATGGTCATTAAGATACTCCAGAGGAACAATCCTATCGAATATGTTCCCCAAGAAGACTCATTGTATGCACTTCCATCAATTGATCCTTAAAAACAATGGTTTACTTGGGAAAAAGAAACTTTGTCAGGGCCCCTGCCTAGGGTGGTACCTGGCCTGTCCAACTACCTGAACATGGATTTAGGAGAATACCAAGACTTCCCTTCACTCAGGAAGAAACTGGAGAAAGAACATATAAATCCCCCTAAGGTACCACTGATGGCATATGTGACTTAGGTACCAGTCGAGACAACACCTCATGTAGTGCCCCAGGCTATTCTGATTTGGGATCAGGCCCTACAAGATGTGATCTAGGGTCTCACAAATCCCATCGATGCCCTGATAGCTCAATTGGAAGCAATGGAAGGCTGGCATGCTCCGATACAGCTATGGAGAAAGCCTTACCCAGACTAGGTGAGCAACACACCACCTCCACCGAATTTTGGGAGCCTTATATTCCCAATATTCAATGGATTAGAGGACCTGGAACAACATTTGATGCACTATGCATCTTATTGAAACCCAATGATTGGAACTTTGGAAAAACAAGAATTAATGAAACGCAGATGCTTCATGCGAACCATACAAGGTTCAGACTTATTCTGGTATACATGTTTACCATCTTAGTAAATATAAGGATGGGAAGATCTTAGACAACAATTCATGTTCCACTTCAGCTCAACATTACCCAAGACGGTGATTAGCGACCTGATTAATTGAAAAAAAAATTGAATGATAGGGCCATAGACTTCATCACCATATGGAAGGGTCTTACCTACTCCTTGAATAGGACACTTCCCCCAGATGAGATGCTTTCTATATCCATCAACAACCTCTGAGAGGAGATGCGGACTCCACTCATACCAGTGAAATGCACCACAGAATTCCAAGATTTCTATGATATTTCTCAGAGAATCAAAGACTCCTTGCAGAGGACTAACCTCATATCCTCAATAGCCTCATAGGATCCTGAAAAGAGAGTAGGTAGTGATGAAGAGTCCTTTATCATGCTCAGTCCATCCCCCACACATGCTCCAATGCCTATGCCTTCTCCGAATCGTGAAGGGCCTTCTGCATATTAATGACTGTCTCTGCCCCAACGAGATGATCATAGATAACCTAGGTGAATTCAATTTTAGAAACGAATAAATTATTTTTACTCATTCTGAGAGGACCAAGCCCATGTCTATTTCCTAACCACCACGAATTACATCGTGCTCTACTTACCAGAGCTAAGAAAGCATGAAGATGTCGGCCTCCACAACCTACTGGATTATTGTCCCTACCATCGGATGTTGGGACACATTATTCAGGAATAATTCATCATTAGTGACCTTCTACAAAGGATGGTGTAATCAAGAATGGTCAAGCTAGGACCACCCCCGGCACATGTTGCATATGTTTCTTTCACCGAACATGATGAGGGGGAGGACCGGCAGAAAGTTGTTAGCAAAAGGGAGAAAAACTTTGATGGTTGGATGACTTGGAAGATGATCAACCATGCTCATGGAATAATCCGAGTTCAATTGAAACAACCAATTGTGCCACCAACTACTCCTAATGAAACACACCTATCGTCCTCGACATCACAACCTTGCAAAATCCTATCATGTAGGCATAATACGATAGGGAAGAAACATATACAAAATGATAAATCTATGACAAGGAAAAAGCTATCCTTGACTCTTTCAGATTTCATGGCCTTAGGATTTACTCAACGGGCACCGTACCGCAAAACGACACCATAAGAGGAATCCAACTAGGCTAATCTGTCATCTAACGTGGAACTAATATTCCATTACATCAACTTCATCCATTTAATGGAACCATTATCTGAAAAAGAGTATGGTTATGAACTTGAGTTCCTAACACCTGATCAGGGTACTAGAAGGAGGAACCGCAGAAGTAGTGGATACCAAGGAAGACGCAACCATGTCCAGAACCATCCCTAGAGTTTCACCCCAGCTCAAACCATCAATATTGGGGAACATTTTTGGAGATACCTTCAATGAACATAGAAAGATCATATATATTCCCTTCCCCCCACGAGAAACCACTCTGGCCTCATTATTCTGCGGTACCCATCAAGGGAGGAATAAGTGTCTAACCACCTAGAGCGCACAAGTAAACTGACTAGGTTCAGTCCCCAGAACGTAGAAGTACCATCGAATCATTTCCATGTGACCAGTCCCTCCTCATCACATACTATAGCCCCTAATGTGCTCGCTAAATAACTCCCACAAATTGAGAAGCCCCGACCTTTAGAGAAAATTTATGATATCCTAAAGGAGATGGCCCTAGTACCAGCCAAGATATCATTCTTGGATTCCTTGAATTTTTTAGCCGACATCTGGGAGGCACTCATAAAATCCCTACTTATCCCCTAGTAATTTCATGTTGATGTAGTTGTAGCCGAGATATATCGAACGAAGACTATATCAGCATAATTTAATGATGTAATTTCATTCGCCGATCAGGATGAAGAGACCACCATGAAAGGACACCCCAAACCCATATATGTGTCTAGCATGTTGAATGATTTTGATGTCTAGAAAGGCATCATCGACAATGGTTCCAGAGTCAAACTTCTCCCACTATGAACAATTCATAGGCTGGGGTATAATGAAGAAAATATGACACCCTCATACACAACTCCCTTAAGTTATAACAAGAGAGAACAAAATAAAGTGGGACAAATTATCATTCGAACCCATTTTGGAAACCTTGGGGATTATTCAGTGTTCCTGGTGGATCGAAATATCACAACATTTAACACGCTGTAAGGAAGGCCATGTCTGCATCAACACATTTCCATTCCTTCCTCCTACCACTGCTGTATCAAATATTGCGTCAATAAAAAAGGTGGGACATTGTGTGATGATATGTTACCATTAGAGCACTACGAGTCGCATTACATCGATTCAAGATTTTTTGAGAAAAAGGGGAAGACATGTGAAATTGATGGTATTGATTGGGTCCCCACCCAAAATGGTCTGGAAGTGCTTCCTAAATACCCCCACAAGAAGGTCAAAAAAGAGTATGTGATTCCCATCAACCATGTTGTGAGCAGGAATCCAAGTCCGGACGTGTGTTTAGCTATACTCATGATCTCAGTCATGACAGTCGAGGATGAAAACACAAAACCAACTAGTGACACTCAATCTAAGGAAGAATTCATGAGCAAGGATGCCCACACCCCATCCTTGGAATTTCAAAATATCCCTATTGAATTCTCTAAAGTAGATTAAGTACATGATGCTCATTACTGTATGCTTCTCCCTCTCCGTAGGTTTCCTGACAACCAATTGAGATGGAGGAAGTCGCTTTCGCCATAGTGCGCCCATGCGACATCTTTCCTCCATGCTCTGGAGGGCCCACATGAAGGTATTTTTACTCATTAGAAGGAGAATAGCACGAGGATTTTGGGGAAGAAGTGGAAGGACACCTTAGATATTCCCCTCCTGTTTTCAAATAGGGTATCTCTACCACTGTTGATGAACTCAGGGAAATCAACCAAGGAACCGAAGAAGACTCGGGACTCATTGTCATTAGTAAAACCATGTATTTGGAGGAACATGTGATATACAGCTCTTACTTTAGGCAGCATTGTGATGTTTTCTCCTAGAATTAGACAGAAATTTCAGGACTCGATCCTGAGGAGGCGACGCACCACCTAGGCCTACCAGAAGATCATCGAGTCTATATGAAAGATACCAGAAGGACGCACCCCAAAAATGCATCCAAGATTGAGGCTGAGGTTAAAAATATAATCAAATTAGACTTCCTTCAGGACGTCACTTATCCCATCTGGTTGTCCATCATAGTCCCCATCTAAATGAATAATGGACATATCTGTGTGTGCATCAATTTTAGTGATCTCAATCAACATTTCCCGAAAGATGACACTCTAGTCTCGATCACCAAACTATTCCTCGATGTGACGACAGGATAAGTGGATCTCTCTATCAAGAAAGGTTATTATGGATATAATAAAATTTGAATGGCCCAAGAATATGAAGAATACATATCCTTCAGGGCCCCCTAATGAGTATTTTTTTACAATGTCATGTCCTTTGGTTTGAAAAACGCTGGCACCACATATCAACATGCCATACATCGAATTTTCAATCCATTCCTGGGGATGTTCATCGAATTTTATGTTAACGATGTTGTGGTAAAATCAAGATAGTGCTCAAGTCACCTATCATACCATACAACCATCTTTGAAAAAATTCAGCAACACAGCTTGAAGATGAACCCCTTGAAATGTGTGTTTGATGTTTCCTCAGGGAAATTTCTGACCTTCGTCCTATGCCATAGTGGCATTGAAATAGACCAAGGGAAGGAAAAGGATATACTTGGATTAACACATACTCACAACCTCACTGAGATGAGAGGACTCCATGGACACCTGTCCTATATCAAGAATTTTATAGCCATTCTCGTAGGAAAATGTCTTCCCTTTACTAGGTTAATGAATAAGGGAGTTACCTACCAATAGACAAATGATTTCAAAGAGTCATTCAACCGACTCAAGTATTAACTCTTTAATACACTGGTGATCATGATGCTGGTTGAAGGAAGGAAACTTATCTTGTATGTGATGGCCTTAGAGCAGTCACATGGAGCCATACTCATGCAGAAGAATGATTCCAGCAGTAAAAACATCCTTTATTACCTTAGCTAAACCATGATTGATATTGAGACCTAGTATACAAATCTCCGGAAGAGCTGTTGGGCTCTGGTATTCATGGTCCAGACGTTGCAACATTATTTCCAGCATCATGGAGTTAATCTGATCTGTCACAGTAATATGCTAAAGTAAATCCTCATCCATCTAATGCTAACCAAATGCCTATACCGTTAGGAAATCATCCTGCAACAGTTCACCATCCAGTTTGTGCTTCAGAAAGCTATCATGGGCCATGAATTTGCATATTTTCTAGTAGGAAATCCTTTAATGAAGACCACCTCATTAGATGATAAACTACACAACCAAGACATCACCTCCCTACAAAAGTATTCTCAAACATGGGAAATGTACTTTAACGACGCATCCAGAAGCTCGATAGTTAAAATAATGGATGAACCCAAGTTTACCATGGTGGGGTTGGGATTCATAATCATCTCCCTAGAGAAGGATGTTTTTCTATATTACTTCCTCCTGTTAAAAATATGAAAAAACGATGTGGTATAAGGTCCTCTACAAGCGAAGCCTTGACGAGGTCCTTCTCAGATGCATTGATGGGGTAGAGACTACTGCCATCATTGATGAAGTGCATGCCATTGTGTGTGGTGCACATTAATAAAGATCAAAGAATTCTCATCAGATTTTAAGGGTTAAATACTATTGGAACTCCTAGGAAAGGTATTGCATGATATTTACCACGAAATGTCACTCCTGCCAAATTCATGCCAACTTCATTCATCAGCCGTCACAGTTACTTCACCAAGCTAAGTACTCGTGGTCATTCATGATCTAGGCAATGGATGTCGTGGGACCATATCCTCCATCCACATCTAAACAATTCAAAAAATTCTCACAACAACCGACTTCTTTTCCAAGTGTGAAGAAGCTGCACCCCTTAAGGAAGTTGAGGCAAGAAGCATCATCAACTTCTTGAAAGCCAATATCATCACCAGATTGGGTGACCCTCATACAATACCGACGGACAACAACACCAAATTCTTCTTTTCCGAATTGGATTAATTATTCCAGGAATATTGTATCAAGACCAACCATTCATCATGCTATCATGCAACGACCAATGGACAAATAGAAGCCTTCAACAAGACCTTATCTAACATACTCCAAAAAATAGAGGACAAAGGAAAAAAGTCAGGGCTAAAAAAACTCTTCCATGCCTTACAGGCCTATCAAAACAAATCTCGCACCACTACCCATGAAACTCCATAATTATTAGTATATGGTACATAAGAAGGTCTTCCCATTGAACCATAATTGTTGTCACTCCACGTTTCCCTTTGTGATCAACTATCCGACGATGAACGAGATGAAAAAAGATTTTGGGAATTGGAGCAACTAAATGAGAAGCGGTGGCACAATTTTCACCCCTGGATGTATATCAGAACCATATTTCATGAGGCTTCAATAAAATGGTTCGTATTCATTCTTTCCTCAATGGGGAATTGGTATTGCTCCTCCAGACCACAATAATACCTGGAAATAGGCCACTGATGTTAGATCCAAAGTGGAAGGGACCATCTATCATACATAAGGTATACTCCAATAGAGGATTTTCCCTGATTATTATGGATGGGAAACTCACCACCACTCCTACAAACATGATATTTATGAAAAAAAATCATTGTGTAACTATAAGAGCAGTTTTCATCCGAGTTAAATGACATTAAACTTCCATTCATAGAATGTACTTAATGCATGACAATAAAATGCATACTAGAATAACCTTACTACATGACAATAAACTGCATAGTAGAATGTACTTACTCCAAGATATTAATGTACATGATAGTTCGTCCCTGTGAAATGTCAATAAACGGTGTCACGCCGGTCTGAACTATATGACCCTAAACTAAGAGCCAATAATTCTAGCACAAATACATAAATCATTCTAGGATTTTCCTCTTGGAGTGCATGCTAGAGGCTCCCAGCCTCATTCACGTTCATTCAGCTATAAAATTAAAGCATGTACCCCTGTTTGGAAGCGATTACATTATGTCCATGCCCTTTGACCCCAAACTAAGAGAAATATGTCCTCATTAAATGACAATAAACAGCATAGTAAATCATTCGAGCTACGGGATGTTAAATTAATATGCCCATTATCCTTACTGCATGACACTAAACTGAAAGGTAATTCTTCCACACAACATTACAATAATCTATGTCCCTCTGGTCCGAACTCTATGACCCTAATCTAATAAAATGATATCCTTGTCGCCAGACTTTAAACAGCATAACGAGACAGTGTATTCACCTGAGAAAACATTGATCTTCCAATATTCATCATCTATTGTGCCACATTTGAGGAACTATGTAGGGATTGATTATTTCCCATGCAGTATACGTAGCGATGCAAGGATTTCGGTATGCTCGCCCAATCACCATGAATAAATTGTCCCACCTCCTGCGAATGAGTTAGATTTGTGTAGGAAACCCCTTTGAATAACAAGGGAATTGAGAAATATGTGTACCTTGATTATTATCCTTGTAGGATATGTAGTAACGCCAATATTTTTGTATCTTGGCCCAACCACCCCTGAAAAAAATGATGACCCTCATCCTTACCGCATTACGGTAAACTACACAGAGCTCGTCCATACTGCAAGATGATAAACTGCACGACAACCTTTTATTTTCACATCAATTCGACTATGTCCTCACTGAATGACATTAAACTGCATGGGCATAATTTGTACTTTGATTTTACCCCATCCTTACTGCACGATTTTAAATTACACTGATTTAATAATACTCTGGTTCATACCGCATAACAAGAACCTGCAAGGCAATCATCCTTACAACAAGACTATAAAATGCATGGTACAAGTCATAATCCATTCATGATACATGGTAAACCATGGCTGGAACACTCCTTGCGCATGTGGATGCATCCTTCCCATGCATCAGAATCCATGACCCGGATGATTATGGATCTTCATAATCACCCATGGCCATCGGAAGTAGAAGTTCATCGACCTGCTGACACCACTGAATGACTATGCATAAGATTCCCTCAGTAGCTCTGCATATTGATCTACCATGGCCCTACTTCCAAAGGAAAGTCTTAATCATATGACACTCATTTTAGATTCATACACTTACCGGCCCGAGAGCCACCATATAACGTTTCCCGCTCAAAATATTTCTGGAAGAATGGTTTACATTATTGTTCCCCTCACGTCTAGATGATTCCAGGGTGTCCCTACCTGTTTAGCTTGAATATCCACTATTGGATCCTATGACGATCTGCATCCATAGCATAATGCCAGTGCAGTGATGCTTTAACCCAAAAGACAATTGCAATATGGTTGTTTATCGTATGCCCGGACACATATCTCCCCATCTTCCAGACATTGTGTCATGAGAGATCCTAGATATTCATAATCATTCATCGTCATCGGATGTGGAACACTATCTACTTGAGAACACCTTTGCATGAATTTACATATCTTGCCCTTAGCGGCACCCATAATGAGGCCCCTGGCCCGTCTACCAAAGGAAAGTCTTCCTCTGGTGACACTATTCTTACCTCGGTACACATACTGATGTGGCTCTATTTTTACATAGTTTTTTCACATCTTTTATTTAATTTTTATCAATTTAATTAATTATTTTTGACACTATTTAATAAATAATGGCACATAATAATTTTATCACTACTTCTCTTAATTAACAATTTTTTATAATTAAATAATTGTTTTTATTCATTTTATATTTTCTATATAATTATTCTATATATATTAATCTACTTTATAGTTTGATAATATTAATTTGTTTTATTAATTAACTTTTCTAAATAATAATTATTTATTATTCATCTTTATTTGAATCAATCAAATCTAGTTTTTAATCTTAGACTTTTCCATTTAATCCTGATTTATTTAAATTAACTTTACATTTTAACCGGTTCAATTATTCAGCTAAGTAAATAAGTTTAAGTTAAATATTAATAAAATAATATGTTTTTAATGTTACGTTTCATTTTAGTATCTAACTAATTAACTTTGTGGTTTAACATCTATAGTTAATTCTAAATATTATTTTTTCAGGCCCGCAGTTAATTATTTTTTTAGGTGTTCTGTGTTTATTTAGACATTAATTTAATTAATCTTAACATTTATTTTCTTAGTTAATAATTAAGTTTCCTTTTTTTAGATTGTTAAATAATTTGTTTTGTTTTTAGTTACAGTTAATTATTTAATGTTAATTTTTTTGTTACTTTCTCTTTTATGTTAATTAATTAATGTTTTTTCATTTTATTATTTGTTATAAATTAATCATTTCTATTAATATTTTCAAATTTTTTTTCTATCGGTGATTCATCACACTGATTCAATGACACTCCGTTCTTTTGTGGCACCAAAGTCTTTTTTATAACTATTGATGAGTCGTGACTCACCGATTTCTTTGAAAAGTCGTCGGTCTCTCACCTCGCACCGATATTTTGACTCACCGATCTAATTATTTTATTTTGTTCTCATCCAACCTATATTTATTTCTTTTGTTGGTGAGTCAATGACTCACTGATTGAAAATTTCCTTTATCGGTTTCAGAACTTTTCATTACCTTGTCGATCTCTTATTTTCTTCCACACACTCACCGATAGTTCATCATTTTCTCACAACCGGTCTGTCATTTATTTTTTCTATCGGTGAGTCCTCCAAATCACTGATTGTTTCATGCTTCCAACCTTACATCAGTGAGTCAATGACTCACCGATTTGCAGCGGATCTTCTCAACCATTGGTTTCACTTCCCTCCACTTTCGGTGCCATTCTCTGCTTCAAATGATTCTGCACCTTTAACCATCGCAGCACCCCTGTTCTCCACTCAACCCATATTCTTCGACATTTTTACCCAGGCATCTACAATTGAATTCTCGAACCAAACTCAACGACATATTTAGTAATAAAAATAAGAATATCAATTTTCTTCCGAGTAGATGCATTGCAGGAGAACTGCAGAAACCCAAAATCACTCATATATGAAATACTTCGAGCCATTCGATGCCTAAGCTTTCTCGTTGGACTAATGTAGGAACCAACCGCCACTACAAGAATGAACTTTGGGGGCTGTTACTATAGATCCTGGGAAGAGGCCGACCTGAGCTTCACCATTGAAGAGTTCGCTACACCCGCCTGTTGCTGCTGAAGTTTTCTGAAAAAGATTTTCGAAGCCCCATGTTGCACCGTGAAGAGGAGAACTCCTCCAGTTCGAAGCCCTTGCTGGTAGAGGATTCACTACTGACCAATTGAAGCTGAAGAACCTTCGCGTTATTGATGAAGGAGGTGGCCGACTGCTACTGGGGGAGAAGCCGAACCCTTCCCCCCTTTGCGTCGTGGTATTTGGGGAAGAAGACCAAATAAAAAGAGAAAAAAAATAAAATTACTTAGTAAAAATAAACAAATAATAATAGAATAACATAAAATAAATAAGATAAATAATAACAATAAAAACATAGAACTTTACAAATAAATAACTAAAAATAACTAATTGATAAATAATAACAATAATCAAATTAGTTAAATAAAATATATGATGACTAAAATATTAATGCTAAAATTATTAACAAAAATAATTTAAATAAATTAGTTAATCTAATTAATTTAGTAAATTATAAATTTACACATTTATGAATAAAATAATTATAATGTATAATAACATTTTATTAATTTTTGTTGATTGTAATAATTAATTTCCCAAAGAAACTAAACTCTAATAGTCTAGTAATTACCAAACATTAAATTTAATATATTTAACAATTAATCACGATCATTAATTAATTATATGAATAATAACATGTAACAACATTAAATATAATAAGTTGTTTAACAAATACATTAATAATTGATATGTATTTAGTTTTAATGCCATTTAAGCATCATCTAGTAGATATTTATTTATTTATTAATGTTTTCTTATAATCGTTGATTCATTTATTTATTTTTCTATTCTAAATGTGAAGGTTCATTCAAGAGATAGGTATAAATCCATATTCATCTAACCAACTCATCGGGAGTTAGTTAAGGGGGTTTTACTAGCGCATCGTGCCAGTGGCAGAAAAAACGCACGTGTGCGGTGCACAAGTGAAAGATTTCTAATGTCAGTGGAAATGTGCGGTGCAATGCAGCAGATGACAGATGATATTTTAAGCAGAGAAAGAAGAAAAATTGAGTGGGACTCTCATTTGGAGATGCTCATTCATTCCACGAACACACCATTTTTGGTGAGTGAAGACTCCCGGGAGATGAGAGAGCAGACAAGGAGGCATGGAGCCCGAGAGTAGAGTAGTATTTGGTGAGTTCTTCTTCCTTTTGTCCTTAACTATTGTACATTGTTCTTGGATGTTTTTCAATTATTTTATCAATATGATCATAGGTTAAAATTTTCTTAGCTTTGGAATTCAATCCTCCATGTTATATTTCAGACTTCTTCAATTACTTTATATTTTTCAGAATCATCATCTATAGGCGAGATGGAATTATGATTCTCTATTCAGTTTATTCACCTCTCAATTGTTTTCAAAATTAATAATTCAATTTAGTCTGGAAAGGTTTTTTTTAATGCATCTTTCAGAACATTAATGTCATTAACATTGGAAATTTATTGCGATTTTATTTCCAAGTTTAATCTTTTTCAAACTTCTTCGCTGTTCTGTTATGTTTTTGTGTGGCGAACTCCAAAACATAATCTTATGCTTATTGATTTTATTGGAAAGGAGGATTCTTCAGCACGGTTTGAGGGGAGATTCAATAAAAGTTTTGAAAAATTAAATTATTTTAACCAGTAGATTAGATTTCTAGAGTGAATTTTTGTTTGATATGAGCTCCATTACCTTTGATGTTAAATGACAGTTTTCTATAATACTTTAGTTTGAAAGTACTTAGTATAAGTTTTAATTTCCTTGTAGAAAATATTGTTTCCTCATCCTGTTTCCACTTCATCATATAAATAATAAAATTAAGAAAATAGTAAGTAGATGTTTTCTCTACTGCTGACAAAAGCGGGGGTTGAAAATTCAAAACCCTGAGATTTCACTCTCATGCCTTCTCTGTGGATCGACCCTGCACCACTGTGCTAGTGTAGGTTAATAAATGTAATTTTGAGGGCTATGATGACCTCCTGTTTGATCAAAACTTGGCGCTGTTTTCAAGGGAAGGCATGCAATGAGAGTCTAGGGTTATAATAAAAAGTAAAAAAAATCAATAAAAACAAAGAAAAAAATAAAAAAATATCATATAAAATAACTGTTTAAAAAAACTGTGAACTAGAAATTACTGCTTTAGTTGTCCATTAAAATCTTCTTTATTGTGAACCATTGTGTGTTTATTATCATCTGGTTTTGATCTAAAAATGGATGTTAATACAAACTTCAATCAACCAGGACCTTACTGTGTTTTTTGTGGAGATTATGGACATACTGCTTGGTAATATTTCAATAACTAGCCACACCATCATTTTTTACATTGCAGAAAATGAAAAACATGAGTCGAGTCCTGACACCCTAGCTAAAATTGAACTAATTGATTCTAAATTGGATGCTATGGTGTAACTAATTAATAATTGGTTAAATAAAACCCATGAAATTCAAGTTAAGGATTCTCAAGAGAAATATCAATTAATGAAAAGATTGGAAAACATGCTTTTAGATTTACAAAAAAAGGTTAATGACCAAGAAGAATTTGAAGAAATAGAAAAACAATTTTTTTTTAAAATATTTTAAAATCAAGTGGAAGAGGAATGAGATAGTGAAATTGTGAAACAAACAATTTACTTTGAAGAATCTGAATCTGTTGAACCAAATATTGAAATAACTATCTCATTAAACAAATAACACATTGATGAAGACCCTAGAATGAAATTTAATGCTAGTGAGTTGGACAATTTTGAATATGAATTGAAACAGATTGAAAATGAATGTCCATTTATCTTCATAATTCCTACATTGGAGAAATAAAAATGTTTTAGAATCATTGAAAAGGAAGTCATTCGGGTAGAAGAGATTTTTGAGAATGGAAATTTGAATGTTAAAAACTCTTCACCCAAATTTTCTGAATTTGTGAATAATGAGTCTGAACATGATATTGGGTATAATCTGGAAGAGATCCCTGAGTTGGAAAACATAGAATCTGAAATTTTTGAACTTGAACTGAACACCTCTCTTTCATATTTTGAACCTGTAAACCCAATAAATTCTGAAATGTTTTTGGATGATGAGGATGAGGGAATGATATTTGAGGAAAGATTAACTTAAGAGTTTTCATTTCCCTATTCTCATAGTAATAAATTTTCTGAAATTTTTTGCAATGAATTGGAAATCTGTGTTGGCCAACTTGATGAGATTTTTTTTAATTTGAACACTCTGGAAACTGAATTTATTGAACCCGAATTGTAAACTTTTTCTCCTGAAATTGAATTAAAACACTCAAATGAAAAGTTTTTAGAAAGTGAGCCTTTTTAACTGGAACTTGAGAGATAGGTTGGACACACATTATATGATGGTTTCAGAATTGATTTTATATAATCAATAGATGTTCAGTGTGTGTTAATAGATGAGGATCTTTTGGAAGAGATTTAGAACATTGTTAGACCTGAATCTATTAGTGATAAAATAAATTCTCTTCACTGTCTGTCACTTAATTCCTCACCTATTAAGGGTTCTAGTCCTTATCATGATACTTATAGTAGTCTAGAGGTAGAATAATAATTGAGTTTCCTTGTACATGATTCTGTTCAGCACTCTATTGAATCTCTTCTTGAACCTAATATTCAGTATTCACCCATTTCACCCAGAAATTTGAACCAGTTCGTGATTAGGTTAAGAGAGATAGGTCTGAGGTTAATGATACGCCCTTTGAAGAACCTATATCTATGTTCAACCTTCATTAGTATTCAAATCTTGAAATGTCTGGACTTATTCTTGAAATGGATAGCACTATACCCACTACTATTAAAGGGTGCTGCAAAGGGGTTATTTGAGGTTATGAGAGTTTGGTTTCTGTCTACTTTAGTCTTGTTGACCACATAATTCATTGTTCTATTAAAAATATTTGGTCCAAACACATGTGGTGGTTCCTATTAAAGAAACCATATCCACCTAGTGACTATGGTTATTTCTTGGTGAGTCTGGCTGGGGACTTTAATCCTAGCGCTGCATGGGAGGTAACCCATGGTTTTTCTTTTGTTATAAAATAAAAATTTGTAATTAAATAAAGTTTAAATGAAGACTTCAAATTCATTTATTCATGGGATTCAACCCATGCTCTTTATTTGTTTTCACTTTTTTACTATTTTTTATTGAATAAAGTGCTTCCAGGTTTCCTTCTATATGTACTGCCTATACTGGTTACTTGTCCATGGTTTTCATGCTTTGTGTTTTTAGGATGTTGTTGTTGGTTTTAGGGAGGAGTTGATGTAACACCCTGAGATTTTATGAAAAATATTATTTTAATTTCATTAATGTCTTTTGTTGTATTCTACACCAAGATTACCTTGCGCTATACACAACACCGTATTAGCTTGCAGTATACGCAACACTATTCTTGGACCGTATTACACACAATTTTGATAATAGTTATTCTACGCAACATTGAGTATATATATATATATTAAATGTATAAATGAAATATGGTTGGATTCTGTTATACGAAACAACGAAGGATTCTTTCACAACACGCAACCTTGACTTGGCTTGCATTACACGCAATCGCAACCTTCCTCGATAGCGTGTGTTGTACGCAATACCGGGTTTTAATAAACAATGTTATATTATTATAATATTGTCATGAACTAGCCGTTATGAATAGTATTAACTAAATTTTTAATTTTATAACATTATTATTCATCTTACACATTTCTAGAACATGGTATAAGAACAAAATAAATTTTTCCGGTAAAATAAGTATATTTCAAAAAATGCAGTTTTGCCGCCTTTTGATGGCGCACCCACATTAAATCTGGTTTTTGACATGTTTATAAGTTCAATTTGACAAAATAAAATTCTTCTTTGGAATCAAGAAATAAAAATTTACTTTGGATAAATTTTTCATATTATTCTGGTAAATTTCACATTTTAATGAATAGTAAAAACACGCTATATTTTAATTAAAAACAACTTTTTTCATCGTAATATCTTATGTGGTTAAATTATAATATTGAATAGTTTTAAAGTATAAATAGAATATATTTTTACCATTTAATATAATGTATGTCATTAGCATTGATTTTACCTTGATTTCGTAGGTTAAATCAATTCAATCTTTTGCAATGTTTTAAACAAAAACCCGTTTTTATTCGACAACGGGATTAATTTTAATTTAATTTCTGCAACTTCTGTGTTTTGAATTTTAAAAAATGGATTCCATATTTGGAATCAGTGGGTCCAAATTATGTTAATAGGATACTTTTTATTTTTGGTAATTATGAATAGTAACTACGGTAAATTTTATTTACCATAGTTAAAGGTAAATCGGGTAATTAAGGGTAAATATAATATTTTAAAATTACCCTAACAAATTTCAAAATCCTATTGGATGACTAAAAAAAGACCCATATCACCTATGGGTCGGATTAGATTAATTTAATTAAATTTTGTCAATGAAAATAATTTAATTATTATTAAAACCAAAGAATGTGACAACATGTCACTTTCTTAAATCTTATAAGTATAATAATTTTAATCTAGTGATAAACTTAATGCAACTTCGAAAAGGAATAGTCTCCAGAAAGCTAATACAATTATATAAATCATAGTAATTTATTTAGAATTTTTAGGGTTTAAATAATTATCATTTATTATGACAGAAAGATGATGCTGTAATTGTCTTATTAATGAAATATTGACATAATTGATATTATAAATACCAAAATAAATGTAATTTAAGACTTTTTATTACTTAAACTAATTTTATAGGTTAATATGACATGTTATTGTTGATTTAAGTAACTTGGTTCGAACTTATCATTCTGTTATGAATTTCATAAAAATCATGTACCAAATAGTGTCAAAATTGACATAAAATAGTTTTTAAAACAAATATTATATTATTAATTTTTATTTTATTCCTAAAAATCTAAGGTTCGGCCAAATGACTTAGATAAGATTATATATATTAATAATAAACAACTTGGGGTTATTTTGGCTTGATATAGTAAGTTTATTAACCATATAGTGTAAGAAAACAAAAAGGCACGGTAAAAGTTAAATTATTTAACTTAGAGTTAAATCTAAATGATAAGGTTAAAATAATAACCTAAACTTGTCTAAATCCTATTTGTTGATAGTATTTCGACCCATCCCCACTTTACCTTTGAAATAAGACCCTTTTGAATCATTATAACCAGATTTTGACTTTAATATAAAATAATATTTTGAGATATTCCTAAGGTGCCCCTCTCCTCCCTTATAAAAGGGCACCTCCTCCCTCTCTTCCTCACACAACATTGAGCCTTCAAGCTCGGCCAACCCCGGCCAAAATCTCTTCTCCACTTCCTTAGTATCATCCTAGAGGTCCTGGTCTTCTTAAAAGACCATCATTAGTTCTTTAAGTGGAGGTTAAGAAAAGGCGCGTCAAAAAAGAGGTAATATCCATTACCGATCTTTTTTAATTTCTTTCTTCTTCAAATTCTTCTTCTTTATTTGTTTCATGATAAAGTAATAACATCAGTATTACTTACATACTGATATGTTATTATAAATATGAAACAACCCTAATTCACCTTCTATCCATCCTACGGAAAAATGAAATCACCGCGCGTGCGTACGTATGGAATACCGTCTCCACGCCGTGGTGTAATCTATTTTCCACCATCACCTTACAAGGATGAGTATAATGGTGTAATGAGTAACTATATATGATTATTATAGAGTGATATTGATACTGAAATAGTATACATACACTTCAACACAATTCCACGACCATGGGAAGGATATCATCGCTCGTGCGTACGTACGGACTACCGTCTCCACGACGCGATGAGATTAATTCTCAATGATTAACCATTCATGAATGATTATAAAGTATGTATAATATTTACTAATGAAATATATGACATAATAATGATACTGGATTTATTTATATATTTATATGTATGTCATCTACTTAATTCTATTCAATTCAATAAGGAAACGA
Organism: Viscum album; assembly: GCA_963277665.1. Classification (NCBI taxonomy): domain Eukaryota; kingdom Viridiplantae; phylum Streptophyta; class Magnoliopsida; order Santalales; family Viscaceae; genus Viscum; species Viscum album. The sequence goes on from OY728139.1 coordinate 223,352,209, forward strand.
AAACAGCGTTCATTCGTACGTACGGACTACCGTCTCCATGAACGGTGTATTTCATTCCATTTACTGATTTATTATATATGTATATTCTGAATATATATATATATATCATGTTTTATATTCTGAAATTAAGTAATCATGATCTAAGTAATCATATGAATAATTACAAGTTAAAAACACGAACGACAAATGAGACGATTTTACCCAAAACGCTACTTTAACTTGAATTTAAAAAATAACGGGTAATATAAATTCATAAGTGGACCATATATGATATAATAAAAATGAATATGATTCTGTAATAAGTCAATAACATGATTTAAATCATTATACAGGAGTTTGGGACACTTACAAAGCATGTCAGACCTAAGGTAAGGGAAATATCACAATCTCATTTTTATTCGAGATTGTTTATACTTTGAAATTTACTGGGGTGTATTTTATCATCCACATCCATGTTTCCACAACATGTAATATTATTTTCATCCACCTACAATTGTTTAAAACCTATTTTACCCTTTTGTGAGTTTTTAGTAAAAGATATGAAAGGAATCTTTTATCATTTTTCATATGAGGTACTTTTTGACTTTTCCGACAAAAGTACGATAAGAATGTTTTTTTAACTTATACGGCATGAATGGATTTTTAAAACATTATTTCCAAGAATCTTCCTTTGCAAGTTTTCAAGTTTATTTTTAATCAACTTCTTTTAGTTTATAATTGAATGACATGTTAAGAAAAGAAATGTGTTTTTGAAGTAGAAAGGATATTTTCCTCAAGAATGGAGTTCAAGTATTTTATCAAAATTATTTTCCATCTAAGACAATAAAAGGGTTCTGTTTTTATCCCTATTATTACATGGATTTGATTATGTTGTGATGGAAATATTTTTATGAATTCCTTTATCTTATATGAATTGTTTTATGATGTCATGATGTTTAAAGAATCCCATTTTTGTTACATGTGTTATGAGATGATGTATGATTTATGATTATGTGGAAAACATAAGAAAGGATTCATTATAAGATGGGTGGGACCTATATCTCCCTCTAATTTATTGGGTAAAGATTTTATATCTCATGAGATAGACATGGCTGGAATGGTAGGTTATACCGGTTCAGTGAAACAGGACTGGAACGAGGGTTACTCGATTCAGAAAGGGACTTTGTCCACTAAGATAGTCTTGGAAATGAGTCTTGACTAACAAGAAATGATTCTCTATGATTATGTGTGTATGCCACAAAGTTTCATGTTTTAAGTTATGATTATTGGGTTTACATTTCACTTCTATGATTTACCCCATGTTATGATATTATGAGCTCTTTTGCAGGTTTTGATTTCCAAAAGCTATGTTCTTATGTGTATGATGTGATTGATATTTCATTTGTTTACCCTTACTGAGCATTTGAGCTCACCCCTTTATGTTTTTTTCCCCAGGATATAAAGAATGGTTTTAGGTATAAAAAAAAGGAAGATCTTTATGGGAGATGTTGAAGATCTTTCACCACGATTAGAAGATTACGTTCCGAGTTTCCAAAGACACTAAACTATTACGATCCTTGTGTGTGTGTTTTTGTAATGTACTAAGTATTCCGAAAAAGTAATGTAAATTTCATGTACGTCAAGCTTCGGGTCTCTACAGTTGGTATCAGAGGAAAGGTTTAGTCAACCTTTGGAAACTAGGATGCGAGAACTTTAGTAAGAACCCTAGAGATATTTATAAGGTATGTCTAGGGATGTCCCTAAGGATAAGTATACATATAGGATACAGTCCTAGAACTACGGTATCGATTATAGAATTTAACATAAGATGTTAGATATTGAGGGTACTCCCCCTTTATTATGTTGTTTTCCCTAGCATGATTTTTGCCTCTCACACTATTCTTTTTTGGGTTTTAGAAAATGGATGGAAACAAGATGATTCACGATAATGGAGGATATGATGGACAATGGAATGATATTCTTCATAATGAAATGGGATTTGGAAGTCTAGACATCATTATTATGCCGAATCAGCAATCTCATAATATGATCAATAAAGTAAAATTTGGTAAGTTTCCTGACCCGGCTAATAAGAGAAAGATGGAGTTTCATGATGATCATAGAGGAAAGAAAGTTCAATTTCCCCTATGTAAATCATGTGGGAAGAGGCATCAAGGAGAATGTTTCAAAGAAACTGGAAGATGCTTTGGGAGTGGAAAAGAAGGACACAAAGCAAGTAAATGCAAAGGAAAAGGTTAAGTTAACAACATGGATGAGGATAATGGTATTGCTACGACATCAAAAATGGTTAAATGTTTTAAATGTGGAATGTACGGGCATCATGCAAACCAATTACCTAAGGGAAAGTCTCATGAAGATAATCAGTATGGTCGTATGGGAAGTATTTATATGGATGAAGATGAAGAGACTACAAATGATATGTGAGATGAAAGAATTGTTGACGCTCGGTCAATGGTTTAAGAATGTAGTGGAATGATTACATGTTTATCATGTGTAATTTTGTATAAGTAATCTCATGGTATTATGGAATAAAGAGACATGTAAGGATTGTTACACTATTGTCTGATTAATGTTACCAGTATCCATGAAAGGTTATTCAGATATTTTTTGAAATAAGTTGATATGCGCATAATGAAGGGAAAACGAGAAAACGAAATGTTTAACAGTATTCATGAGCTCATGATTGATATAAGGACTAAGTGATATCATGGTTTGAGTATATATAATTTTGAGGATTTTGGTATGTGGAAAGTGTTAAATTTTAACTGCATTCATGTTTTCACTAAGGTATTCAAGAGAATACATGATTAAGGACTTTGAATGTTTGGAATGTGACCAACAAAACATATCTTATGATATATGGGGATCAACGATGGTATTAAATCTCTGGTAATCGTTTTCACTATGTTATGAGAGTAGACTGCAGTATTATGGATAAGCCTAAAGATTAGAATGGATTATGTTGGACATAAGTTAGTATTGTTTAAGAAGTTTTTTCGATATTATTGATGGGATGTTATAGTAATATAGTTTTAGAAAAAGGACAACCTGTAGGACGGGTGGCAGCCCATCGTGTCGGACAAGGATGTGGGAATCGAACCCACAACCAAAGTGCGACTGGCCTTTATCGCCTACCACTGGCCTCCAGGAAGTCCCTGTTTAGTAGAAACTAGTTTTATTATATTAAGCAGTATGATATGTGAAGTATAAGCTCATTTTAGGAACCATATATGATTAATATCACTATAGATGGACTTATGTATTTTTTGATAACTTTTCTAACCTTTTGTTTGAGACAGATGGAATGACCCATCATTCTATCACATGATCTGCTAACACATCATGAATGACAAATTAAACATCATTTCTTTAAGAGATGAAGTGGAAATTTTCAAAGAACGACAAACGGTGAGACTATACCAAAATCACGAAAGTATTTCTTCTAATTCCAATTTCATCAACTTTGGGGAAATGATCTTGAAAACCAAAAATGTTGTCTTAGTGCTCTTATATCTGATGAATCAGATGGTACCTTAGATCATCACAAATTTATGGATTTTTGATTGCTAGCTTTTCCATAGCCATGTTCTCTACCGCTCTCCATTAGAACATGATGGTTAGATTTCTCTTCCATATCCATATTTTCACCTATGTGGAAACCCAGTGATTAGTTTATTTGGGTAACCGTTACGTTTCATACTTTTGTTTTTAAAGATAAGTTTTGGTATTCCTTTTTACGATATGGGTTTCTATCAAAGAAACTTTCAAATAGTAAACCATTTATAACCCCGACGAATTTCGAGGGAGAAATTCATTTTAAGGGGGGTAGAATGTAACACCCCGAGATTTTATGAAAAATATTATTTTAATTTCATTAATGTCTTATGTTGTATTCTACACCAAGATTACCTTGCGCTATACGCAACACCGTATTAGCTTGCAGTATACGCAACACTATTCTTGAACCGTGTTACACACAATTTTGATAATAGTTATTCTACGCAACATTGAGTATATATATATATATATATTAAATGTATAAATGAAATATGGTTGGATTCTGTTATACGAAACAAGAAGGATTCTTTCACAACACGCAACCCTGACTTGGCTAGCATTACACGCAATCGCAACCTTCCTCGATAGCGTGTGTTGTACGCAATACCGGGTTTTAATAAACAATGTTATATTATTATAATATTTTCATGAACTAGCCGTTATGAATTGTATTAACTAAATTTTTAATTTTATAACATTATTATTCATCTTACACATTTCTAGAACATGGTATAAGAACAAAATAAATTTTTCGGGTAATATAAGTATTTTTCAAAAAATGCAGTTTTGCCCCCTTTTGATGGCGCATCCACATTAAATCTGGTTTTTGACATGTTTATAAGTTCAATTTGACAAAATAATATTCTTCTTTGGAATAAAGAAATAAAAATTTACTTTGGATAAATTTTTCATATTATTCTGGTAACTTTCACATTTTAATGAATAGTAAAAACACGCTATATTTTAATTAAAAACAACTTTTTTCATCGTAATATCTTATGTGGTTAAATTATAATATTGAATGGTTTTAAAGTATAATTATAATATATTTTTACCATTTAATATAATGTATGTCATTAGCATTGATTTTACCTTGAATTCGTAGGTTAAATCAATTCAATCTTTTGCAATGTTTTAAACAAAAACCCGTTTTTATTCGACAACGGGATTAATTTTAATTTAATTTCTGCAACTTCTGTGTTTTGAATTTTAAAAAATGGATTCAATATTTGTAATTAGTGGGTCCAAATTATGTTAATAGGATACTTTTTATTTTTGGTAATTATGAATAGTAACTACGGTAAATTTTATTTACCATAGTTAAAGGAAAATCGGGTAATTAAGGGTAAATATAATATTTTAAAATTACCCTAACAAATGTCAAAATACTATTGTATGACTACAAAACGACACATATCACCTATGGGTCGGATTAGATTAATTTAATTAAATTTTGTCAATGAAAATAATTTAATTATTATTAAAACCAAAGAATGTGACAACATGTCACTTTCTTAAAGCTTATAAGTATAATAATTTTAATCTAGTGATAAACTTCATGAAACTTCGAAAAGGAATAGTTTCCAGAAATCTAATACAATTATCTACATCATAGGAATTTATTTAGAATTTTTAGGGATTAAAGAATTATCATTTATTATGACAGAAAGATGATGCAGTAATTGTCTTATTAATGAAATATTGACATAATTGATATTATAAATACAAAAATAAATATAATTTAAGACTTTTTATGACTTACACAAATTTTCTAGGTTAATATGACATGTTATTGTTGATTTAAGTAACTTGGTTCTAACTTATCATTCTGTTATGAATTTCATAAAAATCATGTACCAAATAGTGTCAAAATTGACATAAAATAGTTTTTAAAACAAATATTATATTATTAATTGTTATTTTATTCCTAAAAATCGAAGGTTCTTCCAAATGACTTAGATAAGATTATATATATTAATAATTAACAACTTGGGGTTATTTTGGCTTGATATAGTATGTTTATTAACCATATAGTGTAAGAAAACAAAAAGACACGGTAAAAGATAAATTATTTAACTTAGAGTTAAATCTAAATGATAAGGTTAAAATAATAACCTAAACTTGTCTAAATCCTATTGGTTGATAGGATTTCGACCCATCCCCACATTACCTTCTAAATAAGACCCTTTGGAATCATTATAAACCGATTTTGACTTTAATATAAAATAATATTTTGAGATATTCCTAAGGTGCCCCTCTCCTCCCTTATAAAAGGGAACCTCCTCCCTCTCTTCCTCACACAACTTTGAGCCTTCAAGCTCGGCCAACCCCTGAAAAAATATCTTCTCCACTCCCTTAGTATCATCCTAGAGTTCCTGGTCTTCTTCAAAGACCATCCTTAGTTTTTAAGTGGAGGTTAAGAAAAAGCGCGTCAAAAAAGAGGTAATATCCATTACCGATCTTTTTTAATTTCTTTCTTCTTCAACATCTTCTTCTTTATTTGTTTCATGATAAAGTAATAACATAAGTATTACTTACATACTGATATGTTATTATAAATATGAAACAACCCTAATTCACCTTCTATCAATCCTACGGAAAAATGAAATCACCGCCCGTGCATACGTACGGAATACCGTCTCCACGCCGTGGTGTAATCTATTTTCCACCATCACCTTACAAGGATGAGTATAATGGTGTAATGAGTAACTATATATGATTATTATAGAGTGATATTGATACTGAAATAGTATACATACACTTCAACACAATTCCACGACCGTGGGAACGATATCAACGCTTGTGCATACGTATGGACTTCCGTCTCCACGACACGATGAGATTCATTCTCAATGATTAATCTTTCATGAATGATTATACAGTATGTATAATATTTACTAATGAAATATATGACATAATAATGATACTGGATTTATTTATATATTTATATGTATGTCATCTACTTAATTCAATTCAATTCAATAAGGAAATGAAAACAGCGTTCATGTGTACGTACGGACTACCGTCTCCATGAACGGTGTATTTCATTCCATTTACTGATTTATTATATATGTATATTCTGAATATATATATATATCATGTTTTATATTCTGGAATTAATTAATCATGATCTAAGTAATCATATGAATAATTACAAGTTAAAAACACGAACGACAAATGAGACGATTTTACCAAAAATGCTACTTTAACATGAATTTACAAAATAACGGGTAATATAAAGTCATAAGTGGACCATATATGATATAATAACAATGAATATGATTCTGGAATAAGTCAATAACATGATTTAAATCATTATACAGGAGGTTGGGACACTTACAAAGCAAGTCAGACCTAAGGTAAGGGAAATATCACAATCTCATTTTTATTCGAGATTGTTTATACTTTGAAATTTACTGCGGTGTATTTAATCATCCACATCCATGTTTCCAAAACATGTAATATTATTTTCATCCACCTAAAATTGTTTAAAACCTATTTTACCCTTTTGTGAGTTTTTAGTAAATGATATGAAAGGAATCTTTTATCATTTTTCATATGAGGTACTTTTTGACTTTTCCGACAAAAGTACGAGAAGAATGATTTTTTAACTTATACGGCATGAATGGATTTTTAAAACATTATTTCCAAGAAGCTTCCTTTGCAAGTTTTCAAGTTTATTTTTATCAACTTCTTTTAGTTTATAATTTTATGACATGTTAAGAAAAGAAAAGTGTTTTTGAAGTAGAAAGGATATTTTCCTCAAGAATGGAGTTCAAGTATTTTATCAAAATTATTTTCCATCTTAGACAATAAAAGGGTTCTGTTTTTATCCCTATTATTACATGGATTTTATTATGTTGTGATGGAAATATTTTTATGAATTCTTTTATCTTATATGAATTGTTTTATGATGTCATGATGTTTCAAGAATCCCATTTTTGTTACATGTGTTATGAGATGATGTATGATTTATGATTATGTGGCACACATAAGAAAGGATTCATTATAAGATGGGTGGAACCTATATCTCCCTCCAATGCATTGGGTAAAGATTTTATATCTCATGAGATAGACATGGCTGGAATGGTAGGTTATACCGGTTCAGTGAAACAGGACTGGAACGAGGGTTACTCGATTCAGAAAGGGACTTTGTCCACTAAGATAGTCTTGGAAATGAGTCTTGACTAACAAGAAATGATTCTCTATTATTATGTGTGTATGCCACAAAGTTTCATGTTTTATGTTATGATTATTGGGATTACATTTCACTTCTATGATTTACCCCATGTTATGATATTATGAGCTCTTTTGCAGGTTAAGATTTCCAAAATCTATGTTCTTATGTATATGATGTGATTGATATTTCTTTTGTTTTCCCTTACTGAGCATTTGAGATCACCCCTTTATTTTTTTCCCCAGGATATAAAGAATGGTTTTAGGTATTAAAAAAGGAAGATCTTTATGGGATATGTTGAAGATCTTTCACCACGATTAGAAGATTACGTTCCGAGTTTCCAAAGACACTAAACTATTACGATCCTTGCGTGTGTGTTTTTGTAATGTACTAAGTATTACGCAAAAGTAATGTAAAGTCCATGTACGTCAAGCTTCGGGTCTCTACAGTTGAATTCCCATACTAGTGGGAAATTGACAAATATATTAGGGAAGTACTCAATTCATAATCATTGCATTTATTTTTCTACTCCAATTGACTTTAAGGTTAAAATCTGCAGCATTTGTTGATTTAAAGAATTCTTCTTTAAAAAATTCAGCTTCTTTAAGAAATTATGCTCCATATTTACTGAAAATATGCTGCATATATTGCATATATAAAAAAACATTTACTGCATGTCACTATGTTAAATTAAAAATAAGCATGTGCCTGTTGCTGTGAATATAAATTCATTATCTAAAACTCATTCAATGAATAAAATTAAGTGTGGGTGGGATACATGCTTTCTAGTGAGTGTGTTTTCAATTAATATAGTTTTGCTATGGGGTGTTAGAATGCATTTTTCTATTATATTGAACATTCTTTTGAACCAAAAATTTAAGATTACTACACCCTATCAACTCTACACCCATAAGTTCCATGCCTTGTTTCAAATTTAATGGAAATTGTTTTCCACTGGACATAAATGTTAATGCATATAATTTTTAATGAACCTTATTTTAATTTATTCATTATGGAAAATAATATATTTTAACTTCATTGAGAACCATTTTACATGTCATAAAACTACTTAATTAAAAATCTGTTTTGAACCTTAATCGATTAATTGTTCTTATAAACTTTAGAAGTTAACTTTTTGGACAATGTTGGGTTTTAAGTGTGGGGCGGGGGTAAAGTATTGACTATGCTAAACTATTCTTTAATGTAAGACCATCAATTTCCACTTCACTTCGATAAACGTTTTTTTAAAAAACTGGTTAAAATTTTTCAAAATTTTTGCATAATCATAGGCTTTACAATGTACTCAATTGGGTCTTTCCTTTGGACATGTTCTTTTCTGGCAGTTATGATTTGTATTGAATATGAAATTAATGATAATGGATGATTTATGAGTGTTCTATCTTAGTGATTTTCAGGGAAATATGATTTAGGAACTACTTCTTAAAGTGATTTGGGTAACCAATTAGTGGAACTTTGATCATTAACCATGGAACAAGAAGTATGATTATGATTCTAGGGGCCTTATTAATATTTTAATTATTAAAAGTAATTGCTTAAATTATCCAATATAAATTATTTTTGATTTAAATCTTTTGAAACTGATGTAATTTGGGCATCTGTGATCCCCCAGTGAGTCTCTGTGACCCTAGATGGTGGGTGTGTTTCTCTTAACTTTAAGCCCTCTGTTCATCTTGAATAAGTGCTTATGCATAGTTCTTATCACAATGATACATGGATTAGGAAAAATAAAATACAGTGTCTAGGGTCAAATATGAGCTCATTAAGGTGAGGGGAATGATGAACGCCAGATGAATAAGGTGTCAATTGGATTTTATGGAAATCATTTAGGTTGTGTCATTGAAGTGATTCACAAAAAAATTAATTATTTCAGGAACCTAAATGAAAAAGTCAAAGTAAAAAGTTCCTTGGTTAAGATCTTAATTCCATTGATGTTTTACCTTCTGTCATACTTGGACATAGAACTTAATCCTGGATTAATGTGAGTCATTAAGTTGTATCAAATATGAGGCATGACATCTTCATTGTTTGATGATTAATAGCCTTTTGAATTACACTTGAGTATTTGTTATAGGCAAGATTCATATGTGTAATTCATTTTCTAAAAGCCTGTTGTTTTCCTTTGTCCTCTATTTTGAGTGATGGACATGTTACAGTGTGATTTTAATAATATACACTTTACTATTTTCCAAAGAATATAAGACATGAGATTGTTTGAGGAAAAACAATGGTTAAGTGTAGGAGAGTTTTATGTGGCTCTATTTTTATATAGTTTTTCCATATCTTTTATTTAATTTTTATCCATTTAATTAATTATTTTGACACTTTTTAATAAATAATGTAATATTTGTAATTTTATCACTTCTTCTCTTAATTAATGATTTTTTATAATTAAATTAGTGTTTTTAGTCCTTTTATATAGTCTATCTAATTTTTCTATATATATTAATCTAATTTATAGTTTTATAATCTTAATTTTTTTTATTAATTAACTTTTCTAAATATTTATTATTTAGTTTTCATCTTTATTTTCTTCAATCTAATCCAGTTTTTAGTCTAATAATTTTCCATTTAATTCTAATTTATTTAAATTAACATTACTTTATAACCTATTCACTTATTCTGCTATGTAAATAAGTTTATGTTTAAATTTAATAAAATAATATGTTTTTAATGTTTTGTTTCATTTTAGCATCTAACTAATTAACTTTGTTGTTTAACATCTCTAGTTAATTCTAATTATTATTATTTCAGGCCTGCGATTAATTAATTTTTTAGGTCTTTTGTGTTTATTTAGACATTAATATAATTAATCTTAACATTTATTTTCATAGTTAATAATTAAGTTGTCTTTTTTTAGTTTGTTAAATAATTTTGTTAGTTTTTAGTTACAGTTAATTATTTAATTTTAAAATTTTTTGTTAATTTCTCTTTTGTGTTAATTAATTAATGTTTTTTCATATTATTATTCGTTATAAATTAATTTTTTTGTTAATATTTTTTAATTTTGTTCTATCGGTGAGTTGTCACACTGTTGCTGTGAAACACCATTCTTTTTCCACGTCAATTTCTTTTTTATAACTATCGGTGAGTCGTAAGTCACCGATTTTTTTGAAACTCGATCATTCTCTCACCTCGCACTAATATGGTGACTCACCTATCTAATTATTTTATTTTGTTCCACTGTGACTGATATTTATTTCTTTTATCAGTGATTCAATGACTCATCGATTGAAAATTTCCTCTATCGGTTTCACAACTATTCATTACCCTGTCGGTCTCTCATTTTTTTCCACGCACTCACCGATAGTTCATCATTTTCTCACAACCAGCATGTCATATATTTTGTATATCGTTGTTTATTCCAACTCAGTGATTGTTCCCTTCTTCTAAACTTACATCAGTGAGTCACTAACTCACTGATTTTCAGCGGATCTTCTCTACCATCAATTTCACTTCCCTCTACCTTCGGTGCCATCCTCTGCTTCAACTAATTCATCACCTTTAACCATCACAGCACCCCAATTTTTTACTCAGCCCATCTTCTTCGACATTTTTACCCAAGAATCTAAAATTGAATTCTAGAACCAAACTCAACAAGAGATTTAACATTCAGAATAATAAAAACAGTTATCTTCCAAGTAGATGCATTGCAGGAGAACTGCGAGAAACCCCAAATCACTCAGATATGAAATACTTCGAGCCATTCACTTCCTGAGTTGTCTCGCTGGTCTGAAGGAGGAGCCAAACACCACTAAAAGTCTGAACTTTGGGGGTTGTTGCTACAGATACTGGGAAGAGGTCGAGTCGAGACGCACCATTGAAGAGTTCGCTGCACCCGCCTGTTGCTGACGAAGCTTTCCGAAGAAGCTTCTCGAATCCCCTTATTGTGCCGCGAAGAGGAGACTTCCTGCGGTTCGAAGCCGCTACTAGTAGAGGATTCACTGGTGACCGATTGAAGCTGAAGAACCATAACGCCGTTGATGAAGGAGGCCACTGACCTCTGCTGGGGGAGAAGCCGAACCCTACCCCGCTTTATGCCATGGGGTTTGGGGAAGAAGGCCAAATAAAACGAGAAAAAAAAAATTACGTAATAAAAATACACAAATAAAAATAGATTAACATAAAATAAATAATTTAAATAATAAAAAAAACATAGAACATTATAAATAAATAACTAAAAATAACTAGTAGATAAATAATAACAATATTTAAATTAGTTGAATAAAATAAATGATAACTAAAATATTAATGCTAAAATTTTTAACAAAACTAATTTAAATAAATTAGTTACTCTAATGAATTTAGTAAATTATAAATTTACTCCTTTATGAATAAAATAATTATAATTTATAATAACTTTTTAATAATTTTTGTAGATTGTAATAATTAATTTCCAAAATAAAATAAACTCTAATTGTATAGTAATTACTAAACTTTTAATTTAATATATTTAATAATTAATCAATCACATTAATTAATTATATGAATAATAACATGTAATAGCATTATATATAATAAGTTGGTTAAAAAAATACATTAATAATTAATAGTTATTTAGTTTTAGTACCATTTAAGCGTTCTCTAGTAAACTTTTATTTATTTATTAATGTTTACTTATAATCGTTGATTCATTTTTTTTATTTTTCTATTCTATATGTGCAGGTTCATTCATGAGACGGGTATACATCCATATTCATCTAACCAAATCATCGATAGTTAGTTTGGGAGGTTTTACTATAGCGATGTGCTAGTGGAGGAAAAAACGCACGTGTACGGTGAACAAGTGAAGGATTTCTAAAGTCGGTGGAAATGTGTGGTGACGTGCAGCAGATCGCAGATGATATTTTAAGTAGATCATGCAGCATAATTCAGTGGGACTTTCATTTGGATATGCTCATTCATTCCATGAACACACCATTTTTGGAGAGCGAAGACTCATGAGATATGAGAGAGCAGATATGGAGGCAAGGATCCCGAGAGTAGAGTAGTATTTGGGGAATATTCTTCCCTCTGTCCTTAACATTGGTTCTCTGTTGTTGGATGTTTTTCACTTATTTTATCAAGATTATCATGGGTTAAAATTTTCTTAGCTTTGGAATTCAATTATGAAGGTTATATTTTTGACTTCTTCAATTACTTTATATTTTTCAGAATGATCATATATCGGCAAGAAAAGATTATGATTCTCTGTTCAGTTGATTCATGTAGAGACCTGTATCTTGACGTACATGAACATTACATTACTTTTGCGGAATACTTAGTACATAAAAAAAACACACACACAAGGATCATAATAGTTTAGTGTCTTTGGAAACTCGGAATAAAATCTTCTTATCGTGGTGAAAGATCTTCAACATCTCCCATAAAGATCTTCTTCTTTTTTAACCTAAAACCTTTCTTTATATCCTGGGGAAAAGAAAACATAAAAGGGTGAGCTCAAATGCTCAGTAAGGGTAAACAAAAGAAATAACAATCACATCATATACATAAGCACATAACTTTTGGAAATCTTAACCTACAAATGAGATCATAATTTCATAACATGGGGTAAATCATGGCAGTGAAATGTAATCACAATAATCATAACTTAAAACATGAAACTTTGTGGCATTCACACATAATCATAGAGAATCATTTCTTGTTAGTCAAGACTCATTTCCAAGACTATCTTAGTGGACAATGTCCCTTTCTGGATCGAGTAACCCTCGTTTCAGTCCTCTTTCACTGAACCGGTATAACCTACCGTTCCAGCCCTGTCTATATCATGAGATATAAAATCATTACCCAATGCATTGGAGGGAGATATAGGTCCCACCCATCTTATAATGAATCCTTTCTTATGTGTGCCACATAATCATAAACCATACATCATAGCGTAAACCATGTAATAAAAATGGGATTCTTAAACAACATGACATCAGAAAACAATTCATATAAGATAAAGGAATTCATAAAAATATTTCCATCACAACATAATCAAACCAATGTAATAATAGGGATAAAAACAGAACCCTTTTATTATCTTAGATGGAAAATAATTTTGATAAAATACTTGAAATGAATTCTTGAGGGAAATATCCTTTCTTCTTCAAAATCAATTTCTTTTCACAAAACGTCATGCAATTTTAAAAGAAAGAGATTTTATTGAAAATAGTCATGAAATATTTTGGAGGAAGCTTCATGAAAATAAAACCATAAAAAAATCCGTTCTTGCCGTATAAGTTAAAAAAACATTCTTCGTACTTTTGTCGAAAAAGGCAAAAAGTACCTCGTACAAAAAATGATAAAAGATTCCTTTCATATTATTTACTAAAAACTCGCCGAGGGGTAAAATTGGATTTAAACTATTGTAAGTGCATGGAAAAAATATTACATATTGAGGGAACATGGATGTGGATGATAAAATACACCCCAGTAAATACCAAAGTATAAACAATCTCGGATAAAAATGAGATTGTGATATTTTCTCTTACCTTAGGTCCGATTTGCTTCGTATTTGTCCGAACCTCCTGTATAATGATTTAAATAATGTCATTGACTTATTACAGAATCATATTCATTGTTATGATATCATATATGGTTCACTTATGACTTTATATTACCCGTTCTTTTGTAAATTCCATGTTAAAGAAGCGTTTTGGGTAAAATCGTTTCATTTATCATAGGTGTTTTGACTTGTTGTTCTTGACATTATTATTACTTATATCACAATTTACTTACTTCCAGAATATAAAATATGATTTATATATCATATATATTCAGTATATATATATATAATAGATAGATAAATGCAATGAAAAACACCGTTCATGGAGACGGTAGTCCGTACGTACGCATGAACGATGTTTTCCTTTCCTTATTGTCTTGAATGGAAGTAAGTAGATGACATACATATATATATATATACATAAATCCAGTAGCTTTATAATGTCATATATTTCATTATTATTTCTTATATATACTTTATAATCATTCTTAAATGGTTAACATGGAGAATGAATCTCATCGCGTCGTGGAGACGGTATTCCGTACGTACGCACGCGCGGTGATTTCATTTTTCCGTAGGATGGATAGAAGGTGAATTAGAGTTGTTTAATATTTATAATAACATATCAGTATATAAGAAATACTGATTTTATTACTTTATCATGAAACAACTAAAGAAGAAGAAGTTGAAAAAGAAAGAAATTGAAAAGATCGGTAATGGATATTACCTCTTCTTTGAAACGCCTCTGTGAATCCTCCACTTAGGGAACTAAGATTGGTCTTTGAAGAAGACCAGGACCTCTAGGATTATTCTAGGGAAGTGGAGAAGGTATTTTGGCAGGGTTTGGCCGAGCTTGAGTCCTCAAATTGGTGTGAGGAGGAGGGGGAGGAGGTACCCTTTTATAAGGGAGGAGAGGGGCACCTTAGGAATATCTCAAAATATTATTTTATATTAAAGTCAAAATAGGTTAATAATGGTTCCAAAGGGTCGTATTTAGAAGCTAAAGTGGGGATGGGTCGAAATACTATCAACCAATAGGATTTAGAAAAGTTTAGATTATTATTTTAACCTTATCAATTATATTTAACTCTAAGTTAAATAATTTAACTTTTACCGTGTCTTTTTGTTTTCTTACACTATATGGTTAATACACTTACTATAACATGCCAAAAGAACCCCAAATTGTTTATTATTAATATATATATATCCTTATCTAAGTAATTTGGCCTAACCTTAGATTTTTAGGAATAAAATAATAATTAATAATATAATAGTAGATTTAAAAACTATTTTGTGTCAATTTTGACACTATTTGATATATGATTTTTGTGAAAGTCATAACAGAATTATATGTTCAAACAAAGTTGATTAAATCAACACTAATATATCATAGTAACCTATAATATTAGTGAAATTCATTAAAAGTCTTAAATTACATTTATTTTGGTATTTATAATATCAATTATGTCAATATTTCATTAATAAGATAATCACCGCATCATCTTTGTGTCATAATTAAATTAAATTATTTGATGTCTAAAAATTACAAATAAAATACAATTATGTAGGAAAACTTATTATCCTTCTAATGAAGATTTAAAATCTAATTTATCTCATTTACAAACTTATATTAAAAATGTTTTAGTAAATAAACTTTGATTTTAACTCTTTTAACTCTTCTTTGAATTAAATAATAATAAATGTCCTAATCTAATCCAAGTGGGCCTAAATGATAATATTTTACACTTAAGGTTGTTTTTGGTCGAGATACACTTGTACAATAGAATTAGGACATGTGTTAGGGTAATATTAATATCATTCTTACCCTTAATTACCCTATTTACTTTTAACCGTGGTAAATAAAAGTAAAAAGTTACTATTCACCAAAAATTATTTTCATCTCATTGAACCACATTTTACTTACTGACATCAACCGTGTCTCTCGGATTTTTGAAATTCCATTCACAAAAGTGGTAAAATTACGTTTTATGAAAAATTCAGTTTTTTTAACTACCACTTAGTAGTTTCACTATTCATCAAAAATTGATGTTTTTCAGAACAATGCCAAAATTTTATCCTAAGCTATATTTCATATTCCGAATTCAAAAAATGAAGTCTATTTTACCAAATTCATAACATAGAAATTTCATTAATTAATTTTATAGTTAAATCCCGCTGTTAAAACAAATAGCGTGTTTTTAAGAAACAATATCTATCAAAAGATTGACACTTGATTATGTCTGGTTTAAATGTGAAATTATATCCAATGACCAAAATTCTATTAAATTGTAAAAATATATTCTAAATATACTTTAAAACCACTCAAATTAATTATTTATCACTATTAATTATTTCGATTAAAAAAGTTGTTTTTAATTATAATTTTGTAATTTTCACTATTCATCAGAATATGAAAGTTATCTGAAAAGTACCAAAATTTCACCTTAGGCTAAATTCGATACTCCGAATCCAAAAATGAATTCCATTTTGAGAGATAAAATTTCTAAAATTTATAAAGTGGTTATTACTATTCATAATGGCTAGTTTTAATAATATTTTAATAGCATATCGTTGTTTCGTGAAACTCAGTATTGCGTACTACACACGCTATCGAGGAAGGTTGAGATTGCGTGTAATGCAAGGCAAGTAAAGGATGCGTGTTGTGCAAGCTCCTTTTGGTGTAGCGTACAACACAAAACATTAATGAAATTAAAAAGAATATTTTTCATAAAATCTCGGGGTGTTACATTCTACCCCCCTTAAAATGAATTTCTCCCTCGAAATTCGTCGGGGTTATAAATTGTTTACTATTCGAAAATTTCATTGATAGAAACCCACAGCGTAAAAAGGAATACCAAAACTAATCTTTAAAAACAAAAGTATGAAACGTAATGGTTACCCAAATAAACTAATCAATGGGTTTCCACATAGGTGAAAATATGGATATGGAAGAAAAATCTAACCATAATGTTCTGATGGAGAGTGGTAGAAAACATGGCTATGGAAAAGCCAACAATCACAAATCCATAAATTTGTGACGATCTAAGGTACCATCCGATTCATCAGGTATAAGATCACTAGGACAACATTTTTGGTTTTCAAGATCATTTCCCTAAAGTTGAAAATTTGAATTAGAATAAATACTTTCTTTATTTTGGTACAATCTCACTGTTGTTCATACCTTGAACAATTTCCACTTCATCTCTTAAATAAATGAAGTTGAATTTGTTATTCGTGAAGTGTTAGCAGATCATGTGATAGAATGACGGGTCATTCCATCTGTCTCAAACAAAAGGTTAGCAAAAATTATATACATAAGTCGATCTATAGTGAGATTAATCACATATGGTCCCTAAAATGGACTTATACTTCATATATCATACTACTTAGTATAATAAAACTAGTTTCTACTAAACAGGGACTTCATGTAGGCCAGTGGTAGGCGATAAAGGCCAGTCGCACTTCGGTTGTGGGTTCGATTCCCACAGCCTTGTCCGAAGAGTTGGGCTATCGCCCGTCCTGCAGGTTGTCCTTTTTCTAAAACTACATTACTATAACATCCCATCAATAATATCGAAAAAAAACTTCTATCCTTAAACAATACTCACTTATGTCCAACATAATCCATTTCAATCTTTAGGCTTATCCATAATACTGCAGTCCACTCTCATAACATAGTGAAAACGAATACCATAGATTTAACACCATCGTCAATCCCCATATATCATAAGGTATGTTTTGTTGGTCACATTCAAAACATTCAAAGTCCTTAATTGCGTATTCTCTTGAATACCTTAGTGAAAACATGAATGCAGTTTAAAGTTAACACTTTCCACATACCAAAATCCTCAAAATTCTATATACTCAAACCATGATATCACTTAGTCCTTATATCAATCATGAGATCAACATTTCATTTTCTCGTTTTCCCTTCATTATGCGCATATCATCTTATTTCCAAAAAATATCTCAATCACTTTGAATACCACATTAGACCAATACATAAATATTCTAATACTCCATGATACAACATTATTTTGGAATCCCGTTACATAAACACTTAATCATTCCACCACATCGTTTTCATATTCAACATTGCCAATGGTGATCGCATGTGACTTCCCTTTGCCCTTTTCCTTAAGCGGTTGCTCATGTCGATCATCACTAACCCTTGGATTAGGGCATTTATTAGCATAATGCCCCATTTCTTTGCACTTGAAGCATTGAAGTGTTGGTGGTGCGTTCTCTGCAGTGTTTGCTTTATTCACATCATTAGAATCCCTTTTTCCATTACTTCGACACTCAGTTACTCGATGAACTTCTTTTCCACACTTAAACCATTTTCTAGTCCCTTTAAGACAATCTCCACCAAGCTTCTTTCCACAGATTGCACATAAGGAAACATTCATCTTCTTTTCACCATTATTCTGATATTTCTCCTTGAACTCCATCTTTTGTTTCTTGTCAAAACCATGAGATTGATATGTAACACCAAATTCCATTTCTACCTTGATAGCACAACGCAAAATTTCTTCATAGCTACTAAAGTCTCTTATAGCTAATGCCCTTTGAAGACTTGGTTTTAAGCCACTGAAAAATCGATCAAATTCACTTTCAGGTTGGATGATAATGCTAGATGCATACCTTGCAAGTCTTGTAAAATTTGCTTCGTATATACCAACAGATTCATCATCCTTCTGCTTCAGCTCAAGAAACTCCTTTTCTATCTTTGTTCGAAGAATATGAGGGAATTACTTACTGAAAAACAAGTTCTTGAACTCGTCCCATTCCATGGACTCAATTTCATCTCTTGGCCTCGTATTCTTGATAAGATTCCACCATTGATCATCTTCACCTTCCAAATGATATACTGCTAAGATGACTTTATCATGTTCAGAACATTGAAGAACTGAAAATATCTTTTTAGTAGTACTGATCCATTGTTCAGCCACAAGTGGATCAGAAGACCCACTGAAAGAAGGTGGACGTTGCCTCATGAAGGACTCAATAGAATATTGGTCCCTTATCTGCTCATTTGGAAGTGCAGAATGATTCATAGTTTGTGTAAGTATAGCAATAATATTTTGCACTCCATCTCCCATAACATTTGTTTGTTCAGGAGGACAATCATTGCATTGTCCATTGCATTGATAAATATGGTTCCTTCGGGTTCCAGCCATTGTCTAAAACCCAAAAAGAATAGTGTGAGAGGAAAAAATCATGGTAGGGAAAACAACATAATAAAGGGGGAGTACCTTCAATATCTAACATCTTAGGTTTAATTCTATGATCGTTAGTGTAGTTCTAGTACTATAACTTATACGTATACTTAACCTTAGGGACATCCCTAGACATACCGTAGAAATATCTCTAGGGATCTCACTAACGTTTTCGCATCCTAGTTTCCAAAGTTTGACTAAACCTTTCCTCTGATACCAACTGTAGAGACCCGTATCTTGACGTACATGAACATTACATTACTTTTTCGGAATACTTAGTACATAACAAAAACACACACACAAGGATCGTAATAGTTTAGTGTCTTTGGAAACTCGGAATAAAATCTTCTAATCGTGGTGAAAGATCTTCAACATCTCCCATAAAGATCTTCTTTTTTTTAACCTAAAACCTTTCTATATATCCTGGGGAAAAGAAAACATAAATGGGTGAGCTCAAATTCTCAGTAAGGGTAAACAAAAGAAATATCAATCACATCATATACATAAGCACATAACTTTTGGAAATCTTAACCTGCAAAAGATATCATAATTTCATAACATGTGGTAAATCATGGCAGTGAAATTTAATCACAATAATCATAACTTAAAACATGAAACTTTGTGGCATTCACACATAATCATAGAGAATCATTTCTTGTTAGTCAAGACTCATTGCCAAGACTATCTTAGTGGACAAAGTCCCTTTCTGAATCGAGTAACCCTCGTTTTAGTCCTCTTTCACTGAACCGGTATAACCTACCGTCCAGCCCTGTCTATCTCATGAGATATAAAATCTTTACCCAATGCATTGGAGGGAGATATAGGTCCCACCCATATTATAATGAATCCGTTCTTAAGTGTGCCACATAATCATAAACCATACATCATAGCTTAACCCATGTAATAAAAATGGGATTCTTAAACAACATGACATCATAAAACAATTCATATAAGATAAAGGAATTCATAAAAATATTTCCATCACAACATAATCAAACCAATGTAATAATAGGGATAAAAACAGAACCCTTTTATTATCTTAGATGGAAAATAATTTTGATAAAATACTGGAAATGAATTCTTGAGGGAAATATCCTTTCTTCTTCAAAATCAATTTCATTTAACAAAACATCATGCAATTTAAAAAGAAAGATATTTTATTGAAAATAGTCATGAAATATTTTGGAGGAAGCTTCATGAAAATAAAACCGTAAAAAAATCCGTTCTTGCCGTATAAGTTAAAAGAAAAACATTCTTCGTACTTTTGTCGAAAAAGACAAAAAGTACCTCGTACGAAAAATGATAAAAGATTCCTTTCATATTCTTTACTAAAAACTCACTGAAGGGTAAAATTGGATTTAAACTATTGTAAGTGGATGGAAACAATATTACATATTGAGGTAACATGGATGTGGATGATAAAGTACACCCCAGTAAATACCAAAGTATAAACAATCTCGGATAAAAATGAGATTGTGATATTTTCCCTTACCTTAGGTCCGATTTGCTTCGTATGTGTCCGAACCTCCAGTATAATGATTTAAATAATGTCATTGACTTATTAAAGAATCATATTAATTGTTATGATATCATATATGGTTCACTTATGACTTTATATTACCCGTTCTTTTGTAATTTCCATGTTAAAGAAGCATTTTGGGTAAAATCGTTTCATTTATCGTAGGTGTTTTGACTTGTTGTTCTTGACATTATTATTACTTATATCATGATTTACTTACATCAAGAATATAAATTATGATTTATATATCATATATATTCAGTATATATATATATAATAGATAGATAAATGCAATGAAAAACACCGTTCATGGAGACGGTAGTCCGTACGTACGCATGAACGCTGTTTTCCTTTCTTATTGTCTTGAATGGAAGTAAGTAGATGACATACATATATATATATATACATAAATACAGTAGCTTTATAATTTCATATATTTCATTATTATTTCTTATATATACTATATAATCATTATTAAATGGTTAACATGGAGAATGAATCTCATCGCGTCGTGGAGACGGTATTCCGTACGTACGCATGCGCGGTGATTTCATTTTTCCGTAGGATGGATAGAAGGTGAATTAGAGTTGTTTAATATTTATAATAACATATCAGTATATAAGAAATTCTGATGTTATTACTTTATCATGAAACAACTAAAGAAGAAGAAGTTGAAGAAGAATGAAATTGAAAAGATCGGTAATGGATATTACCTCTTCTTTGAAACGCCTCTTTGAATCCTCCACTTCGGAAACTAATATTTGTCATTTAAAGAAGACCAGGGCCTCTAGGATTATTATATGGAAGTGTAGAAGGGATTTTGTCAGGGGTTGGCCGAGCTTGAGTGCTCAAATTGGTGTGAGGAGGAGGGGGAGGAGGTACCCTTTTATAAGGGAGGAGAGGGGCACCTTAGGAATATCTCAAAATATTATTTTATATTAAAGTCAAAATCGGTTTATAATGGTTCCAAAGGGTCTTATTTCGAAGCTAAAGTGGGGATGGGTCGAAATCCTATCAACCAATAGGATTTAGACAAGTTTAGGTTATTATTTTAACCTTATCAATTAGATTTAACTCTAAGTTAAATAATTTAACTTTTACCGTGTCTTTCTTTTTTCTTACACTATATGGTTAATACACTTACTATAACATGCCAAACAAACCCCAAATTGTTTATTATTAATATATATATACATATCTAAGTAATTTGGCCGAACCTTATATTTTTAGGAATAAAATAACAATTAATAATATAATAGTAGATTTAGAACATATTTTGTGTCAATTTTGACACTATTTGATATATGATTTTTGTGAAAGTCAAAACAAGATTATATGTTCGAAAAAAGTTGATTAGATCGACACTAATATATCATTTTAACCAATAAAATTAGTGTAATTCATAAAAAGTCTTAAATTACATTTATTTTGTTATTTATAATATCAATTATGTCAATATTTCATTAATAAGATAATTACTGCATCATCTTTGTGTCATAATTAAATTAAATTATTTGATGTCTAAAAATTACAAATAAAATACCATTATGTAGGAAATCGTTTTAGCTTTCTAATGAATATTTACAATCTAATTTAACTCATGTAAAAACCTATATTAAAAATGTTTTAGTAAATAAACTTTGATTTTAACTCTTTTAACTCTTCTTTGAATTAAATAATAATAAATGTCCTAATCTAATCCAAGTGGGCCTAAATGATAATATTTTACACTTAAGGTTGTTTTTGGTCGAGATACACTTGTCCAATAGAATTAGGACATGTGTTAGGGTAATATTAATATCATTCTTACCCTTAATTACCCTATTTACTTTTAACCGTGGTAAATAAAAGTAAAAAGTTACTATTCACCAAAAATTATTTTCATCTCATTGAACCACATTTTACTTACTGAAATCAACCGTGTCTCTCGGATTTTTGAAATTCCATTCACAGAAGTGGTAAAATGAAGTTTTATGAAAAATTCATTTTTTTTAACTACCACTTAGTAGTTTCACTATTCATCAAAAATTGATGTTTTTCAGAACAATGCCAAAATTTCATCCTAAGCTATATTTCATATTTCGAATTCAAAAAATGAAGTCTATTTTACCAAATTCATAACATAGAAATTGAATTTATTAATTTTATAATTAAATCCCGCTGTTAAAACAAATAGCGTGTTTTTAAGAAACAATATCTATCAAAAGATTGACACTTGATTATGTCTGGTTTAAATGTGAAATTATATCCAATGACCAACATTGTATTAAATTGTAATAATATATTCTAAATATACTTTAAAACCACTCAAATTAATGATTTATCACTATTAATTATTTCGATTAAAAAAAGTTGTTTTTAATTATAATTTAGTAATTTTCACTATTCATCAGAATATGAAAGTTATCCGAAAAGTACCAAAATTTCACCTTAGGCTAAATTCGATACCCCGAATCCAAAAATGAAGTCCATTTTGAGAGATAAAATTTCTAAAATTTAAAAAGTGGTTATTACTATTCATAACGGCTAGTTTTAAAAATATTTTAATAGCATATCGTTGTTTCATGAAACTCAGTATTGCGTACTACACACGCTATCGAGGAAGGTTGCCATTGCGTGTAATGCAAGGCAAGTCAAGGATGCGTGTTGTGCAAGCTCCTTTTGGTGTAGAGTACAACACAAAACATTAATAAAATTAAAAAGAATATTTTTCATAAAATCTCGGGGTGTTACAATTCACCTCTCAATTGATTTTAAAATTAATAATTCAATTTCGACTAGTGAGGTTTTTTTTGAATGAATCTTTCAGAACATTAATGTCATTAACATTGTAAATGTATGTCAAGTTTATTTCTATGTTTAATAAATTTCAAACTTCCTAGCAGTTCTATTATGTTTTGGTGTGGCAAACTCCAAAACATAATCTTCTGCCTGTTGAATTTCTCAGCGAGGGGGATTCTTCAGCATGTTTTGAGGAGAGATTCAATAAAATTTGTGAAGAAGTAAATTATTTTAACCAGTATATTAGATTTATAGTGTTACATTTTGTTGATTTGAGCTCCTTTGTCTTTTCTGTTAAATGTTAGTTTTCTATACTACATTAGTTTGACAGTACTTAGTATAAGATTTAGTTTCCATGTAGAGAATCTTGTTTAATCATCCTTTTTCTACTTCATCATATAAATTAAAAAATAAATAATAGTAAGAATATTTTTCCCCTCTACTGACAACAGTGGGAGGTTAAAATTCAAAACCCTTAGAATTCACTCACCTGCCTTCTCTGTGGATCGACCCTGCACCACTGTGCTTGTGTTGGTTAATAAATGTAATTTTGAGGGATGTGACAACCTCCAACCCCATCAAAATTTTGCATCATTGTCAGGGAAGGCATGCGTTGAGAGTCTAGGGTTATAATAAAAAGTAAAAAAATCAATAAAAACAGAGAAAAAATACATAATAAAATATCATATAAAAAACTATTTAAACAAACTATAAACTAGAACATACTGCTTTATTTGTCCATTAAAATATGCTTCATTGTGAACTGTTGTGTGTTTATTCTCATATGTTTTTAATTTAAAAATGGATGTTATTCAGAACTGGAATCAACTGGGACCTTACTGTGTTTATTGTGGAGATTATGGACATACTTCTTGGCAGTGTTTCTATAACCAGCCACAACAATATTTTACATTGAATAAAATGAAAACCCTGTGTCTGGTCTTGAAAACCTAGCTAAAATTGAATTAATTGACTCTAATTTGGATGATAGGGTGGAACTAATTAACAATTGGTTAAATAAAACACATGAAATTCAAATTAGAGATTCTCAAGAGCAAGATAAAAGAATGAAAAGATTGGAAAACATGCTTTTGTAATTAAAACGAAAGGTTAATGAACAAGAATAATTTTAAGAAAAATAAAAATTAAATGTTATTAAAAGATATGAATATAAAGTGGAAGAGGAAAGTTATAGTGAAATTGGGAAACAAACCATTTACTTTGAAGAATCTGAATCTGTTGAACCAAATCTAGAAATAACCAACCCATTAAACAAAGGACACATTGATGAAGACCCTAGAATGAAATTTAATGATGTGGAGTTGGACAGTTTTGAAGATGAATTGAAATAGATTGAAAATGAATTTCCATTTCTCTTCATAATTCCTACAATGGATAAAAATCCCTTTTTATATTCTTTGAAATGGAAGTCATTCGGGTAGAAGATATTTTTTAGAATGAAAATCTGAATGTTAAAAACTCTTCACCCCACTTTTCTAAATTTTTAAATAATGATTCTGAACTTGATTTTGGGTATAATCTGGAAGAGAACCTTAAGCTGGAAAACATAGAATCTAAACTTTTGAACTTGAACTGAACACTTCTCTTTCATATTTTGAACCTATAAACACTATAAATTCTGAAATGTTATTGGATGATGAAGATGGGGGAATTATATTTGAATAAATACTAACTTATGAGTTTTCATTTCCCTATTCTCATAATAATGACTTTTCTAAAACATTGTTCAATTAATTGGAAATCAGTTTTTGCCAACATGAAGAGAATTGTCTTAATTTGAACATTCTTGAAACTGAATTTACTGAAACTTAATTTTACAATACTTTTCTCTAAAATTGAATTGCAACACTCAAATAACATGGTTTTAGAAATTGATCCTTTTGAACTTGAACTTGAGAGAGAGATTGAACACACACAAGATGATGGTTGCAGAATTGATTTGATAGAAGCAGTAGATGTTCAGTGTTTGTTAAAATATGATGATCTTTTTGAGGAGATTTACATGATTGTTAGAACTGAATCTGTTGGTTATATATTAAATTCTCTTCCCTGTCTGTCACTTACTTCCTCACCTGTGAAGGGTTCTGAGCCTTCTTATGATACTGATTGTAGTCTAGAGGGAGAATTAGAATTGAGTTTCATTTTACATGATTCTGTTCATCACTCTATTGAATCTCTTCTTGAACCTACTATTTAGTATTCAACCATTTCCACCCTGGAATTTGAACCTGTTAGTGTTGAGGTTAAGAGAGAAACCTCTGAGGTTAATGATACACCCTTTGAAGCACCTAGATCTATGTTGTCCCTTCACGAGTATTCAAATCATGAAATGCATGAACTTATTATGGAATTGGATAGCATTATACCCACTACTGTTAAAGGGTGCTACATAGGGGTTATTTTAGGTTATGAGAGTTTGGTTTTAGTCTAATTTAGTATTTTTTTCCCCACATAACTCATTGTTCTGTTAATAATATTTGGGCCAAACACGTGTGGTGGTTCCTATTAAATAAACCATTTCAACCTAGTGACTATGGTTAGTTTAGGTGAGTCTAGATGGGGACTTTAAACCTAGCTCTTCATGGGAGGAAAACCCATGGGTTTTATATTGTTAATAAATACAAAATTTGTAATTAAATAAAGTCTGACTGAAGACTTTAAATTTAGTGTTTCATGGGAGTCAAACCATGATCTTTTTTGTTTACACTTTTGTACTGTTTTGTGTTGAATAAAGTGTTTCCATGTTTCCTTCTATATGTACTTCCTATGCTGGTTATTTTTCCGTGGTTTTCATGATTTGTGTTTTTCGGATTCTTCTTTTGGTTTCATGTAGGAGTTGAATTCCCATATTAGAGGTAAATAGGAAAATATATTCATGGAAGTAATCAATTCATAATTACTGCATTTATTTTTCTTCTCTTATTTACTTTAAGGTTAAAATATGCTACATGTGTTACTTTAAAGAATCCTACATTAAAAAAATCAGTTTCTTTAAGAAATTCTACATACATATTTCCTGAAAATCTACTGTATATATTGCATATATATATAAAAATATTTTGCAGCATGTCACTATGTTTAATTAAAAATCTTCATGTTCCTGTTGCTGTGAAGTGAAATTCATTGTTTAAAACTTATTCACTGCATGAAATTAATTGTCGAGGGATACATGCTTTCTAGTTAGTGTTTTTTTTCATTAAAATGGGTTTTCTATGGGGTGTTAGAATGCATTTTTCTGTTATATTGAACATTCTTGTGAACCAAAAATTTCATATTGTTACACCATATCTACTATGCACTCATAAGTTACATGCCTTGTTTGAACTTTAATGGAAATTTTTTTCCACTGGATATAAATGTTAATGCATATAATTTTTAATGAACCTGCTGTTAATTTATTCATTGTGGAAAATAATATGTGTGAACTTCATTGAGACCCTTTTTACATGTCATAAATCTACTTAATAGAAATTATTTTTTGATCCTTAATTGATTAATTGATCTTCTCTACTTTAGAAGTTAACTTTGGGGATAAAGTTGGGTTTTAAGTGTGGGGGAGGGGGTCAATTCTTGACTGTGCTAAACTATGCTTTAATGTAATCCCATAAATTTCCGCTTCACTTCAATCAACTTTTTGAAAAAAATTGGTTAAAAGTTTTCAAATTTATTGCATAATCATAGGTTTTACACTATACTCAATTGGGTCTTGCCTTATGAAAAGTTATTTGTTGGCAGTTATATTTGTTTTGAATCTGAAATTAGTGATAATGGATGATTGATGAGTGGCATATCTTAGTGATTTTCTTGGAAATATGATTTTGGAACTACTTATTAAAGTGATTTGGGTAACCTTTTAGTGGAACTATGATCATTACCCATGGAACAAGAAGTTTGATTCTTATTCTAGGGGGCCTCATTAATATTTTAATTTTTAAAAGTAATTTCTTTGATGATCCAATGTAAATGATTTTTGATTTAAATCTTTTGAAACTGAGGTAATTTGGTAATCTATGATCCCACGGTGAGTCTTTGAGACCCTAGATGTTGGGTGTGTTTCTGTTAACTTTTAGACCTATGTTCATATTGAATAAGTGACTATGCACAATTCTTAGCACAATGATACATGTCTTGGAAACAATAAAATAAAGTGTCTTGGGTCAAAAATGAGCTCATTAAGGTGAGGGGAATGATGAACTCCAGATGAAGAAGGGGTCAATTGGTTTTTATGGAAATAATTTAGGTTGTGTCATTGATGTGATTCAAAAATTAATAATTATTTATGGAACCTAGGTGAAAAAGTCAACGTACAATGTTCCTTAGTTAAGATCTTAATTCCATTAATGTTTTACCTTTTTCCATAATTGGACTTAGAACTTAAGCCTGGAATGAAGTGAGTCATTAAGTAGTATCAAATATGAGGCATGACATCTTCATTGTTTGATGATTCATATCTTTTTTAATTACCCTTGAGTATTTGTTATATGCAAGATTTATATAAGTAATTCATTTTCTAAAATCCTGTTATTATGTTTTGTCCTCTATTTTGAGTGCTGGACATGTTACAGTGTGATTTTATTAATATACACTTTACTGTTTTTCAAAGAAAATAAAACATGGGATTGTTTGAGGAAAAACAATGCTTATGTGTGGGGGAGTTTGATGTGTCTCTATTTATACATAGTTTTTTCACATCTTTTATTTAATTTTTATCAATTTAATTAATTATTTTGACATTTTTTAATAAAAAATGGCACATTTTTTATTTTATCACTACTTCTCTGAATTAATCATTTTCTATAATTAAATAAGTGTTTTTAGTCCATTTATATAGTCTATCTAATTATTCTAAATATATTACTCTAATTTGTAGTTTGATAATCTTTATTTGTTTTATTAATTAACTTTTTAAAATAATTATTATTTAGCTCTCATCTTTATTTGCTTCAATATAATCCAGCTTTTAATCTAAGACTATTCCATTTTATTCTGATTTATTTAAATTAACTTTACTTTTTAACCGGTATAATTATTCTGCTATGTAAATAAGTTTAAGTTAATATTTAATAAAATAATATTTTTTTAATGTTATGTTTCAATTTAGAATCTAGATAATTAAATTTGTTGTTTAACATCTCTAGGAAATTCTAATTATTATTATTTCAGGCATGCGAATAATTATTTTTTTAGGTGTTCTTGTTTATTTAGACATTAATTTAATTAATCATAACATTTATTTTCTTAGTTAATAATTAAGTTTCCTTTTTTTAGTTTGTTAAATAATTTGGTTAGTTTTTAGTTACTGTTAATAATTTAATCCTAAAATTTTTTGTTAATTTCACTTTTGTGTTAATTAATTAATGTTTTTTCATTTTATTATTTGATATAAATTTATTTTTTTGTTAACATTTTTTAATTTTGTTCTATCGGTGAGTTGTCACACCGATGCAATGACACTTCATTCTTTTATTACACCGAAGTCTTTTTTATAACTATTTGTGAGTCGTGACTCACTGATTTCCTTGAAATGCCATAAGTCTATCACATCGCACTGATATTTTTACTCACCGATCTAATTATTTTATTTTGTTCCGCTATGAATGATCTTTATTTCTTTTATCAATTAGTCAATGAATCACCAATTGAAAATTTCCTCCATCATTTTCACAAGTTTTCATTACCCCGTCTGTATCTCATTTTTTCCATGTACTCACTGATAGTTCATCATTTTCTCACAACCGGTCTGTAGTTTATTTTGTCTATTGGTGAGTCCTGTAACTCACCGATTATTCCATGCTACCAACATTAAATCTATGAGTCACTGACTCACCGATTTTCAACGGATCTCCTCAACCATCAGTTTCACTTCCCTCCACTTTCGGTGCCATCCTTTGCTTCAACCGATTTAGCACCATTAACCATCGTTGCACCCCTGTTTTCCACTCATCCCATCTTTATCGTCATTTTCACCCAGGAATCTACAATTTAATTCTCGAACCAAACTCAACAAGATATTTAACAATCAGAATAATAAAACCAATTATCTTCCAAGTAGTTTCATTGTAGGATAACTGAAGAAACCCCAAATCACTCAGATATGAAATACATCGAGCCGTTCACTGCCTGAGCTGTCTCGCCGGACTGAAGGAGGAGCCAACCGCCACTACAATGCTGACCTTTGGGGGCTATTGCTGCAGATCCTGGGAAGAGGCCGAGCTGAGCTACACCATTGAACAGTTCGTTGCACCCGCATATCGCTGCTGAAGCTTTCCAAAGAAGCTTCTCGAAGCCCCCTGTTTCACCGCGAAGAGGATACCTCCTCCGGTTCAAAGCTGCTATTGGTAAAGGATTCACTATTGACCGATTGAAGCCGAAGAACCGTCGCACCGTTGATGAAGGAGGTCGTCGACCGCTGGTGGGGGAGAAGCCGAACCCTACCCCCCTTTGCACCACAAGATTCGATGAAGAAGACCAAATACAAAGAGTAAAAAAATTAAATTAATTAATAAAAATAAACAAATAAAAATAGAATAACAAAAAATAAAAAATTTAAATAATAACAATAAAATCATATAACTTTATAAAAAAATAACTAAAAATAACTAATAGATAAATAATAATAATATTTAAATTAGTTAAATCAAATATATTATAACTAAAATATTAATGCTAAAATTATTATAAAAAATAATTTAAATAAATTAGTTACTCTAATGAATTTAGTAAATTATAAATTTACTCCTTTATGAATAAAATAATTATAAAGTATAATATCTTTTTATTAATTTTTGTATATTGTAATAATTAATTTCCAAAAGAAACCAAACACTAATAGTCTAGTAATTACTAAAAGTTTAATTTAATATATTTAATAAGTAATCACTCTCATTAATTAATGATATGAATAATAACATGTAACAACGTTATATATAATATGTTGGTTAACAAATACTTTAATTATTAATATTTATTTAGTTTTAATAGAATTTAAGAATTCTCTAGTAGACTTTTATTTATTTATTAAAGTTTACTTATAATCGTTGATTCATTTATTTATTTTTCTATTCTAAATGTTCAGGTTCATTCAAGAGACAGATATAGGTCCATATTCATCTAACCAACTAATCAGGACTTATTTAAGGGGGTTTTACTTGCACGATGTTCCAGTGGAGGAAAAAATGCACGTGTGCGGTGCACAAGTGAAGGATTTCTCATGTCGGTGGAAATGTGCTGTAGAGACACAATGCATGGTGTATATGGACATTACATTACTTTTTCGGAATACTTAATACATAACAAAAAAACAACAAAGGACCGTAACAGTTTAGTGTCTTTTGAAACTTTAAATATATTCTTCTAATCATGGTGAAAGATCTTCAACATCTCTCATAATGATATTCCCCTTTTGTTTTCTTAAATAAAACCTTTCTTTATATCTTGGGGAAAATAAATCATAAAAAAGGTGAGCTCAAATGCTCATTAAGGATAAACATGGAGAACATAAAACAACCCATAAACATTTGAACGTAAAAACATGAACATGACATAAATATTAGCAGTACATAAGGCATAGATCATAATGGAACATAAATCATTATAAAATATCATGGGAATAAAACATGTAATTGTGGAAACCATTAAGCGCATGATATGATATCTATAGTAGCCAAGGCATTGCTGCCAAGACCATCTTAGTGGAAAAAGACCATTTCTGAATGGAGTTCACTCCTCGTTTCAGTCATGTATCACTGAACCGGATTAACATACCATTCCAACCATGTCTATCTCATGAGATATAAATCATTAACCAATGAATTGGAGCGATATATAGTTCCCACCCATCTCATAATGAAATCATTCTTACTTTTTCCACAAAGTAAACATACATCATTCCTAATAACCCAACGAATAAAATGGGTTTCATAAACATCATCCCATCATAACATAATCCATATAAATGAAATGGATATCATTTCATCTTAAGAAAATTAAACCATTTAAATAATAGATACATTATACTTGAAACATAAACATAATTAATAATTTCATCTTAGATGGAAAAATAGTTTTGATAAAACACTTGAAATGAATTCTTGAGGAAAATATCATTTCTTCTTCAGAAACATTTTTCTTTTCTTAACATGTCATAAAATTTTTAACTAAAAGAAGTTGATTAAAAGTAAACTTGAAAACTTTTAAAGGAATAATCATGGAATTAATGTTCTATGAAATCATAAAAATCAATTCATTCAATATAAGTTTAAAAAAACAATCTTCTCGTACATTAGTCAGAAAAGTCAAAAAGTACCTCGTACTAAAAATGACAAATGATTCCTTTCATATATTTTACTAAAAAACTCACCAATGGGTAAAATTGGATTTAAATAATTGTAGGATAATATAAATAATATTACATATTAAGGAAACATGGATTTGGATGAGAAATATGCCCCAGTAAATACCGAAGTATAAACAATCTCGGATAAAAATTGAGATTGCGAGAATTTCCATTACCTTAGGTCCAATATGCTTCGTATGTATCCGAAACACGTGTATAATGATTTAAATAATGTCATTGACTTATTCTAGAATCATACTCATTGTTATGATATCATATATGGTCATATTATTATCTTCTTATTAGTAAAATTTCATTGCTACTTGTTATTCGGGTGTTCATTGCTTTATGTTCTTATCATTGTTTTGTCGAATAAATTATTATTATTCTTTTTAAGTTATAGATACATAATTTACATAATGGTATTAGTATAATAGATATCATATTTATTCATTAAATTCATTTATATAATCATTATTCAATGAAGATCATGATCATGTAGAACGAGTTTCATCACATCGTGGAGACGGTAGGTCGTACGTACGCACGAGTGATGATATCGTTACTATAATTATTGAATGGTATTGGAGTGGATGATATAATGTCTCAGAATTATTATCAAGTTATAATAATCATATATAGTTATTATTTACACCATTATACCCATCCATGTAAGGTGGTGTTGGAAAAACAGATTGCACCACGGCGTGGAGACGGTATTATGTACGTACGCACGCGCGGTGATTTCGATTTCTGTATGATGGATAGAATGTGAAATGGGATTGTTTTATATTTATAATAACATATCAGTATATTAATGACAATTATGCTATTAATTTATAATTAAACAACTAATGAAGAAGAAGTTTACGAAGAATAATGAAACTTGAAAGAATCGGTAGAGGAGATTACCTCTTCTTCGACGCACCTCTTTTAAGCCACCTCTTAAGGCACGACAGATGGTCTTTTGAGGATACCAGAACCTATATAATGTTTCTAGGGAAGTTTATAAGGGAACTTCTCATGGGTAGGCCTATCTTGAAGGCTCAACATGGTGTAAAGAGAAGAGGTAGGAGGTTCCATTTTATAAGGGAGGAGAGGGGCACCTTCGGAAAAACTTAAAATATTATTTTATAATAATGTCATATTTGGTTTATAATAGATCCAAATTTATTTATTTAAAATATAAAATGGATATGGGTCGAAATAATCTCAACCAATAGGTTTTAGACAAGTTTAGGTGACTATATTAACCATGTCATTTAGATTTAACTCTAACTTAAATAATTTAATTTTTTCCTTGTCTTCTTGTTTTCTTACACTATATGGTTAATAAACTTAATATAACAATACAAACTAACCCCAAGTGGTTAATTATTAATATATATAACCTTATCTAATTCATTTTGAAGAACCTTATATTTTTAAGAAACGAAGAACAATTAATAATATAATATTTGTTTTAAAAACTATTTTATGTTAATTTTGACACTATTTAGTAATTGATTTTTGTTAAAATCATACCAGAATTATTAGAACGAAAAAAGTTAATTTAATAAATAATAAAATGTCATATTAACCTAAAAAATTAGTGGAATTTATAAAAAGTCTCA
The DNA here is from genome assembly GCA_963277665.1 of Viscum album. Lineage (NCBI taxonomy): Eukaryota > Viridiplantae > Streptophyta > Magnoliopsida > Santalales > Viscaceae > Viscum > Viscum album. The sequence goes on from OY728139.1 coordinate 223,385,940, forward strand.
TATTACATTTATTTGGTATTTATAAAATCTATTATGTTAATATTTCATTTATAATGTAATTACTGCATCATCATTGTGTCTTAAATAAATTAAATTATTTAATTTAAAAAAATTATAAATAAAATATCATTATGTAGGAAATATTTTTACATTTCTAATGAATATTTATAGTCTAATTTATCTTATGTATATGCCTATATTAAAAATGTTTGAGTTATTAAACTTTGTGTTTTACTCTTTTAACTCTTCTTTGAATTAAATAATAATAAATGTCATAATCTAATCCAAGTGGACCTAAAGGGTAATATACTATTCCTAAGGTTGTTTTAGGTTGAATTAAACTTATAAAATAGAATTAGGACATGTGTTAGGGTAATAATAATATCATTTTTACCTTTAATTACCATATTTACTTTTAACCGTGGTAAATAAAAGTAAAAAGCGGACGGGTTAGAGAGATGGGAGACCATCTCTCTCTAAAATCGCGAGCCGACTAGGGTTTGCTACCTTGACCCACGCTCGCATGGCGGATTTTCTTCTTCCCGGACGATTTCATTCTCATCACTATGAAGCTACTCGGATGGGACAAGGGTCCCACTTGCCCATACCTCCTGCAAAGACAAGTATTGACGATGCGCCTCGAGATATCGCTCAAAGTCGTCTTTCTGGTCAATTCAAAGGGATCTCTTTCCTTGATGCGCTGAAGACTTCTGATCATTCTGCTAATCCACTGAAGCCTCCGCTGGTCAAGAAGCTGGATGATGGAGGATTCCTGGTCGAAGCGGACCCAGATGCGGTTCTGCAACGTACGCATTTATGCAGGTTCTCCATTATGGCCCGTATTTCCTATCTCAAAGGTAATCGACCTTGGCCACTCTCTGAATTACATGCTCGCATCTCACAATGTTGGAAGATTGTCAACTGGAAACTAATTCCAGTCGGGAAAGGATATTTTCATATTCTGTTAAACTCTCAAGAAGATCTTGATTGTATCTGGAAATTAGGAAATCTTAACCTCAAACCTGGTTTGCTTCGCCTATCTAATTGGGACTCCAATTTCAACCCACACACTCACCGAAACACACTAGCACAGGTCTGGGTCAAGCTTCATGGCCTCAACTGGTTTTTCTGGCACCCAAAAATACTAAATGACATCGCTTCATGCATAGGCACACCCCTCAAAATCGATCAACGAACATTGAATGCTGATTTAGGAATCTTTGCTAGAGTCATGGTAGAAATTAATCTGGAATCAAAACTTCCCAACACTATCAACTTCACTTCCAAGGATTACAAAGTTGAAATTAATATTGAATATGAGAGGATACCCCCTTTTTGTGAGCATTGTAAGATCATTGGTCATAACATCTATAATTGTAGATTGATTAGGAAGCAGCCAATTCAACTTCCTGACAATGACTGGAAAGAAATAAGGAGGAATAAAAAGGACAAAGCTCCCATGGTGAGTGCTCCTGAAACATTTAAAACTGCAACCTGGGTTAAAAAACCCATAATTTCATCCCATTTAGGGGAGACCTCGGGTTCCAAATGGGCTGACCTTGTTGAGGAGGAAGAAAACAACAAAGCCCTCACAAACAACATGGAATTTTCTGATTTCGATAGCCTTAAGCAGGGTACTAAAACTATGAATTCTGGTTCATGTACTGCTGATCTGAATAAGAAAGCTTCCACACCTCACACTTCTTCCAATATCACTTTAATCACGGATGTGCAGAATGCTCCTCAGGAAAACTTGAACATTATTTCGCAGGAGCCTCTCTCTTTGGTGCAAAATTCCACTAACATGCAGGTTTCTAGCTCTGAACTGCCAGAGGAGCAGTGTCCTTTGGAGCAGATCAGTGAAGAGCATTCCATGGTTGTTCCGCAGCAGGTCCAAGGGCATGCTTCCCCGATTACAGAGGCCTCTCCTGCTCTCATCGCTGGGCAAAGCTGTGCCTCCCACCTCAGAAAGCTATGTTCTCTTGCTGCTCCCCATTCTGATCCGGAAAGCTTAACAGGTACTTGCAGTATTTTTGTCCAGCAGGATAGTTTACACTTGAATAGTGTTAAGGCTGATAAAAACAATGATCTCATTTCTGTTTTGCCGACACTCAACAATAACAACTCCCATGTTATTGACACTCAAAATAATTCTTTAGATGATTCTGCCTCCAACATTGTCCCTATCAAAGGCAAGAAATTACCTCACTCAAGCCCCAACATGTCAAAAAATGTCAGAAGATCAAATAGACACAAAGGCTCGGATAGTAAGAAAAAAGGGAGTTCTAACTCCAAACGTAGATTTAAATGAAGATTCTCTTTTGGAATTGTCAAGGTATTTCAAACTTTGACACCTTTAATTTTTTACAAAGAATGGTTAATGTTCAGAAGCCTCTTATTTTTGCTATTGCTGAACCTAAAACAATCTTTTCTACTGATCTTGTGCAATTTTGTCGCTTTGGATACACCTTCATCGGTGCTTGTCAAAACAACAATAATTTTGAATCTCTTTGGACCTTTGCTCATCCCTCCTTGTCTAATGTTAATGTCTTCCATGTTTCTGATCAAAGTTTCACTTGTGATTTTATAATCGATAATGTCCATCTCTTTTGTTCCTTTATCTATGCTAAGAACAAATATCAAGATAGGAGATCTCTCTGGCAAGACCTCTCCTCTCTAAACACAAAAATCCATTCCCCCTGGATCGTTGCTGGTGATTTTAATGCTATTACTTCACCTGGTGAAAAACTTGGTCCTCTTCATTCTAGTTTGTCTATGAGGGAATTTAAGGCTGCTATCGAAACCTCTAATCTTACTGAGATTATTTTAAAAGGCGCCAAATACACTTGGTATAGGAATCACTACAATAGAGTGGTTGCGAGCAAACTTGATAGAGCCTTTACTAATGACCTTGCTTTAGATACTTGGGACTCCATTTCCAGTACCACCCTTCCTAAGATTCATTCTGATCATCATCCTATTTTAGTCATCATATCTCCCAATACTAGGAAGCCCTCCTTCCCCTTTAGATTCAACAATGCTTGGTTCTCTGATCCTGACTGTTGTAATCTCATAAAACATTGCTGGTCCTCTTTGAACCATCCCGATGAAGATTTCACTTGTCCCCTTAAATTAAAATATCTCAAAAGCAAGCTCAAAAGTTGGTGCAGCACTAAGGCGGTTCAAATTGATAATGACATTCTCTCTCTTGAGAATGAGTTGCATCAAATTCAAAGCAATATTACCCACTCTGACTTCGCCTCTGAGCGCCATCACGAAGCTCACGTTACTATGAACCTGAATATGCTCCTTGCTTTCAAGGACAACATCCGCAAACATACTTTTAAACTCAAATGGCTTACTGATGGTGATCGTAATACCAAGTTCTATAATGCTTTACAAAGAATTCGAAAAGCTAGTAGACCCCTTGCCTCCCTAAAAAATGGAGACAACCTTTTGGATAATGAAGAAGATATTGCCAATCATGTTGTATCTTACTTTGATTCGTTATTCAATGGGCCTTGTATGAATAAAGACCTCATTAATGACATCATTCCTACAATCGTTACGGATGTTGATAACATTTTTCTCTTGAGTGTTCCCCTTGATCATGAAATTAGAGACACTGTTTTTGGTTTGAATCCTGACAGTGCCCCTGGGCCCGATGGGTTCAATAATGGTTTCTATCAAAATTATTGGGACATCATTCATGCTGATGTTTGTAAGATCGTCAAAGCCTTTTTTTCTAGCGGCTTCTTACCTCATGGTTTAAATTCCCAATTTCTTTCTTTGATTCCCAAAGTTGATAATGCCTCTGAAATCCACCTCTTTCGCCCTATTGCTCTAATCAACTCCCTTTATAAAATTATCACCATGCTAATTGCCAACAGGCTTAACACTATTACTGATAAAATTATCTCCTGCAATCAATTTGGCTTTATTAAGGGGAGATCTATCCAAGACTGTATCTGTCTTGCTTCGGAATGTACTAACATGTTAAATAATAAGAATAGAGGCGGAAACATTGCCATTCAACTTGACATTTGTAAAGCCTTTGACACTATGGATTGGAACTTCATTTTCAAAGTTCTCCATGGTTTTGGATTCAATGACATTTTCATTTCTAGAATTAAAACCCTCTTCCATTCAGCTAATGTTTCCATCCTGGTTAATGGTTCTCCTAGAGGTTTTTTCAAATGCTCTAAAGGGGTACGACAAGGTGACCCCCTTTCTGCAATTCTTTTCTCCATTGCTGAAGACTATTTTAGCCGTATGATCTCCCAGCTGGTTGAGCAAAACAAGCTCAAACCAATTCATGCTTATAGAAACATGAATGCCCCCACCCACCTCCTTTATGCGGATGACATCATTCTCTTTTTAAAGGGTGACATAAAAAACATTAGAACTCTTAAAGCTGCTCTCAAGCATTATGAGGAGGTCTCGGGTCAAGTCATTGGTTGGAATAAATCTTCCATTTACTTTGGAAAAAACATCCCTCCTTCTAGGAAAAATAATATCATCAATGAGCTTAACATCAAAGAGGGTTCCTTCCCCTTCAAATATCTTGGAGTTCCCATTTTCTGGGGTAGACCTAAAGCTTCCTACTTTTCTAACATTGTTGACCAGGTTCTTAATCAGCTTTCCTCCTGGAAAGGAAAATCACTCTCCATGGCGGGGAGAATCTGCCTTGTCAAGTCTGTAATTGTTTCCAAACTTGTTTATTCTATGATGGTTTATAAATGGCCCATTAGTCTCACAAAAAAAAAATGTTCACATAAAAAACTTTGTCTGGACTGGTAGCACCTTGGACAGGAAGCTTGTGACTATCCCTTGGGCTAAATGCTGCAAACCTCTAAGCATTGGGGGGCTTGGAATTAAAAACATTAAACACTTCAATGAAGCTCTTCAAGCCAGATTAACTTGGAACCTGATACACAATGACACCCTCCCCATTTCTTTCATAAAAAATAGGTTCATTGAAAGATTGAAAAGAAATAATAGGAGTTTCATGAATTCCTCCATTTGGCCCTCTGTTAGAGACACGTTTGACACTATTATGCACAATGCTAGATGGATGGTCTCGAGAAACTCTTCCATGAGATTCTGGTTGGACAACTGGACTGGCACTCCTCTTATCTCTTTGATCCCCCTTGATGATATCCCTGATGACATCAACTCATCCATTTGTAATGTTCTCAATTCTCAAACGGATAATCTTCCTGAAAACATTGTTCAAATTATTGATTCTTACCATTTTTCTACCTCGCATGACTTCCTGATTTGGGAACCTTCTCATAATGGGATTCTTAACTCCAAAAAATATTATAATAATTCTTTCCACAACGCTGATAATGATTTGAACTGGATAAAATTTTTTGACAAGCCCTGGATCAAGCCTTCCAGACTTACTCTCATTTGGCGTCTTGCCTACAATAGGGTTCCCACTGATGCTTGTCTTCAAAGTTTTGGCATTCAACTTTGTTCTAAATGTCGTTTTTGCAATCAGTATAGAGAAGATACTAACCACCTATTTCTATCTTGTGCTACTGCCTCTGCTCTTTGGAAATATATTTTTGATGCTTTTGATTGCAGATGGCCAATCTCTAACTCTATTGATGGCCAGATTAAACGTTGCGTTGATATGGACTCCTCACATCAAATTAGAAATTTGTTCATAGCTGGGGTTGCCGAGCTGATTCATGTGATCTGGTATGATAGAAACTCTATTCTTCATAATAATTTCTCACACAACACTGATGCAGGTAAAATGAGAATTCTCATTGCTATACGGGAAGCCGCTTTGATCCAGAATGGTCCCTGCAACAATTCAGTGGCGGACTTTATGATCCTTCGTCGTCTTCAAGTTGAAGCCATTTTCTTGAAGCCGTTACGCACCCTTGAGGTTTTCTGGAGACCCCCATTTCCAGGTTGGATTAAAATCAATGTGGATGGCGCCTCTAAAGGAAATCCAGGACCTGCGGGATGTGGAGCTGTCTTCAGAAATCATCATGGTCACATCGTGGGATGCTTTTTTGGAGGCTGTGGTACTGCATCCTCACTAGAAGCTGAGATGCTAAGTGTTATTCATGCCACGGATTTTGCTCTTCGTCATGGGTGGAACAACTTATGGATTGAGAGCGACTCTACCACTATTGTTCAAGCCATTTGGAAGGGAGATTTTCATCTTTCTTGGCCGATCACTACACGCTGGATGAATTGCCTCCAATCTCTCCATGACGTCAATTACATTGCAACTCATACTTATCGTGAAGTGAATAGGGTTGCGGATGCTCTCGCTAACAAAGGCATTAATCAGGCTATAACTTGGATGGAAGTGATCCCAGAAAACCTGATTCCGTTGCAAGTCAAAGATTGTAATTTGATCCCGTCCTTTAGACTCTTGTAATCTTTTTTTTTGCTAATAAATTTGCTTTGGTCTCTTGACCAAAGCGCCACCTTCTCTAAAAAAAAAGTAAAAAGTTACTATTCATAAAAAATTATTTTCATCTCATTGAACCACATTTTACTTACTAATATCAACCATATCTCTCAGAGTTTTGAAATTCCATTCATAGAAGTGGTAAAATTAAGTTTTATGCAAATTTTTAAAAAACTCCTAAGAGATATGTAAAAGACGGTAAAAAGTTTAATAAAATTTATATATATATATAATTATTATAAAATGACTCCAATAAATTACATTGAAATTATATAGGTATTATGTATCTATTTTGACATAAAATAAATTTAAATAAAATGATTTATTATTTAAATAAAAAGCCAGTTTTAACTAATAACTCTGTGTTTTCACTAATCATAAAAAATTGAATGTTTTTAGAAAAATACCAAAAATTCACCCTAGGCTAATTTAGATATTCCAGATCCAAAAATGAAGGCCACTTTGAAAGATAAAATTTATAACATTTCAAAAAGTGGATATTACTATTCATAACGTCTATTTCATAATAATATTATAATTATATATCGTTTAGTGAAACTCGGTATTGCGTATAACACAGACTATTGAGGAAGGTTATTCTAGATTGCACTACAAGCCTAGAATAGTGTTTGTGTATACTGAAAGCTAATACGGCGTTGCATATAGAGCAAGTTAAACTTTTTCTAAATTATAATAAATCAATGAAATTAAAAATATTTCTCATAAAATCTCGTGGTGTTCCATTATACCCCCCTTAAAATGAATTTCACCCTCGAAATTTGTCGGGGTTATAAATGGTTTAATACTTGAAAGTTTCTTTTATAGAAACCCACATCGTAAAAAGGATTACTAAAACCTCAATTTAAAAAGGAATGTTAGATCTTAACGATCACCCAAAGTAACTCAGCACTGGGTTTCCATATAGGTAAACATAGGTGAAAATATAGATATTGAAGATAAATCAAACCATCAAGTCCTGATGGAGAGTGGTAGAGAACATGGCTATAAAAAAGCCAAAAATCATAAAGCCATAAATTTTTTATGATCTAAGGTACCATCTGATTCATCCGATATGAGAGTACTAGGAAAAAAAATTGGTTTTCAAGATCATTTCCTTAATGTTGATGCATTTTTTACATAAGGAGAAATACATACTTGATTTAAGTGTAATATCATCAATGGTCATTCCATGAACAATTTCCACTTCATATCATAATGAAATGAAGTTGAATTTTTCATTCGTGAAGTGTTAGAAGATCATTTGATAAGATGATGGGTCATTCCATCTGTCTCAAAAAAAATATTAGTAAAAGATATCAAATATGCATAAGTCCATCTATGGTGAGGTTAATCGTATATGATTCCAAGAATGGGCTTATACTTCAACTATCATAATGCGTAATAAAATAAAACTTATTTCGTATAACTAGGTACTTCGTGTAGGCCAGTGGTAGGCAATAATGGCTTTTCGTACTTCGGTTGTGGGTTCGATTCCCGCATCCTTTTCCAACGCGACGGGTTGTCTCCCGTCCTACGAGTTGTCCTTTTTCTAAAAATATACTATTATAACATAACAAAAAGTTTTACCTTTAAACAATACTATCTGATGTCTAACTTAATCTATTCCAATCTTTAGGATTATCCAAATTACTTCTGTCCAATATCATATTATAAATAAAACGATTACTAGAAAGGTCATCTACCAAGCATTGAATACAATCATTTATCGCCCGTATATCCTAACATATAGATATCTTGTTCGTCACATTCCAAACATGTGAATTTCTTAATCATGTATCATCTTCAAACATGAGTACTCATTGATCCTTAGTGAAAACATGAATGTAGTCAAATGTTAACTCTTTCCACATACCAAAATCCCAAAAATTCTATATACTCAAACTATGATATAAATTTGTCCTCATCTCAATCATGAGCTCATGAATACTATCAAACATATTATTTTCTTCTTATCCCTTCATTATGTGCATATAATCTTCCTTCCAAAAATATTTTAATCACTTTTCATGGTTACCAACATCATAATATTATTTAAAACCACAATAAGAAAATAAATAGATATTCTAATATTCCACAATACTATAAAGGAGATTCCACAACATTATTTTGGAATCCCATTACATAAACACAGAATCATTCCACCACATCGTTGTCATACTCAACATCACCAATAGTGATTGTATGTGACTTCCCTTTGTCCTTTTTATTAAGAGTTTGTTGATATCGAACATCATTAACCCTTGGATTAGGGCATTGGTATCCATAATTCCCCATTTCCTTGCACTTGTAGCATTGAAGTGTTGGTAGAGTGTTCTCTATAGTTTTTTCTCTATTCACGTCATTAGAAACCTTTTTCCCCTTAATTCGACACTAAACTTCTTCATATCCTTATTTTCAACAATTGAAACATTTTCTAGTACCATTTAGACAATCTCCACCATGCTTCTTTCCACACTTTGAGCGTAAAGAAACATTCACAATTTTTTCACTATTGTTATGAGGTTTTTCCTTGAACTCCATCTTTCTTTTTTTTTTGTTAAAACCATGAGATGGATACGTAACACCAACTTCCAGTTCAACCTTGATAGAACAAGACACAATCTCTTCACAACTACTGAAGTCTCTTATAGCTAATGCCCTTCGAAGACTTGGTTTTAAGCCACTAAATAATCGATGAACTTTACATTCAGGTTGGATGATAAAGTCGGATTCATAACTTGAAATCCTTGTAAAATTCACCTCATATATACCAAAAGATTCATCATACTTTTGCATAAGCTCAAAGAACTCCTTTTCCATCTTTGTTTGAAGAATACTAGGGAAGTACTTACTGAAAAACTAGTTCTTGAACTCGACCCATTCCATAGATTCAATTTCATATTGGGGACTTTTATTCTTAATTATAGTCCAACCCTAGTCTGTTTCACCTTCTATATGGTAAACAACCAGAATGAATTTTTCATGTTCCGAACATCGAAGTATGGAATATATCATTTCTATGGTACTGATCCATTGTTTAACAACAAGTGGATCAGAAGACCCACTGAAAGAAGGTGGATGTTGCCTCATGAATAACTCAATAGAATATTTTTCCCTTGTCTATTCATTCAGAAGTCCAGAATGATTCATAGCTTGTGTATGTATAGAAATAATATTTTTCACTTCATCTCCCATCACATTTGGTTGTTCGGGAAGACAATCATTTCATTGTCCATTACATTAATGAACATGGTTCCTTTGGGTGGTATCCATTGTCTAAATCCCAAAAAGAACAGTGTGAGAAGCAAGAATCATAATCATGGGGGAGTACCTTCAATATCTAACATCTTAAGATAAATTATAAGATCGTTACCATAATTCTAGGGCTATAACCTATACTTATACGTAACCTTAGAGACATTCCTATACATACCTTAGAAATATTTTCTAGGGATCTCACTAATGTTTTCGCATCCTAGTTTCCAAAGGATGACTAAACCATTCCTCTGATACCAACTGTAGAGACCCAATGCTTGACAGACATGGAAATTACATTATTTTTGAGGAATACTTAATACACAACAAAAACTAACACCGAAGGACCGTAATAGTTTAGTGTCTTTGGAAACTCGGAATATAATCTTCTAATCATGGTGAAAGATCTTCAACATCTCCCATAAAGATCTTACCCTTTTGTTTTCTTACCTAAAACCTCTCTTTATATCCTGGGGATAAGAAAACATAAAATGGGTGAGCTCAAATGATCAGTAAGGATAAACATGGAGAACATTAAACAACCCTTAAACATTTGAACGTAAAAACATGAACATGATATAAATCTTAGCAGTACATAAGGCATAAATCATAAAGGAACATAAATCATGATAAAATAGCATGGGAAAAAACATGTAATTGTGGAAACCATTAAGCACATGATATGATTTACATAGTATCCAAGACATTGCTACCAGGACCATCTTAGTGGACAAAGTCCCTTTCTGAATCGAGTTCACTCCTCGCTTCAGTCCTGTATCACTGAACCGGATTAACGTACCATTCCATCCATGTCAATATCATGAGATATAAATCTTTACCCAATGAATTGGAGGGAGATATGGGTATCACACATCTCATAATGAAATAATTCTTAATTGTGCCACAAAATAAACATACATCATTCATAATAACCTAACGAATAAAATGGGTTTCATAAACATCTTCTCATCATAACATAATCCACATAAAAGAAATGGATATCATTTCATCATAAGAAAAATAAAACCATGTAAATAATAGATACATTATACTTGGATCATAAACATACTTAATAATTTCATCTTAGATGGAAAAATAGTTTTGATAAAACACTTGAAATTAATTCTTGAGGAAAATATTCTTTCTTCTTCAAAAATATTTTTCCTTTCTTAACATGTCATACAATTTTAAACTAAAAGAATCGGATTAAAATTTAACTTGAATACATGTAAAGGATGCTTCATGGAAATAATGTTCTATGAAATCATAAAAATCCATTCATGCTGTATAAGTTAAAAAAACATTCTACCCGTACGGTAGCCGGAAAAGTTAAAAAGTACCTCTTACTAAAAATGACAAACGATTACATTCATATATTTTATTAAAAAACTAATAAATGGGTAAAATTAGATTTTAAAAATTGTAGGAGGATATAATTAATATTACATATTAAGGAAACATGGATTTGGGTGACAAATACGCCCCAATAAATACCGAAGTATAAAAAATTTCGGATAAAAATTGAGATTGTGAGATTTTATCTTACCATAGGTCTGATATGCTTTGTATGTATCCAAAACTCATGTATAATGATTTAAATAATGTCATTTACTTATTCCAGAATCATAATCATTGTTATGATATCATATATGGTCATATTTGTATCTTCTTATTCGTAATATTTTATTGCTACTAGTTATTCGGGTGTTCATTGCTTTATGTTCTAATGCGTGTTTTGTCGAATAAATTTTTATTATTATATTTAGGTTATAGATGAATCATTTACAAAATGGTATTAGTATAATATATATCATATTTATTAATTCAACTCATTTATATAATCATTATTCAATTAAGATCATGATCATGTAGAACAAGTCACATCACATCGTGGAGACGGTAGGCCGTACATACGCATGAGCGATGATATCGTTCCGATAATTATTGAATGGTATTGGAGTGGATGGTGGAATGTCTCAGAATTAGTATAATGTTATAATAACCATTTTTTATTCTTTACACCATTATACCCATCCATGTAAGGTGGTGTTGGAAAAATAGATTACCCCACGGCGTGGAGACGGTATTCCGTACGTACGCACACGCGGTGATTTCAAATATCATAGGATGGATAGAACATGAAATGGGGTTGTTTAATATTTATAATTACATATAGGTATATTAATGATACTGATGTTATTAATTTATAATTAATCAACTAAAGAATAATAAGTGTAATAAGAAAGAAACATGAAAGAATCGGTAGAAGAGATTACCTCTTCTTCGACGCACCTCTTTTAAGCTTCCTCTTAAGGAAATTGATATGATCTTTTGAGGAGACCGGAATCTCTATAATGTTTGTAGGGATGTTTATAAGGGAAATGGGAATGGGTTGGTCGAGCTTGAAGGCTCAAAATTGTGTAAAGAGAAGAGGGAGGAGGTTTCCTTTTATAAGGGAGTAGAGGGGCACCTTAGAAAAAACATAAAATATTATTTAATAATAAAATCATATTCGGTTCATAATAGCTTCAAATTGATTTATTTAGAATATAAAGTGGGGATGGGTAGAAATACTATCAACCAATAGGTTTTAGATAAGTTTATGTTACTATATTAACCTTATCATTTAGATTTAACTCTAAGTTAAATAATTTATCGTTTACCGTGTCTTCTTATTTTCTTAAACTATATGGTTAATAAACTTACTATAACAAGACAAAAAAACCCCAAGTGGTTCATTGTTAATATATATAACCTTATATAAGTCATTTTGGCCTAATAATATATTTTTAGGAATAGAAAAACAAATGATAATATAATATTCGTTTTAAAAACTATTTTATGTAAATTTTGAAACTATATGGTAATTGATTTTTTGTGAAAATCATAACAGCATGATTAGTTCGAAAAATGTTAATTAAATAAATAATAACATGTCATATTAACCTAATAAATTAGTTTAATTTATTAAAAGTCCCAGATTACATTTATTTGGGTATTTATAACATCAATTATGATAATATTTCATTAATAAGGTAATTACTGCATCATCATTGTGTCCTAAATAAATTAAATTATTAAATGTCTAAAAATTATAAATAAAACACCATTATTTAGATAATAATTTTATATTTTTAATGAATTTTTATAGTCGAATCTATCTTATTTATAACTCTATATTAAAAATATATTAGTTATTAAACATTGATTTTGACTCTTTTACTCTTCTTTGAATTAAATAATAATAAATATCCTAATCTAATCCAAGTTAACCTAAAGGGTAATATTTTATTCTTAAGGTTGATTTTGGCCTAATTAAACTTATAAAATCGAATTAGGACATGTTTTAGGGTAATATTAATATCATTTTTATCCTTAATTACCCTATTTACTTTTAACCATGGTAAATAAGAGTAAAAATTTACTATTCACCAAAAATTATTTTCATCTCATTAAACCATATTTTACATAATGATATCAACCGTGTATCTTGGTTTTTTAAAATTCCATTCACAGAAGTGGTAAAATTATGTTTTATGGACATTTTCAAAAAAATCATTGGAGATAGGTAAAAGACGGTAATAAGTTCAATAAAATTTTTATATATCTAAAATTATTATAAAATGACTAATAAATTACGTTGAACTTATATAGGTATTATGTATCTATTTTGACCTAAAATAAATTTAAATAAAATAAATTATTATTTAAATAAAAAGTCTGTTTTATTTAATAACTCATTGTGTTCTATATTCATCAAAAATGGAATGTTTTCATAAAAATATCAAAATATCAACCTAGGCTAATTTCAATTTTCCGAATCCAAAAATGAAGTCCATTTTGAAAGATAAAATTTATAGAATTTCAAAAAGTGGGTATTAATATTCATAACTTCTAGTTCATATTAATATTATAATAATATCTCGTTTAGTGAAACTCAGTATAGCATATAACACACGCTATCGAGGAAGGTTGCTCTGGAAAGCACCACAAGCCTAGAAAAGTGTTTGCATGTACTGCAAGCTAATATGGTGTTCTGTATAGCACATGTTAGTCTTGTTGTAGAGTACAAGACATCAATAAAATTAAAAATATTTCTCATAAAATATCGGGGTGTTACATGTGTGGTGACGTGCAGAAGATGACAGATAATATTTTAAGCAGAGCAAGAAGCATAATTAAGTGGGAATCTCAATTGAAGATTCTCATTCATTCCATGAACACACCATTTTTGGAGAGCGAAGACTCCCGGGAGATGAGAGAGTAGACATGGAGGCAAGAATCCCAAGAGCGGAGTTGTATTTGGGGAGTTCTTCTTCCCTCGTTCCTTTACTTTTGTACTTTTTTCTTGGATGTTTTTCACTTATTTTATCAAGATGATCATAGTTTAAAATTTTCTTAGATTTGGAATTCAATTCTTCTGGTTATATTTTAGACTTCATCAATTACTTTATATTTATCAGAATCATCGTTTATTGGTGAGATAGAATTTTGATTCGTTGTTCAGTTGATTCACCTCTCAATTGATTTCAAAATTAATAATTCAATTTTGACTGGCGAGGTTGTTTTTGAATGCATATTTCAGAACATTAAATTCATTAACTATGGGAATTTATGGCAAGTTTATTTCTAAGTTTAATCTTTTTCAAACTTCTTAGTAGTTTGTTTATGTTTAAGTGTGGTGAACTCCAAAACATAATCTTATGCTTGTTGAATTTCTTGGAGAGGGGGATTCTTTTGCACATTTTGAGGAGTGATTCAATAATAGTTGTGAAGAAGTCAATTATTTTAACCAGTAGATTAGATTTCCAGAGTAAATTTATGTTGATTTGAGATCCTTTGTCTTTGCTGTTAAATGTTAGTTTGCTATATTACTTTAGTTTGACAGTACTTCGTATAAGTTTTAGTTTCCTTGTAGAAAATCTTGTTTCCTCATCCTGTTTCCACTTCATCATATAAATAAAAAAATTTAAAAATAGTACGAAGATGTTTTCCCAATTGCTGAAACCAGTGGGGGTTTAAAATTCAAAACTCTTAGAATTCACTCACCTTCCTTCTTTGTGGATTAACCCTGCACCACTGTGCTTCTGTAGGTTAATAAATTTAATTTTGAGGGTTTTGACGACCTCTGGCCTGATCAATTAACGGCCTCAGATCCAACACACCACATATCCTAAATCAAGAGGGCATGTGATTATATTTTACACCATAATCCCCCTTTCCAATCAAAGAATTTCAGATCATCCTAAATCGATAATCCCACAGGTAAGCATAACATCATTCAACTATGGTCTGAACTCTATGACCATTAATCTATGAACAGATCTTCCTTACAGCATGACGTTATACTACACAGAATAACAGTGTGACCAACACATAGGGTGAATCAGTGCAGGGACTTCCTATGTTTCAATGAAAAATGCAGCCTAATATCTCGAATATGACTAGAAATACCCTTTCTTTACATCAAACTCTATGACCCAGATAATCATGGATCCTCATAAACCTCCATGGCCACCGGAAATAGAATTTCATCGAACTTCGGAAACCTTTTCATGACTACGGAAACCATGCCCGCACCGGTTCTGCATATTGATCACCCATAGCCCATATACTAATTGAAAGTTTTCCTTGGGTGAAACTCTTACTACCCCCATATGATCAACATCCCCAGAGCCCACGTATCATTTCTCTAGATATATGAGGCCCCAAAATCATAGTTTTCACTATCTTAATCATTTCCATATCATAGACATGCTTGGGTATTTAGACCTGGTTACATTCTAATCATGATTGACCTTTATAATAGTCTTTACTACATGACGACAAACTACATGGAGCACATCCTCACTGCATGATGACAATCTTCCGAATCCATGTACCTCGACATTCAAAAATGTCCCCACTTAAAAGAATTTATATAAAAAATGCCCCTTGTCCATACCTTGAGATGTTAAATAGCACAGAGACCGTTCTTGCTACACGACGTTAAAATAAATGGTCATGAAAGAACTCTCCACAGGTTCAGTCAAGAAAAGAGGCTTCCCTCTATTCCTTAGTGCATGGGTCTGACCCGCATAGATCATCATCTCAGTCCTTCGTGGGAGGGATGACTTCACCCAATCCTAGGATATCATAACTGCAAATGCCTCTTCTATGTCAAGGCATCCCCCACTCATGAATCAAACTCTCTAACTAGAAATAACTAAACTCCGGTTAACCACCCCTGGTGGTATTGAATCCCAAAATCCTTGGAGTTTCTTGGATATCGAGAGAATACAACCATTGAACTAAGGACGCCTTTGCACGACTATGCATACCATTCCCCCAGCGGCTCCGCATATTATTATCCATGGATTATCTTCCAAATCCAAGTCTTCCATATGCAATGCTTCTTTCCTAACACCTCTAGGCCTCTAAGACCTCATATCCATACCGAGATTCAAAAACTCTATAATATATAGTTTACAAACCTTTCCACAATCACATCTGAGTATGGTGGGTCATTTCTTGTTAAATTCTAGAAAACTAGGGAAACCATTCTATTTTGAAAGAATTTCCCTGATGCATGACCATAAACTACGTCAAGATCCAACCCTCCTTCACGAAAACCATGTATGTATAAGAGTGGTCTCATATCCATATCCATGATTTATATGGATGTCCTCAAACCCTTCAGACATCATGTCTCTTTTGAGCCACCACTGGTGGTCTTCATAATCCGAACATCCATGAAGTTACTCGGCCATTAGAACTAGACAGGCATTGACTTAAGAACACCACTATATGACTAATAATATTAATACCTTGGATTCTCTTCATAATGAGGCACATGGCCTGTCTATCCAAGGAAAGTCTTCCTTAAGCGATTCATTTATTACCTTTTTTACACCAATATGGATCCTTTTCCCAATGGCATGCCCTGCATGATGTTCAAACATGAGTGTATAATTTCCCCCCATATACGTCTGAAAGGAATTAACGCATCCACAATCAGTAAAAAAACTCATTTTGTCCTTATCCCCATCAAATTTGGTCAAAACTATTCAACCAAATATATCATTAATGGTAGTCTTTTTTGAGGGACATTAAACTGCTCACAACAATAGGTTTGAAACCTTCTTAGACCAAAACTCACAAAGGAATTATTGGGGAAATCCGTGTGTTATCTCGCCAGGCCTACACCTTGTATGGCCTTGGAAAAACATTGAGTAATAAAAACTCAAGAGTCACAAAGCTTGTTAGACTGAAAACCCACAAAGGGTGACCAAAGAAAATGTTGAGCTATACTCGCTAGGTTAACAATAAATGGTCCTAGGAAAAAATTAGGGTATCATCATAAGAGATATAGTTTTTTATGGATTTACAATAAATCCCTAGAAATATTCGAAATATGCTTGCTGAGTCTCATAGCTCATGAAAAAATTAGATCCCAATTTGGTTATATTGGTTTCTTGATTTCAAGTCATGGATTAAAAATTAACACTTGTTTGAAATAATGCTGACAAGAAGAGATGAAGAAGGGATATTTAAAAGCCAAATATGTTTCATCGAGGAGAGAAACAATTAAGGAAAATTATCAATATGAAGTCTACCTAGAGTAAAAAAGGGGGGAGTACATGTCAAAACTTGGTATAGAACTACAACAGGTCCTAGTTTTCCCCTTCCAAAAGGATAGCGAGTGATTTCCATGAGCCGTCGATAGTCTGTTCCAAATAAGTCCATTCCCCAGTTTTGTCTTTGAATTTCGGACGCACCTGTTCCAGGAAAGCTTTAAAGTCCCACCCATTATTCGGGATGGAATCATGTTTGGCATGCAAATAGGCCAGTTTCTCCCTCAACCTGGATGTGTAGGCTCCACATTTCTATAGTTCCTCTTGATCTTCCACTAAATCATGGGACTTTACCTCCTTGGATGTTAGATTATCAAATCCTTCTGAAATATCTTGGAAGGTGTCCACCTTGTGATGGGAATAATTAAACCGAGCCAGCTTGTCCTCAAAAGAGGGGAGGTCTTCTTAGATAATGAAAATTTCGTAAATAAATAAGTGAAGGTGCTGATAATCATAGTCGCTGGATCCCAGCACAGCAAATAACCACTGAGAATTGTCACCCATGTCGAGGAAATTTTTTAGGGGTGTCTCCATGTATAGAGAACATAACTGGTGCCATACCTCATTGTGAACTTCAAGTGTCTCGCTGCCACACCGACACTTCGATCCGCCCCCTCGCCCACATGAGTATATGTAGGAAGCGTCATCATAAGAGTGGGGAGGGACCTAAGGCTTGTCACCCATGGTGGGAGACACACTTTTTCTTCGGATGGCCCAGCCATTGGATCCAGATGTGAAAGACTAACTTCGGCCTTCGATATGATTGTCAATGCTCAGCTGGTGATAGGCTTGTCAATATCTTGGGAAATATCCACAGGAGGGGAGCATTCTGAATCGGTCCCCACCAAAATAGGTTGCACTATGAAATCCATCCAAGATGATTTTTTATAATGGATCGAGCACCTTCTCACCATGAGAGTGGGACCAGTAGGTGTATCCTTCTGGGTTGCTGAAGGGACAAAAGAAGAAGGTTTGGTTGTTGTGCCTTTCATGACGAAAGGAATGCGTGGTGTTGATATTGGGGTAGGAATGGGATGGGAAATGGTCAAGGGTTTTCATACCCCTTGGATTGGTTCCTTCATCAACCTCGTGGAGTAACAATCAACCCATAATTGGGCAAACTCCAGCGATATGATTGTGGGCCCTGTCGTGTTGGGAATTATGATCTCTCTAGTAGCATTCTTGTGAAACAACATAAGCCATAATTGATGGAGAACCACAGGTTGAAATTCTCCACATAATTGAACGACCCAATAAAACACAATCTGTTGACAATATCCAAATTTCCTGGAAAACCGATAGGGGAGGTATTGTTCATAGATAACTACTCGGTCTACATGAGCTGTTAACATCATGTCTTGATGATTGATAAGGTATGAGCAGTCCTCCATGGAACTGACCTTATCCCCTCTCAATGATTCGTAAGGGGTAGGGTGCGGTGCGAACGATAAATGAGAGGGATCATTCAATAGCCTGACCACTTCAGTAACAGTAAGATTTTTTGGGAGAATGGTAGAAATGCTGAAAAGAGCTAGGTGATAGTTGGAATGGGGAACCCATGTGGTATGTCGACAATCAAAATAGGGGAAGTGTTTCACCATCCACCTATAAAAGAATTGGAACGGTCCTCTAAGGCGGCGCAGAGACCTGCCTTCTTGAATCTTTCCCAATAATTCTTAAAGTCGTGCGAGGGTAGGAAAGGCCGAATTAATGGGTCGGCCCTCCCAAGCATGGATGCCATCATCAAGGTGCAATCCCTAACCTCGTTGTATGCATCATGAGATTGGAAGATCCATCCACTTAATAACATGGTGAATAAAACTGCTAGCCTAATCTCATGTGAAACGTCGGGCAGAAGTACATATCCCCACGAGGCATACCAACCTACTTCAAGTGTATCACAATATGTCTCTGTAGTTTGGTGGGATTGATGGGTTGGGTGAGTTTGACTACAACATGGCTTCCGTATTGTCCCGTTCATCTGTAAGAATAACCTTATCCATGCTTCAAATTGGATGAGGGAACATGCCTCGAGAGGATAACCCAATAATCCCTCAATCGTAACTGACCAAACTCCTTGCCAAAGGAGACACGTAATCAGTATCATTCCATGTGGAGCCTACTAGGAGAAACTAATGCTGCATTTTTCCTTGGATAGGGAGTCCTCTAAGCTGGTTGATGCCCTATTTACAGATCCCCACCTCTCCATGTAGTAGGTGAAAGGTGTTGGTGCTCAAACACCAGTGGCTCGACAACTCTGAAATAATTTCACCCTGAGAGAAGATTGAAAACTGAGACACCCAGGCTGCCTATTGCATGACCACTGCCTCCATCTACTCAGGGAACTCTAGATAGGTTTCATGCACCCAGAACACCCACATCCACTCATCAGAGAAGCATCCTATGGCCTTTAAATCCCACTTCTTGATCCATTGGCTCCTAGGGTTTTCTCAAGAGATGTTGATAATGGACAGATACTCTTGGTCATTATGTCTCGGGACATCATCATGAAACCCATGGTTTCCCTTTGTCCATGAAGAGCCTCGCAATATGAAGATGTTCTCCTCAATCAGAGTAGAAATGATTTCTCATACCGATGAAATGTTGGTGGAGTCATGACCTTGTGGTGCCTCTAAATGGATGAAAGTGAGGTTAGGGTTAGGAAGCATAAGAGGTACATCAGCTGGGAAACCAAAACCGTAAATCAGAAACTTTACAGATAATGTGAATTATAAGAGATATGGCATCAGGAAAACAATCAAAATTCTTTCATGGGGAATGACCTGGGTTTAAAGATTATCATCGCCATTCCTTCCATTGGCGGCCCTCATCTTCATCATTTATGAATCAGCTCATGGAGGAACCATGTATGTTCCTGCATCAAGAAACCATAACCTAGTTTATTCCAAAAGATAGTATTCATGTAAAGTCCAAATATTTGGAAAAGGCTCCACAAAGGGAATGCATAGTATGCCTCGTGTATCGACCTAGTAGTTGCTTCGTGATGCCCATTTTTTCTAAACAAGTGGTACATAGAAGTGGACCGCAACATCCTGGCCCGTGAAGCGATGATGAGCAGACCTCGTGCCAAGATCTTAGACTAGTTCTCATAGTTTGGGTCTTAAATAATTATTGAAATGAAAATTTCAATGTTTGAAGGATAATTCTAGTCCGCAGACCACGGAATGGTGTAAAGGTTTCCCTAGGCAGCCCTTTGTGACTTACTTTTTAATGTTTGTAGAGTTTAGTTCATGGCTGGGAAATTAGTTCACAAAAGAGGGCGGGCACGAATGGGGATCAGTTCATGGATGTTGAAGCTGGTTCATGAATGAAGTGGTTCGTGAAAGAAGCCATACATGGAGGTAGTGTGTAGGAGCAGGGAACGAGAGAGCCTTTCCAAAGGAACTCGTAAAAGAAATGTTGCATGGAAACCATTATATAGGTGTGGTCCCCAATGGTTCCATCTATCTACTACAAACCTCTCTAGTTTTAGGACCACTCTACATCATAATATCCTCCTCTTCGTTTAGATCGGACACTATTCTGATGGAGGGAATTTGTAGATTCCGGAAAAATCTTCTTAATGGAAGGAAGATACTCCCATATAATATGTGGAAGAATCTACCCATTCGTCATCAATAATTTTGGAAAAATATCTAGAATGTTTAGAAGAAATGTTAAAGGACCTTCTAGTCAATAAACCATTTCATCATCAGTTGTACATAGCCAGTTTGGTGAACCGCACCACACGCAGATGCCATCATTCATGAAATAGAGGCGAAGCTCCTATGAGGTTGCAAACCATATAGTTAGTGAAGTGAGGCTAGACCAGTCTGTAGCTATGAACTAGGCGGACCGACCCCCCTCCACACACCGTTTCATTCGTGAAACGGAGGCGGAGCCCAGTGTGGCCGCGAATCATCCCCATGGCTGAGTTGGTTTGTGGGTAAGGTGCATTCAATATACCCCCGCAAACCTCAGGTTGACTAAGTCATCCGTAAGCTGGGGTTTCTGTAGGGGATTTCACAAAAGGTGATGCATGACCATAAATATAACCCTTTCCCACTCCATAAAAGGATATCAAGGGGGAGAAGAAAGGGACCAACTCATTGAGGATCATATTTTAGGAAATCATCTCTTTGAAAGAAGGCATCAAACTTTTGGAGAAGGAATAGTCTTTCGGGAGCTTAGGATTTCACGTACTACGATGCTCTGATTCCTGAACCAGCAACTGATTTAAACTGGGGATGAATTGTTAAGAAATGAAGAATGAATAAGTAAATTTGTAAACAGTGATTGTAAAATTGGTAAACTGTGAACCACAAACCCTACGTGGATGCACTCCCCCCGCAAACCATAGAGCTTATTTCCCTTCATTGATCCAACATGTCGCGTAACACCCTCCGACGTTAGAGAAGCTATGTCCGACGTTGCCCCTGGCTGCCACTGCTCAATCGGACTCCAGCACAGCGTACTAATTTACTACGCTGATAATGCCCAAATTTGCCTATCCCTCTGGTACACGGGATGACCCTCAGTCCGCGTACCACAATAGTATGCTGATGACATCTTCATCCGCATAGCACCTACCAACACGAAGTGCGCCAATACTCATATGGAAAAGTGATCTCCCAAGGAATTTAGTGTTTCCATCCCCCGAGTAAGATAAGGCCCTTCCAATTTAGTCCAGTCCTCCAAAATCCTTTCAGTAGCCTATCCATCATCACCAGGCCAAGGCCTCTCCCAATGCCATCGAATTTTCATTATAAAACCTTTAGGAACATTAGTGCACCCTCCTGAGTTTACATACCCACTGTAGGTAGACACAAAGGGGTTACCCCATATCTTGAATGGGAATCCAGAGCATTCCTAGGATCACAAACCCACGGTAGTCCAGAGTTAAGATCCCAAAAACCCCTTTCTTCCTCTCCACTCTTCAGGATTGAGGGACCCCACTTTCTTTTTCATTCAATGAGAACCAGTGGTGGGCACTTCTCCCCTCCCCTAAAGAGTGTAACATGGAGTCCATCCTGGTGTAAGTCCCTAATATTCATCCCTTCCTTCTTTTCATTGGACCCTTTTCCAATTTAAAGCTAATAGAGGGAAGGCGCATCGCCTCACACTCTTCTTAGGTCAACTCAAGCATCATCCACTCTCACCGCCAAAGGTGCGCTCTCTTCCACCATCAGAAGAGGAAAAGTGCATGTTTCATTGTTGAATCTTTCACATCCTTTTGTTACACCGATCATGACAAACGTGGGTTTAGAGATTTGTGATCATTACAACAAGTGAAAAAACACTAACGGGCATGAACTATGAGAGCTCTAATTCCTAACCTAATTGTGATTCGTAGGAAGCCTTCTCTGGGCCCATGATCACTAGACATACTCTTTAGGAATGAAACCATAATTCTCTTAGTGAGGGAATCAACCTTAGGAATAAGCCCCAAATTAATCCCATTAATCATCAGTGCATCCTTTTTTGGATTTAATCCCAAACAAATTTCTCTAAAATGACTATATTCTCCAATGAGATTGAACAAACTACATGGGTTTTGATCCAAGTCTATTAATTATGGTACATAGGACACCTCCCCGAGGTTCAATCCCATATCTGGACACCAACCATATCTAATCACCAACCATATCGCTAAATAGGCTGCCAATAATGCCCCTGATAGGCAAATATCATGTGTTAGCCCAAACCTTCCAAAACTATGTACACTTTGATTCCCAACCAACCAGTCTATGTAGGGTACCTCCCTGAGGTGTAAGCCCAATATCCAAGTCTAATACACATTTATCCTTATAATAATGTGTCTTAATGCCCCTAGAACGACCATTCTCGGGACTAAGAAATCATTTTACATCGGTTCCTTTGGGCTACTTTTGTGTATGTCCCCTGCCAACCATGACTAGTCACTTGTCGCTTAGATGTCCTTGCAACATGACGTAAAACTGCACGGTTGGGTTGTTGTCACTTGACTTCAAACAGTGATGTGTCCCATTATGTGGCACCATACTAGAAGGAATATGATTCCTCTCACAAGGATATGTAGGAAGCCCGTGTTATGGGTTCGATCTAGAGGCTCATGTCACTCTCTATCAACCTGGATGATAATAAACTCTAGATAATCCAATTATAATCATTGAGACCTGTGCTATCTGAACAATCTCAAACTTCCCCATAATTGTTAATCCAATGTGGGGTGGTAATCCTCAGATGTAGACAGTTCTGAATCCCTACTTATACATGTTACATATGCCCAAGGGTAATCAATGGATACTATTCTTTGGGATAAACCAAAGAATTTCGAACATATAAACACATCTTAAATCTATAAGAGAGTCCCGAAATATGAAATAATTACCTCCAAAAGGTTTCAATTATCCCGATTTCTCATCCTCTCTACCAATGTGAGTTCTTAAGTATCGCTGTCCATATCACTCATCAAGCACCAACATTTGGAAATTAGGTCCAAGGTCATTGGATACACTGACCGTTGGGCGTTTCTGGCTCCATGAATAGAACCGTTAATGACCTGGTGAAGCCATAGAGATTGGGAACCCGATAGAAATGATTAAAAAACACTGACTCCCTTTATTCAAACACATGAACCGATCAAGTACCCTTCACTACAAACCAAAGTTTTAATCAAATCAGTTTAGGTAACTCTCTTCGATGGACTATTGTTTCCGAGCTGAAAAATCTATATCATGATATCATACACTTATTGATTTCAAGATCCACTAACTCCTAACTCATGAAGGGGATGAAAAATCAAATATTATTGGTCATGATTTTTTATATAATAGATTCACTAAAATTATGGAGTATATTTTCTTCCATACATTCCGTTGTGATATCAATTGTATTGAAGGATGAATTGGAAGAGATGATGTCATGAACCAAGATGGGTCTCCATCAAACATGACACCCGACCCGGTTCGTGACAAGGCCCGAAGGGTGTTCCTGATCCCCACGGGCTAGAACAAGTGCTAGGGTATCAAAAACAGGACATGGGATCGGTTTACCCAAATAGATAAAATTAAAACAAACATCAAGATGAATAAATTAAAACTAAAATTAGACAACCAAACATACCCTCATACCATGTTCAAAGTTAAAGTTTACAACTGGAACTAAAATTCCAATAGAGGCTACAACAAAGGAAAAAAACCCAAATTCAAACCTCTGTGCGACGTGAGGAGTCACATCCCCAAGCTACCGACACAAAACCAACACGAGGATGCCAATGACAACCCAAACCACCAATGTTGTGCACGATGCCTCAACCTGGAATGTAAAAGAAACATAATATACACACACCCAAGGTTGTGTGTAGGGTGTGAGCTAAAATCCCAGTAAGATGCCACTAAGAAACGGTTCCACACATAATTATTAAATGACAAATACATTTTTAATTTAACAGGATAACGATAAATAATTGCTTACAGAATTCTAATGAAAATAGTTTTAAAGGGAAAACTACTCTAAATGGAAAACAACTTAAATTAACACACACATAGACACACACACACACACACACTTTCTTGGTAACCTCGACGTCACACCATGTGCTGATAGTGAGCGCAAAGAAAAAGAGGAGCACAATACATGGGAGATGCTTTAAATATACTAGCAAGAAGTGGGACCCTAGAACATCACGTCTCGGTGAGAAATAGTACAGGAAAACAACAATATACATTTTCATGCATGAGCCAATAGTAGGGAAACACACCCATAACCTAGTGGTCTCTAAAAAACATCCAAAAGTTTAGTTAGTGTTGTATTCGTCAAATCCAGCTAAGTGAAACCGGACTGATGGAACTTTCGAATCACTAGCACAGTAGTCCTAGTCCGCCCACCTAGTACCCGAGCTTCCCATTTGTGGTCAAGTAATTCAATGTTCATGTCACAAGACAAACTGAAATAAACAAAAAAAATCATGTGTTACCTCTTCCCAACATCACACTTGAACATGCAATAACCATTTAATATTAATAATAATATGTACACTAAAAATCTCTCAAACTAAATCTGCCTCACTTACCCAATTTAAAGAAACCATATGCATGTTTAAAGAGACTTATAGTTGACCAAACCACAAATCACACACACAAATACCATTTCGGAATAAGTCTCACACTAAAACATCTTCCAAGCACGTTTCACACCGTTCAATAAACTCTTTGAAAATTTTAAAAAACAATGTCTATTGTGTAACACAAGACCTTGTGCACAAAAAACACCAAATATATATATATATATATATATATATCTTTTATGATCAAACGCACACCAACACATTTTTAAAATGTAATTCACAACACTTTCAACTTTTTAATAATCCAACTACATGATTTAACAAAACACTACATGATGACCCAATGTGTATTTTTATCAAAATGCACCATATCTCATATAAAAATACCACTTCAAAAAAAAAACAACGCATAATAAACACTCTTAAAACAATTTTCGGACCACTTAGACAATTTAATAAATTGATTGAAAACTTAATAGAACATCACCAATGTGCGCAACAATATTTTACCACAAAAATACAATCTAATGATATTCATTGAAAACAAACGGCCACTATAATATTCTCCACACATCAATTGCATTATTTAAAAAAATTAAAAAAATAGATTATGAAGTTCAACAAATAATTTGCACTATTTAATAAATTAATTCCTAAATTTCTAAAACAATTAAAAATAAATGATTTCACATGAGTTTTTACAAATAGTGGACTATATAACATATACACATGCCATAACATTAAATGTGAGAATCAATTCCTCATTCTCTAAAAACTAACTTTGCACCAAACAAATCATTTAAACAATAAGCTAATTTAATTAACTTGCAAATTAATTCATCAATTAATAATAAAACGTGGAACCACCTACCGGTGTGTAGTTAACTTTGAAACTTGGTGCGCAAGGATCATTTCCCTTCAATCTCAACGAAACGAGCCTAAAAACCCTAAAAGAATGAACTACAACAAACACATCCAAGATGAACCAATCACACAATAAAAAAATAAAAGTGAACCCTAAAATCAATTCATTGAACCAAATACATAAAAATCAAACCAATTACAACACAAAATCTAATCTAATAAACTCTCAAAGTATATAATCAACTAAACGAAGAAAAAAAACCTACGAAGAGGGAGTGAGAGACTAACCGGAGCTTCAGGGATGCTTCCGGAGATGTGCCACACTAGAAAATCCATCTGGATGAGAGATGCGGTGCATTCTTGAGTGGTGCGAGGTAGAGGGGCGCTGCTAGTTCGGTGTGGGGCGCACTGCAGGGCATTGTGAGGCAGTTGTTAGAGAAGAGGGCACTGCTCTGGGTTCGTGTCACCAGAGAGAATTGAGAGGGGCGGTCCGGTGAGGGATCAGTGTGGCGCGGCTCGGGTTCACAGGGGGTGACGTCGTGACTGGTGAGGGAAGCACGAGGGTGGGGCGCTGAAGCGAGGGATTGGAGGGGTGGTGCTGGACAAGAGCAGGCAGACCTAGGGTTTAAGGGGGGAGGCGTATTGCGCAAATAAAATCGGGGGGAGAGGGTTTGCGCGGGGAGAGAGGGGGAAAGAAAGAGATGAGAGAAAAAAGAGAAAATAAGAGAAAATAAAATAAAAATAAAAATTAAATTAAATAAAAAAAATGGATGGAAATAAAAGAAAATAAGATAGGATAAAAAAACGAGGAATAAAAATAAAATACAAATAAAAGAATAAAACAAAATTCAAATTAATAATAACAATTTTTTTTAATACTAATAATAATAAAACTAAAAAAAATAATAAAACCAAAATAAAAAAAAATAAAACTGATAATAGTATCATTATTATTGGGGTTCGACATCGCGTACAGTCATGCGCAAGGTCGTACACCCAAATAACAACTCACCTAATAATAAAACATTTTCTAATTAAGGACGAGCACTACACACAACCTTGTGTACAACATTGCACCCGTTTATGACACTAAAATCATTTAAATTATAACTGGGGCAACCCACGGCTCAAAATTGAAACTCAAAATAATTAAAATAAAATAATGTGTCGGTCGAGGTGCATATCACTTTAGCAAAGCGACACAGATTTTACTAAGCCATGCCCGTGTGTCGAGCACTTTTAATCAAAACATTAATTTATCATAAAATTGAAAAAGCTCTCGTCTGGCATGGAATGCTCCACAAAGAAACAATTGAATAAAATAAAATTATCAAATAAAGGTACAAATTATAATCAATACTGATGTGCGAAGTCGGGGTGTGACAATTCTCCCCACAATGACACTTTATGCCCCTAAAAAGTCCCAAAAATTATAACCAAGTAATGATTATAATCAAGATCATGAAGATACCTAAATCAAAACTCAATCACCCAAATATCAAGCATTCAAAACACCCATGTCCTGAAACATCTACGATCTCAAAACAGGAACCACCAAGAAAAATGGCCAACAACAAGAAATTCAACTCGAAATAGAACTCCAACATGGAACTCACTGAACCATGACTTAGGGATCACCAGGGCCACTAAAGATCTCAAAGAACACTCGTCAAGCGACCCAATATCCAAGCTAACTAATTAGCATGGACGAGGTCAAAGAAAAAGCAGGGGGTGGCTCTGTCAAGCACACTATGAAAACAGAGTCTTCCACAAGCTCATCCTATGGTGGTCTCCCCACCATATTAGGGTTCTCGTCAAAATTGGTTCTTCAAACCAAACCAACTCACAAGCTCAATCAAACCTTTAAAACATGCTTGACCCTCCAAGATCCCTATGTTAAAACGAACCAACAAAGGAGGAGACGCTGGCGAGACACGCACTGGGTCTGCCCACCATTTAAAAATTTCCTAACACCACGGAACCTATGCAGGCATTCCCAGTTTACTTTGAGTGATACAGACCGAACTCTTCATCATGAACCTGACAACACATGCCAACCTACATGGATGATTTCTACACTGGCCAATATTCTGTCACATGTGTTGTTTTTTATAGCAGATACTCCTATCTTAGCGGAAAACTGTACAGGCGCACATTAATCCCACAATACATGAGCATATCTGAAACGAGTACGATTTCGATCCATAACCGACCACAAGAAGGTTCACGGAGAACGCCCGCCAGAATTACAAGATTACAAATTTTCCAAACCTCTTTAAGGCTCAATATGAACTCCCCTAAAATAAGACCAGAACAAGTAGACAAGGGTTCCATACCCCTCACAACAAGAATAACGCCTTCAGAGAGGGTACCACAATAAGGATATTTAATCTTTTCCCATCCCGTCACTGTGGACTTATGTCATACCAAGTTCATCCCATGTCCGACGAGTTTTAACTGCACACAAGCTTCACCCCGAGACATATGGTTGGGGCCTTGATCTCTGAAGCATCTACAGCCTCGCAGTCATAAGCAGAACACCTCTGACTGGATCTTCCTCTACTAGAAAAGCAACCTGCATACTACTCCTCATCCACCTAGCGGACACAACATCAACATACCAACTAAGAACTGTAGCGTATGACTTAGGTTTCCCGTTTGACCATACTGGAGAAAAGAGATTGGGAAATATGTCAAAAACGCGACAAAAACAAACAGAATGAGCACTCTAAGAACAGGCCCCTTTGGTTCACACCCCTCATCAGATGAGGGACCTACACTTTCCACAACATGAGAAACGCCATCAACTATTACAAACATTAAACAGATTGTTTGACACAACATTTGGGGAACATGAAACTAGATCATCGGAAGGGTCAACATACCTCTTTCACTATCTGTTGATTGGTTTCTCCCCTATGATATCCACCACTTTCACTCACCTTCACATCCTTATTTATGACCGTGGGATGAAGTTACGTTTAAGAATCGCTCAAGACATATTTATTCAAAACAAGAATGGAAGTATCACCATTCACTGGTTTAATCTCGCTCCACCAAATGTACTCGAGGCAACTTACACCCACACAACGTTTGTAGTTCCTCGAAAACTTGATACACTTAAAACATTCTCAAACCATTCAATGATATCCAACTGACCTCAACGTCTACGAAAAATTGACACCACCAAGCAGAACCCAACTCCGCCACTCCACTGGGAGTCTGAGATGAGCCAAGAACCAAGAGACCTGATGGAAACCCATGGGACATTCTTGGGGGGGTATATCCAAAATAAGAAACACAAACAGCCTTTCACAAATCCAAAAACATCACAAATCAAACTTCCATATATTGGACACAAATCAAACAAATTTCAATTTGAGACATCAATTCATCCTTAAAAAAACACCCGCTTGAAAAACCAAGAACAATACAATAAAACCCAACAACTCTTTTGAACCCATCGCTTTCACTTCGGACTCAAAACCATTTTCCAATTCCAAAACCATTTAAGCACAAAACCTGTTTGAGAGAAAACCCCACTTTTTCTGGAAACTATATGCATCTTTCAAAATAAATCACTCACCACTGATATTCCTGGATGCCTAGTAGATTTTCATTTTCGTGCCTCCCAGGCACCCATCAACACAATCCACCAACTATCCATTAATCAATTCCACATGCACATGCGAGCACCCATAGTAATACCAACGGAAAGGAAACAAGTATCTTTCTCTTTCTAAACAACATGTTGCCAATTTTTCGAAAATATCTTTTGCTAACTATTTCAAAAACTCAAGACAAATTTATAAAATGATTTTAATTTATAAAACAACTCACTCTAATTTTAAATATCCCAAGACATTCTTTTAGAAATTCAACTTTGTCAAATCAAATCCAAATTCCAAAAACATGGTCCATGAAAAAAGCACCCCAAATATCATGTCAACCTCTCACCAAAATAAAATAAGAGCCGCAACAAAGTCTGCTTCCATTTTTAAAGGAACGAAATTTCGCACCAATCCCAAAATTGAACCAAGCTATCACAAACATTAAAGCACCTGGGCAGAGGACTTTTGGTCATGTGTAACCTAGCTACATGTTTTAGCAGACCATTCCCTAGGTAAGAACCAACCACTAGGAGTGTCGAACCGTACTCTCGGGCATCACATGGGTCGCTACTCTATGGGAGACCGTGTGCAGTACCGGTTTACTCCTACTGTCATCCTCCAGTCACACAGAGAAAAAACAAAAACATAAATCCTAGACTCCCCTTGGTTACTCGAGGATGGAATAGAGCAAGAGTTCGTGATGCTCTTCCCACACCTACCACTAAAGCACCGACAATACTATCTCCGATTTACCTGACACCCCAAATAACAAGAACAAAAACCACCCTCTGATACCATTTTTTCAATAACCATGCTGGGTCACCATCAAACCCGACGCCAGACCCGGTCCGCGACAATGCATGAAGGTCATTCTCGATCCCCATGGGCTGGCACAAGTGCCCAGGTATCAAAAATAGGACATGGGAATAGTTTACTTGAATAGATAAAAATAAAACAAACAAAAAGATGAATAAATTAAAACTTAAATCAGGCAACCAAATAGACCCTCATACCAAGTTCAAAGTTAATGTTTACAACTTGAACTATATTTCCAAAATAGGCTACAAAAATGGAAAACAAAAACCCAAATTCAAACCTCTGTGTAACATAAAGAGTCACATCCCCAAGCCACCACCACCAAACCAACACGAGGATTCCATTGACAACCCGAACCACCAATGATGTGCATGATGCCTCAACCTAGAATGAAAAAGAAAGAGATTCTACATACACCCAATGGTGTATATAGGGTGTGAGATAAAAGCCCAGTAGGATTCCACCAAGAAACGGTTCCATGCATAATTATTAAATGTCAAATAAATTTTCAATTTAACTGAATAAAGATAAATAAGTGCTTAATTTTTTTAATGAAAACAGTTTTTAAGGGAAAACTACTCCAAATGGAAAACAACTTAAATTTACACACACACACACATTCTTGGTAACCCCAACATCACACCGTGTGTCGACGGTGAGTGAAAATAAAAAGAGAAGCACAATACATGGGAGAGGCCGTAACGATACTAGAAAGAAGTGGGACCCTAGAACATCATTTCCCGGTGAACAATAGTATAGGAACACAACAATATATGTTCTCGTGCACGAGCCACCAGTCGGTCAACACATCCATAACCTAGTGGTCTCCAAAAATCTTCCAAATGTTTAGTTATTGTTGTAGTCGTCAAATCCAGCTATGTGAAACCGGACCGATGCCACTTCTGAATCACTAGCACACTAGTCCTAGTCCCGCACCTAGTACTCGGGCTTCCCATTTGTTCTCAAGTAGTTCAATGTTCATGTCAGAAGACAAACATAAATAAACAAAACAAATCATGCGCTACCTCTACCCAACATCAGGAATGAACATGCAAATACCATTTTATAATAATAATAATAATATGTACACTGAAAATATGTCAAACTAAATCTTCCTCCCCTACCCAATTTAAAGAGACCATATGCAAGTTTATAGAGACTAATAGTTTAACAAACCACAAATCACACACACAAATACCATTTCGGAATACGACACACTCTAAATCATATTCCATGCACGTTTCACTCTGTTCAATAAACTCTTTGAGAATTTTAGAAAACAATGTCCAATGGGTAACACAAGACCTTGAGCAGAAAACCCACCAAATATATACATATATACATATATATCTTTTATGATCAAAATCACACCAAAAACGTTTTTAAAACGAAATTCAAAACCCCTTCACCTTTTTAAGAAACCAACTACGTGATTTAATAAAACACTACATGATGACCCAAAGTGTATTTTTATCAAAATGCATCATATCTCATATAAACATACATCTTCAAAAACCCAACGCATAATAAACACTCTTAAAACTATTTTCGGACCACTTAGACAATTTAATAAATTGATTTCAAACTTAATAGAACATCTCCAACGTTCCCAATAATGTTTTACCACAAAAATACACTCAAATTATTCTCATTTAAAAACAATATACACTAGAATATTCTCCAAACACCAATTTCATTATTTCAACAATTTGACAAATCGCTTAAGAAGTTCAATAAATAAATCTCACTATATAATAAATTAATTCCTCAATTTAAAATAAAAATAAAAATAAATGACATAACATGAGTTTTCACCAAAAGTGGACTCTATAACATATACACATGCCATAAAATTAAATGTGCGAACCAATTCCTCATTCACAAAAAACTAACATTTCACCAAAAAAATCATTTAAAAAATAAGCTAATTTAATTAAATTTCAAATAAATTCATCATTTAATAATAAAACATGGAATAAACTACTAGTGTGTATTCAACTTTGGAAATTAGTGCGCAAGGATCGCTGCACTTCTATCTCACTGAAAAGGGCCTATCAAAACCCTAAAACAAAGCACTACATTAAACGCATCCAAGCTGCTCCAATCGCACAACAACAGAATCAATGTGAACCCTAAAATAAATTCATTGAACGAAATACATCAAAATAAAACCAATTACAACACAAAATCTAATCTAATAAACTCTCAAAGAATAAAATCAACTAAACGAAGAAAAACAAACCAACGATGAGGGAGCAGGAGACTAACCAGAGCTTAGGGGAAGCCACCAGAGATGTGTCGCACTAGAAAATCCATACGGAAGGGAGATGCGGTGTGTGTCCAGGTGGTGAGAGGTAGCGGGGTGCTGCTGGTTCGGTGCGGGGCACGCTATAGGGTAGTGCGAGGTAGCGGGTAGAGAGTAGGGAGCCGCTCAGGGTGCGTGTCGTAGGAGGGAATTGAGAGGGGCGGTCTGGTGAGGGATCAATGATGCTCGGCTCGGGTTCGTAGGGGGTGATGTCGCAGCTGGCGAGGGAAGCACGAGGGTGGGGCGCTGGAGCGAGGGGCTGGAGGGGCGGTGCTGGACAGAAGCAGGCCTACCTAGGGTTTAAGGGGGGAGGTGCATTGCGCAATTAGAAGGGGGGGTGGAAGAGGGTCCGCGTAGGGAGAGAGGGGGAAAGAAAGAGAGGAGAGAAATGAGAGAAAAAAAGAGAAAATAAAATAAAAATAAAATAAAAATAAAATTAAAGAAAACAAAAATAAAATGGAAGGAATGAAAATAAAATAAGAGATGATAAAAAAATGAGGAATAAAAATAAAATAAGAATAAAATAGGAATCAAACTTCAAATTAATAATAACAAATTTTATTAATACTACTAATTAAAAAACTAAAAAATGAAATAAAACCAAAATAAAACAAAAAATCAAACTAATAATAGTATCATTATTATTGGGGCCGAAAAACGCACACGATCATGCGTAAGGTCGCACAACCAAAAAATTAAACACTTAATAATAAAAAGTTATCTAATTAAGGACGGGCACTACACAAAATCGCATGTACAACCTTTCACCTATGTATGACACCAAAATCATTTAAATTAAAAACGGCTCAACCCGCAGATCAAAAGTGTAACTCAAAATAATTAAAATAAAATAATCTGTCGGTCAAGGTGCATATCTCTTTTGCGAAGAGACACAAAATCTACTGAGCCATGCCCATGTGTCGAGCGCTGCTAAACCAAACGTTCATTTATCATAAAAACTCAAAATCTGTCATCGAGCATGGAATACACATCGAAAAAAATGAAATTAAATAAAATTATCAGATAAAGGTAAAAATTAGAATCATTACCGATGTGTGAAGTTAGGGTGTGACAGACAATGATGAACTAAAAGATTGTGTATATAGTATTTCATCATCTTCTAGTAAATCATATATCTTTATCATCGAGGGGTCAACCTCCTCCATAATTGTTGTCCTAATAATGGTTGGTTCATCATTACGGTTAGAGAGATTACCTAGGGACTCCCTGGAGTCCAGAAATAATCCAATTACTATTTTAAATAACGGGCTTGGGGAAGTACCGAGCATTTCCCACTAAAGAAAAAATTGACTCAATATGCCACTCAGGTAAGATACCATCCATGATTAGTGATAATTATGAGGAATGGATATAGGGGAATCAATATTCCAAATAATGGTTTCAAAATTCAGATCATCATATGAGAAAATATGTTAACATTTGTGAATGGGATTAGTATTCTATTTTCCCTACTCAACATTTATGGGAAGATGGGAAACTATATAAATGTAGAAAAACAATAAATAAAATTTTACGGGGTAAATGGATCACTAAAAATCATCCTATTTACACATGGTTCAAGAACCCCAAACCGATGAGTGGGTTTTTATAACATATTGTAAAGATATCCTCTTACAATAAAAAAAATATACCAAGTCGATGTCAGATAGGTCATTTTTTTGAAATGTTCAAGATAGCTGAACATATTAATAACCTCATTATGACCTAATGTCATCTCCTGGTCCATGGGAACATTCTACATAATGGGATGGAACGAAGAATGATGAATATCGATAGTGTTATGATATTTTTAACACTATAAATTCATTTATATCTATCCATAATAGAATTGTAAGGGTACTCCAATCTAATATTGTTTGTTTCATTGTGTTTTATGACCAACATACAGATAAAGATGGGAAATAGTCAGCCTTTCTAGGTTATTAGGCTTACCCTCTTCCAATTGGAATTTCATCCTCATTGTACCTATTCTAACACCAATTCTTTTATACCTTACTCAAAAAATCTATCCATTTAGAATAAGATTCAAAACCCCAATAACCAAATATGTGGGGATACCTCTGGTCTCAACAAGAAACCCCATGTGGGATGCCTTCGAACTTCCAAAATGGAACAATTGGAGTGTGATTTGTATCAGAAAATTTCATACACACATAGATAGGTTTGTATACTTGTTGGATGAGTCCCACTATGATAAAGGAACATGGTGATGAAATACTTTAAATAAGAAAGTGACTGTATGTCAGCTCATTATTTAATTTATGCCCCACTATGGTGATCAGGTGTAATTCCAATGGAATATTTTCTTCAGGTTCATCCAAAATATTTAGAGTTGGGTGAAATTGATAATACATTTTCCCAATAAGTGGCTTCCCCCCACAAGATAAATAAACCATATGCTAGTCAATACGTTGATGTGGGATAGATTAAATTATTTAGTAAAGGGATAGTAGTGTCCATTCAACTATGTGATGATATTTTATGAGGTGAATTAACAAATAGGAAATCCATGTCACCTCATAATGGTTGACAGCCTATTGTTGATCATAGAATTCTGAGAAACATTGCCAAACCTAGAATTACCACACCCAATAATCATAGATGTTTCCATCGGCATGTATATCCCACATTGAATTACTTCTACAACATGGATAGATCAGTGGTGAATAATGTATATTTGATTACTCTAAAAAACTAGTGGATAGTAGAGGTTGCGACCATATAGACCCAAATGGGAGTTATTAAACATATAATACATTATATGGAGTGGTTCCATAATCAATTTATTTTCTTAAAAAGGTTTATTTTAATGAAATTGAGGGAAGATAAAAACTGGTGTGATGGAAAATCATATTCAGGTGAAGGAATAAAAGTATCATCCAGAAGGAAAAATACATACATAGGCAGTTTTTAAGATAGATGGAATTTCTAACGATCTGCTGAAATAAGCCTCTTTAAATCCACATTTGCAATATGTAACTTGTACTATGGGTTGTGATTGTGATTATTAGAAATTATATCCCTCTATTAATATTTATTAAGAGATATTTGTGAACATGAATCCATCTATACATAGTAAGAAAACATGTATTAGATGGGAAAGAAACCATTCCAAAATAAGCACCAAGCACAAAAAATATCATGCAAATCTCATAAACCACATAGGGGTTCATGATCACATAACCTAATCTTGGTATCACTAATTCCTAACCCATGAATAATCTCTTGATCACATCACACTTTGTTGGAATTATGATCACATGAAAAAGAGGTGGTCACAGGAACCATGTAATGATCAATTGATCACATGATAGAACCATCATATCATGCAAAGGCTGTGGAAAAACCATACTAATGAGAATATGAATTAAGATTCAAATAAACTAATGTGAATTGTTATATTGATTATTTGAGAATGTATTGAGTCAAACACAATCAGAAAAGTATATCACATGATTAGATCTCAGAAATGGTACCCATGATGGGGTTAATGGAAGTGTTTTTGCTAATATGTCAGGTGATAGATAAAGAATGCAAGAACATTGATGGTCTTATTCACTATTAAAATGAATGTCCCCTTTATCCCCTATTTTTAAGGCACCCTGAAGAATATAAAAGGGTTTCATGAAAAGAGATATTAATGTATAAAAGGGACAATTGGATGTCTAATATATTATGGTAGAAATTTACATTCCATATAACTGATTCCATGTACCTACATACATCATATTATATGAGGTGAAATTTTTGGTTTCCCTTAAAATTATAGATGAAAATTCTATGACTGACGAAATACACAAATCATTTGTAATATTTTCTCTATAATGTAATGTTAGAGGAAATATGACTGCATGATGATATTAGGGAAAAGTAACATGAATCATGTGACCACCAAGAAGACATGCCGTTTTATGACCCTAGGAATTTCATGCAGCAAGGTCATGCGTACCACGTGATATAATAATGATCATGCAAGTCCCATTTACAGAATCATTATAATCATACACTAAAACATCATACATCCTACATCAATAAATGAATCACTTTCAACAATTCATCCTGATTATAGAAACCTCATTTAGATGAGTTCCCCCAATCATGCAACATCTAAAATAATAGAAACATTAAAATAACCAAAATCCACATAAAAAATATGAATCAGAGAAGGATTTTTAGTTGATAGAAAATATGTTGATTTTAACGTGAAGGTATTATTTTGATACCATTACCATTTTAATGATCATGTGATATCCCTAGTTGCAGTTCATACAAGCGTAGTGAAAGCCTTTTGTTATGTCACTTTTATAATTCAAAGCTCATCAGACAAATTACATTGAAAATGTGACCCCACTTCATATCCATATTCAGTTGGGGAAACCCCCTATGATAACACTAACACATTACTTCATGATCCAATATTTATCAAGTGATTCCCTAATGAAAAGAAAATGGTAATAGGTTAGAGGTCATGAAAAATAGAATATTGGAATCTTTAAGAGTTGGATGCCCAATATAAAAGTTATCTTCAATCATTTTATTCTAAATGGTAGATGTGGTCTTCCAAATCTATCCATTGATCTATGATATATGTTCTTTTGAAATAAGTGTATGTACAGGGTGGTGATGCCTATAAATTCCTCCCTCTATGCATAAAAAAACAAACATTTGACATTAGGGGAAACTATGGAATTCTCAAACTAGAATGCCTTAAAATTAAAAGGGAATTTTACCATGAAAACAAGTGGATTATCTGATGGAATTATGTGACATTTATACACAATTTTTGTTATCACTATATTGATGATGCTATGTAATTCCTGTATGATGGTCAGATTATGAAAATGTGTTTCCTTATGTCAACTAGGTAGAATGTGATCCCATTAAGCCAATGTGTAAAAAATATATAGGCATTTATGAGAAAAAGGTTGAAACTAATGGAATCCTTATGAAAACGAGGGATACATTTATTTTCATGGGATGAGTAAATTTACTTCATGTCACCCATTCATTAGTAATTTGAAATCACCCGAACATGAAAAACAACTCATTCAATAGTCATCTAGACAAGTCATTTATTTCTTGAGATGACACCTAGGAATTTCAGCCACATAATGAAATCCCTTCAATACATGTTATCCAAGCCATGACATGTTCTCTGGTCATGTCAGGAATGTCATACGATGTCCTATAAACAAGTTATCCAAGCCATTAAAATACTTTCATATGTATCATCCAATATAGGCGATGTATTATGGACATATTACCTAGATTGCATGGTGCGAATCTATCATACCATACCCAATCATGCAATCCCATGGGATTTTTCTTCATCAATCGTATGAATATTTCATAAACAAGTTAGTTAGATCATGTGACCTTACTCGAGCCTATCCTCATGATTACTTGGACATATCAATATATCCTAAGACTTGTCCGAAAGATAATGAAGACATGTTGACAGTCACTCAAGACATGTCAGGCATTCAATTATAACATGGAAGGTCGATACTATGAATATGTCAGGTGGATTCCCTTAGCCATGTATTCCATTTCTAGTAAGTGTACCAAGTCATGTTCAAACCCCCCATCTATGATATTTTGGTCAATAATTATTATTTCATATAGAGAGTGTAAATAATGGTTTAGGATTTGATATTCCTGAAATCATATAGGTATTATGTGATCCTAATTTAATCTTTAAATTCTCATCTGGCTAGTATTTTTTCCACTATTATCAGTTATAGGTTAAGGGCCAGTGATAAGATGAATAATTACACTCATATTAAATACATTTAAATATGTCTTATTCATGATTTATTCAATAATGAACTAGGTTTTCATGTGTTTTTTAAGAAATTATGAATTCAATAAATAATGGAATAAATGATTGAAAAATTTCCAACATAGAAATGACATGACATGCACCACATACACGACCTATAGACCGTATTCAAAGCATGACAATAGTTCGACAAACTAGATGATGAATCATTTACTTGGAACGAAAACAATACATGACATATACATTCATTAAACGATGTGAATATTCTAACAATTATAATCCCACAAAAATTATATGACATACACGGCATGCAAGGATTCACTACCTGAAATGTTTGATGGAATAATCAGTCAAATATTTGAACCCATCCTTTGATAGGTAATGCGGATTTGAAATACATTATGTGAATACATATTACACAACATAATGATGTCAGTACATAATTAACTTAATCCAACTCATGATGTGCATGAATTACATGTGATTTACAATTTATTATAATAATATTTTGAGTTATATCCATATAAAAACCCCATTCTAATTTCTTCTTAACTAATTTCCAGTTGAAATTTTCACCCTTTTTTCATTATTTCATTCCCAACTAATTTTAATTCATTCCATTTATTTTTATTTGAATATAATTTTGAGTTTTTAAACATTATACACTCATTATACATATCATCTAATACTATTTCCATTATCAACATCTATTTCAACACCGCTCTCCATTCCTCATCTTTGCATGAATCATTCATCAATGTTATTTTTATTTATAGTGTTTTTTCATCTTACTAATTTTGATTTTAGATTTTTCATTTTTCATTGTATTTATTCTTTGATAATAGGTATTTGATTGGGTTTCTGTTGTTATTAAATTTTTATTATTAATTCCTTTATATGGGAATCGTAGATTTGTTCTTTAACACTATTTTTGGTTATGCGTAACATGATCTATATTTATTTAATTTTCATCATCACCAGTATGTTTATAAAATACTATTGTTGTTTGGGTTAATAGTACGGGTTTTTCGAATATAATGAATATCTAAATATGTAAATTAGGTAACCATATTTCTAGTATCTAGGTTTCCAACATTTTTCATTTCTTTTCTTTTGCATTTCCCCTAACAATTGGAAGTGGAACTTTATTGACCAGGACCTAGCTGGAGAAGATCGGGGTAGGAAAAATAACATGTAATTCATCATGTCAATAATAAAAGCTAACTACTATTAGTTTTTAAATTACTATGGGAAAAATATTATTTTCTATTATAGGTTGATCTAATTGGCAGGACCAAAGTAAACTGGTGTTCTTTAAACCTCATTCTAACCTCCTCCATAGGTCTATCCAAGGTTAGATTTTGGATTTCCCCAATGCATATACCCAAAAAGTAACCATGATCTCTTTATTTATTTTTCATAAATAAACTATTAGTACTGATCTATAGTTAAATCCAATCCTAAAGAGTGAAAGTGATGAATCCTTCTAAAGGGTTTGGTTGGATTGGCTTCTGACTGTCCTATAGTCCTCGTGGATTCTACCCCACACTACCACTTCACTATGACCTTCTAGTTTGATTAGTTTCAAACAATAAATTTATATTTTGATCCAAAACCATGGAAATTCATTAAAACATGTAGAAATGAAAATATTTGGCACCCCTTAAAATTGATTTATTATTTCATAGGCATAGTGACAATTTGAACAAACCACAGATTACATCACCCTTCCCCCTTTCTTATTTTTCCTTCCCATTTTTTTTTAATTTTCTACCCATTGGACACACCTGCATCTTTTATATCTATTTTATTACCTACCACTTTTAATAATTTCTTGTTCATGTTCTAGGGTCGCTTAAATAGATCTAGAATCTTTCATGCATATGAAAAATTTATTTTCAATTCTGAGATAAAACGGCCAATAGTTGTACACAAACACTTTTCATTAGTTTATAATAATGATATTTCAATGACAAACACCTATATGAAATATATGAAACCTACCAATCAGGGTGGGATATCAACACTATAGCATATCACAATCACAAAATACATCTTTTTCTTGATTAGTGATGTTGTGCCCAATATTATGCCCCCACAAATTCAGGCTCGCAATTTTGAGATTAATCTTGGACCCATTCACATGAACCAGATCATGGGGAAATTATTTGGACATCATAGTGGTGACAAACATCTAAAAATGTCTCTGTTTTCTTTCAGCACTCTCACCCTTTCACTCCCCTTCCAGGATTTCCCACTAGGGATGTAGATACATTTCATCTCACTTCCTGCAATCTTGATTTTCTCTTTCTTACATACTGATCCTATTTCTTCAATCATAGTTTTATCTATCTCCTTATTTTGACCTAGGGTTTTTCCTCTTTACCTCAATATTAATCTCATTCAACGATGCTAATTTTACACATTTTTTTATATCATGCAAAGATCGCAGTTTTTTTCCTATTTAACAATTTTCCTTTCTCATGTTTTATTTCTTATTTTGAATTTATAATTCATGTGGATCGGTTTTGAGGTAATTTTTTATAATTAATATGACATATTATTTAATCATTTGACCTATTTTCAGTGTATCGTTTGTTCAATTTTTGTGGTTTAGGTTCGACAAAGATATTTTATGGTGTCTTCTAGTACATGCTTCATCATGGATCATTGTGGAGGCCCTCTCTGCCCTTACTCTACTCTATCATCCAATACCTTTTCTCCTTCCCATGTTGGTTTGGTGAGATGGTTATCAAGGATGTTTTATGATGTTTTTATTAGGGAGGTAGGGTGTTCCAGGCAGCGTGACATGTGGTGTATTTCACCCATTATTTTGGTTCTTTCAATGAAAGTTCTTCATTTATGCTGCATTGGATTTTTGATGAAGACATTAGTGTGACTAGTTTTTAATTTTTTGTGGGTTCTTATTCTGACAATTTCCGGAGTATTTCTTTGGTATAATGGTGATTCAGTTCTGGAGAAGCCAATTTCATTTGGCATTTTTGTCGGTCATTAGGTTCTAGTGGGATCTGAGGGATGAACTATTTGGCTCGGGGATTGAGGTTTGAGATACTTAGTGGACCGAGGCAGTGTTATTATCCATCATTCATTATTTTAAAATTTATATATAATTTTAAAAATGTGCACACTATGTAGAAAATTAATGCAGCTCAGTTAGAAATATTCATGGTAGTGATTTTATGTGATCTATTTGTGGCAATGATGTGCTGTTGCAGAATAAGTGTGATGGGATCAAGACTCGGTCAACACCTATGAGGGTCATTCTATTACAATATTTTAAATATTAATTCTCATTTATTATAATTTTAATTCTGATTTTCCAATATTGTTGTGGGTTTTTATTGTGATGGTTTTGTAGTGGAGGCTCCCAATTCTCCATTTTAAAGGTGGTTTGAAAAGAAAAAAAATCATATTGTACTAGGCTAAAAGTGGAGACCGGCTTCGACATATCACAAATTTTAGAGAGTTTTGTGATACCTTTTATAAATAAGGTGTATCATCATAAACAAATCTATTAAAATATTTCCATTTTCATTTAATTATAGTCTTGGATTGAGAAAAATTGAAAATCCCGAGTCAATCACATCTTATGAAGAATTAGAAAATAAATTTATAGAAAAAAACATACCACCAATCCATACAGGGAACCTACAGAACCAAATTAAAAACATCACACTGGTGGATGGAGAATCAATATGAGAATCATGAAATAGATTTAATGATCCAATCTAAAAATAACCACATTAAAAACTATATGTGATGATTCAGTGAAAGGAAATTAAGTAATTCACCATGTTTCCTATACTATGGTAGATGACACTACTAACTGCAGACTCAGTCTCAATATTTTGGAATTCATACAATAAATTAAAGATAATCTTTCACATAATTATATTCATGGGAAATGTGAATGATTGGCACCCCATTTTGGAATCCATCGGGTGGATGATACTAACCATCTGAATTCTCATGTAGAGGCTCTAACAAAGAAGATAATGTCATTTCAATTACCTAATACACCACCACCACCTCATGCTATAATTGTTGAATATAAATCATGTGAGATGTGTGGAGGCCAGAATTATTTCCAACACTGTATAGAATCGATGGAGGAACCCTATGCTCATGATTTTAATTACATCAGTTACAATCAATATGGAGAGTATTTCAAATAGCCCCAAAAATTTCAAAGCAATTAGAAAAGGATGACTTAGAAACCGCAATAATAAAACCAATGTTATTCACGGAAAATGATG
Organism: Viscum album; assembly: GCA_963277665.1. Lineage (NCBI taxonomy): Eukaryota > Viridiplantae > Streptophyta > Magnoliopsida > Santalales > Viscaceae > Viscum > Viscum album. Next base: position 223,428,970 of record OY728139.1, read on the forward strand.
AAAAAATTCCACTAGGGATTAAAATACCAGTTGGGTACCCACCACCTGGCTCATCTCCTTGACTTTAGTTGTAATTTAGACAACATTTTCCTAGATCTCTATAATTTATAGCTGCACAAAATATGTAAATTTTTTGACATGTTTCACTATGACAACCTGAACAACCTTATATCTATATACCAAGATTGAAAAACATATCTTTCCTATATAAAAATGTGGATAAAATGATTTAAACCCAAGAGATGGAGATGAAAAACCACAGGTATGCACTAGGAAAACTAGAGCATCAGATAAGGAAGATCTCTAAAACCTTCTCAAATCATATATCTATTACTATAACAGATAACACTGATGCCCATCCAAGGGATGTGTCTAGAGATATAATTGTTAAAAGTGGATTGATTTTTATTTTTCAACAACCATGAGGAGTTTATTGAAATCATTTAATATAGAATGAAGAATAGTTGAGGTTTAAAAACTAAGTTGATGTATTTTATTATTATTCCACAATACATATTCAAACTCACATAAAATAAATCCATTTATTTAAGAAAAAATATTTTGGAATTTAAATTTATTTTGGAATGATTTTAGATATTTTTAATGATTATTGAAAAAGATACGGAATAGAATTAATATTAATAAAAGGGAATTTTTGTTAAAAATAGTTTTCTGTATGAATGGAATCCAATTTTCATATAAAAGGAATTATATGATATGGTTATTGCGATAATATTTGTGTTTTTTCATTATATTATTTAGTCGCATAATATTTTTTCCACATAATATAATAGGAAAAAGTAATCAATTTTTTTCATAAGATACAAAAATTGTGTAATATTCCTACTATGTAAGATGCATAGAGTGAGTAAAAAGTTTCTTTTTAAAGGAAATTGTCTTATAGATAGATAGAGATCTACACCTTATATTATATATTTCTTAGAATGTAAATTATCTTATAATGATTGTATTTATGAGAATTATCATAAGAGTTATAAGAAATTTATACAAGTCCTAAATGTTGGTGAAGTCATTTATCATACAAAGATGTAATTGTCATAGGAATCCCTGATTTGTGTTATGAGCTCATAAGGTCAATCTATTGATATTTGAAAAACTATAATATCATAAATGATTCATAATTAATATACATGGATCATTAATTATAGTATGAGGAATGAAATTATGTTAGAGAATAGTTTTTCTAGGATATTTATCCTACAATGAAAGAAATATCTTTAAAAAAAATGAAATATCTTATAAAACATAATATCTCATGAATTTAAAGATTTTTGAAAAATTTAAAATATTATTGGGAGTAAAAATCAATTATTGTTATAATAAATTTTATTTTTTGAAGAAATAATGACCTACATGGATGAAAACATTATTTGATGATGTATTTATTCAATGGGTTTATTTTTATGAGTATTTAATTTTAATGTTGATTAATCTATTTCTATTGTACGAATTCGATCAAAGTCCACACCTATGTTTTTTTAGAAATTTCAGGGGATATATAATGAATGTTGAATCAAATTATATATCAATTTTTAATAATTAATTTAGTTTAGATGAATATTGTGGTTATAGTCCCAAATAATCTTTTAAATTTTTATTATTATAATGAAAGTCTCATATGAGAATAGAGACTAAGATAAATATATTTTATCTTAATAATTGTAGTATATATGGGAATTAAAGTTCAAAAATAATGAATGAAATAATGAACACATGAGTAATAAAATATTTTATAAATAACAGAAATAACACTCCCCTTTAATATATATATATGACTGATTTTATTTTCTAGGAATAAGAAATATTTTATATGTTTATTCTTTGAAGATAACATAAACATAGATCAAGAGATATTCTTATTTTGGGTTATTGAAGCCTTGTTATTTTTTTTGAAATAGCCTTTAATTTTTTCCCATGTCACCTCATCCAACTGTGTGGTTAATTCAAATCTACATTCTATAATTTTATATTATAAAACATAATAACTACTTGTTCTGAGTTTACAAAGGTCATGGATATGATTTGTGAATATCGAGAGACCTATAATAACTCTTGAAACCTTTGTAAATATTTTTATTCAATTTTAATCATTGTTGTGTTCCATGTAAAAATGATATATATAGTGAAAATCAACAAGCTCAAAGAGAGAGCATTGGTGGAGTGTACTACGTTATATTTTTCATCAAAAAAATATAATATTTGTATGATCCTCTTTATATATTCTATTTTTTTTATTTTAGTTTTTCATCATTAAAAGTTTATAATTTATTTTTTGGATTGATTTTTATCGGGTTTAAACTATTTAAGAACTAAAGCATCCCAACCTCTTATGACATTGTCTGACACCCTCTAGGTCAACAATTGGTATCATCAGGAGAGAATCTTGAGTTCTAAAATATTAAAGTTTCATTCTTAAAGATTATTTTCAAATAGATAAAATAGATGAAAATATATTTAGAATGCCTATTTTCATGGATGGTTATTTTAATTGAGAAATTGATATGTTCAAAAAGTATTAAATGATTATTATTTTTTTAAATATTATACTTCTGGTTTTTTTGAAATTTTTGTAATCCCTACAAAGTTCCTGAATGAGTTCCAAATAAATCTGATTCTACATTATAATAATAATATGATATTAAATTCATGGCTATAATAGTTATTATTTGGGGATTAGTCTTGAACATTTCAATTGAAATTTTTAATATAATACAACACATTAAATGTAAAAAATATATCTTTTTCATATAAGAATACTGAAATATAATCCAAATTAGATTCAACATTGTCAAATTATATTTTTATGAAATCAAAATTATTTATGAAGGAGAATTACTCAGATAAAAGCCAATGTTGATTGAAAATTTTATCAATGTTTCTACATTCGGAGGTCATGTTCTTGAACATGATCATGATTTCTAAGTACTCAATGTTACTCCATTGAAAAGGATTGGTATTTTATTTTCTATTATACATACAACTACTATGAAATATTTTTATATAAAATATATTATTGGAATAGTAATATTCTGTGATGTTGAGATAGAATATGAAACCAGAGAAAATAAGATAGAAAAAAAGGGACAATGATATATTAAATATTTCCACATCAAAAGATAAGATTATATAGAGATATGATTTTCATGATCATCTAAGAAATAAAGGTCATGAAATTTATTTTCAAGTGATGATATTTCTCATTTTGACAGGAATTTCTTGAAAATCTATAAGATTAAAAGAGGATTAATAAATAATTTATAAATAATAATTTTTTTAAAAGAAATACCAAATAAATCAGGTTTTATGAGTGTAATAATATTATTTATTTTAATCCTACTTTCCCTCAATATAAGGATAAAAATACTATAAAAAGAATTATATGAATAAATATATCTAAACAAGAAGATGATAGAAATTAAGGATATATGGAGTACCACATAAGAATCCAATGATGTATCTGATTCAAATTAAAAAGATAATATATCTAATTAGAAGGAAAACATGTTCTTTGTGACATAAACTCGAGATATACATCTTATCCATTATTCATTATTTGAATCTAAATATGATAATTATAATTGTGTAAAATTAAAGGATTAATTGTTTATTTTATAAGAACATTATGCATCCTTTAATAATAATAAAAATAATCTCATAAAATCATAATATGTTATTGTAAATAAAATATAAGTGTTTAAAAATATATATTTTAAAACTAAAAAAAATCTACCTCAATTATCTATAATATTTTTTTTATTTCTAAAAATTTTATTAAAGTATTAATTTAGAGAGATAAATATATAAATGATATTGTTAGTGTCATTACCAAATAATTGAATTATTTATATCAAATCATTGATTAGTAAAAAAACATAAGAAAAAATTTTAAAACTAAATTTAATGGGAAAACACCGATATTTAAAAATGTTATTTTGTATCCCGATATAATAATAGATTTATGTAATAAATTAATTATTTTCACTTTGAAACAAAATATAATTTTTTAAATGATTTATTCATAATATATTATCAAATATATGGAAAAAATAAATAATTTAGGTTTTCAAATTTAACTAATTTTAATTCCTAGAAGTATGGATTTTCTTGGGATATATATGAATATTTTTGTTACAAAATGTTTTATACGTTACACTATTGTAACAAAGATCATTTGAGTACCATAATATATTATTGTATAATTTTTCTATTTATTGATCCAGACACAAAGATAGAAATTCCAAATGGTTTATTGATAGTGGATCTGAAGTCTTAATAATTGTTATTTTTCCAACAGTCAATCATAATTTAATATTGATGGAGGATATGTCGCATTTGGTGACTATAAAAAAGAATTATTTTGTAATTTATTCTTATTTATACTCCCATTCAATCCCCATAAAAAATTACATTATATTGATGGAGTCAATCAAAACACTGTATTTTTTTATCAACTCTATGATGATGGAAATGGTGTTAATTTTTATAATTATTCTTATTCTATTTTTAGAGATATGATTCTGACGTGTAGTGCAGCACAAATTGAAACTTTTTACACACTATATATATATTTCTTATATAAAAAATATTAAATTTTCAAATGATGTGAATATTGATTCATGGATTTTAAATAGGAGGTTTGAACTTTGAAATATTAATTAGCTAAAGAAATTGTGAAATAAAAGTATAATGTCTAGTTTTCCTTAAAAAAATTTAGCTAAAATGAAATTATGTAATGAACTAAAAATTGTAATGAAACACAAATAATATATTAAAATAATTAGATATTTTTCTCATCTATTCCACATGAATGTATTTACATTGATCTGTTTGGATGTTATTTTATAATAAATAAGAGTGGAAAATTATTTTTTTATATTTTGTTGATGGTTTTTTGATATTTACGTGGGTTTATTTCATAAATCTTAAAACTGAATCATTGGGTGTTTTTATCAATTTTATAATATTATTTAAATTGAATATTTATCTAAAATTATTTTCCTTGTAAGAGATCAAGGAGGATAATTTTTGAATTATAAATTTAATTCATTTTTCCAAAATATGGAACTATAAATACCTTCTCTATCCCCAAAAAAAATCATAATATAATTGTGTTATTAAAAGGATAAATAAGACATTGTATGAAACTGATAGAATTTTTTTTAAATATGTCATTCCCACTCACTTTTTGGAAAAAAATTATTATTAAAACCTGTTTTGTGACCAATATTGTTCTAATAAGGTATATCGTAAAGAAAAAACCGTATGATCAACTGAATAAATTATCTAAAAAGGTTGTATACATTAGGGTTTTAAAATAATTTATATACCTTAAGAATTAATGATAATAATGGTATGTTCAATATAAATGTTTATTAAATAATCCTTCAATGTTATTTAATTACTTCCATATCTTATAGATTTTCCAATTAAAGATCAATTGTAGTTGAGAAATGTACTCATTTAAATTTAAAAAAAATTTATCATCTTGATCATACAAAAACAAAATTGATAAATTGAGTGATTCAAGGGATACCTTTTTACAATAAGATCTCTAGTTAAAAAAATATGTTGAATTTGAACCATATCATGAAATAAGAAATATTGAAAGGTAATAAAATAATAAACTAGAAATCAGGTTTCCTAGACTACCATTCTCTCTTATGATCAATCTATTGAAATTTTTATAGATGTATTACATTATGGGGTTAGGACTATAATATGTTTAGTAAAACATGATAATTTTTTATATTTCTAATCCCATTAAGAACCTAATTCAAAAGAATAATGATTATGTTATGAGATTTGGACGGTGTCTATATAAGGTGAATTAAACCATTTTAAGAGGAACATAATATTATAAATAGTTTATAGACCCAATAATTATCCATTTAATATAAATAATTTTGATGTTTAGAAATATGTAAGATCAAAATGGGTTGATCACTATGAATATTTCTTTGCCAACTTTCAAAGGTTATAATCAATATACAAAACTATTAGAAAGATAAATTTTCCCTTATTGCTTGGATAGAAGTATGTATAATTGATTTATTATAAGAATCCATAATGAACATTAAATTATACTATTTTGATGTTAAATATGAACTTTTTTATTGTTATTTTAATTGAGTAATTTTATGTTAAACAACCTCGTTGCTATGAATACCCACATTTTAAAAATTTATAGTTTCGAATTTACCAAAAATTTATAAGATCCTAAATATTCACATAGATCATGGAATGAAAGACTATATTCATTTAATTTATCATAAATATTTTTAATGGTATTTTATGGACAATCATTATCAAATAAAATTTATTCAAAAGATATTTTACGTGTTTAAATGTATGTTAATGATGTTATTTGTGGCTCTAGATATCCGAAATTCTGGAATGATTTTAAAAAACTCATTAAAAAAGAACATGAAATAAGCATGATGGGTTATTTGAAAATTTCTCTTGTATTTCAAAATTTAAAAAGGGATTTTTTTAATGTTATAAAAATTTTAAATACAAACTTATTTCATAAAAAACACATTTATTCAAAATTAGTAATCCATTTTCAGTTCCAATGAGATCTAATAATAATTTTAACTTTCATAAAGGTAGAAAACAATTTGATAACAAGTGTAATAGAGGAATAAGTGGGTGTGTTATTTATCTTAATATAAGTACACCGAATATTAAAATTTTAGTTTTTTATGTATAATATTCCATGGAAACCCAAATAAATCAAATTTAAAAACAATCAAAATAATTTTATTTTATTTAGATTAAAAATTTTAATTATCATTACTTTTTCTAAAAACACATATTTTTTATTTAATTTCATATGATGGTGATGATTTTTGTTGTTTATGTATATATAGTAAATGTACATCCTCAACCTGATACTAGTGAAGGAAATTTTTATTTTATTTTTCATGATAAAAAGAAAGATATTATTGCATTATCAATTTTAAATCTGGGTATATTTTAGCTTATAATTGATTTGATCATGTGTTGTCGATGAAACACACCTTAATGGACTTCATATTTAATTTTTTTCATGTCCCAATACAATATGACAACACAAGAAAATCATTATTTTTAGACTTATATTAAAAAAGTAAATCCGTATATATATATAGTGTTAATACAAAATTTCATAAGAGATAATCCCCATAAGGGTGATATGTCTCTTAAATTTTTTTATACTAAAAATAAATTTTCTATAATATTTACCATGCCAATACCTAATGACCAGTTTAATGTTTCTAATATTTACTTTGGTTTATTTTATTTTAAAGGATTTTATTTCAATTTTAGTATTATTTTTAGTTATCTCTTATTCTAAATTTTAATATTTTATGAGCTATTTTGTTTTACAAATTTAAAATTAATGTGTATGATTTTTTCTTATTAAATATGTTTCCTTTGAAAATATATTGTTTTCAAATCTTATTTATTTATTTTATCAAGTCAAAATTTAATTAGAATATATTTATTCCATTAGATATTATCAATCATTAATTTAAAACATCGATCCTTAGTGAATCACCTAATTTATTCTCTCAATAATCCAAACACTTGTTTCTTTAACTGAACCTTTTATACCATAAATTTATATACACATGGTGATAATAGGAATGCTAAAATAATGGAAGAGGAAATATCTATAGATTTTTATACACCAAAAGTTTTGTACAATGTTTTTTGTCGAAGAGATATCAAATTTTTATTGACATATTGAAAATGTATTTTTCTAAAAAAGGATTTAAAATTATAAAGATCGTAAATTTTTATTTTATGAAAGGGTAATCGAGTTATACTGTAAAAATAAATTTTTATATTTCTAATATAATTATAAAATTATATTAAAGGTTATTGAATATTTAATTATATAAAAATATTATGGGACAATGTTTTTTTAATCATTAGTGGAGTTTTTTTAATTTATTCATTACTCGTAAGATGAAGGCTTTGAGATTCATTCATAATTCATTTTTATTGTTGGTGTGAATCATTTTAAAATTATGACATCACTTTTTTCATATACCATCAAAGATAATATCATAATAAATTATTTTGAGGCTGAAAAAAATATTTTGGTTAAATTTATCCAAATTTTGAGTGCTTATATAAATTTGAGTTTGATATAGTGTCATATATGGATATTTATATACACTATTAGTTGAAAAAAATGTCAACCAAATGAGTTATATCATTATATTTATAAAAAATTAATGTGATGGGTATTTGAAATTTTTTCTTTTTAAAAGAATTATATATTTTATTTTCAAGAGGGAAATAATAAAGAGAAGTTAAAGTATGAGAACTATGTTTTATGGGTTAAAAAATATTGGAGTTGTACTACTAATGAGGATTTAATACTTGTAGAACCACTACATAGGAATGTTACTTCATATTAGGGATGAAGAGAAAGAAAAAATAACTTCTTTTTATTGAAGGGTTGAATATTTTGGTTTCTATTCAAGATGAAATAGATGACTCAGTAGTTTATGGGCTTCGACATGTGAGAAAAATATAAATAATAATATTTTATAAACACATTATGTCGCTCATAGTTTCATTATTTAATATTTAGGAGAAAAGTTTTACTAATGTAAGAGATTCTATAGAAGCTATATTTAGTCAAGTAATTGAAGTTGTTGTTTATCAAAAAGATATTCTGGAAGCTAATATTGATGTTTAATTACATCTAAAAATTATAATGAGACATTAATTGATGAATTTGAGTTACAACAGACCTAAGGTAATGTAACCAAGAGTTTTAAATTGAAAAACGATGGGGTATGTAGAAGTTGGTGAGGTAATGAATCATTCATTAAATAAATATATTTAATCATTTTCATCCTGACATAATGGAAAATGTACATTCTCTAAAAAATTACATTGATCAATTCCCATATAATAAATCTTATATTGTTTTTAATGATGAAAAAGGAGGAATTCAAGTAGTTTTTAAAAATGATGGTTTATAAGAAGAATCATATATTTAACCATTATTGGTTATGAAGTATATAATAAGAGGTCATCCATAAAAACATACTTCTATTATTTTTTTAAAAGATGAATTATTATATAGTATATGAACATGAATGTTTTGAAGCTAATATAAATTTATAAAATTTAATTACATGGTTATCCAGGAATTCTATTCCACAATGTCTGATAATGATTGATTAAAGTTCCATCAAGTATATCAAATAGAAAATTTTATTTGAAATTCAAATTTTAATGAGTTAAACAGTTGAAAACATTCAATCAATGACTATGAAAACACATTGACTTATAAAAAAAAGATATTATTTAGTTCTAAAAAAACATTTACAAAAAATTCATTAATATCAAAATGTTATGATGGTGTCTTATTTGAGTTCATGAAGAAATTTTTTTCTAATACTACCTCATCATACGTTGAATATTAATAAATTATTTATTTTAAAACCTATAATATTTTCCTCATATTTGGTATTATTAATTACTAAGAGTTTATGATATGAGATGTGATATGTATCCTTTTAAACCATTACAGAACCTATAAAATATACCCTAATTTAACTCTATCTACTCAATAATGATTCTAAAAAATGTTTATAGTTCCACTACAAAAGATGGATTCCCTAGTTGGTTTTATTTAAGAATTGTTTTCCACACTTAATTTAACTTCATTTGAAACTAATGATTACATATATAAGAAATTCACCAAAATTAGTCAATGGGAATGCTATATAAACCCATCCTTATAAACAATGGAAGACTCATTGTAAAATATCTTGGAGGAAGTTCTAGAATATTATTCTTTTGATTCTGAAACAACAATTTGGATCATGAAATTTTATATAATGAGATGTTTAGCATGCCTAAAGTTATCGAGATGGTCTCCAACAAAGAACCCTCATCCATAAATTTTAGATAGTTTCATTTAGATACATTAAAATATTTTTGGTTTGATATTGTTCATCTATATATGACTTCAAGTGTTCAAAAATAACTTGAAAGATAATAATAGATTCTCAAAGGATAATCACTTTAATCTAAAAAAATAGTTTTGGATGTGATTAATAAATGATTCATTTCCCTGTTATAATTATGTTATGATTACCTTTTATAAGTATATAAATTAGTAGAAATGTCTTCTTTGATCTTAGATAAATGATAACACTGGAATATATCATCTATATTTTATCACGAACATCTGTGAGACGCTCCAAAATTGATTTCAATCTATTGCTTCCAATATAATGGAGAATGATGCAGTTAATACAACCATTCAAATAGAATAATATTAATATTATTCCAATATTATTTTTAATAATTTCATCTTTCCATTGTCACCTAATGATAAATCTGATAATCAATGATTAAAAAATATGTTTACTGATATTATGGTTGTGCTCATGAAACATCTGAGAAATACTACATGTTTTGGTTCGTAAGGAGTTTTCCATACATATTATATCCCATTCCATTAAAACAATAATCATAGATCTACCACTCTAAAACCTCACCCTGAGAAACAATAAAAATATATTTTATTCTTGGTTTATTTATTTTATTCTATTTTACATTATACTATCATGAAAAAATGGTTTGGGTTATTTAAAATTACTTTTAAAGGAATTTGTGGAGGATTTTAAAGTGAAAACTATATTAAAATTGTTAGATATATTTGAAAGATTTGTTACAGATCAATGATTAGAGGGAATTTAAAAATACAATATATTAATTTTATTGATGATTAAAATTTGGAGATAATTTCAAAATAGTTGACCCAGGTTATTTTTAATGTCATAGATAATAAAATTTCCATAATAAATTTTTAGAAAAAACTATTCAATAATATTCAGTTATTTTAATAGAATAAAATGAAAAATATTAAGTATGTTGATGTTTTGTGAGAACAAATAATACACTATAGTGAAAAACACCTAATATATTAGAGGGATGTAGAACATGTGAAAAGAAGAAGAATTACTTCTATCCTGATGACCTACAATAAAACTAGTATACAATATAACATGTTTAAAATAGTTTAATTTCTGATTAAGGAAGCAGTAGAGTTATGTAAGGATTAATGTTCACATTTTTTGACATTATTTTTTTAAAAAATACATTCTATATAATTATGATAGTTCATGATGGACATAAAATATTGAGAGACTATAGTTTAATTTATGTATAAAATTATTCCATACTAATTGTAATCTGTATGTTTATTACATGTGGAACAATCGAACCTGATGTTTTCTAAATCATTTCATGGGTTAACTAGCCCTGTTGAGTAGTGAACCTTTTAAATTTATTGTGTACCTTGTTTTCTACATATATGTCATTGTTCTAAAGAAAATAAAAATTATTGTAATATGTAATGAAGGTTATTAATAATATATAAACATTGAAAACATTTAAATAGTTTATTAAACCCCAATAATGGTTAAACTAATCATTTAGGTTGTATTTTAATTAGTATCGAAGCCATATTTCCTTTGTTGACATAATGTATTGTGGAGGATGAAGAATATTTTTTCGTGTTAAGGATTCAGGGACTAAATTTACAGTCATAGATTATATATAATCATAATTTAATTTTAAATGAAGAGATTCCAATGTTTTATCCTAAAAATTATGATATCATTAAAGATTGAATGTTTACATATCATTAATATATAATATTTTATGTTTTGGAAGGAATCAAGAGAATTTTATCCTATTTAAAAAGGTGATGTCATAAAAAAATGATTTATAATATTTATAAGGATTGATATATTGAAAATAATATATTTTCATCTCTATTATGGATGGTTATTCAAAATATTAATAATATATGTTTTTTTAAATGAAAAGGGGAAAATGTAAACAAATTATAAATGGAATACCAATGTGAATATATCAGAATTGAATAATTACAAATTAAAATATAAGGCCCAGAAGATGAATGATGATGAATAATTTGATTGATTATTTATAAAAAAAAATAAATTTTAAAAATAGTTATATGTTTTGATCAAAATTTAAAGGGATTAGTATTGTTTGATAGTATTATAATCATTTTCCATGAAATGTTTAATGTAAAAGTATTAGAAAATAATGGTAGGGATCTATATAAACATCCTCTTAATGATTTACATAGTATTCTCATATAATACGAGATGGGGATATATAGTTATACCAAAATTAAGTAAAGTCTAAAAATAAAATTTCCTTTAAAGCATCAAGGAAGGATAATGAAAATAAATGCCGAAAAATAATGAATCTATCCATAATAAAATAGAATATGAAGTGTATCAAAACATTTATGATCATATGTTTCTTCTCTCTAGAAATATTATATGAGTAAAACTTGATGGGAAAAGGGAATCTTCCACTAAAATGATTTAATTATTGATCTTTTTCGAACATCACGAAAAACTAACCATGATTACAATAAAAATAATACTTTTATTAATAAGGTAAAATACTATGAAAATTCTTTAAAAATTATGATAAAAGGTTAAAGACATTACCAAATGGGATGTGTGTGAATTTATCTAATTATAAAAACAGAGTCTCTTTATCTATATATTTCCCAAAGATATTCAAAAAAACATCTTAAACCTAAATGGATAAATATTCATTTCATTTTATAGAACCATACATGAGGATTGAAAGGATTTAGTGTGTTTTGAAGATTTGATACATAAAAAACTACTTCATAAGTGAAATAAATCATCACCTAATAGGTTCTCCTTAACTCTAGCGCTTATTATACTTATATTTCATAACAAATTTCTTCTTAACCGATGGAATGGAATCATAAGTAAGGCTGAGAATATATTATCAGTAAGGGTAAAAAAGGGAGATAATAATGATCAAATAATCAATACATATTCATAAGGTTATGATAAATTGATATTATCAATTTTAAACCATACCTTGAATATAGAATATCATAATCTGGATACATAGCATAAATTATGAATGTTCATAAGATATGAATAAAACAGAAATCAAATATAAGAAACATGATAGTATAACATTAGCATACGATAGAGATGTTTAGCATACACATAACGATATAAAATCACGTCCATAATATTCTACGATCATTTATAAGGTTGTCATCGTGTATTGGGTACACTTCACAAACTACATTAGTTTTCAAGTTTCATTCTAAATACTACAATAGTAAGAAGAGTCCCTTACTAAACTAGGTTCACTATCTATTCCCATCCTATTTATTTCATGAGATTTCCACCATTATAAAATTAATTAGGGGTTATAAAATTGTGGTTCCACTAATTATATAAGTAGAATAATAATTATTATTTCCACAATATCATAAAACTTTAATAAAAAACATAACTTTTGAAAATCAAGTATTTGTTATATACACTTCATCATAGTATAACCAATTGAAAAGAAATATGCTTCATAAATATCTTTTCATCATAAAAAACCACATAATGAAAGAATATATGTTTTTCATTATATTATATACCCAGTTAGTATTAGTAAATGTTAAAGAAATCCATTATAGTAAGAAAATGATTTTAATAGTTTACTTGCATCCTTTCTTGAAGAAGATACCCTCTTAAATTTGAAATAAAATATTTAGAAACTGAATATTTAAAATTAATTAAACAAATTGTTTTATTTGAAAATAAAATTTGAAATTAGTAGAGGATTATTCAAATCATTGAGTGGTCAGGAAACCATGAAATTTTATTCATGTCGTATATGGTAAAAAGGTTTCCTTTCACATTTTCAAAAAATAATTTGTTGTGTCTCTTTTAGTAAATTACAAGAAGATTAATGTCTAACCTTTTTATAAAAACTAAAGCATGGTTAAAATTGAATTAGACAAATCATTGGATAATAAAAAAAATTCATACAAACATTTTTATAAATAACGTATATGGAATAGAAAGGGTTTTCAATTGAATATTTAAGTATTGTTGATTTTACTTAAAAATATTATTTATACCTCTTGAATCAATAAAGAGAAGAAAATAATGAAATAATGTATTATCAATATATAAAAAATTTAAAATAAAATTCATGATATTATTGAGTGTTAGATCATGAAAATTTATCTTCTAAACTATAATCATAAACAATCCCAATAAAAATGTGATTGTAACATAAACCCCTTAAAACTATGGTCATTATTGAATCGTAATCACCATGAATGAAAGATCCTTATTTGGATAATTAAATACCAATAAATATCATAAGAAAAATAATAAAATAAATTCATGGGTATTATATTCAAATTGAATAATCATGTTGTTAATATGATATGTGTCTCACAAAAAAACTGAAACCAAAATCCAATACCTCATGTATGAAATTTATATATAAAAAATATAGTATAATTATACATAATTTTATAAATAATAGTCACATATATGATACCATATACCATTTACCTTTTATATTTTATAACTTTTTAAATAACAATCATTATTACAATCACTCTCTCGGATGATTACTAATTCAATTTTCATATATGTTTTGGTTTTGTAGTTTTGGTCCTTGTAATTTTAACACAGTTCAATCTTCTTATTAATTTTAATAATTAGTAAAATATAATTTATATTTATCATATAAATATTAAATGTCTTCTATAAAAATTATATATAAAAAAATAGGTACAATGTTCACGGACACTATAAGTCATACAAACTCAGAAACGTTCTTTCTATTTATTGATGGATGAAATGAAATAATGGTATATAATTCTTAAAATTTATAGATAAAATTTTATATCATATATATCACATATTTTCATTATAAAAATAACTCTTACAATCTATTTCAAAATAAAATGGAAGACATATCATATAGCCTCATAGAAGCAGTAGTCTAGATGTAGGCATGAGTAATGTTATCCTTTTTTTGAAAGGATTGGAAGTTAAATGGATGGATGTGATATTATAATTATAGGTTAGTAATAATATAATAAATATTATATATAATAATTAAGTTCTCTATTATCTCTTAACATGAGAGATGGTGACAGAAAACTAATTAAATCAGTTTGTGGGGTGCTTGTCTGATGTACACATGATATATAGTTACATTTTATATTTCATTAAAGAGGATAACAATATAGGTTATTAAATTAAAAAATAGCATATAATTATATGTTAGTAAGTTTTTTGTTTATTTTCTTAAATTTTATGAATATTTTTACGATTCAAAAGATGAAATAAAATTAATACTAATGGTTAAGAATTATACCTCTTCTTTTTAAAACCTCTTTAGGATTAAACATAGTCACATCATAGGAAGGTTTTCCAATCAAAACAAGAAATCTAGATCAGTTATAGGAATGTAAAGAAGGTTTTTGGGAAGCTTTTTTCTGAATCAAACATCTCATATTGTGTGTATAGTAGAGGACACAAAGTGTCCTTTTACAAGTGGTAGAGAGGAGACCCTTGGATGGTTTGATAATAATTATATATATACATATTTTACACATTCCAAGAGGATCAATATTGAACCATTACCAAACCTTAGAAGAAAAGAGGAATAAAAATGTCCATCCAATATATATAAGCCAAATTTTTATGTCCTTAAAACATTTACATTTTTATTTTAACAACTGATAAACATGTTTGAACCATTACTATGGTGACAATGTTTTACTATTTTTACTATTTAGTATGAAAAAATTATGTTCAAATTATTAAATAATTTTTTTTATTCTAATTATCATTATTTAATAAATTTTACTACATTCAATTCATACTACTAGTATAATTTATTATAAAATTAAACACATAGATGCGGAAAAAAAGATATTCAGGGAAATTGTTTTCATAATTATTGGATGTTTTTATAAAAAAAGACCATAATATTTATTCCAATGAAATAAATTCAATTAAAAAAATTTAATTTAACTTATTATACTTTTAAAACAATCTTATAAAAAATTAACTTTTATAGGCATTTAAATTGGTAGTTTCATCACAAAACGTTAACCAGGTGAGTGGTCTAGTTTCATATAAATTTGTATCATCGATATAGATCATCCAATAGTTATTCATAATAAGAATTATCTTTACCCATTATTATAACCACTACATTCAGTACATAATAAGGCTTAGTTATGTACTTCCTCAAAAGCGATACATGGAACTCCTCATGAACTTAAGAAAGGTTCAGTGGAAGTGACACCTGATAAGATACCATCCTAAATCGATCAATAATATAAAAGGTGCCGATATACATTTGTATAATCATTCCTTTTCCCAAAAATAATATAATATTATTCCATGAAAAATTCTTATAAACAAAACTCTCAGGAACTCTTAATTCTTGATCACGTCCATGATTTCCATTAAAACTTTTCTATCAAAACTAATCTACCTTGATTTTTATCTGAGTGATTATAATTTTCCATAGAATTTACTCAATTATAATGATTCCAAAGATATTTATTTCTCTAAATTCACCTCATCATGTTGGATTTGTACATTTTTTCATATTAGGACTCACATAGAGTCTTCTTAATTTATGATTGAATGTTATTGTTTTTAGAAAAAAGTCAACTAATTGATGGTGTTAGTCCCAACCACCATTGAAATACATACAAAAAAATCATAGTATATCCTATAAAGATTTAATGGTTTAATATGAATGGCCATATTTATGAGGATGATATGTAGTACTAAAACACAACTACTTCTCCAGATCCTATATAATACTTATCCAAAACATAATGGTAAAACATGGATCCCGATTAGATACTATAGAATGAGTTACACCATACCACCTAACTACTTCCTTAATGTATATCCTTGAAATAAAATAAAGAGTAAAATAATATATAATTGATATGATGTTTTTTGAATTCTAAATATACTCAACTATAACCCATAAATCATTATTACATTGATATATTTTGGGGCATCTGATAGAAAAATACCAGGTGTTATTTTACAATTTCCCTTATAGTATGTACAATGGTTATAACATCACTATACACATTTGTATCTCATCCTTATATTACTAAAATACCAATCACTGAGATTAAAAATCTATAATATCTCTCTTCATTCTATCTGACCAAAAATTTAACTTTGGATCTATATGAATCATTATACTTCTAGGATGAATAGATAATGACGAACTATGTGCTACCTCTGATAGATCATTATTCAAATCTAAAAGGGATGAAACACATTAAATGTTATTTAACCACATCCTTCCATCATTATAATTGTTAAAATCCAAAACATTTCTGACCTTCTTATGTAGCTCCACATCATCTTTATATGCCTTTTTGATCTTTTCCTGGATAGATGGTTGATTATGCTTCTATCAGAGAAAATATTTCTCTCATTATTTCATGATTTTTGGAAATATCCATTAAAAATATATAAATATAATATCTTTTTTGATTATCATCATAGATAATATAGAATGATCTTTTTCTCCGAAATCATCATATTCCATGTTTTATTTCTTTAGTGGAAATGTATAGAGAATTTATAATCGTTATCCAGTTCCAACTATATTTTCTTATCCATATTAAACACCTTTTGTGTGAATATATAATTTAAAATATCACGATGGCTATATATATCAATCCATTCTTTGTAATATTATTTCCTCAATATCATCACATAAAAAATAAACCTAGATAAATCCAACTCTTCAGTAAGATAATTTTTCTCACGATCCTTTAATTGGAATAAGGCATAATATGTCACCATGTTGTTCTCCATGATAATGAATACCTATCCCTTCATTAATGAAGAATATAGTTTATAATCCATTATACAATATAGGGTAATATAATCACAGGTGATGTAACAAACATTCTCTTCAGTTTCTTAAAATTTCCTTCACATTCATCAATCTAAATGAACTTCTGCCCAATAATAGTTATCTTTGTTAAAGGACTAGACAATGGAAAGAAATTATCCACAAAGCATTGATAGTATCCAGATAAATCAAGAAAACTATGGATCTCAATCATAGTAGTTGTTATAGGACATCATTAAATATCCCTTTTCATTATGGAATCGAGTAATATACTCTTTCATGAGATACTATTTCCTAAAAATGAAATATTTTTATTCTAAAATTTAAATTTTGAGAATTCTTCAAACATATTTGTATAACATATGATGTTCAATAAAATCCACATGTGATCCATATTTTCTTAATCAGTCCTTAAATAAATTATAATATTATCTATAATGACAACACAAACAGATCAAGTTAAAATCTAAGAATCTATTCAAAAAATCCTTTAGGATTGTGGGGGAATTAATAAGACTAAATGTTACCACTTATAATAATGTCCATAACTTGTATGGGATACTGTTTGGGGTATATATTTCTTTTTTAATGTTAAATTAATTATATTTTAAGGATGTTAAATCGTGTTCATGTATTGATCTCCTTGTAGATAATCAAACTGGTCATCAATATGGAGTACTTGATACTTATTCTTGTTTTTTATCTTGATTAGTTCCTGATAATAAATATAGAGTCGCATAGATCCAAAATTTCTCTTAACAAAATAATAGGTGAAAAAAATGTAACCCACTTAGTATAATGATTCCCTTTCAACACCCCCCATTAATTTCTTCGATTGTTTCTGCAACTCAATTGGGGTCAATATATAAGAAATCATTGAATAATACAAAACACTATGTATTAGTTTAATTGTAAAATAAACATCTTGATTTTTTGGATGTCTCAAAACAATTTTGAAAATATTCTAGGGAAGTCCCACAATATGAGAATACATATTTTTTCAGTTTCTCCCCAACCATCTAAGATAAACACCCTTTTTTAATATGAATCACGACCCATAAATTTTATGTCATTTCCATCATATGTTCATATTCATCGTCATAATGATATATAATTATAGGTTATGTTATAATATCATATTTAAATTACCGTACTCAGAATTTATTATTACACATGCTTTTCAAACATGGATAATTTGTCTTTTTAGGTGAATATTATATATATTATAAAATCACACCCCTGATTAATGTAATAACATAATAGTATTATAAACATGTAATATAAGCTTCGTAATTCATGATAGATCTTCAATGCATCCCATAAATAATTCCCCACTAGTACTCTTACAAAAAACATTTCTTCATAACCTGGGAGGAAGGAAATATATTAAATGTTAAGCTCAAAGGCTCAATAAGGGTAAAAAAGATATAAGTAAAAATATCATTAATAAAATTGTTTGAGAACATGAGAATATTATTTGAAAACCTGGCCTTAAAGATCAAATATCATAATATCTAGTCATAACACAAATATTGGAAGTTTATAAGACCTAGATCACAATATAATAAAATAATATGAGCCATAAGGGTCTAAAATTATCATCATAAATATAATTATTATATACAAGTAATCATACAAACACATTACTTAGTAGTCAATGATCCTTTCCAAAACATGTAAGTGAAATATATGGGTGGATAGACCTCCTAGGTAGGAGACACCACCATCAAAAGTGAAATACAATATCTTATAGTAGAATGGGTTCACTCCCAAAACCCTTATAGCTATCATTTTTCACTCTTAAGACCATCATTGAAGAAAATATATCTCACTTAACTAAGTATACTCCACATTAAAATCCTTTCTATCTCATGACATATAAATCATTACCCAATTAATCGGAGAGAGATATATGTCCTACCCATATTTTTTATAACATAACCACCATCCTTGGTTATAATATAACCACCGCCAAATATTGGAAATCATACATATGTGTTCCATGAGAACACAAAAACTTCATTATATCATAACAGATGAAATTAAAAGGATTTCATAAACATTGAATCATATCATAATTTAAGGGAAAAAGGTAGGATTTATAATAACATCATCATTTCATCATTTCATACCCCACATAAAGTAGCAAGTTTCATAACAACTGTATCATGGTATAACCCATATAAGAGAAACAAGATTCATAAACAACTTTTCATCAAAAATAAAACCATATAAGGAAAAAAATGATATCATTAATTAACATCCCTAGTAAATCATAGGAATCATCATGTATGTAATTTTATATTGAAAATAATTTATACATATAAATCAGTGGTAAAATATCGTGGGGAAGATAACTTTTCATTGAGAATTAGTTTTTAAAGCATAAAATATGTTGAAAATCCCTTTCGTTAAAAATAAATATGAAAAATTATACCATATTACATAAAATTCATTTAACAATTTAATTTAGATAATATCCATTACTATTTAAAAATACTTTTTATGTAATAAAACATTTTGACATTAATTTTCATTAAAAATTACACTAAAACATGTATAGATACAATATATAATCATTTTAAAAAA
This sequence comes from Viscum album, assembly GCA_963277665.1. Lineage (NCBI taxonomy): Eukaryota > Viridiplantae > Streptophyta > Magnoliopsida > Santalales > Viscaceae > Viscum > Viscum album. The sequence goes on from OY728139.1 coordinate 223,449,340, forward strand.
TTCTGATGAAAAACTATATTTTTTTTTAAATAAAATTAATGATAAAAAATATTTATAATATTTTCCTATGAAAATAATCATTAAATTTTTTAAGGGAGTCTTCAAATAAAATAATGGTCATAATGATGAGATGTTTTTTAATAGTGTATGTGTTAAAAAAATTCTTTTTAGCATTTTGGAAAAAGATAAATAATCATTATATAGAAAAAAAATTAGTATCCTAATTTTATTAAAAAAAAGAGAAAAATTTATTTTAAAAACAATTGGATAACAGTAAAAAAAATTTGGAAAATGTATTTGAATAACGTTTCTTAGAAAGAAATATATTTTTTGACTGAATAAATAAATAAATTTATGTTTTTTAATTAACATTTTCTTTAAAATTTAATATACCAAATATGAGAAAAATGATACAATTACTAGAAGATAAAATTAATATTTAGGGGATAATAAAATTCACATGTTTCTTGAGATATGGATCATAAATTGTTTTTTATAGGAAACATAATCATAAACCATCTTAAGATTAAATATCTTGATTATAACTCAATTCAAGATATTACATGCTAAACGTGTTGTATATACAACTCATGAAGGAATATCAGTTCATAACATAATGTACATCTCAAATAAAAAATGAAAAAATTCCTTACCAATTAGGTGTATTTTGAATTATATACCCTAATAAACCATAACACCAATTGAATCTTAAAATATCATGAAAATATGTAGATTCATGATATTTCTCCTTAAAAAAAGAAATATTAATTAATCTAAACAAGTTATGATTTCTTATCTTTGTGGTCATATTGATTTGAACAATTTTACATCATATCTATAATGATAACCATGATATAAATTTCATATGTATTTAGTATATATGTATTAATAGTCTACTATAAAATTTAGTGATAGAAAATGAAATACACGATTCCTAGAGATGGTAGGTTGTATGTATGCATGAGCGTTGATTCATTTTTCCCATTGTTTTGAAAAAGAATAGATAAAAGAAATATTAACATTAAATAATAATTATCATTTCATATATATATTTCAAATATTTTAACTAAACATATCTATAATACCTCCAATTTAATTCGTGAACAAATAACATCACTTTGCGAGGCGTTAGTATGTCGTACAAAAGAGAGATATTATCACATTCCTAAAAAATGGAAATAATAAAATTTTATGTTATATAATTATTATATAATATTAATATTATCATAAATTTCATGCATAAATAATAAATATAGCATTAATTATAACCGCAAGAGGTGCAGATTAAAAAATGAACAGCTTCGGTTCACGAGATGGTAGCCCTTGGTATACACGAATGATGATTATGTAACCTCTTTGATAGAATTGGATATGGTTATAGGTCATGAAAATCTCATAAAAATATATATAAAAATGTGTATAATTTTTTTAATACATCGTAATGGTATAACAATAATTGAAGGAGGTTGACTAAGAAATAACACAAAAAACAACATTGATGAATGTTACATCTTTTTATATTATCCTACTAAGGTTTCTGCTAAAATACATACTTCATTGAATTAATGTACAAAAAAATGATTCTATGATTAAGGGAGAATTTTTTTATGTAATATATATTCATATTTTCTAATCCAAAATAGTTTGATCTTATAAATATGAGAGGAGAGGAGTGGCCTTTTTAAGTGGGTGAGAGAACATATATCGTATTTTTGAAAACAATTGGATGCTCCCACAATTTTCATATTACAAAAGTTAAAAACATTTTCCTCTATCAAGAATTATAGTTTTAAGGGTAAAAATATACCTATATAATTGTTTTTAGACAAATTTATTGGACATTTTTACTTTTATTGTATTAGTTTAACACATGATAAACTCATTTTTACCTTAAATATTGTAAATAACTTTTATTGCATTCAAAATTCATTTTGATAAATAACTATGTTGAAATTATAAGATAATATAATTTATTCTCATGGGAAATATAGATTCAATTTTTATTAATTCCGACCACAAAAGTACCATAATTTAATTTGAAATTAATCTTATATATGTTATGAGAGAGATTTTTTTTGAAGGGGCAATGAACAAAATTTTAAAATGTTTTTATATCTATATTTAATTTTATTTTGAATATAATATCCTAATTGGATTAACATATGTAAAATTGTATTTATTCAATTTAAAAACAATGTAAAATATAATATATCCTTGTGAATAAATTAAATGAAAAGGCATTTATACATTGAAATTCAGTATTTTTCATTATTCATAAAAAATGAAATCTTTTAGAACAACCTTTAATATAATCTCTAAGATAATCATGATATTAAAATTTAAATAATTCATTTTATTTTTTAAGATATATTTTCTAAATATTGTGAAAAATATTTATAAAATAAGTGTGTCAAACATGATATAACAATTTTTTAAGAAAACACAGTTTTAAGCATTAATTTTGATTTATTATATTTTCTTGTCTTAAATTAAAATTTGATAAATTGTAAACATATGATTAAATATATTATATATAAATTTCGCTAAAATCATTTTTAATTTTTTTATCGGCTTATTAAGGTAAAACATGTTTATGTTCACAATAATTGTTTTCCCAAAAAATTATTTCTTTTATTTTCTGTTGGTTTTTATTTTTTCTATTAAAAAAATGGTCTACAAAGAACTCATTATATATAAAATATTAAACTATAATTCTAATATATGGTTGATAAATGTTATATAATAAAATTTTTATTGTATGTAGTGTTTCTTTTAAACTTAGTTTTGTGTGTAATTCAATTGAAACATTGTATTGTGTATACTACTGTATGTAATGCAAGATAAAATCATCAATACTTGTAAAAAAATATCACCGTTTCATGTCACAAAAAATATATAAATTATCATATTCATTTGAAGAGAACAATTTTAAAAAATATCCAGGAGTTACATTTTTCTCCTTTGAAATGAATTTCACCCTTGAAATTCATCTCGGTCATCAACGGTTTGACATTTTAAAACTAAATCATCAGAACAAACATCATTAAAATGAATAATAAATCTTCTCATAAAAACTGAATGTTGGAAACATAGAGGATACCTAATATAAATCATAACACAATTATCACATATGGGAAAATTATTTAAATTGGTTATTTGGACATAGGACAAAATATTTAATAATTATAGGTTGAAATAAAGATCACTTATCCTAAGAAATTGGGTTATCCATAGTGGGTTAGTTACTATAAAACCATAGAACAAAGGGGGGTGAAAATAGTCATTTTTATCATAATAAAAATTGATAACATGACTCTATTTTATTTCATGAACCATTTCCCAATTTTTTTATAATTTTCTTGAGAAGACACACATACATGACTTCATTCAATTTCAGAATCACAATCTCTACCTTTAGTTATGACTTGATCAATTTAGATATCATCACCTACATCAAAAATGAATGTGAATTTTTCATGCTTGAATCACAAATGGATCATTATATCCACATATATTATGACAATTAATTGCATATATCATTTGATATCAAAACTAATAAATGGCTAGGACATGTTATCCAATATGAATAATACTACATATGGTGAAATAATATAGTAATTTGTGAACCATTATAAAAATTTCAACATACTTAATTCTATAAATGTTCAAAAATTATGACCCTTATATAAGATTAAAATCCAAAACATTAGAAATATGGTCACTAAATTTTGAAAATGAATTTATCATTAATCCCCCTATAACATGGAATAGTTATTAATTATCACATTACAAAAATGTGAATACCTTCACAGTGAATTATCATGAAACCAAAATTACCATTGATCCTCAATGATAGAATGCATGATTTATCATTCCATTAACAAAACCACAAATTATTGAACTTATTCCATAGATCCTGTAATATTGAAAACTCCAAAAATGATAAGAAGAGCCATTTTTTCAACAAATACTTTATCATTTATAAGGTCATAAATACTATCTGATTTAATTTATCCTGATAAATTATCTATTTATACAAATTCAACAATATTTATTCAACATGGGGAACATATTTATTCTTACCATCATATAATCAAAATATCAGATGGTCATTAAATCACTCTTCTGGTCCATCTCCATTATTGAAAACATTAATTTAAATCCTTATCCAAAAAACTTATACCAAACAATACATATATGATCCATGATTCATATAACATAATCATGAAAATACAAAAAAAAATATACACTTCATTCACTGAATTTCATTCTTAACTCATTATCTTTTCCTCGTGATATCATTCATTAATACAATTTTATTTTCATATGTTATTTTTAGTCTCTTCATCATATGTAATATAACCATTACTCGTACAACCTTGATAATTTTTTTCATGAGAATTCCCCTTTTGGAAATTCATTTTCATACATCCAATAATTTTAATATTTAAATAATTCAATAGCCAATGATATCTTATAGAGAACATTATTTTTACCTATTATGTTAACTGAGAATTTCATTTTCCCCGTGTAGTTTCTTTGTTTTATTTTCTTATTTTCCATAAAAAAACATATTTGTGTCCCAATAATTTTTACACAAGGTTGTTTTTTCCACATTATAATCACATAATAAACTAAATATTTTTACCTACATGGTATCAAATACCCAAAATATTAGTGAACACTTTACTTCTATTCATTAGAGAGTCTAATATTTGGTTAAGGTAAACTTTATTAATCATGTTCTATGAAAATTTATTCTCCATAGTAACAACATCCTTCACTCCATTCATCACCCCATTTATATTATAATCATGAATGATTCCATCATATTCAATGGAAACTCAATTACTTTTTGTTAGTGAAATTTTCTAAATCCAAAAACCATAGTGTGAGAGACACTAATCATAGAGCAAATACACATAATCATGAAAAAATTAACTCATTGGAGTTAAAAATCACGACACACCCTTTTTGATTATGAATACATTGAATTTTTATTTTTTTTTCATTGTAAGAGTTTATTAAATTTGTAACAATGCTTTATGAATAGTTTTTTAATTATCAAAACATATTGTTCATGAGAGTCAAAATAGGTGTGCAACATGGACCATTTTCATGCATCGAGTGGAGATCAAGTTCATATCAATGAACCTTTTTTTATTACCCAACATACCTTCATATTAGAGGAACACCCACTTTTAGTAGCTAAATGTGGATAAAAATACTTGTAAACCACTTTCTCTATCCTTGAAATTTTTTTGAGTCTTTTTCATTTAATTTGACTCATCCTTAGACTTATACCTATAGATATCACTCGACCCATTCATATAAATATCCTCAAAAATATGACTATTGTTTTCTCATCCTAGATTCAAAAGGTTAATTAGACTGTTACTTTGATTCCAACTATAATGACCATGTATTTTTATATATTCTTATTAAATATTTTTTAATTATTATTCTCGAAATTATAAAAACACTTTCATGAGGACCATAATTGTTTTGTGCCTTTGGAAACATGGAAGACAACATTTTTAATTTATCAAAGATATTCAATGTCTTCCATAATGATCTTCCCCAAAAGAACACATACGGAAAATAATTCTCCACAACATGGGAAAAGGAATCATAAAAAATGGTGATCTCAGTTGGTCAATAAGGGTAATCAAGAAGATATATATTCATAACATGAATACATGGGGTATGATAACATGAATATAAAATTTTAAAACCTTGCCCTTCATATCATAGATCCTAATCTGGGGTCATTGAATAAAAATTTTATGTTCATAAGTCTTGATTTCCAATGTTAAACAAAGTACACGATCCATGAGAGAATAACATTGGCATTATACATAGAATTATGACATACATATGAATATAGAAAATTGATTCCTTAGTATCCTTGGATGATTTTAAAAAAAGAAATGCCAGGATATAGCTCTTAGGTGGGACACACAACTATCCCCAGTGGTAGAAATTTTGAAATATTGTAATATATACACTCCCAAATCCATCATAGTAGTCATTTTTCTCTACAAATTTGGTCAAAATAAATAATTACCTTAATGAAGTAAGTCCACACCCAATTATAGTCCTATATATTTCATGAGATATAAATATTTACCCAATATAATGGAGGGATATATTTTTCTATTCGAACATTTGTTATAATGTTACCACTATCCTTGGTAATCATGGAATACAATGAAATTTTATATTTGTAGCATTGTATTTATTTGGTAGAGGTTTAAATTGATGCAAAATCATTCTTTGAATGTTTCAAAAATTATCCTCTAAAGTTTGTATTTGCATCCAACTTGCGTTAGTTCCATCCATTTATTTTAGGTTTTTGGAAATCTTTATAGGAAATTTATTTAGTGGGGGTTTACTTATGTGCTGGTTTCCACCTAAAAATTCACCTTAATATATCGTCGCTTTGAACCAACCCTATATCCTTGATATTTTCTAGAAGGGTATAACACCACTAAAATGAAAAAAAAACCACTAAAAATTTGGACATTATATAGTGGAATTTATAAGCACTATAAAAAATGACATATTTAGTGGCTATTTAAACGACCTCTAAATATCACTTTTTAGAAAAAATACAGCTCAAAATTTATCATCCCTATAATAGACAAATAAAAACATAAAACAACATATCATAAAAATATTATCCTTCCCACCACTAACACCCATTGACAAAGATCTGATTTCAAGTACATAAGATTCAACCCATTAATCTAAAAATATCACAATACACATTATCACGAACAAATGATAATCCAGGATCTCAATAATGTTGTTACCATAACCATTGAGATCATTATACATAATGGTTCATAAGATAATCCTCAAATCAGGTCTTAATCTAAGGTGAACCCCAATCACTATCCAATATTCTTTTCATGACACCCTCTCCCTCTCCATCTCAGATTCCTTCTAAAAATCACCTACCTATAAAATATATTTAATATAAAACTCTTTTGTATATTTAAATTTAAAACTAATAACAATAAATGTTGTGTACTAAAATATTTCGCTGTTTTTTGATTTTCCTGATCACTACTTTCCATCAATGAAATATTAGAGAGGACCAAACCATCCGTCTTATTATAAAATTCATCCAAATTTATTTTGAGCGATGATCTTTGAATCTAGCATCTTTATATCATCCCACTATTCATGAAAATTGAATTTCATGGAAACCAATTCACTATTATATGATAATCTCATGACATCATCTGTCGACACCCAATAGATGTGAAATGGGACAATTATATTTAGTCCATTTACATTCCAACTATCTAGGATAGTCAAACTTATCTTTAAGTATAATTGTTTAAATATTTCCTAAAAATTATGTTATTAGTATAGAAACGTGCAATAACACTATTCACATTAATATTTGTACATATAACTATCACCCTCAAATATCCCCATTATGAAAAAGGTGTGACGACCTAATCCCTTCCTACTGACACTACGTAATGAAAAGTTATTGTCTAAGATACATATGGGATGCCGATTATGGTTATGCTAGATGATGATAGAGTTGATGAAGTGAGAGACTATGTAGGGAGTGGGAAGAGGGTTTCCTAGTTCTTATAGGAAGGCATACCAAGGGATTATCATCCGTAAGTGTGGTCGAGAGAATTTCGAATGAGATTCAACTAGGATTTGTAAAAAGATTAATCATTGGAATTCAAATAATTTAATAAATTAAACAATATTTAGAACATATATTTCAAAAAATTCATGAACAAAATTAGAAATTATAACAGATGCACAATACTACAAAAATATACATAGCTATGATTATGTATGATGGAACATATAAAATAAGTGGTTTATAAATTAATAGATGACTATACATAAATCATGTTGTTCTTCAATAATGTAATTTTCCTACCCTATCATTACATCATCTACTTAATCCACCCAATTAAGACTAATATTTTCAATATCATGATGGAAAAATATGTTCCCTATTTCTATTAATGTGATTCAACGTTAGAGGAAAAATCTTCCACTACATCTTCCATATCATACGTGTCTATTTATTACATTAACTAATACAATCCACCCTTCATCCATGAAATCATCAAAATTATATACCATTTATTTCTCACGAAGATAAGATATACAGATCATGTAATTAAAAATGACCAAAATCCAACATGATATAGAATTTCATGGAAGAAACATTAAAAGAATCCCATTTAATATCCATGAAAATATCGTCCAACTATCATTTGATTAAAAGTACTAAAACATTCCCATCAGAGTTTAATTAGACAATATCCTTCTACATTATATATAATCCCACTTAAAAAATGTAAATATACCACTATTATGGTTTCTCAATCACACTTCCAAATCAACTATATGAAATTTAAATCTATTAACATTGTATGTGTCGATCTTCCTAGCATGTATTTGAGAACCTCGAGCCAGAAACATCAAATATTATGAAAAACCGGCTCAAGAATCAGTATTCATGATATAAAAAATGTATATTTATTATTTGATTTCAAAAATATATGTTTTTACCTAATATCTATATTGATTTATATATTTACAAACTTACACATCGTGTAAACAATTATATAATCACACTATTAATAGATTTTTTTCATATCTTACTCATTTCATGTTTAACTTCTCATTACTATATATATTTTTTCTAATCATATGATATACAATAAATGGATATATAATTTCAATATTGAGATGTACATATCAATATTTTTCTAATAATTCTATTTTGTTCCGTGTAACCTATGATTTTCTCCAAATTGTTTGGACAATAGGTTGAATGATTTTTGATTTCCCATGATGTTGAGATTGTGTCTATATTTTTTCAACGCATCCTAATGAATAGAATTTTATCTCCATATCAAACAAGTATCTAGAATAAAAGGTAAGACAATTATCTTTCAAATAGTATTTCAAATTATATCCTTTAGGTTGAGATTTATTTTTCACACATAAATTTAAATGTCATATATATCTATGAAATAAAACAAATAAAACATAATTTTGTATTTAATGCAGATTCATTAATTTATTTCTTAATATGAATAAAATATATATAAATTAATTCTCAATTAGATAAATACATCGATATTTTTTTGGGAATCGTAATTTATCGTCCAATGATAAATTCATAGTTAAATTAATCATGAAATTGAAAAAGGTAAAGGAAGGATAATCTATATTGAACAATGTGTTAATAATAATATATCAAGAAGGTTTCCATGATCAAATGGTTTTATAGAGTTATCACATATTTTTCTGAAGGAAGTAAAATACTAGAGTACAAATATAGTAACCATTTCAGGTAATAACATATATGTTTCCAATGGTTGTAACTGATGTAACAAAATATGTGAATCCTTATCCATATTTTTAATAAAAATCACATGATCACACATTAAATTTCCATTTTAGCAAAGATCATGCATTAAGATCATTGTTTGTTATTCAATCCAAGCATTTAGATGGTCCTTTGAATTTAAATTATCATTATGAAATGTGAAGATAAAAGTTTCCCAAACATTATTTTCAATATAAATATCATAAATATTACAAAAAAAAATTAAATTTTAAATACGGATGTTTTATGAATATTAATTTTTCCTTCCACTGTTGCATTCTAATTTCGGTTGATGATGAACATCAAATTTTTTTCCTAATATCATTAAAATTATATACCATCCCAAATTATATTTCAATATTTTAATGTCGTGCTAATATTTGAGAACATATCGATAAGTTTAGATGTGGTCTATGATTAACAGAACCATTGAATTTTTTATTTCTCAACTGAAATCCATGATATGCATCGAGACATCTTCAATGACACAATAAGAAACATTTTTTATTGTGAGGTAGTTATTTAGTCTCAAAGACTATGTTACAAATAGGATTAGTAAATTCCATGTAAGTAATTAAACCAATTAAATTCCCATGTCTAGGGAATTCAATTATAGTCCACATTAGAGAATCTTTTGTTTGGAACATTTTTCTAGAATATAAATAATACACTCATAATTGTTGCTCCATAACTATTATATTTATTCAATTATGTAATGGCCCAGTCCATCCCATGACCATGATACAGTCCACTTTAGGGCTATCCCACACAGGTTTGTTTTCCCTGGGTTCTGGCCCTCAGAAACCCCCCATGAAAAGGCCTAAGGATGGGAGAGGTATCCACACCACCTTATAAAGGGGTGCTCATTCTCCTACACCTTCTATGTGGTATTTCCATAACCAAACCTACCTAGAAGGGTCCAATATCCAAACTGCCACATCCAATGGACAATGGAACTGATACCATTTGTAACGGCTTAGTCCATCCCACGATCATGATATGTTCTGCTTTGGGACTAGCCTGTACGGTTTTGTTTTCCCTGGGTTTTGGCCCTCAAACACCCCCAGGAAAAGGCCTCATGTTGGGAGAGGTATCCTCACCACCATATAAATGGGTTATTTATTCTCCTCCTCCTTCGATGTGGGATTTCCACAACTATCTAAATTGGTCAACCCCTGATAACAAGAGAAAGTGGAGGAATCATGAAACTAGGCTCAATCAGAAGAGAGGGAATATCGAGGTGATCCCAATGCAATCGAAGATGGTCAAATCAGAGTTCATATGCATGTTCAGAGTCTTAGAGGAAGATCACAAACGCACAGGATCTCTTAGCTGAATGAAACCTAGAAGAAGGTGTTTCAAACCATTAGACGCTACACCATTTTGTATAATGAAAAAAAATATACATGGTGTGTACATTTGAGGTTCACAGATTGTACTTTCTGTCTCCGTACTTCTCTTTAGGCAGCCTCCATGTCACCCACAAAGGCCTTGTGGGTGGACATAACATGGCTAGCACACAACTACCCATGTTAAACTAGTACACAACATGTACTCATAAAGTACATGACATGTACATTGGAAACTTCCTGAAATTATTCTTTTCTCAAAAACAACCTGAAAAAAAAACATACCTAGATTGAAAATCCAGGTTCTAACAAATTAGAGGCAGTAATTATACATCCATATCATTTCCAAGAATTGATTTTGAGGAATAAACATTGAAATGAAAAATATGTTTGTTTTACACAATTCAATGGAAAAAATTTTAAGGGATTAAAACAATCATCCAAATTTTATAATTGGAGGTCAAAGTGGCAAATGAATTGAATCCATCAATAGCCAATCCCAATCACACATTTCTATGACTATATAATATAATTTGATGCAATGAATCAAATTTATTCCATGATTTTGAATATATTGGATGTTTCATAAACCAATCATTGTTATTATCTATTGAATTCCAATTCATGTGCCTATCCATTTTCGAGGCCACAAATTATCATTAAAATAAATGATTTAAAGGATTGTAACACAAAAACATTACAGTTGAGTTCCATTTTGTCTTAATTGTATTATTATGATGATTCAGACTTCCAACATCACCCATTAACTTCCATCTAGAAGAAGAAATGTTTTTACAACCCTTTCTTCTTAAATATTCTATCCAATAAATCATAAAATCATTATGACACGAATATATTTTTTAATAATTTATAGAAACCTTGTTAATAATGTTTTTCATATCAAAAAATGTTCAGAGATCTATCTTTAGGAATTGAATCTCATAAATATTGAAATTTCTTGTACATCAACTTATTTTTAATTCCACATAGTTATTTTATATGGTTCAACATCAATAGAGAATAATGTTTTTAATATTTTAACACTAATCCTACATATCTTGATTTATATCATCAACAAACCCTAAAATGCATTTTCTACTGAGTAAAGACCTCTATTACAGTTGTCTCCATAGGATCAAGAGGAGGATCTAACAATATGTGACAATATTGATCTTGTTGTCATATGGTCTCAAAAGTATCACTTTTTATGTTTCTATTTGTATCACCCTAAACTAGATAACATTAATGTTTTTATATTGTTGTAGTTATCTTGTATCACTGAATGAATTATTTAGAAGTATTTTCATTTAATTATCCTTTTCATTCAAATTTGGGAGCACATTCTATTGATTGAAATATCTAATCAAAATTTATATAACATTTTATTCTTAGTGAATAATCAAACACAAATATTAAGTAGGAAATTACTTCAATATAATGTTTTCATAAAACTAATCTATCTCCAACCATCTTATAAATTTACATTGAGGACATGGACATATTAATATCTCATCAACAGATTTAATTTAAATTTCAAAATAGGATAACTCTATAAAACCCTTAGCATATTGTGTTGTATTCCTCAGTAATATTATTCATATTTTATCTATATATATAAATAGTTCCTATACTTTATTAAAAATCTAAAATTATGATGTATTATTATATAGGATTTGAGATAAATGGAACTGAAAACGGATAACATGTGTAGATTTAAGAAGATTCATGTCAGTTCTAAAAAATTCAAATTAAAATAAGGAAATCAATCATGAAAAGTATTATGTAAATTATATGTAAGGGAAAAATCATACAGTCATTAATAAACACCAGGTGATGTATTAATAAATATCAACCCATAATGGGTTCATAAGCTTCTATGGAAGTATCCATAGTCACACAAGGATCAAGAGTGTCTTATAGATTTATAAATTTTTTATTATTAAAGTGTCAATTGTGTCATCATTAAAGGATTATTAATCCATTATATTTTCACACAATTTTAAAACTACATTTTAATGTTTCTTTACAAATCATTCACCAAACATCACATTGAAATCCTATTTATAAATAAAATTTTTTGAATAAAATTTATTTGTAGGGAAATATACCCCACTTTAATAGATTTCAACTACTATCAACCACACATTTTACAAAACAAAAAAATCCCCTTTTAAAAAAATATTAAGCAGCCATGAAACTTATGGTGTCAAAACCATTTTAAGAAATGATTAATGTTCAGCTACAATCAAATCCTAAGACTTGACTCTAAAACAACAAAAACACATTATAAAGAAAAAAAATGTATCGAAAAACCTTTAAATAATTATATACAATTAGAAATTCTATTAGGAATTCAAAAATCCACTTGTCATGTTATAGTTAAATAATAATGATCGTACATTTAAGAGTTATGAAATTATCAGAATGGAAATGATGAACCCTGAAATATATATTATATATTTACTATTTAGTTTTTAGACTATTTTTTTCAAATAAATTATGTCATTTATATTGGTAATGTTATAGAATAATATGTGAATTGATAATGAAGTGAAGTGTGAGAGTTTCTACAGAATTTACGAAAAAATATGTAACCAAATTACATTGAATGAGACCAACATAGGATAACAAAAAAATTATATTCTAACTGAAAATATTATGTATACCATTAACCCAATCCCCTTTCAAAAACATTTCACATGAACAATTTAAAAGAATCTATATTTCTATATCATTCACAGGAATGCTAAATTTTTTGTCAGGTAAGAGCACTTTTATAAAAATATTTATTAATAATCAAGTAAAAATAATAATTATATCAAAATACCAATTTCAATCCATAAATTTAATTTTCCTTTCCATGATGTATAAAACAATGGTTTATATTGAAATGAGGTTTGTATATATTGTGATTTTCTATAGAGACATTAAATTATATTAACTTCTAGTTTCAAAAAATAACGTATATAGTTAAAACTACCCAATTATTAAACTACACAAAAAAACAATAGAACATTATTTTATATGCTATGAAATTTTTAAATAAATAATTTATGTTTGAATGTAGTATATTCCCCAAATAATGCAGGGAAAACATTAGATTAAAAATAATAAATCAATGGTATACCTAATATAAGCCAAATCTAAACACCCATGAAATCCCATATAAGAATTAAATATAAATAATAATATCAGAAATGAATAAATCAATCATGTCATATTTAACATGAAACATAAAAATTATATGATGGATTATAAATATATATATATATATAATTTAATATTATGTATTCCAATAAGAGAAAATGAATGAATATATATAAGGGTACAAAAAACATATTTATTTTCAAACTATTTATAAAAATTATACAAATAAATGAATCTACTCATTTCAAGTTTCAAAAATTAGTTTTGGAAAACAGAATTATATAATATATATAAAAAACTATAACATTAAAACATCCTTTCATATTAAAAAGAAAAAAAAAAGACATTAAAAACTCAAAACAAATTTTACATCCCATAAAATCCTTAAAGAGCCATCTATGATGAATTCCTTCTAGGAAACAACTTATATTAGTTTTATTAATGTAATTTAGACACATAAATAATTATATAAAACATAAACATGAATATTACCATTATATTATGAGACACAATATATGTATACAAGTATGTGACCACATAATAGATCCAATAATCAACCTCCTTCAACATGATAACCAATATAAAGATCATTAGAGCATCCCAATAGTTAGTAGGAGCATGAAAAAATGAGGGGGTAAAGGGAAGAAGGGTTGAAAAAAAGTTCAAATAAGTTAGGGCTTACCACTATGGAGATTGATCAGGGGTCAGGGTTGACCGAAACACTGACATTGGATCGAGCGAAGGAGATGACTCGAGGGAGGGAGAATGCTTGTGTAAGGATGATGGATTGGGTAATGGAAAGGGATGGGAAACCGGTCAGGTGGTTATAACCACAACAAATGATAGGGCTCAAGGGGTTCATTCATAGAGGGCTCGATAGATACCAAATTTCCGATGAGCTGTGTGGCAGTTCTAGGGCTCAGGGATGGGGGAATGAGGAAGGGGGAATGAGGGAGTCAGGGGAGAAGGATGGGGCATTGGACGAAGTGTATTTTTTAATAAAAACATAACATTTAACATAGGTTTTTAAAACACTACTTCTAAATCATTTAATTTTTTTAGGGGTGGATTACTAAACTGCCTATGAAAACAGCTTCTAACAGATGATATTGTTGTAGTGAAATTACCACTATAACATAATGAAAATAATAAACATTTATTTTATAGTATATGAAAACATTCATAATATCATAACCCATGCAATGAAAAAGGTTTCATTAACATTGCATCATATCATAAATTTTTTAATAGGTGAACATTTTATTATAGCATACCCCATTAAAAGAAGAAGGTTTCATAACATTCCTATCATGGTTTATCTCATGGAAGAGAAAATGGGTTCTTAAATATATTTACATCATAATCAAAAACCATTTACATAATTAATAAGAATGATATCCTAGGTGAATATCCCTATTAATGAATAAGATACATCAAATTACTTAATCTTGGATGAATAATGGTTTTGAATGATATGATGCATAGAAAATTTCTTGAGGAAGATATAATTTCACTTAAAATCACATAATAAAATATTAATCTCTTTTCAGATCAATTTCATTGAAAAAATACTTGAAAACATATAAAGGAATCTTCAAAAAATCATTTAAAAACATGTTATAAAAAAATATCCATTCAACAGTAAAAAAACATTTTAATACATAAATCATTTTCAAAATTATTTTCATTGAAAATAACATTAATCACATTTAAATGTTTCTTTAAAAAATCATTTAAAACATTTCTTGAGGAAAATATTATTTCTACTTTGAAAAAAAACATTCTATTAATAAAAAGTGTTCAAAAATTTTATCTTAAAATAACCTTATAAACAAATAATGTTTGATTAAACATAAATAATTCTCATAATGATGGGAAGTCTCGTTCATGTCATACTTGTTAAAATAAATATTCAATTTAAATTTTTTTTAAATTCCAAAATCAAATTATTCTCAAAATGACATGATTTTTTTTAAATAATTTTTTTGAAAATTATAAAATGGGTAAAAATTTCTTTTAAAAATCATATAATAATAGAAAAAAATTCAACTGTTTTTATGAAACATTCTTTTTCCTTAGAAAGGATTTTTCAACCGAAAAGGTAAATGGCGTCGAGTTTTCATAAAATATTTTTTTCAAATTATTTAAGTAATAATGAGTATCAAAATGGTGTTATTAATTTAGATAATCATCAATTATAACAAGATAATAAAATTAATTACTTTTTTGACATATTTATTGTAATATTTTATCATCGGACCATAATTATAAACCATCCCAAATAATGATGAGATTTTGACATAAAATCATTACCCCTTTGGATATATTTAATCTTAACATCCATGAAGTAAATACAAAAAATATATAACTAAAAATATCAATATTGAAACTCAATTTAATATATTAAATTTCAATTGGTCTCTATTAACCCCTATTGAACAATTATATGTGCATAACATAAAATACGTATCAAAGAGGGAAAATTTTGACAAATATATCTTACCACATGGCTATATTTTGAAATGTATTCCCAAATATATCATAATATTATATTAAACAAAAAATTTCCTGAAAACAATGAGACTCATGACATATCATGTCAAAGGGGAAGTACATACAACACATAAAAGAAACATCAGGTGAATTGGGATATGTCTCCAAGAAATAAAAGAGTGAATATAAATCCATTTCCTAAAGTGATAACATCTGTTGTACACATTAAAACCTCATTTACAATAAATATAAGTTTATTAATCATATATTATAAGAATATATTTATATATTTAATCACATATATTATTTTCTTATGACCTTTTATTACCAGTTTTTTAATAATCCATGTTTAAGTTATATTTCAGGTAGTAACCGCTTTGTTTTTCATATATGTTTAGATTTACTTTCTTTTTTAAACTATTACTTTTATTATGGTTCTATAATATATAGAAATATATATATAACAAAATTATCATATCTATATTCATTATATATGTATTTATAGTAAAACATAAAATTTAGTGATATAAAATGAAGCACACCATTCAGGGAGTGGGTAAGTCATACATACGTGTAAACACTATTTCAATATTCTTGTTAGATTGTATTAAATAAAATTAAATGATATATTATAATTCTAGAATAATTATTATGATTTATATATTAAATATTTGTTCTAAACTCATATATAATGAAATAAATGTAATGTGTGAATGAATCACAGCCCTTCACGAGATGGTAGTTCATCGCACACATGAGGGATGTATTTGTATTACCAATAAAAGTAAATAATGATGTTATGTTTGATATAAAAAATATATAGAATAATTATATCATGAATATAATATTAATAAAAAAAATAAATTATTATACTCAACCTTAATTGGTGTTAGGGGAAAAAATGATGTTGGTCCACAAGGCAGTAGTACACCATACATGTGAATGATGATTTCATAACACATATGATGGAAGTGGAGATGGTTGTAAGTCATGACCTTAAAATATCAAAATATAAAAATATGGAACATACTTCGGTTCTTATATCATCATGTTATTATAATAATTGAACTAGTAGTATGAAAAAATTAAAAAAAACACTCTTTAATGAATATTTGCACTTCATCGGGTATCCTCCTCATGATTTCACTAAAATCCTTCCTTGGTTGGATTTATATTAAACACAAAGAATATATGATGACATTATGGAATTAAGGAATTATATTTTTATGTATTTCTTGAACTAATTTTTTTGATGTGCGAGGAAGAGAGGTGAGGGGTGGCATTTAATGTAACACCCCAGGTAAATAAAGGATATAAATTTTTTATATTTATCCCTATTTGTGAATAAAATGTTAATATTAATTTAAAGGGAACACTATGCTCGATGGCTTACCCAATATGCAACAACGAGTTCCTTTGAAATCTTATGTTTCACTCTAATAATAAAACAATTTTATTTTAAATGGTAGTTAACACCTAGCCATTTTAATGACGTGAATGAACAGAACTAACTACAAAATGATTATATATGTTTGTCAAATATTTTTACTTTTTACAATAAATTTTAGAGGATTAAAAATGCGAATGAATCCAATTTTAAGCGTAAACATTCTAATATTCTTTAAAAGGTTGATTAACCACCTTTTGATGGAGAACCTCTTTTAAATCCACTTTTTAACAATTTTATATGTTATATTTGACAAAATAAAATTCTTCTTTAGAATCGGGACATCAAAATTTATATTCTGTAAATTTTTGGTATTTTTCCAATAAAATTCATTTTTTAATGAATAGTGAAAATGTTGTATTTTAATTCAAAACCCCTTTTAATATAATTTATTTATATGATTATATTATATTTTGAATTGGTCTTAAAGTGAAATTAGAATATATTTTTACCATTTAATCCAATAGTGTTCATTAAAATTAATTTCACTTTGAAATTGGACTTAAACTAGTGTCAATCTTTTCATATATATTGTTTCATAAAAACACTCTATTTGTTATGACCGCGGGAATTAATTATTAAATTAATAAATGTAACTTATATGTTTTGAATTTTTTAAAATAGACATCATTTTTTGTAATGGCCCGGACCTCTCTGGTCCATTACTTTGTGGAATTTTGGTGTTGGAGGTGTTCCGGGAGGCCAAGGGGACTTATTCCCAACACTTTGCCAATTTTCCAGTTCTGTGAACAGTGCTTCCAGTTTTATGAACAGTAACAGATCGGTCTCACTGATCGGTCTGATAGATCGGTCTCACCGATCAGTTTCACAGATCGGTTTCACAGATCGGTCTGACAGTTCGGTTTCACAGATCGGTCTCACCGATCAGTTTCACAGATCGGTCTCACCGATCAGTTTCACAGATCGGTTTCAGAGATCGGTCTGACAGATCGGTTTCACAGATCGGTCTGACAGATCGGTTTCACAGATCGGTGTGACAGATCGGTTTCACAGACCGGTCTGACAGATCAATTTCACAGATCGGTGTGACAGATCGGTTTCACAGATCGGTCTAATAGATCGGTTTCACAGATCATGTGACAGATCAGTTTCACAGATCAGTTTCAGAGATCGGTTTCACAGATCGGTGTGACAGATCAGTTTCACAGATCGGTTTCACAGATCGGTGTGACAGATCAGTTTCACAGATCGGTTTCACAGATCGGTTTCACAGATCGGTTTCACAGATCGGTCTGACAGATCAGTTTCACAGATCGGTTTCACAGATCAGTTTCACAGATTGGTGTGACAGATCGGTTTCAAAGATCGGTTTCACAGATCGGTTTCAGAGATCTGTTTCACAGATCGGTTTCACAGATCGGTGTGACAGATCAGTTTCACAGATCGGTTTCACAGATCGGTTTCACAGATCGGTTTCATGTACAATAACAGTGGGTGAACAGTGTTTCCAGACTCCTACAGTTTTTCCCCTTTTGACATTTCTTTTGACGTAAAATACATTTAAAGGATTATTTTAAGGGCTCTTAAGGCCATTATAATTCCATAAATCCTATATTAATTATTCCTAAGTCTTGGAATATTTTACTTGGTCAAACCAGGTGGGTTAATGCGATCCGTTTTTAATGGAAAATTACCAGATCTTAAACCGTCACCTCGTTAAATCTTAAAAAGGGATGAGTTATAATTCTCCCTTGTTCTTTCCCTTTTTTCTCAACTAAGAGGTGCTAGAACCTTTCAATCCTTTCCGTAGGAGTTGCACAATCAATCTTTACTCCTAGGATTGGTTCTGATCTGTTTTTTATGCAACCAAGCTGTGTCGATCATTCTTCCACATAAGTTGTCGCGAGAGAAGGATTGTGGTCTGCTGTGTGGATAAAGGATGTCAAGAACTCTTCGAGGTAGGAGATTCATGGCTTCTCTAATTGTATATGTGCAATCGTAGAATTAGCATGATTTATCCCTTTGGATCACAATAAAATTGACCTAATTAAATACTTGAACCGGATTAAAAGAATTGGTTGATCGCATGTTGTTGCTTATTACCATGATAACGGTTTGCCTCATGTATTCCTAGATATAGTGATATCTATGTTTTCTTTGATTTGTTGTTCGTTCATGGTAGAAATTGATAATGAACGTAAATCCGGAATTAATTGTTAATTAATTGGCTAAAGATAAAGTGGAATGTAAATTAATCTGGTTATTGCCATTGTTGTAGTTCTAATTTTTTAGGATAATCAAATTAGGGAAGTAAGCATGGTTATTTAATTGTGACAGCTTACTGATTAGGTATCCATGAATGAAACCTACGAATAACAAATCTGTTAATTCAATATGGATTAGAGAACAGATTATGTGGGAATTTCTAAAAGGGTTCTGAGTTACCCTCTTGTTCGTTAAAGGGTCAAGAGCCCATGATGTGATGTTTGTTTTCCTGCTTCTTGTGCTGTGATGTGAGCCTGGATGGTTATTGTGATATGTGGAGGCATGGAGGCCTTGTGGTTATGGAAGCAGATAACGCCTAGAGTGGCGAGATGCATCAGTTTATGCATGTGGGTGTCGGGGAGGACACCAAGGGTGATTGAATGGGTTGGATGTGGTTGCTAGTTGCTTGCGTTTTTCTTGAATGTTAATCTTCTTTTCTTTTCCCCACTGCTCAAGGAAGCTGGTCTTGCTACCATTCTTCTGAAGGAGGCAATGACGCGCGGGGTATGCCACGTGCTTTACGTGTTTAGCCTCTCGAGGGAGAATGGGTATATGCTCTTTCTATAGGCGGCAAAGACTCGACGAGTAGTATATCTACTCACCGTGTTGAGCCTCCTTTGTTTTTAGAAGCATAGGATGTTTTTCTAGAATGCCTGGGAATGTGGAAAAGTAATTCTGTAATGAATGTTTGATTAAATGGTGAAAATCCACGGGGATGGAGATGCTCGAATTTAAAGGTGATGTGAATCTTAAAAAGGAGTAGTTGTTTTTGAAAGTGATGCCAATTAAGTTTAATGTGTAATTGTTCATTCTTAATTAATGTTTAAAGAATTAATTAATGTATAGTGGAACTGATAAATGAGAATGGAGTAATCTAATAAAGCTCTTCAATTTGTTGTGTGCTTATAGGATACCTAGTCTTTAAAGTAGAAACCTGGAGTCTGAGAGACGTTAGCTGCAGTTGTATCTAAGGCTAGGTAATTCCCATAGTGTGGATGTGATATATATATATATATATATATATTCTGTACTTTTTGTGCTTCTATACGCTACTCCACCCTGTCGGTAAGGGAAACTGACACCCTGGGGATTCTGAGCCCTGGGGGGGTGTTTTCCCCAACATTCTGATGGGAGGTTGAATGGCTGACTACCCCCTTTGGCCCCGCTCTCTTCTCTTGGTAGATCTTTGTGCTTGTATGCACAGTGGTTAGTTTTACCCATATATGTGTGTAGAGGGCTGTGATGGCTTGTGGTTATTTCCCACACATATATTCTGGATATAGTATCCTATGGACTACTATAGATGTAATGTGTATAGGCTATAATGGCTTGAGGATCCTTACTCGGGGTATGGGCTGTAATGGCTTGAGGTATTATACCCGATGTATGATACACGTTATACGATCTGTGGTGGCTCCCGGAAACTACCTGGTTACTTTGGTTGTGAGGACGGTGTGGTGCTTCGCCCAGGTGTCTGCGGGCAAGCCTTTGTGGTGCACGAGGTGCAGATTGTGGAGCTTAGCCCAGGTGTCTGCGGGCAAGCCATGGAGAGAGATGCACAAGACGTATGTCATTGGGGGAAAGCCGCAAACCAGTGGGGAAGTAGTAGTGGGGTACCTTGATCTTCTTTACTATATTCTATACTCTTGTATGCGTTACTTGGTGAGAGTAGCCATGGTGAGGTTGGGAACATAGTATACCTGTTTAGGTGACGAGTTAGTTTCACTTGTTGTTCACTGGGCTTTAGCATGCTTTCTTTACTTTTGCATGAGAGTCTTGGGGAGGATCCTACTGAGTATACTGTTATACTCACCCTATGTACATATAAACTGTTTTTTAGGTCACTTGGAGCAGGTTGGAGATCAAGCTGGTTACTACTAGCTTGTGGTTGGAGGAGGAGTTGTTCGGGCTTGTGGTCGATGTCGTTTTACTTTATTTTGGGTACTTTTAGTTTCCCCTTTTAGTTGTAGTACTTTTGCATGAAATTTCATATATGTACTTGGTTTCCTTTTATATTTCAGTTTTTATTTGGAATTGATTGGAGTCTATTCTATCTCTCTCTTCTGCATGTGTTCTCTTAGAGGGTAATGCCTCCCATTTGTGTGTGTATTATACCCTCGGTGCTAGTCGCCAACCTGGGGCCTACTGGAGGTGGGACTCGGGGGTCATTATCTCCCTTCTCACATTGCCGTCCCAGGAGGGGTACACTTTGTGGGGAGGTGGTTGTGACAGAGTGGTATCAGATTTCTGGTTGAGGGATAGGATGAAGTTTGGAATTAGGCACATGTGAGGATGCATGGGATGGTAGGGAAACGATGTTATTATTGTTTAGAAAGTAGGGTAAACACTGGAGACCGGCAGAGACATAGGTGTTTAGGGCCCCCTATGATCTGTTTCACGGACCTTTTTGTTTACAATGGCTACTAAACAAGTGATACCGATTGCAGGGTAGAGACCTAGGAAAGGATCATGCATCATTATTATTTGCGCATATGTTTGAATGGGTAGAACTTGGGATAGGTAACCTAAAATTAATAAAACAAAACAATTAATTAATTAATGTTGAGTCTTCCATATTCCAGGCATAGTAGCTCTAATAGTTGTTATTTTACAGGTATGGCTCCAGGTCGACGTCCTCGTCAGGTTTGCGCAGAAGGTGCCCAGCAGGCTGCTCCAGTAGATCGCCGCTGGGTAGAGGTTGACGACGATGACACATGGAGGAAGAAACTCCGAGAGTTTTAGCCCTAGAGTCTACAGAAGTATGAGGGCTCCGTTTCAGATGCAATCACAGAAGACTGGTTGGAGGAGGTCGAGATAGGATTCAGTTCGATTCGTGCTCGGAAGGAACACTGGGTGTCCTTGGTTGTGACGATGCTGCGTGGAGCAGCGAGGCAGTGGTGGTTCTTTTTCCTCGGTGATCGTGAGGAGTCAGCAATCTCATGGGAGGAGTTTCGAGACAGGTTTAGAGTCGAGTTTCTTTCGTCAACTGCAAAGGCGTCCAGTCGCCAGGAGATTCTTACCCTTCGACATGGGAGCTCCAGTGTTTGGGAGTTTGGAATCCGTTTTAGGAACCTTCTACGATATGCTTCAGACCTGTTACCAGATGATGAGGCCAGGGCGAGGCATTTCGAGGTGGCTTTGCGTCCAGAGATCCAGCGCCAGGTCACCCCATTTATGCTGAAGACATATCTAGAGGTGCTGGCGAGGGCAGAGGTTGTTGAGAGGACTTTGGATAGGACCAGATCATTACGATAGGGGAATCGTCATGATTCCTCACGAAGCAGAGCTGTGGTCCGGGGTTCCCAGTTTTCAGGGAAGAAGAGTTTCCGTTCACCTGGGGGTAGGTCTCAGCCCTTTCCATCTCGTTTCTCCGGAGTTAGAAACTCTCAGACCTATGCCAAGGGATCAGGAGCTTGATTATCTTGTGGTGGACATAGTCATCAGCAGAGGGAGTGCCCGACTTTTCAGAGCAGTCATCGTGCACCAGGCACTCCACTCCAGGTTCCTCCGTTGAGGCAGTTCCAGCCGAGGCTGCAGTAGCAGGTTGCACCAGCTTTAGATCAGCCGAGGGTAGATGGAGCAGGCAGAGGACAGCCCCATGACGCTCCCCGTCCTCAGAGAGCAGAGCATGGACGTGGTGGTGGTCGTCATCAGGGTCAGAGAGGCCGCGGAGGTGGTCGTGGTCAGCTTCATGCTCTAGCGTTGCCATCCCCAGGCGAGCCAGATGTCGTTCGAGGTACCCTTTGCTTGTTTTCTACCTTGGTGTATGCCTTGTTTGATTCAGGAGGAACACACTCCTTCATATCACCTACCCTTGCCCATGCTCTGGGACTTGAGGTAGAGAGGCTTCCAGTGCCCTCGGCGTTGACTACGCCAGTTGGAGGTCGAGCTGACTTGTTTGAAGTATGTAGAGACTATGAGCTAGTGTTGGGGAAACACCGCTCTTGGGGAGATTTCCAATGTTTGCGAATAAAACCATATGATGTCATACTTGGCATGGATTGGTTGTATTCGGTGAAGGCTGTTGTGGATTGCTACAGGAAGAAGGTCGTTTTCTTTGATGAAGATGGAGAGGAGGTGGTGTTTGTTGGTGAGAGAGATCCTTGAATGAATCATAGACGAGTTTCATCCTTATCATCCATGATGTATGGGATGATGCTAAGTTCTTCAGAGGTTCAACAGCTGGCGTTTCCTAGGGTCGTAGAGGAGTACCCTGATGTCTTTCCATAAGAGGTTGTATCCTTACCCCCTCGACGAGAGATCGAGTTTGGGATCAATCTACAGCCAGGAGCGTCTCCTATCTCTATGTCTCCGTATAGGATGGCCCCTTCTGAATTACGAGAGCTACATATTCAGCTCGATGGTCTGTTGCAGTATTGTTTTGTTCGGCCAAGTGTGTCACCTTGGGGTGCACCAGTTTTGTTTGTGAAAAAGGCTGATGGCAGTTTGCGGTTGTGCGTCGATTATCGTCGGTTAAAAAATTGACAATAAAGAATCGCTATCCTCTCCCGCGGATTGATGACCTATTTGATCAACTGAAGGGTGCAAGTTGGTTTTCAAAAATATACTTGCGGTTAGGATATCATCAGAAGCGTGTAAAGGATGAGGATATCCCGAATACTACTTTCCGCTGTCGTCATGGGCATTATGAGTTTGTTGTAATGCCATTCGGCGTGACAAATGCTCCAGCTGTTTTCATGGGGTTGATCAATGCTGTGTTTCGTGAATTCCTGGACAAGTTTGTTGTGGTTTTCATCGACGGCATCCTTGTGTACTCCACATCTGAAGAGGAGCATGCAGAGCATCTACGAGCCGTTTTGGGAGTTCTTCGCCAACATCGGTTGTTTGGGAAGTTGTCCAAGTGTGAGTTCTGGGCTCGAGAAGTTCATTTCATGGGACATGTTGTGTCCCAACAGGGAGTAGCTGTGGGTCCTTCGAAGATAGAAGCAGTGGTGTCTTGGCCAGCCCCCAAGACCGTGTCAGAGGTGCGAAGTTTCCTTGGTCTCGCAGGCTATTATAGGAGGTTTGTTTCTAATTTCTCCCGAGTTGTGACTCCTCTGACAGCTTTGACCTAGAAGGATCAAGCGTTCATATGGACTGATAAGTGTCAGACAGCTTTCGAGTATCTAAAGGAGAAGTTGGTAAGTGCTCCAGTCCTTTGTCTTCCAGCGGAGGGAGTCCAGTTTGATTTTTTCTGTGATGCTTCACATCTGGGGCTAGGCTGTGTTTTCATGCAGCAGAGGTCAGTTGTTTGTTATGGGTCTCGGAAATTGCGTCCCCATGAACGCAACTATGCCACCCATGATCTTGAGTTGGAATCCGTGGTGTTTGCGCTGAAGTTGTGGAGACATTACCTCATTGGCGAGCACTTTGTGGTTTTCACCGGTCATAAGAGTTTGAGGTATGTTTTCTCCCAATGTGACTTGAACTTGAGGCAGCGTTGGTGGATGGAGTTCTTGCAGGAATACGACTTCGAAATATCGTATACACCTGGGAAGGGAAATGTTGTTGCTGATGCACTGAGCCGAAAGTCACGTAATGTTGTTGTGTGGGAATCTGGTGATTCCTGGAGAGTGATGGAAGAGCTATCAGCTTTGCATCTTGATATGGAAGAGGTGGGAGGTAGAGGTTGTCTTTTCCAGATGACGGTGCAGTCATCTCTGATGCAGAAGGTGGAAGAGTCTCAGTTGGGTGATCTCGAGGTGGAAGTTTGGAGAGACAGAGTTTTGTGTGGTGAGGCCCTTGATGGTTGGTTGGAGGATGAACAACACCGAGTGTTGTATCATGGTAGGCTTTTTGTTCCCTTGGCGATGCGTGAGACGGTTCTCCGAGAGTTCCATAGTTCACCCTTGGCGGTACATCCTGGTGTGACGAAGATGTACCGATCCTTGAGGAGTCAGTTTTGGTGGCCTGGGCTGAGGCGTACAGTTGCAGAATGTGTGTCTCGATGTTTAGTCTGCCAGAAGGTGAAGGCCGAACACCGTGTTCCTGGTGGTCTTCTCCAGCACTTAGAGATTCCTCAGTGCAAGTGGGAGGACATCTCAATGGACTTTGTTATAGGTTTACCTCAAGCTCTGGGAGGACATGATGCTATATGGGTGGTAGTGGATCATTTAACTAAATCGTTCCACTTCATAGCAATCAAGGAGTCGAGCTTAGTGGAGGTTTTGTCGAGGCAGTATCCGGAGGAGGTGGTGAGGCGTCACGGAGTACCTAGGACGATCATTTCTGATCGAGATCCTCGTTTTACCTCTAGGGTGTGGAGAGGTCTCCAACATGCTTTTGGCTCTCAACTGTTCCTTAGCACTGATTTTCATCCTCAAACGAATGGTCAGACAGAGCGAACAATCCAGACTCTTGAAGACATGTTGCGCTCGAGTGTTCTTGATTTTGGAGGTTCATGGAAAAAGCACTTACCTTTGGTAGAGTTTTCTTACAATAATAGTTTTCACTCTACCATTGGCATGGCGCCATTTGAAGCCTTGTATGGCCGGCCATGCCGTTCTCCGTTGTGCTGGACTGGGGTCGGAGAGTCCGCAATTCTCGGACCAGAACTAGTGCAGAATACGACAGAGATGGTTCAAGTGATTTGTGAGAGGATGAAGACAACACAAGATCGTCAGAAATTGTATGCTGATCAAAGAAGTATACCCTTAGAGTTTAATGTTGGGGATCATGTGTTTCTAAAGGTGACTCCCCGTCGTGGGCAGGGAAGGTTTGGTCGCGGAAGTAAGCTTTCTCCCCGTTTTGTTGGGCCTTTCGAGGTGTTAGCTCATGTTGGAGGTGAGGCGTATCGAGTAGCACTTCCCCCTCAAATGAGTCGGATACATGATGTTTTCCATGTATCGCAGCTCCTTCGTTACCTTCATGATGAATCTCATGTTATCGATTGGGGAGAGATAGATATTGATGATGATGCAACCTTCGAGGAGCGACCTGTGGAGATCCAAGACCACAAGGAGAAAGTGTTGCGTGGGCGTTCTATCCCCTTAGTTCGTGTCTTGTGGCGACATTGTGGCATGGAGGAGAGTACCTGGGAGCGTGATTCACAGATATGTGCTCAGTACCCAGAGTTGTTTAATGTTTAACTCCTTTCTTTTAATGTTGTTTTCTTTGTGGTTGGACCTTTCATGTTTTATTTATGTACCTTTGATGTGATGTTATGTTTGAATTGTTTGGGTATGGAATGTTTGTTCCCATACTCCTGGATGTTGTAGTTTTATTCCAGATTTCGAACAACTCATGGTGGTTTTCCCCTGAGAGGTATCTTATGGGGTGGTTGTTCAGACCCCTCTTTTCTTCTGGGTTGGTTTTTAATTCTCGAGGACGAGAATGTTTTTGAGAGGTATCTTATGTAATGTCCTGGACCACTCCGGTCCATTACTTTGTGGAATTTTGGTGTTGGAGGTGTTCCGGGAGGCCAAGGGGACTTATTCCCAACACTTTGCCAATTTTCCAGTTCTGTGAACAGTGTTTCCAGTTTTATGAACAGTAACAGATCGGTCTCACCGATCGGTCTGACAGATCGGTCTCACCGATTGGTCTGACAGATCAGTCTCACCGATCAGTTTCACAGATCGGTTTCACAGATCGGTGTGACAGATCGGTTTCACAGATCGGTCTGACAGATCGGTGTCACAGATCGGTCTGACAGATCGGTCTCACCGATCGGTCTGACAGATCGGTCTCACCGATCAGTTTCACAGTTCGGTTTCACAGGTCGGTGTGACAGATCGGTTTCACAGATCGGTCTGATAGATCGGTTTCACAGATCGGTGTGACAGATCGGTTTCACAGATCGGTCTGACAGATCGGTTTCACAGATCGGTGTGACAGATCGGTTTCACAGATCAGTCTGACAGATCAGTTTCACAGATCGTGTGACAGATCAGTTTCACAGATCAGTTTCACAGATCGGTTTCACAGATCGGTGTGACAGATCAGTTTCACAGATCAGTTTCACAGATCGGTTTCACAGATCGGTGTGACAGATCAGTTTCACAGATCGGTTTCACAGATCGGTTTCACAGATCGGTGTGACAGATCAGTTTCACATATCGGTTTCTCAAATCGGTTTCACCGATCGGTTTCACAGATCGGTGTGACAGATCAGTTTCACGGATCGGTTTCACAGATCGGTTTCACATATCGGTGTGACAGATCAGTTTCACAGATCGGTTTCGCAGATCAGTTTGACAGATCGGTTTCATGTACAGTAACAGTGGGTGAACAGTGTTTCCAGACTCCTACAGTTTTGCCCCTTTTGACGTTTCTTTTGACGTAAAATAAATTTAAAGGCTTATTTTAAGGGTTCTTAAGGCCGTTTAAAATGCCATAAATCCTATATTAATTATTCCGAAGGCTTAGAATATTTTACTTGGTCAAACCGCATGGGTTAATGCGATCCGTTTTTAATGGAGAATTAACCGGATCTTAAACCGTCACCTCGTTAAATCTTAAAAAGGGATGAGATATCATTCTCCATTGTTATTTCACTTTGTTCTCAACTAACAGGTTCTAGAACCTTTCAATCCTTTCCGTAGGAGTTGCACAATCAATCTTTACTCCTAGGATTGGTTCTGCTCTGTTTTTGATGCAACCAAGCTGTGTCGATCATTCTTCCACATAAGTTGTCGCGAGAGAAGGATTGTGGCCCGCTGTGTGGATAAAGGACGTCAAGAACTCTTCGAGTTAGGGGATTCATGGCTTCTCTAATTGTATATGTGCAATCGTAGAATTAGCATGATTTATCCCTTTGGATCACAATGAAATTGACCTAATTAAATACTTGAACCGGATTAAAAAAATTGGTTGATCGCATGTTGTTGCTTATTACCGTGACAACGGTTTGCCTCATGTTTTCCTAGATATAGTGATATCTATGTTTTCTTTGATTTCTTGTTCGTTCATGATAGAAATTGATAATGAACGTAAATCCGGAATTAATTGTTAATTAATTGGCTAAAGATAAAGAGGCATGTAAATTAATATGGTTATTGCCGTTGTTGTAGTTCTAATTTTTTAGGATAATCAAATCAGGGAAGTAAGCATGGTTAATTAATTAGGACAGCTTACTGATTAGGTATCCATGATTGAAACCTACGAATAACAAATCTGTTAATTCAATATGGATTAGAGAATAGATTATGTGGGAATTTCTAAAAGGGTTCTGAGTTACCCTCTTGTTCGTTAAAGGGTCAAGAGCCCATGATGTGATGTTTGTTTTCCTGCTGCTTGTGCTGTGATGTGAGCCTGGATGGTTGTTGTGATATGTGGAGGCATGGAGGCCTTGTGGTTATGGAAGTAGTTAACGCCTAGAGTGGCGAGATGCATCAGTTTATGCATGTGGGTGTCCGGGAGGACACCAGGGGTGATGGAATGTGTTGGATGTGGTTGCTAGTTGCTTGCGGTTTTCTTGAATGTTAATCTGCTTTGCTTTTCCCCACTGCTCAAGGCAGCTGGTCTTGCTACCATTCTTCTGAAGGAGGCGAAGACGCGTGGGGTATGCCACGTGCTTTCCGTGTTTAGCCTCTCGAGGGAGAATGGGTATATTCTCTTTCTATAGGCGGCAAAGACTCGACGGGTGGTATATCTACTCACCGTGTTGAGCCTCCTTTGTGTTTAGAAGCATAGGATGTTTTTCTAGAATGCCTGGGAATGTGGAAAAATAATTTTGTAATGAATGTTTGATTAAATGGTGAAAATCCACAGGGATGGAGATGCTGGAATTTAAAGGTGATGTGAATCTTAAAAAGGAGCAGTTGTTTTTGAATGTGATGCCAATTCAGTTTAATGTGGAATTTTTCATTCTTAATTAATGTTTAAAGAATTAATTAATTTACAGTGGAACTGATAAATGATAATGGAGTAATCTAATAAAGCTCTTCAATTGGTTGTGTGCTTATAGGATACCTAGTCTTTGAAGTAGCAGCCTGGAGTCTGAGAGACGTTAGCTGCAGTTGTATCTAAGACTAGGTAATGCCCATAGTGTAGATGTGAGATATATATATATTTTCTGTACTTTTTGTGTTTCTATACGCTACTCCACCCTTTCAGTAAGGGAAACTGACACCCCGGGGGTTCTGAGCCCTGGGGGGTGTTTTCCCCAACATTCTGATGAGAGGTTGAATGGCTGACTACCCCCTTTGGCCCCGCTCTCTTCTCTTGGTAGATCTTTGTGCTGGTAGGCATAGTGGTTAGTTTTACCCATATATGTGTCTAGAGGGATATGATGGCTTGTGGTTACTTCCCACACATATATTCTGGATATAGTATCCTATGGACTACTATAGGTGTAATGTGTATAGGCTATAATGGCTTGAGGATCCTTACTCGGGGTATGGGCTGTAATGGATTGAGGTATTATACCCGATGTATGATACACGTTATATGAGCTGTGGTGGCTCCCGGAAACTACCTGGTTACTTTGGTTGTGAGGACGGTGTGGTGCTTCGCCCAGGTGTCTGCGGGCAAGCCTTTGTGGTGCACGAGGTGCAGATTGTGGAGCTTAGCCCAGGTGTCTGCGGGCAAGCCTTGGAGAGAGATGCACAGGACGTATGTCGTTGGGGAAAAGCGGAAAACCAGTGGGGATGTAGTAGCGGGGTACCTTGATCTTCTTTACTATATGATATATTCTTGTATGCGTTACTTGGTGAGAGTATCCATGGTGAGGTTGGGAACATAGTATACTTGTTTAGGTGACGAGTTAGTTTCACTTGTTGTACACTGGGCTTTAGCATGCTTTCTTTACTTTTGCATGAGATTCTTGGGGAGGATCCTACTGAGTATACTGTTATACTCACCCTATGTACATATAAACTGTTTTTCAGGTCACTTGGAGTAGGTTGGAGATCAAGTTGGTTACTACTAGCTTGCGGTTGGAGGAGGAGCTGTTCAGGCTTGTGGTCGCTGTCGTTTTACTTTCTTTTGGGTACTTTTAGTTTCCCCTTTTAGTTGTAGTACTTTTGCATGACATTTCATATATGTACTTGGTTTCCTTTTATATTTCAGTTCTGAGTTGGAATTTATTGGAGTCTATTCTATCTCTCTCTTCCGCATGTGTTCTCTTAGAGGGTAATGCCTCCCATTTGTGTGTGTATTATACCCTTGGTGCTAGTCGCCAACCCGGGGCCTACTGGAGGCGGGACTCGAGGGTCATTATCTCCCTTCTCACATTACCGGACCAGGAGGGGTACACATTGTGGAGAGGGGGTTGTGACATTTTTGAATTCGGAATATCAAATATATCTTAGGATTAATTTTTGGTATTTTTCTGAAAAACATCAATTTTTGATGAATAGTGAAACCACTAAAAGGTACTTAAAAAAACTGATTTTTCATTTAAATGAAATTTTACCACCACTGTGTTTTGAATTTAAAAAATCATACATACATGGTTTTCATTAGGAAGTAAGATGTTGTTCAATGGGATTAAAATAATTTTTTTGGCGAATAGTAACTTTTATGTTTTTAATCGCGGTTAGAAGTAATTAGTGTAATTTAAGGTAAAAATAATGTGTTAATAATATGAAATGACCTTGACACATGTCATACCCTTATTTGATGAGTCATTTATGACCAATTAAATCCATGGGTCAACTTGGGGACCCCATGGTTCCACTTTGGTTGGAAAATGACATTAATAACTTTTTATTTATATTTAAAATTAAAATGTCACAAACATGTATTGTTTTACTAAATAAATTTTTTCATGGGGTTATACAAGTAATATTTTTGACTATAAATATTAATTAGAAAGATAAAAATATTTCCTACATTATGATATTTTTTTATAATTTTTAGACATTAATGAAATTAAATTATTTACGACACCATGATGATGCATCGATTACCTGATTATTTAACGATTTAAATAAAATGAAAATATAATGTAAAATCTAAGACCTACACTTGTAAAAAACCTATTGGATGAGTGTATTTAGAAACCTTATCACCTTATCCTAGAAATATATTCTTTTGGGACCTTTGAAATCCTAAAATCATTTTATAATAAAGTAACCTTTTATAACATTCCAAGAGTGCCCCTCCTCTCCTCTTATAAAAGGCCCCCACCTCTACCACCTTACCCACACCTCTCAAGCCTTTGTCTCGGCCAACCCCTGCATATTTTGTCTCTCAAAATCCCTATCTTACTCTTAGAAGCCTCACTTTGGGAAGAAGTCTTTCCAAGGAATCCATTGAGCTCATATCAAAAAGAGTTACCCGATTTAAAGGTAATGTTTTCACTTGTGGTCTTTTGTTTTATTTTGCATCTCCAAACCCCTACATTCTTTTTATTCCTTTTTTTGTAACAACACCACTATCTTCAATATAATAGGATTTTGTTATGTTAAGGATTAGAGCTACACTTAAACACACATCTGTCTAATGGTTAAAGAACATAATATTTCTATGGATGGTGAATTACTGCCTCACGAAACGATGATTGTTCAATATTCTTTTAACACATTTAAAGGTGGCCATTATGATGTCACATTATTTTATATATGATATATATGGTATTTATGTTTACTATATGCTTCTGTATTTTATATTGAAAACATAACTTTATTCTTTGCATGTTGTGCAAATGTGATAATTTCATATGAGGAAGTGTGGACTACCACCCCCTCAAGTGATGTGACTCGTTTATGCAATACATGGAATGTATAAAGAATGCAATTATTGAACATATGTGACCTATATAAAATATATATTATACTGTAATTATAATATATATATCTCATTTATTTTTAATCCCATTAATATGATAAAAAAATGAAAGTAGTGTTCATGTGTACATACGACCTACCATCTCCATGAACGGTGATTTTCATTTTTTATCTCCAAATGTTATGGAATAGTATAAAATGAATATTTAATGGATATATATGATATCTTAATCATTAATAGTTTTCTGGAAATTATTTACTTATAACTACATGGGCAATCATTTTCAAACAAGTTCATTTTTGACTCATGTACCAAACATCGGCAAAAACATCTGATATGAACTAACATTATTAAACAATTATTATAACATTATAATATGTAATATGAACTGAATAATAATATTCAAAGGAGGTAGTTAAACAATTATAAATTTATCAAAGTTTATTATTCAGGAATATAAAGAAACGAATAAGACAAGTCGGACTTGAGGTAAGGGATCCTACCCCTCTCTTTCTTTTTAAGTACACTCTTTTATGTCATTCCTTTTAAGCTCGTCTTTCTTATGATTGGGTTGTTCTTTTATAATACTCTTCCTGTAATTTTTTATGTTCATATGATTAGATACCCTATTTTCTCTCATCAATCCATTTTGGAAGTTTTGAGTGGCGCCGTTAGGCTGCCGAATTTTTGTAAGAGATCCAACCTCTCTATTTCCTTTTAAGTACTCTCCTTTATGTCAATTATTTTAAGATCCTATTTGTTATTCTGGGAGATGTTATTTTATATTCCTCTTTCTGTAAATTTTATTTTAATATTATGAGAGACCCTATTTGATCTCATCAATCCATTTTTGGATGTTTTAAGTGGCGCAGTTAGGCTGCCGAGTTTTCGTAAGGGATTTTTCATCTCACTTTTATTCCCGTGAGATTTATGATACTTTTTCCACCATTTCTATTGAGTGGTGTATGTAATGACCATTATTATACTCTTTGTGTAATATAATTTCATTTATGGGAATTTACATCTTCATTGTATGACCCTTATTCAATGGTGTGTACATTTCGAAAGTTATCCAAATCGGTAAAGCGACCTTTCACCCTCCTCTTCTTTAAAAAGACTTCTTTTGTTATGCCTTTTAAATTAAATATTATTATGTTGGGATATGTTCTCATATATCCTTATTGCTGTAAATTTAATGTACAAGTGACGAGATACCCTTTTTATCTCTCATTAACTCATTTTCTGAATTTTGAAGTGGTGTCGTTAGGCTGTCAAATTTTTGCAAGGGAACATCTTAACCCAATTTTGATTCTTTGGGATAAACTTGTAATCCTTGAATATGTAGTTCTATGAATATGTGTGAATGACCTCTGATTGTTTTACACTTAATATACACTTATATATGGTGAATTCGTTTTTCACACAAAATTATGTAATTGATTTATCCTTAATCCAAGGATACCGTCTTTGTAAGAGACTTCGTCTCAAACTCCTTTCATTGAGGAATATTTTGTTCTAATACAAGGATTTCATTTATACGATGTATAAACTCCTTTGAATTTTAATTTTATACCAAAGGAATCTTTTTCTACAAAGTGTTTTACAAAACGACCAAAAGGAATGTTTCTTTTAATGTACGTGGTGACAACGACCTTTTCCGCCGCCGTGAGTATTATTTAGACTTTGTCTTCCTCAACAAGCCGTAATGTTTTTAAATGTAAATAAAAACCATATAATCTTTTATGTATTTTGGTATTGAAAATGGTTTTTTATAGTGGATTTCTTATGAAAATATATTTTAGTGATATATTTTGATCGAAATGTGGAAATGTTTTCTTTCCATTATATTTGTTTTATGTCTTATGATTTTATAATGATACATGGACATTTGACGGGTGGTTACGTGATAAACCATATGACGAGTGGTGCCGTGAATACCAAGACAAGTGGTTACGTTATAACCTCCAATGCATTGGGTATGGAAGTCGGCCGTATGGCTATTCCATTAAGTGATATGTGTGGATGTCGACCGTATGGTTATTCCATTTAAGTATATTTATGCCCCAAGTTACCTTTATATGTTATGTATATGGGTTTTATAGTAATATTTTGGTTATAAAAGGTTATGTAATGATCTTTTATTCATTGAAGAGTTTATACTACTTCATAAAGGTGAAAATTATTACATTGATAAAGTACTAAGGGCTTACTTGTTGTTTTGAAAAACTATCAATTTTCCTTCTTTGTGTGTCCCTTACCAAGATTTTTATGCTCACCCCAAGTTTTTTTGAAATGTTTTTCACAGGACATAATGTGGAATAGGGTCAAGGATGGGAACAAGGAAACTTCATGCTATCTAAAACATGGAACTAGACAAGTTTCTATTTAAGAGTTTATATTTTATGGAAACTTTGTAGAAGTGTCTACTTTGTAATCTTTTGAGATGTAATAGTTATGTCCTAATTCTCTAAAACTATAAACCTGAAAATATCCTCTATGTGAATTATTCATTTAATTCAATAATAAGTAATGTTTAAGGCCGGGTCCTTATAGTTGGTTTCAGAGGTCGGTTTAGACAACTTTAGGGATTAGGAGTTTTTGTTAGACACATAGTTAGTCCCTATATCTATTATTTTAGTTAAATCGTTGTTTTATAACTTGTTTCAGGTCATGTAAAGCCAGTTACGAATGAAAGGAGGAGGATCTCAAACGACATTCCTATCTCTTCCTGATGACATGTTTTCAACAATTATTGCAAAGTCATGTTCGGATGATTGTGAAACTTTTTCTAGCATACAAATCACTTTCAAGAAGTTGTTTGAGATATCAAACACCTCCACTATAACTCGTTATCATCATGGATCATGGGTTGTATTTAGACAAAAACTATTTTCACCATATTCTCATATTTTCAAGAAAGGTAAATATTATCAAGGTATTTTAAAATATTTTACCATATCACAAGAATTTGAAGCATATTATGATTTTAAAAATCGTGATGAGGAACGAGACCCTTAAACAACCTATTTATATTTGATTTTAAAATATATTCTCTCAGAAAATACTTATGGTATTTTAAAAGGACCAATAACAGAAAGTTTCAACTCAAATTCTGTCAGACTATTTTATAGAAATCATGTTTTATCAGATGTTTTGGAATTATATGTCATACATGATTATTTTCCAAAACTGTTTTTCTATGAACACCTATATGACCATGTTGTACAAGGTGTATTTGTATGGAGGAAGAAAATGATTTTGAAGGATCTCTAAATAATTGTTGTAATGCATGGGACTTCTACCTATGTGAAACAGATGATGATGAAACCAAGTGGACGCCATGATCAAGGTATGTTGTTATTCATTTTTGGAATATTTTTATTCTATCTTATGGTATTGAAATAAGACATCAAGAATTAAGATGTAGAGATCGTAATTAATTTGGATGAAAATTAGAGGTATAAGGAAACTGTTGAGGTTAAAACATGTTAGGGTTATCTTTGGAGTTTTATAAAAAGGACAACACGCAGACCATGTGATAACCCATCGCGTCGGACAAAGCTGCGGGAATCAAACCCACAACCAAAGTACGACTGGTATTTATCGCCTACCACTGGACTACGTGAAGTCCCCGATTAGTATGACTTATTATTTTTAGTTATATGATTTTATTAATTAAGAGTAATTTGATTTTGGGTTATCTATAGAAATTATTAACCTATCATGGAGGATATGTTATTAGGTTAATTAATTTTCAATATGAGACTTTTAGATCAACTAATGTTATTTGGAGATAAGTGTTAATTTGAACCTTGGAAGACTATGTGACTAAATCCTTCAAATATTTGGGTTTCAATCTTAGTTTGGTTTACCTTAAAGAATTTTATGGACAAATTTTTTATCGAATGGTCCTCATTGAACTTTGGGTTTTGTTGGAAAAATTTTGGAGATTAAGAATAGATTTTCTTTTTATAAAGGGTTATCCTTTTATGGATTATCTGATTTTGTTCTAACAATTTTGGTTTTGGTAAGGGTATAAAGACATGGGAAGTATATAGTTATCTTTTGTGGATTGGGTGATTCTCTAGAAGTTAATTATAGTACTCTTAATGTGAACTAGTCTTCCTAAATACCCATCATTTGGGGAAAGTATGAGTTTGTGTAAGAAATCTAGTAAAAGTTGAAAGTCAACATGACAAGTAAGTATGTTTCCTTAAGATCAAAAATAAATTCCTCAATGAAAAGTAACTTAAAACAAAAATGTTTTCTGTTAACTTTTCCTACTGGGGAATCGAATACCATTCAACCCATCACAAGTTTGTGATTTTCTTGTGGTTAACTTTCTTCTAGACATGATTATTATCACTCTCCATCAGAACATGACCCTTTGTCTTCTACTCCATATCCATATTTTCATACATGGAATCCTAGTATGGGTTAACTCGGGTGACCTCTGTACTTCTCTTTCTTTCTTTTAAAGTGATTGTTTTTCCTACTCTTTTTCCGATGTGGGACTTTCATCGAAGTTTCTGAGCCCAATTTTAAAATTCTGAGGACGCAGTTCCCAAAAGGGGGGAAGGATGTAACACCCCAGGTAAATAAAGAATATGAAATTTTTATATTTATCCCTATTTGTGAATACAATGTTAATATTAATTTAAATGGAACGATATGCTCGATGGCTTACCCAATACGCAACAACGAGTTCCTTTGAAATCTTACGTTGCACTCTAATAATAAAATAATTTTTTTAAATGGTAGTTAACACCTAGCCGTTGTAATGATGGGAATGAACAAAACTAACTACAAAATGATTATATATGTTTTTCAAATATTTATACTTTTTACAATAAATGTTAGAGGATTAAAAATGCGAATGAATCCAATTTTAAGCGTAAACATTCTAATATTCTTTAAAAGGTCGATTAACCGCCTTTTGATGGAAAACATCTTTTAAATCCACTTATTGACAATTTTATGTGTTATATTTGACAAAATAAAATTCTTCTTTAGAATCGGGACATCAAAATTTACTTTGTGTATTTTTTGGTATTTTTCAGATAAAGTTCATTTTTTTAATGAATAGTGAAAAATGATGTATTTTATTTCAAAACTGCTTTTAATCTAAGTTATTTATATGACTAGATTATATTATTAATTGGTTTTAAAGTGAAATTAGAATATATTTTTACCATTTAATACAATAGTGGTCATTGAAATTAATTTCACTTTGAAATTGGACTTAAACTAGTGTCAATCTTTTGATATATATTGTTTCATAAAAACATGCTATTTGTTCTGACAGCGGGAATTATTTATTAAATTAATCAATGTGACTTATATGTTTTGAATTTTGTAAAATAGACATCATTTTTTAATTTAGAATATCAAATATAGCTTAGGGTGAATTTTTGGTATTTTTCTGAAAAACATCAATTTTTGATGAATAGTGAAACGAGTAAGTGGTACTTAAAAAAACTGATTTTTCGTTTAAATGAAATTTTACCACCTATGTGTTTTGAATTTCAAAAATCTGACATACATGGTTTTCATTAGGAAGTAAAATGTGTTTCAATGGAATTAAAATAATTTTTTTGTGAATAGTAACTTTTAAGTTTTTAATAGCGATTAGAGGTAATTAGTGTAATCTAAGGTAAAATAATGTGTTATTAATATTAAATGACCTTGACACTTGTCATACCCTTATTGGATGAGTCATGGAAGACCAACACAATCCATGGGTCAACTTAGGGACCCCATGGAGTCACTTTGGTTGGAAAATGACATTAATAACTTTTTATTTAAATTTAAAATTAAAATGTCACAAACATGTATTGTTTTACTAAAACAATTTTTACATGGGGTTATACAAGTAATATTTTTGACTATAAATATTCATTAAAAATATAATAAGATTTAATACATCATTATATTTTATTTATAATTTTTAGACATTAAATAAATTAAATTATTTATAAAACCATGATGATGCAGCGATTACCTCATTATTTAACGATTTAAATAAAATTAAAAGATAATGTAAAATATAAGACCTAAACTAGTCAAAAACCTATTGGATGGGTGGATTTCGAATCCTTATCACCTTAGCGTAAAAATATATCCTTTTGGGACCTTTGAAATCCAAAAATCATTTTATAATAAAGTAACCTTTTATAACTTTCCAAGAGTGCCCCTCCTCTTCTCTTATAAAAGGCCCCCACCTATACCACCTTACCCACACCTCTCAAGCCTTTGGCTCGGCCAACCCCTGACCATTTTCT
Source organism: Viscum album (assembly GCA_963277665.1). Taxonomy (NCBI): domain Eukaryota; kingdom Viridiplantae; phylum Streptophyta; class Magnoliopsida; order Santalales; family Viscaceae; genus Viscum; species Viscum album. Next base: position 223,488,340 of record OY728139.1, read on the forward strand.
CTCTCCACATAACTCTCTTACTTCTAGAAGCCTCACTTTGGGTAGAAGTCTTTCCAAGGAAGACATTGAGCTCAAATTAAAAAGAGTTACCCGATTTAAAGGCAATGTATTCACTTGTGTTCTTTTGTTTTTTATTTTTCTTCTCCAAACCCCTAAACTTTTTATTCATTTATTTTGTAAAAAAACCAGTATCATCAATATACTAGGATTTTTTTTGTTAAGTATTCGATCTACACTTACACACACATCCATCTAATGGTTAAAGAACATACTGTTTCTGTGGATAGCGAATTACTGCCTCATGAAACGATGATTGTTCAATATTCTTTTAACACATTTAAAGGTGTCCATTATGATGTCACTGTATTTTATATATGATATATATGGTATTTATGATTAATATATTCTTATATATTTTATATTTAAAAAATACCTTTATTCTTTGCATTTTGTGCAAATGCGATAATTTCATATGAGGAAGTGTGGACTACCGCCCCCTCAAGTGATGTGACTCGTTAATGCAATACAAGGAATGTATAAAGAATGAAATTAATGAACATATGTGGTCTATATAACATATATATTATACTGGAATTATTATATATATATATATATCTCATTTATTTTTAATTCCATTAATATGACAAAAAAAATGAAAGTAGCGTTCATGCGTACGTACGGCCTACCGTCTCCATGAACGGTGCTTTTCATTTTTTATCTCCAAATGTTATGGAAAAGTATAAAATGAATATTTAGTTGATATATATGATATTTTAATCATTAATACTATTCTTGAAATTATTTAATTATAACTACATGGGAAATCATTTTCAAACAAGTTCATTTTTGACTCATGTACAAAACATCGGCGAAAACGTCTGATATGAACTAGCATTATTAAACAATTATCATAACATTATAATATGTGATATGAACTGAATAATAATCTTTAAATTATGTCCTTAAAAATTATAAATTGACCAAAGATTATTATTCAGGAATATAATGAAACGAACAAGACAAGTTGGACTTGAGGTAAGGTATCCTACCCCTCTCTTTCTTTTTATGTACACTCTTTATGTCAATCCTTTTAAGCTCATATCTCTTATGATTGGGATGTTATTTTATATTACTCTTACTATAATTTTTTATGTTAATATGGTGAGAGACCCTATTTTCTCTCATCAATCCATTTTTGAAGTTTTGAGTGGCGACGTTAGGCTTGCCAAATTTTCGTAAGAGATCCAACATCTCTCTTTCATTTTAAGTACTCTCCTTTATGTCACTTATTTTAAGCTCCTATTTGTTATGTTGGGGTTTGTTCTTTTATATTCCTCTTGTTGTAAATTTTATGTTAATATGATGAGATACCCTATTTGATATCATCAATCCATTTTTGGAAGTTTTAAGTGGCGCCGTTAGGCTGCCGAGTTTTCATAAGGGATTTTTCATCTCACTTTTATTCCCATGAGATTTATGCTAATTTTTCCACAATTTCCTTTGAGTGGTGTATTTACTTCCTATTATTATACTCTTTTTTAAAATATAATTTCTTTTATTGGTATTTACATATTCATTGTATGACCCTTTTTCAATGGGGTGTACGTTTCGAATGTTACCCAAATTGGTAAGGGGACCTTTCACCCTCCTCTTCTTTAAAAAGACTTCTTTTGTTATGTCTTTTAAATTACATATTATTATGTTGGGATATGTTCTCATATATACTTATTTATTTAAATTTAATGTACATGTGATCAGTTACCCTTTTTATCTCTCATCAACTCATTTTTTGAATTTTGAAGTGGCGCCGTTCGGCTGTCAAATTTTTGCAGGGGAACTTCTTACCCCAATTTTGATTCTTTGGGATAAACTTATACTCTTGAATATGTCGTTCTATGAATATGTGTGAATGAACTATGATTGTTTTATAATTAATATCCACTTATATATGGTGAATTCGTTTGTCACACATAATTATGTAATTTATTTATCTTTAATCCAAGGATACCGTCTTTGTAAGGGACATCGTCTCAAACTCCGTTAGTTGAGGCATATTTTGTTCTAATACAAGGATTTCTTTTATATGGTGTATAAACCCCTTTGACTTTTAATTTTATAAAAATTGAATCTTTTTCTATGAAGTGTTTTACAAAATTACAAAAAGGAATGTTTCTTTTAACGTACGTGGTGATAACGACCTTTTCCACCACCGCGAGTATTATTTGGACTTTGGCTTCCTCAACAAGCCATAATGTTTTTAAAAGTAAATAAAAACCATATAATCATTTATGTATTTTGGTATTGAAAATGGTTTTTTATAATGTATTTGTTATGACAATATATTTTAGTGATATATTGTGATCGAAATGTGGAATTTTGTTCTCTCCATTATATATGTTTTGTGTATTATGATTTTATAATGGTACTTGGACATTTGAAGAGTGGTGATGTGATAAACCATATGATGGGTGGTGCCGTGAATACCAGGATGGGTGGTTACGTTATATCCTACAATGCATTGGGTATGGAAGTCGGCTGTATGGCTATTCATTTAAGTGATATGTGTGGAAGTCGATCGTATGTTTATTCCATTTATGTAAGTTAATGTCCCACGTTACCTTTATATGTTATGTATATGGGTTTTATGGTAATATTTTGGTTATAAAAGAGTAAGTAATGATATTTTATTCATTGAAGAGTTTATACTACTTCATAAAGCTGAAAAGTATTACCTTGATAAAGTACTGATGGTTTACTTGTTATTTTGAAAAACTAACAGTATTCCTTCTTTGTGTGTCCCTTACTGAGATTTTTATGCTCACACCATGTTTTTTTGAAATGTTTTTCAAAAGACTTAATGTGGAATAGGGTCAAGGATTGGAATAAGTAAACTTCATGCTATCTAATACAAGGAACTAGACAAGTTTCTATTTAAGAGTTTTTATTTTTTGGAAACTTAGTAGAAGTGTCTACTTTTTTAATCTTTTGAGATGTAATAGTTATATCCTAATTCTATAAAACTCTAAACCTGAAAAGATCCTCTATATTAATTATTCATTTAATTCAATAATAAGTAATGTTTAAGGCCGGGTCCTTATATTTAATAAGTGGAGAAGAGGACATAATAGGTATATTTGGAATGAATTGAGTGCTCTTCCATTTTTTAAATGTAATAAGGGTCAAAAATGGTACTTTATAGAACATTAGAGGATTAATGATAGAAATATGGATAGAAAATACCATTTATTATTGTTTTTATGTCATTTTAACCTCAATATTGTTTGTTTAAATCTCTAAAAACCCATTTTTAGCACAACCATTGTAATTAATTTTTTCTTCATTCACAATAATATTTATCAAAACCAAATATGTGGTTATTAGATAATTCTATTTTTTATAATTAAAAAAATAAATTCAAATTTTCATATTAAAATAATGAAAATGGAAAACATTAATTTAAAATTAATCTCGCATACGTGATGTAAAATTAGTCTTTTAGAGCGAAAATATTAAAATGTTTACGATATTTTAATATCAAAATTAAATATAAAATTCAATAAAATGACTTAAATTGTATTAATGGATGAATAATTGAAATAAATTTACTTTTAAAAAATAATAATTGAAATTTATCTTTTGAAATTAATAAAACAAAAAGGTGGTTTTTAATTAAAATGAAATATTTTTTACTTTTCATTAATAAATAAATTTTTTTATAAAACTCAAATTTTACACTAAGTTAACCTTTGAATTATGAATTTAACAATTATTTTTATTTGTTGAAATACATTTTATAAAATTGGGAAAAATTAATTTTAAAATGATTACACTATAGTCGATAAAATTGTTTTAAAAAAAATAATGTTTTGTGTTAAAAATTGGATTTATTCCTATATATTATCAATAAAATAGATATGCTGAACAATACAAAATTTTATTTAATATATAGTATATATGTATTCTTAAAATTATTCACCATAAATGATTCATTTAAATTGTTGAGGGACAAAATTATATGAAAAAAGTTGTTTTTTAAATGATTTTCTTTATTTTTCAAAGGTTTTTATTTTCATTTTTAAATAATTTTTCAGAAAACATTTCCATATATATAGTTGAAAAAACCATATTTTTCATAATCTAGTTAACCCAAATCATAAGCTCTATTAATATTTTTATGTGATAACTAACATATAATAATATTTTAATAGTATTTAACATTTTTTTAACTAGATATTTTGAGTAATGACGAAAAAAACTTGGTATTGTTTGTAACACAAAAAAATAATAATTATATGTTTAATGCATTGTAAATTCAGTTTTACATATAAATAATTCTTAAATTAGGATTTTTTGTTATACAAAATATAACAAATATAATATTTATTTAAAAAAAATCATATAATTATTAGGTGTTATATTCACCCCCACCTCATAAAATGTATTTCTCTCTTCAAATTTATTTACGTCATGAAAGGTTTAACATTTAAAAATTATTTAAAGGAAAGAAAAATAATACAAATAAATAATAAAAATTACTAATAAATGGAAACATGGAACCCTAAAAGATACCTAATGTAACTCAAATATAGTATTACACATATTAAAAATTTGGTTAAAATAGAAGATTTGTACATCAAATAAAATCATAAATAATTATACATAGTGATAAAGATATCTTATCACATAAATGTTTGTGATATGGGAATGGTTAATGACTATAAAACCATAGTATGAAGTGGTGGTAAAATGATCATTGGTATCATAAAAATGGTGATTACCTGACATCATTGTAAATAAATATTATTAACCTCACTTTGATGAATTTTTATATAAAGACACAATTTTGTGTTTCTATTCTTGTTAATAAGATCAATATCAACCTTTGATTATGCCTTTCTCAATTTTCAATTTATTTCATACACCCAGAAATGAATGTGATTTTTTTGGAAGAAGCACTAGTGGATATTAAGATCCATAGATAGAATGATATGGCATTGTGTCTATTTTTAGTTATCATCCCAACAAAAATTCCAGCATAAGTTATCCAATATTCATAAATAAATATATGGAAGAATAATATATTAATATCTAAAATATAATTCAATGTTAAAGATTAGCTATTTCATAATTGGTTAACCTTATGACCCTACCAAAATATTAAACTATAATCTTTCGGAATGAAGGATACTAAATATCCAAAATGAACTTTTCATTAACCCCCCACCCAAACAGCCTAAGATAGTTATTAATTGTCATATTTAAAACATGTTAATACCTTAATCATGTATTCTCATAACACATGAGATAACATATAAACTCAAGGAAAATATCCATTATATATAAATACTTGAATATAACCATAAATTATTGAATATATTCCACGTATCCAATAATATATTAAATGCAATCAACAATGACATATATAATTTTTTCAACAATTCCTTTTTCATTTCAGGGGTCATAAAAACTATCTGTTTTACTTTGTCTATACAAATAGACCTTTTATCCAAATAAAACAAGATTTTCACAATATTTGGAACATATTAATTCTTACATTCCCATAATCAAAATATCATCATACATTAAATCATTATTATATTCCATCAACATCATCCAACAATTATTTTAAGTAAATAATGAAAAAAATTACTCAAAAATACTTATATATTTCATGATTCATAAAATATAATCATTTAATTCTAATACATAAATAATTCACTCACCCAAAATCTATAGAAAAACATTAACTATGTTTCACCATATCATTAATTAATACCTCTTTCATTTAAAATTTCATTTTTAGTCGATTCATTATTAGTAATATAAAAACTACTCATACAACCTTCCTTATTTTATTCAGATGCATCCACATTAGGAAATTTATTTTATAATTCCCATACATTCCACATTTAAAAAATTCAATGGTCAATTAAATCATAAAGAGAAAGTTATTTTAATCTATTTTTTATCCTAACCTCTCATTTTCCATTTGAAGTTGCTTTATTTGTGTCCTTCTATTACATAGTACAAACATATTTTCATTCCTCTAAGGCATCCACCTGGGTGTTTCCTCCCACATTTTTGAAACATAAAAAACATAATCTTCATTCCTTCATGGCCTCCACTGCATGAACTCTCAGTGAACTCATTTATTATCTTCTTTGGTATGTATGAATTTCGGTTATTGTACTAACTTTTAATCATGTTTTTTAGAAAATAATTAGTCATAATAACATTTTCCTTCAGACTAGTCATCTTTGTACTTCTCTTATCATCAAAAAATTCTTTGTCATATTTAATGATTACCTAGTTCCATCTATATACTTATGTGGACTATAACCAAAAATAAAAAATTTATAAATAGAAATCATAATATAATTCAACATAATCATGAAAATAAATCACATATAGGATTTATAATTCATGAAACCATATTTTAAATCTATGAATCATTTGATTTATTCAAGGATATTTCTGGTTATCATCTATTCAAACCTGTAAAGATGGTTCATAAATATTTTGTGAATTTATAAAGCATATCCTCTAGGGGTGTCAATCTAGGTGTACAAAAACACCCATTTTCATGCACCAGGTGATGATTGAGTCCAGATCAATGTACCCTTTTATTGTTAGTACCTCTTGGAACCTTTGTAACAGGGAAACATCCCCTATTAGAATCTAAACTAGTATGCATGTTCTTGGAAAACATTTTCTCTATAATTTACCATAATTCCATGACATTTTCCAATACATTTCCTCAACCTTTTACTTATCCTTAGAGAAAATCTTATGCATATATTTATAAATATCCTTATATATGTCACTAAATTTTTTTCATCCCAGTTTCCAAAGATATTCTAATCCTTTTCTCTAATTCTAACTACAACAATATGTTCTTTTGAGAAATGCAGGTTATATATTTTATAGATGAACAAACATTCTATGACACAACCACACACCTGATGACAATAATTCATTTAGGAATATGTAAACATGGAATACAAAAGTCTTAATTCATCAAATATATCCATTGCCAATCATAAATATATTACCTTCATTACTCCTACCTAAAACCATACATCATTACTTGGGAAACGAAAAAATAATAATGGGTCAGTTCAGATGCTCTATAAGGGTAAAAAGGGGATACACAGTCATAACATGAAGATAAACGTATCATAACTTGATCATAACACTAGAAAACTGTATACTACACATCAAATAACATAATATCGAGTCATATAATAATGATTGGATGTTCATATGAAATCAATTATAATATAATCATATAACATGACCCATGAGAGTATAACATTGGCATACGACACTAAATGGTGACATAACCATAAGAATTGAAATTAAATTCCTTATTATTTAATGCTCATTGGAAAATAATAAAAGTTAAATGTATGGGTGGAAACCCCTCCTTAGTGGGACACACACTATCACCAGCGGCATCCATTTTCTCACACTGGATTGTGTTAATTCCCTAAACCATTACAGTAGACAATGTTCACTCCCAATACCATCATATTTAAAAAATACCCTTATATATACGATTCCACTTTCATTAATGCATTAAATATATCATTATATATAAATCTATACCCAATACATTAGAGTAGGAAATATGTCTCATGCATCTATAGTTATAAAATAAGTACCATACATGGTTATAATGTAACCACACCCACATAAGGAAAATCATACATGTTTGACACAATATATTAAAATATTCAAGATTTAATAGCTTATGATATCAAAAAGGGATTGAAAAAAAAATTCATATAATAACCTATGGAAATATAGAAGGATCCATTATCATGTCACCATGTCTTCATAGCATAACCCATGGAAATATGTTGTTTTCATAAATGTTTTATTATTGTATAACTAATAGAAGAGATATGGGTTTAATAAAAATCATTTCAACATAATAATAGACCATTTATATTAAGAATAAGTATAACAAAAATGGTTCATATACGTATAAATAATAAGTTACAAAAATTTATGTCATTTTAGATGGAAAATTACTTTAAATGATAAATCACTAGGTTAATTTCTTGAGGATGTTAACTTTTCCATGTAAATCACTTTTTAATACAAAAATAATTTTGAAAATAATTTTCTTTTAAAATAAACATGAATAAATGTAAACAAAGCTTTAAAAAATCATTTAATACACTTCAAATGAAAAATAACCTTTGTACGTTAACAAAAATTTTAAAGAATACAACTTTTTCAGAATCCTTTTCTTTGATAAATACATTGCAATCATGTAAAGGTTGCATTAAACATTATTTATATAATTTAATAAGTAAAAAACCAATTCCACATAAGGAAAAAATTTCAAAAATATTATAATTTTTTAAATAACCATAAAAAATTATAAATAATGTTCAATTATAATAATAGTCATGATAATGGGAAGTTTCAATGATGTATTCTTTGTTAACATAATGATTCTTTTCACATTTTTAGTAAAATTAAAATAAAGAATAATTAGAAAAATAAATGATGATTCCATTCCATACAATTCATAAAAATAAAAACATGGGTAAAAATTTGTTCTAATTAACTAGTAATATACTACATAATTTTTTTAAACATATTTTTATAAAATGGTTTTTGAAAGAAAATGTGGTTTCCAGATCGAAGAGATTAATGATGTTAGTTTAACATAAAATCATTTTCAAACTTCTATTAATTACCAATGATTTTTAAAATTTTACAACTACTTTTAAATGTCTTTAATAAATTAAGAGAGAAAAATAAATGATATTATTGACAAATAGTTGTTTATAATTTATCATCAGAAACATAATAATAAAGAATCATAGTAAATGGTGAGATGATAACTAAAAATCATTTACCCTTTCATAATGCTGAATTATTATCCCAACGATTGAATAAAATAAAATAGAGTTAAAATATAATTATTACAATAATATTCATGATATTACATGTCCAAGGTTCTTCATATACACCTCATTAAATAATTTAGGTGTATATCATAATATGTGTCTCAAAGATACGAAAAAGATTCTAAAATCATGTACCACTTGTGTGCGTTTTGAATTATATTCCCCAATGAATAATAACATACAATTAAACCTAAAATATTAGTAAATAATTTTATTCATGGTATATATTGTTAATGGGGTGGTATATACACCACACAAAAGAAAAAAGTGGTGAATTTGTATTTGACTCTAAAAAATGTAAGAGATGCTATAAATATATTGCCATAATTATTAATTAACATTGTAAAAATTAAAACATCAAGTATAATAAATTTAATTTTACTGTAATAATACTAAAAATAATTATTTTTATATTTCATTCCAAATAAAATTTTCTTATGTTCTTTTATAATCATTTTATTTACAATTCCATATTAAAGTTACCTTTTATGTAATAACTTATTTTTTCACATATGTTTTGATTTGTTGGATATTTCATCCTCCAATTTTATTAATGTTTTCATCATATAACAAATTATTAACATGATATAATCATCATATTTATTCCGTATATAAATTTTTATAGTAATTCAGAATGTTTATTTATATAAAATGAAACACACTATCCATGGTGACGGTAGGTCGTACATATGCAAGAATGTTTCTTCTATTTTATTTATATAATTAAAGTAAAATAAATTATATATCATCACTATAGAATAATATTCATTTAATATATATAAAATTCATTAAACCCATCCTTCAAAACATCCATGTAAATTATGAACGAATAACATTGCATTGCGGTGAAGTAGATTACCGTAAACAGAAGTGATGTTATTGTATTGAAAAAAAATTTAAATCATCAATGGATGTTTCTTATAGTAATTTATGTAGTAAAATAATATAAAAAATATCAAAAATAAACAATAAATTCATGATTATTTCCAACTATGATAGTTTTTAATCAAAAAACAAATGGCATCAGGTTGCCATGCATTAGTATTCTATACACACAAACGATGATTATATAACCCATTTGATAGAGGTGGAGATGTATTTAGGTCATTACCATAAAATAAAAACATATATGTATATGTAAGATTCTATTTTTAATATATCATAATTTGAAAATAATAATTGATGGAGGTAAAGGAAGAAATAATACCAAAAGGCTGATGGATGAACATTACATCTTCTTCGTGTATCCTACAACGGTTATTAATAAAATCCTTCCTTGATGGATTTATATCAAAATTAAATATTATGGAATAAGGGTATGGATTTTTGGAATTTATTTAAGTTGTTAATGGATAAAAACATGTGTTTTTATATGTGAATTAATGTGGAGAGTGTGTGGCCATTTATGTGGGGAGAGGACACACTTGGTATTTTTAGGAATAGATGAGTGATCCCACATTTTTCATATAAAAAAATTGTCAAAAATGAGAAATTATCAACAACTCATCGATTAATGACAGAAATAATCTAGATAATATTTTTTAAACATGATTATATGTCATTTTTACACTTATCTTTTTAGTTTAACCATTAATAAACATATGTTTAATTAAGCCATGATAATTAATTTTTATTGTATTCATTATTCATTTCGTTGAAAATACTATGTTTAAATTATAAGATAAGAGAAATTATTAGTATAACAAATATGGAATAATTTTTTTCCCTTTTTAATAAACAAAATTTGATAATTTATTTTTAAAAATAATCACACAAACATAATGAGAAATTTGGGTTTGAAAGGAAAATTTTCCAGTGATTATAAGTTTTAAATTTTAAATTAAATAGTAAATTGATCCCAATGAAATAATTTGGATAAATGGATGTATATTTTAACAAATTTCTCTTTGAAATTTTTTTAATATATAACCTATCTTTATAAATAAATTAAATAAAAGGGAATTCTTAAATTAATATTCATTATTTTCACTATTCAATGGAAAAAAAATTCAGAATAATCTCATGAAATCACCGTAAAATAATTTCAATATTTATATTTCAAAAAATAAGTTTACCTTTTAAATGAATTGTTTTAAATGTCATTAAAATTAGTTTTAATATTTGTGCACCAAAAGAGACAAAACTTTAAAAAAAATTTGTTTTAAGAGTAAAATTGGATTTATTCTTACTAGTTGTCTAATAAAACATAAGATAAATGTTAAACATTTGACTAAATAAATAATATATAAATTTCCTGAAAAAAAATTCACAAATAGTTATTTTTAAATAATTGAAGGTCAAATGTGTTTATGTGACTTAAAATGTCTTTAAAATATGATTTATATTATTTAAAAAATTATTTTATATTCATTTTTAAATAATTGGTCACCATATAATTTATTATATAAAAACGTTAAAAATATATATTTTCTTTATTTTTTTAATCCGACTCAAACCCACTATTCAAATGTTGAGGTGATAAATATAATAAAATAGTATTTTAATAGTATGACATGGTTCCTTTAAACTCAAAGTTGCGTGTTACACATATGAAACACATTATTATGTTTATCACAAGAAAAAAATAGTATTGTGTGTAACAGATGTTAAACTCATTGTTTCATGTAACGAAATCCAAAATCATGGTTGTGTGTCACACAAAATATTCAAAAGATAAACTTGTTTGAAAATTTTTGTCCTTGCATCTGAATTTTTTACATTCTACCAAACTTATAATGAATTTTACCCTCTAAAAAATTCTCGGTCACCAAGGTTTTAACTTTTAAAAATTATTCCATATAAACCCTCATCATACAAATTAATAATAAAGAATACCATAATAATTAAATGTTGGAAACATAAAGGATACTAAAAGTAACTCAAAAATATGATTCCACGAATATGAACATAGGTCATAAATAATGATTTGGAAATAGAAGCAATGCATAGATAATTATAGAGAGTGATAAAGATATCCGATCACAATAACGTGGTTGATGTAAACAAGGTTATTGAACATAAACATATATAAAAATGAGGCATGAAAAATATTAATTGTATCATACAAAAACTAAGAAAAAGAAACCATTTTATTTCATGATCATATTTTTAATTTTAAAGAATTTTCAAGAGAAGACACACTTCTTTTCATTCAATTTAACATGAATAGTAAATCCCTCTGGTTGTTCCTTGATAAATTTTAAATTCATCACGTACCCACAAGAAGGAATTTGAATTTATAATCTATTGAGCTATAAGATATCATAATATCCACCGAGAAAATTATAACGACTAAAAATTATATCAATGAAATATTCCTTATTATGTTTATTTTATATATTTTGTAACATAAAAAACCATATAGTTAACAGAATACAAACATTATAAAATAATAATAAAAAAATAAGTGGTATTTGTAGATGTTAGGGAACCAATACTGACGATATAGTAACTTTCACTTATAAATAGTAATTTTACCCTTTTGAATAGTAAATTGGCCTAATGAATAGTAAATTCAACAATGAAATTATAATATTTTTAATCTCATCTGTTAATGTATGATATAATTATTTTATCGTAAATGTAATTGAATAATTTAAAAACATTAAAAATTAAGTGGATGTATTTTTATAAGTCATAAATATTTAATTACAATTTTTAAATTAGTAAAACTAATAAAAACAAATTTCATTTTTATAAAATGTGTTCATAAATGAATATATTTTTTATATTATTTTACAATAATTCTTGGAGACCTTTGTTAATTTTCGAAATTGTCATAAAATTAGTTTTAAATTTAATTTATGTATTTTTCAAGTAAATAATGAATTTATATAAAAATTAAATATCACATATTTATATTTTTTTTTGATAAAATGGAGTCCATTTTTTAATTCTACACATTGGAAAAAAATATGTTTTTTTATTTTTCTAAATTACATGAATTTTTATTAAAAAGTAAAATTCGGTAAGTTACGATATATATATATTATAATCGAAAAATTCTCTTCCTTGATTCATGGATGATGTCAAAAACCTATGATTGAAATGAAATAAAATTGTATTATATTTATTAAAAATAATCAATAATATATGTTGCGTTAAGAAAAATAATAAAATAATTAATAGAATAATGAGAAATCATCCCTTTCACCCACTATAAAACCCACATCTCACCACCTATTCCATTCAGACCTCTATTACATGATTCTTATAAATGATCTGACCAAATAATATTCCCTAGTACCACCCCACATGAAGGAGCTATTGTTCTTGAAAAAAGACCAAAACCCATTTCCCTAAGGAGGTTCTCATGGAGGTTAAATCAAGAGGTAAATCATCTTCCTCTTTCATTCATTTTCAATTTACTTTGGATTAATATATCATACTCAACAACACTGTCCAAATGATTATGAATACCCTATTACCATATATATACTAAAATTATATCATGTAAATGGAAAACTATCATCAATCCCCAGTCTCTGTCTTTCTTAAATTTTAAAAATGAAGACATTGTCTGGGAGGTGCCGATTTACAATCTTTTCAGATGAAGAACCATAGTTCTTTAATTCATCCTTCAAGAATGGACATGAAACAATTTTAATGGTTTAAATAAATTATAATATTTGTCTGGGAGGTTCCTATTGACAATTATTTGGTATGGAAACAAAAAATACTGGGTAAGTGGAAGAAGAAAATAACTTAAAAGAGGGTGGTGAAATTATTACCTCCTCTTTGGGTGTTTTCTTTTTAGTTGTTCAAAAGAGCTCCATAGGGTGTCTTTATGATCAAAGTTTGGACTCTAGGATTAAATTATAGAAGTTTGAAAGATATTTGGGCTGAGGTTGTCCAAGACAAATGTATTAGGAGTTGTAAAATTAAGAGAAGGGGAAGTACCCTTTTATAAGAGATGTGATGGTCACTTTAAAACAAGCTTAAGTATTGTTTTATAATAAAATAATTTTCGGTTTATAATGGCTCCAAAATTATTTTATTTCAAAGATAAGGTTGGGATGGGTCTCAATCACCTCATCCAATTGGTTTTAAACATATTTATGTTACCATTTTAGCCTTATCCTATATATTTATCTCTTAGTTAAATAGTTTGACATTTAACGTGTCTTCTTGTATTCTTACACTATATGGTTAATAAAAATACTATAAAAATACAAGTGAACCTCAAGTGGTTCATTAATGAAATATATAATATTATTTAATCCCTTTTTCTGAGCCATATATTTTTATAAATATTATATCATCCAATTATATAGTATTTTTTTTAAAAATTAAATTATGTCAATCTTGACACTATGTGGTATTTTGGTTTTGTGATAGTCATAAAAACCCTATAACTTCGAAAAACATTTATATAACAAACCCTAACATTCCATATTAACCTAAAAAGTTCGTGGATAACATAAAAACTTTTAAATTATATTTATTTAAGTATTTATAATATAAACTAATTTAATATTTCATTAAGAAGGTAATTACTCCATCATCATTGTTTTATAAATAAATTTATTTGTCTAATCTCTAAACATTTTAAATAAAATACCATTATGTAGTTAATATAATTATATTTATAATTAATATTTATAGTCGAATTTATCTTATGTGTAACCCTATGTTAAAAATGGGTTAGTTGAAAAACATTGAATTTAACACTTTTAACTCTTCATTAAATAAAATAATAACAAATGTCTAAATCTAATCCATGTAGACCAACAAGATCATATTTTATTACTAACATTTTTTTTGGTTGAATTACACTTATCCAATAGAATTAGAACATGTTTTATGTTAATTATGATACCATTTTTACAATGAATTTCCCTATTTACTTTTAACAATGGTAAATAAAAGTCAAAAGTTACTATTCAACAAATATTATTTTTATCTTATTGAACCACATTTTATGTACTGATATTAACCGTGTCTCTTGAAGTTTTGAAATACAATTCAAAGAAGTGGTAAATTTATGTTTTATGCAAATTTGAAAAAGTTCTTAGCATGTGGGTAAAAGATGGTAAAAACTTCAATAAAATTTTATACATCTAATTTTATTATGAAATAACTCAAAGGAATTACATTGAATATATATAGGTATTATATATCTATTTTAACTTAAAATAAATTTAAATAAAAACATAATTATTTAAATAAAAAGTCAGTTTTAAACTATAAGCACTGTTATTCACATTTCAAAAACATTTAATGATTTCAGAAAAATACCAAAACATTACCCTCATTGAATTTTGATATTCCAAATTCAAAATTAAATTAAATTTTACCAAATTCAAAACATATAATTTTCATTAATTAATTTAAAATTAATTCTCGTTGTCAAAACTGAAAAAACAATTTTAAAAAGTAAAAACTATCAATAGATTGACATGTGTTTATGCCAAATTTAAATGTGAAATTACCTATAATTATCTTCATTATATTAAATGATAAAAATATATTTTAATTATACTTCTAAAACATTCAAATTCATAAATTAGGACTATAAATTCTTTCGATTATAAAAGGTCTTTTCAATTAAATTTTAATATTTTTCAATATTCATCAAAATATGAATGTTTTCAAAAATGTACCAAAATTGAATCCAAAATTAAATTTTATGTCCTAATAATAAATAAGAATTTAATTTCATTAAATTAAATATATAAAAGTGTCAAATATTGGTTTTAAAAAGGGTTTTACATTAAATGGGGGTAAATTTTAATTTTTTGAAAAATACTTCTTGTATTTGAAAAAATGTATTTGATCTTATATGATGTCTAAAAAACACATAATATGGATTCTAGAATTATATGGAGTATATAAAATTCAAAATTCAGTTATTACTATTCAAAACCTCTTTTTGAACGACTTGTTTGGTAAGTCGTGGTGCGCTCGAACTCGGTGTTGCATGTTGCGCAATCTATTGAATTAATTAAATGTAATTAACTTATAATGAAATCTTGGGGTGTTTCATAACTCATTCACACCATAAAAATATATTATATTTTCTTCAATGTTCAATCGTCAATCCCAACCAATGTTCTCCTATCTGTAATCATAGTTATATTTTACATTGGGTATATGTTATGATGTAAAATATCTATTTTTAAATGATTATTTAGTATATATTTATTTTTAGGATGTGGGTTTCTATGAATGTAACATTTATGTATTAAACCATTAATAACCTATAATAATTTTGAGTCGAAATTATTTTGAAGCGGGGTATAATGTAACACCATGAGATGTTGTGAATATTTTTGGAATAATTTTTTTATTTTGTTGATTATTATTTTCATTGCACACAATAATATAGATTTTTTTCATATTAATTATTAGAGATTGTATTGTGTTATAAGAAATAAAAGTTAAGGGTGTGCTAAATAAAACACTATGCACATAAAAGAATATAATATCTAGGTTCATTTCAATATATTAATGATTTTAAATAAATTCTATATATATATATATATATATTAAAATTCATGTGATACCAAGTTATCAAGTGTCACATGCAATAACTAGTTTCTTTAATGAGTTGCGTTACACTTAATAACGATTATTACTGATCAATAATATATTATTAAAATATTATTATTTAAAAGAATATGATTAAACAAGATGTTAATTTAATTATGATGAATAATTTTGAATAACATATTAAAATATTTTTTTAATATAAAATATAATATGAATTACTTGGTTATGAATTAATTATATGTTTATATATAAAATAATTCAATATAAATGAAATATTTTTATAGAAAACTATTTTTACACTCACGAAGCCATTTTATCTTAATAAATTTAATTAATTAAACTTATATAATTAATTTAAAGAAATACATTTGTTATATTTTAAATAAAATATTTTTTATATTCATACAATATATTTGATAATGATAATATAAGAATAAACTTAATATTTCGCCAAAAAGATAATATTTTTATAAAATCACACTTACCTCCATTAATGGAAGATTTATATTAAATGATTTTTTTTCCATTTTATAAATATTTTATGTCAAAATAATCATCACACTTGAAATCATAACATAAAAATTGGTTTAGGCTGAATATTTGGTATTTATCTATGAATTTTCATTTTTAACGAATAGTGAAAAATACTGAATTAAAATTCAAAATTTCATTTTTGTCTAATTTATTTGTAAAGATAAATTCTATTTTAATTTTTTTCTAAAAGAAAATCAATATCAAGAATTTATCAATTAATCTAATTTAGGTCATTGGAATCAATTTCACATTGAAATTGAGTAATTTCACATTGAAATTGAGTAATTTCACATTAAAATAGTGTATTAAAACCTAATAAACTTTTAAACAATTTTACTCTGAAAACCTTCATTGTCATCTCATCGATGGAGTTAAATATATATAAACATCCTCAACCTATATTATTGGAATTTGTAAGAATGGATTCCCTATTTTTATTAAACATAACCTATAATGTATAATTAGGTAAATTTAGTTTTTGAAAAAGTTAATTATTTAATGTAATTAAAATTAAATACATTAATCCAAGTAAAATTAAGATCAATAAGGGAATAAAAGTTAAATTAAATTGATAAAATGACCTTGATGGTTGTCCAAAATCCATTTTATGTCCAAATATAGACCCTATTCTCCATTTTATCTAAGTGTTTCTATTATTTGATCCTATTTAATGGGGAAAACATGGGTGGAATTTCTATTAAAAAAATTACAACAGCGTGAGTAATCCTCCATAATAGAAAGGCCTCATCTCCTCCAACTAATTTAAACCTCGCAAGACACACAGGCTTGAAATAACTATAATAAAATATTTTATAAAAATACCCCACTTCATCCTATAATACTCCCCTTGTTCATAAATCCTTCCACGGAATTCCTTTGGTGTGAACCAAAAATCGTTATCTAAAGAAGAGTTGACATCTTTCTATAACTTCTTTAGTTTCATTTACATTATCCGAACAATTATATCTCTTTATTACATGATTATAAACATAACCTATATAATTAATTTACTGATATATTTTTATTCAATTGTTTTTAACGACACTTACACACACATATATCAAAGGAGTAACACACATATTGTTTATATGTATAGAGAACTACTGCCACACAATATGATGATTGATATTTTTCTCTTTTACCATCATTCATGATTCAAAATTATGATGGGCATTATATTTATATATTATATATAATAAATTTATTATTTTCTTCATTATCCATTAATTATTTTATAATTTGTACAATTATAAATTCAACATTTTCTAATACAATGACCTCATTTGTGGACATGTGGACTACAACCTCTTTAAAGGGATATGATTCATTCACACATTACATAGACTTTGTTGCGGATATATTTAGGTAAAATATATAATATATATATACCCTAATAATAATTATTTAATGATATTATATATATACATATATGTAATTTAATTTTTTTCAATACGATTAAAAAACGGAAACAGTGTGCATGTGTATGTATGACCTACCATCTCTAGTAAAATTATATTCAGTTTCACAATTAAATATTTTTTACATCATTATAAATACATATATAATAAATCTATATAAAATATATAAAAATTTTAATATTATGGGTTTAAGATAAACACAGATCTAAGTATTATGATCGAGGAATAATTAGTCAAAACATTTACAAAGAAAAAAGTGGATATTATCTAATTTGAAAACATATAATAGTTTTGTTAATAAGATGGTAAAATAAAGTCATAATTAGAGAAAATATTGTAATATATATAATTATATAGTTATGAAAATATGTATAATAAACATATTTTTTATTTAGGTGGTTTTTAATAGTACGATGAGATTCAAGACCCCTGGTATGGGAATTTCGTCTTTCTTTTTAAATCCATGAGATACATGCCTTATTAACCACTCGTTTATTTTTTTTATGTATATAAATCTGATGAATGTATTAAATTATTGATATAATTAAATTTATGGGTATTTTATTCTACATTTTATGATATTTATTTCTCGGGTTTTATGGATTAAGAGTTACAAAATCACTAAAGTAAAATTCATCCCATTTTTTATTTTTTAAGAAACATATTTTGTTTGGATCCTATTCTATTTAGTGAGGTGTATATGAATTAAATTGACATGTTATAACATGAGTATCATTATTTTTCATGATATTTTAGTCTCCATGTAATTTTATGTTCTTACAGGGGTTGTATGATTGAATGTTACCAAGTGTAATGAGTTTATTGAATCAATATAAATATTTATCAAGATTATTTATGATTATGATTTAATTACTGAATTATTAAGATCCATATCTCAATAAATCTCATTAGATTTACTAATCTCTTGATATTCATGTTATATCCTAGTAATGGTACCATTTCCCACTCTTTGGTACGTATGATAATTAAAGAAATTGTTTTTATAAAAATGTTGCTTTATCTTTACTCATGGATGGAAATATATATTAATTAAAAACAATGTTTTCAAATTTTTTTTAAAAAAAAGTTTTAGTAATCTCCTTTTATGTCTAAAGGACATTTTTTACAATGTTTATCATTTTTCAAAATTTTATTAAAATTAATCTTCTTTTCATTTTATGGTACATGAATCTTTCTAAAAATTTACGGTGAAAAGGGAATGTTCATCATATATGTACATTCCCACCATCATGACATAATTTCCTTGAATCAACCTTTATATGTTTGTAATGGTATTTTTAAAGACAATATTTTACTAATGTTCTGTCAATTTTTTAAATTTAATGTTCTTTTTAAAGAAAATGTTTTTTATGTTCAAAATATTTTTTGTGTTATTTTCAAATAATACACTATATGTTTCTAAAAGTGTATTTTTAAATAAATGTATTTAAATGGGTTCAAGATTTATATATATGTTTTCAAATACCTTTTCTATAAATAATTTTTAACAAGTTTTCAAGATTCCATTATATGTTTCAACTATTTTTTCAAATAATAATATCCTTAAAAAAATTCAGTTTCTTTTATATGATATCAAGGACAAAAGTTTTAAAATATTTTATAGAGACATATATAATTTATATTTTATATTTTTAAATAAAATTATTTTATAAAGGTTATAAATTTTAAAATAATTTTCTAATAAAGGAAAAGATATTTTATTCCACAAATGGTTCTAATTTATCTTTCAAAATTATTTTCCATCTAAGACAACATCTATTGATGCCACTCATTCCACTCGAGGAAATGATGCAAAGGTTGTGTTCATATTCTTTCTTTGAATGGTTTACCCATTATGAAATTATTTTTATAATATATGTTCTATTTCAATGTTTATATGTTTAAAAAATTATTTATCATTTACGGGTTATATGTTTATAAATCCCATATCTTTTCATGGGTCATGCATTGATAAAATTATCATGAAACCAGACTTTTTTCATGTCTTAATATATGATTACATATTATTAATTCCAATTTCATATCATGGGTTATTATATAAATTTTTATGATCTTAGAGAACATGTATATATGATTTCAGTATGAGATTAGTGGGACCTCTATCTACATTCAATGCCTTGGGTAAAGATTTATATCAACCGATATAGGATAATATGTTCTTGTGAGTGATCCATGACTACTAAGATGGCCATAAGGGTGAACCAATACTACCATGGTGGTATGGTGAGTGAACTCATACTTCTAAGACGGTCGTTGGAGTGAACCTTGCCTTAAAATAAGGTATTGGGAGTGATCACATACTTCTAAGATGGATGTTGGTGTGAACCATGACTACCATGATTGTTTAAGGAGTAAATTGATGCTACTGGTATGGACTTTGTAGCAATTCCTTAACAAATATCAATGTCATTTTATATTTTTCAGCTTCCAAATATATATGAACTATTCCTGTGTTATGTTTTTTTGGATTATAATCTTTATTTCTTTATGATTCAAGACATATTAACTAAAATAATGAATACCATGATTCATTTTTATGATCTTATGATTGTCCAATTTTGATCATATAATATAATGAAAACTATATCAAATCCATATTATCATGTTTATTATTACATGAATCTGTTATTTACCCTTAATGAGAATATAAGATAACATATTTTTATTTTTCCTTTCCCCTATTTTAAAGATATGTATTACAAATGATTTGTCTAAGAAATGTTCACGTCATTAGTAACATAGTAGGTGATAATGTAGTTCACTAATGTATCAATGTTTACGATTCAATGTTTGTAAAGGAATTAGACTAATATGGTCTATGTGAATTATTTTTATAATGTTTTCAGTTTTCCAAAAATGTAATGTAATTAGAATGGTAGAAAGAGAGGTTCTCTAGCATTCTAGTTTGATTATTGTTTAATATCTTCTCGCAATCTATTTCATAAAATCATATCTAATAAAAAATAGCTCTTGGCATAATACTCTACATGTCCATTTATGAAACATTCCTCACGAAAAATTACTATCTAATAAATTATTCTCTACTATTTTTTTCGTTACTTGCACCATTTTGAAAATTTATTTGTCTATAAATAGGCTGTTCAATGTTTAATGCATCAAAAGTAGCTATTATTTTTTACTTGGAAATACTCCAAAAGTAATTAATAACCATGCTTCATAATTATGTATCCAATTTTGGTTCATCGCATAGTCAAAATCCATGTATTCAATTTCTCATTGACAAAATTTTCAAAATATTTGTTCTTTATAGAGTTGGTTTATCTAAATGGTTAATTTTATTACATATCAAAATTATGTAGTAAATTTGAACCAGATAAAAAATTACACCATGTATCCTAATTATGTTTGTATTTTATTAATGTATACATTTATCACAAATATGATTCATCTATGTATCTGATTCTCACATAGATGATTTGATTACAGCAGCAATTCATGTGGGTTATTCATTGATATAATCGATTCATGTAGGTGATTAATC
Organism: Viscum album; assembly: GCA_963277665.1. NCBI lineage: Eukaryota > Viridiplantae > Streptophyta > Magnoliopsida > Santalales > Viscaceae > Viscum > Viscum album. The sequence continues at coordinate 223,510,233 of OY728139.1, forward strand.
GATATAGATTATTCGGATAATTGATTATATGATATAGTATTTTCATGTATATGATTAATAAATGTAGTTGTTTCACATAACCATTTTATTGATATGTCCAATTCTAACATAGTATAGTCATCAATATGGCTGATTCAGATTAAAAAATTACTCACATAACTGATTTTTCAAATATAGCCAAAATGAAAAAAAACAAAAATATAATTTTATATTATAGAATAATTGAACTATGTATGAGAAAATAATTAAGAACAATTAATAAAAAACTCATTGAAAACACATGACCAGTGTTTTAAATCATCAAGACATAAAGTGCATGGTATATATAAGAAGAACATTAGTAGTGAAACATAAACCATAGAAGAAGTTATTAAAATATAAGAATATCCTTGTCACCTTTAACATTGCTTTATCATCTTCATACTAACCCAAAAATGTATAAGTAATAATTTTATGAGGTTTCAATAAAAGAAGTAAAAGAAAAATAGAAAACTATAATTGTTTAATATTCTCATAAGGATTCACAAGGGGAATGTCCATTGATATTTGATAATTTTTTATCAATATATATGATAGAGAATATATATTTTTTTATGGATAAATATTATGATGAAGGCTGAGAAATTCTCTGGAAAGTGTGGTCACTCAATATAAAATTAGTTGGTCTAGTTTTTATTGGTAAATAAAATCTTTTGTTCATGAAAATCATATATGATAATGTGATGATGCAAATCCTTCCAAGTGTCTCCTAGTACAATAATGAATGAAATGATCAAATCATAAAAAAATATTTCTTCTTGGTAAAAATACTTGGGGATGATATAAATGGGATAAGAGGAAAATAAATCAAGATTTAATTATTTCAAGGTGGAGAGATCCAAAATTCATGATATCTAGGTGTGGAAAAAGTAAACCAACTATAGATCAAGATGTTTGGTCATATTTTCTGAAGGAACAGAAATTCAGTTACGCAGAGAGAAAGTGTTCATGATAAAATTAAGATAAATATATAAATATATTAAATATTCACCTCATACTAGATGGGGGTGTCTTCAAAATCGTTATATATAAGAGTTAAAAATTAAGAATATCATCCCTTGATTATTTATCATTAAATATTTTCACTGATGATAATGAAATCATAAAATAGAGATAATAATTTTATTTCCCTTATTGATGACATTAAAAGAGTTACTTTAATTTTCATATAAATCATAAATTATTGGATCTTTATATGTTCAATTGTTTTAGGATAAGTGTTGAAAATGAATGTGGTTACATTCCGAATAATATATTGAATGATAATTGAGTTGAGTATACTAATATAATATTTTAATCATATCATGAGAGGAATATTAGAATCCATGTACACATTACTTCATATACACTTCAAAAAATGACATGACATAACATATGAATATAATCTTTGGAAGATAACTCAAACAGTTTTGAAAAATTAGGACAGTACTCAAAATTGTTGGATACCTGACATCGAAGCAGTGGTTCATATTAAAAATTGAATCATTTTTAAACAATATTTTTGTTTCTTTTTCATATGATATTTATAATAAGAATACTCAATAATTATAATATGTACTGTTATTTTTTAGCCTTACTGTTGTCAAATTAATATATGGTAATATTTGGATATATGATAAAAGAGATGTTGAGGGAATATTTTTGGGTTACCCACTAAATAACTGATAATATTAATGCTTCAAATATGATAAATGAAATATTATATACATTGGTTAGGATATAGGGATATAATATTTCATGATATAAGTCATACATGAAGTATAAAGCTCCAACATTTGTGATGATGAGATTTTTTGATTAAATATGTTGTTCAATTTTTAAATAGAGGATAAAATTAAGGGGAAGTAAAGGTAGAATATGATGATTCATAAAACTATTATTATACGGATCAAACGTATTATCTCATTAAAGCATGAATAGAAAAGTGGAGGTCCAAAACATCCTTAGAGATGAAGGACATAAAGTTCTAACCATGGTATCTTTAAGGAAAATAAGACATACCTTACTATTATCTCAAGTTAAACCATGATATATTGATAATTCTATTGAGAAAATAAATATTATTATTCTATGAATAAATAATTGGATAGGATATATGTGAATTAATATTAGAATTTGATATCAAATCCAGAATATAGGAATGGGATTAGAAAAAATGGGTTTCCTGAATCAAATTAAATAAAAAATGCGATGTTTTGAGAATCCAATATTTTTTTTGGCAAAGTGTATTATCAAGTTGCATTAAATGGTTTTTATGAGATCTTTTCTCATTATTCTATGATAGAAAACACTATAATATTCATGATAATTATATGAAAAATGTAAAAAAAAGATATTCTAAATGGATTTTAACTCTTCATTCCTCAATTTAAACCTTAAGGAGACCAATTTAATTTGATAAAACGATAATATTCATACTATGGAATATTAGATTTGTGTTTTTTGGGTTATAAATACATTATATGAGTTGAAATAATTCTTATGATCTTGGAATTCTATGGTATATACATGTCAAAAAAAGATAAATGTCATAAAAGTAAATAGTGGAAAAATGTGTATATATAATAGATGAATGTAAATGTTAACTAATGTTTATGTTTATATAGTTGATATCATTATTTTAGAAATGATGAATGATTCATTGATTACTTATATATAGATATAAATATATTTTTTGAAATATATATTCTTTGTTAGTTGAGATATTTTCAAGGAATATAAATTTCTTATAAGAAAGACCACATTATTCTATATCACAATAAGTATTACAATGAAATACTAAATAATTATTTCATGAAAGAATCAAAGTAATTTTTTAGGACCATATTACAGAGAATCATGTTATAAAAAATTATAATAGTTAAATGTATTGATCCCAAAAAACATTACATATATTATTGGATTCTAATTGTACTAAAAACTTCTTTATAGATTTTTTATATGGTGTTACCCATTGAGATAGATATTTTAGTTCACTAAATATTTCAAAACATTTTTCATGTAAAAAAATTCTTTGATTCATCCTGGTAACCATAAAATATTTGGTTATGTTTTGAAAATAGGGACAATTGAATTTATTTTGTTACACTGATTCATTTTGGGTTGGTTGTATTGAAGGCATAAAAATCACATCTGGTGGTGTGTATTTTCAAGTTTTGAGGTTTTTCTTTTATCATACAAAGAATAATAGTTATGTAAAATATAGAACAATTTAATCTGAGTTTGTGTCTTTAACTCATGCCTCTAATGAAATAATATGGATGATAACACAATAATAAGATGTCAATGTAAAATTGATTCCACCATTACTCTTAGGATATAACAATCAAAGTGATAATTTTTTTTAATAAACCATATTGAAAATTAATGATTCAAGTTCATTTATATCCAATATAACCTCACCAAAGAGATGGTGGTGAAAATGAGTTAATTATTTTATTTTTTTCCTTCCATAGGACATATATATGATGTGTTCACCAAATATATACATAAAGACACATTTCAAAAACTGAGGTCAAAAATGGGAGTTGAACATCTCCCTTATCAAGACTATTGTGTTGTGTATTTTTCCTCAGTCTCATGTTGTTGTTTAGATATTTATGTTAAGGGGTGAGAAAAAATACAACAAAAATCCCTTCATGATTAATAGAGAAATGTATTCAGAAATGAGAAGGAAAAAAATCAAACATGTATCCAAATTTTTATGTTTCTATGATTTAATGTGATAATGTATTTAGGGGGAGTTTTAAAATTTTTTAATATGTTATTTAATCTTTGTTATGTTTCTGAGCAAGTTATGAAATGCTTTTAATTGTTTTGGGAAAATAGATGCATGAATCTCTTTTCTCAGAGGCATCCTGAATAGATTTGTATAGTGTAATAAGTGGAATAAGAATATATCTCATATGTTATCTTATATGGTATAATATATTGATCAATGTAATTATTTTCATGTAGATTTAAAAAAATTGTCTATGTAGATTTGAATATAAGTAAATATGTTAATTGAAAACATGATATTATTATTCAATTTTATTGTTTCAAAATATGAGTTTGCTGACATAGGCATAGAATCATTTAATTATTATTCATTTATAAGATGGTTGTGTTTGGATGTAATTTATGTCCCTTGGAAGACAAAATAAAATCTAAGGGGGAGATTTCTTTTTCCAATAGCTATTGGGGTGATTTATGAGTTTATAAAAAAGAAGGCGTGTTGTGAATAAAATTTTAAGTTTATATGATTAATGTATTTTATTTTTTCAAATTATGGTAAAATATAAATACTTAATTGTTGTGATGGTGATGTGAATGAAAATTTAATGGTTTTAAAAGTGATTTAGTTGTTTCAACAAATTCTTGAATGAATTTTTTTACACATAATAATTTTAACTTATACAAATTATCATTTGATATAATTTTAATTCTCTATTATTTCTAAAGATATTAAATTCACATTTTTTAGTGTGAGAATTTAAAAAAGTTGGCACTTATTTAATTTTAATCATCACTAAAATAGTTTCATAGATTGGAAAAAATAACCCATTTTAGTGAAAACCATAATGATAAGGGGGTACTTGTCACAATACCCACCCCACAAAGTTTACCCTTCCTAGGTCGTCAATGTGAGAAGGGAGATAATGACCCCGAGTCATGCCTCCAGTAGGCCCCAGGTTCGCGACTAACACTGAGTGTATAATAACACAAAAAAAATGGGAGGCATTGGCCTCTAAGAGAACACATGTGGAATATAGAGATAAGATAGACACCCATCAACTCCCACATAGTCTGAAATAAAAATGAAAACCAAAGTACCCATATGAAATGTCATGCAGAAGTTCTTCAACTAGAAGGGAAAAAATGAAAGTACCCAAAATAAAGTATAAACAACAACAACCACAAGCCCAAACAGCTCATACACCCAAGGCTAGTAGAAACCAGCTTGATCTCAAACCTACGCCAACTGACCAGAAAAATAGTTATATATACATAGGGCGAGTACAACAGTATAATCTGTAGGATCCTCCCCGAAGCCTCTCGTGAAAAAGTAAAGAAAGCATGCTAAAGCACATAGAACTACAAGTGAAACTAAATCGTCACCTAAACAGGTATACTAACTTCACAACCTCACCTTGGCTACTATCACCAAGTAACGCATACAATAATATAGAATATATTAAGGAATATCATGGGTACCTTGCTACTACTTCCCCAATGGTTTTCCGCTTTGTCCCATCGTCATACGTCGTGACCATATCTCTCCAAAAAGGCGTACCCGTAGACACCTGGGCGAAGCACCACAATATGCACCTCATGTAATAGAAAGGCTTTCCCACAGACACCAGGGCGAAGCACCACACCATCCTCACAAACCAAAAGTAACCAGGTAGTTTCCGGGATCCACAATAGCTTGCATAATGTGTATCATAAGTTAGGTATTTTACCTCAAGCCATTACATCCCATACATCGAGTAAGGATCATCAATCCATCACAGCCTATACACGTTAAACCTATAGTAGTCCATAGGATACTATATCCAGATTATATGTGTGTGAATAACCACAAGCCCTTACAGACCTCTACACACATACATGTGGAAAACTAACCACTGTGCCCACTAGCACAAGTATCTACCAAGAGATGAGAGCAAGGGTCAAAGGGGGTAGTCAGCCATTCTTCCTCCCACCAGAATTTCGGGGAAAACACCCCCATGGCTCAGAATCCTTGGGGTTTCAGTTTCCCTTAATGAAATGGTGGAGTAGCGTATAGAAACATAAAAAGTACCTAATATATTATATCTCAGACCCACAATATGGGCATTACCTAGTCGTAGACACAACTGTAGCTAACGTCTCTCAGACTCCGAGATTCTACTTCTAAGACTAGGTATCCTATAAGAAGACAACCATTTAAAGAGATTAGTTAGATTACATCATTCCCTTTTTATCAGTTCCAATGAACGTTAATTAATTCTTTAAACATTAACCATGAACAATTCCACATTAATTTCCATTAGCATCACACCCAAAGTCAACTGTCCCTTTAAAAAAATTACAACCTCGTCATTACATTCCAGCGAAATTCAACCCCATGAGTTAACAACATTTATTCAAATATTCATTACATAATTATATTCCCATATTCCCAGGCATTCTAGAAAATCATCATATGCTACTAACACAAGGGGCTCAACACTGTGAGTAGATGTACTACCCATCGAGTCTTTCCCACCTACAGTAAGAGCGTAGACCCATCCTCCTTGGAGACGCTAAACAAGGAAAGCAAATAGAATACCTCACGCATCTTCTCCTCTTCCAGAATAAGGGTTAGCAAGACTAGCTACCTTGAGCAGTGGGGAAAAGTAAATAATATTAAACAACCAAAGAACCAGCAAGCATCATACAAACACATTCATCCCACTCGATCATCCCTGGTGTCCTCCCTGAAACCTACATACATAAACCGATGCATCTCGCCAATCTAGGTGTCATTTTCTGCCACAAAAAAAAGTCTACATGCCTCCACATATCAGAATAGCCATCCAGGCTCACATCACAACACAAGTAGCAGGAAAACAAAACATCACATCAATGGGCTCTTGTACCTTTAACAATCAAGAGGGTAACTCATAACCCTTTAAGAAATTATCAAAAAATTAGTTCTTTAATCCATCTCGAATTAAAATGTTTGTTATTCATAGGTTCCAAATTTGGGATACCTAATTAGTAAGCTATCATAATTTATTAAACATGCTAACTGCGCAAATTTTATTAACATCAAATTACAATAAGAACCAGAATCGTTTTCATGCCTATTTATCATTAGCCAAACAATTATTAATTAAACCCAATTTACGTTCATTACCTATTTCCATCAAGAACAAACAGCTAAGGAAAGCATGCTTTTATTTCACACTATCTAGCAAAAAAACAGGAAATAACATATGATAGATATCAATTTATTTATCTGGTTAAAATATTTATTATGTCAATTCCATTGTCATCCAATGGGATGTATCATGATAACAATACATTTGCATGTAAAAGAAAGAGAAGCGACGAATCACCTAACTTGAATAGTTCTTGACGTTCTTTATCTACACAATGGGTCAGGATCCTCCTCTCGCAACAACTGCATCCACCCGAGGATGCCACAGTACGCCCGTACCAAACAAACCCCAAGAAAAACCCCATTAGAAGCATGGAGATTACATGATATAAGATGAAAAGGAGAAACATGAGAAGATGATCCCCAATGGAATAATGATAAAACATGCCGTATATCGAATATGGATTGATACAGCTTGGTTGCATCAAACAATGCAAAACTGATCCGAGGAGTAAAGTTTGATTGTGCAACACCTACGAGAAGGATAGAAAGGTTCTAACATATCATAGTCGAGAACAAAGAGTAATAACAAGAGAGGTTGATATATCGTCCCTTTTTGATGATTTAATGGGGGTGACAGTTTAAGATATGCTTAATTCCCCATTAAAAGCATATTGCATTAACCCATGCGGTTTGAACAAGTAATAACATCCCGAGCAATAGGAATAATTAAAACAGGAGTTATGGCATTTGAATTAGCCTTAGAGTCCTTAAAGCAAGTCTTTAAATTCATTTTATGTCAAAGGAAAATGCTAAAGGGGAGAAAGATGTAGAAACCTCGAAACTCTATTCAAGAACCCAAAACATGGAAAAGGAATGAAGAGGAGAAAGTTAGAAGGTCACCATTCTGGAAACATTGTTCACAACTCGAAATTTGGAAAAGGAACGAAAAAGTGTCACTTAGAAGGTCACCGTTCTGGAAACACTGTTCACAAACTCAAAATTTGGAAAAGGAAAGAAAATGTGACACTTAGAAGGCCACTATTTTGGAAACACTGTTCACAAAATAAAAATTTGGAAAATGAAAGAAAAGGTGACACTTAGATGGTCTCCATTCTGGAAAAACTGTTCAGAAAACTAAAAAAATTGTCAAAGGAATGAAAATGTGACACATAGAGCTCACCGTTCTGGAAATAGTATTCACAGAACTAAAACATTTGGGAAAAGAAAGAAAAGGTGACACTTAGAGCTCATCATTCTGGAAACACTGTTCATAGAACTAAAAAATTGGAAAAGGAAAGAAAATGTGACCCTTAGAGCTCACCGTTTCGAAAACACTGTTCATAGAACTCAAGATTTGGAAAAGGAAAGAAAAGGTCACTGTTAGAGGTTACTAATAGAGATTACCATTTGAGGTTACCGATAGAGGTTACTGTTAGAGGTTACCTATAGAGGTTACCGTTAGAGGATACCGACAGAGGTTACCATTAGAGGTTACCGATATAGGTTAACGTTAGAGGTTACCGTTGCTCTATTTAAAACTGTATACCATTAGAACTGTTCACTGAACAAGAAATTGGGAAAAGTGTTGGGGATTAAGTCACCATGACCTCCCAGAACACCTCAAAACCCATAATTCAACAATGGAATAGACCGGAGAGGTCCGGGACATTACATTAGATACCCCTCAATACATTCTCGTCCTCGAGAATTCAAAACCGGCCTAAATAGAAGAAAAAGAAATGGGGTCCAAACAACCACCCATCGAGATACCTCTCAAATGAGAGAAATCCACAAAAGCAGAAAAAGAAAATTCATAAATAAAACATGAAGGGTCTAACCATAAATAGAACATCATTACATTAAAAGAGTTAAACATCAAACAACTCTGGGTACCTAGCACGTATCTATGACTCAAGTTCCCAGGTACTCTTCTCCATGACACCATGTCACCACAAGACACGATCTAAGTCGATTGAATGCCCATGAAACACCATCTACTTGCTTTCTTGGATCTCCACAGGTCACTCCTCGAATGTTGCATCATCATCAACATCGATCTCTCCCCAATTGATGATGTGAGAGTCATCATGAAGACAATGACGGAGCTATGATACATGGAAAACATCATGTATCTGACTCATCTCTCGGGAAAGTGCTACTTGATATTCCACAGCTCCAATATGAGCTAACACCTTGAAAGGCCCAAAAAACCGGGGAGAAAGCTTACTTCCACGACCAATCCTTCGCTGCCCACAAAGGGGAGTCACCTTCAGAAAAAAGTGATCCCTAAAATTAAACTCTAAGGGCCTCCATCTTTGATCAACATATGATTTATAAAAATCTTGTGATGTCTTCGTCCTCTCACGAATCACCTGAACCATCTCTGTTGTATTCTACACTAGTTCCGGTCCGAGAATTGCTGACTCTCCGACCCCAGTCCAGAAAAATAGAGAACGAAAAGGCTGGCCATACAAGGCTTCAAATGGCACTATAAAGATGGTGGAGTGAAAACTATTATTGTAATTGAACTCCACCAAGGGTAATTACCTCATCCATGAACCTCCAAAATCAATAACACAAGAGAATAACATGTCTTCAAGTGTCTGGATGGTTCACTCCATCTGACAATCCATTTGAGGATGAAAAGCAGTGCTAAGGAATAGTTGGGAACCGAAATCATATTGAAGACCTCTCCACACCCTAGAGGTAAAATGAGGTTATTGATCGAAAATGATCATCCTAGGGACACCATGAAGTCTCCCCACTTTCTCTAGATACTTCCTCAACAAATCTTCCACTGACCTTGACTCTTTGATCGCTATGAAGTGGGTCGATTTTGTTCTACGATCCACTACCACCCATATAGCGTCATGTCCTCCTGGAGCTCAAGGTAAACTAGTAAAAATTTCCATTGAGATGTCATCCTACTTCCACTGAGGAATCTCTAATGGATGGAGAAGACCACCAGGAACATGGTGTTGGGCCTTAACCTTCTGGCAGACTAAACATCGAGACAGAAACTCTGCAACTGGGCGCTTCAGCCCAGACCACCGAAACTGAATCCTTAAGGCTCGGTACGTCTTTGTCATGCCAAGATATACTCATAAAGGCTAACTATGGAACTCTCAAAGAACCGTCTTGCGCATCATCAGAGGAACCAAAATCCTTCCATGATTCAACACTCGGTGTTGTTCATCTTCAGTCCAACCATCAGGGCACTCACCACAAACAACTTGGTCTCTCCAGACCTCCACCTCAAGATCCCCCACCTGGGACTCATCGACCTTCTACACCATGGATGACTGTACCATTATCTGTAAAAGACGACCTCTTCCCCCAACATCTCCCATATCAAGATGAAATGTTGACAGTTCTTCCATTACTCTCCTGTAATCACCGGATTCATGCACTTCATCAACACATGACTTTCGGCTTAGTACATCATCTACAACATTCCCTTTTTAGGTGTATACGATATTTCGAAGTCATATTCCTATAATAACTCCATTCAATGACACTTTCATAAGTTCAAGTCACACTGGGAGAAAGCATACGTCAAACTCTTATGATATGTGAAAAACTCAAAGCGCTCACCAATGTGGTAATGTCTCCACAACTTCAGAGAAAACACCATGGCTGCCAACATAAGATCATGGGTGGCATAGTTGTGTTCATGGGGAAACAACTGCCGAGACCCATAAGAAACAACTGACCTATGCTGCATGAGAACACAGCCTAACCCCAGATATGAAGCATCACAGAAAACATCAAACTGAACTCCCTCAGCTGGAAGACAAAGGACTGGAGCACTTACTAAATTATCCTTTAGATACTCGAAAGTTGCCTGACCCTGATCAGTCCATACGAATGCATGATCCTTCCTTGTCAAAGATATTAGATGAGAATCAACTCGGGAGAAATTGGATTTGAACCTCCTGTAGTAGCCTATGAGACCAAAGAAACTTCACACCTCTAACACTATCTTGGGGGATCCCCAAGATACACCTGCTTCTATCTTTGATGGATCCATAGATACTTCCTGTTGGGACACAACATTCCCTAATAAAGGGACTTCTCGTGCCCAAAAATCACACCTAGACATCTTCCCAAATAGTTGATGTCGACGAAGAGATCCCAAAATGGCTTGTAGATGCATTGCAGGCTCCTCTTCAGATGTATAGTACACAAGAATGTCATCAATAAAAAGTACCCCAAACTTTTCCAGGAACTCAAAGAACAGATCATTCATCAATCCCATTAATACAGCTGGAGATTTCGTCACTACAAATGGCATTACAACGAACTCATAATGCCCATGATGACAACGAAAAGCAGTCTTTGGGATATCCTCATCCTTCACACGCATCTGATGATATCCTGAACGCAATTGGATCATTGAGAACCAACTTGAACCCTTTAGTTGATCGAATAAATCATCAATTCATGGAAGAGGATAACGATTCTTAATTGTCACTTTGTTTAAGCGATGATAATCAACACAAAACCGCAAACTATTTTCATTATTCTTCACGAACCATACTGGTGCACCCCATGGTGACACACTTGGCCGAACATAATCGCACTCCAATAGGACATCAAGCTGTATACGTAGATCTCGTATCTCAGAAAGGGAACATCCTATATGGATAAATAGAGATAGGAGACTATCATGGCTGTAGCTCGATCCCAAACTTGATCTCTCATCGAGGGGGTAATTCTACAAACTCTTCTGGAAAGATATCAGGGTAGTCCTCTACGGCCCTAGGAAATTCCAACTGCTAAACCTCTGAAAAACTCAGCATCATCTCAGACATCATGGATGATATAGATAGAACACACTTGTAACCCATCCGAGGATCTCGCTCACCAAAAAAAAACCATTGGCTCTCTATCTGCACTAATGAAGACAGCCTTCTTCCTGAAGCAATCCACAATATCCTGCAATGAATACAACCAATCAATGTCGAGGATGACATCATATGGTTGTATTCGTATTCATTGGAAATCTCCCTAAGAGAGGTGTTTCCCCAACACTATCTCATAGTCTCTACATACTTCAAACAATTTAGCTTAACCTCCAACTGGCGTAGTAAACGCCAAGGGCATTGGAAGCCTCTCTACCTTCTGTCCCAAATCATGGACAAGGGTAGGAGAAATAATTGAGTGTGTCGCTCCTTAATCAAACAAGGCATACACCAAGGTAAAAAACAAGCAAAGGGTACCTCAAATGACATCTGGATCACATGGAGTTGGTAACGCTAGAGCATGAAGTGGACCACAACCTCCTCCATGACCTCTCTGACCATGATAACGACCACCACCATGGCCACACTATGCTCTATGTGGACGAGGAGCTTCATGGGGATGTCCTCTGCCTTCCCCATCTAACCTATATAGATCTAAAGTTGGTGCAACTCGATGCTGCTGCCTCGGCGAGAACTACCTCAATGGAGGAACTTGGAGCGTAGATCCTTGTGCACGATGACCGCTATGGAAGGTCGGGCACTCCCGCTGCTGATGGACATGACCACCACAAGAAAAACAAGTGCATGATCCCTTGGCATAGGCCTGAGAGTTTCAGACTCTAGAGAAACGATATGTAAAGGGCCAGGACCTACCCCCAACTGAATGGAATCTCTTCTGCCCTGAAAACTGAGAACCCCGAACCACTGCTATGCTTCGTGGGGAATCTTGTCGATTTCCCTCTCATGATGATCCGATCTGAGCCAAAGTCCTCTCAACAACCACTACCCTCACTAGTACCTAAAGATATGTTTTCAGTATAAATGGGGTGACTTGGTGTTGGATCTCTGGATGCAAAGCCTCCTCAAAATTCCTCACCCATGGCCTTCTCATCAGGAAGTAGGTCTAAAGCATATCGTAAAAGGTTCATGAAACAGATTCCAAACTCTTGAACACTAGATCTCCCCCGTTGAAGGGTAATAATCTCCTGGTGACTAGACGCCTTCACAGTATAAGAAAGAAACCCTTCTATAAACTTGTCTCGGTACTCCTCCCATTAGATCTCTGACTCCACACGATCCCCGAGGAACAAGAACCACCATTGCCTTGCTGCTGTCACAACCTTCTAGACATATTTTATGCATGCCTGATGAGGACGTCGACCTGGAGCCATACCTTCAAAATAACAAACACTTAGAGCTCCTAAACCAGGAATATGGAAGACTCAACATTAATTAATTAATTATTTTTATTGTTTTTTTATTCATGTTAGGTTAACCTATCCCATGGTCTACCCATTAAAACACAGGAAGAATGAAGAATGATGTATGATCCTTTCTTAGGTATCTACCCTGCATCTAGTATCACCATGTTTAGTAGCCATTGTAAACTTAATGGTATTTACATCAGATCATAGGGGGACCTAAACACCTATGTCTCAACTGGTCTCTAGTGTTTACCTCACTTGCTAAACATGAATGTCACTGTTTCCCTACCAACCCATGCAACCTCACCTGTGCCTAACTCCAAACTCTATCCTATCTTTCAACCAGAGATCTGATACCACTTTGTCATGACCCCCTCCCCACAAAGTGTTCCCCTCCTGGGCTGGAAATGTGATAATGGATATAATGACCCCCGAGACACGCCTCATGTAGGCCCTGGGTTAGAGACTAGCACCGAGGGTATAGTAACACACAAAAATGAGGGCATTACCCTCTAAGAGATCACATGCGAAAGAGAGAGATAAGATAGACACCGATTAACTCCAAATCAGACTGAAATTTAAATGAAAACCCAAGTACATATATGAAATGACATGTAGAAGTACTACAACTGGAAGTGAAAAACTGCAAGTACCCAAAATAAAGTAAAAACAACATCAACCACAAGCCCGAACAGTTCATGCACCCCAAGATAGTAGAAACCAACTCGATCTCCAACCTGCTCCAAGTGACCTGCAAAATAGTTATATATACATAGGGTGAGTACAACAGTATACTCAGTAGGATCCTCCCCGAAGTCTCTCGTGAAAAAGTAAAGAAATCATGCTAATGCACTGTGAACAACAAGTGAAACTAACTCGTAACCTAAACAGGTATACTAAGTTCACAACCTCACCTTGGATACCCTCACCAAGTAACGCGTACAAGAATATATCATATAGTAAATAATATCATTGGTACCCTGCTACTACTTCCCCACTGTTTTTCTACTTTTCCTCAACGTCGCATGTCCTGAGCATCTCTCTCCAAAAAGGATTGACCACATACACCTATGCGAGGCACCACACCATCCCCAAAACCAAAAGTAACCAGGTAGTTTCCGAGAGCCACCATAGCTCGCATAACGTGTATCATTTGTTGGGTATTATACCTCAAGACATTATAACCCATACATCGAATAAGGATCCTCAAGCCATTATAGCCTATACACGTTACACCTATAGTAGTCCATATGATACTATATACAGAATATATGTGTGTGAATAACAAAAGGCCATTACAATCCTCTACACACATGCATGGGGAAAACTAACCGATGTGACCACTAGAAAAAGTATCTACCAAGAGAAGAGAGTGGGGTCAAAGGGGGTAGTCATGCATTCTTCCTCCCATCAGAATGTTGGGGAAAACACCCCTAGAGCTCAGAATCCCTGGTGTGTTAGTTTCCCTTACTGACAGGGTGGAGTAGTGTATATAAACATAAAAATTATAGAATATATGATATCTCACAACCACACTATGGGCATTACCTAGTCTTAGACACAAATACAGCCAATGTCTCTCAGAATCCAGGCTTCTACTTCTAAGACTACATATCCTATAAGCACACAACCATTTAAAGAGATTTATTAGATTACTTCATTCCCTTTTTATCAGTTCCACTGTACGTTAATAAAGTCTTTAAACATTAACCATGAATAGTTCCACATTAAGTTCAATTAGAATGACACCCAATGTAAACTGTCCCATTAAAAAATTTACATCCACATCATTATTTCCAGCGAAATACAACCCCATGAGTTAACACCATTTATTCAAATATTCATTACAGAATTACTTTCCCTTATTTGCAGGCATTATAGAAAATCATCCTATTCTACTAATAGAAGGGGCTCTACACGGTGAGTAGATGTACTACCCGTTGAGTCTTTTCCACCTATAGCCTGAGCGTAGACCCATCCTCCCAAGAGAAGCTAAACAGAAAAAGCACGTGGCATACCCCGCGCGTGTTCACCTCTTTTGGAAGAAGGGTAAGCAAGACTAACTTCCTTGAGAATTGGGGAAAAGTAAAGTAGATTAAACAACCAAAGAACCAGCAAGCATCAAACAAACATATTCATCCCACTCCATAATCCATGGTGTCCTCCCCAACACCCATATAAATAAACCGATGTATCTCTTCACCCTAGGGGTCATCTTCTATCATAACCAAAAGTATACATGCCTCCACATATTACAACAGCCATCGAGGCTCACATCACATCAAAAGCAGCAGGGGAAAAAACATCACATCAATGGGCTCTTGGAGATTTAACAATCAAGAGGGTAACTCAGAACACTTTATGAAATTATCAAACAATCAGTTCTTTAATCCATCTCGAATTAACAGGTTTATTATTCATAGGTTCCAAATTTGGGAAACCTAATCAGTAAGCTATCACAATTAATTAAACATGCTTACTTTGAAATTTTGATGACCATAAAATTACAATAAGAACAAGATTCATTTTCATGCCTCTTTATCTTAAGCCAAAAAATTACTAATTAAAACCAATTTATGTTCTTTAACTATTTCCATCAAGAACAAACATCTAAGAAAAGCAAGCATAGATATCACACTATCTAGCAAAACAACAGGCAATCACATATGGTCGATATGAATTTATTTTTCTGGTTAAAATATTTATTATGTCAATTCCATTGTCATCCAGTGGGATTAATCATTCTAACAATACAGTTGCATGTAAAATAAAGAGAAGCAACGAATCCCCTACCTCGAAGAGTTCTTGATGTTCTTTATCCACACAACAGTTTACAATCCTCCTCTCGCTACAGCTGCATCCACCCGTGGATGCCACCGTACGACCGTACCAACGAAACCCCAAGAAAAACCTCATTAGAAGCATGAAGATTACAAGATATAATATGAAAAGGAGAAACAAGAGAAGATGAGCCCGAAGGAATGATGATAAAACAGACCATATATCGAAGATGGATCGATACAGCTTGGTTGCATCAAACAGAGTGGAACCGACTTTAGGTGTAAAGTTTGATTGTGCAACACCTATGGGAAGTATTGAGAGATTCTAGCATCTCATATCCGAGATCAAAGAGGAAGAACAAGGTTGGATGATATCTCATCCCTTTTTGATGATTTAATGGGGTGAAGATTTAAGATACGCTTAATTCCTCATTAAAAGCGGAGCACATTAACCCACACGGTTTGACCAAGTAAAAACATCCCGAGCCATAGGAATAATTAATTTAGGATTTATGGCCTTTGAATAGGCCTTACAGTCTTTCAAACATGGATTTAAATTCGATTTATGTCAATGGAAAATTCTAAAGGGGCGAAACATGTGGGAAGCTGGAAACACTATTCATGAACCCAAAATATGGAAAAGGAAATTAGAGGTGACAGTTAGAAGGTAACTGTTCTTAAAACATTGTTCACAACTCGAAATTTGGCAATGGAAAGAAAAAGTGTCACTTAAAAGGTCACCATTTTGGAAACACTGTTCACAACATCAATATTTTGCAAAGGAAAGAAAATATGACAGTTAGAAGGTCACCGTTCTAGATAAAATATTCACAAACTAAAAATTTGGTAGAGGAAATAAAAGGTGACACGTAGAAGGTCACCATTATAGAAACACTATTCACAGAACTAAAAAAATTTGGCAAAGGAAAGAAAAAGTGACACTTGGAGCTCATAGTTCATGAAACACTATTCAAAGAACTCAGAATTTCGAAAATGAAAGAAACGTTGACACATAGAGCTCACTGTTATGGAAACACTGTTAACAAAACTAAAAAATTTGGAAAAGTAAAGGAAAGGTGACAGTTAGAGCTCACCGTTCTAGAAACACTGTTCATAGAACTAAAAAATCGGCAAAGGAAAGAAAATGTGACACTTAGAGCTCACTATTCTAGAAAAACTATTCACACAACTCATGATTTGGAAAAGGAAAGAAAAGGTCTCTGTTATAGGTTACCGATACAGGTTACCGTTATAGGTTACCGATAAAGGTTACCATTATAGGTTACCGATAGAGGAAACTGTTAGAGGTTACCGTTAGAGGTTACCGATAGAGGTTACCGTTGCACTGTTCACAACTTTCTACCATTGGAACTATTCACTGAACTGGAAATTTGGAAAAGTGTTGGGGATAAGCCACCTTTACCACTTAGAACACCTTAAAACCCATAATTCTACAATGGAATGGACTAGAGTGGTCCGAGCCATAGTAGTACTAATTTATTTTATGGGATCATTTCCTTAAATGATGGGTTTTTATTTTTTAATTTGTATACATTTATTTATGGACTATAATTGCTCATATGTTTTCTTTTCCTGGTAAATGGTTTTGGCTTACTTGGAAATGAAAAAATGCAGAATTTCTTTTTAGTTTCATTTTTAGCGAAAAAGTATATTTTCTGTAAAAAAATTGTGTTGTTACTTATTTTCATTAGTGATATTGATTTTATACGTACTAGGTAAATATAATGTATCATTTTTAAATTTTTATTTTATTGGATATACCCCCACTTAGTTTTTATATGAGTAAATTAAATTATTTCAATATTTTTAATTTATATTTTTTATTCATTTAGTTCACTTTTTTTATATATTTCATATATTTATGGTGGTTTTGGTCTAATTTCATTATATTTTTCATATCATTTATATAGTTTTTGTTTCATAGTGGAGATAATATAGTTTATTGAATTTTTTTTATAAATTAGCTATTATCATTAATGAGTTTCTTTTGAATTTGTTATCATTAAAATTATATTTTGTATTGGATTAAAGTAAAGTCTTTTTAATGTGGAGTAAAATTATAATTTGTGATGTATCGATTATGGTTTTATTATGTTTTAGTGTGAAGATTTATTGTATGTGGAATGGTCCCTTGTATTATTGATGATTTCTTCAAAAGGAAGTAAGTGGGACCTTTGGGGGTAAAACGTTTTTATACTTAGAAGGATATAAAAAACCATATCACAACAAAGCAGATACAATATTCATGAATTTGAATTAGTGGATTCATAAATAAGATATGTTTCCATCCCAATGCATTAAATGTTCATTATGATTTTTTAGGAGTAGTAATCAGATGGAATAATGCATGGAGTAGGTCATTGGGTGTTAATGGATGAAATTATGTAGTCTAAAAAAGGTCTCATATAGACCTAGAGGATTTCATCCTATAATGTTTCTTATTCTTTGGAATTCCCCTTACAAAAAATGATATTACACTACAACCATAAAGTAACTTAATCTATCATCAATTGACTAGGGTCAACCACGTATATTGTCCCTAAAGTTGATCTGTAACAAGTCTCATGAGGTGTTCTTGTCCCCCCATGCTATAAACTAGTGCAAAGCACCAAATGAAAACTCTATTTGGATTGATTAATCCCATAAATTATAGATAAATAACGAGGAATAAAATAAAATAATGACATACTAGTGGAATAGAAATAAAAACAAAACATACCATCATCTGACCGCATGGTTCACCTCCAACCATAGAACCCTGATCACAACGTGAGAAATCTAGAACTGATGAACCTAAAGAAGAAAATGATAAAAAAAATTTCCATGATAATTAATATTTCTCATAGGTACTTAATAAGAGATTCCATTCAATTTTCCATATAATTAAAAGATAATTCCATGTCATGTTATTTTCAAAATAAGACATATAAAAGCACAGTTTTATTCCTATCAAAAACAGGTGTTATTATTTTATTTCGTGACAAATTATTTCCAAAAATGATTTCATAATATTTTTTTAAAAAATGAAATAAATTTTATTAAATTAATTATAAAATATAAACTATTCTAAACTAGGAATCTTGATATAGAAAAACAAAGTCTTACCTTTTTCATGAAACCAGAAAACAGAAGAAATCTGTTTATAACTAAAAAATATGTCATGGGGTGTCATGTTTTGGTCGCCACAGACTAGGGAAAATCTATAAATATTATCCCATGATCAATCTATATAAGTAACATTTATAAAAAAATCACTTATTAAACACATGGTGATACTCTCTATAGCTCGACTAAATGTCACATTCTAAGGTATTCATGTTACATACTTAGGGACACTAGTCAGTGTGTAATATCTACCATTTTAACATGTGCACCTATTCTCCCACCTAACTACCCATGGGTTCTTATGAAAATTAAACAGGGTTGAGTTTTATTAAGATATTTTATACATTAATACAATCTTCTTTATAAGAAAATCCTATTCACCATCGCACCATTGATCTCTGGCATTAAGCGCATCCTCTTTCCAAGTCACAAATATACCAATATCAAGCATCCGAACTAGGAACACAAATCAATTAAAAAATTTAACAAATACATTATGTTTCCATTTCAAGGATACTTAATTAAGATGGTTTCTTATTTCTATAATATATATCAAATTGCCATCTGGGATTTAACACATTAATGAAAAAATTCCATTTGTGTTTTTTTTGGAAACTCAAATTAATCATAAAGTCACTAAAAAATATTTTCTATAAAATAGATCCCTAGAACTCAAAAAATAAGAAAACATTTCCAATAAATTTTCATTGTATAATTTTTATTATGTGGATTAATAATTTAATGTTCAAAAATGATGTCAGAAAAAAATGTGAAATAATTACATAAGAAGATAAACAAGAATAAATATCAAAATCAAGGAATTAAAAATAATTTGAAATTTTATTTTTATTTTTATGTTTCAAAATGTTTAATATAAAGTTTATGGATAAAGAAATTATATTACCCATAAAATAAAATGTAAAAAAATTAAATAAAAAAATTAAATTTTCACCCCCTCCAACATTGAATGAAACTACCTTAAACGTTGAACGATAAGTGAAGATAAAGTTCATAATTTTATGTAATTAGTGGGAGGACGGAATAAGAAATAAAATCATGGAACAATATAACCTTATTTGAGTAGAATAATTAGAAAAAGTAGAAATCAATTGATCACATTGGCATTATGATACATATTGACTCTTTAAGGATGATTGATGTTTGTGTTTTAATTTTGGAAGATATTAATTTCAATTATAAATCCTATCTTCTACAACTCATAAATCTCACAAAAAATAAATTATAGATTATAGTGAAAACTGTAAGAGGTAATGAAAAACTAAATTAATAATAAGAAAACATTGTTTCATTTTTTGATATTCATCTAAAAAATAGAAAATGAAAGAATATATATATTATAGGTCAACTCCCAAAAAGTGTTTAGTTTAATATTGTTAGCTTGGCATAGACCCCCCTAAATTATATAATATCTTTGAAATTAATTCAAGATAAATAAAAATGGTCTTAGTGAATGAAATAATACCATGAATGTTGAAATGGGAACATACAATTTATTTAATAAAAATTATTATGAAATCAAGGAAAATTATCTATATATTATGATTAATAGTAGATGAAATGAAAATAGATGGGTTGTGGTTTCCCCTATGAATTAATAAATGATAAGTAGAGGATGAAAATTTAATTTGAGATTGGGTTGGTTTAAGATTCATAAAAAATATTGTAAATTTGAATAAAGATATATTAATTTTCAAATGATTTATCATTGATATTTTCCTTTATTAATGTTTCTTTAAACATGGAATATTGAATTTCAATTATAGGGGATGGTACTGAATGAGTGTTCACAGTTATTCCAAATGTTTTAGTAATTCTTTTTCTGAGAAACCAATAATAGAGAAATATTTAGTGCAGTCAATCATTGATATAAAATTCCCATATTTTGAATACAAAAAACCAATCTTATATTGATTTAAACACCCACAAAAAATCCCTCATGTTCCTCAGGTTAAATTAGAATATTAACTGATACATTAAACTAAATATATAGCTCCGATTATTCATATTCTAAAGTTGTTTCTTCGACATTTTCCTATGATTTTGAATCCTATGATGGTTTGGGAAAAATTATTCAGGTTTTTCATTTGTGTTCACATTCATGGAAATATTTAAAACTTGGATTTATCCATGAGTGTATTTTGTAAAACAATATTATTCTATCAATGTTGAGGAAGGGAAAACATGACTTGTCATGGGTTCCCTAACCATTTTAATTATTTGTTTTATAACCTCAATGAGGAAACTTCATAATTGGTGTTCACTATGTTTTTATAATATTATTCTAGTAATATTAATGGAACATATTTGATATATGGTTCGTTTGGTTGGAATGGGAAATGGTCATGGGTCATAATGTTTTCATGATTTTCAGTATCTAGTCTATGTAGTTAATCATTAAATTGATCATCATACCAATATAATTCATAATACTATTTGTATCATCTATTGATATTTTTTTATTCTTGAACCTCTTAAATATTAAGATCATTACCCTTCAATAACTATCTTCCTAAAAGAACATCCTATATTTATGGAATAGTTTGGTATTTGTGGGTTTTTCATACATTAATTCATAAAATATTAAAGCATAGATAATTTTTTTGAATTAATTGACACTATAATGGTCTATTTCTTCAATATTCCATGAGAGATAACAAAAAATAGCATCAAAGAATTCATTATCCTTAGGAGTGTGCACAATACTAGGATTGGGATACTCATTTGAGGTTCAATATGAAAATCCTTATATTCAGGATTCCCAATATATATTTCCCATTTTATTTGACATATTTTTATGATGAGGTCATATTGAAGAATCTGTATTGGAGTCGACTAATTTTTGGATTCAAGATACTTTGGACATTCATGAATATAAAGGAAACAATATAAGAAAGATAAGGTGATAAAAGATAATTGAAGTGAGAATATAATGTGGATATCTCTGATGAGTTAGCTGGGTGTCCGAAAAAGGTTCCAAAACTTTGTCTCACCAAAATTTATACTACATTTAAAATAGTTTTTTTTAATATATATATAGGGGTCAAATACATAAGGACATTATAAGTGACCCAGATACAGTCACATGTTTAGGTGTTTTTTTGGATATGGGGTTTCCAATTATATTGTTGTTTGTAATTGGGATACTAGAATACCAAATATAATAAGATAATGATATGAATTTAAAATTGAAACACCAATTAATATTAATGTAAAATCTGAAAAAATAGGTCAATACTAGTTTTTTGTGTGTGATATATTGGATGTATTCATTTTAGTAGAAAAATTAATCTCATCAAGGCATGATGTATCCAATCAATTAGATAAGACCCCAACATAGTTCATCTATTTATTCCCTATATAATTATAAGTATAATCATAAATTCACATAGAGTGTCACTTTAATTAGAAAAAAAAGGAAATTATATTTTTCTGGCACTAGAAATGTGTCATCTTCAATATTATATATAATGATGAAGAAAAAAGTCCCCAAATGGAAATTTTAAAATAAATAATGATATAAATTTTAAATAACATTTAAGATCCTCGAATATAGCCCTATGAATCATCGTAGATTCATCCCAAAAAAAGTTATTAAACCATTGATGAAGTTTTATAAATAGAGGATGGATGTTTCTTGAATGAGAATAATTATATAAGAGAAAATTAATAAAAAAATAACGCCACTGTTGTTGTATAAGTGGAATCATGCATTAAAATAATGATATGATGTGAAAAACTATTAGAATAATAAAAATTATAAATATGTAAGAACAATACAGTATAAAACTGTAGTGTATTAGTACAACATTTATGTGAAGAATAAGTTGAGTACATCAAAAGGGAATCATAACATTACAATGAAAGACTAGAAACTATGGAAATTCAATTTATGCCCAAAATACAAATTAATTGGATTTTTGGACCCCTTTTTATGGGATAAAACCTTAAAATTCAATCCATTATATAGTTAGTAAAAATTGTGGTTGAAATTTTTGAAGAATAATAACATTTCATCTTTCTAAAGGTAGCATTCATACCTTTACTCTCACCTTTTAGAAGCGACTAAATGAAAATGATGGACACTAAATTAACTTTAGTATAATAATAAGAATATGAATTTCTTAAATATGAATAAGTGATGATAATATTTAATCTGAATATGATCATCCATTTTGTTTTTATGCCCAAAATTGTATGATTACATTTTAGGAATTAAAAAATGGACCAGGATTTGAACTTCAAAGAGTGCATCCATGATCTCCCACTAAAGGAACAAATTATACTTATGAAAATCAAAATAAAATACATAAAATTATATTCCCAATATTCAATTAAATTTTCATCTTCATTTGACATCAATTATGGGTCACATATTTATTCTATTGGGTTAAGGTCAAATTCCCTTTTCATATAAATTTCTATGTTTAAGGACCACTATGATCATTATAAATTATGAATCACCAATTTCTATAACAATATTAAAATTTAAAAAATATAAAGGGAATTTTTCATCATGAAATTTTAAATTAAATTAATTAATATAGATTTCTATGAAATTTGATATTAAAATAGAACAAGATTATTAAATTTTAAACATGAATTTTACTAATGATGAGAATTGAGCATCAAATTGGAAAGTGAATTAACCAAGGAATTTATGAGTAATGAATAAAATTAAAATTTATCTAAATTTAATTAATATAATCTAATTTCAATGTCTAATAACCCATTTTGGGTTACCCTTGTGCTGATTCGGGTTAACCTGACATACTTCACATACCATTATATAGTAACCTTACGTTGTGTGTCGACTAACCTTGAAAATGTATTCAAGAATACCATTATAGAGGGTTTCAAATTACCCTTAATAAACAATAAATTAAAAAACGCTCTTTAATACAGGGTTTTATCATACCCATACACATGCTTCCATAACCATTATGTTGCATACATATTTCTGGATTTAACCTCACACAGGCTTCAAGATTATATTTGAATTATTTAAAATTAAATATAAATAACCAATAAACATCATGGAACATATATATCCCTACATTAAATTGAATATTATAGATATAATGAATCCATAATAAAGATCAAATATCACCAAAAAATCTATGATTTTTATTTCCAACATATCTACTCAAAAAATCCACACCAACAATATTATTAATAAATATATTCCAAACTCATATGGGTTTAACATTTATACTCAAAAAAAGAGGGAATTATATAATCAAATCTATACTTTTCATACACTCCAAATGTTATTATGTTTATATTTATGTGTTTAAATGGTATTAAGAACCATTTGTATCCTAATCATCATACGTAAGGTAAGTGTTTCAACATTCTTCTCATTGTTTCCTATTGGGATTCTATGATATAATCCATTTTATCTATTATTCAGGATATATTTTCAATTTACTCTCAATAAATCCCCCTTTTCACATTCATTTCTATATTGATGTAATGAATTCTTAATCCCCCTCTTTTCATTCCAAATGATATTTTTTTCCTAAAATTCATTTTAAAATCTACATCACATGCTTCAAGAATTATTATTATAACTTTTTATCATAAATATAGTATTTTTACTTAAAAGTATCATCAATTTCCTAATTTTCTACCATTATGAAAAGTTATATATTGTCTATGTAATAGATTATGATTCATTTTTCTTTAATTTTATATTATGAATATTTTATTTTGGATATTTATAAAACTATTTTTATTATGATCATATACTCTAATATATGTTATAATATCATTGTTTATATTTATTCAGAATGTTATAAATCCAATAATTCTCATCAATCCCATTATATATGTCAATGTTTGAACAAAATGACCCTATAAAGAATGATTTGTTACCAATTTTCAAATTTATTTATGGTGTGGTAATGAACTATGTTATTTTTTACATGTAAATTAAAATGGTATTAAAATTTTGGCCTTTGAATAAGTTCTATTATAAGAATTAATACATGAATTGGAAAAATTAGTGTCAGAACTTCTCAAGGATGTGTTTTTTAAAGTGTTTTGATATTCAATTATGTTTGATGTGTTTTTAGAGAATAGTGCAGTTTATATTCTACTCATATCAAATATCATAGTTCCATCAAATATTCAGTATATTGAATTGGGCCCTTGGTGACTATTACAGGGGTATAAACCCCTATATAGGCCACATGTTACCCGTTGGCTCCAAAAACGATGGTTGGTATGCCACCATGAACCTGGATTTGGGGAATCGAGTTCTTAGTAATGTTATGGTTTATTTTTTTTATGCATGGAAAGAAACATAATTTCAAATTCACAACTGTTCCATAATTATGCTGGTGGTGAATCAAGATAGGATATTTTATCAAACCTCTCCCCAATTTTCACTACCCCATGCCCCTTTGATCCCTCTCTATGGTAGGTAATCATGTATCATTTCAATAAATTGGATATATCTATTCTCCTCGTTTTCTTCCCATTATTCTACATCTAGTATCCTCTATAATTTCAGTTGTTTTAAGATAGGTTTATGTTGATGATTACATCATATGATGGTGAAATATTCCTGATATGATGAATCATTATAGAGATGTGGCTTGAGTATATCAAGATAGGGTAAATACTACTTTTTGATCATATATCCGATAGAGGAATGCTATCTAATAAATTAATCTTTTTGGTTTTATATGTTATTTAGAAATTTGACATTTATTTAGTGTTAGATAATGTGAATTGTTTGTAGGTATGTTAATGTAATGTTGTGGCATTTTGGTGCATCGTTGTTCAACAGTTTATCAATGGAAAAGTACCTCAAGTTATTTTAGTGGATAGACATATTTATTTAATTAATGAGTATCTTTTATAATTGTATAAAAATATATGATTGTGGTTTTTGTTTTAAATATTTGGTCGATCATAAGAGATGATAAGGAGGTAAAGGATTATGTACGGTAACATTGATATCATGTTAGGTGGTCCCTTTATCACTTAATTGAATGTGTATATGTATGTGATTCTGTATGTATGATATGTTCTTGGTTTTGTATGAATAGGAAATGGTATAAACTATTCTTGGAATTAAGGGACTTGTTTTGAAGTCATGGATTTGAAATAATCATTTCATGTATGGGTTTTGTATGTGATGGATACTCAGTGATAATATCATCAAGGGAAAGTAATCTTGATTTTTTTAACAAACCCCTAGTGGTATTGGTTTGCGTAATAATCCTTAAGTGGTATAGAATTGTACATAGTGGTGTGGGTATAAACTCCCTTTTTGGTAGATCCTTTGTTAGTGTCATACTTATTTTCTAACCGGGAGGTATAAATAAAAATATTATTCGTAGGGCCGTAAAACCATTTTAATCTACCGGTAATGGGAAACAATATTTAGAAGAGTGTGCTAAACCATTATGTTGTATAAGAGGATGTAGTGACACAAAAAAGTACAACAGGTCTGTTGGGATTTTGGATATGACTATGGATAGTAGAACATTAAATCTTTTAGTTTTGCGTTAATTTTATATTATGTAAAAGATGGGGAGATTAGTTAAGTGGTGATGATTTATCTATTCATGTTAGTCTCTCCAAGTTCACTAAGTATGAATGGGTTGATAGCTATAATTTTGGTGAGATATATCTATGATGATTCATTTTTGTGCCTAGACTTATTTATGAAATTTTTTGGTGGAAACCTACCTTGAATGAGGGGTTAGTGGTTAAAACTCATAATTCAACATTTCATTAGGTGAGAGGGTAGATTATCATACTTTTAAGATGCCTTAATCTCAATAAGAGGGTAGTTGTGTGAGATATGGTGTGATCCCCCAATATGAGTGAGAGTGGGGTGGTATGAGATTTTTTATGATATGTGGTTTGGGTCCTCACCATAAGAGATATGGTAATAGTATGATATTTTGAATGGGATATGGAATGATATCTCACCCTCAGTGATAGGGTGGTGGTACAAGTAATTGTATGAGATATGGTGTGGGACTTCTCCGTGAGTGAGAGAGTGGTGTTATGGGATGATATATGAGAATGAGACTATGTATATGATCATACTATAATTAAAAGTGTAGTGGGCGACATTCAATTGTAGGTTTTTACCTTGAGTAATGGGGAATTTTGTTTTCATTGTGTTTTATAATATATTTTACTAGGGGCATTCATAAAATCAGGTGGAGTCATGATTCATGGTGGAATGGATTGCACATTATGACTTGTAAATATTTCTTGTTTATTTTAGATTTATTTTTAAAATATGAATATATATTTATGAGGACATATATAAGGAAAAATGGGTGAAAACATATTGTGATGTATTTTTTATGCCTTAAATTGGTACAACATTATGGCCGTACACCTTCATGTTTCACCATTAGATAATTGGTTTTATAGGGAATATAGATGGAGTGTTTATATGGATGTTGGGAGGTAGGACCATATAGATACATAGAGGTTTTAAAATTTATTCCACCATAATTTTTTTATTCATTTACTAAGTATATAATCTCACTGATGGTAAATTCCCATGATGTCAATATGTTTGTGTGACAAGTATATGTTTATATTATTGTACTATCCATTAAGGCATTATATATTATTTAGGGATGGATCATATATATAATCCCTTGTGAAAATTTTATGTGTTACTCTAATTTAGTTATATAAAGTTTATTCTACATGATAATAAAACAATTATAGTGTTTAGATGTTTATTATAGACTCTTCTATATGGTTGAAAACCTCCAGTATATGATGAGGAACACATGAGTTCTTGTGGAATCCTGAATTTAGAATGATTGATTGTTTTTGAGGCTGGGGTGTTACAAAATTATATTCAATCCTTGTTTTAGTTAGCTTAATATTTCTATATTTGGTATTCAAAGATTTTAATGTATCACAAAACTGATGGGACACTAGATTGGTTAATTTAGAACACCTTTCCACTATAAAATCTAGGCCTCTGTTGTATGTAATTATTTTTTAATCATTATTATTACTAAGATAGTTATATAAGTTTCCTCTTATAGGATGTAATCATTATTTGGGGATTTACAAGTCGACTTGAATGATAAGAGTGTGTGTTTTCATTCATTATGTTAGGAACATGGGTATATATAGACATTTTCATTATTAACCATCTGTGAAAGATGGTTTTCAAAACAATAAATGGTTTTTATTTAAGTATTTTATTATAAATAAAATTTTTAAATAATTTGAAAAAAAAATTAATTTAGTAAATTAATGGGTCAATAAATAGATGATTTTTAATGAATTTCTTATTATTGGTACCTTACAAAAATTAACTATAATTATGAATTTTTTGTGCGTAATTATTTGTTATTATGATCTCTATAGTTATTATATTGGTAAATGATAACCCATTACTAGGTGGTATTCTTTATAAGGTTTCTATTGTTTGGTATGGAGTGGAAGATGTGTATGTAAATTATAGGTATTGTTGTTATGATATTTTATAGTTTATGAGAGACCTGTGAAAGGGTTATATTGGTAAATGATGTTTCCTTAGGGTAGTAGATACCTTATGTAAAAATAAGTAGTTGATTGTATCAAATATGGTTGAATCAATGTGAAAAAATATGGTTTATGTAAACTCTTTTGTGGGTTAAACTAATTTGTTATATTCCCCTGCGATTGTGATATGACACTCTCTAGAGTGAGGGGGATGTGGTCCCGAGTTATGTTAATAGTTAGCTATGTATGGTAGTTTGTTTTTTAATTGGTTTGTATGTGTGATCATTGGTCCTCACATTCTTAGTGGAAAGTGAGTGGGAATTTCATCATTTCCATGGGGAAATGAAAATGTTTATTTGTCATTAAGTAAGTTTTATAAGATTGTGTATCCTCGGATAAGAGTTGATGGGTATATATCATATATATCATATCAATTAACACCCAGGGTGGGATTTAATGTTTGGGGTCAAATTTTACATTTCAAGGGTGATATTTAAAATGATAGTAGAGTTAGTGATTTATCATAGATGTATTTGATGGTTAGTTGTGTTTAATCCATAAAAATTTGTTTTAGATTTTGACTAAGAACAAATATTTGAGTATTATATTGGAATGTTACATTTTGTTATGGATAAAGTTACGGATAAAATGTTAGGAATAGTGATTTTGAGGTGTAGGATAATGTGATATGATAGTGAGTCTTCATTAATTAGTGATTGGATTTTTAATGGGAGAGTTTGAGGATCCCTGAGGATAGTAGATTTTTTTTGATATGATACAATAATAAATGTAGTTTATAATAAAAAAGTAATATCAATGGGGTGTCACATTTGGAATTTCTATGGTAGAAGTAAATATCTCCAATTTTTAGTACACTTATGAACTACCATGGATATAGGTTGGTAAAAATTGTTAAACATATTAGTGTTAGGTTCTAGATAATAGAATGATGTTGTGGAACTATTCAGTGTTTTTTAAAAAATCTATCAGAAATATTTTGATTAAATATGTGTTTTTATGCAATTAATCTATGGGTGAGTTTGTTACTTTTCTAGAAGAAACAATGTTGGTATAGATTTTTTAGGAGGGTATGTGTGGACTTTTTTTGGAGGTTTCATTGAGTTTTGTTTAAAATAGGGTGACATGTTAATTGATTTAAGTTGGATAAATTTAAATACATTACACTTTTGGTGCATGGGATGTCAAATATGTGGTTAGGGGTCATAGAGAGAAATCTGATTTAGTCTAATGGGTCGAGTTTTTATATTTATATATATTTAGGTATGAATTTGGTTGGTGACGTCATGATATTTAGTAGGTAAATGTTTATGGGAATTTCATGATGTAAAAAAATCCTAGATTGGTGGTTTAAGTCAGGAATTTTGGAATTTTTGAGCGGTACTCATGATAGGTTACCATCATAGAATGATATAACACTGGAACATGAGTTTGAGGTTAAGAAATGATCTAGGAAACTATATGGTGTGACGAAAAAATGGTTTTCTTGAAGTATATACCACCAATGAAATTAGGATCAATGTCTAAGGATATTTGATTTTTTATGCCTAGTAGGTATTGTGGTAGAATTAGTCATGTCCAGTTCATGTGTGTATATGTGTTTGAATATTCATCATTTGTGGGTAGTGTAGTCATATATTTTGATGACTGGAGTAGGTTATTATCAGATAATGAGCTTGTTGGATCTAATGTGTTATGGCATTTTTTTTGTTTTCTAAATCATATTAAGATATGATAGTATATGCAATTATTTTATAAGGAAATTGGTTTTGATAAAATCAATGTTTAAGGGAATCGATTGGAAACTATTTCACTCAGGTGAGTGTATAAAAATTTAAATTTATTGGGGATGTTGTTTTGATGTTGAACAATTCATGTTGGAAATTGGGTGAGTGGTCGATATTAAATTATATACTTTGATACTATGTAGGACATATGATTTGGTCTCATGGGATCAAAGAGTCAACTATGCACATGTTTTAATATTGGGATGGATATTTTTCATCATATGATGGTGTGTTCAGAATCAATGGATTTTCAATGATGGCTTCTAATGTAGTGTTTTAAAGATTTGGTTATTTCCAAGGTAGATTCAGGTATTGGGGTTTCAAATCATTTTACCATTCATAATCTATTAGAGAAAATTGTATTTCATGTAGAATGGATCATCTATAAAATGTTCTAATTTTTTTGAGTTTCAGAGAATGAGTATTTTTGAACGTTCTATTAATCTAGACTATGCACATGGAGAATTTTATTATATATAGTTAATAATATTAGATGATAAGTGGTATCAAATCCATATGATTTTTTTATGAATAAAGCGGTATTCATTGAATTTTCATGGGGATTTGAAATCCCAATAGTAGTAATTTTTAGTGACCCATATCAATATATGTCTATAATTCTAGAGAAAATTAAATTTTTTTGTTCTGGATCTTGGGATATTTTGATAATTATAATTCAAATTTGAATTATAACATAAAAAACATATCTTAGAAGTAATTTTACACATTATTATGTGTTTCCATGATTTTATTATTAATTCAATGAATATTTAGATAGATAT
Organism: Viscum album; assembly: GCA_963277665.1. Classification (NCBI taxonomy): domain Eukaryota; kingdom Viridiplantae; phylum Streptophyta; class Magnoliopsida; order Santalales; family Viscaceae; genus Viscum; species Viscum album. The sequence continues at coordinate 223,541,270 of OY728139.1, forward strand.
ACTTCTTATATTAATAATCATAGGGACACCACAGACACAGTATATAACACCGTGAATTTATGAACATTCATGGGTAGAGAACCCTTGTATGGGCTACTGGCCTGTCAATAAGTCTAAATTAGTTGTCCAATATGCCACACAATACCCACACATGGTTCACTGATTACCCAAATAAGGTATGGTGTGTTTTTAACCCATGGAATAAAAATAACTTCATGTTATTCCTCCTGACCCCTTATGTTTAATTGGGGATTGGGAAAGACTATTTTTGTATAGACTCTCCTCCATCAGTTCTCTCCATTAGATCAACCATTGATCTATATTGAGTTTTGGTTGATTAGGGATTGTTTTAGTAATTCAAAAAATCATAACACCTTCTTTATCTACCGATTTTTATTCTTTTCTATAACCTCTTTAATTTTTGGGTGCATTTAGATAGGTTTATCTATAAAGTCCATTAATGCATGGTGGAATCATCCTGAGGAAAATTAGTTTTTTTATTAGATGGATTGAATTCGTTGAGAGATATGAAATACAATCCATTTACCATTATTTGGGTAGATTTATATCACATGGAATGATTATATAGGATATTTACCATGTTTTTTGGATGTTGGAAATTTATTGGGTGTCATTTGATATTGATAATTATTATTGGATTTGTGGAACATTTTCATACCCATTGGTGCCCCAATAGTCAATGACTAATCTATGGGGTGCTACATAGTGTATTTTCAATGAGTATTTATAATTTTATATATAAGGGTAATTATTTATGAATTATTTTAATAAAATATTAATGGATTGTGGATTCAAATATGTCATTTGGATCATGTTTAGGCCTGGTGAAATATTATGAGAGTGATGAATAAGGATGGTAATGCCAATAAAAATATAGTTGTTCCATTTATAACTTAAACATATGTTTATATTCCAGTGATTCATTGAGATATAATATTTATGTTTGGGATTCTATTTCGTATGATTTAGTATGGACTAAGAGTTTTAATTTGTTATTAATAGATTGGGTATAACCTGAGGGAATCATAATTGGATTTTACTGTATAGTTTGGGAATTTGAAATATGATGAATTACATTGTTTCCAAAGATAATTAATGTTTATTTTTTTAACCTATAACCCAATATTCTTTTCCTTAATTAACCATGAGTTGTATAAGATGGGCATTTGGGGTTTGGCTAAGGGACTCACTAGTGGGTAGTTCATTGGATAGTGTTGTGATCAATGTATGGTCGATAAGTATGATTGGAAAGATTGTATGTATTTCCTTAGGACCATTGGAATCTCTTTATTATTAATATTGTGCTTAGCCCTTTTTTGGGACTAGAAAAGGGATTAATATAGCCTAGTTATAGTGGAGATTAACGAAATAAGTGGTTTCTATAGGAAATGGGATTCAGTTTCATTAAAATATTTTCGTAGGTACATGATATATTTAGCATGACATGATTTGTTTAGGATAATGATTATTCAATTATGTGTGTGAAAATATTGCACTTCATTATGTGTTGATGGATTTTAAAGACTCATAGTTTTTGTAAATACATTTCTTTAAATAATTATTAGGTTATGTAGCATGTGATAAATGAAACACCAAACTAAAAGAGAAATTTTTATATTTCACTAAAATTAATATATTTAATATCCTATATATATATATCATATATTTTGATGGAATGTATAAATATATGTATCCAACCTATAAAAAATATGAAATTAGTTATATAAATATTACATTTATTTCGTTTGATTAAAATATTTTTACTTCCCATATACGAATTTCGTAGATTAAAATTTATTTCATTCACTTTTAGAACATAAATTTTATAAAATTAAATATAATTTTAAATTTTATATATCAAAATTATACTAATATTATTATTTTATATTTTAAAATAAGTGATATTTTAGGAGAATAATGAAAAATGCAGTTTTTACCCGAACAATACATTTTATGAAATTACTATTATATAATTATGACCTAAAAACTATTATATCATTTTAAAAGACAAAATGTGCATCAAAGGGGTAAATATTTTATTTTAGATAATAAGGTATTCCTATAAAACCTATGTTCACCATTTTGGAACAGAAGTAAAATTTCATTTAAAAACAATTTTTAGACATTTCATTTAATTATACAATTTAATGGTGTCATATGGATTTGAATATATTTTAATGCAATAAGAAATTTACTTTCTTTTTCAAAAACTTTTTTATATCATAAAATTCAATGACATTGAACAATTTATACTACACATTAATTTTATGCTTAAAAACAGATTTTTTATAAAACAATTTTATATATGTTATGTTTTATAATATTAAAATTCAGTTTTATATCCTTCATAAATATTATTTCGAAAATATTTTTCATATTTTAAATCATCATTTTCATATTTATTAACAAGTTTATTTTTATTTTTGATCATTAAAATTAATTTCCATTTTTTAAAAAATAGATTTTACAATAATAGTAAAAAGGGTAAAAAGTGTTTTATTAGGCATAAAATGACTAAAATATTTAAAAACATGTATAAAATTATGTGTATGATGTTTGTAATATCAAAACCTCTAAAAATAATTAATTTGATACTTTTTATCTTTTATCCCAAAAGAGTGACATGCCATTATTATAATATAAAATTTACATCCAATATTACCCTTCTTTTCACCTATAAAAAGGGATGAAGACCACCAATTCATGATACAAATATACATCTAATTTAATAAAAAAATATAAAATGTTATCCTCAAATAATATTATATCAATTTTATAAGACTTTGGCCTTAATAAGTTATCCTAATGCAACTATATGCAAGGATATTTTCCTGATAAGTCTCAATTTTTCAATGTGAGTATTTCATACTACATGGATTTTTCTTCTTAATATTTGTCTTATATAATTTTTATATACAGAATAATATAATTAAATAATAATTATGAATATAATTTAATGTAATACTATATCATACATTATTCAATCCTTTTCATCAACTATGAAAAAACAACATAAATTATCCTTATGTGTGGACTACCGCCTCTATAATGAAATGTGGTTTGTTATTATAATTTATGTTCATGTCTAGTAACCATGATGGAAATTAAGAATTAATATGTTGAATATTTCACAATTATAATTATAAATTGATAATTTTTATTATACTATAAAACATTTCAATTAGTTGAGAAATGAAATCGTTAATTGTGCATACATGCAGACTACCACCTCTGAAAAAGTGATGTATTTTTTTTACTCATTCCTTTTCTTATATATTCAAATATTATTCAATAAAAATTATATTATGTAAAAAAAATATTTTAATATCCCTACTCACCCATAAATTATAGAATATTCTTATTTGGTTTTTTTAATCACCTACATGTACTATCCAATAAATTTATATCATTGGTGACTATGAAAATATAATTACTGGCATTATTAAATATTGATTAACATTTAATATTTTTTTATGGTCTTGTAATGGTTTTTTAATATTTAAAATATTAATATTATACCACTATTTCATTTCCCAATTATCAAATTAAGATAACCACCATCATTTTCTTTATTAATCATTAATAAAATTATTATGAAATGGAATTAGAGAATTATACATCAGTATAAAAAATATATTCTAGTTCCGGTAATGACTGTGGAATGATAATCAATGAATCTATAAAAATTTATACAATCATTACCAAACTTCTATTAAAAAACACATGAACCTAATAAAATTAAATAATGAATATAAAATATAATAAACTAATATATTTTTAAAAAATGATTAGAAATGATGTTTATATATTTGAAAAATGTTATAAAATTATTCTTAACTCATTTTCATTTCATAATTCAAAATGATTTCTACTTTAATAGGGTTTTACAGAACGATTTTCTTCTCTCCTATTATTTTACAATATTTTCTTCTATCTCAAGATAAATTAATATATTTAAATCAAATATTTAACTGGAATAATTTCTATCTAAAAATTATAACACTATTGAGACTAATTTTCATCCAATTTTACAATGTTTTCATTTTATTGTTCATATTTCCCTATTACACTAATGTTTTTCTTTTATGTAGAAACCATATTATGTGTTATCATGGGTGACCTTCATATTTACCTTCTCCAATTTTAAAAATTTACTTTTAATTCAATTTATTATGATTTTATTTATCAAAAAGGCATTTTAAAATATTAAAAATCCATTACATACATCCACGAACAAACATTTTATCTTCAACCCCAAATTACATTTTCATAACCATTATATATTTTTCAGGATATATTTTAAAATATTATTTTTAAATGTTATTTTTTTCAACGTTTTAACATACTCATTTAAAAATGACTTATTATTGTTATCCATAAAATATAATTTTACAATAATGTTAAAAAAATTAAACATTGAAGGCTTTACTAGAATTTTTCATTTTTTCAATAATAGATATATGTTCATAAGAATTATTATTCATAAATCAAGTTATAAATGGTCTTATGAAATATTATTTTTTGATGATTACATTTTTCGTATCATCCGTTTACATTATTGAGGTCAATTTCGGTGATACAATGTAAATATAATTTAAAAACCCTTTTTATTTACATATATTCATTTTTATGTGATGAATGAAACAAATTTTCTTAATAGGTGTTTTCATGATATGTTTAAAGATTCATATCTTATAGCACCTGTATGTGTGTATAATTATTTGTGGGGTCCTATTTCTCTCTCAAATAAATTGGTCATGGATTATATCATTTAATATAATTATATATGGGTCTCATTAGATTTTTTTACAACATAATTATTGGCCATACATAGATTTTTCACAACAATAGGGTAGCCGTTTTTTGAATTTTTTACAACATAAATTGTGGAATTACATGGATTTTTACCAAATACTAGGTATTTCTATTCTTATTTTTTCCAAAATTACATGATATTCTATGATTGAAATACATTCCATTTTTCAATAACTTATGACTGTGATTATCCTTCATATATCTTTTTTTTATATCTAACTCTAATACCATGATATAGGTTTTTTTATTTGAGATTACATGTTTATTAATCTAAAAATATGTATCGAACTATAATTTATCTATGATAATTATATTAATTTATTTTTACCCTTCTAATGATTTCTTATATTCTTATGATCTTACCCTTCATAAAATATTGAATATACTTTTCCAATATAATGTGATTTATCACACCCCTTTTTTATTCTTTCATTCCCCACGTTATGAAGATTACTATATCATATTATAAATTTTTAGTGGCTTCTAGTGTAACAAAAGTATTGTGAATTGTTCACAAGTGTTATAAAATAGATTTTTATATATCTATTTATTAATAATACTATTTTATTCATTATTGGGATAGTGGGAATTTTTTGGGATGTAATTTTTATATAATAAAAATGATATGTAATGATTAGAGTGGTTATTATGGGGGATTAGGATTAGAAACCTTTTGTAGAATCCATATATCATAGTCTATTAGGATGATTCTAAGGGTAAGATAACATCCAATAGGTTTTCTAATTTTTTCAGAATATGATTCTCTATGTAATTGGATACCAATCTAGATACTGGAAAGTCTATGTAGTTTTTTCCTAGATGTACCTATGGGTAATCACCAAAAAAATATGTTTGAGTATCTACACAAACATTACTCGATCCATAATGAATGGGACTAAGATTGTATACCTGGATATACACACCCAATGGATCTTATTTGGTTGACGATATACTCATTACAAGATATTATAAATGATTATATAACATCATTATGGAATGTTCAAAGAACCTATTTGAAGATAGATAATTAATAACCTAGATTAAAACATAGAAATTTAATGATAATATACATATGTCATTTATTATATATCCCATTAACAATTTATATTTAATATTATTATCTTTGTTTTTATTCATTTAATAAATTGAAAGAGAAAAGAGAAATTGTGTTTACAATGGGAGAAAATGTAAATTCAAAAATTGTCCAAATGATAAACCAAATAGAATTGAAAAGATATTTCATATATTCGATTTCTTTAAACATGTGAGGTTTTTTCTATAAATTTATCATTTATAAAGTGAGTTTGATAGGCAATGGAATATTCCTAAGTATACTAGGAAAAAGTAAGATATAGACTCCATCTAATGTGAGGTGTTTTGAAATTATTCATCACAAAGTATTTTACATTAACAGTTTACACAAAGATATAATGAAGATTTATTGGAGTTAAAATAAAAGGACGTTGAATCCCTTTGCACTTATTATGAAAAAAATCTTGAATATAATAAGTTATGAATGCTATTTTATCTCTGATATTGATATTGAAATCAATGAATTATTTAGTGTCTAAAATCATGGTCTTAAAAAGGAATTATGAGGAGGAGAAAATGAAAACAATGATGATAATTTTCTATGTGAGCTCAAGGTAGATATAGAAGATGGGGACCCACATTATTATAGAGAGAAGAGTAGGGAAGTGGTGTATCATGAAATATATGATGATGTGTCACCTAGATGAATTAATGTTTATTTAACTACATGTCAAAATTTTGGCATGAACCACCTGCGTAAATTAATTAAGGGAATAAAAGATATTTTTAAGTGTATTGAGGGATTTTTAATAGATCACATAACTATTTATGTGGGAATAAAATTAATCAAAAAAATAGATTAAAAGGGGAAAAAAATTAAGAACCACCTGTACTTCAACTATACAAATGAAATGTGTTTGAGAATTACACAAATTTTGTCCCCAAACTAATAACTGACTAAGATAATAGGCCCCACAACCTCCAATGAATGAGAACATTTAATTGTATATTATATCACTACAGGTTAGGTGGATAGTGATAAAAAGGTTGTAATTGTTAAATCCATTTTACACTCTAGAAAAAAAATTAATTATTTGATTCTGGTTCTTTAAAAAAATTTATATCACAAAATGTTTCTATGAATATTAATTCACCACCTTAAACATTGGATATTTATGTAACAACCTAGAACTCAGTAGCCCTGATTAAATTGTTGTGTCACTATAATAGAATAGATACAAGATATTGAATAAACAAGAATAAATTATTTTAGTAGTAATGACTAAATAGATACATATATGGAACCCATTTTAAATTTTGAAAGAAAAAAACATTAATACATAACAAAAGCTAAGAAATTGAATCCCTGAAAACTCATAAAATGATCTCTTCTTTATATCATAGGTATGGAAATAAAATAAATGTTGTTAATTGAATACTAAATAAGGGTCAACTATAGGTTAATATAACATGAATAAATAATAATAATCAACATAAAAATGTGTATTACTAGAAAACACATGCCAAAAAATATACTATGAACAAAAATTATATAATAATTTTTTTCACAATGAAAATACTCAAGATAATAATAAATAAATACTAAACCAAGAGAATTATTAATAATTCTATGTCATGTATACAGAACATAAACCATCATAATTTCAAGACTATTTAATTATATGGGTAACCCCCCCCCCCAAATACTATTCGGAAACAAACATCAAGGGTTTGTCACCAACTGTTTGATCTCATGAGACCTCTTGATGCATCGAGGGGATATAACAGGCCTCATCCATAATTTCAAGTCCAATTTTTTTTCATATGTTAAATACAAGTTAACCATTAATCAATTTTTCCTATATAATGTTGAAATATATTAAATATATATGAATTACTCTAACAAATCATTGAGTTATTCCTATGAATAGTAATCATTAAAAATTACAGTGTCCCATACATCATTGAAATATTTAAATCATAATATATATGAAGGAATAAAATTAAATGAATAAAAATATAATAATAATAATAATACTCATGATATTATATTTAAAAGGTTATTACATACACCACATACTAAAAATAAGTGGTGAAAATTGCATATATCTTACAGAAGAAAATGAACGACGATAAAAACCCTTTTACATTAGAAATAATAGTTCATTAGGGAAATAATTTTTATTTGTCATAATATATAATTAAATACATTTATATTGCACAAAATAAAGGTAAATTATAACTAAATTACATTTGAGGCATAAATGATGTCTCACTAATGTAAAATTTTGAAAAAATAGTTTTAAGAAACATTGAAAATATATCATTTTAGTGTATTTTAAGGAAAATATTAATAAAAATTAAATGAATAGTGTCGATTTTTTTTCATAAAGTTTTAAATGTACCAGGATATTTTTTATAATAATTTTATTTATTTTAATAAAATATTTATAGATTAAAGAAGACTATATATTGCACTTGAAAATGGATAACAAATCGGGAACATCTGTTGAAATTGTGCTTGATTATCATGATGAATTGAGAAGGTAACATTATAAAACATGTATTATCCCATTAAATATAGATGAAAAAATTGGATATATTTTTTTGGAACATATACATATAATTTATATGAAATTTATAAATTAACTATGAATTATATTGGTGTAAAGAGGGAGAAAGTTTATCCTAAATGAAATATGAATGTCCAGGGAGAATCCATTTCCACTTTGAAAATAGTGAAAACACAAACCCCATAAAATTAATTATTATCAAATAATAAATTGAATTACATTAATAAAAAGATATTAATTATATTATACATTAATGAGAAGTATACATACATAACTTATAATAAATATGTAGTGTAATATAAATCTCATGGAAATACAAGTGAGATGAGGAACACCTGACCTTCTGTCTGAATATGTTCTAAACATGATCATAATGTCCCAGATAATACGATGAACTCTATTAATTAATTAATTTAAAAACATTTATACATATATTTTATTTATTATAATTTTATAAATTTAATTTATGTACTTTTTAATGAGTTATAAGTTAAAATTATATCGTTTGGGAGTGTTTGATTCCATGGTTTTCTTGATTAGTTCACTTATATACTTGTATGGAAAATCATGTCAAATGAGAATAGTTTGCTATAATTGAAATTATATGGTACAAATTAAATTCAAATATATTAAGTGGTTATATATTTTATTTCGTTATATGTTATGATATTAAATTCTTAGATAAAACTTTATTGATAATTGTTCTGATTTTTTGTCATTTTTCATTCTTCACAAACTTGTTTTGTCATATGAATTCATATTGTGTGTATATACTATTATTATAATATTAAATAAGTTTTAATATATATATATATATATATTATATTATGTTTTATCAATAAAAATCATTTAGTTTCCTGCTTCTTAGGCATAATTGAAAAATAAAAGTACATTATCCAAGTTTGTGGTAAATGAGCCCCTCACGTAAGATGTTTTCATTTTTAGAATAAATGGGAGAGTAGAAAGGGTTTGATGATGAATATTCAATTATTATAATAAAACTATATTATTAATATATACCTGAGTTATCATGAATGTTTGTAAATAATAGGTATGGGAAGAATAAGAAGAAAATAAATTAAAATAAATTCATAGAGAATGATAAAGGATTTACCTCTTGATTTCTTCTCCTTCAGAACCTCGTTAACAGACATTGAAATGTTATTTTGGTGATTCAATAATTACCATAAAATGGGGAAGCATTTTGGTGTATAAAATGGGTATAATATATGTAAGATTAATGGTTTTTAAGTGTTAGAAGATGGGGTGGTATTTAGAGTGGGAGAGAAGGCTATTTTTTTGAATATTTTATTCATTATTTTATTATATTAACTCAAGAAAATAAATAGTGGTAATTATTTTTACTAAATAAATAATTATTTAATTATAGTTCAAATTTTTTTTCTAACATTAGACATGACTCATGTAATAGTTTATTTAAATTATAAAGTATATCCACTATAAATTACCAAATTTTATTATTTGTCAAAAATTCGTGTATTTTTTTAAAATCCATAAAATTCACCCTATCTAATTTCAAATGAGAAAAAGTAAAAATAAACAACATTTTATGTTAATAAAATATAAAATATGGAATTTTTTTATTAAAATAATTATTTACTCGGAAAATATAACTTTCAAAATAATATTTAAATTTAAACTAAATTGGCAAATTAACTAAGGTCTTTCAAATTTACCGTAAAATTTTAGGAAAAAAATATTAATTTATGAATCTATTTTATGAAAATAAATATTATTTTAAATAATTATATTAATTATTATATTGAACATATATATCTCTATTTTATAAAAAAATTAATACATAAATAATAATTTCAAAAACATTTATGTACTTATACTATGATATAAATATACAATATTTTCATTTTGAATATTACAAAAAAAAATTACTCCTTCATAGGTGATGTTTATATTCTATTGGTTAGATCACTATTCATAATGGAAACATTAATTTTCCGACAATCACATTAATATTCCTATAAAATGAATGTTATTAGAAACAAACCTAAAATATAGCCAAATTAAATTTAGATATTATGAATTCAAAAAAATGTTTATTTTTATATATATAATTTTTAAAAGTGTTGAAATTTATTTCTAAAACAATTTCAACACTAGAAGGCGATAAAAATGTGTTAAGAAAAATAGTGTATTTTAACGCATGACATTGGAATCATTTTTATCTTATGACTAAAAATTATTCTAAAGTAAAAACATTTTATTAAATATATAATATAAAAATTTAATTAATTCAATTCATTCCATCCAAATTAATGTCTAGGTTATGATTATCGTTTTAAAATAATAACTTTTAATTTTATATCATTGATCGTTTAAGCTTAGTATTGTATGAAACATAGTTGTCGAAGAAATAAAATTTATAAAGATACATATGATAAAATCATGGGGTTTTACATTCTCCCCTACTTAAATAAATTTCATCATTGAAATTTAAAATTTTACTACAAAAATAAAAGGTTTATACATCAATAATTCATTTTTGGGAAACCCACATGAGAATCGTGGTTAATAAAATAACCTCTTAATAAGAGGGAAAGGTAAATTCTAAGGTCACTACCAAACTATGAATTCAAATAAGATTACATTAGTGTGTAGTGAAAATATAGATGAGGAATAACAATATATCCATATTGTTTTGATGAAGAGTGATAAAAACCATAGTCATCAAATACCTTACCATCACAATGTTGTAAATTTGTGATCTGTTAAAAAACCATTGATTTCTCAAAAGTAAAATTAAACAGATAACATTTTTCAACCAAAATATTTTTCCTAGAGTTGGGAGTTTATTTTAATATTAAGATAATAACATTTGAAAATAAACATTCTTGTTTACTTTCCATTTCATATGTGTAATCACATCCTTTGGTTGTGCTTCGATCTGTATCCAATTCGTCGTTTAAACCATGAGATGAATGTTCAAGGTGATTTATTTCACAAATGAATAAATTTTAATGGATCATAGGTACCTTTAATAATTCATTTGATCGTTAAATTTTTACTATAACCAAGAAGGATAGAAGATGTTATCCCATATGAAGAATCATACTTTAAACATAATCGATAATATCCATAACCCAATCCATATGTATTTAAACATAAGAATCATCCAAAATACATAGTTCGAAATAAAAATAAAAAATATATAAAAGTACGGTCACAAAATTTCTAAAATCTACATCCCATGTGATTTACCAAATATTAAGTTCCTATTTTTACATACTAAATATATGACTAAATTAATCTCTATTAAACTATTATGAAATAATTAATTCTTCTATGAGTAAAATCTCAGGTTTTAAAATATATTACTCAAATCCCAAAGAGTAATAAACCGATAAAAGATAGAATAAACCATAAAATCACTAAATAATTACATAGTCACTAATATTTTCCCCTATAATAAAATTTCTATTATTATATTAACATGAGGAATACATTAAGGGTTACCTTATTGAGTAATGTGTTTTAAATAAGAAAAGAAAACAAATGAATCACTTCCCTTGATTACTGGTGTTATTCATCACATGCTTCCAATTCATTAAAAAAAATATACATCTGTAAAATCCTTATATATCACATGATTCTTATAACCATGGTATTATTGGTAAAATAATAAAATAACATTATTCTGGAATCCAATCAAAATAATATTAATCATTTCTATTTTTTGTGGTAATATCATAATCCAAACCATGATTTACTATCCACATTTTGTGAATTTTCCTACGATACATGAGAAATTGATTTTCATAGTGTGTCAAATCATTTAAGATGGACTATTTCACATTTTAATCCTTTTTATAACCATTTCATGAACATGAACGACGTAATTTCTTCTCAAACTTATAGCATACTCTCATTCCTTTCAATCAATTATCATAGTGTTTCTTTCTACAATTATCCCATGTTCTAAAATACTTCTTTATCTTTATTCCATTATCAAAATTTCTCCTAGCTATACTATTGTTATCTTGAATCCCTCCAAATGAATAATAAATAGAGTATTATTTCTTTCCTTCATTATCATATGATATTATGTTCATGTATGATGAGAAATCATTGTAGAAATGTTCCCTTCAATAGATTACCACAATACCAAAATATAGATGAACCTTCTTATACATTTGATCATTTGCATTGATTAAGATCACATTCCTTATTCTTGGATCATTTTCTAAACAATTAAGTACACTATATTAGATCAAAAAATTATAATAAATGTTGTATAATCCAAAGAATAGTAAAATAATTATCAAAATTTTAATATTTATTCAAAGCTAATATCATAATCATAATTATGGTTTCTTTGGGGAATATTAAATCCGTCATAATGGTTTTCAAATGTAATGAGAAATATCCCAAGAATATTCCATGGGAGTGTCAAACAAGGTGAGTAGTAAGGCCCTTTCTCCTGTACTAGGTTACACTGATTCAGACCTAAAACACCTTGTCAGAGTTGTTACCCCAAGGTACATATGTTCCAGAACCATGTCCACTTGTAATATCTACCCACATAATATATACCGAACTAATATCATATGATGTTATTCTATGATTATCATCAATGTCTATCATAGGGATATGTTCCCAAAACAATGATTTCAAAATCTAGTTGTTAAGGATTCTACTAAATATGCTTTGATACAAACTATAACAACCATGAACCCATAGCCCAGATTCAGTGGTTGTGTTATTATAAAAGAATAGATACAAGATATCTCATCACCAAGGATTTATTAGTTTATATGCCTTTAAAAATTAGTTAAATACATTGAACTCGTTTTATAATTGGAAAAGAAAACAAAATATGTTACATTACAAAATATAATAAACTACATCCTTGAAAACTATTTAAATTATCACGTCTTCATAACCTGAGGAAAATAAAAAATAATAGGGGTGATATCAAATGACCATTATGTTTTTGGTACAATGGAAGATATTATGAATCATTTAGCATAATCAATATGGAATAGTGAATTACTGAAAAATAAATTCCAATCAATAAACTAAGAAGGAAAATTCTAACATAGATTTTTCCATAGTGAAATTCTTATAGATAATAATAACTAAATACTGAATGAAGAGAATGATTAATCAACGAATGACATGTATCAAGAACATAAACTATCATACACTAATGAGTGTTTTATTCAGGTAGTAGGAACCTATCTTATTCTATTTGGAAACAAACACAAATGGTTTTTCAAAAACATTTTTGTCTCATGAGACCTGTTGATGCATTGAGAAGTTGTAATGGACCACACCCATTACTACAATTCAATACATAATTATTCATTAAATAAAAAATAAATCAAAACTAAGGTGTCCATAAAAACATTAAAATATCAAAAACATAGAGCAATTTAATCTAACAAATCCTTTGATTAATTCTTGTGGAAAATAATCATTAATCATTCCAAAGTATCTCATACAACATTGAAACGTTAAAATATTAATACATATGAAGGAATAAAATTATATGAACTATAGATTAAAAAATGAATAAGAAGAATAATGACATGATTTATCAAACTGAATGACACACACCATATACAAGGAATAAGGGGCTAACAAGATATATATCTCAAAATAGAAAAATATAAGCCGATAAAAATGCATTTTAATATAGAAAGAAGAGTTGCTTTGGAAAAAAATTTGTATTTTTCATATAAAAGGACTATGAAATTTTATATTACATAACTGAAAAGGTAAGTACAATGAAATTATATTTGGTTACAAAACCGATTTCCTACTAAAGATAAATCATATAAATATAGTTTTTAAGAATCTTTTGAAATATATCATTTGAGTGTAGTTCAAGTAAAATATAAGTGGGTAATTAAAGTAGAAAGTTATTTTTTATTTTATTAAAATTAGAAATAATACAATATATGTTTTCATAAATATTTTCATATTTTATTAAAATAGTTATATATTAAAACATATTATATTGTTAACTTGAATATGGGTAAAAATCAAGATGTTTTCATTAAATTAGGTTTGATTATCATGATGAATTTAGAAAGGGAAATATAATACAGGTATTCTCTCATTAAATAAATATGAAATGATATGGATATATTATTTTGGAACATATAGAACGAATTTATACTGATTATACAAAAATAATTAATAATTACATTAGAGTAAATAGATAGAGAAAGCGTTTTCCAAATAAAAAATGGAACTTTGAGAAGAGGCCCTTCACGCTTTGCAAATCGGAAAACCATATTCCCCAAAAAATTAATGATCATAAATTAAGACATATAATTAAATTAAAATAAAGATATTAACTATATTTTATTTCAATGGGGAGTATGCATACACCATATACAAGAAATAATAGGAGAATAATCGAAATCTCATAGAAATAAAAGTGAGATGAGTAACCCCTCACATTATATCTGAATCTGTTATAAAAATGATCTTAATGTCATAGATATATAGATTACATACAGTAATTAATTAATTAATAACCATTTTTAAATTTAATTTTCTTATTATTATCTTATTAAGTTCATTTTTTTCATTTTTTATGATTTATAAGGTACAAATTTATCATTCTAGATCGTTCATTTCATTGGTTTTCCGGATTAGTTTGCGTGTATACTTGAATTAAAAATAATTAAAAATTAGAATAGTTGTTCTAAATTGAAATTATATTGTAATAATTATGTTATAGGATATTAAGTGTTTATACAATTCATTATGTTTAATAATATGAGTTTGAATCATTAGATAAAAATTAGTGGTAGTTGTCTAGATTATTTTGGGGGTTTTCTATCTTCATGAACTTGATTTTCCCAATGAATACATATTGTGTATGTATAATTTTTTCATAATATTAAATATTTTGTAATAAATTTATTATATTTTTTATCAATAAAAATGGTTTTATGACCATTCTTGAATGATTAATTGAAAAATGAAAACACATCATCCATGCAGGGGTAAATCAGCACATCAAAGATGATGTTTTCATTTTTTAAATAAAATGGAGAGGAGAATACGTTTTATGATGAATATTGAATTAAAATCAAAATTTAATATATATATTATATAATTGAGTTGTCATTCGTGTTTTTAAATAATAGGATATGGTATAATTTAGAAGAAAAAAAATTAAATGAAATTTTAAGAGAATGAAAAATGATGTACCTCTTCAATTTTGACCACTGAGATCCTCTTTAAAGGACATAGAAATAGTATTTTGGGGATACCATAATGAGAATAACGTGGTTAATAGGATTGGAAGAGGATGTTTGAATAAAATAAAAAATAATCAGGTCTTTGGAAGGGTGAGAAGAGGTGGTGTTGAGGTGTGGTATTTATAGTGGAGGAGAGGGATGATTTTTGAATATTTTATTCATTATTTTCAAAAAATGAATCAAGAAGTGAAATATTTATTATTCTTGTGGAAAAACATATTAATTACATCATTTCATTTCTAACCAATGGTTATAACATCACCCATGACTCATGGAATTGTGCATTTGACTTATATTGTATATATACTGTAAATTGTTATATTTTACTATTCACCAAAAACACGTATTTAAGATAAATCCAATATAATTACTTATAAATATTTTTTTATGATTAAAATTAAATAATGAACTCAATTTTATGAATATAATTCCCTAAATTATAAAATTTTAATTTGTATTTAAAACTACATTAACTCAAAAAATACCACTTTTAAAATTGTAAATTATTTTTATAACACATTGAAAAACTAAATAAGGTCATATTAAATTATCATATAATTATAATACATAGAAATATTAACTTATTATTATATTTTATGAAAATAAATTTTTATTTAAATAATTCTATTAATTATTAAATTGAAAAATAAACATTTATGTTTTGTAAAATTATTTATACATAAATAATAATTTTTAAAACATATATATACCAAAACTGTGATATAAATATTCCATATTTTAATTTATATGATACCTAAATTTTATATACACTTTTATAGGAGAAGTTACCATTCTATTGTTGAAATTAATCTTCTTAATTGTAACATTATTATTTTAATGGTAACATAAATATTCATAAAAAAATTTATCTATCATAAAAATACCAATTATTTTTCAAATTATATTTTGAAATAAATCATCAAAAAAATATTTTTTATATTTTCCTCTATAATTAATGAAACTATTAAAATTTATTTTTAAAACATGTTCACCATTAAAAGGCGGTAAAACTATATTAAGAAAATAATAGCCTTTTAATGTGTAACATTAGATTCATTATTACCTAATGTTGATAAAATCATTTGGGTGAAAGTAAAAAAAATTGTTTATATATATAATATATAAATCTAATAATACTTTTTATTCTTTCCAATTTAATGGCAATGTTATAATAGTCATTTTAAAATAATGATATTTTATTGTATACAATTGTTCATTTAAACTTTCTATTGCATGAAACATATCTTATCGAACAAATTAAATAAAAAATGATACATACTATAAAATATTGGGGTGCGAAAAATGTATAATCTATCAAATACCATGGTAGTATGATGATTTTTTCTACGATATATAACTCTTCTCTAATTAGTATTTATGGGATGATTTTTATTGAAAATATAGTCATTCTTACCTTTGTTCAATTTAATGTAATACCGATATGGATTATATTTCCTTAAATAGAGAACATGTCTATTTTCAGGATAGGGGATATCATTTAATATAATCAACCATATTTTAATCATCTATCTATGAAATAATGATCATGATCTTTATTCATACAAATATTATATCATATGGATCATAATACTCATGCAATGAGGGACTTATAACTCTTATGATCAGAGATGATGTCAATATTGGTTACATGCCTATTATGTATTAATGTAATGATGTATTTATTGATTAAATATATGTTTTCCCCTTGATAATTATTACAAGTCTTCAATTAATTCATATCTAGGATCCATTAATATCTCAATTATTCAATTTAGAATTCCACTCGTTAGTTAGAAAAATTAATGAAGAAACTACAAGAGAATATAGACTAGGGAATTTTAATCCCTATAGCATCTCTATGGGGTGAAATAGTCCTCTTTTTAAAAATAAGGATGGATCAATGTAACTTTAATTAGATTATGATGAGATTAAAAATCAATATCATGAACTTGTATCCTCGACAAGGTATTGATGATCTGTTTGATTAAATTAGAGGATTACAACAATTCTCAATGATTTACTTTTTTAACAAGATATTATTACTTATGGGATAAATTGAATGATATTTATAAGTAATTTTTCCATATGATGTATTAAAACTATTAATTTATAATAATTCCATTTGCGATTAAAAATTTTCTTGAAATATTCATTGATAAAATGAATAGATTATTTATATATTACATTTATAAATTTGTGGTTGCATTTTTAGATATTATTATAATATATTCAAAGAGTAAGTAATATTGTAACGAATATTTTCGGATTATGTTTAAGACCATGATAATGGAAAAAAATATTAAAAATTTATCAAGTGAGACTTTTGGCTACCAAAAGTGTCTTTTTTGTGTCATGTAATCACAAAAAAAGGAATATCAGTATATCTATAAATAATGAATGTTATTAAAAAATGGACCCTACTGACCTATGTAACTGAAATCTATATTGTTCATCTATTATTAGGATATTGAAAATCCATTTTGAGATAATTATCATCGATATCAAATCTACTAACTATACTAGCATGGAAGAGAGTAATGTTCAGGTGGATGGAGGATTGTGATGAATTTTTCAAAAAACTAAGGATATGTTGGTCACTAATCTTATACTCAAATTACCCAACAATAGATAAGGGTTTTTAATATAAAATAAAACTTAATTAAAGATGTTGGAATGTGTCCTCATGCACAATGATAAGGTAATTTATTTTACCTCACATAAATTAATAACCCTTGATAAAAATTACCCGATGCAATATTCGGTGCTAGAAATAGTGACTAGTAAATTAATGATTGTATGAACATATATATTTAGAATGAAGTTTGATATATATGTATATATAATTATACTAACGATAAGTGCTTGAAATATACATCTATATGGTGTTGAAAATTCAGAAAATTATGATGTTATGATTAGAAAAGAGATTTTTAATGATAAAGGAATTACCACCCAATGAAATTAAATAAGGAAGATGAATCCATAATAAGAATTGATCATAACACATTATCCATCATAAGTATTGAAAAATACCAAATACATATGGATTTTTTTAGAATGAATCCTAAAATAAATAGCATACATGGGAAATCCTACCTTTCCCAAATGACTACTCAACCATCCATTCAAGAGAGGATTATAGAAGCGTACAAATTTAATATGGATATTTAGAAAAATGATGAATGTATTATATAGCTCAAATATGATAAAAATAAAATTATATTTTTTGGTACACAAATATGTTACCGATATTAAAAATTTCTAATGATTGAACATTCAGATGATTCTCATTACTTATCCATCTCTATTCATCTATAAAGCACTAGGTTGTATAGAAATATAAATAAAATAATTTTTCCAGAACTATAAAACATATATTGTAGACTATAAATCTGGATGTTTTGTGTGTCAAAATTTTTGCACTAAATGACACAAGTACGAGGGGATGATGAAACCATTACCACTACTAGTATAGAAATGGGAAAAAACACCATGAATTTCATCGCAGGTCCTCCAAAGTCATATAAAGTCTATAATTGAATTTATTTTATATTTTATATGCTTAAAAATTTATCACAATTTATTATTATTATAGAAAATTTCATTATTTACCAACATTCCATGATGTACATGATGGAATTGGTAAGGTTTTATGGTGTACCAATCTCAATTGAATATATTCATGATCCAAGGTTTAACTCATGGTTTTAAAGAAGTATTTGGTAAGAATTAGAGAAATAATTCAATTTTCGAATTTCTTATAACCCACATGTATACATTCAATCATAAATAACCATTTTAACTCTTGAGTATATATTGAGATCTAATTTAATGTATTTTCATGGATGTTTGGATAAACCCCTTCCCCAAATATAGATCTTAAATAATTTTAGTTTCGATACAATAATTTAAGAGGGACCTTATAAGGCACTATATGGGAATATATAAATGACTTTATCATGAAGGAGTGAAGTTAGTTGGTGGAAGATGAAAGGACCTATCATTGTCCAGGAAATATTGTACATGGTACATATAATTTAGTGGAATATAGATAGGGAACAAAGTAGATAGAAGAGTTATTAAGATATTAGATGATGAGATATAGTTTTATATGTGGTTCAAAATGCCATACATTAAAGATATCCTATAAAGTGAGTTGTGATATTATTTATGAAAGGAAATTCGATCCTTATGTATATCACTCATTGCAATATCCTTAATAATGTAGAGGCTCTATCTTAAGTCTGAGCACTCCCTATATATCTCCCTGATGTACTTGTTGTATTTCACATAAAATTTATAGGACATACATTCCATAATAGTCATATTTACTGAACATAGAGGTTGTGAAATGTAAAATGATCTATCATATGAGGAATAGCCATTAGTGATTATGGATTAATGAGATAAAGTTATGTAGAGAAAGACCATTGACCTGGTCAATGTTTTGCAGTGGAATATTATGTCTAAAGAAGATATGTTGATTTTAAATGAGTTAATGAGAGTGAATTACCCACATGTATATTTTTCTAATAAATAAAATTTTTAGGTTGAGATTATTTTTAAATAGGGTAGAATTTAATGACTCGTAATTTTAGTAAATAATGTCCTTAAATTGATATTATTCTGAGTAGCTTATCTTATATACAATTCCATACTAAGATGAAAATATGGAATTTTTAATAGAGTAAAATTAAATAATATTTATGATGTTATATATCGATTAATTTGGATTGTTTCAATAAAATTAACCTCATTATGGGAACAATGTAGGAAATAAATATTAATACAGGAATCAGTTTTTTTTGCATAATGTAATATCATTTTCATATATATAATTTTTTATTTAATTAATTTATATTACATTTAGATATTTAATTTTGTTAAATTAACTTCATTTATGATTTCCACTTGTTAAAAAGTAGACTAATATTAATTTTTTTTAATTTTCTAATAAAATTGGTGAATAGTGCTATTAAATTTCAAACAAAAACTGTATTTTTTTATTAAATTTCAATTAGATAACTGAACCCAATAATTTAGTAAAACAATTTAATTGATCAAATATGTATTTAAGGTGTAAAAATATTTATTTTAAAGTAATATTTTAAATCTAAAAATTTATGTTCATCATTCTAGAACAAAAGTAACATTTTAATCAAAAAATGGCCTTTTCTATTAATTGAAATTATTAGTGGTGATATTTAGTTTATATTTTCGTGAAATACATATAAAAATTACTTGTTTTTATACTAAACTAATTTATATCATGAAATTCAATGAAAATAATAAATTTACCCTACACATAAAATTGATGCTTAAAAATACACTTTTCCAAAAATGGTTTTTTATACATTACATGAGACCATAATAAAGATAACATTTCAATCATTTATAAATTTAATCTAATAAAATTATTTTAATTTTTATGTCATTATTATCAAAATAGAATATAATTTTATTTTTTATTTAGTTCATTAAGATTAATTACCATGTTAGGAAAATATGATAAGACGGTAAAAGTAAATAGGGTAATAATATTTTTACTAAGTGTAAAAGACATAAAATTGTCAAAATTTATTCCCCTAACTATATAGAATAGAGTTTAATAAAAAACACTCTTATCCTCCAATTTTTTAATAATGTTTTATCCATTTGTGTTTTAATACTAACACACCATTACATAAATATATTTTGTACTTCAACAATTACCTTTATCTTCACTTATAAAATTAGATTATTTACACCAATTTGTGAGATACATTTCTTTTTTAATGTTATCTCTAATATCTAAAATTATTCTTCTCCTTGAATCCTCTCTTAATTTTAGACGCCTTGGGTCTCACTTAGTGAGCCTAAGGGATCCATTTTAGAGGAGATTTCTAGGAGAGAACTCAAAATTTTCAGCGTAGATATTTCTCATACCTTATCATTTTCATCCTAATATTACTCTTAAAAATATTGTATAAAAAACTAAAAAAATGAAATTAATATTATTAATATTATTTATTTACATTATATTAATCAATCAAATATTATTCAATCATTTCCATCCACTATGAAAGATAAATCTATATTGACTGTTTGAATGTGAGGACTACCACCTCCAAGAAAAGGATGCGGATAGTTTCGTATCACCTACTATAAGGACCTGACCTTAAATATTACATAAAATTGAATTAAATGGGTAATTCACATTGAATATCGTTTCAGGTTTAAAGTTTTAGAGAATTAGGACATAACTATTACATATCAAAATAATTACAAAGTAGACACTTCTACACAGTTTCCATTTTTTAATATAATAAAAACTTTTGAAAAAAAGGGTCATGTCTTGTTCCATGTTTTAGACAACATGAGTTTTCCTTGATCCAATCTTTGTCCATATTCATCTTTCAGTCCTGTGAAAACATTTCAAAACATGGGATGAGCATAAAAATCTCAATAAGGGTTATGATACAAAGAATTAAAACATTTGTTTATAAATAAATACAACACATGAACTCCCTTACTTACCTCATGAAATCATAAGATTTATGAAAGACACATAAAAATCATATATCATAAAGGTAACTTGTGGCATCCAAATCATACTAAATTGTAGCTATCACAGCTACATAGGAAGTTACTTTGGAATACCCATCACAATATTTTCCCCAAATCTCTTAGGAGAAACATTCAAGTTTACCTCTGTCACATTACCCAATGCATTGGAGAGGTATCTCGGGCTCACCCGCCCTGGGTTTATCACGGAACCACCCGTATACATAAATAATTCCCAAGAACCATAACCTGATCATAATACATAACATAAGAATAAAGGAAAGATAAAATTTCCACATTGCAATAAAAAAATATCATTTCAAGATATTGAAATAATAAATCCATTATCAAAATAATTTTCAATACCAACATACATAAAAAGTGTATATGGTATTTATTTTTCCTTTTAAAAACATTATGTCTTGTTATAGAAGCCAAAGATCAAATAATACTCACGTGGGGGGAAAGGTCATTGTCACAGATTACGTTTAAAAAAATTTTCTTTTTGTAGTTTAGTAAAATGATTCATATAAAAAGATTCCCTTTTAATGAAATGAATAGTCTAAGGTTTATATACAGAGTATAAAAGAAAATCATGTATTAAAACAAAATACGTCTCAATGAAAAAAGATTGAGACGAAGTCCCTTACTTTGTGTTCGTCTTGACTCGATCATTATTTAATCACCTAAATAATAAAATAATGTTAATTTATAATTGATTAAGAACCTTTTTCATTTTTATTATTCCTTTTATATCACTTATTACCTTGTTATAAACATTATGTAACCATTTATGTTAATAACGTTCGTTTTGTCAATATTTGGTACATGGGTAAAAAATGGACTTCTTATAATTACATGTTGTTAATGTGGACAAAGGTTCATTATATCCAAAATGATATTCATGTTTTATATATCATATATATCATATATATCCATAATATACATGTATTTATAATAGTATATAACATATGGAGGAATGAAATGAAATGCACCATTCATGGAGACGATAAGCCGTATGTACGCATGAATGCTACTTTCATTTATATTTCTTATTTTTATGGAATTAAAGAATTATGATACATAGGTATATTATAATTACAGTATAATATCATATATAATATCAATAACCCAATCCTTTATACATCCACATAAGGCATTAACGAGTCACATCACTTTGAGGGGGCGATATTCTGCACTTCCTCAAATGAGATTATCGTATTTACCCACTATGGAAACAATAATGGCGTGCTATAAATGAAATTCAAAGAAGCATAAAGAAAACATAAACATAATATATATCATATATAAATACAGTGCCATCATAATGGCCACCATGAGAGGCGGTAGGAGATAATCGAACAATCATCATTTCGTGAGGCGTTAGTTTACCATCCACAAAAACCTTATTTTCTTCATACATTAGATGGAGGTGTGTGTATTTGTCATTTGAATATATCTCATATAAACCTCCTAGTATATTGAAAATACTGGGGTTGTTACAAATGAATGTAATAAAAAGGTTTTAGGTGTTTGAGAAGTAAAATAAAAGAAAACAATTTAAGAGAAACTGTTACCTTTAATTTAGGTAACTCCTTTTGGTTTGAACCAAAGGACATCTTGAAGTCCTTTATGCCTAATGTATGGTTTCTCGGAGGAATATAGGGATTTAAGGAGATCAATTTGGTAGAGTTTGAACGAGACAAATGGCTTGAGAGGTGTGGGAAATTGGTTAGAAGTGGTATCCTTTTATAATGGGGAGGAGGGGCTCTTTAGAAAAGTGTGAAACTATTATTTTATTATATAATTATATTCAGTTTTTAATGATCCAAAAATCATTAATGATGAAACTAAAATTAATTAGGGTTGAAATAAAATAATCCAATAAGAATTGTACATCTTATGGATAATATTTTAAGCATTATAAACTTATTTATTTAAATCATTTATTAATGAGGTAAACACTACATCATTATTGTGTCAAATATAAGTTAATTTCATTATTGTCTAAAAATTATAAAAAATTACCATTATTTAGGAAATAGTTTTATCTTTCCAATGAATATTTATAGTCGAAATGATAATCTACATATCCCCTTGTAAAAATTAATTTACTAAAAGATATTTGTTTTTGTAATTTTTTCCTTTACTTTAAGTTAATTAATCTAAATTGTCACTATCACTTCCAAGTGGCTCAACGGGGTCCCAAAATCGACCCAAATATGTCCATGGTCCTAAATGAATCTACCAATAATGTTTGGACAAGTGTTAAGGTGATTTGGAATTATTAAAATATTTGTTTTACCTTGCATTACCCAATTTACCTTTAACTGCGGTAAATAAAAGTCAAAAGTTACTATTCACCAAATATTATTTTCATCTTAATGAACCAAATTTTACTTCTTGATAAAAACCATGTATGTCAGATTTTTTTAAATACAATTCACAAAAAGTGGTAAAGTTTTATTTCAATGAAAAAGTCAGTTTTTTTTAACTACACTAAGTGGTTTCAGTTTTCATCAAAAAATAATGTTTTTCAGAAAAATACCAAAAATTTAGCCTAAGATATATTTGATATTCCGAATTAAAAAATGATGTCTATTTTTCAAAATTCAAAACATATAAGTGGAATTAATAAATTTTAAAATTAATTCCTGTTATCAAAACTAATAGCGTGTTTTTAAGAAAAAATAACAATCAAAAGATTAATAATTGTTTATATCCAATTTCAAAGTGAAATTATTTCCAATGACCAACATTGGATTAAATGGTAAACATATATTTTAATTTCACTTTAAAACCAATTAAAAAGATAATATAACTATATAAATAACTTAGATTAAAAGGAACTTTGGAATTAAATAAAATATTTTTCACTATTCATTTAAAAATGAACATTATCGGAAAAATTTCAAAAATTCACACGAAGTAAATTTTGATGTACCCATTCTAAAGAAGGATTTTATTTTGTAATATAGAATTTATTAAAGTAACCAAAACTTGATTTAAAGAGGTTTATCCATTAAAAGTCAATAAATCATCCTTTTAATGTAAATTATGCTTAAAATTAGATTCATTCACATTTTTAAGCCTCTAAATTTTATTGGATATATGTAAATACATTTAACAAACATGTATAATCATATTGTAGTTAGTTTCATTCATTCCCACCAATAAAATGGCTAGGAGTTAACTAATATTTAAAATAATAATATTATATTATTAGTGTGCAACGTAAGATTTCAAAGAAACCCGTTGTTGTGTATCAGGTATGCTATCGAACATAGAAACACCATTAAAGTAAAATTAATTTTTAATTCAAAAATATTAATAAATATGAAATATGTCTTATTCTTTATTTTCCTGGGATGTTACATCCTTCCCCCCTTTTGGAAATTATGTTCTCACAATTTTTATTCACTTATAAAAATAAGTGGGGGGTATTTATCCCCCATAGAATTTTCATATTCCCATGTTGTATTTTCAACCATGTGGTTTAAAAAACATAACCTTTACCTGGTGAATTACCTTATTTTACAATAATTTTTCTCTATGGTCAAGAATCTGGACGGTTGTTCTTCATAAGAGAAATTCTCTTCCAAATGAACTACCTCTGGGCTCAAAACAAGAGATGGATCTGGCATATACATTCTCAACAGCGAAACATGAAAAACATTTTGTACCTGTGATAAACATGGAGGTAAGTCACTCTGTACGCAACTGATCCAAATTTCTCCAGAATTTCATAAGGTATGATGAACCTCGGACTCATCTTTCCCTTCTTTCTATAACACATCACACTTTTCCATGAAAAAACATTAATAAAGACATGATCACCAACCTCAAAAGAAATATCCTTCCTCCAATTATCTGCATAACTTTTCTATCTGCTCTGAGCTGTTCTCATGTGCTTCTAAATCAACTGAACTTTCTCTGCCATCTCTTCTACCAATTCTGGTCCCATCAGCTTCCTTTCACATACTTTATCTCAAAAAGCTGGAGTTTGGCAACAATTTCAATATACATCCTCAAATGGAGCCATCTATATACTGGTATGAAAACTATTATTATAAGAAAATTCAACCAAATAAAGATGTTGGTCCCAACTTCCAAGATAATCCATTGAACAAGCACATATCATATCCTCCATGTTCTGAATTGTTCGTTCTGACTATCCATCTGATTGAGGATGAAAAGATGTATAAAATTTAATTCAGTACCCAATGACTTATGAAGGCCATTCCAAATGTTAGAAGTAAACCTGGGATCACGATCAAATACAATATATAGTGGAAAACAATGAAACTTGACTATCTCTTTAACATAAAACAGAGCGAGTTGATTTAGAGACAATGTATCTCTAATAGGAAGGAAATGGGCAGATTTAGTTAATCAATCAACAATACACCAGATTGCATTATTACCTAGAGATGTATTCGATAATCCCACAAAAAAGTCCATGGATATATTTTCCCATTTCTACTCTGGCACCGGTAAAGGCTGAAGCGTTCCTTTTAGTAACTTTCGATCTTCTTTAACCGGCTGATAATTCAAATTCTTCGTAGTAAAATCAGCAATATCTCTTTTTATTCCATCCCACCTGCAATACTCCCGAATATCTCTGTATATCCTAGTACTACCAGGATGAAATGAAAACGGAGAACTATGAGCTTCACATAACAACTCATTCTTCAATTGTGAATCACAAGGCACACATAATCTCTTTCCAAACCTCAAAACACAATCATTATCAATGTTAAATTTTGGAAACTTACCCTTCCCAACCAACTCGACCTTTTTTTGTAACTCACTGTCTTCTTTCTGCACTTTCTTTATTCTGTATGATAGAGATGATCTCACTGACACCTGATACAAAACAGAATAATTTCCTGCACCAACACCTTATATGCCAAAGTTCATCAAATCCAAAACCAAAGGATCCTGTTCCAAACATAACATAGTTAATGAAACATTATTTTTTCGACTCAAACCATCATCCACTTTATTAGATTTTCCCAGATGGTAATGGATCATGAAATCATAATCCTTGATTAATTCCAACCATATCCTTTGTCTCATGTTCAATTATTTCTAAGTGAATATATAATTTAAACTTTTTTGATCAGTATATATTTTACATTTTACTCCATACAAATGATTCCTCCAAATTTTTAAAGCAAAAAACAATAGTAGTAAATTCCAAATCATGTGTAGGGTAATTTAACTCATGAGGTTTCAATTGACTTGAAGCATTAGAAATTACCTAATCATTCTACATTAGGACACAACTAAGTCCTTTCAATGAAGCATCACTTTAGATAAAAAACTCAACATTTCTGGATGGTAGTGACAAACCCAGAGAATTCACCAATCTTCATTTCAATTCTTGAAAACAATCATCACATTATTTTGTCCAGATAAACATAACACCTTTTCTAGTTACCATAGTAATTGGATTAGATAACTGTGAAAAATTTTCAACAATCCTTCGTTAATAACCTGCCAAACCAAGAAAACAATGAATCTCAGTTATATTTTTGGGCCTTGGCCATTCTTCAACAACTTTTGTTTTAGCAGGATCAAAAGTTATGCCATTTTTGAAACAATGTGACCAAAGAAAGAAATCAGTTGTAACCAAAACTCACACTTTCTGAATTTCCCATAAATTTTCTTTTTTAAGGTTTGAAAAAATACCATTAAATGACATTAATTCTCCACTTTAATTTTAGAATAAACCCAAATATCATCAATGAACACAACCACAAACTTATCCAAGAAGTCACAGAAAATTTTATTCATAAGATCCATGAATACAGTATGTGCATTATTTAACCCAAAAGTAATTACTAAAAATTCATAATGGACACATCTAGTACGAAACGCAGACTTCAGAATGTCTGATTCCTTTACTTTCAACAAATGGTACCCCGATCTCAAGTCAATCTTCGAAAAAAACATAGCTCCCTGGACCTGATCAAAAAAATCATTGATATGAGGCAAATGATACATATTCTTTATAGTGATTTTATTCAATGCTCTATAATCAATGAAAAGTCTCATGGAACCATCTTTATTTTTAATAAATAAGATAGGAGAACCCCATGGTGTTGTGCTAGGTCAAATGAATCCTTTATCTAATAACTCATGAAATTGCTTCTTTAACTCTAAAAGTTCAATTTGAGCCATTCGATAAGGGGGTTTTGAAATTGGATTTCCATCAATAACTATGTCAACATTAAATTCAATTTCCCAATATGGTATTATATCAGGAAACTCATGAGGAAAAACATCAAGGTACCCATTTTCCACTGGCACATCATTAATCTAAACAGTTCCATTATTTTCAGTAGTATGTGCAAGTTAACATTCATTTCCATCTTTTACTAGTTTCTCAGATTCCTGATATGTTATCAAAAGCAAGGGTTCATTTTCGTATACAAACTGAAAATAATTCAGAAAAGAAACCTCTTTAGCTCTGCATTCAATCTTAGCATGATAAACAGAAAACTAATCCATGCCCAAAATAACGTCAAACTCTACTAAACGCAAAACAATAAAGATTGTAGGTAGATTCTTTCCACACACAAGGATATGAAGATTTTTATGTTTTCTTTTTGTCTCAACATTTCCTCTAGGTGTTTTTACCATAAGTTCAGTATTCATATCTTGATATGGAATTCCCAATTTATTAGAAAACTTCTCAGAAATTAACATGTATGTAGACCCTGAATCAAACAACACATTGGCATAATCTGAACAAAAAAAGTGTACCTGATACAACTTCATTTGATGACCCAACATCTGCTGAAGTACTTGTAATGGATTTCACCACCTCTTTCTTCTTGTATTATGGCTTCTTTCCTTCAGTTGAGTTCTTTTTTGGACACTCATTTGCATAATGTCCCATTTCATTTCACTTAAAACATTTTACTAACTACAAATAGAATTTTGTCTTACCATTAAGCTGATCTTTTTCACAGCAATTACGAGCCTTCTGTCGCATTTTACCACATCGATAGCACTTACTAGAATTCAAAAGACATTCCCCAGCATGCTTTTTACCACAATTTTCACAAACTGTAAACTTAAGTTTCTTACCACAAGACTTTTTTGAAGAGTTCTTCCCTTTCAACTTCCACCTCGACCTCTTATTTTGTTGTTTTTCAAAGAATACTTGATCATCATAAAACTCCATTTCCACCTTCTACGCACAACTAAAAAGTTGTTCCTAACTTTTGAACTCATGAGAAGATAAAGCCCTTCAATACTTTGGTTTTTATCCTGAGTAAAAACGGTTTATTTTACTATCAAGATATCAAATGAAATTTGGAGCATACCATGTCAGTTGAGTGAATTTTTCTTCACAAGCAGCCAATGAGTCATCCTCCTGCCTCAATTCCAGAAATTTTTTTTCCATCCTAAGTCAAACCACCTTAGGAAACTATTTCTCAAGAAACATACCTTTGGAATCATCCAAATTGAGATCATCAATCTCTTCACTACCCCTGATATTTTTCACCATCGACCACCACTAATCAGCTTCACCATCAAAACGGTAAACAGAAAGACTAACCTTTTGATGTTCTGAACAACCCATGACATAAAAAATCTTCTCCAGTTCTTTAACCCTCCCTTCAGCTAGAACAGGGTTAGATGATCCTATGAATGATGGGAGATGTTTCCTCATGAAATGTTCCACTACTGACACGTTCCTCTATGGTTGATCTAGGTGATATTGTGTATGGATACCACCACCATTTATATCTTGAGTCAACTGTGCCATCAGTGTAACAAATTGTTCAGTTCTGATTCCAACCATATCTAGTAACTGATTTGGAAGGTTGTCTTCCTCCTTATGTCGTCCCAAAATAGCTGTCGTATTTCCTCTGTGGAAAACCATTCTGAACATAGAAATATCTTAGTTGAAGCAACATGGTAATATGTAAATGCTATATCATTTCAATATTACAAAAAATTAATTTATGGACATTTATTTAACAATACCCTAACTCTTAAATTTATCTAAACCTCCTTATGATACATACTATAAGGACCCGACCTTAAAACTTATATAATATTGAATTAAATGAATTATTCAAATTGAGGATCTTTTCAGGTTTAGATTTGTAGAGAATTAATAAATAACTATTACATCTCAAAATAATTATAAAGTAGACACTTATACATAATTTCCATTTTTTTATATAACAAAAACTCTTGAAAAAAAGACTCATGTATAGTTCCATGTTTTAGAAAGCATGACTTTTCCTTGATCCCATACTTATCCATATTCATCTTTAAGTCATGTGAAAACATTTCAAAACTTGGGATGAGCATAAAAATCTCATTAAGGGTTATAATACAAAGGATGAAAACATTTGTTTATAAATAAATAAAAAACATGGACTCTCTTACTTACCTCATGAAATCATAAGATTTATGAGATACACATAAAAATCATATACCATAAAGGTAAATTGTGGAATCCAACTCATACTTACACTGTAGCTATCACAACTACATAAGGAGTTACTTTGGAATACCAATCGCAATATATTCCCAAAATCTAATAGGAGAAACATTCACGATTACCTCCGTCACATTACCCAATGCATTAGAGATCTATATCGGGCTCACCCGCCCTAGGATTATCACGGAGCCACCCGTATACATAAATAATGTCGAAGAACCATAACATGATTATAACACATATCATAAGCATAAAGGAAAATAACATTTCCACATTGCAATAAAAAATATCATTTCACGATATTGAAATAATAAATCCATTATCAATTTCATTTTCAATAACAAAATACGTAAAAAGAGTATATGATATTTATTTTTCCTTTTAAAAACATTACATCTTGATATGGAAGCCTGAGATCAAATAATACTCGTGGTGGCGGCAAGGTCATTGTCACCGCTTACTTTAAAAAAACATTCATTTTTGTCGTTTAGTAGAACACTTCATATAAAAAGATTCACATTGAATGAAATGAAAAGTCAATGGTGTTCATACAGCGTGTAAAATAAAATCATGTATTAAAACAAAATACGCCTCAATGAAAGGAGATTGAGACGATGTCCCTTACCTTGTGTCCTTCTTGACTCGATCGTTCTTTAATCTCCTAAATAATAAACTAAAGTTAATTTCTACTTGATTAAGAAAATTTTTCAAGTTTATTATTAATTTCATATCACTTATTACCATTTTATAAACATTATATAACAATATAAGTTAATAACGTTCGTTTTGTCGATATTTGGTACTTGGGTTAAAAATGGACATCTTATAATTACATGTTGTTCATGTGGTCAAAGTTTTATTATATCTAGAATGATATTAATGATTTATATATCATATATATCATATATATCAAGAATATTCATGTTTTTATAATATTACATTACATATGGAGGTATGAAATGAAATTCACCGTTCATGGAGACGATAAGTCATACGTACGCAAGAACGCTACTTTCATTTCAATTTCTTATTTTTATGGAATTAAAGCATAATTATAGATAGTTACAATATAATTATAGTATAATATCATATATAATATCATTAAATCCATCCTTTATACATCCCACATAAGGCATTAACGAGTCACATCACTTTGAGGGGGCGGTAGTTCACATTTTCTCAAATGATATTATCGTATTTAACCACAATGGAAACCATAAAGGTGTATTATAAATGAAAATTACAGAAGCATAAATAAAACATAAACATAATATACATCATATATAAATACATTTACATCATAATGGCCACCATGAGAGGCAGTAGAATATAATCGAACAATCATCATTTTGCGAGGCGTTAGTTTTCCATCCACAGAAACATTATATTCTTCATCCATTAGATGGAGGTGTGTGTATGTGTAGATTGAATCCTTCTCATAAAAACATCCTAGTATATTGAGGATACTGGTTTTGTTACAAAAAAAATATAATAAAAAGATTTTAGGGGTTGGATAAGTAAAATATAAGAAAACATTTTAAGAGAAACTATTACCTTTAATTTAGGTTACTCCCTTTGGTTTGAACCAAAGGACTTATTTAAGTGCCTTATGCCTAAGGTAAGGGTTCTAAAAGAAAGATAGGGATGTAGGGAGATTAAGTTTTCAGAGGTTTTATGAGAAAAATGTCTTGAGATATGTGCGGAATTGGCTAGAAGTGGTCTCCTTTTATAAGGGGAGGAGGGGCTCTTTAGGAATGTGTGAAACTATTATTTTATTATATAATTATATTCTTTTTATAATTGTCCAAAAGTTATTAAAGATGAATATAATATGATTCATGGTAGAAATAAAATAATCAAATCATAATTGGACATGTATTGGATAATATTTTAATCATTATAATCTTATTTATTTAAATCATTTATTAGTGAGGTAAACACTGCATCATTATTGTGTCATAAATAATTTAATTTCACTGTAGTATAAAAATTATAATATATATACCATGATGTAGGAATATATTTTTGGATTTCAAATAAATATTTATAGTCAAAATGATAATCTACATAACCCCTTGTAAAAATTAATTTACTAAAAGATATATGTTTTTGTCATTTTTTCCATTACTTTAAGTTAATTAATCTAATTTCCCATTATCACTTACAAGTGGATCAAAGGTGTCCCAAAATTGACCAAAGTATTCCCATGGTCGAAAATGACTCAACCAATAAGGTTTGGACAAGTTTTAAGGTAATTTTTTATTATTATAATATTATTTTTACGTTGAATTACCCTATTTACCTTTAACCGCAGTAAATAAAAGTCAAAAGTTACTACTCACCAAACAAAATTTTCATCTTAATGAATCACATTTTACTTTTTATAACAAACATGTATGTTGGATTTTTGAAATTCAATTCACATAAGTGGTAAAATTTCTTTTAAATGAAAAATTCAGTTTTTTTAACTACCATTAAGTGGTTTCTCTATTCATCAAAAATTGATGTTTTTCAGAAAAATACCAAAAATTCAGCCTAAGCTGTATTTCATATTCCGAAATCTAAAATGATGTATATTTTTCGAAATTCATAACATAGAATTGTAATTAATTAATATTATAATTAATTCTCATTATCAAAATAAATAGCGTGTTTTTAAGAAACAATAACTATCAAAAGATTGATACATGTTTATGTCCAATTTCAACGTGAAATTCTTTTTAATGAACAAAATTTGATTAAATGGTAAAAATATATTTTAATTTCACTTTAAGACCAATTAAAAATATGATCTAACCATATAAATAAATTAGATTAAAAGGCACTTTTTAATTAAATACAATATTTTTCACTATTCATTAAAAAATGAACTTTATTGGAAAAATTCCAAAAATTTACACAATGTAAATTTTGATGTCCCCATTCTAAAGAAGGATTTTATTCAGTCATATAGAATGTATTAAAGTAAAAAAATCTTGATTTAATAAGGGTTCTCCATTAAAAGGCAATAAATCGGCCTTTTAATGTAAATTATGCTTAAAATTAGATTCATTCACATTTTTAAGCCTCTA
This sequence comes from Viscum album, assembly GCA_963277665.1. Classification (NCBI taxonomy): domain Eukaryota; kingdom Viridiplantae; phylum Streptophyta; class Magnoliopsida; order Santalales; family Viscaceae; genus Viscum; species Viscum album. The sequence continues at coordinate 223,575,051 of OY728139.1, forward strand.
AATTTTATTGGATAAATGTAAATATATTTAACAAACATGTATAATAATATTGTATTTAGTTTCGATCATTCTCGCTAATACAACGGCTATGAGTTAACTTCCATTTAAAATAAAGATATTATATTATTAGTGTGCAACGTAAGATTTCAAAGAAACCCGTTGTTCCGTATCGGCTACGCTATCAAACGTATCAACCAATTTAAAGTAAAATTAATATTTAATTAACAAATATTTATAAATATGAAATATGTATTATTATTTATTTACCTAGGATGTTACACCTACATTGAGGGATTGAAACAATGATTTATTTTATGATTTGATATGTTTAATAATTCAATATTATAATTTTGGTCTTGTGTAAGTGTGCACTATTATCTATATGAATGTGTCATATATTATTTGTTTACATTAGTACTTTTTTATGTATACATATAAAATAATATATTTTTAATCATCATCATTAAATATGAAATATATAATTTTTTTAAAATAATTATTTTATGTAAATAAATTAGTTTCAGAACCATTCCCACCCATTAATTATAACGTGTTCTTGTTTGTGTGGTTTTAACAACATACATGAGGTATGATATAAATTTATACCATTGATGTATATAAAAACACACATACTCACATCATTAGAAATTAATGAGATTATTTTTAGGACTACGTCTCTACAAATCCTCTATTAATATTTAACATAATGTTAATATACACCAATTATTAATAAATATTATAAAAACAGTCTCACTTCTTACATTTTTGTCATGAATCATTTCTAAAATACGAATGAAATAGAATTATAACATCATAAATAAGTATAAAAAATATATTATGTTACTTATAATTGTCTTCTAAATATGAAAATTGAATATATAAATAACAATTCACACCATCATTATGAAATTAGTACTGAAAAAACGATCAAATCTAATAACATTTGAGGATGAATATATAATAAATCTAAATAGTATATTTTTAATAAATGATTATTAATGAGGTTACAGGTTTGATTAATGTTATTAAATATTTTATTAATATTTTCATATTTCATACATGATTCTGAATTACATTTAGATAAATAGGCTTTAAGGTAAGGGGTTTTTCATCAATCACATTATTTTCACGAATCATAATGATTCTTTTTATTTATATAGTTTTAAAAGATGGTTCTGTTTTATTATTTAATGATACCATAGTGTATTCATTATATTTTGATAGTTAAATTTTTAATTAAAGTATTTACATTCATTAATTTCATCCACGAAATTATGTAATTTTTTAGTATAATTCCTATCCAATTTATCAACGGTTTTAAAACTGTATCCATACTTCTATTGGCCACCAATGTTCTAATTTTTAAATGCAAACTGAATTATCTGTAATCTGTTCTTATCAATATATTTAAATTATCCACTATTAGAAATGAATATTTCTTATTATTTTTTATGATATGGGTTTTCAAAACAGGTGTTTTAGAATAATAAGAACCCAAGTTGTCCGTTCATAATAAAACATTTGAACTTTTACACCACATTTACTTTTTATTACCTTTATGTATTTTTAATAAAATATATTTGAGGATACTTTATAAATGTAAATGTTTTTAAATGTTTTTACTTAACCTTTCTGAAATAAATTCTCTATGAGTTTTCATGAAATATTGAATGAGTTATATCGTGTGGCATACCTATGTATGTATAATATCGGTTGGGGTAGTATATATACCTGAATTTATTTTTTATGGTTTATACGTCGGGTGATAATGAATTATGGACACGGTCAGATTTTTTCACAATATAAATTGTGTACATTCATTTATTTTTTCACAACATAAATGATGTTCATGCTTGGATTTTTGTCCCAAGACAAAGGGTGGATATAATTTTATTTCTTTAACAATATAAGGTTGTATTGTGATAATTGTTATACCAATATTCGATACTATTAATATATTTAATAGAATTCCATATTTCTATGTTAAATGTCAATGATTATTCCCCATGGTTCATGTTTTGTATATCAAACTCTTGAAAAATGATATATATATTTTTTTAATTTGAGATTACATATCCCTTTATCAAGACTTATTATGAAATTTTATTCCTCTATGCTTTTTGTTTAAGATATTTACCCATACTGATGTAATATCATATGATTATGATCTAACACATGATGAAATGATGATGATATTTTACCCTTAATAAGCATTTAAGCACACCCCATTATTTTATTTTCATTACCAAGGTTATGTGTGAGATTATATAATATGATAAGTCTGTAAGTGATTTATGTTTGGATAAATTATAGAGAAATGAACAAAAGTGTTTTAAAATAAGTTTCTTGTGTATCTTCTCAACAAATACACTAAAATATATGATATTTGGACTATATAACTCCTTCAGATATGTAATATTCATGATATGGATGTAATGTGAAATTATTATATGTTTAACATGGGTCACATTATACATGGATAGATTAATGTTGGTTTTTCTTTATCTTTAGTTCCTTATTTTTGTGAAAGGACCAATTTAGGAAGCTTTTTTTTGGAACATCGCTTGAGTGAGATGGTTTTGGCTAGAATATTGTGTGGAACCTTAACCTGAGTTAGAGGATATTGGTTGAGATTATTATGATTACCCATTATAAAAAAGGTATGGTCTCCTGATAGATGTTATGGGATCACAACATTACTGAGTTGGTGGTGGTTTGAGATGTATTATTGAACCACACCCTTATTGAGAGGGTGGTGTTTAATGGCATTGTGTGAAATAAAAAATGAGACCTTACATTGAGTAAGGAGGTACTAATATGAGTAGTTATATAATTTGTGGTATGAAACCTCACTCTAAGGGAGAGGGTGGCATTATGATATGAGATATGAGATTAAGAATTAGTATAATATTCTACCTTGAGTAAGAGTATACCGAATGAGATTCACTTTTAGGTTATTTCACTATAAAATGAGGCATGGGTCTAGTTTTATGTAGGGAGAATACTTATCGGATAATAATTGGTTGAATTTGGTTTTTTTTGGTTTTATAATGGCCTCATTATCACTCAATGACCTAATGTGGTTTCTTGTGTTATGTATCATTATTTTTCATACATTTATATAAAAATAAGATGGAAAATATGAGAAAAACTAGGGATAACTTAATAATATTTACATTTTACACCCTGTACAGGAACACCATTGTCCTTTTAGACCATTATGGTTATAAAAAACCCATATTATTATCCAAAGTATAATTCTATGGGAATTTTAATATTGGCATTTGGTGGATGGGAAATTCATTGAACTATGCTTCAGAACAAAATTAATTGAGTTAGAACACTTAAATGTGTTTTTTAGAATTAGTTAGAGGCCTAAGAGGAGTATAGGGTGGGTCATTGTATTTTAGGAGAATCGATCCCCATATAACTCAATTATGTGGGGATTAGTTAGGGTGCAAAATTTTCCTGAAATCATACTGACCACTGTTGAAGATGGTGTGGAACCTACAAGAGAGCGACAATGATCTGCATGGCTTACACGTAGTTTCAGAAACGTTGAACCTAGCCCACACAATTAGTCCCAGATTGGTAATGCATATAAACTATTACTCACATTGTTGGAGAAAAGCTATGGAAATGATTCATTAAAACAATGTGAGGTAGGGTTCATACGCAATGGGATAGACACAGTTGGTGCATGGTTCGAACTACAATAAACCAAACCGTTTGACCTAGTTTTACTAGTGAAATTAGGATTTTTCCATTAATTAATCTCATAACATATTTTCTTCTTTCTTTCTACTCACTCCAGCCATGTGAAACTCCTCCCTCCACCCATGGAGCTCTTAAACTCCTCATACTGTTATGTATGATTATTTCGCTATTGCCTAAAGTCATAATTGAATGTCCTTAGTCACGTTTGATCTACATCAATAAGATCATGATTCGTATTACATAATTTCTATGTTTGTCTTTTGATCTACAGGTCTTCCTTCGTGCAAGCTAATTTTCCTAATTTTTAGGGAGGATTCCCATTTCATTGTGCTCATCCTGTCCAGTCTAAATCAAACATTGTTATTGGAGGTGTAGAGCATCTTATGTACATTGTAGGAGATTTATAGCTCTTTCCCCTTGTTTCCATCAACTTATAAATATTTTCCTTGTGTCATGTTCCATTTATTGTCGTGTTTTGACCTAAAATTGATAATAATATTTTTAAATTGTTGTATTCACCTTGGTACACCCTATTTGATTTTTAATACACAATTAGAATATGTAGACCTCAACTCTAGCCATCCCTTTGGGTGTTACAATTTTTTCATCATTTAATTGATTTTTAATGTTCCCCAAATTCATTCTATGAATTCAACATGCACTAGAAATGGAATTTCCCCTTGCATGTGGTTTCCGAATTGATGATAGAACCTATTAAGTGCCATTTCAAACCACATAATTTAATTTCCATGTATGTTGTCTTCCTAAAAGGATTCTTTTTGGGGAATTATGTTATGTATCTTGAATTTGATGTTTGGTTATGCTAAATGAACTATTTTATTAATTTTATTATTTATAATAAAACACATCATATGTTGTGTGTTGTCATCCACATTACAAAGATGTAATTCATGTTTTAAATCATTCTTGGCCTTGTTAGAGTAGTGTTTTCTGAATGCCTTTATCTTTATTTTTATATATAAGGAATGTTTAAGACATAGAGTCTATTCATGTTCTTAAATTGTGTATCCATCAACATATATAAATGTTTATTGAACCCAATAAACTTAAAAAATACTTGCATTGAGTTATAAAAGGAATTTGTTTTGTAAGTAATTTCCTAAATAACAATGGAACGTTATAACTGCCTATTTGATACTAGTAAAATGAATTCCCATGTTTTGATAGATTGAATGAACTATAATAAATTGACTGACATTTTCAAAATTAATTTCCTTCCTTTAGTTAATTAAATAATTTAAATGAGTTGGATTATAATGGGTGGAAAGGTCTTTCCGGTCAATGAATGATTATGTACACGCTTTAATTAAGCTATGATGCCCTTGCTTGTATTTGGGCTTATTATGTAAATTAATGAGAAGTAATTCCTCATGGATATTATAATAATAATTATGAATAATCCTTTATATATGCTATAGAATGATGATAAGTGTTCTTTAGAGAAAAACGGTAGCATTCCCACTTACATCAACTGATGAGAATGATATCTCACACTATTGACACTTGTTGGAGAGTGGTCATGACACACAATAACCATTTCTTTGATTTTTGACATGACAAAACTCTCATCAATATTGTGAGTGTGGACGTGATGACACAATCAAAATCTCAAGTGATGAGCATGATGTAATCAAATAATTATGATAATTAGGGAACATACCCTCTCTCTTGATATTTATTGATCGTTTAGACTAGTTATGGAGTAAATATTTACGCTTCGATCTAGCTAACACCTAGAATTATAAGTATATAGACAATTACATAACCATGTATTTTTTTCATATAGCTAGATAAAATACATAGAAAAACTATATATGTTATTACTATACATATATAGTTAGTAATCTGAAACTCGTTCAGGAAATATGCCAAAGTAGGCAGAGTTGACCACATGTCCTATTAGAACGTAAGCCGATGTGTATTTATTGATCCACATTTTTTAAAGATTCATTATAAATGTAATCTACATTATATTATATTCAAGGACTTGATATTTTTATAGACACTGTGGGTGGTGTCCTACAAGGATTATTTCTCACAATCTTTTAGAGATTTCATTCTAGTGGGTTACCTGAGTAGATCTTAGGTTTTCTAGAAAAATGGTTTATTACATTCACTGTTATGCTAATAAATTGTAGATAAGAGCACAAGGATGAGCTAGGGCTCAAGATTCTCATGGAGTTCTCTATTTGGGATTTTTTATTTTCTTTATTCATTTACTACACTATGTTGTGACGCCTTCTATTTTTCTACATTTTTTAGTTATGTATCATCATCTATACATGAATGTATTGTTGTAGATTAGCATTGAAAAACTTTTTTATTCATTTTATATTATTATGCCAATTCTTTCTCACTCTCTTATTATTAATTCTACTATTATCTATTATCTATATTATGATATACCATTGTGGTACTATGATCATGGAAGTATTTCCCCCCACTATCACCCCCTTAGATCTTCTCTACTAGTTGGAATGATCTGGTGTATGGGGAGGAATTATTGAGGCCATGTGACCCATATGTATAGATACAAGTGTATCTTTTTAGTCGTGACAAAAAGGTACAAAGTTGTATCAGAGATTTTTTTTGTTTACATTGAATAAATATTTTGGCATTGTAGAAAGGAGACCTGGAATGTGCTGATGAATGTTAAATTGTTATGTATTTGAGTATTCCCGCAACCCATAGGGATAAGTACATGTTTCTAGGGCTTAGATTATTGTTCTTTCTATATTCTATACATTTTATTATGATTTCACCTTGAGTGAAAGGTTAAGTATATGATACAAACTAATTTATAAAATTTATGGTATTTTCCATTTTCCCATTGTAGAATTAATATGGAATTACATGAATCATTATAGGCATATATAAATTCTCATGCCATACATATGTCATTCTATATAGTTGGATTTTCAAGCTACATGTAGATTGTGATGATGTTCCTTGTGTGTTTATTATCCTAGTTATTATATACCCTATCAGGTATTTTTGTTATATCGTTAGTTTTTTATATGTTTGGGTATTTTTTTAGTATTTATATTTGTATAACATGATTTTGTGATTTATTGATAATGTTAATCCACTTCCATGATTAGGTTATTATACATCATGATGTTAGATTAATTAAAATTTCTTTCTTATGTATAATGTTTCAATGATTCTAATAATGTTTCTATGTTGTTATTTCCTGTGAAAACATTTCTAGGTTTGATTTTGATATAAATGGATTCATCGGATAACCATTTTGGTTTTTATTAAATTGGTTCCATAATTTAGTTGTATGTTTTATGGGCACCATATATTTTGGGAATGGAAACCCATGCACTCGAACCATATATTGATATTTTTATACAATAATAGACCATTTTAAGAAATTTCAAATTAGTTGAATATCAATTATTAATGTGAATTGGTTTCAATTAAATGGAACATATCCTCTTGTATTTAATGTGTATGGGTGATTTTTATATTAAGAGATGGAAACCCACATAATAGAACTATTATATATTATCGTAATATGTTTTGAAATGGTTATAAATGTAAAGGTTGTTTAATTTTTACCTGAATGAATTGGTACCCATTGTGAATGCTTATAACAATACCACATGGGCATGGATATCCATATGATTATTATTAGAAATGTACAAATAGAACAATGTACGTTAGTTGGGGCATGTTATATTTGGGATAACCTGCTTCGAGTGTTTTGAAAATTTCATGATTAAGTAACTACTGTTGGGTATCACTCTAATGAACTCATGTTTTCTTAAAAGGTCCATCATATATCTCCATATCTACAAAAATGAATTTATATGATATATTTTTTAATTAAGTAAGGACTTCAATAAATTATTAATTTATTACAAAATAAATTTGATGTGTACATACCTATTCTGCCTTGAAGCAGTGTTAAATATGGTACCAAGAACATTTGAATTTTAATTAATACATGATGTTATATTATTCATATATGAAATTTTTAAAGACTAAATTTTAATCAATGTAATGACTTAAAATGGTACCTTATGTGGTATCCTTAGTGTAAACATATCATTGAGTTTTGTTTGAACTGTATTGCGAGGATTTTCCATAGGCCTTTTTATTTTTAACAAGGGACTTAATGATATGAATATGGCATAGTGAAATATAATTAGAATAACATAATGATACAATTGATTCGTTTTAATCTATAAGGGGATATCCATAGGTATCTTTCACCTTTAGTGGTTAAATTCCTTGCAAAATTTTATGAATTTCTGATGTATAGTAATGTTCAGCTGTCATTGTCCTTAATTGGACTCTTAGATTCTAAATAAATTCTTTTTGATGGGTATTAGTGGTTTCCATGGAATTTTATATAGGTGTGAGAATCAATTAATTCATTTTTTTAGTATTTTATACAATCCTATTTCATGGTAGGATTCTTATTTTTTATGTGGCCTACTCTTCTTCCTGAGTGATGGATGACTTTGTATGTCATCATCCAGGTTAATGGTCATCTTAGGCAATACAACTCTGGGATAAATATCCTATAAATATCACATGATACATTGATTTATAGGGGGGACAACCTATGTATAGTATCATGGTTTTTTTTCATTATTATGAGACCCTGGGGTAGGCTACGTCTACACATGTTGTACCCACAAATTTGTTAAGTGGTATAGAGAACCGGTTTTGTTCCATGGAATTGTCGAGCCTTGAGAAATTGAGTACATTCATGGGTGATCTATTTAGTAGAGTGACCTTCATGTTTAAGAAATAAATTCATACCAATTTTTGGGATGTAATTACAAGGGGATTGGGTGTTTTGACATCCTGATCATGATGGTTTTAGATTTTATGTCAAATGCTATGATTTATGTGAGGGTTACCTAGAGAAGTGTCATTCATGATCTTGGGGTAAATGCAATATACCATACATGTGAGTGGTTAGTTTGTCTCTTCTATTTGACCTCTATGATACTTCTAATGTGGGGAGTTTCATGTCAGATTTAGTTAATTTTTGACCTTCATTGTAGGAGGAAACATATCCCATGAGGACCTTTGGAAAAAGGATTTCCTTGATTGAATTCCCACGAGGATGGTATTTTATGCATCATGACTATGATTTCTGAGCAACATGAAATTGATGTGGTTGGGTATGTGTGCAACCTTTGGAATCACAATTGATCATCGATGGACTCGGGTGGCTATATTTGAGTGATAATAGGATTCCGTGGGTGGTAATGGTTTATGATTGTTAATGAAAACATGTTGGATGCTGAGTCCTAGCTTATTCAAAGACCATGACCTATAGTGTTTTGATTGTTCATCTTTCTAGTAGTTGGTTGGAAACTGTATCGAGTACATCATCATTGATGTTAAAAAACTATCTCAAATCCATTGGTAACTCTTGATATCATGTTAGTGTACTCTTAATTATTTTTGATAATGTCCCTTATGATTTCATTCCCTAGATGCACTGATTGAGAGATGGTTATATTCTAATATAAAGGTTTCAAATGCCCATATATTTGAATAATCATGTTTTATAAATGGTTTACACTAGAAGTGGGTTTTTTTATTTAAGCATGGCTATTACTGAGTTATACCTTGGATTCCATGTTGAAACACCTTGGATGGATTCTTGGATGCAATATATTTTCCTCTGGATTGGATGCTAGGAGGATTTTCCTCTGGGCACAGTCAATGAAATAATGTGAACATATTGGCCTTGAACCGACATCTAACTTATAAACAAGGGGTATGGGAAACATTTTTGTTTGTTTCAGGAACTCTAGTATAATGAATTCAAGGTTATCTCGGATATATTTCTAGGATTCTATGTGTTGTTTAAATGGTGGTGGTCCCAATTGGATAGAACTAGTTTGCAACTTTGTTTGTGTTGAGGCAGGATAGATTCAATTGAAACATTTAGATATTTCAAGAAACCAAATTGGGAGTCAATTATAGGATTAGGTTAATGTGATCACAGTAAATGTGAGATTCCTCAGAGGAACTATTTGTAGTTATGACTGTAATATGTTGGTTATTTGAAATGGAATTTTTTGAGATGAGTCGGCAGGTGTGGATTGACATGTTATCATTCTTGTTTGATGTTGAAATTTAGAAGGAGCTATTTTATGATTTTCATTTAGTTATGGTGGGTGTAGTTCATGGGTCAGCAGTGTCTCTTGAGGGAATGTTGTGCAACCAATTTTTATTATGAAAACAGAGATTTATCCTTTTTTTACAGTGAGTTCCCTTATATGACCTCATAATTTAATGGTTTTCCCAAGTTAAATAAAAAATTACAGGGGCATCTTTAGATGTTGTGGGGTGTAATTTGTAAGTAAATTATGACAGTGGGGTATATGATGATTCATAATTGGCAGTTAATTGCAGAAAACCTAGGTTGGGTAGCACCATAATCTAGATATTAAAAGAAATTATTACATGATCATACCTCTAGACTAATGGGATATGGTAATTACTGTGTTAAAGTTTCAGAAAAAATAAGATCATAGGCTCTGGTTTTCATGGTTAATGTGTCTTATGATTGTTTAATGATTGGAGGTGTGTTGGGAATTTTATAAATTAACTCGCCTAACTGAACAAAACATCATGACTAATGTAGTTTTGGTGATGATTTTTTGTTTCCCTGAGGATTCTAAAGGATCATAAGTTATAAGGTGGGGTTATTTTAACCATGTGTATTTTGAGCCAAAATATAATTCTAGGGGATTTGATTTTTGACATTTAGTGGATGGGTTGTTTTTTAAGATGATCTTTTGAACATAATTCGGGTAGTTGGAACACTTAAATGTTTTATTTTTAGACTTGGTTAGATAATCAATAGTTTTCTTGAGTGATGCATTGAGTTTTGGGAGTGTCGGCCCCTAGAAAACTCTAGATTTGGAGGACTGGTAAGGGTGCATGTTTTTTATAGAACTATAAATCCCACCAGTTAAAACATTATGGAACTAGAAGGTGAGAAGAAGTGATCCACATAGGTTCTTCATGGTTTCCCAAACCATACACAAAGCCCGCACACATAATTCCATATAGCTAGTGTGTGAAATATTCATCACATAGTTTTTTCATAGATGGTGTAAACCATGTGGGAAAACCATTCTAGGTAGAGTACCTAAGCAGTGGGACCCACATGGATGGGGCACGATTTTTCCAACTGTGAAACAAAACAACGTGAACAAGTTTCAAGGGTGAAATAAACCTTTTCCATTAATGAAACTCAAAAACTTTTTCTTGTACCTATATTATCCCTCTGTCCATATGAACCAATTCCCTCTTACCACAGATCTATCATGCTCATCCTCATAGGGTTGATGATAACTCTCAAATCTGATGTCGGATTCAAACATCACTAATCGTGATGGATTTGAATTGGTAACACATCGATTCCACTTCCTTTATATGTTTTCTTATAATTATTGGAACTATTTACATGAAAGATATTTTTCTATATTTTCATTGTTTATTTTTGTTTCTTCATTTTTCTTTCACATCAGATAGTTTCAATCCTCTCTGTCGGTTTATTATATGGTTATAGGTATGAGGAAGGTGGTCTATAGATCTTTCCCCATGTTTCCATCAATTTATAAATAATTTTTCCCCATGTCTCCTTATGTTGGGAATCACCATAAAATTGATCTTATAATTTTTAAGTTTACATATTCACCTGGGTATACACCTGTTGTTTATTTTTATGTAATTAGATGGTGTCTACCACAATTCTATCCATCACTTACAGCGTTTCATGTGTTTTTTTCATTATTTAAATAACATGTTAAACTATTGAAATGACTTTCAAGCATTAAAATTGGACTTGAAATGGATGTTTCCCTTATAGGTGATTGCCTAATTGATAATGGAACATCCTGAATTCCATGTAGAACATTGTAATAAAATATCTAGGTATGACATCTTGTTAAAATGCATATTTTTGGTGAAATGAGTTATGACGCTTGATTTTGATGTTTTTTTTGTGATAAATTTATTATTAAATAAACAATTTCATGATTTATAAGAGAAACCCATGAAGGATGTGTATTGTGCTCTAAATTTCTAAGTGGTTATTAGTGTTTTAAATTATGCACATGCTTATGGGACTGGTATTTTACCTATGCACTTATGTTAATTGTTAGATATATGACATGTTTAGGATATTTCCTATATTTATTTTCTTAAATGATGATTTCCCCCATCTATATAAATTTTTATTAAATCCATGGAACCTTCTATGTTATTGTCCTAACTTATTAATGGAATTGAACATGTTGGTAATTTCCTAAATGACAATGGAACCTTCTATGTTTTTCTTTGAGTATTGTAAAATGCATTTCAGTATTTCAATAGATTAAATGACGGGTAATAAAGGGATTGATTTTTTCATGATGAATTTACTTCCTTGGATGAATTAAATGTTTCCAATAAATTTAATTATAAATGGTTTAAAGGCCACATTGATCAAGGCATGCTTATATCCATGCTTTAATTGAAATGTGTTCACCTTGATTGTATTTGGTCCTGTTATGTATAAGGCATAATAGGTAATTCATCATGGATATTATTATTATAAATATTATTACCCCTCATTATAGTCATTGGAATGATTTTAAGGGTTATATTGAGTATAGTGGTATCATGATCACTTATATCAGGTTATGGGCATGGAATCTCACCCCATTGGCTCTAGTTGAATGATTTTTATGACACACCAAATACTTTTCATTGAGTGTTAACATTACGAAGCAAATCATAATTTCAAGTGTTGAATGGATGGTGTATTCACTATATCAAGGGAAGAGCATGATGTATTGCAATCATTTGGAGATGTAGGGTATGTACCATATTGTTTGAGATTATAGGATCATTCAGACTGGTTATGGATAACCATGTTACACCCCGGTCCAGCCATCACCTAGTGTTATAGGTCTATGGCAACATACATCCACACATACTTGGTTCATATAAGATGGTGCAATGTATTAGTAATTTATATATTATTAAAATATGTATATTTAATGACGGGAAACTCATTCCATCAATGTGTCAAAGAAGGTAGAGTTGGCCATGTGTCATATTGGAACCTGAGTTGACTGGTATAAATATATTCATCTTAGATTGTTATTTATTATAAATCCACACTTCATTACATTATATTCACGAACCTGCTTTACATATATAAACCTTCAGTGGAGGCCTACTGGGATTATATCTCACACCCTTATCAGGATGCCATTTTACTGGGGTACGTAAGTAGATTTCATGTTTGTAGGAGCATGGGTTTTTACTTGTTTTTTTATTCTTAAAACATGAAGTGAGGTGCACAAGATTGAGATGGATCTCAGTATTCTCATGGAGGTCTCAATAGTTCATGTCATATCATTTCATTATTCGTGTACTTCACTAATTCATGATGTTTGTTGTGTGTCTAATTTTTAGTTATGTTTTATAATCTATACATGAATTCATTTTAGTACATTGGTATTTACAATATTTTATATTCATTTTTTGTTATTCTTCCACTAATCTATATTTATTTTATTATTGGTTATTTTATTGTCTATAATTTATTTTCAGATATATATTTGTGTTACTATGACCTTGAGGGTATAATCTACCCACTATCATCCCCTTATACCATCATGGGTAGTTAGTAGACTCTATTGAATGATGATGCATGCTCAAGGGCTTGTGAACCACCATTCTGGCTACCACTTTATGTGGTCAGCCATTCCTATACAATATAATGTCTCATATTAAGTTCATAGGATTTACATAGTATTTGGATGGAGTTTCAAAATGAATGTTCCGTGTTTAGACCGAGAAGAGGATCATGGGTTGTTGTTATATTTTCACTATTATTTTGGTACTTTTTATTTCTTTTATGATCTACCAAATGAGTGATATAAGTAATTTATGTATGTATTTTTTCTTATTGTATGTTCATATAATTAGAGCGTGATTTTGTTTTCTATATGTTAATTTTTCTTCTGGAAAATAGTTTTTATCCATTTCCATACTTTGGGGATTTATTTCAATTCATTTTTTATCATTTTTTAATGTGATTATACTGATATTATAGTCTCTCTATAGAGATTCTAAAATCAGAATACTATTTGGAAACATATATCATATGGGGAGGTGTACCAGAAATAATGTGTCACCCGTGATTCAATCCAACCATTTTTTATTTTTGGATCAGGTATTATACGTGCTATTAAAATGTAACGTCTTCCAAAATATTGATCCATCACTAATGTTTTCAATCATTATTAAAAACATATAGGTTTTTTATTTTGTTAATCATTTATTTATCATGTAATTAAATCATTATAAAATTAATTTCATCATAATCTTCATTTTCCTATATTTAGGGTTGTGGAAAACATATATTTTGAAAGGGAAATTCCATGTAATTAAGGGGTCAATTTACCTCTCTTTATAACCATACTAAGATCATGTGTCTTATGCATTCACCCTCATGGACTTAATAAATCAGGTCATCAGCTTCTCTATTTAAGGATATGTACTTTAATGGTATATTCAAATCTTATCAACATTATCAATTAAAATATAATTATAGATGATGCCTATAAAATATACCCAACACCATGAATGTTATTTACTGTTATAATATAACTGAAGGGGTTTCACCTAGATTTAAAATTTTCCTTCACAATAAAAAATAAATAATATTGACCTATCCATATTTTTTTTAATTATAGTGTCAACAACCTATACCTATTCATTTTGATTAATGGGTATTCACCTTGATAGCCACACAATTCAATTGACATTGATAATCTATTAACATGATAATATATTCATTTATCATATACAATGTGAGTAACATATATATAATTATTTTTATTTAAGTATATTATAATAGATATATGTACCAATAATTTCACAATGGAAATACATAAAATTCTTGTACTAATTATTTGTATAAGTATTACTGTTTATTATCTATGTATGCTATTTGAAGATGTTCAATTAGAAAAATTATATTACTTACCCATTTTTAATACGATGAACTCATAGTACATATTAAGTGAAGGGTTATTCATGTAAGTATATATCCTTTTAATGCATTAGTAATTCTCACAAGAAAAAATATCTAAGGTATTTGGTGAATACTTACCATTTTATTAATGATGTCTTGGAATGAGGCTATGAAGGTATGGTAAAGATGTTTTGACTTATGCATTCCATCATTTTATTTCATTCAATGTTATTATTTATTTCAATTATCATGAAATCCCTAGACTATTTTATTTATCCCTTTTTTATAAAATAAATTGTTTATACATTTATAATATATTCATTATTCCACTATTTGTCCATGTTAGCTTCCACTGCATAATACCTCTTACTATGAATCGATGATGGAAAATATTCTTTTATTTCCCAATTTCCCAATGTAATGAAGAGGGGAATTATATACAAAATAATCTTTTTTCCTACCATGTATTTTAATTAATTATAATTTAATTTAATTTTTAGTTATATATACCCTCTTAAAGACTATTAATAATTGGATATTGTGTAAGTGATAAAAAACAAATAGTTTTGCTGATGTTGATTACTTACAAGAAGTATAATAATATTGAGTTTTTCATTAAAATATTTTTATATTAGTGAATATATTGAATCTATATTATTAAATTTTTCAATTTTTAGATTTATATTCAATCCTAACAACATTGGATGAAATGATAATAATTAATATGATGATGAATTCATCATTTCATAACCTTTTATACTAATTATTATTTAAAAATAGTAAGGATGTAATGTATTTAGGGGGGGAGAATGTAATATCATAGACTATGTAAATATATATCTTATATATTTGAATTTTTAATTGTTTCATTTTATTTTATTCATAAGGAAAAAAGACATATAGAATAATGTAATGGGTAAATTTTTTTTAAAAAAATAATTTCATTATCCTTTGAATATAATTTTTTTATATTAATAAAATCAAGAAATAGACATTGAATTACAAATACTATAAGTAAAAGTACATAAATAATACATTCTATCCCAAATCCTCTAATTAACAATGTATTTATATCCTCAAAAAAATATGTTCTATTTCATCATGGTTTTTTAAGGAAAATGTGGGAAACCAGCCAGGTTCCGAATACAGAAATAGTCAAACCTCATAAGAAAATGAAAATCCACTCTGGAAAAAATTAAATCAGTTGGAATCATTTATCATTACTAGACGCCATTTGATGTACGTGACCTAAATATTAGTGTTGTATTTAATGAGATCCTTGAAGTGGGATACTATCATGTCCCATGTATGCACATGCTTCTATTGGATTATTTTCCCTTTTTTTGAACCACATATCAAAATCCTATTATATTTTTCAATCCAAGAAGATTGTTCTTCACTCAAATCAACCCGGTGTGGTCTTTCAAACATTCTACATGTGTCTTCCTATTAAATCATGAGAAGGAATGACTCTGCCAACATTTATTCATTATAATTCATGATAATATCTTGTATGATGTGTAATTCAACATCATAGATAGTCATTTGTATGTTAGTAGTAGATTTCAAACTCTTTTGAGGGATATTTCCCTTCTAAGAAGACATTGTAACTGAAGCAGTAGGTATGTTTGGGTATTCCTTTCATCTCCTCATCCTCCGACTATTATTAATAAACCCATATGAATTCATAAGTGTGCTCTTCCTTTTATTTGAAGAGACCCAAAGGTACTCTTATACAATTTTTGCTTCCTTGGGCTCTAATGGATTAGAATTCTGAGGTAGACTCATTATCCTATGCAATATCATCTGACCCACCTTATAAAGGGTGGATCTATTCATGTCCTTTCACCTTGATAGTCCCTTCTCCAAATGGCGGAGGGTCATATTCACCCAGCATCGCAAAACGGTTGAGAGAGCCAATAGAAACCCCATTTATACCAATGTGAACATGAGATGGAGGCTTTGAGCCCTCACCAAGGACTTTTTTTAACCATAATGGGATCTTAATGTTTCCTAGGATGTCAACTATATTGAAACAAGCCCCCAGATCTGTAATAACTGCTATCCTTAGAGATCTGTTGAAACCCAATGGTCTGGCCTTACCTGATTCTGAGGCCATAACATCTTGGAGAGAATTTAAAACAGTTCTAACCACTTCTACATATCTGGGAGGGCTCCTTGGGCCCTCGATCACCCCCTCTTCCTCCCATGAGACACCATGGGAAAACCTTGGTAAATGAATGACACCTATATACCTCCTTAGATGACCATAAATATATTCTACCCTTAGCTCTAAAAATCCTCAACCATGTTTCCTTATCAGTGGCAGTAGGAAGTCTCAACTCTTCAATACCCAGAATTTCCACATAAAGATAAATAAAACCTAAGCCAAAGATCTAGTTTTTGGTACCTCCCATCACTGTGACCAGAAAGTACTTATCCTCTACCAATGTTGGAAATCCTCTTGAAAATTATACTAAGAATCACACTGGTATCTATGAGATTCATGACCATGATGCTTGCAAGATGAATACAATTGTTCTAAATGATTCATAACATACCTTATAATACAATCATTATTCTCTTTCAACGTCAATGTAGATGGAATCTAGCGGGTTCTTGGATATGTCAACAAAAATGTTCTTGGGGAAATTGGTTGACACATTGCATGAGTACAGATGTCTGAGAAAAAAATTGCCCACCATATTTTCAATCAAACAACGAACCAAAAAATTTGTAAATGGAAAAGAGATACCATGGAGAGAAATCCATTTTTCCATAATGGGAGTGTCACACTAGAGATGAAAATCAAATAACAACTAGAAGAGAGAAAAATTTAAATCGGGAAGAAAAAAGGGTGTATGATCTAAGGTAGATATAAGATCATATTCATTAGCGAACCAGATCAAAATGTATCTTGAATACAGAAGCCCAACAATCCATCATTTGTGTAGCATCCAAGAAGAGTACACATGTCTATAAAAGGAATCCATATAGGGGCAATGATTCTAGAAATAAGAACACCATTCATGAGTGACTGGACCTTAAGTTAGGATTTTATTTGGGGAAAACTAGGGTGGGTAGCCGGGTTAGTGAAAGAGGACAATGAGGGAGCACAGGGAGATGATGATGGAAGGGGATTCCCCTCCTCCCCCTGGTTCAGGAAGGGTCAGGGAGGGGAGGTTGAGGCGTGGTCATTACCTAGGCCATAAAAGGTTATAGAGAGCAGCAGTGTCATGAAATTCCTCAATAATTAATCACGAGCATTATAATATCACTTTAATTAAAGTGAATGTGTTATTTATATCAACCTATTACTTTTATTTAACTTATTTTCATAGTTAAAAACCATTAATATATATATATATATTAGTAATTTTATATTTAATATTAATAAATATGGTTTATAAGTCCATATAGATTATAAAAATTTAATCATTATGATAAATATTTTCATATATTATTTTAAATTTCATCATAAATATATAAGCACAACATGCAACCGTGGAAAATAATATAATAAATTAATATATGCATTTTAATGTCATGTGGTATTTCATGTTTATCAAATAATAAAATTTTATATTCCATTAAATTGATAAATGTATATTTTACCAATATTTTGTATTTTATAAGTCATTTGTACTTTATTTATTTAATTGATATGTTATTATATAAAAGTATTCATTTCCATTTTTATTTTTTTATACTCTAAAATATTTATTTTAATGAATAAAAAATATATTATTCAGTTAAATAATATTTTATTATGTATTTGAATTTTCATTTGAATATAATTTCTCAAAAATATATAATTTTTATCCAAAAATCGATATTAAACTAGTAAAATGTATTCATTAGAAAGATAATACTGTTATTAGAATTGTACTTTATATTTTATGAATCACATCTGTAACAGAAAAATAATTTTTTGATGTATTAATTCATATGGAAATTTTAATATATTTAAATATTAATTTGATAAAATGGATTACATAATTTGAAAACAAAAATTAAATTTATTAAATGGGATAATTTTGATAAATTTCAGTTGAAAAAGTAAAATACAATAAAATATGGTAAAACATGGTAATATACATTAAAATGGTGTCATATGTATATCTCAGTGTGTGTACGACCAAACATTAATTTTTTTGATTTATTTGAATAATATTAAATCTAACAATTATATCATACAATTAAAGGATTTTATTTGTCTCTATGGTTGTAGTGGATTACAAGATAAAATGGAAAAATAAAATAATAATTACTTTATTCCATGGTATTCCACTCACCACACCAACAAATACCCACCGCGACTTCTTATATCTCCTCAAACTGAGTTTTATTTATCAATTTATCACACTCAAAAATATTATCTCCCATATTTAACCTTTTAATATTTATATTAGTGGTATTTTAAAAGGCATTCTCAAAGATAAGATGCTTTAGTAAGGAATGGGTTTCAATTTCCTCTCTTTGTGCCAATTACCATTCTTTTTAGCAGTCTCTTTTTCAATTAAATTATATATGATAAAAGGATTGACTATTTAATTTACACTGAATTTTCATTATTATAATCACATTTTAATATAATTTCACTTGATTCACTGTTAATAAAATCCAAGGATAATTCATTTTATGAAATTAACCTCATTTCACTTCATATGTAAAATTCTTGTTAATAATGTACTAATGTCATCCCATTCAAAAAATATAATTTTGAACACTATATATTATCAATTTTAATTTTACATTTAATTATCTTATGAGACATTTTTTGGAATATTTTTCTGTTTTTAATTAATGGTAGATTAAGAAAATGATGGAAAAATTTGGATTCCAATGCAGACAAATTATGGGAAAATAAGATTCAACATCGGTCCATTAAAATTAATACGGTGACCCCAATACACATCCGTTGTAGATAAAATATTAAATTAATTTTGAACAATCGTTTATTTAATTTTATTAAATTACATTGACGGAAAATTCTATAATTAAAAAGTTGATCAAGGCGCCCCAAGTTGAGGTATAAATTTCAAACAAAACATCAAGTCCAAAAATATTATACCACCATTTCGATAATGACATTAAATTGGATTATAAAATTGTGTTAGAACTTAACCAAATTTCCCAAGATATATAATAAAACAATTTATTCCTCTGCTACCCATCCAAATTACATTTACATAAAGTTATTTATGATGAATCAATTCAGAGAGTGAAAAATAATTCATGACACCGTATGATTGATGGAAAATCAATTATCCACCCACATTTCATTGCATTTCGAAATAACCAAATGATGGTCTTCACTTTTAAAGAAATTTATTAGAAAACAGTTGCTCCATTTATCTATTTATGGTGTATTTGGAAAGAATTATCGGAGATTGTTGTTTCTATTCATTAATTGAAATGTTTTGTTATGGTTTTGTTTACTTATGTGTGTTATTAATTTATACTTTGACTAAAATCATTATATTATAAAAAATAAATATATTGATTATTTTTAATTATTTTTTATAAAATATTAATCATTTTAATTACTTACATTTAATGGTTTTAAAATATTACCACAATAATGGATGTGATTTTTTGTTGGTTATTTTTCTCTATATCAATAATACTTCTATGAGTCTACTTCCATATTCTGTTGAGAGAATTTCATTAAATTAAGGCCCTATGTGTGGATAATTTTAGAGAATTTTGTGGAGTTGGATTGGATTTTACATTATATTAATTAAATCTATAAATAGTTCTTTACATTTATATTTCTAATCATTGATTTATTTTCATCATCGTCTTCATAAATCGAAAAAACTATATGTTTTTAGTTCTAGTACAATCCAATTAAATATATTGATAATGAAAGTGATACTTTATGTGAATTGGAACATAGTATTGGAATTATGTATGAATTAAATTAGTTAATCATGGGGATTATTTTTACTTAATGAATGGATAATTCTTGAATTAATAAGATTAAAATTTATATGAAAAATAAACTTATCAAATCTAGCCCTAGAAAAAACCTACAATCTAAGAAATATAATTTGTTATTGTAATTAAATTTTTTTTTGATTTGTATTCATATTAGTATAGCACAAATAGTTGGCCAATTTATTTCGAAAAATATAAAAAACACATATGTTTCAAGGTTCACTTGTTTGGTTTTGAGGATTCAACCAATTCCCTTATGTAAGCAAACAATTTTTAACATAAGGTAAATTTGGGTGAAACTAAATTTTGGAGATATCATTAGAGACCTAGTTTAGTAACACATTCACACTCATTTGTTTCTAAACCAAAATTATATTTTCTCATCCCAATTTCTCTTATATTTTGTTCTTTCTATCTATTCATTTTCATTTTAACCTAGAACAATTCAACCTGCATATTAATGGATGAAACCCCATGGATAAATGAATCATGTGAACATAGAAATCAACCACCATTAGATATGAATTTTCCGGATACACCTGAATATAGATCTAAGTTCACTATAATGAAATATCCACTAAATAATCCCCCATTAAACTCATCGAGGAATCAAATGGGAAATAAAAATTGGGGATTTTCGAATATGGGGAATGTATTAGATCAAATCATGAATGACAGTCTCACACCAGCATGTAAAAATGACTTATCATGCATCATGAAAAAATCCCAAGGAGTTGAAAACTACATCTTCAAACAACATTTCCTAGACCACTATCACACCTTTTCTTGGGATGGATTCTATTTTTCTACACACCTTCATTTCAATTTTTACAGTGACATTGTTGACACCATGTGTCCACCTCATCAAATAGAGTCATCCAAGATAGAAATATCACTTTTCTCAAAATTATTATGCTAATTTTTTTTTTGAATAACAAAATACCTACACCATCTATTCCTATTATAAATTATAAAGGATTATTTAAAATATATATTTCTTTAAAATACATAAATTACAATTTAAGAGATGAATTCTTTATTTGTTGAAAAATAGTGAGATTCCTTTTATGAAACATAGGTTAGGATCCATGATAACTTAAATGTTGTACTATACAAGTATTTTTTTAATCTGGGTGAAAATATTAGTATTTTAGAAAGGGTTAGGATTATGATAAAAATAATTCATTCTCAAAATGTGTAATGGTTCCTTTAGAAAAATTCAGTAATGATGCTTAAAAGTATATAAATGGTATATCTAAACAAAGCCATACATGGTGAAATTGTCCCTACAACACACAAAAAATCTTAATCTAGTTGTATCAACACTATTACGGATGATAAATGACTCAAGGCTAAACATGTATGTCTTTTTAGGAAATCGAAGAGGTATACCAAAGGAATGTCCATCAAGTTCTAACTTTTGTCCATATTTTCAGAATTTGTGATACAAGATCCGATAAGATTAATAATTATAAAATCATTCCATAAAAAGGAGTTCTATATAAGGGGACCATTTATAGAGGTCAATAATCTAACTTTAAAAAATCCAAAATACCAATACAATTTAAATACATGATACATTTACCATAAAATATTTCATTTGTATTATATTCATCATATAATTAAACCACAAGTCTGAATATCCCAACCCTCCACAAAGATATCATCCTCAAAATCAATTCCATTCCCAAAAATATCAATTCCCACAACCTTACATGAAATTAAAAAAATCATCAAACAACTTAAATGTACTCCTAGAATTAATCATCCATATCAAACCCAAGTCCATTTTTTCTACAACCATTACTCAAAAATTTTTGTAATAAAATATAGAATAAAATTCATATTTTTTTCACTTAAATTTTAGTATTAATGAATTATATATTATAAGGAAACGATTCCAACTATGTATACTCATTATATAATTAAAAAAAGAGAGTTTATTTAGACAAAAACCTCTCAATAACAACTCAAAGTTGTGGCTATTTTAAATAGTAAGGAAACCATAAAAAACCAAACAAACTATCCTAAATCATCAAAATGTATATACACTCTTGATAATAATGAAAAACATCCAATTTAATATGGGAAATCTGATAAGAATGTTGATGGACTAGTAGTTCTTAAAACAATGTAGCAACCTACTTAACTCCATTAAATATTGATAGGGAAATATATGCCTAATATGTGTGAAATGTTTAGGGAAATATTTTTTTAGGATAGGGTTAATATTCATATTTCTGATAAAATCCAAACCATATCCACCAAATCAAAGTATCTTCAGTAAATTTGTACCTACCAATAATGTTCTTAAATAAAAACAAAGTCATTTATCTATTAATTTGATAACCTACTTTGAAGTTACCATGCCTCCAATGTTTAGTGAACTTCATTTTCCTTATCTAAATATAGAACATGGAGAGATAACAAGTTTTTAGGAACATATGTTATCTAAGAGCTACTACTAGCCTCATTATATATTCTACAAATTGTTTGTTAGCTCTTCAATTACTGTAAACTACATCAGCCATCATATAACTTACCAATCACAATGTTCGGGTTCTTAAGGGTATCATAAAGTATGTTTAGCTAAGTGTTGAAAAAATCATTTACCTTTCTAACTATATTTTCCTTGAAATCACCCAAACACAATATCGATAGAAAAACCATCAATCATCCTATATCATTCGTTTATAGCCATAATCACTATAGTAATCCTTGTAAATAATTGGAACATGATAATAATATTTGAAAATATGAGCCTAGAACTCAACATCTATAATACAAACTCTCGAATTATGGATGATAATGAGGCTTATGAGTTGTATATGATATAATATTTTGAAATTTTACCTGATGGAAATCAAGGAATTTAATAAGAATGTTTTTCTACATTGTAAATTTATTTTCTTTATTCCCATGAGGGGAATTTTTTATGGCATCAAATATCCTAAATTTAACTCCTTTGATTGTTTTCAGGACCACCAATCATATAACTTATATTATAAATCCTGAAATATTAATATATACCCATTAATTAAATAAATTATATATCTTATAGGATTAAATATAATAAAAAAGGAATCAAACAATCCATTTTTAATCTCCCAGTCTACCGCATGTTATTTTATTTTCATAAAATATCAAAATGTAAAACATTCCTCACAAAATTATTAAAAACAAATAAAATAATAATTTATTTCTAAATCTATAATAATAAACAAACCAGATAGAAACATTCTAATATTCATTGGATTATCCCACTCCCTAAGAAGCATAAGATCATTCTTGAAAAAGATTCCACAATTTCTTACCAATGCCAATAAAGACTCTATCGCAATCAAATTTATGTAAAACATGAAAAAATACTAAATTAGTTAAAATATGGTATTATCCACCACATCACTCATAGTTAGTGGGATAAAAAAATTCAAGTGGTTATTAATAATGAATTAATTATTATGATAACCAATGAAAAAGGGGAAATATTCTTTATAAGGGTGAGTAGTGGATAAAGAGTGTTCATATATTATAAGTATTTGAACTCGGGAACTAAATAGGGTCATTTTAATTTATCGTTTACAAATAACACCCTTAAGAAATTATAGGGCATGAATTCTATTTCTTACAATATTGGTGATAATGGTATATTATAATCTTGGTTTCTATAGAATACCAATAAAAACCTTCACATATCCATTTAGATCCTTTTCTTTTGCACTTGTTCTACTTGTATTGTAAAATTCTCCTAGTTCCTTCTAGCGGTGCATAATAGGAATTGTCGCTAACATGGTGGGGAGTGATTGGATGTATTTATGGGTGATTTCTCTATTATTGGGGATATATTTTAGGTATTCTTGAGATATATTGATTGTTTTCTATATAGATGTGAGGATAATAATATAGTTTTAAATTGGAAAAATTCTATTGCATTGTATAAGATAGATTATCTTTGGGAAACATGTCTTTTGAAATTCCATCAACATTGATAAATCTGTGGATGAAATCATTAATCTATTATTATCTCTAATGCATGTAAAATAAATTCATTTATTATTTGGAAACACTAGTTTCCATATAAATTTCCTTCACAACATTAGCATTATTACATGACCCCCATATTTTTTGGTCGAAGAAGATGCTCATTTTGATTAGACTGAAAATTGCGAGGCATCCTTCTCAAAAATTAATTCATATATTATATATCAATCCATCCTAAAATATCATAATTAAAACCATAGTTTTGAAATTATGTCTAATTTTAGTTAATTTTTCTAGGATCGATCTTAGAAAAAATATAAGATAAACTCTTTTTTAAATTATTATGCTAAAAATCATTTAATTATGCCCATAAAAACAATCTAACAACTACATATAATTTCTTTATATTTTATTTTCTTTAGAAATTTTTTGATATTATCTATTCTAATCCGTGATCCATTTTTTCATTGACCATTAAATAGAAAAATAGCATTTAAAAACCCATGATTCTAATGCTATATATATTTGGTTAGGCCGTATCTTGAAAATAAATTAGTATAATCATAATTCTTAAAATGGTTGTTTAAAAAGGTGTTAGTTTTCTACCTTATTAGGTTAGAATTAAAATAAAATTCATCCCATTATTTGGATAATGATTTATTCCCCTGATGAGCATCACTATTGAGTGATTTATTTTCACATGTATGTTAATCATTCAATATACATGTTAATGTGAACCATTCAAAAATTCATAGTAACTCAATATAGTAAGAAATTTGTTTTTTTTTTCAAAAATTATTTATTTTATGATCCTTACCAGTAAAAGATTTTTATTTATCTACTCCTTAATAGATGTGTTCATGAGGCCAACCAAGAGGTAATAATGAATTTTATTCATAGAGAGACCAATGGGTGGTACTTTTACCCAAATTTACTCACTATAATGGTTCTATAATGTTGTTTTTGGCCTACCCTTATGAGGTAGTCCTACAAATCTTTTCGATGTTGTCATCAATTTAAAAAATTTGGTTGCATCACTAAAAGAAACCAACTGAATCTTAGTACCATCTATATTGTAGAGATATTCACTTGTTGGGGAGTTTATTTTATAGTACCCTTAAAAACACTTAGGGATATTTCTTCATCCACCTAGTTGTTTATTATTTTTCTAAAGGTGTTGAGTCTCTTCCCATATCATCCAATTATCATATTATATTGATTTTATTTATTAATAAAAACAAATTTTCTATATTTATAATTCCTAGGAATATCATTAGTGCATGTCAGGCACACTTTTATATCATATCTTAGTAAAACTATTATAAAATTTTCATATCTCTCCAACATTTCCACACCATACCACCCTCAAACCATTGGTTACATTGAGTTTGAATAAAGAGAAATAATGAATATTCATAAAAATAATTCAAACCATCTAGGATTGATTAGACCCGTAATCTCTCGGATTTGAATTGTAAATATATAAATGTATACAAAACCACTCTAGTAAAATAACTAAATTTATTTTTTTGTTGAAAATATAGTAATTTACATTTGAAATTGACCACAAAACCTATTAGGCCACCAAAAATCGGAATTTTAAACCATCCCAATGGGGAAGAAAGTTTAAATTGGGCCACATAAAATGAGTATCTTAGTATAGAGGATTATAAAATCTTAATGATAAAAAAATGTATATTTTAAGCATCAAAATAAATAAATGTTTACATTAAACAATTTTAAGCACAAATATATATGATCATTTAAACTTCCATTCATCATTTTCACATAGATAAGTTGATATCAATGTGGGTTGGGACCTACATTGTGAATTATTTCTACATTCATGTGTAAATTGAGAAGAAAAATACCAAATATGGAGACATATTTAAGTTAAAATTTAATTGGTATGATCCATTCATACAATGATATCAAAAATAATAAATTGTATATGAATTGAATGATCAAATCCATAAGGGATAACAAATTGGATAATTTATAAGGTCCATTTATATATATGTACTTTAAAATAAATTAATTCTTTGAGGGAACTCAACTTGATTCTAATTGATTTATTTTAATTTTTTTTCATTCTCCCCATTCCTAAAATTTAAAATGAAATAAATTTTGTAACCTTCATTTCATTTTTAATTGTTTTTAGTTAAATAAATCCCTTTGGGATTCCATTATGGTCTAATATTTTTGATTTGTGAGGATTAGTAGATGGAGGAGTTGAGGATTTTTTATTAAACCACATTCTTTCTAAAGTTATAACCCAACCTAAAATCATCCCTAACGATTCTATATGTGATATGAAGATAAAATAATGAATTGTTTCCAATTGGCTCTATATCATCAAAATGTGATTTTTTATATAATTTCATTTTGAATCACATTTTCAATTTCTATTCTTCACGTTCATTGAAATTTTGAACATTCACTTTTGTTATATATCGACCCATAGGGATGATAAAATATATATTGTGGGGTGATGAAAATATTAGATTTTAGAAAAAATGGATTTTTGGGGAAATTCAATTTTTTTATTGTTACCTATGGTAATTTTTTTATAAAACATAAAAACTGAATGAAAATTAGTTTTCATACCCTCATTATGATATTTTAAAAATATTATGTTCTCAAGAATAATTTTAGTCATGTTTGTTATCCAATTTGATTTCACATCATTTAGAAAGTCATCCATTAAATAGAATTTTCTCAATAAAAATGATTCGGGTTTTGTGGTTATAGTTTGAGATATTTGGATCCATTCTTCAAAGAATAAGATTTCAGATCACTTTATGGTCAATTTTTTTTATCCAAAAAAACAATACAAAAAATGAGCATATAGATAAATTAATTTACATAATATATGTAATTTGAAACATGGGGTTATGGAATCCTTGGATTTCTTACCTCGAGTATGTCTTTATATATTTAATGTTATGACACCCAGAAATTCTAAAGTAAGAACCTTATATTGGATTGTGTGTATGACACACAACACCAAGAGCATAAGGGAATGTAATTTCCCAAGACAATAAAATATAATTGCTATTTTAAATATATTTAATATATTATATATCCTTTAATATATAAAAACACTATGTTATCTTTCCATCCCTGAAATAATGACCATGTTCGATTTCTTGAATCATACACAAGACCATGTTTTAACATAATAATAATATAATATAAACATTTTATTATTTAATATAATAAAACATATCCGGGACATTAAATTAGTTGTTATGAATATTATTATCTAACATATGAATATATATGGTTTAAAAAATATAAAATTAATTAATTGGTCACAAATTTATCAGAAATGACTATAAAAACTAATCAATTGATTTTCATAAAATCTTATTTTTATGCACCCAAAACTGTTTTATTGTTGAAAATTAAATTAATAACTCTTATTTGAGGTTTTTAATTAAATTTTTATATTGTATATTGTATAAAATATTTTTAATATTCATCCAGTGGATTTTATCCTTATAAAATTAGAAAAAATAGATTTTATGCATAAAACTAATATATTTTAAAAGGTAATTTTAACAACTTTTTAATGGAGAACCCATTTTAAATACAATTTTTAGAACATTTTTTGACCCTAATGTCAAAAATAAATTCATAATTAAAATATAAACATAAAAATTAGCTTAGGGTGATTTAGTTATTTTTATGTGAAGATTCATAAATTAATGAATAGTGAAAAATAATAAATTTTAATACAAAATTATTTTCTCGTCATATTCTTTAATAAGGGAAAATTTAAATTTAATATTATGTTAAAGTATAATTATATGAAATTTTTATATATTAAACCAATTTATGCCATTTGATTAAATTTTACTATGAATTTGGATATAAAAACATTGCAAACTTTTGAACAGTTTTACATTAAACCCCCACATTGTCATATAGTCTACAGGAGTAATTCAAAGTTAATTTCATCCAATTATATGATTGTAATTCATAAAAATATATTAAATATTTGGAATCAAAGTAATTTATAATTTTAAATAAATTCAACATAGTTTTTGACCAATAATATTAGTAAATGTAAATAAAAATAATTACAATGATTTCTTTGAAATTAAGCTTATCATAGGACAAAACCTTAATAATAATTTCAGAAATGACATATACACTTATCCAACATCCATTTTCTGAACATTTATAAACTGTATACTCCCTTGGAAATAATTTGTAACATTATGGGACCCACTTACAATGGTAAAACATGGGTGAAATACCTTTTCCCAAATTTACAAGAGTGTCACTCACCTTCCACTTTAAAAAGTTATTCTCTCCTCCCACATCCTCACACCTCCAAAGAAATTCTTTTATAGACCCATATCTTCCCAAATATCTCATCATAATCCCTCCCATAATCCTATAAGCCTCTATTTTTTCATAAATCCATCCATGTAATAACTTTTTTGAAAACCAAAAAGAGTTACCCAAAGAGGAGGTAAAATATTTCCTTAGTCTTTTTAGCTATATTTCCATTCCCCATCCAGTAAAATATTATTATTATAAGATTATATTAAAATATGAGTTACCTAAATATAATATGAAAATTTCATGAAAAGTTCATTAACCTACACTCAGAAACACATCCATCTAATTGCTAATGAACATATTATTTCTGTGTATGGTGAACTATAGGCACGTGAAATGATGATTGTTCATTTTTGATTTAAAATCATTCATGGTTGATAAATATGATGTAAAAAATGTTAATATATGTTATACATGATACTTATTGTCTATATATTCTTATTTAATTCTTTTATAACACATACCATTTTACATTCCATTTTGTGTAAATATCTTAACATCTTTTGTGGAAGTATGGACTATCTCCTCCTTAATGCGATGTGATTCATTAAAACTATACATGAAATGAATATGGGATTTCATAAAATAAAAATATTTAGAATAAATTAAAACTATATGATATTAATGAAATAATTAATTTTCTATAAATATAATATATCATTTTATTTATTACCCTTTTAACACACTAAAAAGTGACAATGTTATCCATTGATGTGTGGACTACTTCCACCTTGACGTGATGTGATTCCTTTTATCTCATAGAAATCCTATGTTTAAGTTAATATCAATAAATATCATGTTATTTATGATATAAATAGAATTTTTTAAGTTTATATTGTTACTTACATTCTTTCTATAATGATCACAGTAAAATAGGAAGGTTAATGAGGCGTACTTACGACCCATCATCTCCATGATTGTAAGAATGGTTCATTTTTCATAACCATATTTATTTATTAGTTTTAAAAGTATAATTTATCTACATATAATATATTTTTTCACTGATTTTTATTTTTAATATATTTATATAACGTCATCTTTGACCATGGTCAATCTACCAAGGTTTTTTTGACATGTAATTTAAATGTGGTCAAAACACCCAACAAAAACATAATTGTTTAACTAGTAGTTTATAAAATTATAATAAGTGATGTAAATGTACAAAAAAACCTCCAGAGCTTCTCAAGAAAGTAAATAATTGTTATATGTTTCTAATTTAGTAATATGAAGATACATGTGACAAACATGACTCATTGTAAGGTATTTCAACTTAATTTACATTAAATTGAGACGTATTGGTTTTTATATACCAATTAACATTTATATGGTGTATATAATTATCTTTTACATGTTATATGATACATATTATTAATTTCATGATATTCTATATTTTATTTAATGTTATTAATTCATGGGGATTGTGATTCAAAAGTTTTATATTGTTATGGGAAACATCAGAATGTTTAAGGATTATATTCTTTAAGAATTTGGTCATGATATTTCAGTCGATATTAAATTCATCAATATAAACATCCCTTTTTTTTACTTATCCTCCATTAGAGACTTATTGATAAATCTTTATCCCTTATTCAATATGGAAATTTTTTGATAAAGAATACTTTTTATTAATTAAATTGTTTAATTTTTATTTGAGGAATGCTTTGGACAGGATGATACGGGCAAAGACAGTTAAAAAACCCCTAAATTAATCAGTTGTTTCAAGAGATGAATAAATTGGCCAAATAATATTTACATAATCTATCTTTATAATTGACGTGGATAGTATATATGTTCCTGTTTTAGATATATTATGTCCAATATTAAAAAACATTCCTTTCAGTTATAATTTTTATCAATGAGATTTTAGTCGACATATTTATGGGTGCATTTCATTTTCAGTTCATTTATTATATGGAATTTGGTTCAGTTTCACACACTCCAATATTGATTTTTATTTATATAGTTATCTAAATGAAATGGGTTACCAAGTATTTACCATTCCATGTTGATTTTTTCCGTCATTTCTTCTTTTTCATCTTCTGTACTTACACTAATAGATAATTTGATGTCACCCTTATTATATTTCATTGCCAATTTATGAATAATAAATCATAGAATAATCTTTTATTGATTCATATTATTTAATTTTATCAGGTTTCTTGTTTTATTTTCTATTTGAAAATGTAATACGGGTATCATGTATGTAAACTAGTTTTCCAAAATTTCTAAATCATTAGGTCCCTTGGGATTTGAGGCTTTTATATATGACATTGTAAAAATGTAATCCACAATCTTTGGGATTTCTGGGTTCGGGGACCTAAAGTTGAATTTAGAGAATGTTTAGTAACAATCATTAAAACTATATTTAGATAAAAAAGAAGGGGTAGAAAACCACAAAGGTATCCATTAAATATATGTATAGAATAACAACCTAGAATCTTGGTAGGGTAGATGTTATGTGTGTCTTCCTAGAAATACATCCATTTTTGTATGAATGAGGGGGAATTGTTTTCGAATAGATATACCTTGGAGTAAAAAATCAGATGAGGTGTGTCGAGGTAGACACATCAAAACCATGTACACATAAATGGCCCAAAATGGGTACCTTGTTTGACACTATAGGGGGATACACATAGGATAATTTAAATTTTCATTAAAACCCATTATAAAATAATTAAAAATAATGATATCACAAAAAACCAGGTTTATAATTTTGATATTATATGTATATAAAATTTTCCATTTACGTTAATTTATTTACTAGTTTTGGGATTATACATTATGGTATGATACAATATAGTAAAATTCATTGGCTATAAATGGTTCCTGGAAGATGGAAGGTGAACCCCACCAATTTACGTGATCCAAAGAGTAAGAGGGATCATATATTTTATTAACTTAAAACAACACTTAAAAGAGAAATCGTCCCCCACGTATTTTCAATATATTAGGAAACAATACCTTATTATAATGAAATGTGTAAATAATTATCCAAGTCCTATTTATTTTAAGGGAATAATATGAAGAATAGGTAGGTAGATAAATGGATGGATGAAGGGAATAATGGAATGATTTACTTTCCCACATGTGATAATTGTGGACAGAAACGACCTAGTACATGCTTAAAATGAATGGGAGTTTTCTAAATGTGGGGAAATAATGGCCACAATTCATGGGATTACATGGGTAATAAAAAGGTTTCCAATGTATAATTCTTCAACTACAAGGATATATGACACTATGAAAATCAATATATCAAGCATCAAAAAAATATCCACCAAATGATGTAATTGGAAAATTATAAATTTTATCTACTTCCACAGGTGAAGTGGAATGATTAATATGCATATTCACGAATTTTTTAAATTGAGTATTTTATCAGAAATGTATTGGTTATTATAATTATGAAATATATGATAATTGTACTACAATAATTTTTCCTTAAGGATTTCATATCATATGTTTAATTTTAACATGAAAATTTATTCTATAGAAAGAAAATCTTCTTTAGAATACAAATGGATAAGTAAAATAGAAGACTTAGTACACTCCAAATGTTCCTATAATTTTATATTTAAAATGAAATTGTTTATTTGGATATGTGCTGAATAAATTTTAACTAGTTAATGATGTGTCAAAAAATGGTTTATTCTATGATTGATAGAGATTACAACAATTTTAAATTTGTGGAAGATATCTGATAAAATGATCTTTACATTAGGAATAATAAATAATAGAAGTTCCAAATAAAATATTATGGTTATTCAAGTTATTAACATATTTCAAGGGAATGTATGATGAAGGTGTTTACATATTGAGTGTGTAATGATTAAAAAGATATGTCATGATGATTAATAGATAACAATAACTTCCTTTGAGAAATTCAATGACCATTCTTTTAAAATTTCGGATCATAATATTTTGGATATGTTTACCATTAATGAAATGGTTTCATTTGATCTTTGGACAAGGTTTTAGAGATTGATGAATTAAATCACCATATATGAAAAAAAGAAAAATATTTTAAGGCAAAACCAAAGGTTAATATTGTTTTTATAGATAGATATATTTAATTATTGTATTATAGAGTAAATGAATTCCACAACTATAGGACAAAAGGTTCTTGAGACAAATTTTTCTTCCTATCATCTCTATTTTTGATGATATAAATGACCTTTTAATTCAGAAATATAGTTTATGGTTTTATAGACCACATGTTTCATATAAGAATGTTCTACAGATCTCTCCATCATAACATGGTTTTTATGTTTTTCTTTTGTATCCATGTTTCCATTTCACACATATGTTTTATTACTATGGAACATATTTATGTGATAACCGTAATTTCTTTTCTCTCTTGTTAGGAATATTTTTTTATTAAACCTATTTACGATGCGGGTTTTTAAAAAACTTTATTTTCAAAATGGCAATACCTTGTTTACCCAGGTTGTTTTTAAATTTCTATTACTAAATTTAATTAATGTGGGGAGAAGTAACACAAAGAAACTCTAATGTAAGTACATTATATTCGATAGTGTGTATGAAACACAACACCAAGAGCATAAGGGAATAAAATTTTCTGAGAGATTACCAAATAATTACGATTTTAAATAAATTTAATATATTATATACCTTACAATGCACATAAAATCTTTTTTATCTTTCCTTATATGTAAGAACAACATTGTTTGACATAATTCATTGCATGTAGGACCAATTTTTAACTGAACCACAATATATTATTAAAATATTATTATTTAATATAATAAGAATAAACATAGGAGTTAAATTGGTGGTAATGAATGTTATTAACTACCTTATAGAAATATATGGTTTTGAAAAATATAAAATTTTTTCATTGGTTACAAATTGATTAAAAATTAATATTAGAACCAATTAAATGTTTTTAAAGCCCATTTTTATTTACCCGAAGGTGTTATATCAATTAAATAAAATTTTTTGCGATTAGTGGTTGATTATAATGAAATATATTAATTTTTTATTTAATAAAATATTTTTATATTCATCCAATATATTTTATAGGAATACGATATGGGAAAAACTAATTTATCCATAAAAACTAATATATTTCGAACGACAATTTTACCGACCATTAATGGAAAGACCACTCAAAATCAAATTTTTTTATTTTATTGATAATAAGTGAAAAGAAAACAAAATATTTGAATGAAAAACATAAAAAGTTTCTTATGATTAAATTTTGGTATTTTTCAGTGATGTTTCATTTTTTAATGAAAACTGAATAATAATGGTTTTAAATTTAATAGTTTATTTTCATTGAGTTTATTTTTATAGATAAATTATATTTTTATGTTTCTTTTATGTTTAGTTAGATTAATATTTTTTTAATTAATCCACTTTTGGTCATTGGATGTAATTTCACGTTGAAATTGGATATAAAACATTAGAAAACTACTGAACATTTTTATTTTATAAACCCATATTGTTGTCCAACCTGAGTGATTAATTTTAAATTAATTTCTACCACTTAACTATTTTTAATTTAAAAAAATGAATTGATTATTTGAAATAATAAATTTTTTTAATTTCTAATATGTTCAATATTTCTTTTGAAAAATAAAATAGTGAAAGTGGTTAAAATTATTTACAATGATTATGGTGAAATTAATCCTTAAAAGAGGCTAAACCATAATCATAAGGGACCAAATGAACTTGAAACCAGTAAAAATCCATTTAATGGAGATATTTAGACCCTATAATCTATTTTATTGAATTTTGACCACTATTGGATACACATGAAATAGAAATAACATGGGTGGAATTTCTTTTTCCCCAATTTACAAGAGTGCCACTCCTCGAATATAAAAAATCCTCCTCTCCTACAACATCCTATCACCTCCAAAGACACTTTTCCTTGACCAATATTATCACAAATATCTCATATACCTACCTAACCTCATCATATAATCCTCCCCATTGAAATAATTTCATCTAATGATTCCCGTGGGTGAAAACGAAATGGAGTTACCCAAAAAAGAAGTATCATTATTCCTTACGCTCTTTAGTTTTATTTCAATTATACACACCTCAAAATAATTTTTTTGGTTATTATATAACAAAAGAAAATATCCTAAAAATATTTAGATTTTTTAATTCTATTTTTTCTACCTACACTAACACAATCTTCTTCCAAATTGGTAATGAATATATTATTTATGTGTATTGCGAACTACAACCTCTCGAAAGGATGATTTTTCATTTTTATTTTATTAACATTAATGAATTATAATTATGATGTAAAATAAGATTATATATTTTATATATTATATTAATTATGTATGTATTCCTCTGCAATTATTTTATAACACATACTTCAATATTGTCCATTTTGTGTTAATTTGATAACATTGTTTGTGGAAGTGTGGACTACCTCTTCCTCAAGGAGATGTGATTTTTTCACAATATACATAGAACATAGAAATGGATGGATTTAATTAAAAAAATGTAATATAAATGAAATTTATATGATACTAATTAGATAATTACCTTTATGTAAATATAATATATCATTTTCTTTATTAGTATTTTTACACACTAAAAAATGATAATTTTTGTCATGGATATGTGGACTACCACCATCTCGACATGATGTGATTACTTTTAAATCATAATATTACTATGTATAATTATATATGGTTACATAAGTTTGTATTGATGTTATGATGATCATTTTTTAACAATATAGTTTTACTAACCTTCTTTCTTTAACAATCACTTAAAAACGGGAATGTTACTCATGCGTTTGTACGACCTACCATCTCAGTGATTGTAATACAGTTTCAGTTTTTATAATAATATTTTGTGATTGGTATCAAAAGTATAATTTATGTATAAATATGAAAATTATTTTATTGTTATTATTCTAGATAGGTTTATAAAATTATCCATTGACCAATATCTATCTACAATTTTTTTTTGAAAAAGAACACAAATATTGTCAAAACACTCAATGTAAACGTAATTATTTAAGTATTTTTTTAAAACATTATAATAACTAATGTGATTTTAATAATAAACATGAAAAAGTATCTCAATAAGGTAAATAGTTAACATAATTTTTTCAATAATTAATATAATGATACAAGTAAAATGTCAGACTCCATGAAATGGATTTCATCTCAAATTATATTACATTAAATATTATTTGATATTAGGCACCAATTCACATTTATATGGTTTATATAAATTCCTTTTACTTTCAATATTAAAAATCACCTTATATTCGAGATATTATATGATTAATTTAATTTTATCCCTTCATGTGGATTATAATTCAAATGTATCAATGTGGTATGGGGAACTTAGGAATGTTTAAAAATAATTTTCCCCAACAATGTTTTACAGATCATTCAATTTTATTTCCATTAATATATAGGAACAATCCTTGTTGTTACATTCCCTCCATAGGGTAATTATTCCAAAAATATGTATCCCTTATTTAATATGTATATTCTGTGTATGGCATAGATTTTATTAATTAAATTGATTATAAATTATATGATGAATTCATTGGACTAGAAAAAATGGACGGGGCCTGTTTTTAAGTATACCTAGATACATCGATAGTATACATAGAGGAATCGGTTAGCCAAATAAGAATAGTTAAATCTTTCATGAGAATAGATCTTGATACTATAGTTGTTCATCTTCTAGATACATGACATCCAATTTTAAATCATTTCATTCATTTTAGCTTTCATTT
This sequence comes from Viscum album, assembly GCA_963277665.1. Taxonomy (NCBI): domain Eukaryota; kingdom Viridiplantae; phylum Streptophyta; class Magnoliopsida; order Santalales; family Viscaceae; genus Viscum; species Viscum album. Next base: position 223,611,830 of record OY728139.1, read on the forward strand.
TTATCCATGTTATTTCGTATCGACTTATCATTGGGTGCATATCATTCCCATATCATTGACTAAATGGCATGTGTGTCCGATTTTACCATTCCATATTGATTTTTACTTATCTAGTTATTTGTATAGAACATGTTATCAGTTATTTTACTTTCCATGATAAGTATTATGACAACCCTGCTTTTTATTACAACTTAAACATGATTCATTACATAAAACTTCACTTGATACAACAATGGAGATCGAGAGGTTTAGTGTCTTTGGGGCTTAGGATCATTACATAAAAACTTAAAAAAATAAATACAACATCTTTATTGAAAACTTCCTTTACATGACCACTACATTCCCTCTTACTTAGCATTACATGGGATAACCTGAGGACATGCATAAGAAAAGGGTGAGCTATAAATCCCAGTAAGGTATTACACATGGAATTACATGAGGAGTACAATACATGTTATACAATAGTCATATCAATATAGCATAAAAGAAACATGAACATAAAGGCATGATAAAGCATGATAATCCTAACATGGAGATGTGGCAACAACACTTAACATGGATTTAGCATGAGCCAAGGATCATTGCACATAAAAAATGAGTAAACCCTCATTGCACATGAAGCACGAGTAAACCCTCGTTGCACTTGAATTAGCATGAGCCGACACTCATTGCACATGACGTATCATGATACTATACTTTATCCAATGCATTGGAGCGTTATAAGGGTGCACCCTTCTCAAACATTTCATTTCATGCATAAGTGTGCCTCATGGATCATAAAACATGGATTCATAAAACATAATCATTTATTCCATGATAAAGGAATGTCGAATTCATACATGAATCTTTACAATCAATAACTAAATGTGCATAAAGTTGAATACCCTTGATGGAGAAATGGGCATGGTATTCACTACACAATGACATTGGCTTAGAAAATCGGTGTGATTTCGATAGCGTAACGGCGTGACATAAGAATTAATAGGAAAGGTTGATGAGAGAGAAAGGGGTTCCTCATCATATTTATATGTAATGGACAGTAAGGAGGTCATATAGATACATGTCCCAACAATTGAAATGGAATTTAGATTCATGATACAAAAGTATTGCTTGAATGTAAAAGAAGAGAGAGAAGTTCCTTTCGGAATTTCGGCATAGTAACGGGTGTACATGGGAGGCATTAAATGAGAGAGAAAAGGGTCTCCCATAATTTAAACATAAAGTGGAAAATATGAGGGAGGTGCGAAACCATACCCCAATATTCATAATTGAAATTAAAAGGGCAATACAACTTAAAGGAAATTGACAAAAATGAGAAAGGAAAAAAAACCTTACTTGGAAGTGTGCTTCCAAAGGCTAGAGATAGGCTTGTGAGAGGCTTCTTGGGAGCTTGGGGCACCTTGGGAGGATTATAGAGAGAGTAGGGCAGAGGTTGGACGAACTCCAAGGGAATTTAGTGAGGAGGAAGTGAGATCATGGGTGTGTTTATATAGGAAAGGTGAGGGAATTTGTTATTATTTAGGTTTGGGTCCCCTTACATTAAATTAATCCAAACCAAAAACCATCCCAGGGTTTTTGCCCAAGGTTTTTGGAAAATGGAAGAGGAAAAAATTATTTTATAAGGCCAAAGTCCAAACTTCTTAAAATAATAAGGTTGCTTATGTGGAGGTGAGTCACACTGCCATGGAAATTAATTTAAAAAGGCGAAGTGTTGAATAAGTCTTGAGGGGTCCATTAATGCTTTGAAAAATATGTCAAACAAACCCAAAATCACTTTATTTTAATGGTAAAACATATATTGGCCGAACATAAAAATTATGGTATTTTATTACATCACCATTGGTTCATTATGATGTCATAAAACACATTTATATTTAAACGGTATTTAATTTTTACCCAAAACTTTGACTGTCTCAGAAAATTATGAAAAATTCACCGTTGGATAATTTCGACATCGTGATTCCAGAAAATGAGATTTATTTTATATAAAAAAATTCTAAATATGTTATTTTTCACTTTTAAAATAAAACCCAACATTTATCGAAAATTAACGGGATTTGAAAAAAATGGCTTCCAAACCTTAATAAAAATTATAATTGCATTCATAAAATTATAAGATCATTTATATTTAATAAAAATTAATTTAATATTAAATAATAATATTTTATTAAAATATTATTTAATTCAAAAATCCCTTAAATTAATAAAATTTAATTCTTAATTAGATAATAACTAAAACACCATTTGTACTTTAAAAACTATTTACAATTTATTAAAAATGAATAGAAATTATATTCATTATTATATAAAAAAAAATAATGTACATAAACATAGTACTACTTATTTTCTACATAACCCCTTAAAACAGCCGCATATGACCTAAGGGTACGGTGTGTGATGGTGATAGACTCTTGGGGCGGCTCGGATAACATCACTCGAGTGGTAATCTCTATCAACTTCCACTTTTCCCGTAGACAGTCACATTCGAGCTTGACATAATGAAGCTCAGCTTGGTCTTGGTCAAGGGCGAAGCCAAAAGACGCCACCTCTTTTCTGAGCTCCGACAAATGGGCTACGTATGGGGAAATTCTACTGGATGAGGCCATCGCTTCCTTTGTCTGAGTAAAAATTGGGTTCCTTAAAGCCTTATATTTATACTAATAATATGATCACTGTTCAACGACTATATTAACAAAGGTCAAAATTATTAACATAAAACCAAAGAAGTTGACATCTTATAAAAACATTTTTTTATAAAGAGACAATTAACTGGATCAAGAGGGATTTTCCATTAATGAAACTTTGGGTCGTTACAATATTCCCCCCTTAAGAAATTTCACCCAAGAAATTTTCCTTTTCCCACACTAAAACAAATGTGGATAACTCATCTTCATCATATCCTACGACTCCCAAGTTGCTTCATCAAACTTGTGGATTCTCCATAACACCTTGATGAGGGGCATTGTCTTATTTTGTAGAACATTTTCTCTAAGATCTAAGATCTTCACTGGTTGCTCCTCATAAGTAAGATCATCTTCCAATTGTAACACCTCGGAAGAGAGTACATGTGAAGGGTCTGGTATGTACTTACTTAAGAGGGATACATGAAAGACATCATGAACCTTGGGCATAGTAGGTGGAAGTGCTAGTCGATAGGCCACAACCCCAACACGATCAAGAATATCAAAGGGGTCGATGTACCTTGGACTTAACTTCACTTTCTTTCTAAAACTCATGACCTTATTCCCCGGAGATATGCGTAAAAACACCATGTCTCCAACTTTAAACCCAAGGTCTCATCGACGATTATCTGCATAACTATTCTTTCGACTCTGGGATGCCTTGAATGCTGCTGAATGGTTTTCACCTTATCCACCATTTCTTCGACCATATATGGTCCAAGCAGCTTACGTTCACCGACCTCATCCCAACATGCTAGTGTTCTGCACCTTTTCCCATACAGGGCTTCATATGGTGCCATTTGGATGCTCGAGTGGAAACTGTTATTATAAGTGAACTCAACTAGAGGAAGATGTTGATCCCATCCTCCTTTAAAGTCCATTGAGAATGCTCTCAACATATCCTCAAGTGTTTGGATAGTCTGCTCGGATTGGCCATCAGTTTGAGGATGATAGGCCATACTGAAGTTCAGTTCAGTATTCAGAGCATGTTGAAGACTCTTCCAAAACATAAAGGTGAATCTTGGTTCTCGGTCAGACACAATAGATAGTGGTACTTTCTGAAACCTTACCACTTCCCTGATATATATCTGTTCCAGTTGATCCAATGAGAAATCCTCCCAAATAGCAATGAAGTGTGCAGTCTTTGTAAGATGATCCACAATAACCCAGATTTCATTGTTTCCTTTGGATGCCCTCGGAAGTCCGGTGAAAAATTCCATAGTGATGTTCTCCCATTTCCATTCTGGTAAGGGCAATGGTTGCATCATCCCCTTAGACTTCTTCCTCTCTTCCTTCACTTACTGACACACCAGGCACTTTGATGTATATTCGGCGATCTCCTTCTTCATATTATCCCACAAAAAGTTTTCTCGGAGATCTCGATACATCTTTGTGCTCCCAGGGTGAATAGAGAAATTTGAACTATGTGCATCATCCAAAAGTTCCTTCTTCAGCTCCGGACTTGATGGAACACATATTCTTTTCCCAAACCACTGAATTCCTTCTTCATTAACATTAAACACTGAGGATTTCCCCTTTTTGATAGCTTCCACTTTTTCTTGAATTCCCACATCATCCTTTTGAGCATCCCTTAACCTTTCCCAAAGAGATGGTTGAGCAATCATTTTTGAAAGGATTTATGATGTTCCCTTCTTTATGATTCCCACATCCATCTACATCATGTATAAGAAGATTTGATCCTTCTCAATTCTCATCATTGATAGGATCGCTGGATCCTTTCTACTTAGGGCATCCACCACCTTGTTCTCTTTCCCAGGTTGGTAATGTATTGAACAGTCATAATCCTTGATGAGATCTATCCATCTTCTCTGGCGCATATTAATCTATTTCTTTGTGACTATATATTTAAGACTCTTGTGGTCAGTATATATCTCACATTTCTCTCCATATAGATAATGCCGCCAGATTTTCAAGGAAAAGATCACAGCCGACAACTCTAGATCATGCGTTGGAGAGTTTCGCTCATGGATTTTCAACTGCCTTGAGGCATATGATATCACTTTATCATTCTGCATCAGCACACATCCTAATCCCTTCTTCGAAGCATCACTTAATACCACAAAAATCTCCCCACTTGTGGGTAAAGTGAGCACGGGTGTAGTGATAAGCCTCCTTTTCAACTCCTTGAAGCTTTCTTTGCATTCATCACTCCATGCAAACTTTACTCCCTTTTGAGTTAGCTTGGTAAGAGGGTTGGTCAATCATGAGAAATTTCTCACAATTCGTCGATAATATCTAGCTAACCCCAAGAAGCTACAGGTATCTTTTACCGATGTTGGCCTTGACCATCCCTCAATTGCATCTGTTTTGAAGGGATCCACAGATATCCCATTGCTTGTAATGATATGGCCCAAGAATGAGGCCTCCTTCAACCAGAACTCACACTTGCTGTACTTTGCATAGAGCTTCTCCTTGCGCAAAGTCTCTAGTACAGTTCTTAAATGCTCATCATGAACCTCCTTGGTTTTGGAGTATATTAGAATATCATCTATAAATACTACCACAAATTTTTCATGGTAATCTCTTAAGACTCTATTCATCAAGTCCATGAATATTTCGGGAGAATTGGTATAAGGCCCCAGCCTTAAACCTTACTTAATCTTGAGTTATTATAAGATTACACATTGAGGATCTTTTCAGGTTTAGAGTTTTATAGAATTAGAACATAAAAATTTCATTACATTCCACATATAAACAAAGTGGTTACATAAAGATAGTATTCATTTTTCCCATAAATGGAATCTTATTTAAAATAAAACATGGATTCATTCTTGACACTTCCTTGACACTATCATCATATCATGTACCTTTCCCTTGACCTGTGAAAAACATTTCAAAAAACATGGGATGAGCATAAAAATATCAGTAAGGGATATAAAAATATGGAAAGGAAACATGGGTACATATATACATAAGAATGAAATCATACTTTACCCATAAAACATAAGAACTTTAACATACCTCATCAAATCATGAATAAATCATATAAAATCATAAGACATAAAGGTAACTTGAGGCATTCATAATGTTCTTACGTAGGGAGTAACCCTTTTGGTTACGTTCGGAATACCCATCACAGTATATTCACTAAATCTCTTCGGAGAAAGCTTAAAATTTCACTCCTTCACGTAACCCAAGGCATTGGAGAGCTATATCGGGCTCACCCGCCCTTAGTTTATCACGGAACCACCCGTCTTCATAATAATTCCCAAGAACCCTAACATAATCGTATCACATAAAACATGCATAAAGGAAACATACCATTTCCACATTTCAATCACAAGATATCAATACAACACATTGATATAATAAAATCATTATGAAAACCATTTTCAATACCAAAATAAAAGAAAAGTAAAACATGGTATTTATTTTTCTTTTTAAAAAAAGGTATGGCTTGTAGAGGAAGCCGAAACTAAAATAATGGTCACAGCGGCGGAGAAGTCGTTGTCACCGCATACGTACGACAAAAACATTCCCTTTTTTCGTTTAGTAAACGCTTCATATAAAAAATATTCCTTTTGAATAAATGTAAAAGTCAAAGGGGTTTATACACCATATAAAAGAAGGTTGTGTATAAAACAAAATATGCCTCAATGAAAGGAGATTGAGACGAAGTCCCATACCTCGGGTCCGACTTGACTCGATCGTTCTTTAATGTCCTGAATAATAAACTTGAGTTAATTTCTACTTGCTTAAGAACCTTTTTCAAGTTCATTATTCCTTTTATATCACTTATTTCCATGTCATGAACACTATGTAATTATTTAAGTTAATAACGGTCGTTTTAACGATCATTGGTACTAGAGTAAAAAATAAACCCTTTATAATTACAAGTTGTTCAAGTATCCATTATATCCTGAATTATAATCCTGATGTATATATTATATATATCCAGTATATACATGCATTTATAATATTACATAATCATTTAGAGGTAAGAAATGAAATACACCGTTCATGGAGACGGTAAGCCTTACGTACGCATAAACGCTACTTTCATTTCTATTTCATATTTTATAGAATGGAATAATAATTATATAAAGGTATATTATAATTACAGAATAATATCATATATAATATCATAGTTCCATCCTTTATACGTCCCACATATGGTATTTAACGAATCAAATCACTTTGAGGGGGCGGTAGTCCGCACTTCCTTAAATGATGATATCGCGTTTACCCATAATCGAAACCATAAAGGTATGCCCAAAATAAAAAATACAAAAGCTTAAGGAAAACATAAACATATTGTATATCATATATAAATATAGTGACATCTTAATGGACACCTTTGAAGGTGTTAAAAGAATGTTGAACAATCATCGTTTCGGGACGCATAAATTCACCATCCACGGAAACAGTATGTCCTTTAACCATTAGATGTAGGTGTGTGTATGTGTAGCTAGAATCCTTCTTATAAAAACATCCTAGTATATTGAAGATACTGGAGTTGTTACAAAATAAATGAATAAAAAGAGTTTAGGGGGTTGGAGAAGCAAAATAAAACAAAAGGACTCAACTGAAGACATTACCTTAAAATCGGGTAACTCCCTTTGGTTTGAGCTCAAAGGCTTCCTTGGGAAGACTTCTGCCCAAAGTTAGGCTTCAAGGAGTAAGAGAGGGATGTGGAGAGACACAATGGGCAGGGTTTGGCCGAGCCAAAGGCTTTGGGAGTGTGTGTAAAGAGGTAGAGGTGGGGGCCTTTTATAAGAGGAGAGGAGGGGCACTCTTGGAAATTAAAGAAATGTTACTTTATTTGAAAATGATTTTTCGGATTCAAAAGGTCCCACATTGATATAATTTGAGTTTAAGGTGATCAGGGTTCTAAATCCACACATCCAATAGGTTTTGGACATGTGTAGGTCATAGATGTTACATTATCATTTCATTTTATTTAAATCCTTTATTAATGAGGTAATCGCTGCATCATCATGATGTCATAAATAATTTAATTTATTTAAAGTCTAAAAATTATGAAAAAAATACTATGATGTAGGAAATATTTTTCTCTTTCCAATGAATATTTATAGTCTAAAATATCATCTATGTAGATAAAATTAATAATGTTTTAATCAGGTGATATATTCTTGTTATATTTACTTTCTTTAAAAAAAATAAAAAGATAACAAGTCACTTTCCACAAAATTGATTCCATGGTGTCCTTAAGTTTGGCACAAGACATCCCATGGTCGGCCATGAGACAACCAGTATAATTAGGACACATGTTAGTGTCATCTTTTTATTATTATGATATTATTTTATTATCCTTAACTACCCGATTACTCATTAATCGAGATAATTAAAGATAATTACCGTCGTTACTATTCATAATGTCCATAAACAAAAGAGTATTGAATACATAATTTGGACCTTATAATTCCAAATATTTAATCCATTTTACCAAATTCCAATCACATAAATTGTAATAATTGATTTAAAAATAATTCCCGTTGTCAAAACAAATAGCGGGTTTTTTTGAAACAATATCTATGAAAAGTTTGGCATTAATTTATGACCAATTCCAAAGTGAAATTAATCCTAATGACCACCATTGGATGAAATGGTAAAAATATATTCAGATTACACTTTAAGACCAATTAAAAGGATAATATATCCATATAATTAAAATAAATGAAAAAGCAGTTATGATGTAAAATGCAGTATTTTTCACTATTCATTGAAAAATGAACATTGTCAGAAAAATACCAAAAATTTATCCAAAGTAAATTTCATTGTCCCAATAATAATTAATATGTTTATTTTGACAAATATAGATTATAAAATTGTCAAAAGTTTGATTTAAAAAGGTTTTTCCATCAAAAGGAAGTAAAAAAAATCTTTTAAAAATATTAGTGTATTCCATGCATAAGATTGTATTTATTTTCATTTTAAGCCTCCAAAACACTACCTTAATCATTAATAAACATAACTAAAAATATATAGTATTCCTTACCTACTTGGGATGTTACATCCTTCCCTCTTTAGAAAATTGCATCCCCGCAATTTATTTACTTATCGAATAAATGGGGGTACTTATCCCTCATTGCATTTCAGATTCCCATGTTGCCTCTTCCATCATGTGGTTTTTCCACAAAAACTTTACCTGATTAATCACCTTATTTCGTAACACTAGATCCATGTGGTCAAGAATCTGGACCGGTTGTTCCACATAAGATAGGTTCTCTTCTAGCTGAACTACCTCTGGACTCAAAACATGAGATGGATCTGGCATATACTTTCTCAATATCGAAACGTGAAAAACTTTGTGTACCTGAGATAAACTCGGAGGTAAAGCCACTCGGTAAGAAACTGATCCAACTCTCTCTAGAATTTCATATGGTCCAATGAACCTTGGACTCAACTTTCCTTTCTTACCAAATCACATCACACTTTTCCATGGTGAGACTTTGAGAAAAACATGATCACCTACCGAAAAAGTTAGATACTTCCTCCTGTTGTCTGCATAACTCTTCTGCCTACTCTGAGCTGTTCTCATGTGTTTCTGAATCAACTGAACTTTTTCTGCCATCTCTTCTACCAATTCTGGTCCCATCAACTTCCTTTCACCCACTTCATCCTAGAAAGCTGGAGTTCGACACCACTTCCCATATAACGCCTCAAATGGTTCCATCTGTATACTGGAATGAAAACTGTTATTATATGATAATTCAACCAAAGAAAGATGTTGGTCCCAACTTCCGTAATAATCCATCGAACAAGCTCGTAAAATATCCTCCAAGGTCTGAATTGTTCGTTCTGAATGCCCATCTGATTGAGGATGAAAAGTTGTACTAAAATTTAATTCAGTACCCAACGACTTCTGAAGGCCTTTCCAAAAGATAGAAGTGAACCTGGGATCACGATCAGATACATTGGAGAGAGGAACTCCATGTAACCTGACTATCTCTTTAAGATACAAACAGAAAAGTTGATCTAGGGAAAACTATCTCGTATAGCAAGGAAATGAGCAGATTTAGTCAAGCGATCAACAATAACCCAGATAGCATTATTACCTCGAGATGTCTTCGGTAATCCCACAACAAAGTCCATGGATATATTTTCCCATTTCCACTCTGGCACTGGTAAAGGCTGAAGCATCCCTTTCGGTAACTGCTGCTCTGCTTCAACCTGCTGACAAGTCAAACACTTCACAGTAAAATCAGCAATATCTATTTTCATTGCATCCCACCAGTAATACTCCCGCAGATTTATGTACATCTTAGTAATGCCAGGATGAACTGAAAACGGAGAACTATGAGCTGAACATAAAAACTTTCTCTTCAACTGTGAATCACAAGGCACACACAATCTCTTCCCAAATCTCAAAATGCAATCATTATCAATGTTGAAATCAGGAAACTTACCTTTCTGAACCAGCTCTACATTTTTCTGCAACTCACTGTCTTGCTTCTGTGCTTGCTTGATTCTATCTGCTAGAGATTATCTCACTGATACCTGAAACAAAACAGAAGAATTTCCTGCACCAACAACTTCTATGCCAAAGTTCATCAAATCCTTAACCAAAGGATCACGTTTCAAACGCAACATTTCTAATGAAACATTACTTTTTCGACTCAAAGCATCAACCACTTTATTTGCTTTTCCCGGATGGTAATGAATTGTACAATCACAATCCTTGATTAATTCTAGCAATCTCCTTTGTCTCATGTTCAATTATTTCTGAGTGAATATATACTTTAAACCTTTGTGATCGGTATATATTTCACACTTTACTCCATAAAAATTATGCCTCCAAATTTTTAAAGCGAAAACAACAAAAGCTAATTACAAATCATGTGTAGGGTAATTTACCTCATGAGTTTTCAACTGTCGTGAAGCATAAGAAATTACCTGATCATTCTGCATTAGGACGCAACCAAGTCCTTTCAATGAAGCATCACTATATATAACAAACTCACCATTCCTGGAAGGTAGTGCCAAAAACAAGAGAATTCACCAATCTTCTTTTCAATTCCTGAAAACAATCATCACATTCTTTTGTCCAGATCAACTTAACACCCTTCAGAGTTAGCTTAGTCATTGGACTAGATAACTGTGAAAAATTTCTAACCAACCATCGGTAATAGCCTTCCAAACCAAGGAAGCTACGAATCTCAGTTACATTTTTGGGTCTTGGCCAGTCTTCCACAACTTTTGTTTTTGCAGGATCAACATTTATCCCATCTTTAGAAACAATGTGACCAAGGAAAGAAATTGTTTGCAACCAAAACTCACACTTTCTGAATTTTCCATACAGTTTCTTTTCTTTTAAGGTTTGCAAGATAACCCTTAAATGTCTTTCATGCTCCTCTTTACTTTTAGAAAACACCAAAATATCATCAATGAAAACCACCACAAACTTATCCAAGAACTCATGGAAAATTCTATTCATTAAGTCCATGAATACAGAAGGTGCATTGGTTAGCCCAAAAGGCATTACTAAAAATTCGTAATGGCCATTTCTTGTACAAAACACGGTCTTCAGAACATCTGCTTCCTTTACCTTCAGCTGATGGTACCCCGATCTCAAGTCAATTTTGAAAAATACTGAGCTCCCTGGAGCTGATCAAACAAATCATCGATATGAGGCAAAGGATATTTGATCTTAACAGTGATGTTATTCAAGGATCTATAATCAATGAAAAGTCTCATTAAACAATCTTTCTTTTTGAAAAATAAAACAGGAGCACCCCATGGTGATGTGCTAGGTCGAAAGAAACCTTTCTCTAATAAATCTTGCAATTGATCCTTCAACTCTAAGGGTTCAATTTGAGCCATTCGATATGGGGGTTTTGAAATTGACTTAGCATCATGAACTAAGTCAATAGTAAACTCAACTTCCCGGTCTGGTATTATTCTAGGAAACTCATCAGGAAAAACATCAGGATACTCATTTACAACTGGCACATCATTAATCTGAATAGTTCCTTTATTTTCAACGATGTGTGTAAGGTAAAATTCATTTCCATATTTTAAAAGTTTCTTGGCCTCTTGATAAGTTATCAACAGTAAGGGTTCATTCTTATACACAAACTGAAAGTCTTTCTGAAAAGAAACCTCTTTTACTCTATAGTCAATCTTATCATGGTAAATAGAGAGCCAATCCATAACCAGGATAACATCAAACTCTAATAGAGGTAGAACAATAAGGGTTTCAAGTAGGTTCTTTCCACAGATAAGGATATGAATATTCTTATAAATTCTTTTGGCCTCAACATTTCCCCCAGGTGTTTTTACCAAATGCTCAGGAGTCATTTCTTGAGATGGTATTCCCATTTTACTAGAAAGGTTTTCAGAGATGAAAGAATGTGTAGACCCCGAATCAAACAACACACTGGAATAATCTTAAAAAAAACAAAGTACTTGATACAACTTCATTTGATGGCCCGACATCTGCTGAAGTAGTTGCAAAGGATTTCGCCACCCCTTTCTGCTTGTAGTCTAACTGCTTCCCATCACTCAAGCTCTTTTTCGGACACTCGTTTTCATAGTGACCCATCTCATTGCACTTAAAACATTTCAATAACTGTAAATCAAATCTGGTCTTAGCTTCACCTTGATCTTTTTCAGTGCAATCACGAGCCTTATGTCCCATCTTACCACATCAGTAGCACTTTCAAGAATTCAGAAGACATTCCCCAGCATGCCTTTTGCCACATTTATAACAAACTGGAAACTTATATTTCTTTCCATCAGAGTTTTTTGAATAATTCTTCCCTTTATCCTGCCACCTTGGTCTCTTCTTCCGCTGGTTGTTATAGAACACTTGATCATTAGAAAACTCCATTTACACCTTCTCAGCACATCGAACAAGATTTTCATAACTTTTAAACTCACGAGAAGCTAATGCCCTTCAATATTTTGGCTTTAATCCTGAGTAAAAACGATTGATTTTACTATCAAGGTCTCGGATAAAATTTGGAGCATACCTTGCCAATAGAGTGAACCTTTATTCATAGGTAGCCACTAAGTCTTCCTCTTGCCTCAATTCCAAGAATTGTTTTTCCATCCTAAGTCGAAGAGCCTTAGGAAATTACTTTTCAAGAAACATACCTTTGAATTCATCCCAATCGAGAGCGTCAATCTCATCAGCGTCCCTAATATTTTTAACCATCGACCACCACTGATCTGCTTCACCCTCCAAACGGTAAATATCAAGACTAACCTTTTGATTGTATGAACACCCCATGACCTCGAAAATCTTCTCCAGTGCTTTAATCCACCCTTCAGCTAGCACAGGGTCAGATGATCCTCTAAATTATGGGGGATGTTTCCCCATGAAATGTTCCACCACTAACATGTTCCTATGCGGTTGATCTGGCTGATATAGTGTATGGATACCACCGCCATTTATCGCTTGAGTCAACTGCGCCATTACTGCAACAAACTGTTCAGTTCCAATTCCGACCATCTCAGGATGCTGATTCAGAAGGTTATTTCCTTTTTCATGCCTTCCTAGCACTGCTTCACTGTTTCCTCTACGGAAAACCATTATGAACAAACATGTCTTAGATGAAGCAACATGGTAATCTTCATATACTATATCACTTCAATTTGACCATAATTTTTTTGGGTAACCATTTAATAGAATTCTAACTCCTAAAGTTATCTAAACTGACCTATGATACCAACTATAAGGCCCCAGCCTTAAACCATACTCAATCTTGAGTTATTACAAGATTACACATTGAGGATCTTTTCGGGTTTAGAGTTTTAGAGAATTAGATCATAAAACTTTCATTACATTCCACATATAAACAAAGTGGTTACATAAAGATAGTATTCATTTTTACCATCAATAGAGACATATTTAAAATAAAACATGGATTCATTCTTGACACTTCCTTGACACTATCATCATATCATGTACCTTTCCCTTAACCTGTGAAAAACATTTCAAAAAACATGGGATGAGCATAAAAATCTCAGTAAGGTATATAAAAATATGGAAAGGAAACATGGGTACATATATACATAAGAATGAAATCATACTTTACCCATAAAACATAAGCACTTTAACATACCTCATCAAATCATGAATAAATCATCGAAATCATAAGACATAAAGGTAACTTGAGGCATTCATAACATTCTTGCGTAGGGAGTAACCCTCTTGGTTACGTTTGGAATACCCATCACAGTATATTCCCTAAATCTCATGGGAGAAACCTTAACGTTTCACTCCTTCGCGTTACCCAATGAATTGGAGAGATATATCGGGCTCACCTGACCTTAGTTTATCACAGAACCACCCGTCTTCATAATAATTCCCAAGAACCATAACATAATCGTATCAAATAAAACATGCATAAAGGAAACATAAAATTTCCACATTTCAATCACAGGATATCAATACAACACATTGGTATAATAAAAACATTATGAAAACCATTTTCAATACCAAAATAAAAGAAAAGTAAAACATGGTATTTATTTTTCTTTTTTAAAAAAAGGTATGGCTTGTAGATGAATCCGAAACTCAAATAATGGTCACGGCGGCGGAGAAGTCGTTGTCGCCGCATACGTACGACAAAAACATTCCCTTTTGTCGTTTAGTAAACGCTTCGTATAAAAAATATTCCTTTTGAATAAACGTAAAAGTCAAAGGGGTTTATACACCGTATAAAAGAAGGTTGTGTATAAAACAAAATATGCCTCAATGAAAGGAGATTGAGACGAAGTCCAATACCTCGGGTCCGACTTGACTCGATCGTTCTTTAATGTCCTTAATAATAAACTTGAGTTAATTTATACTTGCTTAAGAACCTTTTTCAAGTTCATTATTCCTTTTATATCACTTATATCCATGTCATGAACACTATGTAATTATTTAAGTTAATAACGGTCATTTTAACAATCATTGGCAATTGATTCAAAAATAAACCCTTTATAATTACAAGTTGTTCATGTATCCATTATATCCAAAATTATAATCATGATTTATATATTATATATATCCAGTATATACATGCATTTATAATATTACATAATCATTTAGAGGTAAGAAATGAAATGCACTGTTCATGGAGACGGTAAGCCGTACGTACGCATGAACGCTACTTTCATTTCTATTTCATATTTTATAGAATGGAATCATAATGATATAAAGGTATATTATAATTCCAGTATAATATCATATATAATATCATAGTTCCATCCTTTATACGTCCCACATATGGTATTTAACGAATCAAATCACTTTGAGGGGGCGGTAGTCCGCACTTCCTTAAATGAAGATATCGCGTTTATCCATAATGGAAACCATAAAGGTATGCCCAAAATAAAAAATACAGAAGATTAAGGAAAACATAAACATATTATATATCATATATAAATATAGTTACATCTTAATGGCCACCTTTGAAGGTGTTAAAAGAATGTTGATCAATCATCGTTTCAGGAGGCATAAATTCACCATCCACGGAAACAGTATGTCCTTTAACCATTAGATGTAGGTGTGTGTATGTGTAGCTAGAATAATTCTAATAAAAACATCCTAGTATATTGAATATACTAGAGTTGTTACAAAAGAAATGAATAAAAAGAGTTTAGGGGGTTGGAGAAGCAAAATAAAACAAAAGGACTCAAGTGAAGACATTACCTTAAAATCGGGTAACCCCCTTTGGTTTGAGCTCAAAGGCTTCCTTGGGAAGCCTTCTTCCCATAGTGAGGCTTCAAGGAGTAAGAGAGGGATGTGGAGAGACAAAATGGGCAGGGTTTGGCAGAGCCAAAGGCTTTGGGAGTGTGTGTAAGGAGGTAGAGGTGGGGGCCTTTTATAAGAGGAGAGGAGGGGCACTCTTGGAAAGTAATGAAATGTTACATTATTTGAAAATGATTTTCGGATTCAAAAGGTCCCAAATTGATATAATTCGAGGGTAAGGTGATAAGGGTTCGAAATCCACCCATCCAATAAGTTTTGGACATGTGTAGGTCATATATTTTACATTATCATTTCATTTTATTTAAATACTTTATTAATGAGGTAATCGCTGCATCATCATGATGTCATAAATAATTTAATTTATTTAAAGTATAAAAATTATGAAAAAAATACTATGATGTAGGAAATATTTTTATATTTCCAATTAATATATATAGTCTAAAATATCATCTATGTAGACAAAATTAAAAATGTTTTAATCAGTTGATACATTCTTGTTATATTTACTTTCTTTAAAAAAAATAAAAAGATAACAAGTCACTTTCCACAAAAGAGATTCCATGGGGTCCCCAAGTTTCACACAAGACATCCCATGGTCGTCCATGAGACAACTAGTAGAATTAGGACACATGTTGGTGTCATTTTTTTTATTATGATATTATTTTATTATCCTTAACTACCCGATTACTCATTAATCAAGATAATTAAAGATAATTACCGTCGTTACTATTCATAATGTCCAAAAACAAAAGTGTCTTGATTACATAATTTGGACCTTCTGATTAGAAATATGTAATACATTTTACCAAATTCCAAACACATAAATTGCAATAATTGATTTAAAAATAATTCCCATTTGTCAAAACAAATAGCGGGTTTTTTTGAAACAATATCTATGAAAAGTTTGGAATTAGTTTATGAACAATTACAAAGTGAAATTAATCCTAATGACAACAATTGAATTAAATGGTAAAAATATATTCAGATTACACATTAAGACAAATTAAAAGGATAATCTAACCATATAATTAAATTAAATGAAAAAGCCATTATGATGTAAAATGCAGTATTTTTCACTATTCATTAAAAAATGAACATTGTTAGAAAAATACCAAAAATTTATCCAAAGTAAATTTCAATGTCCCAATCATAATTAATATGTTTATTTTGACAAATATAGATTATAAAATTGTCAAATGTTTGATTTAAAAGGGATTTCCATCAAAAGGTAGTAGAACAATCTTTTAAGAATATTAGTGTATTCCATACATAAGATTGTATTTATTTTCATTTTAAGCATCTAAAACACTATCTTAATCATTAATAGACATAGATAAAAATATCTATTATTCATTACTTACTTGGGATGTCACAATTGGTGAGTCCAAAAGCCATTACTATGAATTCATAGTGCACGTACCTTGTACGAAAAGTAGTCTTGGGGATATCTTCCTTCATCACCCTTACTTGATAATATCCCGACCGCAAGTCCACCTTGGATAAGTATTGTTCTCCACACAACTGATCAAACAAGTCATCAATTTTTGGGAGTGAATACTTGTTCTTTATCGTGATTTTGTTAAGTTCACGATAATCGATGAAAAGAC
This sequence comes from Viscum album, assembly GCA_963277665.1. NCBI lineage: Eukaryota > Viridiplantae > Streptophyta > Magnoliopsida > Santalales > Viscaceae > Viscum > Viscum album. Next base: position 223,628,806 of record OY728139.1, read on the forward strand.
GCATTGACCCATCCTTCTTCTTGACGAAGAGGGCTGGTGCACCCCATGGTGAAGCACTTGGGCGTATAAACCCTTTATCCAGATTCTACTGTAGTTGTTTCTTCAGCTCTACAAGATCAACAAAAACCATTATATATGGAGTCTTGGATATTGGTAGCGCCCCTGGTATAAGTTCAATTGAGAAGTCAACATCTCTTCTTAGAGGAAGACCAGGCAGTTCCTCGGGAAACACTTCTGCGAATTCCCTCACAATAGGAATTTCTTCAAGGTTGGTTTCTTCTTTGGAATCAATCATCTGAGCCAGATACGCGTGCTCATAGGGAAGTAATATCCATGCTTGAGATGATGGAGCTAAAGGAGATTCATCTTCCTCCTGACACTTGTAAAGAATCAGGGGTCGATTCTCCATATGGAGTGTCATTTCCCTCTCCCGAAAATTTATGTTGGCTCTATATAAGGAAAGCCAATCCATGCCATGAATTGCATCAAATTCAACCAAAGGGAGTATGATGAGTTTCGCTGGGAAATTCAATCCACAGATTATAATAGGGGAGGACTTATATTCATGGGATGCAATGATTTCCCCATTTGTCGTACTCACTGACATCTTTACTTCCATGATTTGTAGAGGTGATGGGATTGTTCTACTAAACATTCGAGATATAAAATAATGCATAGAAACTGATTCAAAAAGTACATTCTCTATTCTTGAATGAATAAATATCGTACCTGTCACCACTTCCTTGTCAGGGTTCACTTCGGCAGAACTGATGGCAAAAGTTCTTCCTTGCTGTCTTGGAGGTTGTTGGCTGCCTCCAATAACCCTTGGATTAGGGCACTGATTTGCAAAATGACCCGGTTCTTTGCATGTGTAGCATTGAACAATGCGTTGAGGTTTGAATGGAGCGTTCCTCTCCTCTGTCCCAGCCGCGTGTCCTTCTTGCCGACAGTTAATAGCTAAGTGCCCTTATCTTCCACACCTGAAGCATTTTCTCGTCCCCTTAAGGCAATTTCCATGGTGCTTCTTTACACACTTTTGGCATGTGGGGTGCTGGAACTTCTTAGCACCATTGGATTTATCCATCGGACCACCATCATTGAATTCTACCATACGCTTCTTGTCCCCATGAAACACCTGTGATTCTCCGATCTCCATTTCGACCTTGAGGGAACATCGGACAATTTATTCATATCTGTCGAAGTCATGGATCTCTAATTCATTCCTCAAGATAGGCTTCAACCCCACAAAGAAGCGGTCAACCTTGCATTCAGGGGTAACGACAAAGATGGAAGCGTATCGTGCAATCCTTGTGAAGTTTTCTTCGTACGCTCCCACAGATTCTTCATCTTTTTTCTTGAGGGAAAGGAAGTCCCTTTCCATCTTAAGACGGAGGGTGTGCGGAAAATATTTATCGAAAATCATCTTCCGAAATTCCTTCCATTCCAAAGCATCGATCTCCTCCTCCGGCTTCCTATTTTTGTTCAACGCCGACCATTGATCAGCTTCACCCTCCATACGATAAGCTTCCAGGAGAACCTTCTCTTGTTCAAAACATTGAAGGATGGAGAGGATCTTTTCAATGGAGTTGATCCATTGTTCAGCGATCGTGGGATCAGATGATCCACTAAAAGTAGGAGGCCTTTGTCTCATGAAGCTCTCGATATAAACTTGTTCTTTCTTAGGGGGGGTTGAACGTTCCTCTTGACCCGTGTTTCTATTCAAAACTTGAGTTAGCTGAGAGAGAAGCGTGAAAAAGTTCACGATTCCCACTCCCATTGGATTGGGCATCTCATTAGTACAATCATCACACTGATCTTCACAACAGTTGTTATCCTGAGTCCTCCTATTACCAGCCAATGGCTGGAATAAAAGGAATGTTAGGGGTAACACATAAAGGTTAATCCAAAGACAAAAGTTGATGACTTATAAATTATCTTTAATTTCATTAACTCGTGAGTCTATAGGATTCAATATAGGCTTTTCATGATCTACTTTCTAACATATATTCTTAGGGGCATTTTTCCCTTAATAAGGGTTCATACCAAGATTTTGAATTTATCAAAACATATCCCATGGGAGTGTCATAACCAAGAGTGCAGCAAGGCCCGTTGTCATGCACCAGTTCCCGTTCGAGTCTAGCTCAATGTGGTGTTTTCGGGTTTTACCCCTAGGATACATCTGTGCCAGAGCCGCCTCTACCTGCTCGTATCCAGACAGAGATGTATTTGTTTGATAAACCACTTACTTAGTATTTACCATAACTTAGGGATGTTTTTATTATACTTAGTCTTGTATCTAAGGCTTTACTAGGGTTTCCTAATCCCAAAAATAACTAAACCTATCCTCTCATACCAACTATGACTACCCTGCTATTTATTACAACTTAAACATGATTCATTATGTAAAACTTCACTTGATACAACAAAGATGATCTAGAGGTTTAGTGTCTTTAGGGATTATGATCATTACATAAAAACTTAAAACATGAAATACAACATCTTTATTGAAAACTTCCTTTACATGACCACCACATTCCCCCATACTTAGCATTGCATGGGATAACCTGAGGACATGCATAAGAAAAGGGTGAGCTATAAAGCCCAGTAAGGGAGTACACATGGAATAACATGAGGAGTACAATACATGTTAGACAATAGGAATATCAGTAGATCATAAAAGAAACATGAACGTAAAGGCATGATAAAGCATGATAATCATAACATGGAGATGTGGCAACAACACTTAACATGGATTTATCATGAGCCAAGGCTCATTGCACATAAAGCATGAGTAAACCCTCATTGCACATGATTCACAAGTAAAACCTCGTTACACTTGAATTAGAATGAGTCAACACTCATTGAACATGACGTATCGTGATACTATACTTTACCCAACGCATTGGAGCGCTATAAGGGCACACCCTTCTCAAACATTTCATTTCATGCATAAGTTTTCCACATTGATCATAAAACATGGATTCATAAAACATAATCATTTATTCCACGATAAAGGAATGTGGAATTAATACATTAAACATTGAAATCAATAAGTAAATGTGCATAAAGGTGAATACCCTTGATGGAGAAATGGGCATGGTATTCACTACACAATGTCATTGGCTTAGAAAATCGGTGTGATTTCGGCAGCGTAACGGCGTGACATAAGAATCCATAGAAAAGGTTGATGAGAGATAAAGGGTTTCCTCGTCATATTTACATGTAATGGAATGTAAGGAGGTCATATATATTCATGTCCCAACATTGAAATGGAATTTAGATTCATGATACAAAATTATTGCTTGAATATAAAAGAAGAGAGAGAAGTTCTTTTCGGAATTTCGGCATAGTACCGGGTGTACATGGGAGGCATTAAATAAGAGAGAAAGGGGTCTCCCATCATTCAAACATAAATAGGGAAGTATGAGGGAGGTGAGAAACCATACCCCAATATTCATAATGGAAATTAAAATGGCAATACAACTTAAAGAAAATTGACAAAAATGAGAAAGGAAGAAAAAACCCTTACTTGGAAGTGTGCTTCCAAAGGCTAGAGAGAGGCTTGTGAGAGGCTTCTTGGGAGCTTGGGGCACCTTGGGAGGATTATAGAGAGAGAAGGTCAGAGGTTGGACGAACTCCAAGGGATTTTAGTGAGGAGGAAGTGGGAGCTTGGGTGGGTTTATATAGGAAAGGTGAGGGAATTTTTTATTATTTAGGTTTGGGTCCCCTTACATTAAATTAATCCAAACCACAAACCATCCCATGGTTTCTGCCCATGGTTTTTGGAAAAGGTAAGAGGAAAACATTATTTTATAAGGCCAAAGTCTTAAATTCTTAAAATAATAAGGTTGCTTATGTGGAGGTGAGTCACACTCCCATGGAAATTAATTTAAAAAGGCGAAGTGTTGAATAAGTCTTGAGGGGTCCATTAATGCTTTGAAAAATAAGTCAAACAAACCCAAAATCACATTATTTTAATGGTAAGACATATATTGGCGGAACATATGGATTATGGTATTTTATTACATCACCATTGGGTCATTATGATGTCATAAAACACATTTATATTTAAACGGTATTTAATTTTTACCCAAAAATTTGACTGTCTCAGGAAATTATGAAAAATTCACCGTTGGATAATTTCGACATCCTGATTCCAGAAATGACATTTATTTTATCTAAAAAAATTTATAAATATGTTAATTTTCACTTTTAAAATAAAAACCAACATTTATCGAAAATTCACGGGATTTGACAGAAATAGCTTCCAAACCTTAATAAAATTTTTAATTGCATTTATAAAATTATAAAATCATTTATAATTAATAAAAATTAATTTAATATTAAATAATAATATTTTATTAAAATATTATTTAATTCAAAAATCCCTTAATTTAATAAAATTGAATTCTTAATTAGATAATAGCTAAAACACCATTTGTACTTTAAAAACTATTTACAATGTATCAAAAATGACTAGAAATTATATTCATTATTATATATATATAAATAATGTACATGAACATATTACTACTTATTTGTTACATAACCCCTTAAAACAGCTGCATAAGACCTAAGGGTAAGGTGTGCGATGGTGACAGACTCTTGGGGCGGCTCTGATAACATCGCTCGAGTGGTAATCTCTATCAACTTCCACTTTTCCCGTAGACGGTGACGTTAGAGCTTGAAATAGTGAAGATCAGCTTGGGATTGGTCAAGGGAGAAGCCCAAAGATGCCACCTCTTTTCCGAGCTCCGACAAATGGGCTTCATATGGGGCAATTCTACTGGATGAGGCCATCGCTTCCTTTGTCTGAGTAAAAAATGGGTTCATTAAAGCCTTATATTTATACTAATCATGTGATCACTATTCAACGACTATATTAACAACGGTCAAAATTCTTAACATAAAACCAAAGAAGTTGACATCTTATAAAAACATTTTTTTTATAAAGAGACAATTAACTGGATCAAGAGGGATTTTCCATTAATGAAACTTTGGGTCGTTACAAGTATTATCATGAGTTCATTGGTCATTTTACTTTAATCACCCTTACTAATAATGTTATCTCACCATTATTGTGTTTCTATTCTAGGTTATGATGAAAAAATCATTAAATAATCATTCAAGGATTAATCTTATTTCATTTTACTATGTTCCATTTGTATTTTCTATTTCCCAATGTAATATGGCTATCATGTATCTAATCTGGTTTTCCAAAACTGATATACTATCTGGTCCCTCTATTTTTTATTCATGTATCTATTTCAATGTAATAAAATAATGCATGGGCATCAGGATTTATGGGTCAAGGCATTACACATGTACTGCATTGAATTGTAACAATGTGTGGAGTCTGAAACATGGGGAAAGTGACTCCATAATTTTCTTGCATGGAGTTGTGTTTTTCATATATATTATGGTCATGAAAACAAAAAATGATACTCATTTTATGGTTGAAATTGATTTCCACCTAGTACTTATATTTTTATCATCAAAAAAATAAACCACTATGTTTTTTATAGATAGAAAATATTCGATTTTAATTGGAATTGGTTGAAGGGTACTATATTATTTTAGCAATGTAATTGGATTTTACTTGGTTAAAAATGTGTAATTTTATTTTCTTAATTGTTTTTATAGGATATATGAATTTATAATGTGAGGGGATTGTGGATAACATTGTATGTTAAAATGTGTAGGGAGAGGGTAAATTAATTTTGATCATTTTGTGATGGGATTTTCTACAGTGAAGAAAAAATCAAGTTGTGGTTTTTAATTTCTGCTGAAAGCATATAATTTTCACTAAATATTAATGTATTTTCATCTGACATATTGTACATAAAATCCAATATTAATAATTTTTACCAATTATACCTCATTTCTCATGATATTTGAAATTTGTGTTTCAAATGAATTAATTTAGGACCATTTAAACATCACATATTTGAAATATATCTCTTCTTAATTTGAATTTTTAATTTTGGGATATTATTAAAAATATTGTGTGGAATATTGTTTCCTTTTTTGAGTCAGGAGAGATTCACAAACAAAAATGGACATATAGGGCTTCAAAAACAGAAAGTTCTAGGAAACGTATATTGAAACCAAATATATTTAAATGAATGTGTGGCCAAAAATACAAAAATAATAATGAATAAATTTCATCTAATGATATATGAAATCAAATGGAAAATTTTATTAAACTGGTTATTATAAGTATTATATCATTTGGATGGTGATCCAGGTAGCCTGTTTTAATGTATACAATATATGCCAGGTTTAGAGGTCCAAAACTCTATCCCAAATGTTATCCCATAAATTCAAAATTACTATGCCTATTGGATCAAAAATTTCCAAATATTACATGATATATATAATTAATCATTTTATTATTCTGTGAACTATCCAAATTCACTCCAAATCATGGTATTTTTTAGGAGTCAATGACGAGTAAAAATAACTTGTGTTTTCCTTGTGATTAATGGAAAATAATTTCCCCAACCACTCTCCGCCACCTTTTATAATACCTTAATGAATGGGAAAACATTCAAATCCACATATCAACCAAAAAAATTTAATTCTATATTTTAGGTTTATTAATAGGACTAAATGGGGGCTTTTGGTTTCTTCTCTTATTGGTAATGTTAATCTCTGATACTTTTTTCTAAATTATGTTCATCAATTGTATGTTTTTGAAAATCATTCTTATTTTGCGATTAAATTTATTATTTAATTTTAATTGTTATTCTTCAAAAATTTATCTATATAACACCATTAATTTAGTATATTATATTAAATTAACATAAAAATTGACCAGTTGTTATTTTATTTTTTTTCTTAAATCCCACTTCCATGAGTCGAATTAAATCTTTTATTGAGATAATATAATTAATGTATGGATAAACTTATATTTCTTGGGATTTTATAGATATTGATGGGGATTTATTGGATTTCATTTAATGTAATTTAATCCTACAATTATTTCCTTAATTTGATATTTTAAATAAATGATTTATTTACATTATTATGTTCACCATCTCAATGAAATCATGTATTTAGTGAGATTATCATCTAATTTCTTAAAGTGATCATGAATGTTATCCTATATTAGCATGGGTTATAAATCTTGGAATTTTTAATGGCTTAAATAAGTTTATGACGAGGTTATATTATTTCAATTGAATGGATAATTATTGAATATGTGGGCACAATGTTACTTTTAAAAATAAATGCATCCATTCTTTAATGAGAAATAACCTAGGATCAACCCCAATTAGATATTTTTAAAAAATATTTTTTTTTCTTAAAATAAATAAATCCCAAATAGTTTTCCACATTATAGTCACAAATCTAAACAATATTTATGATTAAAGGTTGAATCCTTTGGTCCCTATGGATTTGACACCCACATATATTGCAAGTGACCACTTATACCCTTGATGTAAATTCTGGAAAACAATCTATATAATCTATTTTCAACCATTTTATATATTTTACAAGCTATATTATTCATTAAATCTCATTCTACCGAGTTTTCTAATCCATAATTATACCAAAGGGTTATTATTCCCCTCTCCCTTATTGTCGTACCGTGATTCCCTAGTTATAACCTCTTATACACATCCACTTCATGTGATTATAAACATATGTTCCTATCATATTATCAATTTTATATATTTTACATGATATAATATCCACTCTCTCTTATTATGCCCCATTTTCATATGCATTTCAATTCCAAATTAATGAATTCTTAATCACATTCGTTTCTTTCCAAATGAATTTTTTTCATTGAAAACATTTTTAAAAATATAATTAACAAGATCCCCATATTATTACTATATGTCATTATTAAACCTTATATATTTTGTTTAGGAATTATAATCCATTCCAACACATTATACCCTTTTCAAAATAAATTATCTTTTCAAAGTGAGAGATTTTTATTAATTTATTTTTCATTTAATATTAAAATTATTTTGATATAATCCATTATATAAATTTATTTCATATCTTAATATATAACTATATGCTGTATGTTACCTTCCCATTTATTACTATCAATTTTTTCATACTCAATACCCCTCTTTAGTCCTGTCACATAACCCTTTACTATACCAAAATAATCCAATGAACCAAGAATTATTACTGAATGTCTAATACATCTATTGTGTTATGGAAATGAAATGTCTTTTATTGTTTTCATACATCACTAAATATTACATTAATTTTTTAAAACAAATTATAATTATAAATTTTTTTATCATTGCATTCCCATGTTATTCCATCATAATAAAACCATATTTGACCACAATCATTATGTGTCCCTTTGGAGGGATGTTAATTACATGTAGTTAGAACATTAATTTCAATATAAGTTGTAGTATCACTCTTCCTAAATGAATTTCCATAGAATGAATGAATGTATTATACATTATTCACTAGGTCTTAGATATAATCATATCATTTTAATCATCTTTTTATAAAGATACATTTATATTTTATATAAAAAATACATCTATTGGATCCTTTCAAAAAATAGTACTGTAGGATTCCTTTAGAATATACCTTATATGTTTGAATTTATTGTACTACCATACTCTATGTAAAGGTTATTCACCAAGATATCATTTCCATTTCATTGGGTGAAAAAATTTATTAACATCATTGACTATCATTTTAACGTATATGGTTTGAACACCCATAACTAATAATTTTGTTTAAATGATATTCACTATTATATTTATATAATTCCATTTAACATATTGAATATTTAAACTTAATGACATATATATTTCTCAAATATTTTTTGATTACTATATAAATAGTTGTGATATTTGAAGAGTATTCACCAAGATATCCATACCACTTATTAGACTAGGGGATTCATGAAAATCATTATTCTCTTTTTTTATTTGTATATATATTAATTATTCAACCATTTTTTATGTAATATTTCCTTTTTGGACCAATATATTATTCTATAAATTATTTTCATATAATGAATCCATTGGACTTATTATTAAGAGGGGGTGTCAAAAAATATATAGCCTCATGATGAATTGGGATGTGTCATTAGAAAAACTATCAATAGTATTTTGTGAAAACATACCCTCTTATTTATGATTCCTTGGAATAATGTCTCAACGATATTGGTTATGATGAATGAAATTATGAATTTCATCATTATTTTATCATTTATTTTTAGTAATGTGGTTTCATATTTCAATATTCATCTGAGCCATTGATATTGTTATGTATCCCTTTTATATCATTTTTTCCTATTCATGTTATATTTTGTATGCCACTATTATTCCATGTTATCTTTCACTATATATTATACCTTACTTCTCATCTGATCTCACCCTTTCTTTTATGATTACCTATTATTGTAATAACTGATGAGGTGTACTATAAATGATATTATATGGATTGCACTGATGAAGATATAATTACATATTTAAATATTTTTTTGTATGAAAATTATTTCAACTCATTTTAATGTAACATAATATTCATGTATGCATCTATACTTTTGAGGATATTTATACATTAGATCTTGGTAATTTAATCTCATGAAATCTATCTACTATATAATGATGAACCCCTAGGCTCCGAGTGACGGAGACGAGATAATATAAATTCAATCCATGAAATTTTCTTAACCGAATAAAATTTAGATATATTTTTCTTCAATTGTGATTTTTTCCAATTAAGGGTAAAAATGTATTGGATATGTATTATCTATTATGGTAAGATATTTTGAGATTTTTCTAATGAAGCATAGAGAGTGAATATTATCTATATTAGTACTGGTGGTACGTGATCTTATTTGTAAGGAATTATATATTATTGAATAATGTATCATAATTCTAGAATTTTTTTTCTAAGAATGGTTGTAGGTTATATTAAGTGTTTCTATTTTATTTTGTATGAATACTAGATTCGCATAATCGAATTGGTGATGTGAAAATTCATGTACATATTCAACTATTTGTTTCTACTACAGAGCCCGATCATGTAGCTGATTCATCCATATAACAGATTAATTTATGAAGAATAATTCTCCCCATAGTTTGAAATTATAAATATAAAAATGATATATATATCATAATTATCAATGTTTTATATTCTACAACATAATCGATTTTACATTTCATGTAGCCAATTGTGCGATGTAGCTGATTTTGGAACTCACGTAGTTGGTTGTGTAATTTATCTATTTTTTAATTCATGTAGCCAATTTTTCAATGTATCCAGCATTAAAATTCACATTATTTATTGTTTAATATATCTAATTATGGACCTCAGATAGGTAATTGTGCGATATAGCATATTTGGTAACACATTTTGTCAATTGTGTGATGTAGCTGAACTGGAAAATCATGTAACCAATTTTAATTTCTTACTATATATGGATTTAATTTATACAAGATTCTAAAATTAAAAAACTATTTGGAGTTAAATAATTTAGATTCATGGATGGTTTTGAAAGCTTCAAAAATCATGGGTTTTATTTTCTGCTTAATGACTCTCGTATGTTTTTTTGAATTATGCATTTATGATTTTTGACTACATTTATTGTGATCATGGGGTGATTATTATTACATATTTATATTAATTGAATTAGATGAGTGATATATAATATAGAGATAAACTTGTTCGGTCTTGTTCTGTGACGTTTATTCATGATTTCTATTTGTGTGAGAAATAGGAAGAAGATGACGTGTTTGAAAACATCATTGGATATTCATTGATCACCATTTGATTCATCTCTTGGTTTTATGATTTTTTATTTTATTCAAGGAATATATTTCCAATGTAATTAAAATATGGGCTATTAGTAATTATTTTTTTCATATTGAGAGGCTCATGGAAGTGGATCCATATCATTTATTTCTAAAGAAAAAGGGATTATGTTTTGATCTTATTGGTCTTTGTAACAATCATTTGTATTACAATACGAAGCTATGATATTGGGTGTGACTCCAGACATGTATGGTGGTATGTTGCATGAATCCATGTTAGAGTAATTTACTTATGGTTCTATATAATGGAATCAATGGATGGGGAGATAACAATCCCTAACATTGAATATGATTTAACATTGGATCTAAACCTTGTGAACAATATATGTTCATTTCCCCTTTATTATTAACATGACCATGTATTTATGAGTTATTTATATTTTTAGTGTATAATACTATAAATATTTATATATTTTTATTTATAATCGAATGAGGCTACAAATAATTCCCTCTACAGATTCACCCCCACCAATGAAGGAAATTGATCCAACCAGACAGTTCAATTGTTATCTCATTGAGGTTACCATTGTATGATCCATCTAACTCTATTTTGGAATTGAGAATAATAATACATTATGTAAAATTAAATTACCAATATTTTAAGGTAAAATTATCATGGTTATAGGAATCAAATATTTCCATGTCCTTTGTCTCTTGGACTTGGATTTCATGATATAGCCACAGTGGTCATTCTGACGATTATAAATGACAGTCAAATTATTTATATGATAAAAGGAATTTAAAAGATGGTAGAAATTCATATAATTATATAATAATTTATGAATAAAATAATTTATTCAATTAATTTAATGTAGAAAATACTATAAAAATATTGGTTAAGTTAGAGAGTATATATAAAGGAAATTTGAAACTCAATAGGAAAACAAAAAAATATAGAGAAGATGTTTTGAAGACAAGAAAATGATATAGTTTGAATGTTTTGATGATTTAATTACATCGATAAAATAAATTATAATTGATATTTCATTTTTTTCTAAGAAAATTTATTGTTCCAATATTATGAATAAGTTGATGATAGATTTTCTTGATATATGGGATCCAAAAATTTCATCTCATAAAGATTGATAATATTTTCTGTTCACGGGTTTTGTAATATTATTGTTGATTATCAAAATAAAATGATTTTTCCATACCAGATTAATGTGAAAAGAGATATATATTTTCAATCCCTGAGGAATGTAAAATTGTATAATAATGAATATGTTTTAAACTCAATTGATTATGAGAATAAAGATGAATATAAAACCATTATTACATTAATTTCTAAATGATTTCAAAATGAAAAAATAAAGAAAAAAGATGAATTATCCTTTATATTTTATGAATTAAATTGTCCTGTATATTATTTATTTAGCTATCCAAAGAAGAAAGAAAAATATTATGAACCATAAATATATTTAAAAAATCAAAGAAATAAGTAGAAAAATTTTTATAATGAGGCTTTAATGGAATGTGGAAGTAAAAAATAAAATTAAAAGAAAAAAAGAAGAAATACATTGAGAAAAGAAGACAAAATAAATCTTATATCATCCAGATATTATAATGAAGAAACATAAGAAACATTTAAATATTTTATTCTCATGTTAAAAAACCTTTATTTCTTTTTTCAATGATAATGGTAATCCAATAGTTTATTAATACCACCACAAATATGAACATGGAATTTTTCTTGAAAAAAATAATAATGAAATATAATATTTATTTAGTAAAATAGAACATGAAAATGATTCATGAAAATGGTGAAACATCTAAAATGGAGTTATTACTAGTAATAGAAAATAAAAATATTATGTTTAATTCTATGAAATCTGAGAAGATAATCAACGATATAGAATAAAAAATCTCATTGAAGGATACTGAATTATCAATGATATAATCCTAATTTAATGATTCTGATAAATATGTAACAAAGATTAAGGAATTAAATATTCTATTGATGACAATTTATAATTCATTAATGATTATGGAAATCTTCTAGTAAATTCCTTATATAAAAATTTTGATTACAAAACTATTGACACTAACAATAATGGATTTATATTTAATTATAATAAAATAAGCACCTAGAAAATTTGGTCACATTTATTGGAATATTACCTTGTTAAATATGAATATTTAATGAAACTAATTTTCCATAAAAAAGTTATTAAATCATACCCAGATAGTTCACAAGATGTCAAACTCCCAATAGAAATATTATGGATAAATATATTATTTTTTAATATTATATTAAATTTATATATATTTAATATGTTGTGGAATGTTTCTATATAACTAATACACATGTTTATACAACTTTACTTTTTTAGGGATAAAGAAATAATTATCATGGAGAATTTCCACTGAGAAGGACGTTTTTTCGGAGGAAAACTTGCAAAGATTGATACTATCTATAATATAACAACCAAAAAATATTTTCTATTGTCTTAAATAGTTATTCTGAAGATGAGACAAAAATTGGGATATTTTATAAAAAATAATGATAATATTACATGGATTTCCCTCATAATGAGAAAGGGAATGTAGTTCATCTAGATAATGAAGAATATTCATGTTTGGAAGAAATTTTTTTAAATTAAAGCAATAAGATAGAGGCAATGAAATTTGATAGTGAGTGTTACTCCCATATGATAAGTCGCGATAAATTTATAAATAAAATTATGAAACATAAAGGAGGTTTAATAATTTTTTATAATGATTCTTTCTTAAAAATCCAAGGTGTTGGAACAATTCAAATTGAGAGTGTTTGTTTATATCATATGATATTCAGTATGTTGATGGTATAAAACAAAATTTTTTATATATTTTTTTAATAATGGAAATAGGGTAATGTTAAAGAGAATTTATTGAATCATATAAAGAACTAGTGATGATAAAACTATATCTTAATGAAGTATAACAAATAGAAAATTGACAATTTTTGGTAATCCTTTGAATACATGTTAATTAAGAAAGAGTGATGAGAATATGTTAGAAATATAAGACTTGGGAATCTTAGTATAACAATACTAGCCCATATAGTAAAAATTGAAGTGTAATTATATTTACCAACACAGAAAAATAGAACTAATATTAATATGTGGAACACATCAAAGGGAAATATAACTAGGAAGAATAAAAAAAGTGGATTTTATTTTAGAAAAAAGTTTTTAATAACATCACATAAATATTTATGGGCCAATTAAAAAGAAGCCATGAAAATGTGATATTTATTTAATTAATTTAATATATGACATAAATCATAATAATAATATTATGTTTATAAATAAATACTTCAGCAGTGTCCATTATGTTCATAATACATAGAATGGTAGTCAAAAACAAGCATCGTCTGTGTATATTATAGCTGAGATATGAAAATAGTAAAGAATACACAAGTAATACATTTGAAACATGTATTATAAATAATTGAATCATGAATCATTGTAGATCACTGTTTTAAAAATTTTAAAATGGTTTTATGGATAGGAATAATATGATCACTGTATAAATAAGAATAATAATGACATATTATAATATTATTTGAAAATAAATCTAGAGAAAAAATGTGTGTACTATAGAGAATATCCAAAATTGAATTCATTACGAAATTTAAGACACATAGTACAACCTATGACATGTGGTACCAAAATAATCCTATAGTGAAGTATTTAAATGTCTTTGGAAGCCCTTGTTGTATTAAAATCGAAGGAAATAGGTTGGGAATGTTTAAACAAAAGAAGATTATTCGGTTTTGTGAGATATTAATCTAAATAAAATCTATAAAGACATTTTAATAATAGATTTAATTAAATTATACAATTTTCATATTTGAATATTGATGAAAATATGGGACAATGAAATCATTATATTTATGAAAATTCTGATTATCCTTTAGAACAAATAAGTATTTTTCTAAAAATATGGTTGACAAGATGCTGAAATATAATAAATAATAATTTATGATAATTTAGAATGTTCTAGTTGTTATGAAAAAGTTTCATTTGGTTATATAAAAATTTATTATAGGTCATATAAATACATAAACTAATAATATCTTTTGGAATCAGAATGTATCATTCTAGGCCATAATGATGCCAATATTTGAGAATGAAATAACTCTAATGACAGATGCTCAGTATATAATGGTGACATTGGATATTGAACAAGATAATGAACATCCATAATCCTGTTATTATATAACTAAGAAATAATTCTCTTCTAAATATTCTCTTATGAGGAAGATGGTGTTGGAAGGGTAGAGAGAAAACTCTCAACCTCAATATATTCTCTAAAACATTAGAGGTCTACCAAATTTCCGTTTTATTTTTGTATCCACTAATAGGTTGGGAGTTGAAAGGGGATAATTTTTCATTATATCTAAATTATATTTCAATGATGATGATTGATGTGTATCAATTTAGAGGATAAGAACTAAAGATGAGGTATGACCATCATACTTTGAAACCATCTTTGATTATGTCAAACTATATCTCAATGGTGATCGATGGATCCTGATAATGATGATATTCACGTGAGTAATACTTTTATACACATGAAATGTATTCTTTAGATTAATATAGGTTATATCTTGATTAATGTTTCTTCATATCCCTTTTAATTATGAAGTTGAAAGAGCTTGAGGATGGTACCTCAAATAAATATACCCAAGGGACATCTTTTATACTTTGGTAACATCACTCGTGTTTTCTACATCGGTTCATCCTGTGTAGAATTAGAGTTATCCTAATAGAATCACATTCCATTTATAAATAATGTGGTTCCATTGTTTTTTAATGAGAAGGTAAACCTTAAATAAAGTATTGTATGTAATGTCAATAATTTGTGAGAAACGTTTAAATGTTCACATATTAACTTGGTGAATTGTTGAGGGTGTGGGAAAAAATTAAAATAGAGATACTGATTAAACTAATAGACATGAGTTTTATATTTTATAAATAAAAGTATTTTATCAATTATGGTTAAATATATGTTGGATATTATTACAAGATATATGGAGGTGTTGGTAAAGAATCATGGATAATTATAATTATCATTATTAGTTTTGACGGAGCATGATTTAGTTTGAATGTTCTTATTTATAATGGAAGAAATATTCATTGTTCATGAAATAATTATTTCATTGTGATAGAGGTTGGATGAAGGGGGTCTATTTTAGTTTGAGGCAATACTAGATTCATGTTTCTAAATTGAATAAGTTGTAAAGACCCATAATTCCCGTGGAATTATTATTAAATACATGGGAATTTTACGATTCTGCAGTTTCTGACGGTGCATGATTCCGAGGCCCGGGGTGTCCAGAATAAATTTTTGATGTTTTCCTTGAGTACGTTCAGTAAACGTGCAAGAGGGATTTTATATCTTTTGAACCAGTGCTCGGAATTAAAATCTAAGGGCACCGTTGAACTCACAACACCGGTTTTTTTAAGGAGACTTTCACCTCGACGGCGGATGGTCAGGTATAAAAGTTAGTTTTTGACTTTTTATAAAAAATAATAATAAAATAAAGTGTAGCCACCCTTTATTTTATTCTAACCTCCATGTTAGTGCGGGTAGTTGGAACCTTCAATTGGAAGTTGGTGGTGGGGTTGCCCCACCCTAACCTCTCATGAGTGGTTATGGTGGTGGGGCCTACCCAAAACAATCACCCATGTGTGGTAAAATGTGGTGGGGACCACATGATGCCACCCATCACCTCTTTAATGGGAGGAGACATTAACCTCTAAACTACCACTCATTCATGAGGGAGAGCCTCTCCACCTTTCCCCACATTAATGAACCAAACCCCCCTAATTTATTGTGCCACCGCACATGATTTAATTGGATGGATATGGATTATTAATTCACTCTTTTGAATCACATGCCAACACTTAAAATAATAGACAAACAATTATTTTATTTGGGTTGGCATCTCTTCTGGTGGGATTGGTGGAAAAAGATCTCAACGGAGAACCTTTCTTCTTACAAAGAACGCGAAGAACACGAAGAACATGAAAAATGCTAGCAACGCTCTTCTTCTCTGACATTCTTCATCGGACCCCTTCGATGTGAGACCTGATCATCTACCACAGATTGTCGGCCATCCTTCCACGACATCAACAATCGACTACCGGCGGATCAAAGGTAGGGAGTTTTCTGTAATTTTTATATTTGATTATAAACCTTGTTCTTTGTTGAACAAATATATGGTATGAGAATCTCCAATTTCTATCACCGTAACGAGGAGGGGTTGGGCCACATGAACACGGTCTGAACCTCCCATTGTTTGTTATTGTTTGATGACGATGTCTTGGAAAAGAGGTGACGACGATGAAGACGGTGTACAAGGGCCATGCTACCCACGACCTCCGTGAACCGTGCTTCCCCCACGATGCCCCGTTGCACTGCTCAGCGCCCCCGCCATCCCATTTCCCAGCACCCCTGCACCCCACCGGCATGCTTCCTAGCGCCCCCGCGTCCCGCCGGCCCGTTTCCCGGCACCCCCCCCGGCACGCTGTCCGGCGCCCCCGTGCACCCCAGCGCGCTGCTCGGCGCCCCCACGTCCCCCGACGCGCTGCCTGGCACCCCTGTGCCCCCAGCGCGCTTCCCGACACCCATGCGCTCCGCAGGAGCATTGACCAGCGCCCCCAGCGCACCACCGATGGCCTGGCCGACGCCCCTGTGCCCTACCAGCGGCCTTCCCGACACCCCGGCGTGCTGTTCGCACCCCAGTGTGCTGCCTCGATGCGTTGCTCGGTGCCCTGACGCCCTGACCGGTGCACCAGCGGCCTTCCGATGACCAGTCAGCCTGCCTGCGCCCCGTGCGGCCTACCTGTTGGATTCACAACAACTGGCCTCTCGAGCCGACCTGCGGCGTACCCCGCGGTGTCACTGGCCGAACTGGCCTGGTATCCCGGGCTGAGTTACCGAGCTACCTAAGTGGAAACTACCGGGCCAAACCTCCCTCGAAGCCTGCTGGGTCGGGCCCAGTGGACAGAGTCAAAACATAGCAGGCTGACCCGCCCAATGGTCCGGTTCAGACCCAGTGATTATGACCGGGTCAGTCTAGATTGGGTTGGGCAGAGTCGGTCCGACCGGGTCGAACTCGACCCGGGCCTATTACTGACCCATTAACTTCTTCGGCCTTATCATTGGAACCGAACACCCATTTGAAAAACTGTCAACAACATCAGTATTCATGGTACATATTCATCCCATTGAGTATACCCCACTGGATTTTGGGGTATAGTTGAGTCACGGTCAGCTTAGTTCGTACATGAATCCAACTGGGCCCCCGAAACTAAAATCCCAATAACACACAGACCGGGCGTCCGATTGACGCGCCATCTGTTGCATTGAAAACCCAATGACGTGGCGGTCCATTGAGATACTTCTACTTGAGGCTTCATGACACTTGGTGTATCGAATAGTATCTCGTGGAGCAGATCATTTCAGTGATGAGCAGACAGAGTGCAGAGACCTAGTAGCTGTAAACCTGACGACTGCATGACCGATTCGACTCGGAGAGACTCTACTAACCCAGTGGGAACCTCCCACTATTGGTAGGTAGATCCATGGTGGACGGAGCACCAGGTAGTTGGAAGAAGACCCATGGTACTCGACAGGAGGAGTACCTCTGTCGGCTATAGGGGGAGCGCCCGGTGTTTGGTGGTAGACCCACAACAGACAGAGCACCCGGTAGTCAGTAGCAAACCCGTGGTACTCGACAGGAGGAGTACCTCAATAGTCTATGGTTAGTGAGAAGCGCCTTGGAGTCGCGACATGCCCACTGTACTTGACAGAGGATGTGTTCTCGAGCATTCGTGGTTTCGTTAATGAAAAATCATAGTTTGAACTGAGTCAATGAGCATTTTGTTTTCCTCATGATTGAGATGGGTTACTTGAAAACTTCGGTATATGTATGGGCATATACCTAAATAAAGTTTATCTATTGATTTCATGTTTTTTGGTTTATACTTGTGGGATTTTGTGAGACCATGATGGTCTCGGGGTCCCTACTAAGTATCGTTATACTCACACCTGCACAGGCTAGGCCCGCACCTCGTTGAGTTGGATGCAGACGACGGACATCGCTGATGGAGGCTGGGAGCTCCAGGACTGCATGACACCTAGAGGAGGACCTTATAACGTATCGATGCACGATGGATTATGTTGGAAGTGGAGTGCTGAGGCATCCATCAATTCATACCCTTTAGGTAGGAACCTCAGAGGATGATCCAGGAGCTTCTTTCACCTTTCAAAAGTTTTTCTTGTACTTGTTTTCAGTTGTATTTGTACATTACAGTTGGACTTTTATTCTGGCCCCCTTTACTTTCAGTACTCTTGTTATACAGATTTTACTTTGTGTATTCTTCTATTTGTACTTTGGTTGGGTGTATTTATGTTTTATAAAGGAAATGCCTTCCCAATTTTAGGGATTTATAGATTTTGTGCTAGTTGCCAGCCCATGGCCCGTGGAAGGCGGGTTTGGGGTAGTCACGAAATGGGCCCCGGGGGATGGGTCGTGACAAATTTATATCAGAGACAGGTTGGTTCTACCGCAGAACATAAGACTCTGATATTTCTTTTCTGTGAAGTAATACTGTTAAGGGTACTAGTTGTGGTTTTCGGTTCAGGGTGTCCAGTGTTGGTGCAGGTGGCTGACGTATCCATACACCAGGACCCTGGCTTCATATTTTCAACTCAGTGCATGAAAACACTAATTGCTTGTGTGTTTTCAAAATTTTTATTTTATTTATCTCAATCCAGGTCAGTTCATCAGGTTGAGTCTTTTGACCGTGTCGCATCAGTTTCTTTGAGGATGCCTCCCCGCGGACGACCCGCTAGAGCCCCAAGAGTTGTATATACTGACAGCCCACCGAGCGATGAGGCCTCAGTACATTTCCATCTTCTAGTTGAGGCACCAGAGGTACAAATCCCCATTGGGACACCGATTCCACCAGCCCCAGCAGCAGAGAGTGCACGCCGCTTGAGCGCGCTGCATGAGTTCTAGCGCTAGAGGCCACCCAGGATCAGGGGAGAGACGGACCCGCAAGCGGCTAAGGATTTGCTGGAGGCCATGGTGAGAGTCTACAGATTGGTAGGGACACCAACCGACTTTGTGGAGATCCATGTTTCCTACCTCCTTCAAAAATAAGTAGGAATATAGTGGAGTCGGATGCTTCAGATTCATGATGAGTCATCACTTCTATGGGAAGACTTCGAGAGCCTGTTCCGAGTGGAGTTTGTTCCAACCACCCTATGAGCGGTGCAAATACATGAGCCATTGCATCTACAGTAGGGTAGCATGATGGTACCGCAGTACTCAGTGAGGTTCACAGACCTCTTGCGCTACTCCACTGATATGGTATGTGACCCGTTATTTAAGGATCATACCTTTGAGCAGGGACTCAGTCGAGAGATTAGAGCTTCAGTTGTCTCCCACAGAATCCCGACGCATAAGGGGTTGTTGGAGAAAACCATCATACTAGAGAGTATTTTTACTGAGCACTCTCCAGCAGAGACCCACCACTAGTCGACTTGCAGCGGAGTCTTCTGCAGTTGGTAGTAGACAGATGATATAGAGGTAGAGATTCGATCGAGGTGGTCCATAGGACGTAGGCAGACATGGTAGAGGATCTGGTCGTGTATCTGGCGATGGATGACGTTATGAGGTGCTACTGCCACCACCACCAGGAGGTCCACCCTAACTACAGGGAGCATGTGGACATGGAAAAGAACCTTTTCAGGCAGCTGAGGCCTATAATCACGGTGCTCTGAAGATGATTCACGATACGTTATGTGTCTATTCCACCTTAGCTGTAGTTCTTATAGAAAATGATTCCAATAAATCTTTCATTACCACTTCCCTCGTTTGGATCTTGGAGATTTTGAAGGATCCGTTGGTTCGACCCTTACGGATAGAGACTCCTACGAGGGATGATTCAATGATTACGCACTAGTACCAGTATTGAGAGCTTACTCTATAAGGCGAGAGCTTCAGCTGGGATCTCCTAGTAGCAGCGTCGAGGCCTTATGACGTCATCTTGGTTATGAAATGGTTATCTGCAGTCCATTCTCAGATCAACTGTATTAGGCACAATGTGTGGTGTGTCCGCACGGATGGGACCAGGTTCAACTTCACCGGCGAGAAGGGAACCTTTTCAGTGTAGGACGGACTTACTCGGAGGAGGGTGCAGCCGATCACTCACCAGTTGGATTTCCTTACCCTTGGAGTAGTTGTTGTTGAGAGTTCAACATATCCTATAGTGGTGGACTAGTACTCTGATGTTTTCCCTAATGATGTTCCAGGACTACATCCTCGCAGAGATGTGGACTTCTATATTGACTTGTACCATTGGATGGCACTTATATCTACTCCAGAGTATCAGATGGCTCCCATGGAGCTTCATGAGCTTTAGGTATAGCTAAAGGACATGCAGGGAAATGGATTCAACAGGACCAATGTTTCACCCTGGGTAGCCCCGATTCTATTCGCCAAGAAGGCGGATGGGAGCATGAGGCTCTATGTCGAATATCATCGCCTGAACTAGGTGACTGTGAAGTACAAGTACCCACTCCCAGGGATTAATGACCTCTTTGATCATCTCAAGGGAGAACGATGGTTATCGATGATATACCTCAGATAAGGCTATCACCAGCTCAGAGTTCGAGACAAGGATGTGCAGGAGACGGCCTCCGGGTGTCGTTACAGCCACTACGAGTTCTTGGTTATGAATTTTGGTGTAACCAACACTCCAGCAGTGTTCATGAGTCTCATGAATTTGATCTTCCAGCCATACCTCGGTCGCTTTGTCGTAGTCTTCATCGACGACATACTAATCTAATCAACTACTGAGGAGGAGCATCCCTAAAATTTGCAAGTAGTACTAGACACCCTCCAAGAGCACTGG
This sequence comes from Viscum album, assembly GCA_963277665.1. NCBI lineage: Eukaryota > Viridiplantae > Streptophyta > Magnoliopsida > Santalales > Viscaceae > Viscum > Viscum album. The sequence goes on from OY728139.1 coordinate 223,650,530, forward strand.
GTTTATGGTAAGCTCTCAAAGTGCTAGTTTTGGATTCGAGAGGTTTACTTTTTGGGGCATGTCATATCAGAGGATAGAGTTGCAGTGGATCCAGAAAAGATCGAGGCGGTACTTGCGTTGGAGCCACCGAAGAGTGTGATGGAGTTACAGAGTTTCCTGGGCTTGGCTGTATACTATCGGAGATTCATTACAGATTTCTCCATAAATGAAGCAATGCTATCGGCCTTGACGAAGAAGGAGAAACACTTCGTGTGGTCGGAGAGATACCAGGAGAGCTTTCAATAGATGAGGAAGAGGCTGACTAGTGCCCCCATATTGAGGCTTCCAGAGGAAAGAAGAGGGTACATAGTCTACTGCGACACATCCGGGACCAGACTCGGGTGTGTCCTGATGCATGACCGAGTAGTGATTGCATATAATTCTCACCAGCTGAGATAGAATGAGCGAAAATATGCTACCCATGACCTAGAGTTATCATTAGTGGTCTTTGACTTGAAGATGTGGCATCACTATCTGATGGGTGAACGCTTTACCGTGTACTCTGATCACAAGATTCTCAGGTATGTCTTCTCTCAGAAGGACCTGAACCTGAGACAGTGACGATGGATTGAGTTCCTCCAGGACTATGGCATCAATATAGTCTAGACTCCTGGGAAGGGGAATATTGTTGCAGATACGATTAGTAGGAGGATTGGAATACAATTGCTAGAAGTGGCAATAGAGCAGCTGGATACCTTGTAGATATCCTTTGTGGATATAGGTGGAGAAGCCTATCTACAGTCTCTTACAGTCACACCCCGACTTCTTTAGCATGTTAGTGAGGCGCAGCTTAGAGTAATTGATTGCGAGACACGACGTGCTAAGATATCCACAGGGCAGGCACCTGATGGATTTTCTGAAGGTGGGGAGTAAGTTATCTTCTTCAGAGGACATACTGGGGTACTAGTTTCACTTCAGGAGGATGTGTTGAGGTAGTTCCACACTTCCCCTGTAGCGGTACATCAAGGAGTGGCGAAGATGTACCAAGACCTTCGACGACAGCATTGGTGTCTAGGTATGAAGAAGGTAGTAGCAGAGTTTGTCTCACTCTGCCTCACTTGTCAGCAAGTGAAGGCAGAGCACCAGTTACTAGCAGGCTTGGTTCAACCCTTAGAGGTCCCAGAGGGGATGTGGGATGGGATATCGATGGACTTCGTGATGTGTCTTCAACATACATCTAGGAGTCATGATTCGATATGGGTGATCGTCGACCGACTCACCAAGTTGGCCCACTTCCTTCCAATCAGAGATAAGGGCTCAGTTGAGAGCATGAGATGCCTCTATGTGCGTTAGATATTATTTTTTCATGGATTAACTTCTTCTATTGTCTCCGGACATGACGCATGCTTCACTTCCCGGCTATGGAAGGAGTTGTAGGGGGATTATGGGATAGTACTACATCTGATCACCGCCTTCAATCCTCAGATAGATGGTCAGACTGAGAGGACCATTCATAACCTCGAGGACATGCTCTGTGCATGAGTCCCTGACTTCAGTCACATCTGTAAGGACCACTTACCTTTTGTGGAGTTTTCCTATAACAATAGCTATCACTCCACCCTAGGGATTTCACCTTTTGAGGATTTCAATGGATTACCTTGAAGATCACCACTACGCTGGACAGACCCAGGGGAGTCAACACTAGTGGGACTAGAGATGGTACGAGCTACCATGGAGAAGGTACAGATCATCCAAGAGAAGATTAAGACTACATAGAGTCGGCAGAAGTCATATGCTGACAGAAGAGGGATGCCTTTGGATTCCTAGGATGGTGACCACGTCTTCCTATGGGTCTCACCTCGACGAGGTCTATAAATATTTGGCGAAGGTGGTAAGTTATCTTTGATGTTCATCAGACCTTTCCAGGTCCTTAGCAGAGTTGGCGAGATGGCTTACCGCTTGGCTCTAAAACCTCAGCTGCATCGGGTGCACGCAGTCTTCCACATATCTCAACTGAGGAGATACGTGCACGACCCATCCCTCATCATCAACCACGGGGAGCTGGACATCGATAACGGGGAGAGATTCATGGAGGTTCTTTTGGAGATTGATGATCAACAGGAGCGGGTCCTATGTGGACGGTCGATACCTCGGGTGCGTGTTCACTGGCAGCACGGGAACCTCCATGAGAGCACGTGGGAGCGGGAGGCTCAGATGCGTGCTCAGTACCCTCATTTGTTCCCTTAGTTTGATTTGTAGCTTACAGGGACGTAAAGTCCTGAGATGGGGAGAATGTAAAGACCCAAAATTCCCTTGGAAATTTTTTCTAATACATGAGAATTTAATGAGTCTACAGTTTCTTGACGGTTCTTGATTCTAAGGACCAGTGTGCCCGGAATCAATTTCTGAAGTTTTTCTCGAGTACGTTCAGAAAACGTGTGAGCAGGATTTTATTTCTTTTGAACAAGTGATCAGAATTGAAATCTAAGGGCACTGTTGAACTTTCACCACCAGTTTTTTCTTAAGGAGGCATTGACCTCGATGGCGGATGGTCGGGAATAAAAGTTAGATTATTAATTTTTATAAAAAAATAATAAAATAAAGTGTAGAAACCATTTATTTTATTCAAGTCACCATGTGAGTGCAAATATTTATAACCTCCATATGGATGTTGTTGGTGGGACCTCTACACCCTAACCTCCTATGAGAGGTTATGGTGGTGGGGCCTACCCAAAACCAACCTCCCATGTGAGATTAAATGTTGTGGGGATCACCTGAGGGAACCCAACCCCTCTTTAATTGGAGGAGACCTTAACCTCTCAACTCCCCCTAATTAATGAGGGAGAGGCTCTCCATGATTCCCCACCTTAATGATGTAAACCCCCTTAATTTATTGTTCCAATGCACATGATTTAATTGGGTGGAGCCAGGTTATTAATTCACCCTTTTGAATTACGTGCCAACACATAAATTAATAAGAAAACTATTATTTTATATGGGTTGGCATTCTCTTCTGGTGGGATTGTTAGAAAAAGATCTCAATAGAGAACCATTCGTCCAATTAAATATGCAAAGATCGCGAAGAAAGGGAAGAACGCCGGTGACACTCTTCTTCTCCGACCTTCTTCCACAGACCCCTTCGACGTGAGACGTGATCGTCTACCATGGATTGTCGGTCATCCTTTCACGACGTCAACGATCGACTACCGGAGGATCAATGGTAGGGAGTTTTGTTTTATTTATATATTTTATTATAAATGTCGTTCTTCATCGAATAATGATATGGTATAAGAATCTCTAATTTCTATCACTATGACGAGGAGGGATCGTGCCTCATTAACACGGTCTGACCATCCCCTAGTTTTATTTGTTCGATGATGACGGCATCGCATAGAGGCGACGACGACGAAGACGGTGAACAAGGGTTGCGCTACCCGTGGCCTCTGTGAACCGTGCCGCCCACAGGGCACCCCGCGCGCACTGCCCGGCGCCCCCACACCTCAACGAGGTGCTGCCCGGTGCCCCCGCGCCCTACCGCCGCTCTGCCTGAAGCTCCCACGCCCCACCACCGCGTTGCCCGATGCCCCCACGCCTCGCCGGCGCGCTGCCCGGCCCCTTCCGGCGTCCTCTCTGGCACCCTGGTGCACTACCCATGCCCTAGCGCGATGCCCCAACGCATTGACCAGTGCCCTGTCTGGTGCCCCCGCAGCCTGCCGATGACCAGCCCGCCTACCCGCGCCCCATGCGGCCTGCCTTCTGGCTTCCCGGCCTAACCGCGCCCCATGCGGCCTGCCTTCTGGCTTCCCGGCCACCGGCCTCCCGATCCTACCCGCGACGTCCCCCGCGGTGTCGCTGGCTAAACCGGCCTGGTCTCTCGGGCCGAGTTACTGAGCCGCCTACGTAGCGACTACCGGGCCGAACCGCCCTTGCGGTCCGCTGGGCCGGGCCCAGCGCACCGGGTCAAAACATAGAGAATTGACTTACCCAATGGGCCAAGATAGACCCAACGAGTCTAACCGGGTCGGCCCAGGACGGGTGGGCCCAGACTGAGTTGGTCCGAGTCGGTCCCGACTGGGTCGGATCGGACCCGGGCCCATTACTGACCCATTACTATCTTGGGCCATATCTTTGGCACCAGATGTTTTTTTGACGAACTTTCAGTGGCGCCAGTATTCTCGGAGCATAGTCGTCCCTTTGAGTATACCCCAATAATGTGTAGGGTATAGTTGAGTCAGAGTCAGGTTGGTTCGTACACGAATCCAACCGGGCCCCCGGGACAAAAATGAAAATAACTCATAGACTGGGTGTCCGATTGACGCGTCGTCTGTTGCGTTGAGACCCCTATGATGTGGCAGTAATTTGAAATACTTCTATATGAGATTTAGTGAAACTTTTTAGTATCGACCAGTAGCTCTTGGAGAGGATCCTTCTGGGGGAGAAGAGATAGAGTTCGGAGACCTAGTAGCTATAGACCTGACGACTGCTTGATAGATTCGACTTAGAGAGACTCGACTAGACCAGTGGGGAGCGCCCGGTATTTGGAAGCAGACCCATAGCAGACGGAGTGTCTAGTAGTTTTCAGAAAACCCACGGTACTCGACCAGAGGAGTACCTCTTTAGTCTATAGGGGGAGCACCCAGTATTTGTCGGCAGACCCAAAGCGGACGGAGCGCCTGGTAGTTGGCAGCCGACTAGCGGTACTAGATAGAAGGAGTACCTCAGTAGTCCATGGTTAGTGAGAAACGCCTCGGAGTCGCAACATGCCCACTGTACTCGACAGGGGATGAGTTCTCCAGTAGCTATGGTTTCGTAAATTACAAATCTTGGTTTGAGCTAAGTCAATGACCATTGTGTTTTCCTCATGATTGAGATGGGTTACTTGATAACATAGTTATATGTATGGGCATATACCTAAGTAATGGTTATCAATTTATTTCATGCTTTATGGTTTATCCTTGTTGGATTTTGTAAGAACTTGAGTGTCTCGGGGTCACTATTGAGTATCATTATACTCACCCCTACACGGGCTATGCTCGCACCTCATTATGTTGGAGGCAGACGACACACAACGATGACAGAGGCCGAGAGCTCCAGGACTGGAAAATACCTGGAGGAGTTCCTTACGACGTATCGATGCATAGTGGAGTATGAGGGATGTGGAGTGGGTAGGAGTCCATATGTACATACCCTTCAGGTAGGAACCCCAGAGGACGATCCAGGAGCTACTCTCACCTTTCATCTATTTGTCCATTTTTCAGTTGTAATTGTTTTTAGTTGTATTTGTTATTTACAGTTGGGCTCGTATTCTGGCCCCCCATTGCATTCAGTACTCTTGTTATACATATTTTACTTAGTTTTTGTTTCCTCTTGTACTCTTTTTGGGTGTATTTATGTTTTATAAAGGCAATTCATTCTTATTTTTTGTGATTTACGCCTTTGGTGCTAGTCGCCAGCCCCTGGCCTATGGAAGGCGGGCTTGGGGTAGTCACGATACGGGCCACGAGTGATGGGTCATTCCATAAGTGTAAATTCACATAGACGATTCTACTATGTATGGAAATCACGTAGTTCATTGAACTATGTAACTGAATGATTCACATAAATGAATAATCAATTTATAGGGATTATTGATATATCCAAATGATCAACATATATAAATAATTCATATATATAATTGTTCAATAATGGGGATTATTGAATCCATTTAGCCAAATATGTTATGTAGCCTCCTTTGTAATTCATGTATCCAATTGTGTGACTTAGCTAATTTTGTAATTCACATAGCCAATTCTATGATATAGATGAATTTATAATTCACACAGTCAATTTTGTTACATGTCCTATTTAGGAATTCACATAGCTGATTGTGCAACATATGCGATTTGGGAACTCAAGTAATTGATTGTGCAATATCTCCGATTTATAAATGCATATATCCAATTTTTTATCTATATATAGATTTTATTTATTATAATTTTTTACAATTTGATTATTATGAGGTGATATATTATGTTATATTTTTAGAAGGTTTTCACTGCTTCCATAATCATGGTATTTTGTTTCTAAGCAATGATTTTAGAATCTGGGTTTGTGATGCAGTTATAGAATTTTACTGCAATTATTCAATATGTGGTGTGACTATGAATAATTTTTTTCTTCATTGTAGAAAATGAGTGCGATATATAAGCGAGATATAAAATTGAGGTGTAGTTTTTCAATAAATATTCTGGATTTTTTCTTTTGTATTAAAAAATAATATGATTCATAAGCTAAGGTCAGATATTCAGTAATAAGCATTTGATGAATCTAATGGTCTCAAGAACATTAATTAGAGTAAAAAATTATTTTTTATTCATAATACATGTCTCAAATGTGATTAATTATTTCTTTAAAATTTTGGAGGCCCTTGAAAGTATATATTTGTCCATTTTTTTAATTGAAGTTTTTTATTTGGTAATATTTTTCATTTTTTGATTCATATATTATACTACAGTGAAAAGATTGGATGTTGGGTGTTACTCAGGGTGTGCATGGTGTGATGTCACACAAAATCTTGTTAGAGTAATTCACTTCTGTAAATAATGAGATGATTCCATGCTTGGGTGGATAAAAAACCACAAAAAATTATGATTCCCCATTAGATCTAACCCTTCTAAAATTTATGCGTTCCATTCTCCTTCACTTTCTATATGACTGTGTAGGGTGGAGTTATTTTTTTTGAGTGGATCGTAATCTAAAAATTCAAAGTCTTTTATTCGTATGAAATATAAATTTTTAAAACTACCTTCCATTATTTCACCCCCACCACATATTGTTTGACGAAACATATCCATTCAGGAACTTTAAACACATTTTCTCAACCACTTTTTTCTTGAGATGCCTCTCAAAACAAATTGAACTAGATTATAGATTTAATATAACCATATATTGGACATAAATTATTCATGTACCTTTATAACACTCTTGGTTGATCTTCACAATTATTTTTATGATATAAACTATTGTATATTCCACCATTAGAACAAACTCGGTGATGTTTACCAAAGTCTCATCGAACCTTCCCTTCTTCAGCATTTGGATGGGTGTGTGGTTCTCTTTCTTAGACACTACATATTAATACTATTTTTCATACCTTTTTATCATAAAAAACTTTTCTCTAACCTTGGGATCATGTATTTCACAAGGATACATCCAATAATTGGGTTGGTGAATCATTTTCAACTTTTTACAAGTTCTCTTATTTTATATAATTTTTATGACATGTTATCGCCTTGATCTCTTAATCTTTGGTGTTCCACCTGCCTCATATGAGAAAAATAAAATAACATAAAATAAATCCATTATTGTTATGTGTTTGAGTATCAATTTAAACACGTAGTCCTTATCATGATCAACCTGTGTTTATTTCAAAAAAATTCTTATCACAGATAATTTTTCTGGTCACAAGTGATGATAAATTTTAAAAAATGTTTATATATATAAAATCAATACCCTAAAAAGGGGAAATGTAATTGATTATACTAGCACCAAAAATTTCTTAACTTATATACCGAAGAAACCTTTTTAAAAAAATTTAACTACTACTGCCTACTGATGTACTGTATATTTTTTCATTTTTCTATTGTATGTCTTCAATGTGAAATTTTCTTTTAAATCACTACCCTCATTGATCAGCTTCGAATATCCAAAATTTTCAGCTTCTGATATCTCACTGATATTCCCCATGTGCTTAATGACTCGTCTCACTAAATGTATTTTACATTCAATAAAGATATTCAATAACAGTATATGGAAGTCATACCTAAAATCTTATGAATAAGAAGAAGGTATTATTTCATCTATATCCCACTGAATTATTATAATGATGAATTAAATATTTCTCAAAACACTGATGGTTGAATTCTTATTTCACTAAAAGATGACACTTCATCTCAAAAAATTCTTCTAATGGTATTTTAAATCACTATACAAATTAACATTTTGTGTTCGTCAAGAATGCATTGTGGAAATTATATTTTCATGAGAATACCAGTCCATGAATATAATTCTCGTCATCTTCTTTATATCTTAATTGAATTTCAATGTCATTATTTTCATGAAGACCCTCTTTAGGTAATATCCATATCCATCATGCATCATAGGAAAATGTAGTTCATCTAATAGATTATTTTTTCTTCATGCTTTTACATTAACACATTCATGGTTCACCTAATTTTGAAAAACATTTCTTCATAAGAGTACACCATGCCTCTACTCTCTCTTCTTATTCATAACATATCAGTATATGATACAGTATCTCACTTTATGTAAGTGTAATTTATTTTACATGGTATTCATTCTTCTTCATGTAGTTTTTCATATGTGGATTCTACATTCTTTTCAAAATTTAAAGCATGGATTATTTTTTATATATTTCACTTCATTATGAAAACTATGATATTTATAATCATTTGAATATACCCTATTTCACTTCTAAAAACAAGATCCTCAAAATTTAAAATGGTAGTGTTGATCATGGGCCTCAGTTACATGATATTTATATATAAGGTATCCCTTACCTTAATCTATGTTTCATTACATGTAGAATCACTATGTTTTAATCCATATTAATCAAAAAAATTTAATTCCCTATGATCTTAGAATATACAAACAATTTTAATGCAAATTCATTATCATGCAACATTGATCAATGTGTCATATTTATAAGAAATCCTTTATTCAATTTTAGTAGACATGATTGAATGATTATATCACATTAAACTCCTTTTATTAAAATAACCAAACTCATATTATTCTTGATTATTAATATCTCATTAAGTTTACATGAGTGAAAATGATAACTGTAAGCATGTATGGTGACTTTTTGACATTTATCCATCCTTTTATGTGGTGATATTAGTAGAGAATAACTCAACTAATGATTCTGAAAAAATCAATCATAGAATCATAGATATAGTACTTCAAATGAATAATTTATTGATCATATGTTGATCAATTCCATCATCATAACATATTAATTATCTTAAAATAATCATATGATAGAATCATGGATATGATCAATCGTTTGATTAGTGAATGATAGTTTGGTGTGCTCAATTTGGCTCAAAAATGGATGGGTAACAATGTGATAAAATAAAAAACAAAAAAGAGATGAAAGAGAATATTTTTTTTCCTTTAATCAGATAGTACATATCAGTGGATCAGATATCCAGTATTATATGTGTGTGTTTTAATGATGACAAAATAGTACCCATGATTCAGCATCCCACACCTGACATTAGATTGGTCTAGATACACATTATAAATAACCCACTTACCTCTTAGACATTGATTAGGTTCTATGCATGGAATGCAAATATACAATATGTACTTACATGGGGTAGGCTAAATGGCACACCCACCATAAATTCCACTGCATGCACCCTATCAGAACTATACTACTTCCTCAAATTCTATTTCAGCACACCTTTCAGGCTCTATAAACCCTCTTTTTTCCCATGGATGGATTTTTATACCTACATACCATGTGGTAAACCCATTTGGGTCTTACATGAATGGTTTGAGCTGGGTCCTTGGTTTGTTATTGTGGGCCATGTTTTTTAATACATATAAGAAGGAAGTTTACCAATATTTCTTTCCCCTTCAATTTACTCTAAAAAAATGAGATATCATGAAAAATATATAGTTAAAATTTTATTTTTTATGGCCTTCAAATATATTTCGTATGAAAATTATAGTTTTCATGGTGTTATTATAAACTCCAAATAGGATATAGAAATATTGGATGGCCTTTATTTAACTTCCTCAATCATCATCTAATCAAAAACATTAATTGGTGGGTCATCATCACAATTAACCTATTATTTTTATTTTAGAATTCAGTTATTAATTTTAAATCCCTTTAATATATCTTATTCAATTTATTAACAATAACAAATGTTATTTTTCAATGTCTTTAAATTTATCACGAAAATAAAATTTTTTATGTTATTTTTCTTTATTTTAAATATTATAAAACAAATTTCATTCTCACAAAACTATTATCACTTTTCATTGACCTTTAATAATAGTTCATCAAATATCATACTAAATATAGTGAATTTTCAAACCATATTACATCCAATTAATGTATAATATTTCTACAAGAATATCCACTTTATAATCACTCACCAAGGCTCTTCAACATAATGACATAAATGAATACTCATTATTCATTTAAAATTTCCTTGAAAATATTATTTATAATAAATAGGATCCAAAAAAATTAGTTTCAATAGAACTAATACAAGATATAAAGTAATTTAATCTTTTTATGCCCTCGTGTGATAGATATCCATATTTCCCTATCAAATCCTAGAGCTGTTTGGCTATTCTACACTCCATAGATGAGATGATAATGATGTAAGTTCCTAACAATTAAAAAGACACATCTTACAGTAGAAATATCTCTCTATAGAATTTTTGATAACATTTTCATTATATGCTTACAGATGAGTTGTTAATCCTTTATATATGGGTTAATGGAATATCGTAGAATAATCTAATTTTATATGTATACTTAGTAAAAGATAATTTTTCCTATTAGAATATATATGGGTCATTATAGAACAAGTTATGATTAAAAAAAGACATGAGGGTGTCTAATATTTTAGAAACTTTATAAATTGATGTGGGGATTCCAAATTCTGTTTATAGTTATATATATTTCTATAATTATCATTAGATGTGGAGGTGTTCTAGAGATATTTAATAAAAAAATCCAACAATTTAGTGGGCCATGGATACGATCTAAACTATAGTGTTTCTAAGCACTGGTGATTTCCTACGAGGTCATTGTAATCGCCACAGAATTGGTACTTGTGTGGTGTCATACTCATTATTGTGGAAATAGTTTTTATTTTAATAAGTAAAAAAGTGATATAGTGTTTCTGGTGTTTTTTTGTAGAGGTGTATCAAGTAGAAATTATTGGTAGTATTTTAATAGAGGATTATACATCTATTAATTTAGTTTTTTATATTTATGTTTAATTTACAAATAAATTTATTTCTTATCAATTGGATATAATAATATACATGATTGTATAACATTAATTATATTATTTCTCTATAAATAATATGTGACATATAATGTTTTTTATATTAGATTATCTATGTATATATATTGTGTATATTTATTTCTAGTTGAGATGTGGGACTTATTTTTGTATTCCTCAAGGGATAATGTCTCACAATTTATGTATACATCTTCTTGGTTTCATTAAATAACTATTGCACTATTAGATGTTGCCTTAGGGAGACATAACTAACCTTATCATGGTCTATACATAGATTCCTAGTAGATTTGGTCATGTAAAGAGTATTTGGGATGGGATAAATTATATCTAAATTTCCTAAAATATATTATTATCTATCATTAAAAAATGTGTCATAATATTTATAAAAAATATGTAATTTTATCAATTTTATAAGGCAAATAATTTTAATATTTTTTTTATAATCCTGTTTCATTTCCTATAAACATCTAGAAGGGCCTTTATATGGACATTATTCTTGGATATTATATCACTTGATGATTCCCAAATTCAATTTTTATTTGGGATTATAGGGTTTCCCGGATAATCCATTATATTCCTCATAGGAAGTCCATAGATTCACATATTATAGTTGATTTTTTTAATGATATAATAGTATCATATGTAGTTAAAAAATATACCACTATATATAGAGATAGATATATAGTCAACTAGAGGTTTTTATATGGATCTAGGAATCATTTTTGGTTGATTATTAAATTTTATAATTAAAATCATCAATAATCAGGTGGTCAAGAATAAGTAACCAATATAATTATTTTTATTTTTATTTTAAAAATTTATTGAAAAGAAATAATATAGTGGTGTGTAGGATTAGATGAAAATAATGTTCTGTATAAAAGTTTTTTCACATGTATTTCTAAGAAAACTCCTTTTTATAGTGTAAAATAATAATATGATAAATGTTATAGTCATGGATAAATTTTCAAAAAGAGTTTATTTCAATCATACTAATAGAAATGTGTATATATCATGTCAGGATATCACATAAAACATTAAATAGAATTTTTTAAAAGATAATTTAAAATATATAATGTTAAAAATTGTAACATAATATAATAAGTAATTAATATTATAGATGAAGAGTATTTTTATAGATTAAAGATAAGATTATCCTAAATTGAACACCAAATTATGACCTTAAAATTTTGGTCCTTCCATGATTATTCTAAAAATAAATGTTTACAACAACCTAGAAGTTATTTTTGGAATTATAATATTTTAATTGGATTCAACTGTCACAAATATTATTATATTATATCATAGTTTTCCTCTATAAATATCATAAAGGGAACTTTAGAATAGGATATTTGATGTTGGAAGATATTTACATAGAGATGGTTGATTCATATTTCTATGTGTTTACTCTATTGAATTTTTTTTCCATTTAGTATAAGACAACTATAGTAATGTTAACCAACAAACCTAATGTCTGAAAGAATATAAATATAATATCATGAAATTTTATATTAATTAGTTTCATTTGGTTCATGTTATGGTTTTATTTAATTATAATTTAATTATTTTTTTAGTAACCATTTATTGGATGTAATATATAGTTTCATATCCATTGTTTTAAATTTACATTAATGATACTTAAAATTAAAAAATATTTCGTTACAAAATTGAAAAACTTTTTAGTTTTTTTCTATATGAATCTCGTGCCTTGAAATATTTTTTTTATTTAAGATATTTGGGGGTTCAAGAAATAAATGAAATAAAAAATTATAATAATTGTAACCATCCACTCAACTAGTTTTGGATTTATTGAACACATTTTATAATCAAGGTCAAAATCCTCTTTTTTCCAAATTTCTAAAAAAATTAATAATTTGATTAGACTCATAATATAGGATTATGAAAATATTATTAACAAATATGTATTGGGGAATAATTATTTTGAACATTTTAAAAAAATGAAAATAAAAATGTGAGAGAAATAATTTATCTCTAATCTATTTCAATATATACATTTATAAAATTTAAAATTGTGGGATTTAATTTTTAATGAATAATTAAATATTTTATTATTATTTTGTGTAGGGTAATTTTTATACATATTCACAGTAATTATTAAATAATCATTCGACTAATGTAAATAACATAATTAATTATAAATAAATTAAAACTCACATCATCACGTTCTTCCATATTAAATAAAATAGGCCAATGTCAAAATTCATTGACTGCTAAAGAATGAAAATTTAAAAACATGTTTCCCCCATGGTTTTCTATTTTATATTATATTTTTAAAATGAATTAAAAATTTAAACCTTGATAAATTAATAAATAACTAATATAAAATTAAAAAATAAAAACGGGATTGAGATGGATAAATATGTATTTTTTTCATTTACAAAAATATTATTTTCTAAAATGTGTGGAAAAATAAATAATGTTTTCCGTGCTTTTATTGTTGTGATTCATAGTGTGAAATGATATATTTCTTTTATAAAAAATTATAATAAAGTGAGAGTATACAATATTATTATTCTATTCATGCTATAATTAAATAAAAAACATTAAATTAGATTATTCTTTTTTGTTATATATAATGAACATACACAAATTCATTTCATGATTTTGGTTAGACTGCCTATAAAAGTTTCCTTCCCCCCAATTTTTAACCCTATTTTCCCTTATCCTACTCTCAAGTATTAACAGTTCTCTAATGATGTTGTTTTAGTTATTTGTTTTTATTTATTTTGATAACTTTCTCTAGATTTTTATATATTTATTTTCTACATTTGTTTTTATTATAAATATTTTTTAAATTACTTTGATTGTTAATTTTTTTATTAAATAATTTACTTTAATTATATATTTATTTATAAATATTATAATTCATATTTATTTATTTTAACATATGTTTTAATAATATTATAATGAAAACATTATAAAATAATAGTTGTATTAATGTAAATAAAAATTATATTTGGAATATAGAAATGGAAGTGTAATTTTTAACTACATTAAAATAACATAGTTATAAATTTTCAATAATAATAATGTTGTACTAATTTAGAAAATCAAAAAATAATTTAGATATGAAATATTGTTTAGATAGTTTTATAATAATAATAATATAAAGTATTCTTTTATTTAACAATTTCTATAGATTTATTTTATGTGAGAACTCTCCGTACTGGGGTACCACTTTGGACCTCTCCAACATTAATCTAGCGGCTTTACCTTTACATGGGTAAATGGTATATCTAATGAAAATTCAACTAAAGAATATATCATTAATATAATTAGAGTATTTTATTTATATTAATTTCAATTTTAATGAAATTTTAAAATAGATTAATATAAAAAAATTATATTTAACAAAGAAAATTAATTGATAAATTGAAGTTATAGTTGATGTTTTATTTAGTAAGCCAAAATATGAAAATATTATTAAGTAAACTATTATAAATTTATATATATCAAAAATTATGTTCACATATTTTTTGTTAAAAATATTAATTAATTGTTACTAAATAAATAGTCAGTTATAATAGATAACCAGAACACGTTTAAACTCTCAAAGACTATAAAACCTAAGGTGTTGTTTGGGGAAAACTAATTTATGGTTATAACACATGATTAAAAAGGTTATTATGTCCACTATATATAGATATAATTAAAATAATGATATGTTTGGGTATATAACCTATCACATTATTGATTATGTGTATATCAAAGAAGTATTATCAATAGTTACGAATCAATATAAAGCTAAAAATATGGATTTATATGTCAATATATCTATTTTCCAATAAGTAAAGTCTCTAATAAGAGATGGAACATCAAAACCAAATGATACTATAGCAAACCTATTTTTCATGTCATTACAATTTCATCATTTTAATGATAAAAAAATAATATTTATACATTCAAGGATTTAAAGGATTAGTATATCAAACTTATTTGGATCATGAATAGATTACGCAGAATAAAATAAAATTAATATTAAATTTATTATTATTTATCCCCATAAAATATCCCACCTTAAACTTATTCCATGCTGTCACCTAAGAATATACATTACAGAAGGACATGTGATAAAATCTAAATATTTATAAGGATAACATAACCGAAATAAGACACATAAATCAATAGCACATTGGTCAGCACAATCATCACCATCATATCATATTAATTGGATAATAATAAACATAATGATTGTAAAACATAATAATGGAATTGAATGTGGAGATGCATGAAAATGAAATCTTATTCTATAGTTATCAAATATCATACATATTTTTGAACAAGGCTAGCATCATGTTCGCACATAATATATGTGAATAATCATAACATCATCATTATAACAAGAGTTATAATCATGTACATGAATAATTCACGTTATCTCATGACATTCATCACATTAACCAATTAATTGGAGATTATTATAATTCTAGGCCACCCATGTCATCATAATATTCATATAATCATTCATGCAACATAGCATGCATAACAATCATAATTATGAAATAACACTTGGAATGGAATGTGTTTCATAAGTTTTATATAAATTATGATTTAATAAATAAAAATAGAGTGCCAAAATGAATAAGGGAAATAACATTTCAAATATATATCATCTTCATTGAATGAAGAAGAAACATCTGAAGTGTAGTACGATGTATATTTTGGAAGTAAAATCATTTTGGAAAATAATTTAATTGGATTATAAATCATGGTGGGAACAGGGATATCCCTCGAATGAAGAGGAAATAATAGTAAAATTATTTTTAAATAAAAATAAAGAAATATCCTTTTCAAAAATGACATTGAATAGTGATAATATAAAGAAATGTAGTTAGGTTTAGTAATCCACTATATTTAAATCACTCATTATTTCACCACTTTTTTTGCCTCCTAAAAATAAACATTGTTTTATCAAAACATTGAACCATAAGGGAATTATTAAAAGTTTTAAACATATTTATCAATTATAATAATTTTATTATATTTCTTAATTTCCATTTTTAATGGGATTTCATAATGATGTCATCTTTTTCCTTAAAAAAGTATTGTTTTTCTTAGATTTCACAATTTTGTTCAAGGAATTGTATACAAACATAAAACAAATTATAGATGCATAAAATATATATATTTATAAAATTTTATATAAAAAATTATCATGTTTATCCATATAAATGATTGGTTATATGTAAATAAACTTGAAACTTCCTTTTTTGGGGCTAATTAACTATTAATGGGAATGTTGTCCAAATATGAAGGAAAAGATGTAATAAATAAAAAAATATCAGACAAAAAAATTTATAATTGGTTAACAAAATTAATATATTTTTAAAATATTACCTAACTAATCCTTAAAAGATTTTATTATTATATAAATTTCCGAAATTATAGTTTAAGATGAAAATGGGGGAAGAGTTTAAAAAACATACTATTTTCTTATTATGGAATCTATTGTAAGACACTAGACATCCTTGATGAATGGAGTAGATTTTCTCCAAAATTTCAATAAATATGATAACTGATTAAGAGAGAGTATCAATGAATACATTGTTATATGGAATATGAGCAATGAGCAGTTTTCCAATGGTGTGGAGAGGGGTTATTTATACTTAAAAAGAAGATTATTTTAAAGATGAAATAGTAAATAAAATATTAAATTGAATGTAAAACTTATAATGGTTATTTTTTTAAAATACATACCATATATTAATATAATGAATTTAATTATGACTTTGAAAACATTTATAAATATTATTCACATAGTTTATTAAGAATAAATGTGGAAATAACAATTATTATTTTAAGGGGTCACTTTTGACTTTAGGTTGTGGAAACCGTTTTTTAGGTTTGGAAATTAAGTTTACAATATTTTAATAAATAATATATATATTTTTAATATATTTTTTATGAACCTATTGTTGTATAAATTATTAAATAATTATTATATAATGAATTATTTAATTTAATACACACCATTTTTGAGAAAAACAATATTTTTACAATTCAGATTAAAATTGATGTATTTCAAAAAAATTACCAAAAAAGTCACATTGATTTTTTTTGATTTTTTGATTAAAAAACACATTTTATCAAAAATAAAATTTCAATATAGGTATTATTTTAATATAAAATTTTTTATTTTTACTAAATATATTAAAATATAGTTTATTATATATATGACTATGTTTTCATTGTGTTTTTTAATCATGATATATATTGTTTGACATTATAATATTCATATTGACTTATATTTGTTATGGTAAATATTGTTTAAATCATAGTTTGTTATTTTGAGGTTAAATTACAATTCAATTGGTCAGGTTTCGATTCCCAACTGTCCATTTACTATTCCCAATTGTGACATTACTATCCCAATAGTCACATTACCTTCTATAAATACCACTTCATTCTTACACTCGTAATTTACTAAAATTATTCTAAATATTATATATTATCATTTTATAATTTTTTTTATAATGTTACTATTATTTTGTTTCATTCTATTGTGTTTTATGTGGAGTTCTTGAATCTAAAATATATGATGGATCCATGTTTTCCCATTTTATCTTTCCAATTTTATATTTTTTCAAATTGCGATGTAAGGAATTTTCATTAGGATCATAGATGGATAATTTGTTGATCATTATTAATGAAAAAAGTGTTTTTTATTTCTCTATATTCTCAATGTGAATAAAACCTATATAATACATTATAAAAAACTATTATTTTTGAGCAAATTATGCTTAAAAAATATTTGTAATTAAATTCATCTCCCCATTAAAAACATCATCACCGAAATTTAAACTCACATTCTTAGTAGATAAATGGTGAGGGAACTTCTATTTCATTGTGTCCTAGGCTTTCAAATTCATCTCTTCATACTTATGGTTCCTCCATAACAAATTGACATGATTAGGTGATTTTTTGGTATGAAAATTATGACTGTGTTCCATGATCTTCAACTGCTTCTCCTCATATGAAAATTCATTCTATAGTTGTACCACCTCTGGATTCAATTCATGCAAGGTGTCAGTTTTGTACTTTCTCCTGAAATATACATGGAATTCATCATGTATTGATCCATATTTGGTGTATTTGAAAGTCAATAGGAGACAAATCATATGTGATCATGGATTGAATATGGGATAATATACCTAGGGCTACGCTTCAACTTATTTACAAACAAAATGAATATTATTCATGGTGATATTCAGAGGAAACTATTCATCCAATATTAAATTCCACATCCCTTCATTGGTTGTTAACATTGGTATTCTAACTAATCTGAGAAGATTTTATATTATTTTGTTTATATTTTTCCTTATCTATCATCATGTTGATAATATCATTTCCATCTATCTTTTATTCCCCAAATTAACGTCAACAAGAAAGAGTCCTCCATAACATTCCCTAAAAAGCGTTATATGGAGCCACTAGAATACTTGATTGGAATATATTTTTGTATGATAACAAAACCAAAGTTACCTGATGATATCATCATCCTTTAAATTCCAGAGATAAGATATCATAATATCCACATGAGTCTAAGTACTCCTATCATATTTCCCATCATTTTTTGTTTAATAGGTCCGAATTAAATTCGACTCTACACTTAAATCATGTTGAATGATTCTCTTTTATTTAGATGTGAACCTTAGATCATGATCATATAAGATCTATAGTGCAACCCCATGTAGCCTCAAAACTTTATTTACATAAATCATGGAAATTGTCACAATTATGTTATCTTCCCGAATAGCAATAATGTGGGTATTAATGGGGATTCTATCAACTACTACCCATATCTTATTATTTCTATTAGATGTATTTGGGATACTAGAGACACTGTCCATGGTGACGTTATCCCATTTACATGTGGGTATAGGAAATATTTTTCTTATCCTCATGCTCTTATGTCACTCGGTTTTAACTTTTTGATATACCAAACACCATGAGATATACTATGTTTTCTCCTTCATCGTTTTTTGAAACTAGAAGTTCTCTCGAAGATCATGGTTCATCTTGTAACCTATAAAATGGATATAAAATATTTGAGATATGTGAATTATACAATATCTTATTTTTTACCTCGGGTGATTATGGCACATAATTACTAGTTCTAAACAAAATCACACCATCATAATTGATATGGAATCCGTGAAGCATCCATCAATTTCATTATTTTGAATCTCGAGATCATCCCTTTTTGCCTCCATGATCTTCTATTGGATAGATTGTAAGGATATCATTTTATAATGTTAGTATATATTCCATTATATTATTATTTATATATACATCCTTTTTATATCTATAAAGATATAGACTTTTTCAATATGCATAATGAATAGAGTAGCACATTCATTTCTTCTATGAGCATCAGCTACATTGTTTCACATTCCATAATGGTAGGTTATAGAGAAATCATAGTCATTTATTATCCCTAAGCATATTATATGAAACACATTTAGATACTTATATGTAAATTTATACTTTAGAATCTTAAAATCATTATATATGTAACACTTCTCACGATAGAGGTTGATTCGTCGAATCTTCAAGGTGGTAATAATAGTTGCTAACCCTACATCATGTTTAGGGTATTTTTTTATTGATATTAAATTATTGTGAGGAATATATTATAACATTGACATTATTCAAGAGTAAACATATGAAGCCTTTATTTTAATCGTAAATGTATATCACGAAGCCTTATGAAATTGTTTGTAGTGTAAATATAGGCATAGTGATAATCCTTTTCTTGATATCTTGAAAAATGACCTCACATTTTTTATCTATACATAATTTTTCCCAGTCCATTTTTTCATAGATATATGGACAAAAAATCATGATAAATTTCTAAATAAACACTATAATTACCCTTCTATGATAAGAAAAAAATGTATTTCCAGGACACTAGTGGGTCTGGTCCATTCCTAAAATTCATTTGTATTTGAATGCCACACATAAATTCCCTAGCATGTGATCATTTTCCCCAAGAATGTAACATTTTTTTATCCAAAAGTAACACTTTCTAAAATTGAAATACCTTTTCCCCTACCATAATTTCTTCATCCAAATCCATAGTTCTCTCATTTTTCCTTCTTTTACTATGAGTAAATAATAATATTATTGGTAAACACTACCACAAAAAAAAATTAGGGAGTCTATAAATAATATATTCATAATATCTATAAATATATCAGTAGAAATGGTATGTGTGAATGTCATAGATATGAATTCATAGTACCCATACCCTATATGAAGACTATCTTTTGAATTTATTTCTTCTTCACCTTCAGATGATGATATCCCAAATAATGATCTTCCATGAAGAATTACTAATCTCATTGTAGTTGATCAAACAAGTCATCAATCCTTGGAATGCAATATTTTCTTTCAATGGTGATCATTTTATTCTCCAAGTAATTTATTTATGATTGAATGGATCTATAATTCATCATAGAAAATTTCTTAGATTCACCTGATGGTGATGCACTATGTAATATGACCCTTTGTCCAAAATTTCTTATAGCTAATTCTTTAACTCCTATAGTTTGATTAGGATCATCCTGTAGAATCATGTAGATATAAGAGTGGCTATATGTATAATTTCTTTTGATAAATCTACCTCATGTTCAGAGGGATGTCTGTGTAACACTTTGGGAATTACATTTGGGTATTCCCTCACAATGAGAATTTCATCGAGTATGAGGCCTTCATTCGACTAAACTGTTTAGAAATGTTTTGATTATTTATAGGGAATCAAAACACAATCTATTTTGGGATTCTAGAATGGATGTTCATGATTTTAATTGAATTATTAAATGATCAATGGATGATTTGGAATATAGAAATATATTTATTTTCCCTATAGTAGTTGTTTTGTCTATATATAGATATCCCATTGTTGCCGAGTATACTATTAAATTCCACTAAGGGATGTGTTATAATATTCTATAGAATAAAATTCCCACAAAAATTAATTAGATAAGAGTCCAACACTTGGGTACCAATGATTTCACTAATAGGTGGTTGGATTTTTAATTCGACAGTTCAATAAAAAAATCAAGATATAAAGGAATTTGTTTGACCAAAATAAAATAAACCATTCATTCCTAAATGAATGAGATATATTCCATTTACAAATAAATTATCATTATTCACTTTAGTATTCTTTATAGAATATGAATTACATTTCTTTAATGGATTTGGTTATTGTATTCACTATTTTCCCTCAAGATCCAGTGCTTTAGTGCACTGGGAGTACCCTTTCTCCCGGTAGTTGAAACATTTAACCATGGTTGGTGCATTAGTATTTTCATTATTTTCCTCCATTATATTGGTAATATTATTCACATATATTCAACACTCCAAATATTAGTGTACATCACTACCACACATTAATAAATTCACCATTACATTTAGGAAATTCCCATGATTTTTCATCAAATATTTGTTATATGTGGGTAGTTGGATTCTACTTCCTCATTCTACATTTGACCCGCCATCTTGAAACTCCATTGTTGTCTTCTTATCCCTATATCCAATGGCCCAATATTAAAACTCCATCTCTAATTTGATAGAACATCAAACCACTTATTAATAACACTAAATGTAATAGATACCTATGTCCTTTTTAATGTTTGGTTTAAAACAACTAAATAATAAATCCTATTTTATATAATTATTTATAACAAGGCCTCAGGTGTATATTTCATGACCTGTGATGTGTTTTCTATAATCCATGATAGATTTAACATTATTTTGTATCAACTATGTGAATTACCACTACATAATTCCACAATGTGTTTTAGGTAAATACTTGTTGAGAATTATTTTTGTTAAACTATTCCAACTCCTTTTATTTCATTTCATTTTAATCATGGTGTTATATGGGGATTGACACAATTGATCAGATTCACCATTTTAATGATTCATGGAAAAATCCATCTTCCCTTTCTCATAAACGTGATGCAAAAAAAAGATATTATGAATTGAGTTGACCAACTATTCCATGATAATATGTTTATAAGATCCACTAAATGTTTGTGGTCCTTGATTTATAAAAGAATCAATATCCATTTTTTCCTTCCTGGGTGAAGGAGAATGCTCAATGTGGTTCATGTTTTTGTTTATTTCCTAATATTTTTGGTTAACAATTTCTATAAACATTCAATTTTAACTCCCATGAAATTGGGGATGTAATTCATAAAATCATTTCATTATCCCTTACAGAGGATAATGGCATGGATCCTAATGGGACCCACTATTTTCTATATTATAAAATTTAAATAAATACGTAATTCAACAAATAATTAAAAAATAATTTATTATTATGTACATATTATGTATAATGGAATATCTTATGGGATCTCTATGTTTATCCCATTTATAAAAAATTATTCATGTAAGTTAACATATACTTATACTTATCAAAGGGTTTTCCACTAATGTTTCATAAATACTAAATTAACATAACCACGCCCATGATACCTACTATTGTTCCAGACTTTTTCTTACATTTATATTATATCATTTTAAGGATAAACAACATAATAGTTATATATTTAATGATCAAAGGTTTTTGCATATTGGGAAAATTAGGATCATACAGAACATGTACATAATAAAACATAAATAATATTAAATACTTATTCTCTATCAACATATATGTGCTCACACTCCCCTTAGAATATGTAGTCACCAGAGGATATACACTAATGAATGATGTGATCTAAAAGGCCAGTAAGAGGAAGGATTGCATTGAAAAAATATGGGACATGTAATAAAAACACGAGGGTGAGAATAATAAGCATCATAATATCATAAGCATATCATCATAATAATCATCTTGAGTTAAAAATTTGAAAATTTCATGGAATATTTAAATTCTTAAAAAGTGAAACATAATGTCATAATTGTAATATAACACACATAGTTGTGAACAAAGCTAGCATCATGTTCACGCATAATATATATTCATAATCATAACATTATCCTTTTGAACAAAGTTAGCATCAAGCTTATGGATAATTCAAATTATCTTATGTGATACATAGCATTACCCAAGTCAATGGGGAATATATACTTCTTTTACCTCCCTTCACATCATATTATTTACATAATCTTGTCGTCCGCATAGAACATATACCAATCATAACCATGAAATAACTAATAGAAATAAATGGGTTTCATAAGGATTATACAATTAAATAATTCCTGAAAAAAAGTGGGGTTACTTAAATTATAAGGGGAAACATATTTTCCATATAAATAATCATCCTTTACCAATGAAAAAATATATCAACAGGAGTAAGAGATGTCTTTTGGAAAGAAATATTTTTTTCCAAAAGTCATTTTATTTGGCTTACAAATCAAGGTAGAAACAGGTATATCCACAAAATAAAATGAAACAATAGCTAATTAATTTTAAAAGATATATAGATGAATGTCCATATGAAAATTATAGGAGATAGTGATAACCCATAGAAAAGGTGTTGGGTTTTTTAATCACCATACCTTAAATCCCAACTTATTTCATCGCTTTTTCAACCTCTTGAATAATAAACATAGGTTTATTAAACCATTGATCTAGATATTAGTTATTTTAATTTTTAACACTATTTAATATTTGTTATTGTTTTATTATATTTCTTAATTTCCTTGGTTATTGGGTATCCATTTTTATATCAAGTTTTCCATAAAAATTTATCATTTTGCTATGATTTTTCAATTTTTTTCATGGAAATTTATACATTAGTAGAATCAATTTTGGAATTATAAAATTAATATATTATTTAGTTTATATATAAAAAATATTTATTTTATCCAACCGTAAGGCTGGGGACTTGTAATGAAGTTGTAAATTTCCTTGCCGGTAGTTATTTGAACCTTAATAGAACGTTGTTCAAATATAAAGATAAATAAGTATAAAATAAAACAACATAAAAACATAATTTTATTGAATAGTGTGTCAATTAATATAATTTAAACATTAATAAAAAATATATCACCTAATATTTTATTTTGAAAATAGTTTTGAAGAGAGAGATAAGATGATGAAAAAAATAGAAAAGATTGAAGAAACATAAACTTTTAATAGTGTGACTTCTCTTGTATGACACTAGACCTACTTATTGAATGGATTTTGTTTACAAAATCACATCCCAAAAGTTTGTATGTGATCAAGAGTGACTATATAGGAAAAATAATGCTTTATAAGGTGAGTGAGAATTGTTTTTCCCAGTCATGATAGATGGGTTTTTCATACATGATAAGGGGGATATTTTTGTAATAAAAATGTATATAAAATTTTATATTATAGGTAAAATAAGAAATAAAAAGTTATTTTAAAATATAAATCATATATATATATATATATAATAGAATAGATTTAGGAAATTAAAAAACATTATAATTCAAATTCAAGAGTTCAGTATAAAAAGAAAATGGGAAAAAATTATAGACGATCTGTTTTGACATTAGGTGTAACATCGGGGTTACCCTAATCATGTATTTTTACCTTTTTCTATTTTTCATTTTGGTTTAATGTTTTTATGAGTGTTTCTAGGGACATTATATATCCTTCATGGTAGGTACACATCATATACTAAATATTATGAACATTTACAAAATGTGTAGGGTTTGAATGTCTGTTTTATCCTTAGACGACGAGTTTTTCGGTGTAACATATACATTGTGTACTATATGCCTTGTACCTGAGGTACATGTCAATACTAGGCCTGCACCTAGTCTAAAGCCAGAAATTTGGCATTTTTTCATGAGCCTTTCTTTCGATACCTCTTCGATCTCAAACTAGAACTCTCCGTATGCAATTTTAAGAGGCATACCTCCTTCGAGATCAATTCAATCTGCTTTTAATCTTCATGGTATCTTCATTGTATCTCTCTATGTAATATTCCATTCTGGTCCTTTATTACGGTTGATCGTGATATCATCCAAGCTTCATGGTACTATATCCATTGATCTATGTCAGATGTTTCTTTTTTTTTTGTTTTCCTCTAGATCCATTGTCATATAATTTTTTAGAGTTCATTCCTTTGTTATTTATGGTGTAGAGGATACTATTTCATGAGGTAGATGGGTTTTCTTTTATCAAAAATCCCCTTTTATTCTAAATTGAATCAATCCATTGATGTGTGGGTTTTACTTTAGGGCCTTCCTTGGCATTGTTGTTTTCATTGATCTTGGATTCTGTTTTAGGTGAGTGCGAACTGAGCTTTATGGTAGGTGGTTCGATCTCTATCATATAATAATAGGATTGATTGTTGTTTCTTTATAAAATTGATTTCCTAAATTAGCATGATTGTTTGTGAGTATTGAGAAAGGGTTTTGAAAGATAAATGGTTAGTTCCTTGCAATTGATAAATGTATTGTGAAATTGTTTTTAATTATTTTCATAGAATTGAAATTGGTTTGTGAAATTGAGAACAAGGGATACCATCAATACTTAGGTGGAAGGATTATCTTGATTCCATCATCCATTTTTGTTTTATTATCAAGGTAGTTTTTTGGGATTTCCTTTATTTCTGAGGACCATCATTATAGGGGATAGATACTGAAATTTAAGGGGGGGGGGGTTACTCATGGGGTATTCCTCGGCATCCTATGAATGTGTTGCATGACCAGTTTTTTTATACATTATTATTATGGTATGGGTAGTCTGCACCCTAGACCTATAGTATTCATTAATGTTGTGATACCTTCTCTTCAATTTTGTATTGGTTTGATTTCCTAGTTATCCTTAATATGCAGGTTTATGATTTTGGAAAGTGATATGGAAGATATGATTTGAAATTGATATAAAAGATTTTTATTAGAACTGTGGAAAATTGAAATGTTATCCATGTTTTCTATAAAATTTATTTACTTATTAACATTCCATGTTTTATTTAAAATGATAATACAAAATTTTTTATATAGTGAATTATTTTGGAACACCTGGGTGGGATTCTACTATTGCTGTTTGCTCACAACCTATTCACCACTTCGATGGTGCATAGACCTTTGTTTTTCATCTGATGTAGGGAAAGGCCAGGTGCCATAGTGAGGTGAGGATGATTATGCCAGCATGTTAGGTAGCTGGTGGTGAGATTTTCGGAGTTTCCCCACACCATTTCTTGGTGTAGATATTGGTTGTAGTTCCTTGTAGTAGGACTTGTATATTGGTATTTTTTCTAAAGTCACATTTTTTCTTTTTATGTGGTCATTCATACAGCTATGGAAAATATGTTCGTTAGTATTTTGAATTTTCTTTCATTCAATATATTTTTATTCCATTCAGATATTCATGTTGTGAAAAATTGATCCCTTTATTTTATAGTTTAATGCTCGGGTGCTTTTCCCCTGCTTGTGGTGATAGGGAACACCATTCTGTTATGTGACGGATCGGGTTGGTGTTGGGTTTGAGATTAGACCGAGTAGGTTCATTACAGTTTGGAATCAGAGTATATCTTCCTTTAAGAATATTTTTCTTGGGATTCCCGTTAGACTAGAGATAGGATTTATTGGAATTGATAGGTATGTTTCTGTAAGTTTATCGATAGGTCTGGTAATAATAAGTGTCATGTATCAATGTGATGTTGGTATGTGTGTGCATAGTATTGGATTTTGTTTTAAAAAAAATCATTTTTCTTATGGGGGTTCTAGTTTAAACTGATATTTTTTCTATTGTTTGATCATTCATATGGTTCTGTGTGCACAGTATGCGTTTGAGACGTCATCCACAATTTCCTCAGGATGGTGAAGCTGATGCTCCTCCGGGGAAATCACCTACAGATTAAAATCACATTGAGACTATCATACTGAAAATCCTTGTTATTGATCAAGATGTGCCATGAGTTCATAACAATGTTGATCTGGTGCGACCAAGAGTTCGGGGAAAGAGAGATCAATCGTGACAGTTCTTGTGTGATAAGACACTATCCTTTAAAAGAATGAATGAACCCCAATAGGTGGAGGATATGATAGACCTGATCAATCAAATCTTTTAATTCCTGGAGAATCTTATTTCATTTAGGGTAATATTTGTATTTTTTATACCTAAGGGCTCTGGAAAGTGATAGTGGGGTTTTATGGTCCAGGAAGACATGTATGTGGGATTGGATTATAAGGGTTTCATAAGCCTGTTCTTTAATAAGTTTTTTCCAGAGTAATTGATGTTGGAGAAGTCTCTGGGCTTCCTATCCTTTCAACCGGTAGATCGTTTGGTGTCGTCATACACCAATTATTCTGTTGATCTTATATGTTTTTTCCTGAACGTTGTAATGACTGTCCAGTTGAAGGCTCAGAAATACCTCTAGAGATTGTGACTAGATATCATATCAAAGGTGTTCATGTTGAAGAATTGTACCTATTATGAGATGGTATCTAGAGTAGTTATGGGAGATATTAATATGAATGTCAAGGTATACATTACCATTACTTCTCTTCTATCTTCTGATAGCATCAGTGGAATGCATGAGAACAAGAGGAATTACTTGGACCATAACCGATGTGGTGGAGGTGGGTCTTAGTAGTGAGCCTCCTATGAATCGTCTATTGAAATGGTAGTGTTCCAATGAATTTCTATATTTTTGGAAAGGGAGGGAATAAGAGAAATTATTTTCTATGCTTCTAAATACGTGGAATAGCTATGGGTGTGTTGGTTATATACAATGTTTCTGTTAGGCTATAATTACTCCTCGTTATGGTTAGGGTTCATTGGCTCCAAAGGATACTATGACATAGTTAGAATCTTCAAAGGCTACAAGGATCAAACTACAAGCCTCACGAGTGAGTAATTTTGATGCAATATCTATGTGTCCAAGGGAATTTGGTATAGGTTCTAAATCCATGATAGGGAGTATCCTTATTCAATCATTAGTGAAAATTCATTTACATGATATTGGTGCAATCCACTGTTTTATATATTCATGGTCTTTTATGTTCTTAACCATCCAATGAAACTTATGACCTTTACAATGGGGTTAGTGAAAATTCTTGGAATGAAGCAAGAGAAGGGGATTTCATGTTCTTGTTAATTAACTGTAGCCGATACAGAGTTGGTTTGGGATTTTATTATTCTTGATCTAGATTTGTTTGACAATTCATCAGTATGGAATGGCTTGTTGCTAATTTAGATGAAGTTTATTGTTATTATCATAAAGTTCTATTTCATGCAGTCCATAAGAGCTATCTTGTGCTTCTGGGAGGGTATGACCCGAGGTTTATTTGTGATAGAATTTCCCACCCGGAACTCAGTAGTTGGTTGGTTGCTGCTGTATTTGATCTGAAGGGCGTTTATTCTTTTTATGATCATCCTATTATTGCTTGAGACATTTCTAATAGTTTCCCATATGATTTGTCATGTATTCCTCTAAATAGAGGTGGAGTTTAAAATCAGTCAGGTGCTAAGTACATAGTCGTTATCGATAAATTCTTATTGAATGGTACCAACAGAGCTGAAATAGCCCAAGATTCAGTGGGATGACCTATGGGAAAAAATGCTTCGTTCACCCGATCATTTCTCCTTGGGCTTCCCATGTGGTATTTTCCAAGAAAGCGGATGGTTGACTTTGGTTTTGTGTGGAATATGGGAATTTAAACTAGGTAGTGGTTAAAACCAAATATCATATGCCTCATTTGGATGATTTATTTGATATTTTTAAGGGGAAAATTGGATCTCTAAGATTTATCTTCATTAAAGTTAACATTAGCTCAGAGTTTGAGAGTCTAATATACTAAACACCGCCTTCAAGAGTAGGTTTGGTCATTTTGAATATCTCGGGATACCATTAGGTCTTTCTGACACTCCTATTGTTTTTATCGATTTGATCAATCATATATTCCATCACTATCTTGACGCCATTGTGTTAGTGTTTGGGGATGGTATTTTGGTTTATTCAAAATCCGAGTGTGAGCACGAGCACCCTCTGAATTTGATTTGGGAAATTTTGAGAAGTCAGCGACTGATGAAAATATTTTGAGATACAGTTTCTGGTTTAGATATGTGATGTTCTGGTAGTACATAACATCCTAGAAAGTATTATAAGATGATCAAGATAAGGAAGAAAATGTTATTTCTTGGATGGAACCATATAATGTCTTTTAAATTCAATGATTCTTTGGTCTTTCTGGATACTACAAATTATTTGTCAAGGATTTATCTAAGATGGTATCAATATAGACTATTTATTATAGGAATGTGGAAAAATATTCTTAGGACAAAAAATTTCAGTCTTATTTTGATGAAATAAAATGACTTCTTACATTGGATCGTATTCTGATATTTGTTGATCCCAATAAGGGGTATGTGGTGTTTTGTGATAAATCTAGTGCTGGTTGGCTATGCTTGTTGGTGTATGATAATCAGGTGGTAGTTTACATCTCTTGTCAGCTTCGACCACATGAGAAGATCTACCCACATATTATTTAGAGCTTATTGTAAGCATGAATGTTCTTAAGTGTTGGTGACACTATCTATTTGGGAATAATTTCATGGTCTCATTTGATCATAAGAGTCTATGATATATCTTTTCATTGAAAGACATGAATCTCAATAAGAGATGACGGATAGAATATCTTCAGATGATTGACACTGACATTGCCTAAACCTATGGGAAAGGGAATATGGTTTCATATTCTCTATGAAATATTGTACCATCGTAGGGTATTTTGGATTCGAAGGAGGAGTGGAATCTTATTGGGATTTTCACTTAGTTTCACATGGATTCTTAGGAGGAGTTTTCAGGTATGGTTCTAACTAGAGTTTAGTTCTCAACATCTCTCATAGAGTCTATTTTTCAATGTCAGCACTATGATGATGAGTTTAGAAAATTTTGAGAAATCCTTTATGGTGGGGGAGATTCTCGGTTGGCCTCTTTCATTAGATGGTATGCTTCACATCAGGAAAAGTGTTTTTATCCGAATACCATTGATATGTTCACTATTGTTTTGTTTTCATTTCTCTTCATGGTTCGTTCATCTAGGAACTAAAAATTTATATTATGATATGATAAGTCGATTATGTAATTCAGTAATCATGTGTGACATTGTAGATTTTGTGTCCCACTATTACTCATGTTAATAAACAAAGGAATATCACTTAAAACTCTCTAGTTTTCTTCATCCTCCTCCAGAGCTGGTTTAGAAATGGCATCAGGTATCAATTGATTTTTTTTGTTTGGTGATTTTTGATATATTGATAAAGTCTAATCATTTCATTACCATCATATTCACCACTAATTTCAATGATCTAGGTAAGTTTTATGTGTAGGAGACTGTGAGGTCACATAGGAAAACATATACCATTGTTTCCGAAAGTGATCCAATGTTTACCTCGATGTTATGGATATGTCTTGAAGAGGAAATGGAAACATAGATCAGTTAGATACCAACATCTCATCCATAGACATGTCGTCAAATGAATTATGTAATTAAGATCCTAGAGGATATGCTTCACGCGTGAATCTTGTATTTTAGTGGATTTTATGATAGCCATCTAGGACTGGTTGAGTTTGTTTACAATAACATTTATTAGTCATCAATAATAATGAATCCATTGGAGGTGTTGTATGGTTTCCCAGTAATATCACCTATTTGATTGGAAAGGTGGGGAAAGTATCTTTGGTTAGACTGAGTATTTTTTAGGATATTTCGATGATGATTCAGGATGTGTGATGATGTCTTGTTACATCCTAGAGTTAACCAAAATGTTATGCAGATCAGTGGTGTTGACCATTGTAGTTTTTATTAGGTGATAGGGTTTTTTGAATGTTTCTCCTAGTTTATGTCATTGTCCACCTAGAAAATATGGAATGTTGGTTCCAAGATATGTTGGACCATCTATCATCTTTGAACAGATAAGATATGTTTCTTATTGGTTAGCAATACCAGTTCAGGTGAAAAACATTCATGATGACTTCCACATATCTTAGCTTAAAAAATCTAATCCTAATCCTTCTCATGTTCAGAGTTGGGATAAAATTGGGATAAATTCGGATGCTTCTATTCTGGAGAAACCAATTGAGATTTCTAAATAAAAGATGAATGTCAGGTGTTTTATATTGATTCTATTGGTTATTTTTTTATGGAAACATGGATTAGATTATCATGAGACATGGGAACACGATTTATTTTTTAGGGAGCAGTGGCGTCATCTTTTTTCCAGGGATTACACCTTCCACATTACTTATTAGGGATGAAAATACATTATGGTGGGGTGTTTGTAACATCTCGTTACATTAATATGGTATGTGTTCCCCATTATCTATGTTTCTTTTTGGTTCAATGTCCTTAGGAGTGGTTTTCTAGACTTTCTGTAGGCTACAGAGATGTGGCACATCATGTAGGGTTTAAATGTCAGTTTTATCCCTAGGAGATGTGTTTTTTGGTGTAACATGTCCACCATGTACTACACGCCGTGTACCTCAGGTACACGACTTTTCCTAGTCCAATCCCAAGTTAACATCATGAATTTTGCAGTCTTGTTCATCCCTTTCTTTCATGACCTCCTATCTCTCAAACCAAAACATTCCTATGTGATTTTTATTGGTTCCATCCTTCCAAATTTATCCAACCAACAAAGAATCATCATTGCGTCTGTAGTGCATGTCTCTGGGTATTTCTTAATTCTCATTCTTCACTATAGTTGATAATGATTGTGTCCTAGAATTACTTTACTTGAACCGGTGATCTATGTTTGATGTATATTTTTAGTGTATTCATCAAGATCCATTTTGAGATATTATTTCGAAGTTCGTTCTGTGGCTAGTTGTGGTGAGGAGGGTGTCCGTTCATGAGGGATGTGGGTTTTATTCTATCCCCCAACCCCTTGTCATATAAATTGTCTCAATCCATCGATGTGCATGATTGATTCTCAGTCCTTCATTGATGTTGTTCGGTTTTTTTATCATTGATTCCATTGCAGATATATGGACCTGAGCAATGAGGTAGGTGGTTCCGTCTATAGAATATGATAATGAGCTTGATTTCTATTTCTTTATAAAATTTATTTGATAAATTGGTATGATTGTTTATGTGCGTTGAAAAATGGTTTTGAAAGAGAAATGGTTTTCATTGAATTTTGTTATATGGGCTGTGAAATGATTTTGAACGGTTTTAAAATATTGAAATTGGTTTCTGAATTTGAGAACATGGGTTACCTTAGACACATAGGTGGAAGGTTTATCCTGAGTCTGTTATCCATTGTTGTTTAATTATCTAGGTGGTTGGTCTTGGTGATTTCCTACGTTTTCTAGGCCAATATTTTTTGGGGATTGATATTTTTACATTAGGGGGTTCACTTAGGGATTATTCCTCTGTATCCTAAGACTTTGTTCTATGATCAATTTTTTTCACTTGATTCTTGTGGTATGAGTAGTCTGTGGCCTGAACCTCATAATATTCATTGTTGTTTTGATAACTACACTTATATTTTATATGTATTGGATTTCTCAGTTAGCCTTGATATTAATGTTTATGTTTTTGTAAATCCATATAAGAAAATATCTGTTTAAATATACATTTAGACTTTTGTTTAGATGATTAAAAGAAATAAGTGTTCACCATGTTTTCTATTAAACTTCTCTGCTACTTTTCATGCCATGTTTTATTTTGAAAAGAAAATAAAGAATTCATTATACAGATACTGGTTGTCCAATACCTGGGTGAGATCCTAAAGATCCTATTATCTCACACCCTATGAACCTCATCGGTGGTGCTAGACCTTTGATTTTCTTCCTATGCATGGAAAGGCAAGGCGATGCAATGGGGCGGTGAGGTTCAGGTCAACTAGTTGTGTAGCTAGTGGTGATATAGTTGGATTTATTTCACACTATTGTAAAGAGTAGATGTTGTTTGTAGTACCTTGTAGTTGGACATGTTTTTTTTTGTTTTTAGTACTAATATTATTATTCTCTATCTTTTTTCATTCTTGCAATTATGGAATCTATATTCTTTAGTCTTCCACTGATTCTTTCATAGAATGTGGATGTATTCCATGTGGTTGATGAGGGTGAGTGAAATCATTCCATCGGTTTTGTCATTCGATGTATTTTTTATGGCTTCCAGTGTATGTGGATCAGGAATTCCCTTTAGGTATGTGATAGATCGTGTCAGGTACCGAGTTTGAGGGTAATATTAGTTGGTTTGTACATTGGGTTTTGGAAAATTCTTTTTTACTTTTGGGAATTAATTTTATTTTATTTTAATTAACCATTTATAGAAATAAATATAGTTTTTATGATAATCTGTTTCAATAAATGGTTATTCATTATTAAATCACGAATGATCTAATTTATGATACACCAGTTATGAGAAAAACTCGATTCTTACTATTCACTTAAGAAATGAAGTCAGAAAGAAAATTACTAAAAAAATCACACATGGAAAATTGAGATGTGATTATTTCAAAACTAATACCCATTGTATCAAAATATGTTTCTATCATATGTTATTTTAATTTTTAATACAAAAATTATGATTTTTATGAAATACAAAAAAATATAGTTTATGAAATATGTGTTTATATTTTCATTTAGTTTTAAAATCACGATATTTATTTTTAAACATTATAATATTCATATTTATATATATTTCTAATTTTAAATAATATTTATATATTAATTTATTTTTCTGAGGATAAATTACAATCCCAATTGTGAGTTTTCTACTCCCTATGGCCATGTTACTAAGCCAAATAGTTAGATTACTATTCTACGGATCACATCACCTCCCATAAATACCAAATCATTAATTCACTCAATGTTCACTAAATTTCATCTCAATGTCATATATTTTCATTCTCTAATATTTTTATTGGTATACTAATATTTTATTTATCTATTTTTTTTCATGGGGTGGTGATTCATACATATTAGACCAATTTAATTTTCGAATTTTCTATTTTTAATTTATTTTTTTGGTCCAATTGTAATACATTTAATTTTTATTTGTTTCCTAGGTAGATAGCATATATATATTTACAAAAGGATTAATTTATTTTGGTATCTATGTGTTCTATATGCATATTATTCATATACAATAAAATATAACACACATTTATTTATTAAACAACCACCATTTAAAAATTCTAGGTCATTATAAATTCTATTTTGTTTAATAAAACTATGATACCTTCTACAAGGAATGACTATTTTAGGGAAATCCCATTGCATATTTATACATAAATGTGTATAATATCATTTATGATGATGTTTTATATAATGAGATAGAATCGGATGTTGAGGATGAGATAAGACAACTAGATTTTAAAGAGAAATCTAAAATATAATCTATTTTGTTATACTAATCTTTGAATCATCCTACATCATTATTATTTTGGTTAAAATAAGGTTTATAATGAATACCAAAATTTTATAGGTCTATATTTACTCTTAACATTGAATTTTTAAAAATTATTTGTAGTACACAACATGTAGTGTGTAATAATGTTTTCAATATTAGGAGATATTTAAAAAGAAAAAATTATTAAACAATATGTTCAAAAAAATTCACATTTATTAAAATTTTAATTATTTTATATAAGAGTAAAATAGAGGCCACTAAATAATTTAGTCTGAAAATTAAAATTAATTTTTCTACATGTTGATGAGATCATTAAATCATAACCATTTTTATTG
Organism: Viscum album; assembly: GCA_963277665.1. Taxonomy (NCBI): domain Eukaryota; kingdom Viridiplantae; phylum Streptophyta; class Magnoliopsida; order Santalales; family Viscaceae; genus Viscum; species Viscum album. Next base: position 223,685,220 of record OY728139.1, read on the forward strand.
TTACATGATTTAAAAACTCATGCACCAAACTATTTTAAACCCAAGCCTTTCATAGGGTTACATTAAAATATATTATAAATTAATTTTAATAGTTATAACAAAAATGAAAATGGTATGTAATTATATTCATGTTTGTAAGTAAATAAAAATTATTAGGTCATTGTTTTCTGAAGAAGTTTGAATTTTTGGATGTATGATAGGGTTGGTGTTACATGGTTATTTATTTTTTATATTAATGGATCATCAATCCATGATTTGTGATGGCAACTCTAGGTTGAGAGGTTGATCAAGGTCACATTGCGGCCCAAAGGGACCACAACAACATGATGTTTGGGAAGGATGTAGGTAATTCCCTGAAAAAAGTGTCTCATGACGGGGTTTATATTGGGTGGGAGTTTTTGAAAATTGAGGAATATTATATATGAAAATCACATCATGGTGAATGGAATAACATAAAGAGAATACATAATGTTAAATCATTATATAATTACTTTTCTAGTTTCTCTTGAGGAAAATCCAGGCACGTCATGACTAGGGGGTTACGCCGTGATTCCATATTATAGGTTGGTGTTATTGAATGGAGTGTTGATTCCATGCCTTTGAAGGGTGTATTCATAGTCGAAGGATCTAGGATCACGTCGTGGGAGTGGTGTCATGAGAGAATCTATGATGTGACCATATAATACATTTCATGAAGGCTTAGACTACGAGGTTTAGTTCTGGTATGGGGTTATGCAACACTATGGAAAGAAAGGCCATTTCTGTGGGATGATAAAGTAAGGGAATCTTCTAGTAATTCTTGATTTCAGGGAATTACATAACCCTTTTATAAATTCAAAAATAATGAAATGACTTCTTATTTCCATGTATACCCTATTCAATTTTAGTGTTGAATGGCCATGTGAGGAGGTTCATTTTAGTTAGCTCATCTACCTCTCTTCCCTATATCAATTACCATATGATTTGGGGAAGTTATTGTCTATTTTAATGAATATACAACATGATTTGATTCCACTATTTCCATTGACTATTATCTCCCCTTATTTACTTTTTTTTAGTTTTTAGGCAAGGGTTTTGAGAGACGTTCAGCATACAAAGGTAAAATCATGCCAAGATGTTTAATTTTTTAATATTGTGACTATAGAATTTTAATCGTGGTTGTATGCCATTTCTCATGATTTTTATCAGGGAAGATCACTTAACTTGTTTTTACCGATTATACATCTTATAATTAAATTAATTATGTATTTATAAATGAATATAAATAATTATTTTTAATATCGTGTCTTGATATAGTGATTGAAAACTGGTATGATCTTGAACGAGTCTTGGACATTCTTGATGTGGAGGAGATGAACATAATGAGTTTGATTACTCCAATTTAGAGGTATGTGGCCCTATAATATAAAACTATATTGTTTTTATGCCGTATTCTTCATTCTTATGTGAATATATGTGTTTTAAAAAACATATAATGACAGATAAAACAATAAATAAAGAAATTAGGTATTATTGAGACTGCTAGATAGTGAGATAGGTCCTTATTGAATGTTTGGTATTTTCTGATAACTAGACAACAATGTATCTAGGTGGGTAATAAGTTCTATAGATGTTATGATAGTGTAGATATAGTTCCCTAATCACACTCTAAGACAAGAATAACATATTATGGTTTTCTATGGCTAGTTGGTAAGGCCTCAGAGGATTACACCGTGTAGTAATGAATGAGATTGTCCAATGTATCACATATGATAGGGAACAAATAATTAAGGAGGGAGGAAAGACATTATATATTCTATGGCTGGGATAATTTCAATATGTATTTACATAGTGTTCCCTGGGGGTTTCCTCTAGATGATGTTATTGAGAGTCCTCTGAGGGGATATATGTGATAAGAATTGAGGGTGGCTCTGACGAAATTTTTTGGCAGCGTAGATAAGTTTACCAAGAAATATAGTGTGGGTTTAATAGTATGATCCAGTGTTGGTAGGACAACCAACTGATTTTATAATTAGAATACTAAAAGGATTGTCTCATTTAGGTTATGATTTAGTTTGACCCTCGTGATCCGAGGTCATCATGGGTTGATGAGTTCATGTACATTTTAAAGAGTTCAAGTAGGGTTTGTTTTGTAGAACCCATTATAATTTTTTATGTGTGATATGAGAATGGTGGTAGGCTCGTAATTGTATTTTTATGTTATTGAGATGGTATTTTTCATTTTTTCATATGGGATAATAAGGGTGTTGATATGTGATTTGATACACGAGGCATGGTTTTGGGTGAATATATACCCAGTGATGATCCAATGAGCTTTTGGGATAGTATATGATGCTTTTTTATTATTTAATATATGTGTTTAGTTTATTTATGATTGATATTGATATTTCATGTATTTCCTCACCTTGGGTGAGGTGGTTCTTATAATACCCTACCATTATTGAAGTGGTAGTGGTTGTCTTGGGGCAAGTAATGTGATGGGAGATCTCGATGTATGGTGTCACCATGAGTATGATATTGCTAGACATGCCACCATTAGATAGTATGGATATGTTCATGATGTGATGTTATGTGTGATATTATAAAATATATCATGTATGGACTCACCATGAGTAATAAATTTCTGAAAAGGCCGCCTTAATTAAGATGGTATGCCCTAGGTTGTGATGTGATATGGATTGGGATGTCTGGTCAAACCTTGAGTAATATGTTTTTGGAATGAGTTCTCTATGGGAGAAGGAATTCTTCTAGGATTTCATGTAATATGAGACATGGTATGTGAACCATCCTAATAGTTAGAGGAATGGTCAATGTGAGGTGTTATGAGACAAGGATTGATGACCTCTCATTATGTGATATGTTGTTGGAAGACCACCTTTGGTGAGAAGGTATATGACTAGGAAATTGGTGTTGGAACCTACCCTAGATAAGATGTTGGAGTTTGAGATAAATTATGATATTTAATTTGAGTGTTATCATTACTATATGACCGAAACAAAAAGAGAGGGGATAGTGGTTTGGAAACTGTAAGACGCCCTACCTTGTTCCTTTGGGCATGGGTCAGGACATGGAATTACACACTACCATACATATTTAGGAATGGGTTGAGGCTGAGTAAAGAACCCTATTATGAGACTTCATGTATGTGTTTGCATTTATTCACGAGAGACTATTATCCAGTATAGGATGATTTAGGTATTATTAGGTGTCATGGTGTCCTGGTTATCACATGGTGACTCTATACCTATGCTTGGGTGTTTTTTAGGTCCTTTAACTTCCCCGTTTATAGAAATGAATTTCAAATAGTTAATTAGGGGAACTCTATGATACCTTAATGATATGTATTTCTCATTACCACCATGGGAACCCTTGTGTGTTTGTAGTCCTTATATAATTTTTAAATGTTTGAAAACATGTTCTATGGTATATTAGGCCGAACTAGCTCGATAGGGATTACAGAACTAGATTTAGATGAGGCGTATGGATGGTTGTAGAGATTCTTTTTCTATTTTATTCTCGTTTATTTATTGTATGTGATTATTTCAGTGGGTGATTGGTGGCTGATGTCTTCTCTAACCTTATTTCTAGGGCTTCATCTGCTAATTACATTCATGGGGAAAAGGTATGTCGCGTAATTCCACCAATGTCGCATCTATTTTTCACCGATGACTACATCCTCTTCTCCAGAGAAACTATTAATGAATGTCGGGTGATCAGCCAAGTGATCCACCAGTACGAGAGGGCGTCTGACTAGTCAATAAATCACGGAAAATTAAAAATCTCCTTCAGTACAGGGGGACATCTTTCCAAGAGAGATGAACTCTAAGTATCAGCAGGCATACAGATGGTTGAAAAACAGCAGAAGTATATCGGGCTACCCATGGTGATTGTCCAGTCCAATAAATATATATTCACATCTTTGGTGGACATGATTGAGAAGAAAATTCAAGGCTGGACCCCAAAAAGAATCTCAAAAGCAGGTAAAGAGACCACCATTAAAGCTGGCATCCGGTCTATCCCCAGCTATTTTATGTCCCTGTTTAAGCTGTTGGTGGCCATCGTCAACCAGATCTATACATGTACATCCAACTTATGGTGGGGGAAATGAGGGAATAAATAGATCCCACTGGATGGCCTAGGAAAAACTATGGATACCCAAATTGCAGGGAGGGATGGGATTCCATAATCTTCTTCTCTTTAATGACGTATTGTTGTCCAAGCAAGGATTCCGCCTTATTAGCTGTCCATCATCTCTTGGTAAACGTGTACTACGAGCTATGTTCTTTCCCCTCACGGACTTCCATGTTTCCTCTCTTGGCCCTCAACCTAGCTTCCTTTGGAGAAGCATTAAGGGTGCCTGAACGCTCTTGGAAAAAGGATTGGGCTGGAGGATAGGTGATGGCTCATCTTTCAACAACTGGACCGATCCCTGTATGATCGATACGGAAGGTTTGCGGTCTACATCCAATGCCCAACTAGGCTTTGAAGACGCCACTGTCAGATTCCTCCTTTCCAACCAAGGGATGGGGTGGTGTTTTGATAAGATTCTTGAATGGTTTAACGAAAGATACCAAAGAATTATCATATTAATCCCCTTGGTCCCAGATGTAGGTCCAGACCATCTCTTCTGTAGCAATGACATATCAAGCGACTACACAGTGAGATCTGGATACAAAATTGGTCTTGGCAACCACCCAGTTGACCGGAATGAGGGACCATGGAAATTTTTTTGGAAGCACAACATCCCCCAAAAATATGCCACTTTTGGTTGCAGGTGTGCATGGGCACCCTCCCTGCCATGAGCCTTCTCGTTTACTACCATATGTCCAGTGCCGTTTTCTACCCTTTCTGCCTGAATATCCAAGAAACCCCTCTGCATTCCATCATTCAATGCCCATGAGATAAACCATTTTTGGAATAAATGGGGCCTAGCTCCAGATGCATCACTGGCCATGGCCTCTGATCTTGTCGATCTCCTAATGCATTTGTGCTCCTCTCTCTCATCAGCTAATGCAGGTTCACTCTTTACCCTGGCCTGGATCATGTTGGTTCGGCGTAATGATTCTATTTTCCAACACGTACATAAACCTCCCGAATTATGGATTGAACGTGACACTTAATGGATTGAGGGATAGAATCACCACAATGGACATCATATTCCAGATATTCCACCCTCATGTCCCTCTCATTGTAACCCCCCAACGGAAGGGATTCTTAATATCAACGTGGACACGTCTCTCCCCATGGATGGACTTGTCTCCCTCGGTCTCCTGGCCCGAAATCATCTGGGGAAAATCATTTCTGCAAAATATGAATCACATCATGACTTTTAGAAACCTGAATTAGCTGAGGCTAATGCCATCCTGGCATGTATGATGCTTGCTTTGGAATGTGGATGTGTTGATATCAGTATTGAGTCTGACTGCCTCACCGTGATCGATTTCATTAACCACAATGACAGTGGACTCCAGTCATTTGGCCTCATAATCTTGAGAATTCCCTCACTCCACCAACGATTTTCATTCTACACCTTCTCCTTTACCAAACGGGAAGGAAACAATGTGTCCCATCAGCTGGCGGCATCCGGCCCCTTCGATGCCAACTAGCTCAGGCTGGAAAATTTCCCTTCGTGACTTTGCATATGTACGTCTGCTGATCTTCGTCATTAATAATATCTATCTTTTCTTAAAAAAACTAAATAGGTGGATCCTTATTAAGTTTAATCTTCCTTTGGATGATTTCAGTTTGTTTCTAAATATTTATTGAAGGAAAATATTTGATGTTAGATGGAATGTTCATTCATGTTTCACATAGTTCCAATTGGTTTTTCAATTAGTGTACGAGCCGTGTAATGGTTCATTGAGAATATTGTGGGTTCTTGGTGATGCTATGTTTTATAATTGTGATGGGGTTTAGTAAAACTTAGTATTGACTTCTTAGGTGAGTCTTGGGGAATTATTGTTTTAGTATATAATAACCTTATAGTGTGATCATGGATGATCAAGGATCATGAGTATTGACACACATGGGATGTTTTAACCTTATGGGAACTACATTTGAGGAGTGCTATACATTAATCCATATTGTGGGTACACCACCATTAGGTACTGGGAGGTGTGACCCTCATTGCATGTTGATTTTAATGAAAATTGAAGATGGAGTATTTGGTAATCTAATAAAGGGCGGTAATGGTGTTTTGTATTGTAACTCATGTATGAGAATGTAGATTGTTTTTGTATTTGATTGGATGTATTCATGGTAGATAATTCATTTTGGTACAATGGGATGATGATTATGATACTCTTATTGTAAGGAACATCAAATTTTCCAAAGTTGTGAGACCATCATATCCAAACATTAATGGATATAGTGAAATAAGTTATTGAGTGGTTGGGATGGAATCGTTATATTATTGTGCTAGTAAATCTAATTTTATCTATTTCCTTTCAAAATAAATGATTTGATATTTTGATATGGTGTTAAATAGAGTTGTTATGTTCCCATTGGTCTCAAGATGAAATTAGGTGCATTCTAAGAGTGAGTTAGATCAAAGATGTGTTTATATTCCTGGAGAGTATTCAATAGAATATTTATTTTTCAAGTATATGACCATGGAATTCCAGTATGTGTTAGAATTATAATTTAGTTTCATTGTTTTAGAGATATCATGATGCCTTTTATAATTAAGTTATCATGATAAGAAGATGTATGATGGATTAGTGTGTAATGATTTTTTTAATGGAATGTAATCTAGGGATGCACTGAAAAATGTTTTCATATATAATTTTATATGTTGATAATGAAACTACATGAAGTACATTTATTCATATTTGATGTGTTTTTTATCAAGCTTGTGTTTTTTCAAAATTCCAATATAATCGAAATTAGTCCATGGATTGTGGAAACACATATGATTTAGTTTAGAATTTATAATGAGCAGTGGAATTGGATTTTGATCATTTTATTTCAATTTATAAGATAACTTTTTGTTCTTTTAGGGGATAATAATATTTTTATTATGGCGTAAGGATCAATCCATAAATTTGCATGATGTTATTTTTAGGGAAATTTTAATTTTGGTTTTAGATAAGGGTTATAGTGACATGGTTTCTAGTTTTTTCTACTGATGTCTCATCATTCCACGATTTGTGTTGGATATAGTTTAAATATGTTTTAATAAATGCCATGTAATAGCCTAGAGGGTTTACAATGACCTGAAAAAAGAAAAGGAAATGGGTTATGCCATGAACAGTGGATGTCATGGAGTGGAATATTCTATTTATGAATGTTTTGGGAAAGGAAGAACTCTAATGTATATATATGAAATTTTTTAGTTGTTTAATGTAATTTCAATAAGTAAAAGTAAATATTTATATATTACATTCAACAGTTTAATCTGAAGAGATGACAGTGATTTTGTGGCTATTCAGTTGTTTTAATTGGCCTAGTCTAGGAAAGATTTCATAGAATAGAGCACAAAGTCCATGACAGTGAAGGGAAGATATACCTGTATAAGATATGAGGGTTACTCCATGGGACTGGTCTCATGAGGAAGGGTTTTTTATGATTAGGTAGATCACACCCTAAGGGATTAGACTAAGGATCTGGATTCTAGCCAACAGAGTCATACATCATAATGGTCATAGGGGTCACACCATGATGAGTGATTAGATGAGGGAGTCCTAACATGATTCTTAGGGCCACAATGTGATGTCTTTATTTTCTAGTTTTAATAAATAAGGGTATATCGTTCATTTGTAACTCCCCCCCTATAGTGGTATGGTCTAATGGAAATTTGGGAAGAATTATTTCTGCCATATCTTCTTTTTTTATTCCCTTACCCTATTCCGCATTGATATGGATAGTTCAAGGGTGTTTCTATAGAATAGTAGGTTTCATTCCTTAATATACTTAAATTATACTTATTTATTATATCCGTATAATTTATTTTGATGTTAGATAACATTTGGTAATGATTCCTCTATTGCATGTTGGAATTGTACAAATATGATGTGTCTTTTTTTATATGAGTTCCAAAAGAATTACATGAGTGGTTTACATTTTATTGATCAAGGATTAATTAATGGGAGTGTTTGATTTAGATTCCTATTAAAAAATTTATATGTAAGTTTTTATTTCCAATATTCAAATATTATAATATTAATAAACTACTTATCACATTAGTACTGTTCTGTGAGGTTGAAATAATACAATGTAACACAAGAGTGGTAAATTGGGATTTTCAAAATTCATCCACAATTTTGTATTTTGATATTCTACGTGATTTATAAGAATATGAATTGCATTCATAAATATAAAATATAAATAGTGGATGAACCTAAAGAAAGAACCCAAAATTTAATTGTTTTTCGAGGCACAATGATCACCTAGTACACTCCACTAATAAATCTCTCTACGAGAATCGTTAATTTCAGTAGAATGGATATCATTTAATAAGAACACAAATCCATAACTTAGTATAGGCAGTTGACACTGTTATAAAAAGGCTAATAACATATCCTTCTGGTTGGTCAACAGAGGACCAAATATCAACATCATAGATTGATAAACTAGTACTCTTCCAAAATTTACTATGATATGTTGATACTAAAATAAATCAAAACAGTTTGATTTTTTGTTTGGTTGTTCTTCATAGTTGGAGTAGAATAAACTGACTATAGATTGATCTTCTTATTTAGAAATGAAATACCTCAAGAAGAAATAGATCTAAAATGATCCAAGTTTCTATTTATATTCAATAATAACTGAAATAAATAGTAGTAGTAATCTTACGAATGTATGATGTACGACATGTATTTGACACAAAGTGTAGACTCTTATTAAAAACCAATCATTCATCGTAGAAACATTAGTAAAGATATTCTCCAAAAAAATATAATATATAAATATGTAACATGAATATCTCATATCATGATATGGTACATTGGTAAAATATAAAAGGGATAATTTTTATCTTTCATATTCTAGATCCGATAAAGTAGACTGAAAGATCATGAAAATTCATTAATGGAATTGACTAGGGGAGTCATAACTTCACTTAATAATATGAGTGATTTCCTCTGATAAAAATGATCTTTTAATCAATGATAGGGATATATGAATCATTTTAAAATTCTTTCAGGATTTTTTTATGAAGCTAGGATAAAATATTGATTTTAGAACTCTATTTTTGAGTATGCAACTTACGGTTGAGTTTCATAGTGCATGGTTCCTTTCTGTAGCATAGGGTTCCTCCAAGCGTATGGTTCCTTAACCAAACATTCATATTCACCTAACGTAATAAAAAAAAGGAAATTAGTTTTGATGATACATACATTCGCACTTCATCATAAGATTCGAAAAATATCATTGATTAACCATATGTTCAATTTCCCAAACATAGGGTATAAATAATATTTCCAAACATTAATGTAGGGTTGATATTCCATACATTTAATGATTCTTGAATGTAGGGTTTCAAGTCCGTCTAAAATATATTCAACTTTACATATAGATGATGAAATATATGTCCATTTACCAAATGTTTGGTTTGAATAGTGTTTCCATAAAACACCTCGTAGCTCGCATTCCATAAAAAAAATAATAAAAAATTATATATATTTCTAAATCATAAATAACACACTTTTCATAAAAAAATAAGAGTATTTGTGAGCATACAAATCCAAATAATATATGGAGTATTGGTGATAGAATTCATTCACTACAATATCTCCCTTTTTTGAGGATCACAAAAAAAACATAAAAGAATTAATAGAAATTATAGAAATTGTAAATATTGATAGAAAACATTGATTTCATAGAACTATTTTGATTGAAAATTGAAATTAAAATAAGTTTCTCATATATCCCCAAAAAAATATCAGGATATATATGTTTTTCAAATAATATCCCCCTTTTTTATATCTAAATAAAGTTTCAAAATAGAAAATAATATAAATCACAGCAGATATCACACTAAACTATAAATGAAGTGTATAGTCAGCTATTTATAAAAATATGATTTTTCATTTGGTAGTATAAATTTGAACATAAATAAACATGTATATAATGTATAAGATAGTATAAAATGTACATTATATAAAAAATTAAAGTAAATTTTGAATTAATGTAAATTGTCGAACAAATGTTTGAAAAATTAATGAGTATATCCTAACAGTCAACATAAGAGGTCTTCAAATTGGCTCGACCACATCAGATTAGTTTTCTTGGACTGAATGTCCTAGGGTACTAGTCTCTCCATCTAGATGTGGAATTGTCTTACCAATATTCTGAATTTTAAACTGCCTCACCAGAAGGCTCTGAATGCGGTTGTTAAATACATCAATCCATTACTGTAGAAGCTTCCATGATTCTTAACCAACTTTTATGTTTTCCACTAGATTCACTTTCAATAACTCATTAAATGACTCTTCACACTAAACAAATGATGATAATATGCCTCTCACATGATGAATATATGGTCTCAAACAACATGTGTTAGAAGAAAAGTGACTATTAAAAGAATTTTTATTGTCTACAAGAACATTTAGTGGTGTACTATTACACTAGAGTGTGTGAATCTTATTTTTAAAATTATCCATTACATATGTTATTGCTTCAAATATATTTATCATGACAGATGGTATAGGTTGAGGTGTAGAGAAAAATGGTTAAATACAAACCTTAAAGGACTAAAAGTCTCTTTCCAAAAGAATCATAAACTCATTAAAATTATATTTCTTTATATATTCATCATTTAAATATTTTAATTCTCTTCTCAAAGAAGTAATTATATGTTCATCATCACCCATAGAAACAGAATTTTCCTAAACTTTTCGTAACTATGTTTGAAGGGATTTAATATATATTCTTAGAATGGTTGAACTTCTCACTTCTTTTGCATTCTTACTATAATATTCCAAATCTTACATCAAATATATTTTATGACATTCTAAATGTATGATCTTTCTAATAAAGGATTAATCATATGATTTAGAAGACTCTTGATTGATATCCCTTATAGATTTCCTACATTTAAAAATATCCATCCTCATCATACCACTATGTTCTAATCTATTTATTAATATAAATATCGTAGTATAAAAAGAATCATGTAATATAAGAGAGTGGTTAACAGATGTAGGTACATCTTCCCTATGAACTTCTTGACATTGATCCTCTTTCTAAACAACCTCTATTACATGATCATCTTGATAGACTAAATTTCTTCTTCTTCAATGGTACTAAGAATGTTGATTGTAACCCTTCTTCATTAGACTAGAATAACATCATCTAGTCTAGATTTATCCTCTTCATCATAAATCTACCTCACAAAACTGATGGATAGAATCATCCATTTCTCCACCAGATCATCTTCCATTAACATTTTTTTGTTGTTCACCCCAATAGGAAAAAGGCTATTATAGGAATTTCTCCAAACAAATCCTACCTTCCTAACAGTCCCAACATTTAAATTTTTAGAAAGATTAAATATATATACAAGATTAATATTTAAGATTCTTTAGTTTTTTTCAAAAAAAATGATTCTTTTATAGAGATAAAATCCCATCATGGATTTTCTATAAAATTAGAGGTTTAAAATATTAATTATAAATCGAGGGAAACTGAACTTGACCTGATTAAAAAAACAACATATCAGGGTATAAAAAATTTTCTAGGTTCTCTATTATTGTAAAATTCCGAGTCAAAATAAACTTCATAAGATCCATTATTTCAAGAATGAGGGCCTTAGATTTCACATTTATTATGATCTTTGTTCAAAATAATTAATACATAATGTCCACTGATTTTTACTTCTCATCACCAATACATATTAAATCAAAAAAAATCCCCCTCAGAGAGACAATGTAATAACATTTCAATTTGCATTGAAAAAATTATTAAACACGTTATTTTGATATTTAGAAATAATGGAATTATCATCTATTCCATGTCAGGACACGACATTATTATAGAACAATATAACTTCAACATCGATCATCAGATGATTATTATCATAACAAATTTGAAACTCTTTTCCATGAAATTGAATCAGTTACTTTAAAAAAATAATTTTTTGAATCAGATAATCAAAATAAATAATCTTAACTTGAAGAAAATTGCAATAAATCACTAGTGGAAACATAAACACACCCAAATCAGCATCTTTTAGTCTTCCTAGATGTTCTATGTCTAGTGGTAATTCGATTTACGATTTGAGTGGTTTAGGGGTTTCATTAAACTGGAATGAGATAGATAAACTGTGTAAACTGAAAGGACATTGAGAAGAAGAGAGGGAGAAGGATGAGCGTTTTCTCACACCAATTGAGAGTGTACAAATTAATTTTTATTTTTAAAAGATGAGTAAAATAAAATTATTTTCAAAAGTGGCCAACATGTATGCAGATAAAATAATGAATGATAAAATATTATATAAAGTACATAAAAATAATATTAGAGAGACTAAAATAAAATTTAAATAAAATATTCATTAAATATTTAATAATAGTAACTCCCCTTTAAAAATCAGAAATTTCATTTTTTAGTGGTTTAGTGAAAATATAAACTAATTGATATCCCGTATGGATAAATTCTAAAGATATACCCTTTTAAAAAAAACGATCTCATAGGAAATGATGCCTTTTATAAATATTCATAGTCCTAGAATGACATATATGAATTTTGGAAATATTTATCACATTAGTATTATCACATGAAATTGGTATACTATTAGTATTTAGAAGAAGTCCAATACTATATTTTTCATTAACAATACTACTTCACATAAACTACCAACAGAAACATATTCTTCATCGACTATTGATAGCTAGAATGAGTGTTGTTTCATACATGACAATGAAACTAATGATTTTACTAAAAAGTTATAGGTTCTTGAGCTTCTATATTTATATAATCTACAACCTCCACAGTCAGCATAAGAATATGAAATTAAATTAAAAAAAATGTTTTGGTGTAAATAAGAGAATGAAAAACTGTATAACCCCGAACCCTCTAGACCGGAGCCGGTAAATTACATGTTATATTAGAATGGTTAGAAGGAATGAAAATCCCAAAGGAAATATAATTTTAGTAGTCATGAAGAAACTAGATACATAAATGTAACTCACATTACATTAGTAAAGGTTTCAAATTAAAATACAAAAGAAAAAGTATAGACCGCATCTATAAGAACTCAATAAATGATCTCATCTTCATCACCTTTAGAAATTAGTCAATGAAATGGGTGATCTAAAATTATCAGTAAGGGATATAAGTGGTGGAATCATTAATCAATAATAACATAATTGTAAACAATTTGACACATTCAATATGGCGTGATGAATAAATGAAAAACGCACACCATTAATAAAATGAGAATGAAACTGCATCCATAGATTTTTTCATAATGAAAACCTCATGGATAGTATTAAATAATAATGAATAAAGAGAATAATTATTAACTTTACATCATGTATCTGGTACATGATACCATAATACCATTAAAACGGTTTAATTTTGTGTGTAGAAACCTATCTGATTTTTGGAAACAAACTCGAAGGGTTTTTCGCCAACTGATTTGTCTCGTGAGACCAGTTGATGAATCGAGAGGCTATAGCAGGCCCCACCCTCCCCTAAATGTCCAAATACTTATTTCAAAAATTATTCAATACAAGTGAAATATTCCTTTTTAATATCCATATAGAGTAGAGTATACATATTTATCAATAATGTCATAATTAAAATAACTTTCCAAATAAACACCATATGTAAAATGGTATACGGTTTAGAAAACAAACATTTCCATGATATGAGATTATAGATATTTAATATAAATATAATTTCAAATGAAATGTGATCTCAAATTGGAAATAGGTACACCACATATGGTTTATTAGGTGCACAATACAAATATATTCACAAAAAAATAGTAGTTGAGACAAAGTCTCTTACCAAAAAGTAATCAGTCAAATCATATGAAAAGAAAGTAATAACCCCAAAATGATTCATTTAATAAAATGAATATAAATAAAATCATGTTATTATATATTATTTTAAAGTACACATATACCACAAACAAGAAATAAGTGTAGAACTTTGAAAATCTTACAGAAATGAATGTGAGATGAGAAACCTCGTACCTTATGCTCGAGTGCATTCTTCGTTTGTTTTAATGACCCGAATAATTAAATTTATCTTCATTAATTAATAATTCCAAAACATCATATACATTTAATTTGTTTATTATAACCTTAATATGATCATTCATGGCCTTTTTTAGGGGATTAAGATGTTCAATTTTATTGTTTTGGAAGCATTTTCTACCATGCTTTTCATGATTTGTCTACTTGCATTCATGAATGGAAGTTTATTTGAAATAAGGTTAAACTTCCAGAAATGTTAATATATATTATTTATGATGTTAAATAGATATAAATTATCTTATAATGAGTCTAGGTTATATACTTTAGAATTATTCATTAGTTAAATTTTATTAATAAACACTTGGATTATGTTTGGTGGTTTTGTGATCAATGAACTTATTTTGTGTTATTATTAAATATAATGAGTATGTAGGGATTTTAGAACATTAATGATATGAAATTAATATATTATGATCTGGTTAAATAATAAAAATGGTTTCATGAATATAATTGGACATGGTAATAAAAATTGAGAACCCATCGTCCTTGAGTGTGATAAATTAAAAGATCTCCGATGATGTTTACATTTTTAGAATAACAGTAGGGGGAAAGTGATATGATTATGAAATATTACATTAGAATAATATAATTATATTTAATTTAAGGTACTATAATGATCATATCATTTGTATTAGGGTATATTAGGAAAGAAGTATAAAATACAGGATCTCAAAATAAGAGAAAAATTAAGAAACCACTTATGAAAATTCGGCATCCTAACGAAGTCACCTATAATTTAATAAAATAGTTTGATGAGAGAAAGGGGGTATCTCATCACTAATAAATAATATGGTTAGTAAGGTTAATATGGAATGACATATCCCAAAATAGTCCAATTTAAAATAAAAGTGAAAACAAAAATGAATGCTTTATGAAAAGAGAAGGGTGGTTGATTCTCTTACCTTGTAGAGTAACTCCTAAAACGTGAAGGTTGGGACCTTGGGAGTATGAGGACACATTTTGAGGACTCCTAGGGAGGTAATACAACGAGATATTCTAGGATATTGAGTTTTGAATGAATGAAAACGAATGGGATGAGTGGGTATTTATAGTAATTAAGAGAGAGTTTTTTATTAATTAAAATGGACACCTCATTAGTGGTTTTGGAAAAACCATGGTCTTGCCCATGGTTTTATCCAAATGGGACACCTCATTTTAGAGGTAAAATTAAAAAAGTATACTGGACTTATATATTTATTTATTACATCATTATAATGCTATTAAACAATCAAAAACACAAAACTGTATTTTTACTATTCATGAAAAATTCATGTATTTTAGAAAAAACACAAAAAATTACCATAACCATTTTCTGACATGTAGAATTCAAAAATGAACTCCATTTTTTGAAAATAATTTTATAATATTTTTAATGTAATTTTTAAATGAAATATAGTAAATTCAAAAAAGTAACAATTTTAATGATATAATTAGCTCTATATCTCATTGAAAAATCAACCAAGATAACATTATTTTATTACCTTAAGAAAATATAATATTATGATTATTTACTATTTATAAGGGTTATATTTATATTCATATATACTATTCATAAGGTTATGTTTCTATTCATCAAAAAATCAAGTTGTTTGTATCAGACTCCAAATGACTTATAGGTCACAACTCTAGATGACCGTATTTCAAAAATCAAAACATTGAAGTGGAAAATTTATTTTTAATAGGTAGCTTATAACCTTATCCTATAATGTTTTGATTTAAAAAAGACATAGTGCTTCATGAAATATAGGCTATATAATGAAAATAATGTATTTAAGAGGAACATATTATAAAATGTTTGGGGTGTTATATTATTCCCTCCTTCAGAAATTTTATCCTCAAAATTTTATGTATAAAGCCCACCAAAAAAATGTGGGTGGTTCATCTTCATGATATCCTGATGTTCTCATGTTGCTTCCTCCATATTCTTGTTTTTTAAAGAACCTTTACAAGACAACTCATCCAGTTTATCAATACCTTCTCCATTGTGTCAATAATCCTGATAGGATCTTTACAGTACGATAAATCAGGTTCCAGTTCAATTTCTTCCTAGGTGAGTACATGCATTGGGTCTGGCATGTATTTCTTCAACAATGACACATGGAACACATCATTACCTTGAAGAGACTTGGAGGCATTTCTAATCGGTAAGCTATAGATCCAATTCTTTCTAGAATTTCAAATGGTCTGATGTACATGTGGCTCAGTTTCCCTATCTTACTGTACCTTAAGACACCCTTCCATGGAGATACTTTTAGAAAGACATGATCTCCCACTTGGAGATCTTAATCCTTCCACCGGTTTTCAGCATAACTCATTTGCGTACTTTGGGCTGCTGTAATATGGTCTTGTATTGTCTTCAAATTATTCATGGTATACTCAATAATTTCTGGGCCTATAAGTTTCTTCTCACCGTCTTCATCCCAACAAGTTTGAGTTTGAAATATCTTTCCATATAATTCTTCATATGTATCCATTTGAATACTAGAATGGAAACTATTATCATATGAAAATTCCACCAAAGGAAACTATTGATCCCACATACCTTGGACGTCAAGAGAACATGAACTCAGCATATCTTCTAGATTTTGAATGGTCATTTCAGATTGTCCGTTAGTTTGGGGGTGATATGAAGTACTCATACGAAGCTCAGTATTCAAAGCCTTCTAGAGACTTTTCTATAATTTTTATGTAAACTAGGGATCTTGATCAGACACAATATGTATAGGTGCATTATGAGGTCCTAGCACTTCATTAATATAAATTCTTTCTAGTTTCTCAAGTTTTAAATCCTCTCTTATATGATGGAAATGTACTAATTTTTTGAGACGATCCATAATAACTCGTTTTTCATCGGTCCTTCTTTATGTCCTCGGTAGTCCAATGAAAAAATACATTGTAATGTTATCCCACTTCCACATAGAAATATGTAGAGGTTTCATCACTCCTCTATGATGTTGCCTCTCAACCTTCACTTCTTGACAAACAATACACCTTGACACGTAGTTAGAAATTTCTTACATCGTATTATCCCACCAGAAATATTCCTTCAGATCTCTGTACTTGTTTGTGCTACTCGAGTTTATAGAGAAAATTGAACTATGAGCATCGTATAATAGTTCCATTTTTAGCTCAAGTATTTATGGAACACATAACCTATTACAAAACTTCAGAACTCCATCCTCATACACAAAGTCTTCTAATCTCCCATCCTTAATAGTTATAATTTTCTTGTGTAGATTTCCATCATCATATTGATATATTTTTATCTTCTCTAGGAAAGATGGTGTAGCAATCTATTTAAGGAGGAAAGTTATTTCCCATTCTTTAACAATTCCCATATCGATCTTTAGTAGATCAATGAATATAGGATCTCTCTCAATACGTATTTGAGCCAGAAGACCATGATCATTCCTTCTTAATGCATCTGTCACTATATTTTCCATTCATGGGTGGTAGTGTATTGAAAAATTGTAATCTTTGAGTAACTCGAGCCATCTTCTTTTCCTCATGTTGAGTTTTTTTGTGTGAAAATTTATTTCAAAATCTTTTGTTCTGTGTATATCTCACATTTTCACCATAAGTATAATGTCTCTATATCTTCATAACAATGATTAAAACTACTTACTCAAGATCATGTGTTGGATAATTGTTCTCATGAGTCTTCAACTGCCTTTATTCATAAGAAATAACTTTACCATTTCACATAAGGACACAAACTAGACCATTCTTTGATGCATCACTATATATTAAAAATACACCACTTCCAGATGGAAGAGTCAAAATTGGAGCATTGACCAATATTCATTTCAATTCATTGAAGTATTCTGTACATTCTTTTGTCCACTCAAACTTAACTTCTTTACGTGTGAGCTTGGTTAGTGGGTTAGCCAGTCGAGTTATATTCTAAATGAATCACCGATAGTAACATGATAAGACAATAAAAATATATACCTCAGTTATGTTTCTCGGAATGGGATAATCTTATATTGCCTTTGTCTTCATAGGATCAATTTGGGTTCCATACATAGAGACAATATGACATAGAAAAGAAACTAAATGGAGCCAATATTCGCACTTCCTAAACAACCCATATAATTCATTTCTTCTAAGAATTTTCAGAATAATCCGCAATTGATCCTCATGGTCTTCATAGATTTTTCAGTATACCAGGATATCATCAATTAATATCACAACAATGTTATCATGATATTCCTTGAAAACTATATTCATTAAATCCATGAAAACAGATGGTGCATTCCTCAGTCCAAAAGGCATCACTGTAAACTCATAATTCCCATACCTGGTTTGAAATGTTGACTTCAAAATAACTTCCTTCTATACATGTTGTTGATGATATCCGGATCAAAGTTCAATCTTTGATAACTATTGAGCTCCATGAAGTTGATCAAATAAATTATTAATTAGATGAAGAGGATACTTATTAATTATTGTAATATCATTGATTTCCCTTTAATCAATGCATAGCCTCATTGATCCATCTTTATTTTTGACAAACAAGATTGGGGCTCCCCGTGGAGAAACACTAGGTTGAATAAATCATTTTTCATTCAACTCCTCTTGTTGTTTCCTTAGGTCTACTAACTCCATAGTGGCTATTCTATTGGGGGTCTTTGATATAGATCTTGCACTAGGAATTTAGTCATTGGAAAACTCAATTTATCTCTTTGAAGGATGTCTAGGTAAATACTCTGGAAACACATCAATGTATTCTTTCTCTATATTCACATCTTCAATTTGAATATTTTTTCCTCACCCATATATATTGGGTTCTCTTCCTCTCCAAGAATTTCATTCAATAGAGATACTGGGGGTGGGTATACATAAGAATAAGATTGCGAGATATCCGTTCTAAAGATAAAAAATTATACTCCATTTTCAAAAATTGTAACTTCCTTTATCTTGTAATAAATAATTGCATCATAATTTGACAGCCAATCCTTACCAAGAAGTATCAGAAATTCAGTCATTTGTATGATGATAAGGTTATCAAATAAATCACTTTTATGTGTCACAATGGGGACTCATCAACATGACTGTGTTTCAATGTTTCATCCCCTATGAGATTTGACTGATAACTCCTTCATTAGAGATAATTGGAATTGTCTAATTTTTTTAGAAAACTGGGAAGTTATAAATGAATTCGATGATCCAGAATCAAATAAAGAAATGGACAGGTTTGAGGAAACAATTAAAGTACATTCCACCACACCATTAAGAACTTCAACTTCTGTGGTTGTAATCGCATAATCTCTCCCTTGCTCTCTTTGCATTTTTTGTGTCATGTTTCCTTGGAGCTTAGGACACTCCTTTTCATAATGTCCCATATCTCTACAATTTAAAATTTAAAATCATCTAATTGTTTCTTCCCCTTTCATTATTGAGATATATGACCCTTTTCTCCACAGTTATAGTAGACTCCCTTTCCATTTAAGCATTTCACCGGATGATTATTTCAACGGTTTTCTCATAATAAGGATTTCTTCATTCCCATGTTCTTCTTTGGTGATTCACCTTTACCTTGGTTATCAGAGAACCTCTTCTTATTTTGGATTCCCTTACAAAAATATGATCTAGCAAATTCCTTCTCTGTTTTGATGGCACATGATACAATTTCATCATAAGATGAAAATGTTTGAGAAGCCAGTTCCCTTCGAAGACATGGCTTAATAACTAAAAAGAAATGATCAATATTGTCTAATGTGTCATGTATGTAATCTATGACAGACATGTCTAGCCTTGTGAAGGTAGCCTCATACTCTGGAACATTGTCTTCTTCCATTTAATTTAAGCCAAAGAATTACCTCATGATTTTGGTTCATTGCTCACGAGAGAAATATTTTTCAAAAAATATTTCCTTAAAATTCCTCTATTCCATATATTCTATTTCTTCTTCCTCTGTGGTATTCTAAATCAAGGACCACCATTGATCAGTGTCGCCCTTGAGATAATATACTGCCATTACTACCTTTTAATTTTCATTTAATCTTAATTCCATGAATATCTTTCCATGGGACTTGATACATTGCTCAACAACCAATGTATCATTAGTCCCACTAAAAATGTAGGCTTCTTCTACCTGAAAAAATCCAACACTGGTGTGGAATGGTTATTAGTTACAACCAGTGTATGTTGTCCCAATATGGTCATCATCTCATATGCTCCATCTTTGATTGGGTTTACTTTCTCTGTGGGGAGATCCCTACATTTCCCACGAGTTTTGATTCCCCTTCATCAATTATACACCATTTATAAATTATGGAACACACTATATTAGGGAATGAATCATAATTTATAATCTTAAATTAACAAAATACTTATCATAAATTGAGATCCTACGCACGACTAAACCCATAATAAGAAAAATGATTTTTTCAGAAATAATTTACATTTTAATCCTATATAATGGATTGTAAAGAAAACATAAATTATCCTAAGCATATCCCCCCAAGAGTTTCATAACCAAAAGTGCAGCAAGGCCCATTGCCGTGTACTAGGATACCCTGGGTCCAGCCCAAAACACCTTATCCGAGCTTTCACTCTAAGGTACATCTGTGCTAGAGACACCTCTACCTTCTCGTGTCCATAAATTGATTTATTTTCTATAAGGATTCACATAATATATTCCCTACCAAAATACCAGGATATTCTTGTACATTTATCCTCAAATAATACCTTAGCTTTTTGTTCCTTACTATAGATTTTCTACTCTGGTTTCCAAGATTTCTAATAAACTTCCTCTAACACCAACTGTAACACCCAAACCCCTCTAGACCGAAGCTGGTGCATTACATGTTATATTGTTAGGGTTATAAGGAATGAAAATTCTAAAGGAAATATCAGTTTATTAGTCTTGAAGAAACTAGATACAAAAATGTAACTCAAATTACATTTGAATTGATTACAAAATACAATACATAACAAAAACTATAGACTGCATCCACAAGAACACGATAAATGATATCCTCTTCACCACCTATTGAATGTAAATAATGAAATGGGTGAGATCAAACACTCATTAAGGGTTAAAAATGGTAGAATAATTAATCCATAATTACTGAATAGTAAAAAAATTTACATAATCAAAATGGCATGGGGAATAAATGAAAAACTTACGCCATTGGTAAACTGAGAATCAAACTGCATCCATAGATTATTAATAATGAAAACTTCATGGATAGTAGTAACTGATAATGAATAAAGATAATTATTATTAACTAAAAATCATGTATCTATCACATTATACCATTTTACCATTAAAACGGTTTAGTTCTGTGGGTAGAAAACTGTCTGATTTTTGGAAACAAACTCGAATGGTTTGTCGCCAACTGATTTTTCTTAGGAGACCTTTCGATGCATCAAGTGTCTATAGAGGGCCCCACACTCCAATTATTGTCAAAATAATTCTTTATTCATTGATTCAATAAAATATAAATTTGACTTTTCAATATCATTATAGATTATATTATAGAGATTCATCAATATTTTCATAATTAAAATAAATTTTCAAATAAACAATGTATGTAAAATTGAATACAATTTCGCTAAAAAAAATATACATGATATGAGGTTATTGATTTTTAATATAAATATAATTTAAAATAAAAAGTGATATTGAATGGTAAGTAGGTATACCACTTATGGTTTATTAGGTTCACAATACAAAGTTATTCACAACAAAATAGATGTTGAGACAAAGTCTCTTACTAAAATGTAATCGGTCAAATTATATGACAAGAACATAATAACCCTAAAATGAATAATTTAATAACATTATTATAAACAGAATCGTGTTATTATATATGAAATCTTAGTAAAAATATACCACATACGTGAAATATGTGGTGAACTATGAAAATATCACAGGAATGAAAGTGAGATGTGAAACCACATACCTTATGCTCGAGTGTGTTTTTTGTTTGTTTTAATGACCTGAAAAATAACATTTTGCTTCATTAAGTAGATATTCCAGAAACTATTATACATGTAATTTGTTTAATATAACCATATTGGGGTAATTCATGGCCCTTTTTATGGGTTTAAGAGGATCAATTTAAATGTTTGGGAAGCATTTTCTTCCTTGGTTTTCAGGATTTGTTTACTTGAATTCAGGAATGGAAGTTTGTTTGAAATGTGGTCAAACAACCAGAATTGTTAATATATATTATTTGTAAAAATAAAGAGATATAAATTATCATATAACGATTATGGGTAATATACTTAAGGTAGAATCCTCAGTAAAAAGTTCTTGATAAACGCTTGGATTATGCTTGGTAGTTTTGTGCACAATAAACTTTTTTTGTATTATTATTATATACTATGAGTGTGTAGGGATTCCAGGACATTAATGTTATTAAATACATGTATTATGATCTGTTTGAACCATAAAAATATTTTCATGATTAGAATTGGACATGGTAATGAAAATTGACAACTCGTTGTCCTTGAGTGTGATAAATTAACATATCTCAGACGGTATTTTCATTTTTAGTATAAGAGGAGGGGAAAGAGAGATGTTGATGAAATATTCCATTAGCATAATATAATTAAAATTCATGTAATGTACTGGAATTACCATAGAATATTTATGAGGGGATATGAGGAAAGAAATATAAAAGAAAGAAACCTGAAATAAGAGAAAAATTTAGAAATCACTTACGAAAATTCGGCAGCCTAACAACGTCACCAAATATTTAATAAAATATTTTGATGAGATAATGGGGGGGTATCTCGTAACTCATAAATAATATGGTAAGTAAGGGGAATATGTAATGAAATATCACAACATAGTCCAATTGAAAATAAAATAGAAAACATAAATGAAATCTTTAAGAAAAGGGAAGGGTTGTTAATTGTCTTACATTATAGAGTAACTCCTAAAACATCAAGGTTTGGACCTTGGGGGTTTTAGAACACCATGGGAGGACTCCTAAAAAGGTAATACCACCATATCATTGATGATATTGAGTTCAGAATGAATGAAAGCGAATGGGTTGAGTGGGCATTTATAGTAATTAAGATAGAGTTTTTTATTAATTTAAAGCGACCCTCATTAGTGTTTTTTGAAAAACCATGGGCTTTCCCACGGTATTTGCCCATGGTTCTAGCCACATGGGACACCTCATTTCATTTTTTACAATATAAAAGACGACAACAATTTTATATTTAATTATTACATCATTACGATGTCATTAAACTACCGAAGACTCAAAACTGTATTCTTACTATTGATGAAAAATTCAAGTATTTTAAAAAAAACCCAAAAATTCACCGTAACCATTTTTCAACTTGTAGAAATCAAAAATGAACTCCATTTTTTTAAAAAAATTTCTATTTATTTTTAATCTACTTATTTATAAAATCATGTTAATCCCAAAAAATAACAATTTTAAAGATATAATTAGTTCTATATCTCCTTGAAAAATCAACCTAGATCTCATTATTTTATTACCTAAAGAAAATGAAATATTATAATTATTTACTATTTATAAGGGTGATATTATTATTAATATTACTTTTCATATGGATATGTTACTATTCTTCAAAAAATCATGTTTGTTTTATCAGACTCCAAATGACTTACTAGTCACAACTCTAGATGCCCATTTTTTAAAATTCAAAACATAGAACTGGAAAATTTATGTTTAATGGGTAGATTGTAATATCCTCCTATAATGTTTCAATTAAAAAAAGGCATAGTGATTCATTCAATATAGTCTTTCTAATGAATAGAAATTATTTAAGAGGAACATACCATAAAATGTTTGGGGTATTATTAAAAAACATATTTTTAAATTTCTATAAATTCTTCTAACAGCAACAATATGGGATTCTTTTGGATTGGATTGAAATCTAGAAAAAGGACATAGAGAATATATGATGTTAGATATACTATTACTATGATATAATTAAATACCAATAATACCTCTATATAACATGTTTTCAACTGGTTTCCCAACATTATCCAAATCAATTTTTATTGTTGTACACATGTGAGTTGTATATGTCCTGATGTTCTCAAGTCCAATTATTTATAATAAATCTATAATATAATAACATTGATTTATATTATTCTTGTAATATTTCTAAAAATTTTAAATTCATAAAAAGTAATTCAATTCAACCATCATACTCATTTCAAATTAATTTTTCATTAATTATGAAAAATTAGGACAATGATTTTTTTAGTTGAACAACAATTACTGTCATCAACATAAATTTGAACTAATAAAATATATGAACATACTATTTCATGAAAAGTGTTGGGTTTTACAATCCAACAGTGAATCACGTGTTCATAATAAAAGAACATACTCTCTCATATAAAGCTCTAGGTGCTTGTTTAAGGCCATATATATCTTTAGTAAGTTTAAAAAATAGATTTTGGTTATTGAGGATTTTCAAAAGCATGAGTTTCTTCAACATAAACTTCATCCATTTAATAACCATTTGAAAATAAAGATTTAACATCCATCGGATAAAACATCTACATTAGAATCATATTATAAAATTATTTTAATGGATTCTAATTATATAGAGTGGCAAAGGTATCATAACAATCTATACATTCTTCCGGATTATATCCTTTAACTACTAATATGTGGTTGTTTCTGGTTATGACCCCTTAAACATATGTGTTGTTTCTAAAGACCCACATATTTCCTATAATTGGATAATTTTGTGGACTCTCTACTAGTTCTCAACTATCATTTTATTTGTATTGGTATAGATCTTCCTACATTTCTATCATTCTACTATTATCATATAAGGAATCCTCACTAGACATAGGTTCTAAAAAAGATAGAAATATAGAAAATAATTCCAGATTTACTAAATTTATTCATGTTCTAATACATATTTCTAGATCTCCAATAAACAATTTCTAATGAAGGATTTTTTACAGGTCTAAAAAATCATGGAAATAGACTTTCAGGTTCTTCAATATCATTTTCTTCTGAACTAGACTGAATTATATTTCTATTTTGTTCAAAATCATCTTTGGGGTTTCAAGTAACAGGTTTTCCAATGGGTTAGTAATTTCATCAGTTCGATCTTTGAATTAAATAAAGGGGTTAGGTTCATCAAAATTTACAATAAATAATTCTTCAAAAATCCTTGACATTTTATTAAACACTCTAAATGATTTAGAGTTAGCATAATATCCAAAAATATTCCTTCACATGGTTTTTGATCATACATAAAATGGTTTTCCATAGTATTTACGATATAATACTTACATTAAAAAAACATTAAAGAAAATTATTTAGTTTTTGTATTTTTTAGAATTTAAATGGGTGTTCTTTTGAAAATAGGACTTATTAAAACTCTATTCATGATATAGAAGGTTGTGCTTACATCTTTTGTCAAAATAAAATTTAGAAGAATGTATTCATTTAGAATAATTCATTCCATCTATTGAATTGTTCTATTTCTTCATTGAATAATTCCAATTTTTTAGGTGTTCTTGGTGTAGAGAATGTATGTTTAATACCCAAATTTGAGAAAAAACAGTTAAATTCATGATTCTCAAAATTACCCTCATGATCATTTCTCAATGAAATTAATAAACAAAAATTTGAAATATTTTACATAAAATTTTAAACATGTGGAAAATTTAACTTTTAAATTTTATAAAATAATACCACGTAAATCTACAATAATCATCAAATAAAACATAGATATTTAATTTAAGTTCCAATCTATAAACACTCTATGGTAAAAAAAATTTATGTGATTATGTTCTAAGGGTATGAATGTAGCAATTTTGTTAATATATTTGAATGAATATTTTTTACCAATTTGAATGCCTCATACATTCTATCATTATCAAACATTAGACAAGGAAAATTAGAAACTAATAGTTTCTTAGACAATATTTATAAATCATATATATTATAGTGTCTAGGTATTCTATACCAAATACATAACTCACTTGTATTAGTAGTTAAAAAATTCACTTTCAGTTTTCACAGGGAATTTAATTCCAATGTATAAACATTATCAGTTCTAGGTTATCTAAATGTAATCATCATATCATCAAAAACTGAGAATGAATAGATATAAAAGAAATCACAAAAACACTCATCAAAATGTTGAGAAAGACATATCCGGTTTTTTAGGCCTTTCACATAAATTAAATTATTTATTGAGATGATCGTTGGATCCAAAATAGTTCTAACTCCAACTATTTTTATTTTGGAATTTTCACCAAATGTGACTAAAACTCATCAATTTCAGTCAGCATGTGAAATTTTTTGAGTCTCAACTCAAGAGATTAAAATAGCCATTATCCATGTAACATATGGATTTTCTATTCCTGAATCATGTTCCATGAAAAATTAACTAAAAAATGTTTGTTTTGGTACCCATGTATTATTGGTTCTAGAAATGTTAGCTAGAAATGATCTGTAGTCCATATTTTCTTTATTTTTCCATAAACCATAATACTTTATTCAGATAATATTATATAAAAGAATTATCCTTAAATATAACTAATATAATTATTTTTCAATTAAAATTTATTAGTAACATGACATTTCACTCCATAATAATTACTAGTAGAACTTTTGGAATTGGGTATAAAATAATTTCTATAGAATTTTGATTTATCACCCTTTTTTCCTAATCCAAACATGTCTCGATTATTTATATGTTTCTATGAATTACATTTAACACTTTTTCTACACTGGTAAAAACAAGAGAAACAATTTTATAAAATTATACATCATCTTGTAATTCTCTGATTTTCTTTTCATGATTGATACACTTTGAGAAAGAGAAATTGAATTTCTTATATAACACATGATGTTGTTTTATCATGTTATATCTTTCACCTAAAA
The DNA here is from genome assembly GCA_963277665.1 of Viscum album. NCBI lineage: Eukaryota > Viridiplantae > Streptophyta > Magnoliopsida > Santalales > Viscaceae > Viscum > Viscum album. The sequence continues at coordinate 223,712,278 of OY728139.1, forward strand.
GTTCCTTCAAAATATTTTTCATTGAATTGTTTTTATTTAACAAAGATTCATCATTTTCATCTAATATTGAGCATTTGGAATCTATTATTTCCAATGATAAACTACCAGAATCAAAATTAGAGGATTAATAAGTTAGTACCTTTTCCCCTATATCCATACATCACATATTGTTTTTTTATATTTTATTACTGCATTTTTGAATAAAATTTTGTATATATTTTTTAGTTTTCAGATAAACTTCTGGTAACTTACATTTTTCTCTTTCTTTTAGGATCATAAATCCATTCTTATGGAATATCATTTATATTCTTTTCTTTTAATCTTTCAGTTGATGAAAATATGGTTTAATATGACCCAATTTTCCATATTCATAGCATCAAAGTTACCTTTTTTTGTTATTAGTCTTCTTCAAGGATCTTCCAAAATCACTTTACTTATGGTAAATTTTGAAAACAAAATCTGGATAGATAAGCTTTATCGATTTTAGAATACAAGGAATCTAAATTTTTTTCTTAATTTAATTATTTCTATGTTTTTAAATTGTTCTTCAGAGGTGTAACATTACGAGAAGTATTTATATTATTCACTATAATGTTATGATCATTAGCTATAGCTTTCATCTCAACTTCATACGTAATCACTGTCCCTATTAGATCGTTCATTGTCAGATCCTTTACATGTGATGATTGGAGAATGAGGTCAGTTATTCCATACGATTTTGTAGTCAGTACTCTAAGAACGTTCAAGGCATGATCATATTGTTTGATGGGTTCTCTTATGGATGTAATATTGTTGAAAATTACTGTAATAATTCCATTTATAGGATTAATATTTCACCATCAAAAAATCTAAAATGGTTAAACATTATCTTTTCTACAACATACCTCAACTTTCTAACATTCTCAATTCCTTCATAGGAAACTACTGTAGATTGAAACATCTCATTGGAAGATTGTAATTGTGATTCATGAGTAAATTCATCTATTTAAATTCCACAGTTAATATAATTCATTACATTTGAATTGATATCATATTAATATGGTCCATATCATATCTGTGATACAAATTATTAGTTTGTAATAATATATAATAACACAAGAGGGGGTGAATTGTGTCTTTTCAAAAATCTTTTATATTTCTTGATTTTGACACCCTATGTGATTTATATTGGAATAAAGTTTTATCCTTTGTTTGAAATATAAATAGTGTATAAATAGAAAGAAAGAACAAATATTTTTATAGTGGTTAAGGGCATAAATATTCCTTATTCCACTCCATCAGTAACACTCTCTAAGAGCTTGGTGAATTTGACTAGAATGTTCTTATTTTCACAAGACCAAAAATCAAAAAATGAGTAAAGTAAGTTGACACCCTTATAAAAAGGATAATAAAATAGCCTTATATTTTATTAATAAAGAAGTAGATATCCACAACATTAAAGGATAAATGAATACTCTACAATAAAAGAGTATGCGCAGATGATACTCTAATAAATCAAACATGTTTGTTTTTTTGGATCAGGTTTTTATTCACAATTATAGTAGAAACAGAAATAAAATTGATATTATTCATCGGAGATGAAAGCCTTAAAGAACAAGTAGATCTTATGTGATCACAGTTTCAAATGATCATCAATAATAACAACAAAAAATAGTAGTAGTAAAAATACAAAAGTATGAATTGCAACATGTATGTCTCCAATGTTTAGTCTCTTCTACATATTTGATCATTTGTACAACAACACTATAAATGATATTAACTAAAAATAAATATTATAGGAAAATATTTAACTTGAATATTACACATCGTGAAATGATACCCTAGTATAATATATATAGCATAAGGGTCTATTTTATATTCTAGATCCATGAATGTAGCCCGAAACATCATGAAAATTCAAAAATTTAAATGATCATGGGAGTCATAACATTCATTATGAATAATACTTATTTCCTCTGATAAAAATTGTTCTTTGAATCAATCATAATTGCCTTTTAATAATTTTGATTTTCTTTATGGACTATTCATGATACTCATATAAAATCCCAAATTTAAAACTCAGCTGCTGAGTACACAAATTAGGGTTGAGATACGTAGCATATAGTTCATTTCCATATAATAGGATTCATACTAGATTATGGGTCCTTTATCATAGATTCATCAACATATAACATAGAAAATAAAATTATTGTTTTGACGATGATCCATACATTCACACTTTTCATCATAAGATTCCAAACGTATCATTGATTAACCATATGATCAATATCTATAACATAATGTACAAACAGTACTTCTAGACTTCAACATAGGGTTTATATTCTATATCTTCATTGATTCCCAAATGTACAGCTTCTGATCCATATGAAAACTGGTCAAAATAGCATATGGATGATGGAACATACAATCATTTACCAAAATAAGGGTTTGAATAGCATTTCCAAAACACATCTCGTAGCTCGCATTCCATAAAAAATATAAATATAAATATGATATAATATCTGAATACCTACTTAATGAAAAATCATAAGGAAAAAAATAATGGAATTTGTAAGCATCAAAATCAATATAAATAATAGGGTATTGTTGATACAATACTTTCCCAGCATGCTTTTCTATGTGACATAATGAGTGATAATATACTAAGAGTAACTAGAGGATTCAAATGAGATATTAATTCCACACTATGATGAGAACTCATAAGAAACACTATATTATTATTAATTATATATTCCATATCTAGATAAAATAATTTTTTAGTCAAGAATAATATAGGCTATAATGGGTGTAGACACATATGGCTTTGAATAACCTTCTCATGGTGAATGCCTTTGGTTATTTAATGTAAAATGGATTCTAATAACGAGTCTCACTAATAATAAATTAATATTTATATGTGTTATTAGATGGTTCTATGTTTCAATGTGTATATTGGACCTTATAATTTATTATTAATCTTAATTGATGTTATGAGTTTTATAATTTAATTTATTGATGAAAACTCTGATGAAAAATGTTCGCGGTGAAATAGGATATGTCAGGGGTTTCCAAAGTAATATTTCATTAATAAATAATGTGATAAAATATTTTTCCTTCATTAATAGAAGATGATATATGAGGTTATTTGATATAAAATACATAAACAAACAAATCCATGGCCATGGTATACTATATTTAAGTTCTATTATTGAAAATTCAAAGAATAAGAAATCATAGAAACAGGTTAATGGAATCTGTATGAAACATTCTTGATTGGAGATAATACCATAAATGGATTATATTACATAGTAAGAATTTTTATGAGGTTTTATGTCATTCAAAAATTACTTATTTCATTTTGGGTGTCTTGGTATGTTTTCAAATATTAGCATTGGTGTTTGGGATGCTTCAAAAAATTTCACTAAGAAAGAGACCCAGAGGGTCACACACTACATCTATCCAAAACATTTATAAAATAATATAAATATTGATTATTTAACATGTTGAATAAATAATATTACCATGTATGGTGTAATGATTTTTATAGTTTGTTTTATCTCATATATTTCTTCCCTAATTATTCTAGATAATATTGTGTGATTGGAATATTTAATAAATATTTATTTTCCACATGGTAAATAAAATATTTATTTATTTATTAAAGAATAATGAAATTATATTTATTTATTAAATATATATTCATTATTATGGTTATGATAAAGATTATAGTGGAATGGAGAACTGATTTTAATAATCTGGTGAGAGATAAAATATATTCAATATTTCCTAAAAAATAATATTTTTTATTTCAAAAATCTTTTCACATGTCAAGAAATAATAATAATATTATTATTATTATTAAATACTTGGGCTTATCTATATATTAATGAAATAATAATGTAATATGTGCAGTTATTATTTTATAACCCTTATAGTATATAAATCCAATTATATTATTTTCTTAAGGTTTGTTGTTTCATGTGTTTTTTACAATAACTTTTATAGATAATTCTCTGAAAATCCTCTAGGGATCCCACTCCAAGAAAACTCTCAGAAACAGACAGTGATCCTCCTCCACATCCACTCTCATGTCTAAAAAGTGGAAATGGGGCCCTTGAAGAGATTCTGAGGGTCATGATACATGAACAATGACAGTGTTTGGATCTATCTCACTAGAAACCAGAAATTCCAATTGTGGCATTCATCAGTTTATAGAGAATATGTGGATCACTCATGGGGAAATGTAATATTAGTTCATAAAAAAATAGGATATGAAATGGATATGTTGTTAGATTTATTAATGAAAAAATAATCATCAAATTCTAGTTCATTAATATTTCCAAATAATTATAAATAACATATGATGATCCAATGACTAAGTTCTGGAATTATTTTTTAAATTAATTTTTAATTCAATTATATTCGTCCAGATATTTATCATTGATGTAAACCTCCAATTAATCACTGATTTTTTCCAAAATTTGAGTTGGGATTGCCCCATCTGGTGCTTCTTCTTCATTATGTTCATGTTTCTGGACAACAAGTTAGTTGGAATAAGTCTATCGACTAAATTGGTAAAAATATTTAACAAATTAAGAAATCATAAGTCATCAGTAATTTGGGGATTAGGGAAGGTTTTCACCCTTTTAATTATCTTGGTGTTCCCATGTTCTTAGGTTGGCTGAAGGCTTGTTATTTTTATGGGATTATTTGTAAGAGCATGAATCAGCTTGCCACCTAGAATAGTAAATCCCATTCAATGGTTGGTCATGTATGTTTGGTTAAAGCTGTTATTGTCTATAAATTTGATTATTTATTTATGGGTTATAAATGGCCTGCTTTTCCTATGAAATCAATTAATGTGGACATCAAAAACATAATTTGGGCCGGCAGTATTTTGGAATGAAGATTGGTAATTGTGCCATAGAATACCTTTTGTAAATCTTTTGAGAGAGGGGCCCTGGATATTAAAAATCATAGTATTTTTAATAAATCCATTCAATTTTTTTTTTGAAAATTAATAAATCACTACCCAGAAGATATTTCTTTCATGAGATCAAGATTCTTTGTTAAACTCAATGGTGGAAACATAAATTTCATGGATTCTTCTATTTGGTCTACTTTTCAGTCTATTTTTTCTCTTATTGATGTTGATGCTAGATGGTATATCACTAAGGATTTTTCCCGCATGTTTTGGAAAGATAATGGGATTGCTGTTCCTCTTATTGATTATCTAAATCATTAAATTTGAAACTTGGATCTTGAAATTTCTATTACAGATCAATTATATGATATTTCTGCTATATGAAATAATGTTAAATAGATTATTTATAATTATTTGTTTTTCTTCCAATGGTTATTTCTGGATCTGGGAACCATGCCACTATAAGAGGGTAATTCTCTGCCTAATATTCATTTTGTCAAAGGAGTATATTGGGGGAACCTTTCTTTGTCTGATCAAATCCCAGATGATTTCATCCCTATTTTCAAAAGGGATAAGTGTTGTTTTCTTCTATTAGACTCATTTGAGTTGTTTCCCAGTGTGATTATAGTGATCATCATGTGATGTTAATGTTTCTGTTGTTTTTTATTTCTTTTATTAAAAGGGTATTATTGTCTTGTGTTTGTTGTATATTTTTTAATTAATGATAATTTCTTTTGATCACGGTTACTTTTTTACTATAAAATGGCTGCTGATGGTTTTGGGATATTCTTGCGTCAGTTTTTTCGTATTTTGGTCTGGTCTATTTTATTTTTTTAGTATTGTTCTTGGGTTATATTTTATTTCTTCTATGGATAGTTTTCAAATGATTGATTTTTTATTTATGTTTATCTTTAATCATTTCTTATAGTTTTGATTCTATTAATGTTTTTTATATATCCTGGTTGTATGGGATGTGGTTTCTTGGTTCTTGCGGAGACACTCTTGGTGTCAAAAATGAGAGATGCTAGATCAACTCATGGTACTAGAATATCCTTGGTCATGTTTGGTGGCCCTGGGCTATTACAGCTGGCTAAGAAATCTATGTACTAGTGAGATATTTTCTCTCACTCCAACCCATGTTGGTGGGTTTTCTCTCTCATCCATTTGGGTTTGTTCTGTATGTTACAGGGAACTATCTGAGGGCTCAGTTTAGATATGCATTGCTTCCATGATTCTGTTCTTTTAAATGCTTCAGTGGTTTGGTTTTTTCCTGTGTTTTGTTTTTTTCTTTTCTTGTGGGATTTGTGTCTTTGTGGTTTTGGATCTTTTTTGTTTTGGCAGTTTGTGCCTTGATTTTTATCTTCTTGTTGGGTTTTACCCTTACCATATTCCTTCAAAAGGGGTTTCTATTTTTTTCTACTTAATATATGGGTTTTCCCCATATTTTTCAAACAAATATGCCATGTGTTGACCGAGCCTAGCTGGAATATGGTCAACCACACTACATATTGTGGAACATTCATATGTAACATGTAGTCTATAAGTCAATGATCATATATTTATTCCCATGTATGGATTAAATAACTGGTGACCATGTAACATAGAGATGACACATCGTGTATCCCATTTACACAAACCTTGAACTCCATTATTGTCATGCCATGATTACCCAATCCATTGATGTGAGTCATATTTAAATGATGAGAAATATATAAATAAGTTGTATGTATTGTACATTCCATGAATATTAAATAATTATTATGAATTAAAAATTAATTGATTATATTACGTAAAACTTATCAACATGTATTCCATGAGTAATTAATTTACTATATTAATTATATTTGATAGTTTTTATTAATATTAAAATATCTATTTAATCTCTACATATTGATTTGAACTATATATCATGTATAATTATTCATATTTTTATTAAATTAAATGAATAGATACTTAAAACACTACATAAATACCATTTGTTCTGATTTTCCATTATTTAACTATGTACATTCCATGAAATTATCGTAAAATCCATGTATTCTACTTGTATCATGATTAAATAGTATACAAATATAATACATGTTGGGTAGTTTAGTCAGGAAGTCATCATGTTTCATCCAATGTACATGTTTTGTTCATAGTTTATTTTAAATATATTTATTAAATTTGATTAAAATCATGATCATTGAGAATCTCATGAAATTTAGAATGAGAATTAAGAAAAATGAATTAATTAGTTAAATAATATTAAATTTTGATTCAATCCATAGATATCATAAGTGTGTATGATTAGAAACAAATTCTACTTTTATTAAAAGCATAATTAGTTGCATATATGTTGATGATAATGAGTATTGAACAATCCTATATATTTGATTGGTTTCCATTTAATTTATTATTAAATTAAATTGATGGTATTTGGCTCATCCCTCCTCTGATTATGTTGGGGACTCTGAGACCATTGTTTCTTTTATATAAACCACCTAACCAATCCTTTGGTTCCATGAACCATTTAGTGAGTAAAATAATATAGTGGATGGATCTCCCAATAAAGTAGATTATGATCATTTTCAACCTCAGGTGAAACCAAACCAAATGAGATAAATAAGTGGACATGTGGAAATCATCAACATGAACAATAAAATATTCCTATTTTTTCACCAAGATTGATATTTGGTTAATCATCCCCACATAAACAAAACCATTAGTAAAATCCCATGATCATGACAGTCTATTATTTTATTTCAATGAATATTTATGCTTATTTCATTATGGTTGTTTTTTATGGTAATACGAATTTACTAATTAAAAATAATTCAGGATAGAACTAAAATAAATTGGATTATAATTAAACTTTTTTTATGAAATTGTTAATCACCTCGGTAAATCCACTTAATATTAACAGTATTAAATAAATATAAAAAATGTAATCTTTGTCATAAATATAAAAACCCATCAATTATATAAATTTAATCATTATAGCCTACAACTACTAAAGATAAAATTGAACATTAATTTAAAATTGATGATCGAAGAAATGTTAGGTTTTTTCAATTAGAAATGAATTCTACGTTGAATTTTTGGGTTGAATTAACTTATATTAAAATAAGGGTTTCCTTATATAGCAAGACATTGTTTATCTAAGTGAAAAAATGTGAGGAAACCCAATTTATGGACCTCAACATTGGGGAACCCACTGAACATATCAAGAATCTATGAGTAAATGTACCTTTATTTTAAATTACTATCTAAAAAAATTCAAAATTATTTCTTGGACAATGATTGGTTGGTGAGAAGTGGAATATAGATCCTTGCCACTAGATTTTACATGCTACGGGATATTCTAATGAGAATGGTGAGGGATATTGGGTTTCAAAAAAATATTTGGAGTAAAAATATATAAAATCTATTTATCTCTATTAAATCAGATACATTACAAAAATATTCTCTTCATAATTTAAGAAATGTTAATAAAAACGACATAAAAATATCACTATGATCCATACATTATAAGAATAACCTTATCACATACACTAATTTCCAAGAGTCTCAATGGCCCTTACACATTATCCAATAACATGAAATAAAATTTTGTGTTCTAGGAGAATTCCGCCTGCCATGGTGTAACAACCCAAACCGGCTTACCCTTGAACCAGTAGTCGAACCGATCACCACATGACCTCAAGGACATCTCCCCATATATTAGAGTCTAATGACTAGTAGCAATGGTCTAAGGTTTGTCAATGGGGAGAGTATACCCTAATATTCGAAGTGCAGATTAGTACAAAATAGTGAACTCTGATAACAATGGAAGAAGATGCAATAAATAATCAACTGAACAATGAAAAATAGTAAAGGAAAATTTATATAATGAATGCATTCATGTTCATAAATATATCAAGGCAGTAAGAAAATGACATATATCTCATAACAAAAATAAAGGAATGAATCAAATTCTCCAAGGGAGATCTCCACAACCATCCCAAGCTCGTGCTCGGTCCTTCTCCATAACCTCTAAGGTACGAGCAAATACCGACAAGAAATTTCCATGGTCTGGTAAAGTAGTAGAGTCTATTCAGGTGCCCCAATTCAATGGAGGCCCAAATAAGGTGTGGGATATTAACTTGAGTATGTAAGATCCATCTGTTTCCTGATTAATCTAGAAAACTCAATAAAAATTATACTCTATGATGTATATCTGAGTAATAATAGAATTTAATTAATAACCAACAACCCTTTCAGGTTCCAAAGGGACAACTGACATTGATACCTTCTTCTACTCAAAGCCGGAATAAGAGTCTGAATAGAAACAATATATATATAAATAAGGTATAATGAATTATTTATCACATTATATAATGTTCTTTTTTAACCTCACAAAATAATGAGAATGTTACCATTATTATATTTCACACATTTGAATGATGTTATCATTCCATAACTCAAACGCACATGAATTTCCAAGTTATCATTCCATGATTATGCACCCATGAATGTCAAAGGTACCATTCCATATTCACGCACCCACGAATGTCTATGTTACCATTACATACTCATGCACCATGATTGTCCATGTTACCATTCCATACTCACACACCATATAATGTCCATGTTATCATTCCATACTCACACACCAATGAATTTCCATGATTCCATTCCATACTCACGCACCCATGAATTTCCATGTTACAATTCCATACTCACGCACCCATGAATCCTCATGTTATCATTCCATTCCCACATACCCATGAATGTCCATATTACCATTCCATAGTCACGCACCCATGATATTCAATGTTACCATTCCATACTAACGCACCCATGAATGTCTTTTCTACCATTATATACTCAAGAACCTGTGAATGTCCATGTTACCAATCCAACCACAAGAACCGATGAATGTTCTAGTAATCATTCAACTCTTCATAACAAAATTTATTCATCAGTTAATTATTATCATCAATCTCACTACTAATTCTCCAATCAGTTAAGCGCAATAAGTCATTTAGTTAACTAAAAAATTAACATATCACAACAATTACTCTAGTTAACTCAACAATTAACTAGTTATAAGGAAAAAAATTCAATACCAAACAAATAATTCATAAATTAATTTTCTTTAAAGATCTATCAATATATCATGCAATTAGTTCACAAATTAATTATCTCAGCTTATCCCCAAATTAAATCTCATAATTAATCTACTGATTATTTTTTTTATAATTTCATAACACATAATTAATTCATAATTACATATCTCCAATTACCAATTTTAAAATTATGAAATTAATCTTCCAATTAATTATCATCTCAAAACACATAATTAATTGACAATTAATTATCTAAACATATCCTATTTAATATCTCATAATTAATCCCCCGATAATTATTATCTCAAAGATCATATTTAATTCATAATTAACTATATCTTCATAACTACTTTAATATGTCATAATTAATTCCCTAATGATTATTACCTAAAAAATCATAATTCATTCATGATTAATTATCTCATCTTAACAAATTTAATATCTCATAATTAATCTTCTAGTTAATTAACATCTCAAATAACATAATAATTTCATAAATAATTATCTTAACATAACCAATTTAATATATCATAATTAATACCTCGTTAAATATTATATCAAATAACATAATTAATTCATAATTAATTATCTCATTTTATCCAATTTAATACCTCATAATTAATCCCCCATTAATTATTATCTCAATAAACACAATTAATTCATAATTAATTATCTCATATTATCCAATTTGATATCTCATCATTTATCCCCCGACAAATTATTCCACTTTTAACCTCAAATCATGTGATTAATTCACATTTAATTATCTCATCCCACCAATAAAAAAATTATTCAAACATGGCAGTCAAATTTATAAAAAGTAGTAAATAATCAAAACTATATTTTCTTAATTAGATAAAGGTGATAATCCTACCTCATGGAATTGGTGGGGCCAATGCTTTCTAACTCAAACCCCAACACGCTCGTGCACACTCACTTCCACAATATTGCTCATATGTACTAGGAATTAGTCGCATCAACTTACAAGATTAACTAGAACCCAATATTACTACGGTGAGGACTGACACACATCCAATTAATTTAATCCACCCCAAATACACCATATAAATCTATTTTAAAGGGTGTGAAACAAATTATCTGTTTTATAGTGTTACCCGAAAAATAACTACGATGACCCAAATCAAGATGAACCATTTCGCCTTTTGCGGCGGTAGTCAAAATACATCCCAACAGGACCCAAGACATCTTCTACACTACCCATGATCAGAATAAAACAAGAAATCCAAGTTAATCCTGAATGTAAGGTTTCATCACAATGGAACCCCGAAAAAGGAGAGATCAAACAACCAGTGTGAAGAATAAAACATGATGAGATGGAATTACATTGACAGACAAACAACTACTATGAAGACTTTGAGAGGAGATAACCCTACGGAGAGGAAGTTGGATAAGAGGGTGGTGTACCACCCATGGGTGTGTCACACCCCCTATAGAAGGAGGGAGTTTTGCACCTCCCTCTTATTTTTTCCCTTAATGAAATTAAAATTATAATATTAAATATGTGAATTCATAAAATAAAATATTAATAATAACAATAACCATCATATTATTATTATTATTAATAATCATTAATATCACACTTCTTTGATAATCCCCAATTCCCCAATTATACATCATTTAATTAGATTCCTCTCCAGTGAATATAATAAAATATAATAACCAACGCATCATTAGTTAATAAAAGTATCTCAGATTTAATTTAACTAAATAAATCCCCCATTTCACTTTATTTGATTAAATTTTGTTCAACATAATTTAATTAAATAAATTCTAAAATTCATCATCATTTAATAAAATCATCTCAACCACAATATAATTAAATAAAATCTCTCATTCAACACCGTTTAATTAAATTCACTCCAACAAAATTAAATGAAATTAATTCTCCATTCTCCATCTCACCCTAATTTAATTAAAATTTCTCTACTTTAATTTAATTAAATAAAACTTATGTTTCACTTTATTTAAATAATTTTTCTTAATTGAATTTATTTAAGTAAATTCTCCAATTCAACTTTATTTAATTAAATTATATCACCTTTATTTTAATTAAATAAAACCACTATTTCACATTATTTAATTAAATTATATTTGATTGATTTTAATTAAATAATTTATCTAATTGAGCATCATATAATTAAATTTCACATCTTCAATTTCATTAAATAAAACTACCATAACAATAACCATTATAATTATCATCATTTAATAAAACACTTCTTTGATAAAACCTGAAACTCCCCACTTAAACATCATTAAATTAAATTGTTTTCAACTCGATGTAATTAAATAAATTATTCATTTAAACAAGAATTTAAATAAATTTTCTCAACACTATTTTAAAAAACCCAACACCTCATTAATCATAAATAAATTAATTTTATTCTAACTAAATTTGATTAAATAAATTCCCCACTTCATGTTATTTAATTAAATTCACTGAATCTATTTATTTTTAATTAAAAACTTCAAATCATCAACATTATTTAATTCAATTTTATCATCCTCGTCTTAGTTAAATAAAAACCCTCATTTCAGAATGACTAATTAAAATTTTCATTATCCCTGAACGTAATTAATTAAAAGCTCTATTTCACTTTACATAATTAAATTCTTCTCTATCATGAATTCAATTAAAAGGATCCTCAACTCCTAATTTATACATAAGTCAATATTACTATTTAATATTTTTCTTCTTTGATAACCCCCCAATCCTCATTTACATATCCTTTAATTAAATTCTTATAATCTGAATTTATTTAAATAATGAATCCAACACATCATTATTTAAAATATATTTAATTCTTTTCATCTCAATATAATTAAATACCTTCTCTTATAAAAGAAATTTTATTAAATTCTCCCAAATTAAATTTAATTAAATGAAACCCCCATCAACTGTTTTAATTATATTCGTTTCAACCATTAATCTAATTAAATTTAATTTTACCCAAAACTCAAGACATGGAAGACCATATTATTTGGCTCGCACGACATGATTGACTATGCATTGACCGTGCGCCCGCTATTGGACACCTATTTTATCATGCACAACTAAAAAACAAAGTTTCAATGACCATTCATAGCCTGTATGAACATCAATGCCTAGTCCAGTTCTCCTGAAAACTCATCCTGCCATATTGGAATCTCCTCGAGCCATTACCCAGGTTAGTAATAAAATCATTAAATGTTCCCAAGTCTTAATTTTTTTTTTCAATACTAGGTTTTAAAATATAAATTGTTTAGTAGACAATAAATTTCAAAAAAAAATCCTATTTTCGCCAGGTCCAAAAATACGAGACTCTACAGTCTACCGAATTTAGAAACATCTCACCCCCGAGAAGCCATTGGGATCTACTATAACATCAACCAACCCACCAAGGTCCTGAGAACACATTTGAATGATCATGTTGCGTTCTCAAATGCCCAATGCACCCCTAAAAATTTTAGAACCCTAATTCATATATCATTATTTGAATCAAATCGCCGACAAATGTTACCCATTCCCATCATAAATGCAACCAATTAATTGTTTTCACCAAAGTAGCCATTTGAACATAAAAACATTTCTAACATGTTATAATAAAAAGTAACATAACAAAATTATATAACAACGAAGCATGGAACAATAGTAAGATATTCTTATTAAAGAGGCATCAAGGAATATAATCATATAAATATGTCATACAAGTATACATGCATAATCATTTTAGAACATGGAATCCCACCCAAGGCACACAACAAAAATTAGAATGAATCCCAGTAATGCAACTACATGGAATGTCATATGCATGACATGTGAATATATAAGTTCCTATGATGATGCATGTAATACAATATTCATACCATATCAGGCCAAAGAAAATTTTAAAAATTCTCAAAATAAATATGTAGTGGAAAAATACACAAGTAACTCTAGGTAAAATCATATCAACTGTTACCTTTAATAATATAAAAAAAATTCACATCCATGGCCACATGGTCATTACCCATACATGGGGTGATTAGTCACAAGCATAGTTATTAACCAAGCATCATAACTTTCTTAGTATCATGTCTTCCAACCCAAAACAGAAAAATAATGGAAAAAAGAACTACCCCCACTAATACCACTATGTAAAGTCTTGGCCCATCATACCCACGAACAGGTAGCTGAAACAGTCGCTAAATGACCTCAAGTGCATCTCCCCATATGCTAGAGGCTCCCGAGTAGCAGTAAGAGTTTATGTATAGTTAGTGGAGAGACAATAGACTCATATTTAGAGTACACCGAGGTGAGGAATTGTAAACTCAGATAATAAATGGAATAAGATGTAAGAAATAATCAACTAAACAATGAAAAATGTCCAGTGCCAATTTATATAATGCATCTATGTCATGGTGATACATAAAAGAAGAAGGAAAAAACATACTATAAATATCATAACTGAAATAATGAAATGATTCAAATCCCTAAGGTCGATCTCCACGATCATCCCTGGCAACCCTTTGGTTCTTTTCTCCTATCTCTTAGGTACTATAAAACAGTAACCAGTGATGTCTAATGTCTTATAGACAGGTAGATTATACTCAAGTACACCAGTGAAATGGAAGCCCGAATAAGGTGTGAGATATAAATATCAATAGGCTGGGACCACCAGTGTCTAGATGAATTTATACAGTGCAATAAAAATGAAATAGTGTACAAGAGTATTGAAGTAATAATATAATTAAATAAATAACCAACAACCTGTCCAGGTTCTAAAGGGACACATGACGCCGATACCTACTTCATCTCGTAATAGGAATAAGTGTTTTAATAAAAAAAAATTATGTATATATATAATATATAATTAATGGTTTATCGCATTATTTAATATTCTTTTTTTAACCACAGTAAAGGATGATCATGTTACCAATCTTATATTTCACCCGTTTGAACGACATTATCATTCGTTAACTCAGACAAGCTTGAATATCCACATTATTATTCGATGTTAAGGAACCCACGAATGTACATGTTACCATTCCATACTCACACTCCCCCTAATGTCCATGTTACATTACCATACTTATGCACCACAAATGTCCATTTCACCCTTCGATTCTCATATACATAGGAATGTCTATGTTACCATTCCCTACTCACGTACCAATGAATGTCCATGTTACCATTCCATACTCATACGCCCATGAATTTCCATGATACCATTCCATAATCATGCACCCTTGAATATACATGTTATCATTCCATACTCACTCACACATGAATTTAAATGTTAGCATTCCATACTCACATAGCCATTATTTGTCCATATTACAATTTAGAACTCAAGCACCAATGAATTTTCTCATTACCATTCTATACTCATGTACTCATGAATTTCCTTGCTATTATTCAATTATCACACACACAAGAATGTCCATGTTACCATTCACCACTTCCTAATATAATTAATTCATTATTTATTTATCATCATCAATTTCATTTCTAATTCAACAATTTACTAAAAAAACAAGTTATTTTGTTAACTGAACAATTAACTTATCACAAATATTACTAAAAATAATTCGGTAATTAACTTGTCAAAAGGAAACAATGTCAAAACCACATATTTAGTTCATAAATTTATTAACTCCAGGAAACCATCCCTATATTACATAATAAATTAAAGAATTAATTATATCAACTTAGCCCAAAATAAAATTCAAATAATTAATCCCCCGATTAATTATCTATATTAATATCTCATAACATAGAATTAATTCAGAAATAATTCTCTCAACTTAACCAATTTAATATCTTATAATTAAACTTATGATTAATTATAATCTCCAAGCGCATAATTAATTCATAATAAATTATCTCAACATTACCATTTTAATATCTCATAATTAGTCCCGAGATAATTATTATCTCAAAAACACAGAATTAATTTTTAATTAATTATCACACAATAACCAATTTAATACCTCATAATTAATCCCCCTATAATTATTAGGTCAATAATAATAATTAATTCATAATTTATTATCTCATATTAACCAACATAATATCTCATAATTAATCCACCCATTAATTATCATCTCAGAGAACATTATTAATTCATAATTAATTATCTCAAGATAACAAATTTAATATCTCATAATTAATCACCTTATAATAATTATCTAAATGAAATTAATTAAGTCATAATTATTTATTTCATCTTAACTAATTTAATACTTCATAATTAACCCCCTGATAATTATTATCTTAAGGCACATAATTAATTCATAATTTGTTATCTTATTTTAACCAATTTAATATATCAAAATTAATCACCTGTCTAACTATCATAATTTCAACCTCAATGAATATAATTATCTCATCCAACTAATAAAATATTTATTAGAACATTTCATTCAACTTTATCAAAAAAAGTAAATCAACACAACTACATTTTTTCATTAGGAAATGTTGAGAAACATACCAAAAGGGATTTTGGGGCCAATGCATTCTAACTAAAATTGGAATACGCTTTTTCCCATGTACCTCAACAATATTGAGCCCGCATACTTGGAATTAGTCACATCACCCTACCGTAATAAATGACACCCAATATTTGTTTCTAGAGAACAAACGCACATCCAATTAATTCACCATGACCCAAAAACATTGTTAGCATTTAATGTAAAGGGTGTGAAAGCAATTATCAGTTTCATAGCCTTACCTAAAAAATGACATCAGTTAACCACATCAAGATGAACTGTGACGCTTTCACCAGAGGATGTCAAAATACAAACAAATGGGTCCCTAGAAATCTTCTACACTACTTAGGATCATAACATACAATAAATCCTAATTAATCCCAATCCTTTGGTTTCGGCCCAAATGATCCCACGTGAAGGAGTGTTGAGATGACCGATGCGAATAATGAATCATGTGGAAAAGTACATACTATGACGAGAAAAATCACTTCCGTGATGACTTCCGGAACCTATAATCGTGCGAAGAGGGAGCCATAGCGGAAGGTGGTGTGCCTCTATCTCCTTTTCTCCCATAAATAAAGTAAAATTATATTTTTAAAATATAATAATTAATATAATATTAATATTAATAATATCCATCATCTTGTTATTATTACCAATTAATACAATACATATTTAACGAATCCAAACTCCTCAATTACACATTATTTAATTAAATTCCTCAACTTTAATTTAATTTAAAAAAACTCTAATTTTACTTTATTTAATTAAATTATTTTCAAATTAATTGAATTAAATTAATTCTATAATTCATCATTATTCAATTAAATTTATTCTAACTCAATTTAGTTAAATAAAATACCTCATTCCGTAACATTTAACTCAATTCTCTGCAACACAATTTAATTAAATGAATTCTTTATTCTCCATTTCACCATCATATACTTAAATTCTCTTAGCATTAATTTAATTAAATAAAAACCATGATTCACATTAATTAATTAAATATTTTTCAATGTAATTTAAATAAATAAATTTTCCAACTCATCATTATTTAATTGAATAATCTCAGATTTAATTTAATTAAATAATGCCCTGATTTCAAATTATATAATTAAAATGACTTCAACTAAATTTTGTTAAATAAATTATTCATTTCATAAT
Source organism: Viscum album (assembly GCA_963277665.1). Classification (NCBI taxonomy): domain Eukaryota; kingdom Viridiplantae; phylum Streptophyta; class Magnoliopsida; order Santalales; family Viscaceae; genus Viscum; species Viscum album. The sequence goes on from OY728139.1 coordinate 223,729,906, forward strand.
AATTTAATTAAATTCAATAACATAAATTTATTTTAATAAATCTTCCATAAAAATAACCATTATTATTATTATCATATAATAAAACGATTCTTTGACAAAACCCAGAACACCCCACTTAAACATCATTTACATAAATTTTTTTCAACATGATTTAATGAAATAAATTATCCATTTAAAAATTCATTTCATTAAAATCTCTCAACATTATTTTAAAAAACACAACAGCCTATTAATTATTATTTCATTAAATTTATTCCAATGAAATTTTATTAAATAAATTCCTCACTTCATGTTGTTTAATTAAATTCTGGGAATACAATTTAATTTAAATTAAAAAATCCATATCATAAACATTATTTAATTAAATTCTGTCTACAAAAATTTAATTAAATAATAACCCCTATTTTGATATGACTATTTGAATACTTATTAAATGTAAGGACCCGACCCCAATTCCCCGTAGTCGGTGCCTTATTTTATAACATTAGCATATAGAAAAAGAATATTCATCCTTAATTACTGAGTTTTTCATTATCCTTGGAATAAATATACATATAGAAGTTCAACATTAAAACATGAAACACAATACAACATAGAAATTACTTTAGGAACATCCATACCTTTTAGGTTGTCAGTGTAATTCATTCATCAAATAGTTCTTCACATCTTGGAAAAAAGAAACATAAGTAATGGTTGAAGTCAATTGATCAGTAAGTGTAAGAAATACAAATGATATATCATAAACAAAAAAATTAGACATGGTGAATTACTAAAAACATATTCCTTAAAAAATGAACATGAACACATTATGTTTGAAATAAGATCTGAATAATTAATTTTATAATAAAGCATTGTCATGGGTATTATTCTAGACGAATAACCTCGCGACCTTTAAACTAATATTTTCATAATGAAGGAATTTATAATGAGGGACATGATAACCATACTACTAGGGCCTCGTCCTAATACCATAAATATGCATTTTTCCATGGCCTCATTCCAATACCAAAGTATGTCTTATGAGACCTGTCGATGCACCAAGTGGCTATAGTTGGCCACACCTAACATTTAATATTTTCAATTCATTCTTCATATGAACAAGGATAAATATAAATAATATATAATTTCATATTGAAACCAATATATGAAATGTAAAAAACTTTCTACGAACATTATGCATAAACACTAACAATTCGGAGTAAATTAGGGAATAGTTTTATGATAACACATCAAAAGTCAAACTAATCATAAACCCCTATATTAGATATTTTAGATCATATCATAAAATCTTAATCCCAATAATCCATAAGTATTAATATATAAATGTACTCTTGTAAAATCATCATGTAATTCTTAAGATAAATATTTTATTTCATTAAAAAGAATAGAAATTTTGGAAAATTCATTGTATAAAAATAGAAGTGAATTAATGTAGTATTTTCATAATAAGATGATTTAATTTTTTAGTATAATGGTTTATAAAAACATATTATAGAGTGAAATTAATAATATTTAATAATTTGATAAATTTCCTTAAATCGTTCATCTATTTCAAGAAGAATTTTTGAAAGATCCTTTTAAAACACATAACTCCCCATAAATGAAATTAGGATTCTAGTTGGTTCGCATATATATATCATTCTAATAGAATATTTGATGAGTAAATATAAATAAAAAAATTTAATTTAGGTATGTAGACAATAAAAGTAACCCGAATGAAAATGGAGGTTTGTGTGGAAAACCCTTACATTAAGTCTGAAGGTGTTCTTCACATGAACTTAATGACCTTAATAATCAAAATTATGTTCATAAATTAAAGAATCCTGAAGTTCCTATACATTTAATTGATTTATTATGAACTTATTTATGTTTTTTATGGCATATTTATATGTTAAGAGATTCAATTTTTTTTGTTTGGGAGTGTTTTCATCCATAGTTTTCATGATCGGATTACATATATTCATGTATAGATAAATATGTAAATTAAGAATGGTGGTCTAGAATATATGTTTTATATCACTAGAGATATACTAAAGGATTACATGTTTATAAAATTTGTTAGGTTCTTGGCAGTGAATATGAATCATTGCAAAAAACATTAATGGCAATTTTTTTGGTTAATTGGTGGTTCTTGATCACAATGAACTCATTTTGATTTCTAAATTAATATAATGTGTAAACATGATTATTGAACCATAAATAAGTTATAATACATATATTATAAACTAATTAAACCCTCTAAATGGTTTCATGATTTGAATTGATTGTGGTTATATAAATTGAAATAATGTGGTCCAAGAATGAGATAAATTAACACTTCCCGAATTGTGTTTTTATTTCCAATATAAAATAAGGGGAACAGATAGATGATGAAGAATTATTGCTTTATCATAAAAATATTATAGTACTTTTAAGGTACTGGATACATCCCAAATTTTGGATGAAAATAGGTGAGTAAAGAATAAAAGAAAGGAACATAAAATAAATGAAATCAATTGAGGAATTTACCCCTTGATTTAATATTCATTGAGAGTCTATTTAGTGGAGATTATTTTGTTTTTTTATGTGACCAAGGGATTTTGGAAATAGGGTATAAGCTTGGGAGGGTATTTGAGAATTATTTAGGCATGTAAGAAGGCTTCATATAAGTTAATAGAAGATGGGGTGAGGGGGGACTAGTAGAATATAAGAGGGTTTTCCCACTTTTTTATTAATTATTTTGTAATTTTGTCATAGAAAAAAAATATTATTTCTTTTAGTGACCAATAATAGTAATATGTGCATGTATTTTTGAACCAAGTGATATTACATCAGCCTTAAAAACCAATGATTCAATAAATCATGTATTTAATATTTATTGTTAATAATCGTATTCTATTGTTCAACTAAAACTGCAGTATTTTAGAAAAATCCAAAAACATCAACCCAAATTTTTTTTTGACATGTAGAATTTAAAAATGAAATCAATTTTTCCCAAATAATTTTATAAATATTTTTAATTTCTTTCTTCAATAAAATCATAATTTATTAAAAAAACAACATTAAAACTATAACTAGTTTTATAACATCTTGAAAATTTATTAATGGGCCTATATAATTATATTAAAACCATACAACAATAAAATAAATATTTATGATTAAATTTTATGAAAAAAATTCCATTTTAAATTATTAAATTAATCATAAAATTGTAATTAAAATATTCATGGTATAGAAAAATACAAATACTTAAACTATGATAATTTCATCACTTATTTTATGTCTAAATTTAATTTTTGAATTCATGGGTGAAGATTCTTAGATATTATCTGATATACTATTCATTTTCATTCATAAGGGTATGTTACTATTCATTATAAAATATATTGATTCTATGAGACTCTAAATGTATTAGTAAATGCAATTGTGTCAATTAGTGTATCGAAATTAAAAACACATTAATATGAAAATTGAGTTTAATTCCTTAGTTATATCATAGTGTTGTTACATAGAGACAATGAGTTTCATGAAGTCAATATTAATTTTATATTCAAAATCATGGTGTGTTACATTATCCCCTCGTTTCAAAAAATTTACCCTTGGAATTAGTAGAATGTTACCTCACAAAACTTTTTTGGTACTTCTTCATCATAAGCTCATCAGGATCCCATGTTGCCTCTTTGATTTTATGATTTTTCCAATGTATCTTTACCATTTAAGTCATCTCATTCCTCAACACCAATTCCTTACTGTCCAGTATATAGATAGGCTCTTCGTAATAAGATAGGTTAGGTTCCAATTATATACCTTGAGAAATGAGGACATGCTGCAATGAGACATGGAACACATTGTGTAATTTAGACATTCTAGGTGGCATAGCTAAAGGATATGGAACAACTCTAATTGTCTCTTTAATTTCAAAGGGGCATTAGTACCTAGGTATCAGTGTTTCTTTCACCCCAAATCATATTATACCCTTCCATGGAGATAAATTCAATAAAATGTGATCTCCAAATTGAAATTCTCAATCTGTTCTTTGAATATCAACATATATCTTTTTCCTTCTTTGAGCTCCTTTGATATGGGTTTGAATATTATTTACCATTTTTGTTGTTTTCCTCACAATCTATGGGCCAACAATCATCCTTTCTCATAATTTATCCCATCAAGTTGGTGAACGACATGTGTTTCAATACAATGATTCATATGGTGCCATTTGAATACTTTAATGGAATATAATTTTTTAGTAAAACTACAATAATTGTAAATATTAATCCCATATACCATGAAAGTCATGTTAACGTTTTCTCCACCCGTCCTCTGTGGTTAGGATCATCCTTTCTGATTTCCCATCAATTTGATGATAATAAGGAGTACTCAAAAGAAGCTCATTATCCAATGTTTTCTGAATACTTTTCAGGAATTTCAATGTAAATCGAGGATAGCGATCAGACACTATTGAAATAGGTGCTCCATGATGTCTTAAAACTTCATTTATAGAGAGTAGAGCAAGCTGCTGCATTGTCAAATCCAACATTATATTGAGAAAATGTGAATATTTTGAATGTTGAAACATAACTACCCATATTGAATCATTAATTTTTGGTGTTTTGAGTAATTGAGTGACAAAATATGTGGTGATGTCATCCAATATCTATATAGAAACATGTAGAGGCTGCATGACTCATCAAGGATGTTTCCATTCTTCCTTCACTTGTTGAAAAACAAATATATTGATAGAAAATTAGCAATTTCCCTTTTTTATATTGTACCACCAGAAATTTTCATTCAAATCTCTATATATTTTAGTGCTATAATTGTTTATAGAAATATTTGAGATATGGGAATCATTCAATAACTCCCTTTTTAGCTCATTTATATAGGGAACTCATATCCTCCTCCCAAATTTCAAAATTCCATCTTCAAATACAAAGTCAATGAACATCCCATCATTCACGACGTTAATTTTTTTTGCCGGATCTCATCATCTCGATGAGATATTTGAATCTTCTCTAATAAAGATGGGTTGTAAACTAAATGAAAAAGTAGTGATGATTCACCTTCTTTTATAATTCCCATATCCATATTTATTGGAACCCTAAATATAGGATCCCATTCAATACTCATTTTTTTAATACTCCATGATAATTCCGGCTCAATGAATCAGATATATTATATTCCATTCCTAGGTGGTATTGTATGGAATAATCACAATAATTTTGTAGTTCAAGACATCTCATATGCCTCATGTTTAGTTCTTTCTGTGAAAATATATACTTCTGACTCTTGTGATCTGTATATATTTCTCATATTTCAACATAGAGATAGTGTCTCCATATTTTAAGGGCAAAGATCACATCAGTTTACTCAAGGCAATGATTATGACAGTTTTCTTCATTAATGTTTAATGGCCTTGATGAATAGGTAATAACTCTATCAATCTACATGCTAATAGAACCGAGTCCTTTCATTTTTGTATTACTAAAAGTCAAAAACCCATCATAACCCGATGGTACAGTTAGGATTGGTGCAATCACTAATATCCTATTCAATTATTCTAAAAAGTCCTCACATCATTTTTTCCATATAAACATAACCCCTTAACATGTATTATTTTTCATTGTGTTGTCTAAACATGTGAATTTCTGAATGAAAAGCTGGTAATAACATGCTAAACCAATAAAACTACGTACCTTGGTTATATTCATTGGAGTAGGCCATTATTGCACAACTATTTTATTCAGAGGATCAACATATATTCAATCCTTCGAGACAATGTTTCCAATAAAGAAAACCAATTGGAGTCAAAATTCATAATTGGTAAACATCACATATAATTTATTTCTTCTAAGAGTCTTCACGAATAGTGCATATGTGATTTTCATGATATTCATTGATTGTGAATTATACCAAGATATCATCAATTTATACCACCAAAAATTAATCATGATATTCCTTGAAAACATTTATAATTATATCCATGAATATAAAGGGTTCATTATTCAGTCCAAAAGGAATAACAATAAAATCGTAATACCCATACCAAGTTTGAAATGTTGTTTTTGGAATGGCATCATTCCTCACAAGAAACTAATGATATACATATCGAAGGTAAATCTAGGAAAATTATTGGGATCTATGAATGCGATCAAATAAATCATCAATGATAGGTAGTTTATAATATTCTTTTATTGTTATAGAATTGATCTCCCTATATTCATTGCACAACTTCATAGACACATCTTTCTTCTTACCAAATAGAAAAGGGGCTCCTCGTGGAGAGAGACTATGGAAAATAAATCATTGATTAGTAAATTACTCTAGTTATTTCTGAATTTCTTCTAATTCCACAATTAAAATTATATAAGGAGTCTCTGTTATAGTCCTTGAACCAATAAATAAATCAATGGAAAACTCAATTTCCTTCTCTAGAGCATGTCCATGAAAATCCTCTAGAAACACATTGTAATGACCCATTGTTTTTAAATGGAAATTACCTTCTTATAAATATGTCCTGAAATCACATGAAAACTCAACATAATAAACTAAGCTGTGCTAAGTGACCTTAACAAATAATTTTTGTCACTTTTTTATTTTGGAATTTCGAAAATCTGACCTACAAGGTTGTGTTCACGATGATTTTTAGAGTCTAATAAAACCAACATATTTTTGGGTGAATAGTAACATACTATTATTAATAGTAAGATACCCTTATGAATAGTAATATGACACTTATGAATAGCAAATCGCCTAAAATTATAGTAACCTTACGCATGAATAATTAAATAAAATTTGGGTATCTTATAAGCAATGGTATTTTCGTAAGCCATAACGAATTAATTGTAATTAATTAATTAATTTAAAAGAAATTTTATTTTGATAAAAATTTTTCATAAATTAAAGAATCTTGGTCTTCTAGATTTATGATAATTTTATAAGGCCTCAAGTAACTTTTGATAGCATTATAAAATCAGTTTTAATTTCAAAAACTGTATTTTTAATGTAAATTATGAGTTTAATTAAATATTATATTAATAATATTTGAAATTTATTTTTGAAAAATGGACATCATTTTAGGATTCTTCATGTAGAAAAATGGTAGGGGTGATGTTTTTGGATTTTTTTGAAATACATGAATTTTTATGAATAGTGAAATACCATATTTAACAAAAATAATCTAAATAAGCAAATTATACAGTCATGTATGATTTTCTTCTAATGTAAGACCACTTTGTTTAGGATCACATGATAAAATTAATATTCCTGGTCAAGTAAGACTCACTATTCCTTGTATTTCAGAGAAATAATAAATTAATTAATTTTATATTAAGGAAACCCCTCTCCCCTCTACTACAAAAACCACCTTTCACACCCTCATTTACTCACACCTCTCAAGCTTTAGTCCTTGTCTAAACTCTACCCAAGAATATTCACTATCCCCTCCCCACATCCAAAATCTTCTAGTATCATCAAAATACCAATCATAGGCCCTATAAAGGGGATATCAAGAGGAGGATTTAAGTGGTAATTTCTCTCTTTATCTTCTTTTAATTTCTTTTCAATTTCATGTTCTATTCTTATTCTCTCATGACCTATCATTGTGAAATTGTTTTGGTAACTCCATTATTATACATTAAATAGAATTATATGATACTAATGGGATATTATATCATCCAAACCCCTTTCTCCTCTTCTTTTTATTTTATAAAATAAAACGTTGTTCGTGAGGTGTTAATCTATCACCTTTAAGAACGAAATGTTTTCTTTTTCATTTATACCTTCAGATCTGGTCTTGAAACCATTTTTTTGGTTGAACGATAATAATTTCTATGTGTTATGTATTATTAAATTATATAGAACAAACTATTTACATATTACTAAATGATTAATCAAAAGAAGTTTGTTGTGGTTGAAAAAACCGCCCAAATTAACTCAAACAATCATCATTTAATTATTATCTAATGATTCATCAACATGGTATCAAATGTAATTCATTATAATATCATTTTAAATTTTATAATATTATTATTAACATGGAATATATGTTCTGTATGTTTAACTATGTTCTACACGAACTTTAATTCATGAATACATGTAAAACGCTTAAGAGACCCATAAAAATGAACATTCCCGAACAATGTATTAAAACTCTATAACACATAAAGAGGTCCATGAAATAACCTAATGAAAAAAACATTTCAATTATAAAATTTTATAGAATTTCTAATTAAGTAATATAATGTCATTGTACAATACATTAAAGAGAAGGAAGCGTTCAGATACAAGGTAAAAGGAAATTATCATACCCAATTTTCTTTCTTCGGGTTATCCCTCTTTCACTGCATATTTGGTATGGTCAATCCTTAAAAATAATATGTTTAGAACTATATTACCTTTTATATGATATACATATTTTCTACTAAAGTTTATTTTAAACAATTTTTTTTCCAAAATAACTCTTCTTTTAATAAGTCACCTTTTACTTCTCATTCAATGTTTATGGTTCTTGAATCAAGTATAATATTCCATATTTCTTTTGGGAACCATAAGTTTTTGAATTGGTTCTTATGTGATGAAACCCATTAATTTCCATGGTTTAGTTAATTTCATTATTTATATATGTTTTATGTCGCATGCATGTTAATGGAAATTTTTTTATGTGATGGGTGAAACCGGAATTATACAGCGCTTCAATGCATTGGATAAAGTGATTATAGTCATGAGATAATGTAAAATTATGTGTGAGAAAGATTCTATATTTTTTCAAAAGTATTTGTGGTAGTTAACCACTAATACATGATGTTTCATTTTTATGCATTGCCACATTTCAAGTATTTTACTAATGATTCCCCTCACATTCATGATCATTTTCCTATGTTATGATTTTGCTCACCCATTGTTATATTGTTCTTATATATCCTCTAACTGGGATTTTAGCTCAACCCTTTTGATGAATATATTATAGGGAATACATGTACTAAATAGGGGTCAAGTTCCAATAAGAAGCTAGAGAAGAAGAAGTTAAAAAAATGTGTTTTTTCTCGATGTTGTATTTGTTATTTATAGTCTTAGTTTTTCCAAGACACTAAACCATTGGATCTGCTATGTGTAATACTATTATGTTTTTTAACTTTAAAATGATATAATACTAATTTAAGAAAAGGTTAGGTCTCTATAGATGTTATCAAAGGAATGATTTAGTTAATTTGTGAATTAAGTTTAGTGAACCCTTGAGAAAACATCTAACATGAGACTAAGTACACAGATGCACAGAAGAATCTTTACATAAGGATCCCCATTGTTATTAAATTACTATAAATTATTTAAATGAATAAGTTATTCATTACTTTTTGAAGTTTGTTTTTATCTATCATTTTCTATTTGAGAAAATGGTGGAACCTAGAGAAACTACGACGACAACTCGTGCGAGGGACAATGCATCGATTGTTGAACGACATCCCCAATGATATAAGAGGTGGTGATCAAAACATAATGGAGATTCTTATCCAATTATCTATGGTTATGAAAAATAACCATAATAATGGGGAACACCCTCCTTCACCAAGGAGAGAGAAATAATATATCGAATGTTTTATGCAGCAATGACAATTGATGTTTAGTGAATCTTCTAATCCACTAGTTGTGGAACAATGGTTCAAATCCATGGAGAAGATCTTTTCTTTGATTCAATGTTCTGAGAAAGAGAAGGTGAAACTATACATTTATCAACTAGATGGAGAGGCTGATTAATAGTGGTATTTGATTAAGAACACCAAGCCAGGGGGAATTGAAGAGATGGAATGGGAAGGCTTTAAGGTAATGTTTCTTGAAATGTATTTTTCAAGAACATTGCACACGAAGATGGAGATATAATTCATAGAGCTCATCAAAAAAGAAGGATAATCTGTCACAACCTATGAAGTGAATTTCAAAAGGCTTTCAAGGTATGCTTTTTTTTTTGTTTTCAACAATTATAGAAAAATTAACACATTTTTTAGTCGATTAAAACCAAACATTCGAAGGGATATTGAAATTTGAGACTTTGAGAGTTATGAAGAAGTTGTGCGGTGTGGTCTAAAAGTGGATATAGAGTTTTGAGAACAGACCCATGACTATGGTGATTAGAATCCAAAGATGGGGTTTCAAGCTAGTGGATCTAATTTCAAAGGTTGGAAGAAAACTCAACGACCCATATGCCAAAAATGTGGGAAGTTGCACTATGGGAATTGCCTCAAAGGGATGGGGAAATGCTTCAAGTGTGGGAATGAAGGAAACCATGCTCAAGAGTTTCTAAGAGACATAAAAATAAATGATAATGTGGTGGATGAAAGGAGAGACCCACCAATGGTTCAATGCTACAAATATAGGGATCTAGGGCACTATGCAAGCCATTTCCCTATACCTTAAGTTATCTTGGGCAATCAGCGTCAGAAGCTACAAAATCCAAAGGAACAAGGGAAGGCTTATGCCATCACTACTGTTAATGTGGATTAGGATAATGAAGTAATACAAGGTACAAATATTATTCACTCATTAATGGAAAAAGTATTATTTGATTCTAGTTCTACAAATTCCTTTATATTTTTCAAGTCTGCTAGAACTATAGAATCAAAGCCACAAAACCATGAAGTATGGATATCTGTAAAAACACCAAGTGGTGAAATCATTGGAACCCACGTCTTTGACTCTTCTCTTGTTGGCATATATGGGATTATTGTTCCAGTTAATCTTGTAATACATACCTTGGTGGAATTCAACGCTATAATGTGAATGGACCAGATCTTGATATATAGAACATATGAATTGTCCGAAAAAAAATTTCATATTCCGAACCATCCCAAGATCCTCTAAAAATGTAAGAAAGATCATGATTCTCCTTTGAAAAATACTTCATCTATGTGGGTGTTGATTCCCTATGTAGAAGCATACCTCTCCCAAATGGTTGGGATGAAGGATAGTTCCAAACTTGCGAAAATGTCCATCATGAGGGAATACAGTGATGTATTTCTCTAAGAGTTACCTAGAATCCCCCCAGATCGTGAGGTAGTGTTCTCAATAGAACTTATACCCTGAGCTAATCTAATCTCAAAGTGTCTCTATAGGATTTATCTTATCTAACTGTAGGAGTTAAAGATGTAGCTACAAGAGCATCTGGACAAATGGTTCATACGCCCTAGCACATCACCTTGGGGTGCACGAGTGCTCTTTGTGAAGAAGAAAGATAGAATAATGCGGTTTTGTATTGATTATTGATAACTCAATAATATCACCATAAATAAAAATTATCCTTTTTCAAGGATTGATGACATGTTCTATAAGTTAAATGGATATCAATACTTCACAAAGGTGGATCGTCATTATGGATATCATCAGCTAAAGGAAAAGAAGGAAGATATTTAGAAGACTACCTTTCGAATAAGGTATGGGCACTATGAGTATCTGGTGATGCCCTTCAGACATAATAACACCCCTGAAATATTCCCGGATATGTTTAATAGATTCTTTAAATATTACCTCGGCAAATTTGTGGTAGTGTTCATCGATGATATTCTCATCTACTCTAAGTGAAATGAAGAACATGATGAAAATATTAGATTTGTATTGGCGATGTTGAGAATGGAGACGTTGTATGCCAGGTTTAGCAAGTGTGACATTTGAATGAATAAAGTCACGTTTTTGGGACATGTGATCACAAGTGATTGAATTTCTATGGATCCTTAAAAAACAAAGGTGATTGAGGAATGTCCCTGGCCCACTATTGTCATCGAAATCCGTATTTTTCTTGGATTAGCTGGGTACTACAAATTTTTTTTGAGAAATTTATCATTATTTTCAAGCCCGCTAACTATGTTAACAATGAAAGGGGTAAACTATGTCTAGATGAAATAATTTGAGGGAAGCTTCAGGGAGCTAAAGATAAGGCTGATCACTACACCTGTACTCACAGTACCGAAATGTGGATATAGTTTTTTGATATTCAATGATGCTTCAAAGAAAGAAATGTGTTTTCTACTCCTGAAAAATAATAATTTGATAGCCTACGCCACACGACAGCAGAATATCCATGAGCAGAACTACCCGATGCATGATCTAGAGCTCGCAGCTGTGATTGTTTCCTTGAAAATCTGGATGCACTGCATTTATGGAGAGAAGTGTGACATATACACTGACCACAAGATCCTAATGTATATATTCACACAAAAGGAGCTCAAAATGTGTCAAAGTATATGGTTATAGCTAATAAAGGATTACTATTTATCTATTCAGTACCTTCCTGGAAAGCGGCACAAGGTAGCTGATGCTCTAAGCAAAAAAGAACCTACTACTATATCCATGTTATGGATTAAGAAAGACCATATATTCTTGGATATTAAAAAGATGAATTTAAAAATCATAAGGGTAGGGGATGCACCCTACATTGTCCAAATTATTTCGCAATCATCCTTCCAATAGAAGATTAAGGAAGCAAAGAGGGATAATGTGGAGATATAAAAGAGGGTGAATTCTATAATAGAAGGGAAACCGTGCAAATACCATATCGATGATAACGGTATGATTCGCTTTGGAATGCATATTTGTGTTCCATCGTCACCCATGAAAAAGAAAGAGTTATTGGACAATGCACATACCTAAAAGTTATTTATCCATCCTGGTATCACCAAGATAAACCGTGATCTTCCATAACACTTCTAGAAGGATAACAAGAAGAAAGAGATTGTAGAATATATATATAAAGGTGCTTGGAATGTCAACATGTTAAATCATAATGACAAAAGTCCAAAGGGTTAATGCAGCCATTGCCTATACCCATGTGGAAATTGGAAAATGTTACTATGGACTTTGTTATGGGTCTCCCGAAGACGTCAGGGGGAAATAATGTGATATGGGATTTGGCTGATCGACTCACCGATACTGCCCATTCTATTTCTATTTGGGAATAACTCTTTCTTAAACAACATGTGATGATATATGTGAAAGAAGTGGTGAGATTTCATGGTGTTCCACTCTCAATTATCTCTGACTGAGATACAAGGTTCACATCTAAATTCTAGAGGATCCTTCATTATGCTTTGAGTACTAAATTAAATTTCAGCACAACCTATCACCCCAAAACTGTTGGCCAATATGAAAGGACTATTCAGTCTCTTGAAGATATTCTAAGAGCAAGATATTTATAACTAAATGTGGTATGGTATCATAATCTTCCATTGATTGAGTTCTCATACAACAATAGCTTCCACTCGAGTATTCAGATGTATCTATATGAAGATCTGTATGGAAAGCAATGTAGAACTCCAACCTGTTGGGATGATTTTAGAGAAAGAAAGTTATTTGGACCCGATCTCGTGCAAGAGATGATAGATAATGTTAAAGTCATCCAAAAATACATCAGGGCTGCTCATTGTCGGAAAAATAACTATGATGACAACCGTTGAAGGGACTTGGAGTTCAATGTTGGAGATAAAGCATTCCTTTGAATATCACCATGGATGAGAGTCCTGCAATTTGGAAAGAAAGTGAAGTTAATCTCAAGGTACATTGGCCCCTTTGAAATCATTGACAGTATATAAGTTGTGGAATATTGGCTTTCACATCCACAGAATATGGCTATATTTCATGATGTGCTCCATGTATCACTTTTAAGGTAGTATATACCTGATCCATCACATGTACTGATCTGAGAGGTGGTACAGCTAGAAGATGATCTCTCCTATGAGGAGCAGCCAGTTTGGATTCTGGACCGGAGAGATAAGGTTCAATGCAACTAGAAAACCCACCTAGTCAATGTGTTGTGGAGGAACCTAAAGTTTGAATAAGCTACATGGGAACTAGAGGAGGTGATGAAGGAGAAGTACCCTCACCTGTTTTTGTAAAACGAAATTTCGAGGGAGAAATTTCAGAAGGGGGGAAGAATGTAACAACAAAAATTTTATCAATGGAATTACCTTCTTATAAATATGTCCTAAAATCACCTGAAAACACAAAATAATGAACTAATAAGTTCCAAGTGACCTTTAAACATAAGTTTGTCACTTCTATGTTTGGAATTTCGAAAATCCGTTACACACAGTTGTGTTCAAGATGATTTTTGGAGTCTAATAAAACCAACATAATTTTCGATAAATAGTAACAAACCCTAATGTATAGTAACAAAACCTTATGAATAGTAACATGACCCTTATGAATAGAAAATTGCCCAAAATAATAGTAACCTTACCCATGAATTATTATATAATATTTTGGCATCTTATAATCAATGGTATTTTTGTAAGCTATAAATTATTAATTATAATTAATCAATTAAATTAAAAGAAAATGTATTTTATTAAAAAGTGTTCATAAATTAATAAATCCTTTTCTTCTATATTTCAGATAATTTTATAGGATCTCAAGTAATTTTTGAAATCATTATAAAATCATTTGTAATTTGAAAAATTATATTTTTCAAATAAATTATGATTTTAATTATATATTAAATAAAAACATATTTTGAATATTATTTTTGAAAAGTGGACATAATTTTGGGATCCTACACATCGATAAATGGTAGGGGTGAATTTTGGGAATTTATTGAAATACATGATTTTTTTAATGAATAGTGAAATACCATAATTTACAAAAATAAGCTTAATAAGCTAATTATAGTGTCAAGTATGATGTTCTCCTGATGTAAGCCCACATATAAATGGATCACATGATAAAATTACTATTCTTGGTCAAGTAATACTCACTATTCCTTATCTTGTAGAGAAATAATAAATTAATGAATTTTATATAAAGAAAACCCCTCTCCCCTCTACTATAAAAACCATCCATCACACCATCATTTCCTCACACCACTAAAGCCTCAAGACTTGTCTAAAACCTTCCCAAGAATCTTCCCTATCCCCTACCCCACGTCCAAAAGCTTATGTTTTCATCAAGAGACCATTCTTAGGCCCCTGAAGAAGGATATCAAGAGGAGGATTCAAGAGGTAATTTCTCTCCTTCTCTTCCTTTAAATTCCATTCAATATCAAGTTCTTTTCTTATTATCTCCCAACCTATATTTGTCCAAATGGTTTGGTAACTACAGTATTATACATATACTAGAATTATATGATACTAATGGGATATTATATCACCCATCCACCTTCTCCTCTTCTTTTAATTTTAAAAAAGAAAATGTTGTTCGTGAGGTGTTAATCTTTCATCTTCAAGAACGACATGTTTACTTTTTCATTTCTACCTTCATGTCTGGCCATGAAACCATCTTTTTTGTTGAAATAGAATATTTAATATTTATTATGTCCTATATAATGGTCTATAACTAAATTATGTTCATATTACAAAATTATTAAACAAAACAAGTTCGTTGTGGTCGAAAAAACATCCCAATTAACTCAAACACTCATCATTTAATTCTTATCTAATGATTCATACACATTATATATAATGTAATTCATTATAAGATCATTTTAACTTATAGAATATCATTAAAAACATGGAATTTTCGTTCTGTGTGTTTATTCATGTTCTACACAAACATCAATTCATGAATACATGTGAAACGCTCAAGAGAACCATAAAAACGAACATTCCCGAACAATGTTTTCAAACACTATAACTCATCAATAGGCCCGTGAAATAACATAATGAATCCCAAATAAACCCATTTATTTATAAAAGGTTTTTTAATTTCTAAATAATAAATATAATTTCATTATACAGGACATTAAAGAGAAGGAAGCGTTCAGATACAACGTAAGGGGAAAGTCTCGAACCCAATTTTCTTTCTTCAGGTTCTCCCTCTTTCACTCCATATTTTCTGTGGTCACTCCTTAAAAATAATTTTTTCCTCACTATATTACCTTTTTCAGGATATAAATATTTTTTATTGAAGTTTATGTCTGACAAAATGTTATCCAAAAAAAATTTCTTTTAACAACTCACCTTTTACTTCTCATTCAAGGTTGATGGTTATTGTATCAAGTATGTTATTCCATCTTTCATTTGGGAGCCCGATGTTTATGAATGTGATCATATGAGATAAAATTAATTCCTTTACATTGTTCAGTTATGTTAATTATTGATATATTTTCTATGTGTCATACATGATAATGATAATGTTATGATGTGACGGGTGCGCCCAAAATTATATAGCGCAATATGAATGTTTGAATATGACGGGTGCGACTAGAATTATACAACCCCATAATGCATTAGGTAAAGTGATGAATATCATGAGTTAATTTGAAATTATATGTCAACAAAATTCTATCATATTTCATAAGTATGTGTCGTATTTTACCACTAAGACTTGATGTTTCATTTTTATGCATTTCCACATTTCAAGGATTTTATTAATGATTCCCCTCTCATTCATGAATTTTTGCATATGTTATGTTTATTCTCACCCACCGTTATATTGTTATTATATATCCTCTTACAGGCTTTTTATCTCACCCTGTTGGATGTATATCCTATAGTGACAGCATGTACTAAGGAGGGGTCAAGTTCCAATGAGAATCTAGAGAAGAAGAAAAAAAATTTGTTTTTGCTCAATGTTGTATTTTTCATGTATGGTCCTAGTTTTCCTAGGACACTAAACTGTTGGATCCTCTATGTGTAATAATATTATGTTTTTTTCTTCAAGAATATGTAATAGTAATGGAGGAAATGGTTGGGTCACACTACACATCAACATATTCTCGCACAATAGTTACGTTCCTTTTCTGACACATAGATATTGCATTCTATTACACTCTGATACTTTAATTTATTACAGATTCTGGAAGTGGATATAGATATGAACCAACTGGTAAGGTTTCTACAGTAATGATAATGGATTCAACACCATTCTCAAAAATCATAACATCCCTCTTCTTGTAATAGATACTCACATCATAACATGAAATCCATCTCATACAAATTATTGTATCAAAGTAAATCATGGTAATGATGACAATGTTAAAAACGAAATCACTTTTATGTGACGTGAGGTGGACTGATCAACACATATTTTTATCAATGATACATATCCTACGATTTTTTGAATAACAACTCCTTTATTAAATAAAATTAAACAAGTATAATTTTCCTGAAAATATGGGAAAATATAAAATAATGTAGTGATCCATAATAAAATAATGCTTTGGATATGTTCGAGGAAATGATTAACATACATGCCTCCACATCGTTAAGAATATCAGCCTAAGAAGTTGTTGCCATATAAGCTTGGTCTCTATCCCTTTACATTCATTGGGGTACATTTCCCTGACACATAGTACATTTTGTGCATAGTGTCCCATCACATTACTACTATAGCTTTGAACATTGGTTGTTTCATTCTTCCCCTTGAAATCAAGGGATTGGAGACCTTTTTCTATACACATGTAGCCGAATCTCATTCCCTTTAGGAAAGTGCCGGGGTGTTTCTTCCCATAATTACTATAGGTTGTAAGGTTAACTCTTCCCTTATTCCTCATTTCCATATTTCCTTTTCTAGAGTTTTTAGCAGGCCTCTACTTCTCTTGCCTTCCATTAAAGTCATAAAAATTAAAAAATTATTTTTATGTCTTTATAGATCATGAGACTATATCTTCATATGATGATAAGTTATGGGTTACTATTTCAATTTGGAGGAATGGTTTTAAACCATCAATGAATATATCGATATTTCTCCTTGGATTACGTATGTTGTCCGCAGTAGGGATTGCAAGCCTTGTAAAGTTGGATTCATACATGGAAACATTTTTATCCTAAATCTACATAAGATTTAAGAATTTTCCTTCCATATCTGCTAGTTGTTCAAGGGTAAAATATTTTTCTATCAATATTTCATTTAAATAACTCAATTAAATCTATTTTCTTTATTCCTTCTCCTTTTTATTTTGGATTAATAACCCCCACTGATCTACATCTCCCAAAAGATGATAAACTACCATGACAACCTTCTTTCTTTCATTACATCCCAAAGCGATAAATATCATCTCTATAAAACTTATACAATACTCAGATATATAATTGTTTTTTAGTCATATTGAATGATGGAAGTTGCTACACATAAAGTGATCCGACATATATATTCTATGTTGTGGATCTGGATGCTCCATATGGGTATCGTTATTGATCATAAACTAAGTATGTTTCCCTAGTATAGTAATATGTTTCTCATCACCAGCCATAGCTCTAGAGAAATAATCATTTTCCTTCATAGGAGGGAAATCCCTACTTGGGATATGAGGGTTCATGCGGGTTCCATTCCTTCCACAAGGCTCCATTTCTAAATAATGGCACACACTAGATTAGGTTATGAATCATAATTTGTACTCTCAAATTAAAAAAATACATATAATAAAATTGAATTCAATGCATGGATAATCCCATAATCATAATCATTATTTCTTTGAGGAATAATTTAAATTTAAATCCCTCATAATGGATTTTAAAGAAAATGTAAATTATCATAAGCATATCCCCTGAGAGTTTCAAAATAGGTGTGCAGTAAGACATATTGTCATGTACCAGTATACCTCGGGTCAAGCCCGAAACTCCTGGTTGGTGTTATCACTCCATGGTACATCTGTTCCAGAACCAGGTGAACTTGTATTATCTAGATAAGGATGTATTTTTGAGAAATATCCACATAATCTATTCCTTACCAAAATTCCATGATGGTACATGTATGTACATACTCAAAGACTATGTTCTTGGATTATCCCAAACCTATATTTTCTAAATCAAGATTCAATGTTTTCTACTAAAATTCCATTGACACCAACTATAAGAATCTAACCCTAGTTTCCTATAGATAGTGCCCAATTTTATTACACCGCCATACAAATAATAAATATGCATCCCGAAGGACTGAGTAGTTTAGTGTCATTTAAGAAAAGATGCATGGATAATTACAACATTACAAATTGAAATGATATAAAAATAGAAATTCCATTGAAGACATCCATATCTTCTACTGTATCCATATATTTCATACATAAAAAAATTCTTTACGTCATTGGAAAAGGAAAAATAAGAAATGGGACATCTCTAATGAACTGTAAGGGTATGAAATATAGAGGAAGATATCATAAACATATATATTAGGCACGGTGAATAACTAAAAATAGACGCCTTTAAAAAAATAAATTTGAACACATTATGGAAGGAATAAGACTTGAATAAATATTTTCATAATAAAGCATAGTCATGTGTATTCTACTAGATTAATGAGACCATGAACTATAAATTACTATTTTCATAATGATAGAATGTATAATGTGGTACATCATAACCATGTCGTCAAGGTATCATGCCAAAACCCTAAATATCCATTTCTTATGGGATCGGGCAATACAATAGTTGGTATCACAGGACCTAATAATGAAACATGGATCTATAGAGGTCCCCACCCATCATATAATAAGACCAATTCATTCTTCATATGAATGGTATAAATATAAAAAACATATACATTCCTATTGAAACTAATATATGAAATGTAAATAACGTTCCCAGAAGATTTTGCATAAACACTAACCATTCAGAATATATTAGTGAATGGTTTTAGGATAGAGCATCCACAGTCAAACAAATTATAAACCATTAAATTAAATATGGTAGATTATATCATAATATAATAATCATAATAATCCACAAGTATCAATTTATTAAGATACTCTTATAAAATCATCAAGTAATTTTTGAGATAAATACTCTTTTACATTAAAAAGAAGTGTTTTTTTGGAACAATCTTTTTATAAAACCAGAAGCGAAGTAAGAGATTATTTTCAAAAAAAATGAGCTATTTTATAAATATAATGGTTTTAAAACAATTTTTATAGAGTTCCCTTGAATATAAGTAGCAATTTGAAAAATTCCATAGAATTTGGGATTTTGTTTCAGGATACATTTTTGACAGATCCTTTCAAACCATATAAATCCCAATAAATTAAAGTAGGATTTTGGTTTTTTCACATATTAAAAACATTATCATAGAATATATGGTGTGTAAATTTTAATATATAATAATTTAATTGAGGGAAATATAAAATAATACTAACGTGAATGAAAATGGAGATTTGGGTGGAAAACCATTTCTTTAAGTCTGACGGTGTTCCTGACATGATCATAATGAGTTGAATAATAAAATATAGGTTCATAAATTAATGATTCCAGAATATCCTCTACATTTAATTGATTTATTATAACCTTTTTTGGGTTCATTCATGGCCTTTTATGGGTTATAGATTCAATTTCATTGTTTGAGAGTGTTTTCTTCCTTGGTTTTCATGATCGTTTTACTTATATTCATGTACGGATAAATATTTATAATGAGACTGGTTGTCTAGAATAGACCATTTATGTTATTAGTGAATAACCTGAATATTAGATGGTTATAAAGAAAATTTGGTTATTAGGAGTGAATATGAATCATTATATAATACATTAATGAATATTGTATGGGTTAATTGGTAGTTCTTGATCTCAACGAACCCATTTTGAGTTATAAATAAATATCATGTGTAAAAAAATATTCTAGAACCTTAAATAAGTTATAATACATATATTATAGTCTGTTCCACCCATCAAATTGTTTTTATGACATGAATTCAATATGGTAATAGAAATTGAAAACTCATCTTCCATGAATGTGATAAATTAACACATCGTGTATGGTGTTTTCCTTTTAAGTATTAAATATGGGGAAAGGAGAGATAATGGAAAATTATTGATTTATCATATAAAAATTAAATTAAATGTATGTTACATAACTCAAAACAACATTTGGATGAAATGATGCGAGGAATGAAAAATAAAAGAACGGATCTTGCAATAACAAAAATAAAAGGAAGAATTTTCCCCTAGAAGTAATCTTTCTTCATAGCCTCTTTATGGGAGAGGTTTTGGACATTTAATGAGCCCAAGGTATGATGGAGATGGTCGGTCATATTGGGAATATATTTGAGTATAATTTAAACAATTAATAAGGCTTTAGTGAGGTGAATAGAAGAGGGAGTGAGGGGGTTATAGTGGAGGAGAGGAGTTTTCCCATTATTTTACTCATTATTTTTATATTTTTGCGAATAAAACCAATAGTATTAATTATTGTGACAAAATATAGTAATATGTTCATTTGATTACAAACTATGTGGTCTTATATCAGCCTTCCGTCCCCCATAATACTATAAATCATGTATTTTTTATTTATCGTAAATTAACGTATTGTACTATTCACCTAAAATTGAAGTATTTTAGATAAATCTCAAAAATTCACCCCAACCATTTTTGAATTTGTAGAAATAAAAATAGAAATCCATTTTTCAAAAATAATTTTCATAATATTTTTAATATAATTTTTAAATGGAATAATAATTTATTCAAAAAAAGAACATTAAAACTAATTCTCTTTTTTTAACACCTTGAAAAATTAATAAAGGTACCATAAAATTATCACATAACCATAATAAAATAAAATAAAAATTTATGATTACATTTTGGCAAAATAAATTTCCATTTTAAATCATTAAATTAATCATAAAATTGTAATTAAAACATTTACAGCTTACAAAAATATGAATACATATACTATGATCGTTTCTTCACTTATATGATATATAAATTGTATTTATGTGTTCATTGGTAAAGTTTCTATTTTTTCAGATTTAAAATTCATTAATATTTACAAGGGAATATTACTACTCATAAGGGTTTTTTACAGTTCATTAAAATCTAATTTGATTCTATCATACTCTAAATATCTTACTGAATGAAACTGCCTCTATCTGTTTTTCAAAATTAAAGTGACAAAGGTGGAATAATTATGTTTACTGGTTAGGTTATAAAAAATTGGTGTTTTGTCGAGACTCAGGGTTTCATGCATTAAATATTAAATTTATTTTAAAAATCACGGGGTGTTTCATTGATCCTGAAATTTAACTAAATAAATATTATATTTAACATTAATTAATTAAATTCCACTTATACATGAATTTAATTAAAATAAATCCCAAATCCTCATTTACACATCAATTAATATTACCATTTAACATTTCCCTTATTTTATAAACCCCATGTCCTCATTTACATGTCATTTAATTAAATTCCACTAATCTCAATTTAATTTAATTATGATTCAAACTCAATAACATTTGAAATAAAATAACTTATTTTTTTCTCATTTTATTTAAATAACATCCCTATCTCAATGTAATTTAATTAAATGATATCATCATTAATTTAATTAAATGAAACTCCCAACATCAGTTTTAATTAAATTCATTTCCAACATAAAATATAATTAAATTAAAATTAACCTAAACCTCAAATTTGGTTGGACCTCATGGTTTGACTCAGATGGTCTGACTGAATGTGCGCAAACTGTGCGTCTGGTACTAGACACATGTTTTATCATGCATGGTTATACATCATGTTTTTAATAATCATGTGTAGCCTATAATAACATCACTACCACGTTTGGTTCTCCTAAAAACCCATCTTTCCATCCGAGAAAAATATCAATCAATTACCCAAGCCCATTATCAACACATTAAAAGACCCCAACTAACAAAAATTATTTCTAAAGAAACTTTTTATAAACTGGACCATGTAGTAAATGAAAAAGTTCAAAAAACATCATATTTTAGCCTGGTCTAAAAACACAAGACTCTACATATGAGGTGTGAATAAAAAAATATATTTACAAAGTTAAAATTTTATAAAAATGGTTAAATAAGGTTGTATCCAGATATGAGAGTGAAAAAATCTTATTTGTCACATGAATTTAGATGAAAAAGTTAATGTTGTTTTTGAAATTTTTATATTTAAAAAAAAATAAATCAATAAAAATTAATTTAGATCCCAATTTGATGAATATAGTCATGGGTTCATGGTAGGATAACATTTTGAAAATTAATCATGGTCATAAAAATTATTCCCCCTCTCCTAATATTTAATGATGAATTTGAGACACCATCATCGAATTTTCAGTCACCCTTGGTTGAAGGATGCAATGGAAACCACTCATCTGTGCATGAAAATTCATTAACCATTCCAAAACAACATAGAAAAGTCCAAATAAATAATTTTTTTATTCTTAGAAATCAAAAACCAATTCACTTATTTAACACCCATGACAACAATATATATAAATTAATAACATAACAAAATCTAAAAAATAGAGAAAAGTAACACTAGGTGGAAGGAATTTAATGATCTTAAACCAACGAAGTAAATAAAGAATAAAAAAACCAAAATTAAAACTGAATTATGAGAAATGGGAATGAATGAATACATAAACCATTCAATAGTGAAATATTGATTTTAAATTGACGATCAAGACTC
The DNA here is from genome assembly GCA_963277665.1 of Viscum album. Taxonomy (NCBI): domain Eukaryota; kingdom Viridiplantae; phylum Streptophyta; class Magnoliopsida; order Santalales; family Viscaceae; genus Viscum; species Viscum album. The sequence continues at coordinate 223,753,206 of OY728139.1, forward strand.
CAATATTAAAAAAAGGAAAAGTCCTCCTTCCCTGATCACAAAAGATTGGATCCCTCCATGTTAAGGGTAATAGAGTAAATTGAGGAATAAGATAGAATTATGAAAATCAAGAAAAAGAAAAAAGAAAATAATCATCACAAAAAGGATGCAATCCTACAACACAACCCCTATATCACATTCTTTAACAATATTCAATGGATGTGGATGCACATATTTATAGGGTTGACTGTTGGATAATTTTTCCTTTAGATTTTCTTCACTGAAGGAATTACATTAATTAGCATAGTTAATGGATAAATCCTAGGAAGGTGTCTTCTTAATTTTTTTTACCGATATATCTTTTTCATTCCCACTCCATATACAATCCTATTTGGTATATAGTAAAAACTTTATTCTTAAATTACTAATGTAAAAATGTTCAGGAAGAGGAGACCCCTTAACTCCCTCCACATTGGATCATTAAATAAATACCATGATGATAGAAATCCCCCATTATATTTTATGTGGAAATGAGTATAGGATTAATATTTAGAATACAATTAGAATCAAAAAATTTAGATGTCTATATGATAATATATTCCTTAATTACTAAGGTAGGTTCCATTCTGTCATCATGAAACATTTTTCCAATTGATTTATTTTTCTAATCCAGTGTATTTCGAATTGAACATGGGGACACATGACAAAATTGAATACCAAAGACCAATTAAGACTAAAAATATAATAACATAAAATTTAAAAAAATTGTTAAAATTATGATCTAAATAAAAATGATACGTAAAACTGTTAATTTTCCTAAATTAAGAAATTCTCAAATTTGAGAAAAAAATTCACAAAAGTACTAAAATAAATAAAATCATCTCAAAAAGATTAATTAGAAGATATTAAATTATTGATAATTATATAAATAAAATATTTAAAATATTACCTCTATCAATTTATCCACACATAGAACATGGAATCCCAGACAACATAGCATCAAAACAATATCAATGAAAATTCAAAACAACTACCCACGAGTTCCATAAAATATACACACACAATAACATAATTTCTCATGCATCCTAAAAAACCATTATATCAACTTATCCAATAATAACTTTAAAAATATTTCCTCATCATTTACCCTCCCATTCAAAAAAACACCTAAAAAAGATGAATTTTCTCTCATCTCACGAAATTTAATTTTCATCAAGGATCTTCTTATCCAAAATCATGAAAGTTTTGCCATTGGATTGATACATTCTTATTTCTACACCCAATTTGAGCCAAGAAAAGTTTTTCATCATGAATAATTTATTTAGTTATTATTATTATTATATTTTTAGGATTTCGATGCCAAAACAATCGTCGGCCAAAGGGGATTGATTTGCTCATTTTGAATAAAGATTTCATAATTTTTATTTTCACTGTAGTATAGTATCTTCTTCAGTCTCCTAAGTATAAATTCGTATAAATTTTTAGGTAATCTAAAAAATTTTTAACACTATAAACTATTTTAGAAAAAAAAAAATCAATCTTATCAAAGATAAGTTTTATTGAAAGTTCTAGAGAGGCATATATTTCTTCCTCTTTTTGTAGATCGTGAAAGCAACAACTACTTTTAACATAAAGGCCTTAGAAAGGAAATTATTTCAAAAAAATTGGTCTTTTAAACCATAATATCAACTCTTAAATTTTTTATTTTCTACCAAAATTATCACCAAATGTGGTAGCATAACACAAATTGCTTCTCATCAGACTTAATTTCAACTAGATCATAAAATTATACTTCCAGTGAAGGTTGGATTGGGAAAATTGTGTTGTCATGTGAAAACCTAATACATTTTTCATGGATTCTATGGGATACAAGGATAAAAAATATATGTACTTCGAGATTAAACAAAAATATATTGACACATGGGCATTAAAAACAAATGAAATTCCTCAATAATTTTAAAAAAGTGTACATCAAACCCTCTTGTTTTAATATGAATAAATCAAATTAAAATTAAAATAAGAATTGTTTTTTCTATATATAAATTATTTGAATGCCAATAATATGTAAAAAACAATTATAATGATTCAAATGAAAGTTATTTAAATGATAAATACTAAGATTTATGGCATGAAATTCAGAAATAGATGTACTTTTCATGAAATTACCAATGATTTTAACAAGAACCAAAGTCATTTCCAGCATTCCTTAGTTTGACGGGATAAATTTTTTCACACATTGAAATGGATTTTAAAAATATAAATGATTTCCATTTTGGATAAAAAAATTATAAAATAGATAAAATTTAAAAAAGAAACACATGAAAATTTTAAAAGAGAAAATTTGTTTCAGAGAAAAAATCCAAAACTACAGTGGTTCTCTCTCCATAAATTAAATGGTGTATTTTCCACAATCTGTTCAATTACATTTTACATGTATTTGTATTTTAAATTGAATCACAAAAAGGAAAAATGTTTTAAAGAGTGGTATGACCTGACTTATTCGAAGTGAAATATTGTGTTAAGAACCTATGTGATGCACACTGAAAGTCTATAATCAAAAATAGAAATGAAAAAACAAGATTTTTATTAGGAGAAAATAATATATAAATAGATTAAAAATAGAATGATATATATTTATTTAATCCCTAAAGTGTGTCTTAGATTTTTACTACCACTAGATATGGAGTTCTTGTTGGTTATCACTAATATGATGATGGGTATAGTTTATTACTCATGAAACATCAACACTCTTTATTTACAGATTTCACTTATTCCTTTTTGATGAGGAATACATGGATGTAACACAACAAATCCCACAAAATTATAATGAAATTCAACATCAATGGTTGTTATAGAATAATTAATGAGTCCACCATATTAATTATTTAAACTTACACAACTTATTCTTCATTCTATAGTCGTTTATCATGCTATGATTCATTAAATTATTCAGAAAGAAAAATTAAAATTGTAATTCTATTAAAAAAATTATAACATCAAGTATCAATTTGAAATTAGTACCCTTAAAATTAAGCATATTTTGGCTTAATTTAAATAACAAAATCTACTTGGATCTACTCACGAACTACCTCTAATAAATATTGATCAATTTTGTAGAGATATATATGTATCTCTTCATAAGAATCTTCTTTTTCTTCTTTTCCTTCCAATGAAAAGAAAGTTGGTCAAATATGAACATTTCAAGAAAGTGGGGTTAAAATTCAATTTACTAACAATAAAAAGAAAATTAAAAGAGTCCATAAAAATTTTATCAACCATAATATGTTCAAAATAGATCTCATCTAATATGAAAAGTGAATTATGGATTTGTGTTATTGTGGAAGGAAGTAAAAAATTCAGGTTCCTTCATATTCTCTTCAAATTACATAACATGGGTGGTTTTATATTCTTATTCCAAGGAGTAATAATTATAAATTTGTGTTAATGATTCTACCATATATGTGATTGGGAGATTATATTCCACCTCATATTCATTCCAAAAGTTATATAAATATCATTAATCTCCTATACATACATCATAAAGAAAATTTACTACATAAATCTCCTACATAAATAGTTGAGCTGGTCCAAATGGATGTTATTTTAATTCCATAAAAGCATCCAAGGGGTTTTTAACATCATATATGAGCATGGAATCTCCATCCACCACTGACTTGGATTTTTGTTTCCATTTATTCACATGCACTATTTTTCCCATTTAGTTAATCGTCTGTTATATCTTCTCTTCAATGCATTGAAACCGATCATTTATAAAATTCAAATCCACTTGTACATAATGATTCACCTATGGATTCATTCAGAAAAATTGGTTAGAGACAAGGAAATATATTATTATAACATATCAATTTATCTATAAAGTTTCTAGAAGTACTATTTGAATTCAATTAATTATTCATCCAATCTCTCTAATATTTGGTATTCGAGGGCATATTTATAGAATTGGATGATCTCTCTGATTTCATCCTCCATGATAATTCGGATTTGAGATACTCTAATTTTTTTTGTAAATAATGAAACACTATCCTCTATATACCATGTTTATTTAAAAAAAATTTATTTTCAATTAAATTTTAAAATATTCAAATATATACAATTAGATTATTGGAATTTCTTTCATGGAAACAATGTCAAGAATTGACACATTCCAATCAAAGGGTGTGACAAAAATAAATATTTATTGAGTTAAAAATGTCGAAATATGGTTAACCAACAATTTCTATAGATAGGAACTCGCCAAAATAATGCTTTCAAATTTAAATTAGAGAAATAAGTGGTTTGGATTATATAATTTATTGATTTTAAAAATACAATGTAATTAAAAAAACATTCAAGAATATTTAATGAATATTTCGATGGTGTTATGGTAGTATCACTTAATTCAATTTCATAGTTATCGTAAAAATCATTCCACCACCTTTGATATTGAATGATAAATTAAAGATTCATTGATTGACTTTTCAATAACACTGTGACAAAGGAAGAAATGGAAGCCACTCATGTGATAATGTAAATTCATAAACCATTCATTAACAACAATGTCATGTCACAATAAGGATTTTTTTCTCCTTATAAATATAGAATAAATTCTCTTATTTCAAACACATGGAAAATGTCTCTATACACTAAAAACCATACACAATATACTATATGAAGAAAGACAACAATTGGTGAAGGGAGTCTAATGAACTTCAATCAAATATATAAAAAATGACTAACACCAAAACCCTAAATACCATCGCATTAAGAGAATTTTTCTCCATTCTACAAAACCATTCAATAGAATAATATATTTTTGAAATAAATCAAATGATTATGAAATTAAAAAAGTAAAAATTTACCAACCCTAGCCTTTTAAAAATAACATTACATGATTTTATGTATAATTATACAACATTGTTAAATCCAAGTATCATAGAGTATATTGTTTTTGAAGAATATGTACATAATCCAACATTATAAAAAAATTATTTATTTTCTATAATGTGTTTCTATATTTTATTTTTCTCAAACATCTACATTGGATAAACTTGGGATAAAATGAACAAAGGGATAAGCTAAATCCCTATAAGGGAATAACCATAAGAACAAAGCATTAACACATGGAATAGAAGGCATGACATAATGATATAAATCAGTACGTAACATATGGAATCATAACATATAAACATGAAATTGTATAAACATTGAGGAATAATAATGTTGTAGCTACATAAAAAATGACATTATCACGAGTCAAGGATAAACACCCAGACTGTTGCACATGGTAGCACAAGCCAAGTTAACCAGCAGGACTGTCTGATATAGTAGCAGAATCCAACGCTAACATCCAAGATCGTCGCACATAACATCTCATGGGACAAAAATTTACCCAATGAAAAGTAACCCTATCTGGGTGCACCCATCCTAAATTTTCATGAATATGCTTGAAACATAAATAATCAAACATTATCAATCTTAAATAAATATAAGGGTTAACCATGGAAAGAATTGGGTACCACAATCATGTCATAAAATGTAAAAAATTGGTATATCTTAAAAGTGTCCATTAAAGAGAGAAATTTGAACATACAGTGTCATTCATATAATAAAACTAGAATATATCAATATATTTGATGTCAAACATAAGTTAAAACATGTGAAAAGAGTATTTAATAGTTTTTAGCATTAAAATATTTTCTGTGGTTTTATGGAAAATACTATAGATAATTTAAAATAGTAAATAGAAAAATCCTTTACATAAAACCAAAAGTAAATAAATATTATATTCATAATTTATAAGTCTGATTTTATGAATTAAACGTTTGATGAAAACAGAATATAGAGTGCACATGAAATCGGGTAACAATTCGGGAAGTTCCCTCAAAACAGGTTTGCTTATCGGGAGGTATTGTGGAGGGAATTAAATAAAAACATATATATCCTCTAAACATAATGATGAAATGGTCTTGATATATTAACTTGATAGATGTAAAAATAATTTATAATCTTCATATGCAAAGATAATTTAACTTCATTTTGGTAAAAGAACGATAAGGAAACCCGAATGAACAAAGGAGGTTCGGGTGGAATCCCTTGTAGATTATCGGCATGGTATTAGGTAAAAATAATAAGGCTTAATGAGTGATAAAGGGGTTTAAAATCACATATAAATCATGAATGTAATACGTGGGAGGTTTTAAATCATACCACATAATTAGGGAATACACATAACATGGCAAAACATAGAGGATATCCTTGAATAAAAGTGAAATAGGGAAGATCCATTACCGTAAGTCTGATGATGTTATCTACTTGACATTAATGACCTAAGTAACCAAATTTGGTTCATTACATAATAATTCATGAACATATTATTTATGTAAAATATTTTTATATCATTTTTATGTTCATTCATGACCTTTTTGATGGGTTACTTGGTTGAATTTCGTTGTTTGGGTCAGATTGTTTTCTTGGTTTTTTACGTTTGTTTTATTTATTTTCATCAACAGAGAAACATGTAAAATGGGGATGACTATCCAAAAATGGAGAAATATTTTATCATTTAACATCTAGAAGTTTACATGGTTATAAATGTAATTTTGTTACTTTGAGTAATGATTAATCGTTATGTAAAACATTAGTGATAACCTTTTGGGTTAATTGGAGGTCTTTGGAAATAATGAACATGTTTTGTTTGATAAGTCCAAAACATTTGTATGAAATAATTACATAACCATAGATGAGAAATAATAAATATATTATGCTCTAGTAAAACCATTAAAATTTTTTCATGACCATTATTGAAGATGGTAACAAAACATAAAAACTCGTTTTCCGTGAATGTGATAAATCAAAACAACTTAGATGGTATTTTCATTATTTGAAAAAAGTGGGGGAGGGAGATATTATTATAGAATAACCCATTAGAATAATATATTTCTAGTACAAGTATGTTATTGGAGTTATCATACCATTTGGGTGAATGGAGGCAAGGAATGAAATAAAAATAGAAAAGAACGAGAAAGAAAATAAAATAATCCGAAATGGGAATTTACCTTTTCAGTTTATCTCCTTTGAGAGCAACTTAACGGGGGAGGATTTGGTTTTTTGAGTTGACCAAGGGATGTAATAATGGGGTAGGATCTTTTTCTGTGATTTTTTCAGAACATAGGCATGGTAAAAGTCATTGAATGTGTGAATTTAAGAGGGTAGTGTGGGTGGTTTTTATATTGGAGGGGAGGAGGGTTTTCGTAATATTCAATTCCATTATTTATTTATATCCCTCAAGACCAGAAATAGTGATGATTCCATGAAAAAAACAGTAATAATTTCATTTTAGTTCTATATTTTGTTTCTTACATCACATATTATGTCATGAATAGTGGATTTAAATTACAACGTGTTTTTACGATAAATTATTTTATTTTACTATTCACCAAAAAATTCATTTATTTCAGAAAATACAACAAATTAACCCTTACCATTTTTTGACATGTATATTTAAAAAATGATCTCCATTTTTCCAATATAATCTTCTAAATATTATTAATTTAACTATCAATCAAAATCATAATTAATTGAGAAATTTGAATTTTAAAATTATGGAGGATTTTATAATGATTTGAAGAATTACATAAGGTGGTATAAAATTATCTTAAAACCAGAAGACATAAATTTTTTAATTTATGATCACCTTTTAATAAAATTGAATTTATTTCAAATTTATTAACTACCTACAATTATTTATAAATTAGAAAAATACCAATACTTTTACTATGGTAATATTATCACTTATAAGATGCCTCAATTTTGTTTTTACATTCATTAATGAGATTACTATTCTATTAAAAGATTTACTATTCATAATGTTCATATAACTATTATGAAGTGTATGTTACTATTCATAAGGGAAATATACTATTCATCAAAAATTAAGCATGTTCTATTAGACTCCCACCATCATACTGAACACAACCGTGTTTGTCAGATTTTCGAAATTCAAAACATATGAGTGTCAAAATTATATTTAAAGGTCACATAGTAATTAGTAATTCTTTGTGTTTTGATTTCATGTGATTATATTTCATAACAATAAGAAATTAATTTTCACTGATAAAACATTGGGTCGTTACATTATTCCCCCCTTATTATATTTCACAGTCAAAATTTTATTTTTCATTCTATGCCATAAAAATTTGTTTGTACTTTTCCTCCATCAGCTCCTCCAATTCCTATGTAGCCTCTTAGAACTTATGGTTCCACTGTAGTAGTTTCACAAGGTGAGTAGTCTATTTACATAGAACATTACCTCTATGATCCAATATCCTCACCGGATGCTCCACATAATAAAGATTATTCTCTACTATACTACATTGGAAAATAGTACATGTGAAGAATCTATTTTGTACTTCCTCAAGAGGGATACATGAACGGGATCTTGTAATTTGGCAGTGGTAGGTTGATTCTAAAGTCTATAGGACACAACCCTAATACAATCAATAATCTCGAAGTGGCTGATATACCTAGCACCTAGATTCACTTTCTTACCAAATCTCATTACTTTATTCAATAGTGATATGTGTAGAAATACCATGTCTCAAAATTTTAACTCTAGGTCTCAATGATGATTATCTATATAATTATTTTGACATCATTTGGAAGCCTTTATGTTCTTTGGTATGGGTTTCACATAATCCACCATTTCGTTGACCATTGTAGGTCTTAATAGATTATGATAACTGACTTCATCCCAACACGACAATATTCTACACTTGTTCCCATTAAGGTCTTCATATGGTGTCATTCGGATGATAGAGTGAAATCTACTACAGTTAGAGAATTAAAAAAAGGTAATATGTTGGTCCTATACTACATGCAATTCAATAGAACACACTCTTAACATATATTCTATTTTTTGAACAGTCCGCTTAGATTGTCCATCAGTTTGAGGATGATAGGACATACTGAAGTTTAGTTCAGTGATTTTATCATGTTGGAGACTTCCTAGAACATCAATGTGAATATCGGATCTCAGTTGGATACAATATATAGTGGTACTCCACACAGACTTACCAGTTCATTGATATATATCTATGAATGTCGATCAAATGAGATTTCCTCTTCAATTGTGATAAAGTGATCTATCATTGTAAGATGATCCACAATGACCCATATAGCATTGTTTCCTCTAGATTTCTTTATATGTGTTGTGAAAAATTCCAGGGTGATGTTCTTCCACTTCCATGTTGTTATGGGTAGTGGTTTCATCATCCCCTTAGACTTTTGAATTCCATCCTTAACGTTTTGACAAACCAGGCACTTTCATGTATACTCAGCAATATCCTACTTCATATTGTCCCACCAAAAATTATTTTAGAGATCTCACTATATCTTTGTGCTCCAAGGTGGAAAAGATAAGTTTGAGTTATGTGCATCACCAAAAAGGTCCTTATTAATTTCCGGATTTGATGGTACACTTAATCATGAACCTAACCTTAGGACTCCATCCTTTTAAATCTTGAACTCGAAGGATTTCCCATTTCTGATAGCTTCCTTCCTTTTTATAATTTTCACATCTTTTAATTGATAATCAATTAATTTCTCTAGGTGGAATGGTTGATAAATAATTTTGGAAAGGATTTATGATGGTCTTACCTTAATGATTCTCATTTACATCCTCTTCAAATATAGGAAGACCAAATCCTTTTCAATTCTTATATTTGATAAAGATGCAGGATCCTTTTTACATAAAGAATCTGCTACCTTGTATTCCTTATCAGGATTTGATTTGATTCTGAATTAATAATCCTTGATGATCTTTATCAATCTATGTTGTATAATATTAATCTTTTTTTGTATGAAAATATATTTGAGACTCTTTTGGAATATTTATATCTCACACTTCTCCCAATAGAGATAATGCCGGAATATTATTAATGAAAATATCACTTTTTCCAAATCCATATCATGAATAAGATAGTTTTTCTTATGTATTTTCATATGCCTTTCATAGTAGTCTATTAATTTATCATGTTTCATTACCACACTACCTATTTCCTTATTTGAAGCATCATTGTACACCACAAAGAGCTATCCCCTTTGTTGGGAGTCTAAGTCCTGGCGTAATAATTAGCCTCTTTTTCAACTCCTTAAAACAGTCTTCACATTCTTGAGTCCAGAAAAGCATTACTCCATTCCATTTCAGCTTGGTCATTGGTATTTAAAATCATGAAATGTTCTTCACAATTAGTAGATAATATCCAGAAAGACCATGAATGCTATGGATATCTATTACAGGTGTTGGCCAGGTCCACCCATCAATTTTTGTTATTTTAGAGTGGTCTATAGATATCCCCTTATTGTTGCTAACATATCCAAATAATGATAGTTCCTCTATCTAGAGCCCACAGTTACATTACTTTTCATAAATATTCTCCCTTCACAATGTCTTCAGCACAGTATTAAAGTACCCCCATATTACTCCTTACTCTAGGAGTATATCGGAATATTGTTAATAAATACTACAAAAATCTGTTGATGTAATCCCTAAAGACTCTATCCATTAAATCCATCAAAATTTCTAGAGCAGTAGTGACTCTGAATGGAATAACAAGGAACTCGTAGTGTCCATTCTTTATTCAAATGGAAGTCTTGGGAATATCTTACATCCTCACAATTAATTAGTGATATCCTGACTAAAGCTCCATCTTATAGATATAACCGGCCCCATGAAGTTGATTGAACAAGTAATAAATATTTATAAGGGGATAATTTTTCTTTATCATGATTTTATTGAGCTCATGATAATCAATGGAGAGGCGCATTGATTGATCCTTCTTCTCGTAGAAAAGGACTGGTGAACCCCATGGTAAAGCAGTCGAGCAAATAAAACCCTTCTCTAGATTCATGAATGACTGCTTCTTCACCTATTCCAGCTCCAATGTGTCCCTTATATAAGGTGTATTTGATATAGGCATAGATCTATGAAAAATTTAATTGAGAACTCAACATCTTGATCATGAGGAAGACCATGAAACTCTTTGGGGATTACAATAGTGTAATCCCTCAAGATGGGAATATTATCAAGTGATATTCGCTCCATTGTCTCAATAATTTGAGCTAGAAATGATATCCCATAAGGAATTAATATCCACTCTTGAGACAATTATTCAAAAGGAAATTCATCTTCCTCCCCACACCTGTATAGAATTCGAGTTTGCTTCAGGGTTTGAAGTGTGATCTCCCATTCCTGATATTTGATCATGGATGTGTATAAATATAGTCAATCCATCCACAAGATAACATCTAAATCCTCTAAAGGAAATAATATATGATTTTTTGGTAGGTTTAGATCACATAAATTCATTATAGAGGTGTTATAAACCTTGGATGAAATAATTTTCCCATTGGTTGTTCTTATAGTTAATATATCCTCCATATTTTTTTGTGGTGTTTGAATTGTTCTACTAAAATTGAAAGATATGAAAGAATGTTTGGAACTAGAATCAAATAGTGTGTTTTATTTTCGTGAATGAATAACTAGAGTATCTGTCACCACATCATTTTTTGGCTCCACCTTAGTAGCAGTGATATCATAATCCCTCCCTTGTTTCCCTAGAGGATGTTGTTGATATCATCTGACAACCCTCAGCTTTGGGAAATTGATCGCATAATTCCTATTATCCTTTTTGTTGTAGCACTGCACTACATGATGAGTGTTGATCTAAACCATTATTTTTTCTTCCACATTATTCGGATTAATAATATCCCATTGGTAGTTTTTAGCTAGATGTCAAAACATTCAAAATTTGATGCAATTCCAAGTTCCTATTAGATAGTTCAGAGGATTCTTCTTCCTAATTTGTACACATGGTACGATCATGTTTCTTTCAATCATGGAAATTATTTTCTAAACTGCCCATATTGGATTCCATTTTATTCTTTTTTCGTTGGTATCATGATGCCCATGAGAGTATCTGATCTCTATTTCAACCGTAAGGGAATAATTAACAACTTCTTCATAGATGTTGAAATCTCAAATTTCTAATGATTTTTGTGGACTCAACTATAGTCTGTTAAAGAATAAATCCACCTTTCATTCGTTTCTCATGAAAAATCTAGAGTAATACATTGAAATCCTTGTAATTTTATCTTCATATGCACTGATGGAATCGTCTTCCTTCTACTTGTGTCCGAGGAACTTTATTTCCATATTAATAAAGAGGGTTCAGGGAAAATATTTGCTGAAAAAAATTCTCTTGAATTCATCCTATTCCATTGAATCAATTTCTTCCTGGGGATTCTTATTCTTGATCAGTTTTCACCACTGATCAGCATCCCCAAAAAAATGATAAACTTTCAGTACGAATTTCTCTTCTTCCAAACACTAGAGAACATTAAATATCTTTTCAATGGAGTTGATTCGTAGTTTTGCGATGAGGTGATCACATAACCCACCAAACATGGGAGGAATTTTCCGCATGATGTATTCAATGAAACATTCTTTTTCCATGTAGGAGTATAGTGTTCCACATGATTTATGTTATTATGAATACCATGATATAGCTGATCATGTACTGTCATGATGTTTTGAGCACCGATTCCCATCATATCAAGAATATCATTATAGAAGTCATCACATTCCCTATAACATTTATTATTGTAATGTGATCTTCTATTTCATTTCATTTATTATGAAAAAGAATGTACAATTATAGGGATTTAATACATAGTTATGGATCTTAAAATTGAATCATTGAATATAAAAGTATAAACACATAAAGTGGAAGTATATCCTTAATTGTGATTCCTTATGATTAAATCAAGGTTATCTTTAATCTATTTCTGACCTTTTATTCTTATGGGATATTTTTTTATTCCCATAATAATGTTTTATACTATGCCCATGAATTTAACAAATCATATCCCCCACGAGTGTCGAACTAATAGTGTAATAAGGCCTGTTGTCATGCACCAATTCCCCTTCGAGTCTAATTTAAAGAGGTATTTTCAAGATTTTAACCCAAGATATATTTGTGTGAGATCCACCTATTCCTGTTTGTATCTAGAAAGGGATGTATTTTTTTCATAACCCAATTACTCTATACTTACCAAAATATATGGGTTTTTTCTTATACATAGTATCATATTTAAGGTTCTTACTACTGTTCTCTAATGCTAATCTTCAAAAATAACTAGACCATCCTCTGATAACAACTATAGAAACAGAAGACTTTTTCACATAACATTTCATTATTTTAATCATAAATATATATATGATTACAGTCCAATGATCATAATGTCTATTTTCACGGAAGACTAGGTACATAACCAAACAATATAAAAAACACCTTTTTATTTAATCTCCATAATGATATTCTATCTTCCATTGTGATCATACATCTACATTGGATAACCTATGGTTGATATGAAGAAAGGGATGATCTAAATCCAAATAAAGGAATGACCAAAATACAAAGCATTAGATCATATTATATAAGGCATGACATGATTATATAAAAAGGCATGTAACATATGAAATAATAACATATAAACATGGAATCATATAAAAATGGAGTCATTATAATGTGTAGGAAACATAAAACATGAAATTATCATGAGTTGTTGTTAACAGCCAATACGGTTTCACATGGTAACCCATGCCAAGGCTACACGCCAAGACTGTCACCCATGGTAGCATAAGCCAAGGCTAACCACCATGACCATCGTATGTAATGTCTCATGAGACTCAAATTTAACAAATGCATTGGAGAGCTATATGGGTGCACCAATATTTTTATTTCATGAATATGTTTGAGACATAAAAAATCACACATAATCAATCTTACATAAACATAAGGGTTTCCCATGGAATGAATTGGTTACCACAATCATGTCATAAAATGAAACAAATGGGCAACTCATAAAAGTGTCAATGAAAGAAATGAAATAGAAAATAATTGGACATTAATATGGTAAAATATTTATATATCATTTTAAGTCATTTCAAAAAGAAGTGACAACATGTGAAAAGAGTATTAATGAATTTTTAGCATTAAAACATTCTGTGAGGTTTTATGTAAAATACTATAGAGCCTTTAAAATAGATAATGGAATAATGATTTATATAAAACCATATGTGAAGAAAGAATATTTTCAAAATTATTAATAATTATTTTATAAATAAAATGGTGGATTAAAATATAATATATAATGTACTAGAAATCAGTTAAGAATTTGGGATGTTCCGTCAAAATAAGTTTACATATCATGAGGCATTGAGGAGGGAATCACATAAACACATGTATGTCCACCAAAGAGAATTATGAAATGGTATTGATAGATGAATTTGGTAAATTTATAAAGAATTTTATAGATTAAAATAAGAATATTAGATAACCAAATTTTGGTAAAATAATGATAATGCCGCCTGAATGAACAAAGGAGGTTCTTGTGGAATGCCTTACGGATTATTGGCACGATATCTGGTGTACATAAGAGGAATTAATGACATATAAAAGTTATTATCATCATATATACATCATGAGGTAAGTATGGGGGAGGAAAGAGTCATACCCCATCATTAGGGATTATACATAAAAGGGAAAAACATAGATGACATCCTTAAATAAAAGTGAAATAGAGAAGATCCCTAACATTAAGTATAATGGCGTTCTCCACTTAATGTTAATGACCTGAATAATCAATTCAGGTTCATTAATTAATAATTAAAAGATTTATTATAACCATTTAAAGTCCATTCATGAATTTTTTGATGGGATATGTGGTTTAATTTTATTGTTCAGGCCCCTTTGTTTTCATGGTTTTTATGATCAGTTCACTTATTTTCATGAATGGAGAAACATGTAAAATTGGGATAGTTGTATATAATTAGTGTTATATTTTATTATTGAAAATACAGAATGTTACATGGTTTTAAATTTATTTTTTTATTACATTGTCTGAACATTAATCATTTTTGTAAAACATTAGTGATAACCTATTAGGTTAATTGGCAGTTTCTGGCCACAATGAACTGGTTTTGTTTTATAAATCCAAAACATGTGTAAAAAGGGATTAAATAACCATAGATGAGAAATAATACATATATTATGGTCTGTTTAATCCATTAAAATGGTTTCATGACCAGAATAGAATATGATTATGTAAATTGAAAACTTTTCGTCCTTGATTGTGACAAATCAACACATCTCGGATGGTATTATCATATAAAGAAAAAAATAGGGGGTGGGAGAGATTATGATAATCTATTCCATTAGAATAATAGAATTAAAGTAGATTAATTTTACTAGATTTATCGTACAATTTTTATGATGTGAGGTGAGGAAAGAAACAAGAAATGAAAATAAATTGAAGGAAAATAAAAGAACCACAAAGTTGTATTTACCTCTTGTGTTTATCTCCATTGGGATCTTCGTAAGGGGAGAGGATTTGGTATTTTGATGATACAAAGGGTTGTACAACATAAAGAAAGAGATTCGGGAAGAACATAGGAATGTTTAAGGGTTGATAGGAGTGAAGATAAGAGGGGAGTGTTGGTTGTTTTTATAGTGGAGGAGAGAAGGGTTTTCATAATATTTAATTCCTTAGTTTATTAATTTCCCTCAAGACCCGAAATAGTGATACTAAAATGAAAAAAAATTATTAATAACTTAAAGTGAGATCAATATTTTGTTTCTTAAATCACTTATGCTGTTAGAAATAGTGAATTTAAATTATAATTTGATTATACAGTAAATAAATTAATTTTACTATTTACCAAAAATTCATGTATTTCGGAAAAATCACAAAAAAATCACTCTAACAATTTTTTGAAGTGTAGAATTCAACAATGAACTAAATTTTTTCAAAAATAAATATCTAAATATGAATAATTTAATTTTTAGTTCACATCGAAATATACAAGAAAAATATAGATTTTAAACCTATAACTGTTTTTATAATGTTTCCAAAAATTATATAAGGTCTTAAAAAATTATATTCAATATAGAAGACATAAAATTTTTAATTTATGAATACATTTTAGGAAAATAATGATTATTTTAAATTAATTAATTAATTATAAATATTTATGACTTTCAAAAATACAAATACTTTTACTATGGTCATATTATCACTTATAATATTCTTAAATATTATTTATATATTCATGGATGAGTTTACTATTCTTTTGGATGATTTAAAACTCATAAGATTTGTATTATGATTCATAATGATTTTTTACTATTGATAAGGGTAGGTTAGTATTCACTAAAAATTATGTTTTTTATATTAGACTCCAAAAATCGTTCTTATCTAAACCATGTATGTCAAATTTTCAAAATTAAAAACATATGAGTGTAAAAATTATGTTTAAAGGACATGTAGTACTGAGTAGTTAATTTTGATGTTATTAAATATGATTATTTGACATAATTATAAGAAATTAATTTCCATTGATAAAACATAGGTTTGTTACAAAAAATATCTTTTCCCTAATCACTAAAAATATTTACCCCTCCTTATGAAGGGTAATAGAGATGAGTGGGGAATAAGAGAATATTATGAAACTAATAAAAGATAATAGATAAAATCCACATAATATAATATTTCATATACTCTATCACAACACCTCTATAACATCCTTCAACCCTTTTTAATGTATATGGATTAACATATATATAGGATTTAGGGATAGATAATTTTCAATCCAGATTCTCTCCACCAAACATTTGAGTTTAATTTGAATAGTAAAATGTTGAATCATGAGAAGGTGTCTTTAAAAATATTTTCATATATATCATGATTATTTTTACTTCAATATATTCTTATTTAGATATTTTTCAAAAATTCTATCCTCAGATTATAATATTAATTGTTTTCTGGTTGAAGAGACTCATCAAATCCATCAAATTTAGTGCATTAAATTGAATATTTAATGATCAAATTTCTCCCTAAAATTTAACGTGGTTATGAGTATAAAATAACTATTTCTATTACCTCTATAATAACCTAATTTGGATGAATATAGGAAAATATATGCATAAATTTATAATATGGGGTTTATTCTATCTTCCAAAAACATTTTTCCAATTGATTGAGTTTCCTGGGCCTGTGTATTTTTAATTGCACATGTGCTCGTCAAAAAATGCTTAATCTAAAGAACTTGAAAACCATAAATAAAATGAATCAATTCAATTAGTTAAATACTTTAAATTTTAGGCACATAATATAGAAGAGATATAATTCTGTTAATTTTCCATAATTATGTTTTTTTTCACATTTTTTACCCAAAACACAAAATAACTAAAATAATGAAAATTAGATTACTTATTTTAATTTAAAGGGATTAAATAATTGAAATATATAAGAAAAATAATAAACATATTATACCTAGAAATGATACAACACGAAGAACTTAGAAACCATTATACGTAAACATCCAAATCAAATCAATGAAAATTTAAAACAATTATCAATGAGATATACAAATTTAACAACAATAACCAAAAATATCATGCCTCCTCAAAAAAATTATATTCCTACAATCAGATAATTCTATATATTTCCCATTAATTTATCCTCTCATTCACACAATACACCAGCCTCACATAAATTTTCTCTCATCTCAAAAATTCCAATTTTAAAAAATGTTTTTATCATTTAAACTCATGAAATTCTTACCACCTTATTGATAAATTTTTACATCTCCAAATGAAGTGGGTCATGGAAATGTTTTTATAATGAAAATTTTTAATGTTTATTCATTTCATTTTTTATGGTAGGATTTATATGAAAAATATTATAATGGTGGATGAGGATGGTATGGATCTTCCTGAAAAACAATTACAAGATTCCAATATTCACTCATGTATGGTCTCATCATCGACATCCTTAGTAGAAAATCATCTCCATCATCATAAAAACTGAAGGAAATTTAACAACATTTATCATTTCAATAAGTATATTTAAATCATCTAAAACATATTTTTTTTATTGAATTATCTCTATCAACACATCTTTATTTTCCACTTGGAGGATCCAGAAAGGCACAAACACTTTTATAATGAATGCTCTAGAAGGGTGTAATTTATTTTATCATGAAATCTGTATAAAGGCACAAATTTCAACATAATTATTTTATTAGAAGAAATAAATACTCTTAAAAAATTTATTTTCTACCCAATTCATCACAAAATGAGGTAACAAAACACAATATATCTTCCCCCCATCGTTAAGTACAACCAGATCCTGCAATATTACATCAAGAGCTAGTTGGATAGGATAAATTCACTCATGATTTTGATAAACTTACTGGGTTTTAATATAATATAATGGATAGAATGATCAAATGAATGAACCATGTAGTAATAAAAATGATTCTGAAGAAAAGTGTAATTAAAACTAAATAAATACATAATTCATTTAAAAAAAGTATCTAAAACCGTCATGTTTTTGTAATAATAAATAAAATTTTGATTAAATAAATCATGGTTTGGTTATCTCAAGGAGTGTGGTGAATATAAATAATATTAAATGAATATTTTATAATCATCAATGTAATGTGATTTAAAATATAATGATAGTAAGATCTACCATGGGATTCAAAAATTAGAGTAAGAGTCATGAAATGGTCAATGATTTAACCTTGAAACAAATAAATTTTCTTTGTTTATTTATACTATGATTCATTGAATAGTTTGGTTTAATCATTGAATTGGGTTTCAGATAAATAAAAAGATAATAATTTAATCTCTCAATTATACAAAATAAAAATAATAAAATAAACACAAAACAATTTAAAAAACACGATTTTATAAAAGAAAAACCTAAATTTTAAAAATAATAAACTATAAAGGTTCTTTATCCCACCCATAAATGACATAGTTTTCTCAATTCGTATAATTATATTTTAACATTGAATAATATTTCTAATTTAATCATAGAAAATATGTGAAAAGAAGAGGTAAAACATGACTTATTGGTAGTGAATCACTGAGTTATGATTATAAATGTTGAACACTAATAATAAAAAAGAAAAAGAAAAGAAATACTATGAAATATATTAGATGGAATTAAAAGGGAAAAAACTAATAATTAAGGAATAGAACTTGATTTAGTCCCCAACAGGGCCCTAGGGTTGGATTACCTCTAAAGGGCCAGTTTCAGTTGGTTATCCCCAATATGAGGGTGGGTTGATTTTCTTTAATATGAACCACCATCAAATATACCTTTTATCATGAACATATTACTTTTTGTCGAGGACTCCATAAAAATGTTATGTGAAATAATACCACCTAAAAATGAAATGCATCATGCATGGGAGAGGTAGAACAAAATATGATTCCACCTCTCTCTTATATTACACTTAAATAACTTCTTATTCATTCTCTAGTGATTTTTCTAAGTGTGTTTCTCAGTGGAATAATAAAACAGAATGTTATATTGTAATTATTTTTTGAAAAAATTAAATAATGAAGAATGAATATCAAATTTATTCCATTAAATGTATTCAACTTGTGTCTATTTTTCCTCCAGAATATCCACTTTAATATTATCATGTACTACCTCCAATTAAATTTCACCATGTTTAGGTATCTTTATATATTCCTTTTCAAAAGAATCTAATTATTCTTCTTCAAAAACCTCTAAAGAAATAAATTTGTTCAATGAATGTGAAAATTAAAAAAGAGGTTAGTTAGTAATCAATTTAGTTTTGATAAAATTACAAGATAACCAGTTCAATAAATGATCATCTCCTTGATTTTATTACTTCATTTGATTCTTTTGTGGGAAGTACCTCGAGTATTTTAATTTCACTTGATAGAGTAAGGTAGTTAGGATCCCCTATATTATCTTGAAATTTATCCTCAACAACTGTTTAATCTTCTTTCAATTATTATGGGATATATAAATGTGTTAGATATTATACTTTTTCCATCTTGGTAAGTTCATATTACTCCTCATATTCATTCTAGAATTCATTCATATATTTTTATCAAACATACGTACATTAATAAGAAAATATTCTTCACCAATATCCTTCAATAATGATTAAGATGGGCCAAAGTGATCTACTTTTAATTCTATCAAGTCCTTATTGGGTTATTAAACTTGAATGATGAGTGGGGATACCTCTCCTACCACTCAATATGATTTTGGTTCTTGTTCATTATCCAGTTGTTGGTCATATAATTCATATAGATATTTTTCTATCCAAACCATTTTTCTATCTTGGTTTTGATTTGTTTCACTAATTATTTCCAATATGGCTTTAAGATTCTTCTGAAAATATTCTTCTCGGTGGTTTACATATTAAATAATCAATCAGTGCATAATTATCAAAATTTCAATACATAGTGGTAGAATATTTTTCTTTAAAAGTTTTCAAATGATAGAAACTAAAATACTTACAAAAAAATTAAATTGGACTATTTTCACTACCTATCGAGAAACCATGCTATGTTTAGTCTTGTTCCTATCATTGGGTGCAACAAATACAAATATTTAAGAAGATGAAAATTCAATAAAGTGTATAACCAAGGATTTATATTTAGAGGAACAGAAAAATAATCATTTTTGCAACATAATATCAGAAAAAAAAGTGGATTTTTTTTAATTGTTTGATTACAAAAATAAATAATTATATTAAAAATAATAATTGGAAACAACATAATGAAGAGAGTGATGGAGTAAGTGTAGGATCACCTAATTCAATTTGATAATGATTGTAAAACTTATTCACACTATCAAACCACTGAATGATAAATGAAAACCTCAATCATTTTTTCAGTCACTGTTGGTTGAAGGAAGCTATGTAAACCACTCCTATGTGAATCAAAATTCATAAAGAAGTTTGAACCAATCGGGGAAAGTCACTATTGGTAAATGTTTCTCCATATAAATCTTAAACAAATAACATATTCAACAAGGATTACAATGATTTCTAGAAACTCACCACCTAAAAAATTATAATCAATCGAGACAAACTACATAAGGATGAGGGAGATTAAAGAACATCAACCAAAGATTTAAACAATAAATGTCATAAAATAAACTAAATAATATTGAATTTTGAGTATTAATAACACCTAAAAATTTAACCCATTCATTTGAAAAATATACTTTTAAATCAATTCACATGACTCCGAAATTAAAAAATAAATATCCCCCTTCCCTGATCAATCAAACATTTTCCCCCTCAATGTGAAGGGTAATAGAGATGAATAGAGAATGAGAGAATATAATAAATCTAATTAAAGATAAAGGAGAAAATAAATATCACATCATGTTTATAATCCTTCCCCACATCTCATATATCACCATATTTAACCCATTTGAGTCGAAAATGATGCACATATTTATAGTATTGAGGGGTGGAAAATTTTCCCTTCACATTCTCTCTACTGAACATCTGAGTTTAATGCACATATTTAGTGGAAAAATATCTAGAAGGTGTATTTATAATATTTTTTCCACTATATATTATGCATTATCCCTCTAAAAATCATCTTCGTTGAAAAGTCTCAAAAAATATATCTCTAAATTATGAATGGAAACAATTTCTAGATGAGGAGACTCCTTAACTCCATCCACATTGACACGTTAATTGGATGACTTAATGATGGATATTTCAGATGAAATTTAATGTGGACATGTATACCTAGTTAATATTTCCAATTAACGTATAATAAATTCATTTTGATATCTATAAGCTGATATATGCCTGAATTACTGGGGTAGGGTCCATTTTATCCTCCAGAAGAATTTTTTCCACTTGATTGATTTTTATGAGCTAATGTATTTCAAATTGGGTCTATGTAGATAATACAGAGTAGAATACCACAAACCCAATATTCCTATAAAAAAATATTCACTTTAATTGAATTAAATTCGTAAAATTTAGGCACAAATAAGGATGAGATAGAAAAGTATTAATTAACCATATTTAAAAAATTTCTTCATTTCAGCTCAAAACATACAAAAAATTCAAAAATGATGTAAATAATCACAAGTTGATTACTTTTTTGGGATTAAATCATTGAAAAACGTATGAAAAATAATGAAAATATTATCTCTATAAATTCCCTCACAATAGAACTTAGACTCTTAGACAAGTAAGCATAAAAATCAAATCAAAGATAATTTAAAACACATACCCATAAGATCAAAAAATTTAGAAAATAGAAATAAAAGATATCATCCCTACCTAAAAACCATTACTTTATGTTCTACTTTCTGATCATTCAATATATTTCATCTTTGATTCTCCCCTGATATACCCAACACACCTACCACGTATTAATTTTTTCTCAACTCACAGATTCTAATATTCAATAAATCTTTTCTCAACAAAACTCATAGAAGGGTCACCATAGGCTTGATAAATTCCAAAATTACCACCAAATGTGAGTTAAAGAATTTTTTTTATCATGAGGAAATTTTGGGGATGTTATATATCTTTCATTTGAATGTATTTAGAAATAAAATATTCTGAGGATGTAGGAGGTTATAATGTTTATTTTTGATGAAAAATTTAAATATTCTTATATTTACACAAGTATTGTCTCTTATTCACTACCATTAGTATAAAATCATCTATTTAATCATGATAAATTAATAAAATTGGACTTCATTGAGCATTTTATAAGAATAAAACTAAATCATCTAGAAAATAATTTTTCAAGAAAGTGTTAGATAAGCATAACTTTATTTCAAATTTGAATGCTCTAGAAACATAGATCTTTTTTTATGTTTAAAGCTCTAGGAATACATATATTTCAATAGAGTTATTTTTTAGTAACAAACACACCTCTTAAAACTTTTATCCACCAGCCAACATATCACCAAATGAAGTATCATAACATAAGACAAATCCCCCCCCCCACTTAGTACAACTAGATCGATCAATTTTTCATGAAGGTAAGGTTTGATGAGGAAAATTGGATTATAATGTGGAGAACCCAGTAGTTTTTTAATTTATTTTATGTTATTTATTGATTAAATAATCAAAATAGTCTAAAAAAATTTTCTCCAGAAAAGGGTATTTAATACGAAATAAGGTCATTATTCATTTAACACACAAGTACCTCAAACCCTCATATTTTTATAGAAATTAATCAAATTCTGGTTAATGTAAGCATGTTTTGGTTATCTAAAGATGTGAGTATAATGTAAATAATATGTCAATAATGGTTCAGAATCCACAAAGTAATGCAATTTAAAATGTTATTATAGTGATATGTGGCATGGGATTCAAAAACCATAGTATTTTTCATGAAATTCTCAATGAATTGATCTTAATACAAAGTCATTTTAAATATTTATTTAAGCACATTTTCATGGAATAAATTGGTTCACTAATTGAAATGGTTTTCCAAAATTTTCATAGATAATAAATTGAGATCAAATATTTAAAGATTATATGAATATTGAAATACTAAAACACAAAATGTTTAAAATCAAAAAAATTATAAATTAGAAAAGTTTAATTTTTTTAAATCCTTAACTAAAAAAATCATCCACCCACACATAAATGATGTGGTGTTCATGTAAGAATGATTTTAATTGAATCATAGAAAATAATTGTTAAGGAGTGGTAAACCATGACTTATTGGTTTTAAAACAGTGTCTTTATCTTATATTTTCAATAAACTAAAAAAATAAGAAAATTAAAATAAAACATAAAAACATTCTATGAAAAAATAAAATAAAAAAAATTAGAATAAAAGGATTGATCTTGTTTAATGTCCAAAATGGGCCCTTGGTTTTGACAACCTCCATATTGATAGTTTTAGTGGGTTCACCTAAATTTGTAGGTGGATTGAGTTTCATTAACATGAACCACCTGCACTTTTTCCATCGATAGTGTGCTTTATCCTTTTTTAGGAATCGATGGACATAGTAATCCAAAATCCACCCCCTTTAAAATGATAAGAATCATTCATGGTGTGGGTATTTCAAATTACGAGCCCTTATATTTATTGGTTTCCACTTTCAAAACATCATCTTCATTCTCCAATTCATTCTCAAGGTATACAGAAATAATAAAATAATAAAATGAAATGTTAGAGTGTAATTTTGTATGAAAAAATTAATGAATGATGAATAAATATAAAATTATTCCCTTAAAGTGTAATAATCATGTGTCTGTATTTCATCCAAAAAATACACTTTAATATTCTCATTAACTCCCTCAAATAAATGATCAACGCGTTTAAGAAACTCTACATGTTCCTCTTCAAATGAATCTACATATTATTCTTTATAATCCACCATTGAAATAAATGAGTTGGATGAATCTGAAAATTTAAACTAAGTGTAGGTAATAATAAATTTTGTTTCCATAAATATATATGATGATGACTTCAATAAAATATCATCGTCCAGAATTTTTTCATCATCATGTTCTTATTCAGTGGAATGTGCCTCTTTGATTTAAATTTCACTCGATAGAGGAAGTTAGTCAAGATACTCTATATTCTCTTCAAATTACACTTCTTTGGTGGTTTCAACATATTTTAATGCTATAAGTATACATAAATGTGTAGGATATTTTAGTTTCTCATAGACATAAAGATAATTTTTCAACTCATAATATTTATAGAATTCATTCAAATCTTTTTGATTTCCCATATGTATATTAGTAAGAAAATAGTCTTCATTAATCTTTACCAGCATTGATTGAGCTCAGTCAATTGGATCTTCATTAAATTCCATCAACGCATCCCTAGGTTCTTCAATAATAAATATTAGTGGGGGTTCATCTTCCACTACTCATTCTAGTTATGGTTCTTGTTCAGGATCCAACTAAATATCTTGGGATGCAAGTATCTATTTATCCATCCACTTTATTTTTATATCCTATTTTTTCATTATTTCACTAATATTTTCCCATCAGGTTCATGATCCTTGTGAACATATTCTTTTTTGGGATTCAACTTTAAATTATCAATCCATTAATAATAAATTAAATGTAAATATATCATGGATAAAATGATATTTTAATTCTTTTCAATTATAGAAAAAAATATTATGATTTAATGATTTATATTGGATTTATGGATCTTGTCCCATTGGAAAGAGGCTAGTGATTTTGTTATAAGTCTTGTCATATATGGGAAACGTAAACAAAATTATCTTTTTTATGGACATTGGATCAACATGATTCTGTATTTTTATGTTTTTGTTTCATGGATTTTTTTAATGGATGGTTTTCTGGAGAAATATAAAGTCACTCGATGATGAGGACACTGATGTGGTCCTCATGCACAGTTTCTTTTGTGAACCTTGTGGGTCAACAAGGAATACATGTATAACTATTGTAACCTCATGGATGGTATTCATTCAAATGTGGTTATATGCATTGTTCCACCATGGAGTGGCGTGAGGGGAAGATGCTCTAAGAGGAAAGGTTCCCTGGTTGTGGTTGTTTATTTTGATGTATGACATATTTCATATATGATAACATAGAGATGTGTGTTTTGGTAAGGGTTTTTGTGTGGTGGTAATAATGGAGCATGTTTAATACCCCCTATGTTGTGTTCTTATGTGAATTTTCTGAGAACTAGGTGATTTTTCCTAGTAATGTTGTAAGAAATTACTTGTGGGGCTATGTGGTAGATATTAGTGTCCTTTTGATGTGTCTTTAGTTTAGGGATTTTGGGACCTTTAACATCAAGGGATTCATGTGATAATCATCAGTCAAGTGTATGTTATTTTGGGTGCGTGAGACACAAAGGGATTTGTGGAATTCTGAAAATAAATGCTGATGTTTAAAACCTTGTAAGGGTATTAGGCACATCAGATGTTTTTTTCATTTGATAAGGTGCAGTTGTGTGATACTGCTTCAATTTTTTTATAGTTTCTAGATAGGATTATTCATTGAAGTGTCAATACCTATAATTTGATATGAAATATAGATTTTCCTACTGGTTTTGAGGTAGGTTATAGTCCTAATATGTGATCAAGGTTATGTAGTTAGGGCTTGTGAACTGAGTTTTTGTAGGGGTGAATCAATGGTATTAGAGAAATGTTTTTGTTTGGGTTACACAAGAGAATGTAATATATAATGTGTTGATGGGATCTTAGTGGCACAAACCTCTAGTGATACACAATGATTTTGGTTTTTTGGATTCTGATCTAAGGAAGAAAATACCCCATGTGATTATTGAATTGTGATGGCTGCCACCAGTACGTTGAGAATTGATGTTGCCGTGATGAGTGGCTTGTGGATATGGTGACCTAAGGCCCTTGGGATAGATCTATATTGGTCCCTGAATTTATGAGGTTGTTTAGGATTTTATCAATGCCATCTTAGTGTAATAATAGTCTATATATGATCAATTTTAATATCATGACATCATCTTGAGTATGTTTGATATAGAATAATCTATACCTAAAACTATGTAGATGTCAATTTTGGTTTGATAAAGGGCCATCCCTGGAGGTTATTCTCATGTAGGGGTGTATGTTAAGTTGTATGGTGGGAATTTTACCATCATCCATTTGTGATTTATATCTTTGTTATGGATTGGATATCGAATGATACTAATGATTTTATTCTTTAATGTCAATAATGGTCAATATTTGATGTTTCAGTTTGTCCCTCGGGTGAGAAAATGTTGGTCATGTCTAGTTTATTAGTTCTATACGGATTGAGGAATGGGATGTGGAGTTGGAGTACGGTTGTGAGGAAAATGTGAGGATACTCCCATATTGATGAAAATTAGATCACTCCATGGGATGTGAAACTTATGTGGGTAGGATGGAGGATGAAGTGGGAACCACAATGAGTGTGATGGTGGACTACTAATGTTTTTCTTTTGGAAATTAACCCCCAATGTCCGGAGGTGTTGTGCATAAAAATTATTCACTATAGGTTGAGTTCAATGTTGGATAGAATGATGAGGCCGATGTTATATTTTGGATGTTGTTTTGATGTTTCATAATAAAAGTGTGGTCATGCATAGTCTTGTTTGAATACTAATTGAGGGAAGATGTGGATTTACCTTTGATGGGTTGTATGCCTTATCTTTGGAGTGATGTAGAAGAAATAAATATCCATCCAGATATATGATTCAATGAGATGATAATGAGTTAATTACTATGGTGTGTATAGAAATGTGGTCAAAATACCATTGATATATCTTATGGATGGGAGGATTTATGGTGGGGATCCTGTAAAGAAATATTTTTTCCAAGAATCTAAATTTTAAAATAAATTGGATTATTTTTCTTCAGGGTGATCATGAGGGCTAAAATTTCCATTTTCCGAAGATAAATGATCATAGATATTTTTTATGACCACCCATTTTGTCCCATTATTATACATTGACCCTAGGAAGGTGGTTTGGTTGAATTTTGAGATGTTTTACTTTTTGGAGAATATTTACTAATTAATCAATTAAATATTCATTTATTCATTTGAGTTCAAATGAGGTTATATTTTGGACAAAGCATCATATATAAATTTTGACTTTATGTTTATGTCTGGAATGGGGGGCTTTTCTTAGGCAAGTTATAAACCCGCATTGGGTTCTAGGACTTGAGACAAATGTTTTAAATGGGAAAATAATTATTTAATTTTTTAATTAGATAAAAGTCTCCCCCACCCATTTTTGGTTTCCTATATATGGACTTTGGGGGAGTTTAATCCGTCATGTGATGGTTGGAACAATAGGAGTAGGGGATAAGATGTTTTTGGACTTCTTCCTATGTAGAGATTGAGATAGTATTGAGTTCTATTAGCTTCTAGAAGTTTATTTTAGCCAAATGACTTTGCATTTGCACCACAAGGTATGATTATTTTTTAGTTTAATTCTTTAATCGCAATAGGTGAGTTTTATATATATTTTAGAGACAATTTGTGAATGATAAACTCCCATGGGGTTTATCTATTCCTAAATACAGAAACATAGGATTTCTAGTGGTTTTAATGGTTTCCCAATCATAAATCATATTCAAATGGAATGTGGATTAAGAACACAGGTCATGTGTTATTACCATTTAGATAATATATAATATTTTATTGTACATTCTATATACTAGGGTCATAAGTTTTGTAATGGGATGTTCCCATGTGTCCAAGTACATGGGATGAAGATCTTTTGGGAACAACAAGATGTGTATTAGATGTATAAGCATTATATAAAGGATTGTCCATCATTCCATATATATGGGAAGAAACCCATTTTAAGGGGGACATGGTCATGTGGAGGTACAAGGAAAAAACCTAGGTATGACAATGTCATGTATTTATAAATATTCGGATTCCATGAATGTCTTAACTGTGAAGTACCTCAAAACCATACCCCATGTGGGTTAGGCCATGTAGAATTATATGAAAAAGAAATAGGATTTGGAATACACATCCTGTGTAGGGGTTAATGTTGTGTACTACCATGTGTTTCCCTTTAGAGAGTTTTAATTTATTTTGTACCCATATATTAATTATTGGAAACAAGATAAGTATATTTTGATGATTTATAAATGAATATCATGATGGAGGATCCCATAAAGTATTTTGAGGAGATCTAACAGTTGTTTTGGGGTTAGAAACTACTGATTGAGTTATTTCCCTCAATAAAGTGAGTTTAAATATATCCTAATGGGGATACATCAGAACAGACCTCGGAGATGGTTATGAGAATTATTGGAGGATGCAGCATGTGTGTGTTAGAGACCTCAATTATTATTAGATTTAAATTATACCTAGTTAGAACAACTGGGATGCAAATTGAGGTGATGAATATGTTGGGTGTACGAACCAATATAGGGTGTTTTGGAAATTGGTTGTTCTTGATGATATTTTCCTTATGTGGATTACTCCCTTTTGTCTATTGAGTTAATGATATGTTAGATAATGAGTTACAGGATGTTTCATCTCTAAGAGGTGGGTTTTGGCTCCATAGATTTGTTGTTACCAAGGATTTGGATAAGAATATCGTGGAATATATTTTAATAAATTGGATACCATGTGGTATTCCTCTTCTTTAATTATTGTTTTGAGTATCCAAATTATAATTCCTACCCTTACATGTTAACTCGGATGTCCAAGTGGGTGCCCGATTGATAGAACATCTCTGAGAATGTGTGTTTAATTTGGGAGTTTATGTTAGAGTTATTCCCTTAGGACTTGAACTGATGTGTGAGCCATTGAAGATGATATGTGATTTTGGTCTTGGGTGTTCAAAAATACTTTGGTATTTTGGTTCTTTTTTTGTTTTATACCATATGGATGTTGTGTTATGTTTGTGATTTCATGTTTTGGATCCTATTTTAATGATATGGGCTCCTCAGTTGAGATATTCAAAAATGGAATTCCACCAATTTTGATGATGTTAGATGAAATGAAAAAAAGTATATGTTTACTTCATTTTGTGGATTCAGATGTTTGACTAAAGCCTATAATCCTTATCCTAGGTCAAACAAAGGCTCTAGAAACCACTACTATTATGCATGGTTTAGAAGTCAAATCGAACTCCATGAATAGAAAATGTATTATTGGATTATTTTTTAGTCTAAGGATATAGAAATTGAAAGTATACAAATGTTATGATCCATACTGATGCTCTAGAAATAATGGTATACTAGGTGGAATTTGATGGAAAACTAACACTACACATAAATGGTTTATGTGACATATTAACACTATAAGAACTACATATTGTACATTTTGGGGATGACCAAAATACACTCTGCATCCACAGATTAAGTTTTGGATTGATTCTCTAAGCATGATGTATTTTATATTGGTAAAAATATTGGACTTCTACGAGTTTTGTTCACATATAAATGGTCACATAATAAGGGATTACTTAGTTTATGAACATAAATAATAGGCTTTATATGGGATTAGTCCCCAGGTTTAAGAGGCTTGGTTAGGGAGGACACGTATGTTTCTTCTTTTTATTATTTATGATTCATAGTATTTGAAACATTCTCAAAGACACCTTGGTATTATAAATTGTTGGTTTCATTGATTGAGCTCATAGACGTAAGTATCAATGGTGGTTTTTTTATCGTATTTCAGTTATGTTCTGTCTAGACTATGTATATTGCATGAGAATGCACTTATAAAATTATTTTATAGGTTCTCCAATGGGATAGATTATTGATAATTTTTTATCACCCCCTGTACAAGTACCTTGGTGTGCATGGAGACCTTGTGTCTATTTTTATGTTGATCACAAATGCATGGTTTATAGGGTGAAGGACTTGGAGTACATGTTTGATTAGGATGATCATGCAGACTCTAATTATCAGGCTTGAGAAGCTCAATAGGGTTCTACAGATTGTTTATATTCCATGAATCAGAGTTAATTGTATAGTGGAATATATTTATTTTTCAATTATCAATTTTTTATATGAGTACTATATAGCCGGTGATCAATATAATATGTTTTTTATTGATTATCAGGCCTTTAATGTATGTCATTTAATTACAGTATTCATATATTTAAATTTATTCTTTCTTAGAACTATAATGTGCATGGTGTAATCTGATTTAATTTATCTTTTTCACTAAAATATGATGTTATAATCTCCTCATAATTCCACTTTAGACTCTATATACTAGTTAGAAGCTATGTAATATGAAGAGGTTTTCTTGAGTTCTTATGGGTAACCAGCTCGGGCACAGGTTTATTGGAATCTAGGATGGGACATTACATATGTACTATTTATGGGGGCTATCGATGTAATGTTAACAAAAATATATTTTATTTGAGTTATTGAGTATAGTTACTCGTTATTGGTTGAAAATAATGATTCACTATTTTATAAAGAAGAAATAGAGAGCTCTAAAGCTATAATATTTCAATATTCGATGAATTCAGAAATGGATTCCATATATCTGAACTGAGTTTATGTTCTAGTCAATACCCTAGTTCATTCAAGGCCTATTGGGTGAAAATGATTATTCGCGAGAAAACATAACATATAAGGTAATTTAAGTACACATAATTCTAGACTAGTGGATAAAGGGTTTAAAAAACATTAAGTAATTTACTACGATGAAATATCTTCAATATGAAATTTAAAATATTGATGTTAAATGGGAACCATCAATAAGATGTATATCTAACACAACAAGAATTTTTTGTCACTATAACAAATTCCAAAATGATATAAATGTTAGAAAGGTCCATTTATTAGATGAATTAATAATCTAAGCCATGGAAAATTGAATTTTATGAAGATATAAAACACTATTCATTCATTTATAATTAATGTTAACCATGATTTTACATGAATTTTAGTGGGAATGTTTTCATTATCCTAGTAGTATATTTTCAATTACACATTAATTATTGGAAACAATATTCCAATCTAATAGTCTACTAAGTAATAGTTGAAAATTGTTTCTCCAGGAAGGAATTCATTGATTTGTCCAATATGCTAAGGATCATGATCATTTATGTTTGTTCTAAGAGTCTTCATGGACTATGTTAACGCATATACATTGACTACATACTAAAGAGATTTAGTATAAAAAAATAAAAGAGAGGATTGGTTACAACGATATAGGGTTTACATCATCACAAGAAAATGATTCTTCAGGCAAAACATGAGAAATATATAATTAATAAGATCTCATATATTTCAGTGATATTTTCAATCATGTATGTAATGTTATGTAATTGACCAGATGTTTCCGATGAATTAACCATCATGGGTAGATATCAAGAGAATTAAGGGGAATAACATTGGTTTATTGTTAAATTTATCTATATGTATTTGAAAATAACTATTTCTTCTAGGTCTATGGTTGATATAAGGATATATAAATGATAGGTTATACAGAATACATTTTTCAAAAATATTAAAATTATATGATTTTCTAGTCCATATTTTTTTGTCTCAACAGAGGAGTTCTAAGCTATAATAGATCAAAAAGACAGTTCTCGTAGATTCTACATTGAATTCTAAGTAAATCGTGTCTTCTGATGTATCCAAATATTTTTTTGATTAATTTTTTTTCAAAGGGTGTGATTTGGTACCAAGTGGTAAAGATCCTACCACATTGTATTCTAATAATATATAAGTGGTGGCTCTTTAAAAAATATCCAATATCACACTATTTTCCAAAGCACATAATCCTATAGTATGATTTCTTGATGTATTTATCTTATAAGGGAGATGTTATAGAAATTATTCTTTTCACAAAATAGATGTGGTAAACCCCATGACTAAATCATTTTCATAGGAAAATTATGAATTTAATGTGAGAGGTAGTGGAATGAAGGTTTATTTCAAATGGCTCTAGTACAAGTCAGAATATAATAGAGTTGGATTCATAGAACCATGTTATGTTAATTTTATTATTACATATATTTTATGTTTTGAATATTAATAAATTTATTATCATATCATTATTATTCTTTTACATGACATTGTATGTGATTTTGTCTAAAGAGTAAGTATCATGCTGAAAGGATATAGCAGTTCTCCACTATGATAAAAAAACAAAATTAGAATGATGGTATTCTTAAATATATGTTCTTTATAAATATGAAATCATTTGACACGAACAAATGATATAGGCTATTAGGGGGAGACTTATATGACCTTGAGGCACCTTTTCATGGTGTTAACCCTTGATATTTTCCCACATCTGAGATTATTATAATGACACCCTGTAATAAGAAATCATCATTTGTATCTGTGAATAGATTTTCCTATCTAAAGATGTATATATTGGTTTTAAACAATAATATTATTGTTAATTGATGTTATGAGTAACATACTTTTATTTACTAATGAAAACTATAATGACATATGTTCATAGTGAGGTAGGATATGTTGGTTGCATCATGAGTAATATCTCATTAATGTGTAATGTAAAAATTGATTTTTCCCTTCTTTAATAAAATTTTATATCATAGGACCATTGATGAGAATGATATATCCTACATAAATTCATGTTCATAGTTTTCAATAGGGAGGTTATATTAATTGAAATTCAATAAAATAAATACCGAGAACATGAGATGATGGCACTAGTATGCAACATTATTGATTATAGACATCTTTGTAATGGGATTATATTTCAAAATAAGTTTTTCTATAAGTTTTTATATCATTATTACATTAATATATTCCATTATGAGTGTCTTTTAAGGGTTCTGGAAGATAGCCTTAGACATTGTGTTGAATATTTTAATGAAATAGAGAAAGAGTACCAGGGGGTCACACACTGAGTGTATACAGAATTTCAATGAAATAATATTATAATTTATTATCATTCATGATGAATAAATAATATTATTAGACATGAATTAATAATTATTCACTTTTTGTTGATCCCATATATTTCATAAGCAGTCATTCAAGTTAATATTTTGTGAGCAGAATATTTAATTAATTTTTATTTTGAATTTGTTGAATATATTATTTATTTATTTATAGGCAAATAATGAAGTGTTATTTATTTAGTAAATAAGTACTCATTATTCATGTTCAGATAAATATTTTGGAGAAATGGTAGAGCTCGATTAATAGTCTAGTGAAAAATAATATTTATTGAATATATATTGAAAAATTAATATTTAACTAACATAAAAACATGATGTATATCAAGAAATATTAATAATGATAAATTTTTTATTATTATTATATACATGGGGCTCCATAGGCATTAAATAAATAATAAGGTTATATCTAAAACCAATGATATCATTTTATTTTGGGTTTTTAATTAAGTTTTTGTGGACAAAAACATTTGAATAAAATTATCTTGATACCCTAGATAGATCTCTCTCCATGAAAAATATCAAAATAGAGAGAATCTGCGTCCAACATCACACTCAAGTAAATATGGATCAAATAGGACTCTTCATTTAATATATTATTGGGGTTATCAAATATGAATGACACAATCTTTAGAAGATACTTTTCTAGAACCTAATATTCTTATGGTGACATTCCAAATTTCATGGATCCCTTGTAGATCACCCCTATAGGGAATATTCTCTAGAATTTTACAACAGAAGGAGAATATAATATAGATACATTTTCAAATTCATCAACGAATAAAGAATTTATGTCAAGTTAATTCTATAATTATATAAAACCATTATAAATTATATGTGATGATCACACACTTTGGTTATGAGGTTCTATTATCAATTAATATTTGATTAAATTTTGTTGGTCAAAAAATTTGTCAATGATGTTAATCTCTGATTAATCATTGATTATGATAAAAATATTTGTTTGGCATGACCTGTCTCTAACATTCACTACCCCATGAACCTTCAAGGAAGCCACATAATGAGTTTTTTAAATTATATCTCTTCACTCAAAATTAAATAACTAATTATAGATTTCTATAACAAAATATTTCTGTTATTCAATCTTAATATAAATTTTTGGCATTGGTATGATCATATATAAGGCACAAATGGGATCAGACAAGGATGATAAGAGCTTAGTGAGGATAGTAACTCCATTTTGTAGGTAGTTTTTCCATATCATGAAAAACATATTCGTATTTATGAATTATTATACATCAAAACATGAATATATGTGTTAGATTAAAGGGTATGGGACCATGAGAACCTTAGATAATGATATATAGTGTCATTATGACTCCTAGAGTTCGAGAGAGTAATTTTTTTAAAATTTGGTATTTTGGTGCCACCTAGAAACTAAATTTAAAATTGGAAAAAGATGTCAGTTAAGGTTAAAAGATATAAATGATAGGTCCTTCGTCATCATATGAGATTTAAATATACTATGTTGTTTTTAGGGATAAATGTGTAAGCCTGAGAGGCTTAGGCAAAGCTGTGATGAATGAGATAATTGTGTGTCTCACCCATTATGAGGAACATCTTCTTGTGGGATGAATTGGGGCTTGGTATGTTTCATGGGTATGATAAGTCCTTTGGGGATTGATATAGTGTTGATTTGAGGGTTATCTATATATGATGATATTTATATATATCCATGGTGTGAAGTAATAGAGGACCTAGGAATGGGTCATGAGAATTATGTTTGTGACATGCATAGAGTTTCTAAGGGACAAAGTATATTGACATATTTAGGATGTTTTCTAGTATGGAATTTAATTTATGAGGTTACAATGGGGTCATGAGTGTGTGTTAGTATCAATATATAGAGATCTAGCTGGTAATGATTGGTTTGAAATGTTATGGTTATGTGGAAAAGATGGTATTGATCATATTATCATGCGATGATGGATATATTAAGAGAAATTATTTGAGACATGTTTCTAGGTCTCGAGTGACTAGAACCCTAGTGAAGAGTTAATGAGATTGTGGGAAGCAGTGGGATTCCCTATTTTTTTATTTCATTTGTACATCTTGTTATAATTATGATGGGTTCCAACATGTTGTGGATAACCTTAGCTTGAGTATGATATTTTTTATAGAACCCTAAATTGGATGAGAGGGAAATTAATATGTTGTGATAAGTGGTGTGACATTATATCCTGATGTATGGACTCCCCTTGATTGATATAGTGTCAAAAAAGACAATATATAGTGATAATGGAAGGGTCTATGAGGCTTTGTGACTTTTTATTTTCTATAACATTTTTATTTACGAACACTACTTAATTGAGAAGGTGATGGAATGAGCACCTAGATTTTGAAGGGTTGTCCTAGTTTGTGATGTGATAAAAATTTGGACATGCAGAACCACATAGATTGAGAAGGTGATAGTTGGATATCTTTTAGTAGGAAGGAATGGGACCATGTTTTGATGCAGTGTGATATGTATTATGTGACACACTATTAGTGGTAGGAGATATGTTGATGTGATGTAGCATGTAACATGGATCCATGGTGTCACTGTAAATGAAAATGTGTTGGTGGACCATCCTGAGAGACATGGTATGTGTATGATAAATTTTTGTGAACCTTACCTTGGGTGCGAGGGAAGATGATGGGATTAGGTATGAGATGGGATGTCAGAGAACTCATTATTACAATATACCACCCATAGAGAAAGGATATGGGTTATAACATGGTGAAACACCTAAACACATATCATTCAGTACGGGTTAGGACATGGTATGGAACCCTCCCATGTATCATCATGAATGGGTGTAGTTTTGGTATGAATCCCTGGCCTACCCTTCAACTATGAGTTTGGATTGAGGAATGTGGAGAATATTCTTTGATATAGGACTAATTACGTAGGTCCATGTTTCATGGTTCCCAGTTTATCATATAATGACTTGATGTTCATGATTTTGTGCTATGCTTTTGACATTTACATTCCCTATATTTACACATGTATATAGAAAATTATATTTAGACCAGCCAAACAGTTTTTTGAATATTCAAATAAGTCACTTTATGTCTGAGTGAGAACCTAAAAAATATCACTTTGATGTTATGTGAGGACCAAAACAATAATAACCATAAGAAAAGCAGCATTTCCAAGGGGATCCACCATTGAATACATGTGACAGAACCAATCCAAAACACCAAAACAGAGGCAGAGGATGACCGATGGAAAGAGCTTCATCAAACCACTACAAGGAAACCACCATGCCAAAAAAGCACTCCCAACATATCTGCCTTCACCAAAGCCACCAACACAATCCCAAACATCGTGTAATCTATCCTATCCAACATAAATGGGGTCTTGTGTGACGGTTCACAATGAAATGGAAGAGGAAACAAGGAGGAGCAGAGCCATCGGGACCCAATGAAGCAACAAATGCACCAGAGGAAAAACTAGAAAGGAATTGTGAATTGATTTGGTGAGGAGAAGAACTCTGACACTGATCATTCCAGTAATGACCATCTTTGTCCGCGTATAGTCCATGTTTTCTATGATGACCCTACCTCCATACGAATCCAAAAATTGTATTTTAGGTACCGTGATGAGACCCTACTGAGATATAATTCTCACACCCCAAACTAAAACCCTAGGGTATTAATATAAATTATGTATATTTTATTAGTTTCATCATAGGTTATGCAGTGGGTCTGGCTGTAGAAACTCAATAAATATTGGGGGATAAGATTGAGATTAGGATTAGCGATGGTAATAGATTATTTTTATATATTTATTTCTTATTTATTTTTATATTTGTTTGACCTGATGGGTGATCAATTGGGATGCATGATTATATAAATACTTTTATCTTTTTATTTCATATATTGTTTGATAGACTATATATACTATGATTATATATTAAAGATGTTGTTTGGATATTTATTTTTGATTTATTGTTAACAATTCATGGGAATTGTCTATCCAAGATAGGATTTATATCCTATTTACAATTCGTAAGACTCAACATATTGGGAGCAGTTCTGTTGGTCGTTCTATAGAGTAATATTTTTACTATAGAGTAAACAAGGTTATATCAACACAGGGTATTTATTATAAAGGGAAGAATGTAATAAATTTCAAAATGTGTGACATATTTTAATAGTGTTTGTGTTTTTTTACATAAACCCGTTGATAAATTTTATGGTGATTGGGATGACTCATGTTGAGTATCATCCCGACATATTTATCCTTTTTTCTTTAAAGTCTATGTTTATACCAGTTATATAATGTGGAATATCTGAACAAACAAAAATGAGTTTACCAATCATAGGTAATAGTTGGTAGAATATTTTAAGAATATTTATCCATGTGGCTATATTTGGAAATTACAAAATGAATTTTTAAAATTATAGAAAATTTATATTTGGTGATTATACTAAATCACTACTATTTAATAACACACATGATACTATTCATGGATCACTTCTATCGTAACTTTCAATTTTTTAAATGGTAAACTCTCAATATAGATTTGGATATAGAATTACCTATAAAAGAATATAATGAACAATGAAGGAATTTTCCAAATTTCATATTTGAATTAATTGATTACAAAGTAAGAAATATTCATAGGGAATTACAAATATATGAAAACATGTTCATCATCAATATTGTATTAGGAATTATTTATTCAATGTGAAAAAAGAAGATTAATGATTATTCAGTGAGAAGGAAATAATAAATCACGGTGATTTTTTGTGAAAAATCAATAATTATAGTATTCATTTATTTTTATTCCCTATTATATCTATTTTTCATTCATAATATATGACCCTAGATATAATAATATGTAGGAAAATTTTGAAGGTGTTCACATATTAAATCAACAGTTATATTATTGCATGTTTCAATATATTAATGAAAAATGGTCGTTAGAATATGATAATGGTATGAAATATAGTCACATTATAAAAAACATCATAGAATGAGTTAATATAGTATTAAAGGGAGGTTACTAGCTATCCTTAATTGGTTCAGTGACATAGATATTATAATATTTAGTGAAGGATTTCTTATAAACCAGAAATAATGTCAAAGAGGGTCTTCATAAAGGTATAAGAAATGATAACCATTTATAATGTAATATTGAAAATATTGAATAAGGGGAAGAATTATTTTATATATGATAATTTTACTTTGTGTTTATAATATTTATGGTCAATTAGTGTCATTTTCATTTGATCAATAGTAACAGTCATCTTCTTATGGTTTTACTTGATAAACATTACATTGATTTTTGTAACTTCCTGGAATTATGGTATCCATGCAAACATGTTATCGTAGAATTTTTATCTCTGGGCTTGTATTGGGAGATATGTTTTTATAAAATTTACCATATCAAAACTATTATAAAGAAATAGATTTTATCATGGATTCTCATAGGGTAATTCCAAAACATCAATCTATCCTATGATGTAGTTATACATTTATAGAACATATATATGTTATGATTAGTAGGGAGCCTAAAGTATATGGGAATTAAAAATTTGATGGACTTGAATCTGGAATTAGAATATTCATATATATACAGTCGATATATATAGGATGAACACACACACACACACACACATTTCCCAAAACATTAGTGTAATATTTGAACAATAGACATGGATTATGTGTTTTTCAAAGCATTTTTTATGTGGTAGTATTTGTAATATTTTTTTTATAATAAATTCAAATTTTATATGATTTTAATATAATTATGTAATCTATATTAATATATGAATAATCTAATTGTTTATAGAATTGTAATGGTTTTAAATAATAACATTCTTAAATACATTTATGAAAATGTTATATATTTAGATAGAGGAATTTTTTATCCTCCCAACTACCCCATGTCATGTCCGATTTATTGAAGGGTATACTACCTGGTATCCATCTCACAATATATCACATATTTTATATCATGACTCATCTAATCTTTCTATATTTATGTACATTAAATGCAGTAAATTTTAGAGAGTTGTGATATGCGCCTTCAAATCCATTAGTAATCATCTTATTACTTCACTGTTTAAGAGGTACAGACTATATAATCAAGGTTTTCATTTTCCTAAGGGGGGTAAGATGCTGGAATTAGGGGAAGTGGTATATATTATAGTCTTTAATGTTAATTGATAGGTCATTATTGGTGTGACATTGTGATACTAGTGTTATATTAACCTCTATTTGCTGTGAATTTCTGTTATCAAATAATTTTTGTGTATTTTAGAGTTGTTAACTAAGAACACGATGGTTATATAAAAACATAACTATGTTTCTTTATGATTTTTTTTATGATTATGACTTACAAACATATATGTATTTTGATACTACCAGGATTTACATTGTGTTTGAACTACTCTACCACATTATTACATATGTCGTCTTTATAACTTCAAGAGAGATTATACACGATAGTTATATATATTTAGGGATTATTTGTTTTAGTATATCAAATAAATATTCCACTTTAACATATCATGTATAGAAACAGTATATTTTGGGATGGGTTTTTCTTCTATCAATGTGTAAATGAGATCATTTTCCACATATTTCCCCCAATGTAATTTAACCAATACTGAAACATATATTATAAGATTATCTAAGATAATGGTGAAATTTCAACTTCATTACTATTATTAAGTTTATCAATTTATAAATTTCACTAAAAAACCATATTTTTCACTATTTAATTGTATTGTCAAGTGTAGTGTTGTGTTCACATAGAGAGGCACATCCTATTCAATTTTTGACTTAGCTATAATATAAAAAATCCAAGGGGTGTAATTTAAACATTGTAATATATTATGATAAAAATTTAGTGTGTATTTTTTGATTATTTATATATAGTTTTTTATATTATCATTTTAGGATTCATGGGCCCTATACATTGTAACTAACATGGAGTTGATTCCACTATACTACAGATCTATTCTTTGAATCCATAGAGATATGGTTTCACTCATACACTTTGAGACCATTGAGTAAAAATAGTCATTTTAGGTCATGTTAAAATTTGGATACTTGCAGTGTATTCCTACTACACCATAAAAAGTTTCTTATTAGAATTATATTATTTCCAGAAGGATATGGGAGGACAATTTGACTTTTATCATTCTCATTGGACAGAATTTTGGTACTTTTATTATTAGTATAGTATCTTATTGAATAATGATCCTAATAAATGTTTACACCAGCTTGATTAGTGAGACTGTGTGTATTGGTAAAGACATCACACTGTTATGTAGCATATGTTGCATGGGATTCACCTCCATGAAATGGAATGTTTACTATATTTTATCAAATATTTTATCTTATATTTTTTATTAACCTAAATTATACTAAATTTATAGTCTTAGTGGTTAGATAATCTCATTTACAACTCTGATACATGGGAGGATAATGATTTAAGAATTGAGGTATTTCATAGAGATCACAGGCTCACCGAGATTATCTCTAATTTTTATATGAAAATGTACACAACTATTCACTATAGATATATCATTATCTACGGGTTCCCTTTGATTTTGCAGAGGGTGATGATCCCACTGTGCGTACAAAGCCTTCAGATCCCAGAAAGATGATGAATTGCTGCCACCACCAATAGCACAACAAAAAGGTTTAGGATAATTAAGGGGATTTAAAAGTGATAGAGATTGAGAAAACCAAGAGGAGATATTTAAAAATTAAAATATACATATTCAATGGATAGACCACCATAAACCTATGTATTCAATTCTTTGTATTTTGGTTTATATTCACATACAAACCCTATGATCGAGGTTCTTATGAATTTGATGTGATGTTACGCCTATATTCTATTATTGTCCCCTGAATACTCAATAGTTGTTCCAGTGAAGGAAAATATTTTTTATTCCCTTTTCTTTACTTTAATGGGATATTTCTAATAACCCATTAATACAAACATATGTTTCAATATTTAAAATTATGGATTCATCTATAAATTATATTGGTGATTTATACATATTGTTTCATAAGGATCAAACAATATCATAATAATATGTGGATCTAGTAGTAGCATAATGGTGTAAGGAGCCAATATTAAAATAAATATATGTACCCTCTTTCAAGGTAACTAAAACACAAGAAATAGAACCCACTCATTTAGTTATCACACTAGAGATACAAAAAAAATATTCTCAGACTATTACTTTGTATCATTTAAGAATTTTATGTTTTTTGATAAGGTTAAATAATATATTTTGGTTTTTGAGCTAAACTTTTATCTAAAGGGATGTTTTGTAACTTGGCTTGATTTTTTTGACTATAATGAGTTGGATAGAAGGTGGGTTTCGTTATAATCTGATGTATTTACTTATGAGGGTTTAGGGTGCTACATGGTTTTTGAATTACAAAATTGTGGTGGATCCATGAAATTTAATAATTAAAATATTTTAGAGTATAATTCCGGTTGTAGAATGATGTCAATTGGTCCTAGTAAGAGGGTTCAAAGATTATTCTTATATAAAGGGTCCCAAAGGTTAACCTTACATAATGTGTCTTGGGATAATATTACGTAATGTTGGTGTTTCCATATAGAGTATTTTTTTAGTATGTGGAGTTTTGATGTTCTTATTGATAATATTAAAGGAGATATATTATGGTGTGAATATCTTCTCAAATATGTTGAGTCCACAGTGGTCGTTTATCAAGGTTATTCCTATTGGAGGTCTGTTTCCCCATGTGGATAGTCATTGTGTAGTGATTTTATTTGGGGCATGTTTAGTTTGATTGGATAAAGACAGGTAGCAGGTTATAATCCATTAGATTTTTAGTTTTTTAGGTTTTAACCTTTTTTGTGTCCCACCTTTACTAAATGTACCAGTTTTAATGTTATTTAACATTCAATATTTTATATTTATCAGAACATGATTTTCATATCGAGACTGAATTATGGAATTATTTCTAATATTAAACCATGATTATAGGTTTTCTGATTTAATTATATTTTCAATATATACCTCATATTACCTCTTCTTACCCTAAATTCCTTCTAATATTAATTTTAAATGTATTTTACTTAGAGATAATTAAGCTTACTATGGTGGAATTTATTATTTGAATTCAATAGTATAATCTATTTAAGATCCCTGTTGATTCCATCTATATTATTCTTTTACAATCTCTTGGGCTATCTATGATAATAGTGTTTGGGGTTTTGGGTGATTCATGTTTGATTTATTTGCCGAGGATATATTATTATAGGTTGTTGATATTTTCCTTGTATGTTCGTGAGATTATGAACATGTTTATCTCCATTATCATTTAATGTAATCCTCACATCAATATATGAGGTAAGGGATTCGATACCTACTATTTATTATTCTTATTATATTATAGAATTAACATTATTTTATCTTCACTTAGTGGATAGTATGGATTAACCTAATCAACATAATAATCAAAATAATGGAATTGTTGGTAAATGTGATTAACAATATGTGTCTTTCATAAATTCTTATTATTTTTATATGTTAAGGATTCTAGATTGATATAAATAATTTTTAAATGTAATTTTTTGAAAATTTTTTCTATTAACCATCCCTAAATGGTTAATTACTTAAATTTATGAATATATGATTGCATTTAAACTAGAAATTATAAACATTTCAATTATGATTAAGATTTGGAATTATTGTAAATGTATGGTAAAATGGGTATTTGATTTATATATTTTATCTTGTATTTGTTTATTCATATTTTGTTTCATTATTATAAATGTTGTTGTATTGTTTATAGATTGTGATTTTCAAGAAAGGGTATGAGATTGTAGTTAATATAGTGATTTTGGCTTGTGGTAGTGTGTTATATTATGTGGCATGGGGAGGAGGTTGTGTGGGTGTGTTATAATTTCATGGTGGAATAGAACACAGATGAAAATAAATGGAGATATTATAGGTAAATGGGTTTTATGTTCGTAAATTTTGGTTTTATTAATTAAATGAAATTGTTTACATGAAAAGAAAATACTGGTAATAAATTTGGAAAATGATTACTCAATTATTTAAAATTAAATATAGTCAATAGATTAAATTTCACTAGTAATGGTGACTCTATAATATTAATTATGAATTAAATGATAATTTACAAATTTTTTATAGTTGTATTATATGAATATATTTCAATTTTTGGATTAGTTATGGAAATAGATGTTATCAATTGGTTGTAATGAAGTGGTGGATGATGTGGGTGGTAGTAGTGTTGTTTTAGAATGAACCATTAGGTTGGTCTTGTGTGGGACCATTATACACATTTAATTTTCTAGGTATTTAT
This sequence comes from Viscum album, assembly GCA_963277665.1. Taxonomy (NCBI): domain Eukaryota; kingdom Viridiplantae; phylum Streptophyta; class Magnoliopsida; order Santalales; family Viscaceae; genus Viscum; species Viscum album. Next base: position 223,796,775 of record OY728139.1, read on the forward strand.
TATGCTTCCCTAAATGAGGCTAGTAACCTTACAAAATCGAATATGGTTTTGAATTCCATGTGTTTTTTATAACACGATATTATAGAGGGAATAGACAGATAACTGCTCCCTCTTCCCTAATAACCATTTAATTGAATGATAAATTTTTATTGATAAAGGATATGGATATATATATAGAATGGTTGTAACGTCTTCTAGTTTTAGTATATATATATATGTGCTAACTTATTTATGTGATTATAGTGTGGATGCATGCTAGCACCCAAGTATTGTTGTTGGAGGGAATCAGGTTGATGTCATTCATCTTCACAATACACAATTATGATGAAGATGTGGTGGTTTGTTGTGATTTGGATGTGGTGTTTGGTTTTTGGTTGTGATATTTGAATTTTTTTTAATAATTTTATATATATTGGGTTGAATCATATAACTTATGTCGTTGTAGTATGAGAGTGTTTAGATCATTGGGAAAGTGGTTGTGGGTACCTCCTTCATGTAGATTATTTTGATATTATATTACCATTCAGTGTTGTGATATTGGGTAAGTGACATAAAGAAATGTTGGGTGATACATAACTAAGATTTGGTGGATGTTGGATTTATTGTTTGATCATTGGGGAATTAGTACGATTCTTCTATACTGAGATGAGTGGATTTCGGGAGAATCCTATCGAGTTTACTTATATTATCATGTATATATAAATATATGTGATTGTTTTTAAATGTTTCTAGGAGGTATTTGGTTATCTCTTTGGACTATAAAATCACATATAGGTCATGATTATAGTTATTCTCAGAGTTAATATCATAGGATTTTATGATCGTAATTGATTGTTAGGTTAATCGTATGTGCAATTACATTCATTTATGCGAAAATTGTTTCATTTTACATGTTGTGGAGTTTATTGGAGGTTTTATTTATATTTTCTTTGGATTTAATGGTCAATTCCTCCAATTTTCTTGTGATTATTCCCATTTTGTTAGTCACTATCATGTGGTGTAATGATCTGTAACCTTATCATCTAAATTTTGAGTCTGAATGAATTGAAAATGCAGATATGATTAAATTTTTTGAATTTTGAAGGGGATAAAATTTTATTTTTATAAGTTTGTTACCAAATATAGCCCTATTGTATTACATATTTGTTTTTTAAATGTGGTTTTATGTTTAATAATCTTGTTGGATGTCTGAGATAGGATCAAATAGGTGGAACCTAGAGTCCTAAGCCATTAGGTTGCACTGGGAACTTGGTGGGATCTCACCATGTACCTGACGATCTAGAATATGGAATGGGGAACCTGGGGGTTCCACTAAAACCCTATGGAACCATTTTGGTTATCCAGTAGGAAGAATCATTTTTCATTTAGATAAGTACAGACTTTCATTTAATGAGGATCATTTTTTCATTTAGCTATATTCTTTTTATCATATTTTCCTTTTTCTTCAGTCTATACCACATCCAGCCACATAAAAGCTCCTTTTTGTCTCGTCTTCATTCTTCTCCCCTATCCTATTTCCCATTTGATTCAAGGTAGTTATACGAGTGATTTATCATGTTATCCAATGAAAGGATAATCTCCAAAATATACATTGATTTCATTATTCTTTTTTTCCATCCATTACCATATTAGGGATTTAATGTTATGATTTTACCAAGTCATAATGAAACAACCACTTGGTATTAAGATCCTTTTACTCCTAGAAAAAATAATCTCTTATGGGTTATTTTTGGTCCATTCAAACCTGATTAAATATTATGTGGTTAATGTTTGTTTTCATTTAGGTATTTATTGAATTAATGATTAAATTATTTATGTTATTTTATACTCAATTATATAGTTTTATTGTGATATTATTCAATAGAATGTATAATTTTCATTCTAATGTTTCCATTGGGTTTATATACCTTTGATTTTGGTGATTATGTTATTTGAGTTCCATAGTAATGTAATATAGATTTAATAGTTTCTTCGGGTTTCTTCATTGATTTCCTAGAGTTAGTAAAGCTCTCACATACTATTGGTATGTGTAGTCCTCCCTCTGAATGGTTATAAAGATATGATTATGATATACCATCCATTTGTTCTCTATAAATTATTTAATTAACATATATGCATAAATTTGATATATAAACGAATGGATTTAAAATTGTTATTTTTATATAAAATGGAAATATTTTATATGAAGAATCATATAAAATAATATGTTTTGTTTTACCTATATTGTTCTGTAATAAAAATTTCATCCCTACATGTTTAACTTCAGTTATTTATAAGAATTGTATTTGGGGTTGACATTTAACATTAATGTGGAACCAAGTGGATAGAATTTTTTTAACTCCCTATAACCCTAATGAAACTAAGTGTCATGAAATCTATTCATGACAATAAAAGTGGATGATTATAGAACAATAAGAAATTATTTTTACTTAACCACACCGGGGAAAACATGTTTATATAGAGTGGTTCGTTGGAATGAACTATAAAAATTTAACTTCAAATGGTTAATATTTAAAATCTTGAGTTTAATATGCATAGGAAATGATCATAAGCCATATTAGATAAGCATTAATGTGTCACAAGTCAAGGAACCACACTTAAGCATTGGTTTATAGGATTATTAGATGAAAATATGATGGTTAGGTTGATTAAGTGAAAATGTTTGGATTGGCATAAAAGGAATTCTGATTTGAAATAGTTTAAATATTTTAATCATGATGAAGATAATGGGTTTTATAGGATTAAATAATGGGAACATATTTATGTAAAAACATTATTTTGGAAAATTATTCATACAAGAAATTTTTAATTGGTTAAATTATTTTCCATATTTTTCATTAAATATTTTTAATTATGGATGATTTTTTAAAATAATAATTTTTAATGATTGTTTTAAAAATAAGTATTGTAAATGTTTTTATAAATTATTGATTTTTATAGAGAGTTTCCATCCATTCCACGACTTTTAATATACTTTAAACTTCTCAAAAGGAACACTAATTACAATAACATACATGAAATTTTATTAAATATAGTACAGAGTAAACCCTATTCCTATTCTGACAAGGTTTATTAAATATAGAACTTATTATATTCTAATGAATTAATTTAAATCCATAATTACATAATTTTCATCTACAAATGTTATACCTAAATGATAACTAATAAATTATATTGAACCCACTTATAATTTTATCTAAAATGACATACTTTGTGAAATTATATGTGAAATATCCAAATCGTGGTTAGGGAGACCCTAATTTGGGTGAGTGAAAAATAAATCTAATTTAAGTGAAATGTAAATGACAATGGATTTTTAAACCAATTTTAAATTTTAAATTTGAAAAACATATGACATATATTCTTTTTCTGATTGGGTGTTCCTTAATTATACTACCAAATTTAAGTAATATAGTCTATTGGGTATGATTATCCTTGAATAGATAGTCTATGATATGTAAAATATTTTTTTTAAATTTCTATTTCCAAGTTTTTACTCATCAAATTAGGTTTAAATTTTATTCCATTCCATAACATGGAAAACCTATAATATAAACTATCACAAGATTTTATTTTTCCAAAATATTTCGTTTCTAGGGAGTATCCTAATAGTTATAAATTTTTTCATATAGTGTTTATTTACTTTATTCTAGTTACTAATAAAGTTAGACTTATTTAACATATATAAATTTTATTATGTTCAACATGTTTAATACTTGATATGAAACATTTATATAGTTAGGTTCCATTAGTGTAGAGATAATATTTGGAGAAATTTTTCAAGCATTTGAAAAATTATAATTGGTATTTCAAAATCCTAAACTATATAGTGATTTTGAATTGGTGAAACTATTGTTTTTATGTCATAGAGTAGATAATTTGGGATAAATATTTATGAATTTAGGTGGTATAAGTGGTTATAAGTATTGGACATGCATAAGAATCAATTATAATATTATATAAGAAATTATAAATATATCATGAGGGTTATGTATTGTTTATTTATTTGGTTTGGAAAGGATAAATCTGGGAGTTTTTTGATGTTCATTGTTTTCCTGAAATGTGAATTGTGGTGGTCATACATAGTTCATTGTCATATTTTTAAGGATTATCACTCCAAATGTTTAGAATGTTATAGAATTAGTTGAATCGGGTAGTCCTGACTAAAATTATTAGGGAAGGGTTTTTAAAAAAAATAATGTTTCAACATCATACAAATTTAATATTTATTTCATAAATAGTACGTAGTGCTTCCCCATGGACTGTAAATAAATCTAATCAATTTCAAATATTTGTCTTCTTCTTTACTTTTATTTCCATAAAATATCTTTTTAAAAATAACTTAATCAGATTGCGTTGAAATTATTATATTGTAAGTATGGGGTGTATTTCCCTATAAGTTATGGATACAACATAGATGTTAGGTAACATTGAAATGTGCGATCTATAATTTTATTCCATGTTTGAAAATTCTAGAGGATAATTCCATTATTGTAAGTTTAGGAATGAAAAAATGGTATCAAATCCCAGTTTCATAACATCGTATGGCCAAAACCTAGATAAGGTGCTTCATAGCTCAATTTATTTTCATTATTCTTCTCATATCCTCATAAGAGAAATTGGTAAGGAGTTCTTAAGACATATTATTTTTCTTATATTTAGTGGGATTTCATCGATTACAGAAGGTTAGATTTGGATGAGGGTAAGATCGTGGTTTAGAAGTTCAAAGGAATGGATTAATGATTTTGGAAAATAAAAAAATATTATTGTATATTGCATAAAGATATTTATCTTCTACTAGTAGAAATTAAAAAAAAATTAATCATAATTATGAATGGTAAAGTGTGTAAAAAAATAACAAGGGTTCCATCTGATTCCACTCTCCAAGATAAAAGATTATAAAATTATTGAAGTGAATAAAATTTTATATCTTATAAAGACTCTTATAAAAATACATAAAAAATAAAATTGTAGTAAACAAATTTTTTCTATTATGGGGGTTATTTTGCATCATAAATTCTGAGGGAAATCCATCATGTGGTTCTATCCATTTGTTCTACCTGATTCAAAGTCTTCATAAATTAGTATAAGTAATGTTTCATGATCTTGAATGGGTATTGATTTTACAATTATCACTCATAGAATCTTGAGATGTGATTTTCACAAAAGTGAGTAACTCAAGGGATAAAAATATATTATTATTTTAAAACACATGAAATCTAATTTTTAACATTAATATTTATGTTATGTAGTTCTAAAATTATTCTAGAAATAAATTTAGTGCATAAGGTAGGGGTTCTAGTTGCATGCAATGTTAAAAATAATGGATATTAAAGGAGAAGTATAATATAGAGTATTTTTTATGATGGTGGTCTAATATATTAGAATTTTCGAAGAAATAACATATGTATAAATATTATAGTTTGTTTATGTATAATTTTGGACTGTATTTTTGAAGAATTACATCCAAAAATATCATTTCATAATGTAAAAGGTCACTTTTTCGGAGGCTTGATAGTCTATAGGAGTCTTGGATTGTCGATGCAAGGTATTATTTTCAATGTACATATGATAAGAGAAGTATGAGTAGTTGTACTTACATATGGTTTAACAAGGTCCATCTTGTATATGATGAAACTCTCAAGATTTTGGGAAAGGTTGATATTACTATTTGGACACAAACAAGGGATTGGAAAATATTCAATTAGTAGCCAACATTCCCTAGTTTAGGGAGAACATGATTTTTGTAGTAGAGTTCAATTTTTTTGTTGGTGTAATATATTTTTGGATGAATAGTGGATGGTCACATTTGGTTCCATGGTTACCGAAAAAAGAGTGAATGATAGAACATTATACCATTGATTGTTTCAAAAGGAGAAATTCATATGACTATACCATGATGATACTCATGTCATCTAGTGAGGCTAACGTGGTTGGTACACAATTTGGCTAACTATGTGGCCAAACCATATACCCTTGTGCATGTTATTAAAATTTAGAAATTACCAATTTCTGTTATACTTTTTAACTAAAACCAATCCTATCCTCTCCTATTCTAGTCAAACTACCCTCAATTACCTCCTCTATTCGTTTCCCTCAATTACATGAAAATTTCATTGGGATACTTCAAGGATTAAGGATATATATTTATGGAAATCACCTCTCTCTCTACATTACCATATTCACATTTTATTCTATATTATTATTTCTCGATTAAGGAATCAGTGACCTTTGGTTTCTTTTACTTCAATTTTTCTTGAGTTCATTCATATTTTTAGGGCATATTTGGGTTAACATAATATGTCTAGAGCTTATTGAGGTTAATTTAGTTAAGGGATTGTGAAACTGAAGTGTTTAAGGTGGTTTCGTCAATGTATTCCTATTTAAACATAAAATCTTCGATTTCTTATCAATTTAATTTTGATGAATTCAATTAATGATTTTTTATATGTGTATCAAATAGATGTTTATGATAAGATAAATAAATTTACATTAAGATTATTTTGATTCTAATATGATCATATGTTTATAAACTATATCTAAAAAATCATATTAATTGTAAATCACACCAAATGGTTCATGAATTAATCAGTGGATTTTGAAATATTGGTTTTCAGAATTTAATGTAGAATCTTGGGTATCAAATAGATTTTTGTGGTTTTTATATGTATTTAATATCTTTTAATTTTAAATACTTTAATTTAACTCATTTTTAATACATAGGTAAATTGTTTGGTTGGAACATTGAATGATGTTTTAGTAAATAAAAATCCATCATAATCATTCTCCTTTTATTATATAATATTGATTTCTCAATGTCAGTGTCTCTAGTTTAGTGGTTGATGATTGTTTTATATATTTTGATATGTATTGCATTGCTTCATTGAAATGATCTTAGAGGTAATATAAGATTTTTTTTTATATGAATGAATATGTTTGTGTGTAAAATATCTCTTTCTTACCAAACTTTTCATTTAAAAGAACCCTTGGGAATCCTAGGTTAATGTATAAATACACATACTAAATTATTTGAGTATTCATCTCTGACTACGGGCCCTAAGTCTATGATATTTTTTATCTCATGGGTTTTCTACCTTTTTCTTCATAGACAGGGATTTATTAATTGTTAGGGAATGTTTTCCTCTATCTCACACATATCTCTCTTGATATCAGTTAATGATTGTTTTCTAAAAACTTATCCCTATAAACCTTAGTTCCCATGATGAATTCTTTTTTGTATTGTATTTTCCATTCCTATATGATGCAATTTTAAAAATTGTATTTTTTATTTTTATTTCCATTATTTTATGTTTAAATTATTTTTTAAAACACGTACTAATATTATTCACTAGAATGTGTGATATTCATTTACTAAATAATTATTTATTCACGTTAGAAAATAAACATTGTTCCAGAAGTCATTATTATTATTTTGTTAAATAAAAGGAAACACCAAATCTCAACATGAATTTTAGACAATAATGAAATATTTATATGTTTATAAGTTAAGAATGGGGTGTGTCTCACATAGTATTCTCACTAGAATTCATGATCACGACAATATAACATTTCAGGTTCTGGTTCATATTATGATCAATATTGAAATGTTTATGGATTGAAGTGAACGGTGACTCAATGATCCACATGGGGATCAACAACAAATTTTAATTATTTTTTTGGTGTTAATGATGCATCTTCTACGATTAGGACTCTAGTTTTTGTTTCATATTAATCATACCTGTTATATGGTCCTTTTTCTAAGCTTTATTTATTTGTTTTGTCCTATATATATTTATTTTAATTATAAAACTCTGTTACGTGGTGTGGATTCCCAATATATGGATGATTCATTCCATAATTTCTAGAATAATTCTATTAATTCTTAAATTATATTTTCTATGTGATATTTTTTTCCTCAGATTTGTATTTGATTTTTTGGTTATTGCCTCAATCCCATGTGGATTTGGAACTCCCGTTCGATATGTCATAGGCCATATTGGGTGCTTTCTTCCAGGGTTGTCTAAATTTGAATCGTGAATAAATTATATAATATTTTAGGTTCTTAATAGGGAATTGGTTCCTAATTAACCCCTATTATTTCCAGACTCTAGTATCTAAGAGAGAGGATCATCAGAACACATGTGGTTTTAATGTGTGTGTTCCTAATAATAAAATCCTTATGACGGAACATGAGTAACCATGGTAATCTAGGACGAGTGTATGTAAAACTCGAGAATTTATTCATTCATATTTTATAGATTTTGAGTCATTATTTGGGTTTATTTTTTTCATCTTGAGTATTTATGAGTTATTTTATCAAAACTCCATGAGAGGATTGAATTTGAAGAAGAAATCAAATGGATCAGAGTCATTGTTCATCATTTATAAACCTATTCACAAACCATTCTTCATTTTATTGAAAACTTTTAGTTTGAATTTACATGGTTAGATCTTGATTTTCTAGACTGTGATACTAAACCACACAATATTTATATTTCACATAAAACATTGTAATTTTTATTCTTCTCTTTTAAACATTATTTTTTATCTTGTGTCATTAGTTTATGATTACTTGGAGTGTTTATTTTGTTTTCAAGTTATAATTTTTTCATTATATTTAATTTTGAAAGATAACTTGGGTTTTTTTTTTCAAGAATAAGATAGAAATTTTAAAGGCTATGATATTACCTATAAGTGGTTCCTATATCGAAATAGAATATGTAATCACAAACTTGTAAATGATAATGAAATTTAAATATGGTTTGATACTTATCTTAAACTTTTATGAATTAATGTTTTCCTGAATTTATTTATAAGGTAATATGGAATATATGGGTTTCTTATTTGGAATTTTTTGAATAAATATTTGCTGTAAATATTAATCTTTAGAGTTCAAATTTAGGATGTCATTTAATATTATTTTATGTTTCTTGATTTTATTTTACACCTCCACTAAGTCTTATGGGACAATTAAATTGATATCGGGTTTATTATCCATAAGTATACCCTTTTGTTAATGAATGAACAAATAATTTGATTGATTCTTCCACTCTAGATATTAATCATGATATTCTTTCTCTCCAATTTTAGCATTACTACATTTTTTTGGTGTTCAAAGAGTTGAATCATCCTCAAATTTTTAGGATGAATGACTCTAGGAAATAATAGGAATAGTTGCATAGTATCGAGGATATTTTTATCCATCATAATTTCCATAGTCCACATTAAATCAATTTTCTACATTCATGTTATATATTCTAAGATGTAAGTGGTTGAAGTCAATAATAAACAATAAACTATAGAAGGTCCATTCGTGGAAATGATTTATGGTGTAGTTCCAACATTATTACATTCCAAAATCTATATAAATACAAAATAAATTGGATCAATTTGGAATATATTAAGGTCTTTAATTTGTGTTGGAATATATTAGATGTTTTCCTAGTTTTGTGTTGTATCTCCCAGATATAGACATGGATGAATCAATTATGGCATGATATTTTGGGAGAGTTCATTGACCAGATCTCTTATCCGCAATGTATTTTATTGGACATAACACTTATAAATAGATAGTGATGTAGGATATTCTATTATAGGTAGTATTAATTATTATTATATATGAAATTAGTTTCTTTCATGTTTTGGGAGTCAGTGGAGGAATCTTAAGTAGAGGAAATGGCATGTGAATAACATTTTGATAATTTGTTATAATAAAGTATTTTTATTTTTTGACCACTAAAATTATCTGTAGAAGAATGTTTTTTATCCAAGATAAGTCTTAGTCTATCTTAATGAGTATTCATAAGAAATATGAAAGATTATGAATGTAATTGAATCCAAACATAGAGTGATAGAAAATATTTTTCCTTAAGAAATTGAATTTTCAGACATAGGACGCTAGGTACGAGTAATCAGATAGAGTAGCATCACAAATATTTGTGGTCAAAAATATGAATGTGTTATATTATTTTCATTACAATGCATGCAATAACAAAAAACACACACATAGGGGAACATAAATATGTAATATCACTGAAGAGTTCTAAAAAATATTGTGATGTTAGGAGGTAGAATATTTTCATAGTTTCAAACCTAAAATAAGAAATTTCATTGAAATATATAATGTTCACACAAAACATGAAAAATATCATAATAAAAACATTTTAATAAATGGATAAATTGTAAATTTATATCAATTATAGAATCCTAGAAATATAATATAGGATCTAAATTTACCATACTGAGATGTTTTTAGAAGTTAAAATGAATTAATCTAATGAAGAATGAGGTTTTTTAAAAAAAATTACTTTCTATCATCATTGGATGTAGGACATTGAAATGATAATTCCATCATAATGAGAATTACATCATTATAAATTTTTAACCAGACCTACTCTAAGAGGAAAGATAAATTAGATGAGGAAAAATGACTGATTCAAAAAATGAATGCCTCACCCTGATAGAACATACTATGAAGAACATTAGATTGATTAGATTTGATGATGTTGATCTTTCCATGGGAGATCAATTATAAATATAAGTAAAGATTCTAAAAGATTTGTGTTTTCTTGAGAAGAAAACAAAGGTAATGTTCAAATATACAGTCGAATAACATTATTAGGCCAATAATTCATATACTAAGGATTTTCAAAATAATTAAATTTGTATGATAGTAAGATCATAATGAGTTTAGAAGTAAATGAGGATCATAAAAAGATGATAATTAACGGATGATCGTAATGATCTAAGAATGAAAGGAAGATCATAATGAGATGATAATGAATAGAAGAACATAATGAGATAATATGTAAAGTAATATTATAAGGACTATGAAATATGAATATGAGGATGTTATATCAGACTAGGTAAAATTAATTTTTTCATGGATACCTACCTTGAAAAAATTTTGAGAAGGTTTTGAAGAAGTGAAATTTAATGTGCTCAAACATAAAATTTAATTATGTGTTGATCAGATAATTTTTTAATTTGAGAGAGAGGGGAAAAAATTAATGATTATAATATTTTTTTATAAATTACTATAAATAGAATAAATTTTCATTTTCATTCATCTAATTTAAATGAATGTGGAAAAGGTGAAGCACTAAATAATTCGAGTGAATGTTCTTTCTAGAGAGAGATCATATTATAAGATCAGGCATATATTTTTTTGTTTATTGGACTGAGAAACATTGTATTGATTCAATCGGACTAGCGAAGATCATACATAGATTTCAGTAGAGTTTAAGATGTTCCTATATAGAAATTGAAGATTATATTGAGTGGATTATACTGAAGAAATCAGATGGGGTTCATTGGACTAAATGGACTCATAGAAAGTATAATTTTTAGAGACAATTAAATAAATATTTTTACTTTTTTGGGTAAATTGTTTTATAAAAAAACCTTGTAAGCTGAAAACGGTCAGTATATTCATTCTTATCAAGAGATACAAGTTTTCTAATGGGAGTTTTCAAAAAAAAACTATTGACTTTATCATAAACGTTAATTTCTCTAAACCAATGGTAGTGGTTATGGAAAGGATGTGGGATCTGAACACAAGGATGAACCTTGTAAATATCATGTGGTTTCCATTCTTTACTATTATTTCATGCATAAGTATTTACAAAATGATCATAAGGATATGAACTTTAATAGATTAAAGGGGTTTCATTTTAAAATTTGTTGAAAATTATAAAAATTGAACAAATGGTCCCCCCTCGTTTTTTATATGATTGTTTTGAAATTAAATTGGTATCAGAGATAGGGTTCCCATGGTGAGTCATTATCATGTATAATATAAATTATTTCAAAAGTAGAATAATTACATGATTTTATAGAAAATATTATTATGTATTGAGAAAAATGATGATTCTTAATCTCTTATCTCATGGATTATAAGTTGTTAATGTTGTTATAAGTGAGTTTTTACAAATTTATAAGGTTGGATCGATGACATTTTTTGATAAGATTAATTTTGAAGCTGATAGTAAACTAGAGAATTATGAATTTATGACCTTTATAGAAAATGTTTATATGAATGTGATGGGTCTTAAAATGTTAAAGTGTATGTGGGACACGATGGAATGTATTTTTGAATGTAATAATAATGTGATGGATGAAAATATACAAATATGGTGTAGTATATATGAACACAACAGAATAAGAAATAAATAAACTATCGAAAAATATTTTATTAGAGTATATTAACTTGTTCGCATCATCAGAGGATTTAGAGATGTCCTGGAAAATTCAAAAATAATGAAGAAACTTATGAGAAACTTTATGAACTGTTTTGATTACAAAATTTTATAATTAGATGGTAAGGATGATTTAACTCTTAATTAATTTCATAATAGTATTGTTGTATATTAAATGAGAAAATATTCAATGTTTAAAAAAATATGACTATTGATATGGATTTGGATTTAAGGAGAAAATAACCATACAAGTTGTTTAATATATTAATCCTTGTAACTCTGATGATAAATATGATAATGGGTTGAATGAAAAAAAATCATATCCTTTATATCAAACAATTACATAATAGTAAGAGTATCACGTGGAGGTAAAATTACTCTCAAATTTTTTGAGTGTGGTGAAATCAAAATCATTTCTATTAATTTCCCTAGGAATAAATTTGGAGAGTATAAAGATGATGATGATGATAACCCTATATGGAAGAAGTGGAAAAATGTTCTGAATGAAAGAATTTATCTAATTTGTGAAAATGATTTTCAACTCAATTATGAATCATTTAAATTTCAGTATGATTACTTATTTTATAACCATTTTGGATGCCTAATAAGTAAGTGGTGGTCATGATGGTTTCTTGGGTTTTTTGGTTCCAAAACTAATATTTTTGGGAAAATAGTCTTGAATCGTAGTAAGAGAAAACCATGTGGGTGGCATGTTTTTTGGGAGGATCCTTACAACATGGTTGACACAAAGTATACCTAACAGTGTGACCTAATCATGAAACTAAACCTCTTCCAATTGTAATTTGTCATGGTTTGTGCATGGGTTTTCAAACCATGTGGAAAAACCATTCATAGGGTATTTTAGAGTGAATTTTACTACTTTTCTCTTAATGGTCTTATTAAGCCACATCCTTCCTCCTAATATGAATTCATGTGGTATTGGCCTTTGTGTCTCAATTGGGAGATCATTGAGGTCCTAATGTTGGTTTTGAATGATCTATATCATCTTGGGTCTGATCGAGCTTCTGTTTGTCACGTTGGATATGAAATATTATGTACTCGAGTCCTTTTTAGTTATTCTTATCCCCTATTACTCTACAACGAGTTATTGAGGTGTGTTTGTTTTTCACCTTTTCTCATATCTACTCCATTAAAAACTGAATACGAGTTCAATGTCATAGGAGAGTGTTACGACAATAAGGTGGGTGGTCTATAACTCATCCCTCAAGTTCATTGATTTTAGAATTTTCATCTGGGGCCCGCATATTTCATCAAGTGTCGTTTATTGAATTTATATTCCACTATTATAATCATTAAAACTATATGGTTATTATCTTTCCATATATGTGATTATTTTTTGGTTGTTACTCAGAAAACATCATCCATCCCATATAGAAAGTTATTCCATAATTTGGTTTTTAGTATGTGACACTTTTATTCCACTGTTCTGGTGTGACATGGCATGACCTGTCTAAGGGTATGATTTTCTACATTAAATGGATTGATTTATATTAGGAATTTCATAAATGAAATAACATGTATTCTCAGCACATGACCCATATACGGTATGTTTTTAATGAATATTTAAATTTGAAATTGAAATTGGAATGTATACTATGTATATGACTTAACATCATTAAATGAAATGGAATAATGGGGTTCATGTCTATATCACCCCTTAACAAATTAGTTTAATGTATAATAATGAACATTAATTATTGGATATTCCATAAATGTATTTTCAAAATGTTTCATGTTTCTCAGCCATATCATACTAATGAAATGAAAGGCTTGAACCGCTTTAAATTATACATGAATTCATTACTAAACTAAAGTGGCATGACTCGTGCTGTCATTGTATTATTATTGTGCAATTCCACGAGCACATGGGAACCCGATTTTGATTCAAGGATATGGATTTCTTAAGTTAAGACCCACCTAGATCTCGATCCTTTTCTATTCTTCGATGCTTGGTATGACATAGTATGATACCTCCCATAGTATTAAAGGATAACTTCGATGCACTCCTAGGATCCAATATTGACAAGTATGTTCCATGGTTAGAGCCAATAGAGACTAATCACGGCTCATCCCTATTTCACTATGGAATATAACCCTGGATTCAGTAGGAATTTTATTGTGGAATGCCATCAATTATGCTCCACGGATTACACTCTTATCCTTATCCATAATATAGTTATTACTTAATTGGAGACCATTGATTTCTACATTACCATGGTAATTACCTTGGACCCTTAAATATTATTAACATGTGACTTATTTAGAAATTGGTAATAATAAAATAATGAATTGGTTAGTAGTTAAGATCATAGTTGTGGGATAAAGAAGTTACGGAGATATTCATTTACATGGTGCTGATTTGCCATATAAATTCATGATTTCATACGGTGATATTTAATTTCTTGAGTTGGATGTTATAGAAACCGTTGGTGGTGGCCCACTAGGATTTTTGTCACACACTCTCCTGGCGCTGTTGGTATACAAAGTAGATTACTTGAATGCAGGTGTTAAAAAAGAGAATCATATGGATTCAAATGTTGGATAGCTTTCTATTTTGGATAGAGCATGATAGCATATTACTGAGACAGATCTCAGGATGCTTGTGATAATATCTGATTTCATTTATAATTTTTGGGAACATATTGTTATTTCTTCCTTGTATCCATGTTTTCCAGTTTTCTAGATACATCCAATATCATCATCAATTGTTGAATGTTTTCCGGTTATTTATATTGTTTTACTTCTAACCATATTTCTATTATGCCTTCTACATACAAATATTTATTTCTATATTTACCTTTATTTATATTTATTTCTTGTGCTACACATTGGTAATGATGGCATAGTCTACCCGCAGACACACCCAATCCCCTCGATGCTAGTCGTAACCTCTAGATTTTGGGGATATGTTCTTGAGGCCATGTGGCTCATCAGTCTCTGGTAACCTATTAAGTGAAATTCATGTCTGAGATTTCAAATATTGGTATCAAAGGTATGTTTATTACATTGAATTACTATTTGTAGATGATTGATTGGAGATTAGGAATTCTTGGTAGTTGGTTATAATCCATGCTTGGATAGTACAAACCCATGTTCTATGTCAAATCCATGTTACCCAAAATATAATTTTTATTACACTTTTTTCATATTACAGTTAATATTATTACATAGTTTTTCGACACACATGTAGTGTGAATTTTTTGATTATTATTCTGAGTGAGGGTTACTTTCATCCTTGGGTTGATGGTCTTAGGGAACGGAGCATTCTTACAAGCATCATTATAAGACCCTATAATGTTCATGTCATTCATATTGTCATGACATATAGGTGGATCTCATTGCTTTTCATTGTTTGACATCCATGTGATTGTCGATTTATTTTGAGATAGTTATCTTATGATTTTTTTACTTTTGGTTTGTATTGAGTGATTTCCTATCCGGATTCATGATGTGTGTGGGATCTCATGGGTTAGGATGATTAATTTACCGAGTTGAACACTTTGCTATAAATAAATGGGAATTATTTTCATTGATGAGGTGTATGTGAACTAATTAAATGGGAATTTATATCCATTATAAATTGAAATAAGACTTATAATATGAAACTTTTCACATCCTTATCCCACCTAGTCCAAATTATAAAAGGTAAAGGGGTGAAGTCGTTAATTAAATGTAAAATTAAATAAACCATATACTTGAAAACATATAGATACATGGTCGTGTAAGTGTATTACTTGGATCATATCTCTTAGGTAGTGATTTGTTTACATTCAGCTTCCACTGGTGATGATATCATTCTTCTTAAAGACTATTTAGTGGTTTCTTCTCAGCATGTGAAGACAAATTCCTCTACGATATCCTCATATCTTATTCTAGGAAGGTGGTGACGATCATACTATATATGTGGTGGGACCTAACCTTCAAATATTACCTCCATGAGTGGCACTCTATGCATCTCCGGATGTACCTGATCTAGGAACCGATGTCCAAGTTCATGATAGTTTCCTATGTCACATGAAATCTATACATGGGGATCTTTATATTTCACCTACGATGGCTGATCTGACTCATGAGTTCATGAAATTTCATCCTCCATCCTTGTATAGGGATGGTGGCCCCATGGATACTAAGTCTTTTTTTAGGAAACCTTATCTATTTTTGAGAATCTAGAGACACCTCCAAGTAGAGAGTCATGCATTCTACTTACATGCTTTAAGATTAGTCTAAGTGTTGGGGGGATATGGTTACCCCATTTGGTGGCCATTAGGGTATGTTATGGCTTTATCTTCAAACAAACTTCTATGATATTTTCTTTTTTCATATGCTAAGAGATGAAAGATCCATAGTGTATATGCATATCAAGTAGGGTTTTATGTCAGTTATGGAATATTTAGCACAGTTCATCGAGATGTAGTGATTTTCAATGATCCAAACCTGCGATGAGCTTTTTCATGCAAGATGTTTTCAGGATGGGATTCAGTATGTCAGTCTTCTCCAGGTGAATGTCTTTCACCTACCTACATTATCTACAAATGTAAATCAAGATCTTATCACTAAACAAAACCATAGGGAAGGAAATAGTATCATGTATAAAGGAACACTATCGTGTTAGGCCAGTAGTTTTTTTTGTGTAAGTAAGAATTCTCATAAGATTTCCCATATGGGAAGTGACAATCAGGGTACCTATTTTGATAGATCATTATTGTGTCATCGGTGTGGATGAAAGGGGAATCTAAAGCCTCGGTGTGGTAGAGACCCACTAGAGTGTCAGTATTGTGGCCATATGGGGTATCATCAAGTATTCTGAAGTAAATTTCCACCAACTTTGAATGGAAAATGATTAGTGCCAAATCCACCATTAAGAGAGGGTTCTTTGGCTCTAAATCTGGTGGGGGATTAGAGTAGATACAATTGGAATCACTAAGAATGAGGTCTTGGTCATGGTAGGAAGAATCCTAATCATCATTAGTACCGGCATAGCAGTTATAGTCATGTTAGTAGATTTATTGTACAAGGCCACAGATCAAGTATGTTGCATGCACTATTTTTGACACCCAAGGATTCTGAAGCAGGGCCATATATAGTATGAGGTATTTTTCTAGTGGATTATACTATATTATCTGATTGATTTGATACAAGTGATTTGACCTCATTTATCTCTATATCTATCGTGGAATGTCTCATACTAAATATACAATATTACTATTGTGGAATGACCTTAGAATCATTATTATGGCTACGATCAGAGGTCATAAATTGGTGAAGTTATTGTTCCCTTGTGGTAGGAAGTTACCCTTTCTTATGGGACCTCATTTCTATTGATATGGTGGGATTTGATTTTATACTCATGATGGACTGGTTGGTTCACTATCATGATTTTTTAGACTTATATCACCACATGGTATCTTTTACATCAACAGAAGGTAGAGTTTATCTACATGAAGGTCAGTGGGATGTCTAGGTTGGAAGAGCTTGAACAAAGCATCATGAGCTAGGTGGAGTGACATCCCAGATCACCAATCACTTCATAGATAATTAGGGATTACATCAATCTAATTTTCCTCAAGTAGTGGATCATTTCCGGGATATCATTCATGATGAATTTTCTGGATTACCTCCTAAGATAGGTATATTTTTCGATTGAGAATTTTACAATATCATTTCTAGTTTCCTTTCGTCCATAAAGTATTAAACACACATATCTTTGTGATATCAATTGTAGGTTTCATTATTTAGAGGCTAAAGGCTTTATATGGCCTAGTACATTTTCTTGGGGTTTGCCCATGCTTTTTGCCAAGAAGGAGGATAGAACCTTATGTATTTGTCTATATTACATACGGTTAAACCATATTATGTTAAATAACCAATATTCACTTCCTTGAATATATGATATGTTCGAACAATACTGAGGATTCAAGGTCTTCTCTAAGTTAAACCTGAGATTGGGTTATCATTAGGTGTAAGTCAGGCCATCATACATACCTTGTTAAATGTTTTGTAGTTGGTATTTTCTATATGAGTACCATGTAATGTCATTAAGTCTTGTAAACATGCCCACAATTTTCATGGCTATGATAAATATGGTGATACATCCTTATTTGGTCTATTTTTTTGTGGTCTTTAAAGATGACATCTTGGTGTATTCTCATACTCATAAAGACCATGCCGAGAAACATGAAATTATTCTGAGTACACTGGAAAAAAATATTCTTTATTCCAATATTTATATGTTCCACTTATGGATCGACAAAGATCACTTCGTGGGTAATATAATCTCAGAATCAAGAGTATTTGTTGACTCAGAAATGGTTAGTGCTGTATTTTCCTCGGAGCCACCCAAAATGAGTTTGATAAATGGAGTGTCTTAGGGAAGGATGGATATTATAGGTGTATCATATAAGATTTATCACACTATGATTATCCTCTCACCGATATTGAAAATATGGGCTATAGGTTATATTGGTCAGAAGCATGTGATAAATCCTTTCAGAAGATGAAAGGGAGTCTCATCTCAGCACATATTATAATTCTTCCATATAATAGCTTATTTTATATCGTCTTCTATGATGCATCAAGCATCATCTTGGGAGAAATGATGATGGGATAAGATATACTCTTTCCATATGGATCACAATATTTGAGGCATCATGGGAGAAATTACTTGATGCACCACCTCGTGCAAGAAGTATTTACTAATATATTACATTGTTAGAGACATTATCTATTAGGTGAGTGCTTTGTGGCATGAACGAACAACAAGTTCCTGAAATATATCTTTTCATAGAAAAACATGAAACTTGGACAGTAAATATGGATTGAGTATCTATAATCATTTCATTTTAATATTTTCTATATGCCACAAATGCGAAATATGGTTGCATATGCTCTATTTCAGAAAACTCAGACACCAGTTGTGCGGGAAGCCATCAATGAATGGAAGTTAATGGCCCTTTTCTCTTAGTTGCATCTATAGTTTCATGATTGTCATGAGAAGTCTTATCTATCATATTTGGATGTTACATATTCCCTCCTTGAGAATGTAAAGAGTATACTATTTTCAAATCATTAAGGGTTGGTTCACTGTGAGAGTATATCATGCGATAACCCACCTCCAGATTGGTCTGTGGGAAGAGATGACATCCTACGTATCCATGGTAATGTCTAGGTTCCTATAGTTATGTGAGAGGATTTTATTTGTGATTCCCATACATCATAGTGGGTAGTTCATCTAGGAATCTCTTAGATGCATCAAAATATGTGATTCCATTATTGGTGGGAAGGGATGAAACGTCAGATAGCAGACCTTATCTATAGGTTTTCCACATGTCATCATTTCAACATAGAGAACCAGATACATGCTGCCTTGTTAGAACCACTTCAAGTCCTATAATGGAAATGTGAAAAAGTTTCCCTAGAAATTTTAGTTGGTTTTCCTAGGTCTTCTAGAGGTAGAAATGATGTATGGGTTATCATTGACAGACTGAAGAAAGTGGATAACTTCATAGCTGTTTGGGAGACTTTTTCAGTAGATGATTTGGGAAGACTGTATGTCTGTGAGATTATACGACTAAAAGGGGTACCTTGTAAAATAATTTTACATAGTAATGCTCATTTCATTCAAAAATTTTGGTAGGGATTTCAGATATCTTTGGGAATACAGGGGCTTATAAGGAAAAATTATCACCTTTGGACTGATAGACAATCGTAACAAAAAATATTGGTTCTAGATGATATGCTCTGAGCATGTGTCCTTGATTCATGAGGTTCCTCGGAGAAGTATATCCTCATAGGTGAGTTCAGCTATAATATTAACTTTCAAAAAATAATTCATATGTTTATTTGGAGTCATTAAATGGTAGGTCAGGATTTTCACCCCTTTTCTAGCTAAAGGCAGTTAAGGCAACCATTCTACGTCCTTGTGTTGTTCAGGAGACTTTAGAATAGGTTGAATTGATCAAAAAGCATATGTCTACTCCCCAGTCTAGAAAAATAATATGATGCTGATCTCCATCAATGGATTCTAGTGTTCGAGGTTAGGAATCATATTTTTCCTTAAGGTAGAACCCATGTTTGGGAATAGGCGGTTACAGAAGGAAGGGAAGTTGTCATCTCATTACGCAGGTCCTTTTAAAATCATAGAGAGAGTCAACCATATAGATTATCTATTGTTACTACCATAGAGGTATTTTTCAATTCATGATGTATTCTATGATTCACATCTTTTTGGTACCATTTCGACCCATCTTATACATTTGATCCCAAGGATGTGTAGTTAGATGTTAATTCTACCTTTGAGGAGTATTCAGTATGCATCGTCAACTGAATCATGAGGGTCCAATAATGCCAATATTTCCCTATTTTATGAGTGATATGGCAGCATGGCCACATATATGATGATTCTAGGGAGTGGGAGGCTTACATATGTGCTTAGTGCAAAGGATTCTTCTCAAAAGGTGCTTCTACAACCCGGGAATATGTACTCAGGGGATGTTCTTTTATGGGGGAAGACTGTAAGAACATGAATTTACAATCATGTAATGATCCTTTAAATTTCGGTCTAATTATTTAATTTGGACCTATTTTATATGCCTACTGAGTTAGTGGTAGTCTTTATGGTGTCTATGGATCTTTTGGAATGCAATACCTGGGTTTTTCATGGAAAATAGGCATGCATCACGGTTTATAGTAAACACTCTTGGAAGTCCCCACGATTTGAGAAAACCGTACATGTGGTATGTTTTTTGATAGAGCCATACCACAGGGTTGGCACACAATTTACCTAACTATGACACCTAACCATGAATGTGGCTTTCTTCCCCAAGTACATATGCATGTTTTGTGCCCAATTTTTCAATCATTTCGACAAACCCTCGACATGATATTTTATTATTAATTATAATATTTTTCCCTTAATGATTGAATTAAGCTACTTCCTTCATCCTAATGTTAATTCCTATGAGATTAACCTTTTCATCAATCATTTTGTATGTCTTTAGTGGGATAAGGTAGGTATTAAAAGATCTATTTCATCCATAATGTGATTGATCTCTTGTTCATCGTGTTTATGTTAAATGTTATGCACTCGAGTCATTTTTAGTCTTTCTTATACTCTATAGGTCCCAACCTAGTTTTTGAGGTGTGAGAATATCCCCCTTTTTTCAGATCTAATCACATATAATCTGCATCAGAGGAAGATATTGGAGGAGGAGAGTTTTACAACCCTAATGTGGGTGGTTTATAACTCATCCCCCATGTTCATTGATTTTGGAGTTGTTTTCTGGAGCCCACTGAAGAAACATCTTCCATTTATTAAATTTATATTCCATTCAAATTATTATTTGAATAGTATGGTATGATCCATCCGTATAAGTGATTAATTTTTAGTAGCTATTCCCACAACTCCATCCATACCATGTAGGATGTTATTCCATAATTGGGTATTTAGTATTTGACACTGTTGATCCACCGTTCGAGTGTTACTTGGTTTTACCTTTATAAGGGTAAGATTTTTTATATTAAATTTCATGATTTATATTATGAATTTCATAATGGAAAGTACCATATATGTTCACCACTTGTACCACGTAATTTAAGTGATTTAATCAATAATTAAATGTGAAATGCAAATTTGATAGTACACTAAGTATATTACTTGACCAGATTAAATGTAAAAGAATAACATGTTTCATGTCTATAACACACCTTACAACATTAATGGAAGGAACTAGAATAAACTTTAATTTTTGTATATTTCATAAATGGATTTAATAAAGGTTGCATACAACTTGTCCTTTTCATACTAATAAATGGAATGGATTGAAATAATTAAAATTATGCATGAAATCATTATTAAATAAGAGTTTCCTGAGTGGATCTAGACTTGGATTCTTATCAAGGAATTACATGAGCACTCGGGAACCCCATTCCAATTCAAGGATAAAACATTTTTAGGTTGAGACCCATCTATATCCTGATCCTTTTATATTCTGGGATCCTCAATATGACACCGTAGGATCCCTCAAATATTATTAAAGGATACATTAGATACACTCCATGGATCTATCACTGACAAGTAGGTTCCATGTTTATAGCCTATAAGTCTTAGTCACTACATAGCCTCATTTTTCCTTGTACAATCACCTTGGATTCAGTAGGAATCTTATTGAGGAATTCCTTGGAATATGGTCCTTGGATTACACTATTATCCTTAGATAGGCTGCAATTATTACTAGGTTGGATAACCATGGGATCTATGTTTCCTTTTTCATTACATTGGAAACTTCATTATTATTAACATGATACGTATATAGAAATTGTAAAAAATAATATAATGAATTTGTTACAGGTTCAGACACCATCATAGGGGTGAAGAAGATACTTTGGTGTTTGTTAAAATTGTGTTTCTTTAACTTATAAATTCATGCTTCCACACTTTTATATTTTATTTTATAGCTTAGATGTTATAGACACCATTGGTGGTGGGCCACTGGGATTTTTCTCACACCCTCTCTGGGCATCGTTAGTATCCAAGTAGATTACATGATTGTATGTGTTGACCGAGGGAAGTTTATGGCATTAAACACTTGATTTCATGATTTTTAGGATACATCTTGATAGCATATGACCATGTGAGAGCTTGAGATGCTTTGGTTGGTCTTTGATTTCATTAATTCTTTTGTGGATCATGTTATGCTTGTTTTCGTATGTCTATGTTTTATTGTTTTATATATACATGACATATAATCATCAGTGGTTGACTATTTTCCATTTATTTAATTTATTTTTACTATTATCCCTATTTCTGGTTTGCATTCTGTTAACTTATATTGAATCCACTATTTAAATATGTTTCTCCTATGTTACAATTTGGTAATGAGGGAATAGTCTCCCCACAGACACACCATAGTCCCTCATTTTTAGTCAATAGCCTCTGGCATATTGTGAGATACACATAAGGCCATGTATCCAACTCAGATGGGGGATATACGAAGTGCAATCTAGGTCGGGGACATCACATCCAAATAATTCAAAAGACGATTACTACGAATAATAAGAGTGTGTTGAGAAATAAATATGAATCATCATCAACTGATTTTTTCTCAAAAGATGAATGTATATAAAAAATACGAACCTTCATCAAAAAAGATGAGAAATAATTATTCAGCTGATATTGAATAAAGTGGTGAAGTATCATATTGAATGTATCAACTAATAAAATAACATATTAAATGTCTTGATCAAAACAAGACTCTCAAGAAGGAAATCAGTGTAATTTTTAAATACTATGAAAATGTTTTTGAATTATGACAATAATTCATCAAACATGAATAATAATACATCAATTAGATATTATGCTGCAATTATAGAATTATGAATTGTGAATGTTGGTTAAATATCTCAGTATGACGCCAACTTATGAGGAGGAAGAAGTTAACAATATTAAATAAAAACTTCTTCAATCTAAAAATAACATTAGTATGATGAATGAAAACTTTAAAAAAGCATTATAAGTTAATGGTAAGACTTATAATGTTTCTAATAAGTCTCAAAACAAGAATTAAGTTAAATCCCCAAACACTAAATATAATGTTTCATCGGATTCTTCGAACATTTCTGGTTCTGAAACATTTTTTGGGATATATTGGCTGAAACAGGCCATGGGAAACCTATTTCATCTATAAAATATGAAAACCCACTGAGGAGGAATGATGTTCCATATCTATAGATTGTTAAATAAGGGAGAATTAATAAACAAAAAATATGTTTCTATAGAGAAAGATCTTACTTCAATATAAAATCGATATTTCATGGATATTGTTGGTGTTATAGAATATGTGGGCATGAGAGTTATAATTTTTGGTATAACATGTCACTTCTCATAATAAGGTTTTAAAAAATTGAAAGAAAATGTGTAAAAATGATGAGTATATTTCTTAATCCACATGATATTGGAAATGAAAACTCTCAAGATGTTATTAATATTCCTACAAAAAACATTTTGAATTTCTAGAATATGATTCTGGATGATTTTATGAGGATGGTCATCATGATGACAGATGTATAATACTACCTTTGAAATATGTGTCTCATGAAAGAAAATAAAAGAAATCTGGAAAGAATAATATTAAGAAGAGATCCTTTGTTATTTATAATACATTATTACAATGTAAAAGGAAAAGACAATGGATAGTTGATAGTTTTTGTTCATAACATATTATAGGTGATATAAAAACCTTAATACATATTTAAATTCATGATGGATGAGATATTTCTTTTGTTAATAATAGTTCTTAAAAAATATGACGTGTCAGAATGGATGAGGTTAAAGAAGAAAAGCTGAAATCTAAAGGAATTTTATTTTTTGTAGGGATAAAACATAAATACATAGTGATTGTCATATTTTTTTTATCACGAAAAAGAATTGATCTTCAAAAAATATTATTTTTTCTCAAAATTATGAAGGATTAAAATGTTACTACAAAGAGAGAAAGAACATGTAGGGTTCTCTTCGAAAATAGTGAGTTAAAACACTTGTTACATGTGTTTTAAAGATTAATATAATTTGTGGAACTGATGAATTGGGGATCTTGGGCAGAAAAACATGAAAAAAATTCTAAATATGATGTTTTCTGTTATTTTTTGGAATTGAAAATAAGAGATGAAGATGTTTGTGTTACTTTTCAAAAAAGGGATGCTGACAAACAAAAATCATAAGATTGTGGAGATTCAATTTACCATCCCTCTTGAGCTTATTAATTTAAATTTATATGGAATAATGACAATTATATCTACAAAATAATATTTATATTTCATCACCTTTATTTATTATTTCATTTTAATGAAAAAAATAAAGTTTATTAAACCTAAGTGTGTAGATTCAGAGATTTTTAGTGTTTTCAAAAATATTTAGTTGAGAATGAAATGGGTGTTTATATAAACAAGATGACAACTGTTAATGGTACAAAATTCACAAGAAATACTTTAGAAACTTATTTAATAAATCATGTCATAAAACATAAATAATGTTCTCCCAATAATTCACAAAAAAATGGATTATCACAAAGAAATAATATATGTTTTGTGGAAATGGGAAGAAATATTTTTTCATAATACAAACATTAAATGTTCTATTGGAAATAATTAGTTAGTATTATTTTAAATGTTCAAAATGTATTCTTTAAGAGACTGGAAACCAATATAAATTATTATAAAATGTGTTATACCAAAAAAATATTCTTGTAATTACTTTTTTTTTGAATTCCATGTTTACTAAAAATAAAAAATATTGATTTGGTAATGTTTGATGAGAAATTTCGGGAAGGATTTTTTTTGGATATTCACCAAATGTATGAAGATAAAAATGATATAAAAAATGATTATAGAGATGGTGGAATCATATGATGTGATTGTAATTGAAAACAAAAAATCCTTTAAAAGTTGTTGAGAATGCGTAAGAGGATAAACTGAAGATTTCCAATGATGGTGAAATAAAGTCAAAACATCCTTACAAAGATTCAAGAGAATTATGTGATGAGTACAATATAGCTGGAAAAGAAATATTAAATGTCCAATATTACATAAATATGTTGTGTCCGAAAATATTATTGAAAATAATTATTCTCTTGTTCATAAAGTAATAAAAATGAAATTTGAAAATTAGACTTTACTTATATCAAAATTTTAACAAGAATATATTTTAGAAGCTAGTCAACAAAAATAATTATTGGATTATTTAAATTAAAAGTTGTATCAGATTAATAAAAATGAGATATGATAAATTGTTCCATGAAAAAAATTACTATAAAATAGTTATTTTGTAGAAATAATTGAATGATCATGGAGGAGTTTCAATAAATAAATGACGACATGTTGTTTTTCCATTTTATCTTCCCCTTTTATTTTATCGTATTGTTCTTTTTGTTTCATAGTTTTATTTGGTTTTTAATTTTTTGGATTCCTCCATGAAATGATTACGGGTTATCTTTCTCATTCTGTGTGATTTTTGCATACTTTAATTGTTGTTCTCTTGATGATGGATTTGAGGTAGAGTTTGGTGGTATTGCATGCTTGCTGTTGAGGCTTTCTTCCTATCTTCACTCGGATATTGCTTTATAATTCTATGTCACGAACCATCCTCGGGGCCCGTTCTGTGACTACCCCAAGGCCACCTTCCTTAGGCTAGGGGCTGGCGACGGGCACAATAGGCATAATCCTGATAAAAAGGGAATGCATTGCCTTTAAAAAGTAAACAAAAACAACTGAGTACACAACTGGATGTAAACATGAAGTAGAGATGTATACAAAAGAAAGTGCTGAAAGGAAATGGGCTGGAAATACAAGCCCAATATTAAAGTACAAACAATTGAAAAGGTAATACAACTGCATAAAGGTAAAACCACAACCACTAAGTCATCCTAAAGAAATCCCACATGAAGGGTGGGTATATATGGCCTCCTCAACACCCTAGGTCCGTCTGTTTGCTCTGTGTATGTCTCTCTGTGTGGTCTAACTATGGGTACCATCCAGCTCTAAAACTCTCTACCTCGATAAGTGTTGTTCGTCATCTGCAACCAACACAACGAAGTGCGGGCATAGCCCGTGCAAGGGTGAGTATAACGATACTCAGTAGGGGACCCCGAGACCCCCGAAGGACTCCTAGAATCCACAAAGGATAAACCACAGTAGAAAGATACAACATAATGTATCATAGAACCCTACTTATGTATATGCCCATACATATACCTATGTTACGAGTCACATCCCCACTCCAACTCTCGAGCCCAATCACAACCCATTCCACGATGTAAGTAAAGTCAATAAAAACGATGATAATGATTAAATGATAAGAATCAGCTCACACAGGCATACATATTTTATATAGAGTAATACAGATGATCAGATGTAGTCACTGATTCATCTAAGCTGTCGGACCCACACAGGATACAGGACCAGCTATTCTTCCTCTAAGCTATCAGACCCACACATGATACATGATCAGCTAAGCTATCAGACCCAAACAGGATACAGAACCAGCTATTCCGTTGGAACCACACAGGATTCCGGCACAATAATCTTCTAAGTCGAACCCAAGGAGGATTCTGGTACAGTAGTCGTTACTATGAAACCCACGGAGGATTCCAGCATCTCTGTCGCAGCCACCTCTAGGGTTCCCACACACATCTCACTCGATTTTGGGAGGGTCTGATCCTCAATAAAAGTAACGATACATTAAAAAATTCTTGAGTTGATGTATCACGTAGTTCTGTCTCATCATAAGAAACCCAACGCGACATGCGGCGCGTCAATCAGATGCTCGGTCTGAGAGTTATAAGCGTTTCCGCTCCGAGGGCCTTGTTGGTTTCAGATTCGAACCAACCCGATAGTACACAAAAGTCTCAAAAACCATGATTTTGATATACTGACCTTCTCAATCCAATTAATCCTATGAAAATGATGGTGCATCGATCGAAGGTATGTATCTCATGTTTTGGGTGAAAAACCTAAATTGGTCCGAAGAGAGGGGTCTCTATCCAGTCCGACCCGGCCCAACTCGCCCTGGGTCGGCCTGAACCAGGGTGACCTGACCCAGTTCTATGTCCGGCTCGGTAGGGCGTAGCCCAGCCCGGCGACTGTGGCCCGACCCGCGCGGGGGCGGCCCGGCCAGCGCGGCAGGCGGCCAGCCCGCGCGGTAGCAGGGCCGGCCCGCGCGGCCGGCGGCCTTTCCCACGCGGGAGGCGGCCCAGCCTGCGCGGTAGGCGGACCGACCCGCACGGGAGACTACCCGGCCCATGCGGCAGGCATCCCGGCCTACGCGGCAGGCGTCCTAGCCTGGTGGTCGGCCGCGGCGCGGCCCACTCCCCGAGCGTGGAGCGGGGGGGCACATCCCCCCTGTGTTTCGTAACAGCGTTGTCCGTCCCTCCCGGAACCCGCGATGCGGGTTCTGCTCAACTGTCGCGGACCGTGCCGCGGTGGCCTTTCGCTAGCGGCACGCGAGGGGAACCGCTTCTCCCAGGCGGTCGGCCGGTGTCGGCCGCCGCCACCGGTCGTCGTCTCTGTCGCGCTGCTCCGCGGACCATCAGAGCCGTTTCAGAGGTCTGTTTTGCCTCTCTCTTGCACCTACGGCCTCCTCGGGTCCTTCTCTACCCTGTGACGGACACAATTACTGGTTTCCCTTATGTTCACCCATCTCCCAACAAACAGTGAATCAAGAACGAAATGGTGGAGGGTCCGGACTTGTTCGTTAGCCTGTGAAATCTGCATTAGAGGCTCAAACAGTAACCCAACATATAATCACCAAAGTACGAGGGTATAATTCATATGTATAGAATAAATAATCCAAATTCCTCCCTACCTTAATTTTAATGTTCTCTAGATAGAGTCGTAGAAGATGGCCTCACGAAAGACGGATGTCATTCTGTCAATGTCAGAGGAAAAGTCGTTGTCGTTGGCGGCATCCTTTGCAGGCGGCGTCTTCTCCTTTGTCGTGGAGGAGGAGGATGGAAGATGGGAATTTCTTGTGGGAATCTCCTCACTTTATTGCCCCGTTTATATAATTGGAGGAGATTTTATTCGTGTTCTTTGTGGGAATAAGGCTCTCCCTCTTCTCCTTAGCTCTCCACAATGTTTATGCCAACCAAAATCAGAGAATATAATTCCACATTTTAATGTTGGAATAAGTGAATTCAAAAGAATTCAAACACTCCAAATAATTAATTATGTTGATTCACTTACTCAATTTCATGGAGTTGGAAATAATTTCAAAGGTCTCAAAAAAATTAATAACATGGGTGTGTTGGCACATTAATGGGATGCCCAAGAGTTTAAAGGGGTTTAAGTGAGTTTAAAGGGAGTTGAGTTAGTGTGGTCCCCACCACATAATATCATCCGATGGAAGGTTATATGGGGGTGGGGCCCACCTCTATCCTCCCTTTGGAGGAATTAACACCCTTATAAATAGAATTATGTAACACATAAATTATATTTAATTTTTTTATGAATCCCCAAAATTAACTTCCGCTCTCGACCAAATGCAACTGCAGAAAAGGTAATCATAAGTAAATATCGGCGCTGCGATTTCATCGGTGCCCTCAGATTTCAATTCCGAGAATTGGTTCAAAATATAGAAAATAATGCATGTACGTTTACTGAACATACCTAAATAAAACATCATAAAATGATTCTAGGACCACCGTGCCTCAGAATCAGGTGCATTCAGAAACCGCGGACTTGTAAAAGTCCTGTGTATTGAAGAAAAAATTTCCACGGTGTTTCTGGGTCACTAAATTCTCCCCAACTCATGGATTTTACGTCCCTATAAGCTACAACACACACTAAAGAAAAAAATGGGTGTATTGAGAATGCATCTGAGCCACCTACTCCCACGTGCTCTCATGGAGGTTGCCATACTGCCAGCGAATGCGCACCAGAGGAATCCACCGTCTTCGTAGGACCCGCTCCTGTCGATCCTCAATCTCCACAAGAACCTCCATGAAAGTCTCCCCAGCATCGATGTCCATCTCCCCATGGTCGATGATGTGGGACAGGTCGGGCACGTATCTCCTCAGCTGAGATACATGGATGACGTCATGGACCCGGTGCAATTGAGGTGGAAGGGCCAGGCGGTAAGACACCTTGCCTACTCTGCTGAGGACTTGGAACGACCCAATAAATCGTGGAGAAAACATGCCTCCTCGACCAAATCTCCATAGAACTCGTCAAAGTGATACCTTTATGGAGACGTGGTTTCCATCATTGAACTCCAGTGGTCTCCGTCTCATATAAGAATATGACTTTTGTCTGCTCTCTATAGTGTTCATCCTCTCCTGGATGATATGCACCTTATCCGTCGTAGCCTGCACCATCTCTGGTCCTAGAAGTTTTGACTCCCCTGGGTCGGTCTAGCACAAAGGCGATCTGGAAGGTCGGTCGTACAGTGCCTCATATGGTTCCATCCCGATGGTGGTGTGGTAGCTTTTGTTATACGAAAACTCCACCAAGGGTAAGTGATTCTCCCAACTACGAACAAAGTTGAGGATGCATGATGTGATCATTTCCTCGAGATTCTGAATGATTTTCTTTGTCTGACCATCCATCTAAGGATGGAAGGCAGTGATCAAGCGATGTTGCATCAAGAAAGCCTCATACAACCCCTTCAATAGCCTGGAAGTGAAATGGGCATCTCGATCGGAGACGATCGTCGACGGAACACCATGAATCCGTACAATCATTTGTATGTAAGGGAATATCAAGCTCTCTACTGAGCACTGCTCTCTGATCCGTAGGATGTGGGCCGACATGGACATCCGGTCGACAATCACCCAGATAGAGTCATGTCCTTTGGATGTACGTGTTATCCCTGTCAATAAATCCATGGATATCCCGTCCCACTTCCATTCTGGGACCTCTAAGGTCTGACCCAAGCCTGCTGGAACCTGGTGCTCCACCATCAATTGCTGACAAGTGGTGTATCTCGAGACAAACTCTGATACTGCCTATTTTATACCCTACCACCAATGCTATTGTCTGAGGTCCTGATACATCCTCACCACTCTTGGATGTACCGTTATAGGGGAAGTGTGAAACTCCCTCAACACCTCCTTCTGTATTGAAACTGGTACCACGGTACGTCCCCTAAAGAGGATAAAATGTGCCCCACCTTCAGATAACCCATCAGGTGCATGCCTTAAGGATATTTTAGCATGTCGCATCTCACAGTCAACATCTCCATGCTATGCCTCTCTAACTAAATAAAGAAGTGGAGGAGTCACTGTGAGAGACTAAAGAAAGGATGCTCCATATCTATCCACAAAGGATATCTGCAACGCAGCCTATTTCTCTGTCACATCTCTTAGCAGCTGAATGCCCAATCTCGTGCTAAGAGGATATGCTACAACGTTCCCCTTCCCAGGATTAGAGACTATCTAAAAGTCATAGTCCTGGAGGAGCTCGAGCCATCGATGCTATCTTGGGTTCAGGTCCATCTGCAAGAAGATGTACATGAGACTTTGGTGGTTATCGTAGACTGTAAAATTTTCACCAATAAGATAGTGTCGCCACATATAGAAGGCGAAGACCACTACTTCTAACTATAGGTCAGGGGTAGCATAGATCTGCTCATGCTGTCTCAACTTCCGTTATCCATACGCGATCACTGCTCACTCCTGCATCAAGACACACCCGAGTCTGGTCCATGATGCATCGCAGTAAACTGCATACCCTACACCCTCCTCTAGTAGCCTCAAGATGGGCTCACTGGTCAACCACTACATCAGCTCTTGAAATCACTGTTGGCATCTCTCTAGCCACATGAAGGGTTGCCCCTTCTTTGTCAATGCTGAAAGTGGTGCTGCAACTCTGGAGAAGTATGGAACAAATCTCCTATAGTACCCAGCAAGTATCAGGAAACTCCGCACCTCCTTCACACTCATGGGTAGCTCCCAAGCAAGTACTGGCTTGATCTTCACTGGATCCACTACAACTCTAGCCTTCGAGGTGACGTTTCCCTGAAAGTTAACCTCTTGAATCTAGAACTGGCACTTCGAGAGCTTACCCTAAAGCTAGTGATCTCTGAGTGTGTCCAGTATTTCCCGCAAATGGTAGGCGTGCTCCTCCTCAGTAGTTGAGTAAATCAACATGTTGTTGATAAATACTACGCCAATGTGATCTAGTTAAGGTTGGAAGATCAAGTTCATAAGACTCATGAACACTACTAGATCATTGGTTACGCCGAAGGGAATAACCAAGAACTCGTAGTGGCCATACCGACACCTGAAGGTCTTCTTCTGCACATCCTTGTCTCGAACTCTGAGCTGATGATAGCCTGACCCATGGTCTATCTTAGAGAACTAGCGTGCTCCTTTGATCTGATCAGAGAGTTCGTCAATCCTTGAGAGTGGGTACTTGTTCTTCACGATCACATAATTCTGGCGACAGTAGTCGACACACAGTCTCAACCTCCCATCCGCCTTCTTGGAGAACAAAATCAAAGATGCCTAGGGTGAAACACTAGGTCGGATAAATCCCTTCCCCTGGAAGTCCTCCAGTTTTACCCGCAGCTCCTGAAACTTGGTGGGAGCTATCTAATATGTTGGAGTAGATATCAGTGTTTTCCCTGGGTATAGGTCAACGTATAATTCTACCTCTCTATGAGGATGTATTCCTGGAACATCATCCGGAAAAACATCTGCATACTGATCCACCACGACAAGAAAACTCGGACTCTGCACATCAACTAATCTTAGGATGAGACTAGCCAAATGATGTGTGATCGGATACCCCTCTTCTGGGAAAGTCCATCATGTGCTGGAAAGACTCCATTTTCACTGGTGAAGGTGAACCTGGTCCAATCCGTGTGGATACACCACACATTTCACCTAATATAGTCAATCTGAGCATGAACTGTGGGTAACCAGTCCATACACAAGATGACGTCATAAGGCCTTGATACTGCTACAAGAAGATCCTAGCTGAAGCTCTCGACTCCTAGAGTAAGTTCACACTGCCAGCACCAGTGCTTAATCATCGAGTCTACTCCTCTAAAAGACTCTAGCCGTAAGGATCGATCCAACGACACCGTTGGAATCTCCATGCTCCGAACGAGGGTAGTTGCAATAAAATAATAACTCACACCTATGTCTATAAGTACTGCTGAATGGGTGGAGTAGACATAGATAGTACCTCAAATCATCTCAGGTGCGTCTTGGTCGTAGTCCTCGACTGTCTGGAGATGATCCCACCTATGACCTCTAGCTCCCTATGGTTAGGGTGGACCTCCTTGTGGTGGTGGTGGTGGAGCCTCGAAACGTCGTCCACCACCCGCTACTCATCAGCTCCTCTTCCACGTCTTCCTGCTCCCGTCGGACCACAATGGTCAAACCTATGCCTCTGTCTGGGAGGTCCCTCTATTGTATTTTTCTCATATGCATGGTGGTTCTGGCAGTCACGAGTCATGTGGCCCTGCCCGCCGCATGCATAGCACTGCCTGCTCCTCGTATAACTGGCTCTTTCTTGTGTGCCCTGCACAAACGAACCTGTATCCTGGGGTTGATCACCAAATTCCCTAGTCTAGTTGGACCTCTACATCATCTGTCTACTATCGGCTAAAGAAGACTCTGCTATGTGTCTCCCAATGGTGGGTTTCGCCGTTGGTGACTGCTCAGCGAGAAAACTCTCCACTAGAAGGGCTCGGTCCAGCACCCCCGCCTGCGTCGGAATGTTTAGAGGAATCATCGAATCCTTGATCTCATTCCTCAGTACCTGAACGATGGTCCGGGCCTGGAATAACAGGTCTTGTACCATATCCGTGGAGTAGAGTGGGAGGCCAGTGAACCTCGCTGAGTAGTGCGCTACTGTCATGCTTCCCCGTTGCATATGAAGTAACTCCTTAATCTACACCGCACGAAGGGTGGCTAGAACAAACTCTGAGCGAAAGAGACTCCCGAAGTCATTCCAGAGTAATGTTGCCTTGTCATGCACCTGGATCCTCAGGCTCTACGATCTTCCTACTGTTACATGCAGGAGACTTGCGACAAGTATCACCACGAGGTCAGCTAGTGTCCCTACCAATCTGAAAACTCTTACGACAACCTCTAGCCAACCCACAGCTGCTTCTGGGTCCGTCTCTCCCAGAAACTATGCATCCTCTGGAACTGGAACTCGTGCAATGAACTCAGGTGACATGCACTCTCTACTACTGGAGCTGGTGGTATCGGTGGCCCAGGGGGTAGTCGTACTGGTGGTACCTCCGCTGTCATGGGGCCCTGCACTGAGGCCTCGTCGCTTGGTGGCCTACCATCTCGCACGAAACTCATATCCCTAGATTTCTTCCTTTGTGGGGCCATCCTAAAAAGAAATAGGTGTTCCATGATTAAAACAGTATACTTGGTGAGCTGACACAAAGTAATCACAAAGAAGACTTTTCAAAATAAACTCACACGCAATCAGTGTTTTCATGCACTGAGTCGGAAATAAGAAGTCAGAGTCCTATTGTATGGATACGTCGATCGCCGCACCAACACCGGTTTCCCTAAAATAATAACCACACCCAAAAAAACATAACACTCTTGCTGTTAAAAGAATCAGAGTCTATGTTCTACGGTAGAACCAACTCCTCTGATACCAATTTTTCACGACCCGTCCTCGGGGCCCGTGTCGTGACTACCCCAAGCCCGCCTTCCATAGGCTAGGGGCTGGTGACTAGTACCAAAGGTGTAACCACGATAAAAAAAGAAAGATTTGCCTTTAAAAAGTAAACAAAAACAACATTGTATGTAACTGGAAGTAAGCAATAAATAAATATTTATACAAAAGAAAGTGCTGAATGGAAAGGGGCAGGAAATACAAGCCCAACAGTAAAGTACAAACAACTGAAAAGGTAGTACAACTACATAAAGGTAAATCAACTACCACTGAGTCATCCTATGTAAATCCCGCTTGAAGGGTGGGTACATATGGCCTCCTTAGCACCCCAAGTCCATCCGTCCGCTCCGTGTACGTCTCGCCATGTGGACTACCTCTGGGAACTGTCCAGCTCTACATTACTCTACCTCGATCCGTGATGTCTGTCATCTGCAACCAGCACAACGAAGTGCGGGCATAGACCGTGTAGGGGTAAGTATAACGATACTCAGTAGGGGACCCCGAGACCCCTGAAGGTCTCCCAGAACTCACAAAGGATAAACCATAGTATAAAGAAACAACATGAAATATCATCCAACCCTACTTAGGTACATGCCCATACATATACCTAAGTTACCAATCACAGAATGACTCCAACTCTCGAGCCCAATCATGACCCAATGTACATAGGAAATGAAGTCAATCACATTTATGATAATGATATCAATATAAGACTCATCTCACATAGGCATACCTCATTATTATAGAGTAATACAGATGATCAAATGTAGTCACTGATTCATCTATGATGTCGGAACCACAGAGGATACATGACCATCTATTCTTCTACTAAGCTGTCGGACCCACACAGGACACAAGAGCTAAGCTGTTAGAACCACACAGGATACAAGACCTGCTATTCCATCGGACCCATGCAAGATTCCGGAATAGTAATCGTTGCAGTCAAACCCATGGATGATTCCGGTACAGAAGTCGTCACTGTCAAACCCACGGAGGATTCCATCAACACTGTCGTAGCAAGATCTAGGGATCCCGCACACAGAATGTTCGATACCGGGAGGGTATGATCATCAATACAAGTATGATACATCAACCAAGACTAGATTTTATGTATCCCGTAGTTCCGTCTCATCATAAGAAACCCAACGTGATAGACGGCGTGTCAATCAGACACCCAGTCTGAGAGTTATAAGTGTTTCCGCTCTGAGGACCCGGTTGGTTTCAGATTCGAACCAACCCGGCCATACCCAAACATCGCCAAAACCTTGAGTGTGATATAAAGAAACTACCATCTCGATCCATGTAATTCTACGCAACAGACGATGCATCGATCAGAGGTCCGTAGCTCAAGTTATGGGCGAAAAACAAAACGTGGTCCGAAGAGGGGGGGGGGGGGGGCTGGGTCCGGTCCGACCTGGCCCAACCCGCACTGGGTCGGCCTGAACCGGGTCGACCCAACTCGGATCTGGGTCCGGCCCGGTAGGGCGTGGACCGTCCTGGCAGTTGTAACCCAGACTTTGTGATGGCGCCCCGGCCAGCGCGGTAGGCGTCCTGGCCCGGTGGCCAGCCGCGGCTCGGCCAGCTGGCCGAGCATAGAGCGGGGGGGGGGGGGGCTCGGTGGTCCGTAATGGCGGCGCCAGTCTCTCCTAGAACCCGAGATGCGGGTTCCGCTCCACCGCCACAGCCGATGCCGTAGTGGCCTTCCGCCGGCAGCGCGCGAAGGGGGTCACTGCCCCCAGGAAGCCGGTCGGTGCCGGCCGCCACCTCCGGTAACTGACTCTGCCACGCCGGCGACCCACGCTGCCGCGCTTCTCCTCGGGCACAGGAGACATTCTGGTGGTCCGTTTTGCCTCTTGTCTGTGACTACGGCCTCCTCGAGTCCTGCTCTTCACTGCGACGACCTCAATTCTGGGTTTCCCTTCCGTTCACCCATCTCCAAACAAATTGTGCATCAACAACAAAATGTCAGAGGGTCCGGAATTATTCGTTAACCCATGCCCTCCGCCTTAGAGGCTCAAACAGTAATCCAACATATAATTTCCAAATTAAAAGCGTATAATTCACATGTATAAAATAAATAATCAAAATTACTCCCTGCCTTGATTTTAATGTTCGCTAGACGGAGTCGCGGAAGACGGCGTTGCGAAAGAGGGATGTCGTTCCGTCAACGTCAGAGGAAAATTCGTTGTCATTGAAGGAATCCTTTTCAGGCGGCATCTTCTCCTTTGTCGCCAAGGAAGAGGAAGGAAGAAGGGAGTTCCTCATGGGTGTTGCCTCACTTTCTTGCCCCGGTTGAAGAAGTGGAGGAGATGTTATTTGAGTTCTTTGTGGGAAGAAGGCTCTCCCTCTTCTCCTTAGCTCTGAACAAAGTTTATTCCAACCAAAATAAGAGAATATCATTCCTCATTTTAATGTTGGCATAAGTGAATTCGAAAGAATTCAAACTCTCAAAATAATTAATTAAGTTGATTCACTTAATTAATTTCATGCATTTGGCTAGAATTTCAAAGGTCTCAAAAACAATTAATAACATGGGTGTGTTGTCACTTTAATGGGAAGTCCAAGAGTTTAAAGGGGAACAATGGAGCTTAATGGGAGTTGAGTTCTTGTGGGCCCCACCACATAATATCCTCCCATGGGAGGTTTTGTGGGTGTGGGCCCCACCTCCAACCTCCCTTTGGAGGAATTAGCCACCTTTTAAATTAAATTATGTAACACATAAATTTTATTTAATTGTTTTTTTAAGAATCCCCAAAATTAACTTCCGCTCTCGACCAAATGCAATTGTGGTAATGGTATCCTTAAGCAAATACCGGCGCTGCGAGTTCATCAGTACCCTCAGATTTCAATTCCGTGCATCGGTTCAAAAGATATAAAAACCCACATGTACGTTTACTTAACTTACCTGAATAAAACTTCAGAAAATGATTCTAGGCACACCAAGCCTCAGAATCATGTGCCGTCAGAAACTGTAGACTCGTAAAATTCCCGTTTATTCAAGAAAAAAAATTCATGGAATTTCTGGGTCTTTACATTCTACATTTTTTTTCCTATACATATTTTAATCTTGGTTATTCATGTTGTCTTGGTAGGTGGATTTGGGTGGACCATGACATTATTGAAGGCATCTGTCATGGTGTCTTAGTCTTTTCTTTTGGATCCCCATCGTGTTTTTGTTTACGTTTATTGTGGTACCTCATCTAGGCTTCATTACTCAGTGGTTATCTTATTTTTGTGGTTGGTTATATTAGTGATTGATGGTTAATTTTCATTCTAGTATGGTTTTGGTTGTTTTGGATCATGTGTTTGGTTTTATTATGTGTTTGAAAGATCAATTCGGTTATGGTTCTCTAATTATGGCATACCGGTGATGATCGTTTCAGATATGGGAGGTGTTGTTATGATGTCAGTAGTTGTGAAATTTATTTTATTCATATTCTTTGGGGTTTACAGTGATCAATGATCCCTTCTGATGTGTGGGTTACAATGATGTATTTCTTGGGTTGAGTTGATGGTTGTCATCTACTCGTGATGGAACTCTCGACCTCTATGATTTCGAGCTCATCATTTCAAAAAAAAATCTTTTGTTTTTTTTTGAATTTGGAGTTATGTTATTGTTTAAATTTTGAAATCCCTATAATGTTACCGCTCAACCAAAAGTGGAATCTGGAATTAAAAAAATTAATCTATTTGAGGAAAGAAAAATATAGTTTTAATGTTTGTGAACATGTGGAAGGTGTGGATTTTGAAGACTCCTTTTCCCCAGTTATATGATTACAAACTATTAGAATGTTTCTATCACTTGCCGCACAACTGAATTACAATGTTTATAAGATGGATTTAATGTCATCATTCTTAAATGGAAATATCGGGGATATATTTTACGTTGAAAAACATTGACTTTCAATATTATAATGATGAAAATATGGATTGTAGACTGAAAAAAGAATTGAATGGGTTAAAAAGATACCCACATTAATGGTATTGAAAAACATATATATGTTTTAGAATGCTGAATTTTTTAGTGGAAAGGTTGATATAAGCTTATATGAAAAAAATGTTGACCCACTAACTCTAACTGTTACTATTTATGTGGATTATGTAATTATTTCTAGGGAGGAATAAAAAAAATTAATGAATTTTCGGAGGACATGAAGAAGAATTTTGAAATTTAAATGTTGGTAGAATTAACATTATTTCTTGTCTTTAATGTTCATAAATAATAAATGTACATTTTCTTATCACAAGATAAGTACGTGAGGCAACTGTTAAAAAAGTTTGGGATGGATGAATAAAAATATGTTTCTACTCTTATATCTGTTAGAAAAAAGTTGTGTAAATATTAGTTTGGTAAATTTTTAAATTAGGAACACTTTATAACAATATAGGAAGTCTGTTTTACTATACAGACTTAAGGCTTGAAATTATTTATATTTCAAGTTTGTGTTATAGTTATCAAAGTAATCTGAAAGAATCATACATTATGGCCGAAAAGATAATTTTTATATATGTAAAAGGAACAACTTCACATGGGTTGTTATATTAAATAAATTTTGAGATGAAGTTTCATTGTTATACTAATGTTGATTGGGTGGAAATTTTAATGATAGAAAATGAATTTCAGGAGGACAAGTTTTCTTTGTTGAATGTCGTGTTAGTTAGTATTGTAAGAAAAAAATTCAATATCATTAAGAACTGTTGAATCTGAATATTATTTTGGTATATTAGATTTTACTCAAATTTTGTGGATGAAATTTTTGCAGAAAGACTTGAAAGTGAAATTTTCTAAACCATCAAACATACATTGTGATAATCAGTTCACATTTGATCTTTCTAAAAAACATTTCTGACATTCAAGGTCCAAACAGATTGATATAATGTTTCACAATATAAAATAGAATGTTTCTACTAGAGATGATATGCTAGAATATATCTCAAAATATATCAAATATATTACATCTTCAAGAAAAATATGAAAAAGATAGATTTATGGAATTGAGACTAAAACATAATCTTCAGCCTCATCCCATGACATCTTAAATATCATAAGGTATCACTCCCCCTCCCTCATCATGCTATGAATTAGGATGAAAATGGGATATATGAAGTAAAATCTTATTACATTGTAATAAATTTTTACTTATCTTTCATTAAAAAATATGAATATTTAGTTATCAATAAATGGTGTACATATAAGTTAATTCATTAGAAAGGAAAAAATAAAGGGAGTTTATGATAAAATTTCCATAGAATTTTCTTATCAATAAGTGATTAAATAACTTAAAAATTATATTTTATCTAGCAGTTTGATGTCAAGAAACTCTCTATTAATAAAGGAAATGTTTTTTTAAATGTCAAAAAACATGAGTTTTTTACAAAATTTGAATTTTGAAATTTTTTTGAGGGTTGTAAAAGTAGTTAATGAGGGTTGTTAACAAATCCAAAGGGAGGTATTGAAGAACCATTATGATAATTTGATTTAAAAAAGTTTTAATATTTTGTTAAAAACTAACTATTATGTAAAATAATATTTTTGTTATTCAGGATTAAACCCAGTCCATAAAAATAATTTTTCATAAGATAGTTTAATGTTTCTGAACGTTTCAGAATCCAAATGCAAAGGGAGTGAAATGTTTTGTCCTTAATATTGTTGTTTTCTAGACACAAGAATCCTGACTCATTTTATTTTAAATGTAGTACTAGATGTAGAAGTGGTTATAAATATGTATTTATTGATCAGATGCACCATTGGTCTCATGTCCATCAGTACACAGTTCATGATCCATCAAAAAAATTGTTTGTTATAAATTCATAATTTATTTTTGGGAAATTCATAATATTACTGATGTGTTTTGGTAGAATACAGTGAATTCAAGAGCTAGATTGTTTTCACAGTTTCTGTACTCATGTAAGTTGATTCTTTTCTATTCATGAAGTTATCATGAAATCAGAAAATCTATCTGGATAAAATATTTTAAGGAAATAGATGAATCATAATGTTTGTATTGGTTCTAAAAACCTAGACACATATTATAATATCCAAAAGTACAAAACATAGAAGTTTTCAAAAGACATAATGTGTAAAGATGAGGAAGTTTCATGTTTTTTAATGTTTTTATGTAGATAGATCATTGTATGCATAAAATCATAATAATTATTCTATCATAATTAGAATTCAATCACTATGTGTTTTTTTAACAAAGTTTACTCTAAGGGGGGAGATCATTGATATCAAGAGAGTGAATTGATTCATCAAATTACTTCCACTCACTGATAACTCATTAGATGAAAAACATTAAATTGATATGATTGGTTGATTCCAATCCATCTATGAGAGATCAGTTATGAAAATAAGTGCAGAATATAAAAAGTGATTCATTTTATTGATATAAAAATTGGAAAGGTAAATATTGAAATAAAATAAAATTGTGACACTAATAAGTCATCTTTTGAGATATTTCATCATGATAATCTTATGAATTCATTCATATCATAATGTGAAGATAAAGACATGTATATCATAATGATCTGAGAAAGAAATGGAGATCGTGATTTTCTAAGAAATAAAGGAAAATATTTATGACGTAAAAATAAGTATAGATAAAATAGGCATATCATAATGAGTTGAGGAGGATGAAGTTGTGGAAGTTGTATCAGACTAAATAAAATTTATTTTTTTCAAGAATACAAATCTATCAATAATTTGTTTGAAGGTTTTATGATGTCAGAGTTAAAGTAGTGAAACACTAAATTCAACTATCTGTAGATCTTGGATTTTTTGAAATGGATAGAGTGGGGAATGTTTTCATGTTTCTCATATTATCCTATCAGAAATTTATTACAAAGAGAAAAACATATCATTTGGATTTTACCCCATTTTACTTAAGAAGAAAAAGTAGAGCATTGATTAATTAAATTGAATGTTCCTCCCAGAAAAAGATCTCATTAGAAGATCCTAAATTTTTTGAAATTGTTTAACCAGACAATGAAACATCTTATTGAGAATATACTATTGAGTTTATTGGACTGATGAATATCATACTAAGTTTTTTATTATATTTTTAGAACTGTATATTGTGAAAGTGGATATCAAATTCATTCGATTATACTAAGGCAATCGAATTGGCTTCATCGAACATGAGGCAATCGAATATAGGGTCACAGGATCGAGAAAATTTTGTAGAAATTTTTTAATAATGTATATTTAATTATTTTTGTATTAATTGTTTTATAAGAAAAAATTATAAACTACAAAGAATTATTATAATATTTCCTATATAGAGGTTAATGGTTCCTAACGGGAGTACTCGCAAGTTGTATTCACATCAACATGCTAGAGAATTATCATAGACACATGGGAGCGGTTATGGAATGGATATCAGTTCTGACACTATGTCCATATGATATTAATCTCATGTGATTTACTTTACTTCCTATTTTTTCACGCATGAGTATTTATAAAATTATTATAATGATAAGAACTTTAACATGTTGTAAGGGTTATGTTTTAGAAAATATTTAATCTTATAATAAGGGAACAACTGATTAAACCCCCCCCCCCTCTCAATTGTTATTCGATCCTTTTGGAACATTGGGATCTGGAATCAGTTTTGACTATTTAGTACTGGTATCAATATGTTTTTATGATTATTAATTTAATTTTCTTCTATATGTGTGTATTATTTATTCCCTTAGTATTGGAATGTAGTGTTTAAGAATAATTCATGTTGGAAGACTCCTTTACCTTGTCATACCTGTCGTAGACTAGCCATACACAACAGTTTTATAGAGTTATGTTTAATAAAATTGGTATATCCTAATCCATCTCCTTCAAATGACATCTCATTCAATATATGGAACATTTCATTGATATTGATAATTTTTAGTTATAATTGTGATGATCCCATGTCACCCTATTATTTAAGTGACACTTGGTAGTGTTATATTACGTTTATCATGGATTTAGGTGTCCAAACATTATATTTCATAGTGTCAATATATGAATTTTTGTATCAAACCCCTTTTATTGAGATTATGGTTGAGGAAATTGTATTTGGTGCTCTAGATTCTGAGAGATCTATTCTTTACAGATTCATTAATATTCTATAAATTCCACCATAGTTTAATTTTTTTCATCAGAATGGTATATTGTTAAAATAGAGAGGGGGTTAGTCCAATTGGCTCATGTAAAGGGTTTTGGTTAAATGACCACGGGTTGGAAAAATTATCTAATAAGAATGTGGTATCATTTATTTGATTTAGGCTGACCATTCTTCTTCCAATTGAGGATCATGAGCGA
Organism: Viscum album; assembly: GCA_963277665.1. NCBI lineage: Eukaryota > Viridiplantae > Streptophyta > Magnoliopsida > Santalales > Viscaceae > Viscum > Viscum album. The sequence goes on from OY728139.1 coordinate 223,839,429, forward strand.
TTAATTATTCATTGTTCTTGAGACATTGGTAAATCCCAAAAAATTTATATAATAGCTATCATTGTTTCTGGGAGTTCCAAGATTTTGGGATAGTGCATGTAGAGCTTGACTTTACCTACATTCTTTTCAAGTATTACTGAATATTTGGTTTTAGTTTTTGTTATAACCCACCTTATAGATTTAGACTATTTCCTATGTATTAGATTATTTTGTATTTATTCATGAATTTTCCCTTTTTGTTGATGATTGGGTTTCAACGTTATCCTTGATTTGATATTTTTTCCTTAGAGTCTTGACACATGTCTAAAATGTATGAATTATATTCTATTAAAATACTTGATGAAGATATCTTTTTGGACTTTCTATGGAAAAAAGGTGTTATGATAGGTATAATTTTTACACCCCATCCTTATTTTACACTGTTATTTCATTCTATTAAGATTCCTTACCGATTATCTCTCCCTTAGGGTCAAATTTAATCTAAATAAAAGTCATTTGGAGGTGCAGTTTATATGTCATAGATAAAAAAACAATTAGTACTAACCCTGAAACATAAATGTGATGGGACAATAACTTTTTCCCATTCCAATTTTCATAGTTTGTGCATGGATAGTCTAACCATGCGCCCTGGTCATGAATTTTTGTATACCCTCCAATATTGGTCGATAACAACGTGTTCCTCAATCAACCCATAATTACATGATTTATAAAAAGAGTTATACCTTATTATATTACAAGGATCATTATGATTTATAGTGACATAGAATTAGGTAAATCATTAAATAACAATATAGAAATTTCCATACATTGTCCATTTTTTTCAAAAATAAATATCTTTATGAAGACGCATTTGACTAGTTCATGGAAACTCTCATTTCATAAAACTTGACATTATTAATTATTCTTATCATCCTTAAGCCTTATAAACAAAATTTAGAAATCTGTGATGTAAAAAACAAATAATATTAAGGTTCATAAAATAAAAGAAGATTTTTAGATAATTTATAAACTTAAATAAACCATAGGAATTTTTTTCTTTTCCATATTTAACATTGGAGCTTAATTATCTATTTAATTTTCACTGAATACACCTTATTTTTTCAATATCTTTCATAGAAGAAATTCCATAAAAAATTAAACTGATTTTATTACCTTTGAAATCAAAATATTTCCTATAAAAATCATTTCAATCATATCATGAAGGATCCTTGGGATATTATACATCTATTCATCACTAAAATAAATGTTAAAATAGAATCATTGAACTATATAAATACCTTATCTCTTAGCTGTAATCTATCATAAGTAAACTCTGTCAGTTTACCCAATGCAGGAGAGAGGTATATTAGGCTCACCCATCATTATATATTTTTCATCTTCACCCAGAATTAATATAAAATTTATAGGAAAAAAGAATTAGCAAAACAAGTACATAACTTTCACAATTATTATATATCCCATTTGAATTTACATTCAATCCTATATAAATCAACACATTCATTAATCACATAAAGACGAGAAAAAGAATTCATTCCACTATAAAATCTTTTTAGAACTAAGAAATCCCTGATCATTGAGAGAAATATTTTCCATGAAAACAAGTATGGGAACCAGTAAAGGAATCATTATAATGAATAATGAATATGAAAATGGAAAATTTTGGTTGATAAGTATGTGCAAAAGACACTCCTTTTCACTTTTGTAAAAAGTTATAAGTATACTTTATAAAAAATAATGATAATATTCCATTTTAATACATTATGATGAAAGTAAAAAATATTTGAATACATACTTTATCAACCATTGAATTATAAATAAGGCCATTCTTGAAAACATTTAAAATAATATCTAAATGGAAGAATATGATTTCAAATAAATACCTTAAAATAATATTTTTAATGGAAATTATTTTTCCTCGAGCCCTAGATTGTAATTTCCCGGCCTAGGTGCCACACACTAACGGCTCGAGCCGATCAAATAGATGACATTATGCATGCCTCCCCATATACTAGAGCATGTCAACTATTAGCGGCAGTCTAATATCAATCATGGGTAGACTATACCCTCTTTTTCCTTTTTTCACTCATTAGATTACCACACTAGTGGATATTATAAAATAACCAAATGATAAAACATAACTAGAATAATAATATATCAAATGATTAACACAAATAGAAATTCAATGTCACAATTGAACACTAAATATTTCATTATAAAGTATGTGTCATGTGTGTTAATCCAAAACTAACTATAAAGACACTAACAACTCCCAAGAGGGTCTAGAATTGCATCTCGTACCTTTATCCATACTCATTACCAAATAAACTATCTATCATAGGGCCTTTTCACTTCACCTATCCTGAAATAATGTAATCTATTCTCATACAGATTAGGCAGCCTGAGTTGTGAGTTACTGGAACTTAATATACCACCACCAGTGGAATCTAAAATAAAATCCTACTAATAGAACTGTAAGTAGTTTTATAGATAAATAATAAAAATAAATACATAGATAGTTTTCACATTATCAATAATGCATTATTTTACTATATAAATTACCACATTCCCAAATACACCCATATATCAATGCCTTATTGACCCCATACAAGATTTTGAACCATTCCCAATGGATATCATAAATTAAAACACCATTTTTACATTTCATTAATTCCTACATGAAGTACAGTTTTACCACTCATTATACCATTTCATATATGACAAAATAAATACAACATGTAAATCATTTTTGCAAGAGTAATGTTCATATAGGTCTATAACCTCAAGGGTATAATGAGAGTGAGATTAAACAAAGAATAATAGCTTTCTAAGAAAGGGGGATAGATCTCACTGTCTCTTCGCTGGACCAACTCCAAGAGCTCCCATAGTCCCTTGGAAAAAAAATAGAATTTCTTATAGTCTACTTACTCTAAGGCTCTCACAGTCCTATGGAAGTAACAATAAAATCTCACATGGTCTTCTTCCCCAAAGTCTCTAAAATCGTTCTGAAAATCCATTGCTCACCCCCACCCCCGTTAACCCGTGGGATACTATATGCCAACATAATAACAAAAAAATTACATACAACCAATATCCATTTAATAAATTATTCTATAAATTAATTCAACTTTTAATTATTCATACCCATTTCCATTAGTTAATGGACTGATTAATTAATCATACCATATAAATTAGTTAACTAAAAAATTATGTAATCACAAAAATTCCATTAATTTACCCAATGATAAACTAATGACATCGATTTCATCAATTAATTAAACACCTGATTAATATAATCTGACAATCTCAATATACCATAATTAATTCAATAAATAATTATCACAAAACAAAAATCCAATATCTAATTCAGAAATTAATTAGTCATATCAAATTTTCCAATTTATTCAATAAATAATTAATCAAAACAATTAAATTAATTAATTCTACAATTAATTAACCACATCCAAATCCTTCAATTAATTCACTAACTACTTTTTTATGTCAAATTCATTAATTAATTACACAATTAATTAATTACATAAATAATTAATCACATTCAATACCTTCAATAAATTCATATATTAGTTGGTCACATTAATTATAATAATTAATTACACAATTAATTAATCACATTAAATCCTTTTACTTAATTTACCAATTATTCATTCACATCATTTACATTAATTAGCTAAACAATTAATTAATTACATTTTCTAAAATAATTAATTCATCCATTAAATAATACCATCAATCCAATTATTTAACTCAAAAATTAAATAATCATATTACTCTCATTAAATAATTCATCAATTAATTAATCACATTATTCAATTAATCAATTAAATAATCACATACTCTAATTAATTAATTTATCAATTAATTAATCTTGTAAATCACATTATTTTATTAAACAATTAATTATTCAAATTAATTCCAATAAGAAAGTATTCAATTAATTAACAACACTTAACAATTGCGAACATCAATCATTCGATTATTTAATTCATCAATTAATTAACCACATCAAGTTCATTTGTTAATTCCGTAATTAGTTGATATTTTCAAATATTAGCATCCAATAATTAATTCAGTAATTAATGATTCATACACATAATTTAATTATATAATAATTAATTCCACAATTACTTATTAAAATCTCATAACATCTATATCCCATAATTTATTCTCAAATTAATTATCTTAATTCATAACATTAATACCCATAATTAATTCTATAATTAATAATCTCAATTAAAAATATCAATATCCCTTAATTAATTCATTCAATTAATTAACTCAATTCATAATATTAATGCCCTATTATTACTTTCACAATTATTTATCACAATTCATTACATCAATATACCGTAATTATTTCCATAATTAAAAATCTCAATTCATAACATCAATATCGCACAATTAATTCCACACATAATTATCTCAATTAATGACATAAATATCCCATAATTAGTTCCACAATTAATTATCTCAATTTGTATCATAAATGTCCCATAATAAATCTAAGAAACATTTATCTTTGTTCATAAAATCAATATGCCATAAATAATTCCACAATTAATTATCTCAATTCATAATATCGGTAGCTCATAATTAATTAAATAATTAATTATTCATTGGAAGATCTCATTATCTCGTAATTAATTAATAAATTATTGTTTCAATAAATTATTGTATAAACACAAAAATATACATTAACTAATTCAATAATTAATTAATCAATCCATGATCCAAATATCCCATAATTAATCCAAAAATTAATTATTCAATTGAAAAACTCAATGTCCAATAATTAATTTATTAATTAATTATTCAATTAGTAATTTTATAAACATAATGACCAACATTAACAAATTCTATAATTAATTAATCAATCCAAAATCCCAATATTCCAAAATAAACTCAAAAATTAATTATTTAATTAGAAATCTTAATATCCCGTAATTAATTCATCAATTAATTAATAAAAATTTATAATCCTGATAACCCCTATTTGAACATTTCCATTAATAAATTAATTGAAAAATTTAATTAATTGTATCAATAAATAAAATTTTAAACATCAAATATAAATTCTACAATTAGATAAACATAATTATAATTAAGAGTTTGGGATTTGAATTATAGACCACAAATCTCCAGAATGATAATGAAGGCTCGCCAAAGGATATTCCCTTATTTTGGAAATGTAGTGATCAATATCATGATGATAACCTGATCTAGATATGAAGCCTAGATGAAATATTTAATGAATCATGACCTAACAAACCTATATCAAGATCTAGAACAAACAACGGATTAACATCATTTTCTTCAATGGAAAATAGTATAAGAGAGAGATAGATATGGATGTGGAGAAACACGTACCTGAGAGGGGTAGATATTCAATATTCCCTTTTATTTGATTAGAATAGTGGTCGTGTTGTCTTAGAACCTATTTGGAAGCCTCTAAAAATGAGAGAATTTGATTTTGGGTGAAATGTTGTTGAATAGGGGATAAAATATAGGGTTTGGGGAATTAAAATATAATTTTGGGTTAATTAAATTCCTATGCATGTTTTGATGGGCAGGGGACATGGTTTCCCCAAACCATGTGCCTTAATTATGCCCCACTTCTGGAGTGTTTCATGGTATCTCTTTAAATGGTGCATTAATTCACAAACTTTGCACCATCCTTATAATCCCTCTCTTTCCAAGGATGCAGGATTTACTCAGCCAAGGTGCAAAGTTGGTGAAAACCATGCACCAACCATGTATAATGAATACATTTTCCATAGTTCTCAATTTTTAACCCAATTTCACCCAAGGTAAAACCCAAATAAAAATTAATGAATACAAGGAAAAATAGTAAATGTAAACGATCCTGATACATCAACAGAAAAAGGATAGCATATTAAGAAGCTCCTATAATTCCTATATCTACCCTCCCAAGTAATAAATTATATTTGTTTTCTAATTACTTAATAACGTTTTTATGTGTATTAGAATACCATTAATCCATTTTTCCCATTTTTCCATGTTATATTAATTCCAAATATGATTGTTTTACATTGGATATTGTGAGGAAGTATACTCTATAAATCCAAAATGACATCAGTAGGTTGACTAACATAAAAGGTATCATTGTTCCACCATATAAATAATATTAATCATCAAAAATTATTATTTTTATACATTAACACATTTATATAACTACCCTTGGAACGTTTATGTGAAATGTGAAATGTATTATTTCATGGAGGTGGTATCTCGTATTTACCCACAAAGACCTTATACATTTTTATACTAGATAGAAAAATAAATAAGGTATATCAACTTTTCAATTTATATAATATTAATTATGTTGCAAATTTATTATTAATTATTTTGTTCTATCCTTATGACCTACCATGTGAGTTGGTATTGAAATATTAATCAAATCAATTCATGGAGGTGGTATTCCACAGGTACACTGGTAAAAATTTATCATTTTTCAGTGGAAATGAAGTATAATATGGTAAGTGATATCTTATCTTTATGTAATTACTATAATTTCGAAAACACATTATAACATTATTTGTGGGGTATGGATGGAAAACGAAGCACATCATGTTGCAGATATTTTAGTCCATATATATGCACAAGAGATGTTTCTATTTCTTATAGGATAGAAAATAAATATAACAGAGTTGTTCTATTAAAATAATAAAATTTAGTTGTGATTAATATATTTTATTAGTTATGTTATAGTGGTTATAAAATATTTTACATAGGTGAAAGAAGAAATAAAATTGAAATATGTCAGTAAGGACTTATATCTACCCCTATGATATATCCCTCATTCTTACACATTAATCATTCCAACAATGGTTTGTTGACAATTATATGACTTATATATATTGTGGAGTATAGTTGTGATGGTTTTTGGGAAGGTATTTTCCAAGATAAGTGATTAATAATTTGTTAATAAGTAAGGATTTGTGGATTACTTTTATATCTGAGAGGAGTAACAATATTTTAAATTTTTAATCATTAAATTATTACAGATTTTGTCACGACCCGCCCTCAGGGCCTATGCCGTGACTACCCGAAGCCCGCCTTCCATAGGCCAGGGGATGGCGACTAGCACCAAGGCGTAAATCCCCGTAAAAAGGGAAGGCATTGCCTTTGTAAAGTAAACAAGCACCACAGAGTAAGCAAACGGAAAAGTAAACACTAAGTAAAAACAAAGTACAAATGAAGTGCGGAAAAGTAAATCGGCCAGTATACAAACCCAAACTGAAAGTAAAGTACAACTCGAAAGGGAAAACAACAACTGTAAAGTAAAAGCCGCTACACCGAGCTGTCCACTGGAAATCCCACCTGAAGGGTGGCTACAAATAGCTCAACTACTCCTCGGGTCCTGCCGTCCGCACCGAGCACGTCCCGCCCAGTGGTCTACCTCCAGGTACCGTCCTACTCTGCAAGACTCAACCACGATCAACGTTTTCCGTCATCTGCAACCAACACAACGTAGTGCGGGAATAACCCGTGCAGGGGTGAGTATAAGCTACTCAGTAGGGACCCCAAGACCCCAGAAGGTCTCCCAAAATCCACAAAGGATAAACCACAATGGATAGATACAAACACGAAGTAACAACTGACACTGCTTAGGTATATGCCCATACATATACCTAAGTCATCAATTCCAATACGCTCCAACCTTCGAGCCCAAATACAACTCAGTCCACACAGGAAAGTATACATATTCCACACAGGAAAGGAAAACGAAATCCACACATGACATCACAACACAATCTACACAGGAAAGCAACAGGATTCAGCTCACACAGGTATACATCTTTGAAGACTATAGAGATGATCACTGATCCATCTAAGTCGTCGTACCCACAAAGGATCGATAGGTACTAACCCCACAAAGATCCACACATGATCATACCCACACTAGATCTGTAGGCGCTGGTTCACACAGGACTGCTGAGCACTGACCCACACAGGTTCGGACCCACACAAGATCGGTAACACTGATCCACACAGGATCACTGAGTGATGTAGTCGTCGTCGTCGAATCCACTGAGGATCTCTGCACTGTCGTCGTCGCAGTCATAGTAGCAGTCGCAGCCAGCTCTAGGGTTTCCGCACACAACAAGCTCGTTCAGGAGGGTCCGCTCCATGAGCCGAGAAGCTGATACATCAACTATCACAAAGTCCAGAGTTGATGTATCCAAAAGTTCTGTATCGTCAACAGGGACTCAACGCAACAGATGGCGCGTCGATCGGACGCCCAGTCTGAGAGTTATTGGCCTTTTCGTTCCAGGGGCCTGATTAGTTTTTAAGGAAAAACCAACCCGGCCGTACTCCACCTGCGTCCAAACCTCGGGTGGAGTATGCCAAAAGATCCGTCTCACTAAGAGGAACTCAGCAAAGTCGACGACAAGTCAATCGGACGTCCGTAGCTCAAGATATGAGCGTTTCCGCTCCGAGGGCCCGGTTGGTTTCGTGTACGAACCAACCCGGACGAACTCAAAGTATTCCGAAACCTTGAGTGCGATATACCGAAACGTCCGTCTCGATACAAGGATTGCATCGCTGCTGACGGAGCGTCGTTTGGAGGTCAGTTGCCCGAGTTATGGGCATTTGAACCCAAACAGTTTGGTATCGGGGGTTTCGGGCCCGGGCCGACCCGGCCCGAGACCCCCCGGTTGGCCCGAACCGGGTCGACCCTCCCCGGACAGGGTCGGCCCGGCCCGGCCCTGCCTAGTGGACCGGCCAGGAGCCGGTTCGGCGCAGCGCGCCTGCCCCCCCCCCCCCCTTGTGAAGCCGCGACCCCCCCCCCCTCAATTATGGGGGGCCGTTTTAGCTGGCTGGGGGAATTAAATTTCCCCGGTTTTCCTCCTTCCGGCCGGCCCGACCTGGCCGACCGGCTACTCCTCAACGGGACCAGTAGTGGCCGGTCCCTTTCCGGCTCCGACACCGGCGGCCCGGCTGGCCGCCGGTCACCAAGCTCCGCCGTAGCCTGGAACCGGCCGTGGCCCTTGTCGTCCGGCGCGGTGCGACGGCACCGCGCCCCTCCGCCGCGGCCCCACTCCGGCCGCTGCGCCTTCGATTTCTTTTGACGCGGTGCGACGGCGTCGCGTTCTTGAATTTCATTCAACGGCGCGGTGCGACGACGCCGCGCAATACTTGCCGCATGATTTCCGCGTGGTGCGACGACACCACGCCATCCTGTTCCATCCTCAAGGAAACAAATATGAACAATAGAGGGGGGTTCGTCCGTGTTTGTGCGGTCCGGACCCCCTCTCGTTAAACGATAACATTTATTCGTTTATCCTCGAAGTTCGAAATTCTAGAATCAAGAATGGAAATAATTAAATAAAATAACAACAAACCCCTACCTCGGCATCAAGAGCAGTGTTCGTCAACGACCCGCGGAAGACGAGCATCTCGGAGGTCGGGCGTCGCTGGAGAAACTTCGTAAGCTGACGGAGAAAGCCCGAGGAGGAAGCGGCACCTCCTTTCATTGACACGAGAAGAATATCGAAAGAAGTGGCGTCGTCGATCTTCGGAAACACACCGGCTGTGAAGAAGAGAAGAGATGACACATCTTTCTCTTCTTATGGTGACAGCGTTCTTCATCGGAGCCTAAGCATTCTTCGTGTTCTTCGTCGTGGTTGAAGAAGAAGAAAGCTTCCCCAAATCCTCTGAAGGTGACAAGAGAAAACTAACCAAAAAAAAATAAGCTTAAGTCTTATTTTATTGACACAATTTCACCTCTTTGAATTTCAAAGGTTTGAAATTAAGCAACTCAACTTAATTAATAACACAAGTTGTCAATATTAAATTGAGTGGAGTTATTTGGAGTTTAAAGGGGAGTTGAGGAGTTAGGGTTCGTGTGGGACCCACCACACATAATACTCTCAAGGGAGGTTAATTGGATGTGGGTCCCACCTCTAACTCCATTTGGGAGGATATAACCAACATGGTTTTAAAAAAAATTGTGTTTCCACAATTTAGTTAACTTCATTTAAATTCCCCCAAAACTAACTTTCTTCCCGCATAAAACAGAACCTCGGAAAAGGTCTCTTTAAGCGAATATCGGCGCTGCGAGTTCATCGGTGCCCTCAGAATTCGATTCTGGGCACCAGTTCAATAGTTAGAAATTACCGCTCGTTCGTTCACTGAACGTACCTGAGCCAAACTTTGGAAATTGATTCCGGGCACTCCGGGCCTCGGGATCAGGTGCCGCCAGAAATTGCGCTCTTGTAAAATTCCAAAGAAAATGATGAAAAAAAATTTCCTTGAAATTTACGGGTCTTTACATTACTCCCACCTCAGGGATTTACGTCCCCGTAAAGATACATCATAAACTAGGGAAACAAATGTGGGTACTGAGCACGCATATGAGCCTCCCGCTCCCATGTGCTCTCCTGGAGGTTCCCGTGCTGCCATCTGATGTGCACTAGAGGAATCGACCATCCACGTAGGACCTGCTCCTGTCGATCCTCGATCTCCACCGGGACCTCTGTAAAAGTCGCCCCATCATCAACGACATGCTCCCCATGGTCAATGATGTGCGTCGGGTCGTGCATGTATCTCCTCAGCTGAGACACGTGGAAGACGTCGTGCACCCGGTGCAACTGAGGTGGTAGAGCCAGGCGATAAGCCACCTCGCCAATCCTGCTGAGGACCTGGAAGGGTCCGATGAAGCGAGGAGATAACTTTTCGCCTCGACCAAATCTCTGTATACCACGTCGAGGTGAGACCCGCAAGAAGATGTGGTCGCCATCCTCGAACCCTAGTGGCCTCTGCCTCCTGTCAGTGTATGACTTCTACCGGCTCTGAGCTATCCTCATCTGCTCCTGGATGACCTGGACCTTCTCTGTCGTGGCCTGGACCATCTCCGGTCCCACAAGTGCTGACTCCCCATGGTCTGTCCAGCACAAAGGAGATCTACAAGGTCGGTCGTACAACGCCTCGTACGGTTCCATCCCGATGGTGGAGTGGTAGATGTTGTTGTACGCAAACACCACCAAGGGTAGGTGGTCCTCCCAGCTATGACCAAAGTCAAGGACACATGCGTGGAGCATGTCCTCGAGAGTCTGAATGGTCCTCTCCATCTGACCATCCGTCTGAGGGTGAAAGGTTGTGCTCAGACGTAGCTGCATCCCGAATGCCTCTTGCAATCCATTCCAAAGCCGGGAAGTAAAGCGAGAATCTCGATCGGAGACGATAGATGATGGCACACCGTGAAGCCGTACAATCTCCTGAACGTAGAGACGTCCCAAGATCTCCACTGTGCCCTGCTCTCTGATGGGTATGAAGTGAGCCGACATGGTGAGTCGGTCGACAATCACCCAGATGGAGTCGTGACCTCTGGAAGTGCGTGGAAGTCCAGTCACGAAGTCCATAGATATCCCGTCCCACTTCCACTTCGGGACCTCCAAGGGCTGTACCAAGCCTGCTGGTACCTGATGCTCTGCCTTCACCTGCTGGCAGGTGAGGCATCGAGAAATGAACTCTGCCATAGTCTTCTTCATGCCCGGCCACCAGTGCTGTCATCTGAGATCCTGGTACATCTTTGCCACTTCGGGATGTACCGCCAAGGGAGAAGTGTGAAAATCTCGCAGCACCTCCTCCCGTAAAGCAACTGGTACCATGGTACGTCCTCTGAAAAGGATGTCATGCTCTGATCCAAAGGAGAAACCATCAGGTGCCTGTCCTGAGGATATCTGTGCACGCCGCGTCTCACAGTCAGCGTCCTCACGCTGTGCCTCTCTGACCCGCTGCAGTAGTGGAGGGGTGACTGTGAGAGACTGAAGGAAGGCTGCTCCATCTCTATCCATGAAGGATATCTGAAAAGCAGCTAGCTGCTCTGTCGCCTCCTCAAGTAGATGGATGCCCGTCCTCCTGCTGAGGGTATCTGCTACCACGTTCCCCTTTCCAGGAGTATAGAGTATCTCAAAGTCATAGTCCTGGAGGAACTCGAGCCATCGCCGTTGTCTCAGGTTCAGGTCCTTCTGCGAGAAGATATACCTGAGAATCTGATGATCAGAAAAGACTGTAAAGCGCTCGCCCATCAGGTAGTGTCGCCATTTCTTCAGAGCGAAGACCACTACTGCTAACTCCAGGTCATTGGTAGCGTAGTTCTTCTCATGCGGCCTCAACTGTCGTGATCCATAGGCGATCAATTCCCGCTCCTGCATCAGGACACATCCGAGTCTGGTCCCTGATGCATCGCAGTAAACTACGTACCCTACTCCCTCCTCAGGCAAATTCAAGATAGGTGCGCTAGTAAATCTCTGTCTCAGCTCCTGGAAGCTCTGCTAACATCTGTCTGACCACATGAAGGGTTTCCCCTTCCTCCTTAACGTCCGGAAAAGCTGCAAAGATTTCTCCTTTTCCGAAAAGTGAAATCTGATCTCATCCCCTGGATGAACTATATTCCTTTCCTAATATAGTCAATCCCGTCATGATTAGTTAATTCATGGCATGTATGATGTCGTAAGGCCTCGACGCTGCTACCAAGAGAACCAACCGTTACTCTCGCCTCCAAGGGTTAAGTCACACTGTCGGCATCAGTGTGTGGTCACTGGGTCTCCTCCAGTAAGAATCTCGCAAGTGAGGGTCAAGTCAACAGTTTTTAACCAGCACCTCTTAGTAAAAACAAACAAAAGACAAGAAAGAAAAAGTCACCAAAGCAAGTGTCTTTTATTACATCAACTCAAAGTACATGGACACAAGGAAACACAAACTACGAAGCTAGAGGCATTATGGGAAAAGGCCTCTATGCCTGGAGCTAGTCCCTCACTAGTCCACCTGCTTCCGGAGCTCCATGATCGTAAGATTCAACTGCCTGAAGCTATTCTCTCCCCTCAGGTCGGGGTGGACCTCCTGGTGGTGGTGGTGGTAGAGCCTCAAAGCGTCGCCCACCACCTGATGCTCGGCCAGCTCCTCTGCCTCGTCCTCCTGCTCCCTGCGGACTGCCATGGTCGAACCTCTGCCTCTGCCTAGGTGGTTCCTCAACCGTCTGCTGCTTCTCTGCATGGCAGGTCGGGCAGTCACGAGCCATGTGGTCTTGCCCGCCGCACGAGTAGCACTGTCTGCCTCTCGAAAGACTGGCTCTGCGCTGTGTGCCCCGCACTGCTGAGCCAGTGTCCTGAGGTCGTCTGCCTGAGGGTCTGGTCTACCTGGACCCCTGAGTCATCTGTCGACTGCCTGCTGCAGAAGACTCTACCACGTGCCGCCCTACGGTGGGTCTCGGCGCTGGTGTAGACTCAGCAAGAAAACTCTCGATCAAAAGGGCCCGCTCCAGTAGTCCCATCTGAGTCGGAATGCTGAGGGAGATCAGCGATGCCCTGATCTCGTGTCTCAATCCCTGCTCGAAGGTCTGGGCCCGGAAAAATGGGTCATGTACCATGTCGGTCGAGTAGCACGAGAGATCAGTAAATCTCGCCGAGTACTGAGCGACCGTCATGCTGCACTACCGCAGCTGAAGAAGCTCCTGGATACGCACCGCACGAAGGGTGGCTGGGACGAACTCCGAGCGGAAGAGGCTCTCAAAGTCCGTCTATAGTAGAGATGCCTCATCGTGCACCTGGAGCATCTAGCTCCACCATCGTCATGCTGCTGCGTGCAGTATGCTCGCAACGAGGATCACCATGAGGTCTGCAGGTGTTCTCACTAGCCTAAAAACTTGTACCACTGCCTCCAGCCAGTCCTCTACTGCCTGGGGGTCCGTCTCCCCACGGAACCTAGGTGTTCGATGGTGCTGGAACTCATGCAGATCTCCAAAGAGACATGAATCGTCAGCGTCTGGTGCTGGAAGCATCGGTGGCTCGGCGGGTAGTGCTACCGTCGGTGCCACTGCTGACAAAGGGCCATGCACCGTGGCCTCGTTGCTCGGTGGGCTGTCGTCACGCTCGACTCTCGGAACCCTAGCTGGCTGCCGTCATGGGGCCATCCTGAAAAGAAAACAGGTGCGCCACGGTCAGAACAGTATACCTGGTGATCTGATACAAAGTAATCACAAAGAAAACTTGAAACACACACGCAATCAATGTTTTCGTGCATGAAGTCGGAAATCAGAAGTCAGGGTCCTGGTGTACGGATACGTCGGCCGCCGCACCAACACTGGACTCCCTGGACTGATAACCACACTCAATATGCTAAACATTATTGCTTCACATAGAAAAGATCAGAGTTCGCAGTAGAACCGAACTCCTCTGATACCAATTTGTCATGACCCGCCCTCGGGGCCCATGCTGTGACTACCCCAAGCCCGCCATCCATAGGCCAGGGGCGGGCGACTAGCACCAAGGCGTAAATCCCGGTTAAAAGGGAAGGCATTTCCTTTGTAAAGTAAACAAGCACCACAGAGTAAGAAAGCGTAAAAGAAAACACTAAGTAAAAACAGAGTACAACTGAAGTGCGGAAAAGTAAATGGGCCAGTATACAAACCCAAACTGAAAGTAAGTACAACTCGAAAGGGAAAACAGCAACTTTAAAGTAAAAGCCGCTACACCGAGCTGTCCACTGGAAATCACACCTGAATGGTGGGTACAGATAGTTCCGCTGCTCCTCGGGTCCCGCCGTCCGCTCCGAGCACGTCTCGCCCAGTGGTCCACCTCCAGGTACCGTCCTGCTCTGCAAGCCTCAACCACGATCAACGTTATCCGTCGTCTGCAACCAACACAACGTAGTGCAGGCATAGCCCATGGAGGGGTGAGTATAAGCTACTCAGTAGGGACCCCGAGACCCCCGAAGGTCTCCCAAAATCCACAAAGGATAAACCACAAAGGATAGATACAAACACAAAGTAACAACCGACACTACTTAGGTATATTCCCATACATATACCTAAGTCATCAATTCCAATATGCTCCAACCTCCGAGCCCAAGTACAACTCAGTCCACACAGGAAAGTATACATATTCCACACATGAAAGCAAAACGAAATCCACACAGGACATCACAACACAATCCAAACAGGAAAGCAATAGGATTCAGCTCACATAGGTATACATCTTCGAAGACGATATAGATGATCAATGATCCATCTAAGTCGTCGGACCCACAAAGGATCGATAGGTACTAACCCCCGCAAAGACCCACATAGGATCGGACCCACACAGGATCTGTAGGCGCTGGTTCACACAGGACCGCTGAGTGCTGACCCACACAGGATCAGACCCACACAGGATCGGTAGCACTGATCCATATAGGATTGCTGAGTGTTGTAGTCATCGTCGTCGAATCCACTGAGGATCTCTGCACTGTCGTCGTCGCAGTCACAGTAGCAGTCGCAGCCAGCTCTAGGGTTTCCGCACACAGCAAGCTCGTTCAAGAGGTTCCGCTCCCCGAGCCGAGAAGCTGATACATCAACTATCACAAAGTCTAGAGATGATGTATCCAAAAGTTCTGTATCGTCAACATGAACTCAACGCAACAGGCAACGCGTCGATCGGACGCCCGGTCTGAGAGTTATTGGCTCTTTCGTTCCAAGGGCCCGGTTGGGTTTTAAGTAAAAACCAACCGGACCGTAGTCCACCTACATCCAAACCTCTGGCGGAGTATGCCAAAAGATCCGTCTCACTAAGAGGAACTCAACAAAGTCGACGGCACATCAATCGGATGTCCGTAGCTCAAGATATGAGCATTTCCGCTTAGAGGGCCTGGTTGGTTTCGTGTACGAACCAACCCAGACGAACTCAAAGTATTCCAAAACCTTCAGTGCGATATACAGAAACGGCTGTCTAGATTCAAGGATCGCATCTCCACTGACGGCGCATCGTTTGGAGGTCCGTAGCCCGAGTTATGGGCATTTGAACCCAAACAGTTCGGTATCGGGGGTTTCGGGCTCGGGCCGACCCGGCCCGAGACCCCCCGGTTGGCCCGAACCGGGTCGACCCGCCCCGGACAGGGTCAGCCCAGCCCGGAGGGTCGCGGCGCGGCCCGGCACGGCGCGGCGCGGACCAACCCGGCGCGGCCCGGCCCGGCGCGGCTCGCTGCGGCCCGGTCCGGCGCGGCACGGCCCGGCGCGGCCAGGTGCGGCCCGGCGCGGCACGGTCCGGCGCAGCGCGCCGCGCGCTGCCAGATCGGCGGAAGGCCGAGCTGTTGGAAAAATGGGGGGCGCATGCCCCCCCTTGTAAAGCCGCAGCCCCCACTCAATTATGGGCGGGCCGTTTTAGATGGCAGGGGGAATTAAATTCCCCTGGTTTGGCCGGCCGGATCCTCCTCAACGGGACCGGCAGTGGCCGGTCCCTTTCCGGCTCTGACACCGGTCACCAAGCTCCGCCGCTGCCCGGAACCGGCCGCGACCCTTGTCGTCCGGCACGGTGCGACGACACCATGCCCCTCCGCCGCGGCCCCGCTCCGGCCGCGGCGCCTTTGATTTCTTTTGACGCGGCGCGACGGCGTCGCGTTCTTGAATTTCATTCCACGGCGCGGCGTGACGGCGCCGCACAATACTTTCCGTATGATTTCCGTGTGGTGCGACGACACCATGCCATCCCGTTCCATCCGCAAGGAAACAAATGTGAACAATGGAGGGGGGTTCAGCCGTGTTTGTGCGGTCTGGCCCCCTCTCGTTAAACGATAACATTTATTCGTTTATACTCAAAGTTCGACATTCTAGAATCAAGAATGGAAATAATTAAATAAAATAACAACAAACCCCTACCTTGGCTTCAAGAGCGGTGTTTGTCAACGACCCGTGGAAGACGAGCGTCGCTGGAGAAACTTCGTAAGCTGACGGAGAAAGCCCGAGGAGGAAGCGGCGCCTCCTTTCGTTGACACGGGAATAAGATTGAAAGAAGCGGCGTCGTCGATCTTCGGAAACACACCGGCTGCGAAGAAGAGAAGAGACGACACATCTTTCTCTTCTTATGGTGACAGCGTTCTTTGTTAGAGCCTAAGCGTTCTTCGTGTTCTTCGTCGTGGTTGAAGAAGAAGAAAGCTTCCCCAAATCCTCTCAAGGTGACAAGAGAAAACTAACCAAAAAAAAGCTTAAGTCTTATTTTATTTACACAATTTCACCTCTTTGAATTTCAAAGGTTTGAAATTAAGCAACTCTACTTAATTAATAACACAAGTTGTCAATATTAAATTGAGTGGAGTTATTGGGAGTTTAAAGGGGAGTTGAAGAGTTAGGGTTCGTGTGGGCCCCACCACACTTAATCCTCTCAAGGGAGGTTAAGTGGATGTGGGTCCCACCTCTAACTCCCTTTGGGAGGATATAACCAACATGGTTTAAAAAAAATTGTGTTTCCCCAATTTAGTTAACTTCATTTAAATTCCCCCAAAACTAACTTTCTTCCCGCATAAAACACAACCTCAGAAAAGGAATCTTTAAGCGAATATCGGCGCTGCGAGTTCATCGGTGCCCTCGGAATTCGATTCCGGGCACCAGTTCAGAAGTTAGAAATTCCCGCTCGTTCGTTCACTGAACGTACCCGAGCCAAACTTCGGAAATTGATTCCGGGCACTCTGGGCCTCGGAATCAGGTGCCGTCAGAAACTGCGCTCTTGTAAAATTACAAAGAAAATTAAGAAAAACTATTTCCTTGAAATTGACGGGTCTTTACAGATTTATTTCTCATGTATGTACCAGAAATTAGGTAAATTTTAAAATAAATTTTATATTATGGGTAAAATAAATGAAAACAACCAAATTTATCCATATTTTATTGATATTAGATCTATATATCTTAATTTAACCACCAAAAAATCATTTTAACCTTTACTGAGGTGAAAATGTTTTACCATGGTAACAATTCATTATGACCAAAAATAAAATTGACCACATTACTAATTTTTATCCCCATAATTATAAATTTGAAATAAATTTTTCAATATTGAACTTGTATTATTCTCATAATAAATTTCAATATATGTGTGTAAAAAAATTGAGAAACAAGTTTTAGAAAAATTTCATCTTTAAGCATAAAAATAAATGTTATACAAAATAAAATATATTACTAATTTAAATGGAATTATTTAGATAATTTTTAATCTATAGGTACTTATTTAACATTAATAACAATTAAAAAAAATTCGTCATTGAATTACTTAAAAATAAAGGATGGGTTTTATTAAAAAAGTATTATTTCCCACAATTCACTCGAAATCAACCTTTTCATATAAAATAAAATCACCCAAAGATAATTTTAATATAATTAATTCAACAATTTATTCCATATTATATATTTCACACTCAAAATTTAGATATTTATTTTTAGAATATGACCATATATATTATGGAAAAACATTCATCCAGAATTAAACCATTTATTTTCCATCTGAACAATAATTTAAAACTATCATATTATATATGATTCCAAAAAATATATTTATGAAGATTTATATGACATGAAATTTATTTTTTAAACATTACACCTTTTTTCTAAAAAATTCCATTTCTTTTATGTTTTATCATCAAAGTTTATTTAATTACTTAAACAAGTGAGGGTATTTTTCCTTTGTTGCCTTTTCTGATTCACATGATACTTATTGAAATGTATGGTTTTTATATAAATTCTTTACATGGTGACATTACATATTATATAAAAAATAATCCTTATAATGTAAAATATTCCCTTTCACTTTCTTATTTGAAATATTCTCATCCAATTACAGTACCAAAATACTCGAAATATGATATTCATTATATATGTACATTCTTATAAAAGTAACATGAATCGCATGTTGTACTCAATAAAAAATAATAGGTATAGATACCCAATAGAAAATCAATGAAACATTTTCTAGAATTTTATATGTTCCAAGGAACTATAGGCCCAACATACCATTTTCATCCAAACATATTACACATATACAAGGATATATATTAAGAAATATATGGTTACCCACCTCAATTGAAAGGATTTTCCTTTGGTTAGTTGTATAAAACTTGTGTCTAATCTATGATTCTATCACGTGGTGATGAATAGTTTGTAAATTTTCAACCATATCTTCTACTAATTATAGTCCCAATAATTTCCTCTCTATTACATTATCCTAACATCATGTAGTTTGACCCTGCTTTCCATATAATGCCTAAAAAATATTTTATTTAAATACTAGAATGAAAACTGTTATTATAAAGAAATCCAACTACAGAATGATGTCAACCCAAACATCCATAATAACATAATTAGAAATACATAAGTACATCCTCTGAATTATGAATTGTAAAATATGATTTTCCAACATATTAATGATGAAAAGTTGTACTAAAGTTTAATTCATAACCAATCAACTTATTAAGTCCTTCATAAAATATTTGGTAATTATTGGATCATGATTAGATTCAATAGATATAGAGACTACATGTAATCTCAAAATATTCTATATATAAATTCTTGAAATAAGATCCATGTATGTTATATCTCAAATAGAATGAAAATTCATTGATTTATCCAAATAAAAAACAATCAGATAAGTAGAAAAATTTCCTTAATATGTCAATGGTAATCCAACCTTGAAAACCGTGGATATGTTCTCCAATTTTTTGGAACTAAAAAACAATAAATTATTTCATTTAACATTTTTCTATAAATAATTTAATCATTTAATGAAATAAAATTCAAACTTTTTATGTATACCTTATTACCAAAAATATTCATAATTGTATATGTCTATTATTGTGAAGTCAGGATGAATAGAAAACATATATTTTTTTCTCACTAAAAAAATCATCCTTCAATAGTGAATCACTCTAAATATTTAATCTCCATCAAAATCAGACTAGAAAATCTTTATCCATGTCAAAATTAGGCATCCTCATCTTTTTGACCAATTCTACAATTTTTGAAGACCATGACCTTCATTTTGGGAATTATAGATTCTTTTTGACAAATATTAATACACTAATACCTTATCTAATAATGAATGAGTTTTTTCATGCCAAATTTCCATGCTAGTGTTTATTAATAAATTAACTGATAATTGTTTTGTAAACATAACATATCGGATGAGGCATTTTTTTCAACTCGAGGAATTATTTACCTTATTTCCTTTACCTATATGAATTTGAATTATATGATCATAATCATTAAATAGTTATATCTATCTTAACCGCATCATGTTCAATTTTCTCACTAAATATATATTTTAACCTTTGATATTCATCATAAATTTCAAATTTATCCCCATATAGATGATTCCTATATAATTTTCAAGAAAATATTCCTACAATTGGATAAATATAATTTTTAGTATAATTCTTCTGATGGGGTTTTATTTTATGATATGCATACATGATAACCAAATTATAATGTATCAATACACAACCCAGGGACGTTAATAAAGAAACACTATAAATAAATATCTTCCTATTTCTAGATGAATTGTATAACATATAATTATTAACCAATCCTATTTTCAATTCCTAAAAACATTCATCGCATTTTTTTCAAGACGAATTTAACTTTTTTAGAGGTAACATGGTTTGTGGGATAGCTTACTGAGTAATTTTTTCAAAAAATATTAGTAGTTACCTATTTCAATAAGAAATTTTTTAATCTTAGTAACAATGGTAGGTCTTAGAAATTGCTACAAAAAAATTATTTTCTTTATGATCAAGACTTATTACATGTTTATAAACAACATGTCCAATGAACGAAATATACTGTATCCAAAATTTACATTTACCAAATTTACCTTACACATTTTTTTTAATTATTTCAAAACAATACTTTTATGATTTTCATGATCATAATAAATTTCAGGATAAACTAGAATATAATTGATAAAAAAACCACAATTATTCCAAATACTCATGGAAAAATCTATTCATCAGATATATAAATATAGTGTGTTTGTTTGTTAATCTATAAAAAACTATCAAATAATAATAATTGGTATACCTAGTTCTTAATGTTATCCTCAAAATTTCGACTTTCTTCACGTTTAGATAATGATATCCATGCCTAATATAATCATAAAAATATATTTTTCACTATAGAGTTCATAAAAAAACTAATTAGTGTGAGGAAAATGATACATTTTTCATAACAATGATGTTATTTAGTTCTCTATAATTTATATAATATCCCATTGAACCATCCTTATTTTTAACAAATAGAATTTTAGCATACCAATATTGTTGAATGTGATATATATTTACCATATTATGATGTTTCTATATTTGATCTTTTTAGTTATAAATACTATATTGAAGCCATTGATTTAGATATTTTGTAATTTTATTAGCATTTGGAATTGAGTTAATATTAATCTCAACCTCTTAATGTGGAATAAAAATAATAAAATAATCAATAAATACATCAATATATTCATTTTCCACTAGAACATTTTGAATTTGTGTATTTTCATTCATTATAATAATATTTGTAGGAAACTATTTACTGCCATGTTTACTCAGTTTCTTAGCATCTTAATATGATATCAATGGTATGATCTAATTTTATTAAATGATTGAATATGAATTATTTTTCATTTAAATATATAGTAGTGTGATATACTGAAATATATTACAAAAGACAAATAAATCAAACCTTAAAAATAGTGAGACAACTATATTTTTAAGAGATCCAATTTTGTATATGATGATAGAAGTTTCTCAAAAATCACTATTTCTTTAATTAATTTATCATGAATTTTTACGAAAAGTCATACCTTCATTTTTATTAGATATTTCAAATTTAATAAATATTTTATCAGAAATTAAATACTATTTATATCTAAATTCAAATAATTCCTTAAAATACCTAGAATATTTTAGTAATATACTATTCACAACATCATTTTATAGGCCAATAATAAAAAATAGTTTTCCCAAACCAGTGTACATATGGTCCTAGAGACCATTATCCTCCATACCATTATTTTTAAATACATTTTAATAATTCCCCATTTCAATACAATTAAAACATTTTACATCCGTTTTTTCATAACTGTTCTGAAGATTATCATTTTGGTATTCCTTACCGTGATGGCACATGTGTATTTGTCTTCTAAATAATAATGCTTCCCTGATCTTATAATACATTAACAATAATTATTCTTATCATTCATAGAATCATAGGGTAATGATATATTATTACATTTGGGTTTCATTGATTAATGATTCCCTATTTCATTCCACCTGGAATACTTCTTATCCTTATTTTTAAATGGGTCCAAAAATATTATCTCTACTTTCATTGTATGGTAAAAAATTTCTACATAACTTATAAACTCATGATTAACCATAGTTATTTATAAAATCATCTTCAATACTAAATGAAATCAATCAATTTTACAATCATGGAATTTAATAAAATTATGTTCATTCTTGGGAAAATTATTAAGATTAAATTCATAATCGAAAGCCAATTACACCCACTTATAGTTCAAATATAGGAATTTACATTCTATTTGAAGTTGAATAAATTTAGGAAAATAATTTTTAATGATGATATATTTTTATGTAATCCATTCCATAGAATTAATTTTCACATATTCCAAATGATTAATAATCAAAGGCAACTATTTTCTAGTTTCACCTTCCAAACAAGAAATACTAAGGGTTTCATTATGATGTTATAAACATAGTAGAATGTAAAATATCAACTTAATGATTTTAATTCATCCTTCATCATTTACATTGACATAGGACCCCCCAAACATTGGTTGGTATTTTAGAATAATGTTTTCAACTATCAATATATTCATTTGTGGATAATATATATGGTCAATTTTATTGGTATCCCAATTAATATCCTTTATCAAAAAATAAAAAACAGATAGAAATTTCCCATTTCTAGTTACAACCATTTTATATTGTTGGTTTAGAAGGATATTATGCTGTAGAAGCCTTCCTATAATAAATACCTAGTTTCCTATATGGAAACCCATTCCAAAAAAATATTAGATAAAGAAACATGAAAACCAATAAAATCTATTTCATGATAATATTACCATAAATTAGAATCTTTTAACAGTATATTTTCACATCATCCTAACATCTAGTTTTATTTAAATGTTTTCTCTCAAACCAAATTTAATAACTTATACCATAATAAGTCTTTATTTATATGATTTATAATTTAGCTTTCACATTATTTTATTTGATTTTTCTTTTAGGGTTAGAGTTTTAGATAATTATTTAAAACATTAGATCAAATAATGATCATTTTTATATTATTTCCATTTTTCCTAAAAAAATATATACAAATAAAATAAAAATCATTCAAGTTAACTCCTATAACTAGATACCAATATTAAATAAATTTTTTAATTATATTTAATCCTAGGGAGAAACATTTAATATTTTGGTATGAGAAAAAAACATATTCTGGTTCATAAACAAAAAAAAACCTTTGCTCTATTTTTGAATTTGAAATTTCCAATAGTAAGTTTCAATTATATATAATAAACATTTGACCTCAAATATCTATTTTATTTTCCATGAAAAGAAAATAATATATAAACATATTTCACTAAAAATTTCATATTAAATGATAAATTAAAATTATTAAACATTATGGTATCTTATAAAACAAGAATAATCATTTATATCTTTCCTTGAAAATTAGTACTTAAAAAATCACAAACAATTCATTAAATCAAAATATATTTTGATTAACTTTTGAAATAAAATTATATCTATTAAACAACATTACAAGAATATAATTTAGGAAAATTGGGACATTATCATGAAACTCATCCATAAAAGAAACATGAAAATTGAATCACCTAACCTGCTAATTCTCATATCACTTATGAGTAACCTATCACCAGAAAACTACATTACTTCCCCCAATTAGTTGGGAAGATATGTGACACTCAAATAATTTTTTGATATTTCAGGATCACTCATCATTCATATAATATTTACAAAAACAATATCATGAATAAAACATGTATCAACCCAATCTATTGTTAATAAATATCTTCTTTTGATTCAATTAGAGGTCATATTAAATAAAATTGTAACAGAAAACACATTTACATATTTAGATTTATCTAATTGTATTTAAATTACCATTAGGTATCTTTACTATTGTTAATATAGTCATTGAACAGTAATCACCTGACTAGTATAAATATAGGGTTTTAACACATCCTTTTGGGATAGACAGAGCATGTGATGACCTTATTAAGAAGGATTGTACCCTATGAAGCCCATTTATCAAATATTCCATGGGAGATAGGGCTTTTACCTAGACCATTTCATAGTAGACAATTCAATAACTTAATCATGATTGAAACCTTTTATGGGAGAAATTCAACATCATCGAGATCACGCCCCCAATCATGTTCATCGAACAACACCATGAAATCCCCACCATCACGCAACTTACTATTAGGGAATATGCTAGTGCAATAAATGGATATGTATTATTAACCTAGAAATAATATTATTTACATTAGTTTTTATAGAATAATGTATATATTTTTCATCATATTATCTTTTCTCTATAAATTGTTTTTAAAGAACCAATAGAATTTTTCGTTAATATTCAAATTCAATTAAAAATATATTATCCTAAATTAACAGATTTTATAAATAATATTTTAATAAAATTATATTATTCAATTCATTATTAAATTTTAAATTATCATGAAAATTTTATGATGTCTAATGTAACATTTATTAGGGTTTCAGAACATGTATTGTCAAAAAACCTATCAATTTTCAATATTTTTAATTTTTAATTTTAAAAGTAAAAAATCATATAATTAAAAATTTATTTACATAAAATGAATATTATTTTAGGAATAATTACATTGAAATTATCTAACAGTTAATTTTATATAACTTTCTGAGACAATCAATTTTTAGGGTAACAATTAAATGTCTTATAAATATACTTATATTTTATGCCATAATAATGGAACAATAATTACATAAGTAATATTTTAAAAGATTTATCTGGCAAAATATCAACATTAAATTTAAAATAAAGTTATTTATATTTATTCTATTTATTTGAAAATGCCTTGGTGAATCCTCCATGACTTATAATATATTTTATGATTTTAAAATAATTTCATTGAATGTGTGACTGACCTCCAAAAAATAATTGGAAATATATATTTTTCTATTTTCCTTATAAAATAATTTATACAAATCCCCCTTTCAAAAAATCATGGCCATAACAATGGGATGGTTCATGTTTTTAAATATTTTATTTTGTACTGTACAAAACCAAATTAATAACGAAATCCACCTTCTTTCTTATATAAACCCACCCAGAATCCAATTTATCATCCCTCAAACTCTTTTAAGCTTAAAAAAACCCATCCCTAAACTTCTTATATTCCCCAAGGAACCCACAAACTTCCAAAAGCCTCTCCCTTGACTTTGGGGTCACTCATCCAAGTAAGTGATCATGACCTTCCTCTCTTCCTTTCGATTCTTGAACCTTGTTTGAATTTAGTCTTATTAATTTATATTAGTTACATTTTCATATTTTTAAAATCAATTTACTAATATAAATTTTATATTTCATTAAAGATGGATCATTTATCCTCTTCATTTTGGACCCTTACCTAAGTCGTTAATATACCGAGATTTCATAAGGGGTTTCTCTCTCCCACTTTTTATGATGCACATCATTTATGATATGCACTTTAATTAAAAATTTATTATATTTGGATGCATTCTTACCTATACCTATACTATCCATTTCATTTTTAAATGATTAGATACCCCTCTCACTCTAATTATCCCATTTTATGAATTTCTATATGATGTCGTTACACATCCAAAATTGCCTCGTGACTTCCCATGCCAAAATCATTGTGTAGCGAATACTATACCCATTTATCAATCATGAGTATTCAGATTTGTGAAAATATACTTAATAACTGTGAATCTATATACATTTATTCCATATTTCCTTGATCTTGGAATAAACTATGCTGAATAATGAATCAAATTTGTTTAATATATGTCGAACACTTAATCCTGAGAACAAAATGATTATGAACGGTGCGCCCTGATTGTGCTCTAATGCATTGGGTATAGTTTAGTTTAATGATATATCATGTATTGTTCGTGTTGAATCATTATAATTCCTGTGAAATGGGTGTGAACTCATTCTACTTCATGTTCAATTCTTTTTGACTCATGCTACGTCATGTAAAATGGGTGTTGACTCGTGTTACTTCATGTGCAATGGGTATTGAATCATGCTACGTCATGTGAAATAAACAATTACACATTCTACATTATTTGATATGGGCATTGGATCATTCTAATATCATGTTTTATGTTGTTTACAAAGTTCCATGATATGATTATCATGCCTTATCATGCCTTTATATTCATGTCCCTTTTTCCCCATTGATATGCCTATTTCCTAACATGTATTGTCTTCTTCAGGTTATACCTTATTTACTCCCTTAATGGTCTTTATAGCTCACCACTTTAATATGGATATCCTTAAGATATCCCATGAGGTTTTATGTGTGAAAGAAGTTTTTGGTCATTTAAAAGAAATTTTCAATAAAGCTGTTTTATTTCATGTTTTATGTTGTTATCTAATGTTACTAATTTCCCAATACACTAGAACTCATGATATTCTGGTCTTTATTATTTTTGAATCCATGTAATAAATCATCAATAAATATTAAATAATGATAAAGGTTTTTTTTTTCCTATCATGGGAGGGGTTTAGTTAGTTTTGGGAAATTTATTAGAAAACCCTAGCGAAAACCCCTAGGGATAGGACTAAGATTATAAAAACATCTCTAGATTTAGGTAAGTATATATTAAGTTGTTATTAAAAAAATAAATCTTTATCTGGATACTACATGTGTACATGGTTCAGGTAAATATGTACCTAATAATAATAACTATGATAAGGTTTACCAAGCTTGACTTGGGGTAACCGAGTGCATGAAAACGCTCCTTACTATGCACCTAGTTTCATACTCTTGGGTGATATGAATTGGTAAATTGATAAGATCATTATGAACTATTATTAAGGAAACAAAAAAATTCCCATAATAATTAATTCTAAGAAATAGGCCATGGATAATCTAAAATGAATCCTAGGAATCAAAAGATAAGATATAATTTTTGGTTAAATGTTTATCCTTATGTGGTCTAGGTTTAATTTTATTTTAATTATGAGATATGTATTCAATCACATATATTGTATTTTATTTTCTTAATTATAATATGGAATGAGGAAAATCATGAAAAACTCTTATTTCTTATTCTTCCTGAAGAACATCATAGAAATATTGTTCTTCTGTCATGCCTAGATGACCTCAAAATGTTTTCTAACATCCAAGTTACATGCAAACGACTTTATTAGGCATCCAATATCTATGAAATTTCCCAATTAATTCAAGGATCATGTGTCGTATTTTGGAGAATATGTCCCTCTCAAAATTCTTACCAGGAAGATATGGAATTTACCGTCAGGGTATATTTAAATTATTCTTTTTATTTCAAATACATGTATCACTATATCATATTATAGAATATATATAATAGGGATACCTCCAAGAAGACTATATATATCAAATTAATGTATTTTAACATTGGGGAAACACCATAACTTATTTTACAAAACCCTATTTTGAAATATTTAATGATAAACCACTAAGATTATTTTATAAAAAAATGTTCAAGAAGTTATTTCAAAATTATATATAAGAAATATCTTTTTAATGGCTTATCAATGCTTCCATTAGTATAATCCAAGAGGCCTAAGGTGTTTTTTTCATAAATGATGTTGATGATTTTAAAAATATTATGAGTTAACATAAATACACATCAACTCTTTATATTTGAAGGAAATTTTAATATGAAATACTTAAGACCTCATTGAAGTAATGAAGGATAAGTACGCTCACATGATTTCAACCTTGTATGTAAAATGATATTTTGAGGAAGAAATTTCATAAGGGAGAATTTTTCTAACTACCCAACTATTATGAGTAAAACCCCCCATTTGATTAAATTAATGGTATTATTAAGTAAAATTATAATAGTACATTGAGTAATTTTTTTTCCCAACTGGATTTAAATGATGGTTAAGTGTCTTTACCATTGATAATATAGTTGATGAAATATGATCACATGATGAGTATAAATATAGGGTTTAAAAATTGGAAAAAACAAAGGATGTGATGGCCTTATCTAGTAATATTGTACCATATGAAACCTATTTATTGGAGCTTCTGATGAAGATATAATTTTTGGGATTTTCCCTGGACCAATTCCAATAAAAAAATCCACTAAATTTGGTGTGAGTGAAACCTTTTATGGGATAATTTCATGATCATCGAGATCAAGGCGCAAACCATGTTAATAGAATGACCCCATGAAAGCCTTACCATCACACACCTTACTATTAGGGAATATGTTGGTGTAATAAAAGTATTTTTATCAAGACCCAAGTAATAATATTTTTTACTTTATTTATTATCGAATAATAAATATATTTTTATTTATATTTTTTACTCTATAAATGTTTTTTAATGAAAAAATATTATTTATGGTTAATATTCAAATTCCACTAAATTTCTTGTTTTGGTGAATAACATTTTTTAAAAATAAATAATATTTTAATAAAATGTTATTATTAATTAACATTTTTAAATGTAAATGATCAAAAAAATTTGATGTAGTCAAATGTAATTTTTATTTGGGTTCAAAAAATCATATTGTCGAAATCCCTTTCATTTTTTAATAAATGTCCATTTTTATTTTAAAAGTGAAAATTCAACTATTTAAAAAATTGTTTAGATAAAATGAATATAATTTTTGAATTTAATTCTTCAATATTATCCAATGGTGAGTTTTTTAGAATTTTTTTGGAAAGTTGAATTATTGGGTAAAAATTAAAAACCGTATAAATATATGATGTGTTTCATGACATCATAATGGAACAATAATGATGTATAAAATACTATAAAATTAATATTATGAAAATTATTTGTTTTACTTTTAAAATAATGTGATTTTATATTTATTTGATTTTTTTACAAAGACTTAGTGAATCCTTCATGACATATATTATATTTTATGATTTTTAAATCATTTATTTGGAAGTGTGACCCACCTCTACATAGGAAAGGGAATTATTTTAATATCTTCAACCCTTAGAATTATAAAATAATTTATACCTATATAATATTATATAATCATTGGGAAAATACCAAGTCCTGTTTTCTGGTTTCAAATATTTTATTATGTAGTTTCTAAAATCAAAATAATAAATAAATCTCCCTCTTTTCTTATATAAACCCACTCAAGAACACATTTATCTTCACTCAAAATCCCTGATGATAAAAAAAAATATTCCCCTTAATCCCTAATTTCCTCCAATGGTGCCCAAAATTCTCCCAATAAGCCTTTACCAAGCCTTTTAGTTCACAAATCCAAGGGATCCGCACCTTCCTTTCTTTCATTCAATTCAAGAACCTTATTTGAATTTAGTATTTTTAATTTCGACTAGTTATATTATCATAAATTTATAATCAATTAATTAATATTAATATTATTTTATTTAAATGGTTGTTCATTTATCCTCTCCCATTTAGAACCTTGCCTATGTCGTTACTATTCTGAGATTCCATAAGGTATTTCTGTCTCTCTCCTCTTTTAATCAAACACATCATTTACTATGTACCCATTAATTTCCAATTTAATAAGTTGGGATATATTATTACCTGTCCATATTACTATACATTTCATTTTCAAAATAGTATAGTCCCCTTTATGTCTCATCAACACATTTTATGAATATTTATATGAGGTTGTTATGCTGCCAAAATTGCACCACGATTTCCTATGCCAAAATCAATGTGTAATGATTACCATACTCATTTCTCAATCAAGGGTATTCAAATTCATTATCATATACTTATATATTTTTAATATATATTCATGTATTCTATATTTACTTGATCCGGGAATTAACTATGATGATTAATGAATTAATTTTGTATGATTTATGTGGCACAATTAAGAATGAAAACGAATTGAATATGAAGGGTGCACCCTGATACTGGTCCAATGCACTAGGTAATTTTTAGTATCATGATACATCATGTGAAATGGTATTTGACTCATGATACTTCATGTGAATGGTTGTTGACTCATTATAATTCTTGTTCAATGGGTGTTGACTCAGGACCCTTCATGTGCAATGGGTTTTGATTCATACAACTTCATGTCAAATGGGTGATGACACAAGCTACCTCATGTGAAATGAGCTTTTAATAATGCTCCTTTATGTCTAATTACACTTGGATCATGATAATATCATGTTTTATTTTCTTACAGAATTCCATATTATGGCTATTGTTCTTTATTATGACATTATATTCATGTTCTGTTTATGCTCCATTGATATGCATGTTGTCTATCATGTATCATCTTCATCATGTTATGCTTTGTTTACTCCCTTATATGGCATTATAGCTCACCCCTTTCTTCGGTATATCCTAAAGATATCCCATGTAGTGTTATGTATGATGGAAAGTGTAGGTCATGTGAAAAATGTTTTCAATATAGATGTTGTATTTAACATTTTAAGATGTTATATAATGTTCCTAATTTTCCAAGACTCCAGACCTCTTGATCTTATGAGATGTTTTAAGAGAAAATATATATAATAAATAATGATTAAATATGAAATAAAGAGAAGTTTTTTTATAAAACACATATACATTTTAATTTAATTATAAAATATTTTTAATTCGCTTACAATCCAATAAGAAATAAGAGTTTCATTTATCTCATTTATATAATAAAATAATTTCATTTCCCTAGGAATAGTTTTTAAAACAAAAAATTTAAAAAATATTGGGGGAAATATTTTATTTGAAAATAAATATGGATTATTTTCAAGTAATCATTATAAAAATTAATTTCTATGATTATGATAATGGGTGTTAAATCGTTATATGCTAAAAAAATTATTTTTTTACCTTTTTTTCACAGCCAAAAATAACCCAAACATAAAATATTAAAAATATTCATTTTTCATTATTTATAAATAATGTTAAAATTTACTAAAATTAAACATTATCCACCCTTAAATGATAAATAATATCATTATTCATATTATACAAAATAACATTATCCTGGGAGAAAATGATTTTGAAGGAAAACATTAAAACAATATTTTCTGATGAATGTCCCTTAAATTGAGTCATAGATCGTATCATTCGTATGTACACCCTCTAGAGTAATAAAATATTATTAATTTTAAAAATTCGTAATAATTTTATTTGTGTTCATAAAATAATCATTATTAAAATTATTTCATTTTTCATCCTGATTTATTAAGTTACTGAAATGATTAATTTCATATTAGATGTTTTGAGGATATTGAGTTTGTAACTAAAAAATATCAATAGTTTCGTGACTTAAATAAAAAGGATCATGGTGGAATTATATCTAGAATAATAAACTTGAAAAAATAAATAATTTTATATAATAAAATATTCTTATAACTATAAATGGATGGTGGTTGTGAAAAATGAAATATGTCGTATCAAGGAGGCGTTATTATACACGTACACACGGTCACTGTTACATATTTTTTTCTGAATGGAAAATTAATTTTGAAAATAATATTATAAATTTATAGAATAATAATATTGTTTTAAATTAAATATTTATTCATTATTTCAGAACTAATTACTCACCATGTGAGGTGGTAACTAAAAATGAATTTCATTTTTTCACAGAGGTGGCATGTCACACGTATGCATGAGTGGCATTATTAATTTACAATATATAGAAAGGGTACGAAGGTAACTAACTTATTATCATTATATAATAATAATAATTTCATAAAAATATTATAAATTTATTAATTGTCTCTTTATAACCAGTTGTGTGAGGTGATAAGAAAATATTAATCATGTCTCTTAGTGGAGGTGGTAGTCCACAAGTTCATATGGGTGATGTTTTATTTTCTCATGGAATGGAAAATAGATATGAAATAGTTTTTTCTCCACCATAATAACATTTATTTATAAATTATATATAGATATGATTATTTTAAAGTTGTCATAACTGAATTTAAGGTGGTGGAATATAAAATAATCACCAAATAGGTATGTTAAGGCTTATATATCCTCCTCAATTGTCTCCCTTTGGTATTCACATTATGCCTTCGAAGATAGAGTATTCAAGAAATAAAATACCTCTTTCATGTGTATAGGATATAATAAAAGTGTTTTGGTGAGTAATTTTCTTATATAAGGGTCTTAAATGTGTGAATAACTAAGGAGAGGATATTCCCTTTGAAGTGAGGGTAAGGGAAATTTTGTAAATACCTAAAACATTAAATGGATATAAATTTATTTCAAAATAAAATTGGATCCAATTTAGTAAAATTTGGAATAAAATATATTTTATAATTTAAATAAACTCAATAAATAAAATTTACTAATGTTTTAGATATATGTTATTCCTTGTCTCATATTTTAGCACATCTTAACCCTTTTAACCATTACTGGGGTGAAAAAGTTTGAGAGTGGTAACTATTAATTATGTTAAAAAATGAAATTGACACCATTACCAAATTAGAATTTCGTATTTAAAAATATGAAATATGTTTTCCAGGATTGAATTTTTAGAAAATTTCATAAATTAATTTTAATATATGTTAAAAAACAAAATAAAAAAAATTAGAAATATTATTTTTAGGCATAAAATTTATTTTATAACAAAATAAAGTAAAATAAAATATCCTATATAATTATTTGAAATATTATAAATAAAATTTTTCATATATAAATTTAAAAACCCTAAAAATCCAAATATTATTTTTTATTTGCTTGAAAAGAAACAACAATTTCTAAAAAAAAATCTATATTTTACAAAATTCACATGAAAATCAGTCTTTCAATAAAAATTTAAAAAATTCACCCTAATATAATTATATATATTTAATAAATAATTAATTTCATGATATTAATGTTAGACTATAAAATTTAGAAATTTAATTTTAAAATAAAACCTTGTATATCATGGAAAATATTGCAACAAGAATAAAATCATATCTTTTAGAACTAAAAATCATATAAAATTATCATACTTTATATGAATCAATTGGAACATATTTATTAAATTTATTATGAAATTAAATATATTTTATTAACATTTCTTTAGATTTCATATGCTTTCCCATTTAGTCCATGGATTGTCCAGCTATGAGGATAGATCACTTGACCTTGCCCTAGACATTAAAATTTAGAATTTACTAACATTTATTCTTTTTTTTGACATTAAATAGATATTATCCTCTTCCTTTCCCAACTCATGAGACCAAATCACCTCATGTATTTATTAAAATATATTCCACTGTGATTTAACATCAATTATTCAATGTTTGAGGCCTAATATTATGGTAAGCACCTATCATTCTCTTCCTTCCTTTATTCTCTTCTTTTTCTCTATGTTCTAATACTAGAAATATCTGAGTGACCTAGGGTTTCTAATAGCTCTATTTTTATTTGTTTATTTATTGTTTTTAGGGTTTATCGTCGGTTTATTTATTCCTTTAGACCATATTAAGGTTAATTTATGATCCATATTTTTGAGGGAAACTTATTTAAGGTAGGTTTCTCAAAGACATCGAAATTAAAATTAAAAACTATAATTTCATAAATATTTACATCACATGATTTCAATTTATAATATTATATACTTTTAATAAATAATATTTTATTCTAAAATTAAACAGTTTTCCTCATGTTCAAAATGATTTCAACATGATCTTATTTTTATAAATTATTCATCTAAAACTCTTTTGAAATGAGAAGAACAAAATATGATAGCAGAAATGATTAATGGATATAAAAAACCGATTTTTCCAATTTACACTATAATACATGTTAATAAATATATTTTCATGGTTTTTATATCATATTATATCTTTTGATTTCGAATAATTATATTAATTTTGTTTTAAAGTATGGATATAATTCATGGATGAAACATTTAATGAATTTTTTTCAATAAAAAACCATATAAAACAATACCCATATGTCATATAATAATGAATGTAATTTTTTATGGGTCTTAGTGAAAGGGATTATGTATAGTTTATATATTTTTATAGGTAAGGAGTTATTTCATTAAATGTAACACTATTGTGATAGATATACTTGTTTTCTAAGATATGAATGTGTGTGTGTGTGTGTTTTTGTGTGTGTTTAGGTTTGAATTATTTGTTACAGATATTATTATATCCATTTTCATGTAATGGGAGTCCTTGAGTAGTTTTGTTGTGTTTCTAGGTACATATAATGCTTTAGTTTAGTATTATTATCTGATTAGTGTGCATTAGTCAATAATATGTTTGGCTGAGGGGATTTTCACATGATTTAGCTAAGGAAGGTAAATGATAATATATGGGTAATTTTTTCTTGTATTTTATACTTGTATATATTTATATTAGTTACAGTTATTTCTATCCAAGATTTTCCCTTAACCACCAAGGTTCCCATGATAAAACAATTTGTATGCGTTTTATTTTCCAATTCTTTGTGAGATAAATTTTATAAAATAGTATTATGACTTCCATATTATTATTTTAAGATATTTTTTATGAACCGTATATATTTTCATAAAAAGTTAACATGAAAGAACTTATATTATTATATTTCCTTGTGTGAGAAAAGATTAATGATTTTATAAGACATTAGTTTTTTGTTTTTTTTTAAACATTAAAACCCTATATTCAATATTTATTTCTAACAAGGATGAAATAGTTTCATGTTTAATGGTGAATTATGGGGTGTGGATAGCATATAATCTCATTTATTATTAATGCTAATTACTATATAACATTTTATAATTTGGTTTAGGTTATTATTTTTGTTTAAATTTTAGGGGTTGAGGAAAGATATGGACTTACAGAGTCATATAAGTATTGGTTTGCGAGTCTTCTTCTAGTTTTATTTTTTGTAATAGTTGTATAAGACAAGATATCAACTCCATTTTATATTTATTTTTTATTATTATATATTATTTTTATCTATCTATCCTTTTTTCTCTATTTAGATTTATATTAATTATAAAATTGTTTATTATATGTGGAATCGATGTTTAATGTATTGATGGGACATGCCAGAATTTTTGGAAGAATTTTTCTACTTGTGAAATTATGTTTTTTATGAGAAATAATTCCATTGATTTTGTATCTAATTCCATAATTCTTATCTATATCCTATAGTTATTGATAATTCCCCTTGGGTTTAGAATTGGGTCAACATGGGTTCCTGGTTAAACGATGGTCTAGAGTAAATTCCTAATATGTTGGTTCACCTGTTTATGTCCATGTTAATGCTAAGAAATAAGTATGTTAGAGGCTATGTTCTATACATGTATTTTTGTTTGGTATGGAAAAAAATAATTTTTATTTTGGATAAAGGGATCACAATATACAGATGTTTTTCAATGTCCAAAAAGTTATCTTCAATTAAGATTCTATTTTTAAAGATCACATCTATGAAAAATTTATCTGTGATATAAATGAATCATCATAAGGAGAGGTTTTCCTGAATATATGTAGGGAAATTATAAAATTTCTATGTAGTTCAGTGGGAAATTATTTCTTCGAACACTAGAATTCTTATATACAGTTTTTGATGGAATTAAAGTCAAATGGTGTTTCCCAGACTATAAGCATGGGAAAGCTCCGAGGCTATAGAATTTCAAGTTATAGATTCCGAAGGTGATGTTTAGGAATCTGTGGTTCTGGAATGAGCTAAGACAAAAAATTAATTAATAATATATACCAGGATTTAACACCATGTTCAACGATATGGATTTTTCTTACAATATTTTCTTCTTAGTAATTATAGATAAACTGAGATTTTAAAAAAATTCATGTTTGAATGACATGAGAGAGTGGGACATAATAATGAGGTATGAAATGGTTTCTTAATATGTTCCCATTGCATATTTTCTATCAAAACAACCTTATATTAGGATCATTGTGATTTATTCCCACACTAATAACATTGATTCAATCTGATGAACCAATTTTCAATTATATCTTTTCCCATAAAAAATACCCTTAAAATAGTTTAGTGAATAGATCTCCCTTTCCTCACTTTTATATTTCATTAAATTAAATAAGTAGAAAATACAAACAAAAGAACACATTTGATCTGTTAATGAAGTTATCCTAATGGAAGGATAGATCAATCCTCTATGTACAATAGTTTATATCTTACTCACACACAACTATTCTTCTTTTTTATGAAATACCCTAGTCAAGGGAATATCCTTGTCCCCAAAATACTAACACTAACTATGAATAGTTTAAAGTGTTCACTTACTTCTCATTTAATACAAGTTATTGATTACACATCTTTAAATTAAAATCAATGGTATAGTATTGTTTCACTAAATAAAAATATTTATTTGATCTTCTTCCTCAACTCACAAAGATCACAAGGGGTTACTATTAAACCATCAATCCTTACAATATAAATATATCATATACTTGATTCCAAATATATTCTCTACCCTATAAGATTATATAATAGATGAAATACTCTCTCTCTCTCTCTATATCTTATCATTCATCATCATCAATGATCATTTATTATTTCCATTACAACAACAGTGGTTATTCTCTTCACTATGCCACTCAATGTTTTCATATTTTTTTTGTGTCGGTTCTTTCTGACTCATAGATTTTATAGGACAAAAATATGTTATTATAATTCTTTTTATTCCACTTTTTATAAATTATATTATCTAAAACACATGAATATTATACCCATAATATTCACAATATTATTTTCCATATATATTGGGGTCCAAAACTATATCTTATTTGGTCTTCAATCTCATTTAAATTAATATTATATATTCTTTCTGAAATGCCTTAGAGACACAGACTATTAATTATGCATGATAATTAATTTTCTATATCCTATTAACCAATATAAATTTTTTATCTTAAGGAATACATGTTTTTATGATAATCGTAAATCACCATTACTGTTGTTATAGCCCATTATATTACAGTCCACAATTCTCCCAAAACCTCGATTCATCATCAAATGCTTTATTGTGGATCTCTCATCATGGAATTGCTATATAATAGTAAATAATAGGAAGCTTATACATTATTATCTTCTTAGATAGCTTCACATTATGGATTTTATCTTCACAATATGTTTCTATATCATGTTATCACTTTTTTGGTCATTTAATGGATAACATAATTATAGGAAAAATTAGGATATTTATATTATTTATGAACTATAGAGATGTTATAAATTCAAGATTATTTTTAAAAAATATTTTGGAATTCTCATAAAAAAATTTAAGTGTATAATATTACAATGTCATAGAATATCCCTTATAAAGTAGAAATGCCTTTGTTAATTTTATAGGTGACTCTTATAATGTATCAAATTGACTCTTATTAAGTCATAAAATGGAACTGACCAAAGTTCCATGACTTTTCAGAATTTTATTCAATAGTTGAAGTGACACTTACGAACTCCTATAAAAACACTTTCTAAAATTTGATAAATGATAATTATAAATTCTATATGATCCTTTTGAATTCAAATGTAAACCTTCTGATATTTTACATTTCCATTTTTTATTTAATATATGATTATTATGATATCTACTTTATTATTCTAAAGTATCATATGCCCCTTAAAAAATTACATAACCATTATTTTCAAAATATATTCTAGTTTTCATGATTTCTCTAAGAATCAGTAGGACTTCCTTAGTTCACCACAAGTCAAATACAACTACTTATAATCAATTACGAAACTTCTTTAATAATTATCGGTCAATTAATGTTACATTATAACA
Organism: Viscum album; assembly: GCA_963277665.1. Taxonomy (NCBI): domain Eukaryota; kingdom Viridiplantae; phylum Streptophyta; class Magnoliopsida; order Santalales; family Viscaceae; genus Viscum; species Viscum album. Next base: position 223,877,205 of record OY728139.1, read on the forward strand.
TTTTAAAAAATTATAATAAATATAATATATAATTCTATTGAAAATGAAGAATATGAATATTACTTAAAATATTTTGATGATATTGAACTGAACAACTAAACTTCTTATACTATATCCATGTTTACGTTCATAAATATTTATTATAATAAAAATAATGGATCTTCTCATCTAACTTGCATAAATTCCTCTCATACATTATATATATTGAATTTTCTACACATCATAAAATTGGGATGTTCATATAATCAACAAAAATAGGTTCTTCTCATAGAATACCATGCAACAACACTTCTCAAACCAGCTTTTACAACTATATATTTCTTATAAAATACAAATTCTTAATAAAATTAAACACGTGTTCACCTTTTCTATATGTGTATGGACCTCATTACATATTTCAACGTATCATCAAATTCATTTGATCAAATATATTATTACATTTTTTGTACATAAATTCAACGAAGCTACCCTATCTTTTTCCATATAAAAAATAATAGTAACATGTTATTCAATTCACTTACAATGTTTAAATTGTAGATAGAAATATCATCAATGAATCAAGGGGATTATTTAATAATAATATACTATTCAAAACATGACACTTAATGAAACATTTAATGGGAACTTCCTATAAAATTATCATCAACTACCATGGTATATTTACATTACTCCCCAATTATAAACTTTAACCCATACTAACATCAGTAAAAAAAATTCTTCATTGGGAGAAAATATATTTAAGACCTTGTGGGTTAAATAATATCCCCATTTGATTGTTTATAAATTCCCATATTAATGATGCATTTCAATATATTCATCTTTAATTTTCTTCTCTATCCTTTATTTAAAAAATACATACATGTTGAGAGATTATGGGATCAATTTACATAAATAAAAGTGACCTAAATTATTCCTCTATAATTCATCATGAACATTTATAGGTGTAAAAAAAGAGGGTACAATCAAAAAAATATCAATTATAAATTATATTATGATTGCATTTGACATCTCTATCGATAAATGTTATTAATTTTTTTTAGGATGAAACAAATTGATAAAAATATATTCATGTTTGTTTTCATACTAAAATCATGAAATCATATTAAATGAAAACAGTCAAAAACAATTGGTGGAAATTTTTTCAGAAATCTTTTATCGGGCTTCACCAAATTTTATAATTTTTAATTCCAATTATTAATTTAAATTCTCCCCCTTAACTAGAAAATTTTTTCTATCAATAATTGGTAAGAAATAATTTTAATGTGTACTTTATCAATGAACTCATTTCAATAAATTCATAGAGATTCTATATTTACATGAAATACAAGTTTGCATATGCTACTTTGGATTCTATATTTTTCTAAAACTCAAAGAGTTTCTCAAACTTTACAAAATAAGGATTAATATTTTAATTATATAATATTCTTGATAAATAATACATCCTAGTAAAATAGTGAATTCATTAATTTATTGTTATTTTTTGGAATTAATATTACTTTCATTATTTTTCCCTCTATAAAATTTTATCACCTTTAATTCTATATATTGAATGAACAAATACAACACAATAGCTAAAGTGGATAAGGTGGAATGTGTTTTATAATTTGTAAGAGAGGTAAGTTGGATCGTTTCTTCTCAACAATAATTTGTTTTATTTACTTCTTTCGATTTTTGAATATTCTTCATACTTGATCTATTTGTTTAAATTCATTTTTATCCTTGAGAAATATATTCTTCCTCACGTCCCATTCAATTTATTTTTCTATATTTATATATCTTACTTATTTCATCAGGATACAATAATATTTTTTATGACATAATATCCTTTTAGATTTCATTTTAATCTAAAAAAATTAAAATGAATTCAATAAAAATATTTCATGTCTTTTATTATTGTATCTCTCCCACTTTATTACCATTTAAAAATTATCAATCTAAATTACCACACATTCTTTGGGAATGTTCTTGATGTTCTTAGTTCTTCCACATGGATTTTTTAAGAAATATTGTCACAAAATAGTACCATTTTTATTCTCTTGGACTAGTTTACTATGTTTATTCAGATTTATAATGTTTCTAGGGAATAGTAGAAGTGGTTAAGCTGAATAATAACAATTTTTTTTTCATACAATCATTCATATATCTCCATAAAATTAGATGGAATAGAATCTATAGAATCCATGAGATAGGATAATCTCATAAAATTATAATTAATTTTTCTCTATATTATGTGTTACCTATCACTGGAATTATTTCTTCATTTTTGATTATATTTATGCTTCTTCTCATACCATTATTACATCAAATTAATCAAGGGTACATTCCCTCTAGTAGTTATCAAAATGTGCCTCGTGAACCACTAATTGTTACTATATAATCCTTTAGTTTCTAGTGTTGTTGGTTTTAATACTAGAATCAATAAATCTTGATATTAGTAGAATGATTATATCTTAGAAGGATTTACATTGATGGTGGAGGATAATCACTCATTGTTCATGTGAGTTTTCTCAAGAAGGGTCACTCTAGGGATTGAGAGAATTCTCTCTAGAATCCATTGTACATAACAATTTTACTGGTGTGGCTAGATTTAGACAAATGGTATAACATTATATTTAAATACCTATGTTTAGAGAACAAGTAACTGCATGTGGACACATATCATTCTTCTAATCCTCGATAACACTTATATAAAAATTATAATATTACTATTAATATTTCCTTGACATATGAAAACATGTGTAAAAATAAATGTTATAATTGTATACAAATAAATAATTATTTATTGAAATAATTTTCAATATTTCATCTATCATATGATTATTAAACAATGTAATTCAATCATCCTTAATATTTATTCTAACATGAATAATGAATATTTATTAAAGTAAACAAATATCAATTTATTATTCATCGATAAATAAATAAATATTATGTTCTCTAAAATATCAATGAAATATTTATTAAATTTTTACATAACCAAATAAATATACATTTTATTTTCTTGCGAATAAACTAGACTTATCAAATATTATATTCACATGCCGAAAAAATAGTTATTTGTATATTAATATTTATTTAATATTTAAGTTTCTTAATATTCTCAAAAATAACTGATGCATGTATATTTTTGATTATCTAAATGTAAATAATTATTAAAACATATATTAGAATAATATTTATTCAACGTGTTAAATTTAGATAGAATTTTACTATGATTCTAACATAGTTTATAAAAATACAGGCCCCATTCTCAACTGCATTAAGTTGTTACACCTGAACTCCAAGGTTAATATTAAGCAACATACCAAGCCATATTGTAATTGGTGTTCTAGAAAAAAATAATTATACTTTGGATTACACGTATATTTGAACATTTTAATTTTAATAAAATAACTTATTATATGTTTTTTATTATCTTACATAGATTTAATATAATAATGAATTAGGTTATCTGTCTTAGAAAAACATTGATTCAAAAATCATGATCAAGAATATTTTTGTTCACATACAAGAGAGTAAAATATACAAAAGGTTTGGGATATTTAAATCAATCTTTTAGAGTAGTATTGTAGCGGTATTACTAGTTGGGCCTTATGTAGTTAGTCTCATTGGCTATTTTGAGCAACTAGAGGTTATAGGGTTTAAATTTCATGATAAACTATGCACTGATCAAATTCTTTCACAAATCCCACTGATCTTTATTATCATTTTTGTTAATTTTAATATAATAAACATTAGGAATTCACTTTCAAATCAATGTACACTTATTCACCTAGTAGATAAGAATATGAACCATGAAAATCCTTATATCCTTATAGTGAATTAAGGGAAATGAAAAATAAAGAGATCTAAGGCAAAAGATTATTTATATTAATTATCAATGAATAGAATGATAGATGGAAAAATAGGGGGAAAGATTCTATATATTTCACATATAGAAATATGGGCCACTAGAATAAAATCTTCACCCAGATAAAGAAGAAAGGGGAACCATTTGGTTGGTTTATATTTTAGGGATATTAATCTATTAAAAACAATTAAGTATTAGTTATATAGTTTTATTCATTAAAATATATTAAAATATAAGATTTATGTTAATTCATAAAAATTTACCAAGGGGAGTATGATTTATGAGTATCCAACAGATCCAAACATAATGTTTTGGTTATTGAGTACTACAACCTCATGTTTTTGAGATGAATTTTCTTGGTTTTGAAATACATTCATTATGTGGCCTCTGTTACCAAAAGAATATTTATGTATCCAAACTTCAAAAAAATCGATTTATTTTCAATTTTAGGAAGACATATGGATTTTGATAAAAATATTTTATTTTTATGGTTTGACACAATTAAATAACAAACTTTATTTGTTGTATTACAAAAACCAATTGATGAAAAATGGTAATGAAACTATGTCACAAGAATCATACCACACCATACTATGGACTCACATATTATGTCATGTAAATGAGTTATATTTTTCCAAATTACACTAAGATGGATATTTAGATTTTATTTGAATTAAAACAACTTAGTGTTTGTCGCACAAGTTTTCAAGGTAAAGTGACTAAATCCCTTTTTTAGAGAAAATGTGAAATATCCCAATATCTTCATTAAAAATTACATGTTATTATTTCTAGATCATTTTTTATTGAATCGTGTTTTGGATACTCATACATCATAAATTTTACTGATGATTTTAGTAGATATGGATATGTAAACTTGATTTTTCATATGTTGGAATCCTATAAGATATTAATGAAATACATTAATGTAGTTGAGAACCTTCTTGGTAATAATATTAAGAGGAATCACACAGAACATGGTGGAGAATATCATAACAAATAATTCATTAATTTTTTATAGGATTTTAAGACTCTCTCTGTAACATCCCAGCTAAATGAAGAATAATATATTTTCATATTTACTAATATTTTTGAGTTAAATATGAATTTTACCTTAAAAGGATTTCTATGTTCGATAGCGTACCCAATACGCAACAACTGGTTTCTTTGAAATCTTACATTGCACACTAATAATATATTATTATTATTTTAAATAGTAGTTAACTCATAGCCATTGTATTGGAGGGAATGAACAATATTAACTAAAATATTATTATACATGTTTTTTAAATTTATTTACATTTATCTAATAAAAGTTAGAGGCTTAAAATGTGAATGAATTTAATTTTAAGCATAATTTACTTTAAAAGGACGATTTACCATCTTTTAATGGAGAACCCTCATTAAATCAAGTTTTTGTCATATTTATATATTATATTTGACCAAATAAAATTATTATTTTGATTTGGTACATCAAATTTTACTTTAGGTAATTTTTTTTGTATTTTTCCGATAAAGTTCATTTTTATTGAATAGTGAAAAATGTTGTATTTTAATTCAAAAGTGAATTTTAATCTAATTTATTTATATGGTTATATTATCTTTTTAATTGGTTTTAAAGTTAAATTAAAATATATTTTTACCATTTAATCCAATTTTGGTAATTGAAAATAATTTCACTTTGAAATTGGACATAAACAAGTATCAATCTTCTGATAGTTATTGTTTCTTAAAAACATGCTCTTTGTTTTGATAATGGGAATTAAATTTAAAATTAATTAATTATACTTATATGTTTTGAATTTGGAAAAATATAAATCATTTTTTGATTCGGAATATCAAATATATATTAGGCTGAATTTTTGGTATTTTTATGAAAAGCTTCAATTTTTGATGAATAGTGAAACCACTTAGTGGTAGATAAAAAAATTGACTTTTTAATTTATATAAAATTTTACCACATCTCTGAATTGAATTTAGAAAATCTGACATACATTTTTGTTATGAAGAAGTAAAATATGGTTCATTAAGATGAAAATAATTTTTGGTGAATAGTAACTTTTGACATTTATTTACCGCAGTTAAAGGTAAATAGGTTAATTCAACATTAAAATAATATTATAATAATTCAAAATTACCTTAAAACTTGTCCAAACCTAATTGGTTGAGTCATTAACGACCATGGTCATCTTTGGGTCGATTTTGGGACCCCATTGAGCCACATGGGAGTGATAATGAAAATTTGGATTAATTAATTTAATGTAAAGAAAAAATTGACATTAACAAAAATATTTTTGTAATTAATTTTTATATTGTGTTATATAAGTCCTATTTTTGACTATAAATTTTCATTGTAAATATAAAAATATTTCCTACATTATGGTATTTTTTATAATTTTTATACATCAAATAATGAAAATTATTTATGACACAATATTGATGCAGTATTAACCTAATTAATAAATGATTAAAATAAATTAGATTATAATGATTAAAATATTATCCACAACCTGTCCAATTCGGATTGGATGACTTTTGTTCAACCATGAGTCATCTTTTCTTCATAATTAATGATTTTTGGACCATTAGAAACCGAATATCTTTATATAATAAAATAATGGTTTCACACTTTCCTAAAGAGCACCTCCTCTCCCTTATAAAAGGATACCACATATAACAAATTCATCACACCTTTAAAGCCATTTGGATCATCCAGACTCTGCCCAATTAATCTTCCTATATCCCTCTCCTCCACCTAGAATCATTACCTTAGGTAGAAATAACTTCAAGAGGTCATTTGGTTCAAACCAAAGTGAGTTACCCAAATTAAAGGTAAAGGTTTCTCTTAAATTGTTTTCTTTTATTTTACTTCTCCAACCCCTAAACTATTTTTATTCCTTTCTTTTGTTAAAAAAATAGTATCCTAAATATACTAGGATGTTGTTATAATAATTATTTGAACTACACATACACACACCTCCATCTAATTGGTGAATAACATAATGTTTCTGTGGATGGAAAACTAACGCCTCAGGAAACGATGATTGTTCAATTACATCTTACCGCCTCTCATGGTGGACATTATGATGGAACTGTATTTATATATGATATATATTGTGTTTATGATTTCCTTATGCTTCTATACTTCCCAATTTTATCTAGCCTTTATGATTTCCATAGTGGGTAAATACGATAATCTCATTTGAGGAAGTGCGGACTATCGCCCACTCAATGTGATGTGATTCATTAATGCCTTATCTGGGATGTATAAAGAATAGAGATAATGATATTATATAAGATATTATACTGGAATTATAATATACCTATGTATCATTATGTTTTAATTCCATTAAAATAAGAAATATAAATGAAAGTAGCGTTCATGCGTACGTACGGTTTACCGTCTCCATGAACGGTGAATTTCATTTCTTACCTCCATATGTTATGTAATATTATAAATACAAGTATATGATGGATATATATGATATATATGATATTTCAATCATGAATATCATTCTGGATATAATGAAACTTTGACTACATGAACAACATGTAATTATAAGAAGTCCATTTTTGACTTAAGTACCAAATATCGTCAAAACAAACGTTATTAACATAAATGGTTACATAATGTTTATAACATGGTTATAAGTGATATAAAAGAAATAATAATCATGAAAAATGTTATTAATCAAGTAGAAATTAACTTTAGTTTATTATTTAAGAAATTAAAGAACGATCGAGTAATGTCGGACACAAGGTAAGGGAACTTCTTAACCCAATTTCCGTTCTTTGGGTTAATCTCCTACTTTCAAATTTTGTCATGCAATGATTCTGTCCTACATTGTAATTATACTTTATTTTTCTGTACTTATATTGAATACACATAATAGATCTATTTTATTTACAAAATGATCTTTGTAAGGTACTTCGTCTCAATCTCCTTTCATTTAGGCATATTTTGTTTTAATACACGACTATGTTTTATATGCTGTATAAACACCCTTGAATTTCCAAAGAGAATCTTTTACAACAAAATGTTTTACTTAACGAAAAAATGAATGTTCTTTTTAATGTAATTGGTGACAACGACCTTTTCCTCCACATTCAGTATTATTTGATCTTTGGCTTCCTCAACATGCCGTAATATTTTTTTAAAAGAAAATAAATACCATATACTATTTTATGTATTTATGTATTGAAAATGGGTTTGATAATGGATTTGTTATGTCAATATATTAAATGATATATTGTGATTGAAACGTGAAAATGTTTTCTTTCCTTTATATTTTTTTATGTCATATGATTTTATAATGGTACATGGACATTTGATGGGTGGTAACGTGATAAACCAAATGACGGGTGGTGTCGTGGATACCAGGATGGGTGGTTACGTTATAACCTCCAATGCATTGGGTATGGAAGTTAGCCATAAGGATATTCGATTTAGTGATATGTGTGGAAGTCGATTGTATGGTTATTTCATTTATGTATGTTTATGTCCCAAGATACCTTTATATGTTATGTGTTCTTTATATGGGTTTTATAGTAATCTTTTGGTTAAAACAGGGTAAGTAATGATCTTTTATTCAGTGAAGATTATTTACTACTTCATAAAGTTGAAAAGTATTACTTGTATTAAAGTATTCATGGTTTACTTGTGGTTTTGATAAACTAACAGTTTTCTTTTTTTTTGTGTATCCCTTACTGAGCTTTTTATGCTCATCCCAAGTTTTTGAAATGTTTTTCACATGACATAATGTGGAATATAGTCAAGGATGGGATCATAGAAAAGTCATGTTGTCTTAAACAAGGAAATATACATGTCACTTTTTTTAAGAGTTCATGTTTTGTAAAAAAATGGAAACTGTGTAGAAGTTTATAATTTTTAATCTATTGAGATGTAATAGTTATGTCCTAATTCTCTAAAACTAAAAACCTGAAAATATATTCAATGTGAATTATTCTTTTAATTCAATATTATGTAAGGTTTAAGGCTGGGTCCTTATAGTTGGTATTAGAGGTCAGTTTAGATAACTTTAGGAGTTAGGATATTGTTAAATTAATGTCCCTAAATTCATTTATTGTAAAATTGAAATGATATAGAATTTATAGATTACCATGTTTCTTTGCCTAAGATATTTCTCTGTTTAGAATAGTTTTTTGTAGAAGAAATAGAAAAACTTTTCTGGGAAGGCATACATAGAGAAATGACCTTCCAAATCAGCATCCTAAGAATACAGAATCAAATTTGAGTAGTTTGTTGCATTCATGGATCAGTTGACTCAGGTGATAATTTTCAATTGTGTTTATTTATGATATTTTGGATTATTCTAAAAGTAAAGATGAGCATGAATGTCTTTTAAGGGTTGTCTTTCAAACCTTAGATGAAAAGAAACTATTTGCGAAATTCAGCAAGTATGAGTTTTGGTTATAGAAAATTTATTTCCATGGTCACATTGTTTCAATAAATGGAATAAATGTTGAACCTACTAAAAAAATGTTGTTAAAGATTGGACAAGACCCACAAATATAACCAAGATTCGTAGTTTTCTGGTTTGGCAGGTTATTACCGGAGGTTTGTTGAAAATTTTTCATGGTTTTCTAGTCCAATGACTAAGTTAACTCGAAAAGCTGTTAAGTTCATATGGAAAAAAGAATGTGATGATTGATTTCAGGTATTGAGAAAATGATTGATGAATGCTCCATTTTTTGCACTGCCATCCAGAAATGGTGAGTCTGTTATCTATAGTGATGCTTTGTTGAAAGGACTGGGTTGTGTCCTAATGCAGAATGATCTGGTAGTTGCTTATGTATCACGTCAGTTGAAACCTCATGAGTTAAATTACCCTACACATGATTTGGAAATATCTACTGTTTTTTTATTTAAAAATTTTAAGGCATCATTTGTATGGAGTAAAATGTGAAATATATACTAATTAAAAAAATTTGAAGTATATATTCACTCAAGAATAATTGAACATGAGACAGAGGAGGTGGTTGGAATTAATCAAGTATTATGATTGCATGATCCATTACCATCTAGGAAAAGAAAATAATGTGGCTGATGCTTTGAGTCGAAAAAGTAATACATCATTAACCATGATACGTTTGGAACGAGATCCTTTGGTTTTCGATTTGATGAACTTTGGCATAGAAGTTGTTGGTACAGGAAATTCTTCTATTTTGTACCAGGTGTCAGCGAAATAATCTATATAAAATAGAATAAAGAAAGTGAATAAATAACAGAGTGAGTTACAGAAAAAGGTACTGTTGGTCCAAAAGGCTAAGTTGCTTGAAATTTAACATTGATAATGATTGTGTTTTGAGGTTTGGAAAGAGATTATGTGTTTTTTTGATTTACAATTAAAGAATGAGATGTTATGTGAAGCTCATAGTTCCCTGTTTTCATTTCATCCTAGTAGTACTAAGATGTATAGAGATCTTTGTGAGTATTACTAGTGGGATGGAATGAAAATTGATATTGTGGATTTTACTGTGAAGTTTTTGACATGTTAGCAGGTTAAAGCAGAGAAACAGTTACCAAAATTAATGCTTCAGCCTTTACCGATACCAGAGTGGAAATGGTAAAATATATCCATGGAATTTTTTGGGGGATTACCAAAGACATATCAAGGTAATAATGAAATCTGGGTTATTATTGATCGATTGATGAAATATGCTCATTTCCTTCATATTCGAGATACGTTTTCTCTAGATCAACTTTCTCAGTTGTATGTTAAATAGATAGTCAGGTTACATGGTGTTCCCCTCTCAATTGTTTATGATAGTGATCCCAGGTTTACTTTTAACTATTGGAAAAGCCTTCAGAAGTCACTGGGTACTGAATTAAATTTTAGTACATCTTTGCATCCGCAATCAGATGGGCAGTCAGAACAAACAATACAGACCTTTGAGGAGATGGTACATGCTTGTTCACTAGATTTTCAGCTAATATGGGACCAACATCTGTCTTTGGTTGAATTTTCATATAATAATAGTTTTCATTCTAGTGTACAAATGGATCCATTTGAGGCTTTATATGGAAAGCGTTGTCAATCTCCAGATTTTTGGGATGATGTAGGTGAAAGGAAGCTGATGGGACCAGAATTGGTAGAATAGATGGAAGATAAAGTTCGGTTGCTTCAGAAGAACATGAGAACATCTTAGAGCTGACAAAAAAGTTATGCAGATAACCTGAGGAACGATATTTCTTTTGAGTTTAGTGATCATGTCTTTCTCAATGATTCTCCAGGGAAAAGTGTGATGCGTTTTAATAAGAAGGGAAATTTGAGTCTGAGGTTTATTAGACCTTATGAAATTCTTTAGAAAGTTGGATCAGTTGCGTACAGAGTGGATTTACTTCCATGTTTATCCTAGGTACACAATTTTTTTCATGTTTCGATGTTGAGAAAGTATATGCCAGATCCATCTCATGTGTTGAGCCCAGAGGTAGTTCAGTTGGAAGAGAATCTCTCTTTTGAAGAACAACCAGTTCAGATTCTTAACCATAGAGAGATACTGTTGCAGAATAAGGTGATTCACCAGGTAATGGTTTTGTAGAAAAACCACGTGGTTGAAGAGGCAATTTGGGAATCTAAAAATGCTATGGGGGATAAATACCCCCACTTATTTTTATAATCGAATAAAAATTGCGAGGACGCAATTTACAAAAGGGGGGAAGGATGTAACATCCCAACTAAATGAAGAATAAGTGATTTTAAAATAAATTATTATTTGTGAATTAAATATTAATTTTACTTCAAAAGGGTTTCTATGTTCGATAGTGTACCTGATATTCAACAATGGGTTTCTTTGAAATCTTACGTTGCGCACTAATAATATAATATTATTATTTTAAATGGTAGTTAACTCCTAGTCGTTGTATTGGCGGGAATGAACAAAACTAACTACAGTATGATTATACATGTTTTTCAAATGTATTTACATTTATCAAATAAAATTTAAAGTCTTAAAATGTGAATGAACTTAATTTTAAGCATAATTTACATTAAAAGGCCGATTTACCGCCTTTTAAAGGAGAACCATCATTAAATCAAGTTTTGGACATCTTTATATGTTCTATATGACCAAATAAAAATCTTCTTTTCATTTGGGACATCAAATTTTACTTTGGGTAATTTTTTTGGTATTTTTCCGATAAAGTTCATTTTTAATGAATAGTGAAAAATATTGTATTTTAAAACAAAACTGCATTTTAATATAATTTATTTACATGGATATATTATCCTTTTAATTGGTTTTAATGTGAAATTAAAATATAGTTTTACCATTTAATCCAATTTTGGTCATTGGAAATAATTTCAAATTGAAATTGGACATAAACAAGTATCAATCTTTTGATAGTTATTGTTTCATAAAAACACGCTATTCATTTTGATAATGGGAATTAACATTAAAATTAATTAATTCCACATATATGTTTTGAATTTTGTAAAATAGACATCATTTTTGGATTCGGAATATCAAATATAGCTTAGGCTGAATGTTTGGAATTTTTCTGAAAAACATTAATTTTTTATGAATAGTTAAACCACTTAGTGGTAGTTAAAAAAAGTGACGTTTTAATTTAAATGAAATTTTACCACTTCTGTGGATTGAATTTTGAAAATCCAACATACATGGTTGTTACCAAAAATTAAAATGTGGTTCATTAAGATGAAAATAATTTTTTATGAATAGTAACTTTTGACTTTTATTTACCGCGGTTAAAGTTAAATTGGTTAATTCAAGGTTAAACGAATATTATAATAATTCAAAATTACCTTAAAACTTGTCCAAACCTTATTGGATGAGTAATTAACGACCATGGGCATCTCTGGGTCGATTTTGCGACCCCATTGAGCCACTTGGGATTGATAATGACAATTTGGATTAATTAATTTAATGTAAAGACAAATTTGACATTAACAAAAATAATTTAGTAATTAATTTTTATATGGTGTTATATAAGTCCTATTTTTTACTATAATTATTAATTAGAAAACTAATAATATTTCCTAAATTATGGTAGTTTTTTTATAATTTTTAGACATCAAATAAATTAAATTGTTTATGACACAATAATGATGCAATATTTACCTCATTAATAAATGATTTAAATAAATAAGATTATAATAATTAAAATATTATTAAAAACCAGTCCAATTCGGATTGGATGATTTTATTTAGACCATTAGTCATTTTATCTTCATATTTAATGATTTTTGGACCATTAAAAACTGAATATCTTTATATAATAAAATAATGTTTTCACACATTCTTAAAGAGAACCTCCTCCCCCTTATAAAAGGATACCACTTCTAACCAATTCCTCAATCCTGTCAAGAGATTTTTCTCTTCCAAACATTGAACAATTAATCTCCCTACATCCCTCTCCTCCTCTTAGAATCCATACTTTAGGTAGAAGTAAATTATAGAAGTTCTTTGGTTCAAACCAAAGGGAGTTACCCAAATTAGAGATAAATGTTTCTCTTAAATTGTTTTCTTTTATTTTACTTCTCCAACCCCTAAAATCTTTTTATTCATTTTTTTTGTAAAAACAAAATTATCCTCAATATACTAGGATGTATTTATGAAAAGGATTCTAACTACACATACACACACCTCCATCTAATGGGTGAAGAACATAATGTTTCTGTGGATGGCAAACTAACGCCTCACGAAATGATGATTTTTCAATTACCTCTTACTGCATATCATGGTGGCCATTATGATGGAACTGTTTTTATATGTGATATATATTATGTTTATGATTTCTTTATTCTTCTGTACTTCCCAATTTTATCAATCCTTTATGGTTTCCATAGTGGATAAATACGATAATCTCATTTGAGGAAGTGAGGACTACCGCCCCCTCAAAGTGATGTGATTCATTAATGCCTTATGTGGGATGTATAAAGGATGGAGATAATGATATTATATATGATATAATAATGGAATTATAATATACCTATGCATCATTATGTTTTAATTCCATTAAAATATGAAATATAAATGAAAGTAGCGTTCATGTGTACGTACAGCTTACCGTCTCCATGAACGGTGCATTTCATTTCTTATCTCCATATGTTATGTACGATTATAAATACATGTATATGCTGGATATATATGATATATATGATATATAAATCATGAATATCATTCTGGATATAATGAACCTTTGACCACATGAACAATATGTAATTATAAAAAGTCCATTTTTGACTCAAGTACCAAATATCGACAAAATGAACGTTATTAACTTAAATGGTTAAATAATGTTTATAACATATTAATAAGTGATATAAAAGGAATAATAAACCTGAAAAAGGTTCTTAAGAATGTATAAATTAACATTAGTTTATTATTCAGGAGATTAAATAACGATCGAGTCAAGTTGGACACAAGGTTAGGGAACTTCTTAACCCAATTTCTGTTATTTGGGTTAATCTCCTACATTGAAATTATGCCATGCTATGATTATATCCTATCTTGTAATTATACTTTCGTTATGTGTACTTATAGTGAATACACATAATAGATATATTTTATTTACAAAATTATCTTTGTAAGGGACTTCGTCTCAATCTCCTTTCATTGAGGCATATTTTGTTTTAATACAAGACTTTCTTTTATACGTTGTATAAACACCCTTTACTTTTCAAATGGAATATTTTTCTATGAAACGTTTTACTAAATGACAGAATGAATATTATTTTTAATTTCAGTAGTGAAAATGACCTTTTCTGCCACCTCGAGTATTATTTGATCTTTGGCTTCCTCAACAAGCCTGAATGTTTTTTTAAAATAAAATAAACACCACATACTATTTTGTGTAATTTGGTATTGAAAATGGTTTTGATAATGGATTTGTTATGTCAATATATTCAGTTATTTATTGTGATTGAAATGTGAAAATTTTTTCTTTCATTTATATTTGTTTTATGTCTTATGATTTTATAGTGGTACTTAGAAATTTGACGGGTGGTTACTTGATAAACCAAATGACAGGTGGTGTCGTGAATACCAGGAGGGGTGGTTACCTTATAACCTCCAATGCATGGGGTATGAAAGTCATCCATAAGGTTATTCCATTTAGTGATATGTGAGAAATTAGACCGTATGGTTATTTCATTTATGTATGTTTATGTCCTAATTTACCTTTATATTTTATGTGTTCATTATATGGGTTTTATGGTAATATTTTGGTTACAAAAGGGTATGTAATGATCTTTTATTTATTTAAGATTATTTACTACTTAATAAAGGTGATAAGTATTATTTATGTTTAAGTATTCATGGTTTAGTTGTTGTTTTGAAAAAATAACAGTTTTCTTTCTTTGGGTATCCCTTACTGAGCTTTTTTTGCTGATCCCATGATTTTGAAATTTTTTTCAAAGCACATAATGTGGAATAGGGTCAGGATGGGACCAAGGAAAAGACATTCTGTCTTAAACATGGAACTATACATGACTCTTTTTTTAAGAATTCATTTTTTTCATAAAAAAATGGAAACTATGTAGAAGTGTCTACTTTGTAATCTTTTGCGATGTAACAGTTATGTCCTAATTCTTTAAAACTCTAAACCTGAAAAGATTCTCAATGTGAATTATTCATTTAATTCAATATTATGTAAGGTTTATGGCTGGTTCCTTATACTATCTCAACTCACTCTTCCTTATACACCTTACTGTGATAGTGTATGATAAAGGAAGAACTCCACCATGTAATACATGGTGAGATCAATGATGATTCATGTAATTATTCAATTATCCATTTGGGGATATAAATATAGAAAAGAGGAAAAATACTAATCCAAGTCTCCACTAAAGAGGAATATGGAATAACATGTCAGTTATGAAATGGAATGAAACATGGGTTGTTATACTAACATGTCTACGGTTGATAAGAATTTGTTAATGTGTATTTAGTTAACAAGCTTTCACATCATGAAACAAGGTTAAAATATATTGGACACCCTAAGGAAACAATGGGATTATACCTATATAACCCCTAAAAAAATTTTAATTTTAGATATAATATCTATAATAAATTATAGGGAGAAAATTTCAAAATGAGATAGTGAAATCTAGATAGAGTTTACTGTTGTCTGGACTCAAGGTATACAAGATTTGGAATAGGAAAAATATAATTAACAAAACATTTATCAATTAAACTTCTCCATTGTTATAGTAATATAATATAGTTTAATCACATAAAATCAAATTATCAAACAAAGTCATTCTTAAATGAACTACCAAATTCTTTATGACCTTTAAACATAATTTTTTCACTTCTGTTATTTGAATTTCACAAATCTTACATACACAGTTATGATAAGTAAGTTGTTTGGAGTCTGATACAATAAACTTCAATTTTAGTGAATACTAACACGCCCTTATGAATAGTAATGTTACCCTTATGAATAGTAATACGACCCTTTTAAATAGTAAATTGGACAATTGTATAGGAACCTTAACAATGATAGGGTAAATAAAGTTTATCCATCTTATAAGTGACAATATTATATAATTATATTATAGTGTTGGTATTTTTGTCAGTCATTAATATTTATTGGTTAATTTAATAATATAAAAAAATTAATTTTAATTAAATGTATTAAAAACAAGTATTTTGATATCTTTAGATTATATAATAATTTTACGATGCATTAATTAATTTTTCAATGTGTTAGAAAATAAATTTTTTTATAATTTATATTTTTCAAGTAAATTATCATTTCAATTAAAATTTAAATTATTCATTTTTATAAAATTATTTTCATAAAATTGAGATCATTTTTTAATTATACAAAACTAAAAAAATTACGGTAAACTTTGGAGGTTTTTCTAAAATACATTAATTTTTGGTGTATAATGAAATTCGATAATTTAAAAAACATGATAGATAAGTGAATTTATGCATCATGATTGAGTCATGGATGATGTAAATGGCCATTGGATAGAAATTTCATTCCCTATTCACTACACCTATTCATATAATAATCACAATTTCTTTTCTTAAGGGATATTAATAATCAAATAAAATTAATAATTAGAAAACACACATCTCATCCCCTATAAATACCACCCCTCACATCCTCATTTTCTCACACCTCTAAATATTCAATAATTGTCCATATTATTCCCAAATACCATATGTAGCCCCTACCCCACATTTAGGACCACTTTTCATCATCCAATGACATATCTGAGGTGTCTTGAGGAGGATCTTAAGAGGAGAGTTCAAGATTTAATTCAACTCTCTATTTTCATTCATATTTCTATAAATTTCATTTATTTTCATATGTTATCCTCAACTTATCTAATAAAAATGTCTTTATAAAATATGTATGATTTATATAATGGTTTTAAATCATGTTAATGTAATATTATTCAATATAATCCCCCCATCTCCCTTTGTTTATAAAAATGAAATCATCACCTCTCATGTGTTAATTTACCTACATCATGGGAGATGCACTTCCATTTTTCTTCAACACCATCAAGGATGACAATAAAACCATCAAATAGATGAAATAATATTTTAATATTTATTTTTTAACCACTTTTATTTTATGGATAAAACTTTTATACATAATAAGAAATGATAAAACAAAACATATTCGTTGTGATTCAAAAACGTGCAGATTAACCTAAAACGATCATCATTAAATTTCAAATAATTATTCATCCTTGTGTTATATATAAATATCATTCTAAGATCATTATGAATCTTGGAAGATCATTAACATCATGTAATATCAATTTTTTATGTTTATCCATGTTTTACACAAACTTTCATTCATGTGTACACCTAAACCGTTCCTAAAAACTAAGAAAAAGAACACCACTGAAAAATAAAAATAAACTCTATAATGTTCCAAAGGCCCATAAAAAACATAATAACGAAAAAATTAATCAATACCATGTATAAAGTTTTATTTAAGGGTAAATTAAATAATATAAAGTGATTATACCAGACATTAATGTGAAGAATGCATTCATACACAAGGTAAGGGGAAATCACGAACCCAACTTTCTTTATTTAGGTTTTCCCTCTTTCATTTCATTTTCAGACTATTAATTCCTTAAAAATATTTCATTCTTCATTATCTTACATTTTATGGCATATAAATTTTTTTAGTTGAGTTTATGTCAATAAAAAGTTTTCTAGACGATCTCTTCTTTCAAGAACACATATTTTACGTCTCACTGATGGTTGATGTTTATTGTCTCAAGTATGTTATTCCGTCTTTCTTTTGGGAACCCAATGTTTAGGAATGTTTTATTTATGAAATTAAAATTATTCTATTCCATGGGTTTTTTGAATTCCATGATTTATATGAATTCTATGTGGCATGCATGATAATGTCAATGTTATGATGTGACGAGTGTGTTCGGATTTATATTGCACAATATTTATGTTATGATGTGGTGAGTGCTCCCAGAAGTATAAAATGCTCCAATGAATTATGTAATGTAATGAATATCATGATTTAAATTTAAATATGCAATAATATTATGTAATAAGTATTCAAAAATATGTGTGGTGGTTAACAACTAAGTCCCAACATTTCATTTTTGTGTATTTTCACTTTTAAATAATTTTATTAATTATATATATAATGTTTATGATATGATGCCTATGTTATGATGATAATGATTATTCTCACCCCATGTCCTATTGTCTAATGATCTTACCCTCTTACTATGATTTTATCTCACACCTTTTTGATATATATCCTCATCAGATTACATACTCTAATGAGAACTCAAGGGCCAATAAGAATGTAGAGAATAAAAAGTTAAATAAATGCCTATCTTTTTGGTTTTAAAAGTTATGTATGGTCCTAGTTTCCCCATGACACTAATCCTTTTGATCATTATGCTATAATGTTTTCATGTTGTTTCTTATTAATATTATGTAAAATTAATTAATGAAAATATGGGTTATATTGTACGTATCAGAGGAACTATTTTGTTAATTTTGGAATTTGGATTTGATAGCCTTTGTTAAAATCATAGTATGAGAATAAGTGAATAAAAGTACACAATAAGCTTTTCTAAGCATAGTGATCTGACAAGATATTATTTTAGTGTTAATTTATCAAAAAACTAAATTATTTTTTCATGTCTTGTTGACTTGTGTTTTCTTCTACCCATTTCTATTTTAGAAAATAGTGGGAACTAGGAAAAAACTAGGACAATAAACCATGCAATGGAAAATACATTGATTTCCTGAATGACATCCCTAATTCTTTGAAAGGTGGAGTTCAACACATCATGGTAATTAGTATCCAATTGACTCAGGTTGGGAATAATAATAACAATAGTGATGAATTTCCTCCTTCACCTAAGACGGAGAAACTGGATATCGAGTGTTTTATGTAGAAGTAAACACCAACGTTTAGGGGATCTTCCAATCAAAATTTTGTGAAACAATCGGTCAACTGAATGGAGAAGATATTTTTGGTTCATTACTATTTTGAGATGGATAAGTTGACTCTAGAGGTTTATCATCTCGCTTGAGAGGTATAAAAATACTGGGATTTGATTAAGAACACAATTCCGAGAGATGAAATTGATGAGATGGAGTTGGAATAATTTAAGCTAATGTTTCTTAACAACTATTTCCCATGAACTCTTCATACGAAGATAAAGAGATAATTCATAGAGCTTAATCAAAATGATGGAGAATACATCATGAAATATGATGTGAATTTCACATGTATTGAAAGATATGCTTCAAGATTTTCTATCAACAATGATAGAAAAAGTGATATATTATTTAGTGGATTAAAACCAAATAATCAAAAGGCTCGTGAAATATGAGACATTGGGAGTTACGAAGAATTCTTTGGATGTGATATCAATGTAGAGAAGGAGTGTGGGGAATGGTCCCATGGATATCGTGGTAGGAAACAGGAGATGGGGTTTCATGTTGGAGGATCTAATGAGATAGGTGGAAAGGAAAATCAACTACCCACGTATCAAATTTTTTGGAAGAAACTTCATGCTAACTACCACAAAGTTATGGGGAAATTCTTCAAGTGTGAAAGAGAAGGCCACCAAGATCAAGATTTTTGAAGATACATGATAAGGAAAGAGAATGTGGGGGAGGACATGAGAGCACCACCCACGGTCCAACAATACAATTGTATTGTGAAAAGGCCATATGCATGCCAGTGCACTAAATCTTGAGTTCTCGAGAATAATCAGTGTCATCAGCCACTGAATAAAGATGAACAAGGAAAGGATTAAGCCATCTATATTGTAGAAGTGGATCAAAAAAATGATTTTATGCAAGATACAATTCATATTCACTCAAAAATGGAAATGTCTTATTTGATTCCAGTTCTATGAATTCCATTATATCTCACAAGTTTTATTGAACTATTTAATTAGAGCTCCAAAAATGTGAAGTAGATATATCATTAAAAATAAAACGAGGTTCCATCATTTCAAACCAAGTGTTGGAATCTTCTCCAATTGGTCTATATGGGAATATTCTTCTATAGAATCTCATTATACATACCTTGGTGGAATTCAACTATATAATAGGAATGGATTGGATTTCATTATATAGAGAACATATCAACTTTCTGGAAGAGTAAATAACATTTCATATTCGGAACCATCCCATGATCCTCTACAAATTCCGCAAAGAACAGGAATCTCCATTGAAAAATCCTTAAATTGTGTGGGTGTTGATTCCCCGTTAAAATTAATACCTCACTGAAATGGGTGAGTAAATGCATGTTATCCACGTAGTATAAATTCCCATCGTGAGGGAATATAGTGATGTATTTCCTGAAGAGTTTCTCGGACTTCCCCCAGATTGTGAGGTAGAGTTCACAATATATCTCATACAAGGACCTACTCCTATCTCAATGAGCCCCTATAGGATGTCTCCAATATAATTGAATAAGTTAAATAATCATCTCCAAGAGAATTTTTACAAAGGGTTCATAACCCTACTGCATCACCTTGGGATGAATCATTTCCCTTTGTGATGAAGAAGGATGGATCAATGCAAATGTTTATCGTTTATCAGGAACACAACAAGAGCACCATAAAGAACGAGTATACAATCCCACAGATCGATGACTTGTACTATCAAGTATGAATATCTGAGTACTTCTCAAAGTTGGATCTTCATTATAGATATTATAAGCTAAAGGTTATGAGAGAAGATATTCAGAAGACTACCTTTTGTACAAGGTTTGGGGACTAAGAGTTTATTGTGATTCCCTTTAGAATTAATAATTCCCCAACAGTCATCATGGATTTGATGAATTTAATCATTATAAATTACCTTGAAAACCCTTTTAAGTGTTATTGATGATAATCTCATCTACTCCAAGAACAAGGAGGAATATGAAGAACATCTAAGGCTTGTGTTGGTGACATTGGGAATGGTAAAGTTGTACACCACGTTCAACAAGTGTGACTTTTGGTTTAATAAATTCATGCTCGAGGGATATGTGATCACACATGGTGGAATTTCTATGCACCATTCAAAAAAAATATGATTGAGGAATGGACCATGCTCTCTATTGTAACAAGAATTCATAATTAATATGAATTATCATGGTAATATGAATGTTTTGTGAGAAATATCTCTAAGTTGTCATGCATGATTACTATGTTAACAAGTATATTGGTAAAGTATGTCTAGGAAGAAGAATGTGAAGAATGATTCAAGGAGATAAGGATAAGGCTGGTCACTGCACATGTAATCATATTACTAAAAATTGGAGAATTTTTTGTGATGTATAGTGATTCTTTAGTTAAAGTCTTGGGTTGTGTACTCTTGAAAAATGAAAATGTGATAGATAATTCCTCATGTCATTTGAATATCCATGATTAAAACTACCTCACATATACTCTAGAGATATCATCTATGATTTTTTCTTTGAAATGTTTGTGGAAATACCTCTATGTTTAGAAGTGTCAAATATATACTAACAAAAGTTCCAAAAATATATATTTACAATAAATGAGTTCAACATGTGTCAAAGGATATAGTTAAAGATAATAAAAGATTATGATTTCTATATTCACTATGATCATAGAAATGATAACATGGTTTCTAATTAACTTAGTAGAAAAGAACCTATTACTCTATCCATGAAACAGATTGAGAAAGACTGTATCTGTATGAATATGAAAAGGATTGATTTGGAAAGAAAAATAAAAGGAAATACACCCTACATTTTCAAATGATTTCCCAGCCATCTATCCAAGAGAAGGTTAAGGAGGAACAAAGGGATGATCTGGAGTTACAAAAGAAGGTGAATGTAGTAAATGAGTGGGAATATGAAATAGTTCCATATCGATGATGACAGTGTGATTCGGTTTAGGACATAGCTTGGTGTGAATCCATCACCTAGGAAAAAGATTTATCTATTTGATTATGCACATAGATGACCATTCTCTATCAGTCATTGTAGCAATAATATGAATTGTGATCTCTGATAACACTTCTGGTGGGACAAAATGAATAAAGTGATTGTTGAGTATATCTCATGGTGCTTGATATGTCATCAAGTTAAAGTAGAGAGGAATAATTCAATATTGATGATGAAAATTTTTTCTATAACCATGTAGAAATGTGATATTCTCAATATCGGCTTTGTCACATGTCTCCCGAAGACATCCAAAGTAAATAATGTGATATGGGTTGTGGAGGACTAACTCAACAAGGATACCCACTTTATTGTTATTCTGTAAGATCTACCTCTTGAAAAACATGTAAAGATATATGTGATAGAATTTATGAGTCTAAATGGGATTCCACTCAGAATTTTCTCTGATTGAGATCCAAGGTTCACATTAAAATTCAGGAGGATTCAACTACATTTCATGAGTACTGAATTGAATTTCATCATGGCATATCACCCCCAAACCGATGGAAAATATGAGAGGGATATTCATAAGATCAAATATAGTTTAAGAGCATGTTCATTATAATTCAATGGTGAATTGTACGATTATCTCCCATTGGTTGATATCTCCAATAGTAATGGATTCCACTCGAGTATTTAGATTTCACCATATAAAGCTCTATTTGGAATGTTATGTACAACTCCATCCTATTGAGATGGAGTTAGAGAAAGGAAACTAAATGGACTAGATTTGGTACAAGTGATTACTAATAAGGTTCAAGCCATAAAAAAACATATCAAAGCTACTCATAGATGAAAAAAGATCTATAATGACAATTTTCAAAGGGTCTCGGAGTTCAACATTAAAGATAGCGCCATCCTTCGAATGTCACCATGGAAATGAGTCATGTGGTTATGAAAGAAAGGGAAGCTTAGACTAAGGTATATTGGCCCATTTAGATCTTGACCGCATATGAGACATGGCCTATAGGCTCCACTTCCACCGAATATGGCTCAATATTATGATATGTCTCACATATCAGTCTTAAATAAGTATATACTAGATCCCTCACACGTACAGAATATAGAGGTGCTACTCCTAGAAGATAATCTCTCCTATAAGGAGCATCCAATAAAGACTACGGAATAGAGAGATAATGTTGTATGCAACAAGACAACCTACATTCCAAAAGATATGTGAAGGGACTATATGTATGAAGAAGAAACTTAGAAACTAGAGGATGTAATGAGGGAGAAGTACCATCACCTATTTGTGTAAAATAAAATTTCCGGGGTGAAATTTTAAAAGGGTCGAAGAATATAAGAACCCGAACATTTATCAATGTAGTTTCTCCCTTATTATAGAAATATAATATATTATAATCACATAATATCACATTAGTAAACATCATCATGCTTAAATGAACATCTAAATTCTATGTTCCCTTTAAACATAATTTTTCTGCTTCTTTGATTTGAATTTAGAAAATCGGATATAAACAGTTGCGATCAGTATGATGTTTGGAGTCTAATAAGAGAAACATAATTTTTAGTGAATTTTAACATACCCTTATTTTTAGTAATGTTACCCTTATGAATAAAAATATAAAACTTATGAATAGTAAATTTTCCATTTGAATATGAACTTTACCAATGACAGGATAAATAAAATTTATCAGTCCTATAAGTGTAAATATGATATAATTATGTTATTGTGCTGGTATTTTTGTAACACATGAATATTTAATGATTAATTAAATAATTTAAATTTAAATTTATCTTCTTAGAATGTATTCATAAAAAATTATTTTTACGTCTTCTGATTATCTGAAAATTTAATGATTCCATAATTGTTTTTTCAAAGTGTTAAAAAAGTAGTTTTAATTTTAAAATTTGAATTTTTCAAGTAAATTATAATTTTATTGAAAAATTAAATTAATCATTTTTTGGTAATTATTTTTATAAAATAAGTTAATTTTCCAATTCTTCACGTCGAGAAATTATTAGGTTAAGTTTTGGTGAATTTTATGAAATAAATTAATTTTTTTGGAATAGTTTAATTTGATAATTTACAAAATATTCTAAATAAATGAATTTCTAGATCATGCTTATGTTGTGACTGATGTAAATGGCCATTAGTTAAAACTCAAATTACCTCTATTCTTTATTTAGTCATGGAATCATCACTATTTCTTTTCTTGAGGGAAATTAAAAACTAATTAATTAAATGATGAGAAAACACTCATCCCCTCCACTATAAATAACACCTCTCAAAACCTTGTTTCCTCAAACATATAAAGCTTAAAACCTTTTCAAAATTCAGAAAAACCCAATTCATTATCCTCTCCCTAATTTCCAGAATCTCGTGGTCTCATATAAATACCAATACTAGGTTCCTTGATGAGGATCTCAAGAGGATAATTCAAGAGGTAATTTCTCTCTCTCTTTTCTTTCAAATTCCATTGAAATTTATTTTCTTTTCTTCTATTATCATCATATTATCCTATAAAAATGTCATAATAAATTATGTATGATTTATATAATGGTAATATTTCATGTTAATGTTATATTATTCATTATACTCTCACACACACTCTTTATCTATTTTTATAAAAATGGAATCAATGTTCATTATGTGTTAATTTACCTATATCGTGGGCAATGAACGTTCATTTTAATTCAACGTAATCAAGCCTATCAATAAAAAAATTTAATGGTTAAAAAAAATTAATATGTTTTAATTATCCCATTTTATGTTCTAGAAACAAATTTTATACATAATACAATATGTTAAAACCAAACAAATTTGTCACGATCCAAAAACAACCAAAATTTACCTCAAATGTTCATCAATAATTTTTAACTAATGAGTCATCCTAATGGTATATAACTAAATTCATTATAAGATAATTTAAAATCTTGTAAGATAATTCATATAATTTAATATCAATTATCTTTATACACATTCTACACGAATTTTAATTTATGTGTGTAAGTGAGCCATTCGTGAAAACTAAGAAGAAAAACACTTCTGATCAATGAATTGAAACTCTATAACTCATCCAAAGGCCCTTTAAACAACTTAATAACACCATAATGATTAAATTTAATGGATTAAATGTTATTTATGTGTTAATTATTTAATCTAATGTGATTATACACGATATTAAAGTGAAGTAAACATTCAGACACAAGGTAAGGGGAATTCTCAAACCAAACATTCTTTCTTCAGGTTTTCCAACTTCCACTCTATTTTCATATTTCTAATTACATAAAAATAAATTCATCATCATTATTGCACATTTTTAAGATATACATGTTTTCCAATAGTGTTTATTTCAAATGCAATGTTTTACAAAAAACCCTTCTTTCAATAATACGCCTTTTACGTCTCACTCAAGGTTGATGGTTCTTGTATCAAGTGTGTTATTCCCTCATTCATTTGGAAACCCATTTTTTATTATTGTATGATTTATAAAATTAAAACCATTCCTTTCCATGGGTAATTTATATCCATTATTGATATACATTATATGTGGCATGGATGCTAAGGTTAACAATATGATGTCATGGGTGTGCTCGTAATTATAGAGTGCTTAAATGAATTGGGTAATGGGATTGATCTCATGAGATAATGTGAAATATGAGTGAACATGATTCTATATTTTTTCATCACTTTATGTGGTTGTTAAACACTAATTCATAAGGTTTCATTTTTATTCATATTTACTTTTCAAGACTTTTATTAAATCTTTCTATCATTCTTATGATCATATGCCTATGTTGTGATGATAATGATTTTTCTCAACCCATGTTGTATTGTATCATGTTCTGATCCTTTTATTGGGATTTTATCTCACCCATTTTTAATGTATATCCCCATGTTATTACGTATTCTAAGGAGAACTCAAGGGCCAATAAAAACTAGAGAAGAAAAAATTAAATAAATTTTTATGTTTTATGTTGTAAAAGTTATATATGGTCCTAGTTTTCTCAAGAAACTAAACCTTTGGATCCTAATGCAGCAATGTTTTCATGTATTTTATCATTAAAATGATGTAAAAGTAATGTATGAAAAGTGGGGTGTATATAAATAATTCCAAAATTTTCCATGAAATAAGATATTATAAGGATATAATTACTATATAAAGGTATAAGAGACGATATAGAAAAAATGGCATGGATTTATTGTAACCAGGGAAGGTGACTCATTATTAGTTGATAATAATGATATTATAAACAATAAGGAAGAAATAAGTGGAACAAATGTTCCCATGTTTCATGAATCACTGAATTCTAAAATGGATTACATGTACCAAAACATATTTTATATTTTGGTAGATCTTCCATTCGATGTAAAGAATATTGCTTTTAAATTGGTATTTAAAAAGAAACTGGATATGGATGGAGAAATAAGTACCAATAAGGAATAACTATTTTCAAAAGGGTTTAAATAGAATCCTGTAATTGACTATAATGAAACCTTTCCTCTAGTTTCTATCAAGAAATCTATCAAAACTCTACCTATATTATGGATCACCATGGCTATGAGATTTTTAAAATGGATGTCAAAATAGCCTTAAATAATGGTAAACTCTATGAAGATGTAAGTATGATAAAACCTGAATGGTTTTTGATTCCAATGGATTCCAACAAGGTTTTAAAATTACAATAATTTATTTATGGATTATATCTAGAATCTACATAATGGAACATTCATTTTGATGAATCCATTATAGAATTTGGTTTCATAAAGATTGAATGTTAGACCTGTGTCTTTTAGAGTTCTAGTGGGAGCGTTTCCATATTCTTCTTAGTATATTTTTATGAAAGTTTACTTATTAGAAATGATAAACTTGAATTATATTCTGTTATGGTCTGGTTTAAAAAATAATTCCCTTAAAATGAATTATGAGAGGCTATACATATTATTGGTACCCAGATCCATCATGATAGATTCAAGAGTTAGATCAATAAAATTAAAAGTATATATATTGAAAACATACTAATGAGACTCATTATATAAAAATCCATGATATGGTTTTTTTTAAATGTCACATGGAATTATTATTTTCAGGAAAAATATGTACTCAGAAACATGAGGAAATAAAATTAATGGAAAGTATACTATACATTTCATTAATTGATTCAGTCATGTGTGATATAATATGTACTAGGATAGATGTCTATTATTTCATGTGCATGATAAGATGATATCAAGATGACCTGGTGACAACCATTGGATGGAAGTCAAGACTATCTTTATATATTTGAGGTGCACTAAAGATTTTTTACTCGTCTATATAGAAGATAATGAATTATTACTCATAGGATACGAAAAGGACAGTTTCCAAAGAGATAAATATGATATTAAATGACATAAAATATAAATATTTACTCTAAATTGAGGTTTTCAGAGAAGGATGTTCCAATGAATCTTGTGGTCGCAAACTCTGATAGAGAGTGGGAGTATGTTATGGCTTCTGAGAATGCTAAAAATATTAAAATTGTATTTAAAATATCATCTAATAGATTGATGTTTTAGCTAAAAGGAAAGATATTATCACTCTCTATTGTGATAATACAACATTGGTGGCTCACATAAAGGTCCCAGGATCACATTTTTTGATGAAATGTATACTTCAAAAGTATTATCTCTTGAGCTGTTTTTCTGTGAGAGTTAAAGTTGCAGTGGGAGTAATATCCATGGAAGACAACATGATGGACCAATTGAATAACATCTGGAATAATAATAAATTTTATCATTGTGTATGTTCAAGAAGACTTAATATTTTAGGCAGTAGTATCTAGTCCATGTTGGAGTTTGTTAGAGTTTGTTTTCTATAACCAGTTTTTTTCATTATATTATGTGTATATTATAAATTTGGAATATTAATAAAATATAATAATAAATATTGTTCATTATTATGCATAAAATTAATATAATAATATTCTAAGGTATCAATTACATTGATAAGTTCATATTATTTCACTACTATAATGAGAATGTTGAAGTACCATATTGATATTTTTAAATATAGTTATACAGTTATATTACATTCAATGTTGGGACAAATATAATGTAAAGTTTAGGTGTGAGTACATATATGTGGATGAGTCTTTGTCTCAGGAAATTATAACTTGGTAGTCTCCCATATGTGAGATAATGGAAACATACCAACCAGTAAGAATTTTATATGTTTTGGTTCCTTTAGATATTCCACCCTATGAGTGTGGGTAATGGTCCTTAGACAATAAAATTATCATTAATTAATGTCGTGAATTTCACACTTAGATATAGTGACCAAACCATGATTCCATACATTTTTAGGAAGTATCATATGTTCGGTGTTTTATTAATTACATGTGATTAATGGATAATTAAAGTAAATATTTTTTCTTTCAATTTTTATGGAATTTGATATCTCAACCCATTTATTGGAATAGAATGGTCACATTAAATACCACAAACATTGTGTGATTATGTGTTTAATTTATATTGTCAATAAATGATTTCTCATTCATATACTTTGATTAGATGGACATGAAACCCAATTGTTGAGATATTATGATAAAGGGATTATATTACACATTGAGCATTTATATGTGTATTTTGATGTTATGACATTGAGTTATTTTTCTTAAGTGCCCTGACCCATTTATATAAATTAATATTGTAATTTAGGATATCCTAAATAATTACATTATGAAATAATCTTATTGGGTTTTAATACCAGATGTTTTTTAGAATTGAATTTTTATTAACAGATAAAATGTCTTTAATTGCATATATTACACTAAACACTGAGCTGTAACTAACTACTAAAATATATAAATATTATAATTTAAATATGAACCTTATTACCTAGATATTAAATGTTATCATATGAATAGAAACAACAACATTCTAAATGTTATGTATAATGTTTTTATAAAATGAAAAAATATTGATTAACACAACTTAATTTCTATTGAAGTCTTTAAATGATTCGAAAGCACTATTTTCTAAATAAAATATTTATTTACAAAAAAAATTACTTTTTGACACAGTTATAAAATTAGATTGATAAAATAAACATTATTTTTGAAATAATATTTTCAATAGTTTCTTAGGGTGATGCATTGTAATTATATTTAAATGATTAATGTTTCGATGGATATTGTAAAAAAATCATATTTATTGAAAACATAGTTGTCATTTAAAGAATATTTAAGGTTTTTTATTTTAAATTTAGTTTAAAAGTAAAATTAGTTAAATTGAATACAAATTAATTAAATATACGTATTTTTAATAATTTTCATACAAATACATCTTAATTTTTGGAACATTCTCTCTTCGGAAAATTTCTTTCTCGTCATATCTTAGGGTTTAATTATAAGTTAATTTTTTCACATATAGTTATGGAAATTTGAAAAAATCATTACATATTTATATTCAAGAAATTTTTTATTATATAATAATGTCAATAGGGTTCTTCACGAAATTAAATATTGAAACCTGTAAAAATTATTCCCCATATTTTTTGTAAAAATTGTTTCAGCATGGGTTAAAATAAGATGATAGTAGTTAAAAATGATCCAAAACATTTTCAAAACCCATTTTTTAAATATATTTCTACCTTAAAATATATAATTAGTCATAATTGTCCATTTTAAATCATTTCGGTATGTGAAAAACATGGGTACACTTTTTTATTTTAAAAAACATACATGTGTTCCACTCACCTCACTTATAAAAGAAAACAACTTCAATACTTGTCTTAGCACATAAAAGCCCATTGGTATTATCCAATACCGCACCAAGTATATTATTTAATTCCATAATATCATCTTAGAATCCAAATTTTGGTCATAAATGTTTCTTAGGAAGTCATTCGATGAATACTAAAACAAGTTGTCTGAACAAGAGGTAAGGTACCTAAATGAGAAAATTATTTTGTTTATTCCTCCACCTAATTAGATTATTATAAAACAATAACAATATAAAATCATAAATTTATTAAATATAATAAGATTTTATTATGATAAGGGAATAACCTAAAACCATATTCACTTCTATAAATGGGATATGGAATCATCATTCGTGTGTATGGCGGCCTACCGCCTAAAAAACAGATGTTATTTATTGTCAATCACCACATATCAAGTATGATAATAATGTTGGATTAAATGTTTATATATGATACAAATGATAATATTATACTTTTTTAATTATTATATCATACATACCTTCTTAATTTCCATTCTGTTTGAATATGATAACGCCGCTCGTGTGTAAAGTAGATTACCACCTCGCAAGGTTATGTGATTCGGCCATGTTTTTCATTGAAGGTAATATATATGGTTTTAATGAAGATATATTATATATATGAAATAAAAAGTATTTTTTAATTTTAATATATCATGTATTCATACATCTTACCATCTTTAATAATGGTGTATTCATTTTTATCCCTATCAATTTCTGATTACTCAATATATATATATATATATTGTATATATATGAAATTTATATCATGTTTATCATTATATAGATATCTAAGTAATAGAACCAAGATTAACAAAAATCAAAACATTAAAAAAACAAAGATGTTATTACCCGAAACATAACCTTAATATGGGATTGTTAATAAAATGATAACAAAAGTTCATAAATAAAAAAAATATTTTATAAAATATATAGTTATGGTTTTATAATATATATATATATATATATAATAGACATATATTTTTTACATAGGATTTTTGAATGTGTATTAATGAGGATTAGACTTGAGGATGGATATTTTGGTCTCAAATTGGATTCTTCGGGACATAAGTTGAATTATGCACATATATAA
The DNA here is from genome assembly GCA_963277665.1 of Viscum album. Taxonomy (NCBI): domain Eukaryota; kingdom Viridiplantae; phylum Streptophyta; class Magnoliopsida; order Santalales; family Viscaceae; genus Viscum; species Viscum album. The sequence goes on from OY728139.1 coordinate 223,908,283, forward strand.
TTCTATGAGGTGTACATACTTCCCCTTTGACTTGTTATATCATGAATCACCTTGTTTTAATTATATTAAATGATTAATTTTATATTATTTTTAAGGAATACTCTATTTAAAAAAGTACTAAAGGTTAAATGGTTTTATGATATAATCTAATCATTAATTGGTATTATTTATGATTATGTTTATGATGACAATGTCATATAATACATATCTAAGAAAAATTTTGAATTTTATTCTTTTCTAGATATGTAATTAGAATGCATTTTTCCCATTATTTTTTTTATATTTATGAACTCAATATGTCAAAATAAATTTTTTACAAAAAATCTCCAAAATATATCTCTTCTGTCAAAAGTTGATCATCATCAAAAACCATGTTTTCTTAAAAAACATTCAAAAAAATTGTTTTTGTTAACAAATTATTTTTTAAATACATTTTTACCTATTATTCCCATTTTTACAAAAAAATAGAGGAATATTTTTGTCATTTTCTAAACGAGGCCAGTTTATATTTTTTTGAAAATGTGAAAAGAATATTTATTTAATTTTTACAGCTTAAATGGAATTTTCCAATGTCATTAAAATTAATTTATTTTTATATTACATTACAAAGTTTCAATTTTATATTAAAATAAATGGATTAAAAAATATGAATTTTTTATTTAAAAAAAAGTGGTTCTCAATGAAAGGATATTTTATTCAAGAAACATTCTTAGTGATTTTTCATTCAAAATTATTTTCCATCTATAATGAGTTCTTTTGATATAATTATTATTTTCTATTGATAAGATCTAATGATATCTTTATTATTGTTTCATTAATTTTTTTTATGATTATAAGAATTTTATGAAAAATGTTTCCCTTCCATGTGTTATACCATTATTAATGTTTATAAAACTCACTTCATATTCCATGGGATATGATATGAAAAAATTATGAAATGATTATAAAACCAATTTTTTCCCAAAGGATATTATATGATGAAATTTTTATTAAACCGATTTATTTTCATTGGTTCTATTGTGATAATTTTTAATGATCTTTTATAACTCATGTGAGTGATTTTCAATATGTGATGTGTGGGGCCTATATCACTATCAAATTATTTGGGTAAATATTTAAATCTCATGAGGTAAATAGGACTACAATGGATAGTGAAACTTTTTCAGTAAAGGATTTCATAAACAATGATAGTGTTGGGATAGATCCTTGACTACTATGATGGATTGGGGAGTGAACCCATTGCACTATTTCTAGTATTGTTAATGTGCCTTGAACTGCTAAGGAAATTATTTTTTAATCTTATGTGGGTACTGAAATTCCATGCCTTATTCCAATTTTATTATCACGTGGTTCATTTTCATTTATTCTATTTGGATTATTCTCATACTAAATGTCAATATTTATTCCATGACTCATTTTTATGATCAATGAAATACAAGTTATGGTTTTAAAATGTTATAATGATGTTCTCATACATTTACTACCATGATATATTGTTATCTCCATTCAGTAAAATTACTAGGTATCTCAACTCAACCCTTCATATCATTATTTTACCATGGTTAGGATTAAAGTTATTAAATTCCATATGTATAAAAAGGGTGTCATTTATAAAGAACATATTGGAAGATAGCGCATCTCAATTATGGACCAGTTGTATATGTGTCTGAGCATCCAATGTCACTAGACCAAAATTATTTTGACATGGATCATTATGTTAACTATTTAATATTCCTCTATTATTATGTGATATCTATGTCTGAGATGTGTGGAGTCTCTAAATTTTATGTCGTAGAATGATTTGGTTATCCTTTAGAAACAAGGATAAGAAAACATAAATGATATCTCTTAGGATATGTCTATGTATGACTGAAAGTATAGGAAAATGCCTTTCAATTTTGGTAAATGATATGAAGATTGGTTTTCAATCAATCATATATCTATCATGATACTATATGTGAATGTGGATCTAGTATAAATGTAAATAGATGTAATAACTCCAAAAATGGAATGTTGAGTTAGACTCAATCATCACCTGGTGCACGACAATGGGTCTTACTAGACACATTGTTTAACACTCCATGGGGATATGCCGTTGAAAATGAAAAACAATTTATGAGGAATCATGAAGTATTTATATATAATATGACTATGAATAACCTCATATAACTTTAATGTTTCTTAGATTTAAAATAATATATTGTTATTTATACATCCTATAATTAATGTTTCTTTTTTATGTGATTTTTCACTATGATTAATGTTGTTTACAATATATTTTTTGGAATTAGTGATGTTAAAGAACCAAGGAATCCATGTTAATGATGATTTTGATAGAAAATAAAATGATTTTCCTCCTGTTTATCAAAATATTATGGGTTATATAATGAATATTTTCTTAGACATTCTAAAACAACATCCTCATATAATTAATTATGCTAAACATCCAAATAATAAAAGAATAGAACAATATTCTACCGAGTCCTTCAGGATGTAATGTATATCATTCTTCAGTTGATCTATAGATCTTCCAGACAATGAAAAATGGAACAGTACCATGGAAATGATATTTTCCATTATGCAGTGTTTGGAACCTGAAAAATTCATTTTGGATGTCAGTCAATTATAAGGCGAAGAAGAGCAATAGTGGACTCTTAGTAAGAATACACGGTAAGATGATCAAATTGACTCTAGGTAGTTGGATGTGTTTACGATATTATTTTTCAATAAGTACTTTTCTTATATCCTTCATATAAAAATATATAAGTAATTTCTTTAGATAAAGAATATGAATGATGAATTTTTTATTTTGTCTAATGTAAATTTTATAAGTCTTACAATGTATTCTTCTGGAATTATAATCCAACCTGAAATTAAGGTTGGTCAATTATTTAATAGATTAAAACCAAGTTTCTGAAGGGATTAATCCATAAGGAACATTATTATCTAGGAAGAAATTGTTTTATGTGCTCTTAAGGTGGAAATAGATATTTGAGTTACCCAGCAATCACATGGTTTTGATAAGAAAATAAAGATACATTTAAAAGGACACAACAAAAACCACGGATATAAGTAGATGGTAGTTCTTTCACGCTTGTAGCATGGAAGGAAACATGGAGTAAATTTTCTTAAGGGGAAAAGTGAATTTTATATGTGTGGTAAGTAAGGTCATCGAGTAATTGATTACCAATGAAAAGAGAATAAGTTAGATAATGACGTGAATAGTGGTAAATCTTTAAATAATGCACCACCCATACTCCAATATTTCAATTTCATGGAGTATGTTAACTATCCTAACAAGTGACCAAATATTATGTTAATGATGATGATTGATGTGAGAATCCTCTTAAGCTAACGGACATGGGAGATCTTAGGTAATCACTATTTTTGATGAGGGTTGATATAACAACGTGGTGGAATGATCACTTACCATCCACTCTTGAACTCCTAATGAATTATTTGACTCTGGATCTACCCATTATTATAAATATGAAGTATTTTATAAGGGTATAAATATTCCATTCAAATGATTATATATATAATTAGAAGAGAAAAATATAATTGTACTATGATCACATATCTAGTATATGATTCTGATGTGGATGGAAGTTATAGGAATATGCTTCCTGCAAATCTTCACAATCTATTTCTCGGTGAATTGGATATTATATCACTCATGGATTTCCTTTACCTACATTAATACCACCTAAATTTTCAATGAAGGGAATTCAGGTTTGATATTAAAAAACAAATTGTGATCATATATAAATGTGATTATACATGTGAAATTGTGATGGATATCACATCCATTGTATGGGTTTTGGTTCCTATTTAGAAGGGGTGTTCATATTATATGGTTTCAGGCAAATCTGACTTCAATGATATTCCTATTGTGAGGGAGTTTTTGATGAATTGTTTAAATAATATCTTAGTCTTCTATTGAATTTTTATGTTCATTTTTTTCATATAAATCATCTCAGTTTCCACACAAATTTCAAAGACTCCCAATAGAATGGACCTGATTTAGTTACAAAATTAATGAAGTAACTCTAGGAGATCCTTGAAAAAGGATTCATTTGGCCATGTGAGACACCTTTTGGTTTAACTATTATTTTTTATAGATTTACGTGACTCCACATTGATTATCAAGATATGAACAATATCATGATAAATAAAATGTATCCTTTACACTGTCTTGATGGACTATTTGACCAATTCCACAGAGCTCAAAAATATTCCATGATTGAACTTCATTATAAAAATTGTTATTTGAGGGTCAAGAATAAGGATGTACCCAAGACAGTATTCCATAAAAGGTATAAACACTATGAACTTATAGTTATTCCAATTATCATAATAATTCCCCCTTCTATATTTATAGATTTAATGAATTTATTATTTATAAGTTTCAATGATCAGTTTGTTCTTGTCAACATAGATGATATTATTAGCATTTCAAATATCAAGGAATAACATGAATATCATTGGATAATTGTATGAAATACCCAAATAAAAAAATAAATTATATGAAAATTTTTGTGAATATTTTTGTTGTATATATTTTTAGTATTGGGTCATATAATCTAAATATAGGGTATGCCAATTGATCCATCAAAGGTGACGTCTACTGAATGATGACCCACACCAACCCTGGTGACAGGGATCTGTAGTTTTCATGGTTCAATTATATATTATCAAATATTTGTGAGTTTTTCATTACAATCTAATCTAATAACCAGTTCATATTTGATGTGTTCCATGTTCCTAGGGATAGATGAGGGTGAGGAAAATTTCAAGGAACGAAATAGATGATTATTTAACACACACGTGATAACATTATATTGTAGTGGAGAAGGGTTTTTAAATCTATTTTGATGCATCTAATAAGGGATTGGGGTCGGTTACTATGTTGAATGACCTGATTATAGCTTATGCCTCATAAAAATTGAATATTCTTAGGAAACATTGCCCAACACATGATTCAGATTTAACTATAGTAATTTTTTTCATTCATTATATAGTGGAATTATAATAATAAAAAAATTTGATATATATATACCACAAAAAAAATTTAATGTACATATTCACAAAAAATGAGTCGAACATGTGCAACAGAACATGGTTGGAGTTGATTAAATATTTTGAAAAATCAATACATTAACTCTATATGAATGTAAAAAAGGTGTTCAATGCATTGAGTCGAAGGGAGAATTCTAGATTATTGATGAAAAGGATAAAAAATATTCAATAATTTCAGATTTTGAATGTATAGATCTAGAAATCTGAAAGGAAATCAGAGAAATATCAGCTTTTTTAATTGAATTTTATACAATCTACCAAAGTGGATATTGAATAGGAATAAAAGAAAGATGAAGTGCTAAAAAGTAATTATAGAAATATTCATGAGTTTAACCTTGATCATGATGGAATGATAATGTTTAGAAACCGTGTATTATTCTTATTCATACCTGATTCAACGAAGGATTTATTATAGGAAGATCATATTTATTCATTATCTATTCATTTTTGAAGTATGAAGATGTATAGAGATTTGAAATATTACTTATCATGGGATGGAATGAAGAGATATATTGATGAGTTTGTATCTTAGTTATTAGTATGTCAGAAGGTTAAGGATGAGAGAAGAAATATTAATTGGATTTTACATCCATTACCCAGACTATAATGGAAATGGTAAAACATCACTTTGAATTTTTTCATTAGAATCCCAAAAATGTATAAAGGATATAATGGTATTTCAGTTGTACTTGACCACCATAAAAATTAAAAAAAAATCATAACTATCAAAGAATATGAATATCTACATCATCTCTCAAAGATATACATTATGTTAGTGGCATGGTTTCAGGGATTATAACATTCAATTATGTATGATCAGGATCTGCAGTTTACCATAAATTTATGGTGAAGACTTCATCAATCTCTTGATATGTAGTCGTCTTTCAGCACTACAAATCATCCTCAAACAATTATTCAGTGAAAGAGAACAATTCATCCCCAAGAGGATATTTTGATATCTTATTCAATATATTTTAATGGTGGTTGGGATAAATACCTTCCCCTAGTTATGTTTTCATATAAAAATAACTTTCACATGAGTATTTCGAAAGATCCTTATGAGGCCCTATATGAAAATAATTGTAGAGCCCCAATATACAAAAAGTATTTTGGAGAAGGGAATCTATTGGGACCTAACATAGTTGAATAAATTTAAGATAAGGATAGATCTGTTCAGAAAACACATAAGGGAAGCCCAGAGTTGATAGAAAAATTATCCAAAAAATCACTGAAGTCATTTTGAATTTAAAGATAGTAACAGGATGTTTCTATGAATTTAACCAAATAATGTTTAATGATATTTTTAAGGAGTGGAAAAAAATACCTAGTTATATTAGTACCTTTTAAATTATTTTCTATATCGGGGTGGTAGCCTATCAGTTGTTGCTTCCAACAAACCACTCTCAAGTCTAAGATGTGTTCCATGTATCTCTCCTAAGAAAGTATATACCTAAATTTTAACATGTACTAAAATAAGAGATCATACCAATTTAGAATGATATATCTTATAACGAATAAACATTGTATATTTTGGATCATATAGAGGATGTTCTACAAAAAATACCACTCACTCGGTCATTGTTTTGTGGAAAAAAACCATTTTGAGGAAGCTACATGGAAAATAGAGGATGTGATGAGGTAAAAATGTCCTCATTTATTTGTACCAAATTAATAGTGTTTCAATGGAAAATTAATTATAAGGGGGTTATAATGTAACTCTATGAGATTTTCTGAATTGTTTTTGAATAAATTAAATTTGTTTTAATTCTTGTGTTATACACAACACTGAGTTATAACATAACGTGGAAACTGTTACAATAATTTAAATATGAATATTATTATTTGAAAATTAAAAATGGTGGAATTATTTTTAATTGAATAAAATTAAATATTATTTAAAATGGTTTTATATAAAGAATCATATTGATAAAAAATAAAAAATATTCAGTAAAGTCATTATATGATTCAAACACAAAGTTTTCTAAAAAAACTAAAATAAGAAAATTTATTTTTTAAATTTTTTAAAAAATAATTTGATCAAATAAAATACTTTTTTGTACTCATAAGTTAAAAAAACTATATTTAGTTTCTATTTTGTAATTTTTTTAGAAATGATTAACTATTCGATTACTATAGAAAATGATTAGATTTTACTGAAAGCTATAATTTAGTTTAATGGATTTATATGTTTTGATTGGGTATTAAAATGGTATAAAAGAAACCGTATGTAACAACCTGAGATTTTATGAGAATTATTCTTTTTAATTTCATTGATGTCTTGTGTTGTACGCTACAAAAAAAAATTAGCTTGCACTATACGCAACATTGTATTAGCTTTTAGAATACACAGCACTATTCTTGGCTCGTGTTACACACAATTTCAAGTTCGTTTTGTGGAAATTATTTTATGCAATATTAAGTATATATTTTGTTTAATGTATCAATGAAATATGTTTTGATTATGTTATATGCAACACCAAACAGAGATTTCACTACACACATCCCAGACATGGCTTGCATTACACTCAATCAAGACCTTCCTCGATAGCGTGTGTAGTATGCAATACTGAGTTTCACTAAATGATATATTATTATAATATTATTATGAACTATCCATTATGAATAGTAGTACCCACTTTTTGAAATTTTATAAATTCTATTTTTCAAAAAGGACTTCATTTTTGGATTTGGAATATCGAAATTAGCCTAGGGTGAATTTTTGATATTTTTTTGAAAACATTCAATTTTTTGATGAATAGTGAAAACAGTAGGTTACTATTTAAAAACCAAATTTTTATATAAATAATTATTTATTTTATTTAAATTTATTTTAGGTAAAAATTGTTATATAACACCTATAAAAGTTCAATTTAATTTATTGGAGTCATTTTATAATAATTTTAGACATATAAATATTTTCTTAAACTTCTCACCGTCTTTTATCCACCTCCTAGGAGAGTTTGAAAATTTACATAAAAATTAATTTTACCACTTTTGTGAGTGTAATTTCGAAAATCCGAGTGACACGGTAAATATCAATGAATAAAAATTTGGTTCAATAAGATAAAAATAATTTTTGGTGAATAGTATCTTTTTACTTTTATTTACCACGGTTAAAAGTAAATAGGGTAACTAAGGGTAAAAATGATATTATTATTACCCTAACACATGTCCTAAATCTATTGGATAATTATATTTCGACCAAAAACAACCTTAGTAATATAATATTATCATTTAGGTCCACATGGATTAGATTAGGACATTTATTATTATTTTATTTTAAAAAGTGTTAAAATAGTTAAAATCAAAGTTTAATAACTAAAGCATTTTTAATATAGGGTTATACATAAGATATATTCGACTATAAATATTGATTATAAAGATAAAACGATTTCCACCCTAATGGTATTTAATTTATAATTTTTAAATAGTAAATAATTTAATTTATTTATGACACACTGGTGATTAAGTAATTACCTAAATAATGAAATATTAAAATAATTGATATTATAAATACCCAAATAAATTTAATTTGAGACTTTATATGAATTCCACATGGGGTTAGTTTGTCTTGTTATAGTAAGTTTATTAACCATATAGTGTAAGAAAACAAGAAGACACGATAAAAGTAAAATTATTTAACATAGAGTTAAATATAAATGATAATGTTAAAATAGTATCCTAAACTTGTCTAAATCCTATTTATTGAGAGGTTTTCCACCCATCCCCACTTTAACTTCAAAATAAATCATTTTTTAGCTATTACAAACTGAATATGACTTTATTATAAAAAAATATTTTAAGTTTTTTCAAAGGTGCCCCTCTCCTCCCTTATAAAAAGGGCACCCCTTCCCTCTTCACTTCCCACCATTTTGAGGCTTGAAGCTCGGCCAACCCTAGAAAATTACTCTTCTCAACCTCTCTAGTTACATCATAGAGGTTCTGGTCTTCTCAAAAGACAAACTCTAGTGCTCTAAGAAAAAGTTTAAAGGAGGTGCGTCGAGAAGAGGTAATCTCTTCTGCCGAGTTTTTCAAGATTCTTTCTTCTTATACTTCCTCTTCCTTAGCTATTTCGTTATAAAGTAATAACACCAGTATTACTTATATACTGATATTTTATTATAAATATGAAACAACCCTATTTAACATTCTATCCATCCTACAGAAAATGAAATCACCGCGCGTGCGTACGTACAGAATATCGTCTCCACGTCGTGGTGTAATCTGTTTTCGACCACCACCTTACATTGATGGGTATAATGGTGTAAATAAACAACTATATACGATTATAGTAAAGGTATATTTATTCTAAAATATTAAACATAAACTGAAATACAATTCCACAATCAGGGGAATGATATCATCACTCGTGCGTATGTATAGACTACCTTCTCCAAGACGCGATGAGATTCATTCTCCATGTTAACCATTCATGAATGATTATAATGTATATATAATGAATAATAATGAAATATATGACATAATAATGATACTGGATTTATGTATTTCATCTATTTAATGACATTCAATTCAATAAGGAAACGAAAACAGTGTTCATGCGTACGTAGGGCCTACCGTCTCCATGAACGGTGTATTTCATTCAATTTATCGATTTGTCATATATATATGTATATTCCGAACATATATTATATATATAAATAATTTTTTACATTTTGGGATTAAATAAATTAGGATATAAGTAATAATATCAAGAACAACAATTTGAAACACGTACGATTTTACCTAAAACGCTGCTTTAACATGGAATTTACAAAAGAACGGGTAATATAAAGTCATAAGTGAACCATATATGATATCATAACAATGAATATTATTCTTTAATAAGTCAATGACATTATTTAAATCATTATACAGGATTTTTGGATACGTACGAAGCATATCGGACCTAAGGTAAGGGATAATTATTCCAATCTCATTCTAATCCGAGGTTGTTTATTCGTAATTATTTACTGGGGTTATGTTTATTATTCATGTCCATATGTTCTCAAATGATTTTTATAAAATTTTTACTTTTCTTATATGTATGTTTGAAGACATTTTACTTTTACCACAACATATGGAAAGAATCATTATTTTGTATACCATATGAGGTACTTTTTGACTTTTTCGAAAAAAGTACGAGGAGAAATTTTTTTAACCTATACGGCATGAATGGATTTTTATCATTTCATAAAGCCTAATTTTTATGAATATTATTCTAAAATTTTCATGATTATTTTCAAAAAAATCATTTTCTTTTAAAATTTCATGGCATTTTGATAAAATAAAATTATTTTGAAGAAGCAAGGATATTTTACTCAAGAATTAATTTCAAGTTTTTTGTCAATACTATTTTCCATAAAATATGACATTATTAAGTATGTTTATATTTCAAGAATAATGTAACTATTATTTACATTGAGTGATTTTTCTTATGATTAAATTATATCCATTTCTTTTATATGGATTGTGTTATGATGGGATGATGTTTATGAATCCCATTTTATTCGTTTGGTTATTATGAATGTTATAGGTTTATTTTGTGGAACACATAAGAATGATTTCATTATGAGATTGGTGGGACCAATATCACCCTCCAATGAATTGGGTAATGATTTATATCTCATGAGATAGACTTTTCTTGAACGGTAAGTTATTCTGGTTCTGTGTTACAGGACTGCAACGCGGAGTAGACTCGATTCAGAAAGGGACATTGCCCACTAAGATGGTCTTGACAGCAATTCCTTAGCTACTATGGAAATCATATCATGTGATTAATGGTTTTCCACAATTAAATGTTTCATTACCATGCTATTTTATCATGATTAATGTTCCTTTATGACCTATGCCTTACGTACTGCCATGATTTATTTCACAACTCAAGATTTTGATGTGTAAACTTTATGTTCGTGTTTTGGAGTTCAAAATTATATGGTTTGTTTTATTTTCTCCATGATTACCCTTACTGAGAATTTTAGATCACCCTTTAATTTTTTCTTTTCCCCATGATATAAAGAAAGGTTTTAGGTAAGAAAACAAAAAGGGAAAATCTTTGTGGGAGATGTTGAATATCTTTTACCACGATTATATGATTATGTTCCGAGTTTCCAAAGACACTAAACTATTACGGTCCTTATGTGTTTGTTTTAGTTATGTATTAAGTATTCCGAAAAATTAATGTAATGTCCATGTACGTCAAGCTTTGTATCAGAGGAAAAGTTTTGTTATCCTTTTGAAACTAGGATGCGAAAACTTTTGGGAAACCCCTAGAGGTATTTATAAGGTATGTCTAGGGATGTCCCTAAGGAAAATTATATGTATAAGTTATAGTCCTAGAATTATAGTAACGATATTATAATTTAGCCTAAGATGCTAGATATTGACGGTACTCCCACTTTATTATTTTTTCCCTAGCATGATTTCTGCCTCTCACACTATTCTTTTTGGGTTTTAGAAAATGGCGGGAAATAGGAAGATTAACGACAATGGAGGATATGATGGAAAATGGAATGATATTCTTCATGAGCAACAAAATGAAATGGGATTTGGATGTTAAAACATCGTTATTATGCCTAATTAGAAATCTCATAATATGATCAATTTTCTCCACTTTGATAAGTTTCCCGACTCAGTTAATAAGAGAAAGATGGAGTTTCATGATGATCATAGAGGAAAGAATGTTTAATTTCTCTCATGTAAATGATGTGGGAATAGACATCAAGGAGAATGTTTCAAAGGAACTGGAAGATTCTTTGGTTTCGGAAAAGAAGGACACAAATCCATTAAGTGCAAAGGAAAAGGTTCAGTTAACACAATGGAGAAGGATAATGGTATTGCTACGACATCAACAATGATTAGATGTTTTAAATGTTGAATGTTTGGGAATTATGCAAACCAATTCACTAAGGGAAAATCTCTTGAAGAGAATCAACATAGTCATATGGGTATTATTTATGTGGATGATGATAAGGAAACTACAAATGATATATGAGATGAAAGAAGTGTTGAAGCTTTTCAATGGTTTATGAAGTTATTGGAATGAATGTATGTTTATCAAGTGTTATGTTGTATAGGTAATTTAATGGTACTATGGAATAATGAAACATATAAGGATTGTTACACTATTGTTTTTCCTAAAGTATTTTAAAGTAAATTTTTAATGGTACCGGTAACAATGAAAGGTTATTCAGATATTTTTTGAAAGAAGATGATATGCGCATAATGAAGGGATAAAGAGAAAATAATATGTTTGATAGTATTGATGAGCTAATGGATGATAAAAGGAAAAAGTGATATCATGATTTGAGTATATAGATTTGTTTTGGGATCTTGGTATGTGGAAAGAGTTAAATTTTGACAGAAATCTTGTTTTCACTAAGGTTCTATGGTAGTTTATGTTTCAAGAGAATACATGATTAAAGTATTAACATGTTTGGAATGAGATCAAAAAGATATATATTATTTTATATGGGGGATAAACGATGGTATCCACATGCTTGTTATGTGACCTTTTCAGTAATTGTTTTCTTTATACTATGATATTGGACAGTTGTATTTTGGATAAGCCTAAAGATTGTAATGGATTATGTTGGACATCAGATAGTATTGTTTAAGTATAGAACTTATTTTTCAATATTATTTTTTGGAATGTTATAATAGTATTGTTTTATAAAAAGGATAACCCATAGGACGAGTGACAACCTGTCGCATCATACAAGGCTGTGGGAATCAAACCAACAACCGATGTGCGATAGGCCTTTATTTCCTACCACTGGCCTACATGAAGTCCCTGGTTAGTAGAAACTAGTCTTATTAAGCAGTGTGATATATGAAGTATAAGTCCATTTTTGGAATCATATACGATTAACCACACCATATATGGACTTATGTATATTTGATAACTTTCTCTATCCTTTTGTTTTAGACATATGGAATGAACCATCATTCGATCACATGATCTTCTAACACTTCACGAATGAAAAATTCAACTTCATTTCTTTAAGAGATGAAGTCGAAATTGTTCAAGGCATGAAAACGGTGAGATTATACCGAAATAAAGTAAGTATTTTTTCTAATTCAAATTCTTCAACTTTAGGGAAATCATCTTGAAAACAAAAAATGTATTCTTAGTGCCCTTATATTCGATGAATCAGATGGTACCTTAGATCATCATAAATTTATGGCTTTGTGATTGTTGGATTTTTCATAGCCATGTCCTCTACCACTCTTCATCAGAACATGATGGTTAGATTTTTCTTCTATATCCATATTTGCACCTATGTTCTCCTATGTGGAAACCCAGTGATTAGTTATTTTGGGTAACCATTACGTTTCATATTTTATTTTTTAATGTACGGTTTTGGTATTCCTTTTTACGATGTTGGTTTCTATAATAGAAACTTTCAAGTAGTAAACCATTTATAACCCGAACGAATTTCGAGGGCGAAATTCTTTTTAGGGGGGGGGGGTAAAATGTAACAACCTGAGATTTTATGAGAATTATTATTTTTAATTTCATTGATGTCTTGTGTTGTATGCTGCACCAAAATTAGCTTGCACTATACACAACACCGTATTAGCTTGCAGTATACACAACACTATTATTGGCTCATGTTACACACAATTTCAAGTTCGTTTTGTGGAAATTATTTTACGCAACATTAATTATAGATTTTGTTTAATGTATAACTGAAATATGTCTTGATTATGTTACACGCAACACCAAACGGAGATTTCACTACACGCATCCCTGACTTGTCTTGCATTACACGCAATCAAGACCTTCCTCGATAGCGTGCGTAGTATGCAATACCGATTTTCACTAAATGATATATTATTATAATATTATTATGAACTAGCAGTTATGAATAGTAGTACCCACTTTTTGAAATTTTATAAATTTTATTTTTCAAAATGGACATCATTTTTGGATTCTGAATAACGAAATTAGCCTGGGTTGAATTTTTTGTATTTTTCTGAAAACATTCAATTTTTGATGAATAGTGAAAACACTGGGTTACTATTTAAAAACCAATTTTTTTTATAAATAATTATTTATTTTATTTATGTTTATTTTATTTAAATTTATTTTAGGTCAAAATTGATATATAATACCTATATATGTTCAATGTATTTCATTGGATTCATTCTATAATAATTTTAGACATATAAAGATTTTATTGAACTTTTCACCGTCTTTTAACCACCTCCTAGGAGAGGTTAAAAATTTACATAAAACATAATTTTACCGCTTCTGTGAGTGGAATTTCGAATATCCGGGAGATACGGTTAATATCAAGCAGTAAAATTTGGTTCAATAAGATAAAAATAATTTTTGGAGAATAGTATCTTTTTTCTTTAATTTACCACAGTTAAAAGTAAATAGGGTAATTAAGGGTAAAAATGATATTATTATTACCCTAAAACATGTCCTAATTCTATTGGATAAGTATAATTCGACCAAAAACAACCTTAGGAATATAATATTATCATTTAGGTCCACGTGGATTAGATTAGGTCATTTATTATTATTTTATTTATAAAAGAGATAAAATAGTTAAAATCAATGTTTAATAAATAATTAATTTTTAATATAGGATTATAAATAAGATAAATTAGACTATAAATATTCATTATAAATATAAAAATATTTCCTACCTAATGGTATTTTATTTATTATTTTTAGACATTAAATAATTTAATTTATTTATGACACAATGGTGATGGAGTAATTGTAGGGTCGAAATAATGATGTAGATGCTCAATATACAAGAGGGGGGGTGAATTGTACACTTTAAAAATTCCTTTGGAACCTTTAAAGTTGGTTACGGATAACTATGTTTTCCTTAGACAAGAAATGTTCTAAGTTTAACAATGTTAAACTAAGAAAATTCACAACACCTCTAGTCACCAACTAGACAATTGGAACCAATATTAACCATATAAGACTCTACCTTAAAGCATATAGAATCTAAACTAATCAGAGTAAAAGTTTAATGAAATATAAGAAGGTTATACTTTCCTTAAAAAACAATATGCAGCAGAAACAAACAAGTAGTAAAACTACAGGTAACAAGATATGAGTCTTTTAACCCAAAGATAAGGGTATCCAACAACCTTGGATAAAGGTCCCTTGATTTATACTTTCAAGAAAGTATGTCTTACCCACACCAGGGTAAGCCCTCAATACGAAGATCAGAATTTCTATCTTGTTATCCCCACAAGCCCTCAACTTCAAGGTAGTTGTAACCCTTGTCTTCCTTAGCAAGGAAGCCCTAGAACTTCAAGGTAGTCGGCACATCTGTCTTCCTATCCTCGAAAGTCCTCAAATGTAATCACCAACATTCGGAGTCGCACGAAGCAATCTGAACGAGCAGTTCAGTACGCACAAGGCATGAAAAGCTTCTCTCTCTACAAATCACCATAACAACGTGTGGTCTCTAGATCGATCAACTTCATTTATCAACACTATTGAGCTCTTTCTAATGAGCTCTTATTTATAGGAAAATTTCAAACGGATGGCTCCCTCCTCCAACGGTCATATTTCCCATGAAATTTGGAGGGACCTATACATGTGTAACTCAACCAACGGTTAATTTGAAACAGAATGGATGACATCTTCTTATAATAAACCATGTATAACTGAATGCACGACATCATTTTGAAATGGAGCATATGTAGAAAAATCCATAAACAAATAAGAGTGTAAGAAAAATAAAAGTTCGGAGTCTAATAAAAATGATATTTGGAGTTTGGTTTCATCAGAGATTGGAATCTGAACATTCAGAGTTCGGAGTCGAACTAGTAAAAGTTTGGAGTCAATCTTCTTAAGTGTTCGGAGTCGAACTTCTTAAGAGTTCGGAGTACAACTTCTAAAGAGTTCAGAGTTGATCTTCTTATGATTTTGGAGTCGAAATTCTGAGGAGTTCGGATTCAAACTTCTCAAGTTTAGAGTCTAACTTCATAAGAGTTTAGAGTCGAACTTCTTAAGAGTTCGGAGTCGAACTTCTTAAGAGTTCTGAGTTGAACTTCTTAAGAGTTTGGAGTCAAACTACTTAAGAGTTCGTAGTTGAACTCATGAAATTTCGAAGTCCAGAATTCGGATTGTAACTTTATTAAAGTTCTTATTCAGAATTCGGATCCCAAAAACAGAATGCTCCAAATCATTACATTATATGGCTCCAGGATTTTGGGTATGAATCCGGTTTTTGAACTTAAGAAAAATATTTCTCTATATAAGAAAGTTAGGGTAAATATCCTTATGGAAGAAAATTTTCATTTTGAAGGTAAAATTTATATTTACTTAAGTATAAGGTTTTTGTGATTTTCAAAACCAGAAGGAATGGAAAAGTCATAAGGAAAACCTTATTGACTCAACAATCTTCCCCTTTTTGGAAAGCACAAACATCCTTACGAAAAAGAGTATAAGGTCTTTGAAAAAATCCATTAGAAAATTAAATTAATAGTTCTCTCCCTTTGTTCATGGATGAAAGTGAATACAACTAACTCCCCCATAGGCATTGAAACACTAAGGATTGTATTCTAAATTTCCGGAGTGGAATTTTCATTATTGTAAGAATGAAAAACTTCATAGTGGGAAACTCTCTCTTCCTTTAAGGATATTTCACTTAGAAATTTTTCCTTTCTCCTCCTTAGGAGTAGTTCTTTTTTCCTTCTCCCATTTGTGATTTTCAAAAAGAATTAAAGGGTATGGAAAACAAAGTATGGTACCTGAAACATTAGTATATGACAAGATACAATGAACCAAATAACATTTCATTAGAATTGGAAAGTTTTACAAAGACAGATAATTACAACAAAATATACAAGTGGATTCATTTTTCTCCCTTTTCCTTCGAGACGAGCTTCTTTAACAAGGTTCAGAGCTTTTTTAGGTCTCCTTGATCTTCCTCGACTTGCCTCTCCAAGGCTTTTGTCTTTTCTTCTTGGACTCTTAAAGCTTCTTCCTAGGCTAATGCCAGAGCCTCCATGGCTTCTTTATGCAACTTTATCATTTCATCTTACTGAACAACTCTTTTCTCAAGCTTAATCCGGAGATTTCTATCATTTATAAGATTTTGAGCCACAGAATTTGCCTTTTCATTTAGTTCCATCACTTTTTGACTCCGGGAACTCTGCTCAATAATCAACTCATCTTGAAGATTCTTAATATTTTTATCTTCTATGTCAAATGCATTTTGAACTTCAACCTGAAAACATTCAAACTGAACTAAATGTTCATCAACTCTCTTAGACCACATTGTTATCTTACTGCAATATCTTCTATGCACATCATAATCGATAAGAAATTTTTTTTTTCATCTTCCATCTTCACAAACTTATCCATGACCATGGATAAAGAATCTGATTTCTGATTCATACTTTGTAGCAGCATCTGGCATCAGGAATCTAATGTTGGAAAAATCGGAATGGTGTCCACCAACATCCTCAGAGATTGAACCACAAAATCTTGCGCATGAGATGATGATTCCGAATCATAAACTTCTCTTTGAGATTTCTATTATTTAACTTGCACTAGCTTCCTTCTAGAGGTACCACCAACCTCTTTCCTCCTGATAACATCTCTTATAGAAGTATCCATGAGAACTTGCTTCCCCTTGTTAGACTTCGGAATGAGTTCCTCATTATGAGATACTTACTCGGATTCATAAACATGAATAATCTGGTCTTCAGCTGGTTTCTATTTTTCTTGACCTTCCTCAAGAAAATTCCTCTCATAAGATTCTTCTTCATCATACAAGACATTTTCTTTTTCTTCTTGCTGTTTCTTACTAGCTTCCCCATCTCCCTTTCCTAGAGTTACTAACTTTGCAGATTCAGCCTTATATTTATAGTCCTGTACATTCATGATCAGGGTATCCAAATCTTCACTTCCCTCCTCCTCCTCCTCCTCCTCGTCTTCTTCTTCTACCTCTTCAGCAAATTATTTTTTAGCTTCTTCAACTACTTCTTTACCCTTGGCTTTTTCCGGAGTGATATAGTTCATAGCTGGAGTTTCTGGTAAAGAAGGCTCTGTAAGGAAATATTTCAGAACTAGAATCAACTCAGAAGCTAACTCTTTAGCTCTCAGCAAAGATTGAACCACTTCAGCTTCAGATATTTTCCTTTTCATTTTCTTCTCCATCGCCTATTTCTCTAGATCTTCCGTAACTTTTTAATTTAAGGCCTTAGCCTCTACAGGGTCCAATCCAAATTGAGGATCCCCTTCCTTCCTCTTCTCTTTATCATCCCACTACATGGCTGCCACTTAATTTATATAAGTTTTCTGCTTCTTCAGCTTGGGGGGAGCAGATTGAGTTTCCTTAGCCTTAGGGTTTCCGTCATCAGCAACCACTTCCTTAATCTTCCTCTTCTTCCTTTTCTTTTTGGATGGTTCCAGAGAGTGTGTTTCTTTCTGATCTGCTTCAACCTCTTCCACAGATAGAGGGTAAAATTCTCCGGATTCACTGGAAAAACCCATCTTCATCCTCTTCAAGGTATCATCACTTACTAACATGAGCTTGCAATTCCGGATCTTTGATTTTCATGGATCCTTGAAGGATTCTAAGCACCGAACTATCATCTTAGATAGTAGGGAAGGGAACATGATTATCTGAGCTCTCAAATTGCCTTCTTTGATTTTCTTGATCGTAACCAAGAAATGCCTCATCAGATTTATCTTTCTTAGATTTACCATGAAATCTAAGATATATATATCACTTTTCATCAAATTTTCTTTATCACCTCTTCTTGGTACCAGAAAACATTGTACCCAAAGCTGAAGGATTCTATTGTTCGGAGTGATATGCACAATCTTAATGGTTGGGTCATCCTTAAGTCCAAGACACTTCAGTGCCTTCTCTTTGATGAAACTTCCTTGCACACCCGGAAGTTTGTGTGAGCAGAATTCCGCTTCTCTTTCATAGGATAAACCAACCAAGCTTGTGTCCTTGGTGTAAGATAGCTTATAAGTCTTGCCATAATATTTGAAAGAAAACCAATCTCTGCCATCTTCCATCTGGAAGGAAACAGACTCGTAGAACTCGATCAACAAATTAGTATAAATCGGATCCTGTTTATCTGACTTTGCTACGCATACATATTCCCATCCATTCAGTCTAATATTATTTGAAATAAGGGAATCAAGCTTATAGAAGTCCGGATGAACTAACCGTTCCCTGAAGACTAACCACTTAGAGATTGGTTTTGAAGTTTACATATCTTGAGATGCTGCTTCAGCAGACATTCGGAGTGAAGAATCCTGAAATATTCAGAACGACTTTGGAAGGATCGGAACCAGTCTTAAAAAGAGCAGTAGGGCTTCGAGACACAAAAGATTTCAAAACCGATGTGGGACGAGTCTTTGGGGTCCCCTTTATATAGGTGATGGATGTGACCGTTGGTCTTCCAAAATTCATCTAACGGTTGAAAAAACATTGATCTGATCTGACGGTTGAGAACAATCCCTTAAGGAGACACTTGACTCCAATCTTTTGAGGTTTTGAAGAAAACATTCGGATTTGAAGAAAACTAGAAACCGAACATTTTTTAAAAAAAACTTCAGGGAAATACCAGCAAGAAAAAAATTTGATAACAAAACTATAAGTAAGAAAATCATAGCTTTGGGATTGGCTAGAAAGATTGTTCATAATTGGTAATATTCTTTTTGAAGAAATAAATTTAAAGACAAACTCATTACGAAAATTCCAGTACGAAAATATCGTTATGAAAACTCGAGTACGAAAATCATCATTCCAAATATTTCAATACGAAAATCTCCATTCTAAAATTTTCAATACGAAAATCTCCATTCCGAAAATTCTCAGTTTCGAAAAGTTTAAAAAACCGACTACGAAACATTTTAGTTACACTACATTAGAAAAACGAACAGATTACGAAAATTTTAGTTACACTAAACATCAAATGTACTCCCCCTATGCAAAGGAGTTTATTACTGTTAAGAGAATTGTTCAACAAGAAGTTAATGAATAATGATTAACTTAATGTTATCATTCCTAACTATTGTTTAATGTATTCAAATCTATCGAAGGGTAAAGATTTTGTGAAAATATCAGTAAGGTGATCTTTTGTTCCCATAAACTTAAGAATGATATCTCTTTTAAGTGTGTGATCCCTAAGAAAGTGATTCCTAATATCTATCTGTTTTGCACGAGAGTGATGTGCAGGGTTCTTACTTAGGGGAAATGAACTTGTTTTATGACACCAAATTTGAGTCTTAGTAAAACTCAGGCCATAATCTATGAGTGTGTGTTGCATCCACAACACTTGAGCACAACAACTTCCAGCTTCTACATATTCAGCTTCAGCAGTGGAAAGTGCTACAGAATGTTACTTCTTGCATGACCAAGAAACTAAAGAATATCCTAAGAAATTACATGTTCTGGATGAACTTTTTCTATCCATTCTACATCCACCAAAGTCAGTATTAGAAAATCATTTTAGAACAAAATCATTTCCAGAAGTATAAAATAATCCTAAATCCATGGTTCCATTTAGGTAGAAAAAAAATTTACTGTCTTTAAGTGAGATTCCTTAGGATTGGATTGATATCTTGCACATAAGCACACTAAAAACATCAAGTCCGGTCAACTAGCTGTTATGTAAACTAAACTTCCTATCATACCTCTAAATGATGTTTGACCAACTAGTTTCCCAGATTCATCACGATCTAAGGAGTATGAGGTACCGATGGGAGTACATATACTCTTAGTGTTTTCATAACCATACTTTTTGAGAATATCATTAATATACTTATGTTGAGATATATAGTTTCCTTTTGGTTTTTTAGAAATTTGAAAACCAAGGAAAAAAGGTTAACTCACCCATCATACTCATTTCTAACTCAGATTTCATTATACTTGCAAAAGAATCAGTTAGAGATTGCTGAGTTGAACCAAATATGATGTCATCAACATAAATTTGAAAAATCAAAACATTTTTCTTATCTTTCTTTATAAAAAGGTTTGGATATTCATTTCCCTTAACATAGTTATTTTGAAGAAAAAAACATGTGAGTCTATCATACCAGGCTCACAGGGCTTTCTTAAGACCACACAAAGCTTTGGTAAGTCTAAAAACATGATCAGGATGTTTTGTATCTTCAAAGCCAGGAGGTTGTTCAACAAAAACATCTTCTTGAACATAACTGTTCAGAAAAGAAAATTTCACATCCATTTGAAAAAGATTAAAATTGAAGAATGCTTCAAAGGAAAGTAGAATACGAATAGATTCAAGTCTAGCAACTGGAGCATAGGTTTCTTCATAGTCTGTTCCCACTTGCTGGTTATAACCTTTGGAAACTAATCTAGATTTATTTCTCACTATGACTCCATTTTCATCACACATGTTTCTGAAGACCCATTTTACTCCAATGACAGAAGTTTCCATAGGTCTTTCAACCAAGGTCCAGACTTTATTCCTCTCAAATTCATTTAGTTCAACTTGCATGGCTTTGATCCAATCATCATCACCTAAAGCATCATCGATGCTTTTTGGTTCTAATTGGGAATGAAATGATAGATGTTCTATTTCATTTCTTAAGGAACATATAGTCCTTACAGGTTGATTTACATCACCAATGATACTATCACTGGGATGATTTTTAAGAAACACCAGATTTGGGTTTTGTAAAACCTGTTCATCAACATAGGGTAGAAAGTCTTCTGGGGTAAATGTTTTAGAAGTATCTTGTTGAACATTTTCCTTATCAGAAGGATCTTCTATCAAGGTTTGATACTGAATTTTTGAAAACACATCCAAGGATGTAGGTTGGGATGGTTTAAAAACAAATAGATCAGACTCATCAAACATTACACACACTGTTTCTTCAATAGTACAAGTATTTTTATTGAAAACTCTATATGCCTTAAAAGTTGTGGAGTAACCTAAGAAAATTCCTTCATCAGATTTTGGTGATAATTTATGTAAATTATCATTAGTATTCAGAATGAATACTTTGCAACCAAAAACCTTGAAGTAGTAAAGTCTTGGTTTTCTACCATTCCATAACTCATAAAGAGTTTTATTAAGGAAATGTCTAATCAACACTCGATTTATAGTATAACAAGCAGTACTTACAGCCTCAACCCAGAAATGTCTAGCTATAGAATATTCACTCAACATAGTTCTAGTTATCTTTTGAAGAATTATATTTCTTCTTTCAACTACACCATTTTATTGAGGAGTTATAGGTGCTGAAAAATTGTGAGTAATACCTTTTCTACTAAAAAAAGTTTCAAAATCAGAATTTTGAAATTCTCCTCCATGATCACTATGAATAGTTTTCAATGGATGATTTTCTCATTTTTAACTTCTGCTCTAAAACTTTTGAAATAAGAAAAAGCTTCATACTTCTTTGCTAGAAAATAGACCGAATTAAATCTAGTGTAATCATTAACTAGAACAAACAAATAGTATTTTCCTCCAACACTTCCAGTTTTTGTTGGTCCAAAAAGATCCATGTACACTAACTATAATGCATGAGTTTTTGAGACTTCATCAATTGATTTAAAACTATATTTATGTTGCATTCCATATTGACAAGGATCAAAAAATTTAGAATAATCAAATCTAATCTCCGGTAGATCCTTAACTAGTTTCTTCTTAGAGAGTTTACATATGTTTCTAAGGTTAAAGTGAACTAGTATTCTATTCCATAACCATGAATGATCTTCCAATGCACGAAGTCAAGGTAAATCATGGCTTCTAAGGTCTTATAAGTTCAAATTGTAAACATTATCTTGCCTATTGGCTGAGAGAATAAATTTTTCCTTGGAATTGTAAACTAAGAATTTATCATTCCTAAAATTCACAAGGTATCCTTCATCATATAACTAACTTATGATAATGAGGTTGTTCTTAAGAACCTTAACAAATAAAACATTTTAAATCAAGGTTTTACCAAGAAGAACAATATTACCTATACCAAAAATTTCTCCCTGAGCATTATCTCAGAAAGTTACCTTTCCACCTTTCATTTTGATAACCTTTTCAAAATAACTTTTGTTACCAGTCATGTGCCAGGAACATCCACTATCCATGAACCATGTATTGTTGTTGGTAAATTCTCTATTCTTCTGAAAATAAGAAAATAATTAGACTTTCGGAATCCAAACTTGTTTGGATCCGAGATTTCCAGACAACAAAATTTTCTGAACCCACACTTTCTTAGAAAAATAGGCTTTATGAAAACATAGAGATTGGGTTTTATTTAAAATACAATTCTTTTCCCAGTGACCACCACATTGACACTTGGTAAAAAATGGGGCACTTTGTGGAACAAATTAGTTGTTACTAAAAGTTGGTTTTTCATGGGTATAACCAAATCCAGATTTTTTTCTTAAAGGTCGTATTTGAGAATACATTTTATAAAAAATTTCTTTAACATGGGTAAAGTTTGATAAACACTTCTTTAAGGAAAATATTTTGGACTTGAGTTTTATAACTAAGTTTTTTTCTTCAAAATAATTAGATTTAGAACTACAGCTAGGCTCGAAAACACTTTTCTTATAAATTACTTTTTCTAACTCTTTAGAAAGTTCATTCTTCTCAGAACTTACTTCCTCAAGATTTTTCGAAATATTGATAAAATCAGAATTTTTCCTATCAAGATCTTTAGAAAGATATGATATATCTTTTGTAAAAATATAATTCCTATAGTTTTCCTTACCAAGTTTTTTATTGAGTTTGGAATTCACAATTTCAAGAAGTTCAGAAAACCTAGATACTTCTTCATAGGTAGGTGAGGTATCTTCTTAATCAGAAGAGGATTATTCATAGGAATAGTTATAATACTTAATATCATTATAATTTAAAGAAACATTGGTCAATGATTCATCATTTCATACCTTATCCATAAAGCAATGACTGTCAGTGGGTAATTTGGCTATAAGACCAAGATTCTTCTGTCCTGAAGATTCATAATCCAATGATTCATCTAAAGAGTCACCACCACTGGAACTCTAGGTTTGGTTTTCTTTCAGAACATTCTTACCTTTGGTTCTATAGTACTTTTTTTTGTTCCTTTCAGAATTCCTTTCTATCCTTTCTTTCTTTTTGAGCGAAGGGCAATCTGGTCTAATATGTCCAGCTCTCTTGCATTCATAACAAGTGACTTCTCCATCATTAATATCTTTCCATTCATTTTTCTTATACTTGGATTGGAAATTTATCTGGCCAGCTATCTTGTTCATCCTTCAAGGAATATTTTCTAAATCATTTTTTGAGATTTCACTCTCACTAGATTCAGATTGAATAATAACTTTCTTAGACTTGGATCTAGTTACTTTCTCAGGAGTCTTAACATTAATATGATTTGATGTTGTTGTAAAAGCAACAGTACCATTTCCATTCTCCCTTTTGATGTTGTCAGCATCTCTCTTCATTCTCATTTTATGTTGAAGAAGAGTTACAAATAGTTCATTTAGAGAAATTTGAGTGACCTTCTTGTTCTCATCAATAGCTGTTCTTTTGGATTCCCACTCATTGGGAATAATATCAATTATCTTATCCACAAGGGCTTCATCATCCAGACATTTCTCTCCCATAGACTTACGATTGTTCACTATAGTTATAAATCTATGTTGCACTTTACAGATTGGTTCACCATACAAAAATTTGAATCCATGGTATTCAGCTCTAAGCATAGCTCTCCTAGTCTCAATCACTTTAGAAGTTCCAAAGTGTATAACCTCTAACTTCTTCCAGATACAATTAGCTACTTCCCAAGAAGAAATTTGGATATATATATTTCTAGTCATAGAACAATTTAATGTACTGCATACCTTATAATTGAGTTGATAATCTTGCTTTTCCTGGTTAGTGAAAGTTCTGACTTCCTTATCATGTATTTTATAATCACCAGTAAGAATAACGAAATTATCCACACCAGTATTGATAACAAAAGTCTTCAATCGATCTTTCCAGTACTCAGAGTCATTTCCATCAAAGATTGGGGGTCTTGTATGATTTAGATTGAAAATAGAACCAAAATTGACTCATTCCATTCTTAAAATAATCTTTGAAACCAAACCAGTTCGTAGAAAATGTTCGTAACCACAAAGTTCGGAATGAAAAAGTTCAAAATGAAAAATTTTGGAATGACAAAGTTCGGAATGAAAATGTTCGGAATGACAAATTTCGGAATGACAAAGAAGAAGTATAATGAAAAAGTGAGCAAGAAAAACATATATGTGAGTATAAGTATTTCAGAGACCTCCTCTGATACCAATTGTATGATAGAAATAATGATGTAGATGCTCAATATACAAGAGGGGGGGTGAATTGTACACTTTAATAATTCCTTTGGAAGCTTTAAAGTTGGTTACGGATAACTATGTTTTCCTTAGACATGAAAAGTTCTAAGTTTAACAAAGTTAAACTATGAAAATTCACAACACCTCTAGTCACCAACTAGAGAACTGGAACCAATGTTAAAAATATAAGATTCTACCTTAAAGAGTATAGAATCAAAACTAATCAGAATACAAGTGTAAGGAAATATAAGAAGGATATACTTTCCTTACAAAACAATATACAGCGGAAACAAACAAGTAGTAAAACTACAAGTAACATGATATGAGTCTTTTAACCCAAAGAGAAGGGTATCCAACAAACTTGGATAAAGGTCCCTTAGTTTATACTTTAAAGAAAGTCTATATTACCCACACCAGGGTATGCCCTCGATACGAACATCGGAATCTCTGTCTTGCTATCCCTGCAAGCCCTCAACTTCAAGGTAGTTGGAACCTCTATCTTCCTTAGCAAGGAGGCCCTCGATCTTCAAGGTAGTCAGCACCTCTGTCTTCCTATCCTCAGAAGTCCTCTAATGTCATCACCAACATTCGGAGTCACGCGAAGCAATCTTAACGGGCAGTTCAGTACGCACAAGGCATGAAAATCTTCTCTCTCTAGAAATCACCTTAACAGTGTGTGGTCTCTAGATCGATCAACTTCATTTATTAACACTATTGAGCTCTTTCAAATGATCTCCTATTTATAGGAAAATTTCCAACGGTCGAGTCCCTCCTCCAACGGTCATATTTTCCATTAAATTCGGAGGGACTTGTACACGTGTAACTCAACCAACAGTATATTTGAAACACAATAGACGACATCGTTTTATAATAAACCATGTATAACTGTATGCATGGCATCGTTTTGAAATAGAGCATATGTAAAAAAGACATAAAAAATCAGAGTGTAAGAAAATTAAAAGTTTGGAGTCCAACCAAAATGAATTTTGGAGTTTGGTTTCATCAGAGATCAGAATCTGAACTTGCAGAGTTCGGAGTCGAACTAGTAAACGTTCGGAGTCGAACTTCTTAAGAGTTTGGAGTTGAACTTCTTAATAATTCGGAGTCGAACTTATTAAGAGTTCGGAGTCGAACTTTTTAAGATTTCGGAGTCGAAATTCTTAAGAGTTCGGAGTCAAACTTCTCAAGAGTTCGGAGTCGATCTTCTTAAGTGTTTGGAGTCGAACTTCTAAAGAGTTTGGAGTTGAACATCGTAAGAGTTCGGAGTCAAACTTCTTAAGAGTTCGGAGTCAAACTTTTTAAGAGTTCGGAGTAGAACTACTTAAGAGTTCGTAGTCCAACTCATGAAATTTCGGAGTCCAGAATTCGGATTCGAACTTAATTAAAGTTCTTATCCAGAATTCGGATCCCAAATACAGAATGCACCAAATCTTTACATTATATGGCTCCAATATTTTGGGTATGAAACCGGTTTTTGAACTTAAGAAAAATATTTCTATGTATAAGTAAGTTAGGGTAAATATCCTTATGGAAGAAAATTTTCCTTATGAAGGTAAAATTTATATTTCCTTAAGTATAAGGTGTTTGTGATTTTCAAAATAAGAAGGAATGGAAAAGTCATATGGAAAACCTTGTTGACTCAACATTAATTACCTAAATAATGAAATATTAAAATAATTTATATTATAAATACCCAAATAATTGTAATTTGAGACTTTATATGAATTCCAATAATTTTTTAGGTTAATATGACATGTTATTATTGATTTAATTAACTTTTTTCTAACTAATCATGCTGTTAGAATTTTAACAAAAATCAATTACCAAAGAGTCAAAATTGACATAAAATAGCTTTTAAAACAAATATTATATTATTAATTGTTATAATATTCCTAAAATTATATGGATCCTCCAAATGACATAGATAAGGTTATATATATTAATAATGAACCACTTGGGGTTCGTTTGACTTGTTATTGTAAGTTTATTAACCATATAGTGTAAGAAAACAAGAAGACACAGTTAAATTTAAATTATTTAACTTTCAGTTAAATGTAAAAGATATTGTTAAAATAGTACCCTAAACATGTATAAAACATATTTTTTGAGAGGATTTTATCCCATCCCCACTGTAAATTCGAAATAAATCAATTTAGATCTATTATAAACTGAGTATGACTTTATTATAAAATAATATTTTATGTTTTTCCAAAGGTGCCCCTCTCCTCCCTTACAAAAAGGGCACCCATTCCCTCTTCACTTTACAACCATTTTAGCCTTGAACCTCAACCAACATCTGCCAATTCTTCTTTTAAACCTCTCTAGTTACACCATAGAGGTTCTAGTCTTCTCAAAAGACCAACTCTAGTGCTCTAAGAAGAAGTTTAAAGGAGTTGCGTCAAGGAAGAGGTAATCTCTTCTACCGACTCATTCAAGTTTCTTTCTTCTTCTACTTCTTCTTCTTTTGCTGTTTCATTATAAAGTAATAACATCAGTATTAATTATATAGTCATATGTTATTATAAATATGAAATAACCCTATTTCACCTTCTATCCATCCTATGTAAAATGAAATCACCGCGCGTGCGTACATACGGAATACCGTCTCCACGCCGTGGTGTAATCTGTTTTCGACCACCACCTTACTTGGATGGGTATAATGGTGTAAATAAATAAATATATATGATTATTGTAAAGTTATATTTATTATGAAATATTATAAAGAAACTTCAATACAATTCCACGATCATGGGAATGATATCATCGCTCGTGCGTACGTATAGACTACCGTCTCCACGACGCGATGAGATTCATTCTCCATGTTATCCATTCATGAATGATTATAAAGTATATATAATGAATAATAATGAAATATAAGAAATAATAATGATACTGGATATATATATATATATATATGTATGTATGTATGTCATATACTTAATTCTATTCAATTCAATAAGGAAACGAAAACAGCGTTAACGCATACGTACGGCCTACCGTCTCCACGAACGGTGTATTTCATTCCATTTATCGATATAATATATATATATATATATATATGTATATGATGAGTATATTATATATATATATACCATGTTTTACATTCTATAATTATTTAAATCAGGATATAAGTAAGAATATGAAGAACTACAAGTCGAAACACGTACGATTTTACCAAAAACACTCCTTTAACATGGAATTTACAAAAGAACGGGTAATATAAAGTCCTAAGTGAACCATATATGATAACATAACAATGAATATGATTCTGTAATAATTCAATGACATTATTTAAATCCTTATACAGGAGGTTCAGATACATACAAAACATATTAGACCTAAGGTATTGGATAATTATTCCAATCTCATTCTTATCTAAGATTGTTTATTCGTAAGTATTTACTAGGGTCATATTTATTATCCATTTCCATATGTTCTCAAAATGTTTTCATAAAATGTTTAATTTTCTTCCATTCATGTTTAAAGGCATTTTTACCCTTTTTTACTTTTACTACATCGTATGGAAGGAGTATTTTTTTTGTTTACCATACGAGTTACTTTTTTACTTTTCCGACAAAAGTATGAGGAGAATGTTTTATTTATCTTATAAGGCATGAATGGATTTTTACGGTTTCATAACGCCTAATTTTCATGAATATTATTCTACAATTTTTCATGATTATTTTTAAAAAGAATCATTTTCTGTTAAAATATCACGGCTTTCTGAGAAAATAAAATGATTTTGAAGAAGAAAGGAAATTTTCCCCAAGAATTCATTTCAAGTGTTTTGTAAAAACTATTTTCCATATAAGATGACATTATTAAGTATTTTTTTATTTTAAGAAGAATGTATCTATTATTTAAATGGTTTGATTTTTCTTATGATGTAATGATATCCATTTCCATTATATATATTATGTTATGATGGGATGATGTTTATGAAACATATTTTATTCGTTGGGTTATAATGAATTTTGTATGTTTATTTTGTGGAACACGTAAGATTGATTTCATTATGAGATGGTTTGGACCTATATCCCCCTCCAATTCATTGGGTAATGATTTATATCTAATGAGATAGACATGGCATGAATGGTAAGTTAATCTAGTTCAGTGTTACAGGACTGAAACAAGGAGTGAACTCGATTCAAAATGGGAATTAATCCACTAAGATGGACTTGGTAGCAATGCCTTGGCTACTATGGAAATCATATAATGTGATTAATGGTTTTGCACAGTTAAATGTTTTATTCCCATGCTATTTTATCATGATTAATGTTCCTTTATGACCTATGCCTTACGTACAACCACTATTTATTTCACAACTCATGATATTGATGTGTAAACTTTATGTTCATGTTTTGAAGTTACAATGTATATGGTTTGTTTTATTTTCTCCATGCTTACCCTTACTGAGAATTTGAGCTCACCCTTTGTATGTTTTCTTTTCCCCTGGATAAAAAGAAAGGTTTTAGGTAAGAAAACAAAAGGGGAATATCTTTGTGGGAGATGTTGAAGATCTCTCACCACGATTAGAAGATTATGTTCTGAGTTTCCAAAGACACTAAACTATTACATACCTTGTGTGTTTATTTTTGTTATATATTAAGTATTATGAAAACTTAATGTAATGTCCATGTACGTCAAGCTTTGGGTCTCTACACCACAGTTCAATTATATATGAATTAATGCAATTTATCTATTTATAATAATATTTATATTTAATTGTTATGTAAAAACCATTTAAACTTTTAAACATTTTCTCTTGGGAAAACTGCTTACCCATCACGTCTACAGGTTTAATTTTCAATTAAAATTTTCAAATTATGGTAATTTAATCTGTAAAAAATTGATTACATATGTGGAATCATAATAATTTATAATATCAAATTAGTTAAAATTAATTTCTTTACCATATTGAATAGTGAAAATTTGAAAAATTATTAACGATGATTAAAGTAAAATGGGTTTATCAGAGGTTAAACTAATAATATAAGAGTTTAAAAAGAATCAAAACATGTCCACCAACAATTTTTTTATTTACCAATTATAATTTCTATTGATCTATAAATTTATAATTTTGGTCCTTTTATCATGTGAGAAAATTGGGTACACCTTTTCATTCCAAAATATTACATGTGTTCCAATCACCTCACTTATAAAAGTATTCACTTTCTCCTCTCCTCTTAAAAATTCAAAAAACAATTTTTTTTCAAGACCTACATAGTTATATTACATAATTACATACTATAATTATATAAACCTCATTTTGGCCGTAAATCCACTATAGTAATTCTTTTTTTTCAAAACAATAATATATTTCTGAAAAGGTGGTAACATACCTAACATAGGGTTTTATTTTATTTATTTATCCATATAAATACATTATTATTAAACCAAGATTATATAATATCCTAAATATATTAAATATTCTTATTTTTTGTTATATTATGGTAATTACCTACAATTATCTCCACTTCCATCAAATGGGACATAAAATTATTGTTCATGTATACAATTGACAATCAACTTGTGAGGTGATATTATTTATTTTCAATAACCTCCTCTCAGTGATGGATATAATGATGGATCATAGGTTTATATATGATATTTTTGTAATAATTATTCTTCTGGATTTATTATATCACATATACCTTATTTATTTCCATTATGCAGGAATATGATAACGTCGCTTGTTTGTACGACGAACTACTACCTCAAGAAACGATGTGATTTATTTATGCATTACATGGAAGATAACAAGTATGTGTTTGATAATAATAAGTGATTTATATAAAAATAATAATCTATATGGTTAATATGTTATTTAAATTTATTTATTTCAATCTATTAAGAAAATGGAAATTGCATTCATACGTACATACGTCATTCCGTCTCCATTAACATTGTATGGAATTCTTTATCTCTAAAAATTATGGATTACAATTAATCATATATAATGAATATATTTTATATTTATTTCATGGTTAAAATTCATTATATTAAAAATACGTGATCAAATTAAGGGGACCAAAATACAAATCAAAACATATACACACAAAATCTGTTATTCCAGAAACATTACATTAACATTTAATTTTTAATAAATGGGTAGTGAAATGTCATAAGTAAAAAATATTTGAAATTTTATATATATTTTGGTTTCATTTGTAAATTATTAATAAAAAGATATTTATTATATAGTATGTTTTAATATATGATGGAATTTGAGACATAAGGTAAGATATATTTTTCTCAAATTATATTTTTTGAGACATATGGTACATTATGCATCAATATTCATCTATGAGGTGTATATAATTCTTTTTGAAATATTAGATCATGATTATCCTTATATTCGTGATATTCAAATATTAATTTTATTTTATTTTTAATGGAGTCTATGTATCAAGATACGCCAAAGTGGTATGGGTTTTATGATACAATCTCATTATTTATCGGGATTGTTTATTGTCGAAACCTCATTTTCTTCAAAAAATTAAACATTTAAAAAATTATTACAAAATGATTTTTAACAATATCCAAATTATTTTAATTCATTCTTACATTTTTTTTTTACTTTTTTACATAAAAATTTAATGTAATATGCATGAATTTTTCTAAACACCTTCCATTTTCCTTTTACATAGAAATGTGAATGGAATATTTGTTTTAATGTGTACAACAAAGAAGAAATTTCCTAAGGTAATGAAAGTTATTTTATTTTAAGTTTTCTTGTAATAATTTCGAGGTTATTTTCAAATAAAATTATTCTCTACACTATTTTATTAATTTTAAAATTTAAAAAATAATTTTTCAATGAATGGGTATATTCCTCAAGAAGCCTTCTAGGAGATTTTTCTTTCAAAATAATTGTCCATATAAGATGAGATCATTTACAATACTTATTATTTAATAAGGGATATTATCCAATGATTATATACTTATTATTTCTCTAAATGATTTATGTTTATTATAAAAATGTGTTTATGAAACTAATTTCTATTTCAATGATTATAACATGATAAAATTTTATGAAACCCGATTATTTGTTTCCACGGATTGTGATATGATTGAATTATGAAATGATTATGAAACTAGTTTCTTTTACATTGGTAAATATATGATGAAATATTTATGAAACCCATTTATTTTAATATATTTTGATATGATTATTTTTTAATGTTCTTGCATCCCACAAATATATAAATTTCATTATATGGTTGGTGGGACCAATATATCCATCCAATTCATTGGGAATTTATTTATTCTTCATAAGATAAACAAGACTATAATAGAGTGTGATCATTTAATAGATAGAGAATATTTCCACTATGATAGTATTTATAGTGAAACATGCCTTCTATGATGGTTTTGGGAATGAACCGCATAATGTATGATAGTCCTGACAATGAGCCTTGAATTACTATGGAAATGATTTTCTATGTTTATGTGTATGAAAAAAAATCTAAGCCTTGTGATAATGTTATTTTTTCATTGTTCATGTTCTTTGATTCTATTTTGATTATTGTTCTATGAATCATCTAGATTTTTTTATGGATCGACTTTATGATCTATGATATAAAAGGTATAATTTTGAAATATTACTCTCAAGTTCTCAAAACATTATACACATGATATATAGTTATCTACATATTATACATTATTTGTAATCTGGATTCATCTTTTCTTATATTTCTTTTCCAAAGGTTATGATCAAAGAAATTATGTATTATATGTCTAATAAGGGTGATATATATGATGAACATAAATGGATATGACGTAGTTCACTTATGGATGAGTTATTAATGTGTCCATGTTTCCAAAGGCATTATACCTAAATTATTTAGGTGTGGATAATTATGTTATACATTGAATACATATCTATTAATATTTGATATCTATTTTTGGGAAGTTTGGGGTATCTACAAGGGTAACACAGAAAGTGTTCCCATTGATCCTCATTAAATTCAATTTGAATTTAATTAAGGGAATTAATTTTATTCTCAAGACTGAGGAATGATTTTATTAAATTTTTATTGTTTTGTAATATCATCAAGGTAATAAATATTAATTTATTATTTAAAATAATTATTTAACTATATGAATATTTAATAGATATTTTTTCTATAGATTCTGGATAAAAATATTTATTTTATTTGTTGAATATTTGATAAATATTTAATCGCCCAATTATGGATTTAATATTTAGTTATGAAAAAAATATTTATTTATATATTTATTTTGGTATTCAATAAATGAAAATATGTTGAGTAACCTAAGATCATGTCTTGGGGTTAATATCAATTTACAACATAGTAAAATAATATTTATCATTATGTGAGTTAGCGAATAACAGAAAAAAAAATTATTTTTATTATTTGATATCGGGTTTGTTAAGGATTATAATATTATCTTAGGGTCAGTACATAATTAAATAATATATTAATATAAACCCAAGATCTATAAACTAATGGTTATGTATATTTTTTGGTTAATTAAAAATTTAGAATAATTTCACATAACAGACTTCTCTATCAAATTCATCCTCTCAACTTCTCAAGAATGAAAATAACTCCTTCAACCATGAAGGATATTTAATCAGTCAATGTGAACAATTAACTATTATTGATTCTATAAACAAGAACCTAGAAATAATTCTATGTCATTTGAAGTTAAAAGGAGTACATGTGGAACACTACAAGATTGATTCTACATGTGGATCCTACCAATGCCATAAATGTAATATCAAAATGGTATTTTGGTATGATAAAATAAATATATCAAAGAATGATCATAATACCAGGTAAACCATTTATTTTGATCACAAATAAATTAATTTTAAATTTAAATTTAAAGTATCCTCTCTGAGTTTTTGATATTTTATATGTCAGTATTTAGTTGAAAAATTTCACAGGTCATGGTGTTTACCTCATGTACAATGTTTCGAATGATCCCAAAAATTGAAAAACCTTTTCTAGTAATTTTCCCACCCCATGTATTCCACTACAAAAAAATTATAAAAATAGCCCATAGGGAAAGATGTTAAATTTCATACTAATTATAACTACATATGAATGTACATTATGTAATGTAGTCCATTTAAACAAATATCTCCATTAAATCGTGTTACATATTGTTGTCATCAACCTATGTGTTCGATATATCTTTCCATGACTTTTATAAATGGAACATGATGACGAAACATTCATGGTCATGGATATAATAAATATGTTACATTCTCATTAATGGTCATAATAAATCAACTTCTGTTTATTAATAAAAGGTACAAACCATTCTTGAATTGTTCATTAATATATTTAATTTGAGGCATAATATGCCTTCTATAGTCATATGTAGTCATGGTTTCAGTCATTACATCAATTTATGTAGATAATAACACGAATTAATTATAATCATTAACACTATAGATCATTACACCTTTCTATACATATGAATTTCTATTTACAATTATCCATGTGGGATTCCTACTTGAAGGTAAATATATAATAACCTCCATTCTTTATATTACTAAGGGATTACACCACAATAATGTGTCTAAATGATCTATTAGTCTCCACCCTTAATAGACTGTATCATTTTTATTTTATAAAATTATATCTAGTAATAGAACATAAATTTAATAATACCATCATAGAACATATAAGTGCTCATCATAGTAAGGAATTTCTATGACCTTTCGGTGCGAAAATTACCCTTAGTATATTATCACATACAATATCATATATAAGATGAATAATGTTGTGATAGTAAATTTATTAATATTCAAAAACCATGAATATAAATAATAACAATGTATATAATGGTTAGTTCTAGTTATCCAATTATTATAGACTCACATATTCACTACATCAAACTACAAACCACACTCAATCCATTGGATCAAATAATATGTTTATTATTCTATCGAAAAATGATTTTCTAATATTTCCATCTATATTCCCCTCAATGGAATCTATTACCTCCATGACATGTCCCCATGGACAAACATCTATCAATAGTTTACATTTATAAATACTGTTATTCATATACTAATATAATCTTGGTTGCTATTTTAGATCCATCATTATAGTATTATCATAATATTAGGTGATATGTATTTACTACTGGGCACTACGTCAAGATATTGGATGATGTTTTAAGTCCAAACCACTTATTTTTTCCTTATTAAAGGTATAATATATTCATATTTCCTTTTATAATCAATGAAAATTGTTTAATTTAAATTCTTCCCACTCTTAAATACTCTATTTAATTTGAAGATATATCCTATGTATAACGTTGGACATATATGATCTATATGGAAACAAACAACACCATATACCTAGATAACTAGTTCCCCATCTTATCCATATTATAGAAATATAACCTTGGTATTCCTCATATATATATTTATTTCCTTAACCATAGTATAATTTTGTTATACAGGATCATGCTAATATCATCCTACCAGGAACAAGGCATAGGAAATATCCAAGACAATACATATCATTGAATAAAAATTGTATTATATCAATGAATTTTATGGGATCTTTCTCATCAAATCCATGTCATGTTTTGTATATGGAAAAATTTTATAGGAGTGATATATTCTATATGACACTGGAAAAAATATCCTCTTAGATTGGACCATACAGAATCTTTTCAATAACTAGTTAATGTGTTCACCTTTCCTCAATCCTAGAAACCTCTTGAATCTATCTTGAATGATCTTGATCTCATGTTTGTAGGTTCATTAACCTATTTCCCTTTTAGATAAACACTTTTTCAATTAACCTCTAACATTGTATAAGACTAGTATTTTATTTCTAATAAGTAATATTCTATTAAACTATACTACTGAGAATAATACATAAGTCCCACTAAACCGATTGTAAATACATGGTACACATGCATTATTTATAATATATAAATATTTTATTTATTCATAAAATCAAATTTTTTATGACATATATTATTACGTCAATCCGTATATGGATCTATATAACATGTAAACCATATTTTCTGTAAAATATATTAAAAAGACTTCTCGTTCTGTCATGTAAACATATTCCATAAGTCTTATACTAAGGAAACTGGTTTTGTCATCCACATTAAAAATATCATAGTCATGTAAGGATGTTGTGAAAAAAATAATTCTAATATATTTAAGCATAAATACTAAAATAAGGATTCATCATAGTATATTCCTTGATTTCATGTAAACCATGTATCCCCTTGTTGTTCTTTATATGTACTCACTTTACCTTCCTTTTCATTTTTTCTCTTGAATAACCATTTATAGATAATGGGATTTACATCCACTAGAGAGTATACCAGAACCTAGGCTTGGTTATGATACCCGGTATCCTTCTCAGTATTCACATATTTTATCCATCTCATTGATTCTAATCTCTAAACTATATCATTTGAGGAAATGCAGTAATTATTTTAAACTCAAAATATTTCTCCACCCTCATGGACTAGAATACAACATCTTCCTATATATCTAGCCTCTCTAGTTCATAAATATAATAATTTTTTAGTAATTATCTTTCCCTTGAATCGTCACTGAATGCGTTATAGCACAAAATGTTGTATTTCTGGAGCATCAATTTCATCAATTTTAATATTTCTTCCACTATCCTTTTTGGCATTATGCTCCCTCTCAAGAAATATTTCAAATAATTTAAAATTTACCTTATGGAATAAGAGTTTATATAAATAGTATTCCTTTATCTCTTAGGAAAGCCTATAAAGATACACATTGTTCCTTGGGGGTGCCAGTTTGTTTCCAGAACATGACTTAACAAAATCCTCACATCTACAAACTCATTTTTTTAACAAAAAAATATTTATTTCCACACAATAACTTGTATGGTAGTGTAATTTTTACCTTGATTAGTGTGTGTTCCATTATATGTAATTCATATGACCAAAAGGATCATATAATATCCTTAGGATG
Source organism: Viscum album (assembly GCA_963277665.1). Lineage (NCBI taxonomy): Eukaryota > Viridiplantae > Streptophyta > Magnoliopsida > Santalales > Viscaceae > Viscum > Viscum album. The sequence continues at coordinate 223,945,600 of OY728139.1, forward strand.
AATTATCAAACTTACCATGTCATGTGAGGTATTATTTCCCCTTTCATTGAAATGATTCAATTTTTATGTATAATGAAGATTGAGTTGAGATAAAATCCCAAAATCTCATAAATAATTGAAAAACATTTGGTTACGATTATCACCATAAAGATTATATCAATGATTCTTTATCTTATTTTTGTTGTTGATTCTAGAAGTTATAAAATAATTCTTTTAATTTGTAAATGGTCTTGGAATAATATCTCATTGAGTAGATATACCCATTCCCACTCAAGTATTAAATAAAATTAAATATGTAAGAACACTCATCCCGAGTTTCTATTGGAAATGCTTTACACACATTAGTCTGTACCAATTATAGAAGATCTATAGTCTATTCCCCCGACCCACCGAAACGTGACTTTGTTATTTTTCATTATAATAAAAGAGTCATTTTTAAGTGGATTTAGATAATATGAATCTAGATATTCATCTTGATGGATCGTTTTCAACTACTTAGTTTTTACATGACCATGACAATGATTCCCCAAATGGGTGTGACATGATTCATGTAAACATGATTAATTATCAGTTTCCAATAAGTTGTTTTTGTAATCTAATTAATTTTATTGATAACCCATTCTATTAAAGTGATTTATTTATAAAAGAAGCATAAATTATTTCCAATTTTGTAAATAACTCATTATATATATAGGAAGGATATAAAATTTATCTTTCTCATAATTCTAGCAAGAAATATTTCAAAACCATGATCTTCATAGTTGGTGATAGAACGTTGTCATCTCTTTTATCCAAAGAAACATGTCATCCAGAATTACCTTCTTGAAGATTCACCAATATTTTTTAACTCTTTAGAAATGTAATTGGCATGTATATTTGGATATATAATCGATTATAATAAATGGTATATAAAACCTAATTGATGAATGTGAGATGATGGGATGAGACATTATCAATCCAACCCATGTGAAGAATTAGGGTTTGCAAATGGAATCTGTGTCAGATAATATTTTTCTTTATGGTGGATTTGATATCCATTTCTATGGTAAAGATGTGATGTTCAGACGATGGTGTAGATCTATGGAAGAGACTGGTGAAACCATGACTGTGGTGAAGGATGTTCTTGATGCGATCATAGAGGAAAGGATGATGTAGTTTATTCGAGCAGATCATAGGTTGTGCCATGTGATGCAACAGTGAATGAAGAAATTGTTGTGATAAGATCTGGGACAAATGGATCTTGGATTATCAAGGTGTTTTATAACTCTCAGCAGATGGTGTTTTTTGGGGATGTAGCAGGCAAGATTTAGGGTTATGTTGTAGATTTGGAGCATAGGTTCGAAGCATGACATGGTGTTTCCAAAGAGTAATCCTTTTTAAAATGATCCTTCACTCGATTCAAAGGCATGATTGATTCTTCCATTCATTTAAAATATATCATTGTTCACATTAAATAGGACCCCAAAACAATTTCAGTGTGGCATTAAATGGGTGAGTTCTCAATCATATCCTATTTATTTCTTCCCATAGCCTCTCATGCTCTGAAAATTAATGAACTCAATTAGAGGATTTCACCTCTTTGGGGTTTTTTATCTTGGAAATTCTTCCTGTTTGGATGGGGATTTTTCCATATGATATTCCCCAAAGAAGATCTGAAAATTGGACCCTGGATCTTCGTTTCCATTACACTCAAACTGGGTATTATTCTCCTTCATGAATGGGATAAAAAATTTATCCCACATGATGTTGGTAACACCACTACCCCAATGTGGGTATGTTTTAGGGGTTAAATTGGATACTATAGAACCCCAAAATTTTGAATTATATTTCCATGTCTTCTGGCATCCTAGTCAAAATTGACAAAGAAATGTATGTGACGTGATTTTTCCACATCACGAGGTTCTTGGTATAGGTTGAACGGGGTTTTAATCGAGTCAAAATGTAATTCTTCTGACTAAATATGATATTATTTTGTTGAAGACCATTTAGGAAAAAATGTAAAAAATTTCAAGGCATACAATGCTATAGTTCATGAATTATCTACTTATAGGTTCTCCATAGTGTGAAGCTTTTTATTATTGTGTGTACATGGGAATATCTGTTTTCATAGAATGATGAAAAATGAACCCGCTAGGATGGTTGATGTTCTTCCTTGGTTTAAGATTGAAGAAAAAAATATCCTTTTAAGAATGATAAATTAATTGGAATTATTTTTGATAATGTTTATCCTAAAAGATAGTCACTAGAAATTATTCATGAGTATGTAACAAATCCATCAGTTGATCTGATTTGTGGCTGACCAAGTGACTTACCTAAAGTTCATGCCTTCACCCATGTCAATAAGATGAAGTTTTGAGATTCCATCTTCTCTAAATAGGTGACTATCCATAATGATGATACTTTAATCAAAGAAAAAAATAGTGACTCGCATCATGATGAATTAATGGTTGAACAAGTGGCTGAAGAAGAAATTCAAAAAGAGGTTGATCATCATCTCTCACTGGAAAATATAGATCCCTCAGGTATGTGAAAGGGAATGTAAATTTTACAATAAACTCTCTATTAATATGGAAAACTCGTTATTCCTCTTTAAAAATCATGGTAGATAGTTAGGGATTTCATATTGTCTATCAAAAGAAGAAAAATTCTCAGGTTGTGACCTCAGGGGTGGTAGAAAACTGACTATAGGAATCCCTACACCACTCTCTAATAAAAATACGAACAGTTCCATTAAGATTCATGATACATCTCTATGATCTCTTAATGAGATAGTTCACAAGTAGATTATTTCTAGAGATAAAGAAATTAAGGTTTTGGGGATGATAACACTACTTACAAGAGAATCCACTTATAAAAAATGCAAGGAGAAGCGGGATGATAGCTATGATTCTGAAGGTAATGGTGCTAAGAAATTACTTGACAAGCCTAAATTAGTCCCTTCAAGTAGGTGTAGATCGAGAGGTCAAGGTAAATACCATGGAATGGAAAGATGGTATGAATCATAAGAATAAAGGAAGCTACTAGAACTATAGCGGAAAAAGTTAAGGAACTATATTTTTTCTTTCTGTACTTTTTTTATTCCTGTACAATCTTATGTTCATGTCTTCTAATTTATTTCAATAAAAGAGGCATAGCCTCCAAACTTAATTAATAAAATATAATACCCAATTTCTATATACATAAATATTTCACTCATTAAAAATTGAACCAAAATCATCCCATTAATTCATTAACTTGTTACAATTCATTTTTTAGTTCCATAGCATGCCACATGAAAAGAAAATGGCATTTCATATCATCACTTTCCTTTTGATACTACTCTTTTTTGGAGGGATAAACATTATAGGACATATATTTTATGGTATTATTAGGGATCCTTTCCATTTTCTTAATTTTATTCATCATATGGTCTATTGTTTTTTAACACCACTTATCCATATCACGTTAGTGAATCAATGTAATGAATTCTGAGATATTATTATAACCACTTGTCATATTCACACTAACAATCAATCTGCATAATATTAAAGAGACTGAAGATATAATAAGATATGTTTTCAACTATTAAAGGACCTCAAATCCCAATATGTACAAGTTCTTGATTTGGCCAATCATTTTGACTACATGAGTCCCAAATGGAACTAACACTCCAGGATTGTGTGTTATTAGTGCATTGGAGTTATCATATCTCTCTGGTATTGCCTTCTCTTGAAATTTATCATGAAGGAGGGATATCATACTATTCACATCCTTTTCCTCATATTACTTTAGAAGCTCATTAGAATAGGATGATATCATGAGACCTTATACATTAGTGGAATCATCCAAATGTTTTGTATATAGAGATAACTATTTATCCCTAAACTCATTTCTAATAGCTATTGGGATAGGGTCTTCCATATGATTAATTTCAACTCATGGTGTTCAATAATGTGTTCGTGTATGTACCACTCCTTTAAATTGAGTCTGATTTATCCTTATCCAATATAGATCGTTGTGACATTATATCCATAATATGGATTTACATTTCTATAATAAATAAGATAATGTTTTGTTACTATGTATGTATTACAAATTTTGATGATAAATTTAATCAACTTACTAGTATCCCGCTATTTTATCAAACCCCAGTAACCATCACCATTAGTTTCAAAATATCTATTCATAAGGATAATATAGAGGAAATGATTCGTATTTTTTTTCTCATAACCCAAGAGTGGTCTTTGTAAAATACATGAGGGTATTTAGGAGGAAAAATATTTACATAAATTTTTAACATTCAACTTCTTGATCCATCGAGGGGATTCATCAATCCTGAAATTCTGGATCTTGATATCCACAATAGACACCTCTGAATTTACATGAATTTTATCCTGGGCTACATCACATAATGTGAATTTTCATAAGTTAACCCAAACCTTATTTTGAAATCCATGTTAAATGGTAGTGTCTTAGTAATGTCCAGATTAAACACCATAATTAATTGGTTCCATTTAATGTAATGTAATTTAAGATTATACTGATTAAATATTTTATAATGGAATTTTCATATTTGTGTGTAATTTTAAAATTTTATCATGTGAAATGATTTTTAATTTTAATTGTATTTGAAATAATTCATTTACAACATAAAGAAAGTATTTATGCATAGTCCAATTTATTTTAATTTCATCATTCATGATATATAACTAATTTAACAATAATGCATCCATAAATTATTACAATGCAACAAAAATAAAAAGAATAAAAACATGGAATGATTATGGGATTATATAATGATTATATTGTCTATAAAATGATAAATTAACATATGAACTAGGGGAAAAAATCATTGAACTATAACTTGGTTAAAGCTACATCATTGCATGTACTATCCAATGTTATCCCTGAGCTAGTTTCACCTTGGCTATGATCCTAAACCACCTCAATAATCCAAGGAGCTCCATCCATTAAATAATATTTTTCTCTCACATGGTTAAGAGGAATAAAATGATTGTTTATGTGGTTTACATAAACAAAAATGTATGTATAAATTTCTTTTCATAATATAGGAAGGGATGACATAGGAACCATCATTTTAATTTAATAAAATAATTATAAAAAAATCCATAAAATAATAATTATTTTAAAATAAACCAAGAATATTCTTTAGTAATTATATGCTCATGATCATCCGTGCATGAAATAAATAAATATTTTTAAAAAATATACCATAATTTTATTTCATTATTTTATTAAGATAAAATCACTTATAATTAAATCAATTATTTGTCATTATTATTAATTAATTAATTTTAACTTCTCTAAATAGTACTGGAATTTTTAAAAATTTAATTAAAAAAATTGAAATTAAATACTTTTAATTAAAATTAATTATGTACATTGTCTGTACTTGGAGGTGACATAAAATCTGACCAGCATCGCCATATTAAGTAATGTATTAAATAATCACCTGATCTATCATAACACGTGACGAATCATGTAACACCCCAAGCTTCCATGGTATTCTTCTCTTTGAATAATACAGTACTGTGTGTTGTACGCAACTTTGTGTTCTAACACACACCACAACCAATCAAACTAGCCGTTATTAATAGTAATACCCACATTTTGAAATTTTATAAATTTTATCTTTTAAAATGGACTTCATTTTTGTATTCAGAATATTGAAATTAGCCTAGGGTGAGATATTGGTACTTTTCGGATAACTTTTACATTTTAATGATTAGTGAAATTTACTAAATTTTAATTAAAAAAAATTTTTTAATCGAAATAATTAACATTGATAAATTATGAATTTGAGTGGTTTTAAAGTATATTTAGAATATATTTTTAACATTTAATACAATTTTCGTCATTGGACATAATTTCATAATTAAACCGAACATAAACAAGTGTCAATCTTTTCATAGTTATTATATCATAAAAACACGCCTTTTGTTTTAACAACGGAAATTAATTTTAAATTAATTTCTTCCACTTCTGTGTATTGAATTTGGAAAAATGAATTCCATATTTGGAATCAGGATTTCCAAATTGTGTCAGTAGGTAACTTTTATTTTTAGACATTTTGAATAGTTACTTCGGTAAATATTTTATTTACCACGGTGAAAGGGTAAATCCCGTAAATAAGGATAACAAAATAATATTATAATAATAATAAATTGCCCTAAAACGTGTCTTAACCTTATTGGTTGATACATTGCCTACCATGGACATATATGGGTTGGTTGTGGGACCCCATGGAGCCACTTGTAAGTGATAAGGACACTTTATATTAATTAAGTTAAAATAAATACAAAAATGACAAAAGCATTTATCTTTTAGAAAACCAATTTTTACATAGGGTAATATATGTTGGATTTTCGACTATAAATATTCTTTAGAAATATAAAAATACTTACTAGATAATGGTATTTTATTTATAATTTTTAGACATTTAATATTTAATATTATTTAAGACAAAATAATGATGTAGTATTTTCCGTCTTAATGAATGAATCAAATAATTGGTATTATAAATATTAAAATAAATATAATTTGAATGTTTTGATGACATCCATGAATTTTATTGGTTAATATGACATTATAGGATTTCTTAAATGAATTTGTTTTGAATTAATAAAGTTGTTAAGACTTTAAAAAAAATCAATTATTGAATAGTGTCAAAATTGACATAAATGAGTTTTTAAAACAAATATTATATTATTAATTGATATTATATTCATAAAAATTTAAGGTTCGGCCAAAGGACTTATATAATGATATTGTTATCATTAATGGACCACTTGGGGGTCTCTTGGATGTATATAGTAAGTTTACTAACTGTATAATATAAAAATATAAAGTGACATGGTAAATGTCAAACTAATTAACTAAGAGTTAAAAATAAAATATATGGTTAATATAATGACCCAAACCTGTATAAATATATTGGTTGAAAGTATTTAGACCCATACGCACCTTATAATTTTAATAATCAACTTTGGATCCATTAGAAATCGAATATTAATTTATTATAAAATAATATTTCTAGCTTTTCCAAAGGTGCCTCTCATTCCTCTTATAAAAGGACACAACTTCCAACAAATTATTAACACTTTAAAAGCCTTTTGGTTCGGCCAACCCCTGCCCAAATATCCTCTCAACTTCCCTCATTTTAACCTAGAGGCCTTTGTTTGATCAGAAAGACATCCTAAAAATCCATTTTGATCAAATCAAAAGGAAGAACCCGAAGAAGAGGTAATGTTTTCAGCACCCTCATTCAAGCTCCTTTCATCTTCGACTTCTTCTTTCTTGGTTATTACCATTCTATAATAATAACTATAGTATACTCTATATACTGTGACGTTATTATAAATATTTTACAACCATATTCAGTATTCTATCCATCCTATGAATGAAATGTCACCAAACGTGCGTACGTACGGCTTACCGTCTCCACGCTGTGGTGTAATTGTTATTCAAAACATTATTATTTGGATGGGTATAATAATGATGTGTAATTAATGTAAATAATAAATATAAAATTATAATTATTTTATATATATGATATAAAATTAAATTATATACTATTTTAATATCAAAAGAGTGATATTGTCGCTCGTGCGTACGTACGGACTACCGTCTCCACGAACGCGATAAGATTCATTCCCCACCATATCCATTCAATTATAATTCTCATTTTGAAGATTAAAAATAATTTTTATGGACTTGATATAATTCTGAATATGAATAAGATACAACCTATCCATAAAAAACATGGATTATGTAACAAAACATATAAAAGAAAAAGAAGTAAGTTAACACCCAAAATGACAATAATACTAAGATATTATTAACAAAGCAATGTTAAAAGATCATATATGATATCATATAAATGAATATGATTCTTGTATAACTTAATAACAAATATTTCACCATTATAAAAGAGGTTATCCTACCCTCAACCAAGGAAATGTACAAGGTAAGGGGTTTTCATCTCACTCTTTATTCCCTTGAGATTCATGCCATATTTCCACTATTACCTTTTGTGTGGTGTATGTACTACACATAATTGTATTATTTGTGTAATAAACTTTAATTTATGTGTATTTACATATTCATTGTATGATAACTCTTTCATGGGGTGTATGTTTCGTAAGTTACCTAATTGGTAAGGGTTTATTTCACAATCTCTTCATTATCCGAGGTTGATTATACGTAATTATCTACTGGGACCTCTTTATCATCCACATCAATTTTTCTTTAAAATATATTTCAAAACATTCTTACTATTTAACAGAATATGGGATAAATTCATTTATACCCTTGTTTTAATTTTAATAAGTAGTTTATAAAGGAATCTTTCTGTCGTTTTCCAAACAAGGTCCTTTTTAACCTTTTCGACAGAATTAATGTAAGAATGACTTTTTTAACATATATGGTGGGTGTGGCAATTTTCTGCCATTATAAAATCTTTGAAACTTCCCTTACAAGTTTATAAGAATATTTTCAAAGTAAATGTTTTTTTATAATTATGCGACTTTTATATTATTTTAAAAAAAGTGAGATATTTCTCTCAAATAGTTTTGATTTCATCTATGTCAACATCCTTTGATAAATATTACACTTGTTTGAAGTTGATTTATTACGATACAAATCATCCATATTGTATTTAATGTTTTTTGATATTTTTCACTATGGATGAGTTGTTTTTATGCCATTAATGGTTTATGATTAATGTTTTGGCATGCTAGTTTTAATATGAATGTTTATGTTATATTTCATCCTCTTATTAGGATGAATGTGTTGAACTAGTAAGTTCCGGGTTGGGGACCGGTAAAAGTTAGCCCTCTGTGTTGGGGTCCAGTTATTGAAGACCCTTTAGGTTGGTGTCTGGTTATTATGGCACTCCGGGTTGGTGTCCGGTTATTAGAGGCACTCCGGGTTGGTGTCCGGTTATTAGAGGCACTCCGGGTTGGAGTCCGTTTACAGAGGCTCTCTGGGATGGAGTCCGTTTACAGAGGCTCTCCGTGTTGGGTTTCGGTTACATTTATCCCTTAGTTCTTGGCACAAGGAATTAACACTGAAATTAATGTTCGGCATTATGCATTTCCATCATTATAAAAGTGGTCAGTGATATTGCATGCGATTATTCTCCTAGAAGAATATCCATGTGAACAAGTAAATGTAATTATTTCATTTTATCTTTTCCATATTATTATGAAGTTCAAGTTTTAAAGGATTTTGTTTTAGTTATACATTGCCTCAAATTTTTATTCTTATTTATGAAAGCTTTCGCTAAATTGTGATCCTTACTGAGAATCTGAGCTCACCCCTTTCTATGTTTTATTTTTCCAAGGACGTGAAGAAATATTTTACGAACGACCTACATGAATAGTCTGAATGGGATATGAGTGTGGACTATGGAGACTATATTATTGTAGTTTTTCACTTTATGATTTAATGAAACAATATGAATTTATCTAGTGATTCCAAGGCTACTAAACTAATCAATCTTTCGAGAGGAGTTTTAGTACAATCCTTGGAAGCTAGATTTTGGTAAACTCTGATTAGAGCGCATATACCTAAGATGGACATTGAGGATTAGTATAGAAGAACTTCCTAGAATTTTGGTATTGTAGAGATTTTGTGATTTTTCTGAACAATACATCCCTATATGGATACGAGCAGGTGGAGGCGGCTCTGGAATAGATGTACCTTGGGGTAAAACCCGAAAACACCGCTTTGAGCTAGACTCGAACGGGAACTGGTGCACGACAACGGGCCTTACTGCACTCTTCTTTACGACACTCCCGAGGGATATGATTATGATAATTATCATTTTCAATACAAACCATTATTAATGGTTTATTAGAATATACTTCCTGAAAGATAACATTTTTTTATGATTATGGATTATATCCATAAATAGTTCAATTTATGTTATGTGTTTTACAATTATGGAATTATGTATTTTGATTCATAAACATATATAGTTTATGCCATTGTTTAGAAATGGCGCCTAGTGGACGAAATGGAAACCGTATCAATGCGCGCACTCCATGTAGGGATTTCCCTCCTTCTCAAGATAATTATAGTGGAGTTGGTGATGCAACTAGTGCTGATCAGCTAATCACCATTCTGGGACAACTAACTCAGGTTATGAATAATAAACTTACCCGTATAGAGCACCCTGACCCACAACGTGGAGGATCACTGCTAGATCCCTTCATGAGGAAAAACCACCACCATTCAATGGGAGTAAAAATCCCTTAGTAGTTGAGAAATGGATAAATTCCTTAAAGAAAATATTCCACACCTTCGGGAGTAGCAAAAGGGAAAAATTTATCATGGCAGTTTACTGCCTCACTGGAGATGTTGATCAGTGGTGGTCGTTGATTCAAAACATGAAGGAAGATGATGAATTATCAAATATGGAATGGAGGGAGTTCAAAGAGCTTTTCTTAGAAAAATAATTTCATTGTGACCATCGAGCAGATATGGAAATGCAATTTCTAAGTCTGAGACAAAAAAGGGGATTAGAATGTCTTAAAGTATGAGGCTATCTTTACAGGGTTAGCGACGCATGCTATAGAGTATATAAGTAACCCAAGCAGTAAGATTTATCATTTCTTTGATGGGTTAAAACCATTTCTTCATCGAGCCTTATTCTCACAATCTTTCTCAACGTACGAAGATATGGTCTCATGTGCTATCAAGATAGAAAATGAGTTCTCTAAATCATATGACAATAAAGTAATGCAAGATAAGAAGAGAACGATGGAGAACGAGATAGATAAAGGGAAAAAGGGAAGGATGTATTTTCCTTTATGTGAAAATTTTGGTAAGAAAATCCTCGGTACTTTCCTAAAATGAATGAGAGATTGTTATAAATGTGGAGAAAAGGGTCACCATACTCATAGATTCCAGGGAAAGAAAGAGGATGTCAATGTTGAATGCTACAATTGTAGAGAAATGGGGAATTATGAAAATGAATTCCCTAAGATTCAAGGAAACATACCTCAGAAAAGGAAAAGGGAGAAAGGCAAATCTTATGTTGTTACTACAGATGAAGTTGAATAATTAATGTATTTGTGTTTTGGGACTCAAGGATTATATTCTGGTTATAAGAATAATGTGATATATATAAGGATTGAAATTCAGTACTTGTTTTTTTCATTAAGGATTTAATATGATGAAGTAAATCATATTTTTAGTATGTGACAATAAGAATCATTACTTTTTTTGGGGAATCTGATGTAACAACTGATTTTGGAATTTAGAAACCTTTAAGAGAGATAATTTGGACATAAGTATTTTGGATAACTATAAAGGTTTGAATGGATTATGTTAAACATTGGATAGTATAGATGAATGTTAAATCATTTATTAAGATTATTTTTGGGATATTATAATACTATAGTTTTAGGAAAAGGACAACCTGCAGGTCGGGGGATAACCTGTCGCATCGGAAAAAGCTGTAGGAATCGAACCCACAACTATAGTGCGACATGCCATTATTACCTACCACTAGCCTACATGAAGTCCTTGGTTATTAAAAAATAGTTTTCCCAATCTAAATGGTATGTTTAATATTTGAAACCTTGTACAATTACGATAAATATAATATTTTTGAGTTCTATTATCTTTTTGAGTGAAATATGAGTTTGTGGGAGAAATTAGTTGAAGGTTGAAACTCTACTTGTCACTTATATATATATATAACTCTCTCTTATAATTTAATTCTTAGAATTTAGGAAAGGTATATAAAAAAATGTGTTATCCTAATAACTTATGTTTTGTTGAACTGATGATATTTTAAATCACCATAGATTGAAGGCTTTGAGGCCCTCAATTTTACACTTGTTTGTGATTGATGACCTCAATCACTCCCTAAAAATATTTAAGTTTTTCCTCCAATTATGTGTCTGTAATTTCCACCAATGTTCTACTAATCGAGATCATAATTTGGTGCTGACTTTTTCATTTTTCTTTCCCTCTTATTAAGGCTAAATTTTATAAACCTTATTTCCGATGTGTGTTTTCCACAACGGTATTTTCAACTTTCATCCTTTTATTTTCGAAGAACAATTTCAAATTGCGAGGACGCAATTTATTGAATGAGGGGAGAATGTAACAACCCAAGCATCCATGGTATTCTTCTCTTTTAATAATACAGTAGTGTGTGTTGTACGCAACTTCGAGTTCTAACACACAACACAACCAATCAAAGTAACAGTTATGAATAGAAATACCATCATTTTGAAATTATATAATCATTAACTTTAATAATGGACTTCATTTTGGTATTTGGAATATCAAAATTATCCTAGGGTGAAATTTTGGTACTTTTCGGATAACTTTTATATTTTGATGAATAGTGAAAATTACTAAATTTAAATTAAAAACAACTTTTTTAATCAAAACAATTAACAGTGATAAATTATGAATTTGAGTGTTTTTAAAGTATATTTATAATAATGTTTTACCATTTAATAAAATTTTGGTCATTGGACATAATTTCATAATTAAACCGGACATAAAAAAGTGTCAATCTTTTGATAGTTATTATCTCTTAAAAACACGCTTTTTTGTTTTAACAACTGGAATTAATTTTAAATTAATTTCTTCCACTTCTATGTTTTTAATTTGGAAATATGGATTCCATATTTTTAATTAGGATTTCCAAATTGAGTAAATAGGTAACTTTCATTTTTAGACATTTTGAATAATTACTTTGGTAAATATTTTATTTACGAGTGTTAAAGGGTAAATCCGGTAAATAAGGGTATAAAAAATAATATTATAATAACAATAAATTACCCTAAAACGTGTCCTAACCTTATTGGTTGATAAATGTCCGACCATGGACATCTTTGGGTCTATTTTGGGACCCCATGGAGACACTTATAGGTGATAAGGACACTTTATATTAATTATGTTAAAATAAATACAAAAATGACATAAGCATATATCTTTTAGAAAAACAATTTTTACATAGGGTTATATATGTTAGATTTTCGACTATAAATATTCATTAGAAATATAAAACGATTTCCTACATATTTTGATTTTATTTATAATTTTTAGACATTTAATATGTAATATTATTTATGACACAATAATGATTCAGTATTTTCTTTATTAATGAAAGAATCAAATAATTGGTATTATAAATGTTAAAATAAATATAATTTGAAAGTTTTGATGATATCCATGAATTTTATTGGTTAATAAGACATTATAGAATTTATTAAATTAATTTTTTTTCCAATTAATAATGTTGTTAAGACTTTAACAAAAATCAATTATTGAATAGTTTTAAAATTGACATAAATGAGTTTTTAAAACAAATATTATATTATTAATTGATATTCTATTCTTAAAAATAAACAATTCGGCCAAAGAACATATATCACGATAGGTGTATCATTAATGAACCACTTTTGGGTCTATTGTATGTATATAGTATGTTTATTAACTATATAATATAAAAATACAAAGTGACATGGTAAATGTCAAACTAATTAACTAAGAGTTAAAACTAAAAGTCATGGTTAATATAATGACCAAAACCTATCTAAAATCTGTGGTTTGAATGTTTTTTGACCCATACCCACCTTATACTTTGAATAATAAACATTAGAGCCATTATAAATAGTATATGAATTTATTATAAAATAATATTTCTAGCTTTTCCTAAGGTTCCCCTCACTCCTCTAATAAAAGGACACCACTTCAATCCAAATATTCACACCTTCAAAGCCTTTTGGTTCGGCCAAAACCTACCCAAATATCCTATAAACTTCCCTAAATTCAAACTATAGGCATTATTTTGATCAGAAAGCCAACCTAGGGAGCCCTTTTGATCAAATAAAAAGAAAGAACCCGAAGAGGAGGTAATGTTTTCACCACCCTCTTTCAAGTTCCTTTTTTCTTCAACTTCTTCTTTCTTTGTTATTACCATTATAAAATAATAAATCCAGTATCTTCTATATACAATGATGTTATTATAAATATGGTACAACCATATTAAGTATTCTATACATCCTTTGAATGACATGTCACCATACGTGCATACATATGGCTTACTGTCTCCATGTCGTGGTGTGATTGTTATTCAAAATATTATTATTTGGATGGGTATATTAGTGATGTGTAATTCATATAAATAATAAATATAACATGATAATGATTCTGTATATATTATATTCTATCCAATTATATATTATTTTAATATCAAAAGAGTGATATTGTCGCTCATGCGTACGTATGGACTATCGTCTCCACCAACGCGATGAGATTCATTCCCCATCGTATCCATTCAAGTATTATTCTCATTTGATGATTACAAATAATTTTTAAGGACTTTATATCATTCTGGACTTGAATAATATACACCCTATCCATAACAATCATGGATTATGTAACAAAACATATAAAAGAAAATGAGTAGGTTAACCCCCGAAACGACAATAATACAAAGATATTATGAACAATGTAATGTTAAAAGATCATATATGATATCATATTAGTGTATATGATTCTTGTATAATTTAATAACAATTATTTCACAATTAAAGTGGAGGTTAGCCTACCCTCAACCAAGGAAAATTACAAGGTAAGGGGTTTTCATCTCACTCTTTATTCCTATGAGATTCATTCCAGATTGCTACTATTACCTTTTGTGTGGTGTATGTACTGCCCATAATTGTATTCTTTATGTAATACACTTTAATTTATGTGTATTTACATATTCATTGTATGATACCTCTTTCATGGGGTGTATGTTTCGTAAGTTATCAAATTGGTAACGGTTTATTTCACAATCTCTTCATTATCCGAGGTTGTTTATAGGTAATTATCTACTGGGACCTCTTTATCATCCACATCCATGTTTCTTAAAATTGTATTTCAAAACATTCTTACTATTTTACAGAATATGGGTTAAAGTCATTTATACCCTTGTTTGACTTTTCATAAGAATTTTATAAAGGAATTTTTCCATCGTTTTCCAAACAAGGTCCTTTTTAACCTTTTCAACAAAATTAAGGTAAGAATGTCTCTTTTTAACTTATAAGGCGGGTGCGGCTATTTTCTTCCATTATAAAATCATTGAAGATTCCCTTAAATGCTTATAAAAATATTATCAAAGTAAATTTTATTTATAATTATGTGACTTTTAAATTATTAAAAAAAATATATTTCTCTCAAATAGTTTTGATTTCATCTATGTCAAAATCCTTTAATAAATTTTAAACTTGTTTGAAGTTGATTTTTTATGATACAAATCATCCATATTGTATTTAAGGTTTTATGATATGTTTGACTATGGATGAGTTATTTTTATGCCATTAATGTATTGTGATTAATTTTTTGGCATTTTAGTTTTAATACGAACGTTTATGTTATATTTCATCCTCTTCTTAAGATGAATGTGTTGGACTAGTAATTTCTGGTTTGGGGACCGATAAAAGTAATCCATACGGGTTGGGTTCCGGTTATAGAAGACCCTCCGGGTTTGTGTATGGTTATTAGAGGCACTCCAGGTTGGTTTCCGGTTATTAGAGGCACTCTGGGTTGGTGTTAGGTTATTAGAGGCACTTCGGGTTGGAGTCTGGTTGCAGAGGCTCTCTAGGATGGAGTCTGGTTACAAAGGCTCTTCGGGTTGGGTTCCGGTTACAGTTATCCCATAGGTCTTGGAACGAGGCCTTGACACAGAAATGAGAGTTCATAATTATGCATTTCCATCATTATGAAAGTGGTCAGTGATATTGCATTCAATTATTCGACTGGTATAATATCCATGTGAATAAGTAAATGTCATTATTTCATTTTATCTTTTCCATATTATTCTGATGTTAATGTTTTAAAGGCTTTTCTTTTAGTTATACATTTCTCAGATTTTTATGCTTATTTATGAATGATTAAACTATATTGTTATCCTTACTGAGCATCTGGGCTCACCCCTTTCTAGGTTTTATTTTTCACAGGATGTGAAGAAATATTTTATGACTGACTTGTAGGGATAGTCTGAAGGGGATATGAGTTTGGACTATAGAGACTATATTATTGTAGTTTTTCACTTTATGATGTAATGTAAACCTTATTAATGTATCTAGTGATTCCAAGGCTACTAAACTAATCGGTCTTTCGAGACTTGATCTTTTGTGATCATGCCAATGTTGTGTAATAATGCACCGACTCTGGGTAACTACGGTCGGGGAGTTACAAATCAAATTATTAAGAAACATAAGAATTCCATATCTCATTATAATAAATAATAAAGTTAGTAATTATGAAAATTGGAAACAAATTTACATAATAGGTGTGTTACACATTAAATGACCATGGTAAATTCTTTAACCATTATTGTGAATTAATTGCCATATTTTTTTTCTTTTTGAACTTTGGTTTCCCATTTTTCTTTCTAGTTTCTTAATAAAAAAATTATCATTGGATGCTGAATTAATTTTGTGAAATTTATTCATAATTTATATACTCCTAAATCCATTATACATTGTGGCATGCTAATTTCTATCTATGATTTTTTTTAGTAATGTAACACCTCGACCCTAGAATCCTGGAGCCAGTGCGTTATTTTATTACATTTCTATGATTATAAGGGATCAAATCCTAAGGGAACAACCAGTTTAGAAATTTTGGAAAAACCATATTGTCTACATGATACACATAATCAATTGGATAATAAAATAAATCATTACATAAGTAAAAAATTATAATCCTTGAATATCATTTAACTTATTCTTCTTCATAACTCAGTGAATGTAACCTTAAAAGGGTGATCTCAAATTCTCATTATGGTTATATAAAGTGAAAGAAAACATAAATTGATGAGAATAATCAACATGGAATGGTAAATAACATCTAAGACATTCCATTCAGATAACTACATAATGAAATATTAATATCTCATGGTAAAAAAATTTAATATCGTGAAATTTAATCAATAAACTAAGAATATTATGCATCAATAGATATTCTGATGAAAAATATCATGGACTAATAATAAATGAAAATTAATGAGGGAAATGATTATTTTTTGGATTTCATGTCTAAGGAACATGAAATGGAATGCCATAAAGGCCTTTCACAAGATGATTTGAACTATTCTTATCTTGAAATTTTATTTTCTTCATAAAAAACTCTCAATGTCTTGAGGGGCTATATTATTCCTAGGATCCAATAGTCATTTCTCATCTATGGAATTCATCAAAATGAGTTATCAATTTAAGTAATATAAATTATGACTTTTCAAATATCTGTATTGAATAAAGTATATGTATTTATAAATATTTACCAAAATAGTCAAATAACTATGAAAGAAAACACTATATATAAAATGATATATGATTTATGAAATAACAATGTCCACCATATGAGATTATTGATACAGAAGGAAATTCCCAATGAAAATAATTAAAATAAAGTGATTGTTTCAAAAAAATTTAACAAAAAAGAGGAAGTGATATTGAAAAGATAATCCCGAAGAATGTTCTTGAAAAATATAATATTTTAATATTTGAGAGTGTCTTATACTAGTTTGAATCATTTGAATCATAATCCCCATGATAGAATGACATGATATTCAACATTAAATATCAAGAGAATAATTAGATTTCGGATATAACTTGTCAAAATAAAGTATATACACTTTATAAAAGTAAATTGGGGCGTAACGACAAATAAGACTCAATGGAATGTAAATTGAGATGAAATATCTTACCTTATCATTACTTTTGTTGGGTGCTATTTAACCACCTATTATTTATGAAACGTCTATTTGGTTTCCTATATAGGGCCTCATTGGATGGATGAATTCCCATGTTTTGGCTTCTTGGTTGATGGGAGATATTTTGAGGAACAATTTTGGTAAATCTTGGCTGATCCAAAGTGGCTTTAGAGGTGTGATGAAGTGGGAGTGGTGACTGCCTTTTTATAGTGGAGGTGGAGTGTCAATATTGTAAATTTCAAAAACAGGATTTCCACTAACATTTTTTCTTTAAACATTGGCTCAAATAATTTTCCTAATTCAATATAAGGGATATTATTTTTGAAATATGGATATTAAATGGATTTTGAAAAAATATATAGGTCCTTTTGGGCCTCATGATTATGGTTTAGTATTTTGTTAAGATAATTTTCCTCTTAATTGATGTAATTAATTTTAATTACATAGACTAATATTTTTGGTAAAAAACTAATTTGAACTTAGAGGACATAATATATTTTAATGATTAAAATTATGGAATCCATTTTTCCAAATTCCAAAAAAATAAGTGTCAAAAATTAGTTTAAACTGAATCTCTTAGACGGGACAATAGTGGGGTTTTTATGGTAAAAAATCAACATATTCCAAATTTTTTATATCCAATTTCGAGGGGATATTCATTCCAATAACCTAAATTGGATAATTAATAAAAAATTGATATAACTGAACATTTTATGAAAATTAAAATACATTGTTTTCTTATAAATTTATCAGAAGAAAATGTACCTCTGAATTAAAATTAATTATTTTTTCGCTTTTAATTAAAAAATGAAATATTATATAAAAATAACACAAAAATAACCATAACCTAATATTTATATTTACCTTTCAAAAAGGAAAATTATATTCACATAATAAATTTATAAAAGTGCAAAAAATTGTATTTAAAATAATTTTTCCAATAAAAGGCGGTAAAAGTACCTTTAGATAAATATTATTTTTAAGGGGATATATTTTGTTTGTTATAATATTATTCCTATCAAATATATTGGATGAATATTGAAAATATTTTATTTAAGGAATAATATACAAATTAAATTAATATAATTCACTACAGTAGTGAATTTGAGTTATTAAGATAAATCGAATTGTTTACATAAAAATAGGAGTTTATAAAATCATTCCATTATATTAATTTGATTTTTGTATGAATTTATAATTAATAGGTAAACAATTAATTAAAGAATATATTTTTATAAGTTAGATAATACTATTCAGAATCTTCAATTCAATAGCTATGCACTATATTATTATATTAAATACTAATATTTTTAATAATATATTATTGTTTAGAAGAACGTTGTCTTGAATGTTGTGCAAGCTATTGAGGAAATCTCATAGTTCGTATAACACAAGTTAATATCTGTGTTCCATGTAGAGAAAGATAACTTTATGTTGCATGTAACATAATATTAACATGGTTTTTTACATAAATACATCCTTGAAAAAATGTGAAATTTATTTTAAAAGGAAAATATTGTTATGTGTTGGGATGTTAAATTCTCTGCACATTAAATAAACTATATCTTCACAATTCAGTATTGATCTTGGAAATCAATGGGTTGATATTGGAAAATAAACTATTGTTGAAGAACCCACATTGTGAATAGGGTTAATAACACATATTCTTATTAAGAGAGAAAATAAATTAAAATGTCCACATAACTTGCTACCCTAGTGGATGAGTATAAATGGTAAATGGAAACAAGGATACAAAAGAAAAATTTAACTATCATGTTCTGATAGAGAGTGATAGAGAGTATGTTCAGATAAAAGTTGATTACTACAAAACCATAAAATAAATATTTTAAAATGGTCTTTTATATAATAAAAAAGGACTATATTAGGAAGAAAATTGTTTCATGACCATTTTTCCAATTTTTGGGGAATTATTTCAATTTATAAAAAATAAGTAAATATACAGTTATTTTTTATAAACACAATCTTATCCACTGTTTATGACTTGAAATATTTATATATCATTTAATAGCACATGACACATTATATGGAGAGGTGATACATTAACCTCTAAAACCTCATTATAAGATCTATATATTCCATTTCATAAATTCCTAATTATTACAAAAGATTATGATCTAAAATGATAGAAGGATGATCATCAAATTCCCAAAATAAATATACAAAATAACATAAGTTTTCATTCAATCATAAAATGAAAACCATGGTAATATGGTAATAACTTAAATTATAACAAATCCTTATTAAAAACATGCATGCTTATAATTCATTAATTAAAAGATAGGTTATTGGTTATATTCGTTAAATCAATAAATGATGTAAACTCCATTCGTGATAACACAAACCACATTTTCAGTAAATTATTAATTAATTATAAGGGAGTCATCATCTATTTGATTTACGTTATCCAAACCAATAAATTCATTACACAAACATTATTTTCTTAACATTATTTATATATTAAAGGTTTTTTTCCCTCAAAAATGTTTTTTCCAAAAGGTTTTACTTTCTACTGAATAACATTTGTTAGTACCATTCCGCATATGATCTCAAATCCTTATCAAAAAAGTACTACCGTACAATCCTTATATATTTCATTAATCATATAATCAGATCATCATAAATAAAATACCTTTACAACATTTTTATTATATCCATATATATAAGTACAATAATTATTCTATATCAGTTGTTTAAATAACATATTTATTAAATGGACCCATTAGCTTTTTCTAATGTATATTCTACTTATTCATGGGGAATTCATTTGGGTAGTGTCCCATATATATGTTGTTGTAAAAATTAATATCAATGCTATCCTTGTTTCCATTCCATTCTCTATCTTGGTAACTCTTTTCTTATCAACAGTAAAAAAACACCCAATCTTATCAAGCATTTAATAGATTGATTCTTTTCATAATTGATACATGTGGGAAAAACCTTCTTTACTTTCATTCCATTACATTTCATTTTATCATCCTTTATATTTTTCTATTTCTTACCTTGGAATCTATAGGATTTGGATGATTCATTCTATTTCTTGATAGCACATAAAACTATTTCATCTTATGAAGAAACCATTTTCGTCAAAAGTTCCCTTAAAAAACATGGTAAAATTAATTCATATAAATGATTAATCTGGAACTTTGTGATCCATACATAATCATTAGAAAACCAGAATAATCTTATAAAGGTAGTATCAAAATATGAAAATAAATTATTCTTCCCTTTTCATTAAGATAAGGAAATTACTCTACATCTCAATTTCTTGATCATGATGGAAGTATTTATCAATGAATATCTCCCTATAATTTCTCAATTACAGGAGTTCTATTTCATCTTCTTCCTTATTATTATGGATCAATTACAACTATTAATCCAAATATTCATCCATTAAATATATTATATGTGTAACTGTTTCCTTTTTACCACATCCTAATTCCATTAATACCCTCTCCAAACACTTGGTCCATTTTTCATCCACCAAAGATTCATTAGACCTATTAAATGATGGGTATTATCACATATAAAGATATCCAACATTATAGAATATCTCTATGAAATAGGTTGATTCATTTGGGAAAGGATTTTTATCATAACCTTATTAATTTGCACTAATATTTACATGACATTATCAGTTTCTATACTACATGTATTGGTTTCTTTAGTAAGAAAAAATCTATATTTTATAGGAATAATAATACTATTCTTCCTTCCAAGAACCATTTCTAAACAATGTAAAATACAGGATTAGATCATAACACTATAATACATACTGTATAAAACCAAAAGTAGTAAGATACTATTCATAAATTGAAAATGATTTCCATAACTAATCTCCAAAAATTACCATGGTTTATTTGGAGATATCATTAATTTCTAGTTGTTCGTAAAGTTTTGTATAGAAAATGTGAATGAACCCAAGTATATCCCCTATGTGTTTCAAAACAAGTGAACAGTAAGTCTCGTTTTCACATACTAGTTTTCACCGAGTTAGGCTCAACACACCTTATTGGAGTTGTTACCCCTATGTACATATATTCTAGAACCACATCAAATTCTAGAATCCAGAAAAGGATGTATTTATCGGAATAGCTACATAATCTATGCCTTACTACAATTCTAGGATATTCTTCTATAATTATCCTCATATTCTATCTTACTATTATTTTTCTCTAATCTATTATTTCTAAATCTATTTTCCATTTATTTTTCTAAACATACATTTATAAAAAATATAACACCCCGACATTGGAATCCTAGATCTAATTTATTAATCTATTACATTAGAATGATTATAATTAATCGAATCCTAAAGGATCGATCAGTTTAGCCATTTAATTTGACCTGATTATATACATGATACCCATAGTATATTGGAAAATAATATAATATGTAACATAAGTAAAATCTTAAAATCCTTTAAAATCATTTAACATATTCTTCTTTATAACCTTGAGATAGGTAACATAATAAGCGTGAGCTCAAATGATCAGTTAGGGTAAATAAAGCATAATTAATAATGAACTAATGGTAATAATCACCCTGGAAAGAAAAATAACTAACAACACATGTCATTAAAATAACTATAGAATTAAACACCAATATGGAGAGGTAATAAACTAAAACACATTATAATTAATCAATAAACTATGAAATGGAATTTATCCACATATATTCCATGGTAAAAATATCATGGATGAATAATAACTATAAATAAATTTGGGAAATTATTAATTATTTGACATCATGTCTAAGACACATAAAAACATATATCATCAAGACCTTTTATTGGACTATTTAATTTATTATTTGGAAAAAATTTGTTTTATTAGATCACTTCACGGAATCGAAGAGAAATATAATGTTCAATCCCCACCTATCATTGGCCATCCATTGCATTCTCATATCGAAAAATAATTAAAATTAATAGAAAATATGACTTCTAAAATATCTATATTTAATAAAGAATACAGATTTATCAATATTTCATTAGATATTTAAATAAAAATATATGTAAAAACCGAATGTAAAATGATATATTGTTTAGGAAATATTAATATCCATTGTATGAGAATATAGAGATTCAAGGAAATTTCTAATGAAAAACTATTACAACAAGTTGATTGTTTCGATATAAAGTTAACAATCAGAGTAATTAGAGAAATTTCAAAGATAATACTTTAGAACATTGTTAAGTAAAATAATCTTTAAACATTCCAAATTTTCACATACCACATAAATTTTTTTTAATCATAATCCCTATGAAGGGAAGACATTAAATTTAACATTGAATATCATGATAATAATTTGATTCAAGAAATAAAATGTCAAAGGGAATTATATAAACCATATAAAATTGAATTTCTGAATAATGAAAAAATTATTCTAAATAGAATGTAAATTGAGATGAAATCCATTACCTTATTCTTAATTTTTGATCATTGGTATCTAACATCCTCTTCTTTGTGTAACAAATTGTTTTTCCACCAAATAGATTCCATGGATGGATTTCTTCCCATGATAAGGCTTCTGTATTGCGGGGAGGGATGTTGATGAGCTATTTAGGCATATATTGGTTAATAAAACATGTCTTGAAATGTTTGATGAAGTGGGAGGGGTGAGTTTCTTTTTATAGTGTAGGAGGACTGGCATTTTTCTAAATTTGGGAAAATGGAATTTTACCCACATTTTACCATAAAATGTTTATCTAGTAAAGGTCCAAAGTCGATATATGTGAGGATATGGTCTAAATATTTCCATATAATTTCTTTTTCACAATTATATATTTTATTATGGGAGTAATTTTTAAGGATTAGTCTCTTTACAATCTAATTTTTATCTTAATCGTTGTAATTAATTTTACATACATTGACTAATAATTTTGGTAAAAAAACTATGTTGACCAAATTTTAAATTATAAATTATTTTTATTCCAAATATATATTCCATATTTCCAAATTCCTATAACATATGTGCCATAAATTAATTTAAATCTAATCCCACAGATGGCCCGATAATGTAGTGTTTTAATTTTAAAACAGTCAAAAGTTTACTATGTTTTTATATCCAATTTCAAGGTGAAAATGATACTCTAAAGACCTAAATTGAATTAATTAATAAAAAAATGATCTAACAAAACCATAAAACAATTTTAAAAGATAATATATCTTTATAATTAAAATAAATAAAATATTGGTTTTTAATTATAATTCTATATTTTTCATTAATCATTAAAAAATTAAACTTCATTAAAAAATACTAAAAATTCACTCTAACCTAATTCTGATATTTTACATTAAAATATGTATTTTCTTGACATATAATATATATAAGTTCTATTATTTGTATTTAAAAATTGTTCCTCAATAAAAGGCAGTAAAAGTGTTATTAGATAAATATTGATTTTATCTATAATATTGGGTTGATTATTGTCGTATTCTTATCAAATCTACAGGAAAAACATAAAAAATATTTTATTGAATATATAACATTTAATTTAATTAATATTATTCAATAAAAGTATTAATATTAACTTATTAAGATAAATTGACATTTTTCATATATAGAAAGTACATTATAAAATCATTCTTTTATATTCATTTGGTTTCTATATTCATTTCAAATTTTTATGATAACAATGAAATAAAATATGTATTTTCTTAAGTTAGTTAATTATGTTCATAATCATCAATTTAACATATAGGTTATATCTTATTTTATTAAATAATAATAATTTAAAAAATATATTATTTTTTATAAGACATTGTATTGAACTATACACCATCCACTGAGGAAATATGGTCTTTTGTATAATGCAACCTAACGTAGGTGTTCTGTGTAGAGTTAGAAAAATATTATTTTCTCATGTAACAAAAGATTAATTTGTCGTTTCTTATATGTAAAACTTGGAATTAAATAAATTCACTCTAAAACATAAATTTTTTAAAGCATTAGGGTGTTAAAATTTATTATGAAATTAATATTATCTTTTCAAAATTTAATTCTGATTATTATTAAGTTATGATGAATATTTTTCTAGTAAATAAAATGACTTATATATTGCCTTCTATATCTCTATGACACAAACTCTGAAAACATGGCATGTACACCTTACAGTCATCAATGACTTTCAAGGTTTTTACATAGGAAACATGGCGGGTAATCTCATTAATTATGGGTTTATCATCATTATGTATTTATGAGTGTTTGACAATCACATTGATAACAGCGTTTCATCAAAAAATCATTTGTAAAACTGTGTTGTACTATATGGCATGTAAATATGTTACCTGGTGTGTAATCCCTAAATCTATATTTCAGTTTTTCATATTGACATAGAGTATATTAATTACTTCATGTCTTAATTTATGTTTGATGATCAGTTTATCCCATGGAATTTCATGATTTACAGAACCCCATTACACATTGTATACCATTTTGTTTCATATCATGTCACTATATCATAGACACAAAATATTTAACCCGTCATAGTAAAACATGTAATTTATCTTCATCTACTCTTAAGGTTTTATAGATCATATAAATAAAAATTAATAACTAATATCAATTTTTGGTTTCAAATAATTAATTATCACAAATGAAATTATAACAGCATACATGCATATTAGTCCAAAAAATTAGTTATAATTTATCATTTTACCAAATTGATGTCACTTGAAGAATATGAGTTACACTTTAAATGGTTAATCCCATGCATAAAAATGACTTTTCATCAACTAAATAAAATTTATCCTCAAAACTATATCAAATAATGACACCAGAATCCTCAAGAAATCAGCACCACATATAATTTATAATTAATTTTAGTCTATATTAATAATTATATATCATTATAACTATATCATTATTGATGATTTAGTTAATGAATCTTTTGGTAAGGTCATTGCATCAGATAAATCAAAGGTATATTCCCTCTAATAGTGATCAGAATGTATTTTTAAAACCTTCGATCATCACATTAGAATCCTCCAGCTGTTAGCACATATGTTCCAAATGCTTTAACCAATCAATATTGATCATTGTAGAATCCATTGAGGGGAGAATAAGTCACTCTAGTAGATGAGAAGAATTGATCACTATTTTTATAGAGTAGACTAGATAATTATCTCTCTTGGGTTAAATAAATGAAATAATGTATTATTTATAGACCAAGGTTTAGAGAATAAATAATTGCACATTTTCAATTATTATTCTCCTAATCCTCGACAAACGAGCAGATAAATAATATTTTTTTTCATGATAAAATAAATTAATATTTAATAAAATAATATTGAATCTGTTATCTCTCATCTAACCATTAAACTCAATACACCCATACTTTTTAATATTTATCAGATCCTGAATAATGATTAATTATTTAATTAAATTCATATCAGTACCCTATTTGATAATAAATAAATATATATTATATTCAATAATATTTTGAAAAAATAATTATTAAATATTATTGAAATGAAACAAATAAATATCTACTACCTTGAAAAGAGATTAGAATAAAATATTACATTCACTAAATTAAAAAAATAATTACATCGAAAATGAATAGATATTTAATATTCAGCTGACATAGTATTATATTTAATTAATGGGGAATGTATATTTTTTATCAACTCAACATGAATAATAATTAAACCACTTGTTGGGATAATATTTATTCAGTATATTAACTTTATATAAATTTTAACTGATCCTTCAAATACACTTAGTGTGAGACCATTTACGACCCTTTATTAGTGGAATTAGGTTAATACACATAATGTACAAAGATAGAATCTAGGAACATTCCATGGAACTCATATAGAAACAAGATAAATGTTGTCATGAAAATAACCAAATGTAAATGATCATTGTATAATATAATCTATTTTTATTGGTATCCATAATCATTTATGTTTTATATGGTTTAATAATCCTAATTTATTGGTTTCACATTCTTTGAATCTCATGAAAGTAACTTTCCAACAGAACTATAATGGAAATGGACATGAATAGAAAATTCCATTATCATCAAAAGATCTATGATCTCTATTAAAACACTCATTTTTTATATGATAACATTCACTAAAAATGATTTTGATCATTTTATGTGTCTTTTATTTTAATTTTTTTAGGAATATTCAATCGAAGGTCTTGGACCAAACTATGGCTAGTAATGAAGGAAAAAAGGTATAACATGAAAACATTGACCCTACGCACCCACTGGCTACCCAGTGCAAAGGAACCTGCTAACTAGTTGTGAAATAAGAATCATCTGCCATATTCTGACACCCACTAACTGGATAATAGATCTCACTAACCACCAATTTGATTCTAGATAGAACTATTGATCAATCTAAAGTGAAACTCTTAACTAGTGGATCCATAATATAATAGTCAAAGAGAAATAATATGTTGCTCAGAATCGTTCGATTAGGATTAAGAAAAACATGAATCGGCATGAGGATCGGCTTGTACCCATGAATTCTATAAATAGACATTAAGGAAGCGTTGAATATCTTTTAAAAAACCTACAAAAATATATTTATTCTGAATGATTCTCCATCTATCGAAAAAAAATATTTTCATAAACCTCTATGAAAACATCAATTCTCCAATGGAATATAGGAATCATCTTCTATAGTTAAATTTCAATATCACTTCTTCTTTAAGCCTTTTTATTTTTGTTCCTTTTTTTTAATTCTTAATGGATTTAATTCTACCCCCTCTATCTCTCTCTATTAATATTTTATATTATTATAAATCTACAAGAGAGATTTGGGTTCATTGAAATGTTTTTAAAAAACAAACCAATATCATCTTAAACTTCTTATTTGAGTTCTCACCACTATTATAGTGTTAGTTCTTAGTTCATGGTTTCCATTAAAATAAAGGATCTTTTTGATTAGTTCTTGGATTTTATTAAAACTATTGGTATCCTTTATTCTTCTATAGTTCTTAGCTTCCTTAAAAAACAATGGGGTATATATAAACCATTTGATCATTTTTGAGGTCAGATGAAATATGGTCTTATTATTAAGAAATTTTGAACTCCCTTATTAAAGTGTTCATTTTAAATTTTTTTAATTTATTTTCATATATATATTTGTTTTTTATATTCAGAATTATCTCTCTAATTTTATTGATATTTATTTGAATCAATTTCATTCAGGTTAATTACATTAGTTTAATAGAATAATTTAATAATTGATATTAAATAAAATTCATACCCCCAACCTCTTTCTCTTTTATTATAACCAACATTTGGTATCAAAGTATGAACCAAGAATTGAAATTTTATTTTAGGTCCTTTTTATCGTTATCATGTTTTTAATTTATTTAAAGAAAAATTATTGTTCAAAATAGTTTTTTTTGAAATGAATTATGTAATGGATACATTTTCAAACACCGGTGGTGCTCTCGAAGGGAAATTGATGGGGTGTTAACCATATATTAACTGTTATAATAATAGTTATTTGAATACATGTACGTTAACCATTATTAGATCTACTAGTAATCCCATATGAAAACTATTCATGCATGGTTATATTCCAACTTGTTAAAAGAAACCAAAATGAGAAACTAATGATTTTTTTTCAATGAGATTGCAAAACTATGATTTCCTAATTTTTTTATTTTATATATTAATGAGTTTTATCATATAACTACTTGAAAAAATTATTCATGAAATTAATAATCTCTTATAAGTAACTATTGAAGAAACAAATAAAGGTAAATATTCTAGAATTGAAATGTATATATTGATTTTTAGAGTGTTGTTATGCAGCCAAAATAATTTATTATTGAGAATTTTATTTGTATTACTAATATATGAAATTGGAGAAAGTAACATTGTAGTAACATAACTATAGAAACGATTGTGAAGAAAATGATTTTGGTACTACCATGTACATAAGAAGATAAATTTATAGCAATCCAAGAAGCCAATGATATAAGTAACACTCCAATCAAAAAGATCATCATATCTCTCATGAATTATAAAATCATAATGAATTGAAAGGCGGAGAAGGAATCCAAATAATTTATGAAGAAAAGGCAGTTTATTTTAAATAAATTAATGGTGTCTTGTATGATTGTTACATCTCGTTACCATTTCTATAGGTATGACTTAAACCTTGTCCTAGTTTATATTAATTAATGGGTTAGGGAGGATTTAGGATTAGAACGATACCTATAATGACGAAGTTATAGATTTTTTGGATTCTCACCAAAAAATTGACTTCAATTACAGACTTCCAGAAGGATACAAAATGTGTAACAAGATTACATGTTGAATAATGGCCCTACAAACAGGTCTTGATTGGAATTACAGTGTGATGGGTACACATCATGGCTTTTATTATAGATCATGATGTAATTAATGGTCAGATTCTAATTCAGAGTGTCAAAATTTATGTTTAGGCGGTGTGTTTTTTTGAGGTTATGAAATTTAAAACACATACAATGTTTATTGGGATTACACATCATGTAATACCCCAACTCATTTTTGTTAAATTAGAAGTGAAGTTGGTTAATTCTTTTCTCTGCACTCTAGACACAACTTTCACGACCTATGTCATTCCACAAATGATCTTGAACATTTCCACCCCTTTCAAATCCATTCATTTTTCTATCTATCATCATTACGCTTATGATGTTTTTTACAGGTAAGTGTTGTCCCTCATCAATTCTATTTCACTCCTTATCCTCTCTTTGGTTATTAATTAAAAATCTTGGAATTGATGGATCTTTTCCCTGTGGTGTTTGATCTTTCTTCTTGGTTGAGTTTAATGGTCTTATTTATATTCGTTATCATTGAAGGATTCCATTGTGAGTTTTGAGATTAGGGAAGTGGTAGTTGGTTCCATCATGAATCACCTGATTAATTTTTTTAAAATGATTTATTTATTTCAAAATTTTATTTAAATTCAATTTCTCCAACTTGATTTTAATTAAATTTATAAAAAATTTATTCCATTAAATTAAGATATTTAAAATTCTTTTGGAATAGAAATTTGGAAATAACCAATTCTATTGAATTGGGGTGTGTTTAAGAAAGATTGATGATTTAAATTGTTGAATTTAACATTTGGATTTGATGGAATTATTTCAATTAAATTGTAAAATTTAATTGCATATAATGAATTTTAAAAAACCTAGAACTTGTTTTGAATTGATATCATTCTTGTGAAAATGACATAATATCATTCAATAGAAACCCGATAGTTTTATCTTTTGAAATAGGAATGTTTATTTATTAAGACCCATTTTAGTTTAAAATGGAAATATTGACATTTTGAAATAGGATAATGACAATTAATTGTATTTTAAGCAATATTACAATAAATTTCCCAACATGTCAGAGCACATGAAATCCTCGGGTAGTATGTGAGTTATTTGGAAACAATGTACAATATTACAACATTATAAAACATAAACGTGGAGGGTCATATCCTCGATGGTAGGGTTATGATTCACCTCTGCAAGTGTTATGTGGACGTGAGTATACTCAATTTTCTTAGAGCACTTAGATAGTATGGATTCATATAGTTGATTAATATTATTGTACCCTTTGGCATATGACCAGGTAGATCACTTGTTTTCTAATATATGATATATAAATGTATGAAAATATTTTAAAACATATTTACTTGCCATTATTGGATTTACATCAACTGTTTTATGTAACTATTTTATTTAATCCATTATTTTAAATATTACACCTCTTGAAAATTGAAACAATTTCTTTAAAATTATTTTTAGAATTATTTTGAAAGTGTATAGAATGTTTTATTAAAAATTTATTTTTTTAATTTCCAAAGATGTTTATATTGGAAATTGAAAGCCTTTATTTGGATAATCTATATTTGGAATCTGTTATAGAATCCTTGGTGGTATCATACTGGTCTTTTGCGCACACCGTACTTTTCCTTCTAGTGTTTGTAGACTTTCTCTTTCGAGGTTCGAGTAAGGGAAATGATCACTATGAGGTGGATACTGCTATTAAACCATGGACTTGGTGAGTTGTGTCCGGAGGGACTTGGGTTGTGTTCATTCCTATTATATTACATGGGTTGAAGTACTTTGGGGTTTTATTCCTTTTTGTATTCTAGTATATTACCCCTAGTGGATCCTTTTTGTTTTGCATATTTTCTTATTTCTTTTTCTTCCGCTATGTTCTAGGGAATATTCATTCCCACATGATTGTTATACAATACCAGGTGATAGTCACCAAACTGTGGGAATTGAGAAAGACCTTCATGATAGGCCAGGGACATCTCGGTTAATGGGTTACCTCGGTAACTGGGATGTTTTGTGAAAAAATGGTATTAGAGGAGGCTGTTGAGCTGGTTTTTAAAGTCTTTATGCATTTTAGAAATATTATTGGGACATAAGAGGAAGTTTTTTGTTGAGTGTCTAGACAGATCACAATGTATATAACTACAAGTGCAAATGGGTTGTTATGGAATAACGTCTTATGGATTACTTGTATTATTTTCCCCATTATATTTTGGATAGACTGGAAACCAAATCTGGTTGTTTCAACTATTGAGAATAATTTCCCATAATTCTCAATTTGAGTGTTAAAATAATGTCTTCCTATTGTCTTCTAATGTTTTGTAGCTTCATACCTCCGAGAAGATACTATTATCAATTTATGAAACCCATGAATATCATTTTATAAAATCATGTAATATTTTTTCCAAAATATTTTTTTATTAATTTCTGTAATTAAAGTTATCATTGGATAAAATAGGGTTCAGATTCATTATCAAGTACTATAACTTATATTTTAACAATATTAATTTTTTTAATATCAATAGAATCAATATAATTGATTTTTCTGACCTATACAAAAACATTATGCTTAAAAATACACTTTTTTTCTAAAAAATGGTTTTTACACATTACATGAACTGACATTAAAATTTATTTTTCTATGTGTATAAATTTAATTATCATAAATTGATAAAATAATTTATTCATCATTTTAATATTATTTATTAAGTATGCTATCATTTTTAGGTATAATAATTAGATTACTAAGGTTACTATTAACTATCACGTTAAGGGTGAAAATTTTACTTTGGAATTGTTTTAATACCAATGTGTAATTGTTATCAATAAATTATATTAATATATTTTCAATAATGAATCTGATATGATTTTAAAACATATATAAAAAGATTTATCACTCATTTAGAGGTATTAAAATAATTAATGATATTAATAACACTTAATGGTGACAACAACCTTTTTATACAAAAATAGTTTTTCTACATATAATCTATTTTAAATTAAAAGATAATATTATTTCATTAATAAGTTTAAATGGATTAAATTGAGATTAAATTTTGGATAAACATGTAAATATTAGTTAATAGGGTTTAATTTTACATTTAATATATATATAATTACTTAGTTAAAAACTAGTTACCATAAAAAAAAATATTTCGGCTAAAAAGATAAAATTAAAAAAAGAAAATCCCAAAAACACTCTTCCCATGTATCCCAATTAATGGATGATAAAATTTAAAAATTATATTTCTCCAAAACCCATCTATATTATCTTATTGGTATATTGACCATATAAAAGTGACTCCACATTCTTGATAATTTAAATGGTGATTCCAAAGCAGCTCATCTCTTTACATATTAAAAGTCAAAACTAACACCCAATCAAGTATCACCTTACATTATAATTTATACTTGAATCTATTAAAATATTATCAAGAAATATCTCTTTCACACTTACATTATCTTCTTTTTACACTTATTTTTCTTAATCCATTCATCCCCAAGGGGGTTTCTGATAGAAGACTCAATCTTCCAACATGATAATTGCATTCTCTTACTCTTATATTTTAATCTAATATTTTATATCTAATCCATAAACTTATTAATATAATTAAATAATTGTCATTATAATAATAAATTATATTGAAATTAATTTTATAAAAAATATTCAATCCCTTTCATCCACTTAGAAAATGGGATAATATTTATCATGCGTATGTGCAGATTACCACCTCCATGGTGTGATGTTAATAGATTATCATCATTGATTCTCAATGATGGCGTCATGGATAGATTTTATTAATAAATATGATTTATATTTAAAAAAAATTATTAAATTATCATTTCTCATGTACCATCATTACATCCATTCGTTGAGATATGAGGTCGTTAAGCATGCATATGGTGGTCTATGGCCTCCATGAACGATGTATTATATTTGTCATCACCACCCATATCATATGGTTATAAAAATGTATATACACAAAATATATTATAATAGGAACCTTTTAATCGTATTAATATTTAATACTCTCATTATATAAATAAAATTCCAGAATCAAGAAAACATTATAAAATGTTACCATTTGAGTTACTTTTACCAGTTATATGAATGATATTATAATGTTTATATCATTTATGGTTAAGGATTGTTATATAATGATAACTTTATTAGATAGTAATTAATTTTAAGATGTATTTATTATTATTTATATGTATTTTAAATATTTTGAATAATTATTATTATATCACATGTTGAACATTTACCATTCTAAAACTAGTTTATTGCATTTCCCATTATCACAAATTGTGTTCACTTATTTCAATTAATTAAAATAAAACATAAGTAATTATTGTAAAAATTCATTAGTATACATTAATAATCATGTAATTATGAATATGAAACCAATTTCTAATAATTAACTACTTTACAAAGATATTTTAACAATACAATCAAACTGCCTACCTTATGTTAGTGAAAAATAACTATAAATAATAAATTTAATTGTAATAAATGATTATAAATATTTTTTGTAGATGGTAACAAATCTAAAAAATATTTTAATCAATTATTTATTTTACTTAAGTTAATTATAATGTATTAGTGAGTATGGGTGAGTTAGAAACAACTTGAGGTAGGGTTTTCATTTAAAATTTTTCTTCTATCAGACATGTTTTCTATTATGCACCAATTCTTCCTTAAGTTCTGTGATTTCATCCAATTAGATATATATTATCAAGAATTATATTTATTCAATTTATTTTAACTTTAATCTCAATATATAACAATTTCAAGGGTTTTTATTAGAATGTTTCCTATGTTTTAAGTGTTTTTTGTCTCAACTTCTCTTCATTGAGACATTTTTTAATGTTATGAACCAATTTATTATTTTTATGGTGTATACAAAGACTAATAATGTATTGTGGGATAAGAAATTATTTAATTAATGGGATATATATATATATATATGATTTTTAATCTTCACATTTCTTTTTATTCTAAATTTATTAAATTCGTAAGGGTTTTGATAACTCAATTACATTTCATTGAGCTTATAGGATCGAAATATGAATGTAGTTGCTGAATATAAAAGAGGGGGGAATTGTATAATTTAAAAATTCATTTGGAATATCTAATGTTGATATAATAATTTATATTTAACATTAAGACAAACTATTTTTATTAAGGTTAAACATGGTAAATTCACAAGACCTCATAGTTCTACAAAATATGCTAGATTCTGGATAAATGGTTCCAGAAATGAAACTTAAGAAATGTTTACAAAGAAAAATATTCTACCTTAAAGTGTATAGAATATTTCTATTCAGAGTACCAGTACAACAATTTATAGGATAGTTATACTTTCTATATTAATAAAAATGTATCGGATAATAAACTTGAAACAAAACAAGTAACAAGTATGAAATCTTTCAACCCAAAGAGCAGAGTATTCAAAAAAAATGGATAAAGGTCCCTTGATTTATTCTTTCAAGAAATTCTATCTTACCCACACCAGGGTAAGCCCTTGATAGAAATATTGGAACCTATATTTCTATCCCCTGAAGCCCTCAAACTTCAAGGAAGTCGGCACCTCAATCTTCCTTATTATGGAAGTCCCCAAACATTAAGGTAGTCAGTACCTCTGTATTCTTATCCCTGGAAGCACTTGATTGTACATATCAACAATCAGAGTCACACAAATCAAACTAAACAATATGTTCAGTATGCAAAAATCATGAGAGTCTCTCTCTCTCTCTCTCTAGAGATCACATCAATAGCGTGTATTCTCTAGATCATAGGACAGTCATCTAGTATTGAACTCATTCAAATGAGCTTATATTTATAGGAATTTCTCCAACAGTCAGCTCCCTCCTCCAACAGTCATATTTTTTCATTGAACCTCAGAGGTACTTGGTCATGTGTCACTCAAACAACGGTTAGTTAGAAACAGAAAGCACGACATCGTTTCATTACTAAAACCAAGGTAAGGAAAATATGGTTAAATAAAAAAATTCATTTTTTCAAAGTCTAGAAAAATAATGTTCAAATTCTGTACAAATAAACATTCAGAGTCATTATTACATCGATATAAGAATTCTATTTTTCATGGAATATGGAATTAGTAATCTATAGAATTCGGAGTCTGAATTATAAGAAATTTGGAACCTGAATTCTATGAAATTTGGAACCTGAATTCTATGAAATTCGGTATTTGAATTCTAAGAAAATCACTACCTAAATTCTATGGAATTAAAAGTCTGAATATCTGAGAATTTGGAGTCTGAATTTTAGAGAATTCAAAATCTGGATTTCAGAGAATTTGATGTCTGAATTATGAAGAATTCGGAATCAGAATTCTAAGTAATTATGAATCAGAATTAGGATGAATTCGGAGTCTGAATCTCATGGAATTTGACGTCTGGATTTCCGTGATTTCAGTCTCTGAATTTCAGAGAAATCGAAGTATAAATTCCAGATAATTAGGAATCTAAATTTTAGATAATTATGAGATTGAATTTCTAAGAATTCAGAGTTTGAATTTTACAGAATTTGGAGTCTAAATTCTATGTAATTTGGAATCAGAATTCTAAGAAATTGAGAATCTGAATTAAGAAAATTTGGAGTCTGAATTTCAGAAATTCAGAGTCTGAATATCAGAAATTCAGAGTTTGAATTTTAAAGAATTCGGAGTATGAATTATGAGGAATTCGGAATCTAAATTCAGATAATTGAGAACCTGAATTGAGAACCTGAAAATAGAATACTCTATATCAAATTATTTATAGGATTCTACGGTTTTAGATATGAAACTGATTTTAACACTTAGAAATAAGACGAGTTGGATTAAGAGAAATTAACCATGTACAATAAATAAAATGGTATGGAGAAAATATCCTTTGGAAATAAAATTTCCTTATTAAGAAAAATCATTAGGGAAATAAATTTTTCCTTGAGATAGAGTGTTTGTGATTTTCAAAATATAAAAGAATGGAATAGTCATAAGGAATCCTTATTGACTCAGCAATCTCCCCCTTTTTGGAAATCACAAACATCCTTAATAAAATGAATATAAGGACACAAAAATTCATTGGACATTAAAATAAAAACATTTATCCATTATAATATGGATCATAGTGAATATGATGAACATTCCCATAGGATTTGAAATCTCTATGTATCATATTTTTGATATTCTGAATTAGATTTTTTATTTTTTTTCATTCAAAAAACCTCATTGATATGTTCTTTCCTCTAGATGAACTCCCCCTTACTTAGAGAAATATCTTCTTTACTTTGACTTATTTTTAACAATCCATTCTCTCCCTTTGTGATTTTAAAATGGAATTAAGGGAATGCATAAATTGGTACCGGAAGCATTATTACTAAATAACCAAATATATGGAGAACAAAAAAAAATTCATTAAGATTGAAAGTATTGGTACAATGATGAAAATAAAACCAAAGATCAGAATAGAAAGAAATAATCCTTATTTTTTACTTCGGCATCTTCTTCTTTACACATGTTTTTATCTTCCTGATCTCCTTGTGATCCTCTTTTACTCGCTTTAGCAACTGATCTGGATATTCACTTTTCTTTCTCAAAATCTGGATTTTTCCATTCACGAGCCTTAAGAATGTCTGCCTGAGACTTCAATACTTCTTCTTATTTAACAAGATTTTCTAAAATCTCAATTCAGAGATCCCTTTCCCTTTTCCAATTCATGGCTACAAAGTTAAGCTTGTCATTCAAATCCTTAACCTCCTGCTCCCAAGTAGTCTCCTCAAGGATTAACTTTTCCTCAAAATTATTTGTAAGATCATTGATATTCACATCATCAGTATCAAATTCATCCTTGACATTATCATGGAATTCATCAAAGATTCTAATTTCATTTATTTTCTTCTTCGACCAGCTCTTCATCTTTTTTAAATATCTTTTATGAGCCTCCTAACCAATGAGGACAGTCTTGAAATCTTCCTCTAGTGCTATAAATTAGTACAACACCATGGAAATTGAATCTGAATTCTTATTTATCCTATGCTGAAGCATCTAGAAATTTTATTTTATGCTTGGAAATAATGTAATAGTACCAAACATATTTTTCAACGAATAAACAATAAAATAATGTCTGGGTGAAGATGATTCTGAATCCAATTGTTTGGTTGGTGAGGAATCTTTGTCAATATCCACACCTTTTCCTTTTTATGAAACACCAAAATCTTTCTTCTCCACAATAGATTTACTTGGTGTATCTAATACCACCTTATTTTCCTTGTCAGCTCTCAGAATGATGTATTCATTGGGAGATGCATGCTCAGTATCAGATAACTGAACAATTTTATCTTCCACAACTTCTTTTTCTCTACATCAGCCACTAGATCTTCCAGATGAATGAAATCATGATTACTACTTTCATCATATATTTTATTATTCAATTATTCATCTCCCTTATCATATTTTCATAGTTTAGAAATTTTTAAGGATTCAGCTTGAGAATTTCAGATCAATAATTTTACAGATGGGATTTTCTTCTCATGATAATCTTAAACTTAGTTTATGATATCATGAGTTACAATGACTTCATCTTCTTACTTTTCCTCTTCATCTGTTTCCTCTTCCTCTTCCTAAAGAATTTCTTCGTCTTGATACGATTCTGGAACCACCACATCCATTCCCGGAGTCTCTGATAATGGTTCTATCAAAAATGATTCCATTAATAGAATTTTTTCAGATGATTTATTTTCAATTTTTAGAAGTGATTATTCAATCTCAAATTTAGATAACATTTTCCATTTCTTCTTCTCTTTTTGTTTCTTCTGAATATCTTCAGCAACCTTTATCTTTAAGGATTTTACCTCAGTAGGGTCCAAGAAAAACAATGGCTCCGCTTCCTTCCAGTTCTTCTTATATTCACTCCAATAATCCACAACTTTATTAGGACGAGATTTTTTCTTCTTCGGTATTGGTGGTGCTGACATAAATTACTTTGCAACACGTATTTTTCTTTTATCTTTTTATTCCTTAGCATTCATCTTCCTTCATCCTTTCTTAGATGTTTCAGCCACTTCCAGATTATTCGAAAAATCTTATACATCTTCTTCATAAAGATCATAAAATTATCCAAATTCACTAGAAAAAACTATTTTCATTCTCCTTAGGTTTTCATCACTCAGCAACATCACTATACAGTTTCTTAGCTTGGAACTGCATTTGATATTGAATGACTAAAGGAAAAGAACAATAATATTTTAAAGGATTTATGGATAAATGATGATTTGAGATTTCAGATTCCCATTCTTGATATTCTAAATTGTTACCCAGATATAGTTAACCTTGTTTATCATTCTGAGGATCACCATGAAATCCAATAAATAGATATCACATTTTTCAGAGTATCCTTATCCATTTTCCTTGGAATTATAAAACCTTGAACCCACAATTCAAGAATTTGAAAATTTATAGAGAGATGAAAGATCTTTGGGGTCATAACTCATTACAAGACAAGACACTCTACTGCATTTTTCTTATCAAATGATCTGGATTCATTAGTAAATTTGTGGGTACAAAACTATGCTTCCCCTTCGTAAGGAATACTAATCAGATGTTATGCCTTACTGTATGAAAGAGACTATTTCTTTCCATAACACATCAAAGAAAACTTATTTTTCTCTCCTTCATTGGAAAAGAAAATTGTTTCATAGAACTCTACCATTTACCCCAGATACACCGGATCATGTGCTCATGGTTTTGATACACATACAATCTCTGAACCATTCTTAATGACATTCATAGATATGATAGAGTCATACTTATCATAAGACATCAGATTGAACAACCTTTATCTATATATCTACCACTCGGATATTTCCTTAACAATTGACATTTTTTTCTGAGGAGAGGCTTCAGCAGACATCTAAAACTGAGGAAACATGGAAGATTCATAATATCCTTAAAATATAGAGACAAAACATCAACATTCAAGAGCTTGAAAACCCGATATACGAAAATCATCGGGGGGGATTTATATAGGCGATTTAGGTGATGGTTCATCTTCCATGGTTGATCCAATGGTTGAAAAAACTATTGATAAAATTTGACAGTTGAGATGATAACTGAAGAAGGATTTTGATAGGATCCAGTCATTTGAGGTTTTTAAGAAAAACATTCAAATTTAGAAAAAAGTTATCTGAAAATGTTTCTTAAACAATATAATAATACCAATAAGTAAAAATATGAATATAAAAACATAGGAAATAAATCATACCTTCTGGATATGCTAGGAAAATTATTCATAATGAGGAATATTTTTCTTTTAGAACATTAGACTCTAAAATAATGATGATGAAGAATTTGACTACGAAAAATTGTGAGTATGGAAAAAACTTGACTATGAAAAATTTTGACTATAAAAGATTTTGACTATGAAAAATTTTGGCTATAAAAAATTTTGACTTTGAAAAATTATGAGTATGGAAATATTTTGACTATGAAAAATTTTGACTATGAAAATTTTTGACTAATAATCAAATGTACTCACCCTATGAAAAGGATTTTCTTAATGCAAGGATATAGTTTTCAAAAAGAATTTAATATGGAATATTACCATATGGTCATCATTCCAAATTTTTTTTATTGTATACAAATCTATCGAGGGTTAAGAGTTTTTGAATATATCAGTAAGTTGATCTTGTGTTTCGATAAATTAAAGAATGATATCTCATTTTGTGTGTGATACTTAAGAAAGTGATTCCTAATATCAATTTTTTTTCACGAGAGTGATGTTCATGGTTTTTACATAAGGCAATGGCACTAGTATTATCAAAAAAATATTGTTTTGGTAAAACTCATATTATAGTCTGTGAGTGTGTGTTGCATCCACAAAACTTGAGCACATCAACTTCCAACAGCTACAAATTCTTTGTCAGTGGTGGAAACTGCTATTGATTGTTTCTTTTTTCATGACCAAGAAACAAATGAATCTCCTATGAAATGAAAAGTTTCGGATGTACTTTTTCTGTTCATTTTTCACCCACCATATCCAGAATCAGAAAAAACTTTTGAAATAAAATTATTTCCAGAAGTATAAAAGAGTCCTAAATAAATGGTTCCCTTTAAGTAGATAAAAACCCCTTCCACTCCCTTTAAATGATATTTCATAGGATTGGATTGATATTTTTCACATAATCATATTGAAAACATTATGTATGGACGACTAGCTGTCAATTAAAGTAGAGTTCCTATCATACATCTAAAAAATGTTTGATCTACTGGTTTCCTAACTTCATCTAGATCAAGTGAATTTGATGTACTAATGGGTGTACTTATACTATTAGTGTGGTAAAATACATACTTTTTAAGAAGATCTTTAATATACTAATGTTGGGATATATAAATTATTTCTGGTTTTTGAGAACTCTGAAAACCAAGGAAAAATGTTAACTCACCCATCATACTCATTTCAAACTCAGATTTCATTAGTTCTTCTATGGAATAAGTTAATGATTGCTGAGTTGAACTAAATATATTGTCATAAACTTTTATTTGAACAATCAAAACTATATTCATATCATTCTTTATAAAAAGGGTTGGATCAACATTTCCTTTAACATAATTGTTTTGAATTAAAAACCATTTAAGCCTAATATACCACACTCTAGGGGCTTGTTTATGTCCATATAAAGAATTGATAAGATTGAAAACATGTTCATGATATTTTTTATCTTAAAAACCAGGAGGTTGTTCAACAAAAACATACTATTGAACATACCCATTAAGCAAAGATCATTAAACATCCATTTAAAAAAGTTGGAAGTTAAATAATGCAACAAAGGAAAGTAAAATATGAATAGAATCAAGTCTATCTATTGGATCATAGTTTATTTCATAATCTATTCATTTTTGTTGATTTTAGCCTTCATAAACCAATCTGGATTTATTTCATACAATGATTCCATTTTCGCCACACTTATTTCTGAAGACCCTTTTTACTCCAATAACAGAAGTTTCTATAGGACTTTCAACCAAGGTCCAGAATTTATTCCTTATGAATTCATTTAACTCATCTTGCATGGATTTTATCCGATCATTATCACCTCAATATTCATTAGTGCATTTTGGTTCTAATTGGGAATGTAATGATAGATATTCTACTTCATTTCATTAGGAACTTCTAGTCCTTATAGGTTGATTTACATCACCGATGATATTATCACTAGCATGATTCTTAAGAAATAATTGATTTGGGTTTTGTAAAGCATTTTCATCAACATATGGTAGAAAATAATATGGGGTAAATGCTTCAGAAATATCTTCTTGAACATTTTCCTAATCCGAAGGATCTTCTATCAAGGATTGATAATCAGTTTTTTAAAACACATCTAAATATGTATGTTTATGATGTTTAAAAATAAGGGATTTGTCTCCTCAAATTTAACATGTACTATTTCATTAACAGTACCTGTGTTTTTATTGAAAAATTTATAAGCCTTTGAAGTTATGGAGAATCCTAAGAAAATTCTTTCATCAGATTTTAGTGCAATGTTATGTAGATTATCTTTAGTATTCAGAATGAATACAATTAAACAAAAAAACATGAAGTAAAAATTTCGATGTTTTCTACCATTCCACAATTATTACGTGGTTTTATTATGAAAATTTCTAATCAAAACATGATGTATAGTATAACAAGCAGTACTTACTACTTCAGTCCAAAATTTTTTGTCTATCAAAAATTCACCCAACGTGGTTCTAGTTATCTCTTGAAGAATTCAGATTCTCCTTTCAAGAAAACCATTATGTTAAGGAGTTATTGCGGATGAGAAGTTATGAGTAATGCCTTTTCTACTACAAAAAGTTTCAAAATCAAAATTTTGAAATTATCCTTCATGATCACTATGATTTGTTATCAATAGAAGGATTTTATCATTTGTAACTTGGGCTCTAAAAAATTTGAAATAAGAAAAAGATTCAGATTTCATTGCTAGAAAATAGACCCATGTAAATATAGTAAAATAATAAACTAAGAAAAATGCATAATACTTTCCTCCAATGCATCAAATTTGTGGTGGGATGAAAAGATCTGTATGCACACACTATAATTCATCAGTAGATGAGACATCATCGACTAATATAAAACTTGATTTATGTTGATTAACACATCTACAAGGATAGAAAACTTTTGGATAATCTATTCTATGATTCAGTAGATCCTTAAATAGTATTTTCATATATAGTTTATATATGTTTTAATGTTCTAGTGTCTTAACCTTCTATTCCATAACCAAGAATATTATTCCATTTCACTAAGGTAAGGTAAGTCTTGGATCCTATGGTATTCAAAATTTAGTGTGTATACTTTCCCTTTCCTAAGGGCCTAAAGAATAAACTCTTCCTTGGAATTGTGTACTAAACATTTTTCATTCCTAAAATTCACTAGGTAACCTTCATCACATAATTGATTTATGGTAATGAGACTGTTCTTAAGACCCTTGAAAAACAAAACAATTGAAATTAATGTTTTTTAAAGAAGAACAATGTTACCTATACCAATAATTTATCCCTGAGCATTATCTCTGAAAGTTACTTTTCCTCCTTTTATCTTGATAATCTATTAAGAGAAGTATTTATTACCAGTCATGTGTCGAGAACATCCACTATCCATATCCCATGTATTTTTATTGGTATTATCTTTA
Source organism: Viscum album (assembly GCA_963277665.1). Lineage (NCBI taxonomy): Eukaryota > Viridiplantae > Streptophyta > Magnoliopsida > Santalales > Viscaceae > Viscum > Viscum album. The sequence continues at coordinate 223,988,346 of OY728139.1, forward strand.
CATTCCTGAAAATAAGAGTGTTAGAATTTCAAAACCCAAACTTTCTTACATCCGAAACTAGATAAAGAAAAATTTAGGTATCCACAATTTCATTGAAAAATAATCTTTATGGAAACCTAAATACATAGTTTTGTTTAAAGAATGGTTTTTTATCAATTCCCACCACACTGACACATAGTACAGAATGGATCACATTGATAAACAAAAAAATTATTACTAAAAACCAGCTTTGAATGAGTATAACCAAATCCAAAATTATTCCTTAGAGGTTGAATTTGGGAATAAATCTTATTAATGTTTTCTTTACCAAAGGTTATGTTTGGAAAACACATTATAAAGGAAAGTATTTCTGAAATCAGTCTAATAATTACGATTTTATCCAAAAAACATTATTTTTATCACTATAATTAGTCTCTGAAATTTTTTTCATATAAATAACTGTTTCTTGATCCTTAGAAATTTTATCCTTCTAAAAATTAACTCCCTAAAGGTTTTTTGAAATACATTTAAAACCATTATTTATCTTATAAATATCTTTATAAAGATCCAAACCTTCTTTAGTAAGTAAATAAATTCTTTATTTTGAATTTTCATGCTTTTTCTAGACATTAGAATGTTAATTCTCAAGGATTTTAACAAACCTAGAAACTTATTCATATGTAGGTAAAGTATTATCTTCGTTAGAAGAAGATTATTTATCTGAGGATTCATTATATTTATAATCATTATAATTATAATTCAAGGATACATTGGTTATAGATTCAGCAATGTGTAACTTGGCCATTAAACAATGATTTTCAATGTGTAACTTGGCAATTAAACCTAGATTCTTCTGATAAGATGATTAGTTCTCTAAGGATTCATAAGAAGAGTCTCCACTACTAGCACTCCAGGTGTCATTAGCATTCAAAACATTCTTAGCTTTATCTTTGTAGTACTTTATTATATTCCTGTTAGAATTATTTTCCTTTCAATACTTTTTCTAAAGCATAGGACAATATGTCCTTATATTCCATGCTTTGTTGCATTCATAACAAGTGATTTTAGATTCTTTCTTGTCCTTTATTTCATTCTTCTTATATCTATACTAAAAATATATATTCAAAACTATATTGTTCACCCTTCAACCAAGATTATCTAGCTCATTCTCAGAATGTTCACTATCACATGATTCGGATAATACAGTGACATTCTTCATCTAGGATCATGTAACCCCTTTAGGAGTCTTTGATTTAGTAGTGGTAAATGCTAGACTTCCATTCCAATTATTCTTTTTTATTCATATCAGCAGCTCTTTTCATTCATGTATCATGTTGAATAGGAGTTCGTAAAATCTAATTAAGAGTGATCTGAGATACTTTCCTATTCTTTTCAATTTATGTTCTCTTAGATTCCCATTCATTAGGCATGTTATCTATAATCTTTTCCACAAGTGACTCATTATCTAAACTTTTCTCACCAATGGATGGTAAATTTTTAACAATATTCATAATCCTTTGTTATACCTTGCACACTTGTTCTCCATAAGGGAATAGAAATCCATGATATTATACTCCAAGCATATCTCTTCTGGTTTCTATAACATTGGATGTACCAAAATGGGTAACCTACAATTTCTTCCAAATACTATTGGTATATTCACAAGAATAAATCTAGATATATATATTCCGGGTCATGGAACACAACATGTATTGCGTAGCAAGAAGTTTAGTTGATATTTTGATTTTTCTTGATTAGTAAAAGTTCTGACTTCCTTATCAAAAATATTGTAATATCTAGTTATCATAAAAAAGTTTTCCACTCCAATATTAATAACAAAATCCATAATGGTATCTCTCGAATATTCAAAATCATCCCTATCAATAAAAGGTGGTCGAGTAGGATTAATATTTTCAATCAAACCAACATTCATTCCTTCCATCTAAAATAAAATATTTATCCACGGAAACTTGTTAATAATAAAATTTTATAAAAAAGGATAAAAATCCTAAGTATGGAAAATATAGAACAATGAAATCTTGAGCAAGAAAACTTATATGTAAATATAAGTATTTCAAAGACCTCCTTTGATACCAATTTTCGGATCGAAATGTGAATGTAGATGCTCAATATACAAGAGGGGGTGAATTGTATCCCTTAAAATTTCCTTTTAAACAATTAAAGATGATATAGGACTTTCTATTTAACCTTATGAAAAACTATTTTTAATAAGGTTAAACAATGTAAATTCACAAGTCCTAATAGTTCTACAAACTTTCTAGATTCCAAATATATGGTTTCGGAAATGAAACAAAGGAAAAGATCACATGGAAAAAGATTCTACCTTAAAGCATATATAATCTTACTAATCAATGTACAAGTACAAGAATGAATAAGATGGTTATATGTTCTTTATTAATCAAAATATAGCGGAAAATAAACATGAAATAAAACAAGTAACAACTATTAAATATTTTAACCCATAGAGTAGGGTATCCAACAACCTTGTATATCGGTCCCTTGATTTATACTTTTATGAAAATCTGTCTTACCCACACAAGGGTATTCCCTCGATAGGAATATCAGACTCTGTCTTGCTATCCCCATAAGCCCTCGAACTTGAAGGTAGTCGGCACCTCTTACTTCCTTTTCAAGTATGTCCTCAAGCATTAAGGTAGTCGGAACCTCTATGTTTTTATCCACGGAAGCCCTTGATTGTACACGACAACAATCGGAGTCACAAAAATCAAGATGAACAATCTGTTCAGTACTGAAAAATAATGAGAGGATCTTTCTATAGAAATCAATTTAGTAATATGTAATCTCTAGATCTTAAAACAATAATCTAGTATTGAGTTCATTCAAATGGACTCCAATTTATAGGCATTTCTCCAATGGTTCACTCCCTCCCCCAACCACCATATTTTTTCTTGAATCTCAGAGGGACTTGTAGGCGTGTCACTCAAACAACGGTAAGTTAGAAATAGAATACAAGACATCATTTCATTACTGAAACAAGGATAATAAAAATATAGTTACTTAACCAAATTCATTTTTCGAAGTATAGAAAAATAATGTTCGGAGTCTAAGAAAATAAAAATTAAAATCTTATATTACATGGATGTACAGAATCTATTTTTCAAGGAATTAAGAATCATAATTTTATAGACTTAAGAGTCTGTATTATAAGGATTCAGAACCTAAATTTTATGGAATTCAGAACCTGTATTCTATGGAATTATGAACATAGATTCTAAGGAATTTGGAACCTGAATTCTAAAAAATTCATAGTCTGGATTTCATATAATTCAGAGTTAGAATTTCAAATAATTCAGAGTTTGAATATTAGAGAATTCGAAGACTGATTTCTAAGGGATTCAGAATCATAATTTTGAGCAATTCAGAATCAGAATACTAAGGAATTCGAAGTCCGAATTTCTTAGAATTCAGAGTATGTATGCCACATAATTTGATGTCCTAATTTCAGAGAATTCAGAGTCTGAATTCCGAGGAATTCAGACTCTATATTCTAAGGAATTCAGAATTGGAATTCTGAGAATTTTGAAATTGGAATTCAGAGAATTCAGAGTCTAAATTTTAGAGATTTCAGAGTCTAAATTTCAGAGAATTCGGAGTCTGAATTCTAAGATATTCATAATCTAAATTCAGATAATTTGGAACCGGAATTCATAACATGAAAATAGAATACTCTATATCTATGTATTTATAGGATTTTGATTTTTTAGACATGAAACTTATTTTAACAGATAAAAATAAAATGGGTTATATTAAGAGAAACTAAATCACGAAAAATGAAAACAAAGGTAAGGAAAAAATTTCCATAGGAAGGAAAAATTCATTATTAAGATAAATCTTTAAGGAAATAAAAATTTCCTTGAGATAGAGTGTTTGTGATTTTCCAAACATAAACGAATGGAAAAGTCACAAGGAAACCTTATTGAATCAAAAGAGTAATAATCCCCTTTATTGAACATTAACATTAAAATCTATTTTTTATAATAACAATGTTGATATTATTATATAATACATCATAATTTCTTTAATAAATATTTTTTAAATCCATGTCTCATCCCATAATGATTTCATTCATAGAGTGTGGGATTGCGAAAAATAATTGTCATATTTTCTAATGAACCATTTTTTCAATGACTATATTTTTCTTTCCCAGAAAATTGAACATTTTATTTTGAATGATAATATGACCTGTCCTAGGTAAACCTCAAATTTCCCTCCACAATTTTTAAAATAAAGATCTGTTTACTCTTTAAATGGTGTAGGATTCAATAGAAGTATAAATTTTTTATGTTAAATTTTTTTTAGTTTCATGATCATATATTTTTTCTTTTAATCCACATATTCTTATTAAAAAATATTATTTTTTGTAACACCCTGATATTTTAAGAGAATATTTTTTTCTTAGATGTATTTTTTTTTACGCTTCACCAAGATTATATTGCACTATTCGCAACACCGTATTAGCTTGTAGTATACGCAACACGATTCTTTGCTTGTGATGCACACAATTTCAAGTTATTTTGGATAAAATTCATTTTACACAACACCATGTATAGATTTTGATCAATTTATAACTGAACTATATTTTGAGTATGTTATACGCTACACCAAAGGAAGCTTTCCCTACATGTAACCCTGACATGGCTTGCATTACACACAAGAGAGACCTTCCTCGATAGCGTGTGTGGTACGCAATACCCTGTTCCACTAAAAGATATATTATTATAATATTATCATGAACTAGCCATTATGAATAGTATTAACTAAATTTTGGATTTTATAACATTATCATTCATCTTACACATTTTCTAGATCATGGTATGATAACAAAATAAAATTTTCGGGTAAAATATGTATTTTTAAAAAAATGCATTTTTCCGCCTTTTGATGGTGCACCCATTTTAAATATAATTTTTAACAAGATTATAAGTTCAATTTTACAAAATAAACTTATTCTTTTGAATCAGGATATAAAAATTTATGTTGGATAAAGTTTCGATATTTTTCTGATAATGTTCATATTATGATGAATAGTACAAATACACTAAATTTTAAAAAAAAACTATTTTCATCAAGATAATTTATATGGTTAATTTATAATATTGAAGGGTTTTAAAATATAAATAGAATATATTTTTACCGTTTAATATAATTCAAGTCATTATCATTAATTTTAAATTCAATTCATAGGAAAAAAACATTTCAATCTTTTGCAATGTTTTAACTTTTAAAACCCATTATCTCAACAGCGGGATTAATTTTAAATTAAATAATTCAATTTTTGTGTCTTGAATTTGGGAAAATGGATTCCATATTTGTAATTTTTAGGTAGAAATTATGTTAATAGACTACTTTTATTTTTTAGACATTATGAATAGTAACTACGGTAAATTTTATTTAGCACAGTTAAAGGTAAATTAGGTACTAAGTGTAAAAATAATATTATAAAATTACCCTAACACATTTCTTAATATAATTGGATGATTATATTTAGTCCTAAAATATACTTGGGTTGAAATGGTATCTATTTGAACCCACTTGTATGTGATTAAGACCTTTAATTTATTTTTTTTAAATGAAAGTGAAATATGTCTCAGTCAAACTTTAATAATATAATTATTTTTTATATAAAGTTAGACATAATATAAATTCGGTTATAAATAATCATCAAAAATATAAAAAAATTCATTATAATTTTAATTTATTTTTAATTTTATGAAATATATAATTACCTTAATATCTTATACATTAATGATGCAGAAATTATTTATTTAGTGTAAAATCAATAATGTAGTTTTTAATAAACTAATAATACCCATAAAAAACCCAAATACATGACAATAACTTGTTTTTCGTGTAAATATATACCATAAGAATTCAAATGTCTAATTTTTGACCATTTGGAGCCACATAAAAGAGATTATGTCACTTATATTATTTTGTTTTAAATTATGTCAAAGTTGTCACCATCATAATTTAGTAAACATAACATTTCAATGGTTGGGTGTTCTATAAGATAAATTTGATTAAATGTATTCTTAAGAATCATATTATATTTATATTCATCATAATATTTTATTTTCAATTTTTATGAAACAAATTAGGATATTAAATAATTATAAAAATATGTTGTACTAATTATTTTATTTAGAGGAATATAAAATAAATTTTTTAAAAAATAATAAAATAAATACTATATTAACTAATTAATATTCTACACAAATTTTATAGAAAAATATTAAATATTATAAACCTATTAAATATTTATTTTCTAATATATTCTCTGTTTTTATTTTATTTAAATTATAATAAATGAATAATATCCAAATTGACACTATTGTGATTTTATAAACATGACATATTATTAAATTGTTTAAAAATCACAAATATATTTAAAAATTATAAATTGAAATTAATATGGTGTAAAATTTCATAATGTATCCAATTATGAACAACTCACAACACATAAGTAATTATTTATATCAATTTAAAATTTGAAATATTATTACCAAAAATAAAATTAATTAGTTTAAATAAAGATAAATCCAGTTGATAAGGTTTAAAATAAAATACCAAAATTTCTAAATTTTATTTTTTGATTAGATTACAACCCTATATCATCTAAAATTAGTATTGGGTCATTTTTTTGAGGTTTTAATGTTGGGTTTGTGTTTATTATAAATTAATATTTTAGAGGATTCCAAAAGTGCCCCTCTCCTCCCTTATAAAAAGTCACATCCTCCCTGTCCTCTTCACAACATTTTGAGCCATCAATATAAAAACAATCGATCCATTTTTCTTTTCCACTTCCATGGAAACCTATTAGAGGTCATTTTCTTCTCCATAGACTATATTTAGTGCCCTAAGAAGAGTTTAAGAAGAGGCACGTCAAGGAAGAGGTAATATCCTTTACCGGTTCCTTCAAATTTATTTCTTCTTCTACTTCCACTTATTGATTTTTTTGATTATAAAGTAATAACATCAGTGTCACTCATATACTGATATGTTATTATAAATATGAAACAACCCTATTTCACCTTCTATCCATCCAACAAAAAATGAAATCACCACACGTGTGTGCGAACAGCTTACTGTCTCCACGCCGTGGTGTAATATGTTTTTCCAACACCAGCTTACATGGATGGGTATAATGGTAGAAATAATAGATATTTATGATTAAAATAACAATATACTAATTATGAGATATTATATCATCAACTCTAATTCCATTCAATAATTATGGGAACAATATCATCGCTCGTGTGTACGTACATATTACCGTCTCCACGACGCGATGAGATTCATTCTCCATGTTAACCATTCAAGAATTATTATAAAGTATATATAATTAATAATAATGAAATATATGAAATAATAATGCTACTATATTTATGTATATATATATGTATTTCATATACTTACTTCCACTCAATTCAATAAGCAAATGAAATCAACGTTAATGCGTACGTACGACCTACCATCTCCATGAATGGTGTATTTCATTTCATTTATCTATCTATTATACATATATAATGAATATATATTATATATAAATCATGTTTTATATTATTGATGTAATTAAATCATGATATAAGTAATAATAATATCAGGAACAACAATTCCAAACACGTACGATAAATGATACGATTATTACCCAGAACGTTGCTTTAACCTGAAATTGACAAATGAACAGTTAATATAAAGACCTAAGTGAATTATATATGATATCATAAATATTATTATGGTTCAATTAAAAGTATATAATATGTTTAAATCCACTATACTAGATTTTCAGACATGTACGGATAAAATTGGACCTAAAGTAAGGGATAATTATTCTAATCTCATTCTTATCCGAGATTGTTTATTCATCAGTATTTACTGGGTTTATGTTTATCATCCATATCAATGTGTTCTAAAAATGTTTTCATAAAATGTTTAATATTTTTTCATGTAGGTTTGAATGCATTTTTTCCATTTTTTTACTTTAACTACGTGGTATTGAAGGAATCTTTAGTTTGATTACTATACGAGGTACTTTTTGACTTTTTCGGCGAAAGTACGAGAAGAAGTTTTTTTAACTTATACGGAATGAATGGATTTCTACTGTTTCATAATGCCTTATTTTCATGAAGCTTCCTCTACAGGATTTCATGATTAATTTCAACAAAAATCCTTTTCTTTTAAAATTTCATTGCGTTATGTGGAAATAAAATGATTTTGAAGAAGAAAGGATATTTTCCCTCAAGAATTCATTTCAAGTGTTTTGTCAATACTATTTTCCATCTAAGATGAAATTATTTACTATGTTTATGTTTTAGGATAATGTCTCTATTATTTACATGGTTTTATTTTTTTCTTATGATGAAATGATATCAATTTTTTTTATAGGGATTATGTTATGATGGGATGATGTTTACGAAACCCATATTATTCTTTGTCTTATGATGAATGTTTCATGTTTATTTTGTGGCACACAAAATAATAATTTAATTATGATATGGTTGGGAAATATATCTTCCTCCAATGAATTAGGTAATTATTTCTATCTCATTATATAGACATGGCTGGAATGGAAGGTAAAATCTGGTTCAGCAATACAGGGTTGGAACATCATGTAAACCAAGTTCGGTAATGGACTTTGTCCACTATGTTGGTCTTGTCAATAATGCCTTGGCTACTATTGAAATCATAACATGTGATTAATGGTTTTCCAAAATTACATGTTTTATTCCCATTCTATTTTATCCTGATTGATGTTCCTTTATGATCTATACCTTAGGTACTTCTAGGATTATGTCATTGTTCAAGATTTTGATGTTTTATGTTCATGTTTTTACGTTCAAATATTTATGGATTGTTTTTATGTCCTCCATGTTTACCCTTACTGAGCATTTGAGCTCACCCTTTTTATGTTTTCTTTTCCCCAAGATATAAAGAATGGTTTTAAGTATGAAAACAAAAGGGGAAGATCTTTATGGGAAATGTTTAAGATCTTTCACCATGATTAGAAGATTATATTACGATTTTCCAAATACACTAAAATAACACGGTCTTTGGGAATATATTAGTGTCATGTATTATATTTTCCGAAAAAGTAATGTAATTTCCATGTACTTCAAGAATCGGGTCTCAATAATTGGTATCAGAGAAAAGTTTTAGGTAACCTTTGGAAACTAGGATGTGAAAACTTTTGTGAGATCCCTAGAGATATTTCAATGGTATGTGTATGGATGTTCTTAAGGTCAAGTATAAGTATAGGTTACAATCCTATAATTAAGATTATTATTATGAATAACCTAGGATAAAACCTAATATTTTAGAGATTGAAGGTAATCCCCCATTATTATGTTGTTTTCCTGATATTATTTTTGCCTCTCGAGCTATTCTTTTTGGGTTTTAGATAATGGCTAGAACCTGAAGGAACCGTGTTAATGATCAATGCAATGGTCAATGCAATGATTGTCCCCCAGATCAACCAAATGTTATGGGAAATTGAGTGAAAAATAGTATTGTTATATTTACAAAATCTATGAATCATTCTGGAATTCAAAATGAGAAGAGAAGGGAACAATATTCTATTGATTCCTTCATGAGGAAACGTCAACATTCTTTCAGTGGGTATTCTGATCCACTTTTTGATGAAAAATGAATCAATACCATTGAATATATATTTTTCATACTTCTCTATTCAGAGAAAGAGAAATTCATTTTGGTTGTTTACTGTTTAGAAGGTGAAGTAGACCATTGGTGGACTCTAATTAAGAATACAAGGCCCCAAGATGAAATTGAATCCATAGAATGGGACGAGTTGAGGAACTTGTTTTTCAAAAATTAATGCCCTCGTATTCTTAGAAAAATGATGGAAAAGGAGTTCCTTGAGCTTAAGAAAAAAGATGATGAATCTTTTGGTATATACGAATCAAATTTTACAAGACTTTCAAGGTATTCATCTAGCTTTATAATCCAACATAAAAGTAAATTTGATCAATTCTTCCGTGGATTAAAACCAAGTCTTTGAAGGGAATTAGCTATAAGAGACTTCAGTAGACATGAATAAATTGTGCATTGTGCAATCAAGGTAGAACTGGAAGTTGGTTTTACATATCCATCTCATGGTTTTGACAAGAAATGAAAGATGGAGTTCAAGGAAATGTCTTAGAACAACGGTTAAATGAAGATGAATGTTTAATTATTTTCAAAGTGTCGAAATAAGCGTGGTGGAGATTTTTTAAAAATAACTAGAAAATGTTTCAAGTGCGGAAAAGAAGGAAATCAAGTAGCTGAGTGCCGAAGTAATGTGAAAAAGGCTTCTAAGGACGTGAATATAGAGAACACTACAGAGAATGTAACACGATCATTTTAATTATACAAGTGCATGGAAATGGGGAATTATTCTAATCAATTCCCTAATCCAAGGGTTAATGATGATCGATGTGAGAAACCTATTAAGGAAAAGGTCAAAGGGATTTCACATGAAATCACTATTTGTGATGTTGATTATGACAATGATGTTGTGGAATCATTAAGTGTTTATGTAATGGGATTTCAAAATAGTATCATGGAATCTCATTTATAGTATTATGGAATATTGGAATATCTATGTATTGGTTAATTATGGTTTTCCATAATTATATGGTACCAGTATCCATGAAAAGTGATTGAAATATTTTTAGAAAGCAGATGATATGCGCATAATAATGGGATGAGGAGAAAATAATATGTTTGACATTATTAATGAGCTCATGACTGATATAAGGACGAAGTGATATCATGGTTTGAGAATATAGAATTTGTGGGATTTTGTATGAGGAAAGAGTTAACTTTTGATAGTATTCAAGTTTTTACTAACGTTCTATGGTAACTCATGTTTCAAGAGAATACATAATTAAGGTATTACCATGTTTAGAATGTTTCCAACAAGATATATCTTAAGATATATGGCGGATAAATGATGGTATTCACATGCTTGGTAGATGACCATTCTAGTAATCATTTACTTTATACTATGAGATTTGATAGAAGTATTTTGGATAATCCTAAAGATTGGAATGGATTATGTTGGACATAATATAGTATTTTTTATGGCAAGAACCTTTTTCGATATTATTTATAGAATTTTATAATGGTGAAGTTTTAGAAAAAGGAAAACATGAAGGACATGTGACAACCCATCACGTCGGACAAGGTTGCGTGAATCAAACCCACAACCGAAGTGCGACAGGCCTTTATCGCCTACCCATGGCCTACATGAAGTCCATAGTTCGTATAAATTAATTTTATTTTATTAAGCGGTGCGATAGATGAATTATAATTAAATTTTATGAACCATATATGATTAATCTCAGCATAGATGGACTTATGTATATTTAATAACTTGTGCTACCCTTTTTGTGATAGAGACAGATAGAATGACCTATCATTATATCACATGATCGACTAACACTTCATGAATGAAAAATTGAACTTCATTTCATTAAATATGAGATGAAGTGGAAATTGTTCATGGAATGACCAACAATGATATTACACTAAAATAAAGTAAGTATTTCCCCTTATGAAAAAATTCATCAACTTTAGGGAAATGATCATGAAAACCAAAAATGTTTTTCTAGTACTCTAAAATACAATGAATCAAATGGTACCTTAGATCATCACAAATTTATGGCGTTGTGATTGTTGGATTTTTCATAGCCATGTTCTCTACAACTCTCCATCAGAACTTGATGGTTAGATTTCTCTTCCATATCCATGTTTTCACCTATGTTATTGTAAGTGGAAACCTAGTGATGAGTTACTTTGGGTATCCATTATGTTTTTAACAATCCTTTTTAAAATGATGTTTTTTTCCTTTTTACAATGTGGGTTTCTCTGAAAGAAACATTCAAGTAGAAAACCATTTATAACCCCGGCAAATTTCGAGGGTGAAATTCATTTTTAGGGGGGTAGAATGTAACACCCCGAGATTTGATGATAATTATTCTTTTTTATTTTTTTAATGTCTTTTGTTATATGCTTCACGAAGATAAGATTGTTCTATACGCAACATTGTATTAGCTTTTAGTATACGCAACACTATTATTGGCTTGTGATGCACACAATTTCATGTTCTTTCAATGAAAATTCATTTTACACAACACCAAGTATAGATTTTGATCAATGTATAACTGAACACTATTTTGAGTATTTTATATGCAACAAAAAAGGAATCTTTCTCTATAAGCAACCCTGACATGGTTTTCATTACACGTAAGAATGACCTTCCTCGATAGTGTCTATTATACACAATACAGAGTTTCATTAAATGAGATATTATTATAATATTATCATGAACTAGCCATTATTAATATTATTAACTAAATTTTGAATATTATAACATTATCATTCATCTTACACATTTTCTAGAGCATGGTATGAGAACAAAATAAATTTTTCGAGTAAAATAAGTATTTTCAGAAAGTGCAGTTTTCCTGCCTTTTGATGGCGCACCCATTTTAAATCTAATTTTTAACAAGATTACATGTTCAATTTTACAAAATAAACAGATTATTGTGAATCAGGATAAAAAATTTATATTGTATAATGTTTTGATATTTTTCGGATAACATTTATATTTTGATGAATAATAAAAATACGCTAAAGTTTAATTAAAAACAATATTTTTCTTCATGATAATTTATATGGTTAAATTATAGTATTGAATTGTTTTAAAGTATAAATAGAATGTACTTTTACCATTTAATATATTACCTATCATTATCGTTAAATTTACATTGAATTCATAGGTAAAAACATTTCAATCTTTTGCAATGTTTTATCTTTTAAAACCCATTTTCTCACTAGCAGGACTAATTTTAAATTAAGTACTACAACATCTGTGTCTTGAATTTGGAAAAATGTATTCCATATTTGGTATTAGTAGGATCAGATTATGTAAATGGGTTACTTTTATTTTTTAGACATTATGAATAGTAACTACAGTAAATTTTATTTACCACAGTTAAAGGTAAATTATGCAATTAAGGGTAAAAATAATATTATAAAATTACCCTAACACATGTTTTAATATAATTAGATGAATATATTTATTCTTAAAATCTACTTGGGTTGATGTGGTATCTATTATAACCCACTTGTATGTGATTAAGACCTTTAATTTATTTTTTTAAAATGAAAGTGAAATATGTCTCACTCAAACTTTAATAATTAAATTATTTTTAATATAATGTTATAAAGAATAAAAATTAGGTTATAAATACTAATTTTAAATTTAAATTTTTTTTCATTATCATGGTAATTTATTTTTAATTTTTAAGAAATATATAATTACCTTAATAGCTTTGACATTAATGATGCAGAAATTATTTATTTGGTGACAAATCAATAATATTGTTTTTAGTAAACTAATAATACCCATAAAAGGCCGAAATACATGACCAAAACTTATTGGTCGCGTAAATATAAACCATAAGCACCCAAATTTCTAATGTTTGACCATTTGGAGCTTTATAAAAGAGATTATGACACTTATATTATTTTATTTTAAATGATGTCAATGTTATCACCTTCATAATTTAATAAACATATCATTTTAAAAGATGGGTGTTTTAGAAGATAAATTCTATTAAAAAAACATTATGAAATTTATTATATTTATCATTATCTTAATTTTTTGTTAATTTTTATGCAACAAATTATTATATTAAATAAATATTCAAAAATGATGTAGTAATTATTTTATTAAGAGAAATATCAAATAAATGGATTTCAAAATATTAAAATATATATTATACGATCTAATAAATATTTTCCATGAATTTTATATGTAAATATGACATGTTAGTAACCTATTAAATATTTTGTTTCGAATATATTCTATGTGTATTTTATTTAAATTCAAATAAATGAATAGTGTCAAAATAGACACTATTGTGATTTTATCAAAATGACATATTACTGAATTTTTTAAAAATATCAAACGAAAATGTCATAAAGTAACTAATTATGGAATATTAACAACAAATAAGTAATTATTTATAACTATTTAAAATTTAGAATATTATTACAACAAATAAAATTAAATAGATTAAATAACGATAAATCAAGTTGATATGGTTTAAAATAAACTCCCAAAATGTCTAAATTTTATTTTTTGATGATATTACAACCCTATATCATAAAATATTCTAATTTGAGTAATTTGTTGAGGTTTTCAAGTGGGGTTTTAGTTTATTATAAATTAATATTTTAGAGGTTTCCAAAAGTTCCTCTCTCCTCCATTATAAAAAGGAACCTCCTCCATCTCCTCTTCACAACAGTTTGAGTCTTCAAGATCGGCCAAGAAATATCTATTTACCTTCTACACTTCCCTAGAAACCTAATAGAGGTCTTGGTCTTCTTCAAAGAACAACTTTACTTCCCTAAGAGGAGGTTAAGAAGAGGCGCGTCGAGGAAGAGGTAATATCCTTTACCGATTCTTTCAAATTTATTTCTTATTCTACATCCTCTTATTTATTTGTTTCATTATAAAGTAATAACATCAGTATCACTCATACAATTATATTTTATTATAAATATTAAACAACACTATTTCACCTTCTATCCATCCTATGAAAAATTAAATCACCGCACGTATGTACATACGACTTACCGTCTCCATGCCGTGGTGTAATCTATTTTTCCAAAACAACCTTACATGGATGGGTATAATGGTGGAAATAATAACTACATATGTACGCGATGATATTCATTCTACATGGAAACCATTCAAGAATGATTATAAATTATTTATAATGAATAATAATAAAATATATGAAATAATAATTCTACTGGATTTATGTATATATATATATATGTGGCATCTACTTACTTTCATTCAATTCAATAAGAAAATGAAAACAACGTTCATGCGTACGTACGGCCTACCGTCTCCATGAACTGTGTTTCTCATTTCATTTATCTATCTATTATAAATATATATACTAAATAAATATCATATACAAATCATTTTTTACATTCTGTAAGTAAGTAAATCATGATATATGTAATAATAATATCAAGAACAACAAGTCCAAACACGTATGATAAATGATATGATTATTACCCAAAATGTGGCTTTAACATGATGTTGACAAATGAACGGGTAATATAAAGACTTAAGTGAATCATATATGATATAATAAATATTATTATGGTTCTGTTACATGTTTATAATATTTTTAAACCCCCTATATAGGAGTTTCATACAAATATGGAATAAATTGGACCTATGGTAAGGGATAATTATTCCAATATCATTCTTATACGAGATTGTTTATTCGTAAGTATTTACTGAGGTTGTTATTATCATCCATATCCATGTTTTATCAAAAAAAATCATAAAATTTTTACTATCCTTCCATGTGTGTTTAAATCCATTTTTACCTTTTATTTACTTATACCTCATGGTATGGACATAATCCTTATTTTGTTTACCATACGAGGTACTTTTTGACATTTTTTGAAAAAGTAAAATAAAAATTCTTTTTAACTTATACAGAATGAATTGATTTTTATGGATTCATAATGCATTATTTTCATGAAGCTTCCTCTAAAATATTTCGTGATTATTTTCAACAAAAATCATTTTCATTTAAAATTTCATGGAATTATGTGAAAAGAAATTGATTTTGAAGAAGAAAGGATATTTTTTCTTAAGAATTCATTTCTTGTGATTTAGAAAAACTATTTTCCATCTAGGATGAAATTATTTAGTATGTTTATGTTTCATGTATACTGTCTCTATTATTTACATGGTTTGTTTTTTTTCTTATGATGAAGTGATATAAATTTTTTAATATGGATTATTTAATGATGGGTTGCTGTTTATGAAACCCATATTATCCATTGGGTTATGATAAATGGTTCATGTTTATTTTGTGGCACACAAAAGAATTATTTCATTATGAGATGTGTGGGACCTATATCTCCCTCTAATGTATTAGGTAAAGATTTATAACTCATGATATAGACTCTTCTGGAATGGCATGTAAAATCTGGTTCAGTAATATAGGGATGTAATGACAAGTAAACCCAGTTTGGTAATGGACTTTGTCCACTATGATGGTCTGGGTAGCAATGCCTTGGCTAATATGGAAATAATAACATGGGATTAATGGTTTTCCAAAATTACATGATTTATTCCCATGCTATTTTATCATTATTGTTGCTCCTTTATGATCTACGCCTTATGTAATGCCAAGATTTATGTCACTACTCAATACATTGATATTTTATGATCTTGTTTTTACATTAAAATGTTTATGGAATGTTTTTATATTATTCATGTTTACCTTTACTAAGAATTTGGGCTCACCCTTTTTATGTTTTCTTTTCCCCAGGATATAAAGAAAGGTTATAGGTAAGAAAACAAAAGGGGAAGATATTTATGGGATATGTTGAAAATATTTCACCATGAATAGAAAATTATTTTCAATGTTTCCAAATACACTAAACTAACATAGTATTTGGGCGTCTCTTTGTGTTGAGTATTATGTTTTCTGAAAAATTAATGTAATATCCATGTATGTCAAGCTTCGGGTCACTATAATTTTAGTATAATTGTTTTTCTAATATAGTGGTTATAAAGTATCATTAAAACATTTTTAAAACTATTTTTCAAATTTTTTTAAACTCCATTATGAAAATAATTTGAAAGGGTTTTAAATAAAATATTTGTCTAAGTGTTACTTTCAATTTATTCATTATCTCTATAATATTTACCCCCAGAAGAGGAATGTTTCATTATTCACCTTATATATTATTTTACAATGTATTTAATTTGGTTTGAAAACTTTTGTGTTATTTCATATCATTTTAAAATCTACTTTATGATATACCATTTTATAATGATACAAATCCATTTTCATTAAACATGATAATCATGATTTGATTATTTGATAAATAAAATGGAAACGTTTTCCATTTTAAGGGTTATTTTATTATATAATGATTTCTTTTATGTGGAACACAAATACATTGATTATGTGATAGGTGGGACCTATATCTCCCTCCAATTAATTGGGTAAAGTCTTATATCTCAGGAGAGACAAATGTTATGTGAATTGGTTTTTGACTAGATACATTAAAAAGAGTTAGTGTGATCTAATTTATCTCTAATAATAATATTAATTGTAAATGGTTTGTAGGGTAGAAATATTCATAAGGATAATACATAATTTGATTGTGATTGTGACACTTTTTTCCAACGTTCAATGGCCCATGTTATATGCTTCATGACTTATTTTATCATTCTATGTTAAACATTTAATCATTTGAGATGATATTCCAATCTTTCATGTTTATTGTTTACACTTTTAAATTTAAATAATTTTAAATTATATTTATTTCCCTGTTCATGATCTTCTACATGCTTATAATCTGAACATTGTGGTGTTTGATATATTATTCCCTACAGAAAATTTAATCTCACTCACTGTTATGTTTTTAACTCTTGGTATTTGAATATGATTATGACTCATGGAATGTCAAAGGGGGTTTAGTTTATTGAGAAATATTCACAATATGTAAAATAATTTTTTATATGATTATAGTCACTAGGAATACAAAAGCATTGGGTATTTATACTCTGATACTATTTTTAAAATTTTTAAATTAAACAATGGTATCCATGTTTTGTTTGGTTATGATTATATTGTTTTACTTTAGATTGTAGCGGTGTAGGTTTTCATTATTTTTTTATATTATCTTAGATAAATTTAGTGAAAACCCTATAGATCAGTCTAATAGATATGTCTAATTATAGGGTAACATCTTATTGTTTATTTAATTTATTGAGTAAGTGGTTTTATTTGAATAACATCCATGCATGGATTAAATAAATTTAATCCATATTTAGAACATGTGAACACAGATCTAACCACCCATAAATGGGTTTTCTAGGCATTGAGTCGATTATCGCTCTTAGGCCTGATTAGTGGGCCTGTAACTGGAAACCAGGATAGACATTCCAAATATATATGATTTGGTTGATTATATGTTATTTATGAAAGACTATAAAGGATTTATTTCTAAGATACATTTATAGATTGGGTGGATAGGTGTAAAATAACCCAACTTAATGTAATCTTGGTTAAACTATTTTTGATCTAGGTTAAACTATATATGTTATTGGGAAGTGTGACTATAAGGGTGAATGTATTAAAGGTTAAACCAATTTTATGTTATGGATTATGTTAATTCCCCGTTATTAATAATGTTTCATCACTCATGAAAACCCTGTTGGTTTTAGTAATTTCAAGTATTAGAAATACCTATGGGTGTGAAGTATAGTGAATAGATTAAATTAATAAAAAAACTCATTGGAAAGGGAGATGAGAGAGGAATTTATTTATTATTATAAACAAAAAATCAGGAAATATGATTAACAATGTGAACATCAATTGAATCACAAACAAAATAGATAAAATAAATATAGATTCTCATGAAATATCAAGTGATGAATATGATGAATGAGAAAATAGTCAATTTTCAATATGTAAAAAATGTTGAAAGAAGTGCATAGGGAATTAAATCAAGAGGAATAGAAGAGTATCTACTTATAGTAAAGGAGTCCATCAAACGTCAAAATTTAAAGGGAAAATAAAGAGTTTGGTTAACACGTGGAAAAAAAATATAAAACTCATCATAGGGAATCAATAATAATTTCCAATCTTTTTGGTGGAGAACTCGGGAATTATCCAAGTCAATTCCCTAATAAAAGGATTTATGTGGATGGTATGAATCCATAACCATATAGACCATGGAACAAAGGAATATACTATATAATAACTATTGATGAATGGGATAGTTGTAATTGTATTTAACGTTTGTTCCACCCCTAATTAGTGGATGTATTCTAGTTATATCGTCTATATTGTATCTGAAATGATTTCTAAGAACATTAGGTCACCACCATAAGTGGTTTTAATTTTATGGAAAATATCTATAAGAATGGTTATGAGGTTTTTGGAAATAAAAATGTGAAAATCATAATATTATTCTCTAAAAATAATTTTATTTTAGAAATAGAAATGATGTATTCACTTTGACTCGACATTAATGTCCCTAATAGGGAATACACATTCGAAATAAATAATGACCATATATTAGTGTAGTATTATATATGAATTATCTAAAAAAGTTAATCTTTAACATGGTCCTTAAATCCATGTTATGTTATATATTTACTATTAGTGGTTAGAGGAAATAACTGTTTCTAGTCCTCCCTATGATATTAAGGTTAAAATATCATTTCAGATAATATTTTTCAACATGAAATTATTTTTACACATTCTACTATTTCTTATAGTATATGATAACTACAATTGAGAGAACACCATCTATTTAACTGGGAAGAATGCAACGATCAAGGATTTCAGATATTTTAAATGTATTTTATTTTCTATAACTTCTGTCACATACAAAATGTGACCTAAACATGACACAAAATATTAGATTATTATTATTAATAATATTGATATGATAAAACCCCTATTATAGTAATTTATTAAAAAACCATACCTTTAATGGATAAATGAGTAATATGATTTAATATTGAAAACGTTTGTTTTCAATAAACTAATTTTTTTGGTATTTTTTTATTGAAAGTAAAAAAATTCATAGATATTGTAATTTTAGTTATATAAAATAAAATTCAATTTTATTTCAAAATATCAAATTTATATGAGAATGAATTTTAAATAATTTTGTAAAATAACTAATTTTTAGGTGAATAATTAAAAACAATGATTTTTCAAATAATATAACTTTTATATTACATAGAGGTTTTTAAATCCATTTTGATGAAGACTATAAAATTATAGATTAAAATAAATAATTTAAAAACCATATAATTAATTCCTAAAACCCATGAATATTCTTTTAGAAAATCATGTAATATTTTTTAAAAATTATTTTTTTCATATATTTCCTCATTGAGAAATTTTTTTTGGTTTTATTTAAATGTATAAAAAATGGTTTTTAAAAAAATAATATTTTTAATGTAATTAAAATAAATAATTTTTTTAATTTTTATACTTCAAAAACATTATTAATAAAAATAAATTGTCCATAAACATAGGTTCTTACATGTTATGAGAAAAAACATTAAAATTAATTTTACTATATATAGAAATTTAATTTGAAAAAATGTATATAAAATTTGACATAATTATGATGATATTATTTAATAATGTAAAATATCATTATTTGGCGAAAAAAATTAGATTACTGAGGTTAATTTTAATTACCATGATAATGGTGAAAAGGTTACTTTTGAATTGATTTAATAACGATACATGCATTTTTTATAATAGAAAAAATTACTATATTTTAAATATTTACTATAATATTATTTTTATACATATATATATAGATATAATAACACTATTTTTATAGTTAATCAATTTTAAATAAGATTAAGAACACTTAATATTGAAATCATCTTTTTCGGAAAAAAGTGTTTTTCTATATATAATCAACTTTAATTTGAATATTAATTTTCGATCATTTTAAAGTTTCATAATATGAAATTTAAATTAAATTTAGGTATATAAAATATTTTTTAGGCGGTAAGGGTTAAAATTTATATTTAATAAGATATAAAATTACTTATTGAAAAAGTAGTTGCCATAGAAAATGTTAATTTGCGAAAAATATTAAAAGTAAAAAAATATAATCCTTAAATCACTATGAATTTGTATAAAATGAATGAATGGGTGTATTTAATAACATATATTATTAAAAAAACCCATATAATTCCATTTTTGGATCCATTAACCCTTGAATAGTGACTCTACAATACTGAAAATGAAAATTGTGTTTCCAAAACTACACTTCTCTTCAATTATATAAATTCAACACTTACGCCACTTAAATAATCACCTTAACCTCTAATTTATCACTCATAATCAATAATTTTTCTCCTAATATATTTATATCCTGAATTAATATGAATCTGGAATCCCATATTTTTCTTATGTCCTTCATCCCTATAGATTTTTCAAAGATAAAACTCAAGCATTCAACATGAGTATTTCATTCACTTACACATTTCTTTTACTCCACCTTACTAAATAATATGTAATATAATTAATATGTTGAAATAAATATAATTATTATATTTATTTTTTATTATTTTAATTTTACAATATATATTCCAATATTTAATTAAGCTTATAAGACAAGATAACATTGATAGTGCGTAAGTACGGATTGTCACCTCCAAAAAGAGATATTTTCAATCACTCATAACCTCCTATAAATAATTGAATAAAGGATGAGTTTTCAAAATAAATATTTTCTATATTTTATAAATAAAAATATTAAATTATAATATTTAATACATAGTCATTTCCACCATTCATTGATAAATTTATCGTTAATCATGAATATCACCGACTACCACCTCCATGAACGATAAATTTTGTTTTTCATCACCCCCATTTTATATGGTCTAAAGATTGGATTTAATTATGAAATATTATAATTATAACATCTTAAATATTATGAAAATTTCATACATTCATTATCTAAATACATTCCCTTACTCTTGAAAACATTATAAAATGTTACCATTTTCTTTGGTATTACCACCTTCCTGAACTATATTATAATCTTCATGTAATGATTGATAAAGGGTTTTTATATAATGATAATATATTGTAATAATAATGAATTTAATATTTTTTTAATGATTATACTCATTGATTTTTTATATTTTAAATATTTATTAATATATCACATTATGATTGTTTGACACACCCAAACTAGTTTATCACATTTTTTATTTTCAAAATTTTTTTCATTTATTACACATAATGAAAATAAGACTTGAGTAATCATTAAAAAATTAAATTATTATACCTTGAATATTCATGAATTTATTAATATGAATATATATAGTAATAATACACTATATTATCATTATATTTAAATGAGACAAAAAACGAATGTCCTAACATCTGTTGGTGAAGATAATGGTAATTGAGTAATATATTTGCAATTTAGGATTACAAATAATGTTTAAAAAGTGTGATACAATTGAATAATATCATGATTAAATTATTTAATTTTGTTAAGTTCACTATATAGGAAGTTATTTCAATGAAGAATTAAAAGAATCTATAGGAAATGGTATGGCCTCATGTTTTCCTTATTTGATAAAAATTTTATATTATAAACCTAATTTTACATAAATGGTCTGTTTACTGTTGAGTGGCTCCATGAACCACTTTATGTTTTGAAATATAAAATTTATATTTTTTATTTCCATTGAGATTATTTATAATTTGTATTATGTTTTGAATATAGTATTATTATCAATGATTATATCATAATATTTATTTGAATATAATATCTTTAATTTCTTTATTGTTCATAACATGTTATATTATTTTTATTTGGTGTACATATGCCCAATAAGTTGTTGAGGACCTTAAAATGTTATTTTTCAGTGTTTTTTATTTTTCCTGTGTAAGGGATTTACATATCCAAATCACCCATGTAATGGATTCACATATTAAATTTCCCCATTTGGAAAAATCGATTAGGGATTTTCATCTAAGGGAATCGACGTATCTAATTTATGTATGCAAATTCACTACACTATTTTTCTCTACGTAGGCAATTTATTCATTTAGGAAATATTTTTCATATAATTGTATATATAGGTATATTTTTATCATATAAACAAATTAATCATATAGGGGAATCATGTATGTGAATTACCCAATAAGATAATTAATAACATATCTAAAAATTGACTAAACTGAATTAGGAAAATTATATACAACATGAAAAAAATAGTTTGGTACATAAAAATAACCTGTGAAACGACTTCTTCATCATTATATCCATTTTAATTATATTTATATATTTTCATTATCATTATATATAATCACGAATTTCCTTAATCTGACATCTATATCCCTATTTTTACCAAAATATAGAAGAAAATTAGTTCTAGAAAACTATAGAATTTAGATAGAAAACATGTGTTGATTTATACACTAATTTAGTACTTGATAAAAAAATAGAAGTTTATTACATCTTATAAAATATAGAAAAAATATATTACATTTCCAATTCAACGAGATTCCGCAATTATGATGTCATATATCACATATTATGGTAAAAATAAATAAGGTACCTGATTCTGGAAAATCAGCTTCATAGGGAACAAAAAAACGGTTATGTCTGAGAATCGGCTATGTGAATCCCATACATAGGAGATTTGGTTATGTTAATGCCTTATTTGATATCTATAAAAACACCCAAGCATGATATTTTAATATACATAATAGCTTAATTTTCCAAAGAACACTATATGAAAAATGTAAACCATGTTATGATGTATCAAAATGTGAAATTTAATTTTATATTATGAAAATAAATATAATTATATTCTAACATGTAATCATAATTTATTCAAAACATCATACAATGTATCAAGACTCTCAAAGTAAATAAAAATATATAATTTTGGTTTTATCAAAACATAAATTTGTTCAAGGTGCCCCTAAATATTCTACCCCTTTTTGGTAATTACAAAACAATAAATAATTTCAAAATTTTATCCCCCTTTTTGAAATTATCAAAAAGAAAAGATTAACAACTATTGGAAATGAAGAAGTTTATTATTCAATTAGTTTAATATATTATGTTTTATAATAAAAAATATTAACATTATAAAACACTTCTCTAGACATATATATTTCAAAAAATGTCATAAGGATCCATGAATCATTGATTGAAATTAAAAATTTTGTTTGTGAAAAATATAGGGAAACATTCCTAAAATAATCTTATATGAAAAATAAATAATTATAAAGTACGTTAAAATCACATAGTCTGGATTATAAGTCTAAACAAAAAATAATAATATCAAAATATTTACATAATTTAGGTAATAGTAATCTGAAAAATAGTTACCTCATTAAACAGAGTTTATGAACATGTAAAAAAATTTGAATAAAAACACATAAAAACTCCCAATAAATTCTTGAAATATACAAAAAAAATAAATATCAATTATATAATGATAAAATTTGATTTTATCATACTTATAGAAGTCAAGGTTCATTATATTGTTATTAGATAATTCATTTTCTATATAAATAAATTCATGATATATATGTTTGTTTTCTACCAGATCTAAAAGAAAAAGAATCTTAACATCGATTTACATAGTTCTATTGTGTTGTAATGGATTTTTTTTTAAATTTCATAATTAGTATCACATAATATTAATTATATAAAAATTCAATTCAAAATTAGAAATACAATTCTTAATCCATAAATATTGAGAAAAACATGATGCAAAAGCCATATAATGTACTTCTACTAATTATGTTATGTGAGTATGATGAAAATGACATAAAAGGGGGGTGTGAATTTTGTTTCTTAAAAAACATTGATAGATTCAAAACAACCCTCTTATTATATAGTAAATTTTTTATTTTATCTTAAATATTAGTGAGAACAGGAAATGGATACAGCGATGTATAATGTTTCAGGGCATAAATACACCTTAGTCCACTCAAATAATTCTCAACTCTACAAGCATGGTGATTTCATTAATAGTAACTCTTATCCTAAGACATTGAAAACAATAACTAAGTGATGGTAGTTGAAACCTGAAAATATGAATTTACAATGACTTTTGGTTCTTTTCTAGGGAACTATAAAAAATAGCTTTGGGCAAGAAGCTCACATATAACCACAACTGAGTATGATCAATCAAAACATAGACAAATAAATAAAGACTTATTCCATTGAGAAAATAACTTAAACATCATAGTTACAACAGATATTGACAAATGCATTCAGATCATCAAATAATACATAGAAACATATAGATTTTCAATGTCATATAGTCTTTCTTCAAACAGATATAGGGAAATCACCAGAAAATTTATAAAAATTAATGTGTACAATGTTTTACTCTAGAAAATGATTTTTTGTTCTTGTAGAAGATGGAATAAAAATAAAATGTACTATCAATGACATCAATAGAAGCAGTGAGTACATCAGATAGATCAGAACATGTATGTCTCTAAAGTGTAGCTCTGAAGGAGACGTAACACATATTTTACTTATGTATATTTCCTCTATATATTATATGTGTATTATGATGATGAAAACCCCAGTATTTATACAATATGATTAATTGATCCAAGTTAAACAAGATCTAGAAATATCGTATAATCAATCAAGAATACATGACTTCAAAATCAATCATGAGAGTCGTAACACCCTGTAATAATATAAGTGATTTACTCTACTGAATATGGTCATATGAATCAATCATAAAACAACTTTTAATGCATCTGTATTCCCATCGATACCATTTCATAAATCACTGATAATATCATATATTTAAAACTCCATCGTTAAATAGTCAAACATATGGTTCATTCATGTGATGATAATACACCAAATGCATGGTTAAAAACAAATATTTGATCACAAAAGTAGGGTTTATATACCACATGTTTTTTCCTCAAACTTAGTGTTACATAACAATGTATGGTTTCTTAATAATACATTATTGATATCATAGGGTATATGATCCATAGGTGTTATTCTAATCATAGTGATGATTCCTTACATAATGTGTGTACATGTTGGTTATAAAAAGGTTAATCATATTAGGTTATAATATATCCCAAATACATTAAAAAATACCCTTAATAGATCAAAGACTTGAATATAATTCTAGAATAAACATTCCGATGAATAATAATTTCTTGAAAATCACCTAAAGTAAATTCATTAGTAACATAAATGTGAGATATTGTAAGCATCAAAAACCGAATGAAATTACTGAAATTTTTTAATAAAAAAATGTTCAAAAAATCTCTAGTTTTTTATGATCACAAAAACCATAACAAAATACATAAAAATTTTGAAAAAAATTAATGTTTTCCCCCATTATATTTAAAACATTTTTTGTAATATTTTTCAAAAAAAACTTCTCCTCGGTGTTAAGAGTGTAACATAATGTTTGATAAGAAAATTATCAAATTTATTCATATGATAATATATAATTATACTAAAACTATAAATTCTACCACTAATAAAAAATAAGAAACTATAAACTTCTCTCCCTTTTTGACATAAAAAAGATAAGAGTATTACTGTTATCTCCTCCTAAATTCATGATTTCATAAAAATAAATAAAACTTTAATCGCAAAGAGTATAATAAAAATATTAAATGAATCAAATAATTATTTTATTAAATATTATTCCATTTATTAGCATAAAATATATTAAAAAACAATTTTTTCATAATTAATATTTAATAATAAAAGTATTTATTATTTCCCTCCTTTTACAAAAATAAACATATTTATGAGAAATTTCAATTTTAAGATAATTAATAATAAAATATTAAATATAATTTATTAAAATAATTATATCACATATTTTCAATACCAATATTTAAAAAAGATTATTTAAATTTTAAAATAAACAAATAATAAAAATAAATCCTTGAGAAGGAGTGTGTTGTTCGTCTGAATTCTCCAAACCTGGAAAATATTCACCTAATGAATATAAGACTCTTGAAAATTATTATAACATATGTTGATCATATTTTTTATTAAATAGGAATAAGACAAAGACTATTCATCTAGTAATGGTTTCATCTAATCAAGATCTAGCATGAAATCAACATCCCATCTGAGAAACTCCATCTGATTTGGCATTACTAACTTCAACAATACAATGAATTATTTTTATATTGTGTAATCCTTAGTATTTTTATGTTTATTTTATAACTAATCAAAAACTATTTTTGACAATGTTAGTTTATATACTTATTCATGCTACATTTTAGACACATCCAAAGTCGCTTGTAGATTTAGCTTTTCTTCATGTAAGGTTCTAACATTGACCGATAGCCTTTTATAAGTAATTTGAGGAGAAGAAACATCATGTTCTTCATGAGTATGAATATCCTTATTTTGTTCAAATTAAATTTAATATGATTTATTATCATTCAAAACAAACGATTCTTTTAACAAATCAGAGGGATTTCCTTATTATTTTTATGAAAAATATTTTCAGCAGCATTTGTAGAACTTGATCGCTTCATTATGTTGTGTCAGGTTTCCGAGAAATATTTGAACAATATATTCCAATGAAGAAGGAATATAAAATAAAAAAAAATATGAAAACGATGATATGGTTGGTTCTTTCACCGTGTAGATGATTTTTCATATTTCATAGCCGAAAAACTGAGAGTAATCATAACAGATTTCACTACAGGAAAACAATATTTTAAAGGTGGGTTTTCATTGTGGTTTTCAAAACTAGTGCTAAATGTATTTCAGGGAAACAGTTAGTGGTAATTTGTTAGTGGTTTTTCAAAAAAATTAGTTCTAAATATTTTTAAAATATTTTTTCTTATTGATTTCATTTATTTCTATAAAATTACATTTATTTTCAACGGTGGTTTTTTAAACAATCGTCTCTCAATTGAAGGAACTAAATTAAAAAAAATATTTCTTTATTTATTATTATTTATTAATTATTATTTAATATCATATATAGTTTATTATTTATAATTTCAATTATTTATTATGTTTCAATTAATTAATATTTACAAATTATATTTTAATAATAATTTTAACATGAAAACACATCATTAATAATTTAAAAATTAGACTTTGGTATCAAATCCCCATTTTTATTAATCTGAGAGTTAGTTTTAGCTCCAAAACTAGTCAAATAAAATCTTATGTAGTGATCAAAAACAAGATTAGATTTAATTTTACAAGAAACTAAATGAGTAAATTTTATTTTACCTTCAATAAAAGATAAAAATATAACTTGAACTTCAAATGAACAAAAATTATGATCTGAGGGTCCGTTTGGGCTCTACCACATATCAAATTTAATCCTTCAATGATATCTACACCACTGGTGATAAACGTAAACCTATTTCAAATATTTTATGGCCTAAAAATACCCGTAAGGCCTCTGAAGTAGAGTTTTTAATTTGGGTGCCCCAATTTATTAACATTCAAGGGATATTTAGCCTCGTTTAAGGGGTATTTTTTCCTTTTTAGTGGGGACTAAATTTATTTCCATGTAATACATTCATACTGATATTGCAGTTTGAAATTTTATCATTTTTTACAATTTAGTTTAATTTTTAATTACATTGATGCATTTTTTCATACATTTACTAATAATAAATCACTTGTATAAATACACATTTAAATAGAAATGTAATTTTACAAATACAATCAACTGGGAAACAAGTATTTGTTATTCATTTTATTTAAAATAAATAATTTTCAAATTAATTTACCTTATCGAAATTCATTAATATGTATATATATACATATACATGTATTGTTTATATAGAAATATATGTCCCTCAAAAAATTTATATTTATATGTATATACTAACATATGTAAATAAATAAATACATATATTTTTAAATATTTGTGTGTATAAATAACATATAAATGTATTTATATATATATCATTATCATTAAATTTAGTATAAAAATGAACTTATAGTAAAATAATATGAATATATATATATACACCTATATAAATAATGCTTAAATATACCTATGCATGTGTATTTTTAAACAGATATGTACTTATATTTTTATTCTAATATATGTAAATGAATATTAATATTTAATATATCTAAATAAGTTTTTTCTGTATATATATATATATATCATATACATTCGATGAGATATCGTCTTCGTTTAAGAGTTTGTTCATATGATTTTTATGACATTTATGATTTTATTTCATTAATTTATATTCTTATTGATTTGATGGTGAAGCAATTATTGTTCTTTATTCTCATTTTCTAATTTATTATATATATATATATATATATATATTTATATGTAATTATTAGTATTTGTGTAAATATTTATACATATTTATGTGTATATATTTTATATCATATATGAGTAAATATATAGAGAGTTATTTATATTTACTTCTATTAATATATATATATATTAATATGATATTATATATCCCAGAGAGTTTATATATATTCAGGTAACATAAATTTGTCTTTATATATATCTATGAAAATTTGGTTATATGTGTATCTATATATATATATTTATATACATTTATTATTTATTATTTATTATTTATTTAATTATTCATTATTATACTTCATTTAAAAATTTATTATTTATTATTTTAATATTTATTTATTATTAATTTTTTTATTAATTTTCTATAATTATGGGATTATTACTATATAACTCATTAAGTTTTATTTTTTATGGATAATGTATTATGTATTATTTCTTATTTGTTATTTTTTACTTCTTATTTCTTATTTTGTATTTCATCTATCCGATTTAATATTTCTCATTCATTGTTTATTATTTGTTATTTATTATTTATTATTTATTATTTTTCTGTTATTTATTTATTTTTCATTACTAGTTTATTATTTTATTATTTTGCTATTTTATTATTTATATATTATTTATTTTTTTATAAATCATTTATTCATTATTTATTAATTTTTATTTATTATCATGATTTATTTATTATTTAGTTATTATGTATACATTTATTATAAGTATATTTTCAATTTATTAACATTTTATTATTATTTTACTTTTCATTTATTGTTAGTTCATTATTACATCTTATTAATGATTTTTTAATTTTTATTTAGAATTTATTTTTTATTACATATTTTTTATTTATTTTTTATTTAATATTTATTATTTATTTCAAATTTATTTGTTTAAAATATTTTTATTCCTTATTTGTATATTTTTTACAAATAAATTATTAAAAATTATTTTATTTTTTATTTTTTATTTTTTATTATTTTGTATATTATCCATTTTTTATTAGCATATTATTAATTAATTATTTATTATATATTCATTATATATTCATTATTTATTTATTCTTAGTTTAATAATTTTATTTATTTTTTATCAATTATTAATAATTTATTATTTATTGATCATATATTAGTTTATTTTTTAATTAATTTATTTTATATAAATTACTTTTATATTTTATATTGTATATTATAAATTATATATTATGTATTATGTATTATTTATTATATATTATTTATAATTTATAATTTATTATTTATTATTTACTATTTACTATTTACTATTAGATTTTTAATATTTAATATTTTTTATTTAATATTTTGTATTTACTATTTTTATTCACTATTTAAATTTTATTTTAAATATTCATTATTTACGATTTATTACAATATTATATATATATATATATAGTTCATTTATATTTTCTTTATTAATTAGTAATTTGTAATAAGTGATTATTGAATATTAATTATTAAATATTAATTATTGATTAATCATTATTGATAAATAATTTATTATTTATAAGTATTTATTAATAATTATTATGTTTGTATCTATTTAATATGTATTTTTTGTTTTTCCAATTAATATATATATATATATATATATTAAATTATATTTATTCATCGCAAGAAGTGTTTGTTGGAGGGGTAATGTCTTTGGAGAATTCGTAAGAGGTAAGGGATTAAAACTCACCCAACGTATAATTTTTATATATGACATGTGGATGAGCATGTGCATGGAGATGGGCATGTGAATGAGCATTGTAATAAATAGTAAATAAATAAATACCAAATAATAAAATAAATAATAAATATATATATTGGACAACTAAAAATAATAATAAATATAAAAATTAAAAATATAAAAAAATAACTACATTAATTACAACAATAAAAAAGTAATAAATTATAAAATTATTAAAATAAATAAATTAATAAATAAAAAAATAAAAAAAAATTAATTAATTAAGAAAATAAAAAATGATAAATAAATAAATAATTTTTTTTTAAAAAAAATTATTTACTTATGAAAATAAAAAAAATAAATAAATTAAATATGAAAAAACAAATAAACAAATAAATTATGTAAAATTAAAAAATATATAATTAATTAATAATGAAAATAAAAGTAAATTAATTAATTAAATATTTTAAAAGAAAATAATAAAATTAAAAGCATAGATAAATCCTTCTTCAACGATTTTGAAAATCCACTACTAATTGATTGCCGACACATGATTAGGGATCGTTTTCCCAAACCGTCGTAGAAGGATTTAGTGGCGGTTTATACAGTGGTTAAACGCCAATTTCGATATATGGTTTT
The DNA here is from genome assembly GCA_963277665.1 of Viscum album. Taxonomy (NCBI): domain Eukaryota; kingdom Viridiplantae; phylum Streptophyta; class Magnoliopsida; order Santalales; family Viscaceae; genus Viscum; species Viscum album. Next base: position 224,019,586 of record OY728139.1, read on the forward strand.
AAATTTTGAAAACACGTTTTTGTAAGAACGATGTTCATGTTTTTAAAACCAATAAAATTCTAAGAACTCGAAATATAATGATTTTAAAAAGGATTAATAACGCAAAATATAAGTTATTCATAATTTTGAAGAACACTATTTTTTCCAAAAGATTTAAAATATATTTTTAGAGATATTTAAAAATTCGATTTATTTTATATAAAATTTTGGGAGCCTTCTTTCTCCTTCTGTATAAAATAGTAAATGCACCAGAAGAATGTACATAAAAATATAAAACACTTCCTAGATCAGTGATTTTAGTACTAAGTTGTTTTGATAACGAGCAACTTCATAGTTTTTTACTCTCAGAATTGATCACTTAAATATTTAACGATGCATCTTAGTGGGGAAATACTAAAAAATGGAAATTGCATGTGATTTTCTGGTACCCATATGATTTTTTTCTAGTAGTGTTAGCAATTATATATCTACATAAAAAAACATGTTTATTTTGAGTTGAAAATTTACCATTCATGTTAACCTATTATTTTGAACAATAAAAATTTTTAAAGCTATAATTTTAAGGTTTTCTAAAGGTTCAATAATTTACATAATGAACATTAATACCATAATAATAAAAAAATAAAAAAGACATATTTTTTTTATTTACACCATGTAGAAAATAAATTTTATATATTTTTTGGTCATTCACTGGGACTTTTTATTCCATATTTTGTTTTCTAGAAATCATTTTTCTCATTAATTTGATTTTAATTTTTTCTCCTTTTATCAGCATAATTGCGGTTTTCTTTAAATCATTAACTCTACAAATTAATTATTTAATTTAATATCATGAAAACAACATGAAATTTTGGAATCATTAGACTTTAAATCGATAATATTTTTCGACAAATTTTTTTTTTCTAATAAAATTGTATCATGTGATTTTGTAATTTTTTTCTGATCATTATTTTGGGATTCATATATATCTTATTCCATAACAAAATAATTATTTAATTCATCATTAGATAATTTTTCACAACTGGAATTTTAAGTGGAAGAATATTGTACGTCATGATCAGTATGAACCATACGACATACCATTCGTCTTTTATGTCTACCCTCGAAATCTATAAAAGATTCATCACATGATCAAGATGTATTACTCTCGATAGTTTTTCAAAATTTCATTCTTTTCATCTTGTAATCATCTTTCCATTGCTATTTGAGTAAATGATAGTTTTCATTTGTTTGACCATTTTTCGTGCACTTACATCTTTTATTTTCTCTAGACCATTTCTTTGTCTTTCTGAAAAACAATTCAAACCTCTCAATAAGATCTGAAAATTCATTGTCTTAACGTGGTTGAAAGTAATCAAATGATTCATACATATTAGTTTGGAAAAAATACTATTCACATTGTATATGTTTTTTAGCTTTAGCCTGGATCTTATATTTATACATTATTAAAATACCTCTTAATTCATTAATAACTAACTTCATCACTAGTGTAGATTGACCTATATCTGCAGATATTCCATTCTAATTAGATGGTATTTCCTTGAGTAATTTTAACAATTGATCTGATTGTGAAATGGGATCTCAAATGTATAATATTTTTACAATATATGTTAATTATCCATTAGTTTCAGTGATGGTTTAATCCTCGTTCATTCTAAATGTGTAAAACGTTAATTTTAGAGCAGTGTACCTTAATTGCCTAATATTCTCAGTTCCATCATATTCTAGAAAAATTGATTTCCAAAACACATATTAAGTAGTACATTGAGATACTTTGTTAATTTCATAAGTTTTTAAATGACACACAATAGATTTCCTTGATTTTGAATTGTGATCATCCCCTCTTTATTGATCATTAAATAAATCTTCCAAATAATCACTGTGAATCGCATAATGTTTAATAGTCTTTAAATAAACACTTATTCCAATATTTCTCAATTAAATGATCATACTAGATTTCCAACCTCCATAATTGTTACCATTAAAATAAGGATCATGGATCAATGACATAAATTTTCTATGATCTTCCATTTCAAGATTTCAATCTCTGAATCATTAAATCATTCTTGTAGGGTCAATAAATATTCAATTGATATTTCGGATACCAATTTTTTATATCATATATGAAAAATATTTTTTCAAGAATAAAATATACCAGAATAACACTACCTCTGATACCAATTGTTATGTGGGATGATGATGAAAACACATGAGAGAGGGGGTGAATTGTGTTTCCTCAAAAACATTAACAGATTAAAAAAACTCTCTTGTTATGTAGTGAACCATTTTTTTTCTATAAAAGGTGAGTGAGCAGTGAAAAAAAAAGGAAATGAACACAATGATGTATAGTGGTTCAAGGAAAAAATATCTCTTTGTCCACTCCAACAACCCTCAACTCCAAAATCATGATGATTTTACTAATATGTCCTATAATCTAAAGACCTCATAAATAATAAAACAGTGAAGGTAGTTTCCACCTTACCACAAGAGATTACAAAGCATTCTGGTTCTTTTTTAGGGAACCGTAAATCCACAACATTGTGAAAGAAGATGAAACATAACTATAACTGAGTACTAGAATTCAATACTCTAATAAATCAATAGATTTTGATTTAATTTAGAAAATTGGTTAAACATCACAGTATTAGTAGTAACTGAAAAATTCATTCATACCTTCAACAAAAATATAGTAGCAAATAGATCTTCAACATCACATAGGATTTCTTCAAATACTGAGATAGAAAACACCAGATAGATATATAAACATGAATGTATCCAAATTGAATCTATGAAAAATTATTCATCATTATTCTAGGGGAAGATGTAATGATATTATGGAGTATCAATGATAGAAATATTTGTTGTGAGTTTAATAGATAGATCAAAACATATATGTATCCATAATGTAGCTATAGAGGAGACAACACATAGTTTTTCTTAAGCATATCTCATTTGTATATTATATATATATACATAGTGTAGAAGAAGTTCCCAATATTTATATTTTTGGTTGAATAGGTAGAGATTAAACTAGATCCTAATATATAGCATAATAAATCATGAATACCTGAATTCAAATTAAATCATAAGATTTAGAACTTCTTGTAAGAATATAAATGATTTACTCCATTGAATACTGGCCTTTTAATAGATTGTAAAATATATTTTAATCATCCTTTATTACTTTTGAGGACATTATATAAATCATGTTTAATATCATACATTTAAAACTATGTCTTTTAATATATAAATGTAGGGTTCCTTCATGTGATAAAAAGACACCAAATGTAGGGTCGACAATATAAGGACTTGGCCTTAAAAAAATACATAATCATGAATTAAATGAATAATTCACATTGAGGATCTTTTCAGGTTTATATTTTTAGATAATTAGGAAATAACTATTACATATCAATGATTACAAAGTATACACTTCTACTCAGTTTCAATTTTTTTCATAATATAAAAACTCTTAAAAAAGAAACATGACTAGTTCCATGTTTTAGACAACATGTCTTTACTAAATCCCATCCTTGACCCTATTCATCGTTAAGTCCCGTATGAAACATTTCAGAAAAATTTGGATGAGCATAAAAATCTCAGTAAGGGATACACAAAGAATGAAAACTATTAGTTTTTCAAAAAAACAAGTAAATCATGAATACATCATCATAGGTAATACTTTTCACTTTTATGATGTAGTAAATTCTATTCATTGAATAAAACAACATTTCTTACCCTTTTGTAAAAAAAATCTCACCATAAAACCCATATAAAGAACACCTAATATATAAAGGTAACATGGGACATAAACATACTTAAATGGAATAACCACACGGTCGACTTCCACACATTACACTAAATGGAATAGCCATACATCTGACTTCCATACCCAATGAATTGGCGGTTATAACATAACCACCCATCCTAGTATTCATAGAACCACCGTTCATTTGGTTTATCATGTAACCACCCGTCAAATGTCAAAGTACCTTTATAAAATCATAATATGTAAAAAAAATAATGGAATGAAAACATTTCCACATTTCAATCAAAATATATCACTTAAATATATTGACATAAAGAATACATTATCAAAACCATTTTCAATACCAAAATACATAAACAAGTATATGATATTTATTTTCTATTAAAAACATTACGACTTGTTGAGGAATCCAAAGATTAAATAATACTCGCGGTGGCGGAAAGGTCATTGTCACCACGTACGTTAAAAAACATTCATTTTTGTCATTTATTGAACCACTTCATATAAAAATATTCCCTTTGAATGAAATGAAAAGTAAAATGTGTTTATACATTGTATAAAATAATGTCTTGTATTAAAACAAAATATGCCTCAATGAAAGGAGATTGAGACGAAGTCCCTTACAAAGATGGTATCCTTAGATTAAGGATAAATCAATGACATAATTATGTGTGAAAAATATAAATACACCCAAAATAAGTGGATATTAAGTGTAAAAAAATCATAGTTCAGTCACACATATTCATATCACAACATAATAAAGATGTATATGTTTAACCCAATAATTGAAATTGGGTAAGAAGTTCCCTTACAGAAATTCGATAGCCTAACATCGTCACTTTAAAATTCAGAAAATTAGTCAATAAGAGATAAAAAGGGTATACCATCACTTGGACATACTATTTTCAATAATAAGTATATATTAGTACATATACCAACATAAGAAGATGTGAATTGAAAGACATAACAAAAATAAGCCCTTTAAAAAGAGGAGGGTGAAAGGTTCCATTACTGATTTGGAAACTTACGCAACATACGCCCCATGAAAGAGGGATCAATAAATGTTGATCTAAATACCCATACATGAAATAATATTACAAAAATAGTAGAATAATGGGAAGTACATAAACCACTCAAAGGAGATAGTGTCAAATATATCATGAATCACACGGGAATAAAACGTGAGATAAAAACACCATACTTCGTTGTAATAAATCGAGTCATATGACCAAAAGATAATAAGAAACAAATGAATTAAATAATACCATGAATATAAATAAAATCATGATAATATATATAAAATGGAAGTACAAAATACACCACATGCAATAAATAATTGGCGAACAATGGAAATCTCACAGAATTAAAAGCGAGATAAGAAATCCCCTTACGAAATTTCGGCAGCCTAACGGTGCCACATAAAACATCCAAAAATGGATTGATGAGATCAAAATAGGGTCTATAATCATATGAAAATAGAATGTACAGTAAGATTAGTATAAAATAACATCCCCCAACATAAAAAATCGGAGCTTAAAATAAGTGACATAAAAGAGAGTACTTAAAAAGAAAGAGAGAGGTAGGATCCCTTACCTCATGTCCGACTTGTCTTGTTCGTTTCATTATATTCCTAAATAATAAACTTTGGTCAATTTATAATTTCTTAAGGACCTCATTTAAATTTTATTATTAAATTAACATCACATATTATAATTATATAATAATTAGTTAAATATGTGAGTTCATATCAGACGTTTTTGTCGATTTTTGATACATGAGTCAAAAATGAACTTGTTTGAAAAGAATTGTCCATGTAGTTATAATTAATTGATATACAGAATAGTATTAATGATTTAAATATCATATAAATCCATCATAAATTTATTTTATACTATTCCATAACATTTGGAGATAAAAATGAAATGCACCGTTCATGGAGACGGTAGGTTGTACGTACGCATTAACGTTACTTTCATTTATTTTTCATATAAATGGAATTAAAACTAATTGAGTGATATATATTATAATAAAAGTATAATATATATGTTATATAGGTAACATTAGTTCATTAATTTCATTTTTTATACATTCCATGTATTGCATGAATGAGTCACATCACATGAGGGGGCGGTAGTCCACATTTCCTCATATGAAATTATCGCATTTACACACCATGAAACCATAATGTTATGTTGTAAATATAAAATACCGAAGTATATAGAAAAACTAAATACCATATTTATCATATATAAAATACAGTGACATCATAATGGCCACCATGAGAGGCAGTAGAAGATATTTGAACAATCATCGTTTCTTGAGGTAGTAGTTCGTCGTCCAGAGAAATAGTATGTTCTTCACCCATTAGATGGAGGTGTGTGTAAATGTAGCTCGAATAATTCTTCTAACATCATCCTAGTATAGTTGAGATACTGGTTTTGTTTCAAAATGAAGTAACAAAAATATTTTAGGACGTTGGAGAAGCAAAATTAAAACGAAAGAACATAAGAGAAGACATTACCTTTAAATCGGGTAACTCCTCTTGGTTTGAACCAAAAGGGTTTATTGAAGTGCTTTATTCCTAAGGTAAGGCATCTAGGATGAATATAGGGATATTGGGAGATTATTTGAGTAGATATTGGAAGAGAAAAAGGTCCTGAGAAGTGTGAGAGATGGGCATGAAGTGAGGTATTTTTATATGGGAGAGGGGGAGCTCTTTTTGAAAGCATGAAACTATTATTTTATTATATAATGCTTTTCGGTTTCTAAAGGTCTGAAAATAATTAAATTTGAATATAAGGTTTACCATGTTCGAAATAAAATAATTCAATAATAATTGGACATGTTTTGGATATTATTTTAAACATTATCTTCATATTTATTTAAATCATTCATTAATGACGTAAACACTGCATCATCATTGTGTCATAAATAATTTTATATTTCTGTTTTCCAAATATTATAAAACAATTACCATTTTTAGGAAATATTTTTATATTTCTAATGAATATTTATAGTTGAAAATATAACATGTATAATCCCTTGTAAAAATGTTTTTATTAAAACAATACATGTGTGTGGCATTTTTATGTTTACTTTAAATAAAAGGTATTAATGTCATTATCGTACCCAAGTGGCTCTATGGGGTCCCACAAATTGACCCATGGATTTTCATGGTCGTACATGACTCAACCAATAAAGGTACGACAATTGTAAAGGTAATTTCATATTATTTTAGTATTATATTTACCTTATATTACATTAAATACCTTTAATCACGATTAATAAAACATAAAAGTTACTATTCACCAAAAATTATTTTCATCCCATTGAACCAAATATTACTTAATAATGAAAACCATGAATGTCGGATTTTTGAAATTCAATTCACAGAAGTGGTAAAGTTTCTTTAAACGAAAAATTCAGTTTTTAACAACCATTTAGTGGTTTCACTATTAATCATAAAATGAAGTTTTTCAGAAAAAGACCAAAACATTACCCTAACATATATATGATATTCCGAATTCAAAAATTATTTCTATTTTAAAAAATTCAAAAAAATATAAGTTGCATTAATTAATTTTATAATTAATTCTTGTTGTCAAAAAAATAAGCAAGTTTTTAAGAAAAAAATATCTATTTAACGATTGACAATTATTTATGTCCAATTTCAAAGTGAAATTAATTTGAATGAACACCATTTGATTAAATAGTAAAAATATATTCTAATAAAACTTTAAAACCAAATAAAAATATAATCTAACCATATAAATAAATTATATTAAAAGGTGGTTTTGAATTAAAATACAACATTTTTCACTATTCATTAAAAATTGTACTTTATTGGAAAACAAAATACATACACAAAATAAATTTAGATGTCCCGATTTTAAAGAAGGATTTATTTGGTCCTAAATAATTTATAAGAGTGACCAAAACTATTTTTAAAGTGGTTTTCCCATCAAAAGATGATAATTCGACCTTTTAGTGAAAATTCGAGTATTTATTCCTAAAATTGGATTCATCCAAATTTTAAGCCTCTATTAGTTATTGGGTAATTGTTAAGATATTTAACAAACATATATAATCATTTTTTAGTTAGTTATTTTCATTACCGCCATTACAATGGCACGACGTTAACTACCTTTTAAAATGATATTATTATATTATTAGTGTGCAACGTAAGATTTCAAAGAAACTCGTTTTTGAGTATTGGGTACGCCATAGAACATAGCATTCCCGTTAAAGTAATATTAACTTTTTATCCAACAAAATTAATAAATATGAAAATTTCATATTATTTATTTACCCGGGATGTTACATCCTTCCCCCCTTTTTGGTAATTGCATCCTCTTAATTTTAAAATTGGGCTTTGTAACTTCATTGAAAGTCCCACATCGAAAAAAGAGTCAGTAAAAATATCACTTTAAAAGAAATAAAGTGAAGTACGAAGGTCACCTGACTTAACCCAAACTAGGATTCCATGTATGAGAACATGGATATGGAAGAAAAAACAAAGGGTCAAGTTCTAATGGAGAGTGATAGAAAACATGTTTAGGATAATGTTAACCACAAGAAAACCACATAACTATGATGGGTTAAACTGTATTTAATTCCCTAGTAGGAAAAGTTAACAGACAACATTTTTGTTTTATGTTACATTTCATTGAGTAATTTATTTATGGGATTTACTAAAACATAAAGAAACATACTTACTTTTCATGCAGACTTTCAAATTTTACTATATTTCAAACACAAACTCATATTTTCTCCAAAATATGAGTATTTAGGATGAATTGTTCACATTAAGAGCGTTATAACCAACTTCTTGAGAATCATATAATCCAAAAAAGAGAACTATATATTTCCCTTATCTTTAGACATTAACCAAAACCAAAAACGTTAGTATATGATCACATAATCCCCAAAAAGGATAATCTTTTATAAAAAGAAAAACTACTCTTAATATCCAATATATGTCAAAAAAACCCAAAGTTCATCAAAGACCATTCAATAAATAGTTATCCATAAAATTCGTCAAATTAATACAAACTAAGATTGAAACTCAAATCTATGAAGGATTTAATCACATAGTCTTCCATGGTAAACCTTAACATTTATCTCCAAATAACATCAGATACTCTTATAGTCTCATATTCAAAAGTAATTATCCTAATCACATATCCTTCATGATAGGTTAATAATTTCCATAGATAACCCAAATTCAACTTATTCTTGATTCGTAAGATCATATAACTAAAAATAATTAGTCAAAAAAACCAGGGACTTCACGTATCCCAATTATAGGTGATAAATCTCAGTCGCACTTTGGTTGTGGGTTTGATTCCCACAGCTTCGTCCGACACGATGTGTTGTCACCCGGTCTTCATGTTGTCCTTTTTCCAAAACTATATAATTTATAAAGCATTTCCCAAAAAGAGATAAAATAATCAAAAATATCCATAATATAATTTAACCTCATGTCTATCTCATGCCTTTCATTTTCCATCATAACATATAGTAGCCCATAATTACCTCAAAAGTAAGGATCATATAAACCCTAATGGTTACCTTTATAATTATTACCTGAACTTCCACATCGAGTTGGTTCTCTCATATGTGATGCATTTGAGAAATCACCATGGTTAAAGTGGCTAATCATGACTCCTGATAGTTGGTTGAAAATAAATACAAGAGTTTCATTCTAGCTCCCATATCATTTAGTTGTTCTTTCAGAAAACCTTCAGAGTTTTCGTCACATCCACGGTTACTTTGGTGCCTACTAGATCCAACCATTTACTAAAACCAAAATGGTAAGTGTGATTATATCATTAGAATAATCATATGATATCTTATGAGCAGGGTAAACAATAAGATATAATTATTCATTTTATCTTAAACTCATTCAATTTGTCTAAAACTATGACTCTTTCTGAAATCCTAACCATTATGGTAATGTGACTTATTCTTAAAAAGTACCCTAACCTCTAATGTTATCTAAACTGACCTTTAATAACAACTATAAGGACCTGGCATTAAAGCATTACATAATCATGAATTAAATGAATAATTCACATTCAGAATATTTTTAGGTTTAGAGTTTTAAAGAATTAAGACATAATTATTACATCTCTAAGATTACAAAGTAGACACTTCTACTCAGTTTCCATTTTTTCATAAAATAAAAACTCTTAAAAATAAACATGACTAGTTCCATGTTTTAGACAACATCTCTTTCCTTGATCTCATCAATGACCCTATTCATCTTTAAGTCATGTGGAAAACATTTCAAAAAACTTGTCATGAGCATAAAAAGCTTAGTAAGGTATATACAAAGAAGAAAAATTGATAGTTTTTCAAAACAACAAGTAAATCATGAATACTTCATCATAAGTAATAATTTTCACCTTTATGAAGAATTAAATACTCTTCATTGAATAAAAGATCATTTATTACCCTTTTGTAACCAAAATATCACCATAAACCCCATATAAAGAACACATAACATATAAAGGTAACTTGGGACAAAAACATACTTAAATGGAATAACCACAAGGTCAACTTCCACACATTTCACTAAATGTAATAGCCATACGGCCAACATCCATACCCAATGCATTAAAGGTTATAACATAACCACCTGCCCTGGTATTCACGGCACCACCTGTTATTTGGTTTATCACGTAACCACCCGTAAAATGTCCAAGTACCTATATAAAACAATATGACATAAAACAAATATAAAGGAAAGAAAACATTTCCACATTTCAATCAAAATATATCACATAAATATATTGACATAACGAATCAATTATCAAAACCATTTTCAATAACAAAATACATAATAGAGCATATGGTATTTATATTATTTTAAAAACAATATGGCTTGTTGGGAAAGCCAATGATCAAATAATACTTGTGGCGGCGGAAAGTTCATTGTCACTGCGTACGTTAAAAGAAAAATTCCTTTTCATTGTTTAGTAAAACACTTCATAGAAAACGATTCCCTTTGAATGAAATGAAATGTCAAAGGTGTTTATACATCTTATAAAAGAAATTCTTGTATTAAAACAAAATATGCCTCAATTAAAGAAGATTGAGACAATGTCCCTTACAATGACGGTATCCTTAGATTAAGAATAAATAAATAAAATATTTATGTGTGAAATATATAAATACACCAAATATAAGTGGATATTATGTGTGAAATAATACTAGGTCATTAACACATATTCATATCATGACATAGTCAAGAAGTAGAGGTTTAACCCAAATAATTGAAATTTGGTAAAGAAGTTCCCTTACAGAAATTCAAAATTCTAACGGTGTCACTCTAAAATTCGAAAAATGGGTTGATGAGAGATAAAAAGGGTATCTTATCACTTAGACATAAAATTTAAAGTAATAATAATATATAATAACATATCCCAACAAAAGAAGATGTGAATTAAAAGGCATAACAAAAAAGCCTTTTAAAAAGAGGAGGGTGAAAGGTTCCCTTACCGATTTGGTAACAAACGAAACATACACCCCATGAATGAGGGACCAAAAAATGTTGATGTAAATAACCATACAAGAAATTATATTACACAAAGAGTATAATAATTGGCAGTACATACACCACTCAAAGGAGATAGTGTCTAATATATCATGAATCTTGCGGGAATAAAAAGTGAGATAAAAACCCCTTACTTCGTTGTAATAAATCGAGTCGTATGACCAAAATATAAGAAGCACCAAATGAATCAGAGAATAACATGAATATAAATAGAATAATGATAATATATATCAAATGGAAGTACCCAATACACCACATGCAATAAATAAGTGGTGAACAATGGAAATATCACGGAATTAAAAAGCGAGATAAGAAATCCCCTTATGAAATTTCGGCAGCCTAACGATGCCACGTAAAACATCCAAAAATGGATTGATGAGATCAAAATAGGTTCTCTAGTCATATGAAAATAGATATTAAAGTAATAGTAATATAAAATAACATCCCCCAACATAAGAAATAGGATCTTAAAAGATGTGACATAAAAGATAGTACTTAAAAAGAAAGAGAGAGGTATGATCCCTTACCTCAAGTCTAACTTGTCTTTTTTGTTTGTTTATATTCCTGAATAATAAACTTTGGTCAATTTATAATTTATTAAAGACATAATTTAAAGTTTATTATTCAATTCATATCACATATTATAATGTTATAAAAATTAGTCAAATATGTGAGTTCATATCAGACGTTTTTGTCGATGTTCGGTACATGAGTCAAAAATGAACTTGTTTGAAAAGAATTGTCCATGTAGTTATAAGTACATAATCTCCAGAATAGTATTAATGATTTCAATATCATATAAATCCAGTATAAATTCATTTTATACTATTCCATAACATTTGGAGATAAAAATTAAATGTACCATTCATGGAGACGGTAAGTCGTACGTACGCATGAACGCTACTTTCATTTCTTTTTCATATTAATGGAATTAAAACTAAATGAGAGAGATATATATTATAATTCCAGTATAATATATACTTTATATAGTTCAAATAATTTCCTTAATTTAATGTTTTATACATTCCATGTATTGCATTAACGAGTCACATCACTTGAGGGGGCAGTAGTTCAATGACCACAGAAACAGTATGTTTTTGACCCATTAGATGGAGGTGTGTGTAAGTGTAGCTTGATTACATCTTATAAAATCATTATATTATATTTAATATACTATTGTTGTTACAAAATAAATGAATAAAAAGATTTTACGGGGTTGGAGAAGCAAAATAAAACAAAAGTACATAAGAGAAGACATTACCTTTAAATCGGGTAACTCTTCTTTGTTTGAACCAAAAGGGTTTCTTGAAGAGCTGTATGCCTATGGTAAGGCATCTAGGATGAATATAGGGATATTTTAAGATTATTTTAGTATAGTTTCGACGAGACAAAGGGCTTGATAAGTAAGAGTGATGGGTAGGAAGTGGGGTCTTTTTATAAGGGAGGGGAGGGGCTCTTTTGGGAAGCATGAAACTATTATTTTATTATATAATGCATTTCGGTTTCTAAAGGTCCCAAAATAATTACATTCAAATATAAGGTGGTCCATGTTCGAAATAAAATCATCCAATAAAAATTGGACAAGTTTTGGATATTATTTTAAACATCATCTTCTTATTTATTTAAATCATTCATTAATGACGTAAACACGACATCATCGTTGTGTCATAAATAATTTTATTTATTTGATGTTTAAAAATTATAAACAAATTACCATGTTGTAATAAATATTTAAAGAGTTCTAATTAATATTTATTGTTGATAATATAACATGTATAACCCTTTGTAAAAATTGTTTTAGTAAAACAATACATGTTTGTGACATTTATATTTTTACTTTAAATAAAAGGTATTAATGTCATTATCTTACCCATGTTGCTCTATAGGGTCCCGAAAATTGACCCAAGGATTTTATTGGTCGGCCATGAATCAACCAATAAGGGTAGGACATGTGTAATGGTTATTTCATATTATTGTAGCATTATATTTACCTAATATTACATTAATTACCTTTAATCACGATTAAAAAAATTTAAAAGATACTATTCACTAAAAATTATTTTAATCCCATTGAAACACATTTTACTTATTAATGACAACCATGTATGTTGGATTTTTGAAATTAAATTCACAAAAGCGGTAAAGATTCATTTAATGAAAAATCTAGTTTTTTAACTACGACTTAGTGGTTTCACTATTCATCAAAAAATGATGTTTTTCAGAAATATACAAAAAATTTACCCTAAGATAAATTTGATATTCCAAATTCAAAAATTATGTCTATTTTAAAAAATTCAAAACATATAAGTTGAATTAATTATTTTTATAATTAATTTTCATTTTCAAAACAATTAGAGTGTTTTTAAGAAACAATATCTATCAAAAGATTTACAATTGTTTATGTCCCATTTCAAAGTGAAATTAATTCAAATGACCTCCATTTGATTAAATGATAAAAATATATTCTAATTAAACAGTAAAACCAATTAAAAAGACAATCTAACCATATAAATAAATAAGATTAAAAGGAGGTATTGAATTAAAATACAACATTTTTCACTATTCATTAAAAATTGAACTTTATCGGAAAAATAACAAAAACATACAAAAAATAAATTTTTAATTACCTATTATAAAGAAGGATTTTATTTGGTCCAAAATAATGTATAAGAGTGAACAAAACTATTTTTAAAGAGTGTTCTCCATCAAAAGGTGATAAATCAACCTTTTAGTGAATATTAGAGTATTTATGCCTAAAATTGGATTCATCCACATTTTTAGCATCTATCATTTATTGGGTAATTTTTAAAATTTTTAAAAAACATATATGTTCATTTTGTAGTTAGTTCGGTTCATTCCTGACATTACAATGGCTAGGCATTAACTACCTTTCAAAATAATATTATTATATTATTAGTGTGCAACGTAAGATTTCAAAGAAACTCGTTGTTGCGTATTGGGTACACCATCGAACATAACATTCCATTTAAAGTAATATTAACATTTTATCCACAAATATTAATAAATATGAAAGTGTCATATTCTTTATTTACCTGGGATGTTACAGACAACATATGGTAGATCAAAAAATATGGTCGATCTAACCTATGTTCTTTTCCTCAAACATAGGGTTTCACAACAATATAGGGTTTCATAACCATACTTTATAGATAAAATTGTCTATATTATTAATTCATTTTTTCCAAATATAGAGTTGATTCCATAAATACCACTTGCACCTATAGGGTATGAATAGTATTTCCAAAATATTTTAAAAAACATCCCAAATACATTGAAAAATATTTTTAGCGAATCAATGACTCAAATAGAATTCCAAAATAAATATTATGATCAATATAAATTTCTTGAAATTCATTTAAATTAAATTTATTTTTATCAAAAATGAGGGTGATTGTGAGCATCAAACCACAAAATAAATTACCAAAATTGTTCAATAAATATATAATCAACAATCTCACCCTTTTTATGATCGAAAAAACTATAAGAAAGTAAATAAAAATTTTAAAAAAAATTAATCTTTTCCCCCCCTTTAATTTTTTAATATTTTTTAGTATTATTTAATCATCCTTAGGATAATCTTTCTATGATATCCTAGGGTAATCTTCCATCAATATCCAAATTTTGAAACATGGGTTGTATCCTTCCTGTCACTACATTATAACTCAAAATATGAAGAGTAGTAGAAACATTTAATTTAAAAGAAATTCCCTTTTTCTTGGAATTATATTTATTAGACAAATTTTTTGGCACTAACTCATAATTTAATAATGGACCAGTATTCTCATTGAGATTATATTCATTAATGTAATTAATTTTATCAATAACTGCCATTTTAGAATGACATTTTTAGGAAGTTCTCACATAACCCTTCCAATTAGAATACGATTTTTATGAGTCTATCCCAAATAAATCCGACCATTTATAGTTCTAGTAAATCTATACAGCCTTTGATTTAAAACTACATATTATCCCATTTTAAATTTATGATATATTAATATTAACATACCCAACATTATTTTTTTAAGATTCTCATTACCTAGATATGTACCATTCATACTTTTTAGGATATCATGTGTCGTATATGTGGTTTCATTTGGAGGTATTTTATCTTTAATTTTTTTGGTCGTATACTTTTACTTTAGATATAATGGGTGTCTAAAAAAATGTTACTTTTTTTATATCGATATAAGTTTGTTCACTGTGGGAACATGGTTAGTGGAAAATATGCACTAGCCCAACAAAATCTGTATGCACTAGACAGTCGAACATTCCACGTTGAACAGCTTTGCACATGGACATGTGGGATAACCATGCAACCATAATGTTGGTTCTTTCTAAGTCACACAACTAAGTCCATGGTTTTTCCACCCTTATTGAAAAACATGAAAACTATATTCTCTTTTAATAATGGTGAAAAAAGGTTAGCGCATGGTTTGGAAAACCAGGTGGCCAAACCATGTAGCCTGCCAAAACATTAAGAAGTTTAAAATTATTAAACTAAACATCCCTGAATTTTGCACCAAATCAACCCTTACAATCATTATTTGGACTACCCATCCTTAATCATGCCTTCACATTCCTCCTTCCTCCCATTGAATTTCATTCTTTGATTTTTGTTGTTGTGGAATCTTCATAAAGATTCAATGCATACCCTTCCTTTCCTATCCACTTCTCCTTTATTTCCCTCTTCCTACATTCTTGATTCCTCTCTTCTCCGGTGGAGTGGTTGACATAAAGTAGGATCAAACTTTATTACATGGGTTATATATTTATGGATATAATCTTCTCTTACCTTTATATGGATTTACATTTGTGTGGTTATGGATTCCAACAAATTTCATGATGTTTCCATGAAATTTTTATGAGGTTCCATGAATTAATATCATTTGATGGTATTAGTATATTTCCTATGGATTTAAAAGGGCTTTTATGTATTATGTGTGTGGTGTGAATCATGATATCAAATGGTTTTTCGGTTTTAATTGGTTAAATTAAGACTTATCAATTGAAAATATTTATCTTACATGTTTTCCCTATTGTTAAAAGTGTGTATACATAAGAGGCAGTTCAGGTCATATAGGGAATGGAATTGATTATAGGGTAATCCTTGGAATCTAGGTGGGTAGGCTATGTCTAGAATGTTATTTCAGTTGGTAGGGTCGGTACCGTTTCTACCTTAAAAGGATTGGCATACAACACTAACTAAACATATATTTAATAGAGTTTGGAGTATCAGTAAGGGTATTTGTGACCAAGATATGGTTTGATCACTCAGATTATGATGATCCTAGGGCCATGATAACCATAATTACATAGGGAGTACCCATGGTACTCCTACTATTCACCCTATTTAGACTATTTTCATCATTTATTACCTTTCTAATTTCAAAAAATATTTTATTTCAAATTTAATCTTCATTTTATTTAAAAACTAGCATGTTAATTTTTCATATAATGATAGAGAATGGAATTTTTTATGTGTTTTCCTATTAGGCATGTTATCACATGCTCTAAATTTTCCCTCATATGTATTTAAACCTTGTTATGTTTCCCCATGCAATGAAATGTCTTCATATGGTGGTGATGATGGATCAATGTGCTAGTGGTCCCTCTTTTTGAAGGTTTTGGTGGAGGTGGAATGAGGGTTTTGACCCTCTTGTTTCATGGAGGCTTGTGTTCTTCTTGGTCTCCTTAACATTTTTGGTATTTTGGGTTTTGATAAAAATTATAAATTGAATAGATCATGTATTACTATTATCATGTTATATTTGGTTTCATTTTATGATTTGTGACCTGGTGTGTTATTCTTGTGTATTGTCTATTGCTAGTGTTTGACTCCCTTAAGTGAAATAATTACCCAATTAAATGTTTGATACCTAGAAAGTAGTTTCCATTATGTGGGAATTTGGAATGCCCTTAGAGACTAGCCACAGTTTGGGTCATGTGTCAGGTTTAGTGGAATCCAAGATTGGTTCATGAAAAAATGGTATTAGGGTGGGTTATTTCCATCATTAGGATCATATTTCTTGGTAGGGTCGGGATAGATCAGATCTAGGACTACTAGGGATCAATGATCTCGAAGAAAATTGGGTTTTTAGGAAACTCACATCATGATTGGACTCGAGTCACCATGGTATGTTTAGGAATTGGTTTGAATCCCCATCCATGTGAGATGTAAACTCTATAGACTATACATGGACACCCATTTTGGGTGGATTGGTTTGACTATTTATTGTTCTCATTATGGATGTTTTTTGTTTAATGTAAGTATTTGGAGTATTTTTTTCCGAAATGTTTTCTTAATCACGTATTAAAGGTTTTATATATGTTTTCTGACTGATGAAGAATTATTCCTCCCTAAATACTTCTTGTGAGACCACATGAAGTTATTTTAGGGAGTTATCCCTAAATAATTGATCAAAGGTTAGGTGACGTTATCGTTTAATTTGTTCGAGCATTAGATCGGGGAATGGGATCTAGTCGTTATCATGTTAAGTAAGCCAAATCGAGCCCAAAAATAGAAAAACTGTAGGAGTTATTCATGAACATACCACATTCCTTTTGGGGAAGCGATGATCCTAGAGAGGCATAAGATTTGAATGAATATATCAAAAGAATTTTTGTGTTTTTTTATACTTCTAAGGAAGTAAAAATTATGTGTTATCTTTTCATGTGGGTAGGACCCATTCTCCGTTGGTGGGACTCTGCGGTACAATATGGAAAAAATGAGAAGATTATATTAAAGGACATCAATATTTTCTTCAACGAGAAGTATTTCCCAAGCACCTTGGCCCTTAAAAAGTCCCAAGAGTTTCTGGATTTCTATCAGGGGTATCATACAATGTTGGAAAATGAAACCACTTTTCTGAATTGGGTCAATTCACAAACTTGGTGGTATCCATTAACTAGTTGAAGGATCTTCATTTTTATATGTGGTTGTTACCATATTTTACGCTCTAGTATTCTTGTTCAATCTAAAGGTGTATTCTAAAATAGTGAACCATTACCTAATGGTGGAGATTCATCCTTCTGGAAATTCTGGTTTTTATAGTCAAGTTCTAGATGTAGTATAGGGTGGAGATCATTCACCAGGAAGGAAAAGGAAGTGTAATGGGTATGCGAAGAGGAGAGTTGGTAACTCATTCAACCCATCCTAACATTTTTATTATCAACCACTAGTGTTGGGTCATACATATTCTACTAGTGAGGAACGTAGGGGCATTTTTGGTAGTGTGTCAAGTTCTCCCTCAACCCTGTCATTAATGTGAGTACATGGGGAACATTAAAATGTTTTGTAGGAATTTTTTTTCAACTAAGAGTGTTGTGGATTCCTTATCCAATTGGAAATTCTATCCCATCCTGGATCATTAAGGGTTTGGGTTCCTAGACTATGGGGATGGGGGCAAGGATGGACTTTCTTATCTGAAAAGAAAGCTTAATCTAGAACCAAAATCATGAAATTAGTCTCATACAATGAAAAAATCAGAGCACATCTATTCTTTGGATCTATCTTCACTAGAATCAGATGTGAGACTTATAATAGTTCTAGGTACTATTTTTATTTCATCATCTATAGATGTTGTATTTTTTGTTGGGATATGTGATTATAATTAAATTATTTTCACCTATATTATATAACAATTGAAATGTATAACAAATAGTATTCCTAATGTGATTTATTTTTTGAAACAACTAGGAGATAAAAGAGAGTAGGGTTTCAGATGTATATCATTCATAATAACTATTTCAAGGGTTGATCATGAATGGGATTTTCTGGTTTTTGTAATCAACCTCTTTTATTTGATCATCGATATGGACTGGAAAATGTTTTTTGTGGTCTAAATTAATTTTTATCATTGATGAGTGATAATTTTTTCACTCGATGGGAGTACCCATGCCTTTCAAGGTTAATGTGATCCCTAATTGGGGTATGTAGAACCTGAACATCTGAAGTTGGGTAATCTCATTTTACAGGTCTCATTACTCATCTTAGTATATGATGGAAAGGATTCGGAGTCTAGATTACCTCATGTAGTAGATGAGTCCCCATAGGTGATCCTAGAGTATTTATTAGGGCTTTCATCATAGTGGGATGTGGAGTTCACCATTAACTAGTTTCTAGAAACATAGTTGGTATCTCCTCCTCGTATCACATAGCCCCCACAAAGTTGATAAAATTAAATATGCAGCTAGAAGATTCATAATCTAAAGGAATCATTCTCTCAATCATCTCACATTGGGCCACCCATATGTTTTTCACTAAAAAATCCAAAAAACACTTCATTTGTGCATCAACTACCAGAAGTTAAAGGAGGTAACGATCAAGAATAAATGCCCCCTTTTGTACATTGATGTTCTATTTCATCATATCAAGGGGTATTTGGTTTTACATGATATAACTACACTCATAATATCATCATGATAGGATACTAGATTCAAAAGTTCTTAACAAGTCTTTCTAAAGTATTAATGGACTCTTTGAGTATCTAGTCATTCAATTCTGGATACAAAATTCTCTAATAGTTTTCATGGATCTTATGAACTGGGTGTTCCAAAAATACCATGACTCTTTAATCATTGTGTTTGTGTACTATAAAATTTTTATTATAATTAATTTCTTTTGAATCTTTTAATTTCATGATTTTGGTATATGTTAATTTTAAGCTTAAAAACACAGTTTCCAACAAACTATTTTTAAGTGCATAAAGTTTCTCCATTTAAATTAATTACAATAACACCTAGTAATGATATATTTAAATAAAATTATATATTATAAAACTATTTATATGAATTTAAATTCATATAATGATGATTTATGGTCATAGAGTGAATATAACATGATTTATTTCTTAAAAAATGTATTTCTAGAAAAACTATTTTTTGACACATTTTGCATGATCAATTTCATATTTAGTTATTATACTTATTTGATTTTAACTTTTATAAAATGGATTCCATTATTTCAATGAGGAAAATTTATTTTAGTAAGTAATTTAATGTTAATTTTTATAATAAGTAATAGAGAAAATTTTATAAATTTTTTTTAATATATTAAAAATACTCAAATGGTAAAAGTGGGTAACCCATGATGTTAATAGATTAATATCTTCTAAAATGATAATTTTTGAATTAATATAATTTTATAGACCATATTACCCATTTCACTCCACTATTTACCAATTTTAGGCCGTAGTTTTTAGATCGAATTCCCAATATAGAATTGTTATGGGTATTTACAAAAAGGTCTGTGCCTCTCACATATAAAAGTTAACATCATATTCTATTTTATTCAAATTTAAAATTACTATTAGTTATTCCAATGCCTACCCAAATCCATTCATTTCGTACCTTTCCACATCTTATAATCCTTGGTTTTATAATTAAAAACACCAATAATGACTTTTGGTGAAAACCTAATGAGTGTTCCCAAAACAATTATCATACTTTTACTCAGAATTTTGTCCCTTATTCCAATTCCGTAAAATATTATTCAAGAATTATAAAATAATAAAAAAATTATATCCCATATAATGAGATATTATATTTTAAATTTAATAACCACAATACATCTCCTCTTCTACAAAATATGAAATGAAGCCATCATTCGTGTGTATACCGAGATGCACCCCATGAAACGATGTAATTGTTTTCTATAGTCACCTCTAAAGACAATTTATAATGATGGATTTAATGTTTATATTTTATATTAATGAATTATTAATCAGTTTTTAAAAGTAATATGTCATATTATTTCTTACCTTTTCGTCAGTAGAAAAATGATGATGTTGTTCGTTTTAACTGTGGATTACTACCTCGTGAAGTGATGTGATACTTTTTTTATAAAATCATGAAATGGATAGAATATTTTACTATATTTAAAGATATAATTTGATATTGATGATATAATTACAATTATTTTAATATTAAATAACACTTACCTTCTTTCCTTCATGATCATATAAAAATGGAAATTCCACTTATGCGTTCATAAAACCTAATGTCTCCATGATTGTAACATATTTCATTTTATATAAACATATTTTATAATATGTTTTAAAAGTAAAATTGATGTATAAATATAATAATTATGTTCCTATTATTATTATATATATGATGCAATAATAATATATTTATCCTTAGTCTACTTAAAAATTTTGTTTGGATATGTCATCCAAACATCATTAAAGCATTTGACTTGAACCTAAAAGATTAACTAATTAAATATAACATGATAAAAAATAAGGTAAAATGATTATTAAACTTATAAAAGGTTCTAACAAAATTATATATATAGCATTATTTTATTATTCGGGATGAAAAAAACACACGTGATAATTTGGGCTCAAGGTAAGGGATCTCTCTAAATGACCCTTTTCTTTGGGTTATGACACTCTCTATATAAATCACTTTCTCCCCCTCTTTAATGTCATTTACTAATTATAAACTACTTATATATGTATCTAACATATATTCCTCGACTATTATTCTTTTAATTCTGGTTGTAATACATTTATTATGATCATTTCTATAATGGGTTCATTATCAAATTTTCATTGATTATGATATGAGGAATGATTATAAAACCAATTTAAATTCCATGGTTAATATTATGGTTATGACTTATGATTTATTTCCATTTTTGGATCACATAAATCATGAACATGTTTTAATGGGTGTTCCTATATATCACTACACATCATTATGTAAATATTTTCCTACATGAGATGTTATGCAGGGAATTAGGGAGTAAACCAAATCCATTATGGGGATTTTTCTACCATGTTATATTATATAAGAAGTTATCCACGAATCATATATATGTCATATTATTTTTTGAGGCCACATTCCATATTTTTTTAAGATTTCATGATATCATTTTCTCTATGTTATGATTCATATTATTACCCATGATAATTCTCATTAATGATATCATTATACACTATTGACTCATCAGTTATGCATCCTTATCATGTATGTCTCTTAATGGTATTTTTAGCTCTCCTATTTATATTATATATTCCCCATGTTATCCTATGCAGTTTTTGGAGATCGAAGGGATTTAAGAGCTCATTATGAAGAATAAAATAAGGATTTAATGTTTTATTTCTCTTTTGATATTTTATGGATGTATCCTTCTAAATACACTATGACTTATGATCATTGGGGTTTTACATATAAAATATTTATTTTTAAAAATTATGTAATAATATGTGTAAAAGGAATGGGTTTCTATATACTGTATCGGGTCAATGTATAATTATTTTTAGGTAATAAGATTAGAAAATTGTAGTGGAATCCTTAGGTATATGACTAAACCAATGATGACATCCATAAATTTTTGTAGAGTATAGAGTAAGTGGTTTTCAGGGAAATATAACCCTATCTAGATACAGAAAGTGGTTTTGGATCTGGTACAGTTATACCAAGGAGTAATAACCTCGAAAAGGGATCATTGACCAAGAATCAATCATCACCTAGTGAATGAAAATGGTCAATTTTTTACACTTGGTTTTACACTCTCAAGAGATATTGCTTGGAAATTGACAAAACTATTAATGTACAACTATAAAGGACAAGAACAAATTTATATGTTTGAAAACCAAATAATAAAAAATACCATGGTTAAGCTATATTGATTCCTTGTAACTCAATAGGCAGGATATACTTATCATTTCTATGTTATTTCTTATATGTTTATTTGTTTTCCTTTTTTATTTTTATTTATCCTAATATTTTTTTTTCATTTTAGTTAATGGATAGAAAAATGATAAATTGTGCCAAAAATGAACATTATAGGCAATGTTGTCATGACCCATCCTAATGGGGCATATGTTATGACTCCCCAATACCACCAAAAATTAGTCAGGGTATGGTAACTAGCACCATGTAGTCATAACAATGACATTTCAATAATTACATTAGTACACGTACACACGCGCACATCTCCAAGACAACAATGATGAAAAGTAAAACCCACGAATAAAAAAATACATTCATACCAATATAACCCAAACTTATTAATAAGGGAATGTAATTTACATTAAGGTAATATAGGCTAGAATATAATCCAACAAAAGACAATAAAAACATGTTCCTGAAGCTCATCCGTAAAAAATCCCACCTGATCCAACTTCAAGGAAATGTGTTGGAACTTTTGTCTAAAGCTATAAGAAAACCTCATTAATCCTGATTTCATAGGACTTTGTCTTGTCCTAGTCTACCTTGGACACTATAAAATGTTCACTCATATGCACAAGAAACAACATTTCAAATAAAATACCAGTCATGGATAAGTAAAAAACGTCTCAGTTGGACACCACGATACCACAAATAAATACACAATGTAATGATACAGTTTTCTCTACATCGGTATATGTGTATAGAACATATAAAAATTATATCTACATATACCCTAACTAGGAAATTAATTAAAGAGATAGGCAATAACTACCACATAGAAAAACTATGGATTATGTTCGAAGATTCCCTGAATCACTCATCTTGGAGAACACATTGTTGAGTCTGATAGGAATAATGAAATCTATCTGATAAGTAACATTTTTCAGAAACGTTAATTAGTGATATGTGATAATTGATTTTATAATAGAGATATGATTCATCAAAGGAGGATCACAACCATGTTAATGGGGTGATGACAAAAATTAAATCTGTATTAACCCACTATGTAGAGGATCAAAGCCCGGTTATGTTGGTTATGTAAATACTGAAGACTCTCCCTAGGGAACGAATAAGGAATAGATGATCCTCTATCATCCTCTCAGGGGATTCCAACAACTATATACATAAAGTTATATTAATGGGATCGTCATTATGTGGGTAGGAAAAGATACCCAAAAAAACATTTAGGCAAACGATAAAGTTAACTAACCCTACTGAAACTCATCAAAGGTACGGTGGATGAGAGAATCCATCCTAATAGGAATAGAGGGTGTACAGTTAGTAGAGGTCACACCATCTATGCCCCTTGAACCCATGTATTGAATGTGTAAAAAACATGATTAACTGTAAACATTATTGAGATATAACCCACCAATGGTCTCATAATTACCACCTCAACGTTAGGGTTCCAACGTTGTAGACGGATCATCAATCAGATCCACCATTTGAATGTTCTGGGGTTTTGAAATTTCAAGGAAAATGGGGGTCAGGTGGCCAAGGACCGACTAACCCTAGCTTCCATTGTAAAGAGGAATCATGGTCGGCCATGTCCCATGGTTAGCGGCCCCAGGTCCGACCTGACCCACTGGGTCGACCTGACACACATGGTCTGACCTGGTCTACTGGGCCATCCACAGGTTGTTCTTTCTAGCCCTCTCCGCCTGAACCACTCTGTACTAGACCACCATGTTCGGGCTCTTCTGCTCTAGCATGGCCCTTTTTTCCTCCATGTGTGACACCTCTATTCCCCAACCACCTCTCCACGCCTCATGGCTCTAATGACCCTTGTTTGATGTACAAGGAAATTACATTTCTTTTGTAGAATACTTGATACATTTCAAATAAATAATCCAAAATAATGTTTTAGTTTAATAAATTTTGAAACATGGAACATAATCTTCTAACATGGTGAATGATCTTCAACATATCCTATAAATATCATTCCATTTAATTTTCCTAAATAAAAACATTTTTTATATCCTTTGGTCTGATATGCTTCATATGTATCTGAACTATATATTCTTTGATGAGCTCTATCTAGATCTCCTCTTAATGGCACTAGTGTTTGTATTTTGAGAAGATTAGAAACTATAGAATTTAACTAGGGATTAGAATGGAAAATGGTAGGGGGTATCTGAGGATGATGTATAAAATTTAAGTGAAGAGGTTGGGGTGGAGGATCCCTTTTGTAATTGGTTTGAGGGTCACCCTTGGAAATTCTTAAAACATAAAATTAATAAAAATTAATTTTTTTAATTCAAATGGCTCCAACATGAGATATGACAATGATAAGATTACGAAGGTTCAAAATCCTCTTATCCAATAATTTTGAGACTTCTATTCCCTTTTTCAAACCATATATTTTCCCATTTACCATTAATTAGCCTCTTTTAATTTTAATTCTCGTAACAACATATTAATTATAAGAGGCTATTAATTTTACTTATATGGACTAAATTTCCCTTAATTGGACACATAATGCTATTTTTGACATTAAAATAGTCACTTTGAAATTGAATAATAATGTCATGATTTTTAAATAATTTAATTAATTAAAATTTTTATAAAACATCATTTATCTCACTTTTTTACACGATTCAATTCATTGAATTTTAATAATATCCAAAAAATAGTGATAAAATCAAAACAAAGAATTTAATAGTCTTATAAAATTTCATATTCACCTTGAAAAATATTTTATAACATAAATTATATCATATAATATTTATGTTAAAATTTATAATATCATTTATTTGATATTTCTCGTAATAAAATATTTATTGTATCACTATTATATCAATATTTATGGTATTTATTTAGTAATTATAAATTATAAATAAATTCATATGATATAGATACATTAATTAGAATTATAGATACTAATTATGTTTATAGTTTCATCATTTTTATCACTACATTAAATTTTATTGTTATAAATGATAAAACAGTGACATGTTGTCACATTCTTTTTTTAATAATAAGTACTTCCCTTTCATTGATAGAATTCTATTAAACAATTAATTTTTTATCCATATTAAGGGTCTACTTTTATTCATACAAATGGCTTTTCGAAGGTTTTAGGGTAATTTTGTTATCATTATCATATTATTTGTTACCCTTATTTACCTGATTTACCATTAACCGTGGTAAATAAAAATTACCAATGTCCCTATTCATAATGTCCCAAAAATAAAAGGAACCTATTTAAAAAATTTGTACCTTATTTATTCCAAATATGGAATAAATTTTTACAAATTCAAAACACATAATTCATAGAAATTAATTTAATATTAACCTCGTTGTTGGAAAAGTGAGAACGAGTATTAAAATCTAAAACACTGAAAAGAATAAAATGTTCTAACATCTTAATTCAATGTGAAATTAATGATAACGACATAAATTATAATTAATTATAAAAATATATTCTATTTAAAATCTAAAACACTTAAATATTATAATTTAAGCATATAAATTTTTTTGATGAAATTTCTTCCCCAAATAAAATTTATTGTATTTTTATTATTCATCAAAATTTGAATGTTTTCAGAAAAAATATTAAAAATTCACCTGATGTATATTTTTATATCTCACTTACAAATATGAATTTTATTTGGTAATATAGACCTTAAAAAGTGTCATATACTATATTTAACATGGGTACGCCATCAAAAAGTGGAAAACTATATTTTTTTGAAAAATAATTACTTCTTTGCTTCGATAAAAATGAATTTGTTCATATACAATGTCTAGAAAAAATATACGATAAATTTTAAAAATTATATTGAATATAATAAAATCCATCAAGAGTGATGTTATTATTTTATAATCTCTTAAACTCAGTCTTTCCTGAAATGAATTCTATCAGAATAATATAAAATGGTGTGTAACACAAGCCATGCATAATGTTGTCTATACCACGGGCTAATCCGATGTTGCATATATCACAAGAATATCTTGGGGTTGTGTAAAACATAAGACATAAAGAAAAACCAATCTCACAAAAATCAGGATTGATTGAACACTAAATTTTTTATTGATTTCAGCAACACACCAAAAACAACATACAAGAATCACATCATGGAGGTCTAAAGTAGTGGGGTCCCAAAGTGTCATTGATAACAAAGATACTACCACCGGATGGTAAGGAACCAAGGATAAAGAAGAGAGAAACATTATGGTTTTGGGAAGACTGAGATTCCAAGAAATCCACAACCTTATTCGCCTCGTGATAAGTATTATTGATCACTGTACGAACACCAATAAGCAGTTTTCACTTGAAGACACTATATTCAATACACCAAGGGAAGCTTCCACTTTTCATGAGTGATTTTTTGAGTATCAACGAATCTATTTCCACAACCTTCAATGTTAGTTTTCTTTTTTCATTTAATTCCAACCCTGTAACCAAAGCCTTTTCCTCAGCCTGAAGATCATCACCACAATCATAAATGGTCGAGAAAACAGCAAAAACAAACCCCCTTCGGTCCCTAATCACACCCCACCCCCCTCATCAGTCCCCTCAAGAAGGACCCATCTATGTTGAGTTTGATTCCATCTATATGGGTTATAAAAGGATTAATGATTCAATGTTTCTTTCATAGAAACCCACATCGTAAGAAGGGATACAAAAAAATAATTTTAAAACACTGAAATTTAGAAACATAATGTTTACCCAAAGGCACTCATCATTGGGTTTCAACATAGGATAACATAGGTGATAAGTTAAAACATGTATATGGAAGATGAATGTAACCATCATGTTCTGAATGAAAGTGAAATAAAAAAAGGCTAGGAGAAATTTAAAAATCATAAATCCATATATTTGTGATGATCTATGGAACCATCTAATTCATAGGATAAGAAGGTATTGGGATAAATTTTTTGGTTTTTAGGATCCTTTTCATAAATATAAAGAACATAAGAAGAAATACTTACTTGATATTAGTATAATCTCACTATTGGTCATGTCTCGAACAATTTGGATGTCATATCTTATTAAAATAATATAATATTAATTTTTGATTCCTAAAGTGATGGTAGATCATGGAATCCATTAATTGAATGGAAGGTCAATCCTTATGTCTTTTTGATAAAAATGTTATCAAAAGTTATCAAATATGCATATGTCTACCTGTAACACCCTGATATTTTATGAGAATTAATATTTTTAATTTTTTGATATCTTATACGATACACCAAAATTAGCTTCTTCTATATGCAACACCGTATACGCAACACTATTCTTTGCTCGTGTTACACAAAATTTCAAGTTCGTTTGGTAGAAGTTATTCTATGAATCATTGAGTGTATATATATATATATATTCAATGTATAAATAAAATATGGTTGGGTTCTATTATACACAACAACAAAATAATCTTGCACTACATGCAACCCTGACTTGGCTTTCTTTACACGCATTCGCGACCTTCCACGATAGCGTGTGTTCTACGCAATTCCGAGTCTCACTAAACAAGGATATGTTATTAAAATATTATATAAACTAGCCGTTATAAATAGTAATACCCAACTATTAAAATTTAATTTTTAAAAATTGACTTCATTTTTGGATTCGGAATATCGAAATTATCCTAGGGTGAATTTTTGGTATTTTTTGAAAACTTTCAATTTTTGATGAATACTGAAAACACTCGGTTACTATTAAAAAATAGACTTTTTATTTAAATAATTACTTATTTTATTTAATTTATTTTAGGTAAAAATTGATACATAATATGTATATAAGTTAAATTTAATTCATTGGAGTCATTTTATAATAATTTTAGATATATAATAATTTTATTGAACTATTCACAGTCTTTTACCCACTTCCTAAGAGAATTTGAAAATTTACATAAAACATAATTTTACGACTTCTGTGAGTGGAATTTCGAAAATACGAGAGGAAAATTTAATATCAAGGATTACAATGAGGTTCAATAAGATAAAAATAATTTTTGGTGAATAGTAACTTTTTACTTTTTTTTACCGCAGTTAAAAGTAAATAGGGTAGTTAAAGGTAAAAATGATATTTTTATTACCCTAACACGTGTCCTAATTCTATTGGATAATTTTAATTCGACCAAAAAACCCATCAGAATAATATATGACCATTTAGGTCCACATGTATTAGATTAGGA
The DNA here is from genome assembly GCA_963277665.1 of Viscum album. Lineage (NCBI taxonomy): Eukaryota > Viridiplantae > Streptophyta > Magnoliopsida > Santalales > Viscaceae > Viscum > Viscum album. The sequence goes on from OY728139.1 coordinate 224,048,753, forward strand.
CATTTATTATTATTTTATTTAAAGAAGAGTTAAAATAGTTAAAATCAAAGTGTAATAACTAAAATTTTTTTAATATAGGGTTATAAATAAGATAAATTAGACTATAAATATTAATTATAAATATAAAAAAATTTCCTACATAATTATATTTTATTTATAATTTTTAGACATTAAATAATGTAATTTATTTATGACACAATGATGATGCAGTAACTTCCTTATTAATGAAATATTAACATAATTGATATTATAAATACCCAAATAAATGTAACTTGAGACTTTTTATGAATTAAACTAATTTTATTGGTTAATATGACATGTTATTATTGATTTAATAAACTTTTTTCGAACTAATCATGCTGTTATGATTTTCACAAAAATCAATTACCAAATAGTGTCAAAATTGACATAAAATAGTTTTTAAAACAAATATTATATTATTAATTGTTATTTTATTCCTAAAAATATAATGTTCGGCCAAATGACTTATATAAGGTTATGTATATTAATAATGAAAAACTTAGGGTTCGTTTGGCTTTTTATAGTAATTTTAGTAACCATATAGTGTAAGAAAACAAGAAGACACGGTAAAAGTAAAATTATTTATCTTAATGTTAAATCTAAATGATAAAGTTAAAATAGTAACCTAAACTTGTCTAAATTCTATTAGTTGAGAGGATTTCAACCCATCCCCACATTATCTTCTGAATAAATAAAATTGGAGCTATTATAAACCAAATATTACTTTATTATAAAACAATATTATATGTTTTTCCAAAGGTGCCCCTCTCCTCCCTTATAAAAAGGGAACCCCTCCCCTCTTCTCTTCACACCCTATTGAGCCGTGAATCTCGGCCAACCCCTATAAATTCCCATTTTAAACCTCTGTAGTTATATCATAGAGGTTCTGGTCTTCTCAAAATACAAACTCTAGAGCCCTAAGAAGAAGTTTAAAGGAGGTGCGTCGAGGAAGAGGTAATCTCTTCTACCAACTCTTTCATGCTTATTTCTTCTTCTAATTCCACTTCATTAGTTTTTTAATTATAAAGTAATAACATCAGTATTAATTATATAATGATATGTTATTATAAATATTAAACAACCTTATTTCACCTTCTATCCATCTTACAGATAACGAAATCACCGTGCGTGCGTACGTACGAAATATCGTCTCCACGCCATGGTGTAATCAGTTTCTCCACCACCACCTTACTTTGATGGGTATAATGATGTAAAGAACAAATATATATGATTATTATAACCTCATAATTATTATATGATATTATATAATCCTCTCCAATTCCATTCAATAAATATGGGAACGATATCATCGCTAGTGCGTATGTACGGAGTACTGCATCCACGACGCGATAAGATTCATTTTCCATGTTAACAAATCAAGAATGATTATTAAGTATATATAATAAGTAATCATGAAATATATGAAATAATAATTCTACTGGATTTATTTATATATATATTTATTTCATCTATTTAATTGCATTCAATTCAATAAGGAAACGAAAAATAGCGTTCATGTGTACGTACGGCCTACCCTCTACATGAACGGTGTATTTCTTTCCATTTATCTATATATTATATATATGTATATTATGAATATATATTATATATAAATAATTTTCTATATTATGGAATTAATTAATCATGATCTAAGTAATCATTTTAATAATTACAAGTCAAAACACGAACGATAAATGAAAAAATTTTACCAAAAATGCTGCTTTAACATGGAATTGACAAATGAACGGATAATATAAAGTCATAAGTGAATCATATATGATATCATAAATTTATTATGGTTATTTTTAAAGTTAATAATATGTTTCAACCCACTATACAGGAGTCTCGGACACATACGGAAGAAATTCGACAAAAGGTAAGGGATAATTATTCCAATCACATTCTTATTCGAGATTGTTTATACATAAGTATTTACTGGGGTTATGTTTATTATCCTAGTCAATATGTTCTCAAAAGGTTTTCATAAAATGATTACTTTTCTTCCATTTATTATTAAATTCATTTTTACCCTTTTTACTTTTACCACATCGTATGGAAGGAATCTTTCTTTTGTTTACCATACGAGGTACTTTTTGAATTTTCCGGCAAAACTACTAGATGAATGTTTTTTAACTTGTACGGCATGAACAGATTTTTATGATTTCATAACACCTTATTTTCATGAAGCATACTGTACAATATTTAATGACTATTTATCAACTAAATCATTTTCTTTCAAAATTGCATGGAATTTTGTGAAAAAAAAATGATTTTGAAGAAGAAAGGATATTTTCATCAAGAATTCATTTCAAGTGTTTTACCAAAACCATTTTCCATATAAGATGGAATTATTTCATATGTGTATGTTTCAAGTATAATTTTTCTATGATTTACATGGTTTCACTTTTCTTATGATGAAATGATATCAATTTTTTTGTATGGATTATGTTATGATGGGATGATGTTTATGAAACCCATTTTATACTTTGTGTCATGATGAATGATTTATGTTCATTTTGTGGCACAAGTAAGAATGATTTCATTATGATATAGGTGGGACCTATATCTCCCTCCAATTCATTGTGTAAAGATTTATATCTCATGAGATGGACATGGTTGGAACCATAAGTTAGTCTCGTTCAGTGTTACAGGACTGAAACGAGGAGTGAACTCGATTCAGAAAGGGACTTTGTCCACTAAGATAGTATTTGCAGAAAATGCCTTGGATACTATGGAAATCATATCATGTGATTAATGGTTTTCCACAATTAAATTTTTTATTCCCATGCTATTTTATCTTGATTAATGTTCCTTTATGACCTATGCCTTACGTACTGCCAAGATTTATTTCACAACTCATGATTTTGATATGTAGACTTTATGTTCATGTTTTGAAGTCCAAATGTATATGGTTTGTTTTATTTTCTCCATGATTACCCTTACTGAGAATTTTATGTCACCCTTTATATGTTTTCTTTTTCCCAGGATATAATGAAATGTTTTAGGTAAGAAAAAAAGGGATGATCTTTATGGGAGATGTTGAAGATATTTCACCAAGATTAAAAGATTATTTTTTCGAGTTTCCAAAGACACTAAACTATTATGGTCCTTATGTGTTTGTTTTTATTATGTATTATGTATTCTGCAAAAGTAATGTAATGTCCATGTACGTCAAGCATTGGGTCTCTAAAGTTGGTATCAGAGGAAAGGTTTAGTTAACCTTTGGAAACTAGGATGCGAAAACTTTATTGAGATCCCTTGAGAAATTTATAAGGTATGTCTAGGGATGTCCCTAAGGTTAAGTATAAGTATAGGTTATAGTCCTAGAATTACGGTAACGATCTTATAATTAAACCTAAGATTTTAGATATTGAAGGTACTCCCCCATTATTATGTTGTTTTACCTAGCATGATTTTTTCCTCTCACACTATTATTTTTGGGTTTTAGATGATGGGTGAAACCCGAATGAACCGTGTTAATAAATGTAATGGACAATGAAATGATTTTCTTCCTGAAAAACCCAATGTTATGGGAGATAGAGCGAAAAATCTTATTGCTATACTTAAACAAGATATGAATAATTCTGGACATTCGAATGAGCAAAGAAGGGAACAATATTCTATTGAGTCCTTCATGAGGAAACGTCCACCTTCTTTCAGTGGGTTTTCTAATCCACATGTTGCTGAAAAATGGATCAATATCATTGAAAAGATATTTTCTATACTTCGCTATTCAGAGCATGGAAAAGTCATTTTGGATGTTTACCGTTTAGAAGATGAAGTAGACCAGTGGTGGAATCTAATTAAGAATACAAGGACCCAAGATAAAATTGAATCAATGGAATGGGATGAGTTAAAGAACATGTTTTTCAGTAAGTACATCCCTCATATTCTTCGAACAAAGATAGAAAAGGTGTTCCATGAGCATAAGCAGAAGGATGATGAATCTATTGGTATATACGAATCAAATTTTACAAGACTTTCAAGTTATGCATATGGCTTTATCATCCAACCTGAATGTAAAGTTGATTGATTCTTCAGTGGCTTAAAACCAAGTCTCCGAAGGGAAATAGCTATAAGATACTTCACTAGCTATGAATAAATTTTCCGTTTTGCTATCAAGGTAGAACTGAAAGTTGGTGTAACATATCCATCGCATGGTTTTGACAAGAAACGAAAGATGGAGTTCAAGTAAAAACCACAGAACAATAGTGAAAAGAAGGTGAATGTTTCTTTATGCTCAAAGTGTGGAAAGAAGCATGGTAGAGACCGACTTAAAGGTACTAGAAAATGTTTTAAGTGTGGAAATGAAGGTCATCAAGAAGGTGAGTGCTGAAGTAATGGTAAAAAGTTTCCTAAGGACGTGAATAGAGAAATGACTACAGAGAACGCTCCACCAACACTACAATGCTTAAACTGAAATGAAATGGGGCATTATGCTGATCAATTCCCTAATCCAAGGGTCAATGATGATCAATGTGAGAAACCTCTTAAGTAAAAGTATTAAGGGAAGCCACATGTGATCAATATTTGTGATTTTGAGAATGAAAATGATGTTGTGTAATGATTAAGTGTTTATGTAATGTGATATCAAAATAGTATCATGGTATCTCATTTATGGAATCGTGGAATTTTGAAATATCTATTTATTGGTTTTCAATAATTATAGGGTACCGGTAACCATGAAAAGTGATTGAAATATTTTGTAAAGAAGATTATATGTGCATAATGCAGTGATAAAGGGAAAAATGAAATGAGATCATGACTGATATAAGGACAGAGTTATATCATGGTTTGAGTATACAGAAATTTCTGGATTTTGGTATGTGGAAAGAGTTAACTTTTGACAACATTCATATTTTCACTAAGGTTCAATGTGTATTCATCTTTCAAGAGAATACATAATTAAGGTATTCACATGTCTGGAATGTGACCAACAAGATATATTTTATGATATATGAGGGATAAATGATGGTATTCACATGCTTTGTTGATGACATTTTTAGTAATTGATTTCTTTATACTATGAGTTTGGATAGAAGTATTTTTTAGAAGCCTAAAAATTGGAATGGGTTATTTTGGACATAAGTTACAATTTTTTAAGGCAAGATCATTTTTTCAATATTATAATGGGATAATGATTATGAAACCCATTTTATACTTTGGGTAATGATGAAGGATTTATGTTCATATTGTGGTACAAGTAAGAATGATTTCATTATGAGATGGGTGCGACCTATATCTCCCTCCAATTCATTGGGTAAAGATTTATATCTCATGAGATAGACATGGCTGGAACGGTAAGTTAATCTGGTTCAGTGTTACAGGACTGAAACGAAGAGTGAACTCGATTTAGAAAGGGACTTTTATCCACTAAGATGGTCTTGGAAGCAATGCCTTGGATACTATTGAAATCATATCATGTTCTTAATGGTTTTAAACAATTAAATTTTTTATTCCCATGCTATTTTATCATGATTAATGTTCCTTTATGACCTATTCCTTACATACTACCAATATTTATTTAACAACTCAAGATTTTGATGTGTAAACTTTATGTTTGTGTTTTGAAGTTCAAATGTATATTGTTTGTTTTATTATCTCCATGCTTACCCTTATAGAGAATTTGAGCTCAGCCTTTATATGTTTTCCTTTCCCCATGATATAAAGAAAGGTTTTAGGTAAGAAAAAAATGGAAGATCTTTATGAGAGATGTTGAAGATCTTTCAACAAGATTTGAAGATTATTTTTTCAAGTTTCTAGAGACACTAAACTATTATGGTCCTTGTGTATTTTTTTTATTATGTATTAAGATATTTGAGACATATGGAATGACCCATAATTCTATCACATGATCTGTTAACACTTCATGATTAAAAAATTCAACTTCATTTCTTATAGATATGAAGTGGAAATGGTTCAAGGTATGAACAACAGTCAGATTGTTCCAAAATCATGTATGTATTAATTTTAATTCATCAACCTTAGGGAAATGATCTTGAAAACCAAAAATTTTGTCGTAGTGCTCTTATATCCGATGAATCTGATGGTACCATAGATCATCACAAATTTATGGCTTTGTGATTGTTGGCTTTTTCAAATCCATGTTCTCTACCACTCTCCATCGGAACTTGAAGGATAGATTTCTCTTCCCTATACATATTTCCACCTATTTTCTTCTATTTGGAAACCCATTGATGAGTTAATTTGGGTAACTATTACGTTTCATACATTAGTTTTTGAAATTATGTTTTAGTATTCCTTTTTACGTTGTGGGTTTCTATGAAAGAAACTTTCAAGTAGAAAACCATTTATAACACCAACAAATTTCAAAGGAGAAATTGATTTTAAGGGGGGTAGAATGTAACACCCCGAGATTTTATGAGAATTATTATTTTTAATTTCTTTGATGTCTTGTACGATACACCAATATTATCTTGTTCTATACACAACACCTTATATGCAACACAATTCATGGCTCGCGATTCACAAAATTTCAAGTTCATTTGATAGAAGTTATTTTACGCAACATTGAGTGTATATATATATATATTCAATGTATAAATGAAATATGGTTGGATTATATTATACACAACAACAAAGTAATATTTCACTACACACAAACCTTACTTGTCTTGCTTTACACGCAATCGCGACCTTCCACGATAGCGTGTGTTGTACGCAATACCGAGTTTCACTAAACAACTATATTTTATTAAAATATTATATAAACTAGCCATTATGAATAGTAATACCCACTTATTGAAATTTTATTCTTCAAAATGGACTTCATTTTTGGATTTAGAATATTGAAATTATCCTAGGGTGAATTTTGGGTATTTTTCTGAAAACATTCAATTTTTGATGAATAGTGAAAACATTGGGTTACTATTTAAAAACCAACTTTTTTTAATTAATTTTTTTTTTATTTAAATTTATTTTAGGTCAAATTGATACATAATACCTATATAAGTTCAATTTAATTCATTGGAGTCATTTTATAATAATTTTAGATATATAAAAATTTTATTGAACTTTTCACCGTCTTTTACACACCTCCTAGGAGAATTTGAAAATTTACATAAAAATTAATTTTACCGCTTTGGTGAGTATAATTTCAAATATCTGATAGACAAGGTAAATATCAAGGAGTAAAATGTGGTTCAATAAGATAAAAATAATTTTTTGTGAATAGTACCTTTTTACTTTTTTCGCCGGTTAAAAGTAATTGGGCTTATTAAGGGTAAAATGATATTATTATTACCCTAACACATGTCATAATTCTATTGGATAAGTTTAATTGGACCAAAAGAAACATAGGAATAAAATTTGACCATTTAGGTCCAAATGGATTAGATTAGGACATTTATTATTATTTTATTTAAAGAAGAGTTAAAATAGTTAAAATCAATGTTTAATAACTAAAACATTTTTAATATAGCGTTATACATAAGATAAATTCGACTATAAATATTAATTATAAATATAAAAATATTTTATACATAGTGGTATTTTAATTATAATTTTTAGACATTAAATAATTTAATTTATTTATGACACAATGATGATGTAGTAATTACCTTATTAATGAAATATTAACATAATTGATATTATAAATACACAAATAAATGTAATTTCAGACCTTTTATGAATTAAAATAATTTTATAGGTTAATATTTCATGTTATTATTGATTTCATTATCTTTTTTTCCAACTAATCATTTTGTTATGAGTTTCACATAAATCAATTACCAAATAGTGTCAAAATAGACATAAAATAGTTTTTAAAACAAATATTATATTATTAATTTTTATTTTATTCCTCAAAATCTAAGGTTCATCCAAATGACTTAGATAAAGTTATATATATTAATAATGAACAAATTGGGGTTATTTTGTCTTGTTATAGTATTTTTATTAACCAAATAGTGTAATAAAACAAGAAGACACGGTAAAATTAAAATTATAAAACTTAAAGTTATATCTAAATGATAAGGTTATAATAGTAACCTAAACGTGTCTAAATTATATTGGTTGAGAGGGGTTCTACCCATCTCAACTTTAGATTTTAAATAAATCAATTTAGATCTGTTATCAACCGAATTTGACTTTATTATACAATAATATTTTAAGTTTTTCCAAAGGTGTCCCTCTCCTCCCTTATAAAAGGGCACCCCTTCCCTCTTCTCTTCACACCCTTTTGAGACTTGAAGATTGGAAAACCCCTTACAATTCCTCTTATAAACGTCTCTAGTTATATCATATAGGTTCTGTTCTTCTCAAAATACCAACTCTAGTTCCCTAAGAATAAGTTTAAAGGAGGTTCGTCGAGGAAGACGTAATTTCCTCTACCGACTCTTTCAAGTTTCATTCTTCTTATAATACATCTTCTTTAGTTGTTTAATTATAAAATAATAACATCAGTATTAATTATATACTTATATTTTATTATAAATATTAAACAACCTTATTTCACCTTCTATCCATACTACAGAAAACAAAATCACTGCGCGTGTGTACGTATGGAATACCGTCTCCACACCGTGGTGTAATCATTTTTTCCACCACCACCTTACTTGGATATGTATATTGGTGTAATGAATAACTATATATTATTATTATAACATAATACGGATTCTATGATATTATATCATCAACTCTAATTCCATTCAATAAATATGTGAACTATTACATCACTCGTGCGTATGTACGAATTACCGTCATCGCGACGCGATGAGATTCATTTTCCAAGTTCACAATTCAAGAATGATTATAAAGTATATATAATAAGTAATCATGAAATATATGACATAATAATTCTATTGGAATTATGTATATATATATATTCATTTCATCTACTTAATTCCATTCAATTCAAAAAGGAAACAAAAGACAGTGTTCATGTGTTTGTACGGCCTACCGTCTCCATGAACGGTTTATTTATTTCCATTTATTGATCTATTATATATATATGTATATTCTGAGTATATATTATATATAAATCATGATTTATATTCTAGAATTAAGTAATCATGATCTAAGTAATCATATTAATAATTACAAGTTAAAACACGGACGATAAATGAAACGATTTTACCCAAAACGCTGTTTAACATGGAATTGACAAATGAACGGATAATATAAAGTCGTAAGGGAAACATATATGATATCATAAATATTATTATAGCTCTGTTACAAGTTAATAACATGTTTGAAACCACTATACAGGAGTCTCAGACACATACGGATGAAATTGTACATAAGGTAAGGGATAATTATTCCAATCTCATTCTTATCCGAGATTGTTTATTCATAAGTATTTACTAGGGTTATGTTTATTATCCATGTCCATATGTTTCAAAAAATTTTCATAAAATGTTTAGTTTTCTTCTATTTATGATTGAATTCATTTTTAACCTTTTTAATTTTACCACATCGTTTGGAAGGAATCTTTCTTTTGTTTACCATATGAGGTACTTTTTGACTTTTCCGGCAAAAGTACGAAATGAATGTTTTTTGAACTTATACGGCATGAACATATTTTTTACGGTTTCATAACACCTTATTTTCATGAAGCATACTCTATAAGATTTAATGACTATTTTTCAAGAAAATCCTTTTCTTTTAAAATTGAATGGCATTTTGTAAAAAGAAAATTTTTTTGAAGAAGAAAGGATATTTTCCTCAAGAATTCATTTCAAGTGTTTTATCAAAACCATTTTCCATATAAGACGGAATTATTTCATATGTGTATGTTTCATGTATAATTTCTCTATGATTTAAATGGTTTCACTTTTCTTATGATGAAATGATGTCCATTTTTTGTATGGATTAGGTTATAATGGGATGATGTTTATAAAATCCATTTTATACTTTGGGTAATGAGGAATGATTTATGTTCTTGTTGTGGCACACATTAGAATGATTTCATTATGAGAAGGGTGGGAATTATATCTCCCTCCAATGCAGTGGGTAAAGATTTATATCCCATGAGATAGACATGGATGGAACTGTATATTAATCTGGTTCAGTGTTACAGGACTGAAATGAGGAGTGAAATCGATTTAGAAATGGATTTTTTCCACTAAGATGGTCTTGGAAGCAATGTCTTGGCTACTATGGAAGTAATATCATGTGTGTAATGGTTTTACACAATTAAATGTTTTATTCCCATGCTATTTTATCATGATTAATGTTTCTTTTATAACCTATTCCTTACGTACTGCCATGATTTATTTCAAATCTCAATATTTTTATGTGTAAACATTATGTTCATGTTTTGAAGTTCAAATGTATATGGTTTGTTTTGTTTTCTCTATGCTTACCCTTACTGAGAATTTGAGCTCACCCTTTATATGTTTTCTTTTCCCCAATATATAAAGATAGGTTTTAGGTAAGAAAAAAATGTATGATCTTTATGGGAGACGTTGAAGATCTTTCACCAAGATTAGAAGATTATTTTTCTGAGTTTCCAAAGATGATAAACGGTTACTGTCCTTGTTTGTTTTTTATTATGTATTAATTATTCCACAAAAGTAATTTAATGTCCATGTACGTCAAGATTTGGGTCTCTACACTACCTATGGTGAGATAATACTTTTTTATAACAAACATCATCATAATTCTAACATAAACATTCCGTAAATATATAACCTTACCATCCTTTTGAAATATTAAAATATAAATCTTTAAAAAGAGGTCAACTAAAACCTCATAAAATTTATCTCACATATCTCAAAAGGCAGTTCATGGTTGTCACATTCCAAACAAGTAAATACCATAATCGTGTATTCTCTTGAAACACAATAATAACATGAATTATCATAGAACCATAGTGAAAACATCCATGCTTTAAAAAAATTAACTATTTACACACAAAAAATAAATATATACTTAAACCATGATGTCACTTTGTCCTTATATCATCCCTGATGTAATTAATACTATCAAACATCTCATTATCTTATTGTCCATTCATTATGCTAAAATAATGTGCTTTCAAAAAATAATTCAATAACTATTCATGGTTTTAGATACCATATACTAATGGAAAACAACATTGGACGCATACATAGATATTTTGATATTCCATAATACTATAAAAGATATTCAAAAACATTATTTTGGAATCCCATTACATAAACACTAAATCAATCCACCACATCATTGTCACAATCAACATTTTCAATAGGGGTCGAATGTGATTTCACATTGCCTTTGGCCTTAAGATGTTTTCCATGTAGATCATCATACATAAACCTTGGATTACAACATTGGTTAGCATAATTACCTATTTCCTTTCACTTTTAGCATTGAAGGGTGGGTGGTGCATTCTCTGTATTCCTTGCTTGATTAACATCAGTAAAAACATTTTTTCCATTTCATCAACACCCAACTACCCAATAAACTTCTTTTCCACACTTAAAACACGTGTGATTCTCTTTAATAAAATATACAACATGATTCTTTCCACACATTAAGAATAAGAAAATATTCATTTTCTTTTAACCATTTTTTTTAGATTTACACTTGAACTACATCTTTCATTTCTTGTCAAAACATTGAGATTGATATGTAACACCGAATTCCATTTCCTTCTTGATATCACAACACACAATATCTTCGTGGCTACTAATGTATCTTATTGTTAATTCTCTTAGATGAAATGATTTTAATCCACTAAATAATTGATCATCATTACATTCAGGTTGATTGAGAAACCCAAAATCATATCATGAAAGTCTTGTAAACTTTCCCTTGTATGTACCAACAGATTCATCATCCCCTTTATTAAGCTCAAAGAATTCTTTTTCCATCATTGTTTAATAAATATGAGTAAATTAATTATTAAAAAATAAGTTATTAAAATCGTTCCATTATGTGGATTCAATTTCATCTTGTGGACTTATATTCTTGATTGGAGTCCACCAATGGTCTGCTTCTCCTTCTAAATGATAAACAATCAAAATGAATTTTTCATGTTCTGAACATCGAAAGATAGAAAATAACATTTAAATTGAATAGATCCATTTTTCAGCAATAATTGGATCATAATACCCACTAAAAATGGTGTATTCTTCCTCAAGAATGACTCGACAAAATGTTTTCCCCTTCTCTAGTCATTTGGGAGGTTATAATTATTCATTGTTTGTGTATGTATAATATAAATATTTTTCATTCCATGTATCATAACATTGGGATGTTCAAGAGGACAATCATTGAATTTCTTAGTGCATTCATTATTAAAATGGTTCCCCCAGGTTCTAACCCTAGACTAAAATCCAAAAATAATAGTGTGTGGGGAAAAATCATACTAGGAAAACAACATAATCAAGAAGGAGTACTTTCAATCTTATGATTAATCCTTAGTTATTAATTATATTTTCCATAATTTTAAGATTGTAACCTATAGTAAGATTACCCTTAAGGATATCCATACACATACCATAGAAATATTTCTAGGGATCCCATTAATTATTTCTCATTTATGTTTCAAAAGGTTGACTAAAACATTCCCTAATTCAAACTCTAACGACCAAAGCATGACATACATGGACATAAAATTTATTTTATGGAATAAATAATACATTAAACACATATAATCCCAAAGAACATAGAGTTTAATGTCTTTGGAAACATGGAAAATAATCTTCTAACATGGTAAAACATCATCAACAGCTCCCATTAATATATTCTTCTTTAGTGTTTCTACATAAAACTTGTGTTTATATCCTTAGGTTTGATATGCATCGTATGCATTTGAACCTCATATTCCTTGATGATCTCCCACTATATCTCCACTTAATGGAACTAGATTAGGACTTTTGTGAAGACTATACCCTCTATAATTTTACTATGGAAGTTTATAAGGGAAAAGAGTAGGGTTTGAAAGATCTTGAAGTCTAAAATTGTATTGAAGAGTAGTGGGGGGAGGTTTCCCTTTATAATTTAGGTAAGGGGAACCCATGTAAATTCTTCACATATTAAATTTATAAAAATTTATTTTTTTAATCCAAATGGATCCAACAAGAGATATTTTGAAGAAAATATGAGGATATTTCTAAATCCACTTATCTAATAATGTTTAGAAATGTATTGACATTATTTTAAACCATATCATTTTAGTCTACCCTTAATTATTATTTTTTAATTTTAATTAGGGTAAAACCATATTAATTATTAAGAGGCTATTTATTTCAATTATATGGGGTAAATTTCCCATAAGTGGATAAATAATGATCTTTTAGACCTTATAATAGTCACTTTTTCATTTTAAAAAAAAATCAATTTTTAAATAATTTATTTAATTACTATTTTTATAAATAATCATTTATGTCAATGTTTTCACTATTTATTTCATTTTATTTAAATAAAATCTAAACAGGTGTAACTTCAAAAAAAATATTTTATAGTCTTTAGACAAGTTATATTCACCTAAAAAATCTTTGATGAAATAATTTTTTTCATATAATATTTAGTTTTGTATTTAGAATATCATTTATTTTATATTTCTCTTCATAAAATAATTATCGTATCACTGTTTTGTAAATATTTATGGTAATTATTTAATATATAAACAATTATATATAAATTACAATGATATAGATACATTCAGTAGATTTTTGGAGACTACATATGTTCTTATTTTCATCATGTTTATAACTATATTAATATTTTTGTAGTTATAAGAGATAAGATAGTGACATGTTGTCACTTTATTTGGTTTTAATAATAATTATATCACTTTCATGGAAAAAATTCCATTAAATGAATCAATTTTAATCTTTATGTGTTACGGTTTGACCTTATTTATCCAATAGTATTCTTTCAGCTGTTAGAGTAATTTTATTATCCTTATCATATTATTTGTTACCCTAATTTACCTGATTTACCATTAACTATGGTAAATAAAAATTACCATTTCTATTAATAGTGCCCAAAAAATAGAAGGAACCTATTTTCAAAATTTAGAACATTTTATTTCTAATATATAATAAATTTTTTCAAAATTAAATCAACACAAGTTTCAATAATTAATTTAATATTAATCTCATTATTAGAAAAGAGAGAACGTGTAATGAAAGCTAAAACATTTCAAAAGATTAAAATGTGTTTTTATCTGAATTCAATGTAAAATTAATGATAATGAAATACATTATATTTAATGACAAGAATATTTTATTTTTACACTTTAAGACCATTAAATATTATTATTTAACCATATAAATGTATTTGATGAATAAAAAATTTCAACTAAAATTTACCGTATTTCTATTTTTCATCAAAATTTGAATGTTATCAGAAAAATATTAAAAATTCATCCAAAGAAAAGTATTATATCTTTTTTCTATATAAGAAGTTTATTTTGTTAAATTAAACTTATAAAAGTGTCAAAACTATATTTAAAATGGGAACGACATCAAAAGGCTGTAAAACTGCATTTTTTTGAAAATTATAATTATTTTATCAACGAAATGAATTGGTTCTTATATCATATCTACAAATAATTTTAGGTGAATTCTAAAAATTATATTAAACACAACAAAATATTTAAAGGGTGATCTAATTATTTTATAAACTCACTTAAACATAGTCTTTCGTAAAATTAATTCAATAAAAAGAACATAAAATCATGTGTAACACAAGATAAACAGAATGTGGTTTATACCGAAAGCTATGTTTGTGTTGTGTATAGCATAAACTTATCTGGGTGTAGTGTACCACATAATAAATTAAAGAAAATATATCTCATAAAAATCTTGTGGTGTTACAATGTCTCACACAGCCAAATGTCGTGATATGCAGTCACCCTCCATGTCGTCTCCCACACGGCCACATTCTTCCACATTCCATCTCAATTGTCCACATAACGGTCTGCTCCCCTTGCGCCAATATTGTCCCCCTAGACCCAACCCAACACTCACATTGACTGATTAGAGCCACTACCTCAGGCGCTTCGTACGCACCATTATCCTGGAAGAGTCATGTCATTTCATCACTAGTGCATATCTTTTTGGTCATCATGAGGTAAGATCTTCAATCTCGATCATTGCACGATGAATTGATGGCGTAACTATACACTATTAATATCCAATGAAAAATGAAGAATGCATGGGAAAAAGGTGTAATAAATCACATGGTAAAAACTCAAGGAAATAACTTCAACAATTGTTCATTCTAGTCTCAATCCATTCCAATAAAAATGATTAATCAAACTAAACCGTATAATCATAATTATCCCTAAAAAATAATTCCCAAAATCAAACCCATCATGCAAGAACAATCGAACCACAGTTCAACCTATTGACGGGTTGATCAATGTTTATTATTGATTCTATGAATGGAGAGAGAAAGAAAAAAATACACAATTCCCAATATGGGAAAGGATTATTCGCTATTGATGACTCATTGTCCATAGTGATTCATTAAGAACGGTCTCAATCATACATATCATCATCTTCCATCGAGAGAATTCTCCAATGATATCCCTAAATACTTAAGGGAATTTTCTAAGGTTATGTACTCTATCCATGGGTCCCTTCTGATATTTCTATTAAAAAGGGATTGTGTATCACTATGTGCCTATATAATGTCAAAATAAAATAAATCACAAATTTGTTTTATTCTTTAAAACATAGAAATCTATCTTTCATATCCAACCCACATCGGTAGATGTTAATCCTTTCATAAAGTAATGTTGGTTCTCTAAATTCAATGGTTCCATCGAATTTCTAATTTGGGTACCCGTTCATATGTTCTTAAACATTTTCAAGAAAACATATCATTTGTGCTATTTGAAATCTAATATTTTCCAAAAACAAATTCCAAGAACACAGGGTCGTGGAATCACACACCATCATAGTACCTGGTATAGAAATAAATCCATATAATAATTAAAAACAATACATTGAAAAATCCTGGAATTTAGATTCTCCCCACATTGGGGATTTACATCCACGAAAATGAAAAAACTATACTACTAACAAAGATGTGGGTATTGTGCACAAATCTGAGCCTCCTTCTAACATGTGCTATCCTGAAGATTCTCGTGCTGCCACTAGATATGCACCAAGGGAATCCATTCTCTATTAAGGATCATCTCCTACCAATCCTTGATTGCCACTGAGTACTCTGCAAAATAAAACACATCCTCGATGTCCAGCTCGTCCTATACGGAGACATGTGATGGGTCATATGCATACCTCCTCAGCAGTGACACATGGAAGATGTCATGTACTCGGTAAAACTGTGGTTGTAGAGCATGGTAGTACCCCACCTTGCCAACTCCAGGTAGTATCTTAAAAGGTCCAATGATCCTTAAAGATAACTTTTTTCCCTGACCAAATCATTGTAACTCGTATTGAGGAAGGACTAGAAAGAACGTGTGGTCTCCTTCCTTGAACTCCAAAGGCTAGCATATCCTATCATCATAAAAATTATTCCATCTCATTTTAGTCTTTATACACTCCTAGATGATCTGCACATTATCAGAAGTATCTCACACCAACTTTGGGTCCATGAGTGTTAATTTTCCTAGGACAGTCTATTGGGGATCGTGTTGTTACACCGCAAGCATGCCGCTTTTCTTCCAGAACACAAATAGTCCTCTACTTCTGGCCATCCGTCTAGGTATGAAATTTCATCATCAAAATTAATTTATTTTGAAATTCCTCCTAAAATCCCTTCCAAGACTAGGATATGAATCAATAATCACGATGTAAAATAATTGTCGATTGTAGTCTGTGAAGAATAACATTCTCATGCATGTAGAGGCATCAAAATATCTCTACATAACATTTGTCCAAGATATGTAGGAAGTGGACCTACTTGTTCAGTCGATCAATGATCACCCAGATGGTATTGTGTCCCATGGACTTTCATGGTAAACCCATCACGAAATCCATTGATATCTCATCCCACTTACTCTCTGGAACCTCAAGCGGTTGAGGAAAACCCTCTAGAACCTAGTGCTCAACCATCACTTTTGGACAAGTAAGGAATTATGATACAATATCTGCAACTCCCTTGTTTACCCTTGTCCACCAAAATTAACTTTGTAGTTCCTAGTAAATATTTTACATGCCTAGATGTTTCTACAAAGTGTGTATGTTGTACTACCATAGAACCACCTCTAAAAATGGCACTGGTTCAATTATACATCCTCTAAAATAATGATGTTCTACCAATAATCCTAATATCCTTAAGGACAATGACATTTGGATAACTGATCATGAAGAGTCTAATAGTAAGTATCCCCAATAAAAACATCCTAGAATCTCTATAACATCTTATGCATAACAACCATCGACTAGAGGTCAGCTCCCCCATCTCCATCCATAAAAGATAACTCCAATGAGGTCAACTTCTAGGACGCATCCTCTAGAAACTATTTACTCAATATCTTTATAAGATAATCTTCCACTACTTTACCCTTCCTAGGTGTATAGATGATATTAATATCACGATCCTGGAGGAACTCTAGAGACTTCCTTTGTATCAAGATCAGATCCTTTGGAGAGAAAATATACTTGAGACTCTGGTGATCAGAGTATGCGATAAACTTCTCTCCCATCAAGTAGTGCCGCCACCTCAACAACGTGAATACTACCTCTTCCTACTCCAGATAAAAGGTCATGTAGTTATTCACTAGTTGTATCATATGGCATCAAACAATCCCCACATTCCCCGACCTTAGAACACTACCTAGCTCGGTTCCTGATGCATCACAGAACACTAGGTACTCGACACCATCCTCTAGTAATCTCACGAATATGGCGCTTGTCAAATTCATCTTTAACTACTGGAAATAATGTTGACACTTATCCAACCATGTGAAATACTACCCCTTTTCATTCAAATATTTTATAGGTGCTGATATTATGGAGAAATCTGGTATGAATCTCATGTAATAGCCTTCCATGACAAAGAAGCTCTACACCTTCATCACTCTCCCAGGTAACTCCCATGACAACACTATATCAATCATTTTCAGGTCTACTACCACTCTATCTATTTAGAAAACATGTCCTTGAAAATGGAACAACTAAATCTATAACTATAACATTTATAGTTATCCATAGATCTTGTGCTCTGGGAATAAATCTAGAACCATCCTTAAGTGTCTCTCTTGATCCTCCTTGGATGCCAAGAACACAAGGATATCAACGAAGAAGAGCACAATGAACCAACCTATGTATGGATGGAAGATCTAGTTCATGAGTACCATGAACCCTACTGCATTTTTCATCATGCCAAATCCTAGTTCTCATAATGAATATAGGGGAATGAAAAAGTCATATTCGTTATATCCTTATCTCGTACATGCATCTAGTGGTAGCTTTATCGATAGTTAGGATTTGAGTACCAACCTTCCCCTATCAAATAATCAAAGAGGTAATCGATCCTCGGTAGTGGATACTTGTTCTTCACGGTCACTTGGTTTAAGAACTAGTAATCTAAACACAACCTCAATATCTTATACGCCTTTTTGGAAGATAAATCGGGGCTGCCCAAGGTAAAATGTTGGGTCTCACAAATCCCTTCATCTAAAAATCCACCACATTCACATTAATATTGCAATGATTTATGGGATAAATCATATATTTTGGTGAGGATATTGATTTTGTCATAGGATGTAGATTGATTCATAAATCTATCTTCCAATGGGGAGGTAATGTTGGAACATATTTAAGAAATTTGTCCTCATACTCCACCACCACTAACAGAAACTAGATGCTCCTGACATCTACTACTCTAAGGGTCAGGCTAGCCAACTAGTGATTAGTGGGATCCTCCATACTTCACTTGAGTCCAATATTTATTGCATGGGTTTTCTTTTCACCAACAGAGAAAAAACACATTCCATCACTACAGACACACCACACCCTTTACCTAAAACAGTTAATCTGGGCATGAAATGAAGATAACCAGTCTATACTTATAATGTTGTCATAAGGCCCCAACACATCCACTAAGATTTCCAAAAAAACTCTCACCTTTAAGGGTAATATCACACTATCAATGTATATGTGTTATCATCGAGTCTCCTCTAGTTTGTGTCTCTAATGATAAGGGTCGAGTCAACTATTCTACCAAAATCTAATGTTCTTGAACCAGCTATGTGGTGAAGAGGGAATGACTATAAATTATGTCTATTAGTATGGTATCTAGAGTAGAAAATAATTAGATCATACATAGAATCATACCTAGATCCCTTGGGTCATAATCCTCAACTGCATGAAGCTTTTCCTTCCCATGTCCTCCATCTACCTGAGCCAAGAACGACCTACCTTGAGGTGGTGGTGGTACCAAGGTGTAATTTCAACAACCTCCTGCTGCTCTCCCAACTCCATTGCCACATTATCCACCTAGAAGATCTACCTAATACCGCCTATCCCTCTACTTCGGTGTCCCATACATTGTCTCCTTGTCAGGAGCATGGTGGGTTGGATAATCTTGAGTGAGATGTCTCCAACCGTCACATTAGTATAACCACCTCACTCAATGATGTCTAGATCCACCATGTGATCCCTAAACTACATATCCTCTCTCTTAAGACCTCTTCCTAAAATGTATCCCATGTTCGGATCCCTGAGACTAACATCAGTACCCTGCTACTGAGGTCTATGCACCTTCATGTCTTCTGCTAACTACCACCAACTGTCTCTTCTTGGCTAAGAATCTCTCCATCACCAAGGCCCACTTAAGCACCCCTTCATAAGTAGGAATGATCAAAGGGATAATAATGGCATGTATGTCTCTATGAAGACCTTTATTGAAGGTTTCAGCCCAGAAATATGGATCCCTAACCATATCCATTGATTACTTAGAATGGTTGGTGAAACTCGATGAATAATCAGTAACTGGAATACTACTCTACAGATGATGAATAATCTCTTGTGTACGTATAGCTCTCTGTGTAACTAGTGAGAAATCCTCTCTGGAGAGGTTCTCGAACTCTGTCTACGAGAGTGCTGGTTCATCATGAGTCTCATTATCCAAACACTACCATTTACCTACCAAGATAGGAAGAAGTCTCGATGCCAAGACAACCATCTTATCAGTTGGTGTCCTGAGTAGATGGAAAACTAATGTCACCGCCTTAAGATAGTCATCAGCCACTTGAGGGTCAGGATCACCTAGGAACCTATGGGGTCTATGTATATGAAAATCTTATAGCATTCTCATCCAGTGCTCTTCGTCTGCTCGTAATGCGAGTACCACTAGTATCTATACAGGTGGTATAATAACTAGTGCACCATGTGGTGATAACATCTTGGAAACTGGTCACAGAACTTATTCCTCATCACTGAGGGGTTCATCCTCATGATCAACCTACTTAATACTTGCTGGTATACATCATGAATTCATCCTGTTAGAAAACAAGATACACAAAATTCAATGAGTATATATAGATAGCTAAATCAATAAGGACATGGAAATCACAACCCATTCCATTAAGATTCATGTACCATGATTTTCCCCTAAACTTGTGTTCTCAAGTACTAGGTCAAAAAATCATGTTATCAACGTCCTGGTAAGTGGACCCATCGGTCGCCACACCAACACTAGAGTCCCTATCATGAAATGAAAACATAAAACATTAAACACTGTTTCCCCAAACCAACCTCATAGAATCTTGGTCCTATAGTAGAAATGGCCACTTTGATACCACTTTGTCATGACCTTCCCAAGTGGGGATTATTCCACGACTCCCCAAGCCCATATCCAATAGGCCAGAGGATTCTTAATAGCACTAAGTAGGCATATCACTTACATGGGTGGAATTTCATTTATACTAATACACACACACACACACATCTCCAAGCCAACAATTCTAAAAATTAAAAACCACTATAAAAAATGGATGCATACCCCTACAACCCAACCAGAGTATGATAGGAATGTAAAGTACAATAAGGTAAACTAGGCTATAACACAACCCCACCAAAAGAGTATAAAAACATGTTCTTGGAACTCATTCGCAGAAAACCATACATGATTAAACTTGGAGGAATGGTGCTGGAACTGCTATTTGAAGTCATAAGAACACCTTGTCCTATCTGATATCACAAGGCTCTATTATGTCTTGGTCCACCTTGGACTCTATCAAAAGGCCTCTCGTCTGTATAAGACATGACATGTGTGGGAAATCCAATATTTGGGTGTGTATAACAATACCTAGTAAGACATTCAGAAATAAAAAATAAATACATAAAGGAAAGATATAGTCACATCTAAATAACTATTTTTCTATAGACCATATTACAATAATATCATGATACACCCAAAATAAGACACATTGTCAAGATATAATCCACAACTACCACAAACTTCCATTAGAAATTAACTAAAATATTTAATGGAGAACTCTTCTTGGAGAATGCACTCCTAAGTCTGATAGAAGTGATGATGTCTATTTGAGTAGTATTGTTTGTTGGAAACCATCATCATAGAAATATTCTGATAGATCTAAAAAGAGATATGATATTTCAGAGTAGGGTCATAGTTAGGGCCATGGGGTGATACTAACAAATTCCTTTGTATTAACCTTCAATGTAGATGATTGACAGCCTATGAAGTTGTTCACATCAATACAAAAAACTCTACCTAACACAAGAAGAAGGAATAGGGTGTCAGATTCAGGCCTCTTGAGGGATTGAAACAAATATAACCTAGATGTCTTGATGAAGGGACCATACTTCTGTGAGTAGGAAATTATACCAATAAACCATTAGGGAAATAATAAAGGTACTAAAACCTAAAAAACATATCCAATAAATAGTGGATGAGAGAATCAATCCACATAGGAAAGCATGATTTAAAGTGAGTAGTAGTCACACATGTTGTTCCCCTTGACCCTGGGTACTGCCTGTGTAAATGGGATGAGTCACTAAAAACATGCCTGAACTAAAAACGACCATTTGTCTCATAAGTACAGTCTCATCATCAATTCCCAAACCCCACATACAATTTATCAATCGGATGCACCATTTGAATGCTAGGTGGGTTTCAAGATTCAATAAAAATGGGTTTTTGGGCCGTGAACTGACCGCCCCTAGCTAACATGGCCGCACGATAACTTTTTAGATCTTGGATCATGGTCGACCACCTTGGTCTATTGTGGTCCATTCAGACTACCCCAGCTCTGAGCCAGGTCCTACCCAACACATTGGGTCATCCTAGGCCACGAGGACTGGCATGGTATACTGTTCCCGACCTGTTTGAACTGCCTAGTCTATTCCGATTGGCCCACATTGCACTGGACCCCCAGGCCCACAACCTCTAGCTTGCTCAATTACATCATGGACTAAGGGCCCTCCACATACACCACCTATGCATCCTCGAACAAATTTACACACACTTTAGCTCACGTGGCTGCATGGTGTAGTCTTCACCCATCGGCTACTTCGTCTACCATGTGGCCCTGCCAAGCCATGTTCTAATTCTGTTGGAAGTGTTGCTGGTGGATCATCGTCTGCTTGGACTGGCTCCCTAGACATGCATCACCACTCACCTGGACAGACTAGAGCTACCACCCTAGGCACCGCCACACGCTATTGTCCTAGCCGATTCATGTCATTTCGTCACCATAACAGCTTCTCAAGGTCATCATGAGGTCAGATTTAAAATCTAGGAATTTTACACCACAAATTGAAGGGGAAATGATCATTCATCTATACCCTAAAAAGAATAAATAATGTGTTGGAAAAGGGGGGAAGAAATTACAGGGGAAAAAATTGAGGAATGATCCTCAATCATTATTCATTCCAGTCGTGATATGTTCTTATAAGAATTATTAATCAAACTAAATAGTATAATAATAATTATCCCCAAAAAACAATTATCGTAATCAAACACATCCTATAGAAATAATAAAACTGTGGGTCAACCTATTAATGGGTTAATCCTCTTCAATCGTTGATTCAATGAATAAGAAAATAAATAACTAAAAAATCACAACACCCTCCCAAATAAAGAATCCTTTTCAGTCAAGGATTCATTATCGATGGATATAAATCAAGAACGATCTTGATCCACCATTATTTCATCATCCATCAAGTGATTTCTCCATGTTTCTTTGTAGAGCCTTTAGAGAATTTTCTAGGGTCATGAATTCTAACTCCGGTTCCCTGCTAAGATACATTTTCAAAAAATAAACTGGTTTATTGTGTCTCTACTTAATGATAAGAAAAAATATATCTTAAATTTATTTTATTAATTGAAACATAAAAATGATATTTCATAGTCGACCTGTACTGACTGATCTTAGGACTCACCTAAAGTAAAGTCTATGCACTGAATACAACGGTGCCCTTAAATTTATGATCTGCAAACCCACTAAGATATTATTCCACATTTTCAAGAAAACCAATCATGCATTTTATTTTTAATTTATTATTTTTCAAACAATTTTTCAAGGCACAACAGGCTTCAAAATCAAACGTCGTCTCAACACATGGTCTCTAAATAATTCCATATAATATTAAAGAATAATACAATGAAAAACTCGAGAGATTATAAATGTGATTATTTCCATAATGATATGATTAACCATATGGAATTATGTGCTGAGAACATGATGGAAGTACAGACTAAACTAGCTTAGGTTATGAATAATAACTTGAAACATGAGTAATTCACTCCTCCTAGGAAATAAAAGGTTTAATTCAAGTAATTTAAGTGTAAAATAATCCTAATTTAGTAGGTCATCTTATATTTTCATCACATAATAATAGATTAACTCAATTGAGAAGATATTATCTATCCTACAAATCAAAAAAATATAAGAACTGTTTTATTTGGTTTATCACAATTAAGAAAAAAATGATTAGTGGTGGTCACTAATCTAGAACCCAATGTCTAAAGAGTATATTATTTCAATGTAATTTTATGATTTCATGAAAATGTTTTTAATTAAATATTTTCCATGAAATATCAATATAAAAATGTACCGGGGGTTCCTCTGACTGAAGGAAATGTAACACGTATTTTGTAGGGCTTATGTGGAAAATTTTCAAGCCTTGGACAATACCCATACAGATTTTTCATCAATACAAAATGTAATGTGGGACATTTATTTACTGGGATAAATAAATTTCTATGAAAAGAATTTTTGATTCATGACGTTGATAGCTATGAAGATATTTCACATTGTGCCCTCAATATTGAGATCGTTATTGGTGACTTTTAGTGGTATCATGGAATGGGAGACAAAAAAAATTAAACTAGAATTTTCTATTAGAGTATAAACAAATAAATTTCAGGGAGGAAAGAAAAACCAACATCCCACTTTTCAATAGACTGTTAAGAATAATACTAGAAACGATCTAATGGGAACCAATAGATAATTCAAATGTAGAGAAGAGGAGAATCTTTATAATCAATTGAAAAAATATATGAAGAAAAATAGTAATTTGAGATAATAAAACAGTGTTCAGATCAACACTCAACATGCGGTGTTGTGTTTATACAGAAAGGAACTTGTATATTATTCAATCCAATTTCCAAATCCAAGGTTTTTCAAAGACATCAATGACAACAACATCAAAGGCATAGAGAACAAAAAAGGGCATATGGTATCACTACTATTGAGGTGGATCTCAACAATTATGTGGTTATATGTTTTATAGTTATTCATTTAATAATCTAAAACATACTATTTTATTCAGGTTCAATGAATTATTCCAAATCCCACAAGTCTAGTTGAACTATTCAAGTGCGACCTCAAAACACAGTTATTTATCTATCTATGAGAACTGAAAACTGATCAATGGTTGTATACATGGAATATCAATCCTCCTCAGTCAATGTTTGTAGACTAAATATTCAATAAAATATCTTTATACTTCCATTAGTGGGTTTTTATGTTATAATGTCCATGGATTAGATATCATTATATATATCAAACATTAACTATTGATATAAGTAGATCAATCTCAATATCCCAAGTCATCCTTTGTTTCTATACAAGTTTAACATGTATGATGAATCTTTTCTAAAAATTTGTGTTCAAGAATGGATATTATTTCCTTATGGGAGAGCATATCAGGACTAAATTTTTGACAAAAAGGAGAGAATAACTCTTGAATAAATGCCCATTATGATAGATTATATTGATATATTCCCCCAAATAATTTATCAGTCTTCTTTTCAACTGATTGGTTGATTTCTCAATCAAACTAATACCAAGATGTCAGATTATATCGAAGAATCTATAATGAGTGGCCATTATTGAGTTAAAAAACTGAAAACATGGTTACAAGAGAATCTAGAAAAAGGGTTCTATATATATATGAAAGATTCATTGTGGGGTGTTCTAGTCTTAACATTCAAGAATAGGAATGGATCAATGTACCTATGTATTCTTTACAAGGAACTCAATAATTTCATGATAAAGAACATGTATTTTCTACCACATATATATGAATTGTTTTATAAAAAACCTAGGGTCTATTATTTGTCTAATCTTGAACTTCAATAATTATATCACCAATTAAAGGTTAATAATGATTATATTCCCAAAACATCCTTTCAAAAAATGTATAGACATAATCTATTCATTTTGATTTCTTTCAGATTTTCTAATAATCTAAAAATAATTATGGATTTTAATGAATATATAAATTAGAGATTACATTGAAAAATATATGGTAGTTATTATTGATGATATTATGATATACTTCAAAATAAATATGGATTATGAGGAGAATTTGAATATTTTTCTAAAGACATTGTGAAAAGATGATATATATGAAAAGTACATCTAATGAGAGTTATGGATAAAGGAAATATCATTCATGGAGAATATTATTACTAATAAAGAGATAGATATGGATAATTTTAAGACAAAGGAAATTAGTGATGGCTTATAAAAAAATCACAAATTTATATCCATAGTTTCCTTAGACTAGATGACTGTTACCAATTATTTGTGGGAAACATCTCATGATTTTCAAAACCACTAACAAAGCTATCTTAGATGCAATTTTAGTTTTTCTAAACAAGTGAATTTGAAAATGTATTTAAGTATTAGAAAATGAGGCTCTTCACTTCACCAATACTTACACTTCCCACAAGTGAGGAAAATTTTTGGTATATAGTTTTTCTTAAAAGGATTTGGGTTGTGTACTTATGCAGAATTTTAAAGTGGTACCTATGACTCATGGTAGTAGAAAGGTCATGAGAATAACTATCCAACACATTTTCTAAAGCTGAAATGACTGATATTTTCACTGAAAATATGTTAATATTATCTTTATAGTGAGAAGTTTAAATTACATATTTCTCATTTTTTTATGCCGAATTGTGGATAGGTCCTTGAACAACACTATCAGGCAAACCTATGACATCCTTGTAATTCACAGAAAATTCCACGACACCTGAGGGAGATATAGACAAGAATTAAGAGGAGCGTGCAATATTCCCTTAAGCGTGCAAACCCTTGTGATCATAATGTGACATCCAAGAGATCCTTTCACAGTGACCTTCTTAAAAACCATCAAAGGTGATGGTGTGAAGGAAGGTAGACCGACATGCAAGATTCACTTAGGCATGCGAACAATTACGTTCCCAATAAATATTCAAATGGTGTCTTGCGCACAACTCCTCTTACACATTGCCACCAAAGTTTTCAGTTATAAATAAAATCATAACCTCACCCTTGGGTGATGATTATGGAAGATGAACCGACACTTTTCCGTATGAAAATACCACTTTAGAAACTGTGAAAATAACTCCATGACCTCAAGGTATTGGATCATGCATGACCAGTCATCCAGTGGGCCTCCTTCAGGTGGGCCCACTTGGTCCTGATCCATGTCCATTTATTTTTACTCTAAGGCTTTTTTGTGCTAAATATTCCTCTTGCATGTATGTTTCTCCTTGTATCATAACAACTTTTGTGTGCATCTACTGGTTTTGTGCACAATTTCCCCATCTTGTGGGAAACTTCTCATCTTGCGAGCCCCCCTCCCCATGTTCTCCATGTGTATTTCTAACCCTATGGAATGATTTCCATGCCCCTCTTATGTGTGACTCCCCTATCATGAACATGAATCTCTTGTACGACCCTCCAGGTTTGTACGATGTGATTTCAAGGTCCCTTGGATGGTGCTTCATATTTTTTTTCTTATCCTCATTCTTCTTCTCATAAGCACGCTAACGGTAATTTTTTCTTCATATAGCCACGCTAATGTGAACCCATCAATGGATCTATACACATCCCCATTTCCATATGGAATTACCGGTGCCTTACCTTTACCAAGAGGTAAAAGTGTGCTAGTTATGTAAGTCCTAGGGGTGAGGAGTGAATCCTCATCGTCCGAGCTATAGGATGTTAAACTACCAAATACCATCGTCCTCATCACATGATTTTAAACTATAGACTCACCTCATGAAATATAAAATGGTGCCCCACCATGGACCTTTTCTATGCCCACTGGTCTCCATAGGAGTTAAATCATCCTCAAATATAATGTGACCCTACTTGCCTGGAACATCTTCAATACATGGGGAAGGGAATCAATCATGCGGTAAGCCCCTATACATTCTTTAGAGAGTTAGAATAATTGATCCTCCTCTCTTGTTTAATGCTTAGAGGCCAGATGAGTGATGGGAACAGGGACTCGATAACTTGTCACTCACTCTTTGGGATTTAACACCATCGGGCCTCCATCCTGGAGAATGTCCCAATATCTATCTCCCTAGGCTGTTAACCAAGAGTAACGCCCAGTTTTCTCTTTGGGTCACCAACCACACATAATCCCATCTCTATTTCTTTGGGATGCACCTTTGCGGTTTTATCATCAGGTTTTTTCTCCCTCTTGTTTCTCACATCGAGAATTACTCACATGGACTTAGAGTAAGCATAAACTATGGAATCCTCCTTGTCTTTCTTAGTGTGTAGGACCCATCCTTTTCACTCAAACTACATGGAATTTCATCTTTTCCCTCTCTATGAAAGGTACATAAGAATCATCCTTGAGGTTCAATCCCAACACATGTCTGTCCTGACCACAACACATCGGTTGAACCTTATATCACATTACGTTAAACTATATTCCCCTTCACATCTCGCAATATGTTAATCTATATACTCTTGAACTATATGGGTTTTGATCCATGTCTCTGTGACAATGTATGTAGGAAGCCTCCCTGAGGTGCAATCCCAAACATTGGTAAACCTATTCAAACTATGTGGGTTTCAATCCCTATTTCCTAGACAACATATGTAGGAATCCTCCATAAGGTTCAACCCCAAACACATGTTAAATTCAGTATCCCCTTTGCAGGGAACTACATCCTAGGTCTGTCCCTTAGCAGTGTCAGACAAACTCTTAGGCCATTAACCATGTGTAAACCCCAATATGGTGTCTAGTTACTGTCTTATGTGAAAACTTCGACTCTAGGCCCCATTCAAAACTACATTGACATTTTCCCCTTACCATGGGGATACGTAGGAAGCCTCCCTAAGGTTCATTCCCATCGCTCACATCTAATCATGGCCTCTCCTTTGAGAATTTTAATTTTAGAAAGGGTTTTCCTGAACCCAGAGGTTCTACTTCCTCTGGGTCCCATCCATGAATCCATTCTCATGGGATGCCTCCTTATGTGTCCCATCACCCCACCGAACTACGTGGGTTTTGACCCCTATCTCTTGGAATAGGGTATATAAAAAACCACTCTGAGGTTCAATCCCAACCAACAGTAAACCCTAACATCCTATTTATTGGGACCCACCCATTTAGATCCTTCTTCATTAGAAGTTTGGATCTACTCATAGAGTAAACCCCTTAAGGGATCCTTCTTGGGAGATTTACAAAACTAATACACTCACATAACTATTCTGATCAGTCTTATTCATCTATTATAGACGTTAAACTCATGGCATAGCCTATTTAAAATAGAGGATGTTGAGGAAAATCTAAGGGAAATTCCTATTGAATATAATTCCCTACACATGACATGGAATGCCTAGGGCTCCTTCTCCCTTAAGAATCCCTATCATAAGTGTAAGAAAAACCAATTCATTAGTGTTTCAGCATCCATACATTCCAGTGATGTCCAACGTAACTACTCCCTTGATTAAAGATTTCTTGCCCTGACATGACCCCTTGAAATGGCCTAACAGAAGCATTGTAATTAACCGTCATCCATGAAGATATGACACTATGGAAGTGTTTCAAGAATAATATCTTAATCATTAAGTGAGACACAGACTAGGTAATGTGTTCGGAGGAGGAATATATGGAAGGAGAGACTGACATCATATCATCCTATTTTGATCAAGGAGAAAAAATCACTGAATATGAAATGGAAGTCGCTCGCATTTGTAATGCGGGAATGCGAGGAAAACAGCAGAAAGTGTCTTCGACAGAAGGATGCACACACCATCAAAATCGTCGGAAATAGAAATGGTTAACCCCGTGTGAAATTTTCTCCACAATGTAGATATAAGTAGTGTTTTAAAAATTAGTTAATAAACGTGTCACAAGATCTAGTTATCTAGTGACAAATCCCACTAAGAAAATAGAGGGAAAGGCGTAAAACTCACCTTATATTGGGGAAGATGAATGTTGGGAATCCTGGTATACGATGTTATTAGTGTGGATCCTTATTACCAACCATGGGATACATAATGGCACAGTGGAACTGGACGATGCTTTCCTCTTTTTAACGCTAATAGTTGAATCTTCATACTTTACAAGACCATAGCTGCTATGAAAGGAAACCAATCACCACCCACCCACTAACACAGGGGTCAGGGAAAGACCAATTTGGAAATACTGTGTTGCCCCATATATTCTACAACGACCTTCGTATCCAAGGATTTTGGGAACCTAGGCATGGTTTAACAATCTAAACTCATTCAGAGGAGGGTGATCAATGATCTCGTCTGACGATATGAGGAAGAAGGGATTATCCCAACTCAGGATATGGCCCGACATGACCTAGAGTCTCCTGTGACTCATTGTCAATGTGCCCCCAAAGGGAGACGTAGGGATCCACTACTCCACACACCAACCTACAACGGTTTCTAGAGCCTCTCCCAGGAACAATTTGATGACTGCTCCCTTATTCCAATGAGGTGAGGGATGTCTGGGCTAGCCAAGCTATGATCCCGTACCTAGGGCCATCACAGAGAGCTCCATCCAGGCCGTGTCAACACCACCACCCAGCCCCATAGGCTGAAGAGTAGGTGACTAACAAAACTGCACCACTATCCCCGGTCTGGTTAACCCAACACCAATGTTGGGAGCATGCTGTGGAGGACGCCCGCTAGGGGGCATCATCATCAATGGATACAGTGGGATGTTCCACCACCGACGCATACCATCAATTCAATGTTTATTCAAAATCGAGGAACTTATACGCCCAACCCAGATTGAGGCCCCGACTTCCACACAGGTAGGTTAAGAATACTTTCTTGGTAACCAACATAGGTAGTGCCTATCGAAGTCTGACCTACGATGATGACATCCGACATGGAGGTTCTCCCCATGCGACCACTGAAGAGAGTGTAGGTCCTTCCCACTCCCAAGATCAGAATGGAGTTCCTCCCCATGACACCATTAGTCTATGAAAAGGCCCTCCACACCATACTAAGACTTATCATGGATGATTCTATCATAGATGTGATCCTAGTTATGGAGCCATTCCTCTGGTCGCAGGTCGTTAATGAAAGGATCCTCCTCGATCGGTCAACTTCCAGAATGGGGGTCTTATAAATTTTCATACTCTAACCAATGAGGGTCTTTCTCATCCTAGAAATGATATAAGTAGATTTTTTCCTCACTTCATTCATTTCGTAGGACATAAAGAAAGTTGAATACATTTCCATCAACTTTATTTTGCTGGAATGATTCCAATTGTACTGAACAGTGATGCTGGAAAAGCTAATAAAATCTATATTTAGGCTATGTTTGGGGAGAAAAAACATATATTAAAAAAAATGATTTATGGAATATAAAATTTTATATATTAGGGGAATCATAATTTACATCAATTTGGAGTTGATTGATCATGACTTCATTTTTGAAATGTAATAGGTTTACATCCATAATTCCAATTTCATTCTAGTTATTTTTTAATATGAGTGGGTTTAAAGTATTCATGGGATAATAATATTTTAAAAAATTAATAAGTAATAGTTTTTATGTGAGATATGTGTATGGTAGGTTATAATGAATGATATTATAGACATGTTAGTGATTCCTTTAGGGATAAGGGATGAGTTGATGTTATTATGTTAGTGTTAGGGTCTTTTATCATTTTGAGATGAGAATTGTAATTTCAAAAAAAAAAGATATAGTAATTTAAAAGGTTTTAAAGATACAAATATCATCCACAGCTTCTTAATATCCCAAATAGATATTATTTCAGTTTTTCCCATGAGACTCATCCCCCGTTACTTTTATGTAATTTGAACTTCTTTGAGTACCAGTCATCTAAAATAATCACCAGTACCTAGAATGGTATTGATTTTTTTTGGATTAGTTCAAGAAACATATGTGGATGTCCAGAAGAGACGGGGATATGTATCAAGCAACAAAATAAAATAAATTTTTTTAGTAGATGAAACTAATGAGGATGAAAGTTTCTTATAAGTTTCACCTTCAGATGAATTCATAGGATAACACCTACAATAGTGGTGTAATTATTTTCATAAATTTTAGTACCCACTTCCTTTAAAATGGTTGAATATTAATTGTTTGAAAAAATCGTATGTAGATAGAGTTGAAGAGTTTATCAATTTTCAATAGATCATACTTGCTAACCTTCTTAAATACATTCTATATTTTAACATTTTTTATTCAATAAAAATCAAATGTTTGACTACTAAATAAGACAATTCCATCTAAAAATGATGATGTTACCAATCTTAATAAATAATTGATTTATGAGGATAAAACTATAGAACAATTAGTGGTTAAATATAATTCTGATGGGAAAAAGCAACAACAGCATATAATATTAGAGTTAATAAAATTATCATGGTAAGAAGTGAAGGTATAAAATTTGAGATTGGTTGGAATCAACGTAGCAACCCTATTAACCCCAAAAAGTTAATTTATATTTGTTATATCGGGGTCACAGTGAAGAATAATTTGATTATTGATGTTGATTAATGGTTCCACATCGAATAAGTAAGGAACTAAATCCTTCTAAAATATATAATGGTAAATTTACAGTATTCTTTATCTATTCTACCAAAAAAATATATAATTAAACATTTATTTAATTATCATTTTTCCTTGAAAATTTCATTTTTTATAATATTTATATAATAAAATTTAATGGAT
This sequence comes from Viscum album, assembly GCA_963277665.1. Classification (NCBI taxonomy): domain Eukaryota; kingdom Viridiplantae; phylum Streptophyta; class Magnoliopsida; order Santalales; family Viscaceae; genus Viscum; species Viscum album. The sequence continues at coordinate 224,081,077 of OY728139.1, forward strand.
ACTATAAAATCCAATAGAGACTTATACACTCTTCTTAGAAAGTTTCATATTAGGGATGTTGAGGGGAAAATATATCCCCACCCACCAAATAGTTATACACACATTATAAAAAAGGAATCATGGACTACAATAATCAATCCTTAGAATAAGAAAAAAATTTACGTGCATTGTAATCGATAATATATTATTTGAAATTTTTTATTTCATCCAACATGATTTTAAATTGTTAATTTATGAAATAGAGAAATAGTGATGAAAATAAAGACTGTGAATCCAAACTAATATACCCATATTGAAAATCATGGGTTGGGTATGCTTCATTAGAGAAGAAATTTGGATATATTTTAAATAAAAAAATAGAGTTTAATTATGTTATATAAAACAAAATATTTCATTGGTTTATGTTAATATTGTTGAATAAAAATTTGAATCCACTTCAATAAAATGGAATGATCTATGGAAGGAGGGTCATGAAAATAAACTGGGTAAATGAGTTGAAGAAAAGACCCAAACAGTGTAGGAAACATGTGTATGTATTAAATAATTGTCATTGTTTATGATTTATATAAATATTACAAAAAAATATCTATTTATGTTAATATTTTTTTATATAGTTTATACACAAGAATCCAGAATGACCGTACCATAATAAATTTACTATCAGTAACATTGAAGCGGCATGAAAAATATGTTCGTGTTAGAGGATTAGGTTTTCGAGTACCTCGCCAAACATATTTCAAGATGATAATACAACATTAAGATAAAAATAATATAGTGAGATGATTCCAAACAAAAATAGACTTAATGTAAGATATTATTGGTTTATCTAATTTGGCATACCAATGTATGAGAAAAGATCAAAGAAAATCGAAAGTGGAGCTCAGATACTCACATGAACCAAATGATCCCTCTAGTTTAGAGCCTAGTAATTCCCCCCAACTGTATACCATACCAATGGAATCAATTTTTTAGTTACTCATTCTCCTAAATGTGAATAAAAAAACTTCTGAAACCATTATATAACTAAACTTATACAGGTTATAATTGTTTGTTATTTTTATCTGTCAATAACCATGAACCAATTTTTTGAAATGGATATAGAGTATAATATCCTGAGTGACAAGATGCCCCATAATAAACACCTAAAAGATCACATGAGAGTGTGGATAGCGGTATTTCTTGAGCTGACTAATTCTTAGCCTATTCCACTTAATGGTCTAGATTTTACGATGGTCTAGGATGTTATTGAAGCATTCACAACATGGATGTTTGATCTTTTAAAGATACTTGAGGTATGTACTTAAAAAATTCAAAATAAAACAATATTTTAGTTGATGATAAAATGTTTTAAGTGAGGTATGATATTATAGATGGATAAATCAGTGGGGTAACGGTTGGGCGGATCAAAAAAATCCAGTGAGTCGACCAAGAAATCAACATGACATTTTAAGAGTACCTTCTCTCTACCAGTGCGAAAGAAACATTTACTATCACTACACCTTCATGAAAACACCCCATTTCATGATATTTACATTTCTTGAATTACATATGAATAATAAATATTTTTCACATTCATGAAAGAGGTGATTGGACTTGAGACTATAGATGATATTCTCAAGCACGAATGGTTTGGCATCTCAATTTTGAATACATACATATGGTACATCTTCATAATATGTATGTCAAGATAGTGGGATAATATGTTTATTAATTTTAATAACTATTCATATTTTCCACTTGAATTTATATCATTCCTATATAAAAATAATATCAAGTAAACTTGATTTGGATTCATTAATCCATGTATCATTTTTACAGAAAAAATTACAATAAATAATGAAGAAATTGAGATGAAAAAATATGATTTTCTTAATGAATTTGACAAAACAAATATCAGACAATAAACACTTTTTGTGCTTACAATAATGAAGAAAAACACAATAATCTAATCACATGAAATATATTTCTAATTATTTCATTAATTAATTTTTTTCGGGATTAATGGATATTGATCACAGTCAATATAGACACCCAAGATATTTATTTTTTGGATCAAATGCTATGATTTTCAACCAAACTACCAAGCATGGTGTTTATTTTCAGCATGTAATACACTCAAATCATAAAATTCCTAATAAACATATTATTTAAATTTTAATTGTGTATCTTAACTAAAAGAATTATGATAGGAATATCACTAAATATAGATAAGATCATGACATGAAGTTAGTATCTGAAGAGATAAATCCTATGAATTACTAAAAATGAGTACAAATTAAGGTATATGTTGAAATATTTTACTATCAAAACACATAAAAAATTACATAGTTTGGTAAAGGTTTCATCATTGGATGAAGAAATATAATGGAACTGATTATATATATTATGTTTTCAAATTTATGAGAGATATATTAAAGAATGAAAGGTTCATCATCCACAAACATGTAATTTCTAAAGGTAATTAAAATTTCATTAAATATATTTCACAATAATTTGTTTGTCTATATTTTATCATTACTATCAAGATTGTTGATAACCTTCATACCCAAAAGAAAAAGTAAATTAATTTAGAGATGAGTGGAATGCATCCATTTTTTCATAATGTATGCCGAAAATAAATTTAGGTGATTGTCTATTATGTTTGTGATCTTGTATGTGTTTATACTATAGAAATATATTTGGGTTGTGATGAATTAGTGTATGAATGCTTATATATTATTTTTTATCTCTTTATCAGGGAGATGTATAATGGAGGAAATAAATTTTTTGGAGTGATGTCCTTCAAATAATAAAATTGTTAGGAAATGGAGCAGATAGAGTTGGAGTCGGAGTTACAGACATAGGTAGAGGAGGAGTCAGAGGTAGAGATTGATGTGGAGACCTAGCTAGATACTGAGGTAGAGGAGGAGATAAAGTGTTTCCTTGAAAAGAATAAATTTATTGGAAAATGAAGTTGAATGAGGATCATACCAAGATTCTGGTTGATAATAATTGTTGAAAAGTGAGAACAACACTTTTCACATAAGATAAGATCTATTTTTATGTCTTTTAGGAGGTTTATTAAAAACATATTTCTCACGAATTGTCTAGGAGATTTTATAGATTGTATTAATTCACCTATATGATCATTAAGAACAATATCAGGATATTCATAAATAAATGAATAATTTATCATACGGTGATGACACTTCTCCTCATGCATGACTTCACCATCATCAATATAGAAAAAAATGAGTTTCTGATGTGTAGGAATTATCCTCACCTCAACCAAATGCATGGTGTGCCCAATATGACACCATGCATGTCTTTTTAATCAATATTCTCATTAATTTTAGTAAAAACACACTAAAAATAACAAATCCAAAAAAACCATTCATATTGTTCTGGTACTTTGGAGCAACTATCCATATGTAATTTGTGACATTTAGGACTTATACATGCCTTAATCCGATGCACGGTGTTACCAGTGTGACACAAAGTGTCTGTTATCAATTTTAAATTAACATTTTAATACTAAAAAGTGTCACTCAATAAAAACTAAGAAAAAATTCTTGGATTGTGTTGATAATTTATAAAAATGATTCATATTTAATTTGTGACTTTTATTAATTAGTCTCATGTTAAATCCAAACACGATGTGACCTACATGATTCAAATTACATGTTTCCACTTAAAAATTACATTTTATTAAAAAAGCACAAGTGGCATACTCCAAACCCTGTAAATTCATTCATATTGTTTTGATACTTTAGTAAAACAATCTATAATTTATTTTTGACTTATAGGAATCATCTAAAAATCAATATGACACATAATTTTACTTTTATAAAACCAAGTGAAAGTTTTTATTCAAAATTGACATTAATTTTAATGAAAAACAACTTACATATTCAAAACTGAGAAAAAACATTAATTTTTTTGTACATTAGTAAACATATACATGTTATTTATGACATGTAGTAATCAGCCGCACCTCAATCAGATGCATGCTACAATCAGTTGGTCTCAAAGTGTCTATTGTCAGTCTTAAATTGACATTTTAATACAAAAAATATATCACTCAATACAATCCAAGAAAACTCACTATAATTTCATAATAATTTAGCAAAAAATCACAATTAGTTTTTCATGTATATGAATCAGTCTCCTATCAATCCCACACATGATGAGACCTGTATGATTCAAATTGTGTGTTTCCAGATTAAAATGACATTTTGGTAAAAAAAAAATTGGCATACTTAAAAATTAAAAAATTCAATCATATTGTTTTGATACTTTATAAAAAATATCTATAAGACATTTTTGATGTTTATGAATCATCCCCACCTCAATCTGACACATGTTGTGACCATTATTACTCCAAGTGTATCATTTTATTTAAAATTAAAATTAATTTTACTAAACAAATACTAACATACTAAAAACTAATAAAACATATATGGATTGTTCTGTCACCATTGAAAAATGATCCATATGTCAACTTTGATGTGTTAGAATCAGTCACATGTCAATACATTGCATTGTGGGACCAATACGGCTCAAAGTTTCTATAATAGGTTTGAAATTAACATTTTATTAAAAAAGTTCTCAGTCACTAAAATCTAGGAATGAAATCTCATATTTTCTTTATAATTTATGAAAATAATTCATAATTCATTTTTTATGTGTATTAATTATTCTTCGGTCAAACCCAATCATGATGAGACCAATATAACTCAAATTGCATGTTTTATGTTTAAAATGACATATTAGTAAAAAAAATTGGTTACTATTAATGGAGAAAATTAATTTTTATTGTTTTTATACATTATTAAAATGATCCATATATCATTTTTTTGTGTAGTAATCATATTAACCTCAATATGATACACAACTTGACTAATATGATTACATGTGCATATTTTTATTCAAAATTGACGTTAGTTCTAGTAAACAAAAAACATGCATAATCAAAAGTGGAAAAACCCATTCATTTTATTTTTTTTACTTTATAAAAATGATCCATGAGTACTTTTCAATGTGTTGGAATGTTTATCTCCTCAAAAAAAAAATGTGTGACTGGTATGAATCAAAATGTATAATATCAAATTAAAATAGGTATTTTAATACTAAAAACTATAATCCAACCAAAACTAAGAAAATGAATTTTTAATATCTTAATAATTTAGAAAACCATTTCATAATTAATTATCAATGCATATGAATTAGTCAAATTTCATACCAACACATGATGAAACAGGTATGTCTCAGATTGTGTGTTTCCAAATTAAAATGTTATTTTAGTAAATAAACACAAGGTGTGTACTCAAAGTCGAGGTAAATGAATTAAAGTTTTTTGCAACATGAAAAAATGATCTATATGACATTTTTCATGTGTATGAATTAGCTGATTTTCAATCCAATGTATGTTTTGACTTGTATGACTATAAGTGGGTCTTTTTATTCAAAATTAACATTAATTTTTATTAAACATGACAAACACAAAACTATGAAAATTCATTTGGATTGTTTTGGTACTATAGGAAAATGATCAACAAATCATTTTTGATGTATAAGAAGCATCCTAACCACAATATAATTCATGGTTCTTCTATTATGACTCAAATATTCCGTTATAGGTGTAAACATTTCATTTTAATTAAAAAAGTGTAGCTCCTTAAAAACCAAGAAAACACACAAGAATTATCTTTATAATTTAGGAAAATAATTTATAATTAATTTTTAACATATATGAATCAGTCTGATGTCAAATACACACATGATGTGGACTATAGAACTCAAATATCATGTCAACTATTGAAGATTGAATTTTAATAAAAAAACACAAGTTGCATACTCAAAACAAATGAAACACATTCGAATGGTTATAAAATTTAGCAAACTGATCCCTAAGTCAGATGTGATGTGTAGTAATTATCATCACCTAAATCTTATGCACTGGGTGACTGGTATGACTCCATGTGATCTTTTTATTCAAAATTGACATTAATTTTTAGTAAAAAGATGACTCACATACTAAAAACTATGAACATGTAGTAAAATTATTATTTTTAATTCATGAAAATGATCTATCAGCAATTTTTTATGTGTAGAAATCATTAAAAACTTATTCTTATGAAAAGTGTGACCTTTATGACTCAAAGTGATCTTGATTGGTTCAACATTGACATTTTAATGCAATAAATAATCACTCACTGAAAACCCAGAAAACATGATTAGATTTCTTTTATAATTTATTAAAATGATTTATATTTCATTTTTGAAGTGTATGAATCAATATCATGTAATATCCACACATGATGTGATCTATATGATTCTAATTGTATATTTCATGTTTAATATGACATTATAGTAGAAAAAACATGTGGCATACTCAAATACAAGTAAATGCATTCCAATTATTATAATAAATATTTAAAATGATCAATAAGTCATTTTTTATGTGTAGGAATCAGATGAACCAAAATCAAATGCATGGTGATACTTGTATGACTCCATGTGCATCTTTTTTTTTCAAAAATCACATTAATTTTTTTTAAAAACAACTAACATAAAAAAAACTACGAAAATTGATTTTGATTATTTTGGTACATTATAAAATGATACATAAGTTAATTGTGACTTGTGGGAATAAATCACACCTCAATTCAATGAACATTGTGACCAGTATGACCTAATGTGTGTGTTTTCTGTTTAAAATTGAAATTTTCATACAAAAAGTGTCACTCACTAATACCTGATAAAACATACTTCGATTATCATTATAATTTAGGAAAATGATTCATAATTCATTTGTTACATATATAAATTGGTCTCTTTTCCATCCCACACACGATGTGACCATTAGGACTCAAATTGTATGTTTTTTGTTTTAAAAGTCAGTTTTGTAAAAAAATCAGTGTCATACTCAAAATGATGAAATATATTCATATTATTTTGATAGATTAGTAAAATGATCCATAAGTCATTTTTTATGCGTATAAATCATCCACATCTCAATCCAAATCACATTGTGACCATTATGACTCCGTATGAGAATTTTTATTTGAAATTGACATTAACCGAAACACAATCTGATACACATAGTTCCTAGTATGGCTAATAGATTACTTTAAAATTAAAATTTTCGATTTAATTTATTTCTTTAAATTGTTAATAAAAAAATTATTGTTTTCTTATATAGGTTAGTTATTTTTCTTGAGTAGGGGTAGATTTTGTTTTATATAAGAGTTTTAATTCTCTATAATAGTGTTTTTTGGAATTTGTGTAGAAAATTTTATTTCATTTAAACTCGATATTTGTATACGATTTTACTAATTTTTTGTGTTATTTCTAGTGCTACTATGAGATTTTATAGCAAACTGCATGCCCTGTTTTTGGTGATTCAGTCTGATGTAACATCACATTGTAGTATTATAATTTATGGGTGCTAATAAATGCACTGTTAAAGGTCTCTATAATTAGTGCATTTTAGTGCTTATAACAGATAACAATATGCGCTCTTTTAAAACTCATGATAAAGGTTTCCTTTATTAGTGTTTAATAAATTCAATAATATATAGTTTTGTTTATTACCTATTTTATATCATTGATAAAATCATATCCCATTTCACTATGCTATAATAGTTCATGCCTTTTTAGTAGTGATAAAGGCCTATTTTTTGCGATGCTAAAGGCCTCTTTTGTGGTAGAGTATGTTTTTTAATGTTTTTTATTATAAGTTTATTATATTTTTCTATATTTCTATGATTATATGTTTTTTGTTTTATCATATCTGATAAACTATGGATGATATTTTACCACATATAAATAGTTATATAGAACCTGTAAATGTTCTCTATTAACATGAAGAAGGAATTTTCAATAGTTTGATAATGATATTGGAAAGATGGTGTATTAATGGAAAATGGTATTTTTCTAATTTAACAAATGTTTTGTTTTGAAATAAGGTGATTCATAGTGTGAATGTTGTTTAATAACAATATAGTATAAACACTAGAATGTTTTAATTGAAATTTGGTTGTTTATTTTTGTTGGTTTTAGGAATATTTAGTGCTTAAATTGTTGTATTTCACTTTGAATTTTGAAATGGGATGGGATTTTGGAAAATATCCATATAATAAAGTTGTTTTATTAAATATATATTTTTTATAAATGAATATTAATTGGAACTTTTTCTTTTCAAAAGTAAATTAGAATGTTATTTTGAAATGAGATGGCTAACTTGAAATAATTCCATTGGAGAAAGTATCCTAAAAACGGTTTTCTCAAGGATTAAAAGAAAATTTATCTCATTTAATGAAATTTCATGAATGGAAAATGTGTTAACATGTGGATTTTCATGTAGAGTTTTTTTTCAGTAATACAAATCAGCAAGTCAATATTTTGATAAACTAGAAGCCATAGTGGTGGTTCAAGACTCAGTATCCCTAATAGAATTGTATAGTTGGGAGAACCTTATATCATAGTTTTACTAGTGGGATTATGAGATATATAAAACCAAATGGATGACCATGTTCCCTTATGTGTCGTATTTGGCATTTATTGGTCATTCATGCATCAGATGTGTGAAGACATTGGAAATCTCATTATGGTATTAGCTATCACAAGACATTATAGTTATATGATATTTATTGTATTTTATAATATAGTCTTGTATTAGGATTTATATATCTATTTATTGATACCTGATTTTACAAAGGTGTTGGGGAATTAGATATGGCTTAAAGATTTAGTAATGTACAGAGTCCTAAGGATATGTCTTCATAGAAATATCAAGAATGAAAGGTCGTATGGTGGAGAGTTTGTAATAACCCATAACCCAATCATTTTAATTTTGGATATAAAACATCAAAATATGGACCCAAATGATTTTTTGGATTTTAAGAGGGTTTATTTTTAATTTTATAATTGTTTTCAATGAATATGAGGTTGGAGGATGATATATTGGGTGTTATATGTTTATATTAAGGTTTCATTCTTGGCTTTAAGTTTTGGGATAAGCATAGGATAGTAGGACCAGTAGTCCTAATACGTTGATATGCATTGACTAGTTAGTGAAAGAAAATAGTTTAATTGATGAGATAAATAGTGGATGGGTGGATAGGGTTACCACCAGGTAACCAGTAGTCCTAAGTCCAATTTTCACTTATAGAGGGCCATTTTAATCATTTACATGAATTATTTTTACCCTTTTTTTCTTATCATTAATTTCTTAAATACCCTAACCAATTTAGATATCCTATTAGGGTTATTCTTGGTTATCACCTTCCTCTTCACTTCCCCCTTTCATTTAAGGTGTCTTTGGGATTTTGATTATGATATTTTTATTGTGATATTATTTAGTATATTTTGGATGTTATATTCTTCATTTTTTGGGGTTTAAAGATCCTTTTATTTTAGTGACTATGTGAGTGGTGATCCATAGTTGTAAAATTTTAGTTAAATGATTTCATACTTTTTCGTCAATGATTTAAAATGTTTCTGAAGCACTAAATTATTAATGGTTGGTGGTATCAAACCTAGAATTTATTCTTGAGTTATACTAGGAACATTCTTACCATTAGATTTATATAACCATATTGAAAAATATGGTTTAATACAATTGAAATATAAAAGAATTTATTTTAAATGTTTTTTTGGTATAACCTATAAATTTTTCTGATAATGTTGTATATCATAAAATATAGGTTTATTTTCCCTCTTTTTCATAATTATGAACTAATTATCCCTACTTTTTTATGGCTATATTATTATTATCGTTATATTTTTTGTTGATGATTAGCCGAAAAGATAAACCGGGAGGTTTATATTCTATTATTTCATGAGACCCTAATGATATTATGTTTCATGAAATTGAATTTTTATATTAAAATAGTTATATTTTCGAACTATTCATAGGTCCTAAACTACACTAATTATATCTTATATATAAATAATGGTCCATTTTAATAAACATTCTTAGATTAATATGAAATAGTTATTATATAAATTATTAGGTTTATAATTTATTTAAGGAACTTATATTACACTTACAACTTGATTAGCCAATATAATTAGATAATTTTCATTTCAATTTAAATATAATTATTTTCTTTGTATTTCATAAAATACGAGGCTAATTCATTTTACAGTTTAATCTTCATTTCACATCATATATATAACTTAATCTTAAAAATCTATAATCTTGAAACATTTTAACATCACCATGTGGAATAATATAAATTCATAATTTGAATATATATTTTTGAATTACCTTAATCAATTTTTCTATAATATTTCGTTCGTCAGAATTATAGTTGATTTGCAAAGGAAGACAATCATACCAATCCTTTAATGAAGACATTTTTGGGAAACTCAAATCGCACCTCATGACATTAGAATTGAAGTTCCATCCACAATAAAAGTATAATTAATACAGGAATTTTATATATGGATATATAATATACTTTAGAACATTTATTTCAATTGTGTACGTAGATAATTTGAATGTTTGAACCATATTATAGGTGACACAAAATGAAGTTTAAATTTCAAGAATGATATCATGACCTAAAATATCATACCACCATTTTGTGCATATCATAAAAAAGGATAATGAATGTAGGATGAAATTTTTACATCTATTAGGAGACATATTGGGTAATATTATCACTTGATACTATAAATACTAATTCACCGTACATTAATGTAATTACAATGTTTCAATGAGGAGAGAGAAAATAATTCATGCATCTTAGTAATGATAGAAAAATAATTATCAACCCACCTTCCACCACACCTTAGCTTTGCATAATTAATCAGATGGGAAAATATAAATATTTTCACGTTGATAGACTCAAAATACATATTGAAGGTCAGTTTATGGAAATAAATTGGTGTTTTTTGGTTGTTTTTTATTCATCTAATGTTATGAGGACATGTTTTGTTTATGTTATTGTTCTTCATTTATATGATATACTATTCTACTCATGTTTCAATATTAAAAATCTTATATCATATTGACTATTATTATTTTCATATTTATCATTATAATACCATTTATTTCAAAATGTGTATCCATTCACAAAAAAATGAACATGGTAATTTTTTATCTTCTCATAACCCTTTTATTTGAGTCAATATTCATCTTCCATAGTGTTCTTTTCATCAATAGAAGTATAACCCTCTTATGGGATGATTTAATGGAGTTTCATTGGGTATATTGTATGTAATTTGATGTGATTTAAATTACATTTTTTTAAATAATTTTATATTTACTTATAATTAATTATTTTATTATTCATATTTTCTTAATAAATGAACTATATATTTGGAGTTCCTGTATTATCCTATACATTTTAGTGATCATAAAAGTGATCCGTAGAACTGTAATTTTGTAGTACATAAATTAGTAAATGATTAGTTATGTTCATATCTATTTCAATGGATACTTCTTGAATTAATTCACTAAAATATTAAAAATAAATCCATCCACACTATCCCTAAAAAACACTCTAGATATCCTTATCTTCATTAACTTTTTAAATTCAAATAATTTTTTTATTTAAATAAACTCATATTAAATTGTTGTGAATTCATATAAAAAATCCCAAGCATATTTGTGTCTTTAGGTTTACTTCTTCTATCTCTACGTAGTTGAGGCCCTATCATTGTTTTAAGATACTACTTCGATCCATAGGTTAAATTTGGGTGAGCCATGGCTTTAACAAGAACGATTCATATTTAAACGAACTAAACTTAACATTGATTAAGATATTTATTTTTTGGATATGTGATGGATATGTTTATTTTGTTTTAGGTGTCAATTGACATGAAATGCATGATGAATTGAAATAGTTTAAAGATTTTAATTATAATAAACACAATGGTTTTTAAAAGAGATAATGGTGACTGGATATTTATAGAAAAACCAAGTCTTGGTAAACAGTTCCATTTATCAAAGTTTACTTTGTAAAATGATATTCTTTATTTCCCTTTAAATGGATTCATTAATGTATATTTTTAAAAACACACAACTTCTCTTTCTAAATCATGTCTAATTAATAAGTGTTTCTAATGTTTTGATAATGTTGTGATCATGAAATTAGTTATCTATAAATTACATTGGTCATGGTATATTTTATTAACTTTTTAATAAATATTATTTGGAATGATATTCTAGAAAGCAGTTTGAAAAAATTAGAGAGTAATCCATGTTTTTATTTAGAAATTGTTTATTAAAGATATGAAATTGAACCCTCTAATATTTTATTTTAAATAGATAATTACATAATTGTTTACTATAATTGTTGTAAATAAATTTTAAGGTTGAAATGATATAAAACCAACCTATATGTATTAATTTTATGTCCTCCCAAGTGACTTTGTGTCTGAATTTCCTTAATTTTGGGAATATAGACCCTACTTTTGATGATTTTAAGGTAAATGATATAAAATTTAACTATAGATAGTATGGGGTTCTTAAAACAAACATCAAAGTCATATAGTAAAGAATATAAAGGTATATCTTTATTAGTAGATCATTTCTTCATTATCTATTCTACCCCTATCTATTTATATTCTGTTTTAGGTATTTTTTCTGAGTATTTTCGTTATCTAGGATATGTTAATTTGGGAACTTATAATTAAATATTTTAGGAATGATTTTTCAAAAATAATATGAATGTTATTTTTTATCGTAAATTATATAAATTGATATTTTTTTATGGCTTGTTAGATCATTGAGATCAACATATTTTTATTTAGATGATGGTTTGTTAGATCCTCTATGATAGAGGACTACCATATATAATAAGAAAGGCCTTTTCAAACCTTCATGATGGAGGGATTCTAGATTTTAGAATATAGGGTTTTCTGATTAGGATAATTGATTGCTTCTATGGTTTAGAAGATTGATTATTCGGATATGGGAAACTAATACTCTCTAATGAGTTTTAGTTGAGGATATTTCATTCTTGGAATGAGTAAAAATAATATCAATTATATTGATCCTATTATTTATTTTGATAAAAAATAAGACATGCATTAATTAAAAGTGTTTTGGTAGTTGATATCCCTTAGGTTTATTTGAGTCAGTACTCGGTAATTTTAGAATTATTTTAAATGTTCATTATTTTAAATTATGTTATGATGTGGCCTAATTTTTATTTATTTTTTGTAGAAAATTTTAATAATTTATTAAGAATTATATGCCAAAATAATATTTAAATGAACAATCATCGATTATTGTTCATTTTTTTAGATTTTAATTCATTGAATATTTTCATAAAAAATGGAATTTTGGTCATAACCTTATAAAGTGATATTTCTCTTAACATTTATATATTTTTAGAACAAACACATTGTGTAAATATTTTAATAGTTAAAAAGTTATTATATTTTACAAATGATTTGGGTTTTAGTTGATATATTTTGATGTTCCATTTTCTCATTTAATATATTAATTTTTGGAATATATTTTAATTCTAATATTTATTTTTGTAGTTTATTATAAATTAATTCACCATTTTAAATAGATCTATTTATCATAGTGATATTTTTTTGTTGAAGATATGCATAGATATTTTTTCTTGGAAGGTGTCATACAATGGTATGAGTTTGAGGCTACATAATGGTATACTATAGATAAAGCATAAATAAAGGTATTATAAAATCAATGAAGGATATGAAAATATAGACTACATATTTCATGACCACAAAGATGAATATATATACATATACGTCAAGGTAACCAACACTAAGTAAGGGAATTCCAACACTTATGGCTCATGTTAAGGAAACATGGTATTCACATAACAGTATATTTTCTTCTCATTGCTTATTTGAGGGTGACAATGCTTCTTAATGATCAAGTAAGGTTAAGATCGAAGTGTAAAGGGTTGTTTCGACGTACATATATGGATATTGATTTGTATAAGGTTACCACTAAGGCTTTAACACTTATATAATTTTACTTCTACCTATTTGAATGTTATGTAAGGGTGAGAAAGAAAAATAAATTCACATGGTTTGATAATACTTGAATCAAATTCATAAAAAGTAGGAAGGCTAAAGTGGGCTAAAGGAGGAACTAGGGATACCTTTGAATTTTTTTGACGAATATGAGAGTTGTGAACTCAACTAAAATTTTAATATAATTTCAAATTACTTTAATTTGAAGCTTGATCTAAATATGGGGTGCATTTAGCTAGAGGAGTTTAGTTGGGATAACTAGAATAGAGTGGAGTGAATCTAAAGTTTAACCTTGAATCATGAAACATAGATGATGAAACTTATTAGGTACTTTTTTTGATGTTTTCCTATTTAAATTTCAAAATAGGGTAGGGATATTCTTCATTCGAAAATACTTATTCTTATCTTTAAGAATTTTATTCTATAATTTTAACTTTTATTTTCAAATACTATGTTATTTTTTATATTACTTTTTTCTCATCAATATTCCCCAATAGAGGTCAGACTCATGAGTCCATTAATAGGAACTGAAGCATGAATCTTCCTACATATCTAATATCATTTTTATAACCATATTTTTTATTACCCTTATACAACAATTATGGTAAAGTGAGGATCTGGTATATACTATTTTCATATATAATATTTTTTTTTAAAGGGCAAAAGCCCAGGATTATTATTAAAAAGAAAGTCCAAAAGAGGTACAAAAAAGGAATGAAAACAGATAAACTTATCACCCATTTTCAGGGGCGCCAAGCTTTTTCCTCAGCTTGTCCCCAATGATACGTTCTTTATTTCGCATCTCGTTCCAAAGGCTGATGTTGTTACGTCCTCTTCCTCTTCCTCTTCCTCCACGATGGGTTTCCTCAATCTCCCTGGCTTGTTGTAGGAGCGATTCTACATCTTCATCAGAGTTGTCCACTTGAGCTTCTTCCATCCTCTTCATTTGCTCTTTCCTTTCTCTCTTCTTTTGGCTTCGAGTTCTAGCATGTTTCCATTCATCATCAGAGCCTTTCTTTTTCTGATCTTCTTTTCCTAAGGTTTCCTGCACACGAGAAGCATTCTGCAAAGTAGGGGTATTTGAATCCTTACTCACTTTTACATCAGGATGTTTCATCAATAAATCTGGTGTTCCAGCCATGTCAGATGACTCTAGATGAGTAGACACAGTAATACTATCAGTCATTCCAGTTTCCCTACGGAGTTCAAGAACATCAGGACATATTTTTGTGAGAACATTCATAACAGGGGGAGCCATCAAAGCAACATTGTTCTGGACTGAACAGTCCAAAACCTTCAAAACAGGAGACTGTTCTATTCTTTCAGAAGGATCATGATAAACAGCAGATGAAACAGTTGTAGAATCAACATAAGTGCCATCAACAGATTTAGTAAAAGAAGGACCAGGCAGTGAAGACACCTGGATTCTGTCAGCCAAAAAAGGCTGTTCTGGAAAACTTAAATCAGAGTCAACCCCAGAGACAGAAGCAGAGACATAAACAGTTTTATGCATTTTATCAGAGTTGGTGTTTTGTGTCTGATCCACATCACCAGTACAATAAGGCTGCAATTCTGGGAGATCAGAAGTACCTTCTTCTACAATGGCCGCCCATGATTTTTTGGGAGGTGGCACTGTGGAACAGCTTTGAACAGTCAATCCAAAAGATTTCTTGGGTGAAGAAATCTTTTTCTGTTCAAGTGGCATGTCTTTCAGATTGGGGCATGAGTTAAGATCGTGCCCCTTCACAGAACAATTTGAGCAATAAAGAGTCTTCCTACAATTAGAGGAGTCATGTCCTAATACTCTGCAATCGAAACAGTATTTGGGCAGGCTTTCATACTCAATCCTCAAGCTAATTTCCTCCTCATCAGTAGATAAAAATATTTTAATGACTATGTTGTATCTAGTGAATTATAAATGTATTCTATATTGGTCCTCTAGCATCTTTGGGTAAAATTTTGATTTGTTTTCGAGTGGAAAATATTTAATTAGTGATTACTTGATTTTATTTTAATTAAAATTTTCAAAAGTGATGAAATATTTTTTTATTTAGTTACGCAGTTAAATTGATCTTATGTTCGTAATGTTAGAAGATATTTAGAAGTATTTCAAATATGCATGAAGGTAACAATAGTTAAATAACCTTTTAAGGATGACCTAGTCACTATTGAGAAACTAATCAAAATGTTCAAGGCATCCAACTAAACTCAAGAGGAACAAAAGGGAATGCCTTTATTCTAGAAAAATGACGAATAATTCACAATGAAGATGAATAAAAAAGTTAGTGAAAAAAGAATGAATAACTTGAAGAAGCTAGAGATTCGAATAGTTGATCATGATATTCCCTGTACTTATAATCTTTAATTATAAGATCCCCATTTTGTGAGATGACTTAATGGTGGTTAGAATTAATGATATGATGAATTGGATAAGTTTTGACATATTTTTGATGATATTAATAATTTTAATGTTTATTGTGCCGATCTAAATTTCACTAACCAATATAAGTATTTTTCTACATTTTTATAGTTTGAACCAACTACAAACAACCTCACTTTTTCCATAGATAGATCAAAAAAAGAATTGGTTTGTTTTATAGAGATTCTGGAAAATTAGTTTTAGAGTACTTCATCCCCAAAAAAAATCCAATAGGCCCTTGTTTTTAAGATGAAGAACATTAAAACCACTTTTTGGGAGTTGTAAACCTAATGGAAAAAACAATGTTTTCAATTTATTTTAATTGAATTAAATATTTTTTTGAACTTTTTTATCCTTGTTTAGGTTCTTATAAGTTAGTTGAACATTCTAAATTTCTAAATAATCTAGTGGGAATAGAAGATTCACCTGTTGAGGCACTACTAGATCTCCCAAAATTGACAAAAGTTATGAGTACGAGGGTTATTAATGATAATGAAATTGATTCCATAATATAATTGTAATTATTTTAAGAGGATGTTACAATGAATGGTTATTTTTTCACTTTTCTCCTTGAGTTTAATCGATGAAAATAAATTTTAGTTATAAATTATTATATGTAGTTTTATCTTTAAGGGAGGATTAAAAAATTTTAATGTGTTAGATATTGAGTATGATTCCCCTCAATATTTTTCTCTAAGAGCCTTATACCAGATGAATTGGATAGTACATAAAGATGTTGTGGATACATCTTTATACATTTTAAAGGAGGACCTTGGAGTAAATATTTCCAAAGAATTCTTTATGAATCTATGTGTAATAAAAGAAATAGAAATGAAATTATTATGGTGATTCACAAGAAGTAATACACTTCCCCCATAATATTGTGGATGAAATCAATACTGTTCAATTATAAATAGTCTAACTTGAAATCCTCTTGGGTATTATCATAGGATTATCAGGCTTTTCATTCTAAAATATGTTTGTAATTTATTTTTATTTATTTTAATAAATGGATTGTTAGCCATTCTATGTAGGAAAATAAGAAATTGGTCCAATCCATACTATGGATTTCACCTTAAGACAATCCACAAGAGAATAATTCTGTGTATCCACTCACCCTAAAATTTTCAAGAGTATCAATTCTAATAAATTCCTGAAAATCTTGTGTAGGAGAGGGGTATATTTTATTTTTTTATTGCTCATATTTTTTTGGAATAATATAAACTACATGTATACTAAAATAAATAATATATATGATTATAAAAAAATTGTTTCAAATTATTAATATTATCAACTAAGACCATGTGCGTTCACTCTTTTATTTACTAAATTTCCTGATGAATTTCATAATTTGTGACAAAATAAATGTGAATTATTCTTTCTTAAACCAATATTTTTTAAACTATTTTTAAATTCAATTTAATACTTTATATCAACCCAAAAAATTACTTATAATGTTGTAAAAAATATGATGTTTCCTTAGAGTTTTCAAATTACTTGAAATAATTTCAATCATGTTTCTTTACTGAGTATCCTTGAAATATATTTATTTTGTCCAAAAAGAATATTAGGCGTGTATATATTCCTTTCTATCTATGAGGGGATCTATAGACACTTTTGGAGATAAAATAAATATGTTAGAGTATTGATATAATTATTTTTATGGACCATAATTAGCTTAATTATTGATAATATTTAAATCACACTCCTCTTAATCAAACCATGGTAGCATTTTATTTTGAAACATAAATTATATAATATTACTATTACTTTTTCATATTTTAGCATATGAGTTATATGTTACTAAAGATTATTTTCTATGAAAAAATACAATATTATTTGATTAATTTAATTTGATAAATATTCATCATTAGGAGGATTTTGTTTTAATACTTCACGTTATCTCTTCTAATTTACATGCCAAAAATATATAGTTATGATTTTTCTAAATGAATTGGTTTTAAAATGGGTTTATAAGTCATAATTATTGTAAAATTAATTTTTTGAAGTTTTTTGGTCACTGGTACTATTTTAATGGTTTTATATTTTGAATTATATTATTTCATTCTAGTTTCTCCCCTTTAGAATATAATTTTTTAATTGAAGATTAGTGATTTTGGTGTCATTAAAATTAATAGCATTACATTGAAACACATAAGTAGAAACTAGTTGAATGATTTTGTATTCTTAGTAATATTAGGATTATTTTTTGTCTATAAATTATTATGTTTGAAATTTCTTTTTATCCCTATAAATTCACCATATCAATATAGATATATTTTTTTTTACAAATGAGTTTTAAGTGTTCTTCTATTTTGATATTAAATATATTGGAAAATATTGACTTTTAGTTTTGGAAGATGGGTTTAATTTAATGTGATAAATTGTACTATATGTTTAACACATCAAAATGATCAAAAAATAAAAATTTATTTTTTTAGATTCATTTAGGACTTTTAGTGGGTGGAACATTTTCCCACAATGGATAATTATTTCCTGCTATGATTTGTTAATATTTTCTTTTTCTATAGGGATTTAATCAGGTCTATATATTCATTATGCTATTAAACTTTTTTGGGTCAAAATTTGGAGGAATGATTTATAATATTAATTTGTTTTAACATTTTGAATAGATTTTAAATTCATTATCTTTACATTTTCATGGTATATGAAATAAACTCCCAATACTTATGAAAATTTCATTCTTAATGCTAAAACAAATGGATTATTTTATTATTAAAAAATTTAATTAATAAACTCATTATTTCACCAGTTGTATATAATTATTATAATCTAATTATGTGTGTCTATTCATTTTGTATAAAAATAAATGTTTGGGAAATTATTTAAATTAAATCTGATTTATGTTAAAATCATTTAATTTTTTTCAAAATTTATCACTTTTGTAATATTAAAAGACATTTTTTGCTAAAAAATTTATTTTTATTTGAGAAATTGTCTTTTTTCATATAATACAATCTATATAAAAATAAATTTGAATAGTGATTCCTTGTTTTAACTTTAGTTTCACAGTAATGATATTACAGTTCTTTCACAAAATTTAAATAATTGATTTTTAGAGATAAAAGAATATACCAATTGGGGGCTTTAGGTGGTCGAGTTTTATATATTTTTTCAACATCCATGTTTTGAAATTATTGAATATTTGATTCCAAAATTATTTTTTAACAAACAATTATAACATATTTTTCATTCCATTTTTGATAGTGTAATTAATTAAAAAAATTCAAAAAACTGGGGGTTTTATGGATAAACTAATTAAGTTATATCAATCATAACATTAATATATTTTTCGATCAAGCACATTGGGTTATTTTATTGATACATTTAATGAATATTATATTTTTGTGGTCATTCGTATTTTTTTAATAATATTTTTGAGTTCCATGTTTTTTATATTAATAACAGTAAAAATTAACACTTATATTGAATTTTGGAGTATATTATACTTTTATTTCCGATTTTAAATTTTATATATTTTCCATTATTTTATTGTTTGGTTTTTGATTTTCTGGATAGGTTTGTTTTCTTAGAAGGAACTATACAGAGGTAACTGTTTGAGGTTGTGTAAGGGTATACCAAAGCTAAATATTATGGCAATGTATCATCTAACCAGTGAAGGCCATGAAATTGTAGAACTATGCTCATAATTCTATAAAAATTAGATATATGTGTTTATGTTAAGGTAGGTTGAACTATTTAATTGTGGTATAATATAGAGTAATCGCATCAAGGTGATTTTTTACTCATGTAAGGATTCTTGAGCCACTAAATGATCATGTAAGGATAACTATGCCATTCCACACTCATGTAAAGGTATGTTTGATATGTAAAGGATTTCATCAAGGTACTTAAATGGATAGACACTCACATCGTGGTATCATTATGCCTTGGATTCTTGAGTATGGGTACTTTCACTGAGTTATAATCTACATAGGGATCAAAATACAAATTAATTTATCGAGTTCCCTAATTATCAATTAAAATTAAAACAATGTGGGATGGGTAATGTGGAATAAAGGAGTAATAAGATGGATCTATAAATAATGATGAGGAAGCTATGATTTTTGAACCAAACCAAGATTCTCACCCATATTCTAATTACTTGGAGTTGAATTTTTACCAATTTGGTATAGAATATTAATTTAGATAATTTTATTATGGATAATTAAAAATACTGGATCAAACTTGAAGATCCACTTTGAATCATTCCATGGGGATGATGCAGAATGTTTGATTTATTTTGATTTTTTCCTTATAATGTTTGAAATAGGATTGGGACATTTCAAATTTAGAATTCTCTATTATACACTCAAAGAGTTTCATTCTATACTTTGTATTTCTATTCGTAAAAAATAATATTTTATTTATTCTTTATTTTCATAATTATTAAACAATAGGGGGAGAACACATGTTCTAGTACAAGTAAATAGATCTAGAATCATCCTAGATATTTAATATCAAGATGATCATTATCCTTTTATTTTCTATTCATTGTTAACGATGGTGATGTGGGGAGATGGAATGGAGGATTCACTCACAAAACATATTTCCTACTCTTATTCACTTAACATTTTCTATTCCTTATTTGTCTCACTCAAAAGAGTGTATTAAATATGGTTTTGATACTTTATGATCTTAGTGGGGTCATTTTGGATTTCATTTCATCATTCTTAGAATATGTCTGTGAGTAATTATAATTACATTTGGTGTAATATTTTATATACATGAGTAAATTATTTACATTAGTTTTAATTTTTTAGAAATAAAGGTGTCTGAATTTAAAAACCTTTCATTCACTGAGGGAGGCATAGTGTTGATAGTTAAATATTTAGTAGATTTATTATAGTGAGTCGAAAAGTGAATCAACCAACAACCAACCTAATTTATTTTTGACTTTATTTTTGGTTATCATGTGTTTTCACCTCTATTTTTCTTATTTTCATTTGATTTTATCATCTCTATCGTGATGTTTCTCTTAATAATTTTAAAATAAATCAAAACACAAAAAAACAATGAATTTTTTTTGATAAATTTGTTGCCTTCTGGTGAAGGACCTTTGGATAGCCAATGTTATAAATATAGTGAATTATAAATGTTCTTTCGTCTGTCCATTAAAGACTCAAGTCACATTATATTTAAAATTTATATTTTCATTTATATGTTTTTCATATAGTATTATTACTACTAATATGTTCATATTACACTATATTTAAGTATTTTTTACATTTATTTAATTTTATTTTATCAAAATATATATCATCATATCAAATTACACTTGAGTTTGTAAAATGTTTATAGTTGACTTTAGACTATAATTCACCCCCTACCATTTAAGTGGAATATTCACACCTTTTGTATAAGGCCCCAGCCTTAAACCTTACTTAATCTTGAGTTATTACAAGATTACACATTGAGGATCTTTTCAGGTTTAGAGTTTTAGAGAAGTAGATCATAAAACTTGCATTACATTCCACATTTAAACAAAGTGGTTACATAAAAGACAGTATTCATTTTTCCCATCAATGAAAACATATTTAAAATAAAACATGGATTCTTTCTTGACACTTCCTTGACACTATCATCATATCATGTACCCTTCCCTTGACCTGTGAAAAACATTTCAACAACATGGGATGAGCATAAAAAGCTCAGTAAGGGATATAAAAATATGGAAAGGAAACATGAGTACATGTATACATCAGAAAGAAATCAAACTTTACCCATAAAACATAAGCACTTTAACATACCTCATAAAATCATTAATAAATAATAGAAATCATAAGACATAAAGGTAACTTGAGACATTCATAACATTCTTACGTAGGGAGTAACCCTCTTGGTTACATTTGGAATAACCACCACAGAATATTCCCTAAATCTCTTCGTAGAAACCTTAAAGTTTCACTCCTTCGCGTTACCCAATGCATTGAAGAGCTATATCGGGCTCACCCGCCCTTAGTTTATCACGAAACCACCCGTCTTCATAACAATGCCCAAGAACAATAACATAATCTTATCACATAAAACATGCATAACAGAAACATAACATTTCCACCTTTCAATAACAAGATATCAATACAAAACATTGATATAAAAAAATTATGAAAACCATTTTCAATACAAAAATAAAAGAAAAGTAAAACATGGTATTTATTTTTCTTTTTTTTAAAGGTATGGATTATAGAGGAATCTGAAACTCAAATAATGGTCACGGCGGCGGAGAAGTCATTGTCGTCGCATACGTTTGACAAAAACATTCCCTTTTGTCATTTAGTAAAATCCTTTGTATAAAAAAGATTCCTTTTGGATAAACGTAAAATTGAAAGGGGATTATACACCGTATAAAAGAAGGTTGTGTATAAAACAAAATATGCCTCAATGAAAGGAGATTGACACGAAGTCCCATACAAAGACGGTATCCTTGGATTAAGGATAAGTCAATTACATAATTATGTGTGACAAACTAATACACCAAATATAAGTGGATATTAAGTGTAAAACAATCATAGTTTATTCACACATATTCATAGAACGACATATTAAAGGAGTACAAGCGTATCCCAAAGAATCCAAATTGGGTTAAGAAATTCCCTTGCAAAAATTTGACAGCCTAATGATGTCACTACAAAATTCAGAAAATGAGTTGATGAGAGATAAAATGGGTATCTCATCACTTGGAAATAAAATTTAAATCACTAAGGATATAGAATAACATATCCCAACATAATTTTATGTGAATTAAAAGACATAAAAAAATAAGTCTTTTAAAAAGAGGAGGGTGAAAGGTTCCCTTACCGACATGGGTATCTTTCGAAACATACACCCTGTGAAAGAAGGAAAATACAACATTGATGTAAATACTCATAAATGAAAGTATATTACCCAATGAGTGAAATAATTGGTAGTACATACACCAATCAAAGTAAATTGTGGAAAATGTAGCATAAATCTCACGGGAATAAAAGTGAGATGAAAAATCCCTTACGAAAACTCGGCAGCCTAACGACGCCACTTAAAACTTCCAAAATGGATTGATGAGATCAAATAGGGTCTCTCATCATATTAAAATAAAATATAAATCAAGAGGAATATAAAAGAACATCCCCCATCATAACAGAGTGGAGCTTAAAAGAAGTGACATAATGGAGAGTACGTAAAAAGAAAGAGAGAGGTTAGATCTCTTACGAAAATTCGGCAGCCTAACGGCACCACTCAAAACTTCCAAAATGGATTGATGAGAGAGAATAGGGTCTCTAATCATATGAACATAAAAATTACAGTAATATTAATATAAAATAACATCCCAATCACACGAAATGTGAGCTTTAAAAGGAATTACATAAAAGAGTGTACCTAAAAAGAGAGGAGTAGGATCCCTTACCTCGGGTCCGACTTGAATGGATCGTTCTTTAATGTCCTGAAAAATAAACTGAGTTAATTTATACTTGCTTAAGAACCTTTTTCAAGTTCATTATTACTTTTATATAAATTATTTCCATGTTATAAACATTATGTAATAATTTAAGTTAATAATGTTTGTTTTGTCGATATTTGGTTCTTATGTCGAAAGTGGACTTCTTATAATTACATGCTGTTCGTGTGGTCAAAGGTTCATTATATGCAGAATTATATTCATGATTTGGATTTCATATATATCATATATATCCATAATATAAATGTATTTATAATATTACATAATCATTTAGAGGTAAGAAATGAAATTCACCATTCAGGGAGATGGTAAGCCGTACGTACGCATGAACGCTACTTTCATTTCTATGTCATATTAATGGAATTAAAACTAAATGAGAGGTATGTATATTTTAATTCCAGAATTATATTCATAATTTATATGTAACATACATCATATATAATAACTTTAAATACATCCTTTATACATCTCACATATTGCATTAACGAATCAAATCACTTTGGGGGAGCGGTAGTCCGCACTTCCTAAAATGAAATTATCATGTTTACCCACAATGGAAACTGTAATGTTATGCCACAAAATGAAAATACAGAAGCTTAAGTAAAACATAAACATATTATATATCATATTTAAATATAGTTACATCTTAATGGCCACCTTTTAAGGTGTTATATGAGTGTTGAACAATCATCGTTTCGTGAGGCAGAAATTCGTCATCCACAGAAACATTAAATTCTTTAACCATTTCATGTTGGTGTGTGTAAGTGTAGCTCGAATGATTCCTATAAAAACGTCCTAGTATATTTAAGATACTGGATTTGTTACAAAATAAATGAATAAAAAGTGTTTTGGTGGTTGGAGAAGCAAAATAAAACAAAAGAACACAATTGAAGACATTACCTTAAAATCGGGTAACTTCCTTTGGATTGAGCTCAAAGGCTTCCTTGGGAAGACTTGTGACCAAAGTGAGGCTTCTAAGAGTTAGAGAGGGATGTATAGAGACAATATGGGTAGGGTTTGGCCGAGCCAAAGGCTTTGGAAGTGTGGGTAAAGAGGTAGAGGTGGGGGCCTTTTATAAGAGGAGAGGAGGGGCACTCTTGGAATGTAAAGAAATGTTACTTTATTTTAGAATGCGTTTCGGATTTTAATGGTCCCACATTGATGTGTTTCTAGGATAAGGAGATAAGGGTTCTAAATACACCCATAAAATAGTTTTTGGACATGTTTAGGTCTTATATATTACATTATCTGTCCATTTTATTTAAATTGTTAAATAATGAGGTCATCACTGCATCATCAGGATGTCATAGATAATTTAATTTATTTAATGTCTAAAAATTATAAAAACAAATACTATGATGTAGGAAATCTTTTTATATTTCCAATTAATATTTATAGTCAAATATATGACTTGTATAACCCCATGTAAAAATTGTTTTAGTTAAACAACTCATGTTTGTGACATTTTAATTTTAACATTAAATAAAAAGGTATTTATGTCATTTTCCAACCAAAGTGGCTCCATGGGGTCCCAAGGTTGACCCATGGATTGTTTTGGTTTGCCATGACTCATCAAATGAGGGTAGGACATGTGTATAGGTCATTTTATGTTATTAAAACATTATTTTTACCTTAAACTACACTAATTACCTCTAATCGTGATTAAAAACATAATAAGTTACTATTCACCAAAAAATTATTTTAATCCCATTGAACCACATTTTACTTCTTAATGAATACCATTTATGTCATATTTTTTAAATTCAAAACACAAAGGTGGCAATATTTCATTTAAATGGAAAATCAGTTTTTATAAGTACCACTTAGTAGTTTCACTGTTCATCAAAAATTGAAGTTTTTCAGAAAATTACCAAACATTCACCCTAGGATATATTTGATATTCCGAATTAAAAAATGATGTCTATTTTACGAAATTAAAAACATATAAGTTGAATTAATTAATTTAATATTTTATTCCCGCAGTCAAAACATATAGCGTGTTTTTAAGAAACAATATCTATTAAAAGATTGACACTAGTTTAAGTCCAATTTCAAAGTGAAATTAATTCCAATGACCACCATTGGATTTAATGGTAAAAATATAATCTAATTTCACTTTAAAACCAACTTAAAAGATAATATAATCATATAAATAAATTAGATTAAAAAGGGGTTTTGAATTAAAATACAACATTTTTCACTATTCATTAAAAAATGAACTTTATCGGAAAAATACCAAAAATTTACAGAAAGTAAATTTTGATGTCTCGATTCTAAATAAGAATTTTATTTTGTCAAATATAACACATAAAATTGTCAAAAAGTGGATTTAAAAGAGGTTCTACATCAAAAGGCGGTTAATTGACCTTCTAAAGAAAATTATAATGTTTACGGTTAAAATTGAATTCATTCACATTTTTTAATCCTCTAACATTTATTGTAAAGAGGAAAAATATTTTAAAAACATATATAATCATTTTGTAGTTAGTTATATTCATTCCCTCCATTACAATGGATAGACATTAACTACCATTTAAAATTATATTATTTTATTATTACAGTGCAACGTAATATTTCAAAGGAACTCATTGTTGCATATTGGGTAATCCATCAAACATAGCATCCCCTTTAAATTAATATTAACATTTTATTCACAAATAGGGATAAATATAAAGATGCCATATTCTTTATTTACGTGGGGTGTTACATCCTTCCCCCCTTTTGGGAATTGCGTCCTCGCAATTTTAAAATTGGGCTCGGAAACATCCTTGAAAGTCCCACATCAGAACAAGAGTCGGTAAAACAATCACTTTAAAATAAAGAAAGAGAAGTACAGAGGTCACCCGATTTAACCCATACTATAATTCAATGTAGTAAATCATGGACATGGAGGAGAAAACATAGGGTCATGTTCTGATGGAGGGTGATAGAAAACATGTTTAGGATAAAGTTAACCACATGAAAATCACAAACTTGTGATGGGTTAAACGGTATTCGATTCCCCAGTAGGAAAAGTTAATAGACAACATTTTTTTTGAGGAATTTAGTCATAAGGAAACATAATTACTCATCTTGTTGACTTTGAACTTTTATTAGATTTCTTACACAAACCCATATTTTCTCCAAAAGATGAGTATTTTGGAAGTCTTGTTCACTATAATCAACTTCTAGAGAATCACCTAATACACAAAAGTGAACTATATACTTTCCATGTCATTATATGTTAACCAACACCAAAACAAAAATGCTTAGTACAAGATCAGATAATCCAGAAAAGGATAACCCTTTATAAAAAGAAAATCTATTCTCAATCTCCAAAATTTGTCCAACAAAACCCAAAGTTAAACGAGGACCATTTGATAAACAATTTGTCCATAAATTTCTTCAAAGTAAACCAAAATAAGATTGAAACCCAAATATTTGAACGATTTAATCACATGGTCTTACAAGGTAAAAATTAACTATTATCTCCAAATAACACCAGTTGCTCTTAAATTCTCATTTTGAAAAGTAATTAACCTAATCACATATCCTCCATGATAGGTTAATCATTTCCATAGATAACCCAAAATAAACTTACTCTTGATTCCTAAAATCATATAACTAAAAATAATTAGTCAAACTAACTAGGGACTTCACGTAGTCCAGTGGTAGGCGATAAATACCAGTTACACTTTGGTTGTGGGTTCGTTTCCCGCAGCTTTGTCTGACGCAACGGGTTGTCACACGGTCTGCGTGTTGTCCTTTTTCCAAAACTATATAATTATTAAAACATTCCCCAAAACAAGATAAAATCTTCAAAAATGATCATAAAATATTTTAACCTCATGTTTATCTCATGCCTTTCATTTTCCATCATAACATATAATAACCAATAATTACCTCAAAAGTAAGGATCATATAAACTCTAATGGTTACCTTTATAATTATTACCCGAACTTCCACATAGATTGTTCATTTCGTACATGATGAATTACAGATCATACCAAGGTTCAAGTGGTTGATCATGACTCCTTGATAGTTGGTTTAGAACAACCACGAGTTTCCTCATTGAATCCCCCATTTTATCTAGTATCTTAATCAGAGAACTACCACAGTTTCCTTCAAACCTGTTGTCTCTTTGGTGCCTACAAGATCCATCCATTCACTAAAAACAGAAATGTTAGTGTGAGTATATCAACAAAACCATCATGTACTAATGAGGAAGGTAAACACTAAGATATACTTACTCTTTCACTTTATCTAAAACTAGGACTCTTTCTGAAATCCTAACCATTATGGTAATGTCACTTGTGCTTAGAGAATACCGTAACCTTTAAAGTTATCTAAACCGACCGATGATACCAACTATAAGGCCCCAGCCTTAAACCTTACTTAATCTTGAGTTATTACAAGATTACACATTGAGGATCTTTTCAGGTTTAGAGTTTTATAGAATTAGATCATAAAACATTCATTACATTCCACATTTAAACAAAGTGGTTATATAAAAGACAGTATTCATTTTTCCCATCAACGAAAACATATTTAAAATAAAACATGGATTCTTTCTTGAAACTTCCTTGACACTATCATCATATCATGTACCCTTCCCTTGAAGTGTGAAAAACATTTCAAAAACTTGGGATGAGCATAAAAATCTCATTAAGGGATATAAAAATATGGAAAGGAACATGAGTACATGTATACATAAGAATGAAATCATACTTTACCCATAAAACATAAGCACTTTAACATACCTCATAAAATCATGAATAAATCATAGAAATCATAAGACATAAAGGTAACTTGAGGCATTCATAACATTCTTACGTGGGGAGTAACCCTCTTGGTTACGTTTGGAATAATCACCACAGTATATTCCCTAAATCTCTTCAGAGAAACCTTAACGTTTAACTCCTTCGTGTTACCCAATGCATTGGAGAGCTATATCGGGCTCACCCTCCCAAAGTTTATCACGGAACCACCCGTCTTCATAACAATTCCCTTGAACCATACAATAATCTTATCACATAAAACATGCATAAAGGAAACATAACATTTCCACCCTTCAATAACAAGATATAAATACAACCCATTGATATAAAAACATTATGAAAACCACTTTTAATACCAAAATAAAAGAAAAGTAAAACATGGTATTTATTTATCTTTTTTAAAAAAATGTTATGGATTTTAGAGGAAGTCGAAACTCAAATAATGGTCATGGTTGTAGAGAAGTCGTTGTCGCCGCATACGTATGACAAAAACATTCCCTTTTGTCGCTTAGTAAAATGATTTGTATAAAAAAGATTCCTTCCAGATAAACATAAAAGTGAAAGGGGTTTATACAACGTATAAAAGAAGGTTGTGTATAAAACAAAATATGCCTCAATGAAAGGAGATTGAGACGAAGTCCCATACAAAGACGGTATCCTTGGATTAAGGATAACTCAATTACATAATTATGTGTGACAAACTAATAAACCAAATATAAGTGGATATTAAGTGTAAAACAATCAGAGGTTATTCACACATATTCATAGAACAACATATTCAAGGAGTACAAGCTTATCCCAAAGAATCCAAATTGGGTTAAGAAGTTCCCTTGCAAAAATTTGACAGCCTAACGGTGTCACTACAAAATTTAGAAAATGAGTTGATGAGAGATAAAAAGGGTATCTCATCACTTGGACATAAAATTTAAATCACTAAGGATATAGAAGAACATATCCCAACATAATGTTATGTGAATTAAAAGACATAACAAAAGAAGTCTTTTAAAAAGAGGAGGGTGAAAGGTTCCCTTACCCACATGGGTATCTTTCGAAACATACACCCCGTGAAGGAAAGAAAAATACAACATTGATGTAAATAATCAAAAATGAAAGTATATTACACAATGAGTAAAATAATGGGAAGTACATACACCACTCAAAGGAAATTGTGGCAAATGTAGCATAAATCTCCCCAGAATGAAAGGGAGATGAAAAATCCCTTACGAAAACTCGGCAGCCTAACGGTGCCACTTAAAACATTCAAAATGGATTGATGAGATCAAATAGGGTCTCTCGTCATATTAAAATAAACTTTACATCAAGAGGAATATAAAAGAACATCACCTATCATAACAAAGAGGAGCTTAAAAGGAATGACATAAAAGAGTGTACTAAAAAAGAGATGAGTAGGATCCCTTACCTCAGGTCTGACTTGAATCGATCGTTCTTTAACGTCCTGAAAAATAAACTTGAGTTAATTTATACTTTCTTAAGAAACTTTTTCAAGTTCATTATTCCTTTTATATCACTTATTTCCATGTTATAAACATTATTTAATCATTTATTTTAATAATGTTTGTTTTGTCGATATTTGGTTCTTAAGTCTAAAGTGGGCTTCTTACAATTACATGTTGTTCGTGTGGTCAAAGGTTCATTATATCCAGAATGATATTCATGATTTTCATATCATATATATCATATATATCCAAAATATACATGTATTTATAATATTACATAATCATTTAGAGGTAATAAATGAAATGCACCATTCATGGAGACGGTAAGCCGTACGTACGCATGAACGCTACTTTCATTTCTATGTCATATTAATGAAATTAAAACTAAATGATAGGAATGTATATTTTAATTCCATAATTATATTAATCATTTATATGTAACATACATCATATATAATATCTATAAATACATCCTTTATTCATCCCACATATGGCATTAACGAATCAAATCACTTTGGGGGGTGGTAGTCCGCACTTCCTAAAATGAAATTATCGTGTTTACCCACAATGGAAACCGTAAAGGTATGACACAAAAGAAAAATACAGAAGATTAAGTAAAACATAAACATATTATATATCATATATAAATATAGTTACATCTTAATGGCCACCTTTTAAGGTGTTATATGAGTGTTGAACAATCATCGTTTCGTGAGGCAGAAATTCACCATCCACAGAAACTGTATGTTCTTTAACAATTTGATGTAGGTGTGTGTAAGTGTAGCTCGAATTATTCTTGTAAAAACATCCTAGTATATTTAAGATACTGTATTTTTTACAAAAGAAATCAATAAAAAGAGTTTAGGGGGTTGGAGAAGCAAAATAAAACAAAAGAACACAAGTGAAGACATTACCTTAAAATCGGGTAACTTCCTTTGGTTTGAGCTCAAAGGCTTCCTTGGGAAGACTTCTGACAAAAGCGAGGCTTATACGAGTTAGAGAGGGATGTGGAGAGACAAAATGGGTAGGGTTTGTCTGAGAAAAAGGCTTTGTATGTGTGGTTAAATAGGTAGAGGTGGGGGACTTTTATAAGAGTAGAGGACGGGCACTCTTGGAATGTAAAGAAATGTTACTTTATTTCAGAAACCGTTTCGAATTTTAGTGGTCCCACATTGATGTTTTTTGAGGATAAGGTGATAAGGGTTCCAAATACACCCATACAATAGGTTTTGGACATGTGTAGGTATTAGATATTACATTTTCTTCCATTTTATTTAAATCGTTAAATAATGAGGTCATCGCTGCATCATCATGATGTCATAAATAATTTAATTTATTTAATGTCTAAAAATTATAAAACAAAATATTATGATGTAGGAAATCTTTTCTATATTTTCAATGAATATTTATAGTAAAAAATATGACTTGTATAACCCCATGTAAAAATTGTTTTAGTTAAACAACTCATGTTTGTGACATTTTAATTTTAACATTAAATAAAAATGTATTTATGTCATTTTCCAACCAAAGTGGCTCCATGGGGTCCCCAAGTTGACCCATGGATTTTTTTGGTCGTCCATGACTCATCCAATTATGGTCGGACATGTGTCTAGGTCATTTCATATTATGAAAACATTATTTTTACATTAAACTACACTAATTACCTCTAATCGCGATTAAAAACATAATAAGTTACTATTCACCAAAAAATTATTTTAATCCCAATGACCCAAATTTTACTTCTTAATGACAACAATGTATGTCGAATTTTTGAAATTAAAAACACAAAGGTGGCAAAATTTCATTTAAATGGAAAATCAGTTTTTATAAGTACAACTTAGTGGTTTCACTATTCATCAAAAATTGAAGTTTTTCAGATAATTTGCAAAAATTCACCCTAGGCTATATTTGATTTTCCGAATTCAAAAATGATGTCTATTTTACAAAATTAAAAACATATAAGTTTCATTAATTAATTTAATATTTAATTCCCGCTGTCAAAACATATAGCGTGTTTTTAATAAACAATATCTATTAAAAGATTGACACTAGTTTAAGTCCAATTTAAAAGTGAAATTAATTCCAATGACCACCATTGGATTTAATGGTAAAAATATATTCTAATTTCACTTTTAAAAACAATTTAAAATATAATCTAATCCTATAAATAAATTAGATTAAAAAGTGGCTTTGAATTAATATACAACATTTTCACTATTCATTAAATAATGAACTTTATCGGAAAAATACCAAAAATTTACACAAAGTAAATTTTGATGTCTCGATTCTAAAGAAGAATTTTATTTTTTCAAATATAACACATAAAATTGTCAAAAAGTGGATTTAAAAGAGGTTCGCCATCAAAAGGCGGTTAATCGACCTTCTAAAGAATATTATAATGTTTACGGATAAAATTGAATTCATTCACATTTTTAATCCTCTAACATTTATTGTAAAAAGAAAAAATAATTGACAAACATATATAATCATTTTTTAGTTAGTTCTGTTCATTCCCTCCATTACAATGGCTAGACGTTAACTACCATTTAAAATAATATTATTTTATTATTACAGTGCAACGTAAGATTTCAAAGGAACTCATTGTTGCATATTGGGTAAGCCATCAAGCATAACATCCCCTTTAAATTAATATTAACATTTTATTCACAAATATGGATAAATATGAAGATGTCATATTCTTTATTTACGTGGGGTGTTACATTTTGCGACTAACATGTGGTATTACTACTAGTCACTAGATATATAAGATCAGTTATTCTTAGGAGTTGATCACTTTACTTTTTGTCTTTTTTCCTCCCAGGATCTTAAAATATTTCACTTACACTATTATATGCATGTGAAATGATAGATTTAATTTAGATATAGATAGGATAAAAATTCTTTTAACTGATAACCTCAATAACAATAGACCATTTATTTATTTTTCGTGGATATAATGAGAGTGTGACAACAAAGAGACATATGTGGTCTATACTGGGGTTGGGTGTTATATGATTTTTTTTCAAAAAGATATAAATTTTTTGAGAAGGATATTGTTAGATATTTTCATGAAGAATATTCATAATTCAAACTCAACATCCATGTGATAAATACTTTTTTGTGGTTTTCAAAATATACATTTTTTTCAAGTATCCTCTTTTCATGATTTTAATGGTATGTCGAAGAAGATTTCAGAAATGAATTATGTAACATTAAAATTTCATGAAACTAAATGTGTTCTACTTATGACTAATTATCAAAGTTTTAACCTTATACCATGTGAACAATGGATTAGATTCAACTGTAGTTTATAATTGTTTTGAATATTCTAAAATAAAAGGGAGAAAAATAAATTTCAAATTATTATAAAATTGATAAAATTATTACTATCCTACTAAAATAATGGGATTCAAAACTAATGGATATAGACGATACGTATCATATCTCAAATCATGTATTTATGACTAATATCCTCTTTTTCGATTACTTATCCCCAAATATAATCTAAATAATAATTAATATTTTCATTAATTTATCAGTGAAAATGTTCTTTTAATTAGGTTTTAGTGGATTTAAGGAATTATGAAGTAAAATTTTCATTCCACAGATATTTTCGTGAAAATTATGTGTTTGTAACCTTAATTGTTAAAATATTTTTGTTTTTTAATTTAATATGTTAAGAGATTTTTTTGTTTTAAATTTAAATATTTTCATTTTTAGTTTTTTAGGTGTTTTATTTAAATTTAAATATATCCATATTTTTATTCTATGTGGTATTAGTTGAAAAAAAATTTTGTTGATTTTTAAAAGATTAATAATTCTTAATTTTTTTGTTATAGTGTTTTTTTATTTTGAAGTCATTTAGCTCAATTAAATTTTTTGGAATAATTACTTTTCTAATTTATAGGTTTATTGTGTCTTCTGTAATATTTTATGTTCATCACATTAGAATTTAGGGACCACTATAAGAAAATTCAAAGGGCACCTCATATGTTATTTTTGACATTTTGAATGGATAATTTTTGTGAATCTTCATAATATATTTCCACTAACTAGGTAAATTTAATTTAAAAAATAACCTATAAGATAATTTTCTCCACATAATATTTTTCTTCTAAAATAAGAATATTTCAACATACTACTTATGATATTTCAGTTTTCCCATCATAGATGAATTTTTCTCCAAATTTCTAGATCTTAACAGAGGAAAGAAATCTCTTACTTCACCAAATTTAGAAATAGAAACATAAATAAAACCCATTTCTAAGGTGATAAAGTAAATATGAGAACCCCAAAAATAAAGTACACGAAATATAATTGATTCTTTTGAGGTTGTCACTGAAGCAAAAAAATATAAGGAAGCTCTTCTCAAATTAACCACTTATTAATATGAATATAAAAATAAAAAGATGAAGTCAAATTGTGATCTTGATGAATATAATTGACCAAGTATGAAGATAAAAAAATTGGACACAAAATACCTGAGGCTAAGATTTATTTCAATTTTTTATTAAATAATTATATTGATGATGTCTGACAGTAAAAAAAAGAGGTGGAATAATTAATGTGGATGGTCCTTTCACACCGAGCTATGTAATAAAAAATAGAATTTCATGGAAAAACTGATCTAATCCAAATCAAGGTCACCTCAAACTAATATTGAATGAAAAATTCTAAGAACTCATGAGTTCAATTTTCTATGAAATCATCCAATACTCATTGTGAGTTGATGAAGAAATCCATGTTGTCATTCATGAAAAAAAATTCTAATACCAATTATTCTAGACTGATTGGGTTCAACTGAATTAGATAAAGTCAATTAAATAATGGAATTTTGGAATTGCATAAAAATAATTCTGTTTATTTATCATTTTATTTCATTGATATTTTAATTTTTTCAGGATTATTGACGGATATAGAAATGTCCATGATTTATGGTTGCTAAACCAATTTTACAAGTATATGAAGTTATTTATGAAATTATCATGTGATCCTTTTAATATAATTTACCTCAGATGTGTGGATTTGTTT
The DNA here is from genome assembly GCA_963277665.1 of Viscum album. Classification (NCBI taxonomy): domain Eukaryota; kingdom Viridiplantae; phylum Streptophyta; class Magnoliopsida; order Santalales; family Viscaceae; genus Viscum; species Viscum album. The sequence continues at coordinate 224,116,150 of OY728139.1, forward strand.
CATTCAATATAGTTTCAAGCCTAGATAAATTCTATGAATTCCAGGATGATAGTAGGTTGATGATGGTGGCCATCTCAGAATTATTATTTGAGTGATTTTTATTGAATTGAATGTAGATGAATTTGATGAATAGTGTAAACATCATATGGACACTGATATCGTGGTTATCCACATATATGGAGATTATATAATGTTGGGTTCCAATGGTATTGGTTTTCTTTTATTTTGGGTACAAGAAAAAACAAATTATACTTTATATTGAATGTAAATTTCAAGGGGTTAATCTTAATTAAAGTTTTTGAAAATTTTCCATTATTCTGTAAGACTTTAATATAATACTTTTCTAGAGTATCATTCACATTGAAAACGTCATGGAATTTCTCCACTTTTATCAAAACATTGAAATTACTTGAATATATTCATAAATATTATTATATGGTCAAATAAAATTATATTATGGGATATATAGTATATTTACTTTTAGGTGTACGTACTCATAAGAAGTTGTTACTTCATCTTAATTATTTACCAGTTGGTAGTAATCAAGATAGTGGAATATGAGAATAATCATTATTATATGAAATCCATATTTTTATGTGTCCTTCATGTTTTCTATATAGTGAAATTTTAATGATTATTACTCTTTAAGATCATTATTAATACATGTTATGACCCATGAACTTTCATGTGATGACCAAACTTATGATAACATATGTTTATGACAGGTAGGTTACATTGGGTATGGCGTGAAAGGTATTTTATTAATGAGTAAATATATGATGGATATTTCCCTTCCATATTAATGGAAGATGATGTTTTGACCCTTTACTTGAAATGGAATAATCACATTAAATTAAATGGATATTGTGAACTGATGAGTTCATTTTAGATATGAAAATAAAGACGTATTAAGCACATAGGTTGAAGACACGAGTTTCAAGCCATCTTGACGAGATATCATGACGAAGGGATTATGTTAGACGATGAGAATCTGTATGTGTTTTTTTCATTGTGACATTTATTCTTCCTATTTGCGTGCCTTCTCCCATTACTAAATAGTAATCTTATTCTTTTGGAAAGCCTTATTATTGCCACTAAGGAAGAGGCCTGGAGGGTAACACATAATGTGCTTCCATTAATCTAATTTCAATACTATTTTTATTTAATAATTGGAATAAATATTATAATATAGAATGATAAGTAATATTTATTTAGGTTTTAAAAATATATTCCAATCATAATTAAATATTTATTCAGAAGGTAATTATTTAATTATGATAATGTATCATATTTATTTATCTCCTATTTTTTATATTGTAATAAATTGTAGTTTATTTATTAAATAAATAATTTATTTAGTTACAAGAATATTAAATAAATTTTTATTCTTTAGAGTGTGAATATATTATTTATTTATTTACTTATAGAATGAATATTATTTTAAAAAATATTTATTCTCGAATATAATAAATATTGAGGAGGACAAGAAGACCAGATATTGTTCGGTGAAAAATATTTATTTATCACACTAAAATGTAATATTTATCAATGTGTGGGTAAGTTCATTATATGAAATTAAATAAAAATATTATTATATTACATTGAATAGGGTTCATAATGGTTTTAATGTATTATTAAGAGCCATTGTTAAATTATTTAAATATTAAACACTTACCCTTGGTCAATAAATATGCTTCTATGTTATTTCAGTAGTGGTTAATCATTGTAACCAGCATTCATCTAAATTTATTATTCCTCATCACTTCATATAATTGTCAGAAATAAAAATATAGATTCATTCAATCCCAATTTAATTTAATGCTATCAAGATAGACAATGAAAAATGATTAATCGACCATGCAGGAACCTGATGTTTTTTGTGGATTGAAGTGGCTTGTGTCGATGACCACTATAGGGGATCTGCTTTGGATTATTATAATTAAATGATGTCTTAAAAATCAGTTTCAAATGATCAATTCCTTAAATGAAGAAATATCACATGATTGAGGTGATATTTCATATTCTACTTGAAATAAATTATAAATTAATGTGAAAAGATCCTATCTTGGTTCTAGTAATATAATTTTCAATAGAATTAAAAAAATCCATTGGTCTTATAGTTAATCATCTTGAAAATTATGAATAATAGGTTTAATCCAAAAAATCATGTCAGGTATAGGATATTTAGGAAATTCCATTTCATTTAGAAGCATCAATTTTTATCAGAGAAGTTTCATTCAATTTATAATTATTTCTTCACTTTTGGTCATTTACATATTTAAAAGTTAGTTTTAGTTTAAATTAATATGTTATTTTATTATGAATGTTGGTATTTCAACTCATTTTTCATTTTATGGTACATATATCTTATAACTGGTTAATAATAAATGAAGAAACATCCAACTAAGTCATCTAGAAGTGTTGAAAAATCTATCCCAAAAATACGAGATTACATGGAGTGTGGCCGATGTACACATCATGTATCCTAATTAATTTCACCATGAATTTGCTTAAATTAACTCATTGTGTCTTGTAATAATGGTCATGTGGTGTATTAAATGATTTTCATGTTGACCTAGATAAGTCAGTATAAGACATGTTGGACTACAGGATGTGTAACTAGGTTACACATTGCATAGTCCATGCATTTTCACTATGAAAATATGTAGTTAAACATGTATCATATATTAATTACATGATTCATTATGATTGGAGACTATGTAACAGGATGGTTAAATTTCATGTAATTATATTACATGCCACATACCCCCCGAAATGTTCTTGTAGAAATACATTCCCAGTCCCTAGACATTTATCATCGATATATAGAGAATGAGTTACATGGTGTGTAGCTGGATGTAGATACCCTATATCTAACCCATTTGAAAATAAAATTAATTTTTTTTATAACTCATTTAATCCTCATCAACATGTCTTTTATGTTTCATTTATTAACATGTTCATGTCATGTGATAGGTTATATTTATGTCTGTGTCTTTATTAAAATCTTAATTAGTTTTTGTGAGAAATTCTGAACCACATATACTGTACAATCATAAGATGTTGACAACTTTGATCCAATTAAATGTAGTACTCTCATTGTTATGTAACATATGTTCTGTGTGTAATTTATTGACTCTTAAATTCCATGTAATTACATGGTAAAAATTTTATTCTTTATGTATCATTAGTTGAATGTATAAAATTTCAATACATCTCGATTACTTCAAACATGTACTCCCCGAGTTTCTTCCAAGTACAATCTATGTACTTATTTCCTTTGATTTTTTAAAAATAGATAATTTTTTTTATATATATAAACCTTAACATCATGTTCTCTTTAATGGTGTGTGACGTAAATTAATTATAAGGATGGATCTCTCATACACATAGAGTTTGTTAAAGTCAAATATAAAAGAAACCCAATGCAAGGATATCACAATAAATATGAGGATGGTTGCAACTCGAGTCTGAACTAGCTCAATTATTTTTCTCTCATAGGGTCAATGTTTTAATTATTATCTTATTAATAAAATAACACTAACTAAATCTCATAATCATTCCATTTTTGTATATTTGTATTTTATTCTAGTGAATGATTTATTTTATGGTTGAAATAATGAAATAAAAAATATTTACGGATTAATAAGAAAATATGGAATAAAAATAGAAGGATTATGCATAAATATTTTATAGAAACAAGGTAAATGACTTAACTAAAATTCAATTGAAATTAATAAGACATGTAAATGGATAAAATAATAAATTGTAAGCATAATAAAAAAAATCTCTCAAGTAATTATTGTGTCTATATTCCTTCCCATACCAGATTTATAATGTAACCATAAAACAAAGTGTTTGACTAAGGCTTATCAGGACACTTTTATAGGGGAGTTATAACAATGGTTTTGGGTTGAATTAATTGAGTTGAAATTAATATTAGTATCCCTTTATTTACATAATGTATCTTTGAGTCATGTTTTGAGGAAACCTGAGTCAGGATTATAGGATTGGAGAATATAATCAACACACATAGGAACTACCAACACACATTTGGAAAAAAATTTAACCTAAATTACATCGAGTAACTGACCAAACACTTTATTGGGTTACTATATGGGACATATTGATCATAACCACTAGATTTTCCACTCACTAGGGTGTTATGAATTCAATTGTGAGGGCCACTGAGACTTAAAAAACTAGTTTTATACTAAATATGTATTGAAATTACTGTGTCTCTTAAAATATATATTCAAGTACACTTCTAATAATACAAATTTACATAGTTATAAAATAATTACGGGGTTTTAAAAAACATTTCCCTTTAATATATTATACAGAAATACCATAATATAACTTGCACTAACTTCTAGGAATGGTTTAGACAACTATAAGTTATTATGATTCATGAATAGAAGTAATGCATGACAGAGCACTCAATCCTTAATTTTATTAATTAAGGGGTTTAGTGATTAGGTGTAGTCAATATATGATAAACTACTAAATAATGGGATGAATGCCAAGTGTTTAATTCTTTTATCCATTTCTACGAAACACATGAAGTCATATAATAACATAGATTCAAATAGCATACTCCAACATCTCTATGATAATTATCAGGAGAGAGAAAGAAATGAATATTATATGATCTCCAAGGTGCTCTTCCCAAGAAATCATGGAGAAAGTGCATCATCTAAACCTCATATAGTCAATATTATTGGCTGTATTGAGTTCCTAGGGATTCCAGAGTTTAATATGTCTAATTAATTATATATATATATATATATATATCTCATTATTTTATGATAACCTCAATGATTCACTTGTTTTAATATATATTTAAATATAAAAAACATATAGATGTCTCCCTCAGACCTTCTTCTCACTCTACATCTCCAAGTTTTCAAGGATACGAAGTGAGAAAAGACATTAGTCATAATGGTGAATTAGATTAAATGTTGTGTGAAGAGATACCAAAATATCTCTCAGTCTAAAGATTAATTTCCATTCCCTTCCAATAAGAGGAGGATTAAGGGAAAATAATGGGAATAAGATATTATTTGTTCAAAATATGGAATGAAGGGACTCTAAAAGAAAAAATACACTAAGGAAATAAAACTAATGGGGTGAATTAGGTGAATTTATTTTCAAGTGAAATATATTTTTTTCTACAAATGGGGCATTATACATAGCATGTATAGTTCACATATGTATTCAAATACGAGAACCAAATAGATTCTAGAAGATTTAATGTGGTGATGTGGATAAATGAGAAACCAAAAAATCCCTACTATCTATTATACTGAATGGATACTACCACCTCCGGATTCATACTAGAATGACCATGGTTCTGCATTATTTTTATTCTATTCTCGTAGTAAACAAAAACATTATTTATGTATCCAAATAGGATACAGATGGATTTATTTTCAAATATGGGTATAACATTTTATTCTTTTATGAAGAAATAATTTTTTGTGGTAAGCCATCTTTAAATAATTTTTTTGTCTGTTGGATTACATGAAATAGTTAGTGACAGTAGATAAAAAAATAGTTCACATGAAACAAACCACACAAAAAATGGAATTAATGAATTTGTTAAGTAAATGAAATATTATTTAATGGATTACAATGAGCTGGAAATTTGGAATAATTATAAATGAAACCACTTGGTGAATTTTATGCATGTTTTCAATGAAAAATCAAAAAACCCATATTTAGTGGAAAAGGTGAGAGGGCCATATAACTTCTTTGTAAAAACCCAAGATTTTATGAGAATTTTTCTTTTCAATTTCATTGATGTCTTTTGTTGTATACGACACCAGAATTAGCTTGTACTATATGCAAGACCGTATTAGCTTGCAGTATATGCAACACTATTCTTGGCTCGTGTTACACACAATTTCATGTTCGTTTTGTGGAAATTATTTTACGCAGCATTAAGTATAGATTTTGTTTAATGTATAAATGAAATAAGTTTTGATTATGTTATATGCAACAAAAAATAGAGCTTTCACTAAACATAGCCCTGACTTGGCTTGCATTACACGCAATCATGACCTTCTTCAACAACGTGTGTAGTACGCAATACCAAGTTTCACTAAACGAGATATTATAATAATATTTTTATGAACGAGCCGTTATGAATAGTAATACCCACTTTTTTAATTTTTATAAATTTTATCTTTCAAAATGGACTTTCTTTTTGGATTTGGAATATCGAAATTAGCCTAGGGTGAATTTTTTGTAATTTTCTGAAAACTTTCAATTTTTGATGAATAGTGAAAACACTAGGTTACTATTTAAAACCCGAATTTTTATTTAAATAATTATTTATTTTATTTAATTTTATTTTAGGTCAATATTGATACATAATACCTATATAAGTTCAATGTAATTTATTTGAGTCATTTTAGAATAATTTTAGATATATAAAAATTTTATTGAACTTTACACCGTATTTTACCCACCTCTTAGGAGAATTTGAAAATCTACATAAAACTTAATTTTACCGCTTCTGTGAGTGGAATTTCGAAAATCCAAGACGTAATGTTAATATCAAGGAGTAAAATGTGGTTCAAAAAGATAAAAATAATTTTTGGTGAATAGTAACGTTTTACTTTTATTTACCAAGGTTAAAAGTAAATAGGGTAATTAATGGTAAAAATGATATTATTATTACCCTAAAACATGTCCTAATTCTATTACATAAGTTTAATTCGACCAAAAACATCCTTAGCAATAAAATATTACCCTTTAGGTCCACTTGGATTAGATTAGAACACTTATTATTATTTTATTTAAAGAATAGTTAAAATAGTTAAAATCAATGTTTAATAACTAATGATTTTTTAATATAGGGTTATACATAAGATAAATTCGACTATAAATATTCCTTATAAAGATAAAACAATTTCCCACATAATTGTATTTTATTTATAAGTTTTAAACATTAAATGATTTAATTTATTAATGACACAATGATGATTCTATAATTATCTTATTAATGAAATATTAACATAATTGATGTTATAAATAACCAAATAAATGTAATTTGAGACTTTTTATGAATTACACTAATTTTCTAGGTTAATATGACATATTAGTATTCATTAAATAACTTTTTTCTAACTAATAATTCTTTTATGATTTTCAAAAAAATCAATTACAAAATAGTGTCAAAATTGACATAAAATAATTTTTAAAACAAATATTATATTATTAATTGTTATTATATTCCTAAAAATATAAGGTTCGGCCAAATTACATAGATAATGTTATATAAATTAATAGTGAACCACTTGGGGTTAGTTTGAGTTGTTATAGTATGTTTATTAACCATGTAGTGTAAGAAAAAAAGAAGACATGGTAAAAGTTAAATTATTTAACTTAGTTTTAAATCTAAATGATAAGGTTAAATAGCAAACTAAATTTTCCTAAAACCTATTGGTTGAGATTATTTTGACCCATCCTCACTTTATATTAAAAATAAATCAATTTGGAGCTATTATAAATCGAATATGACTTTATTCTAAAATAATATTTTAGGTTTTTTCCAAGGTTCCCCTCTGCTCCCTTATAAAAAGGACACCCCTTCCCACATCTCTTCACACCCTTATGAACCTTGAAGCTCGGCCAAACCCTGCCAATTCTTCTTCTCAACCTTTATAGTTATATCATAGAGTTTTTGGTCTTCTAAAAAGACTAACTCTAGTGCCCTAAGAAGAATTTTAAAGGAGGTGCATCGAGGAAGAGGTAATCGCTTCTACTGACTCTTTCACATTTCTTTCTTCTTCTACTTCCTCATATTTAGTTGTTTCATTATAACGTAATAACATCAGTATTAATTATATAATTATATGTTATTATAAATATGAAACAACCCTATTTCACCATCTATCCATCCTATGGAAAACGAAATCACCACGCTTGCATACGTATGGAATATAGTCTCTATGCCTTGGTGTAATCAGTTTTTCCACCACCACCTTACTTGGATGGGTATAATGGTGTAAAGAATAACTATATATTATTATTATAACATCATACTAATTATAAGTTATTATATCATCCACTACAATTCCATTCAATAAATATGGGAACGATATCATCGCTCGTGCATACGTACAGATTACCGTCTCCACGACGCGATGAGATTCATTTTCCATGTTAAAAATTAAAGATTGATTATAAAGTATATATAATAAGTAATCATGAAATAGATGACATAAAAATTATATTGAAATTATGTATATATATTCATGTCATATACTTAATTACATTAAATTCAAAAAGGAAACGAAAAACAGTGTTCATGTGTTTGTACGGCCTACTGTCTCCATGAACGGTGTATTTATTTCCATTTATCGATCTATTTTATATATGTATATTCTGAATATATATTATATATAAATATTGTTTTATATTATATAATTAATTAATCATGATCTAAGTAATCATATTAATAATTACAAGTCAAAACACGGACGATAAATGAAACGATTTTACCCAAAATGATGCGTTAACATGGAATTGACAAATGAACGGATAATCTAAAGTTGTAAGTGAATCATATATGATATCATAATTATTATTATGGTTCTGTTGAAATTTAATAATATTTTTAAACCCACTATACAAGAGTATCAGACACATATGGAAGAAATTGGACATAAGGTAAGGGATAATTTTGCAAATCTCATTTTATCCGAGATTGCTTATATGTAAGTATTTACTGGGGTTATGTTTTTCATCCGTGTCCATGTTTTCTAAAAATGTTCTCATAAAATGTTTATTATTATTCCATGTATGTTTAAAGTTATTTTTAACCTTTTATGACTTTTACCACATGATTTAGAAGGAATATTTCTTTTGTTTACTATACGAGGTACTTTTTATCTTTTCTGACAAAAGTACGAGGATAATTTTTTTTTAAAATTATACGGCATGAAAATATTTTTATGGTTTCATAACTCCTTATTTTATGTAATCATACTCTAAAATATTTCTTTATTATTTTCAACAAAATCATTTTCTTTTAAAATTTCATGGCATTTTGTAAAAAGAAAATGATTTTGAAGAAGAAAGGATATTTTCCTCAAGAATTCATTTCAAGTGTTTTATCAAAACCATTTTCCATACAAGATGAAATTATTTCATATGTGTATGTTTCAAGTATAATATTTCTATTATTTACATGGTTTCATGTTTCTTATGATGAAATGATATACATTTCTTTTATATGGATTATGTTATGTTGGGATGATGTTTATGAAACACATTTTTATTCATTGGGTTATGATGAATGATTTATGTTTATGTTGTGGAACAAGTAATAATGATTTCATTATGAGATTAGTGGGACATATATCTCCCTCCAATTAATTGGGTAAAGATTTATATCTCATGAGATAGACATGGCTAGAATGGTAAATTAATCCGGTTCAGTGTTGCAGGACTGAAACGAGGGGGGAAATCGATTCAGAAAGGGACTTTGTCCACTAAGATGGTCTTGGCAGCAATGCCTTGGATACTATGGAAATAATATCATGTGATTAATTGTTTTCCACATTTATATGTTTTATTCCCATGCTAGTTTAACATGATTAATGCTTCTTTATGACCTATTCCTTACGTACTACCAAGATTTATTTCACAACTCATGATTTCGATGTGTAAACTTTATTTTCATGTTTTGAAGTTAAAATGTATATGGTTTGTTTTATTTTCTCCATGCATACCATTACTGAGAATTTAAGATCACCCTTTATATGTTTTGTTTTCCCCAGGATATAAATAAATGTTTTAGGTAAGAAAAAAAGGTAAGATCTTTGTGGGAGATGTTGAAGATATTTCACCAAGATTAGAAGATAATATTACGAGTTTCCAAAGACACTATAGTATTACGGTCCATTGGTGTCTGTTTTTGTTATGTATTAGATATTCCAAAAATGTTATGTAAAGTCCATGTACATCAGGATTTGGGTCTCTATAATTGGTATTAGAGGAAAGGTTTAGATAACCTTTGGTAACTAGGATGCGAACACTTTAGTGAGATCCCTAAAGATATTTCTAAGGTATGTCTGGGGATGTCCCTAATGTTAAGTATACGTATAGGTTATAGTCCTAGAATTTCAGTAACGATCTTAGAATTAAACCTAAGATGTTAGATATTGAAGGTAGTCCCCCTTTGTTATGTTGTTTTCTCTAGCATGATTTTTTCCTCTCACACTATTATTTTTGGGTTTTAGACGGTGGTTGGAACCTGAAGGAATCGTGTTGATAAATGTAATGTACAATCCAATGATTTTCCTCCTAAACAAACCAATGTTATCTGATATAGAGTGAAAAATATTATTGTTATACTTACACAAGCTATGAATCATTCTGGACATCCAAATGAATAGATAAGGGAACAATATTATATTGAGTCCTTCATGAGGCAACGTCCACCTTCTTTCAGTGGGTCTTCTGATCCCCTTGTAGCTGAACAATGGATCTGTACCATTGAAAAGATATTTTCCATACTTTGCTGTTCGAACATAAAAAATTCATTCTAGCTATTTAACGTTTAGATGGTGAAGCATATCAATTGTAGACTCTTATTAAGAATACGAGCCCCCGAGAAGAAATTGAATCCATGGAATGAGATGAGTTCAAGAACTTATTTTTCAATAAGTACTTCCCTCGTATTCTTTAAGAAAAGGTGGAAAAGGATTTCCTTGAGCTTAAGAAAAAGGATGATGAATCTGTTTGTATATACGATGTGAATTTTACAAGGCTTTCAAGGTATGCATTTGGCATTATCATCCAACAAGAAAGTAAAGATGATCGATTCTTCAGTGGCTTAAAACCAAGTCTTTGAAGCAAATTATCTATAAGAGACTTCAGTAGCTATGAAGAAATTATGTGTTGTGCTATCAAGGTAGAAATGGAAGTTGGTGTTACATACCCATCTCATGGTTCTGACAAGAAACGAAAGATGGAGTTCAAGGAGAAATCTCAGAATAATGGTGAAAAGAAGATGAATGATTCTTTATGCTGAAAGTGTGGAAATAATCATGGTGGATATTGTCTTAACAGGACTAGAAAATGTTTTAAGTTTGGAAAAGATGGTCATCGAGAATCTGAGTGTCGAAGTAATTGAAAAAGGGTTTCTAATTATGTGAATAAAGAAAATACTACAGAGAACGCACCACCAAAACTTCAATGCTTCAAGTGCAAGGAAATAGGGCATTATACTAATCAATTCCCAAATCCAAGGGTTAAGGATGATCAACTTGAGAAACCTATTAAAAAAAGGATAAAGGGAAGTCACATGTGATCACTATTTGTGAGGTTGAGTATGACAATGATATTGTGTAATGATTAATTGTTTATGTAATGGGATTTCAAAATAGTATCCTCGAATCTCATTTATGGCGTCATGGAATTTTGGAATATCTATGTATTGGTTTTCAATAATTATATGTTACCGGTAACCATGAAAAGTCACTGAAATATTTTTGGAAAGAAGATGATATGCGCATTATGAAATGATAAAGAGAAAATAAAATGAGCTCATGACTGATATAAGGAAAAAGTTATATCATGGTTTGAGTATATAAAAATTTTAGGATTTTGAAATGTGGAAAGTGTTACATTTTTACAGCATTCATGTTTTCACTTAGAGTCAATGGGTATTCATTTTTTAAGAGAATACATGACTAAGGTATTCACATGTTTTTAATTTGGCCAACATGATATATCATATGATATATGGGGGATAAATGATGGTTTTCACAATCTCGGAAGATGAAATTTCTAGTAATTGTTTTCTTTATACTATGAGCTTGTACAGAAGTATTTTGGATAAGCCTAAAGATTGGAATGGATTATATAAGGCATAAGTCAGTATTATTTTAGGCTAGAATTTTTGTTCGATATTATTTATAGAATGTTATAATAATGTAGTTTTAGAAAAAGGACAACCTGCAGGACGAGCGACAACCCGTCGCATCGGACAAAGCTGTGGGAATCGAACCCACAAACGAAGTGCAACAAACCTTTATCACCTACCACTGGCCTATAGGAAGTCCCTGGATAGTAGATACTATTTTTATTTTATTAATCAGTATGATATATAAAGTATACATTCGTTTTAGGAACCATATATGATTAATCTCACTATAGATAGACTTATGTATTATTGATAACTTTTTCTAACCTTCTGTTTGAGACAGCTGGAATGACCCATCATTCTATCACATGATATTATAACACTTCATGAATGACAAATTCAACTTCATTTCATTAATAGATGAAGTGGAAATTGTCCAAGGAATGACCAACGGTGAGATTGTACCAAAATCAAGAAAGTATTTCTTCTAATTCCAATTTATTCAACTTTAGGGAAATGATCTTGAAAATGAAAAATATTTTCCTGGTGCCCTTATATCTGATGAATTAGATGGTAAATTAGATCATCATAAATTTACGGCTTTGTGATTTTTGTCTATTTCATAGCCATGTCCTCTATCACTCTTCATCAGAAGTTCATGGTTATATATCTCTTCCATATCCATATTTTCACCTATGTTGTCTTATGTGGAAACCCAGTGCTGAGTTACATTGGGTGACATTTATGATTCTAACTTCCCTTTTTAAAATTATGTTTTAGTATTCCTTTTTACGATGTGGGTTTCTATGAAAGAAACTTACAAGTAGTAAACCATTTATAACCACGATGAATTTCGAGGGCGAAATTCATTTTAAGGGGGGTAGAATGTAACAACCCGAGATATGAGAATTATTATTTTTAATTTCATTGATGTCTTGTGTTGTATGTGAAACCAAAATTAGCTTGTACTATCCACAACACCGTATTATCTTGTAGTATATGTAAAACTATCCTTGGCTCATGTTACACAAAATTTCAAGTTCGATTTGTGAAAATTATTTTACGCAACATTAAGTATAGATTTTATTTAATGTATAAATGAAATAAGTTTTGAATATGTTATACGCAACACCAAATGGAGCTTTCACTACATGCATCCTTGACTTGCCTTGCATTACACGCAATCAAGACCTTCTTCGATAGCGTGTGTAGTACGCAATACCAAGTTTCACAAAACAAGATATTATTATAATATTATTATAAACTAGCTGTTATGAATTGTAATACCCACTTTTTTAAATTTTATAAATTTTATCTTTAAAAATGGACTTCATTTTTTGATTCGAAATATCAAAATTAGCCTAGGGTAAAGTTTTGGTATTTTTCTGAAAACGTAAAATTTTTTATGAATTGTGAAAACACTGGGTTACTATTTAAAACCCGACATTTTATTTAAATAATTATTTATTTATTTAAATTTATTTTTGGTCAAAATTGATACATAATACCTATATATTTTCAATGTAATTCATTTGAGTCATTTTAGAATAATTTTAGATAAATAAAAATTTTATTGAACTTTTCACCCTCTTTTACCCACCTCCTATGAGACTTTGAAAATATTCATAAAACATAATTTTACCACTTCTGTGAGTGGAAATTCAAAAATCCGAGAGACATAGTTAATATCCAGGAGTAATATGTGCTTAAATAATATAAAAATAATTTTTTGTGAATGGTAACTTTTTACTTTTATTTACCACAGTTATAAGTAAATAAGGTATTTAACGGTAAAAATGATATTATTATTACCCTAAAACATGTTATAATTCTATTGGATAAGTGTACTTCGACCAAAAACAACCTTATGAATAAAATATTACCCTTTTGGGCCACTTGGATTAGATTAGGACACTTGTTATTATTTTATTTAAAGAAGAGTTAAAATAGTTAAAATCAAAGTTTAATAGATAAAACATTTTTAATATAGGGTTATATATAAGATAAATTCGACTATAAATATTCATTAGAAATATAAATAGATTTCCTACATAATGGTATTTTATTTATAATTTTTAGACAATAAATGATTTAATTTATTTATGACACAATGATGATGCAGTAATTACTTTATTAATGAATTATTAACATAATTGATGTTATTAATACCCAAATAAATGTAATTTTATACTTTTAATGAATTACAAAAAGAATCGGTAAATATGACATGTTAGTATTTATTTAATTATCTTTTTTCCAACTAATAATTCTTTTATGATTTTCACAAAAATAAATTACCAAATAGTGTCAAAATTGACATAAAATAGTCTTTAAAACAAATATTATATTATTAATTGTTATAATATTCATAAAAAGCTATGGTTCAGAAAAATGACTTATATAAGGTTATATATATTAATAATGAACCACTTGGGGTTCTTTTGTCTTGTTATTGTATGTTTATTAACCATGTTGTGTTAGAAAACAAGAAGACGCGGTAAAAGTTAAATTATTTAACATAGTGTTAAATCTAAATGATAAAGTTAAAATAGCCACCTGAACTTTTCTAAAACCTATTGGTTGAGAGGATTTCGACCCATAACCACTTTATCTTAGAAATAAATCAATTTGAAGCTATTTTAAACCGAATATGACTTTATTATAAAATAATATTTTAAGTTTTTCCAAAGGTGCCCCTCTCCTCCCTTATAAAAGGGGCACCCCTTCCCTCTTCTCTTGACAACCTTTTGAGACTTGAATCTCTTCCAAACTCGGCCAATTCCTCTTCTCAACCTTTATAGTTATATCATATAGTTTCTGGTATTCTCAAAATACCAACTCTATTGCACTAAGAATAAGTTTAAAGGAGGTGCGTCGAGGAAGAGATAATCTCTTCTACCAACTCTTTCAAGTTTATTTACTCTTCTACTTACTCTTATTTAGTTGTTTCATTATAAATTAATAACATCAGTATTAATTATATACTGATATGTTATTATAAATATGAAACAACTCTATTTTACCTTCTATCTATCCTACGAAAAACGAAATCACCACACCTGCGTACGTACGAAATATCGTCTCCACGCCGTGCTGTAATCAGTTTTTCCACCACCACCTTACTTGGATGGGTATAATGGTGTAAAGAATAAATATATATGATTATTATAACATCATATTGACTCTAAGATATTATATCATCCACTCCAATTCCATTAAATAAATATGGGAAAGATATCATCGCTCGTGCGTACGTACGGATTACCGTCTCCAAGACACGATGAGATTCATTTTCCATGTTAACAATTCAAGAATGATTATAAAGTATATATAATAAATAATCATGAAATATATGACAAAATAATGATACTGGATTTATTTATATATATATTTATTTTATCTACATAATTCCATTCAATTCAAAAAGGAAATGAAAAACTGTGTTCATGCGTACGTACGACCTACCGTCTCCATGAACGGTGTATTTCTTTCCATTTATCAATCTATTATAAATATGTATATTCTGAATATATATTAGATATAAATCATGTTTTATATTCTGTAATTAATTAATCATGATCTAAGTAATCATATTAACAATTACAAGTCAAAACACGGACGATAAATGAAACGATTTTACCCAAAACTTTTATTTAACATGGAATTGACAAATGAACGGATAATCTAAAGTCGTAAGTGAATAATATATGATATCATAAATATTATTATGGTTCTGTTACAAGTTAATAATATGTTTGAACCCACTATATAGGAGTCTTGGACACATGCGGAAGAAATTGGACATAAGGTAAGGGATAATTTTGAAAATCTCATTTTATCCGAGATTGGTTATACGTAAGTATTTACTAGGGTTATGTTTTTCATCCATGTCCATGTTTTATAAAAATGTTTTCATAAAATGTTTAGTGTTCTTCCATGTATTTTTATAGTTATTTTTACCATTTTATGACTTTTACCACATGGTTTGGAAGGAATCTTTGTTTTGATTACCATACAAGGTACTTTTTGACTTTTCCGACAAAAGTATAAGGAGAATGTTTTTTTAACTTATACGGTATGAATGGATTTTTACAGTTTTATAAATCCTTATTTTCAAGAAACGTACTCTACAATATTTCTTTACTCTTTTCAAAAAAATCCTTTTCTTTTAAAATTTTATGGCATTTTTTAAAAAGAAAATGATTTTGAAGAAGAAAGGATATTTTCCTCAATAATTCATTTCAAGTGTTTTATAAAAACCATTTCCATACAAGATGACATTATTTCATATGTGTATGTTTCAAGTATAACATCTCTATGATTTACATGGTTTTACTTTTCTTATGATTAAATGATATCCATTTGTTTTATATGGATTATGTTATGATGGGATGATGTTTATGAAACCCATTTTTATTCTTTGGGTTATGATGAAAGATTTATGTTTATGTTATTTCACAAGAAAGAATGATTTAATTATGATATGGTTGGGACCAATATCTCCCTCCAATTAATTGGGTAAAGATTTATATCTCATGAGATACACATGGATGGAATGGTAAGTTAATTCAGTTTAGTGTTACAGGACTAAAACGAGGAGTGAACTCGATTCAGAAAGAGACTTTGTCCACTTAGATGGTCTTGACAACAATGTCTTGGCTACTATGGAAATCATATCATGTTATTAATGGTTTTCCACAATTACATGTTTTATTACCATGGTATTTTATCATGATTAATGTTTTTTTATGACCTATTATTTACGTACATCACTGATTTATTTCACAACTCATGATTTTGATGTGTAAACTTTATGTTCATGTTTTGAAGGTCAAATGTGTATGGTTTGTTTTATTTTCTCCATGATTACCCTTACTGAGCATTTGAGATCACCTTTTATATGTTTTATTTTCCCTAGGATATAATGAAAGGTTTTAGGTAAGAAAAAAAGGGAAGAACTTTATGGAAGATGTTGAAGATCTTTCACCAAGATTAGAAGATTATATTCCGAGTTTCCAAAGACACTAAACTGTTATGGTCATTTGGTGTTTATTTTTGTTATGTATTAGATATTAGAAACAAGTAATGTAATGTCTATGTACGTCATGCTTTGGGTCTCTACATTCTTGGGTTCAATTATACTTGTGTGTGTGTACCACTTACAGATTAATCTAACGGTGTATACTCACACTTCATTAATTCTACAAATGGATTTAGTATATATGTATATATATAATTAATGAGGTATATGTAAGATTTATTTTTTTAGATTAACGGAATACTCAAATAAATTTCAGAAAGATCTTGGGAAGAATATTATGAAACTCCACTCGGACTACGGAGAGGAAAATATTAATGAAGACATCATTAATTACTTATAGGATTTTGCGATTTTATCACAAATCACCCCTCCTTATACACCAAAATGAAACGGTTTAACTGATTAAATAAATTGATCCTTAATATACATGGTGTGATCAATGAAGATTCATGTAAGTATTACAATATCCTACTAGGGATGAGCACAAAAAAATGTGGAGTATATACTAAACTAAGTTTGAACTAAAGATAAAAATGATATTTCATATGAACTTCTTTGTGGATGGATTTTTGTTGTTGTTGAATTTAAATGCTTGAGGTTGTGAAGATTTTTTTAAGGCCATGTATGTTAACAAAAAATCACTTAAAGTAACAAAGTTTACCTTTATTGGATACCCTAATAGGAAAGGGAAATATTACCTATACAATCCCTTTGACAAAAATGTAATATTTTTAATACCTACCATATTACTTGGGAGGTAGAAAATATCTAAATGATAATTTCAGCATGTGATAGACTTCAATAAAGTTTTAGGTTAGGATATATAGAGTTGTTACTAGAAAATATTACACAAATCCACATATAAGAGGATGTTCTATAGACACAAGTTATACATAGGATCATAATAGATGATAGAGAACTATAAAAATATATTTTCCTAGTAACCAAGGGTGGGGACTCATTATTATTAGATAAGAATGAACACATAACATACAAGGAAGTATTAAGTTGAATAGAAGGTTCCAAATAAAAAAGAAGATATGAATTCTAAAATGGATTCATAGTACCAAAACACTATTTGGATTTTGGTAGATCCTCTAATAGATGTAAATCAAGTTTCTTCCAAATGGGTATTCAAGAAGAAACTAGAGATGGATGTACAAGTCAGTACCAATAAGGAACAACTTTTCAAAAAAGGGATCAATCAGTGAGAAGTCATAAACTAAATTGAAACATTTTCACCAGTTCATATTCCTAAATCCATCAATATTCTACATTCTATAAAAAGATACCATGAATATGACATTTGGAATTTGGATTATACAATAGCCTTCCTTAATTATAAATATTTGGAATATATCTATATTATACAACCAGAATGGTTTGTGACTTGAAATACTACTAAAAATTTATGCATGTTGTAAATATCCATTTATGGATTGAAGCAAGAATCAAAGTCATGGAACATTCAATTTGATAAAGTTATAATGGAATTTTATTTATAAATAATGAATGTTAGTATTTTTTATATAAGAGGATTAGTGGTAGTAAAATAATTTTATTAATCATTTTTGTGGATGAAAAAGTTATTATTAGGAACAAAATACCAATCTTATGGTAAATTACGGCATGGTTGGACACATTCATCTCCATGAAAAAATTAGATGAAGTAGTATATATTCTTGGGATCCATATTTCTTGTGATTGATTCAAGAGGAATATTGTACTGATTGAGTAATTGTATACTGACAAGATACTAAATAGGTTCAATATAGAAAAACTCAATAGGGGATTGTTTCTAGTGTCACATAGAATTCATCTTCCACATAGAATGTTTCCTCATAAACAAGAGGGGATATAGCGTATGAAAAAGGAATATATATGTGTTAGTGAGTCATTCATTTATCATACTCTATGTACTATGATAGAATTAAATTATGACTTAATAATGGTAGGAAGTTATCTTGATAACCCATATGACTACCATTAAATAGTATCAAAGACTATCCATAATTATCTGAGGTTTATAAAGGATATGTTCCTAGTTTATGGAGAAGAGTAGAAGCTAGTCATCATGGGATATTGATATGCTAGTTTCTAAAAAGATATAGATGATTTGAAATAATAATAGAGATATATATTCACTCTCAATGGAGGTGTTATGAGCTAGAAGACCTCAAAAAACGTCATCATCATTGATTCTATAGTGATGTATGATTATATTATAGCTTCTGAGGCATATAAAGAAGTGGTTTTAATATGCAAAGTCATCTATGTTCTTGACGTAGTTATTAGTAATAAATAATTTATCACACTCTATTTTTATAATATAATAGTCATGGTTATAGAATAATATACAAGGTCACATTAGTAGAAAAATCACATACATTGAAAATATCATATCTTGAGGGATTTTTCCCATAGAGGTGATGTCACCATAACCAGAATTGCCATGGGACAGAACATAGGGGACCCTTAACTGAATCTCTAACATAGTAGAAACATGATCATTTTGTGAGATCTAGTAGACAAAAATTCATTACTATTTGGCTCATGAACATATGGGATTCTATTGGAGGTGGTTTCCTAGAAATATTTTTTTTTCATTTTAGATTGAATTTATTTTAAAAATGGATTATATAAATTAAACAAATCCTTATATATTTTCCATTGTTTTAAATAAAGTTTATGTTATAATATCCTATAGAATATATTACATTGATACGTTAATAGTATTTTTCATTGTTTATTATGATGTTAATGTGATAATATATGAATTATATATTATGTTGATGTGATTATATAAGTTCACTACTATGATAAGAACTTTGAAAAGTCTTGAAGATAGTATTAGAAATTATTTTATGGTCTGATAACATTTTATGATGGGATACATAGTATGTTTAATATTAGTTATGAGTACATTTAAAAAGAATAGTGTTCTCTAAATAAATTTATATTTTGAAATCTACAAGATGGGTGATTATGAAAATTGTCCTACCAATATGAACACTATATAATTTTGTGTCATTAAATTCTTCTATTTGTGATTGTGTCTAATGTTCCCCAGACATTAATATTATTATAAATCCTTTTATAATTCATGCACTCTAATTCATTGACCAAAACTACGGAAACATATATTCAAGGGAAGTCGGGTATGTTGGGTGCATCAAAAATGACATGTTATTAATGAGTAAGTTGAGGAAGTATTTTTACCTTCCATAATTACAGAAGATGATGTCTCGACCATTTTATAGAAATGAAACCATCTCATCAAATTCAATAGACATGGTGTATTTATGAGTTTTTTAGATAGTAAATGAAAGACGTATCAGGCACATAAGTTGATAACATGAGTGTGAAATCTGGTTAATGAGTTGTAATAAAAATGAGTTCATATTCTATATTAAGTGTCCATATGTTGTTATTGTCATTAAAACATATCTTCCTCTTCTGAGGATGCCTTGAATCATTTTTATATAGAAATCTTTGACTTTTTTCAAGCCCACCTAATTCCACTATAGAAGTGGTCTAAAGGGTCATAAAAAAAGTGTTACCTTTGATATTAGTTAAATATTATTTATATTTAAAAATTGGAATCAATATTATTCATTACACTAAGAAGTAAAATTTACTCATAATTTATTAATCGATTACAAATAATAAATAAATATTTATTTTTAATGGAATTATTTAATTAAAAAATATATAATATTTATTTATCTCATGTTATTAATACAATAATGAATAATTAAATATTTAGAAAATAAATAATTTATATTGTTATAATAATATAAAATAAATATATATTTTAAAAATTATTAAGATAGTATTTCATTATTTAATTATTGAATGAATAATATTTATTTAAATATTTATCAAAAATTTCAATAAATGTATAGGAATACAAGTGGAGTTGATTTTTTGGGATATGTATTTATATACCAGACTGTAAAATAATATTATAATTATACAAGTTAGCATACACAATGAAATAAAATAAATATATTATTATATTACATGGGAAGGGGTTATTAATGGGATTAATGTACTATTATAGTCCATCTAAAATTAAATAAATATTAAATCTAACCATAGGTATATAAGTAGATAACAATTTGATTTTGGAAGAGATTGATTGTTGTTGACAACATTCCTCTCACTTTCCTCCTCCTCATCTCCTCCTCTCAAGCCCTATAAGAACTATAATAATTCATAAAGCCCAGAGGAATGTGAAGTGATTAAGGTGAACAACATAAGAATATCAACCAGTCATGCAGAAATCCATTGTTTCATCGATGTTGTTTATAAATTAAAGGATCATGTTTGGACCACTATCTTAAGTTATTTTAATTGGGTCCCCTTGATGCAAGGATGGTATACTAATTATGTTCTAATGATCAAAAAAATTAATGAATAATGATCTTAAGAGAGACATAATCATTCTTTATATACATTAAATTAAATATATATTAATAAGAAAATATCCTCTCTTGGTATGAGTGAATCATTCGTAAAAAATCTTTGGCACTATTTTTATTGGTCGTGGAAATCATCCTCATGTACATTTTGAATGATCCATTGAATCTGAAAAAATTCATGTTTTTCCTTGACCCAATAGGCACTTCTATTGTGTCCATAAAAATCAGGAATCTAACGTAAGGGTGAATTATAAACTATATTTAGGTGTCGTTTTGGTTGTTGTGTGATGCTGAGGCTAAGAGGTGGTTATTTTTAGAACATTAGGTTTTTTAAATTCATGTCAAACTACATTTATGTGAAGGTATTTAATTCATTTCAAGGATAATTTTAATGTTACTTTACTATCATAAGTAATAAAACTGAGAAAAAATTGATTCATTACCACAAAGTAAAAATTTTTATGAAGAAGTTCTAGGAGGCTGTCAAAAAATGGTTTATATTCACAAGAGAAGGCATAAAATGGATATTTAGGACATATGAATTTTTCTAGCAGGGTAGAGGTAGACGCAATGGGATCATAGACAATGAGGTTTCATAGGAGAGTGAATGTAGGAAAAAAGTTCTTCCCTAAGGGGAGGATTCATTGAAATTTTCAATTTCCTTCTATTTTCTTTTATTTAGATGAAAATACCTTGCATTAATATGAATTTAAATGGATTAATGGATAAATGTTTTTTGATGAATTTTGACTAATCTAATTTTATTAGTTCTCATTGATTCATTCATTCTCTTTTGAAATATACTTTTATTCATCTTCATTAAATTTGGATTTATTTTTCAAATCCTCATGTATCTACCAATGTAAATATTTTTTAGATTGAACGCATAAATAACAAGAAAAATATTATTGAAAAATATTATCATAATTAATTTTTAATCAATAAATGAACAAATAAATGTATTCCATGATTTAACAATAACATTATAGCAGTGATATTCATTGAATAAATTTATATGGATGAGTTGAAGTTTATTGATAAAAAATAGGATTTAACTTCTAACCTATCAACTATTCAGTAGAGTAAATTGACATGTTCAATCTATGAATGAATATTCAGTTACAATTTTTCACAAATGAATATTTATCCTAAAATTCATACAATCGAAATTTCTCTAGGTCATTAATTTCTTCTCACTCATTACATGTTTAATTTCCTCGCTTGTAATATTATATTATACTTTCATTATTGTCTTTTATACTCGTTTATTCCTTATTTACACATCACATGATTACTTTAGGTCATTTCATAGTTATTTTAATATTTTTGAGTAATTTTTATTGGTCACTAATTTTTTTCAGTCTTAAAAATGGGATTGAACATGCCTAACAATGTGATGGTTTTAATTATAAAAAATAATAAATAAACACTCTAGATCATTTAACTTTCAAATATTTTACACTCTATGAGGGGAAGGAATCATATGACAAAGTATAAATTTTAAACTCATGAAAAAAGTATTATTTCCAAACAAATCCTCTCAAAATTTTATTTCTATTAATTTTTTAATATTTCTATTATTATATAAATTCTATGAATATATAATAAATTCGTTTTTACATTCATGAAAGAATAAAATAAAAAGAGTTATATCATTTCGGTTTAAAAGTTCACAAATATATAAGTGATCTTAACAGATAAAAGAAATTGAAAATTGATGATCTTAGGGATATGCATATTTATAGTGAACAAACTAACCCACCTCAACCTAAAAAATTATTATAAAGGCACAAGATTATGTTTTTTCAACTATAATCTATTTATATCTCTTAATCATGTATTAGTCTTATGCCTAGGTATTTAAACTCTGAAATAAAATATCCCCTTAAATGTATGTTTCTAAATAAAAATGGATTTCTGAATGGATACTATTTATAAATTATTAGGTATTTTTATAGTTTGGTTTAAAAAATCCAACTATAAGGGGTGAGTGAAGATGATTCAAATCTTATATTTTTTTAATATTCCATTGAATTAAATGATAAAATCTGATTTAGATAATAAAAAAATAAATATTTTACAGTTAGAATTATATTTTCAATTCTTTTTTCTTGAATTTTTACCCTAGGACAATGACTACAAATGTTAATAAAAAAATAACATGTTTTTTCTATATGAGAGGGAGTTGTTCGGTAAAACATGGTATATATTTAGATATTTTATCTAAGAATTTCCAAACCCTCAATTAAATTCAAATTTCCTTTTGGACTTATTCTATAACGGTCTCACCCCTTTCAATTAAATAATAGTAAATCACTCTTATGGAGTTGACTTCTTTGATAATACTTTAGGAGAGTTAAAAAAGATATTCAACACACATACCTAAAATTCATAGATTAAATGTTTTGGATGAATAAAAAAACATTGTAATGAAACATATTCTATCTGAATAATAAATTATTATGTTGATAGAACTTATAGTAATGATTATAAAAATTGAATTAGAGAGTAATTCCACCATTTTGGTTTGTTTGGTCATTCTTACACTTGTTTTACTCACTTTGATTTATGTGATAGACCATTAGAAAATATGAAATTTTCTAGGTTAGATATTGGAATGTAAGATAGAGATGAAAATTTCACAAAATATTACAATCAATATTATAATAATCACTCAAAACTATCTTAGAAGGAGAAAAAATATTTTAAAAAAATATTTCCCTTGGATTTCTACCACAACCTCCAAAAACATTCCATGACTAAAAAAGGTAGGATATATCCAATTCCCAATGATCTTTTTTGGGTATGATTTTTTCTATGATGGAACAATTATTAAGTAGATGTCATTATGAATATTCTAGACACAAAACTGATGTGAAAAATTCATTCTCTAGCTTAAAAACATCATTGAAAAGAATTCAAACTCAAATTATCCAAATGAATAGATAATTAAATGGTATATAATAAAAAAACATCCAAGAATAATTGAAATTAACACATATAACAATTTCATGGTTGTGACTACTATTTGTGGTTATAAAACTAAATAGGAAGGTATAAATGATCAAAAGAATATATAAAATTAAATTCTATAAGAATATGGCCACAAAAATCTAGAACTTCTATAATATGTAATTCTGGAAAGCAATGTTGAGAAATAACATAATACTACTGTTACAAATGAAAAAAATAATAAAACTATTTTAGAATGAAAAATAATAAATGGAAGGAGAATCTTGATGTTGAACCTGATAGAATACCAATATTTTATAATAAATTTTTTTCACATATCCCATTACCTTAAAATTAACAATCAAAGAACAAATAACCTGAACAACTCTTGTTTTATAGAATTTTCAACAATATCAATGTAAAAATTTTCATACAACCTCTAAAAAAATTCCATTCATATTTGAAATTTCTCAAAAAGATTCTACCACATAAGAAACCATTAGAGTTTTTTTCCACATACATCATCACTGAGGAGTCTATTGTTGTACTCTAAAATATAATCCCTCCAAAACTCAAAGATCTAAGAAATTGCCTCATTCCATGATCACTAGAGAATATTGGCCAACTTAAATGTCTATATGACCATTATGCAACCATAAACATGATATTATAATCAATATTTCACTATTCAAGATTAATAGGGTTATAGTCCACAAATTTTTTCTAATAATTGGCTAAAAGATCCATTACTCACCCCATTGGGATAATGTAAGAGTTGAATCATTTTTATTACATATTTATTTTCTTATCTTATAAACGGAGTGTGATAATTAAGTCTCTATAATTTTTGGGTAGAACATTCATGGACACTATAGGAGTTTCTACTGACGATTCTAAAAAAATAATTCATTTTCAACAATCTACAAAAAAATAAGAATCGATGTTTTTAAAATTTTTAATGAACCCTGAAATTAAGATAATAGATCAAGGGTTGAAATGATGGATGGTTAATAATATTTGGATAGGCTAGAAGAATAATTTTTATTTGTCGTGGAATGTTTGGGAATAAAACAATTATTTGAAGAAATCATATTAAAAGGTGATTTATGAAAGGAAACAGAACAATTTTATGTGTATTAGGGTGGTTTAGAAAAAATGGATTATTTATCTAAGAAAATTATAATTAATTTTTATATGAGATTATAGAACTATAATTTTCTACCTTATTCATCTGTAGGAGAGAAATTCATTGTAGAATCCCCATAGTATATAATTATCAAGGTTTTCTAGTTTTCATACCCAATTCAGGAGAAACAGTGAGGACCTTGGGAAACCCCTTATAAAGATATAATATTTTTGCCGGTATGTATCATAATTAAATCTCAAAATGCTTCTAACTCTATGGAAATACTCATTTATAGTTGATGATTCATTTCTCCATGTAATTATTTCATTCTAGATATGTAAGAAATTATGGGTTGTCTTAAAAATGTTAATATTTTCTATATGATATACAACTAATTAAATTAAAGGGATAACCCATTCATTATTCATGTATAATATTCTTAGTGGAACCTAATCATAAACCAAGTTTGGAGGGGGAAATATGGATGAATTCAAAATTAAAGAAGTTTTTAGGTAGAATAGTATTAATCTACATGATGCTGCAATTATTCTTCACAATTTAATAAGACATTAGGTAATCTATATCCATGTTTTCAAAAAGAAAAGATGTGTTAAAATCATAAAAAATAAGAAAAATGTACAATTTTTGAATATAACAATGACTGGGTGGAGAGTATATATGGATATAGAAATAAAAATTCATCCACTGGGAAATATCATTTTCTCATGCCATTTTTTAGATAAAATACATGAGAGGATTTCTTGGTATAATTATTTTGTTTCCTAGATGGTTATTATGGTCACATCCAAATTCACAAAATCTCATAATACAATGATAATACGACCATCACATGTCGATTTGTGATATTTTCCTACAAGACGATACCCCTTGTCATATGTGGTGTAATGAAAACCATTAAAAGGGACATGGTTAAAAAAATATTTTCTAATATGATAGAGATAATTATAGAGGTTCTTATGGATGATTTTCTCTAATGTTCGAAGAACATATGATATCTATCTTGAGAAATTGGAATTATTTTAAAATACATTTAAAGAAAAAAATATTATTTTGAATTGGGAAAAATGTCAATCCATTTACATGGAAGTAAATTCTCTTAGTTACCGAGTTTCTAAGAGGGTAATAGAGGTAGATAATGCTATGTTATAATTTATTCAAAAGCTAACTCATTAAAATGTCAGGGTTTTTAAAAGTTTTTTGGGTCATAGATATTTATACTTTATATTTATCAAATATTTCTCAAAAATAATATGGCCCTTATTGTCAATACTAGTTAACGATTCCCCCTTTTCTTTGATGGAAAATTTGTGTAATCATACAATCTTCTTAAATGAAAAATTGTATATTCACCACATACCATTGTCCAAAATTAAATGTTTCTATTTGAAATAACTTGTGGTGCTCATGATTTAGTTGTTGGGATAGTTTTAGCTTAAGGAATAGAAAATAATTTGTATGTAGTGAAATACACTATCAGGTATCTGGATGATGCACAAAAGAATTAAATCACAGTATAAAAGGAATTATTTGATAATGTTTTCCCTTAATAAATTTACTCAGTACTTTATTGGTTCCAAAGTAATTTTATTTTCTTACCATTCAACCTTAAAGTTTATTCTGTTAGAAAAAGTTTCCAAGACAAGACTGATTATATGGATACCTATCTTATAAAATTTTCACATGGTGATTTGGGATAAACATTGCTCTGAAAATGTAATAGTTGATAATTTACCATGATTATCTAGTACTCAGAATTATTAACATAGGTACATAAATTCTTCTTTTCTGGATGAAAGATTATTTTTAGTTAAAGTAAATCAATCTTCTTGGTATGTATATTTTGAGAATTTTTTATATGCTTGAATCATTACTAAGGATTTTACACAAAACTATATATATAAATTAATTTTATTACATAAATACTTATCTTGGGGTATCCTACAATTGTTTATAGAGTGTGATAATGGTATTCTCAAGATATGTGTTCCTGAGGAATATATATTACCTACTCATGAGTGTTTTAAACCTTCACCATGGGTAGACATTATTGAAAAGAGAGGATGGTCCATAAAGGCTTTCAAGTAGGTTTTTATTAAACTACTTTCTTTAAGAAACCTCATAGTCATGTAGATAATTTTGATAAATTTAAAAGGTTAGGTAAAGTTAAATAAAAAACCAGATGCCTTAAAACGGTGTTTTAGAGGGGGATTTTTTTTGGGATTAGATTTCATTATACGATTTCCATATCTTCGTGGGAATGTGTATAATCATATAGTTTAAATTATATTTCTAAGAGAGTAGTATATGTGGGTATTCCTAATAATCAAGATAATATTATTTTATAATTAATTAAAACCATATTTCCTAGGATTAAAGTTCATATAGTATTCATTACAGAAAATGGAACCTATTTCAATTAGATTAAATTAAAAATATAAATGTTAAAATATAAATGTGTTCATTAAAATATAACATATTTCTATCAATAATCTAGTGGATAAGTTAATGTTTTTAATGTGGAGCGTAGAGATATTTTACAAAAAACTACCTCAAACTTTAAAAATCATTTTTCATTAAATATTGGTGAGGAATTTGGGGCCTATAAATCTACATTTAAATATCCTATATGAATTTAACCATTTATATTTGTCATTTTTAATTCATATTATTTTCTTGGGCAGCTTCAACATAATTCTTTTATGCTATCAGGGCCCAAAATAGAAAATAATACATGATTTTAGTGAACATGATGATATTAAACGTTAATACTTTGAAATTTTAAGGAAATTCAAAGAGGTAAATAACTCTTTTTATGCTTTTATCATTCATAATAAGATATTTATTACTAGAAATAAAGTGTTATATTTCAATTACAGACTTAAACATATTCTGATAATGATAAAATATGTGTTTTATATACCTTTTTCCATATTAAGAGTCTTATCCAATATATTTTTGGGACTTATAAGAGATAATTATAGGTTATTCCCAAATAATTTTTAGAGGATAAACCATTATTAAATGGGTAAAAAGGATTGGTAGTTTTTTTCGTACTGCTTGAGCTTTCGCTGAGTCTAACTAAGGACATTAAATTCAGTTCTTAATGGTATTCAACCAATAGCTTGTTTTATTTTGTTTTTTAAATAAGATTAATATGATACATTTTTATACCTATTATACAATGTAGTTTTCATAGTTTAATGCAATTTTTTAAATCGTTATAATGAATTGATGTATTTGTTAGTGTTTATAAAAACATAAACACTTCATTCTAGTTCTCCATATTTTTATTTTATTTATTTATTAAATTATAATCAACTTATTTCAATTTCTTCTTGTATTTAATATATTTATCTACTAATTAATGTGTATTTGATCTTTCTTAGTAGTATACATCAAAAATAAAACATTAATATCATTTATTGAAGAAGGTCAATGAATTTTAAAATATAAATAGGAGTTTCAAGATAGAGAAATCTTAAAATATAATCTCCTTCCCAAGAACTCTTGTTACCTCTCTTTATGAGAATTAAATTATTGGCATCTCATTCTATTTTATTAATTTTAGTTACCATGATTGGATAATTATAGGTTTATTTCAAGTGTTTAGGAAGTGAAATATTTAGGTGTATTCATAAAAGATAAAATATTTTAATCATGGTATTTATTATATTATTTTGTATATTTTTTCTTCTTCATTTGGGTAAGAAAAAATTCAATTTGAGGCTTAGATTAAATAATTTCTTGAAGTTTATTTTAAATTTATTTTGTATGTTTAAAATTTTTGAAAAACATTATTATCATTTATAAAATTTCATTGATGAATTTTTGGGTTGAATGAGTACCATTCCACAATAATTTTTCATCTTTTTTAAAAATAATTTTGAGTTTCATGATTACACATTCATACATTTTTAAATTAATGTTTTGGTGATAAAACATTTATATAGTAACTAGGGGGAACTTTTATTGTATGTTGTGTAGTTTTATAATATTTTTTTTGAGATATATTTTTTTAAACTTCATTATAATGCTTTAAAATTAATTTAGAATTTCCAAATAGTAAATCTATTTTATCTAAAAATATGTAAATTTTCTATCCATCTTATGAATCAACATTGGGTACAATGTTGAGTTCTAAGTGAGGGAGATGGTTTATAAATGTTTTAAAATTACTTCAATGTTTTAGAAATCAAATATTCCTTAATATTTTACAATGTTTAATGTTTTCTTATATTTAATATTTTTCATAATGGTTCTAAAAAAATGAATTTTTATGGCTGTTTTTTCAATCTATTTGATTTAATGTTATCTATTTATACATGGATAAAATATGGTGCATCATTTTCATTTCTCTCTTGAAAATTATTTCTAGTGGTCAAAATTTGGGATTAATATTGACAATATTAGTTGATTTTGAAATTTTTTATTTATTTTTAAACTCATATGTTATCAATTTAAATAGGATTTGAAGAGAACTTTTATTACATGTTAAATTATTATTCTTTAAGAAAAACTTTTTGATTGATTTAATTATTATTTATTTTAATAATAAAATTCACTCTTCCTCCAGTTTTTTCGATTTAATTTATTTTAATTATGTGAGATTTCTTATCTTGGAGAAAAAATATGATTTTATGATTTTATAAATTAGAAGGAATTTTTTTTAAATCTCTTTGAAATGTTCAATATCAATTATTTTTGTAAAATAAATCATAACATTTTGTCAAACAGATGTTGTTGAGAAGATAAATCACACTCCTACTATAGAAGATCCTTGATGGGAAATACATTTTAAAAAAATATTAATGGCACATCAGTTTTTTATTCCTGAGATTTTTCTTCTTTTACTAAATTTTATAAAATTTATTTATAAATGAAAACTAACATCATAAGAGTGGTTGTTGTATTTTTTCCACATATTATCTAAGTAATAATTGAGAATGTTGTTATTTTTTAATTCAAAATATTCTTTTAATGAAATATTAGAGGATTTGAAACATTTTGTGTTGTTATTTTTATTACATTGATATTTTAGTGAAAATGATGTGATTTTGGTAATAATTGTTAAATAGGTAATTAGTTTTATTTTTTATCTCTTAACATAAAATTAATTATTTTTTTAGTTTAAACCTGAAAAAAAATCCTTATTTTTATATTGTTAGATTTAAATTTCCAAATATTCATGTGTTGTTTCTTAATATTTTTTATTGTAATAATTTTAATTAAAATATTTGATGTTAGAATTATTAAATTTTTATTTTCATGTTTTACTAAAGTTCTTTATGTCATTTTATTTTAATTCATTTCATATGTTTGTTTATTTTTTAAATTTAATGTATTCTGAGCCCGGTATGATATTTTTTGTTCAAAAATTGGGGATCCACAAAACAAATTCAATGAAACATATTTTTTACATTTGGAATCAACCCATGTATGATAATTTTATGAATATTATATAATTTAATTTAATTTTATGTATAAAATTAATTGACACCATCCACCATAAAATAATTTTCTAATAGAAAGAGATAATTTACATTCTATAAAGAAGATATCAACTTCCCATTTAGAATATTTAAAATTTCCCCTTATAAATGATTTCTTATCCCCATTTACAAATCTCCTCATTGGAAACTTGGCTAAAGTATTATCAAATAGTGAAATCAAAAACAATATTGAACTCATGACAAACTAATCATGAGAAGCCAATAACATATACTAGAGATGACTTCGAAGGAAAGTTATTTCAGAAAATTATTTAAACTATATAGATAACCCACTATTGTTAATAAAGTCTGATGATTTTATTGGCATGGTATGTGTGTCTAAGTAAGGGATTTTATCTATTCTGGTGTGTTTTCACTCTTTACCATGGGGTAAACATCATTGGGGGGAGAGGATGTCCCATAATTTTCTTCAAGTAAATTTTTATTATCTTATTTTATTTATGTAAGATCAAAGTATTATAGTTGGTATTGATAAATGTAAATGTATATGAAATGTAAAATAGGAAAAGAAGATTCCTTAAAAGGTATTTTAGAGGCAGAATTTTTTTTTCTGGGTCTAGATTTCATGATACCATTTCCATATTCTCAGGGGAATTATTATAATCTTATAGTTTTGGATTATTTTTCTATGTGTTTATAGTTTTTGGATATTCTTAATAATCATGAAAATAGTGTGGTAAAACTCATAAAAATATATTTTCTATAATTAAGTTCCTAGTGTATTCATTACAAATAATGGAACCCATTTTAAGAACATCAAATTAAAATTTTTAATGGAGAAATATAAATGTGATCACGAAACTATATCTTCTAACCATCTATGATCAAGTGGACAAGGCGAGGTTTTCATTTTGAAGATTATAATTTTTTTTGGAGAAAACAGTCTCTAGATCAAGAAAGGATTTGTCTTTAAAGTTTCATGAGGCCTTCGGGTAATATAAAACTATATTTAAAACTCTTATATGAGTTCCTATTTATATACATTTCACTTTATAAATTCATGTTATTTAATTATTGATCCTCAACATAATTCTGTTTGGATTTTTAAGGCCTTGAACATAGATTTGAATACTACTATAGAGATAACACTTCATGAGTTGAGTGAGCATGATGATATAAAAAATGAAACCTAAGAAACATGTAGTACTTTCAAGGACTGAGAAAAGCCTATCTATGATACCATCATTCATAAAAAGAAAGTTATATCAGGAAATAATGTGTTACATTTCGATTCTAGTCTTAAAAACATCCCTATAATACTAAATCTAAGTGGTATAGACATTTTTTCATCTTAAGTGTCTTATCCAACAGTTTTTGGAACATATTAGAGATTAGAACAGTGAATTGTTGAATAATGATAAGAGGAAAAACCCTTATTTAATGGGGAAAACAAAACGATTGGGTACTTAATTTTTTCTTGGTACTTCAGTTTTCTCTGAGTCTAACTGACTACATTAAATTCAGTGCTTCATTAGATCCATCACATAGCCTATTGTTTTTTTATTTGTATATGCATTTGAAATAATAATTAAATCCTACATCATTATACCTATTATCCACATCTAATTTTATATTTTAATGTGGTTTTTTAATCATCTTAATGAATTAATGTTTTTGACATTTTTTGGAATATATTATACACAACATTCATGTTCTCCACATTGTTATTGTATTTATTCATTGAATAATAATCAGCCTATTTGTTTATATTCTTGGATTTCACATGTTTTTCTACTCTTTAAAGAGAATGCTGAGCATCCATATAATTTTACATAAAAATAATAAAATTAGAATCTTATATAGACTAAATTCAATGAATTTTCAAATAAAAATAGATGTTTCATGCTCGAAAAACCTTGAAAGGCCATATCTTTCATAAAAACTATGGTTAACTCTCTCAGTGAGCATCAAATTCATGATATATTATTCTATTTTATTTATAATTTAGGTATTATGTATAGATAATCATAGTGTTCTCTCAAGGTCTTATGAAAGGAAAGATTTTTATGAATGACTAAAATAAAAATTCTCTTAATCAGGGGAGTTCTTGTTTTACTTTTTGTCCTATTTCTGCATCATTTGTGTCTGAATAAAATTACTTGATACATTGGATAAAATAAAAGCATAAATTTTATTTTAATGTGAATTTTTATGTTGAATATCATTGAATAAATTTTTATTTTTCCTAAAAATTCCTTTATAGATATGTGGGTTGAATGTGCACCACCTAATTTTAATTTTTTCTTTTCATAAAAAATACTTTTAAATTTAATTTTTACACAATAATACTACTTTAATTTAATGTTTTTGTGAAGAAACTATTATTTATTAAGTATTTGGAACTTGTATTCATGTTTTGAGGTTTTCTGAGTTTTTTTAAGTGGTATTTATTTTGAACATCATTATAACTCATGTACATGATTTTAAAACATCAAAAATTCTTAATATTATTTTAAAAAAATTAAATGTTTTATAAGTTTACGATTCAAAATTAGGGCAAATATGGATTTTCATGTGTGTGGTAGGGGTCATAAAATGTGTTAAACAATAATGCAATATGGTACGCATCAAATATTCACTAAAATTATTCATAATTTGTTGTTTTTCAAGCATTAATTTTATTTCTAGATGGATCAAAACAAATTGAAGTTTTAATTTTTTCCACATTGATGGGGTTAATGTATAATATTTATCCATTGATTCAATTGGGAGAATTATTTTAATGACCCTATTAAATTTTATTTATATCGGTAAAACATTGGGAGTATGATTCAAAATATTCCTTTATTTTCACATTTTTATTGGATTTTAAACTCATAGGTTATACATTTAAATTTTCTATGAAATGGTCATTTAATCCCTATGAAATATTCATTCTTTAACCTAACATTTCTGGTGGATTTTATTATTCATCCTTTTTATTATTAAATTTATTCTCACACTAGTTGGGTCTAATTATTTTTTTTAATTATGTGATTTATTTTATCCTAGGGGAAAAAGTTTTGTATGTTTAGTTAAATAAAAATTCTAGTTTTTTAAAATATCTTTAAAATGTTCAATATCAATTATTTTTTTAAAACTAAAACCATCATTTGCTCAAAAACATGTTCTAAGAAGATAAGTCGCATATTAGAAATTAGAGGATCTACTGATTAAACTTTATTTGAAATAAATTCTGTGTGGTTGTTTAATTTTTTTCTTAAGATATAGATTCATGTACTGAATTTGATCAATTAATTCATTGAGAAAACTAACATCATAACCATGAGAAATATATTTTTTATGACATCTTATCTAAGTTTTTATTGTTATTTTAGTGGATTTTTAATTAAAATTGTTCTTTTAATAAGTCTTTCATTGACTTGGACCGTTCTGTGTTGTACTTTTTACTCCGTAGATATTTCATAGAAAATGGTGCGTTGTTTGGATTAAGTATTTAGAAGAACTTTAGTTTTATTTATATATATTGAGAGATACTTTTTATTATTTTTAGTTTTCAATTGAATTTTTTTTCAATGTTATCCATGTGTATTATTTAAACTTTAAATGCATATTCTTTGGATTCGAAATAAATTTTATTAGAATAAATTTTAATCATTTTTAAGAATTTCTAATTCTTGGTTTTTATTTATTTTTTTACTCATGTTTTTTGAGACATTTTATTTCAGTCCATTTCATATAACTATTAACATTGTTAATTTCTATATTTTTTGTTCCCTATATGATATTTTTGGATTTGAAATTTGGGACCCAAATAAAAAATTCCTAAGAAGTATATTTTTTATATTTTGAATCAGTTAGTGTAGGATAATTTTATGACATTATACAAGGAAATTTAACTATTATCAAAAAATGAATTCAAACCACCCCCGTAAAATAATTTTTTCTAGCAAGAGATAATTTTTTTTTCATAAGAAAAAATCAACATCCATCATAAGATATTTCCAATTTCCCCTTATAGATGATTTGTTCTCCCCATTTCTGAATATTCTCGAAGGAAACTGAGATCAAACTTCATCAAATGGAGAAATCTAACCCACAGCCAAGATGATAAAGAGACAAAAAATCTACCATTTTAAATGGCTCTGAATTTGGTCTAAAATTATTAGTACATAACCAAAGAAAAAAATTATGAATAAGCACTAATCAGATGAACCTCATCGAATCTCAAGGTGTCAATTCAAATGAGGTAGTTTGGTTGGGAATTAGAAGAATATCCATGACTGAGATATAATATAGTGATCTCATACACTAATGTAATGATACTGCGATCATTTATAATACTGGATAAGGTACTAAGGATTGAGATGCCTAACAATGAGGAACAGAGTTGGAGGGATGAATGATTATGGTCTTTTCACATCGAGCTTTGTCAATATAAATTATTTTGTTATGACCCTATTTTAATTGAATTATATCATTTTTTAGAATTATATCATCATATTTTCATGAGGTTTATTATACTACATGGATTCTATTCACATTAGCCACTTATATTTTGTTTTTTGTGGCATTTGTTACTATTGTTTCACCTTCTATATACATTTTTTCATTTCCAATTTAAGCATCTGAATTTGGACAATTGGTTATAGAAAATCCAATATTCATGAGTACCTCTAAATATGTTTATTTGGATCATCCTAGATATGTACTTCCTCCATTGTTCCAATCCCATAGGAAAACTTTTCTATTCATTTTTTTCAATTACTTTTATGTGAACATTCCATCTCATTTGGTTTATCCATAGGGATATTATCCTATGGTTCTGACCATGCTATCTGATTCTCCCTAGAACACCATAATTCATCTTGTGTGTCACTTGGATTCACAAGAACCATTCTATTTAGTTCAAATATTTTTATCTGGTTCATTGATGTATCTCATACTGTGAGGTTCGACAATATTTTCAATGGATTCTCAGAAGAGAAGAAGAATGAGAAATGAGGCATTTTGGCTATCCAAACTCCTCTCTATTGAGGTCATATCACCTCCTAGAAACTGAGTACTTATACGATGGAGATTTAGTGGATATAGACTCAATATAGGATTTAGGGAGAATATCTATCAAGGAGGTTTCTGATCTTTACTCTTTTTTGTTATATCCATGTTATTGGTTTAGAATAATTGATCTATGGTGATTTATTTCTTTCAATCATGTATAGACTTGAATCATTGATGAGTGTTTTTATGAGTCCTTCTTAGAGTGGATGGTGTTTAATCTATGTGATATTTTTCATCACTTACACCTAGTTAAACAAGTATAGTCTCCTTGGATAGTTTCTCTACATTTCATCTATATTCTTCTATTCTTTATTTATTTACATCTATTTTTCTGAGTAATAGAAGACTAACCTTGATGGTTTTATCCCCATGTGTATATGATCACATTGATCCAAGGCATGTTATATATTTTTTTATTTATCTTCAGTTCTTTTATATTTTGTTCTTCTAGTAGATCAATTTAAGAAGAACTTATTTGGGATTCC
This sequence comes from Viscum album, assembly GCA_963277665.1. Lineage (NCBI taxonomy): Eukaryota > Viridiplantae > Streptophyta > Magnoliopsida > Santalales > Viscaceae > Viscum > Viscum album. Next base: position 224,152,591 of record OY728139.1, read on the forward strand.
TTTTCCCCAACTATTTAATTGAACATATCGAATATGTATCCCAAAATATTAAATAGTGGGTCCTCGATGTTCTCTGGGTTAACGGCTTAACCAATAACTAGAGGTATCATATTTTACTGTAATGTATATAATGGGTTCTACTAAATTTTATATTGATTAATATAATGATGAAAATTATTTTATCGAATGGAAAATTTAAAAAACTGTGCAACTAGATCATAATGATATGATTGATACCATTGATGGCACTAAAAAGAAATTCACCACCCTTTCCTCAGATGGGAAGACTACCATCATTTTTGTTGATTTATGAGAATAAAATATTACGAAATACATTATCTTATTTTTTTATTATTAAGAGATAAAATTATTAGTGAGGTTTCATATGTGTCTTTTGTTGGTGGTATATTGTCTAGACCTGAAACAGTGTACATGACTAAGTATCTTTTGTATAGATTATAAAAAAATGAGAGTATATACTTTAAAAATGAATATTAGAACAACATTATGGATTCACATTAATGAATTAAATAAAGTATTATTATATCTATTCTACATAGCCATTAAATGTGACGATGAAGATCAAGCAATAATACAGTTAACTTCATTCGATGATATGTTTATTTCTGTAAAAGATTCTCTAATGTGTGGAAAATAAATCATTACTCTCAAATAAGTTAAATATTTTTTACTCACTAGACACCTTAAATGAAAGGGTAGTGTTATAAATGAGGCATAAGGTATGAACATTAGTAACGAAAGTGAATCTACAGGAAGAATTGACTCTAGGGGTTGGAGGAAAGAAAGGGGTTGGTGTATGAAGCAAAGGTATATGTCTAAAAACAATTTAATCATTTATTTTTAGTGAAAACAACCAGGTCACATTATGAGGAATTACTGAAATAACAATTTTGGCTATAGAGACAATATAAATGATAATTCCTCTTTATTTTTTTGGGACATTAAAACTATTGATGAGTTAAAATTTTCTAACAATTCAATCTCTAATGAATCGATCATTGATTTTGGATGTCAATTCAATATGTCTCCTAGGATGGATTTCTTCACAGAGTTGAGGGAAATTAAATATGCGTAGTTGTTTTTATGCAAAAAAGGACATATCATATAATATTAATAGGCTCAAGTTCATTAGTGCATCCTGATAGGACTGCTAAAACTCTTGAGGAGGTGAGGTGGTTACCCTAACTGAAAGGAAACAACATTTTACTAGGATTCAATAACCAAAACTGATATATACCTTTAAATAATACTCTAGGAGTCATAGGATTTACCAATGATATCTCACTATCATGAAAGGTAACTATTATAATGTCCTTTATGTGTTAGATTGTAGAGACCCGAAGCTTGACGTACATTGACATTACATTACATTTTCGGAATACATAGTACATAACAAAAACACACACACAAGGATCGTAATAGTTTAGTGTCTTTGGAAACTCGGAACATATTCTTCTAATCCTGGTGAAAGATCTTCAACATCTCCCATAAAGATATTCTTTTTTTATACCTAAACCTTTCTTTATATCCGGGGGAAAAGTAAACATAAAACGGTGAGCTCAAATGCTCTGTAAGGGTAAACAAATAAAATATCCATCACATCATATTCATAAGAACATGTCTTTTGAAAATATTAACCTGCAAAAGAGAGCATAATTTCATAACATGGGATAAATCATAGTAGTGAAATGAAATCCCAATAAGCATAACATAAAACATGAAACTTTGTGGAATACACACATAATCATAGATAATCATTTCTTGTTAGTCATGACTCATTGCCAAGACTATCTTAGTGGACAAAGTCCCTTTCTGAATCGAGTCACCCTCGTTTCAGTCCTACTTCACTGAACCGGTATAACCTACCATTTCAGGCATGTCTATCTCATGAGATATGAAATCTTTACCCAATGCATTGGATGGAGATATAGGTCTCACCCATCTCATAATGATAGCATTCTTATGTGTGCCACAAAATCATAAATCATACATCATTGCATAACCCATGTAATAAAAATGGGAATCTTAAACATCGTGACATCATAAAACATTTCATATAAGATAAAGGAATTCATAAAAATAATTCCATCACAACATGATCAAATCAATGTAATAATATGGATAAAAACAGAACTCTTTATTATCTTAGATGGAAAATAATTTTGATAAAACACTTGAACTCCATTCTTGAGGAAAATATCCTTTCTTCTTCAAAAACATTTTTCCTTTCATAACATGTCATACGACTTTAAAATAAAAGAAGTTGATTAAAAATAAACTTGAAAACTTGTAAAGGAAGCTTCTTGGAAATAATGTTTTAAAAATCCATTCATGCTGTATAATCTAAAAAAACATTCTACGTACTTTTTTCGGAAAAGTCAAAAAGTACCTCGTACAAAAAAACGACAAAATATTCCTTTCATATTCTTTACTAAAAACTCACCGAAGGGTAAAATTGGATTTAAAATATTTTAAGTGGATGCAAACAATATTACATATTTAGGGAACATGGATGTGGATGATAAATTACACCCCAATAAATACTTACGAATAAACAATCTCGGATAAAAATGAGATTGTGATATTTCCCTTACCTTAGGTCCAATTTGCTTTGTACGTGTCCGAAGATCCTGTATAATGGTTTAAATAATGTTATTGACTTATTCCAGAATCAAAAATATTGATATGATATCATATATGGTTATATTCTTAGCTTCTTGTTAGTAATATTTCATTGTTACTTGTTACTCAGGTCCTTATTGCCTTTTATTCTTATGCTTGTTTTGCCGAATAAATTCTTATTCTTCTTTTAAGGTTATAGATACCTTATATCAAGAATGGTATTAGTGTAACATATATCATATTTATTCATTCAATTCATTTATATAATTACTATGTAATGATGATCATGTAGAACGAGTCGCATCACATCGTGGAGACGGTATTCCGTACGTACGCACGAGTGATGATATCGTTCCTATGATCGTGGAATTGTATTTGAATATATATATATTATTTCAGTATCAATATTACATTATAATAATCATAACTAGTTACTCATTACACCATTATACCCATCCTTGTAAGGTGATGGTGGAAAATAGATTACCCCACGGCGTGGAGACGGTATTCCGTACGTACGCACGCGCGGTGATTTCATTTTTCCGTAGGATGGATAGAAGCTGAATTAGGGTTGTTTCATATTTATAATAACATATCAGTATGTAAGTAATACTTATGTTATTACTTTATAATGAAACAACTAAAGAAGAAGAAGTTCAAGAAAAATGAAATTGAAAAGATCGGTAATGGATATTACCTCTTCTTTGGAACGCATCTTTGAATCCTCCACTTAGGGAACTAAGATTGGTCTTTGAAGAAGACCAGGACCTCTAGTATTATTATAGAGAAGTGGATAGGAGAAAATGGCAGGGTTTGACTGAGCTTGAGTGCTCAAATTGGTGTGAGGAAGAGAGGGAGGAGGTGCCCTTTTATAAGGGAGGAGAGGGGCACCTTCGGAATATCTCAAAATATTATTTTATATTAAAGTCCAAATCAGTTTATAATGGTTCCAAAGGGTCTTATTTAGAAGCTAAAGTGGGAATGTGTCAAAGTCCTATCATCCAATAGGATTTAGACAAGTTTAGGGTATTATTTTAACCTTATCAATTAGATTTAACTCTAAGTTAAATAATTTAACTTTTACCATGTCTTTTTGTTTTCTTTCACTATATGGTTAATACACTTACTATAACATGCCAAACGAACCCCAAATTGTATATTATTAATACTTATATCCTTATATAAGTCATTTGGCCGAACCTTAGATTTTTAGGAATAAAATAACAATTAATAATATAATATTTGATTTAAAAACTATTTTGTGTCAATTTTGACACTATTTGATATATGATTTTTGTGAAAGTCATAACAGAATTATATGTTCGAACCAAGTTGATTAAACAACACTAATATATCATAGTAACCTAGAAAATTTTTGGAATTCATAAAAAGTCTCAAATTACATTTATTTTTGTGTTTATAACATCAATTATGTTAATATTTCATAAATAATATAATTACTGCATCATCTTTGTGTCATAAATAAATTAAATTATTTGATGTCTAAAAATTACAAATAAAATACAATTATTTATAAAATCTTTTTATCTTTCTAATGAATATTTACAATAGAATTTATCTTATGCACAACCCTATATTAAAAATGTTTTAGTAAATATACATTCATTTTATCTCTTTTAACTCTTCTTTGAATTAAATAATAATAAATGTCCTAATCTAATCCAAGTGGGCCTAAATGATAATATTTTATACTTAAGGTTGTTTTTGGTCGAAATACACTTGTCCAATAGAATTAGGACATGTGTTAGGGTAATATAAATATCATTCTTACCCTTAATTACCCTATTTACTTTTAACCGTGGTAAATAAAAGTAAAAAGTTACTATTCACCAAAAATTATTTTCATCTCATTGAACCACATTTTACTTAATGACATCAACCGTGTCTCTCGGATTTTTGAAATTCCATTCACAGAAGCGGTAAAATTATGTTTTATGAAAAATTCAGTTTTTTCACTACCACTTAGTAGTATCACTATTCATCAAAATTGATGTTTTTCAGAACAATGCTAAAATTTCATCCTAAGCTATATTTCATATTCCGAATCCAAAAATGAAGTCTATTTTACCAAATTCATAACATATAAGTTGCATTAATTAATTTTATAATTAAATCCCGCTGTTAAAACAAATAGCGTGTTTTTAAGAAACAATATCTATCAAAAGATTGACACTTGATTATGTCTGGTTTAAATGTGAAATTACAACCAATGACCAACATTGTATTAAATTGTAAAAATATATTCCAAATATACATTAAAACCACTCAAATTAATAATTTTTCACTATTAATTATTTTGATTAAAAAAGTTGTTTTTAATTATAATTTAGTAATTTTCACTATTTATCAGAATATGAAAGTTATCCGAACAGTACCAAAATTTCACCTTAGGCTAAATTCGATACTCCGAATCCAAAAATGAAGTCCATTTTGAGAGCTAAATTCTATAAAATTTAAAAGGTGGTTATTACCATTCATAACGGCTAGTTTTAATAATATTTTAATAGCATATCGTTGTTTCGTGAAACTCAGTATTGCGTACTACACACGCTATCGAGGAAGGTCATGATTGCGTGTTATGGAAGGAAAGTCAAGGATGTGTGTTGTGCAAGCTCCTTTTGGTGTAGCGTACAACACAAGACATTAATAAAATTAAAAAAAATATTTTTCATAAAATATCGGGCTGTTACATTCTACCCCCCTTAAAATGAATTTCACCCTCGAAATTCGTCGGGGTTATAAATGGTTTACTATTCGAATGTTTCTTTAATAGAAACCCACATCGTTAAAAAAATACCAAAACATGGCTTTAAAAACTAAAGTATGAAATGTACCGATTACCCAAATAAACTAATCACTGGGTTTCCACATAGGTGAAAATATGGATATGGAAGAGAAATCTAACCATCATGTTATGATGGAGAGTGGTAGAGAACATGGCTATGGAAAAGCTAGTAATCACAAATCCATAGATTGGTAATGATATAAGGTACCATCTGATTCATCAGGTATAAGATCACTAGGACAACATTTTTGGTTTTCAAGATCATTTCCATAAAGTTGAAGAATTTTAATTAGAATAAATACTTACTTTATTTTGGTACAATCTCACTGTTGTTCGTGCCTTGAACAATTTCCACTTCATCTCTTAAATAAATGAAGTTGAATTTGTTATTCGTGAAGTGTTAGCAGATCATGTGATAGAATGACGGGTCATTCCATCTGTCTCAAACAAAAGGTTAGCAAAAATTATATACATAAGTCGATCTATAGTGAGATTAATCATATATGGTTCCTAAAATGGACTTATACTTCATATATCATACTGCTTAATATACTAAAACAAGTTTCTACTAAACAGGGACTTCCTGTAGGCCAGTGGTAGGCGATAAAGGCCAGTCGCACTTCGGTTGTGGGTTTGATTCCCACAGCCTTGTCCGACGCGATGGGCTGTCGCCCATCCTACAGGTTGTCCTTTTTCTAAAACTACATTACTATAACATCCCATCAATAATATCGGAAAAAAAAACTTCTATCCTTAAACAATACTAACTTATGTCCAACATAATCCATTCCAATCTTTAGGCTTATCCATAATACTGCAGTCCACTCTCATAACATAGTGAAAACGATTACCAGAGATTTAACACCATCGTCGATCCCCATATATCATAAGATATGTTTTTTTGGTCACATTCCAAACATTCAATGTCCTTAATCATGTATTCTCTTGAATACCTTAGTGAAAACATTATTGTAGTTAAATGTTAACACTTTCCACATACCAAAATCCTCAAAATTCTATATACTCAAACAATGATATCACTTAGTCCTTATATCAATCATGAGCTCATGAATACTGTTAAACATTTCGTTTTCTTGTTTTCCCTTCATTATGCGCATATCATCTTATTTACAAAAATATCTCAATTACTTTGAATACCACATTATACCAATACATAAATATTCCAATACTTCATGATACAATATTATTTTTGAATCCCATTACATAAACACTTAATCATTCCACCACATCGTTTTCATATTCAACATCGCCAATAGTGATCGCATGTGACTTACCTTTGTCCTTTGCCTTCAGTGGTTGCTCATGTTGATCATCACTAACCCTTGGATTAGGGCATTTATTAGCATAATGCCCCATTTCCTTGCACTTGAAGCATTGAAGTGTTGGTGGTGCGTTCTCTGCAGTGTTTGCTTTATTCACATCATTAGAATCCCTTTTTCCATTACTTTGATACTCAGCTGCTCGATGACATTCTTTTCCACACTTAAAACATTTTCTAGTCCCTTTAAGACAATCTGCACCATGCTTCTTTCCACACTTTGTGCATAAGGAAACATTCATCTTCTTTTCACCATTATTCTGAGATTTCTCCTTGATCTCCATCTTTCGTTTCTTGTCAAAACCATGAGATGGATATGTAACACAAACTTCCATTTCTACCTTGATAGCACAACGCACAATTTATTCATAGCTACTAAAGTCTCTTATAGCTAATGCCCTTCGAAGACTTGGTTTTAAGCCACTTAAAAATCGATCAACTTTAATTTCTGGTTGGATGATAATGCCAGATGCATACCTTGCAAGTCTTGTAAAATTCGCTTCGTATATACCAACAGATTCATCATCCTTCTGCTGCAGCTCAAGAAACTCCTTTTCCATCTTTGTTCGAAGAATACGAGGGAAGTACTTACTGAAAAACAAGTTCTTGAACTCGTCCCATTCCATGGACTCAATTTCATCTCTTGGCCTCGTATTCTTGATAAGATTCCACCATTGATCAGCTTCACCTTCCAAACGATATACTTCTAAGATGACTTTATCATGTTCAGAACATTGAAGAACTAAAAATATCTTCTCAGTGGTACTGATCCATTGTTCAGCAACAAGTGGATCGGAAGTCCCACTGAAAGAAGGTGGACGTTGCCTCATGAAGGACTCAATAGAATACTGTTCCTTTCTCTGATCATTTGGAAGTCCAGAATGATTCATAGCTTGTGTAAGGATAGAAATAAGATTTTTCACTCCATCTCCCATAACATTTGTTTTTTCAGGAGGACAATCATTGCATTTTCCATTGCATTGATCAACACGGTTCCTTCGGGTTCCAGCCATCGTCTAAAACCCAAAAAGAATAGTGTGAGAGGCAAAAATCATGCTAGGGAAAACAACATAATAAAGTGGGAGTACCCTCAATATCTAACATCTTAGGTTAAATTCTAAGATCGTTAGCGCAATTATAGGACTATAACCTATACGTATACTTAACCTTAGAGACATCCCTAGACATACCTTAGAAATATCTCTAGGGACCTCACTAACGTTTTTGCATCCTAGTTTCCAAAGGTTGACTAAACCTTTCCTCTGATACCAACTGTAGAGACCCGAAGCTTGACGTACATTGAAATTACATTACATTTGCGGAATACTTAGTACATAACAAAAACACACACACAAGGATCGTAATAGTTTAGTGTCTTTGGAAACTCGGAACGTAATCTTATAATGCTGGTGAAAGATCTTGAACATCTCCCATAAAGATATTCTTTTTTTTATACCTAAACCTTTCTTTATATCCTGGGGAAAAGTAAACATAAAAGGGTGAGCTCAAATGCTCAGTAAGGGTAAACAAATGAAATATCAATCACATCATATTCATAAGAACATATCTTTTGGAAATCTTAACCTGCAAAAGAGAGCATAATTTCATAACATGGGATAAATCATAGTAGTGAAATGAAATCCCAATAAGCATAACATAAAACATGAAACTTTGTGGCATACACACATAATCATAGAGAATCATTTCTTGTTAGTCATGACTCATTGCCAAGACTATCTTAGTGGACAAAGTTCGAGTCACCCTCGTTTCAGTCCTGTTTCACTGAACCGGTATAACCTACCATTCCAGCCATGTCTATCTCATGAGATATGAAATCTTTACCCAATGCATTGGATGGAGATATAGGTCCCACCCATCTCATAATGATACCATTCTTATGTGTGCCACAAAATCATAAATCATACATCATTGCATAACCCATGTAATAAAAATGGGAATCTTAAACATCGTGACATCATAAAACATTTCATATAAGATAAAGGAATTCATAAAAATAATTCCATCACAACATGATCAAATCAATGTAATAATAGGGATAAAAACATAACTCTTTATTATCTTAGATGGAAAATAATTTTGATAAAACACTTGAACTCCATTCTTGAGGAAAATATCCTTTCTTCTTCAAAAACATTTTTCCTTTCATAACATGTCATACGACATTAAAATAAAAGAAGTTGATTAAAAATAAACTTGTAAAGGAAGCTTCTTGGAAATAATGTTTTAAAAATCCATTCATGCTGTATAAGCTAAAAAAACATTCTTCGTACTTTTGTCGGAAAAGTCAAAATGTACCTCGTACAAAAAAACGACAAAAGATTCCTTTCATATTCTTTACTAAAAACTCACCGAAGGGTAAAATTGGATTTAAACTATTGTAAGTGGATGGAAACAATATTAAATATTGAGGGAACATGGATGTGGATGATAAAATACACCCCAATAAATACTTACGAATAATCAATCACGGATAAAAATGAGATTGTGATATTTCCCTTACCTTAGGTCCGATTTGCTTTGTACGTGTCCGAAGCTCCTGTATAATGGATTAAATAATGTTATTGACTTATTCCAGAATCATACATATTGATATGATATCATATATGGTTATATTCTTAGCTTCTTGTTGGTAATATTTCATTGTTACTTGTTACTCGGGTCCTTATTGCCTTTTGTTCTTATGCGTGTTTTGCCGAATAAATTCTTATTCTTCTTTTAAGGTTATAGATACCTTATATCCATAATGGTATTAGTGTAACATATATCATATTTATTCATTCAATTCATTTATAAAATTACTATGTAATGATGATCATGTAGAACGAGTCGCATCACATCGTGGAGACGGTATTCCGTACGTACGCACGAGTGATGATATCGTTCCTATGATCGTGGAATTGTATTTGAGTATATATATATTATATCAGTATCAATATTACATTATAATAATCATAAATAGTTACTCATTACAGCATTATACCAATCCTTGTAAGGTGATGGTGGAAAATAGATTACACCACGGCGTGGAGACGGTATTCCGTACGTACGCACGCGCGGTGATTTCATTTTTCCGTAGGATGGATAGAAGATGAATTAGGGTTGTTTCATATTTATAATAACATATCAGTATGTAAGTAATACTGATGTTATTACTTTATAATGAAACAACTAAAGAAGAAGAAGTTGAAGAAAAATGAAATTGAAAAGATCGGTAATGGATATTACCTCTTCTTTGGAACACCTCTTTGAATCCTCCACTTAGGGAACTAAGATTTGTCTTTGAAGAAGACCAGGACCTCTAGTATTATTCTAGGGAAGTGGATAGGAGAAAATGGCAGGGGTTGGCCGAGCTTGAGTGCTCCAATTGGTGTGAGGAAGAGAGGGAGGAGGTGCCCTTTTATAAGGGAGGAGAGGGGCACCTTCGGAATATCCCAAAATATTATTTTATATTAAAGTCAAAATCGGTTTATAATGGTTCCAAAGGGTCTTATTTCGAAGATAAAGTGGGGATGGGTCGAAATCCTATCATCCAACAGGATTTAGACAAGTTTAGGGTATTATTTTAACCTTATCAATTAGATTTAACTCTAAGTTAAATAATTTAACTTTTATCGTGTCTTTTTGTTTTCTTTCACTATATGGTTAATACACTTACTATAACATGCCAAACGAACCCAAAATTGTATATTATTAATACTTATATCCTTATATAAGTCATGTGGCCGATCCTTAGATTTTTAGGAATAAAATAACAATTAATAATATAATATTTGATTTAAAATCTATTTTGTGTCAATTTTGACACTATTTGATATATGATTTTTGTGAAAGTCATAACAGAATTATATGTTCGAAACAAGTTGATTAAATCAACACTAATATATCATAGTAACCTAGAAAATTAGTGGAATTCATAAAAAGTCTCAAATTACATTTATTTTTGTGTTTATAACATCAATTATGTTAATATTTCATAAATAAGATAATTACTGCATCATCTTTGTGTCATAAATAAATTATATTATTTGATGTCTAAAAATTACAAATAAAATACCATTATGTAGAAAATCTTTTTATATTTCTAATGAATATTTAAAATCAAATTTATCTTATGCACAACCCTATATTAAAAATGTTTTAGTAAATATACTTTGATTTTATCTCTTTTAACTCTTCTTTGAATTAAATAATAATAAATGTCCTAATCTAATCCAAGTGGGCCTAAATGATAATATTTTCCACTTAAGGTTGTTTTTGGTCGAGATACACTTGTCCAATAGAATTAGGACATGTGTTAGGGTAATATTAATATCATTCTTACCCTTAATTACCCTATTCACTTTTAACCGTGGTAAATAAAAGTAAAAAGTTACTATTCACCAAAAATTATTTTCATCTCATTGAACCACATTTTACTTACTGACATCAACCATGTCTCTCGGATTTTTGAAATTCCATTCACAGAAGCGGTAAAATTATGTTTTATGAAAAATTCAGTTTTTTAACTACCACTTAGTAGTTTCACTATTCATCAAAAATTGATGTTTTTCAGAACAATGCTAAAATTTCATCCTAAGCTATATTTCATATTCCGAATTAAAAAATGAAGTCTATTTTACCAAATTCATAACATAGAAGTTGCATTAATTAATTTTATAATTAAATCCCGCTGTTAAAACAAATAGCGTGTTTTTAAGAAACAATATCTATCAAAAGATTGACACTTGATTATGTCTGGTTTAAATGTGAAATTACAACCAATGACCAACATTGTATTAAATTGTAAAAATATATTCCAAATATACTTTAAAACCACTCAAATTAATAATTTATCACTATTAATTATTTCGATTAAAAATGTTGTTTTTAATTATAATTTAGTAATTTTCACTATTTATCAAAATATGAAAGTTATCCGAAAAGTACCAAAATTTCACCTTAGGCTAAATTCGATACTCCGAATCCAAAAATGAAGTCCATTTTGAGAGAAAAATTTTCTAAAATTTAAAATGTGGTTATTACCATTCATAACAGCTAGTTTTAATAATATTTTAATAGCATATCGTTGTTTCGTGAAACTCAGTATTGCGTACTATACACACTATCGAGGAAGGTCGCGATTGCGTGTAATGCAAGGCAAGTCAAGGATGTGTGGTGTGCAAGCTCCTTTTGGTGTAGCGTACAACAAAAGACATTAATAAAATTAAAAAGAATATTTTTCATAAAATCTCGGGCTGTTACATAGATGGTAATGCTTATAGAAGTTAGTTAACCACCTCTTCTGACTCAAAACATGATACAACCACCCTATGGTATATAATATTGGTTCATGCCAGAGATAGGGGTCTTAACCAACATAGAAAACATGGGATTTTAATTAATATCACCCTAATAAGTCATCATTTCTATGAATCTTGTGTATATATAATATCCATAAGAGTATGTTTTATCCACACAATGTATAAGGCTAAAGAACCGCTTGAGTGTGTCAACTGCGATCTGTGGGGTCATTATATGGTCACTACCCATGATGGAGGTTCTTGATTTTTGTCATTTTCTGTTGAATACTCTAGTAATGTCTATATTTATAAACTCAATAATATTTCTGATAATTTTTAAACAATTAATAAATGTAATAATGGTGTAGAATGTGAATCAAGTAAGAAACTCAATGACTTGAGAACTGATAAAGGTTTAGAATATTGTTCCATTAAATTCATAAAATTCACTGATTCTCAGGGAATCAAGAGATACTAGATTATTATAGAAACACCATTATATAATGGATTATAAGAGAGGTTTAATAGGAATTTTCTTTATATGGTTAGATCTATGCTATCCCACTCTAAACTCCATAGGTCTTTCTGGGCCGAGGCTTCCTCAAAAGAAGTTTATTTAATCAATTATTTCACATCTTATTATAATTTCATTAAAAAAATTGAAGAGCAATGGAAGGGTTCATCACTATGCCTTGCTCATTTTAGGACATTTTTATCCAGATTTTACACTCATACCCATACAAATAAGCTAGGTCTTATGGTTGTGAATAGTATATCTGTGGGTTATCGGGAGGGTTTTAAGGGGTATCAAGCGTGGATAGATAAACCAAGTTATCAAATCTTTATAGTTAGTCAAGATGTTGTGATTCATTAGTATGGTCTCTCTAATATAAGAGGAATGGTATAAAAATTTTCTTCAGAAAATAATGGATAATCCTCTTATGTCCAAGCACTAATTAGTTGATTTTTTTTATCTTCTTGACAGACACGGTTCCTAATTCCGAAACGACTCTAATAAAATGTATAATAATATCTATATTATTAGATATACCCCGGAATACTAAATTTATGATTAGGTGAATTGATGATAGGATATCAAAATATATATTCATAATAAAATCATATAGGCATGTTTAGAAGAAACCCCTTTTATAAAAAAAAGATTCTATAAAATCCTTAGTTAAGGAAATGTACTGGAATTATATGGTTCAAACAAAAAGCCCATACTGAATAATTCATTTCCAAGGAATAGGGCGACCACTACAATTAAAATCCTAATTATTTAATTTCTTAGAAGTATAAATTATTTCGTCATAGTTTCCATCATCACAACAAAATATTATTTCACGAGTATCCATGTTTTTACCCAAAAAAAAATGTTAGAGCTCCAAGTGAGATATCACAAGATCCACTTAAGGGAATTTCAATAGGGATTTCTAGGTGTGTCCATGAATCTTCTTAATGTATATATTTCATAGGAAATATGTGGGCGAGTGAAAATCATATAGTGCATAACATAGAACAAAATATTAGAATAATGTATTTGAGACATAAAGTGTATATCATCACTAGTTTTGGGTGCCTATATTAAATATAGTTTAAATACAAGAGGTATAGTAACAGGTTTGATAGATTCAAATAAATATCTCTGTAATATTTTTTAAAACATAATCATAAAAAGATAAATAAATAACTTTTTTGGTTTTTCCCCAATTATCTCAACAACTAAGTTTCCCATAGCTCCACCTATGTATTTCATTTCAAATTTTCCATTTATGATTTAAGAGAAGAAATGATATTCTTAATTTTTTTAAATGATAAGCATGTCATAAACATATTGAAGTAGATAAAGCATGCAGTTTTTGGTTGATTTAAAGTAAACATCGGCATCCAGCTGACTCCTAATAAACTAGTTATCCAACAAAAATGAATCATAATTTATGTAGCACTTCTTGGAGGCTTGAAATGCCATCTCGTTCACCAAAACTCTTATTACCTCTCTTTTTAAACATTAAATTCTTGGTATGTCATTCTATTTTATTCTTTTTTAGGTAACTTTTTTGGATAATCATTGGGTTATGTCAAGAGTTTATGAAGTGAAATATTTTTGTGTATGCATTAAAGATAAAATCTTTTTATCAGGGTATTTCTTATCTTATTTTTTTATTTTTTCATTCACATTTGTGTCAGAAAAAATATAAATTTTTGTGTTGATTAAATAATTTATTGAAGTTTATTTTAAAGTGATTTTGTATGTTTAAAATTGTTCATAAAAATAACTAACATTTATAAATTTTCATTGATAAATTTTTGCATTGAAGGAGTATTATTTCACATTAAGTTTTAGGCTTCATTAAAAATCATTTCTAATTTCAATATTAAATGTTCATAAAAGCTTAAATTAATGTTTTGGTGATTAGAATTTTATATAGTAACTACTTGGAACTTTTATTTCAAATTTTGTGGTTTTCTAATGTTTTGGATTAGATGAATTTTTATGAACATCATATTGACTCATGAAATTGAATTTAGAAAAAAAAGTGAAAATATTTTTTAACTAAAACTGTTAAACTGTTCAATCAATATAATGATTCATCGTTGGGTAAAATTTTGAGTTTTAACTATAGGGGATGGTTTTGGAATTTGTGAAAATTACTTCAATGTTTTCGACATCAAATTTTCCATAAATTTATTCAAATTTTAATGTTTTATATATTTAATTTTATTTCATAATGGTTATAAAAAAATTGAATTTGGAAGGTTTTTTTTCTAATATATATGGTTTAATATTTTTTATTTCTCTATGGATTAAATTTGGTGCATCATTTTCATGTCTCTCTTGAACATTTAAACTATTGGTCAAAAATTGGGACTTCTTTACATCCAATGGCCCGAAGGCCTTCATTTTTTTATTATTGATAAATCACCCTTTTAAGAGACTAAGGGGGAATCCCAAAGGACATCAAAGACATAGGAAAAGCACACCCGAAGAACAAAAAGAGTGAAAACCAGACTAAAAACCAGAAAACCCCTCCCTAACATAAAACATGTTGAATCACTCCATCTTTGAAAGGAAAATCGGTAAGCCAATATCCTATGACAAGAACAGGCCTGATCTGATTTCAAACATTATAACCTCTCAAACAACCGAGTCTGAAAAGCACTACAATGAAGATCTTCCAACTGTGAATCCTCTTCTGGGATAGTTCCAAGAGATCGAGTCCAGATGCACAGACTTCCCACCTCTAGGATCAATCCTGACCTCAAAATACTTAACACTTCACCAAATTAAATAAATAGATTCCATCCAAAGGCTAAGAATCTTGAAATAGACCATTCCAACATGACCAAATCAACCATTCCAACATGAAAAATCATATTCAAGAGAACCAGAGAGCCAAAGCACCATTAGTATCCAGGAAGACAAACTCATCACCATTAGACCATCACCTTTAGAAAACCCACAACAGGAAACCCAAAGCCTCCCAATTTTTAGGAACATCAGATCAAAACCGAAGCCCTCTAGAAACCAAACGGAGCCCTCCTCTTCACTCGCTGAACAAACCCTGATGTTGGAGACTCTCTGATGTTGTCGGAATGACTGCCGGTGGTACCCTATATGTGATGGCGAGTCAAGAAGAGTAAATTACGATTCCATAATGATGGGATCCACCAAACCAAAACCTAGAAATCACGACACCACCACGGAACAATGCCAGGCCACATCAATTTGAAGAATTTTGATCCAAATAATTCAAAATGAGAATCTTCATCGAGACCGGAGACAACGTTCAAAACCACTAGATCCCATCTCACCACACCAAAGAAAGGTACAATCTGAGACCAGAATGAGCTACGACGACCAATCTAGGATAGAGGGGGAAGATGAAAGGAAAGATAAAGGAATTCTTAGTTGCCTCAGGTGAGAGACGGGACGCCACTTAGAGGCTATATTTCCCATAATATTGGCAATATTACTTTATTTTGATATTTTTATTGAATTTTAAAATCACAATTCATAAATTTAAATATGATATGAAATAAAAATTTAATCCATGTTAAACTTTTATTATTTAAGATAAAAAAATTATTGATTTAATTATTCATCCTTTTAATTATTAAATTCACTCTTCCTCTGGTTTTGTCTAATTAATGTGTTGTAATTATGTGAGATTTCTTATCTTGGGGAAAAATATGTTTTTATGTTTTTCAAAATAAACATGATCTTTTATTTAAATATCTTTGAAAGGTTCAATATCATTTGTTTTTGTAAAATGATACCAAACTTTTAGTAAAACAGACGTTTTTAGAAGATCAATCACATCTTCTATATGAGAGGATCCTTGGAGAAAATGCCTTAAAAAATCATTATGGAACTTTAGTTTTTTATTCTTGTAATTTTTCTTCTTTTTTGGGATTTTACCAATTTATTAATGGATGGAAAATAAAATCTTAACAATGGGTGATTCATTTTTTTCAAATCTTATCTAAGTAATAATTTAGATTATGGGGATTTATTAATTCAAAATGTAATTTTAATGATATTTTAGTTGATTTGGCTCATTCTGTGTTCTAATTTTTATTACTTGTATATTTTTGTTAAAATAATGTGATTTTGGGAATAATTGTTAAAAAGGACTTTAGAATTATTTTTATCTCCAAAAAGATAATTACTTATTTTTTTTTTGATTAAAATTGAAATGTTTATTTCATAATGTTTAATGTGTTTGATTTTAATTTCCAAATATTCATGTTTTGGTTGTAAATATTTATTATTAGAATATTTTTTATATTTTTGAAGATAAAATTATTTATTTTTTATTTTCATGTTTTTCTTATGTTATTTAAGTACTCTTATTTCAATTAATTTCATGTGTCTATTTACTTTTTAAATTTACAAGTCTTTTGAGTCCCCTATGATATTTTTGGCACAGAAATTGGGGATCCACATAAAAAAATTCAAAGAACATTTTTTTTACATTTGTAATCGACCTGTGTATGATAATTTTAAGGAAATTATATAAGATAATTTAATTGGTTATATAAAATAAATTCACATCATCCCCAATTAGATTGTTTTATACAAGAATTAAATATTTTGATTTCTCGTAAGAATATTTCAAATTATCATTTAGGATATTTCAAATTTCCCCTCATAGATGATTTCTTCTCCCCATTTTTGAATCTTACCATGGGAAAAATAGATAAAATGTCATTAAATATTGAAGACAAAATCAAGATTGAACCCATGTAAAACTTCTTAAAAACAAGCCAAGAACATACACTATAAATGACTTCAAATGAAATTTATTTCAGAAAATTAATTCGACTCTTTGGATTACTCACTATTGTTTATAATGTGTGATGATGGTATTATCTTGATATGTGTGACTAAGGAAGAGATGTTAACTATTTCTAAGTGTTTTAGCTCTTCACTATGGGGTAAGAATCATTTTGGGTAAAGGATGGCACATAAATTTATTCAGGTCAACCTTTATTAGCTTAATTTGTTCACGTAATCTCATAGTATTGTATTAGGTATTGATAGTTATAAAATGATAGAAAATATAAAATAGGAAAATGAGATTCTATAAAAGGTTTTTTGTGGAGAAATTTATTTTCTTTAGGGATTAGATCTCATAAGATCATTTCCTTATTCTCATGGAAATTATTATAATCTTATAGTTGCGGATAATTTTTCTAATTGAGTAGAATTTGTGGAGATTCTTAATAATCAAGCTACTAGTATGGTAAACATTATTAAAAAAATATTTTCTAGAATTATATTTCCCAGAGTCATCATTACAAATAATGGAACTCATTTCAGGAACATTAAATTCAATATTTTAATGGATAAATATTAATGTTTTCACATAACTAGAACATCTTACCATATATGATGTAGTGGATGATGTGAAGATTTCTAGATGAAGCTTTGAAAAAATTCAGAAAAAATTGTCTCTAGATCTAGAAATGATTGGTCTTTAAAGATTGATGATGCCTTTTGGGGTATAAAAAACTACATTTAAACTCTTATATGACTACCTCATTATATATTTCTTTTTAATATTTCATGTTATTTAATTATAGAGAATCATCATAATTCTATTTGGATTTTCAAGGTCTTTAACATTGTTTTGAATACTTCTAGATAGATAATATTGCATTAGTTGAGTGAGCATGATGATATAAAAAATAAATCATATGAAAATTATAGTACTTACGAAGAGGGAAAAACTATTTCTATTATTCCATCCTTCATAAAAAGAACTTTATATTTGTAACGACCCAAAGTTTCATTAATGGAAAATCCATCTTGATCCAATTAAATGTTTCTTTATGAAAAATGTTTTTATAAGATGTCAACTTCTTTAGTTTTACGTTAAGATTTGTGACCTTTACTTTTATAGCCATTGAACAGTGATCATCTGACTAGTATAAATATAAGGCTTTAACGAACCCATTTCTACTCAGACAAAGGAAGTTATGGCCTCATCCAGTAGAATTCCCCTTACGAAGCCCATTTGTCGGAGCTCGGAAAAGAGGTGGCGTCTTTGGGCTTCGCCCTTGACCAATCCCAAGTTGAGCTTCATTATTTCAAGCTTGAACGGGACCGTCTACGGGAAAAGTGGAAGTTGATAGAGATTACCACTCGAGCGATGTTATCCGAGCCGCCCCAAGAGTCTGTCACCATCGCACACCTTACCCTTAGGTATTATGTGGCTATTTTAAGGGGTTATGTAACAAATAAGTATCACCATGTTCATGTACATTATTTTTGTATATAATAACGAATATAAATTCTAGTCATTTTTTATACATTGTAATCAGTTTTTAAAGTACAAATGGTGTTTTTAGTTATTATTTAATTAAGAATTATATTTTATTAAATTAAAGGATTTTTGAATTAAATAATATTTTAATAAAATATTATTATTAATATTAAATTAATTTTTATTAAATATAAATGATCTTATAATTTTATGAATGCAATTAAAATTTTTTATTATGGTTTGAAAGCCATTTCTGTCAAAACCCGTGAATTTTTTATAAATGTCGGTTTTTATTTTAAAAGTTAAAATTCACATATTTAGAATGTAACACCCCAAGTTTCCTCGGTATGTTTCCTTTCGAAAAACGCAATGGCGTGCATTGTACACAACTTCGAGATTTTAACACACCATAACCAATCAAACTAGCCGTTATGAATAGTAATACCTACTTTTTGAAATTTTATAAATTCTATCTCTCAAAATGGACTTCATTTTTGGATTCGTAATATCGAAATTAGCCTAGGGTGAAATTTTGGTACTTTTTGGATAACTTTCTTATTTTGATGAATAGTGAAAATTACTAAATTTTAATTAAAAAACAACTTTTTAAATCAAAATAATTAATAGTGATAAATTATGAATTTGAGTTGTTTTAAAGTATATTTAGAATATATTTTTACCATTTAATATAATTTTGGTCATTGGTCATAATTTTACAATTAAACCGAACATAAACCAATGTCAATCTATTGATAGTTATTATCTCTTAAAAACACGCTTTTTGTTTTGACAGCGGAAATTAATTTTAAATTAATTGCTGCCACTTATGTGTTTTGAATTTAGAAAAATGGATTCCATATTTGGAATCAGGATGTTCAAATTGTGTAAATAGGTAACTTTTATTTTTAGACATTTTGAATAATTACTGCGGTGAATATTTTATTTACCATGGTTAAGGGTAAATCCGGTAAATAAGGGTTAAAAAATAATATTATAATAATACTAAATTACCCTAAAATGTGTCGTAACCCTATTGGTTGATACATGGTCGACCATGTTCATCTTTGGGTATATTTGGGGACCCCATGGATCCACTTTTAAGTGATAATGACACTTTATTTTAATTAAGTTAAAATAAATACAAAAATGACACAAGCATATATCTTTTAACAAAACAATTGTTACAGAGGGTTATATATGTTGGATTTTAGATTATAAATATTCCATAGAAAGATAAAAAGATTTACTACATAATTATATTTTATTTATAATTTTTATACATTAAATAATTTGATTTATTTATGACACAATTATGATGCAGTAATTACTATAATAGTGAAAAATCAAAATAATTGATATTAAAAATACCCAAATAAATATAATATGAAACTTTTAATGAATTAAAATAATTTTCTAGGATAATATGATATATTAGTATTGATTTAATTTACTTTTTTCGAAGTAATAAATCTGTTATGAGTTTCACAAAAATCAACTATTGAATAGTGTCAAAATTGACATAAAAGAGTTTTTAAAAACAATATTATATTATTAATTGATATTAAATTCCTAAAAATCTAAGTTTCGGCCAAGAGACTTATATGATGATAGGTGTATCATTAATGGACCACTTGGGGGTCGCTTGTATGTATATGGTAAGTTTATTAACCATATAATATAAAAATACAAAGAGACATTGTAAAAGTGAAACTAATTAACATAGAGGTAATACTTAAAGATAAGGTTAATATAAGTACTCAAACCTGTCTAAATTCTATTGGTTGAGTTGGTTTCGACCCATCCCCACCATAACCTTTTAATAGTCAACTTTGGAGACATTGGAAACCGAGTATTAATTTATTATAAACTAATATCTCTAGCTTTTCCAAAGGTGCCCCTCACCCCTCTTATAAAAGAGAACTCCTCCTTCTCATTTCTTCACACCTTCAAAGCCCTTTGGTTCGGCAAAACCCTGCCCAAATACTATCTCAACTTCCCTCATTACAACCTAGAGGCCTTAGTTTGATCATAAAGCCAACATAAGGAGCCCTTTTGATCAAATCAAAAGGAAGAACCCGTAGAAGAGGTAATGTTTTCACCACCCCATTTCAAGTTCCTTTCTTCTTCCACTTCCTCTTTCATTGTTATTTCCATTATAAAATAATAACTCCAGTATCATATATATACTGTGATGTTATTATAAATATGGTACAACCATATTCAGTATTATATCAATCCTTTGAATAACATGTCACCATACGTGCGTACGTACGGCTTACCGTCTCCACGTCGTGGTGTAATTGTTATTCAATATATTATTATTTGGATGGGTATAATAATGATGTGTAACTCATGTAAATAATAAATATAACATGATAATGATTCTGTATATATGATATAAAATCTAATTATATATTATTTTAATATCAAAAGAATGATATTGTCGCTCGTGCGTATGTACGGACTACCGTCTCCACGAACGCGATGAGATTCATTGTCCATCATATCCATTAAAGTATAATTATCATTTGATGATTTAAAAATAGTATCTAAGGACTTGATATCATTCTGGATATGAATAATATACATCCCATTAATAACTAATATGGCTCACATAACAAAGAATATAAAGTAAAATGAACCCGTTAACACCCGAAATGACGATAATTCTAAGATATTATTAACAAATCAATGTTAAAAGATCATATATGATATCATATTAAAGTAAATGATTCTTTTATAATTAAATAACAATTATTTCACCATTATACAGGAGGTAAACCTACCATCGACCAAGGAAAAAGTACAAAGTAAGGGATTTTCTTATCTCACTTTCAATTCCGTGAGATTTCCATTGTTCGCCACTAAATTATTGAAAGTGGTGTATTGTGTACTGCCATTTGATATATATTATCATGATTATCTTTATATTCATGTTATTCTGTAAATCATTTGGTGGTTATTAACTTTTGGCCATACGACTCAGTTGATTAACGTGGTAATGAGTTTCTTATCTCGCTCTTAATTTCGTGAGAATTCCATTGTTCACCACTTAATTATTACATGTGGTGTATGTGTACTGCCCATGATTGTATTAATTGTGTAATATACTTTAATTTATGGGTATTTACATAGTCATGGTATGATCCTTATTTCATGGTTGTTTGTTTCGTAAGTTACCAAATCGATAAGGGAATTTGAGATTTCAATTTCCACTCATTCGGCTTTACGCATGTTTCATTGATTATGCTACTCCAAGATTATGTGTGGAATCACTATTCATTTTATTATGTCATAATGTCCACTCCCCTTCTTGTGGATATACTTTTGATACACATAATCACTCCATTGATAATTCTCAAGTCATTAATATGAATTTGATAAGAGTAATTTTAACTCTTTCACCATTTGTTGAGTTGAACATCCAATTCGTTGGTGTTGTTTCTACAAGAATATGTGTGAATATCCTTTGATTTGTTTTACACTAAATATTCAATCATATTTAGTGTATTTATATTTTTTTTCACACATAATTATGTCGTTGATTTATCCTTAACCTAAGGATACGGCCTTTATGAGAGATTTCATCTCAATTTACATTCAACTAAGACTTCTTTGTTGATATACACCAAATCACTTTTATGTGGTGTATATAATGTACTTTGACATAGTATATCATTAATCCCTTTATTCTCATGATATTACAAATTTTTTATTACCTCAAATATTTTTATTCAAGTGTCTCTCTTTTGGTTAGAATCACTAACCAAAATACCATTTTAAAATGTTTTAAAGACTTATTCTTCTATATCTTGCTCATTAATGTCCATGTTTTAAAAATGGTTTTAAGGATTTATTTATATGGACATTAAAGTTTTAAAATTAAAACTCCTTTTAAAAGTTTCAAAGTGGTATGGGACACTTTTATTCAAAAAATCTATTTTTAAATGGCTTCTTGACAAATAGTGTGACTTTTAAATGATTTCAAGAAAAGGGGGATATTTCCCTCAAATAGTTTTGATGATTATTTTCATCTATGTCAACATCCTTCATTATTCATGATTGAGGTTAATGTGATACAATACAATCTTCCATATTGTATCAAATGAGTTATGTTTGACTGTGGATGTTCTATTTTTATACCATTCATGGTTTGTGGTTAAAGTATTGACATTTCGTGTGCTAGTTTTAATACGAATGTTTATTTTATGTTTAAACCTATTCATATGAGGAATGAATTGGACTTAATAAGTGACGGGTGGAGCCCGCTATAGCTCCTCGATGCATCGGTAGGTCTCATGAGACAAACTAGTGTCTTGGAACAAGGCCTTGACAAAATCTTATTTGTAGTCTTGGCACGAGGCCTTGGCTAAGTGGTAATGATAGTCTGGCATTTTGCATTCCAACATTATGAAAGTGGATATTGATATTGCATGTGATCATTAGACTAGTAGAATATCCATGTGAGTAAGTAAATGGCATTATTTCATTTTACCTTTTCCATTTTATGCTGAAGTTCAAGTTTAAAAGGCTTTTGTTTTAGTTATAAATTGCCTTAAGTGTTTATGCTTATTTATGAAATCTTCTGCTATAATGTTATCCTTACTGAGCATCTGAGCTCACCCCTTTCAATGTTTTATTTTTTCCCAGGATTATGAAGAAGTAATTTATGAATGACCCGTAGGGATAGTATGAGGGGATATGAATACAAGATGTCTTTTTTTATGAAGTAATGTAAAATTTATGGATGTATCTAGTTATTCCAAGGCTACTAAACTAATCGGTCTTTCGAGACTTGATCTTTCTCGTGATCATGCCAATGTTATGTAATAATGCACCGCCTCTAGGTAATTATGGTCGGGGCATTACAGTTGTTATCAGAGGAAGTTTAGTACAAACCTTGGAAGCTATATTTAGATAAACTCTGATTAGAGCACGTAGAACTAAGATGAACTTTGAGGATTAGTATAAAAGAACTTCCTAGAATTTTGGTATTGTGGAGATTTTTTGAGTTTTCTGAGCAATACATCTTTGTCTGGATACGAGCTGGTAGAGGAGGATCTGGCACAGATGTACCTAGGGGTAAAACCGAAAAACCCCACTTTGAGCTAGACTCGAACGGGAACTGGTGCACGACAACGGGCCTTGCTGCACTCTTGGTTACGACACTCCCAGGGGATATGCTTAGGATAATTTACATTTTCATTACAAACCGATTTAAGTAATATATACATAAGATGAGAGTAAATGACCTTGGTTAATCCTAATATGTTTCAAATTGAGAATATGGTGACATTTTAATCTCTAAATGATTTTACGACTACTATTACTCACACAATGCTTTCTGGTTTTAGTCAATGGCAGGATTCCAAGGAAGTCATAGTAACTTTGAGAATGATGTACAAGGTGGGAACAGTGGTGGAAATGAGCAACAAAATGGAATGTTGATAGGCGTAAAAGATATCGTCTTTATGCCAAATCAGGTTTCAAAAAATATGATCAACAACATATATATTAACCAACTCCCAGACTCAACAAGGAAGATAAAGGTGATAAATGATAAGATCTCCAGCAATGGAGACCATGGAGAAATGAAACCTCAATTTTCATCATGCAGGAAATGTGGAAAGAGACACCCAGGAATGTGTCTCAATGGGACAACGAAATGTTTTACGTGCGGGAAGGAAGGACATAAAGTGAAGAATTGCCGAAGAAAAATGAAGAGTACTATGGAAGAAGATAAAAATGGTCCCAAGAGTCCATTTACAATCATTTTCCGTAAATGTAGGGGACCTGGCCATTACCCGAGTGAATGTCCTATTCTATAGGATATTTTCTTGTTCAAAGAAGAAGATATGTGGAAATAAATGGTTGGAGAAAAACTTAAAAAGTATTATCACTCCTTGTTGATGGGTACTTTGGAATAATTTTCTCTTGTATTTGTAACCCCGCAGTTTGCCATGTGAGAATGATATTTGAAGAAGAATTGTCCTTTCTCTTGTGGATATAGGTATAAATAACCATTTGGTTTTATATGATCATTGGGGTTTGAGAAAATGATAAGTTATTATAATTTGGGATGAAAATGCAAAGTATGATATAACATTTGTGGTTAAATTATGTTATTTTGAGGAATTTATCTCATTTTGGTAATATTATAAAATATAGTTTTTGAAAAAGGACAACACATAGACCGTGTGACAACCCGTCGCGTCGGACAAAGCTGTGGGAATCGAACCCACAACCAAAGTGCGATTGGGATTTATTGCCTACCACTGGACTACGTGATGTCCCTGGTTAGTGTGACTATTTTTTTTTGTTAAATGATTTTATTGATCAATAATAAGATGATTTGGGTTCTTATGTCTTATCAAATGAATACCCTTGGTATAGGAAAATGATTTGGTGATTAAGTGATAAATGTTATTTTGAAAGATGTTCGTTTTGTTGGAAACACTATATGCCCAAGGAAAATAGAATACAATGGGGTTTCATTTTTAGAGTAATGGTTGATTTTTATCTACGTTTTTATTGTTGATTTATAGTGATTTGGGTTATTTATGGAAATTATTAACCTATAACAGAGAATATGTGATGATGTTAATTACTTTTAAGTATGTGACTTTAAGAGTATTTGATGTCATTTGGAGATACAATGTAACATGGGAGACTACATAATCAAATTCTTCTATGATTTGGGTTTCAATATTAGTTTGGATTATATTAAAGGATTTTAAGGACAATTGGTTATTGAATGGTATCTATTTAACTTTGGGGTATTGTTGGTTTAATTTTATAAATTAAGATTAGTGCATATTTATCTCAATGAATATCTTTTTGGGGGATCATTAGATCATTCACTAACCATTTTGGTTTTGATTAATCTTCAAAGACAATGTAAATATATGGTTTATCCTGCATGGATCATGTGATTCTATAGAAGTTTATTCTAGCTCTTCCAGTGTGACCAAGTCTTCTTGAATACTCATCGTTTAAAAAAAATTGAGTTAGTGGTGGAAATTTATTAAAGAATGAAAATTTACTTAAAATGTATGTATATCTCATAATGTTCTTAGTCAATATCATAAATGAATTTCTCTTCCTTATGTAATGTAACTTTAAAAAAATGTTGTCCGTTTACTTTCCTACTAGGAGACTAATGGTCGTTTGTCCCAACACAAGTTTGTGGTTTTCTCATTGATAACTTTTTCCTGATCATGATTTCTATCCCTATCCATCAGAACTTGACACTTAGTTTATCATCCATATCCATGTTTTCTTACATGGAATCCTAGTATGGGTTATCTTGGATGACCCTTATACCTCTCTTTCTTTCTTTTAAAGTGATAGTTTTATTGGCTCTTTTTCCGATGTGGGACTTTCCATTATATTCCCAAGAAAAATTTTAAAAATTGCGAGGACGCAATTTATTGAAGGAGGGGAGAATGTAACACCCCAAGTTTCCTCGGTATGTTTCCTTTCGAATAATGCAATGGCGTGCATTGTACACAACTTCGAGATTTTAACACACCATAACCAATCAAACTAGCCGTTATGAATAGTAATACCTAATTTTTGAAATTTTATAAATTCTATCTCTCAAAATGGTCTTCATTTTTGGATTCGTAATATCGAAATTAGCCTAGGGTGAAATTTTGGTACTTTTTGGATAACTTTCATATTTTGATGAATAGTGAAAATTACTAAATTTTAATTAAAAAACAACTTTTTTAATAAAAATAATTAATAGTGATAAATTATGAATTTGAGTTGTTTTAAAGTATATTTAGAATATATTTTTACCATTTAATATAATTTTGGTCATTGGACATAATTTTACAATTAAACCGAACATAAACAAGTGTCAATCTTTTGATAGTTATTATCTCTTAAAAACACGCTTTTTGTTTTGACAGCGGGAATTAATTTTAAATTAATTTCTGCCACTTATGTGTTTTGAATTTAGAAAAATGGATTCCATATTTGGAATCAGGATGTTCAGATTGTGTAAATAGGTAACATTTATTTTTAGACATTTTGAATAATTACTGCGGTA
Organism: Viscum album; assembly: GCA_963277665.1. NCBI lineage: Eukaryota > Viridiplantae > Streptophyta > Magnoliopsida > Santalales > Viscaceae > Viscum > Viscum album. The sequence goes on from OY728139.1 coordinate 224,179,508, forward strand.
AATATTTTATTTACCATGGTTAAGGGTAAATCCGGTAAATAAGGGTTAAAAAATAATATTATAATAATACTAAATTACCCTAAAACATGTCTTAACCCTATTGGTTGATACATGGTCGACCATGGGCATCTTTGGGTCTATTTGGGGACCCCATGGATCCACTTGTAAGTGATAATGACACTTTATTTTAATTAAGTTAAAATAAATACAAAAATGACACAAGCATATATCTTTTAACAAAACAATTGTTACAGAGGGTTATATATGTTGGATGTTAGATTATAAATATTACTTAGAAAGATAAATAGATTTCCTACATAATGATATTTTATTTATAATTTTTATACATTAAATAATTTAATTTATTTATGACACAATGATGATGCAGTAATTACTATAATAGTGAAAAATCAAAATAATTGATATTAAAAATACCCAAATAAATATAATATGAAACTTTTAATGAATTAAAATAATTTTCTAGGATAATATGATATATTAGTATTGATTTAATTTACTTTGTTCGAAGTAATCAATCTGTTATGAGTTTCACAAAAATCAACTATTGAATAGTGTCAAAATTGACATAAAAGAGTTTTTAAAACAAATATTATATTATTAATTGATATTAAATTCCTAAAAATCTACGGTTCGGCCAAGAGACTTATATCATGATAGGTGTATCATTAATGGACCACTTGGGGGTCTCTTGTATGTGTATGGTAAGTTTATTAACCATATAATATAAAAATACAAAGAGACATTGTAAAAGTGAAACTAATTAACATAGAGGTAATACTTAAAGATAAGGTTAATATAAGTACCCAAACCTGTATAAATTATATTGTATGAGTTGTTTTAGACCCATCCCCACCATAACCGTTTAATAGTCAACTTTGGAGCCATTGGAAACCGAATATGAATTTATTATAAACTAATATCTCTAGCATTTCCAAAGGTGCCCCTCACCCCTCTTATAAAAGGGCACTCCTCCTTCTCATTTCTTCACACCTTCAAAGCCCTTTGGTTCGGCCAAAACCTGCCCAAATACTATCTCAACTTCCCTAACTACAACCTAGAGGCCTTATTTTGATCAGAAAGACAACCTAAGGAGCCCGTTTGATCAAATCAAAAGGAAGAACCCGAAGAAGAGGTAATGTTTTCACCACCCCTTTTCAAGTTCCTTTCTTCTTACACTTCCTCTTTCTTTGTTATTTCCATTATAAAATAATAACTCAAGTATAATATATATACTGTGATGTTATTATAAATATGGTACAACCATATTCAGTATTCTATCCATCCTTTGAATAATATGTCACCATACGTGCGTACGTACGGCTTACCGTCTCCACGTCGTGGTGTAATTGTTATTCAATATATTATTATTTGGATGGATATAATAATGATATGTAACTCATGTAAATAATAAATATAACATGATAATTATTATGTATATATGATATAAAATCCAATTATATATTATTTTAATATCAAAAGAATGATATTGTCGCTCGTGCGTATGTACGGACTACCGTCTCCACGAACGCGATGAGATTCATTGTCCATCATTTCCATTAAAGTATAATTATCATTTGATGATTTAAAAATAGTATCTAAGGACTTGATATCATTCTGGATATGAATAATATACATCCCATTAATTACGAATATGTCTCACATAATAAAGAATATAAAGTAAAATGAACCCGTTAACACCCGAAATGACGATAATTCTAAGATATTATTAACAAATCAATGTTAAAAGATTATATATGATATCATATTAAAGTAACTAATTCTTGAATAATTCAATAACAATTATTTCACCATTATACAGGAGGTAAACCTACCATCTACAAAGGAAAAAGTACAAAGTAAGGGATTTTCTTATCTCACTTTCAATTCCGTGAGATTTCCATTGTTCGCCACTAAATTACTGAAAGTGGTGTATTCTGTACTGCCATTTGATATATATTATCATGATTATCTTTATATTCATGTTATTCTGTAAATAATTTGGTGGTTATTAACTTTTGGCCATACGACTCAGTTGATTAACGTGGTAAGGAGTTTCTTATCTCGCTCTTAATTTCGTGAGAATTCCATTGTTCACCACTTAATTATTACATGTGGTGTATGTGTACTGCCCATGATTGTATTCATTGTGTAATATACTTTAATTTATGTGTATTTACATAGTCCTGGTATGATCCTTATTTCATGGTTGTTTGTTTCATAAGTTACCAAATCGACAAGGGAATTTGAGATTTCAATTTCCACTCATTCAGCTTTACGCATATTTCATTGATTATGCTACTCCAAGATTATGTGTGGAATCACTATTCATTTTATTATGTCATAATTTCCACTCCCCTTCCTATGGATATACTTTTGATACACATAATCACTCCATTGATAATTCTCAAGTCATTAATATGAATTTGATAAGAGTAATTTTAACTCTTTCACCATTTGTTGAGTTAAACATCCAATTCGTTGGTGTTGTTTCTACAAGAATATGTGTGAATATCCTTTGATTTGTTTTTCACTGAATATTCAATCATATTTAGTGTATTTATAATTTTTTTCACACATAATTATGTCTTTGATTTATCCTTAACCTAAGGATACGGCCTTTATGAGAGATTTCATCTCAATTTACATTCAACTGAGACTTCTTTGTTGATATACACCAAATCACTTTTATGTGGTGTATATAATGTACTTTGACATAGTATATCATGAATCCCTTTATTCTCATGATATGACAAATTTTTTATTACCTCAAATATTTGTATTCAAGTGTCTCTCTTTTGGTTAGAATCTCTAACCAAAATACCATTTCAAAATGTTTTAAAGACTTTTTCTTCTATATCTTGCTCATTAATGTCCATGTTTTAAAAATGGTTTTAAGGATTTATTTATATAAAAATTAAAGTTTTAAAATTAAAACTCCTTTTAAAAGTTTCAAAGTGGTATGGGACACTTTGATTCAAAAAATCTATTTTTAAATGGCTTCTTGACAAATAGTGTGACTTTTAAATGATTTCAAGAAAAGGGGGATATTTACCTCAAATAGTTTTGATGATTATTTTCATCTATGTCAACATCCTTCATTATTCATGATTTAGGTTAATGTGATACAATAAAATCTTCCATATTGTATCAAATGAGTTATGTTTGACTGTGGATGTTCTATTTTTATACCATCCATGGTTTGTGGTTAAAGTATTGACATTTCGTGTGCTAGTTTTAATACGAATGTTTATTTTATGTTTAAACCTATTCATATGAGGAATGCATTGGACTTAATAAGTGACGGGTGGAGCCCTCTATAGCTCCTCGATGCATCGGTAGGTCTCATGAGACAAACTAGTGTTTTGGAACAAGGCCTTGACAAAATCTTATTTGTAGTCTTGGCACGAGGCCTTGGCTAAGTGGTTATGATAGTCTGGCATTATGCATTCCAACATTATGAAAGTGGATATTGATATTGCATGTGATCATTCTACTAGTAGAATATCCATGTGAGTAAGTAAATGGCATTATTTCATTTTACCTTTTCCATTTTATGCTGAAGTTCAAGTTTAAAAGGCTTTTGTTTTAGTTATAAATTGCCTTAAGTGTTTATGCTTATTTATGAAAGCTTCTGCTATAATGTTATCCTTACTGAGCATCTGAGCTCACCCATTTCAATGTTTTATTTTTTCCCAGGATTATGAAGAAGTAATTTATGAATGACCTGCAGGGATAGTATGAGGGGATATGAAGACAAGATGTCTTTTTTTATGAAGTAATGTAAAATTTGTGGATGTATCTAGTTATTCCAAGGCTACTAAACTAATCAGTCTTTCGAGACTTGATCTTTCTCGTGATCATGCCAATGTTATGTAATAATGCACCAACTCTAGGTAATTAGGGTCGGGGCATTACATAGAAAATTATTTAGATAAAATAAATATTATTTTTGGAATCAGGACGTCGAAATTATCCAACGGTGAATTTTTCATAATTTTCTGAGACAGTCCAATTTTTGGGTAAAAATTAAAAACCATTTAAATATATAATGTGTTTTATGACATCATAATGACCCAATGGTGATGTAATAAAATACCATAATCCTTATTTTCGGCCAATATGTGTTTTATCATTAAAATAATGAGTTTTGGGTATGTTTGACTTACTTTTCAAAGCATTAATGGAGCCCTCAATACTTATTCAACACTTTTCCTTTTTAAATTAATTTCCATGGGAGTCTGACTCACCTCCACATAAGCAACCCTAATTTTTTAATAAGTTCGGACCTTGGCCTTTTAAAATATTTTTTTCCTCTTTCCTTTTCCAGAAACCATGGGCAAATACCATGGGATGGTTTGTGGTTTGGATTATTTTAATATAAGGGGTCCCAAACCTAAATAATAAAGAATTCCCTCACCTTTCCTATATAAACCCACCCAAGCTCCCACTTCCTCCTCACTCAAAGCCCTAGGAGTTCGACCATCCTCTGCCCTACTATCTCTAGAATCCTCTCAAGGTGCCTCATGCTCCCGAGAAGCCTCTCACAAGCCTCTCTCAAGCCTTTGGAAGCACACTTCCAAGTAAGGGTTTTTTCTTCCTTTCTCATTTTTGTCAATTTTCATTAAGTTGTATTGCCCTTCTAATTTCAATTATGAATGTTGGGGTATGGTTTCGAACATCCCCCATACTGCCATCTTATTGTTTGAATGATTGGAGACCCCTTTCTCTCTCATTAAATGCCTCCCATGTACACCCGTTACTATGCCGAAATTCCGAAAAGAACTTTTTCTCCTCTTTTATATTCAAGAAATACTTTTGTATCATGAATCTAAATTCGTTTTCAATTGTTGGGAAATGTATCTATATGACCTCCTTACTTTCAATTACATGTAAATATGATTAGGAACCCCTTTCTCTCTCATCAACCATTTTTATTAATTCTTATGTCACGCCGTTACGCTGCAGAAATCACACCGATTTTCTAAGCCAATATCATTGTGTAGTGAATACCATGCCCATCTCTCCATCAATGGTATTCACCTTTATGCACATTTACTTATTTATTATAATGTTTCATGTATGAATTCCATATTTCTTTATCGTGGAATAAATGATTATGTTTTATTAATCCATGTTTTATGATCCATGTGGCACACTAATGCATGGAATGAAATGTTTAAAAAGGGTGCGCCCTTATAGCGCTCCAATGCATTGGGTAAAATATAGTATCATGATATGTCATGTGCAATGAGTGTTGACTCATGCTAATTCAAGTGCAACGAGGGTTTACTCGTGCTTCAAGTGCAATGAGGGTTTACTCATGCTCCATGTGCAATGAGCCTTGGCTCATGCTAATTCAATGTTAAGTGTTGTTGCCACATTTCCATGTTATGATTATCATGCTTTATCATGCCTTTATGTTCATGTTACTCTTATTTTCTATTGACATTCATATTGCCTAAAATGTATTGAACTCCTCATGTTATTCATTGTGTACTTCCTTACTGGGCTTTATAGCTCACCCTTTTCTTATGCATGTCCTCAGGTTATCCCATGCAATGCTAAGTAGGAAGGAATATAGTGGTCAAGTAAAGGAAGTTTTCAATAAAGATGTTGTATTTAAAGTTTAAATTTTTTATGTAATGATCCTAATCCTCAAAGACACTAAACCTCTCGATCTTATTTGTAGTATCAAGTGAAGTTATAAGTAATAAAGCATGTTTAAGTTGTAATAGAAAGCAGGGTTGTCATAGTTGGTATCAGAGAATAGGTTTATTTATTTTTGGGATTAGGAAACCATAGTAAAGCCTTAGATACAAGACTAAGTATAATAAAAACATCCATACGTTTTGGTAAATACTATGTAAGTGTTTTATCAAACAAATACATCCCTGTCTGGATACGAGAAGGTAGAGGCGGATCTGGCACAGATGTATCCTAGGGGTAAAACCCAAAAACACCGATTTGAGCTAGACTCGAACAGGAACTGGTGCACGACAACGGGCTTTGCTGCACTCTTGGTTACGACACTCCCAGGGGATATTTTTTGATAAATTCACAATCTTATTATGAACCCTTATTAAGGGAAAAATGCCCCTAAGAATATATGTTAGAAGGAAGATCATGAAAAGCCTGGATTGAATCCTATAGACTCATGAGTTAAAGAGATTAAAGTTTATTCATAAGTCATCAACTTTTGTCTTTGGATTACCCTTTATGTGTTACCCCTAACTTTTCTTTTATTCCAGCCAATGGCCGGTAATAGGAGAACTCGGGCTAACAACCGTTGTGAAGATCAATGTGATGATTGTACTAATGAGATGCCCAATCCAATGGGAGACAAAGGCCTCCTACTTTGAATAGAAACACGTGTCAAGAGGAACGTTTAACCCCCCCTAAGAAAGAACAAGTCGCTATCGAGATCTTGATGAGACAAAGGCCTCCTACTTTTAGTGGATCATCTGATCCGACGATCGCTGAGAAATGGATCAACTCCATTGAAAAGATCTTCTCTATCCTTCAATGTTATGAACAAGAGAAGGTTCTCCAGGCGGCTTATCGTATGGAAGGTGAAGCTGATCAATGGTGGACGTTGATCAAAAATACGAAGCCTGAGGAGGAGATCAAGGCTTTGGAATTGAAGGAATTCTGGAAGATGTTTTTTGATAAATATTTTCCGCGCACCCTCCGTCTTAAGATGGAAAGGGACTTCCTTTCCCTCAAGCAGAAAGATGAAGAATCTGTGGGAGCATACGAGGAAAAATTCACAAGGCTTGCACGATACGCTTCCGTCTTTTTCGTTACCCCCGAATGCAAGGTTGACCGCTTCTTTGGTGGGCTGAAGCCTAGCTTGCGGAAAGCATTAGCGATCCGTGACTTCGACAGCTATGAGGAAATTGTCCGATGTGCCCTCAAGGTTGAAATGGAGATCGGAGAATCACATGGGTATCATGGGGACAAGAAGCGTAAGGTGGACTTCAATGCTGGTGGTCTGATGGATAAATCCAAAGGTACTAAGAAGTTCCAGCACCCCACTTGCCAAAAGTGTGGAAAGAAGAACCCTGGAAATTGCCTTAGGGGGACAAGAAAATGCTTCAAGTGTGGAAGAGAAGGGTACCTAGCTGTTAACTGTCAGCAAGAAGGACCCGCGACTGCGACAGAGGAGAGGAACGCTCCGTTCGAACCTCAACGCGTTGTTCAATGCTACAAATGCAAAGAATCAGGTCATTTTTCAAATCAGTGCCCTAATCCAAGGGTTATCGGAGGCAACCAGCAAACTCCAAGACAGCAAGGAAGAACATTTTCCATCACTTCTACCGAAGTGAACCCCGACAACGAAGTGGTGACAGGTACGCTAGTTATTCATTCAATAATAGCGAACATACTTTTTCATTCAGGTTCTACGCATTCTTTTATATCTCAAAAGATTAGTAGAACAATCCCTGCACCACCACAAATCATTGAAGTAAAGATGTCGGTGAATACGGAATATGGGGCAATCATTTCATATCATGAGTATAATTCCTCCCCTGTTATAATCTGTGGATTGAATTTCCCAGCGAACCTCATCATACTCCCTCTTGTGGAATTTGATGCAATTCATGGCATGGATTGGCTTTCCTTATATAGAGCCAACATAAATTTTCGGGAGATGGAAATCACGCTCCATATGGAGAATCAACCCCCGATTCTTTACAAGTGTTAGGAGGAAGATGAATCTCATTTAGCTCCATCATCTCAAGCATGGATATTACTGCCTTATGAGCACGCATATCTGACTCAGATGATTGAGTCCAAGGATGAAACCACCCTTGAAGAAATGCCTATTGTGAGGGAATTCGCTGAAGTATTTCCCGAGGAACTTCATGGTCTTCCTCCAAGAAGAGATGTTGAGTTCTCTATTGAACTTATACCTGGGGCACTACCAATATCCAAGACTCCATATAGAATGGCTGTTGTTGAGCTTGAAGAGCTGAAGAAACAACTACAGGAGAATCTGGATAAAGGTTTTATACGCCCAAGTGCATCACCATGGGGTGCACTAGTCCTCTTCGTCAAGAAGGATGGGTCAATGCGGCTTTGCATCGATTATCGTGAACTTAAAAAAATCACGATAAAGAAAAAGTATCCTCTTCCAAGAAACGATGACTTTTTTGATCAGCTGCATGGAGAACAATAATTCTCCAAGGTGGACTTGTGGTCGGGATATTATCAAGTAAGGGTGAAGAAGGAAGATATCCCCAAGACTACTTTTCGTACAAGTTACTGGCACTATGAATCCATAGTAATGCCTTTCGGGCTCACCAATGCTAAAGCAATATTCATGGACTTGATGAATAGAGTCTTTATAGATTACCTAGACAAATTTGTGGTAGTATTTATAGATGATATTCTAATATACTCCAAAACCAAGGAGGACCACGAGGAGCATTTAAGAACTGTACTGGAGACCTTGCGCAAGGAGAAGCTCTATGCCAAGTATAGCAAGTGCGAGTTCTGGTTGAAGGAGGTCTCATTCTTGGGCCATATCATCACAAGAAATGGGATATCTGTGGACCCCTCCAAAATAGATGCAATTGAGGGATGGCCGAGGCCAACATTGGTAACTGATATCAGTAGCTTCTTGGGGTTAGCTGGATATTATCGACGATTTGTGAGAAATTTCTCATGATTTTCCAAACCTCTTACCAAGCTAACTCGAAAGGGAGTAAAGTTTTCTTGGAGTGATGAATGCGAAGAAAGCTTCAAGGAGTTGAAAAGGAGGCTTATCACTGCACCTGTGCTCACTTTACCCACAAGTGGGGAGCTTTTTGTGGTATTCAGTGATTCTTCGAAGAAGGGCTTAGGATGTGTGCTGATGCAGAATGATAGAGTGATATCCTATGCCTCAAGGCAGTTGAAAATCCATGAGCGAAACTATCCAACGCCTGATCTGGAGTTGGCGGCGGTGATCTTTGCCTTGAAAATCTGGCGTCATTATCTTTATGGAGAGAAATGTGAGATATATACTGACCACAAGAGTCTTAAATATATATTCACACAGAAAGAGCATAATATGCGCCAGAAAAGATGGATAGAGCCCATCAAGGATTATGACTGTTCAATAAATTACCACCCTGGGAAAGAGAACAAGGTGGAAGATGCCCTAAGTAGAAAGGATCCAGCGATTCTATCAATGATGAGAATTGAGAAGGATCCAATCTTCTTAGACATAATGAATATGGATGTGGGAATCATAAAGAAGGGAACATCATCAATCCTTTCACAAATGATTGCTCAACCATCTCTTTTGTAAAGGTTAAAGGATGCTCAAAAGTATGATACGGGAATCCAAGAAAAAGTGGAAGCTATTAGAAAGGGAAAATCCTCGGAGTTTAATGTTAATGAAGAAGGAATTGCGCGGTTTGGGAAAAGACTATGTGTTCCATCAAGTCCGGAGCTGAAGAAGGAACTTTTGGATGATGCACATTGTTCAAATTTCTCTATTCACCCAGGGAGCACAAAGATGTATCGAGATCTCCGAGAAAACTTTTGGTGGGATAATATGAAGAAGGAGATCGCTGAATATACATCAAAGTGCCTGATGTGTCAGCAAGTGAAGGCAGAGAGGCAGAAGTCTAAGGGGATGATGCAACCATTTCCCATACCAGAATGGAAATGGGAGAACATCACCATGGACTTTGTCACTGTACTTCCAAGGACATCCAAAGGCAACAATGCAATCTGGGTTGTTGTGGATCGTCTTACCAAGACTGCACACTTCATTGATATTCGAGAGGATTTCTCTTTGGATCAACTGGCACAGATATATATCAGGGATGTGGTACAGTTGCATGGATTACCACTATCTATTTTTTCTGACCGAGATCCAAGATTCACTTCTATGTTTTGGAAGAGTCTTCAACAAGCTCTGAATACTGAACTGAACTTCAGTTCGGCCTATCATCCTCAAACTGATGGCCAATCCGAGCGGACTATCCAAACACATGAGGATATGTTGAGAGCGTGCTCAATGGACTTTAAAGGAGGATGGTATCAACATCTTCCTCTGGTTGAGTTCTCTTATAATAATATTTTCCACTTGAGAATCCAAATGGCACCATATGAAGCCCTGTATGGGAAATGGTGTAGTACACCAGCATGTTGGGATGAGGTCGGTGAACGTAAGCTGCATGGACCAGAAATGGTCGAAGAAATGGTGGAGAAGGTGAAAACCATTCAGCAGCATATCAAGGAAGCCCAAAGTCGACAGAAGAGTTATGCAGATAATCGTCGACGAGACCTTGAGTTTAAAGTCTGAGACATGGTGTTTTTACGCATATCTCCATGGAAGAAGGTCATGAGGTTTGGAAAGAAAGGGAAGTTGAGTCCAAGGTACATCGGCCCCTTCGAGATTCTTGATCGAGTTGGAGATGTGGCCTATCGACTAGAACTTCCACCTACTATGGCCAAGGTGCATGATGTATTTCATGTATCCCTCTTAAGGAAGTACATACCGGACCCTTCACAACTATTCTCTTCCGAGGTGGTACAACTGGAAGATGATCTTTCTTATGAGGAGCAACCAGTGAAGATCTTAGATCATAGAGAAAAAGTTCTATGAAATAAGACAATGCCCCTCATCAAGGTGTTGTGGAGAAACCACAAGTTTGAAGAAGCAACTTGGGAGTCGGAGGATATGATGAAGCTGAGTTACCCACATTTGTTTTAGTGTGGGAAATGGAAAATTTCGAGGGTGAAATTTCTTAAGGGGGGAATATTGTAACGACCCAAAGTTTCATTAATGGAAAATCCCTCTTGATCCAGTTAAATGTTTCTTTATGAAAAATGTTTTTATAAGATTTCAACTTCATTAGATTTATGTTAAGATTTGTGACCATTACATTTATAGCCGTTGAACAGTGATCATCTGAGTAGAATAAATATAAGGATTTAATGAACCCATTTCTACTCAGACAAAGGAAGCGATGGCCTCATCCAGTAGAATTGCCCCTTACGAAGCCCATTTGCCGGAGCTCGGAAAAGAGGTGGCGTCTTTGGGCTTCGCCCTTGACCAAGCCCAAGCTGAGCTTCATTATTTCAAGCTTGAACGGGAACGTCTACGGGAAATGTGGAAGTTGATAGAGATTACCACTCGAGCGATGTTACCCGAGCCACCCCAAGAGTCTGTCACCATCGCACACCTTACCCTTAGGTCTTATGCGGCTATTTTAAGGTGTTATGTAACAAATAAGTAGCACCATGTTCATGTACATTATTTTTGTATATAATAATTAATATAATTTCTAGTCATTTTTTATACATTGTAATTAGTTTTTAAAGTACAAATGGTGTTTTTAGTTATTATTTAATTAAGAATTATATTTTATTAAATTAAAGGATTTTTTAATTAAATAATTTTTTAATAAAATATTATTATTAATATTAAATTAATTTTTATTAAATATAAATGATCTTATAATTTTATGAATGCAATTAAATTTTTTTATTAAGGTTTGAAAGCCATTTCTGTCAAAACCCGTGAATTTTTTATAAATGTCATTTTTTATTTTAAAAGTGAAAATTCACATATTTAGAAAATTATTTAGATAAAATAAATATTATTTTTGGAATCAGGACGTCGAAATTATCCAATGGTGAATTTTTCATAATTTTCTGAGACAGTCTAATTTTTGGGTATAAATTAAATACCATTTAAATATATAATGTGTTTTATGACATCATAATGACCCAATGGTGATGTAATAAAATATCATAATCCTTATGTTCAGCCAATATTTTTTTTATCATTAAATTAATGAGGTTTTGGGTTTGTTTGACTTACTTTTCAAAGCATTAATGGAGCCCTCAAGACTTATTCAACACTTTGCCTTTTTAAATTAATTTCCATGGGAGTCTGACTCACCTCCACATATGGAACCCTAATTTTTTAATAAGTTCTGACCTTGGCCTTGTAAAATATTGTTTTCCTCTTTCTATTTCCAGAAACCATGGGCAAATACCATGGGATGGTTTGTGGTTTGGATTATTTTAATATAAGGGGTCCCAAACCTAAATAATAAAGAATTCCCTCACCTTTCCTATATAAATCCACCCAAGCTCCCACTTCCTCCTCACTAAAAGCCCTTGGAGTTCGTCAAACCTCTTACCTACTCTCTCTAAAATCCTCTCAAGGTTCCCCAAGCTCCCAAGAAGCCTCTCACAAGCCTCTCTCTAGCCTTTGGAAGCACACTTCCAAGTAAGGGATTTTTCTTCCTTTCTCATTTTTGTCAATTTTATTTAAGTTGTATTTCCCTTTTAATTTCAATTATGAATTTTGGGGTATGGTTTATCACATCCCCCATAATGGCCTCTTATTGTTTGAATGATGGGAGACCCCTTTCTCTCTCATTAAATTCCTCCCATGTACACCTGTTACTATGCCGAAATTCCGAAAGGAACTTTTTCTCCTCTTTTATATTCAAGAAATACTTTTGTATCATGAATATAAATTCCTTTTCAATTGTTGGGACATGTATCTATATGACCTCCTTACTGTCCATTACATGTAAATATGATGAGGTACCCCTTTCTCTCTCATCAACCATTTTTATGAATTCTTATGTCACGCCGTTACGCTGCCGAAATCACACCGATTTTCTAAGCCAATATCATTGTGTAGTGAATACCATGCCCATCTCTCCATCAAGGGTATTCACCATTATGTACATTTACTTATTGATTATAAAGTTTCATGTATGAATTCCAAATTCCTTTATCATGGAATAAATGATTATGTTTTATTAATCCATGTTTTATGATCCATGTGGCACACTTATGCATGAAATGAAATGTTTAAGAAGGGTGCACCCTTATAGCGCTCCAATGCATTGGGTAAAGTATAGTATCATGATACATCATGTGAAATGAGTGTTGACTCATGCTAATTAAAGTGCAATGAGGGTTTAATCGTGCTTCAAGTGCAATGAGGGTTTAATCATGCTCCATGTGAAATGAGCCTTGGCTCATGCTAATTCAATGTTAAGTGTTGTTTCCACATTTCCATGTTATGATTATCATGATTTATCATGCCTTTATGTTCATGTTACTCTTATTCTATATTGATATTCCAATTGCATAACATGTATTGAACTCCTCATGTTATTCATTGTGTACTCCCTTACTGGGATTTATAGCTCACCCTTTTCTTATGCATGTCCTCAGGTTATCCCATGCAATGCTAAGTATGAAGGAATATAGTGGTCATGTAAAGGAAGTTTTCAATAAAGATGTTGTATTTAATGTTTAATTTTTTTATGTAATGATATTAAGCCCCAAAGACACTAAAATTCTCGATCTTCTTTTTTGTATCAAGTGAAGTTATATGTAATAAAGCATGTTTAAGTTGTAATAGAAAGCAGGGTTGTCATAATATTAGGAAATAAAGTGTTACTTTTCCATTCCAGAATTAAAAAAATCCCTAGAAAGCTAAAATCATAGTGGTGTAGACATTTTCCCATATTAAGAGTCTTATCCAATATTTTTTATAACATATATGATATTAGAATAGGGCATTCTTGATTAATGGTAAAAGGATAAAAAATTATTTAATGGTGAAAAAAAGGATTGGATAACATATATTTTCTTGGTACTTGTGTTTTCTCTATGTCTTACTAACTATATTAAATGTAGTACTTAATGGGCGCTAACAAATAGCATATTGCTTTTTTATTTGATTGTGCCTTTGAAATAACCATTAAATGCTACATCATTCTATTTATTATCCACATCTGTTTTCATATTGGGAAGTGTTTTTTAATCATTTCAATTAATTAATGTATTTGACAGTGTTTGAAAAAACATACACACTTCATTCTAGTTCTCCCTATTGTTATTTTATTTCTTCATTGAATAATAATAAACATATTTGTGTATATTCTAGGATTTGAATTTTTTATCAACTCCTCAAAGTGAATGTTGATCCTAAAAACCATTTTAAATCAAAATTAAAAATTTAGGATTTGTTATTGAATAAAATCAATTAATTTTCAAAGAAAAGTACAATTTGTAAGCTCATAAAACATGAAAACCCATCTATTTCATCATTATTACGGTTACCTCTCTCATTTAGATTTTAATTATTTGTATATAATTATATTTTATTTATCTTTTTCAAAATATGTTTGGATAATAATAGTGTTCTCTCAATGTCTTATGAAGGGAATTACATGATGGATATGTCTGTTGAATGGGTTCTTTTTAAAATTAATTTTTTTCATTAAAAATTATTTTGAATTTCATGTTTAAACAAGACTGCTATTTGAATTTAATGTGTTTGTAAAGAAACTATTATTTAGTAACTAGATGTAACTTTTATTGGATGTTGTTAGGTTTTCTGTTTCTTTAATGGGATTTTTTAAACTTCATTGTGACTCATGTACATGATTTTAAAACTTCTAAAATTTTAAATATTTTTTAATTAAAACTATTTAAAAGTTTTAGCACCTTATGATTACAAATTAGGTAAATTTTTTAGCATGTCTGGGGTGGGGTCATAAAATGTGTAAAAAAATAATTCATTGTGGTACATATCAAATATTCCCTAAAATTGTTCATAATTATATATTTTTTAGATTTAATTTCTTTTCAATATGGTTAAAAACAAATTTATATTTGATGTTTTTTCCACATTGATGGGTTTCTTCCATAGATTCAATTGGGTGATTCATTTTCATTACTCTCTTGAAATTTTTCTTTATTGGTCAAACATTTGGAGTAAAATTCACATCTTTCCTGATTTTGAGATTTTTTATTGGATTTTTTCAAAAGTTATGCATTTAAATTTGGATTGAAATGAACTTTTAGTCTGTGTGAAATTTTTATTCTTTAACCTACATTTTTTGGTTGATATATGTATTATTCCTTTTTATTATTAAATTCACTCTTACACTAGTTGTGTCTAATTAATGTTTTTTAATTATGTGAGTTATTTTATCTTAGGAAGAAATATGTTTGTTAGTTTAGTTAAATGCAAAGAGAAGTTTTTTTAAATATATTCAAAATGTTAGATATCTGTTATATTTATAAAAATAAAACTATCATTTGTTCAAAAACATGTTCTGAGAAGAGAAATAATATCTTCTACATTAGAGGATTCTTTTAGTTAAATAAATTTGAAAAACAATCCTTGTGGTGCCTTAGCTTTTTTCATGAGATCTAGATTCATGTACCGAATTAGATCAATTGATTCATTAAAAACAATATCTTAATAGTGGAAGATATATTTTTACTTGTATATTATCTAAGTAATAATTTCTATTTCAATTTTTTTAATTAAAAATGATATTTTAATGATATTTTCAGGGATTTGGATAATTTTGTGTTGTAATTTTTATTCCTTGGATATTTTATTGAAAATGGTGGGTTTTTTGGCTTAATTATTAAGAAGAACATTAGTTTTCTTGTCACATATTGAGAGAAACATTCTTATTTTTTGAGTTTAAAATAGAATTTTATTTCATATTTCTATATGTGTATGATATAAATTTCAATAGTTTTATATTTTTATTCAAAATATATTTTATTAGAATAAATTTTAATCGTATTTATGAAGTATGAATTCTAGGTTTTTATGCGTTGTTTTAATCACGTTTTTAAGAAATTTTATTACAATCTAGTTCATATGACTAGTAACATTGTCAATTTTCATGTTTTTTTATTCTTGTATGATATTTTTGGATTGGAAATTAGGAACCCAAAAAAATTTACGAAGTATATTTTTGACATTTGGAATCAGTACATGAAGGATAATGTTAAGGAAATTATATAAGATAATTTACCTAGTTTTATAAAATAAATTTGAACCATCCCCTATAAGATAATATTTTTCTAACATGAGATAATTTATTTTCTCATAAGGATAATTCATCATCCATCATAATATATTTCAATTTTCCCATGGTAGATGATTTAGTCTCCCCATTTCTAAATATGCTTGTTAGAATGTGAGCTCAAAATTTTTCAAATTGAGAAATATAATCTATGACGAAGCTGTTGAAGACAAGACAAGAAGAACCATTTTAAATGACTCTAAATTATATTAAAAAGTATCATTCCATAACAATAGAAACAAATTATGAGGAATCACTAGTCAGATGAACCCTCAAAATATAAAGTTGTCAAAACAAATGTGGATGGTTGGTTTGGAGATATAAGAATATCATTAACTGAGAAAGAAGATAATGATCTCAGAAACATAATATTGGAGTCTGAGATCATTTATAACAATGAATAAAATACCAATTATGATGATGTCTAACAGTGAGGAACCATTTTAGAGGGATAAATATTCATGCTCCTTTCACATCAAGCTATGTCGGAATAAATTGTTGTGTTATGCCCCTATTGTAATTTAATTATTTCGTTTTTTTAATATAATATCTCCATATTTTCGTGGGATTTTTTATACTACATGGGGAAAATTCACATTTACCACTTATATTATGTTTGTGTTGTGTATTTTTATTTCAGCTTCTATATACATTTTTTCATTACCCATTTAAGCATCTGAATTGTGACAATTGATCATAGCCAATCCAATAGTCATGAGTGACTCTGACTATATTTGTTTGGCTCAACCAGAATCTGTACTTCCTCCATTGTTCCAATCCCATAGGGACATGTGTCCATTCATTTTCCACCTACTTTTATGTGAACTTTCAATCTCATTTGGATCATTCATAGGGCTATTTCCCAGTGGTTCTGACCATTATATCTGATGCTCCCTAAAACACCATAATTCTTCTCATGTGTCACATGGATTATTTATTCCATTCTCTTCAGTTCATGTATTTTTTTTATAGTTAACTGAAATCTCTTATTTTTGTAATGTTCAGCAACAACTTCTAGGGTTTCTCAGAATAGAAGAAGAAGACGAAGAAGAAATGATGCATTGTGGTCAAGAAAACCCCCCTTTGTAGAGGTCATACCACCTTTTAGAACCTGAGTACTTATACAGTTGAGATTCAGTGGATATCAACTCAATATTGGGTTTCCAGATACTATATATCAGAGAGGTCTCATATCTCCACTCATTTTTTATCATACCCATGTTTTTCTTTATAATATTTGATATATAACAATTTACTTATTTCTATCTTATATAGATCTAAATATGTTTTGGGTGTGTTCATGACTCCTTCTAGAAGTTTACAACATTGTCACAAAGTCACAGGTTTCATCACTTCACCTATTTCAAATATGATACTCTCCTTGGATAGTTTCTCAACTTTTCTTCTTGATTATTCAAGCCTTTATTTCTTTATATACATTTTTTTGAGTAATTTAAAAATAATATGTATGGTTTTATCCCAATGTATGTAAGATCACACTGATCCAAGGAATGTTATATATTTTGTTATTTATTCTCTATTCCTTCTAATTTTTTTCTTCAAGTAACTCGATTTAATAAGAAATTATTTATGTTTCATTTTCACCAACTATTTAATTGAACATATAGAATATGTATCCCGAAAATATACAATATTGAGTCCAAGATGTTCTAAGGGTAAACAACTTAACCAACAACAAGAGGTATCAGATATTACTATAATGTAGATAATGGGTTCTACTAAATTTTATATTGATAAATATAAAGGTGAAAATGATTTTAGTCAATGTAAAATTTAAATAACTGTCCTACTGGATCATGACGATTTGATTGATGCCCTTAATGGAACTAAAAGAAATTTACTACCCATTCATCAGATAAGAAGACTATCATTATTATTGTAGATGTATCGGAAAGAAACTCTTAAGAAATATTATATCTTAATTATTTTATCTTTATGATATAAAATTATTAGATATGATTCATATGAGTATTTTGTTGGTGGTATATTGTCCAGACCTGAAACATTGTACATGACTAAGTCTCATGTGGGTAGATTATGAAAAAATGAGATTATGTACTTTCAAAATGCATCTTGAAAATATATTATGGATTCAAATTGATGATTTTATTAATTTATTGTTATATCTATCCATCATTGACATTAAATTGGATGATGAAGATTAATCCATAATATTGTTAACTTAATACGATGATATGTTTAATTCTGTTAATGATTCTCGGATGTATGGAAAAGAAACCATCAACCTCAAAGAAGATAAATATTTTTTAATCTCTATGGACCTTCAATGGAATGGTAGTGTTAAGTATGATCCATAGTGTATGAACATTAGAAACGAATTTGAATATATGGGAATAATTTATTCTAGGGGTAGGATGAGTGAAAGGGGTTAGTTCAATAAGAAAATGTATATATCAAAAAACAACGTAATCTATTATTTTTAGTGCAAAAAACCTATTCACATTAAGAGAAATTTCCCAAATAAGTAAGGTGACTTAGATACAATAGTATGGATCATTCCTTTTTAGTTTAGTGGGGCTTTAAAAGTGTTTGTGAGTTAAATTATTCATAAATTTCCATCTCTAATGAATCGATCATTAATTTAGAATGTCCACACAACATGTGTCCTATGAAGGAGTCCTTCACTAAGTTAAGGGAAATAAAATCTGCATAGGTGTTTTTAGGGAACAATAAGAGCTATCATACAAAGTTAATATGCTTGGTTTCATTATAAATTCATGATAAGACTGCTAAAACGCTTGAGGAGGTGAGGAGTGTACCTGAACTAAAAAGAAATAGAATTTCCCTAGGCGTCCTTAACCAAAAGAGATATACCTTTAAATAATATTCTTGTTGACATAGGATTTACTAAGGATATCTCACTATCATTAAAAGAAACCATTATAACATCCTTTATGTGTTAGATGGTACGGTTTATAGAAGTTAGCTAAACACATTTTGTGATTCAAAACATGATTCAACCACCCTTTGGTATATAATTGTTTTTCTTGATAGTGATAGGGGTCATTACCAATGTAGAAAACATGGAATATTGATTAATATGACACTAATAATTCTTCCTATCTGTGAATACTTCGTTTATAGAAAATCAAGAATAGTTAGTTTTAGAAACACAATGTATAAGGCTAAAGTACCCCCTTGAGTGTGTCCATTCCAATCTATGGGGTCTTTATAGGGTCTCCTCCCATGGTGGAGTTTCTAATTTTTTGCCATTTATTTATTAATACTCTAGTAAATACTAGATTTAGAAGCTCAATAATATGTCTGATACTTTTAATACTTTTAAGAAATGGAAATATGGGGTAGAAAGTGAATATGGTTAGAAAATCAATGCCTTCAGAAATGATAGTGGTTTAGAATATATGTCCTTTGAATTCATTCAATTCATTGAATATGAGGGAATTATGAGATAATAAAATATTGTGGAAACACAAAAATATAATGGATTAAAAGAGATGATGAATATGAATTCTATTGAGATGGTTAGGTCTATGTTATCTCACACTAAACACCATAAGTCCTTCTAGGCCGAGGATAACTCAACAAAAGTCTATTTAATCAATCATTTACCATCTTATTCTAAAACCATTAAAACACCTAAAGATGTATGGAAAGTTTCATCCATATCCCTTGCACCCCGTAGGAATTTTAGATCTATATTTTGTGCTCATATAAATTGAGATAATCGAGATCTTAGGGTTGTGAATTTTATATTCATGGGTTATCGAGAGAGTGTTAAGGAGTATCATCTGTGGATAGATTATCCAAGTTTCCAAAAGTGTATAGTTATTCAAGATGTTGTGTTTCAGGAGTATGGTCTCTATAATGGTAGAGGAACATTATCAAGATATTCTTCTGATAACAATGGATAATATTCCAGTTTCCCAGCACCCATTTCTTTATGATTTAAGTGTATCTTATTTACACACACGATTACTAATTCTACCACATCTCTAATAAAACATATCCTAATATCTATATACTTATATTTACCATGGTATACTAAATTTTTGGATAGGTGAATTGCAGATTGACTATCAAAATATACATTGATAATAGAATCATTAAGGTTACATTTAGAAGAAACTCCATTGATACAAAAATATTAATTTACAACCTTGGTTAAGGAAATGCACTCGCATTCAATGGTTCAACAAGAAAACCCATTCTGAATATATCATTTATAAGGAATATGACCACCACTGGAAGTAAATATATATTCAGTTAAAGTCTTGAAATTATATATTCTTCCAGTATATTCAGCATCAACCTAACCAAAAAAAATTTCACGATTAACCGTGTTTTTAGAATAATACAAAATAATGTTATAGATACAAGATATATATCACAATATCCACTTAAGAGCATTCTAATAGGGCTTACCAAGTGTGTCCGTGAATATTTTTAAAGTACTTATTTTATATGAAATATTTGGGCGAGTGAAAATCATATATTACATAACAATGAACACAATATTAGAATAATGAATTTGAGACATCAAGTGTATTGTATCAGTAGTTTTGGGTTTCTATATTAAATATAGTTTAAATCCAAGAGTTATAGTAATAGGTTTGATAGATTCAAACAATCATCTCTTTAGTATTTTTAAAATATAATCATGATTAGATAAATAAAGAACCTTTTTGGTTTGTCCCTATTTATCACAATGAATAAAATTATCTTAGTTTCGCCTATGTATTTAATTTCAAATTTTACTTTTATTTGTGATTTAAGAGAAGAAATGAAATTCGTTTTTTTAAATGATAAGCATGTCATAATCATATCTAAGTAAAACAATCATAAGGTTTTCGGTTGATTTAATGTAAACACATGCATCAAACTGAATCCTAATGAACTAGGTAGCCAACATGAATGAATCATATTTTATGTACCACTTCCTAGAGGATTGTTTCAATACATAAAATATTTTCATCAAAAGGCATAGTTGATTCAATTTTAATTCAATAGGATTACCATCATGAGGTTTAATATAAATTTTCTCATAAAAATAACCATGTAATTTTTTTAAAAAATCCATTTGTACATTATAGAGATCATTATATGTGGAAAAAATCTATTAAAATCCTAGTTAATGAATTATTTATAATACGAGAGAAAATCTCATAGTAATTAATTCTCTCCCTATGAATGAAACCATTAGTAATGAACCAATAATTATACATTATTTTATTTCCCTTGGTGTTATATTATTTTCTTTTAAATACCCACATGGAAAAAATTATTTTTTTCATTAGTTGGTTGGTTTACAATAGTCCATGATTGGTTATTTTTTAAGGATTTCATTTATTCATTCTTGGTAAAGACCATATTCATTGAGTCATTTTCATTTTAGTCTTGACTATAGGTTTGAAAATCGTCATCTATGTGATCAAGAGCAACATAAAAGGAATATGATTCCATAACATACTAACTAATCTAAGAAGGAATTCATGGGATGATCCTTTCCCTATATTGGGTTAGTTTATAGTCTCAATTTGGGTTTGTTGATTTATTTTCCAAATATGAACTTGAAGTGAAAGAAGAATTGGCCTCTAAATCAATCCATTCATCAGGTGGAGAGGAATGGATATGGGCCTCAAACAGGGATGGTAGCATGGTTTTATCAGCCTGTTGACGGGATGAATCACTACTCCCAAATGTGAATGTATTTGTTTTAAGAGCGAATGACTCATGAAAGACAACATCTCTACTTACAATTTACTTTTGATATCTAGTATTATCTACACAATTTTTATACCCCTCAACACCCTTTAGATACTAAACAAAGATTCATTTTAGAGATCTTGGTTCAAACATTTTAGTCTTATATGACCATAATGTGTACAACCAAATATTATTATGTAGGAATAGTAAGGGGCATTACCATTACACAATTATTTAGATGTTTTAAAGTGATAATAATATGATTGAAACCTATTAATTAAGTATATACATGGGAGGGTATCCGCCTCCTAGAATTATTTAGGTAGGGATGAGCATAAAAGATTTCTCTGAACACTTTCTTGGATAGTCCTGTTAATTCATTCTCCTTAGACATTATTTTGGGAAGTTTCCCTAATTGTTCTATGTCTCTAAACACCATCACATTAAAAAAAATGTATAAAATCATTATATCGGTTTTCAAGACCATTTTGTATTCTTATAGTTTTTAACTTATTTCTAACTTATTTTTCAACTAAAACATTCAAGGACTTAAATGTTTAAAAACATGATATTTTTTTAATAATATAGATCCACACATTCATAGAGTATCAATATATTAATGTAATAGACTTGGAACCTCCACCATGGGGGATGTCTTAGATGGTCCCATTGATCTAAGTTGATATATTCCAAGGGTTGGAGGATTTAAAACTAGACCTTCAAAAACTAACCCATTTGGCAATTCCAATTAAAAATATTCACAAATTTGAAGGTTTCATGGTGTGATGTCACTCAACACCCCTTTCTTTTTGAGTTCCTCAGGACTGTTAGAGATAACATACCCCAATATTCTACGCCAAAGTATAGTACTATAGAAATTGTTTGAGTAGACACTACCTGGTTTTCCATAATTGGTATTTACATTTAATACATAAAACCCAGTTATTAGAAATCCCTTTTGAATGGTTCTAGATCATTTGGATATTTTAAGACAACATGATTCATACCTATAGGTACATCCCTTATTGTCTATGACCCCTAAGAAAACTAGGTTTCTTTAGAGTTTGGGAACCCAATTTCATCAACTAAGGTTATGATATTGTGGTCATAAAGATCTATCAAAATAAAACCTCTACCCTCAACCTTAAACCTCTTTTTATTACCTAAGAGGACATCTCCTTCTACCCTCCCCACCATTTCAATATTGGATTATGTAAATGAGACATATGAAAGATGAACCAAATTCAAGGACACACTCATGATTGAGTTCATGGGTAGACATAATAAGGACCTTTGTAGTTTCATAACTAGTGTCTATAAGTATGGGCCAATCAGTGGATTTTTTAGACACTAACATGTATTTTAGTTTCCTAATCTCTGGTTTAATGCACCCTAGTTTTCAACGATAAAATTCATAAACATTATATCATATGAATTGGACCTAGGATTATGGTCTTTATTGATATCAATATTATATTTATTAAAAAAATTATTCTTAGTTTTAGTTTTAGTTTTATGTAGAGAATAATATTTCAGCCTCACATTTGATTGTTGATTTAGAGTGAAGTTACTTATAAAGAAGGGAGGATTTATCCTCTTCTATGGTTGAATATTATTATCCATACATCATGGTCTCAACAAGTGTGTTCTAGTCATTATCAAATGATATTAAGAGGATCATTTATTGATTCTTATCATCAAAAAAATTAATGTTGGATAAATTTAACATGGATTTATTGAACTCAAATATATAGAATTTAACTGAACAACCAGGTTTCATTTGAATGTAAATATATGGTGTTTTTGGAAAATCCAACCTATTAATGAAGTAGTAATTTAAAATTGATCAATTTTAAGCCAAAATCTAGTAGTATTGGACTCATAATTAACTTCTCTAATGAAATTATCACATAAATAAAGTAAAATGGAGATATTTGATTTAATAATAACATGAGGGGAAATATCTTCAAACTTTTAAGTAGTTTTCCGAACTTCAGTCATAGTTATGACTAGTTTCTTGCGCCTATAGAGGGAATCAATAAGGCCCTATTTTAAAAGAAGGTCTATAATCTTAATTCACAAAAAATTAAAGTATGTGTCACCATAAAATTTATGAATTTCATATATCATTGTTGAAATATTTACACAAAATGTATATGTTGAGTTCTTGTAGAGATCGTTAAGTGTATGCCACCAACAAATGACTAATATCCTAGTTAAACTATGTTTTATTTAAATAGAAATGAAATTTGAATAAACATACATTGGATAGTGGATTCAAATGAATTTAATTAATAATGACACTATAAACTTAACAGTGATATTAAATTGAAGAAAACCAAGACAAAAACAGAATTGTAAATAATTAAACATGGAAATAGTTCTCAAATTTAACAGAAAAATAATGATTGTGAGGCTCAGATAAAATTTTTTAAGTTGAATGGTGATCCGAACAATAGAAGAAAACCAAAAACTAATGGGAATGAACTCTATCTTAGAAATTTGAAGAAAAAAACAAATTTATATAAATAGCATACAAGAAATGAAAGACTGAAAGAAAAAACATTAAAGAACATGAGTATTTAACATTATTTATTCCCTCTAGACCTATGTGAATGGTAATAAAATCACCACCCACATACAAGTTTTATTAATTCTAAATAAGTGAAAATAGATTTACAGTATACAGAAATTGTGGAACTAAAAAATAATCATTGAAGATAAAATTGATGATAAGGATAATTAGGAAAGAAATAACAAAATCATATAGTTTTGTATGAAACCCAGTTCGGTCATCCTAATATATTCATGTATTTTCCTCTCTGTTTTGAATCACCAAACCTCGCTAATTGACCCCAAAAATCACAAGAGGTGCCTCCCTAGACTATATCTTTATTATATGGTACTTTTCATAGTTTAAGTAACACTCTCAACGAAGCTCCACCAGGAGCTTTACATTAGCAGTGTACTATAGATTTCAGCACATGTTGACATACACCACCAGATATTAGAGAACACCCGATTAGGGTTTGTTAACAAAAACCTAGAGTTGGGGAGAAGAATAAAAAAGTAGCGAGATAGATTGAATCCCCCGAAAGTGAAAGAGGAAAAGAGGGGAATCAATTCTCCAAGACACCAGCAAGAACCTCGAAATATAATTTCCAACCAATGTTCGCCACATACACACTGCCGAACTGATAAAATAGAGAACCAATAATACATCAGGAAAGACAGATGGAAATGATTCATAGTGATGTCAGGGTTATCAATAAATAATGATGAATTAAAAAAATGGATATCTAGTTTTTCAAAGGATTTTGTAGTAAATAGGTTGGTCGAGATTCCATAGCCCAATGAATAAGAACCAACACGAATCAGAGGTCCAGTGAGCCAATAATGCCTTGTAAAAAAATATCCAATATAATTTTTAGCAATTAAATAATTATAACTAATATAATTTTTCATTAATGCATAAATTTAATGGGATAGACAAAAATGAAAAAAATTCGATATGAAAAAATGAAGAGTATGGAATCCATAATTAACAGGTCAGGTGGAAGCTATGTTTGTGTACTATGTTCATTTCCGAGTAATGATGAGGGTGTGGGTTCATTGTTTGCAGACCTGTAGGTTTCCCAAATTCATACATTTATAGATTAACATGATGTTCTTTAATTATTTATAAGCTAAAAATATACTATAATTTGAAAGACACCTAAAATATAAAGGACTTCCCACCTCCTAGTCAAAATGTATGTGGGGAAATTATAGGTGGGTGGCCAAGAGACATGAACCCGTGACCAGCCCCTCACTACCCCCACAAACCATTACCACCCCATGAGAAGTAGTGAGGAATAAAATTTTCATTTATAATCTATATATAAGGAAAAAAGTTTATATTTATGGAATTATGTTTTCTAGGAGGATACATGCAGACATAGTGGTACCATCAATGATGAGGTATCGGAAGAGAGTGGATATTGGAGAAGAAGTTTCCCAAATATGGTGGATTCTATGAATTTCCTAATTCATTTTCCTTATTTCCCTTTAGTTGAAATTTTCTCTTGTTTATTTTAACTAAAAATTATTATTGGGTAAATTTTTATAGGGAAACATGGTTGATCTGATTTCAGTTTTTTTCATTGATCCATACTTTCTCTTTTCAATTTTTTTGTGATTATTTTTCTTTTGAGTGATATTTATTTTTTAAATCATCAAGAAATAATGATATTCAGTCATGATAGGATTCATAACATATTTATTAGGGAAAATGAAAAATATTATGATAATTAATTTTTTAAATCATCAATGATCAAATAATAACACACCACGATTTAACGGCAACTAGATTATGGTGATCTTCATTCAATCATTTAAAGTAAAAAAAATTAATCCTATGGTTGTAATACTATGGGAGTTGAATTTAATCCTATAATATTTTTGGTAGATTACATTAATTTATTCCTTCTTTGAACAAATATATATTCACATTTTTCATAAATGAATATAATTATTATGAAACGGACGGTTGAAATTACCTTGGCTCAAAAATTTCTTATCACTTCTTTCCTATTTCATTCCCTCACATTCTATCTTCCATTTTTCTTCATCTCCCTTAATTTAAACTTATTTCCTTCTCAACTACACTTCATATGATTACTACTTTCTATTTACCAGTTCTTTACATGTTTTTATGTTCTTTTTCTTAACCACTAATACATTTTTTTAGCCCTTCAAGGTGGGATCCACCCAGCCTAATACTATACTCGTTTTAAGTAGAAAAATTAATATATAAAATTTTTATATCACGTAACTACCAATGAATTAATCATAACCATAATAAATTATGAAAATTTATTTATGAGGGATGTAGAAAAATAGAAAATGAAAATTTTAATTTCATTTTCCTCAACATACAAAGCCTTAAATTCTGGAGTCCATACTTTTAAGAAAAGTAAAACAAAAAGGAAAAAATTCAAAAGTTATTTCCAAAATATTAGTATTGAACTTACTAAAGGGAAATTTTCTCAAGTAACTAAATATATGTCTCTTAGATGAAATTGTTTAAGAGACTATTGTCTTGATTACAATAACAGAAGAGATCAACGAGAGAAAGAATTCTGAGAATCTATATGAAATGAGTGTAATAATATTAGAAGAATATAGATATATTTTCTATATCTAATAAAAAGGAAAAAAAATTAAATAGGCATTCAAAAAAATGGGAAGAAATTTTTAATACATATGACACCTTTAGTACTAGTGAAGCATCTATTTATTATAATAGTTCATCGAATGGTAGTGATGATAGCAGAATATTTATTATTTTCATGAAAACTGACTTACATATGATCCAATAAATGAGTTTTTTTCAGGAGTAAAATTAAAAATGATGTAAGTTCCCATATTTTCCAATGTACTACCCTTTTTTAGTTTTTTGTTTGCGCCTTAACAGTCAGGTCATGTTCGGAGACAGAGATATTTTGTCTACGAAAATGACATAAAGTAATGGGATGTATGTCTATTTGAATTCATTGAGTTAAGATATAAATGGGATGAGTATTACCCTATTTTATTGGTAGTTTTAGAATCATTAAGGGGAGTTTGTGTTTTTATAATGAAACTGGGCGGAAAAACTATATTTTGAATAGTTACACATCGTTAAACTATTACACATGCAATGTAATTGTCATCAGACACAAGTTGTTAATGGTTGCAGGTCATGAACTTATTCATTACTTAAAGAGTGTATACATTGGGTAATATTTGGTCAGATAAATAATAATATGAGGGTATAGGTTTTTTTGGTGTATCCCTCTAAAAATAAATACACTATCTACAACCAAATTACACGCTGTGTAATTTCCCAAGTAGGATTTTAAAATAGTGTACTATGATGGATTTTATTTTTTATGTCACATGTAGCTTCCTTCTATAGAGCCTTGGGTGGGTCTTAGGAATTTTTTAAGTTCCTATATATGTTTTTTAAATCTTGATCACACACATGATCCCTGATAATGGGTTTTGATTAATTTTTTTCTTCTCTTATTTCGTTCTCTAATCATTGCATTGTAATCTCTTGACTGTGTGCATTTTTGGTTTTGATCATGATTGGTTATGCTCTAGGAACCATTTTTCGATCATATATTCATTTTTTCTTGTTGGAGAATCCTATTAGAAGTATTGGTTTATCATTATTTACAGGTATGGAGTCTAAAACATAACCCTATGGTTTGATATTATTCAAGTATGTGAAATTTTAAAATTACTCAATCATACATGTGCCTCAATTATTTAAATGATGAATTAGATTATTCTGTGGAGTCCCTATGGATCAATTTGGTTATTGACCTTTATTGTGACAACTGTTCAGGAGATAGAACCCTTTATTATAATTTAATTGATTAATGTATTAAAGTGTGTTTAGAATGACATAGATTTTTGAGTGATTTCATGATATATTTTCACTTAGATTGGATTTTTTATTGAGATAACTAGCATGTTATTGGTTATGACTAGATGATATATGAAATCTGTAGTTGAATGATATGTGGTAATTTATAATAAGTCTCCATTGATATTGATGATGTGATATTATGATATCTTTGTTATTATGAAATGTGTTGTGATAAATTTTGTAATGATTATATGGGGTGTTGGCCCGATTGATAAATGCTAAAAAGCCTATATAGTGGGTTGTTCCCATTAACACATGTTGAAATTATTATATACTAAGAAATTCCTTATGACATTATGAAATACATATATAGTGGGCTATGCCTAGTGACACATTCTGAAATTCTTATATATCGGTCTTGGCCCTGATAAATGTTGAACAACTTATACACTAGGCTCGGCCTAGATCGATTGTTGAAATGCCTAAATAATGGTTTTTAACATATATTTGTGTAATTTATACATTGGTTATAATGTGATTGGGAGCGTAGTTGTGATACATGCTCAAATACATTCTTCCATGGAATAGAGTCTTGTAATTGTTTACCGTGGATATTTGTTTTTGGGTGTCATGGTTGTGAGGAAAGCTCATACAAATTATCCCATGGTTCTAAAGAAGGTTGATGTGGTATTAAATTTATTTTTTAACTGATTAATATTATTATTTATAGAATTATTTAATAAAAATTTTTTTCATACTTTTTATGATTAGACATAGTGGTGTCCGCCTACTAATTTATACTCTCACCCTATTCAGGTCACCGATTGGTACCCAAGAAGATTATATAGATGTTGGTTTGGAAAACTGAAATAGACCTTGCAATTTGTTTTCTTTTCTGAATGAGCTGTAGTTTTGATATGAGAATGGAAATAGGGATTGGGGCTGGGGAATTTTGAGTCATTTGTTAAGTCTACTAGTCTTTTATTTTGTATCACTTCTATCTTGGAATTTAGTTACATTTTAACACATCATTATAGTATTACTTTATTACTATCATATTATTCAGTTGCCTTTTATTGTTGGTATTCCACTATATTGTACTGTTTGCGTTGATTCTGAACTCTAATATTTATTTATTATTATTTATATTAAATTTGTATACTATGTTGTAACCTTTAAACAATGAGGTATTCTCTCCCAACTAATCTTATCACACCCCCACTACTAGTTGGAGGCCTTTATTTCATAGGGAGGCTCACTTGAACTCTCGTAACCAACAAGTTTCAACCATGTTAGAGAGTCTCGGATCATGGGATGTTACGTAGTGGTATCAAAGTGTCATGTTATATTTATATATTTTTACTATTTAGAAAATGAGGAGATAATACTAGGATGTGTTAGGACATTGTAATGAGCATGTGCATGGGTGTAGCTGACCCATGTATGTGGGAAAATATGCGTCCCCTAGTGTGGATTATTTTTTGTGTTGTTTTCTTATTACAATTGATTTTATTTTACCATAAGTTATTCACATGTTTTGTGAGATTATTATTTCATTATGTTATTAGTTTTTGATAATTTTACTCATAGCTAGGTATGTCGCGGCATGAGTATTCATGCATCAGGAGTGGAACATAGGGATATGTTGGCATGGATTGTTCATGATAGGGATATATTACGTCATGATATAAATACTTGACTATTGTATTTTGATATGAGATACTTTCTCAATCTTATAAATGAAATAAATAAACATTTATGTCATGTTAAAACACTCGTAAGGTGTGTTTTGAGAGATAATGAGTTATTGGTTCTCTGTTGTTGTCTCCTATTAAGGTTGACTTTGTCACAGTTGGATTTCTAAGGAGTGGGTTTTCTTGTAGTGAAAACTTCTCCTCGTTATTTTTATTTAGATTTTGGAGAGTGGAAATTAGTGCGCTCTAAATACAGCTAAACTGAAGCTTCTTGTAGCTCCTAAGGGTCTGATGGATTTTCACCATGGTGAAAGCTTCAAGATCTTGACCAGATCCATGGGAAGAGATACTATTTACATCATGCCTTCTATGTAGGAGATGATGAGATAGTTTCAACAGAAACATATGCATACGTTCACTATGTAGGGAGGCCACCACGAATCCAAGTGCTGGATCATGTTATTCTAGATGGTCATTAATATTATTGAGATACTTATAGATAGGAGGGTGTATCTTATTTTTTATATTATTCATGGGTCATCCAAGAATTTGTGAGACATTATTGAGAAAGAATGGATAAGGGACTTCTTATTTTGGAAGTATTTTTCGATGATGTTCCCGAAACAAATATTTCTTGATATGTTGAGAGATTTTAAGGCTTCTGAGATCACACATCTACAATAATAGGGAATGTTATTGTTGGACTACGCTAAATGTTTTACTGAATTTTTGTGTTTTGCATCATATTTGGAAGATGATGAGACATCTTAGTTGAGATGTTTTTAGGATGATCTTTTCAATGAGATCAGGTAGTAAGAGAATGTGTTCTGTTTGAGTAGATTTGTAGATGTGATGAATCAGTCCCTCATCACAAAAGGGAATATGAGAAAGACCCTATGTAGTGGCTATGATTTTTCTGTAGGAATAACTATGAACTCTTATTCCTATGGAAAGAAGTCTCACTGTGAATGTTTTTACTATAGAAACGACATTTATATATGTTAAGAAAGTGTGCAATAATATTAGGACCGTGTTATATTATTGTGTTACATGTGGGGTTGGATGGGTCCACAAATGTACTTAGTTTCCATATAATGAATTAGAGTGTGGTGATTCAAGAAGATTGGGCCACCCTCACAGGGTTTGTAGGAAAATATAGTAGGAGAACAATGGTAGGGTATCCAGATATGTATCATACTCTAGGAAGGGATTAGCTACTCCACAGCAGAAAAGTAGCTGGAGGTCCAAAAGATGTATTGGTCAATGAATTGGATTTAGAACCCCTAAAAATGGTATTACCATAAATAGGATATATCTTAGGAGAGTTAGGATGGATCCCAAGGCATATGTGATGGTTGGATTTATGTTATGAAGAATACTTCAGCTAGTGTGGAAGTAGGACAATCTACTTTCAGAGGCATAATTATTTTAACATCAACCATTGATTTTATTTTTTTGATAAAAAGGCATCACATTCCTTTTTATCTACTATATTTATAAATATTATTAGATAGTATGTGGAAATATTGGATGGTGTTTTGACCATCCACACAGAATTGGGAGTGTGATTAGAGAATATCAAATGTTACAATGTGTGTTCTCTAGAGATTGGTGGTTAATGTTTCTTTTAATAATTGTTTGTTCTAGAAATGATAGGTGTAGATTTTATTCTTGGTATGGATTGGTTAGTTCTATACCATGATTATATCGATTGTTACCAAAGGATGTTTTCCTCTTTATCTCCACAATGAAGAAACTATTATCACTAGGGTGCGTGGGATCATTAGGTTTTTCATTCAGGACTAATTTAGTGTATATTTGATTTTCTCATAGCTCCAATAGCTTGTACTAATATAGATTATGGTGGGATGTAGTTAGATTATTTACTACCATGGGTAGACCACTTTTTGGATGTCGTAATTGATTAGTTCTATGTCTTACCTCAAAATCCAAATATTGAGTTTAACATAGAGATTCTACTAGGAATAAATCTTATTTTTATCCCTCCTTACATAATGGAAAGAGTAGAGCATAAAGAGTTTAATGTTAAATTGGTTATTATATAATATAAATTTTATATATGTCATAGTACATCTCATGGGGTTTCTCTAGTTTTATTTTCCAAGAAGTTTCAAGGGAGATTTCTCTTGTGTGTTTATTATCGGATATTAAACCAGATGATGGTCAAGAACCAGTATCCTCTCCCATGAATTGATGATCAATTTGAACATATGATAGGTTCTATGATATTCATAGATATAATTTTTGAGGGAAGGATATAATCATTTTATGGTTTGACCATTATACATACCTCAGACAAATATTAGGTGTGGGTATGGATAGTATGAGTTTTTAGTGATGTCGTTTGGTTTGACCAATGCACTGGAGGTATTCATTGACTCGATGAGTGAGATATTTCATCCTTTTCAAGATCTATTTTTGGTGGTTTTTTCAAAAAAAAATTATTAAAATCCTAGTATTTAGATGACAATTCCAAATATCATGACATCAACTTGAGTATATTGAGAGAGCATCGGTTTTTTTCCAAACAAACCAAATGCAGTTTTTCGGTTCGATAAAGTGAACTTATTAGGCCAAGTCATCTCAAAAGAAAGAGTGTCAGTAGAAACATAGAAGGTTTTATCTATGATATCATATGATCATATTATGAATATATTAATGATTAATAGTTTTTTAGGTTTAGCAGGTTATTATGGGATCTTTATGCTGGACTATTCCGGTTTGGTAGCACTGATGTTAGGGCTAACCAAGAGAGGGGTGAATTTTTTTGGTTGGATTATTGAGAGAGTTATTTTCATGATCTGAAATTGAGGATGATCTCAAAACCTATCTTCACTTTACCTTTGTTGGGTAAATCATATACCATGTACTATGATGCATCTAAAGATATACTCAGAGTAGTTTTGATGCATGAGGATCAAGTGGTTTCATATGGATCTAGACAGTTGATACCGTATGAGAGGAATTATTCTACTCATTATTTGAAGATAGTTGTAGTGTACATGACCTAAGGTGATAGAAATATTTTATCATGGGGTAGATGTTGATAGTATACTTGATCTGAAATATCATTGGGTATATATTTTCTCAATGGTACCTAAGCTTTCTACATAAAAGGTGGGTCGAGTATCTATAGACTTTGGACATTGAGATAGAATATACACCATGAAAGGGAAAATTCATTGTTGATCCATTGAGCTGAGAGAAAAAAGCATATGTAGTACGAGAGTCATAATAAAAATGGAAGGTGATGGTCCTCTTGGAAAACATGTATATAGATGTTTATGAGTCTTGGGGATGAGTAGTTATGACTTCGACTTCATTCATACACATGCTTTTGAGCCAAATCAAGACCAAACAATTACCTAATCTATATGGCCTAGTTATGAGGGATGTCTTATATGGTGGATATATTCAATTAGTATGATCTATTAGAGGAGAAAATAATCTTTTCATTCATGGCTGAGTATGGGTTCTATCAGTCTTTCATGAGGATCTGATGAGTGTTTTTAATGATTCCTGATGGGTGGTACATCCTTGTTTGAAATTTTTTTATGATATCTATAGATAGTATTGGTGGTTTTGAATAAATAAATAGGTTGTAAGATTTTTTGAGACATATCTCATATGTGAGATCATGAAATCTAATAATCAGAGGCCAACTATAATATTGCAGTCTTTTCTCATTCTGGAGTGAAAATGGGATGATGTCACTATGGATTTTGTGATAGGATTAAGTAGGAAAACCCACAAAAATAATTTTTTATGGTTGATTGTGGATCAACCAGATAATTTAACCAACTTCATTTTATCAAGGAGAAATTCATATATAATGATATGTGTAGTATTTACATGTTCGAGGAATTTCAGTTGCCAAATGTTTTGAGGAGTATCATTTTTAATAGACATCCCCATTTCACATCATGTTTTTGGTAGGGGCTTTATAAGGATCTAGGATCATAGGTTATTTTGATTACAACCTATAATCCTTAGACTGATGGTTAGTCTATGAAAAATGTTTAGGTTTTAGAGGATATTTTATAGGCTTGTGTTCTAGATTTTGGTGGTTCATGGTACAGTATATGGAACTCGTAGTGATTTCATTTAATATTATCATCTATGAATCAATATATGTTTCAACTTTTGAGGCATTTTATGGAAGGTCATGTTGTTCACCTTTTTTGATGTAGGTGATTCAATTATTGTTGGTCCTAGTCTTGTGTAGGATACATTTGAGAAAGTTTAGTAGACTATACAATAGTTGGTGATCGCATGGAGTATGGATAAATCTTATGATGTCCATCAAATATGACCTATAAAATTCGAGGTTGGTCATAATGTTTTCATTAGGTGATTCCTATGTTTGTTGAACACCATATTATGAAATAGGGCAATGTAGTGACCATGTTTTTCTTTCATTTTTAGATAGTAGGTTAGGTCAGTCCATCGGTGTATCGATTATCCCTTTCATGGCTCTATAGTTCCATGAGTGACATGATTCACATGTCACAAAATTAGAGATATTATTCAAAACCTTATTTTTGATAGACAATGCATATATCAATATCAGTGTTGATTCAACCTTTTAGGAGAATTTGATATGGATTGTAGACCAAAGTAAAAATTATTTCTAAGGAAGGGAGATTCCTTTAGTTTGAGTGCAGTTGTAGCATAGGAGATTTTAGGATGAGACCTGGGAGAGGGTGTTTGATATGAGGCACATTAACCTGAAATTTTCACCGAGACCCCATAGTGATTATTCAAGATGCTCGAGGATGATCTATTATATGGCGGGGAGATTATAAGAACCCATATTTTATCATGTACTTCCTTCTTTGAGTTTTCCATTAGAGCCTTGGTGGTCGTATCATGTTCAGAGTTAAAGATCGTTTTTTGGGGAAAATGACCTAACTATTGGGGATATATGTTTTTCTTAATTAATTATGTTCAATTATAATTGGGTCAAGTATTATGAAGGGTAATTGGTATGTTGATAAGACTTAATCGTAGTTAGGTTTTCTATAAGGAAACTAGGATGAAAAAATATCTTCAGAATAGTAAAATGTTTTGTAATTATAATACATGTCGTGTAATTGTCACAAGATGCATTCCTTGAATGGTTATAGGTTTTGAACTCATTCATGACATGAATAGAATACATTTAATGTAATTATATTACACATCCTATAATGTTCAATTAGAATAAGCAATAATTTGAGGAGATGGTTTTTGGTGTATCCCTCTAAATATAAATACACAATGTGTCACTTTATTAAAAATTGTGTTATTACTCGAGAAGTAATATAAAATACTGTTTTATAGTTAATTTCATTTCAATCTGGTGTGCAGTTTCTTCCTCTTAAGCCTACGGTACCTTCCAAGAATTTTTTGGAGTGCCTTTCTTGGTTATGGATGTCCCTATCACCAATGAAATCCTTGGTGAGTAGTTTTGATTTAGTTTTCCTCCAAACATATATTGTTATCTAATAATTGTTGGGTAATCTCTTAACCAGGAATGTTGTTGGTGTTGATGTTGATCATTTATGATCTTGGATCCTTTTTTATCATTTTTACCTTTTTCATTATTGACACATCCTATTTGAGGTTTTGGTTGATTGTTAGTTAATGTTACGGGGTCTAAACCATAACCCTATGGTTTTATATTTTTCAATTATGTGCAATACTGAAACAGAAACAATATATGTGTACCTAACTTAATTAAATGTTGAATTGGATAATTCCTTAGAGTCCCTTTGTA
This sequence comes from Viscum album, assembly GCA_963277665.1. Lineage (NCBI taxonomy): Eukaryota > Viridiplantae > Streptophyta > Magnoliopsida > Santalales > Viscaceae > Viscum > Viscum album. The sequence goes on from OY728139.1 coordinate 224,214,974, forward strand.
TCCAATTATTTATTAACTTATCATGTATCTATCGTTCGAGTGAGGTAAACATTTCTTATAAATGAAATTATTAATGGATTAATTTTTGATTAGCATGAAATTGAGGTTTTGGTGATTTCATTATATAATATAATCATGGATTGTCATATTTAAGAAGATGACTAGAATTTTATTTCTTATGACCAGTTGATATATGAAATGTGTAGTTGAAGAATAAATGGTAGTTTTCATAATTAACCATCGATTAAAATGATGTGATATTGTGATATTTATATTTTTATGATATGTGTGTGAGAACTGTTGTAATAAGTATATGGGGTGTTGCCCTAATTGATAAATATTCAAATTCTTATATAGTGGGTTATTTCTAGGGACACATGACAAAATTCTTATATACTAGACAATACCCTTAGACATATTGAAATTAGTATATAGTTGGATATTCCAAGTGACACGTGTCAAAATTCTTATATATCAAGATTAGCTCGGATAAATTCTAAAATCATCATATATTGGGTTCTGCCCCGATCGATTGCTGAATTTCTTATATATTAGTTTTTATCCTTGTTTTATGTAATTTATACCTTGGTTATAAGGATATGGATAGCATGGTTATGATACATGATCAGATACATTCTGAATGGGCCTGGAGTATGGTTATGTTTTACTATATTTATAAGGTTATGGTGACCATGGTTTCGAGTCGTGCTCAGAGAAATTTCAGCATGGTTCTAAAGTAGGTTTACATGGTATTAAATTAATTGTTTAATTAATTAATACACTTTTTTTCTTACATTATTTCATACACTTATTATCAGACTATTTATATTTAGACATGGTGGTGTCAACCAATTAGGTTAAACCCAAAAACTATTCAGGACATTGATTGGTACCCTAGAAGATTATATGGATGTGGGTTTGTAAAATAGAAATGGAATCTGTTGTTTATTTTCTTTTCTAAATAGGTTGGAGTTTGGAGTTGGGGAATACATTGGGTTCAAGGACAGGGTCTTTTGAGACTCTTATTGAGTCTAATTTTATTATATTTTGCATTACTTATAACATGGTATTTAGATACATTAAAACACATCATTACATTATTACATCATTATTATTAAATTATCCATTTGTATTTTATTTTTTGAATTCCATTATGTTGTATTGTTTTGGCACACAAATATTTATTTATCATTATAGATATTAGATTGTTCTACTATTTTGTAACTCTTTATCTTGGGGTATAGTCTCCCCACTATACATATCAAACCCACACTATTAGCCGACATCCTCTGGTGTACGGTTAGTTATTCCTGAGGTCTTGTAACTAACCTATTTGAGACACTTGACAGAGTGTCGATTCATCGGAAGTTGAAACTGTATATTTTTATGATTTATCCTTATGACCTGATTTTACATATCCATTAGATAATAAATCTCTATCTCATTATTAGGTGGGAGTAGTTCCTAACAAATATGTTTTAATAGATACACTCCACTAAAATATAAAATTTCATAAAAGAATGATGAGCATACATAGGATGAGATATATTATCGAAAAATCTACATGAAATAATAAAAAACATAAAGTGAAGTTATAAAAAATTATACATATTTTTTATGTTTTAAAATAGAGTTTATTATAGTGAATAATGATAACAAAAACCATATCTCAGATTTGGCCAATAGAAAGAGTAATGTTTCAAAAATAACTTCTAAGAAGAATGGGAACATTGTACCCTTTTCAAAAAATCAAAATAATGTATTAAGAATAAAATTGCACGTTGAATGTCTTATAAAGTTGTTGACCATAATTTATACTAGGATAAGTCATTTGAGATGTTGTTTAAACAAAAATGATCATAGAGGACAACTTCGTAACATGGGAGTGAATCCACCATAAGGTATGTAGTGTATCAATAAAATTATTTTGTTCTATGTACAGATCCATATTTAAAAAAAGAAAGAGAGGAGATAATTGGAAGAAATACTCCTATTTGAATAAAATTCAATATTTTGGAAAACATAAAAAATATATTTCCAAGGAACATTATTCCATCAATAATTTTTGGAGTATGATGATTTGGTTTCATAAGGTGTTATTTACTAATAGATCTACATCAAAGAAAGATTAGCCTCCTCAAATTTGATTTGTAATATGATGATGTCTCTACACACTGTTTGTTAAAATTCAAAATACAGTACCCATAAACTTTTAGTTTAATAATATTGAAAATTAAAATGTCATTAAAATATTTTTACATTTGTATGTTTCAATATTTTGAATGTTTTATTTCAAATATTAACTTTCTTATTAATGGGTACTTGTTTTGTTTTGATAGCTATCTGGAAGTTTTTTTCCATTTGTTTCATTAGAAGATATGAATATTTTTTTTTAATTTATTCCTGAACCATACTCTATTGAATAATATTAAGCCTCATTATTTGAAAATAACTTCTAAAAGTTATAAATTCATTTATTTGTATTATGTGTAATACCTATAAAATCAAGTGATATTTTTTCTCAACAATTATAGATAAAACCCACTATTGTTTATTTTAATTGGATAATATTATTTCATCAAAAGACAACAATTTTTTAAAACAAATTTCAAATATAATGATTTATGATATTTGAGTTTGCAAATTTTGAAAGGAGGATGTATATATTTTTGGATTTCCTAAGTTCTATAGTGGGAGACACTACCTATAAAAAGGAATATGAACCCCATGTGTTGTTAAGTATCATTTAGTAAAAATATTTATCTCTTCGTATTCTAGGTTTGTGTTTAGTAAAGAACTCATCTTCTTTTTAAAGATGTCAACTACCAATGAAATTATATCTAGATAAATCATCTTGTAAAATATGATTGATCATCCTTAGCTCAACTGACATAATTATATATTAAGGAATGTTATTAGTTTTCAAGGATGAAATTTTTTAGATCTACCTTTGGAATAATTTCATATTTTCTACCTAATAATTTTCCATCAATTTTATGGGTCGTCATTTTTTTATAATTCTGATGGAGGAAAGAATGTAACTTTTTATTTATGTTGGATAAATGTTCATATTTATAATGATGATGTTCTTTAATGTTTGGTCTTGAATTAAAATGGGAATCATTTTGTATATCAAACAAAATTCTAGAAACATATGCATCTTTTAACAAATATAGGGTAGACTAGACCCTCTTGATTAAAAAGTATAGAGTTTAGAAAATGAACTATCTTCACTTAGAAGGTAGGATTGTCTTCTAATTTGTTCAATATTTATTATTACCTTGGAAAGTAAATAGTGATAATATCATATATCATGACATATATGTGTTACAATTATTGTGTAATATGGGGATGTTCAGTGTTGTAAAGTTATTTAGGGAGTACATTGAGGCTGTGTGGAATAGAATATTTAAATTAATAATTATACTATATTTTTAGGCATTGAATCAAATGTTAGTAATGCCACTAAAGGTGGAATCAGTAAAATACTTTGTAGTGGATGGATGAATGAAGGATATGCAACTGAATGAGGATATGGTCTCAATGATGAAACTAGTTTTTGAATCCTCTAACGAAAAATTTATAGAATAAATAACTAAAATTAAACCTTTGGTAACCACTAAAAATAAGAAAGATTTTGGTTGGAAGGAATGATATAACATTTGAAATCTAAATATAAGAACAAGAAGAATAATAAATATTTTGAGATTGAGAAAAATATGAAAGGGACAAAATAAAAAGAACTACATACAGTATCTCAACCCCAAGAAATTAATAATAAGGTTATCCAATATTTGGATGAAAAAATTAAAGATTATTATAGAAACGTTTAGAGAAAAGTGAGAAGTGTAAGAATTATTAATCCATTAGAAACTACAAGAAAAAATTTCTAGAAAAACCTTCTTAATAATGTAGAGGTTGGGGTTATTCTCTTGGAGGGAATATTTGTTAATTAGATTGATATGGATTAGAAAAAAGTATTTTTCATTGATGTTTAGAAAATAACAACTTTCATGATCATCGATGACCATCAAGGTTTCTACTAGATATTCTATATAAGTTTAAAATAATTATTCATAAAAAATTAGTGAAAAGAAAGGAAAATCGAATAAAAAAATATTGAGGTTCATGTTTAATCTGAAACTATCTTAGATACTCTTATAGAGAAAAGTAAATGTGATGTAATTCCTAGTTAATCCATTATTAAAACAACAATAAATGAATAAAGTTACTATAAATATTCAGTATAATTTTTTTTCTATTAAGAGAGATCATTATTGTTTAAAATCATGATTAACAGATTCAAGTAGTTCATTTCAAAATTACGCTGGTGAATCATTAGAACATGAAGGATAAAGGTCCCTCTATGATTCTACATATAATGTATATGCTTTTGAAAAATGTAAAGGATAGGATTAATAATATACCAATAGAAAATGTGATGAAAAGGCTCTACATGAATTAAAATCAGATTAATAGGAATTATCAAAAAGTACTTCCTTTGAACTATTTACTAGTATGGAACTAATTAAAAAGAAAAGGGATTTGTGTTCAAATAGTTGGAAAATATAACATTCCATGTTGAAATACTTCCAAACATGAATACTAGGATTGAGTTTCTTCACAACCACCTTATAGACATTAAAATTTTTAGACATAAGAAAAAAATATCAATGATAAAGTGGGAATTAAGAGAAACTAATTCAATTTAATGTTTGAATGTGAAGCCCATTTCACAATCATGAAGAAGGATTATAATAACATTAATGAACAACACATGGTAATTGGGTATTTTTATAATAATTTTAGGCTTAAACAAATTCTATTATTTTGATAAAATATTATAAAAGATTATAAAATAGATATTAAAGAACTCAGAAAGTCTTCATCAAATCAAAATAAAATGCTAAAGAGTCTAGAAGATCTGGCATCCCAACCTCATAAAAACCATAAAATTTCTGAAACACATATTTTGATGATTATGTACTATTTGTCTATTTATTAACACTAGTTGATGAATATTCTTTATCATTTTTCTATATAATATTTTATCTACTAAATTATTTTTTTGAGTGCTTCTATTGAGTGTTTTTAAATTTATTAATAACTATTGTACTCTATTAAAATAAATTCATTTGAGATGAGGAAAATTCACAAAGATTACATATGACAGACATTATATAAGTTCTAAATTTTTATTCTATGTAACATTTAAAATCATGGATCTATATCGTAGTGTTATTGTATCAATTATTATTTTCTTTATTGATGCATAATATTTGGTTGATAATAATCATTCTAAATCATTGTTTATTATTTTATCAAATGTTTTTTATTTTAAAAGTCCTTAGATTTTGCAGATTTCATTTTGAAAATATCATAGGATTAGAACATTTTATAATATTATTTCTAGTTTACTCAATTTTGTTTTATGTTTTTTTATAGAAGAAATATACATTACCAAAATAGATTGAAATTATTAGTAGTTTAGATCTACCATATGTTAAAATTGGACACATTTGTCATTTAAAATTATATGAAGTTATAATTTAATTTTTTCTAACATAGACTTTATTCATGTTTGTGATATGAAAAATAAGGTATATTGTTTAGTCAAATTACTTTTCATTTTCCTTGGGTTTTAAAATCAAAATACACTCAAGATTGAAAGAATTAATTTTTTTTGATGTTTTATTTTTTATCAAGTATTTGAGGATTTAACATCTGGTATTCAATGGTTCATCCAAATAACACATGAATTCCAAGTTGAAAATTCCATACTCATGAGTGTTTTCTCATAGATCTTCCAATTTCTCACAAGGTAACTGTTACCAGCTGTCCCAATGAAACGCACCCCTTCCACATGGTCATGTCTAATTCAAATGAATACACACCAACTACGTATTCTAAATACCATATAAAACCAACCATGATAAGTAATTTAAGTAAAAAATATATTTTATTGAATACTTTTATACAAATACTTTTTCATGAATCAAAAAGAAACTACAATTTTAAAATAAACATTTTAAAACCAAGAACCAGAAATAAATTCCACAAAACCAACAAATTTTCACAAATTCACAAAACCATCCCTAAAGAGGCATTATATCAAGAGTCACACATCAATTTCACATTTTAATTCCAACAATTAAATTAATTTGAATCCAATCTATTATGTTCAAATAAATATGTTTATAGAGTGAATTCACCTACCGCTCAAAATTACATGAAAATGAAGAATGACACAACAAATCAAAAAACCCAGATTGACACTGCTAAAAATTTCCTTAGATCTTGTTCCCTTAAAAAATCATACCTCATTAGGATTTACATCATAGAATATTGATTTCTAACCAATGGATTAAATCAATGATTCCAAGAGAGGGAAGGAGAAGAAATCAAAATAAAATAATAAAAATAATGAAGACTTATTGGAAAATATGGGACTCCAAAACACTTATATTATCCTATAAATCACCCATGAGTTGAAAGGAATGGTTTTTACATACATAAGAGGGTTTGGAATTCATATCAGGGAATGTTTATAGGAAAATGAGGTTTTATGGTGGTAAACTGAGTTAGATCAAAAAAATATGGATCTATTTCTTTATGGTGCACAGTTACAGTTCATGGTTAGGGAAAATGTGTGCTAATCGTGCATTAGACATTGCCTCCAAATCCACCTCACATGGTTGCCTCACAGTGTTAAACAAATTTTGTTTTATTCATGCTATTCTCCAGTGTCCATTTTGTAGGTTTCCTCCTTGGTAGTCACAAGGTTAAGAAAAACTGTGTGCCTAACCGTGTGCCTATATAGTAATCAATAATTTAATTTCATGTTTTCTTGGATGTGTATCAGGGTTTCTACTAACTATTTTCATACCATTCACCTGCAAAAAAAGATACAAAAACATGATAAATCTACTATAAACCTCCCAAAACAAAACCTATTAACATTATATACTTTAAATTCATTAATAAAGTGTTATTTACCTAAACCTGGGGGTGTTATATTATTGTAGTGGGATGTTGAGTTGAATATATAGAACAATGTTGTTTGAAGATAAATCCAAAAGATAATAGTAAAGAGAATAAGATATTGTTTCAACTAAACCTAAAGATCAAAGAATCCATCAATTGATGTTTTTTATATATACATCTATAAATTCAACCAATACATCAGTAATATAAGTAGTTACTTTTTGTGAGTTGAAGTGTTTTTGATTATTTTAATGTTTTCAACAACCTATTTCCAAAGGAAATTTTGAATATATTTTCTTCAGATACAATTTTCTTATAGATTATATGTTTATGGTTTTATTATAAATTATATGAATTTATCATATTAAAACTAATGTTTATTTAATAATTGATATTGGTGAGATTATAGAAATGAAGTGGTGTTTCTAATCCTCCATGATAAGGGGATTCCATGGATAGAAAGATAGAGATTTTCTAATAATTTATGATTGATGTATTCAATGATTTAGGGGAAAAAGTTTATGATCAAGATGATCTTTTCATTGGATGAAAGAAAGACATAGTGTTTGGAGATAGCACATTGATACTATCAGAAGGGTTTTGATTGAGGTTTCTACAGTCTCAAAATGGGGATACATATGATCCAGTTTGTATATCTTCATACCACTATATATAAAATGGATTAATTTTTTTCATTGCAATTGTTTTGGTAACTGGTATACTTTTGTAGTATTTGAGATATTACTCAATACTTTTTAGTCGTTTTAATTTTTTTTTGAAATTGATTTTTATGTTTAGTTTTCATTATTATTAGTACATTTTCTAAATATTATTTTAACTACCAAAAAGTTTTTATTCCCCTTCATTTAAACTTTATTTATTATGATATACATTAATTTGATTGGAAGATATAACATTTCATCAAATTACACTTGTGTGGGAAAAACGTTTTTAGTTGTATTTAGACTGCAATTTACCTCATCTTATATTTCCACATTTACACTATTTGGGACTAATAAAAGATATTGAGGACATTAAAGACCTTAGTGAATATATAATTCTGTTTTTTATATATAGAATAAAAATGGAGGAATATAGTGATGCTTAAAATTAAAAGGTTGAGAGAATAATAGACCTTAAAGTGATGTTAAGGTCTACCATAAACGAAATACAAATGTGGAGATCCAAAAAAACATCCAACAGAGTGGATTATGATTCCAAAACCAATATAAAATAGTTTTAAGCTACAAAAGTTGACTTTATTTATGATATCACAAAGCTTATGTCTGTAAAAATAGGCAACTTTGAAAATTTTGTAGTGATACAGATTTTAATTGAAGAACATTCCTAATTTATCAATGGTTGAGCTACTTTGTGAAATATTATGATAAAAAATTACAGATCATGAAGGATAAATTTGCAGTCTAAATTTAAGGAATAGTTATTAAGAGAGGATCTTGAATCATAAAATGAAATCAGAAATTTTAATAGTTTAGGGTGTTTAAATTGTGAAATAGAAACATGGATATCCAACAAAGGAGTTGAAGTATTACATTTAAAATAAAAGTATCACTGATGAAACAGTAGTTGATGTAGGACATGATTATATTATAAAGTTAATCATATATATTTTATTCAAAATTCACTCAACCCATAGAAAAATATTTAATTAATGTATGCTCAATAGTTCAAAAATTGTATTAGATTAATATGGTAGATAACAAAAATATAATAAAAATCCAATTCTATTTTTTATTGAATGGGGAACACTTTACTTTTTTGATTCATATCTAATAACTAATTTAATGAATAAAAAATTGAAGATAAATGAATATAAATTCAAAACCTCTATACATTATATAAAGATATTGTTTTTGTTGTGGAGGTTGTGGATAAGAAACTATGCATCTATCATCAAGGGTTTAATCTAATGTTCCAAATGAGACTCAAAATGGACGCCAAAAATCTATGCATTCATAAAAAAGTGAGATGAAAATGAAAAATTAGTTTTCACCCTTAGTAGATAAAATTGATTATATTGGTTCAAAGGCGGAACATGGTTACTCACCACCCATAAAGGTTAATTAAGGTGTAAACTAAATTTCACAAGCAATACTTATATAGTTAAAAGAAAATTTAGTTTTATTATAATGAATGTATAGATAATTAGAGGGAATATTTTCCTTATTAGTGGACAAGATGAAAAATGTTTCCATTTTAAATAACATAAAAACATTTTGTGGAATAAAAGTTCTTTATACCAGATCCAAAATTATTTTGATGATTTGATGAAGAGTGAAGGAGTTCATGATATCACTATAGTAAATTTAGGTTATACCAATGGTATGGAATCATTATTATATGCTCTCAATCAATTGGTATATATATAATTAATTCCTGGATGCCCCATTGGGTCTAAACATGTCGGTTTGAGGTGAAACTTTTGGTGTATCCCTATAAAAGCAATTTTATCAAACCATTTTTATAGCCCTATACTAGCAGTTTAGTAAAAATGTATTTATGGGTGATGTAACAAAATAAATGGATAGTTTCGAACATAGGTACTCCCTATTTTCCTTCAATGACTTAAACACTAAACTAAAACCACTTTTATATGCATAATTAGAAAAATACATTTTGTGTGGTATTCAAATAAATTTTAAAATTTTGAAGTATTAATTATTATTAAACTTAAAAATATTTATATATTTCATAAACCTATAAAAATGGTTTTCCAAAAACATTAGTATGAGTACCTAAAACTAATGGGATCTTTACCAAGGATTTCTATGAATTATCAGTAAAAATGTATTTTACCAATGTTTTCTCAAAACCATTTGTATAGGTACACTATGTTTTAGGTAGTTATATAAATGGGCCTACAACAATTTGTATTGTATGTATATATTTATATAGGTAAAATTTTAATAAATGGGTCTAAAATCTCACACATGATCATACTCATACATGAGATGTTTTTTAAAATGAAATGATCATTCAAAATATGTAAAAGTTGAAAGATAAAAAGTGAACATGGTTGTGTGAATTGGTCTATATTGATATCTCTGGACAAATATCACCTAAAACAGTACGAACAAAAAAAAGTTACTATGTGACTTTCATTGATGATTATAGTGTTATGGATTGGTAAATTGTGATTACTACTAATTTTAACGTTTTAAATTTTATAAGAAACTATCAAATAGTGGAAAAAATGATTCTTGAGTAGAAAATAATTTTTTTATAAACAAATAATTTCATTGATTTAACCAATATACATATATATTAGGGGTTGGGGGATAAAATTACATTAAAAAACACACACACCACACACATAAGTTGGAAAGGTAGGTTATAACCCCCCTCCCACACCCAAGGGAATATCCCACCCATCATTCCCTGTTTATTTATTCCATGGATCTTAGGCCCAATGAAAGTTAAACCCATGACCACACCAACCCATAAGTTAATAAGCCCATAATTCCCAACCCATCTGTACGTACCAGTAGTCCACCACTAAATCCACTAGTTTGTCTTTTGTAATCACCCATGGTGGTCACCAACATACATGTAGTGGATTTCATTTAGCATTGTGAGATAAGACACCAAAATTTCTATGGTAAGGACTCCTCCATTAAACAAAGTAGTTGATAGGACGAAATGAATCAGAAATAACATGCCCTGAAAAATGTCCATAGGGAATGACCTATTAAGGTAATATTAGAAAGTTGTTTCTTGACATTATTCAAAATAAGAAACAATGATTTATTTTTCCACAAGGTGGACAAGAAATCAAAGGAGATGTGTTATGGGAATAATCAAATTATAAAGTATATTCAAGTATTTTAATTAATATATTTTATTCTCAATAAGAAAATATACATATGATGTTTTGACCTCATGGATATGAAGGTATATTTCATGGATACTCAAGAAATATAATGGCATTCAAATTCTTCAATAAATGGATTGTTATTTTTTTGAAATCTAAGGAATTGATTTTGGGGAAAAATATTATTTTTCAAAATAGGGATAGAATTATAAAACAAAGTGATGTAAAATTGATAATATCTGGGGGTCATAAGGGTATTATGAAGATATTTAATAACATAAAAATAATTGAGGAAGTATAAACAGTTTCTTCATTTATAATAATGATAAAAAGATAGGATTTAATTAATTATGAGAATATAATTATTGAATCTACTTCTCCAATGAAAAATAAATGAATGAATTCTCTACACAAAATGTTACTAATTTCTCATGTAGTGAATAATTGTTTGGATTATTCTTATAAGGATGATATTTTGATCAATCCTATACATGAAAAATTTACCAAATATAAATAAAATAAAACTTGGGGAATTATTTTGGTGATAAAAATATAATTAAAAACAAATCGGTCATCTATAAAAAACTCAATAAAGCATTAAAATTTATTCAATACAAAGAACACCTTTTGTAAAAGTTATATCCTCAAATTTAAGGAATATTTATAGATGAGACATTTTCCCCTAATGAAAGGTTGAAATAAATTCATTTATTTTTGGACATGGTGATGAAAATAAAGTTCAAGTTCTTTGAAATGGATGTTATATATGTAATCCTAAATGTATTACTTAAACAATAGTTTTGTAATGATAAACCATATTTTTTCTATATATTTAATATGTGAACAACGTTTTCTAGTTAAAGAGAAAATATTATATACTGAAGTGATAACAAAGAGCCTGTTATTCCCAACTTGATCATTATCTAAAAAGGATTAGTTTTTAGTGAGGCGTTGTTGATTATAATATCAATATCCAAAATGATTATGATAAAATTAATATTGTCCTTAATTATATTGATGAATTAATTTTTCGATGAACAAACAAAGAAAATTGTAAATAGTTTGGAAATATATGAGGTATGAATTTTAAATGTAAATGATTGATTAGTTGATTCTTTCCTTCGTATAAAGGTATTACAAGGAAGGAATGGGAGATATGTTTCTCAATTAAAAGTTTTCAAGTGTTAGGAATCCACAAAACCATTCATTTTCTAGAAGTTATCCAGAAGAAGTTCCACATAGTGGGAATTAATCCTCTAGAACATTATTAACTATAAAGAATCCCTTAAACTTGGTGTATCAAAGGATAATAACTTATTCACACGCAACTCACTAAAACTAGTTGACATCCTCTCACATTATCCCATTCATCCATATAAACATTCATACATGAATTATATAATCAAAAGAAATGATTTTTTTGGATATTCATGGTTTAAGCATGGTTCCTACATCCATGGGGGAACACTACATCCTTTTTCATTTATTAAAAGTTATAAAAGATTATATTCCCGTTCATTAATTACCACTAATATATAAATACCTTCATAGTATGAGTTATAATACATGTTTACAAATGGTCCCACCCCGATATTATATTAGGTCTTAGTAGGTCATTTAGTTACACCAACCTCAGATCTTTATAGATTTTCAACCATTTAACTATTGTTATTTAAAATTTCATATAGTAAGTTCATCATACCTCTTACTTCTATTGAATAGTGAAAATTACTCTTATAACTCTCTGAATGACCCTTATGACCCAACCCCTTTTTCGTAAATCTAAAAGAATAATATTAAACTATAATACCATAAGATCATCGAATATAATGAATCATAACTTCCTTTAACCATCATTTAGCCCATTTCCATTATGTCCTTTTGAATTTATAAACATTCAAAATATACATCCACCACAAAAGAGTACCATAGTCGCTAAATGAACATCAATGAAAAGAAAACATATTTTGTTTCTCATTCTGTCATTGAAAAGGAACATGAATAGACTTCATAATTCTGAAAAATATCGCACTAGAATATTGCTTCAATGAATCCATGGAAACTAAACAACACTTTGGAGATACATTAAATTAACATATATTCACATCATGCAGTGTCTCCCCCATTCTTCTATTCACCAAAGTTTCACTAAGGAAAAAATATCCTTTAATCCTTATTGGATTAATGTCATGGTGAACATTTCTATAAGATTTATCTTTTGTGTTATATTATGTAACACCATTACCCTATCCTCCACAATGTTCCATCTGAAATAGTATTTATGGTTTATTTGTTTCATATTTATGTCAAACAATAGATTATAATTCAAATAGATCACACTATGATTATCAATTAATAGAACAACTCCCTCATGGAATATTCCTTTCCCTTTCAATAAGTACATTATCTAAACTAGTTAGTTCCCCATCTTTATTATAGCCACATGCCCATTTCATAATGCAATGAAAATAAAAAAAATAGTTGAAGACATGAAATGCAACGGATATCCATTCCTCTAAAGGTGTATTAAAAAATAGTATTCCTATTATGGTTGTCTAAATCACTGACAAATCATCATCAATGTAACCATTTATTATTTCTTTAATCGTAAAGAAAAGAGTTGTACCTTTTAAAACATTAGATATTTAATGATCCACCTCATAGTCTCCCAATATACCTTTCTCATTTTAAAAATGCAATTGATCAAAACTACCACTAAGAAAACAATGTGTATCCAACTACAAATCATGGAGTATATATGGTTTCCCATTATTTATGAAAATAGAACATTATCCAGTCGTTGGACATGATCTTCCATTTGGGTGCTTTCTCATTGGATAATTTCAAGTATCCCAATGGAGTTGAAACTAACTTATATCCAACAAATCCAAAATTCAAGAAAAATTTTCATATGTAGACCCTTTGATATTAAAAAAAGTCCCAGCATTCTTATCTTCATCAATCTACATCCCCAATATTTTCTTATCCTAGAAAAAATATTTCATCTAGAAATATTCCAAAAATAATCCAACTTCAATTCCTAAATCGTATTAATTTCCAAAACCTCTATAATAAGTCTATTTACATAAAATAGAAGAAAAATGAAACTCCCATAATCCAATATCTTTCAATAATAATATTTATTTTTGATTATTTTATTTAAACCTTACATATCTATGAAAGAAAATATTGTTTGAATTGACTACCTTGGTGCTTATTTCAAGACATAGAGACTCATCTTCATCATACACACCATGTTTATGTTTTTCCCTTCAAACCCCATGTGAATCATTATTTAAATCTATTCCTACAAGTCACTATAAATAAATCCCACATCTACACCAATATTATTTAAGTGTTGATTACTTATATAAACCAGGATCAATATTATCCTAAAACCAGTGTTCTTAATTACCAGTGAAAATTTTATAGAAAATACCGTACCTTACTTCTAGTTAAACCCCTTCACCAGAATCAATTCCCTGGAACTTTTTCTACTGTCATACTCTATCTTCTAATAGAAAATTCACTTATTCTCTATTATCTCAATCCTCTTTTTTTACTTAGTCATATCTCATGTTCTTCTAGAACCCAATGAATACATTTTTCCTTTGTCACTAACCCCCACTTCCTATAGTCACTAAGAGTGGCCATCTATTCTAGGATTTCAAGTTCTTTCCATCCCTTTGAGGTAATAAGTACATGTTATCTTTAAACCATGTAATAAGTTTCATAACCTTGGTAGAAATCTATAATTTTACTTATGTCATATATTCTTCCAATACCACATCCTATAGTGCTCTATCTTTTAAATACCTAGCTTTTGGAGCTCCACTATGAGCCTCAATGGTCTTAGATAATTTAGAACAACTTTTATTATAAAATGTCCCAAACTCTCAGCGCTACTATCAGGACTCCCCATAAATTGTTTTTCTCAGTTTTATAACTCATATCAACTTTAACTATGATAATTGATTCTTTGATCTCAATTGTATTTCCATCTATGTTATATCCATTCCATAATATCATTTCATTTAAAAGAAAATTTCATTTTTTAAGGACTTGTCTCTTGACATCATCCCATTGAAAGAATTCAAAAATTTCATAACCATATTCCAAAATGAAACATATGTGAGAATTACCCTCATATTTTTCTCTATAATTGGAATTCACATGTACATAGGTTTACCACATAATAAATTCCATTGATTTTCCTATCCCAGTGGAGTGGATAGACTTCTGTTAACTAATTACATTTTCATGTTTACTACTTCCACCAAAATTTACTTGGTAATTATTCAGTATAAATTCACAATCTATGATTTTTTATCAATGTTTGATTTATTTTTTAGCCACACTTTACTATTATGGGGTACCAAACACATATTTATCTATCCTTGTCCCTTTTTCTATTGTAAGTTCTGAATGAATTTTATAATGTACTAAACATCATTTTTAGATCATCTAAATTGAAATTTTTTACAAGTTTCCCTTTACACCAAATCATTCCATTTATTAAATAGTACAAATAAATTAGAATTGTTTTTCATAAAGTAAAAAATACTTTACATATTGCATAATCCTTGAAAGTAATAAAATAAATGGATCCTCTATCAGGTTGGCCCTCAAACATCGATGTGAATAAGATCTAACTTCTAAGATTTGGTATTATTTCCAATTATGTTGAATGAAACCCTCATCTACTTCCTAAAATCCCAACTATAAAAACCTTATAACTCCATGTGATCAAGATTTAATATGCCTTTTTTTCATTAGAACCTTTATTTTCTTCTCAAATAGATTTCTTAGTAGAAAATACCACAATTCTATATTTTTATTAGTTGTTGTATAAGAAATTTTCACTCCATAAAATAATTAAGTTGGATATTGGGTCCCACACATTATTCATATTTCCACTGTAACAACCCAAGATTTCATAGTACGTTATTTCTACAAAGCCATTCAACAACTTGCACTACATGACCAAGTTCAAGTGCACCATGACTTACCAAACTAGTCGTTAAAAAGGGGTTATGAATAGTATTAACTAAATTTTGAACATTATATACTTATTATAATTTTATAGTCCATATTTTTATTTTCTTATACATAATTAAAAAACAAATTCATATTTTTCATATAAAAGAAGTATTTTAAAAAAAATCAATTTTACCACCTTCTAATAGGGAACCCTTTTTAAATCCAATATTTAGAACATTTATATATTCAATTTTGCAAAATAAACTTCTTCTTTAGAATCGGGACATAAGAATTTAGTTTCAATAAATTTATGGTGTTTTTCTGATAACTTTCATATTTGAGTGAATAGTGAAAAATACTATATTTTAACTGAAGACGGCTTTTTTAATCAAAATAATTTGTAGTATTAAATTATAAATTTTAATGGTTTGGAAGTATAAATATATTATATTTTTACCATTTAATCATATGTTTTTCAATGGAAAAAATTTATATTTCAAATTGAACATAAACAAATGTCAATCTCTTATTACTTATTATTTTTTTTAAACACGATTTTTGGTTTTGAAAATGGGAATTATTTTTAACTTAATAAATGCAACTTATATGTTTTGAATTTGGTAAAATAGACTTAATTTCTGAATTCAAAATATCAAAATTATCTTAGGGTGATATTTTTTTATTTTTCTAAAAACATTCAATTTTTTATGAATAGTGAAAAACACTGAGTTATTGGTTAAAACTAAATTTTTTTCAAATAATTATTTATTTTATTTAAATTTATTTTAGGTCAAAATAGATATATAATACCCATATAATTTCAATATAAATCATTGGAATAATTTTATAATAAGTTTATATATAAAAAAATTTATTGAACTTTTTACCGTCTTTTACCCACCTCCTAGGAGAATCTGAAAATTTGCATAAAATATAATTTTTCCATTACTATGAGTTGAATTGAAAAAATCCGAGAGACACAGTTAATCTAATTATGTAAATTTTTTTTCAATAAGATGGAAATAATTTGTGAATAGTAACTTTTGACTTTTATTTGCTTCGGTTAATGGTAAATAGGGTAATTGAAGGTAAAAAAGAATATTATAATAAGAAAAAATTACCTTAACAATTGTACTGACCTTATTGGAAGAGTCATGACCGACCATGGGCATCCTTGGGTCTATTTGGGGACCCCATGGAGCCACTTAGGATTGATAATGACACTTTATTTTAATTAATGTACAGTAAAGGAAAAAACGACATAAACAAATATCTTTTAGTAAATAAATTTTTACATAAGGTTATATAAGTAAATATTTTAAAATATAAATATTAATTGGAAGGATAAAACGATTTACAACATAATGGTACTTTATTTATATTTTTTAGACATTAAATAATTTAATTTATTTATGACACAATGATGATGCAGTCATTTCCGTATTAAAAAAATATTAAAATAATTGAAGGTATAAATGTCAAAATAAATGTAATTTTAGACTTTTTATGAATTAAACTAATTTTATAGGTTAATATGACCAGTTATGGTTGATTAAATAAATTATTTTTTCAATAATATTGTTCTTATGTATTTAACAAAAACAAAATAGCAAGTAGTTTGAAAATTGACATAAAAGAGATTTTAAATCAAATATTATATTATTAGTTGATATTCTATTTCTAAAAATCTAAGGTTTGTCCAAAGGTCTTAAATAATATTATATATTTCATTAATGAACCACTTGAGGTTCTCTAGAAAGATTATTGTATGTTTAATAACCATATAAAATAAAAATACAAAGAGACATGGTAAATGTCAAACTAATTAACTAAGAGTTAAATCTAAAAGATGAAGTTAATATAGTGACCCAAACCTGTCTAAAAACTATTGGTTGAGTATTTATCCCCCCATCCCCTCATTATCCTTGAAATAAATCATTTTTGAGTCATTAGAAACCGAAAATTATTTTATTATAAAATAATATTTCAATCTTTCCCTAAGGTACCCCTCACCCCTCTTATAAAAGGGAACTCCCCCTTCACTTAAATTCGAACCATCAAAGCCATTTGGATCATCAAACCCCTGACCAAATATCCTCTCAACTGTCTTAGCTTCATCCTATAGGCCTTTTTTAGTGAGAAATCCAACCAAATATAACTTTTGATCAAATCAAAAGGAAGAACCCGAAGAAGAGGTAAATATTTCATCACCTCTTTCAAGTTCGTTTCTTCTTCCACTTCTTCTTTCCTCGTTGGTTATATTCTAAAATAATAAATCTAGTATCTTCTATATACTATGATTTTATTATAAATATGTTACAACCATTTTGATTATTTTATCCATCCTTCGAATGAAATGTCACCAAACGTGCGTACGTACGGCTTACCGTCTCCACATCGTGGTGTAGTTGTTATTCAATACATTATTATTTGGATGGGTATAATAATGTTTTATAAATGATGTAAATAATAAATATAACATCATAATTATTCTGTATATATGATATAACATCCAATTATATACAATTTTAATATCAAAGGAATGATATTGTCGCTCATGCGTACGTACATATTACCATCTCCACGAACGTGATGAGATTCATTCCCCATCGTAACCATTCAAAACTAATTTTCATTTGATGGTTAAAAATAATGTTTATAGGCTTGGTATAATTTTGGATATTAATAAGAAACATCCCATCTATAATAAACATGACTCACATAATAATAAATATAATGGAAAATGAATCCGTTAACACACGAAATGACGATAATACTAAAATATCATTAACAAAGCATTATTAAAAGATCATATATGATACCATAATTATGTATATGTTTCTTGTATAATTTAATAATAATGATTTAACTGTTATACGGGAGGTTAATTTACCCTCTACCAATTAAAAGTACAAGGTAAGGGGTTTCTTATCTCACTTTTAATTCCGTGAGGTTTCCATTGTTCGCCACTTATTGCATGTGGTGTTTTGTGTACTGCCATTTGATATATATTATCACTATTCTCTTTATATTCCTGGTATTCTATGAATTATTTGGTGGTTATTAACTTTTTCCATATAATTTGATTGATTATAATGTTTTAAGGGTTAATTCTACAATCTTTTCATTATCCGAGGTTGTTTATACGTAATTATCTAATGGGACCTCCTTATCATCCACATCCATATTTCCTAAAAAAAAAATTTCAAAACATTTTTACTATTTACCAGATAATGGGTTAAATACATTTATACCCTTATTTGAACTTATATTTTTTGAAAGGAATCATTCAGTCGTTTTCTAAACAATTTAATTAGTGATATTTTCAACAAAATTATGGTAAGAATGTTTTTTTAACTTATATGGTGGGTGCGGTTATTCTCCACTGTTATAACATCTTCAAATCTTCCCTTACAAGCTTATTAAAATATTTTCAAAATAAGTGCTTTCTTTATAATTATGTGGCTCTTAAATTATTTCAAAATAGAAAGAGTTATTTCTCTCAAATAGTTTTGATTTCATCTATATCAACATCTTTTGATAAGTTTTACACTTGTTTGAAGTTCATTTATTATGATAAAAATATCGAATTTTTTATTTAAGTTTTTGTGATATGTTTGACTACAGATGAGTTATTATTATTACATTCATGGTTTGTGGTTAAATTATTGAAATTTAGTATGGTAGTTTTAATATGAATTTTTATTTTATATTTCAACATCTTCTTATGATGAATGTGCTGGACTAGTATGTTTTGGGTTGGGGACCGGTAAAAGTAAGCCCTCCGGGTTGGGGTACGATTACAGTAGACCCTATGGGTTGGAGACAAGTTACAGAGGCTCTCCGAGATGGATTCTGGTTACAGAGGCTCTTCGAGTTGGAGTCGGGTTACAGAGGCTCTCCGTGTTGGAGTCCGGTTACAGAGGATCTTCGGGTTGGGGTCTGTTTACAGTTAGCCCCTAGGTCCTGGCACGAGGCCCTGACACAGAAATTATTGTCGGGTACTATACATTCCCTCATTTTGAAATTAGTTATTAATTGTTATTATTTGACTAGTAGAATATCCATTTTTATGTTAATATGATAATTATTTATTTATTTTTTCTATATTATGTTCAAGTTAATATTTAAAAGGTTGTTGTTTTTATTAAACGTCTTTCCTTAAATATTTATAGCTTACACTAAAATATTTACCCTCACAAAGAATTTGATATGACCCCATTCTTATGTTTTATTTTACTAGGATCCCAAGAAGTGTTTTATGTTTAAGATGCAGGGTTAAGCTAAGGGAACAATCGCATTCTCAAAGGATTTTTTTTGTGTTTTATGCTGGAAATCGTAATGTAACGTTCATGTATGTAATTTATTTTCAAATACTGCTAAACCGATCGGTCTTTTGGGACGTAATTCCGTGTAATCATGCCAATGTATTAAAATAATGCACTGACTCTGAGAATCTAGGGTCGGGGCGATACAGTTGGTATCATTTGAAGTTTATAAATAACCTTGGAAACTATATTTAGATAAACTTTGATTAGAGAACATTACCCTAAGATAGACTTTCAGGATTAGTATAGAAGAACTTTCTAAATTTATGGTAATTTAGATATTTTGTGAGTTTTCCAAGAAAATACATCCCTGTCTTGATATTAGCAAGTAGTGGTAGATCTGGCATAGATGTACCTAGGGTCAAAACCCGAAAACACCACTTAGAGCTAGACTTGAATGGGAACTGGTGCATGACAATGTGAATTGTTGCACTATTGGTTACGACACTCCTAGGGGATATGCTTAAGATAATTCTAATTTTCTTTACAAATAATTATGAAGGATTTACGAGTGTATACCTCATCAATGAAAAAAAATTATGATTATGGATTATATCCATAAACTGTTCAATTTAGGTTAGGTATTTTAAAAGTTTGGAATTATTCATTGCAATTCATAAACTGACCAAGTGTATGCCATTGTATTGAAATGGAACCCAGTAGAAGGAATGTGAACTCCAGCAAAACGTATGATCCAAAGAGTAATAAGGATCATATTTTATAGAAATGGCACTGAGTAGAAAGAATGTGAACTCCAACAATATGTATGTTCCAATGAGTAAGAAGGATTATATCTGTCATGGTATTAAGCCAACATTTAGAAGGGAAATAGTCTCCCATGTATTTTCAACATATGAAGAAATAGTATCATGTTTTAATAAGATAAGTAAATAGTTCTCTGAGTTCTATGCCTTTGAAGGGATGTAAGTGATGAAATGATGGAATAGATAAAGATGGATAAATGGAAGAGGGAAAAGATGGATTTTCCCATTTGTGATAACTGTGGAAAGAATCACCTTGGTAAATGCTTCAATGGAATGGGATTTTGTTATAATTTTGGAGAAAAATGAAACAATGTAAGTGATTTCAAGTTTATGAAAAAAGTTTCAAATGTAAAATGCTTCATTTGCAAGGAATTGGGACACTACATGAATCAATTTCCCAATCCTCTGAGTATACCTTAAATTATGCTATTGGATAATTATCAAGTTATGATACAACCTCATATAAAGAAGAATTTCTAGTGTTCTTGGGTTGTTATTATAGAATTATTTAATTTTAGTGTTGTATCAATAATATACTAGTTATACGAATTAAGGAGATAAATAAGGATTGTACTGCAGTACTGCTTTATTAGGGATTTGAGATTATATGGTTCTATGAAAAGTGACTTAATATTAAGCTAAACGTTTTGGAAAAATACATGGATGAAGGAAATGTAATCCTTAATATGGTCCTAATAACGAGGCAGTGATTTTTGAATAAGAGATAGTTGATTTGGATAAACTATATTGGATATTCATGACTTCCTTGGAACTGATTAATAGTTTTTTTATTTCATCATTGATGGAATAGTCAATATTTTTTTTGTAAGGAATATATCCAGTATTATATAAAGGTTAAGGGAGAATGAATGCAATAAATAAGGTTTTATGGTAATTTAGGGTGTTACCATGTTTTAAAATAATACATGATGAAGGTGTTCACATGTTATTACGTGGAAAAAAGGATTTTCATTATGTTTAACTTCCTTATAAATTTCGGACAGTAATTTTGGTTAGAAGTATTTTGGATAATTCTAAAGGTTGGAATTGATTAAGTTTGAAATTGGAAACTATTGTTATGGTTATTTTTGGATTTTTATAAAAAGGAAAACACACTGACCATTTGACAACCTGTCGTGTCGGACAAAGCTGTGAGAATCGAACCCACAACCATAGTGTGATTGGGTTTTATCGCCTACCACTGGAGTACGTGAAGTCCCTCAACTGTATACTATCATTTCGTTTTTAAAGGGTCTGATAGGTGAATTATAAATTCATTTTTTTTAAACCCTGTATGAATAGGATAAATAGAATATTATTTTAAGTTATGTTATCTTTTAGAGTGAAAGATGTGTTTTTGGTAGAAATTTTTAAAGGATGGAACTCTACTTGTCATGTATATTTTTTTCTTATCTTATTTTATGAAGAAATTAATACTTAAATTTTAGGTAAGGGATCTTAAAACTAAAAATGTGTTATCCTAATATGTTATGTTTTGTTGAACCGATTATATTTTAAATCATCGTAGATTGATGACTTTGAGTCCCTAAATTCTACAATGGTTTGTGACTGATCACCTCAATCACTCCCTTCAAATATTTAATTTTTCCTCCAATTATGTGTCATTAATTTCCACCAATGTTCTCCTAATATAGATAATTATTTGGTGGTTACTTTGTCATTCCCATTTTCCTCTCATTAAGGCTAAATTTTATTAACCTATTTTCTGATGTGGGTTTTCCCAAAAAGGTATTTTCTATTTTCAACCTTTTATTTTTGAAAGAAATTTCAAATTTTGAGGAAGAATTTTGATAAAGGAGGGAAGAATGTAGAACCCTATGATTTCATAGTACGGTATTTCTTCAATGTAATTAAATAACTTCCACTACAGGAAACATCGAGTTCAAGCGCACCACGACTTACCAAAATAGTCGTTACAAAGGGGTTATGAATAGTATTTAAAAAAATTTGAACTTTATAGAATCCTTATAACTTTATAATACATATTATGAGTTTCTTAGTCATAATGAGAAAACAATTTCATTTTTTAGATAAAAGAAGTATTTTTTCAAAAATGCAATTTTATCGCCTTTTAATGGATAACCCTTTTTAAATCCAATATTTGAATCTTTAATATATTTGATTTGAAAAATTAAAATTTTTCTTTATAATCGAGAAATAATAATTTAGTTTCAATAAATTTTTGGTGTTTTTATGATAACGTTCATATTTGGGTGAATAGTGAAAAATACTATATTTTAACAAAAAAACATTTTTAATCAATGTAATTTGTAGTGTTAAATTATAAATTTTAATGGTTTGGAAATATAAATAGATTATATTTTTACCATTTAATCCAATTTTACTCATTGAATATAATTTCATTTTGAAATTGAACATAAACAAGTATCAATCATTTGATAGTTATTGTTTCTTAAAAAACGCGTTTTTTGGTTTTGACGATGGGAATTAATTTTATATTAATAAATGAAACTTCTTTGTTTTGAATTTAGTAAAATAGACTAAATTTTCTAATTCATAATATCAAAATTATCTTAGGGTGAAATTTTGTAATTTTTCTGAAAACTTTTAATTTTTGATGAATAGTGAAAAATAATGAGTTATTGGTTAAATGGGACTATTTATTTAAATAAATATTTTTATAAAAAAAATTTAGGTAAAAATAGATACATAATACCTATATAAAATCAATATAATTCATTTGAGTCATTTTATAATAATTTTAGACATCTAAAAGTATTATTGAACTTTTTAACATCTTTTACTCGCCTCCTAGAAGAATTTGCAAATTCGCATAAAACATAATTTTACCATTTCTGTGAGTTGAGTTTCAAAAATACAATATAAATAGTTAACCTCATTAAGTAAAATGTTGTTAAATAAGTTGAAAATAATTTTTTTGAATAGTACGTTTTGACTTGTATTTACCGCGGTTAAAGGTAAATAGGGTAATTCAACGTAAGAAGAATATTATAATAATACAAAATTACCTTAACACTTGATCTAAACTTATTGTATGAGTCATGACAGACCATGGAAATTCTTGGGTTGATTTGGGGACCACATTGAGCCACTTATTAATGATAATGACACTTTATTTGAATTAACTTAACGTAAAGGCAAAAATGACAGAAACAAATATCTTTTAGTAAATCAATTTTTACATGGGGTTATATAAGTCATCGTTTCGACTATAAGTATTAATTAAAAAGATAAACCTATTTCCTATATAATTGTATTTTATTTATATTTTTAATACATTATATAATCTAATTTATTTATGACATAATGATGATTCAGTAATTACCTTATTAATGAAAGTTTAATATAATTGATATTATAAATATCCAAATAAATGTAATTTGAAACTTTTTAAGAATTAAAATAATTTTATAGGTTAATATAAAATGTTAGGGTTTATTAAATGAATATTTTTCTATGCAGTAATTCTGTTATGAATTTAAAAAAAAACTAAATAGCTAATAGTGTCAAAATTTTCATAAAAGAGTTTTTAAAACAAATGTTACATTATTACTTGATATTCTATTCCTAAAAATCTAAGATTCGGCCAAAGGTCTTAAATAATATTATATATGTCATTAATTAACCACTTTAGGTTCATTTGAAGTTTATAGTTATTTTATTAACCATATAATATAAAAATACAAAGAGAGATGGTAAATTTCAAACTAATTAACTAAGAGTTAAATCTAAAAGATGAGGTTAATATAGTGACCCAAAACTGCCTAAAACCTATTGGTTGAGTATTTTTTGACCCATACCCACCTTATACTCGAAATAAATCAATTTTATCCATTATAAACCTAAAATTATTTTATTATAAAATAATATTTCAATCTTCTCCAAAGGTTCCCCTCAACCCTCTTAAAAAGGGAACTCCCCCTTCTCTCAAATTCACACATTAAAAGCCATTTGGCTTAGCCAACCCCTACCCAAATATCCTATCAACTATCCTACCTTCATCCTAGAGGCCTTCCATTAGTCATAAATCCATCCTATGGTTCCCCTTTGATCAAATGAGTAAGAAGAACCAGAAGAAGAGGTAAATATTTCATCACCTCTTTCAAGTTCTTTTCTTCATCCACTTCTTCTTTCCTTGTTGTTTCCATTATATAATAATAAATCAAGTATATTATATATACTGTGATGTTATTATATATTTGTTAAAACTATATTCACTATTCTATCCATCTGTTGAATGACATGTCACTATAAGTGCGTACGTACGACTTACCGTCTTCACGTCGTGGTGTAATTGTTATTCAATAAATTATTATTTGTATGGGTATAATAAAGATGTATAATTGATGTAAATAATAAATATAACATTATACTTATTCTGTTTATATGATATAATATCCAATTATATACAATTTTAATATCAAAATAATGATATTCCCGCTCATGCGTACGTACGGATTACCGTCTCCACGAACACGATGATGTTCATTCCCCATCAAAACAATTCTAGAATAACTTTCATTTGATGATTAAAAATAATGTTTAAATACTTGATAACATTATAGATATGAATAAGAAACCTTCCATTCATAATAAACGTGACTCACGTAACAAATAATATAAAGGAAAACGAATCAGTTAACACCCTAAACAATGATAATACTAAAATATCATTAAAAGAATTATTAGAAGATCATATATGATACCATAAATTTGTATATGGTTCTTTTATAATTTAATAATAATGATTTAACTATTATAAATTAGGTTAATGTGCCCTCGACCAAGGAAAATTACAAGGTAAGGGGTTTTTTATCTCACTTTTAATTCCATGTGATTTTCATTGTTCGCCACTTATTTCATGTGATGTATTGTGTACTACCATTTGAAATATATTATCATGATTAACATTATATTCATGGTATTCTGTGAATGATTTGGTTGTTATTAACTTTTGGTCATATTAATCAATTGATTACAATGTGGTAGGGTTAATTCTAAAATCTCTTCATTATTCGAGGTTGTTTATATGTAATTATCTACTGGGACCACTTTATCATCCACATCCATATTTCATAAAAATGTATTTCAAAATATTTTTAATATTTACTAGACAATGGGTTAAAGTCATTTATGCACTCATTTTAACTTATATGTTTAGAAATAAACCTTTCATTTCTTTTCCAAAGAAAGTACATTAAGAAATTTTCGACAAAATTAATGTAAGAATGTTTTTTTAACTTATATGTGGGTGCGATTATTCTCAGCTGTTTTAACATCGTCAAAGATTCCCTTACAAGATTATAATAATATTTTCAAAATAAATTTTTTTCTTTATAATTATTTGACCCTTTAATGATTTCAAAATAGAAGGAGATATTTCTCTCAAATAGTTTTGATTTCATCTATGTCAACAACCTTCGATAAATTTTACACTTATTTGAAGTTGATTTATTATGTTAGAAATCTTCAATATTGTATTTAAGGTTTTTTGATATGTTTGACTATAGATGAGTTATCTTTATTCCATTCATGGTTTATGGTTAAAGTATTGACATTTTGTATGCTAGTTTTAATAGGAATGTTTATGTTATATTTCAACCTCTTCTTATGATGAATGTGTTGAACTAGTATGTTCTGGGTTGGGGACAAGTAAAAGTATACCCTCCGAGTTGGGGTCTGGTTTCATCAGAGTCCAGTTAGAGAGTCTATCCAGGATGGAGTCTGGTTATAGAGGCTCTCTAGGTTTGAGTCCAGTTACAGAGGCTCTCCAGGTTGGAGTTCGGTTACATGGGATCTCTGGGTTGGGGTCCGGTTATAGGTAGCCCCTAGGTCCTGACACGAGGCCTTGACACAGAAATTAAATTCTGGTATTATACATTCCCTCATTTTGAAATTAGTTATTAGTTGTGATTATTTGACTAGTATAATATCCATGTTCTGGTTAATATGGTAATTTCTGATTTATTTTTCCCATATTATGTTCAAGATTATGTTTAAAGGATGTTGTTTTTCTTTCAAATGTTTCCTTAAAATTTTATAGCTTCTATTAAATTACTCACCCTTACTAAGCATCTGAGCTAACCCCTTTATTATGTTTTATTTTCCAAGGATCCCAAGAAGTGTTATATGTTTAAGATGCGGGGTAAAGCTAAGGTAACTCTAGCATTCTCAAAGGATTATTTTTTTGTCTTGTATGTTGGAAAGTGTAATATAACGTTCATGTATGTAATCTATTTTCCAAGACTGCTAAACTGATCAGTCTTTCTGGAATTGATTCCTTGTAATCATGCCAATGTATTAAAATAATTCACCGAATTTGGGAATCTGGGGTCGGGAGTTACATCCACAACCATAAATCCTTGAGTTATATTCTAATAATGTTAGAAAACATATAATAAACTCAATATTGTTAGTATATACTATGAAAATTATATTATTTCATAGACCTAAGACGTTCCTTATTTAAATTTCAAAAATTAATTATTTTCCATGGAAATGTTAACATATCATTTAACCATGACTTCAAGAGCCTCATCATTTTCCCAAATAAGTTTTCAAAATCTATTGGATATATAATTTACCATAGATATTTTGTCTATTGTTTAATGAAATGATACACCAAAATAAATCACCGATGATTCTTTTATTATTTTAAACAATAAGAATAAATTATTATTCCACTTAGCTAAATTCATGTACTTGAACATATAAAATCTATCCATCTTGACCTTTCCATGCACCGCTTTTAGTTCATGAGATTTCCTCTCTTCCCACACAACCATGGTGTAGGTCCATGACCATCCAATTTTCCAAGGATTTTAATTTCCTTTAGCGTAATATCCAATGAGGTGACTATCCTCTTCCATTATAATTTAGAACATTTTTATAAGTTTACTAGATTTCATTATATCCTGGCTCTTTATTTAGGATTACATTTTTGATGTCCCAAAACACAAAAATACGTTTTCATGTACTAATTTATTATAGTAGTTTCTATTGCTTCCCAACTTTTAGGTAGTGGTAATAAACAAACTTCTCCCATAAATTATCTATTAATGTCACTTTTTTGTAATTTTAACTACCATCCAATCATGTTGAAATCATTCACATGTTAATATATTGGTCTATATTCAAATAATATCACTCTAAATAACCTCTTCATCATGAGAACATATCATAGAGATTTTGGAATCTAATATATGTCCTTAATAGTATTTATAAAATCTATTATGATCTAAAAATTATAGATATTAAAGTCTTATTACATGTAAATGGAATCCTAAAAAATACAATAAATTTTTCTCCATCAATTCCAATTCAACATTCTTCATATTTACCAATCTAACACCAGTAAATGGAGCTTTTTGGTCCTTTTTAATGAGATAATCGTACATATTCATTCTAAAAAATCTAAAATCCATCCCAAGAGACTTTTATATAAAAAATTTACCTTCTAAAGAAACCCTACCATTACATAAAAGTAAAATAACACTAATCCAAAATAGTTTGAAGGAAATAGAATGTTACCTGAGACAACCAAGTGTGTGTTTACAATTTTTGAACCAAAATTTGATACCACTTCTTAGGAATTTTATAAACCAAGGATTTTATAAAATTTATCCACTAAAAGTGATACACTAAAGAGGTTGATACTTAAAAACATCCATAAATAAAATTACCATCACAAACGTGATGTACTAGAATGTACGAATCTCTTCACACCATACTCACCATACTAAGTCGACCTTCTACACATACTCCGAGTCACCCAAAAAAACATTCAGACAAGAAGAAATTAATC
Source organism: Viscum album (assembly GCA_963277665.1). Classification (NCBI taxonomy): domain Eukaryota; kingdom Viridiplantae; phylum Streptophyta; class Magnoliopsida; order Santalales; family Viscaceae; genus Viscum; species Viscum album. Next base: position 224,243,669 of record OY728139.1, read on the forward strand.
TTATCAAGGAAATGTGAAAAATGGATTTATATGGTTCGGTCATGATTGCTATAACCATGGGATAAATTTTTTACAATTTTCACTTATCAAAATTGAACAAGGTTTGTATTAAAAATTGGAAATTACCACCAATATTAGAGTACCTTTATAATTTGAATCACAAAAACCATGTACAAGTTGTCCCACCCAACCATTATAGTGGGGTACAAAAGCTTATCTAGTTGTATTTGAGTTTAATATATTTATATGTCCAATGTTTGTAGCATGATGACTATCAATTGTGTAATGGAAAACTACTTCAACAAATACATTTACCTAAATAAAAATCACATTGAGTATCTTGTATTACGTGTAACAATAAAGTAATGCTACTATACTATAAGGTAAAATTATCAAACATGATCATTATATTATATCCATTAAATTGGTGGTTGTACGCACAAAATATCCACCGTATAAAAACTATGTAGAAAATTTATAATAAAACAATGGTCATTTTATTCTTTAAAATAATCTTTTTCTAAAAAATAATCATTATTATGTATTAAGTGTCTAAATATGAAAAAAAATAATTCCCACCATTGAAATTTCATTTGGTAAAATAGATTTGATATCATTAGGTCCAGATTATATAAAAATACCGATTTAATATTTAGGCATAAATATAAGATTACTTGGACTAATGTTTATTACTATGATAGTTATAAAAAAATTATTCTCCAAGAATAGTTTTATTAATGTGTCTTAATTTTTATATAATGAATTAAATTGACCGATTTTATATAAGGACTCTCATATAATGTTTAAAAATATATAAATAACATATTACCACTCATTCAAATGGTAATTATTTTTATATTAGATATAGAAAACATAATTACAAAAAAATCTACGAAAAAAAAAGCTTCTCTATGTATAATATATTTTAATTTAAATGTTATTTTCTTGATAATTAAAAATTTAATTACATTAAGAAGATTAAAAATTATGGTTTATCACACCAGAATTTATTAATATGTGTTATCTTATATATTTATTAAAATTAAAACTAATTAGTTAAAAAGCTAGTAACCAAGGTCAAAAAAAATTGAAAAGTGTAAAAATCTAATGGTAAATGAACACAAACATGTTTATAACTTGTATGAAAATTCATGGGTGAGGTTTTATTCACTAACATACCTCTCCAATCAGTTATGGACAAATTTTTGAGTCATTTACCCATGAATAGTGTCATGAAATTATTGATATGTAAAGGGTATTTAGATAATCCCATTTTCTCCATTTATAATAGGATATCACTTCAACCCTTTTAATGTTTCACTTTACGTTTGAAATTTTCGTGAAAAAAGACTAATTTACCTCTCCTAGAATTATCTTCAACTTCAATTATCCCATATTTTTTATATGTTTTCCTTTGATCTTAATTTCCATTAATAATTCCAAGAAAAATTTCAAGAACTCCCTGAAATTAAGTGCATGCTTATAACGGATCAAAGCATAATGTAAGGGATCTTCCAAACAAACGTCTTTCCATTTGAATTAAATGTTCTCTTTTTTCTCTCCATTTTCCTGATTCGACTTCCTATATAATCCTTCTGTATAATGATTATTTTTTATGTAAATATATATCTATTTTTTTCACCGTTCTATTAGGGTGAAGACATGTTTTAATTTCCCTTCAAAATTCCCAATTTAATATAAACGTGTCTTAAGGGAACATTCTAATTTATCATCTGATAAAAAGTTTCACCTCCCTAAAAAATTATCCATAAATATATTATATAAAATCTCATTATTAAAATTTTAATTATTCAATTTTACTTATAGTTAAAAAAAATCCATTTCTTTCTTTGAAAGATCGTTTTCTCATTTTGAAAAGCATCACATATGTAGTTCATTTTTATTCTTACTTATCCTTATTTCATCAAATGAATTTTTCTACATTAGAATTTATCATTCAATATCTATGTCTCATTTTTAAAATATGAACATCCTAAATAATTTAATTATTTTCTCTCTTCAGATTCCTTAGGATATATTCTTCAGTTATGCTTTTAGAGAGTACTATGAAACTTGCTTCATTGTCATGGTTTTTATCATATTTTCTTCTATAATTATGTCTATTTTATTCTTGTGGAAGACATATGCATGTTTATATTATGGTTTTCATTTTCTAGTGAGTGGAATCATAGTTATATATCCCTATAATGTATTGAGTAATGTTTTCTTCTCATGAGATACAAGTATGATTCACATGTAGTTTGCCTATGAAAACTATGTTATATATTGGGTGGTCCCATAATTAAATAACCCTCCAATACATTGGGTAAAACATTAAATCTCATGATTTATTATGAAATGGAATAAAGAGTAAATTTAATCCACCATGGAATTTTTCCACATTGTTTTTCAGTATGGGGAGTAAACATAATCCACCAAGGGACTCCATACACTATGTTCATGGGAATATGGAGTGAATCCAACCCAACATCAGACTCTATACACTATGTTTATGGGAATCGGGAGGGACCAAAATCCACCATGGTACTTTGGCCACTATGATATGAAAATATTAGTAGTGAGCCTTGAATTATGCTTATGATGACATGTTTTATATTGGTTGCACATAATTATGATTCCATGATTTTATGATATCGTTTATTTATTCCATGATCTCATGCTTATGGTTATTCTATTTTTATGATATCATGTTATGCCTATTATCTCACTTGTTATGATTTTTTATCATGTTTATTACTTTATTATGACTTTTATCACACAATTTTCCTTACATTTTTTCCATGGTATCCTATGAAATTTTTGAAAACCAATGGGAGTTAAGGTCACTATGTTGTTTTTTAATTAAATATGACATAATTATGTTTATAATCCCAAATTACACTAGACCTATCAATCCTTGGATTTCATTTGTTGAAAAAAATGTAAAAAATATTGAAATTAAATATGATTAAGTATTAGGTTGATATAGATCCCCTGTAAAAAGTTCAACCTACCACAAACTTATGACGAATTGTGAAAGTTACTCTTTCCAAAATCTAAATGAATTTTATTATCTAAACCCTTTTTAAAAATACCAATAATAGAATAATTCATTATAACATCATCAAAGCACCCAATTTAATAAACCAAAACTTCCATTCACTATCATTTGGACCACCACCAGTACATCTATATAAAGTCATAAACTTTTGAAATATTCTAGCTCTACAAAAGAATACCATTGTCACAATATAAACCAAAAGGATGAGATAACTTATAATATTTTCCCATTGATTCATTGAAACATAAATTGAATAGACTATACAATTCATGACACCAAGGAGGTGAATAAATAATTTGGACATGGGGATTACCAGGCTATAAAAACATTGGCTACTACCGAGATGAATTTTACAATATATAATAATGAAATATAGGTCAATAACATGGAGTATATAAAAATCATTGGAATTATAATGTATATAAAAACAATAAGACCAAACATAGTGTTCTCCCCTTATCATAACACAAGTTACCAAATCTATCCCAAATAAAGATACAAAATAGTGGTGAAAATAATAATTCAGTATAATAGTGTTATAGTGGATTTTGTGATATTATATCATGTTATATAATTGTAGGATTTATTGGGATACACATATGTGGATTACGATGGCTTGGGTGATTATTTAAGTTATACATCAAGCTGTTATTTTTAACTTAAACATGTCTATATATCTTGAGTAATAAGGAATCAATGATATTTTTGACTAATAATTTCATAAGCTAAATATATTTTAGAAACTAAAGCATGTACATAGATTATATGGATAAAGTAGCATCTTGAGGAAATTTGTGTTAAAATGGAATCTCCCATTATAATTAATTGTGATAACTTGAGTGTTACTAATCTAATAAAAACTATTTTCTATAATTAAAGGAAAATCACATTGATATCATATAACTATTTATAAATGTAATTTTTCAGAATGGTTTAGTGAAGTTCAAGTATTTTTCAGCACAACATCAAGTTATGAGCATAAGGTAAAAATTATTATCCAAAGAAGTGGTTGAATAGAACTTGTTAGATACCTAATTATAACAATTTCCTTGTATGTAAATTGATAGAATAAGGGAACCCTAGACACTAATGAACTATTATACACATTATTTAACAAGGTAAAAAATATTTCTCCTTTTTTATCATTCAAGGATGAACAATTTGGGTTTATTTATTGTGTGTATGTGTAACACCCCGAGATTTTATAAGATATATTATTTTTAATTTCATTCATATCATCTGTTGTACGTTACACCAAGATTATCTTGCGCTATACGGAACACCGTATTAGCTTGCAGTATACACAACACAATTCTTGGATCGTGTTACACACAATTTCATGTTCGTTTGATAGTAGTTATTCTACGCAACATTGAGTGTATATATATATATATAAATTCAATGAATAAATGAAATATGGTTGGATTCTGTTATATGCTACAAGAAAGGAGTCTTGCACTACAGGCAACCCTAACTTGACTTGCTTTACACGCAATCACGACCTTCCACGATAGCGTGTGTTGTACGCAATACCAAGTTTCACTAAACAGTGATATGTTACTAAAATATTATATAAAACTAGCCGTTATGAATAACAATACCCACTTTTTGAAATTTCATAAATTTTATCTTTCAAAATAGACTTCATTTATGGATTTGGAATATTGAAATTATCCTAGGGTGAATTTTGGGTATTTTTATGAAAACTTTCAATTTTTGATGAATAGTGAAAACACTAGGTTACTATTTAAAAACCGACTTTTTATATAAATAATTATTTATTTATTTTAAATTTATTTTAGGTCAAAATTGATACATAATACCTATATAAGTTCAATGTAATTCATTTGAGTTATTTTATAATGATTTTAGATATATACAAATTTAATTGAACTTTTCACAGTCTCTTACCCACCTCCTAGGAGAATTTGAAAATTTACATAAAACATAATTTTACCGCTTCTGTGAGTGGAATTTTGAAAATCTGAGAGAAGAAATTAATATTACAGATTAAAATTTGGTTCAATAAGATAAAATTAATTTTTGGTGAATATTGACTTTTTACTTTTATTTACCACGGTTAAAAGTAAATAGGGTAATTAAGGGTAAAAATGATATTAATATTACCCTAAAACATGTACTAATTCTACTGGATAAGTGTAATTAGACCAAAAACAACCTTAGGAATAAAATATTACCCTATAGGTCCACTTGGATTATATTAGGACACTTATTATTATTTTATTTAAAGAAGAGTTAAAATAGGTAAAATCAATGTTTAATAACTAAAAAATTTTTAATATAGGGTTATAAATAAGCTAAATTATACTATAAATATTCATTAGAAATATAAAAATATTAACTAAATTATGGTGTTTTATATATAGTTTTTAGACATTAAAAAATTTAATTTATTTATGACAAAATGATGATGCAGCAATTACCTTATTAATGAAATATTAACATAATTGATATTATAAATACCCAAATAAATGTAATTTGAGACTTTTTATTAATTATACTACTTTTATAGGTCAATATGACATGTTAGTATTTATTTAATTACCTTTTTTGAACTAATAATTTTGTTATGATTTTCACAAAAATCAATTACCAAATAGTGTCAAAATTGACATAAAATAGTTTTTAAAACAAATATTATATTACTAATTATTATTTTATTCCTAAAAATATAAGGTTCGGCCAAATGACTTAGATAAGGTTATATATATTAATAATTAACAACTTAGGGTTTTTTGTCTTGTTATATTATGTTTATTAACAATATAGTGTAAGACAACAAGAAGACATGATAAAAGTTATATTATTTAACTTAGAGTTAAATATAAATGATAAGGTTAAAATATCAATATAAACTTGTATAAAACCTATTGGTTGAGAGGATTTAGACCCATCCCAACTTTATCTTCTATATAAATCAATTTTAAGCTATTATAAACCGAATATGACTTTATTATAAAATAATATTTTATGTTTTTCCAAAGGTGCCCCTCTCCTCCCTTATAAAAAGGGCACCCCTTCCCTCTTCTCTTCACACCCTTTTGAGACTTGAAGCTCGTCCAAACCCTGAAAATTCCACTTATAAAACTCTATAGTTATATCATATAGGTTCTGGATTTCTCAACAGACCAACTCTAGTTCCTTAAGAATAAGTTTAATGGAGGTGCGTCGAGAAAGAGGTAATCTCTTCTACCGACTCTTTCAAGTTTCTTTCTTCTTCTACTTTCTATTCTTTAGTTTTTTATTTATAAAGTAATAACATAAGTATTAATTATATACTAATAAGTTATTATAAATATGAAACAACCCTTTTTCATCTTCTATCTATCCTATAGAAAATGAAATCACCGCGCGTGCGTACGTACGAAATACCGTCTCCACGTTGTGGTGTAATCAGTTTTTCCACCACCACCTTACATGGATGGGTATGATGGTGTAAATAATAACTATATATTATTATAACATCATACTGACTCTATGATATTATATCATCCACTCATATTCTTTTAAATAAACATGGGAATGATATCATCGCTTGTGCGTACGTACAGATTACCGTCTCCACGACGCGATGAGATTCATTTTGCATGTGAACAATTCAAGAATGATTATAATGTATATATAATAAGTAATCATGAAATATATGAAATAATAATTCTACTGTATTTATGTATATATTTATGTATATATGTATGTATGTCATTTACTTAATTCCATTCAATTCAATAAGGAAACAAAAAACAGCGTTCATGCGTATGTACGACCTTCCGTCTCCATGAATGGTGTATTTGTTTCCATTTATCGATCTATTATATATACGTATATTCTGAATATATATTATATATAAATCATTTTTTATAATATGGAATTAATTAATCATGATCTAAGTAATCATATAAATAATTACAAGTCAAAACACGGACAATAAATGAAACGATTTTACCCAAAATGCTACTTTAACATGGAATTGACAAATGAACGGATAATATAAAGTCGTAAGTGAATCATATATGATATCATAAATATTATTATGGTTCTGTTACAAGTTAATAATATGTTTAAAACCACTATACAGGAGTCTCGGAAACATATGGATGAAATTGGACATAAGGTAAGGGATAATTATTCCAATCTCATTCTTATCCGATATTGATTATTCGTAAGTATTTACTGGGGTTATTTTTATCATCCATGTCCATGTTTTCTAAAGAGGTTTTCATAAAATGTTTAGTATTCTTCCATGTATGTTTAAGGTCATTTTTACCCTTTTATGACTTTTACCACAAGGTTTGGAATGAATCTTTCTTTTGTTTACCATACAAGGTACTTTTTGACTTTTCCGACAAAAGTACAAGGAGAATATATTTAATAACTTATAAGGCATGAACAGATTTTTTTGGTTTCATAATTCCATATTTTCAAGAATCTTACTATACAATATTTTCTGACTATTTTCGACAAAATCCTTTTCTTATAAAATTTCATGACATTTTGTAAAAAGAAAATGATTTTGAAGAAGACATGATATTTTCCTCAAGAATCCATTTCAAGTGTTTTATCAAAACCATATTCCATACAAGATGACATTATTTCATATGTGTATGCTTCAACTATAATGTCACTATGATTTAAATGGTTCCACTTTTCTTATGATGAAATGATATCCATTTTTTATATAGATTATTTTATGATGGGATGATGTTTAAGAAACCCATTTTTTTCTTTGGGTTATGATGAATGGTTTATGTTTACATTGTGGAATAAGTAAGAATGATTTCATTATGAGATTGGTGGGACCCATATCTCCCTCCAATTTATTGGGTAACGATTTATATCTCATGAGATAGACATGGCTGGAATGGTAAGTTAATCTGGTTCAGTGATACAGGACTGGAACGAGGAGTAAACTCGATTCAGAAAGGGACTTTTCCCACTAAGACGGTCTTGGTAGAAACACCTTGACTACTATGGAAATCATATCATGTTCTTAATGGTTTTACACAATTACATGTTTTATTCCCATGCTATTTTCTTAGGATTTATGTTATTTTATGATATATGCCTTACGTACTTCAATGATTTTTGTCATTGCTCAAGATTTTTATGTTTAGATTTTATTAAAATGATTATGGATTGTTTTATGTTCTATATGTTTACCCTGACTGAGCATTTGATCTCACCCTTTTTATGTTTTCTTTTCCCTATGATATAAAGAAAGGCTTTATGTAAGAAAAAAAAGGGGAAGATCTTTATGGGAGATGTTGAAAATCTTTCACCATGATAAGAAGATTATTTTTCCGAGATTCCAAAGACACTAAACTATTACGGTCCTTGTGTGTTTTTTTATTATGTATTAAGTATTCCTCAAAAGTAATGTAGTGTCTATGTACGTCAAGATTTGGGTCGTTATAGTTGGTATCAGAGGAATGGTTTATCTAACCTTTGGAAACTAGGATGCGAAAACTTTAGTGAAATCCCAAGAGATATTTATAAGGTATGTCTAAGGATGTCCCTAATTTGAAGTATAATTTTAGGTTATAGTCCTAGAATTACAGTAACGATCTTAGAATTAAATCTATGTTGTTATATATTGAAGGTACTCCCCCATTATTATGTTGTCTTCCCTAGCATGATTTTTTCCTCTCACACTATTCTTTTTGGGTTTTAGACGATGGCTGGAACCCGAAGGAACCGTGTTGATCAATATAATGGACAATTCAATGATTTTCCTCCTGAACAAACAAATGTTATGGGATATGGATTGAAAAATCTGGTTGCTATAGTTACACAAGATATGAATCATTCTGGACATTCAAATGAGCAGAGAAGGGAACAATATTCTATTGAGTCCTTCATGAGGCAACATCCACCTTCTTTCAGTGGGTCTTATAATCCACTTGTTGTTGAACAATGGATCATTACCATTAAAAAGATATTTTCCATACTTCGTTTTTTGGAACATGAAAAAGTCATTCTGGTTGTTTACCATTTAGAAGGTGAAGCAGACCAGTGGTGGACTCTAATTAAGAACACAAGGCCACAATATGAACTTGAATCCAGGGAATGGGATGAGTTCAAGAACTTGTTTTCAGTAAGTACTTCCCTCGTATTCTGCGAACAAAGATATAAAAGGAGTTCCTTGGGCTTATGTAGAAGGATGATGAACTTGTTGGTATATACAAAGTGAATTTTACAAGACTTCCAAGATATGCATATGGCTTTATCATCCAACCTGAAAGTAAAGTTGATCGATTCTTCAATTGTTTAAAACCAAGTCTTCGAAGGGAATTAGAAATAAGAGACTTTAGTATCTTTGAAGAAATTGTGCGTTGTGTTATCAAGGTAGAACTATAAGTGGTTGTATTGTAGAGACCTGAAGCCTGACGTACATGGACATTACATTACATTTGTGGAATACTTAGTACATTACAAAAACACACACACAAGGACCGTAATAGTTTAGTGTCTTTGGAAATTCGGAACGTAATCTTCTAATCGTGGTGAAAGATCTTCAATATCTCCCATAAATATCTTCCCTTTTTTTACCTAAAACCTTTCTTTATATCCTGGGGAAAAGAAAATGTAAAAGGGTGAGCTAAAATGCTCAGTAAGGGTATACAAAATAAAAATCAATCACATCATATTCATAAGAAAATAACTTTTGGAAATCTTAACCTGCAAAAGAGATCATAATTTCATAACCTGGGATAACTCATGGCAGTGAAATGTATTCACAATAATTATAAATTAAAACATTAAACTTTGTGGCATACACACATAATCATAGAGAATCATTTCTTGTTAGTCAAGACTCATTTCCAAAACTATCTTAGTGGACATAGTCCATTTCTGAATCGAGTGACCCTCGTTCCAGTCCTGTTTCACTGAACCGGTATAACCTACCACTCCATCCATGTCTATCTCATGAGATATAAAATATTTACCCAATGCATTGGAGGGAGATATAGGTCCCATCCATCTCATAATGATACCATTCTTATGTGTGCCACAAAAACATAAATCATACATCAGTTCATAACCCATGTAATACAAATGGGAATCTTAAACATCATGACATCATAAAACAATTCATATAAGATAAAGGAATTCATAAAAATAATTCCATCACAACATAATCCAATCAATGTAATAATAGGGATAAAAATAGAACCCTTTATTATCTTAGATGTAAAATAATTTTTATAAAACAAGTGGACTCCATTCTTGAGGAAAATATCCTTTCTTCTTCAAAAACATTTTTTTCTTTCTTAACATGTCATACAACTTTAAACTAAAAGAAGTTGATTAAAAATAAACTTGAAAACTTGTAAAGGAAGATTCTTGGAAGTAATGTTTTAAAAATCCATTCATGCCGTATAAGTTAAAAAAACATTCTTTTCGTACTTTTGTCGGAAAATTCAAAAAGTACCTCGTACGAAAAACGAAAAAAGATTCCTTTCATATCTTTTACTAAAAACTCACCGAAGGGTAAAATTGGACTTAAAAAATTTTAGGTGGATAGAAATAATATTACATATTGAGGAAACATGGATGTGGATGATAAAATACACCCCAGTAAATGCCAAAGTATAAACAATCTCGGATAAAAATGAGATTGTGATATTTCCCTTACCTTAGGTCCGATTTGCTTCGTAAGTGTCCGAACCTCCTGTATAATTATTTAAATAATGTCATTGACTTATTACAGAATCATATTCATTGCTATTATATCATATATGGTTCACTTATGACTTTATATTACCCGTTCTTTTGTAAATTCCATGTTAAAGAAGCGTTTTGGGTAAAATCGTTTCATTTATCGTAGGTGTTTTGACTTGTTGTTCTTGAAATTATTATTACTTATATCATGATTTAATTACTTCCAGAATATAAAATATTATTTATATATCATATATATTCACTATATATATATATAATAGATAGATAAATGAAATGAAAAACACCGTTCATGGAGACGGTAGTCCGTACGTACGCATGAACGCTGTTTTCCTTTCCTTATTGTATTGAATGGAAGTAAGTAGATGACATACATATATATATAAATAACTCCAGTAGCTTTATAATGTCATATATTTCATTATTATTTCTTATATATACTTTATAATCATTCTTAAATGGTTAACATGGAGAATGAATCTCATCACGTCGTGGAGACGGTAGTCCGTACGTACGCACGAGCGATGATATCATTTCCATAATTATTGAATTGAATTCGAGTGGATTATAAAATATATCAGAATCAATATGATGTTTTAATAAATATGTATAGTTATTCAATACACCATAATACCCATCCATGTAAGGTGTTGGTGGAAAAACAGATTACACCACGGCGTGGAGACGATATTCCGTACGTACGCACACGCGGTGATTTCGTTTTCCGTAGGATGGATAGATGGTGAATTAGGATTGTTTCATACTTATAATAAAATATCAGTATATTAGTGATACTGATGTTATTACTTCATAATGAAACAACCTAAGAAGAAGAAGTGGAAGAATAAATAAAGGTGAAAGAATTGGTAACGGTAATTACCTCTTCTTTGAAGCGCCTGTTTGAGACCTCCTCTTAGGGCACTAAAATTGATCTTTTAGAAAGACCAGAACCTCTATGATGTTTCCAGGGAAGTGTAGAAGAGATTTTGGCAGGGGTTGGCCGAGCTTGAAGGCTCAAAGTTGTGTGATGAAGAGAGGGATGAGATGCCCTTCTATAAGGGAGGAGAGGGGCACCTTTGGAATAACTAAAAATATTATTTTATTATAAAGTCAATTTCGGTTTTAAATAGCTCCAAATTGATTTATTTCTCGGATAAGGTGGGGATGGGTCGAAATCCTCTCATCAAATACAATTTAGACAAGTTTAGGTTCCTATTTTAACCTTATCATTTAGATTTAACATTAAGCTAAATAAGTTTACTTTTACCGTGTCTTCTTGTGTTCTCATAATATAAGGTTATTAAATGTACTATAAGCAGCCAAACGAACCCCAATTAGTTTAGTATTAATATATATAACCTTATCTAAGTCATTTGGCCGAACCTTATATTTTTAGTAATAAAATAACAATTAATTATATAATATTTGTTTTAAAAACTATTTTATGTCAATTATCACACTATTTAGTAATATATTTTTGTGAAAATCATAAAAGAATTATTAGTTCGAACCAAGTTAATTAAATCAATACTAACAAGTCATATTAACCTATAAAATTAGTGGGATTCATAAAAAGTCTAAAATTTCATTTATTTTGGTGTTTATAACATCAATTATGTCAATATTTCATTAATAAGATAATTACTGCATCATCATTGTGTCATAAATAAATTAAATTATATAATGTCTAAAAATTACAAATAAAATACCATTATATAGGAAATCTTTTTATCTTTCTAATGAATATTTATAGTCGAATTTATATTATGCATAACCCCATATTAAAAATTATTTACTTATTAAACTGTGATTTTAACTATTTTAACCCTTCTTTAAATAAATTAATAATAAATGTCCTAATCTAATCCAAGTGGGCCTAAATGGTCATATTTTATTCCTAAGTTTGTTTTTGGTATAATTACACTTATACAATAGAATTAGGACATGTGTTAGGGTAATAATAATGTCATCTTTACCCTTAATTACCCTATTTACTTTTAACCGTGGGGAAAAAAAGTAAAAAGTTACTATTCACCAAAAATTATTTTCATCTCATTGAACCACATTTTAGTCCTTGAAATTAACCGTGTCTCTCAGATTTTAGAAATTCCACTCACAGAAGAGGTAAAATTAAGTTTTATGAAAAATTCAGTTTTTTTAACTACCACTTAGTGGTTTCACTATTCATCAAAAATTGAAAGTTTTCAGAAAAATACCAAAAATTATGCCTAAGCTATATTTGATATTATAAACTCAAAAATGATTTCTATTTTACCAAATTCAAAACATATCAGTTGCATTAATTAATTTTAAAATTAATTCCCGTCGTCAAAACAAAAGGTGTGTTTTTAAGAGATAATAACTATCAAAAGATTGACAATTGTTTATAACTGGTTTAAATGTGAAATTACATCCAATGACCAACATTGTATTAAATTGTAAAACTATATTCTAAATATACTATAAAACTACTCAAATTAATAATTTATCACTATTAATTATTTCGATTGAAAAAGTTGTTTTTAATTAAAATTTAGTAATTTTCACTACTCATCAAAAATTGAAAGTTATCCGAAAATCACCAAAATTTCACCCTAAGCTAATTTCGATAGTCCGAATCCAAAAATGAAATCCATTTTGAAAAATAAAATTTACAAAATTTCAAAAAGTGGTTATTACTATTCATAACGGCTAGTTTTAATAATATTTTAATAGCATATCGTTGTTTAGTGAAACTTGGTGTTCCGTACAACACACACTATCGTGGAAGGTCGCGATTGCGTGTAATTCAAGCTAGGTCAGAGATGTGTGTTGTGAAAGATAATTTTGGTGTAGCATATAACACAAGACATTAATGAAATTAAAAATAATATTTTTCATAAAATCTTGGGGTGTTACATTCTACCCCCCTTAAAATGAATTTCGCTCTCGAAATTCGTCGGGGTTATAAATGGTTTACTATTCAAAAGTTTCTTTAATTGAAACCCACATCGTAAAAAGGAATACCAAAACCAATCTTTAAAAACAAAAGTATAAAACGTAATGGTTACCCAAATAAACTAATCAATGGGTTTCCACATAGGTGAAAATATGGATAGGGAAGAAAAATCTAACCATCATATTCTGATGGAGAGTGGTAGAGAACATGGCTATGGAAATTCCAATAATCACAAACCCATAAATTTGTGACGATCTATGGTACCATATGATTAATCAGATATAAGAGCACTAGGACAACATTTTTGGTTTTCAAGATCGTTTCCCTAAAGTTGAAGAATTTGAATTAGAATAAATACTTACTTTATTTTGGTACAATCTCACTGTTGTTTGTGCCTTGAACAATTTCCACTTCATCTCTTAAATAAATGAAGTTGAATTTGTTATTCGTGAAGTGTTAGCAGATCATGTGATAGAATGATGGGTCATTATATCTCTTTCAAACAAAAGGTTAGCAAAAGTTATAAGTCCATCTTATGGTTAATCGTATATGGTTCCAAAAATGAACTTATACGTCATATATCATACCTCTTAATAAAATAAAACTAGTTTCTACTAAACAGGGACTTCCTGTAGGCCAGTGGTAGGCGATAAAGGCCAGTCACACTTTGGTTGTGGGTTCGATTCCCACAGCCTTGTCCAACGCGATGGGTTGTCACCTGTCCTGCAGGTTGTCCTTTTTCTAAATCTATATTACAATAACATCCCATCAATAATATCGAAAAACGTTTTATCCTAACTTATGTCCAACATAATCCATTCTAATCTTTAGGCTTATCTAAAATACTTCGGTCCAAGCTCATAGTATGAAGAAAATGATTACTTGAAATGTCACAGAATAATCACGTGAATGCCATCATTTATCCCCCATATATCATAAGATATATCTTGTTGGTCAAATTACAAACATGTGAATACCTTAATCATGTATTCTCTTGAAGAATAAATACCCATTGAACCTTAGTGAAAACATGAATGTAGTTAAAAGTTAACACTTTCCACATACCAAAATCCTCAAAATTCTATATACTCAAACCATGATATCACTTAGTCCTTATATCAATCATGAGCTCATGAATACAATCAAGCATCTCATTATCTTCGTATCCCTTCATTATGCTCATATCATCTGTTTACCAAAAATGTCTCAATCACTTTTCATGGTTAGCGGTACCATAAAATTATTGAAAACCACAACAGACCAAAACATAAATATTCCAATATTCCACGATACTATATACAATATTATTTTGGAATCCCATTACATAAACACTTAATCATTCCACCACATCGTTGTCATATTCAACATCGCCAATAGTGATCGCATGTGACTTCCCTTTGTCCTTTGCCTTATGTGGTTGCTCATGTTGATCATCACTAACCCTTGGATTAGGGAATTTATTAGCATAATGCCCCATTTCCTTGCACTTGAAGCATTGAAGTGTTGGTGGTGCGTTCTCTGTAGGGTTTGCTTTATTCACATCATTAGAAACCCTTTTTCCATTACCTCGACACTCAGCTGCTCGATGAACTTCTTTTCCACACTTAAAACATTTTCTAGTCCCTTTAAGACAATCTCCACCATGCTTCTTTCCACACTTTGAGCATAAGGAAACATTCATCTTCTTTTCACCATTATTCTGAGATTTCTCCTTGAACTCCATCTTTCGTTTCTTGTCAAAACCATGAGATGGATATGTAACACCAACTTCCATTTCTACCTTGATAGCACAACGCAAAATTTCTTCATAGCTACTGAAGTCTCTTATAGCTAATGCCCTTCGAAGACTTGGTTTTAAGCCACTGAAAAATCAATCAACTTTACTTTCAGGTTGGATGATAATGCCAGATTCATTCCTTGAAAGACTTGTAAAATTCGCTTTGTATATACCAACAGATTCATCATCCTTCTGCTTCAGCTCAAGAAACTCCTTTTCCATATTTGTTCGAGGAATACGAGGGAAGTACTTACTGAAAAACAAGTTCTTAAACTCGTCCCATTCCATGGACTCAATTTCATCTCTTGGCCTCGTATTCTTGATAAGATTCTACCATTGATCAGCTTCACCTTCCAAACGATATACTGCTAAGATGACTTTATCATGTTCAGAACATTGAAGAACAGAAAATATCTTATCATAGGTACTGATCCATTGTTCGGCAACAAGTGGATCATAAGTCCCACTGAAAGAAGGTGGACGTTGCCTCATGAAGGACTCAATAGAATATTGTTCCCTTATCTGCTCATTTTGATGTCCAGAATGATTCATAGCTTGTGTATGTATAGAAATAAAATTTTGCACTCCATCTCCCATAACATTTGTTTGTTCAGGAGGACAATCATTGCATTGTCCATTACATTGATCAACACGGTTCCTTCGGGTTCCAGCCATCGTCTAAAAACCCAAATAGAATAGTGTGAGAGGCAAAAATCATGCTAGGGAAAAAACATTATAAAGGGGGAGTATCCTCAATATCTTACTTCTTAGGTTAAATTATAAGATCGTTACCGTAGTTATAGGGCTGTATCCTATACGTATACTTATCCTTAGGGACATCCCTAGACAAACCTTATAAATAACTCTAGGAATCTCACTAATGTTCTCGCATCCTAGTTTCCAAAGGATGACTAAACCATTCCTCTGAAACTAACTGTAGAGACCCGAAGCCTGACGTACATGGACATTACATTACATTTGCGGAATACTTAGTACATTACAAAAACACACACACAAGGACCGTAATAGTTTATTGACTTTGAAAACTCGGAACGTAATCTTCTAATCGTGGTGAAAGATATTCAATATCTCCCATAAAGATCTTCCCTTTTTTTATCTAAAACCCTTCTTTATATCCTGGGGAAAAGGAAACATAAAAGGGTGATCTCAAATGCTCAGTAAGGGTAAAAAAAAGAAAAATCAATCACATCATATTCATAAGAACATAACTTTTGGAAATCTTAACCTGCAAAAGAGATCATAATTTCATAACCTGGGATAACTCATGGAAGTGAAATGTATTCACAATAATCATAAATTAAAACATTAAACTTTGTGTCATACACATATAATCATAGTGAATCATTTCATGTTAGTCAAGAATCATTTCCAAGACTATCTTAGTGGAAAAAGTCCATTTCTGAATCGAGTGACCCTGGTTTCAGTCCTGTTTCACTGAACCGGTATAACCTACCATTCCATCCATGTCTATCTCATGAGATATAAAATCTTTACCCAATGCATTGGAGGGAGATATAGGCCCCACCCATCTCATAATGATACCATTCTTATGTGTGCCACAAAATCATAAATCATACATCATTTCATAACCCATGTAATACAAATGAGAATCTTAAACATCATGACATCATAAAACAATTCATATAAGATAAAGGAATTCATAAAAATAATTCCATCACAACATAATCCAATCAATTTAATAATAGGGATAAAAACAGAACCCTTTATTATCTAAGATGGAAAATAATTTTTATAAAACACTTGGACTCCATTCTTGAGGAAAATATCCTTTCTTCTTCAAAAACATTTTTTCCTTTCTTAACATGTCATACAACTTTAAACTAAAAGAAGTTGATTAAAAATAAACTTGAAAACTTGTAAAGGAAGTTTCTTGTAAGTAATGTTTTAAAAATCCATTCATGCCGTATAAGTTAAAAAAACATTCTTTTCGTACTTTTGTCGGAAAAGTCAAAAAGTACCTCCTACGAAAAACGACAAACGATTCCTTTCATATCTTTTACTAAAAACTCACTGAAGGGTAAAATTGGACTTAAAAAATTGTAGGTGGATAGAAATAATATTACATATTGAGGAAACATGGATGTGGATGATAAAATACACCCCAGTAAATGCCAAAGTATAAACAATCTCGGATAAAAATGAGATTGTGATATTTCCCTTACCTTAGGTCTGATTTGCTTCGTAAGTGTCCGAACCTCCTGTATAATGATTTAAATAATGTCATTGACTTATTACAGAATCATATTCATTGTTATGATATCATATATGGTTCAATTATGACTTTATATTACCCGTTATTTTGTAAATTCCATGTTAAAGAAGCGTTTTGGGTAAAATCGTTTCATTTATCGTAGGTGTTTTGACTTGTTGTTCTTGACATTATTATTGCATATATCATGATTTACATACTTACAGAATATAAAACATGATTTATATATCATATATATTCAATATATATATATATATATAATAGATAGATAAATGAAATGAAAAACACCGTTCATGGAGACGGTAGTCCGTACTTACGCATGAACGCTGTTTTCCTTTCCTTATTGTCTTGAATGGATGTAAGTAGATGACATACATATATATATATACATAAATCCAGTAGCTTTATAATGTCATATATTTCATTATTATTTCTTATATATACTTTATAATCATTCTTAAATGGTTAACATGGAGAATGAATCTCATCGCGTCGTGGAGACGGTAGTCCGTACGTACGCACGAGCGATGATATCATTTCCATAATTATTGAATTGAATTGGAGTGGATTATAAAATATATCAGAATCAATATGATGTTCTAATAACTATGTATAGTTATTCTTTACACTATAATACCCATCCATGTAAGGTGTTGGTGGAAAAACAGATTACACCACGGCGTGGAGATGGTATTCTGTACGTACGCACGCGCGGTGATTTCGTTTTCCGTAGGATGGATAGATGGTGAATTAGGATTGTTTCATACTTATAATAACATATCAGTATATTAGTGATACTGATGTTATTACTTCATAATGAAACAACCTAAGAAGAAGAAGTGGAAGAAGAAATAAAGGTGAAAGAATTGGTAACGGTAATTACCTCTTCTTTGAAGCGCCTCTTTGAGACCTCCTCTTAGGGCACTAAAATTGGTCTTTGAGGAAGAACAGAACCTCTAGGATGTTTCTAGGGAAGTGGAGAAGAGATTTTTGCAGGGGTTGGACGATATTGAAGGCTCAATGTTGTGTGAGGAATAGAGGGAGGAGATGCCCTTTTATAAGGGAGGAGAGGGGCACCTTTGGAATAACCAAAAATATTATTTTATTATAAAGTCAACTTCGGTTTTAAATAGCTCCAAATTGATTTATTTCGAGGCTAAGGTGGGGATGGGTCGAAATCCTCTCATCCAATATAATTTATACAAGTTTAGGTTCCTATTTTAACCTTATCATTTAGATTTAACATTAAGCTAAATAAGTTTACTTTTACCGTGTCTTCTTGTATTCTCATACTATAAGGTTAATAAACTTACTATAAGCAGGCAAACGATCACCAATTTGTTTAGTATTAATATATATAACCGTATCTAAGTTATTTGGCCGAACCTTAGATTTTTAAGAATAAAATAACAATTACTAATATAATATTTGTTTTAAAAACTATTTTAGGTCAATTATGACACTATTTAGTAATTGATTTTTGTGAAAATTATAACAGAATTATTAGTTCGAACCAAGTTAATTAAATCAATAATAACATTTCATATTAACCTAGAAAATTAGTGGGATTCATAAAAAGTTTCAAATTTCATTTATTTGGGTTTTTATAACATCAATTATGTCAATATTTCATTAATAAGATAATTACTACATCATCATTATGTCATAAATAAATTAAATTATTTAATGTCTAAAAATTAAAAATAAAATACCATTATGTAGGAAATCTTTTTATCTTTCTAATGAATATTTATAGTCGAATTTATCTTATGTATAACCCCATATTAAAAATTATTTACTTATTAAACATTGATTTTAACTATTTTAACCCTTCTTTAAATAAATTAATAATAAATGTCCTAATCTAATCCAAGTGGGCCTAAATGGTCATATGTTATTCCTAAGTTTGTTTTTGGTCGAATTACACTTATCCAATAGAATTAGGACATGTGTTAGGGTAATAATAATATCATCTTTACCCTTAATTACCCTATTTACTTTTAACCGTGGTAAAAAAAAGTAAAAAGTTACTATTCACCAAAAATTATTTTCATCTCATTGAACCACATTTTAGTCCTTGATATTAACTGTGTCTCTTGGATTTTCAAAATTCCACTCACAGAAGCGGTAAAATTGAGTTTTATGAAAAAATAAGTTTTTTTAACTACCACTTAGTGGTTTCACTATTCATCAAAAATTGAAAGTTTTCAGAAAAATATCAAAAATTAGGCCTAATATATATTTGATATTATGAACACAAAAATGATTTCTATTTTACCAAATTCAAAAAATATCAGTTTCATTAATTAATTTAAAAATTAATTCCCGTCGTCAAAACAAAAGGCGTGTTTTTAAGAGATAATAACTATCAAAAGATTGACACTTGTTTATAACTGGTTTAAATGTGAAATTACATCCAATGACCAACATTGTATTAAATTGTAAAAATATATTCTAAATATACTTTAAAACCACTCAAATTAATAATTTATCACTATTAATTATTTCGATTGAAAAAGTTGTTTTTAATTAAAATTTAGTAATTTTAACTATTCATCAAAAATTGAAAGTTATCCGAAAATCACCAAAATTTCACCCTAAGCTAATTTCGATAGTACGAATCCAAAAATGAAATCCATTTTTAAAAATAAAATTTAAAAATTTTAAAAAAGTGGTTATTACTATTCATAACATCTAGTTTTAATAATATTTTAATACCATATCGTTGTTTAGTGAAACTTGGTGTTGCGTACAACACACGCTATCGTGGAAGGTCGCGATTGCGTGTAATTCAAGCCAGGTCAGAGATGTGTGTTGTGAAAGCTCCTTTTGGTGTAGCGTATAACACCAGACATTAATGAAATTAAAAAGAATATTTTTCATAAAATCTCGGGGTGTTACATGTAGCATATCCATCTTATGGTTTTGAAAAGAAACGAAAGATGGAGTTCAAGGAAAAACCTCAGAATAATGGTGAAAAGAAGTTGAATGTTTCTTTATGCTCAAAGTGTGGAAAGAAGCAGGGTGGAGATTGTCTAAAAGGTACTATAAAATGTTTCAAGTGTGGAAAATAAGGTCATCAAGCAGCTCAGTGCCGAATTAATGGGAAAAATGTTTCTAATGATGTGAATAGAGAAAAGACTATAGATAAAGATCCACCAACATGCTTCAAGTGCAATGAAATGGAGCAATAGGCTAACCAATACCCTACTCCAAGGGTTAATGATGATCGAAATCAACAACCTCTTAAGTAAAAGGACAAAGGGATGTCACATGAGATCACTATTGGTGATGTTGAATATGACAACGATGTGGTGGAATGGGTAAGTGTTTATGTATTGGGATTCCAAAATAAAGTTTTATATAGTATCATGGAATTTTGGAATATCTATGTATTGGTTTTCAATAATTATATGGTACCAGTAACCATGAAAAGTGATTGAAATATTTTTGGAAAGAAGATGATATGTGCATAATGAAGCGATAAAGAAAAAATGTAATGAGCTCATGACTGATATAAGGAAAAAGTTATATCATGGTTTGAGTACATAAAAATTTTGGGATTTTGGTATGTGGAAAGTTTTAAATTTCTTCAACATTCATGTTTTAACTAGGAGTCAATTGGTATTAATTTTTCATGAGAATACATGATTAAGGTAGTCACATGTTTTTAATTTGGCCAAAAAGATATATCGAGGATAATTGATGGTATTAGCATTCTCGGCATATGACATTTCTAGTAATTGTTTTATTTATACTATGAGCTTGGAGAAAAGTATTTTGGATAAGCCTAAAGATTGGAATGGATTATGTTGGACATAAGTTAGTATTTTTTAAGGCTATAACTTTTTTCGATATTATTTATGTAATGTTATAATAATGTAGTTTTAGAAAAAAGACAACCTTTAGGACGTGCGACAACCCATCGCGTCAGACAAGGCTATGGGAATCGAACCCACAACCGAAGTGCGACATGCCTTTTTCGCCTACCACTGGCCTACAATAATTACATGGTTAGTATAAACTTGTTTTATTATATTAAGAAGTATGATATATGAAGTATAAGTCAATTTTAGGAACCACATATGATTAATCTCACTATAGATGGACTTATGTATTTTTGATAACTTTTTCTAACCTTTTTTTGAGACAGATGGAATGACCCATCATTCAATCACATGATCTTCTAACACTTCACAAATGAAAAATTCAACTTCATTTCTTTAAGAGATGATGTGGAAATTGTCCAAGGAATGACCAACGGTGATATTGTACCAAAATCAAGAAATCATTTCTTCTAATTCCATATTTCTTCAACTTTACGGAAATGATCTTAAAAACAAAAAATGTGGTCCTAGTTCCCTTATATCTAATGAATTAGATGGTACCTTAGATCATCAAAAATTTATGGCTATGTGATTATTGGCTTTTTCATAGCAATGTCCTCTACCACTCTTCATCATAAGTTTAGGGTTATATTTCTCTTCCATATCCATATTTTCACCTATGTTTTCCTATGGGAAACCTAGTGCTGAGTTTCTTTGGGTGACTGTTATGATTCTAACTTCCCTTTTTAAAATGAAGTTTTAGTATTAATTTTTACGATGTGGGTTTCTATGAAAGAAAGTTTCAAGTAGTAAACCATTTATAACCCCGAGGAATTTTGAGGGCGAAATTCATTTTAAGGGGGGTAGAATGTAACACCCTGAGATTTTATAAGATATATTCTTTTTAATTTCATTCATATCTTCTGTTGTACAGTACACCAAGATTATATTTCTCTATACACAACACTGTATTATCTTGCAGTATACGCAACACTATTCTTGGATCGTGTGACACACAATTTCAAGTTCATTTGATAGTTATTATTCTATGCAACATTGAGTGTATATATATATATATAAATTCAATGAATAAATGAAGTATGGTTAGATTATGTTATATGCAACAAAAAAGGAGTCTTGCACTACACGCAACCTTGACTTGTCTTGCTTTACACACAATCGTGACGTTCCATGATAGCGTGTGTTGTACGCAATACCGAGTTTCACTAAACAGCGATATGTTATTAAAATATTATATAAAACTATCGGTTATGAATATTAATACCCACTTTCTAAAATTTTATAATTTTTTTCTTTTAAAATAGACTTCATTTTTGGATTCAGAATATCGAAATTATCCTAGGGTGAATTTTTGGTATTTTTCTGAAAACATTCAATTTTTGATGAATAGTGAAAACACTGGGTTACTATTTAAAAACCAAATTTTTATTTAAATAATTATTTATTGTATTTAAATTTATTTTAGGTCAAAATTGATACATAATACCTATATAAGTTCAATGTAATTCATTTGAGTCATTTTATAATGATTTTAGATATATAAAAAGTTTATTGAACTTTTCACCGTCTTTTACCCACCTCCTAAGAGAATTTGAAAATTTTTATAAAACATAATTTTACCGCTTCTATGAGTGGAATTTAAAAAATCTGAGAGACATGGTTAATATCAAGGAGTAAAATGTGGTTCAATAACATAAAAATAATTTTTGGTGAATAGTAGCTTTTTACTTTTATTTACCACGGTTAAGAGTAAATTGGGAAATTAAGGGTAAAAATGATATTATTATTACCCTAAAACATGTCCTAATTCTATTGGATAAATTTAATTAGACCAAAAAAACCTTAGAAATAAATTATTACCCATTAGTTCCACTTGGATTAGATTAGGACACTTATTATTATTTTATTTAAAGAAGAGTTCAAATAGTTAAAATCAAAGTTTAATAACTAAAACATTTTTAATATAGGTTTATACATAAGATAAATTAGAATATAAATATTCATTAGAAAGATAAAAATACTCCTACAAAGTGTTGTTTTATTTATAATTTTTAGACCTTAAATAATTTAATTTATTTATGACACAATGATGATGCAGTAATTATCTTATTAATGAAATATTAACATAATTGATATTATAAATACCCAAATAAATGTAATTTGAGACTTTTTATGTATTAAACTAATTTTATAGGTTCATATGACATGTTAGTATTGATTTAATTAACTTTTTTATAACTAATCATGCTGTTATGAGTTTCACAAAAATCAATTACCAAATAGTGTCAAAAAAGACATAAAATAGTTTTTAAAACAAATATTATATTATTAATTTTTATTTTATTCAAAAAAATATATGGTTCTTTCAAATGACTTATATAAGGTTATATATATTAATAATGAACATATTAGGGTTCTTTTGGCTTGTTATAGTATGTTTAATAACCATATAGTGTAAGAAAACAAGAAGACGCGGTAAAAGTTAAATTATTTAACATAGTGTTAAATATAAATGATAAGGTTAAAAAGTAACATAAACTTGTTTAAAACCTATTTTTTGAGAGTATTTTGATCCATCCCCACTTTAGTTTATAATTAAATCAATTTAAAGCGATTATAAATAGAATATGACTTTATTATAAATAATATTTTATGTTTTTCCAAAGGTGCCCCTCTCCTCCCTTATAAAAAGGGCACCCATTCCCTCTTCTCTTCACACCCTTTTGAGACTTGAAGCTCAGCCAATCCCTGCCAATTCCTCTTTTCAACCTCTCTAGTTATATCATTGAGGTTATGGTCTTCTCAAAATACCGACTCTAGTTCCCTAAGAAGAATTTTATAGGAGGTGCATCGAGAAAGAGGTAATCTCTTCTACCGACTCTTTCAAGTTTCTTTCTTCTTCTACTTCCTCTTATTTAGTTGTTCCATTATAATTTAATAACATCATTATTAATTATATTCTGATATGTTATTATAAATATGAAACAACCCTATTTCACCATCTATCCATCCTACAGAAAACGAAATCACTGTGGGTACGTACGTACGGAATACTGTCTCCACGCCGTGGTGTAATCAGTTTTTCCACCACCACCTTACATGGATGGGTATAATCGTGTAAAGAATAACTATTTGTGATTATAAAATCATACTTATTCAAAGATATTATATCATCCACTCCAATTCCATTCAATAAACATTGCAACGATATCATCACTCGTCCGTACGTACGGATTACCGTCACCACGACGCGATGAGATTCATTTTCCATGTTAACAATTAAAGAATGATTACAAAGTATATATAATAATTAATCATGAAATATATGACATAATAATGCTAATGGTTTTATATATATATATATATATATATTTCATCTACTTAATTCCGTTAAATTCAATAAGGAAACGAAAAACAACGTTCATGCATACGTACGGCCTTCCGTCTCCATGAACGGTGTATTTCATTCCATTTATCAGTCTATTATATATATGTATATTCTGAATATATATTATATATAAATCATGTTTTATATTCTGGAATTCATTAATCATTATCTAAGTAATCATATTAATAATTACAAATTAAAACACAGACAATAAATGAAACGATTTTACCCAAAACGCTTCTTTAACATGGAATTGAAAAATGAACAGACAATATAAAGTTATAAGTGAATCATATATGATATCATAAATATAATTATGGTTCTGTTACAAGTTAATAATATGTTCAAACCTACTATACAGGATTTTTGGACACATATAGAAGAAATTGTACATAAGTTAAAGGATAATTATTCTAATCTCATTCTTATCCGAGATTGTTTATTCATAAGTATTTACTGGGGTTATGTTTATCATCCATGTCCATGTTTTCTAAAGATGTTTTGATAAAATGTTTAGTATTCTTAAATTTATGTTTAAAGTAATTTTTACCCTTTTATGACTTTTACCACAAGGTTTGTAATGAATCGTTCATTTGTTTACCATATGAGGTACTTTTTCACTTTTCTGAAAAAAGTAAGAGGAGAATGTTTTTTTAACTTATACGTCTTGAACATATTTTTACAGTTTCATAACTCTTTATTTTCAATAAGCTTACTATACAATATTTCCTGAATATTTTCAACAAAATCCTTTTCTTTTAAAATTTCATGGCATTTTGTAAAAAGAAAATGATTTTGAAGAAGAAAGGATATTTTCCTCAAGAATCCATTTCAAGTGTTTTATCAAAACCATTTTCCATCCAAGATGAAATTATTTCATATGTGTATGTTTCAAGTATAATGACTCTATGATTTACATGGTTCCACTTTTCTTATGATTAAATGATATCCATTTGTTTTATATAGATTATGTTATGATGGGATGATGTTTATGAAACCCATTTTTATTATTTGGGTTATGATGAATGGTTTATGTTTATGTTGTGGCACAAGTAAGAATTATTTCATTATGAGATGGGTGGGACCTATATCTCCCTCAAATGCATTGGGTAATGATTTATATCTCATGAGATAAACATGGCTGGAACGGTAAGTTAATCCGGTTCAGTGATACCAGACTGGAACGAGGAGTGAACTCGATTCAGAAATGGACTTTGTCCACTAAGATGGTCTTGGTAGAAATTCCTTGGCTACTATGGAAATCACAACTTGTGTTTAATGGTTTTCTACAATTACATGTTTTATTCCCATTCAATTTTATCATGATTGATGTTATTTTATGATATATTCCTTAGGTACTTCCAAGATTTATGTCATTTCTCAAGATTTTTATGTTTAGATTTTATTCAAATGTTTATGGATTGTTTTATGTTCTCTATGTTTACCCTTACTAAGCATTTGAGCTCACCCTTTTTATGATTTCTTTTCCCTAGGATATAAATAAAGTTTTTAGGTAGAAAAACAAAAGGGGAAGATCTTTATGGGAGATGTTGAAGATCCTTCACCATGATTAGAAGATTATTTTTCCGAGTTTCCGAAGGCACTAAACTATTACGGTCCTTGTGTGTTGGTCTTTCTTATGTATTAAGTATTCTGAAAAAGTAATGTAATGTCTATGAACATCAATATTTGGTTCATTACAGTATGGATATGTATTGTTAAATAAGAAAATATTTTTGATGTGTTCACATCCTATATGGATAAAAGAGTTGTATTTTTTTCTATGGTTGGGGAGGATATGTGAATGATTATTTAAATGGACATGATTGTAAAAGATTATTTGGAACTCATATAGAAAAAATGGTTTCAAGAGGCTTATTGATGTGGTCTTTTTAGTATTAGTAACAAATGGTGATTGGTATATTAGTGAAATGCTACAAGGGGTTCAATGAGAAATGGATGATGTTTAATAATGTATTTAGAGATAATCATCCATTTCACACAAGTTTCTAGGAAATTAATTAATAATTTATGCTCAGGGTGGATGATTTGGTGAATCATTGAATACATCATCTTTTATAGGTTAGTGGATGTTGTAGTTAGACCATGAGAGATATAATTTCAAGTTTAAGGGGTATGAGATTGTTTTCAACAAACCCAAAGGGTTAGATTATTAGAAAAAATCCATTTTAGTATTTCGAGTTGTTTTTTTGGAAAATCGTGGTTATAATTTGTATAGAATAACCAAGTAATATCTTTGAATACAAGTTGATTTTGATAGAGTTCATATGTAGTATACTAAAAAATTTATAAAAATGTATAGGGTTATGTAGGATATTGAAGATATAGAATTAGAAAAGTGTTGGAGTAATTTCTATAATATGTAACATCCATATAATGATATATAATATATTTCAAGTGATAGAAAATTTTTTATCAATAATATGTAATTTCCCATAAAGAATAATTATAATAGTCTTGGAGGTCTAAATGTTATGTGTAATATCCATATGATGATATGTAATATATACAAAGTGATATGTAAGTATTTTTAAATAATATTTAAGATCTAATGGGGAGAAATTGGAAAATTATAGACTAGAATTGGGATACTTAATAAATATCAATTGATAGATACTATATACAAAGTTATATATAATAATTTAATTAGAATAATTATGATATTCTGATGTCTCAAATTGATATATAAACTTTTATATTTCAAATGTAACATCAAACTGTTTGAAAAAAATTGATAATTTTAGGTGATTAAATCCATATGATGATTCTGTATCTCTTTGAAAAAATTAAACATCATGATTATTGAAGATAATTTTGATTTAAATTGAGATAATATGGAGAGAATGTTTACACTATGATGAGATACTTCATAAATAGTTGTATTGGGGATATATAAGGTTAAAAAAATTCTCTAAATAATGAAAACATTATTTTACATATTTTAGAAACATTAACAGAAAATAATGGAAATTAATTTCATTCATTAATTTCATTATTCATATAGTTTTTAATGGAAACAATAATTGGAGATATCAAAATGGCATGACTCATGATTAATTGTAGAAATTATTGGCATGATTTTATCCCCAATTTAATAGGTAGTGATTAAGATTTTTAAAATTAATTTAGTCATTAAATGTGGTTACACTTATTGAATTTATTAATTTTTTACATTATAGAATTTTTTAAGGATATTTCTATATAGAATACAATGTGAAGAATATTTTAATAAATTTTTAGGAAGAAAAATATGAGAAAATACCCCTTTAAAAATGGAAGTGGTAACAACATTGGTTCATTGAATGTGTAGAGGGAATTCCATAATTTTTTATATATAGAGAAAAGTTGTATAAGTAGATCTTGGATTCCATCTCTATATAATATTTACTAGTTCTATCACATGGATAAAAATATAGCTAACTGTTAAAAAATCACTATGGTAATTTTTTTTCATTTTTTATGGAAGACATTATTTATTTATAATAGGATAATTGAGTTATATATCATAAGTAGATTCATGATTTCACCATTTATATGGTTTCAAACCTATAGGGTTAGTATTGTAGCTCTAACTTTTAATACAAGTACCATGTTTAACTATTCTAGTACATCATCACGCCTTTATTACATGCTCCTTAGAATAAATTAATGTCGTCAAACCATGTAAAAATTTGTGTGTATCTATTTAATATATTAGTTCATCAAAATTATTTTAATAAAGAGTGGATATAGTTCTCAATAGTATGATAATGATGTTTTTGACAAGGGTATTTTGAAACAACTGGTATATCTTGAGTCACCCTTCCCCCTCTAAAGGTATTATCCTTGTTTAGTAGCAACAAATTTTGATTTTCATTTTGAGAATTCAGAACATAAGGAAAAGCCGTTATGGATTCCTTGGAGGCATTATTCACAACTTATATTGATTCCCAAAGTGGGTACATTTTTTCACAACTATATACCTAGATGCATGATGCTAGTCACCAACCCTTTCGGATCATGGAGCCCTCTTGTAAAAGTACCACTATAATCCAGGTATTATTAGGGAACCCAGATCAAGGTTGCAACTTGTATTCTATTAGAGGTTGTCTTTTGGGAGTACACTCATCTTTAATATTTACCTAAGAGGGGATACCAATGGTGGTGGTTCCTGAAAAAGTGGAATCTGGTCAAAGGTTGATACTTAGGATGAATATTGGAGTTGGACACTTGTGAGCACTACATGGGTTTTGTAAGGATACCATATTTATCAAACATAACATGTGATATAGAAATGAAGAATGGATAGAACACAAAAATTTATCCCCCTGATGATATGATATAATTAATTTAAACATCCTAAATGTATTGATCAATATGATTCTAATTTTTTGTGTATAAACCTAGGGGAGTTATATTGATGGTGTTTTTTCTCTTCCTTTGAATTGGTAATTTTTTTTAGCAATTTAAAATGAATATAATTAAATTATTTTAACTAAATTTCTATATTCTTTGACATAGATCCTTCATTATTTACTTTTAAAATTGGTTTGTGGCCATTTCCCAAGAATGGTTTAGGATGGAGAGGTTTATGAAGAATTTCTATTTGACATTAGGATTGTTGACTCAATAGAAGAGGATAATTTTTATAGAAATATGATTCACAAGTTTCAATATAAGAACATGGAAAAGTGTGAGGGGTTTGTCTCTTTTCAGGAGATAGAACTCTGGTTATATGAGTTAGATATGGATTTCTCATTGATTTTTTACTTGGATAGATAATTAGATCCCAGTGTTTATTATTCAATAAAGGTATAATCATATTAGGGGAGGATTTTTTTTACTTGGTGAGTATGAGTATTCATCTATCTTGTGGGACAACTAACAATGGATGGCCCATGATGAGTTTATTTAATAAATTAAACTGTTAGTTGTGTGGTAGGTGTTTCTTTATCTTTAATAATGGGTAATGTGTGTGTGGGTGATTGGTATTAAATTCAAGGACCATCTTCATTGTTAACTTTAACTTTTTGTAGATGATGAGTCTATAGAATAAGCTTTTGAGGAGTCCATGCATCCTTTTATTAAACATAATGTTATCCTATTTATATTTAATATATATATATATATACGTGATATAAAATTTCGAGGTCTTTGTGATAATTCATGTGTAGTCTCGCTCATCTCGAGAAGGGAGTCATAAAAACATCCGGTGTAGTATAGCTACAAATAAAGGATCCTGAATATCAGGGTAATTAAGGTTTAAATCATCATAGAGTTAGACCTTGTCTTCTTCTTATTGATTCTATAGATCTATTAGTTCTCATTCATATACTGATAGATCCATTATATAATAATTTTTTTATAGATGTCATGGAAATTGGTGGTTATAACTTCTATTCATCCTCAATGTCCAGTGGATCATGGGTGTTCAACTTTTGGTGCAGCCTGAACCACAAATTCCTTTTATTCATTTTTAGTAGCAGTGTTTTTAAGATTTTGGTCATTAGAATTATGATGGAGTAGGAAACGCTTATCCCCATAACATCTCCCACTCATAGGTACATTGAGCTGATCATGATCATGGAGGTGATCATTAGTAGGGACAATCGGGTAGGGGAACAGGGTGAGATTAGTTTCATGTCATAGAGTATCTATCTTCTTGGGGGATATAGATTGTTAGAGGTCATTTTTTTATCTTCAACCCTATTTTTTTATTTTTTATTTTGGAGATTCAAATTGTTTAATTTCACCCAACGTATTCTATTCATTGGGACATAAGGTGGAGATGCTTCAAATTCCCCTAGTGTTGACTACATTGTTAGAGGTCAATCTAGTTTTCTTAATTTTTGTTGTGGTTGTAAAGAAGATGATGTAGAAGGAGTATGAATTTGGGGATTTATTTTTGTTTCATATATAATTATATTATGTTATTATTACCATGAATTCTCTATACTCTATGGATTAAATCATGAATTACTTCTTAAAGATACATACATTCTATAATTTGGAAGGAGAGAATGTGATGTTTGTTGGATTTAAATACCATCATATTGGTATTATGATTTTAGATCCCTTATCTTCTTAGTTGTAATAATTGATATTGTGAATAGTTGAATTGTCTATAGCATTTTTCTGAGAGTTATCAGGTATTTTTTAGATGTTTTTCCTGAGTAGGATGTAACGGTACCCAATTTATGTGGAATTGATTTCATTGTAGAGTTTTAGATTTATTTCTCAATGATTTTTTGGGATTTGTTTCAGATAGAACCATCTATGGTTCAATATCTAAGGATTCATATGGATTATTTTTTTATAGGAGTGTTTAATGTATCCCATTATGTCACCTTTGGGTGCTCTATAATTATTCACTAGAAAGGCACCTGGTATTTTTACATTATGTATAATATATCTATGGTTTAACTATGTAATGGTTAGAAGTAATTATATTATTCAAAGTATATATACTATTTTTTATTATTTTAAGGCATCTAGTTGGTTTTTAAAGATCGATCTATAGTATATTTATCATTTGATGATTGTGAAAAGAGAATATTCCAAATATTTCCTTAAAGTGACATTATCATAATTATAGCTCATAGTTATGTTGTTTGATGTACTAAAAACCCCCTCTATTTTCATGGGACTCATGAACATCATATTTCATTATTACCTTTATCAGGTTGTAGTAGTAATCCTTTATGGAAAACATGTGCACTAAAAGTCATTAGAGGATCATTCTGAGAATCTGAGGACTATTTTGGGTTTCCTTCCACAACATTATCTCTATATGAAGATTTTCAAATTCAATTTTTGGATCCATGAGGCATAGTTTATTGGTCATGTTCCATATTTCTATACCATAGTGGTGGATCCCTCTAATATTAAAGAATTTATTTCTTTGGAATCTCCCAAAAATATTATAGAGGTTTAGAGTTTGTTTAGTATTGTGGTTTACTATCAGAGGTTTATGTCCGATTTTTCCCATATTATAAACCCATTTATGGATTATACAATGAATGACTAATCCTTTTTATAGAATTATTTTTGTTAGATTTATTTTGAGTACCTAAAAGAAAATATTTTAAGATCTTCTATTATTAAATAGCCAAAGGAATGATTCATGTTCGAGGTCATCTAACGTACATATCTCCTCTAATGGCTGTATGTTTGAATATAGCATATGGAATTTTTCTCATATGGGTCTAGGTATTTATTTCTTCATAAGAATATATATGATACTCATGATCCTTGGTTGGAATATTTAATGCTTTATTTGAAGCTATGGTAGAATTACCTCACCGATGAATGATTTGTGGTCTTCATATATCAAAAATATTTTGTTATATCTTCTTTTATCATGATTTGAATAGACATTTGTAGAGGTTTATGAATTTTTTTCTAGAATATCAATTTTTGATCTTCTACACCCTAGGAAAAGTGAAGTGGTTTCCAATGTTCTAAGTCAAAAATAATAGCGAGATTTTGTTCATGGATCTCCAGATGCATGGGGTTTTATGTATGATCTTATAGAAATTCATTTTTATGTGAAATAGGTCAATGATAGATTTTTCCTATACCAACAAATTGTGAGATCATTCTTGTTATAGAAGCTTAAGGATCCACAGTTTTATGATCTTGAAGTGGACATTTTGTGTCATTGTATTGTTATTTTTTATTCTCTTGAGGGATAGTCAGAGGATGATAAAAAAATTGATATTTAATGAGATTTCTTTTGTTTTATCAGTAATGTAATAATTGAGTCTTCATGAGTTTGTATCTCAGCCTTGGTTGTGCACCTGGGTATGACCATGATGTATATTTCATTTAAGAGTAAGTTCTATTAGTCAGGGATAATCTGGATAGTAGTGGATTTTGTGTCACAGTTATAAGTATTCTAGTATTTGAAGTTATAACATCATGTTACTACATGTTTTTTATAACAATTGGATATCACTGAATGGGATTTAGATGATAAATTTATGGATTTCATTGCTAGTATACCTAAATATCATGGAGGATGTGATGTTATTTGGGTTATCATAGAACTGTTGACCTTGTCATCTCATTGTTTAGGAAATTATGACTCGAGTATTTTAGATGATTTATCAATGTGGTATATGGATATGATAGTGAAACTTCATGGGATTAAATGAATAATTATTTCTAATTAGGATCATCATTTTAACTCACAAGTCAATATAGAGTTGCAACATTCTCTTGGAAGTTAATTACAAATTAGAACTACTTTCCATCCTGAATGGGATGGTTATACTAAGAAGATCTTTCAGATGCCACAAGAAATTTTGTGTATATACATTATATAATTTTATTTCATGGGTGAAGTATTTAAATTTGGAAGATTTATCCAAAAATAATATCTTTCACTCATCCATAGATATGAATCTATTTGATGTATTGTATCGGTGGCCCTCAAGATCTACATAGTTTTGTTCTACGATTATGGATTCATTTGTACTTTAACCAGATGTGGTGAGAATAGTGACTTAAGAAGGTGTAGATGATATGTTGGAAAATAAAGGAATCTCATTTCCATCATATGTATTATTCTAATTGGAGGAGTAGACCTCTCCATATTGAATTTAGATATCATATGTTCTTAAATTTTTCTTCTCTTATGGGTATTACAGGTTCAATAATTATAGTAAGTTGCCTATTTGATTCACAGTCACATTCAAAGAGATGAAGCATGTTAGTTTCCGGTATTATTATTTATCCCTTACTTAATATTTATATTAGATACAAAATGTATTTTTCATGTCAAGGATTCATCCATATCTTCATGATGACCAAAATTTCATTGATTGGATTGAGTTAGATGTCTAAAATTACATGAAATTTATGGAATATCCATTCAATATTCAAAATAGTTTAGGGAAACTATTGGGTGGGGGAATCATTTCCATGGTTCATATTGTGGTGGCATGGTTCCTTGAAGTAGTGTTAGTGAGTAAGTGAGTCAAATTTGTATGCTAGTATCCAAAGTTTTTGGAAAATATTTACCCTGATTTTTTTTTATACTTTTTCTAATTTTATGGGATTATTTTTTTCATATAATGATTTATGTTTTAGTAATGGATTCATTCTTGTATGATAGGTATCATCTAGATATTTTTGGGTTTTAGAGTCATTTTCATTCTTCAGTATTTCATTTTTGTTATAAAGGATGATAATAATTTCCAAGGAATCCAATGTAATGTACCAACATTTCTCAAATCATTATATTATTAATTTATGGTATTGTAGGTGTTGGGTGAATTTTAATGGAAGGAAGATAGACTTGGAGATGAAATTAAAGTGTAGGTATGCATTGTGGTGTGGACTGATGTGTTACACCATGATGAGTTAGATGGATGAGAGTGTTTTATGGGAGTCTGGTGTGCTTTACCATGAGTCTTCATCATAATTTACATTTTTATTTCTAACACTTTTAAAAGAATGTGAGGACCCAAGTACGAAATGAAAAACAAAGCATCAAATTGTTAAATAAAAAGATGAACCATTAAAATCAATTTTAAGTGTATTAGATGCATTATTCCTAAGTAGTTTCCAAAGAATTCCATTTACCTCTAACTCTGGATCATCTTTGATGAGGTCCTAGAACCAAATAGAATACATGTCCCATGTTGGTATGAACTATTCCATTCTTAACTTCCCTCTAGAAAAACCCTTTTCCAAAAATACGTTCTTGTTTTTCAATCCACCCCATCTACATCCTGCTAGTTTCCACTCCAAGAGATCTCACAGACATCATAGCCCAATCCTCCTTCAAGGCGTTGAAAGGAATCGATTTCTCCAACATCTCTTCCTCAGAATGGATGATAACTTCCTTGGTCTCCTTGAGGAGGGCCTCCTCTATCTTATTCTACCCCATAACAGCCATATATTCATTGTCCATTTCTCCGTTGAGGCATGGATAACACTGTAGTCTTGAATCCACCATTACCTCATCACCAGAGGGCATGAGGATGATGGAGGATTTATCTACCTCGAGCTTGTCACAATTTCACTTCCTTGGGGAAATGATGCCTTCATTTGTATGATCCATTGGGTGGTAGGTTTCCCTTGCTTACAGATCTAGTAACTGGAGGACTAGGAAGGATTTATTAGTCCCTCCTAGGTTGTGCCCTCCCATTTTCTGCAATGAAGTCGTTAGAATCCACAATAATGTTTTTCCTTCCACGAAGAGGATCTAAGAAATTCCTCTACAATTTCTAGTTCCTTGGACGTACTATATCTAAAGCATCATCCATGTCCTCCTGAGAAAAACCCCCTCCCACCAAGGGATACTCTCTGTGAGTGACGTCCACCTATTTGGGATACTCACAAGCATTTCCATCTTGTTATCCCAAAACTACAAAACGGTTTAAGGAGTTTGAAATCGGACCTCCGAAATTAACCTTCACAACATAAGTAATTCTAGATTTTGAGACCTACTGCAACTTGTCGGATGCTCCTGTATGGGAAAATTCATGACCCATGAATTGGAGATGCGATGAAAAGTCAACCTGATCTAGACACTGGGAATCCACACCAGTGTACTCATCCCCGAAGACAACCTCATGCACTGTATCAACATTGATTGGAATTATAGGGGAAAACTGCAATGCCACAGAAGCATCCAAGAGGACCTTCCTTTCATACCACACAACCGTTTCATGATTAATTCCTTCAAAAAATCCACTATCACACTGTGGAACAACACCATCCTTAGACGAGCATTCCATACCCATATCGTGTTTCAACCAATAAAGATTGTCAGTGACTCTTGGGTTGTCTTGGGAAAACCGAGATGGTTTATGCTAATCAGTAGCGGCCTAAAAAATGAGCCCAGAAGGAGGATCATCTTAAAATCCAACCATGATCCCATCCTTTCCTAGGAAAGGTTCACTAGCACCATCACCCCCTTGGTTCCTTCCTCTACGCTAGCAGGAATGGGACAGGTGCCTGAGTTGGTGACACAGTGAGTAGAAGTTCATCTAAGACTCAAATATATCCAGATGCTTCTAATGAAATTACTCTCCTACCGAAATCCAAATCCATTTGATTGGGGGGCATGACACATCGACTTCAACACAGATGCGAGGTGAGATTTGGTGAAAAAATGAACTAGTTCTCGAATCCAAATAGAGAAAGCGGCCAACAAGGTTCCCTAGCATTCGTATGATAGAAGGGTTCTAAAAGGGGAGGGGAGCTCATGAAAGGGTACCCACAAATCCATTTACGGAGCGTTCTACTTCATATAAATATTGAAGGACCACGTCATAAGATGAAAATGATATCTGGTACAGGATCGAGGAGCCCCAGACTATGTAGTGATGAGATATTCCAAGGATGATAACTAAATCATAATATTCTGATTATCCAAGAGCCTGACAGAAGCACATTCTAAAATCCCTATTTTTTTAAAACGAATCTCTCGAAAATGTCCACTGAAGAATTCTATGAAGGGAACCAAGCCACCAATGTCTGGGATAGAAGATAAGAAGAATC
Organism: Viscum album; assembly: GCA_963277665.1. Lineage (NCBI taxonomy): Eukaryota > Viridiplantae > Streptophyta > Magnoliopsida > Santalales > Viscaceae > Viscum > Viscum album. The sequence goes on from OY728139.1 coordinate 224,280,144, forward strand.
TGTAATCTTCAAGGATGAAAGAGTGAGCTGCGAGTAACTGTCACAGAGGACCAGGATCTTAGGGAAAATAGAGATTTCATGGAAAGGAGAAAATAAAAGGAAAAGGGGGTCGGGGCTTAGGAAGAAGGATTTTCCATTGGAGGGGAAGAGAAACCCCCCTCCCCCGATAATGGGGGAGGGGGAGAGGCATCGGCCATGGCCGCCTAGGTCATGGGTAAGGCCCTAAGAGCCGAGAGCTGAAAAACAAAACTCGGTCTCTCACTTAAATTACTTGCTTTTCCATGAGAATTTCTATTTTTTCCATGGGTTTTTATAGCAATATGGGGGAGGATCCATCATATTTTAGTTCCACCATATCTCAAAGTGGAATTCCAACTGTGAATTGATCGATATTGATGTTTCATAAAGTTTGTGGGTTATTATTATAAAGAGGATCCCTAGGTTAATTGTACATTAAATCCCTCTGATTAATATTATGTAATCAAAGTCTTGACATAGAAATAAGTGAGAATTTATTTTTTCTTATTTAATATTATGTAAGGGTCATTATAGTTAGACTGTGCTCATTTTTTCATGGAGACCTATATGGTTTGTTTGGTTGGTTCTTCTTATTTTCATTATGTTTCACTATAGGGACTTTAATTGAATTGTGTTTTTTTGGGAGTGTTATGTTTGAGGGGAGAAAGTTGATGATCACACAATAATACTCAAGAGTTTGAATATTGTAGCATGACCACCTTAGTTTGGTTATTCTTCATTGAATGCATCATTTTCAAAGTAGTTTCATCTCTGATATTCATGCGATATCGTTTTTTTATTTTAGATTGGGTCTAAATTATGTAATTATTTCCCTAGATACATAGTGATTACTAGTCTTTCTAGTTTAATTAAAAAATTTAGTCCCAACTTGAATACTTTCTTATTGTTTAATATTCCATAAAACCATCAGTGATCGGTGGTGAATACTTGTAGATATGTGAGAATGTATTAATTATTTATATTCATTTGATTCAATATATTAATATTTTAAATGTCTCATTCTTTTTCTTTTATGATTTTGGAATATTTGAAGGGATATTTCCAGATCCAGACGTTGAGTTAATGTGAGATTCTAAGGCATGGAGAGGCTCTCTACTGATATATTAAAAATAATCAATATATTTCACCACATTCATGTGTCATTATTTAATTAACATTTTACTGTTAATAGATGGATAAAATGGGAAATACGAGACCATGGTTGAATCTGGAACAAGGATTTTACCCTATTCATGACATAATGTTGGTAGGCATCGAACATTCGGTTGGAGGTGACAGTTGACAAGTGAATTTAATAATATAAATAATTAAATTCATCTATCTATACTGAATTAACAAACCTAAACATGCCCCTATAAATATTATTATTTATAAAATCTTTAACGTTAACCACATTACCCTGGGATATTTGAGTGGTAGATGTATTGATCTATGTTGGTTGATCAAGATGAAAGAATGAAATTGAGTAAACAAATGTGAATCGAGAGGTAGGAACAAACCTCATAATATCTTCTTCATTATTGTTAAATTCACTATTAACCAATAAAAAATTTCTAATTGAGGTAGGGATTATATTTTCTATTTCTAAAATTTTTATTAATGATTATTGATTTGCATATATGATTTTATTGATCTACAATTACATACCCTTTGTATAGAACCATTATATAAATTGAATTATTGAATCTAATTTATTTTTTTATTACATTATATCACCCATGATACCACATATATTGTTCATTGTACAGGGTTTCATCATCCAACGATTATAATCACATTTATTCATGTGTTTTTTTACCACTATTCTCCACATTCTTCACTGCTGGCTGATAGGGTTGTGGTTATAATTTTTTTAGCAGGGTTCAAGTGTTACCAAACCCCAAGATATTACATTTTTTCATGAAATATGGTAGTATTGATGACATGGTTATGCATCTTGATTAGATCATGATTTTTGGGTGATAGAAATGGGTTTCAGAACCTCAAATGATAGCTGACATGCAATGGATTCCCATGTGGGTGATACAATTCCAATTTATGACCACAAAAGTTCAGGAATCAACATTTAGAGGAATTTAAATTTGATTTTAGTATGTAAAATAGTAGGATTTGTATTAGTGATGGCTGATCTCGAAGCCTCATAAATACCAAAGTTTGTTAACTATGAAATACCTGACTATAAATTGTATAGCCCAAAGAACACACACAGTGTACTCCCCTAGCTATAGAGACTAGGGTTTTCCAAAAATATAGAGATCATACACCATGTATTCACCTACACACTATGTGAACTTGTGATGGTAGCTCAACATGTACTCTGGGACTACATAGTCATGATCATGACCACACACATGAACATGACCAAGAATAAAGCGACATGACCCAGTACTCATACATAGACTTTGTACATGGGAAAAGCCCAAAGTACGTTGGCACAACCAAAGTACACAAGCATAACCAGACGTACATTGGTGCGGGATAAAGTACATGGATAGGCCCTGCGTGGACAAGACACATAGTGTAGTGCCACATGTTCATCCAATCTGTGTGCATGCAAGGACGTGATTAGGTTTCCAGATGAGGGAACACACTGTGTGACCCAAGTTACACGTCGTATACCTTCCTCAGAATCTTATAAATTCTATATCTCCTTCTCTAAAACTCATAGTTTGGTCTGTGAGTAGCCTATCTTGAGTATCATTCCACATAAAAGGTGATTGTAGACTTCATGGTGGATTTAGAGATATGATGTGTGGTGTTGTTAGTGTGATTATTCTTTAGGTGATGCTTGATTGATAACAGTGATCAAGTTTTATCATAAGAAAGATTTCAGGGTTAGTAACCCCATTATCGCACTAGGTTATGGGGGCTCATACTATATATCTATTGTAACCCCCCCCCCCCCACACACACACACACACTATGGCATGGGTACTCTATCTACTGAGTAGCTTTGCCCTATGGAACTAAAGATCGAGTCGTCTATCTAGCATGTGGAACTCCCCAATCACACCAGGGTGGGGGTCCACTATCTACGGAGTGAAACCCCCTATCTCAACAAGGCTTGGCCCCTCTACCCATAAAGTTTTACCCCCATGTCACACTAAGGAACAGGTCCTCTATCAAATTATTAGTACCCTATATCACACTAGGGTGTGGGTCCTCTATTAAATATTGGGCCCCCTCAACTATGGAGTGTAGTGGTGATGTGCAGGTCCTTCACACCTTTTCGTTTATTGACACGTGAGGTTATAAGATATAGCTATGGATATCCCATTGTATCACTCATCGGGGTTTATTTTTTAGAATATATATATTTTTTGTTTCATTTCCCTCTTTTTATAGGTCTATATGACTTCTACTGTTGAATTTTTTTATCCACCCCCCACCCATTTCAGTTTTCTGGGTGTCTTACTGAGTATTTATATACTCTCCTCTTCAGGGTATTTTCCCAGAATTTTTGTATATTTTGGAGATGATAGGTCGATCAGTGGGGACATTCATAGATCATAGTAGTATCAAGGGTGCATACACCGGGTTTGATGGTCAAACCTTGAGGTTAGGATTGAATCTCTATTGAGATCTCTCCTTTAGGAATTTATTATTAGGTTGGTACCTCATTTCTTATTATAAATGTAATTTTTCCTTTATTCATTGGATTATACTGTCATGCACTAATATATTCTCTATATGTTATTGTATGTGTGGTTGTACTTTAGATGTTACTTTCTTTTATCATTAATTTTCAATTTTTCAAATATATGACTATGTGTGTACGTACAAGTACATAGGCTAAGGCCAATCATTTGATTTATACCTTCTCATCATTTTTATCCAACCCATATCCTATGGGATCTGAGTTAAGGGTGGTCACACCCGGCTTTATGAAATCTAAGCAGTACCTAGTGGGTCAGACGGTTCATATCCCCTTAATATACAAGCTGATTCCATCTCATCGTCTTCTTCAATATATACTATAGATTCCATGGTAAAAGTGGTTATTGATTTGGGTGATATTGGATTGACTGATTGATGGAGGTTATTTTGATCAAGGTTGTTAAGGTTTTCCTTGTATGTTCTTGGAATTTTGATAATCATTCACTCTTTGATGTTACATTGTTATCTTCATATATTGGATTACGGTAGGTGATTCAAGGAATCTCCACTATAATTTATGTGAAATTATGCAATTAATATGATTTTATCTTTAATGGGTTGATATTATGGATTAACCTAGCCAATATAATTAGTCATAAAAATTAAATTAATGGTAAAATAAGTGAATCTCATGAAATTTACCTTAATTCATGTGGTGTATATTTTTTTATAATTCATTTTTGATAATAATACTATGTAGACATATTTTTTTGGTGTTAAAGTGTCATATTCACATTATATAATTATCTACATAATTAATGTTTTTAATAATTAGTTTTATATAAACTATAGTTTTAATATTTTGTTTTTATCCTTGAGATTTTGAATTATTATAAATGTATGATAAAATTGGGAATTAATTTTTGATGTCTATAATGAGAAGTATGTATTTTGATATTGTTTTCTTTCCTGATTATCCTTATTGTGGCTGAAGTGCATTGTGTTGCATTTGTTGTCAATGAGGCATGAAGTTGTCTTGGAATGAATGGATGTCAAGGAGTCAAGATGTGAATGTCAAAGGATGTGATGGTGATGGTGATGAAGGAGAATTGCCATGGTACTAAGATGCATGTCACTTAGGAGATTCTCTAAGTGACATAGGAGAATATGGTTGAAACATTCTCCATGGACATCTGACGATTGTTGAGCTGCTCTTTAAGTTCATAGAACTTGTATCCTGATGATACAATGTCACAACATTGTTTGAAGACCATGCATTGTATTGACAATGCATGAGGAGAAGTGGATTGAATGAAGTCCATGCACTATCACTTAGTGCATGTGAATCAGAAGATGTTCCAATTGATCTCTGATTAGATCAATGAAGATTCATTGAAGATTTATATGTGATTCATGAGATTCAGTTAAAGAAGTACCTCCTAAGTATTGAACACATATGGAAGAGGAGATGAAGAAGATAATTGATGATGAACCGTTTGGAATTCCATTCCTAAGTAATGAATATACGTTGAAGATAATGGAGGAATTTCAAATGAAGAAGAAGAGAGGAAGAAGGCTTGGAGTGGCTTGGCATTTGGCTTATACTCATGGAGGACTTTGTTTTTGACAAAGTCTTATTCTATACTTTTCCAAAAAATATGGCCAGCCCGTGAGAACCTTGTGGGTTCAACCCCAAGGCTCATGTGGGCCTAAGGCGCCACGCCCAAGGGGGAACCCGTGGGGCGAGCTCAGGGCGGCAGGGGCGCACCCGCAGACACCACAGAGGCGCTGGGGCACGCCCGGAGGAGCGCAGTGTGCATAGTGGGCGCCAGTGGCGCGCCCGCAGGAAGCATAGTGGGCGCTAGAGCGCGCCCGCAGGAGGCAGAGTGGGCGCAGAGCGCGCCCGCAGAGAGAACCCGGTGCGGGGCGGCACCGGGAGGGGAGAAGTTCAACTGGCGGGTTGAGGGAGCGGCTGGGTAATAAACCGCGAGAAAACCGCGCCCCGTTTCGATGTGGGACGCGGAAAATTTCCCGGGAGCGAATCTGAGCCGCTCAATTGATCGCGCGCTTGATCTGCGCCGCACGATCCATCCGCGGCGCCGCGATCTAATCCAAGTCGTCGAAGCCTTTTTGATCACCGCATCCGACGGCCCCGGCATCGTCTCCTCCCTCGAGCTCGACCGAGGCACCCGCGACGTCCCCGCTGAACCAGAGGCCCTCCGATGACCTGTTTTCGAGCTCCCGGCCACCATTGTTTGATCCGAAGGCTCCAATGAGTTCGTCCGGCCCTACTGAACACAACCATGTATAAAAATGGGAGTGCATGCTATGTTTGGAAGAATTCGAAAGAAGCCGAGGCAAACGAAGTTGCCGAGGCACCAGGTTGATGTTTTGCATGGGATGAGCCTAAACCGAAGGCTGTGCATGCGTTATGAGTCGCATGCACGTAGAGGAACAAAAATAAATAAACCCGCGTTGAAACAGAGGAAAGGAAATAAATATTCGAAAGATCTTTGAAGATCCGAAGATTTCGGTGATTCAAGATTTATTGCACGCGGATAATCTGAGGCAGCCTCTGCCTATAAAAATGAGGTCGAGCCCTCGAGGAAGCTTGCTGATCCTTTGTTGAAAAATCCGGAGTCCCGTGAGAGCACCTTTGCCTCGCGAAGAAGAGCATGCGCGCACCCCTGCGCGGCAGTGAAGCCCGGAGCCATCAGAGGCTCCGTGAGATCCTTTTGCGCATACTTGCGCGAAATAAGAGGTCCCCTGCGCGCCTCCCTTGCGCGACAGGAAGACCCGTGGCCGCAACATCTTGCGCGCCCACGGTTGAAGCCCGAGGTGCCTTGCACCCGAGGCCTTGCAAGGCCCTTGTGCCCGAGACATAGGTTACTCAGGCACCCTGCGCGCTGCCTTGCACCAAGCACCCTTGCACAGCTGCCCCTTGCACCAAGACACCTTGCGCGCCTCCTTGTAGAAAGGGTTCAAGTGAGAACACCCTACGGCTTGTGTGTGTGTGCACAAAAGAAACAGGAAGGCCGTGGGCAGTGTGTGTGCAAAAAGGAGAGAAAGGCCGTAGCCTTGTGCAAACAAAGGAGAACCGAAGTGTGTTCACAAGTGCTAAGTTAAGATCCTACGGGTTGAGTGTGTGCAAAAGAGTTGAGGCCAAGCATACCACACTTTGTGTGTGTGAGAGGTGATGAAGGAAGACCCGAGGCCATGTGTGTGCACAAAGAACAACACCAAGTGGTGTGTGCCAAGTGAAGTGGAAGACCACACTTTGTGTGTGTGTAAGAATTGAATAATCCGTAGTCTTGGTTGTTCATTTGAACAAAGAAGAACACACTTTAAGTGTGTGCATTTGAAGAGGCCGAGGGCTGTGACCTTGTGTGTGCGTACCTTGAAGAACAAACTAAAAGAACACTAAAGTGTGTGTGTGCAACAAGAATAGGAGGAGGCCAACTCATGTGTGTGCTAAATTTAAACAATTGTGTGCAAATTAAAGAAGTGGCCGAACCTATGTGTGTGCACTAAAAAGTGTATACACATTAGAAGAAGAAGAAGAAGTTCCACACTAAAGTAAAACACACTTCTAAGTGTGTGAACAATTTGAATATAGTGTGTGAAGATTGTGGAGAAGGTGTGTGCTATAATTGAATACACCCTTTGTGGGTCTACTGCACCAAGAGGAAGAAAGGGAGAGTGCATGCATGCATGCATGCACGTGCACACGTGAACAGTGCTAAATCAGTGGTGTGCAACTGAGACTGGACCAGACCGAAGATAAAGATATTATTTGTCTGAGCATTCAGTAATTGGAGAGAAGCCGGGTCATCCTTAGAAGAAGGTGATAAAGCCCGAGCTAGATGAGAAGACCTGTTCACCACAAGTGATCAGAAGAAGAGCAAGGCCAGCAGCCTTTATCCCAGGCTGCTGAGGATACTTGAAGAACTTAAAGTGAAGAAGAGCTACTCGTGTGACTCGAGGAGCCAGGAGAAGACCCTGTGGGACTCAGGGAAAAGAAGTCTTCAGTGGGATTCTGGAGAAGGCCAGTGGGACTCTGGTAACACTGTGGGACGCAGTATAAAGACCCTCCTGTGGGACTCAAGAGAGATACAGTGGGACTCTGTATCGACCATTGTAATACTAACAGATTATAATTGGAGAATCCATGCTGGGAGAGCATGGCAAGGATGTAGGCCTTTGGTGTCGATCCTTGTAAATCCTTGTGTCCTGTGCCTTTTCATTACTACATTATTCAGGAAAGGTTGAGAGATACAAGAAGAGTGGATCGAGGCCTTAACAAGCCATAGAGGTTTAATTGATTAAGAATCAATTAGTAAAAACTTTTAAGGGATCACTGATTCACCCCCTCCCCCTCTCAGTGATTCACACTGATCTGGGCACTTCAATTGGTATCAGAGGGAGGTTACCTCTAAAAGATCCAAGGGAGTCTATATGGAGTGCAGATTTGAGGAAATGAAAGAACAGCCTCAAATGGAGATATCTGCCAAGACTCAGAAAACCATAATGAAGAAACAGGCAAAGAAGATGAAGAAGAAGGCTGGTGCAATCAGAGAAACTCCTTCTATGGAAAGAAATGTGAAAGTCACATCAGATGACAATTCCTTTTATCATTCTTCTGATGAAGCCTGCTCTAGCTGTGATGAAGATGGAAGGAACAATGATCTTCTAAATGCAATCAACTATATTCAGAAGAGAGTCCCCAAGGAAGTTGCAATGTGTATAGCTACAGGCCTCCTTGATCTTCAAGAAGAAAAATTACAGCTAGAAGATGAAGCCAATTCTCTGGAAGTCCAATTGGCAAAAAGGGTTGGCATAACCAACACTCTCAGAAAGCTGGTGAATTCCAAGGATGAAACTGTTTCCCTTTGCAATGAAAGATATGAAGATACCTGTGAAGAATTGCAAAGGAGCTCTTCTGAGAAAGAAATATTTTTGATAATGATCAAAGATGTTTTCCATGCACCGGAAAAGAGACAGAGAGTTTCAATGGTTGTCAAAGATGCTCAACTTGAAGACAAAGCAAAAAGGGTAAAGGAGCTTGACAATTCATTTCTTGAATTGAAGACAGTGCATGATGACCAGATGAATCAGCTGAAAGAAAGTTGGGAAGGAAAGCTAAGAGCTGTTGAGGATGAGAAGAACTCCCTTAACATGAAATTCTTAGAACTAGAGGTGATATTGACAAATCTGCAATCACCCAAAGCTGAATCCTCCCAGTCAGCTGTAAGAAGAAATGTTGCTACACAAGTGAGCTTTGAGAAGGATGATTCTAAAAGAAAGACATCCTCTAGTAAAAGTGCAACAACTTCTAAAAGGAAGGTACCATCCATCCCATCTTGTACTGATGCTTCTAATTGTGTTTCCACAAAAAGAGCAGGAAGGAAGGATAATTCCAAACAAATATGGATGAAGACAGTAAAGAAGCAGAGCTCTCCTGAAACAGCACAACAGGTCAAGAAGAGTACCCTACAATCAGAAGGACTGAAGAGGTCAAGATTCGTGGGACAATGCTGGTGTTGTAACAAGTATGGGCATTGTGCAAATGATTGTTGGTACAATCCACTGAATGTCAAAGCACAAAGGAAGCCCATGCCAAGGGGGAGCAAGCCAGAAGAAAAGAAGCAGCATCCACAGGTCCAGAGACATCTGTTTACTGCTAACAGATTTGGATTGCTTGAAAACATCTGGGATGTTTGTAAAAGTGGTCAAAATGATACATGTCAATCTCCAACTGTATCCAGAGCTCAAAAGAAGAAAAGATCACAGAACCTGGCTCAGAAAGAATCCTTGGGAAGCAAGAAGAAAGTGGAAGATGCTCCCAAGAAGATTTTGAAAAAGGAAGAGAAGACCTTGGAGTCTAAATCCAAGAAGGGTGATGCATCCAGAAGGACCACCAAGAAATGCTTCTACTGTGGAAAGAAAGGACACATCATGGACCTTTGTAAAGAAGCCATGAAACTAAATAGAAGCAGACTGAACTCCAAAAGACAATCAATCCATAAGAAGAAGGGATTGATTGAAAATAATTTGCCTAAGAGAGGTAGCTTAGCAGCATCCAAAGAACCATGTGGAACTTCCAGAACTGAGGCCACTCTTCCAAATGATTTACTTGTCATATGGCCACATCAGTTGCAACTTGCCAGAGAACTACAAAGAGTTGAAGATGAAGCTCTGGAATTTGCTAAAGCAAAAGGGAAGAAAAATATTTCAAATGAAGATGGGTTGAGATCCACACCAGCACAAACATCATTGAAGATCAAATGTGCAAGTGTGAAGACTGGTGAAAATGGGACATCTCGGTTGAGAGAATCTTCTCAACCTTGTTGTTCACATTGATGAACCAAGGAGGTTCCATCTTATTCCCTTATTCTCTTGGTATATACATGTGCTAACATTGCAGGGAATTGAAGATGATGATCATTCTCATCTGGAGGATGGTTTGGACATAATGGAGTGCACCCCTTGAGGGGGAGCTAATCTGAAGAAGATGGGATTCTTAGATTAATACCATCTTGAGAAAAGTGAAGGTATTCTAATCATACTTGCATCCCTTGTTTCTTAATTGAGTTTATCTTGTCAATTAAGGGGATGTATGGATTGAAGACAAATGAATGAAAGGGGGAGCTTTATCTTTGCACTGAACTTTCTAATGAGTTTTGTGGAGTATGTGCAGGATTTAGCAATTCATTGAATATCTGAACCCCTTAGCATGATCTCACATGTTTACAGTTATTGTGGACAGCATTGAGTATCTTGGTTACATCACTCTTGTTTTCTACACCGGGTTAGCCCAAGTAGACTTAGTGTTGATTTACTAAAGGTTCTTTGCTAAAGAAGAACATGTGGAATCATCCCTCTCTTAGTGATTTTTAAGAAGATAGTATTCAAAGGGAGGAAGATATTTTTGAAAGAGAACCACACCACACCTTTTCATTTGATTGCCAATAAGGGGGAGAAAATATTGGCACACATATTGACCCATTCATATGTGCTGAAGTGGTGTATTGACAACAAATACAAAGGGGGAGATTGAAGTGCATTGTGTTGCATTTGTTGTCAATGAGGCATGAAGTTGTCTTGGAATGAATGGATGTCAAGCAGTCAAGATGTGAATGTCAAAGGATGTGATGGAGATGGTGATGAAGGAGAATGGCCATGGTACTAAGATGCATGTCACTTAGGAGATTCTCTAAGTGACATAGGAGAATATGGTTGAAACATTCTCCATGGACATCTGACGAATGTTGAGCTGCTCTTTAAGTTCATAGAACTTGTATCCTGATGATACAATGTCACAACATTGTTTGAAGACCATGCATTGTATTGACAATGCATGAGGAGAAGTGGATTGAATGAAGTCCATGCACTATCACTTAGTGCATGTGAATCAGAAGATGTTCCAATTGATCTCTGATTAGATCAATGAAGATTCATTGAAGATTTATATGTGATTCATGAGATTCAGTTAAAGAAGTCCCTCCTAAGTATTGAACACATATGGAAGAGGAGATGAAGAAGATAATTGATGATGAACCGTTTGGAATTCCATTCCTAAGTAATGAATATACGTTGAAGATAATGGAGGAATTTCAAATGAAGAAGAAGAGAGGAAGAAGGCTTGGAGTGGCTTGGCATTTGGCTTATACTCATGGAGGACTTTGTTTTTGACAATGTCTTATTCTATACTTTGCCAAAAAAAATATGGCCAGCCCATGAGCACCTTGTGGGTTCAACCCCAAGGCTCATGTGGGCCTAAGGCGCCACGCCCAAGGGGGAACCCATGGGGCGAGCTCAGGGCGGCAGGGGCGCACCCGCAGACACCACAGAGGCGCTGGGGCATGCCCGGAGGAGCGCAGTGTGCATAGTGGGCGCCAGTGGCGCGCCCGCAGGAAGCATAGTGGGCGCTAGAGCGCGCCCGCAGGAGGCAGAGTGGGCACAGAGCGCGCCCGCAGAGAGAACCCGGTGCGGGGCGGAACCGGGAGGGGAGAAGTTCAACTGGCGGGTTGAGGGAGCGGCTGGGTAATAAACCGCGAGAAAACCGCGCCCCGTTTCGATGTGGGACGCGGAAAATTTCCCGGGAGCGAATCTGAGCCGCTCGATTGATCGCGCGCTTGATCTGCGCCGCACGATCCATCCGTGGCGCCGCGATCTAATCCAAGCCGTCGAAGCCTTTTTGATCACTGCATCTGACGGCCCCGGCATCGTCTCCTCCCTCGAGCTCGACCGAGGCACCCGCGACGTCCCCGCTGAACCAGAGGCCCTCCGACGACCTGTTTTCGAGCTCCCGGCCACCATTGTTTGATCTGAAGGCTCCAATGAGTTCGTCCGGCCCTACTGAACACAACCATGTATAAAAATGGGAGTGCATGCTATGTTTGGAAGAATTCGAAAGAAGCCGAGGCAAACGAAGTTGCCGAGGCACCAGGTTGATGTTTTGCATGGGATGAGCCTAAACCGAAGGCTGTGCATGCGTTATGAGTCGCATGCACGTAGAGGAACAAAAATAAATAAACCCGCGTTGAAATAGAGGAAAGGAAATAAAGATTCAAAAGATCTTTAAAGATCCGAAGATTTCGGTGATTCAAGATTTATTGCACGCGGATAATCTGAGGCAGCCTCTGCCTATAAAAATGAGGCCGAGCCCTCGAGGAAGCTTGCTGATCCTTTGTTGAAAAATCCGGAGTCCCGTGAGAGCACCTTTGCCTAGCGAAGAAGAGCCTGCGCGCACCCCTGCGTGGCAGTGAAGCCCGGAGCCATCAGAGGCTCCGTGAGATCCTTTTGCGCATACTTGCGCGAAAGAAGAGGTCCCCTACGCGCCTCCCTTGCGCGACAGGAAGACCCGTGGCCGCAACATCTTGCGCGCCCACGGTTGAAGCCCGAGGTGCCTTGCACCCGAGGCCTTGCGCGGCCCTTGTGCCCGAGACATAGGTTACTCAGGCACCCTGCGCGCTGCCTTGCACCAAGCACCCTTGCGCAGCTGCCCCTTGCACCAAGACACCTTGCGCGCCTCCTTGTAGAAAGGGTTCAAGTGAGAACACCCTACGGCTTGTGTGTGTGTGCACAAAAGAAACAGGAAGGCCATGGGAAGTGTGTGTGCAAAAAGGAGAGAAAGGCCGTAGCCTTGTGCAAACAAAGGAGAACCGAAGTGTGTGCACAAGTGCTAAGTGAAGATCCTACGGGTTGAGTTTGTGTAAAAGAGTTGAGGCCAAGCATACCACACTTTGTGTGTGTGAGAGGTGATGAAGGAAGACCCGAGGCCATGTGTGTGCACAAAGAACAACACCAAGTGGTGTGTGCCAAGTGAAGTGGAAGACCACACTTTGTGTGTGTGTAAGAATTGAATAATCCGTAGTCTTGGTTGTGCATTTGAACAAAGAAGAACACACTTTAAGTGTGTGAATTTGAAGAGGCCGAGGGCTATGACCTTGTGTGTGCATACCTTGAAGAACAAACTAAAAGAACACTAAAGTGTGTGTGTGCAACAAGAAGAGGAGGAGGCCAACTCATGTGTGTGCTAAAGTGAAACAATTGTGTGCAAATTAAAGAAGTGGCCGAACCTATGTGTGTGCACTAAAAAGTGTATACACATTAGAAGAAGAAGAAGAAGTTCCACACTAAAGTAAAACACACTTCTAAGTGTGTGAACAATTTGAATATAGTGTGTGAAGATTGTGGAGAAGGTGTGTTCTATAATTGAATACACCCTTTGTGGGTCTACTGCACCAAGAGGAAGAAAAGGAGAGTGCATGCATGCATGCATGCACGTGCACACGTGAACAGTGCTAAATCAGTGGTGTGCAACTGAGACTGGACCAGACCGAAGATAAAGATATTATTTGTCTGAGCATTCAGTAATTGGAGAGAAGCCGGGTCATCCTTAGAAGAAGGTGATAAAGCCCGAGCTAGATGAGAAGACATGTTCACCACTAGTGATCAGAAGAAGAGCAAGGCCAGCAGCCTTTATCCCAGGCTGCTGAGGATACTTGAAGAACTTAAAGTGAAGAAGAGCTACTCGTGTGACTCGAGGAGCCAGGAGAAGACCCTATGGGACTCAGGGAAAAGAAGTCTTCAGTGGGATTCTGGAGCAGGCCAGTGGGACTCTGGTAACACTGTGGGACGCAGTATAAAGACCCTCCTGTGGGACTCAGGAGAGATACAGTGGGACTCTGTATCGACCATTGTAATACTAACAGATTATAATGGGAGAATCCATGCTGGGAGAGCATGGTAAGGATGTAGGCCTTTGGTGCCGAACCTTGTAAATCCTTGTGTCCTGTGCCTTTTCATTACTGCATTATTCGGGAAAGGTTGAGAGATACAAGAAGAGTGGATCGAGGCCTTAACAAGCCATAGAGGTTTAATTGATTAAGAATCAATTAGTAAAAAGTTTTAAGGGATCACTGATTCACCCCCTCCCCCTCTCAGTGATTCACACTGATCTGGGCACTTCAGTGGCCTTGGATATGAATTGTGGTTGTTAATAAAGAGGATCGGGTTATAGTTATTTTATTTTTTGTTAGCTTGTGGTATTATGGTAGATTATGTTGCATGTGGAGGAGGTTTTGTGGTGGTTTTATAGTTAACAAATTTCATGGAACATAGCAGGGAAATAATAAAATTGGTAAAGGGAAATGGTATAGAAGTAAATAAATAATAGGGTTTTTAATGAAGTGAAATGGTTGGGATGAAAATATAAAGGTAAAACTAAATATTTTTTATGACTAATTAATGGTTTTACATAAAATATGGTCAATAACTGAAATTTTTCATGTAATACCTATGACTATAATATAGGAGGTAGACACTACATCTGGAAACCATTTCAAAATTTGTACCATAAAGATCATTTATTCATGAATTTATTTAAAAATTATATTTTAGTATTTTATTTTGACTAGATTAAGTTAATTTATGAATTCCAAATATCAAAATATTATTAAGATTAATTTTTTGTAAAAAATCTAAAACAATTAGTTTTTTGATATATTGTAAAAAAAATATAGATTTTGCTAGAACCATAACTTTTATGAAATTATAATAATATAAAAAGGAATTAAAATATTTATACCTTTTCATATTAAATATATATATTTATAAAATTATTTTGAATTAATATGTGTTATTTATAACAACCATGTAAATCATTTCGAAAACTTGTGTAATATTTTACACTATAAAACTTCTATTAAACTAATGTTATAAATTAATTTTTGTAACATTTATGAATATAATTTAATATAAATGATTTCATATTTAGTATAAACAGTTACATATTGGGTAAATAATTTCATTTTCATTTTTTTCATAGAAATAGATTTCTATGATTACTGTTTATTACAATGATAATGGTAAAAAGGTTTTCTTAGAGAATTGTTTTATAAATACTATGTAATTTTTATATAATAAAATGAATTAATAACTCATTTATATTGATTATAATATAATTCTTAAACCAACGTATAAATATAATAAAACATGTTCATTTATAATAAATACTAAATAGGATTTAGAAAATTTAATTATGATAACATCATTTTTCTACAAAAAATATCTTCCAATATATTATATTTTTTAATTTAAAATTAAATTTTATCATATTTAGAAATAGAATTGGAATAAATATAGGATAAATTTAAGCTCATTAAACGAAAATTTGGTAATATTGTATATCTTATATGATTAATAAAATATAAATTTCATAGTTAAAAACATCCTTCTAAGTTAGAAACCAAATTGATCAAAAACGTTAAATTTTAATGGTAAATAACTAAAAAAATGTTAAAAACATGTGTTGGAATTTTTGGTTGAGGGTTTATTTACCATATAATAAAAAAACTCAATTATTTTGAAACTTTTGATTCATTAATCCTTTAATAGTGTAATGGTATCTTTGAAATGTAAAGGGAATTAACAAATAGTTCAATTTCCTCACTTATAAAAGGGACACATTTCTTCTGCATCATATAAAACATTCCCCATATAATTATTTTTTTTTTGGAAATTTTGTTTCTCCTATAACCCTATCCCACTTTCTTATGCCTCTCGTCATCAATATTTAGCTTAATATATCCATTCTTGTGGATATTTGTATGAGAAAACTCAAGCTCATGATGTATGTATTACTTTCTTCTAACCTTTTCCTAACCTCTTATATCAATACCAATATAAAAAAATCATAATAATTATCAAACATATATAATATTATATGAATGTAACAACTATTATTTATTCCTCTTTAAAAATTAATAAAATATTAAAACATCATTAGTACATATGCGTGAACTACGACCTCTGCGAATCGACGTCTTCTATTTTTTGTACCACCTTTCTTGGTTCATCATTCTGATGGTTTTGATGAATAAATATGATATAAATAGTATAAATATTATTATGAAATTTAAAATTATCATATTCCTTAAATCCTTCTCATTTTTCAAGAAATAAAAATGTTAATCGTGTGTTTCCTAGACTATCAGCTCCATGAAGTAACATATCTCATATTATATCTACTTTCTTTATTATTTATTAATAAATATATATAATTTAATGAAAAAAATTAAAATTATATAATTATTATAATTATTATCCTAGAATAATTATATTGTTTCCAAAATAAACCACTTTGGAAAGCATAATCATCCATCAATTATAATATCTTCAAGTTTAGGTCTGTCTAACAACAAATATGACTGATGCTATAAAAAAATATCATGGATGAATATGGTAATGTAAATAATAATTTCATTATAATTAAATAATAAGATAATTATTTTTTAATTCTTTTTTAAATTTTATATTAAATATTTGACTTATTATTATAATATCATCTTTGACTACTAAAATTACCAATGAATGATTACACAATTACACTTCCACTCAAAAAAACTAAAAAAAATTATAGAATGAGATAATTGATTTATAAATCAATAAACATTACCTCTTACAGTACCTTACATTTTCTAGAAATGATAAAATATTATAAAATAATAAACAAAAATACTGCTATTATGAAACTAGTTAAAAACAATCAAGATCAATTACACCTGATATTTAAAATAGATAATAACTAACTAATATAAATTTAGAGAATAACTATAAATGAAGGTAAAAAAGGATTTAAATATGAAGTATTTATAAAAATAGGTTATTTAGATATATTTTTTCGTTAAACATCAGGTTAGGGAAAATTCATCTAAGGGAGACTAAAGGTAATGATTTTACATCCCTGTTTCGTCTCTCTAAGAACTGATTTTTATTATTCACCAATATAACTTTATGAGTTATATATAAAGATTATTTGAGATGTTATATTATTAAAAAAATTATTCATGGTATTTGGAGATAAATTTGAATCCCAGTCATTCAATAGGTTTTCATTGAATTTCAATCCC
This sequence comes from Viscum album, assembly GCA_963277665.1. NCBI lineage: Eukaryota > Viridiplantae > Streptophyta > Magnoliopsida > Santalales > Viscaceae > Viscum > Viscum album. The sequence goes on from OY728139.1 coordinate 224,297,195, forward strand.
ATCCATAAGTCAGTTTTTTGATATCAATTTTCATTATTTAGGACTCATGCTATAATAATTAGTTATTTCCTTCTGTGAGGTGTATACATTGACATTGAAGAATTTATTACCTAATTCCCAATGAATTTATAGGTATTTACAATTTAATTTTTTATCCATCCCTCATATTATTTTGATTCATGAGTTACCAAAATGAGTGTAAAATAACATCTTTTTCATGGTAGAAAACCCATCCAATGTTTTTGAAAAGTAAAAGTGTGTGTATTTTTCTAGAAAATACATAACTGTCTAAAAACTAGAATGTATTTTTGTGTTATATATGAATATAAGTTTTATTACTCGAAAAAGGGATGGCTTTTAATTGAATTAATCTTCAATCTAATGCATGATGAGTGGGCCTAAGTCGTCACACCAGGCTAGACACTACCAATGGATATTCTTTAGAATATTCACAATCTCTTATGAAAAATGTTTAATTATTTTTCTAACTATTACCTTATTCTCTTACCAGTGAAAAAATTGAACCTAATTACTATCTTCTATGGATAACAAAAAATATTGAATATAACCTCTCCACTATATTTATTGATAAGTATATTTCTTGCTAATTTGAAAATAACCCACAACTTATACATTAATTCTGGTATGTTCTTCTAGATATTCACATTATTCTATTAAAATATGAATTATTTCTTTATTATATTTTTCATTACATGAATACCCATGATTTTATTCAACCATGCGTTCCTAAGGGAATTGTATAAAATGTATTGTTGACTCTTATAGTGAATGCATTGGACTTAATTCGGTGATGAGTAGGGTCGGGAATTATTTTGTATTAGGATGATTAGACATGTCTCGTTTCAAAAACAATTCTTGTATTTTTTATACCTCTCCCCATTTAAGTATAGTGTCTTTTAATAAGGCCTTGACATTATGATATATTGTCTGAAATTATGAATTTCATAAGTATGTGATGAATCATTAATATTACCATTATTTTCATTTATTATAATGGATATAGCATTCGATTATTTTCATTTCATTATGCCTTCATGTTATTTATTTATTCCCTCTGTATAACATGTTTCATGTTTAATTTATGATAAATTTCACTAAATCTAAATTCTAACTCTTTATTTGAGCTCTCCCTTATTTATTTTTCATTCCCCAAGAAATATTGAAGAGAAATATGTCTAATTTTTAAGAATATAATGGAAGGGATAATTATTTTCTCACATTGTGTTCATATCATATCTTATTTTTTTCAAATTTAATGTATGTATGTATATAATCATATAAGATTACTATATTATTGGATCTTCAATGAACAGTTTTATTTTATACCAATAATGTAATATAACTACTGGATTTTGGTTTCAGGAGTCTGAGTTATTATAGTTGCTATCCGAGATACTTTAGTATGAACCTTGGGAATTATATTTAGAGGTACCAAGTTAGGTTGCAAAAGTACAATAAAAATGTTAAATATTTCATGGGATCATCAAAAAAAACTGATACATATATTATTTTTCAATTCACAATCATTATTTAATTATGTGTATTACATTATAAGAGATATGTAGATTAATGGGGGGAATTAGAACTATGTGAAAACCGAAATTCAATGTATGGATATTCCCCAAGATAAATTCTATAAAGCTGTAGTTGAAGTTAATTAGATCATTACCATATTAAGAAATTTGACCAACGTTATCAAAAATAATTTCACCCACATTGTGTGATCTTCTGATAAAAAACATGTTTTCACTGTGTTGGACCATATCATATAATAAAAACCTCCAAAATTGACTTGAACTAAAAATAAATTAGTAGATGAACAATGAATCAAGCCCTTGGAAAAGATATTTATCACATTGATAATTAGTTAAAAGTAAAAAATTCATCATAGAATTATATTATCTGAAAGTAAATATAGATAAATGGGGTCATTAATTAAAAAAAAAGAAAGGAATATCACGTCTGATTTATGGATAATGAAGATTTCATATGAATTGAGGATGTACCTATGGAGAAAAAATCCATTGAAATTTTTTTAGAAGAAGTGTATGGTCACCAACTTGAGTGTGAAGTTGAGTTACACATTGAAATCATACTTGATGAAAGACCCGTATAAAAAAAACAATAGAATGACACTATTTGAGTTGTTATAATTAAGGAAACAAATTTCGGAGTTGTGTGATACTAGATTTACACTGCCTATTGTTTCACTGTGGGGGGCCAATTTTATTTCTAAATGATAAGGATGAGTTTCTGATATTGAAAATAAAATAATGGGGGATAAATTTAATTACTATAAAGAATAATTATCCTTTTACATGAACCGATTACTTTGAATAAGCCCAATACTTTTGAAAGATCAGTATATGATCTAGTTAACATCGAATAAGGGTGAACAAAGCAAATATACAATATAGTAACCTGATACATATTCAACTCATAATTTAATTTTTTTTAACATGAATTATATTTATTTCAATCCAAGAGATTATATCAGAATTAGATTTTTAGGGAATTATGTCATAAAACTTACAAAACAAACCCAGAAATTTTGAATTTGACAATACAGATCGATTTCTATTTTTTCAAATATAATAATTTTTAAATGAGACATGTTTTATTTTCATAAAAAATATTAATAATTTTCATCTTGACTTCATCATTTCTTCTACTTATATATAAACCCAAAGAAAAATATTTGAAAATATGGTTTCAGAATAAGAAGATCTATAAGGGACATATATAAATGAATAAATAAACATGTTAGTCCATTTAAAAACCATCATATCAGAAAAGAGATTTTAAATATTTATATAATGAACCATGAGCTCAAATATTCATCTATTTAGACATGAAATTAGATTTACTACCCAAATTATTCCATAAAACAATTTATATGAAAAAATAATGGAATTAATAATAATCATGAGGGTTTTTATGAAATCATGGGAACTCGTAAAAAATATTTTCTTTACAAACATACATTTTTACCCTATAGGGGACAATAATTCCATTAAAGCATCATTAACATTAATATTGAAATTGCAATATTTCCATGAAAATTCATTATAAATATTATAAATTCCATATGGTTTTCTATTAGAAATAAACTTAATAGAACCCTTATGACAATCCTTTCAATAATCCATATAAATTGAATAATTTATATAGTTAATGCCAATATAATTCTTCCGAGAACACAATAATCAACCAATTGATTAGAGATAAATATCTGTCTAACTCATCATCAGAGCTATATCAGGATCAAACTCTACTTGTAAATAAATTTCAAGTACCATAACAGTCATTAAGAACATAAAATATTTCATTTATATCATTAAACTGAAAAAAATATCATTTTGAACCCATAAGAAATACATTTTTTAATATTGGTGTATCTATTTTATTTAAAACCATACATTAAAAACTAAAATAAATAGAATAAAAGCATTTAGGGTTTTAATTTTATGAAGACATATAATTATGAAAATCAATCCAAAAATAAAACAACATTTGTGGTGGTCTGAAAATCCCTTCACATCATATACATTAAAATTGAGCACTACATTTTCCTTTTTTAAAGAAGGTCAAAATGTTAGTTATAAAATAATTAAAAAATTCCTTTTGATAATGGTTAAAATAAATAAAAATATGAATAATTTTTCCTTTATAATCCTTTTATTTATATATAAATACATTCCTAATTTTAATTTAAGAATATTAAAAATTAGTTAGAATATTTAGAAAATAAATCTATAAAACATTTAAAATAATGTTTTAAGGTAAAGTCTTTCTATCCTTGAATTCAAATTACCACATAAATTCTTTATCATATATAATAAACAATATATTTTAATTATTTACATAATTAATAAAAAAATTGAGGTTAAAATTTATTTTATTTCAATTTCAACCTTTCTATAATTAATTACTTATTTGATTAAGATAACTTCAATGATTTTGAGGATGTTTCATTCATAAGTCCAAAATTAAATTTTTAGGTTGACTTTGGTAATATGAATATTGATTATATCATCTATATAATCTTAATAATGTTATGATTATCTTTTTAATACATTAAATATAATTTTAGTACCAACTCTGTATGACAGTTTTGTAATATGAATTACTTAATAATCATGGAGATGGTAGGTCGTATGTTCACATGAGTAATGATTCAATTTATCAATGATCATGTGGAAAAAGAAGGTAAGTATAATTTTTATTTATATGAATTTTATAATATCATAAATATAATACTCTATATTTAAATACCCATATATATAGCATCCATTTTTTCTGATTAAAATGACTCACATCGCTTCGTACAGATGGTAATCCACATGTATGCACGAATAACATTATCATTTATCAATGGATAGAAAGGTCAGAAAATAGATGATATATTAATTATATATAATTATAGTTATATAATTAATATCACATATATATATATATATAATCAATCGTTATAACCATCTATAAGTGGAAGTGAGGTAAAACAAATTACATTAGTTCATGTGGATATAGTTTATCATACACAAGAACAATGGTTTGATTTCACATTTGATAGAATAGGATATAGATAAATGTTATAAGATAAATATAATATCATCTCAGTATATGTTAGATAATTATTTTAATTTTTTTAAATTTTTTTTTTATTTTAAGGATATCATAAATAAAATAAAATAATATAGTTAAGTGCTTTACATCTTCTTCAGACAACCTCCTTGGGTTTACACATTTCGACTCCTAAGGTGTGTATTCTGATAAAAAAAGAACCTCTAAAATGTGTAAAGGTATTTTAGAAAGTGATTTGGGTAGAATATGGCTAATATAATAGGCTCTTTATGTGTGGAAAAATGATAATAGGGTTGTCCTTTTATAAGTGGGAGAGAGGACACCGTTGCGATTTTTCAAATGATTTAAATATATTAATGCCTTCCTTAACTCAAGTGGCACCAAAACAAATCCTTTTTTAAAATGAGAAGATATAAGAAAAAATTATTCCAATAAAAGATGATTTATAAAAAAACTTAGTTCATTTTAACACTTATATATTTAGTTTTAGCCCTTTTAACACATTTTAAATCGTACTATAGTAAAAGACTTCTATTTACCAAAATTACTATTCATAAAATACAAAAATTAATGTAACCTCATTAAAAAATTTAGAAATTATTATCCCAAAAAATGGATTTCTTATTATTGACTTTAATTTATATAATTGATATAAATTATAAGTTAAAGAAACCCAAAAAACATGATGAAACATTGTTTTTCAGAAAAATTCATTTTGAATTATTAAAATGTTTTTAAACAAAATTTAAGTATCATTTTGATTCGAGTGACATTTATTGGATTAATGAAAATTAAGATATAATAATTAAATTTTAAAACATATCCAAAAAAGAATTTTACTTTGTAAAAATATGAAATGGAAATTTTTTTTTTAAGAATCAGCAGTTTCTACTATTCAATCCAAAATTAGCTATTTCAAAAACAAATACCAAAATTTAATTATGATGTAATTTTTAATTTATGATATTAAAATTGTAGTTAATTTTTTTTAAATTAAAATTATAAATTTTTTATATCATTCTTATAAATAAAACCATATAATATATGTAATAAAATTTGGTAAAAATGAAACTATTTCCTTTTTTATTGAAAAATTACTTAATATTATTATAGTGAATATAACTATATAAAAAATAATTAATGAATATTAACAAGTAAAGAAATTTATTTAATATTAAAATTAACTGGGTTGTTATAATCTTCCACATCTTATAAATGTTTTCCTCACAATTGTATTTATTACGACATTTTTTTCCATCATAAAATTTCGGATTCCCATGTTTCTTTTTCAATCATATGGTTTATTAACATAACCATAAAATGGTGAGTCTATTTATTCCACCAATACTTCTCCCTAATATCATTAATATGAATGGTTTATTCCTAATATAAAATATTTTTTTCCATCTGAAATACTTTAGGGCTCAAAACAGAAGTTATATATGGTATAAATTTTCATAACAACGAAACATGAAGCACACCATGTACCTAGGATAAAATTGAAGTTAAGGACACATGGTAAGACAATAACGTAATTTTATCTATAAATCCCTAGGTTACAATAGTACATGGACTTAAATTCCCCCTTTTACCAAAGTTGTAACAATTTTCTATGGAGATACTTTATGAAAAACATGATCAACTACCTTGAAAGAAACATCTTTCCTTCGGTTATCTGCCTAAATTTTCTATCTTCTCTATATTTTAATCATATATTGTAGAGTTATACACCCTATATAAACCATATATTCTAATAATTGTATACTCAAAAACATTCTTTCTCCTAATTCATCCCAAAAGTATGTATTCTGACACTATATTCTACTTAATGCTCAAAAGTTTTCATCTATATACTATAATGGAAATTGTTATTATAAGAAAATTAAACTAATGATATATTATAAAACAAATTAACTGATAATCCATATAATAAGATAAAAATTATTTATTCTAATTTATAAATTATCTTCTATGATTTTCCATCATATATAGGATGAAAATATGTACTAAAAATTAATTCATTGACAACGATTTCTGAATAATTTTCAAAAAAGTAAATGTAATACTTGGACCATTGTTAGATACAATAGAGAGAAGAACTCCATGTCATATGATTATATCATTGATATAAAATCAATAAATATGACCTAAATAAATAGTATCAAAAATATTAAGGATATATGTATATTTATACAAATGATAATTAAAAACCAAAATTACATTAACTTTAAACTCATGAAAATCATCTCAACTAGAAATTAAAGGGTACACATAATATATTTCCAAATAAGATAACACCCTATTAATCAACATTAAACCCTAGAATATTACATGTCATTGTTGATTCAACCTTTTCTAATAAATCATTATCCTCCTTATAAGATTTCACAATTCCATATCAAAAAGATGACTTTACTAACACCTAACACAATGCATTATAAGTTTATAAATACCCAATTTCTAGCCCATCATTCATCAAATAAATTACCAATTTATCTTCTCATAAATATTTCATTGTTAATAATTAATTTTATATCTAACCTAAAGCTCCATCTACTCTATTTTGTTTTCCTCTATGGTAATGAATCCTACAGTCATAATATTTAATAATTTATAGTCGCATTCTATGTTTCATGTTACACTCTTTATATGATAATATATAATTCAATCATTTTTTATCAGTATAATGTTATCCCTAAAATTTTTCATGAAAACACAACAACCCCTAGTTCATGGTCTTTGGTGGGATTTTTTACCTCATAGGGTTTTAACCATCCTGAAATATTAACAACTAGCATATTATTATGTATTAGACCACAACCAAGTCCCTTCAATAAGGAATCATTATATATAAAAATATAACACTTTCTAGATGTAAGGTCCAAAATTGGATATTTCACTAATCTTATTTTAAATTCCTATAAATATTCATCACACACTTTCATCGATATGAATTTATCTAATATTCGTGTAATCATTGTTTTGTGCTATAATTCTAGGAAACATTTTCAATAATACGTTAGTATTATCCTACTTAACCAAAACAAATATAAATCTCTATGAAATTTTTTTGTCATGGAAACTCTTCAAACAATATATTTTTAGTGGGATCAATAATTATTCCATCTTTATTTATAATATATCCAAGGAAATAAATCCGTTGCAACCCGAATTCATATTTACTAAATATTCTATATAAATAATTTTATTTTATATAAAAAAATATTAAATATTTATCGTAGACATCAAAACATTTAGAATATATCATTATTTAATCAATAAAAACAGCCAAAAATTTATCTAAGAACTCATGGAAGTCATCATTGATAAATTTCATAAATATAGCTGGACCGTTTTCCAACCCAATTAGAATAAATTCAAAATCACCATTTTTATACACAGTCATAAATGTAATTTTTTATTAAGTTATAATCATTTTCCTACAATTGATTATACATGGAACTAAGATAATCATTTTCAATGTATTGATCTACAAAACTATATTATTTTAAAGTAATAACATTATGTTTGATAGTATATATGACACACAACATAACGCTTAAACCACATGTGAAATATACTACTTAAATATGACCATTTTAACATAGCCATTAAATTAGAGGATATCAATAAGACCAACTAAAATATGAATATTATATAGTTTATTAATTTATAAAATAAACTCACCAGTATTAACTTGATTATAACAGGAAATTAAAATCATTTTACTGTGAAAGAATTGTTTTTATGAAAAAATGTTTGTATGTGTGCAATGTGTTTTTATCATAATAAATTAAATTAATAACTACAGCTGATTTATATTAATAAAATTTATATATCATATACTCAATAAAATATTTTATCATTCATATAATATTTTTTATAATAATGGGATAACAATAAGTCCAATTTTGTGCTTAAAAACTGCACTTTTATAAAAAGTAGTTTCATCACGTTTTAGAAAATTTTTTAAAATTATATTTTAAAATTTTTAGAAAATTAATTTTAAAAAATTAATTTAATTTTTGGAATAATAATTTCAATTTTATCTTAGAGTAAGTTATTGATAATTTCTAGATGTTATTCACTTCTCGAGGAATAGTTAAAAATACTGATTTTTATTTAAACATGATTTTTTATTTAAAGCATTTTAAAAGATAAATTTCATTTTAAAATTATTTTAAAAGTGAATTAAGTTTAATTATAAAATTGGTAATAATATTTAAGTCATTATAATAAAATTTATGTTTATTATTTATGCCAAAATATTATACTTAAGAAAACATTTTTTTGGAAAACCGATTTGTCATCAGGATTTTGTTTAGTTTAAAATTAAATTATGCCAATTTAGTGAATTTAATTTAGTATTATTTATTCCATATCTAGAATAATAATAATTAACATTATTTAATAATCCGAAATTAATTTTTTTTCACAATGAAAAGTAAAAATAGTAAAAATTGATAACTATGGTTGAGGTTAAAATAGTGTTTTGCGCTTGACATGCATCGATGTTAAAATTAACTTTTCACACAAATAAGAATATTATTTGATTAATTTGATTTAACATATAGAATAATTTTATCCAAATTATATAATAAGGTGTATTTATTTTTATTTTTAAAATATAAATTATCAAGGAAATTTTAAAAAAAACTAGTTACCGTGGTGAAAACTAAAATGGTACAAATAGGTGAATATATAGGACAAGGGAATAAAATGTTCAAAACATGTTTTTGTGGTAGAGGTTTAGATAAAACACAAATTCGGAAAATTATATTATTTAAATATTTTTTAGTCACTTTGGTTTAGAGTGAAATCCCATAATTGAAGAGTTTTGGGTATTTAAATAAATGAAACTCCTCCTTAGTTATAAAAGTGAAACTCATACCTCTACTTATTCAAACATATTTTATCCATTTATCTAGACAAAAACCTATATAATATCTCCCAAAAATCATCATACAATTTATATAGACTTTTTCCTTCCAAGAAGTCCAACCCTATGGTCCTTAATAAGAGACCTGGATGAGGTTTTTCAAAGTGAAGGTAATTGTCTTTACTAAGCTCTTTCTTTATTTAATGATTCTATTTCCACCATAAATATTATATAAATAATTAAAATTTAATAAAATAACTATAAACCATATAACAATGAATGACTATATTTATTTCATAACCTATATCCATCTCCACTTCCATCAAAGAGGAAATTAAATGGTCGATTGTGTGTCTGGAGGACAACTGCCACACGAACTGATGTAATTAATTTTTTATCACCACATATCATGGAGAGATTTAATGGTATATTTATTGTTTATATATGATATTTATTTATTTATTAAACTTATTTAATTATAATATCTCATATACCTTTTTACCTTTCAATATGTTGGAAAATTTTAACGTTGATTGTGCATACGTGTTGACTACCTCCACCAAGAAACGATGTGAATTGTTTTTTATTTTATTTTAACAAGAATGAAAAAAATATAGATGTGATAAAAATATATTATTTATATTATATTTCAATGATTATATAAATTTTAAACATTATTTACTTTTCTTTTACTCCATCTGTTAAAAACATAAAACAACATTCACATATACATAAAACCTATCGTCTCTATGAACGATGTAACTCATTTTTTTCTCTAAATTTTATGGAAAATGATAAATAATTTTATAATAAATATATATGATATTTATATCATTTTTATTATTATTTATATTATTTAAGCATGTTCAAATTACAAGGACAAAAACAACCGAACCAAAACATAAATGAAAAATAAATCAATTATTACACGAAATAATTATTTTAACAAAGAATTATTAATAAATTGGTGATAAAAGATTATAAGTATATAATATATGGTAAGATATATATTATTATGGTTATATAATATGTTTATATTAAATCTATATTTATTATATAGGTGTTTTTAATGTATACTAATTATTTCAGACCAATGTTAAGGGACTTCGTCTCATTTTCACTTCATTGAGGCATATTTTAATGTTAAGAAACTAATTTCATTTACATGGTGTATACACTTTCCTTTATATATTTCATATCGTGAATCATTCATAATTTATCTGATTTTATGTTTCAATTCATATAATTTCATCCAATGGGATTTCAATTGAAATTTACCATATGGTAAGTGTTTTAGAACCTAGTTTCTTTATATTAGGTAACATTACTAACCTATTATATTTGACATTATAAGACTATGTGTGTAATTTATTTGATTATTTTAGGTTTTATTTTAAATTTTTTTCTATGGACTTAATTTTTTTACAAATAATTGATCCATTTATTATTTATCACTTCAATGGTAAGATCATTTAATGAGCTTTTATCTCAATTTCCACTCCGTTGAGATATATTTGGTATTATGCACCTACTTATTTTTAGAAGGTTTATATACTCAGTTTGGAATATTATTATTGAATGTAAATATCTTAAATAAATTATTTTAAAATATTATTTTACTATTCTCTAATGATTTATTAACGAAATTTTTCCCATGTATGAATTTTTACAAAATGGATTATAAGGAATCATCACGTCATATTCTAAACAAGATACCTTTTTAATTTTAACAAAAAATATGAGATGAATTGTTTCTTTGATGAAATTGGAGTGAAAAAATTTTTACCACCATCAGGACCACTAATTTTTTTGAATATTCCATTAAATTTTTACAAAAGTTATTTTTAAATAAATTTTTTCTGTAATATTCTTGAAATGTTATGTTTTTAAAAGTGATTTTAAAAGTGAAAAGGGTATTATCCTAAAAAATAAATTTAATGGTATTATTATAATATTATTATAATTAAATAAAATAACCTATATTTCAATAAAATTGATATATATTTCAATTAAATGTTTATTTTTATTTTTCTTGTTGGTTTATGATCATTTTTACTGTAGAAATTGTTATCATTCACATTCTTGATTCATTATCTAGTCATTAAATTTCTCATGAAACTTTAACTTTCATGTGATCAGAAGACATTACACATAAATTTAATATACATATTCCTTATCAATGATATTATTATTTCTTTAACCATATATCATTCTATATGTGGTCTTTTATTATGAAATATATTTGATTTACTGTGGAAAACCATGATAAAAATGTATTGTTTACTCAATATGGATATTTTTTAATAAGGCATGTTGTACATAAAATGAATTTACAATTCAATATATACGGAATTTATTAGACATGTATTGATGGGTGGGTCTCTGTTATAAATATCCCCACGATGAAATGATATTTCTCATGAGACAAATCAGTAAGATTTAATTAAATGGGTTTTTACCCATAGTGTTAACTGTCTTGGATTAAGCTCATTACAGTATAAAAAACATGATTCATGAGATCATAGAATGTAATATAAACCAATTAATTATTTCATAATTTATTATATATTATCAATGACATTAAATCATTTATATTATCTATACATTAATTATCATTCTCAATTTATTGATTAAATGGAATGTGTTTTCAGTTATTTTTCATACCAGATTGATTATTGTTTATTTATTCATGATAGATTTTATTTTTTTCTTCCCCTTACTATGAATTTGATCTCACCCTTTCTTATGTTTCTCTTATTTAGGATTCTATGAAGTGTTTTATGATTTATGTGTAGGGATATGATAAAGTGAGAAATAGTTTTCTCAAAAAAAAATATCTTATTTTATGTTCTCAAATGTAATTTGAGATTAATGTATGTTTTTAGATTACCAAATAATGTAAACTATTAAATCATTTATGATGAGATCACTTGTATATTCTTTATTTGTAATTCAGTAACCATTGTTTTTGGGTAACTATGGTCCGGGCCTTTAAATTTGGTATTAGAGGTAGTTTAGTAGAAACCATTGGAACTAGATTTAGGAAAATATAGATTAGGTAATATAACCCTCTGACTGAATTTCAGGATATGTATAATTATATGATAACATCAAAATGTTTTGGTAAGGTAGAGATTGTGTATATTTCTTAAAAAAACGTCCATATGTAGAAACTACAAGTGGATGTGGGTTTGGCATAGTTGTACATAGGGTTAATAACTCCAAAAAAGGTCATATTGGGCTTTGACTTGATCATCACCTAGTGCATGAAAATGGGTCTTAATGTACACATGGTTTGAAAGACCCTATGGATATGTTGGGGTTAATTCATATATTATTATTAAACATCATGAATTATTTGAATAAATGATGATAATTAATGGTATAGGTTAAACTTGAGGTGTCATAGATGGAAAATATCGTGTAATTATATAGACAACTTATAATTGATTATATGTTTTTAGATTATGATTATTGTTACTCACACTATGATTTTGGGTTTTAACCAATGTATAGAATCCAAAATAATCATGTTAATATTGAATATGATAAAAAATGTTGTGATTATGTGAAAACTGTTCGGAAAAAACCCCTCAAGGTTACATTGAAGTATTTTTGGGTTGGTTGTGTTTGTTGAAAAAGCAAGTTTCCAGGGATATTTGTCGAGTTCCTGCGAATTTGTTGACAATCCTTGTTGAAAAAGAACGATGACAAAGGAAAGGACGATCTGGAGGCAGTACAAAAGAGCAGTACAAGGTGGCACTGTGGATTTCCATGAAAAGCATAATTTCATATGTAAAAGGCATGAATTTCGCGAAGATAGGATGCGTGGTTTGGAAATCGCGAAGACCAGAAGAATGGAGGCGGTGATACTTCACGATTACGTCAAGATTCGTGAACGGCAGAGGCTGAAGCGCATCGCGGCAGTGAAAGGATTTGCGAGGGAGCTTCGCGACGAAGGCGTGAAGGAATGTTGGGGTTCGCGAGGGAGCTTCGCGGTGAAGTCGCGAAGGTATGTTGACGGTGATTCTTCGCGACAACGTCAAGCTTCGAGAACAGCAAAGTGTCGTGGTGCTTCGCGATTTGGATAGAATTCCGGCGGAATATTTGGAGCTTCGCGATTTGAGATGACGTGGCGTTGACTTCGCGCAGAAGGGATGAGGGTCGGTGTAATTTCCTATAAATAGAGGCCGACCCCCTCGAGAAAAGTAGAGATCTTTTTTATAGAAGATCATTCGCTCTCGATTTGCGAAGGTAGTTCACAGAGCAAGTGTGCTTCGCAAAAGAGGAGCTTCGCGGCGGCTATTGTAGCTCTGCGAAAGTTGTGTGCTCTGCGCTGGCTTAGTGGGCTTCGCGAGATAAGTTTCTTTGCAACGAGTTGAGCTTTGCGGGATTTCTTCGCGAGAGAGCTTCGCGAAGGCTTGTTTGAGCTTCACAAAATTGGGAGCCTAGCGAAGTAGGGTGCTTCGCGAAGGTGTTTCCAAAGTGCATTTCCCAGTGTTCAAAGGCAAAGAGGTATTCATCAGTGGATAAATGTTGAACATTAACAGAGAATCTATCTACAGTTAAGGGTGCATTACTTCATGCAAATGAAGAGACCTACAGGTCTATAAACTGTGAGTGGATTCCCTTCTAGAGCAGTGAGCTTAGGAAGAGGAGGAAGGTGATCCTCTCCACCAGCAGTGAGCTAGAGAGAGAGAAATAGGGAGTGACCCTTGGGAAAGCAGTGAGCTGACCCTAAACTTTGTAAAGGTAGTGAGTCTGGGCATAGAAGTGATCTAGCCCGAACATTGTAATCCAGAGCTAGTGAAGTTTAGTGGAATTGGTACGACCGGAAAATTGTCGGCGTATGCTCCTTGGACGTAGCCCTTTGCGGTGAACCAAGTAAAATTGGGGTGTCATGTCCATGCTTTACGTTCTGTCTACTTTGTGCAAGAGGAAAGAGAGAGAAGATTGTTTTTCTTAACAGCGAAACAAGATCATAATGGGCTTCAATTTTAAATTAGTCATACCCTGATTCACCCCCCCTCTCAGGGTATTCAGCCTTGTGGACCTAACAAAACCAAATGGGATGATAAATTTATTTAGATATATTATTATTATTCATAATCAAGTATCATGATATGTTATTAACAACATACTCACAAACTAACTCTCAGACTCACAAAGAAGATAAGAATGAAGTTTATTTGGAGCTCAGGCAGTGTACACCATGGTGGAAAAATGGTTCAATTTCCTTCATGTCAAAAATGTGGAAAGAGATACCAAAAAATATCTCAAATGAATGGGTATTTTTTGTGGGAAATAAGTGCATAAAGAATTAAATTTTTGAGGAAAATTAGGGATTTTAATAGAGAGAAACAAATTACATTCTAGAGATCTATTTGTGTTTAATTTTATTATCTATAGGGAAGCTTTGAACTATCTAATCCAATTAACTCTTCTAAAGGTTCGCTCCTAGACCAAGGAATATATCATGTTATTCCAAAAATTTAATTAGAATGATTAAACTATATTTGTATTGAGGTTCAAAAAATATGTTGTGGAAGTAATTTTATAAATGGTATTGTGTTTATGAGAATCTTGAAATTTCTAAGGACACTGTTAATTTTCAGAATCATATATGTCTTTATATAATATTAACTCAATAGTTATTAATACCATAATGGGTTTATGAGTTTAATTTTGATCATGTATTCAAAGTCTTATACACCCTTTTTGAAGTTTTAGGTTATGGGATTTTCATGTGATTAATAAAATTTTGGGAGATGTTTTATTAGTTTTAGGTTTATGTATCCCTTTGGATCAACATAAAATAATATTTGAGGAATAATTACCTCTTCATAAGTTTAGATTTTTTTTACAACCTTTAGGATTAATATTAGCATTGATGTTATGGTAAGAATAGTCAATTAACATGATTTGAAATTTTTGGAAACAATAAGAAGTATAGGAAACCTTAAAGGTTAAAATATGATTTGAATATTAAAATTTTTTATGTTCATCATATTTAGGGGAATATTATAGGAGTTATGTTAATATAGATTTAGAATAAGTACAACACTCATATTGGGAAATAACTCATTGTATCCATAATGGTTGTGGATCTTGAACCCACAACCAAAGGGTGACAAGGGTGAAATGCGTACTACTATAATACATGATGTTATATTTAATATGATATTATTTTAACCTGAAATATTTGATGGATAAATATTAGGTTGAACATTGGGTGTTACTGTTGAGTTTTAGTGATTAATTTATTATATTGGAAAACATAATCTGACTGTTTTGGTTTTGAAAAATATTTAGAGACATACAGAATGACTGTTCACTCTACTAAGGAAATTATGATATATTAGAAGTTAATTTTAGTGTTTCATGCATAAAAATAAACCTAGATATTCATTTCGTAGAGTAATAAATGAAGTTTAAATTGATCCAAGAATTAAAAAAGAATAAAATTGTGATTATGAAATATAAATATATCAAGTAAGTATATTTTTTAATGTTCAATATCTTGATAGAAAAATAATTACACGCCATTAGGAAAAGGATCTTGAAATAAAAATATAATACATTTACCTTCATTTATGATGAATAAATGGTCTTCCCACACCTCATTGGATTATAGTTTTATGCTCGTTAACTTTATATTAAACATTCACTTTCCCATGATCAAAAATCTCTTTCACTCGCCATAATTATTTATTCTTTCCTTCCATGTCCATATTTTTAATTCCCACTGTTATTTCCTTATTGTAAACATAGTTATGTTTTATTCTAGATGGAATTCGTACTTATTTTTCTCCCTTATCAAGAGGAATCTTTAATAATAATTTTTACGAATTGGATTTTCAAAAAGGCTATTTTGAAATACAAAACACTTGATTTTTTTAGCAAAAGGACAAACTATGAGGATATAAATAATTAAATGTGGTGATAATGTAATGCCTTGAGATTTAAAATAATATCATTTTGTTTGATAGTGTATAGCACATGCAACACCAATCCTAAAAGAAAAATGAAATATATTATTAAAATTTGTCCAATATAACCCAATCATCAAATTAGAAGCTATGAACCTAATTATATAAATTATCAAAATTATATGAATAGACATCTAAAAAACTGAATTTTCTATCAACTAATTATAATCGAAAACAAAAATCCTCTAAAAACTGACGAATTTTTTTTCTGAAAAAATTCTTTTTATTTGTGCAATGTGTTTTTAAATTAATAAATTAAATCAGAAACTATTGGTGAATGATTTTAATGAAATTTATATATATTATATAATCAATAAAATTCTTTATCATCAATCTAATATTAATTCTAATCATGAGATGAGATTAAATCTACTTTTATTCTTATAAACAGTATTATTCTAAAAAAAGGTTTCGTTTAATTTTTCCTTACTTTTTGAAAAACTAATTTTTTCCACATCTAAGAATTTTTTCTGAAATGATAAATTTTTCCAAAATTATAACTTTAAATTATCATAAATAAATGTTTTTATAATTTCTAAAAAACAATAACTTTTAAATGAATAGTGAAAATGTTGATTTTTATTGAAAACAGACTTTTTCTTTTTGAGTATTTACAAAGATACATTTTTTAAATTTTTTAAAATTATAATATGTCTATTTAAATTATAATTAATCCAATTTTTTTATTTTAATATTTTTTTGATTATAAATATAAAAACTTTTTATACTTAAAATTTTATTTGTGGAAACCTACTTTTTTATTGTGCTTGTAGATCAAATTTTAAATAAAATTATACCACTTCATTGAATTGAATTTTATAAAATGGATTCAATGTCTGGAATAATCATAATTATTATTATTTAATAAGTTAAAATTATATTTTTTCCAAATTTAATAGTAAAGACATTAACAAATATTTATTGTGGTTGAGGTTAAAACTAGTTTCTATGTGCTACATGTACCTGTGTTAAAATTAATTTTTCTGACACATAAGAATTTATTTTATAAACATTATTTTTTATTAATAAAAATTTGGCCCAAAATATATAATAATTCTCTTTTATAATTACTCTTAAATGATAAATAACCTAGGTAAATAAAAAATTGAGTTACCTTGGTAAAAACTAAAATGGTAAAAAAATTAAACATAAAGGATATAGAAATAAAATGTGTAAAACATGTTAATTTTATTATGGGGGTATTTATGAAACATAAATTACGTCTAATTCATTATTTATCAATTTTATAGGAATTTGGGTTATGAATTACCTCCAATTATTGAATATTTTTGTTTATTTACCAAAAAAAATATACTCCTCCTAAATTATAAAAGGGAACCACATTTCCTCAATTATTCACACATATTAACCCATTTATCTCAAATGATCCTAAACAAATCTCCAAAACATAATTATACATATATAGATATAATTTTATTCCCAAAATTCCAACCCTATAGTCCTTAATAAGATATCCAAATGAGATTTTTTTAGCGAAGGTAATTGTCTTCACTAAGCTCTTTCTTTTTTACTTCTTCTATTAACACCTTAACTAATGTGTTAATAATTACAATATAATTACAATATTACTTAAAATATACATATATGTTATTATTATTATGGTATTACCTATATACATCTCCTCTTTCATAATATGAGAAACGAAATTGTCGATCGTGTGTATGGAGGACTACCGTCTCGCAAACTTATATTATTTTTTTCCATCACCACCTATCAGGACTTTCGATGATGATTTATTAAATTTAAATATATAATATTTATGTAATATTTAAAATTATGTAATTTTAATATCACATATACCTTTTAAACATTCAATCAATTATAAAATGTTAACATCCCATGTGCGTACCTGTGGACTATCACCTCCATAAAGAGATACGATCTGTTTTCATTTTATTTGGATATGGATGGTAAAATGTATGGATTTTACTAAAATATGTTAATTAAATAATATAATAATTATTATATAAATGTTAATTATTGTTTAGTTTTCCTTCACTCAATCCATCAAAAAAACAGAAACAATGTCCAAGCATATATACGACCTGTTATCTCCACAAATGGTGTAACTTATTTTTCTATCTATAATGTTTATAGACAATTATAAATAATTATATAATGAATATGTATGAAATTTATATCATAGTTAAAATTATATATATTATTTTACCATTATCAAATCACCAGTATTGAAACTCTCATAACAAAACATACATGAAAAATGAAGCTCTGATTACCCAAAAATAGTTAATTTAACAAAGAATTTTTAATAAATGGATAATAGGAATATTATAAGTAAATAATATATAATTTTATATGTGAAATTATGATTATATAATATATATATATATATATAACAAATATATTGTTATATAAGTTGTTTGAACAGGTATGAAAGAATTTAGACCTAAGATAATGGATTTCATCTCAATTTCTCTTCATTGAGGAAAATTTTAATGTTATGAAAATAATTTAATTAATATGGTTTATAAACTATAAATTGTACATGTTATATCATAAACCACTCATAAATCATGGGATTTTATTATTAAATTCATATTACTTCACTTCAGTAGATTTTACATGAATGTTACCAACTGGTAAGTGTTTCATAACTCAATTTTTTCATTAGGTTGAATTAAGTATCCATTGTATTTGATATTATTAGATTATATATGTAATTAATTTTGATTATTTATTATTTAAATAAAAAAAAATTATGTGTATAATTATTTTACACACATTACCAATTCATTGATTAATTCTCAATTAAATGTTATGATCTTTTTAAGAGATTTTGTCTCAATTTCCACTCAATTGAGATTTTTTTTATTATTCATATATGTTATAAGAAGTTAATATTCTACACCTTTTATATGTGATATAATAGAGAAATTTATATTCTTTTTATTTAATTTTACATTTTAGTTTATATCATTTGTGGGGGCTATGATTCCACGGTTACCATAACATTAAGGGTTTATGGTTCTATATCATTTTAACTAGAATTATTTATGATTAAATTTCCATTTAAGTAAATATTTTGGCCATTTTATAATAAATATATTTCATTTAATTCTCCAATTAATATTTCTGAAAAAAATATATCTTCATTTCATTTTCCTCTTTTAAATACTCAAGATACAATAAGAATGTTTTTAAAGAAAATACATTGTTTTTTCAACATAGTCGTGAATTTATTCATCCATATCTATATTTTTAATATAATGATTTAAATATTATTTTTAATATCCACTAATGATTTGTTAATGAATTTTTTACCTATTTATAAATTTTTACCGTATTATTTACAAGGAAAATCATTTCATTTTCCAAACCAAGTAATTTTTAACTTTTTTTCGAAAATGTGAATGAAATATTTGTTTTAACATACTGGGCATAAACAAAATTTTACCATATTCGTGAACACTCATTGATTTGATGATTAATATTAATGTTTATAAAGTTTTTTAAATGAAAATTTCTTTCTTGATATTTTATAAATTTTTCAATGTTAAATTTTATTTTCACTGTAAAAATTGGTATTTTCTTTAAGAATATTTTTAGTGGCACTTTTATGGAATTTCTATTAATCAACGAAAAAAACCTTTATTATTCATCATTGGTGATATATTATAATTATAAAATCCTTGTTATTTTTGTACATGGTCTATGATTAGCTTGAAAAATAGAAATATTAACATTCACTTTCTTGATTAATTTTTTAGTTATTAAATTTAATTGGATACTATCTCTTTCTTGTGATCATTAGATATTAAATATACATTAAATATATATATAATATTTATCAGGTATATTATTATTTATAAAACAATATATCACACTACAAATGGTGTTTTACTATGAAATTTATTTTATTGATTTGGGGAAAACATGATAATTCTATATTCTTTACTCAATACAGATATTTATTAATATATCACCATATTTATAAAATTAAGTGATCATTAAATATATGATGAATGAATTGGACCTATAGTGATAGGTGGGTACTAGTTATAGATATCCTCTAAATTAATTGATAGGTATCATGAGACGAATCTATAGGTTGGAATTAAATAGGATTCACCCATTATTTTAAATTTTCATGGTATAAGATCTTGATGATATAGATTTCATGATGTTTGAGATAAAAATGTAAAATTATTAGGAATTTCATTCATTGTTAATTCATAATTTATTATCCCTGGTATTATTAAATTGATATTATCCATTTATGAACTCTTATTCCCAGGTTATTTATTAAATGAAACTTGTTTTCAGTTATTTACCTTTCCATTTTTTATTATTTTTTATTTACTATGGATTATTTATTAATGTTATTTTCCACTATAGGCTTCCCCTAACTAAACATCATAGCTCACCCACATATTATGTTTCCCTTACTTATAAATAAAGTAAGTTATTTATGATTTATTTATAAGGGTATGCTAAAAGGGAAAATGGTGTTCTCAAAGAGAATATTGTGTTTTATTTTATGTTATCAATTGTAATGTGAAATTCATGTATATATAAAGTTTACCAAAACTACTAAACTATTCAATAAAGTGATATGTGATAATATTTATCTTATTATAATGTAATAAAGTAACCATTTATTCTAGGCTACTTGGGATGGGGTCTTTACATGATCCCCAAATAGATGATCAAACATGTAATCTGTATGAGGAAAAAAATACTTATTATTAATAATTATCTTATTCGACTCTATATAATAAATGAAAAACATCATGAAACCATATTAATTTTGACAAATACAATAGGATCACCCCATGGTGAAGTACTGGGATGAATGAATCCTTTGTAAAGAAAATCTTATAAGGGATTTTTCATTTCAAAAAGTTCTACATTATCATTCTGAAAAGGTGGTTTGATATTGGCTTAGCATTAGGAACTAAGTCAATTTTACATTTCGTATCATTCACAATTATATTACCACAAATTAATATTAGGAACTAAGTCAAATATAAATTCAATCTCTTGTTTAAGTATAATACTAGGAATTTCATTAGTAAATAAATCTATAAATTCATTTACTATAATATAATTACTAATTTCAATAGTTTCCTTCTTCTCAACAATATGTATTGGATAAATTTCATTTCCATATTTAATAAATTTCTCAACTTCTTAACATTTTATCATTTGTGTGAATTCATTCTTGTATATGAACTAATAAACATTCTGAAAAATACCTTTTTACCTCTACAATCTATCATTTTATGATATATAGAAAATCAATCTGTATCGATAATAACATAAAATTATTCAAGGGGAAAGAAAATAATGTTTGTATGGGAAGAATTCCAAAAAAACCAATAAGATAATTCTTATAATCTATTTTTAACCTATTTATTCCCCCATATGTTTTTACTAAAATATATGGCTTAATTTTTTGAGGTAAAATTTCCAATTTATCATGGAATATCTCAAAAATGAAATAATGTGTAGAACATAAATCAAAAAATACATCATAATAATCTAAATAAACCATTCATGCACCCAACACCACATCGATGGGTGGTCCAATATCTTCTAATGTTGTCATAGATGATTAAGACATAACTTTATTCTTATAATATTGAAAACTACCATCTTTTATTCCACTCTTTGGAAGTACTCACATAATGACCCATTTAATTACAATTAAAAGACATAATCTCATCATTTCATTATTTTTCTAACCATTACTGTGATGCTTTTCTTTTTAGTCATGATCCAAATATCCTAACCTATGAAATTATAAAAACGTACCATATTTTATAATAAATTCACTAGGTTGATTTTTACCATGCTTATAACAATATAGAAACATCATTTTCTTACATTCAGAATTATTCTATGAATGATTCCCTATTTACTACCATAAGGACCTCATTATCTTTTAGTTTTTTTAGAATATGTGATCATTGGAAAACTATATTTCCACCTTCTCAACTCATCAAAATTCTTTCTAATAAATTATAAATCATAATAATTCAATACTCTTCAATATATTGTATTTAATCCTATGTGAAATAAATAAATTTTATTATCACATTCCTAAATATTATTTTGTGTGTAACTTTCCAATATTATGAATTTTCCTTCTTATTTAGCCACTGAATCTTCTTCATTTTTTCTCAATTCCATTAAATTGTTTTCCATACTAATTCATATATACCTATGAAAATATTTCTCAAGTAAAATATTCTTAAATACATCCCATTTAAAGGTACCAATATCTTTTCTTACTCTGATATTATTAACCATTAAACAACACTAATTAGATGCACTGTAAAGTGTTAAATAACAAGACATTAATTTTGATGTTATAAATAACCAATGACATCAAATATCTTCTCTAAAATTTTACCCAAAATTCAGAAACTATAGGTTTAGATGATCAAATGAATATTACGGGGTGTTGTTTTAAGAAATGATCAACTATATAATTGTTCTTATATTGTACTCACAATCCATTTTTTAATTTTATTAAAAATCCACTTTGAGGGTAAGTGGAAACATAAAGAACCATTCCTACAGCATCCAAACAAAATCTCACAAACCACCCATTACAGAGTTCAAATCTCAAAATAAAAACCCTACCATTCACCGCACCTTGACCGTCAGATGAAACCTGTTAACAAAATTCAAAGAGACAAAACCAGCTGGATCCATAAAACCACCACCAAAAGAACCAATTCAAATTTTAATGTCAAAAATTAGTAGACCACATCATGCCACTGTCATCGTCACCTCGAGATGCACACACCGACACCGAAGCCATCAGATCGTTGAACCATTGGAGACCCCCATCATCATAGAGAACACTGTCATAGTAGCCATAGAGCACCACCAAAATCACCGTGAATGACACCATAAAAGACCATCATCGCCGAGGAGAAGTCATAATCGCTGCCGAGAAGAAACCACATACATAACACCCTGAAGCATCAAATGCCTTATCACTAAACCAACAAAATTCCGGCAACGCCCGGCACCGGAACCCGCCATCACAGTCGTGAACTAAGCAAAAACCAGTGATCCGCCCAGGGAAACCACGATCACAAAATTCAAGCTCGTGCCACCAACGACCACTGAGAAACACCAACATCGTGCCGAGAAAGAGAACCAGGGGATGAAATCCAAAGAAAATAAAAAAAAAGACCCCAGAACCGGATGAAAATTGGACAGGGGAGAAACCGGACTGACACCCTAAAAATTGTCCAGGATTGAACTGAAAATAACCACTTCAAGGGGATAAAACACAATAAAGAATCCGGGGGATTAAACCCTAAATGAAGAATATCGCGACGCTAAGAAGTCTGCACCCGCCAAACTACTAACCCAAATCCTAGGTGTGCCCATCGCTCCAGATCCAACTTAGAGAGGAACGGTGGATCTCAAGGCCAGAGCGAATTAAGGCGGCCATATATGGTATTCATGGAGCCAGTGGTGTCAATACAAGGGGAAGAGAGAACCTTGAGATACCAAAGCCAATAAAAATGAGAGAGGATAGAACCTGGAAAGGTGAATTGAAAGAACGCTGTCGGGGAAAAACCCTAGGTGGAGGAAGAGAGCCGAACTGAGAGCCCGATAGAGGCCCTGGAGAGTGAGGTGCCATCCTTACTTGTTCTTCTATTGTGAATGTATATTCTCTCTCACAAGGATACCACCATCATTTATATCCTATGTAAACTAATTTATCACAATAAAAAACTACTCAGTTCCAATTCTAACCATTAGTATTTATTTATTTGGAAGTATATTTTCCTCTTGATTTTATCATACATCATCTTCCTTTTTTCCTCTATGAAAAACCACTCCTAACCGACATAGTTTATATGAAGTAACATCATAATATTAAAATGTTATATCATGAATACCGTAAATTATACTCTCTTATTGTCACATAATTACATTATCTAATACTCTAAACTTATCTAATCCCTTCATTTATACAAACTATAAGGACTGGATACTTATTCAACCCATAATTTAAGAAAAATCATAACCATTACAAAAAACCCTATACATTACAGAGTGTACACCATAACTTAGTATCTAGTTTTTTCACAAAATAATACTTTTAAAATGAAATACATTCTCTTTTTATGAAAAATTATTATGATTTTCAACTTGACATCATCATTTATCTTACTCAACCATAAACCATATGAAAATCATTTCAAAATGTGGGATGATAAAAAGGGCTTAGTAAGGGACATATAAAAATGATAAAAGAACGTTTTTTGTCTATTTCAAAACCATGAGATCATAAAAGAGATTTTTCCTTTAACATAGTAAATATTTATCTCATATAATAATTTATTTATAATAGAATCATCTTAACTGGAGAAATATTTTCATTAAATAATTTATAAGAACATATAATGGAAAAATCATAATTTTTTTTTTATAAAACCTGAAAACCCTTAAAAATATTATATAAAAATACCATTGTACCCTAAAAGGGAATAATCATTCCTTTAAAATCACATTATATTTCCTTGTGAAATCAAAATATTTCCCTGAAAACTCATTAGAATGAATTGAAAATTCATATATGTTCCTTAAGATATCATCTTCACAGAACCCTTACAACACCCTTATCAATGAATTTACTAACATGGTTAATTCTAAGATAATTATCTGTGGAAAATAATCATTACCCAATGAATTGAAGAGATATATATTATCACCCCCCATGAAAGCTATATAGAAATCAACATTCATTCATAAATAATTTCCATGGGCCATAACATGCATGAAACATGGAAAATATTTATTTTTCATCCTCAAAATCACAAAAATATTCATTTTAAAAGTAAAACATTTTTTTCATTGATAAAACCTTCTTCTTTAAAACCCTATTTTCAAAAGAAAATATCTAGATAAATGGAATGAGATTTATTATTTTAAGAAAACATTGGATCTTGAAAAGTGATCCAAAAATAAAATATGTTTTATGATGATAGTAAAACCAGTCAACATCATCTATGTTAAAGTAAAACATTTTTTACCTTTTGTAAATAACTTAAAAACATTCCATATAATATACATAAAAAAATTCCCTTTTAAAGACTTTAAAATAATGTAAAAATATTAATAATATTTTCTTTATAATTCATTTATTTACATATAAATAAATTTGTAAACATTATTTTTAAGAATTTTTAAATTAAAAATAATATTTAGAAAAAATATATTTAGAACATTTAAAATAAGGTTTTAACGAAAAGTGTCTCTTACCTTGAGTCTGAATTTTCATGAATTCTCTTTATCTTCATACATAATAAAATTATGTTAATTATTAATTTTCTTAATAATTTTTATCATGTTTATTATCACTTTTTTTAATTATATCCATGTTATACGTAACTACATTGTTGATTAAGTTTGCCTTGAATTTTTAAGGATGTTTGGTTCATATGAACGAAGAGAAATTGATAGGTTGAATTTGGAAAAATGGGTCATTATAATATAGTTTATATAATACTATTTATGATATTATTATCATTACTATATAATAATTATAATTTCACAACAAACTATGTATGATGGTTATGAAAAATTAATTTTGTTACAATCATGTATATGGTAGGCCATATGTACGCATGAGTAATGTTTCAATTTTTTTACACATGTGAGTTAAAGAAGGATTGTCTCATTTTATCTTCATATAATTTTAATTATATCATAAATATCATATAATATCTTTAAATAAACTTATATATACCATCTATGTGAGGTGATGATGAAAAACGAATTATATCTCTTCATAGAGGTGTTAATCCACACGCACAGACGGGTGATGTGATCGTTTTTAAATAGATTGAAATTTATACAAATAGATGATATATTAACTTTCTATAATGTTAAGTGTTTCAATAATAACATATATTAACATTAAATAAATCATTATAACCATACATGAGAAGTAGTGATGGTTAAAAAATTTGTCAGTTTGTGAGGCGGGAGACCGTTTGACACACGAATGATGGTTCCATTTCTCATTTTATGGAATATGAGATGTGTAAAGGTTATTAAATCAACATAATAACATATAAGTATATGTTAGATATAAAAATAATTATATTGGAATTGTTAATAGACATCTTATGGATATATGAAATAAAATAAAAACACTTATTTAAGTATTTGACCTCTTCCCCAGACTACCTCCTTAGGTTTACATGTAAGGTCATGGATCCATGTTTTCAAACACTTTTCATGTATCCAATGTTTTTAAATAACATAAGAGTATTAGTGGGGATGGAGAGGTTTCTAGATGCTAAAATCTAGAACCATTAGGAATTTACGGTTTAAAGGATGGATTTATAGTGTGAATGAGTTTTACGACCTAAAATGTGTTTTGTGGCTTTTGTAGGGAGATTTTCAAAATGAAATTTTTTATTTAAATTAAATATATACATTTTCATTCAAGGGAACATTTTATTCAATTAAATATACTGTTGGACTTATTTATGACACGGATGAGGGGTTTATACTGTAAATATACCCTATTCAGCACACTTTATAATCTAAAACAACCCAAAAATTCACCCAAAACCAACTTCCTCTCCCAAATCCATATGAGTTCAATAGAATTTTCTTATGGTGACTCAGATCCCTTCAATAGGGGTAGAATCTCAGCTTCTTTCTTGGATACACAGTGATCCAAGGTTTGTTCAACCTATTCTCTAATGGTTCGTTAGTCTGGTTCCTCTGGTATTGTCATGCCATGGGGTGGTGGTTTCATATTCATGTTCTAATACAATTTTTTTGTTTATTAGAATGGTTTTGGAATAACATACATAAATGAATATTGTTTTTTTGTGGGAGTGGTGATCAGGATCCATGACATTGATCAATTCCCATATGAAAAAACATTGACACCATTAAGGTAGGGAAATCATTGCTTCTTCTATTTATTTATGTACAATAATAATTTTTTCATCGTTTACCCATTCGGATGGTATTATAATTAACATAATTGTTATTGAACCATAGTAATAACGAATTGGATAGCAATCACATGTTGATTTATTCTACATTGATAAAAATTTGACTCTTCATTTTCTAGATAGGGATCTATCTATTATATACATCTCTAGTTTTGTTTGGTTTAACATTTCCATTCATTTTAAAATTGTATAGGATGTAGTTCTTGTATTTGTTAATTAGTTGGTTAAAGAATTAAAGAATAGGCATGTTTCAATGAATTCAAAATTCCATCTAATTTGATGATAACCAAATTGATCCGTTATACTTTTTGAATAGAATGTGATCTTCCATTTGATAATGGAATGGATTAATAATATGAATCATGATAAATGTTTTTGATAATGAAAATAAAAACATGTAATGTTACATCAGATTTTTTTTCTCACAGCTTAATCAAATTGTTTTTGAATCTTGAGAGCATGTTCAATAGGTTGATTTATTGTTATAGTTGATTACCTAAGATGAATGTATTTGGAACCTATCAATAATGAATATGTTAATTCAATATTTTATAAAAAGTGGTTTCTTCAAAAGATAAGTCAATAGGGATAAGAGTGCCTGTTTTCTTATAATGCTGTAATTCATTATGTTAGGAGTAATGAGAGATCATTTACATGTGAAGGTCGAATGCCTTGTTTTTTGGGATTGGTTTCTCTATTAATTATTATTGATTTACTTCTTCCTTTTAATGTTATATGGATGTGAAACTTTCTATGTGATGTGATTTTGGGATGGCTCAGCCTATGATGTATAATGTGATATAAGATGGGAAGGATTGAATGATGTGGTAGTAGTTAACACATGTGACGAAGATATGCATACAGATATGAAAGTAGGTGTTAGATATAACACTAAATATGATGGAATTGGTTGAACCTAGGCCTACCCATTAATGTTTTTAATGTTGGATAATTTCATAATATGAATCTGTTTAATTGTTGATGGTTGGGTTTTTTTATCTACATTATGATCCCCACAGCTTCAAGAATCAGAATCTCATTGGTTGCATGTTTCCTCTTACTGGTATCTTATGATGTTTTTTCTAGAGTACCTAGATTATTTATTGATGTTAATAATGAATAAAAATGACATAAAAATTAGGTTATTGTTTCTAGAATTTAAATGAGATGTTACTCTTGAGAAACTATGGATTCAGTTTGGAATATTTATAAAGGGTATGAACTCAACTCTGAATTTAATGTAATGTAGACTAGAATATTGTTAAAGGTTAATTAATGGAAAATTAATTAATTATTGTAAAACTAATTTTTCAATGAATTTAATGTAATTTCATATAGATATTTAAAATTCTAGTATACCTATAAGATATCATCTAGTAGTAGTAGTAGCTAAGAGTTCGAGTGAAAATAGTTATTGTTGACTCTATGACAAGGTTATGACAAAAGTGTGGTTGTGAGCCATATTATATCATGTATATTCTATTATTTCATATTATACCCCACTCTTGTCGGTTAGGGAGACGAACACCCATTCAACACTAGGAGCGTGTTTTCCCCCAGCATCTCGATAGGATGATAGATTGTTAACTGTCCCATTTGGCCCCCACTCTCTTCTCTTGGAAGTACGATGTGGTCGTATTCACAATGGTTAGATTTACTATATATTTTTGTAGTGGATTGATATGGATTATGGTAATTTTTCACATATTAATATCAAAATAGAGTGTTGAGATGATTATTATAGGTATGATGTGTATATGTTGTGATAGATTAAGGTACTTTACTCAGTGTATGAGATGTGATGGATTAAGGTATCAAATGAGATATATTATAGACACAATAAAAGTTGTGGTGGCTTCTATAAACTACCAAGTTACTATATAATGATAATGTGATTTTATATTATGATATTATGTGATACACAAGGAGAAAATTGTGATTCGTAGCCCTGGTGTCTATGGGAATGTTTATTTTTTATAGAGATGGATCCGAATGTGTGAAGTTGGGGTAGACAATAAAACCTATGGGGAAGTTGTAGTAGGGTACACTTTATGTTCATTACTCTAATATATGATCTATTTTATGCATTAATTGTTTATAGATAGTCTTCGTGATGTTGGGAACTTATTATACTTGTTTAGGTCATGTGTTTGTTTAACAATTTTTCACAGTTCTTTTGCATGATTTCTTTATATTTTTTGCAAGGGAGGCTCTGAGGAGAGTCCTAATAAGTATAATTTTATTCTCACCCCATGAATATATATACTATTTTAGGTTAATAGTAGTAGGTTTGATATCAGGATAGATATTACTATCTCATGGTTTAACAAGAGATGTTTTAGATTTGCGACCACTGTCATCTTTACCATTATGGTACATATAGCTTCTATTTTAGTTTTGTTTAGTAATTTATGGAATTAAATGTATGAAATTGGGATTTCATTCATATATATGTTTTATCAGGTGTTTTTTGGTGTATATATTTTATCTATCACTTCAATATTTTATCTTAGATGGATATTTCTCACATTGTATATTTATTATACCCTCGGTTCTAGTCTTCAACTCGGGGCCTACTTGATACAAGACTCAATTATCCACCATCCTCCATCACTCATTACCAGCATAAGAGTGGTACTCTTTGAGTGGAGGGTTCATGATAGAGTGGTATTGATGGTTTAGGATAAGGAATAGGATGATGTTTCAAGTTAGGAATAAGAGAAATTGTATGTGTTATTTGGGAAATAGTTTCAAAAATATTTATTATGTGACATAAATATGTGATATCAGATGAGACATGGGTATTTAGGGATTCATGTGATCTGTCACATGAACCTTTAGGTTTTCCGAGCTTACTAAATGAAGTGATGCAAGTTGTGCGGTATAAAGGATCATGCATCATTATTCTTTGATCTAGTGATTCAAATACGTAGACCGTAGGATATGTTAAAACCTAAAAAATAATTAATTATTTATTTTTAACTATTCCATATTCCAGTTTTAGGAGTCTAAGTGTTTATTATTTTTTTGGAATGGATCCATTTCAATTTCCGAAAGAAGTTCACACTAAAGATGTTTAGTTGGATATGCCAGTAGATCTCCAAAGAGTGGAGGTTAACAATGATGACACTTGGAGGAGGAAACTCCAATAGTTTAAGAACCAGAGTCTATAGAAGCATGAGGGATCTATTTTAGAATCAATAATAGAATTATAGTTTAATTAGGTTGATAGTTATGTCATGTAAATCTATGCTTAGAAATAGTATTGGGTTTCAATAGTTGTGATAGTGACGCGTGGGGCAGTGAGATAGTGGTCGAACTTTTTCTTTTATGGATTATGATGAGTCGCTGGTCTCATGGGATAAGTTAAGAGACTAGTTCTAAGAAACAATTATGTCTTTTATCATAAAGGTTTATATTCATTAGGTGTTATTACACTTCTATAGGGGATTTTTAATGTGTGATATTTAAGGTTCTATTTTAGGATCATTTTGTGATATGCATTAGACATGTTTCCAGATGATGAGGTTAGGGTGAGTCATTTTGAGGAGGTTTTTCATCAATATAAATACATACATTTCACCTAATTTATTCTAAATAAATATCTTGAGGTGATAGAAAAAATTTATTCCATTTATAGAATGTTGTAAATCACTATATATTCATGACAGTGGAGTCATCTGGATTCCTCATCAATAATAATTGTGGAACAAGGTTTCTAGTTTCCTAGAAAGAATAAATTTTGATTAGCTGAGGGTATGTCCCAAACCAAATAATATCATTTTTCTAGGGATAAAATCTCGTAGATCTATAAAAAGGGACCAAACACATGTTTTTTTATAGGATGAGGTCATGAGCATTGAGAATTCCTGACCTTTCAGAGAAGTCATTACACAAAATGTGTTTCAATTAAGGTACGATAGTGGAAGTAGTTTAATCTAAGGAAGTAGTAGTAAGGTGTTATGGATTTTTATCATACTATAGAATATGGGGTGGTTAGAGGAAAACTCATAGATGATCCTCATCATCGAAGAGAAGATAATGGTCACGGAGGTAGTACTTAGTAGGTATAGAGAGGCCATAGATCAAGTCATCCCTAGATTCTTGATTTTACATTTCCATCTCTAGACGACACATGAAAAGTCAGAGTTAATATTTTATGGTTTCCTATATTCTTGTTTTATGATTTTTATTTGGGAGCTACACACTCCTTTATATCACATTCTGAATTTCATTCCATTACAGTTGATGTGGATAGGCTTCTATTGCACTTGGCATTAACTCCATCTTTTGGAGGTTAAGATGACCAGTTTAATGTATATTGAAAATTTTATCTAGTTCTAAGGTAGCAAATATCTTTGAGAGAATTCTTATGCTTATGGATATAATCATATTATATCATCCTCTTCATGGATTGGTTGCATTCGATATAGGATAACGTGGATTGATTCAAGAGTTATGTAATGTTTTGTGATGATGATGGAGAGATGGAAATGTTTTTTTGTGATAGAGACCCTCATATAGGTCATATGCATGTTCCATGCTTGTCTTCCATTACTTCCACGTTTATCACGGGGTTATCAAAGGATCAATAGTAATAATTTTCTAGGGGTTGGGAAAAGGTATGGTTTTTTTCAATGCATTTTCTTTTTATTTATTATTCCATATCTTACAAATATTAGTCAACCATTCTTAGATAATAAAATAATTATCTTGGATATATTGATATGTTATTATGTTAATTTTTAGCCTATATTCATCTCTTCTTCTATCAGATAAGAAACAAAACCATCATTTGTGTATATGGTGGACTAATGCCTAACGAATCGATGTAAATTGTTTTCTATCATAATCTCTCATGGTTAGATATAATGATGGATTTAAGGTATATATATGATTTTAATGAAATATTTATCATTATTTAAAAGTAATATATCATATATTTTCTTTCATTTACATTCATTTAAAAATCATAATGTCCTTCATGAGTGTTTGTGGATTACTTCCTCCACGAAGGGATGTGATTCATTTTTCACCCATGCATGACATGGATGGTATATATAAGTTTATTTAAATAAATAATATGGTATTGATCAAATAATTATCATTATTTAAAGGTAAAATAATACTCAACTTCTTTCCATCGTGATCATTTAAAAAAAGAAATCTTACTCACGTGTATGTACGACCTACCATCTCCTTGATTGTAACTTAGTTCATTTTTCATAACCATCTTTAATGATTTGTTTTAGAAGTATAAATAATGAATAAAAATGATAATTATTTCAAGAGTATTATTCTACTAATTGAGTAATAATGACCACTTCCACCAGAGTCAACTTACCAATTTCCTCACAGATATATGAGTTGAATATCAGCCAAACATCCAATGAAAACCTAATTAATAGAATATAACATGGTAATAAGTAAAATAAAAAGAATAGTAAATATGAAAAGGTTATTAATAATGCAAATAAACTACATTGTTTTATTATTTTGGATGATAAGTAAGATATGTGACATGTCAGGCTTGAGATAAAGGACATTTTACTTTAAAATCCACATGTTAAATGTTATAAAGGCTTATTTTTTAAATAATTTTATTCCAAGTCCATATTTATTAAAAATTATGGATAAATTTCTATAGACATAAATTTATTTTAAATTACATTTTTTATCTCTTTTTAATTTTATTCAAAAGTTTTCAAATGGAATTTTTTTATATAACTTATATAAAAAAAGTACTTTCTTTACAAAAATAAAAGAAAATATTCTATTTTAACATATATGATTAGAATGAATTTTCCAATAATCATGAACAACATTTTCATTGAATATTACTTTAAAAAATTACATGGTTAATTTCAAATAAAATCATTTTGTCAATAATTGTTGATTTTTCTGTTTTGAAATGTGTAAAAATGAAAAGTATATTTTTCTTATTTTATGTGAATATTGAAAATTATTTTTATTATAGGTTCAAATTATTTTTTTAAGAGTTTAATGATGTAAATTAAATCTTATATGTCCTTTATACAAGTTACAATACTCAAACATTATTTATGATGAGGTGATCCCGATATAGCTCTCCAATGCTTTCTATAATGATTATGTTCTCTAGAAAATTATTTTGGAACATAGTTGTAATAGTTATTATATGTTTAATGGTTCTTATAATGGTTTTATAAATTTGATATCCCTATAACACTAATTTGTAACATCTCTCCATTCTGCAAGTCTCTCACATTTCTAAATTAAGTTAGTTCCTGGGCCTCAAGTGCATCTCCCCATATACCAGTGGATGATAACTAGTAGTGTTGGTGTAGAGAACATAGTTGGGAGATTATACCCCTTGGTAAAAAATTTGTAATGGAGACGAAATAAAAAAATTCATATTAATATAAATAGTGGAAAAAATTCATTATACTAATAAAAGATATAGGATTATCTAAGTAAACAAAATAATAATAGACAATGTAATATCATTCTAGAATTTAACTAAATATCAAAGTGAAAGTGATATAGATAATATACCATGTTCAAAAAAATAAAATCAAAATACCCCAATCCTAAACACCATGTCAATCATGTGACCAAGCACCATCCCATCCAAAAAGTAATAATTAATTAACAATTTCTTTTCCTTTGTCCAAACATGCATTCATATAATATTTTTAGGTACCAAAAAATGGTTTGAAGAGGGTGTGAGTAAAACATAGAAGGTCAACACCACCAGGTCTAATAAATCAGTATGATAAAAAGTTCATGAAGTAAAGAGATAATAAAGAGTATTAATTAATCAATAAATATGTTACAATATTTAACCTTCTTCGGCACCATGTAAAAATTATCTCTGAGCATGTTTCATAATCATGCCCATAGTAACCACTCATCCATGGCATAATCACATAACAGAGAAAATACCTTTATATAAGAATTTAATTATTACTGGGTAAACACCATTATATATGTATCCTAGTATCTCTAAGAAAATCCCTTTATGTAAGAATTTCATAATCAATAAAAAATACCATTATATAAGTATTTCAAAATAACTAAGAAAATATATTTATATAATCATTTTAGTATCACTAGTAAAACCCTTTATATATGCACTTCAGCATCACTAGGAAAAGCTCTTTATATAAGAATTTCAACCTGAGTCACAACACAAGTCCAAAATAAATGAAAAAAATTAAATAATATCATAAAACACAATAGTAAATTTATCCAATTACCATTTTTCATTGAATTACCCATTCATTAATTAAATTATACCTTATGTTGTTTCCATGCCAGTTTTCACCCTTGTTTTATATGAAATTATCACTAATTATTCACTAATAAAGTAATCCATTTTCCATGGTGAATCAATAATAATAAATAACTTAAGATTTAATGTCATGATATTTCATATTTTAATCCAATATCTAGTTCATTATTGTTCTAGGTTAGGCTCACCCTCTGGGTAGCCACAAGATAGGTCTCAACATAATTAGATCCAAAGGGGTCCAAAGAGTAGTCCAAAAACATGACTCTCATAACCCATTATTCCATTACTCGCATTTTTTCATTAAAATCAAATAATGTTTAATATACATGAAAGACTAGAAATAGACTATACGGATTTGTTCTTTACCACCTACCATAATCCTTTGAAAAAAACACTCTCAACTAGAAATACCAATGATGAATAAAGGAGAAGGATATCCTAGAAGAAACCTATATCAAACAAGATCAAAACATAGTTTAGCATTGGTCAAGTGATTACACAGCAATAATAGAGAACAAGCAGAATATAGGGGAAATCTAAATTAAGGAAACCCACTATAAATTTAATTCATGATTGAGACAAATAAAGGAATAGATCTAATATTGTATAGAGTCACTATAGTGTTCAATAGAGGTAGATGTGTGGTAGATGAAATAAAATCATATACACAGTGTGGTTTAAAAATACTAGTCCCAATAATTTCATTATGTAAAACCCTTTCAGAACATGAATTTATTGATTTATAAAATACTCCAAAAAACACATCACCTCGGGTTTATATAACCCCATTAGACTACTTCACAATGTGAACCATTTTCATGGCCTATAAAATTTCATGATATGAATCAGTTCATGGATTCTTCTCAACAACATTTTAATCTCATGTAATATGTTCACGATTTGATAGTATCCAACAGATAGCTCCCAATCTAAATTTTATTGAAACATCCCGAACCACTTCAAAAGTCCTCCAAAACATAGATAACCCTCATAATACATCGAAACACTTATACCTAGACTATATTAATTAAAAAAATGAAACCCCAAACATTAGGTCATTTTCTCCAGCAAAATCTCTCCATCCCCAAAAAGGGACTTGGCCCCCAATGTTAAAAAAATAAGGAAAACCCAATAAAAATAGGTTCAACCAAAACTTAAAGTGTGATGTACCTAAAACAATATGGGATATTAACAGCTCCCCACCATATAACAGATTGTCCTTAAGATTCACCAATAATCACTTTAGGGTCTGTAGGTTTCAAGCATAGCAGAAACATGTGATGGTTAGGGCCCAACATTAATTTTTTCCATAATCAATGATAAATCTGAGATCCATATGATGATGAATGTTGTGGTCCATGGAATTGATTCAAAGAAACTAAAAAAGAATAATATCATCAGAATTGAGAGAGGGGTGATCAAAATATATTGCTTATAATTAATTTAATTAGATATATAATTGCCTCTGAGGAATTCCTTATTCGTTGATGAGTCTGGTAGAAAATCTTTGGTGCACTGGCATTGTGTTGTGGAATCCATGTATATATTTCCTCTGGATGCAATCCAAAATTGTTCTAGGAATCTACAAACATCACCAAATGAGTCTCTGGGTGCTATCATGAAAGATACTTAAGCATGTTTTGTCTGCCTTGATCACCTCGAGAATTGCTTCCAAACCATTCTCATTGATCAGGTGGAGGATAATTTCTCACCATTAATGGGATAATTTTTGAAGTAGGTATCTCTCTTGGATAGATAAGATTCTCCAAGATTTTTGTGCACAACCAAATAATATAATTATAAAAATGACATAATTTGGTATTTATAATTATGCGGTTAAAATAAAATAATTTCACAAGTTCCCTTATTATTTATTTAATCCTAGAAAAACCTCATGTCAAACAATAATAGTATTATTATTATTTCTAGACTTGTGCTAAACATGAAAATTTTGATTAAATATTATTTGACTAAATAATATTCAATATTGTCTTTTCTCACTAGACCATTAAACTCGGTCTTCCATTCCTCCAAAATATTTATTAGGCCTTCAATACTATCTATTTATTTGTTAACTAAATATCAGAACACTATTCACCAATAAATAGATATATATTATATTTACTAAATATAAAATATATATTTATATGTGAACAAGAATACATGAACAATTATTGAACCATGTATGGGAATAATATTTATTTAACGTGTTAAATAATAAATATTAATATATTATTTAATTGAGATTTTGGATACACATACTGTGTGACCCTCTAGGCCTATTTCTCAGTGGAAATAGGTGAAGCTTCCAAAATCCCAAGGTTAGCATCTAAAAAAATCCAAGGCACCCTTAGAGAATGAATTTAATTTTATAATGACAATTCACCTCATATGAATTATTACCATGTAATATAATGCCTTTATCATGATATCTCTTATCAAATAGGTTGCATGCTAGTTACATCAACCTATATTCTCAATCTCTATTTCATTCACATTCCAGAAATACCGCATGCCTATTGATCACCATGGACATGGATTTATTTAACCTATATCATTTCCATCAAATGTCTTGAGATACTAACATTAATTAATGGACATAAGGTATAAATCATTTCTCATATTATTCATTAATGCATCATTGATTGTAACGCACCCATCATATCCTACCTCACTGCAAACATTTGACTTCATGGTTTCATCGATACATCTAAATGTGAAACTCATAATACTGATTAATAATAATCTTAATGTCTAAGGACCAATACACCCATCCACATATATGAACATCCAATGACACATAGAAATGTAAATTTCCTACTGGCTGGTCTCGTTCTCATGATATCTTGTTGGATATTATCAATGGAATACACCATAAGAAAGTGCCCCAAAGTTAAATGATTATCCACCACAAATAGAATGTTTCATTTGTGTACCTCAAATTATGTCATATAGATTTATAACATATATTCAATAATAGTGTAATAGCACTTCCAAGTTCTCATCATAGCGGGGAACTGCTATGATATTTTTGTGTGATATCCATTCCCTGAACAATAACACATACCATGTTATACAGAATATAAAAAATGATGTGATCATTTGTTTATTAATATTTAATAACATGAATACATGCTTATAACTATGTACAACGAATTTGGTTCTGGGGTACCAAATCCTATAGACTCCCACTTTCACTAGAGCCTAATATATTCTTCCAAATTAGATTTTTTATTAAGGGGAAAATAAAAGCAAGGACACATAAAAGTCGGGGGATAAAATAGTCTATTCCAAGGGCATCCTCTCTAATAAAATTAACACCCTCTGACTACAAGACAATAGGATTGAGTGCTAAAGTGTTAAAGGAGCTCTGATCTTCCTAATAAGCAAGGTAATATGCAACCTGATTTCATTCATGCCATGTATTGTTCACTTGTATGTTATTATGGAGGAGGGATCAAAATTTCTGAAACATTTAAGAAATATACCAAGGGGTGGAGCCTTTACCAATTAGGGAGTCATGAAGAATCAAATAGTCAGTCTCCACCGAAGAAACGCCAATATTCTGCTACGAACAGAGAGTAACCCTGGTCAGCATGGCTTGGGCATCAGCCAAGAGAGAGATTCCATTGCTGAATAATGAAGAGATGTTTGGGACCACATTCCCCTCAGCACCATGAACCAATCCCCCACCTCTCATGTTTCCAATCATGTTTGACTTATCAGTTTTCAATTTTTAACCCATATCAAGATGGCAATGGCAAACCTATCTCCCAGTGGTCTGACCTGGGGGGTTACGTCAATGGGTTACTCACCTATATAAAATGCAAGGATGGAGTATCTCACTAGTTCTGGATAAGACAAATCATGTCCCCCAGCAAGAACTGGGTCCTCGATATGATATACCTTTCCTGAGGAGGAGACCCATCAAACCATTCCTGGTTTATACCTTTCCACAAGCACCATCACCATGTACTATGAATCACCAACATGGAAAACTATTTGATGTCGGCTTCACGAGTTCCATGGAACCATCACTCCATGAAAGGCGTGTCGTTTAGATCATGAGATGAAAAATCCGTGAAGCCTGCCAAGGAATTCCACAATGCAATAGCCCATTCACCTTCAAGGAATAGGTGACTAGTACTCTCCACCCACCTAAAATTTCAATAGGTTTACCTTAAGGAAAAACTTATACCCACTCACTTAACATTCTCATCTGTAGAAATTGATGAGTTCCAGATGTGCGAGGAAATAAAATTATATTTTATAGGGATCCTTTTACACCACACCATGTTGTTCCAATTATCCTGATGATCTTGGGAAATAAACAACTTATAGAAATCCCTAGTATTGAAAGATCCCAAGGAAGATAGTCTGAACACACATCTATCTGGATTTGAGATAATCATAATGGACTTGAAAATATCCTTCTTTTCCTTTTCCAGAACAATCTTAGTAAATCTAGAAATACACCGAGCATCCTTCAGTGTAATAATTGGAGTTGGACATCTAGGAAAATTATTCATTGATCCTCCCCAACCCCGATACTAGAAAGGGATGTTTCCATCACCAAATATCCAATGGGATTTTTTATGAAGTAAATTGAAGAGAAAGAACAACATAAAACAAAAGTTAGAGACATAGTCACGCACCGCCTCATCATTGACCTCGAAGATTAGCAGCAGTGATTTAACCTATTAAATTAATTCCTCAACAACATCCCAAGTAAACTTTCCTTTCATGAAATGGAGTGTAATCTGGAGACTCATGACATTAATCCATCCCTCTTGGACAGGTCTCACTAACCTGTCTCATGAGGCCCGGTTTCATTTCCCCGTAGACAGGTCATCCCAAATAAAACTTCTGAAAACCTTATCAATGGTATTGATTAAACCTTTCAGGACATTAGTGGATTCCAAATCATGAACATGAATGACAGACAATACTCTATTACCAAGTGTTATACGACCCTCAAAAGATAAGTAGCAATTCTCCCAGTTAAGTACGCGACTAGTAATTCTGTTTACAATGTAGTCAATGTCATGTACCCAAAGCCTTCTTAACAAAATAGGTGTACCCAGATACTCCATGGTAAAGAATCCATGTTGCATGTCTAGGATTCTACAGAGAGAGCCGACATGACTAGGAACACTCTAAGAATTGAAGAAGATATTGCTTTTCGAGTTATTGATATCTTACCTGCTCCAAATACAGTAATCAACGAAGATTCTATTATTCCCATGAATAGAGTCCCTACCACCATTAATAAATATATGATTTTCATCCATAGAAAATTATGTGCATGATTGAGGGAAGGTTCTGATTTCTTCGGTATGGGTGAACTTCTCTAGAGGACAGCCCCTGGTTGATGAGGTGATTGAGGGATTCCTACGCAGTGATGAAGATACTTGGAGAAAGAGGACCCCCTACTAGATACCTCTCATGGACTAGAAGAATCCGTGAAACATGACCAAAAATAAAATATCCAACCAAGACGAGTTGAGAAAATGGAAGAGTGTATCAACAGACCCATACAAGAGGACCATATTTAAAATAAATCTATTAATAAAGCTCCATTAAATCTTGTCTTAAGCCCTGTTTGGTTCTAGTTAGATTTCTAAGTTGGAGTCGTGGGTTTTAAAGTTAATTTCCCAGATCAACTCAGGTTTCAGATCAATAGATCCCTAAATGGAGTGACCCCTAACGAAACTATGTTGCTCGATCGAGATCCATCAGTGTAGACATCTAGTAAAGGGGTCTTCCACATTATCTTTGGTGTGTACTCTTATTACTGCAAATTTACCCATCCAATAGAAATCCCTCAAGGGGTGATACTTCCAGAGTATATTCTTTGTTTTTTATTTTGAACTTAGCTCTTTTGTAAGATGCATTGTTTCAGTATTATCACAATGCAATGTCATATGTCATTTAGTGATAGACACCACATCAAGATCCTAGAAATTTTTTTGAATCCAAATGAATTTTTTGGGAGCATCAGAAGCTAGTATATATTCATACTCTATTGTGAAATTATAAACAATTGGCTACTTTGAATTATTCTAGCTCATAGCTCCTCCATTCAAGTAGAAACAATATCCTGGTAGAGACTTCAGATCATTCTGATTTTTTATGAAAACTAAAATCAGTATAACCTCTAACATTTATCTCTATATCTCCTCCATATACTAAGAACATATCCATAGTTATTATCAAATACTTAAGAATACCCTTAATCGTATTCTAGTGTTCCTCCCCTAAATCTGCATTATATCTGCCTACCATGCTCTATTAATAGGCAATATAAAATCTAGTACATAACCTAGAATACATGATTGATCCTATTGTCGAAGGGTATGGGGGGGAGGATGACATAAGCAGCTGGGGGCACTCAGGTGACAAAATCAGCTGGTGGTGGTGCGGCTCAGGGTTCTAAGGTTAAATCCTTCAAGGAGGTGGTTTACGGGGGGTTCATGGGTGGATGTTCTCGGTCTGGGATTTATCCCACTGATCCAAGTTGAACATTGACTATTGCGGTGTGTGGAGGGGGCACCAGTGGTGGTGTTTTCAAGTCTAGAGATGGATAATGCGTCGGAGATCCACAGACTAACCCTGGTGGCTAGATTCAGACACTTTAAATCTTCGATCGATGTTTTCAAGTCGTTCGTGGAGTCCTGGGGTCTCCAATAACCGGCGGAAGTTTCAGAGATTTCGATGGTTTCATTCAGCATTCATATGGCTTCAAAGGATGAGTTTGTGCGTGCTTGGTCGAGGGAGGGGAGATGCTGCAGTTCTCACTTCTTCACTCTTTCAAGGTGGTCCTGGGAGTTTCATTATGGAAAAGAATCCTGCATTGGGTCAGTTTGGCTTAAACGTTTGGGGCTCCCTCTGCCACTTCATAACCTGTTGATTCTGGAGGCGGTGGGGGGTTCGCTGGGGGGATTTCTTTGTGTGGATAAGCTGACTGGGAGGTTTTTGGATGTGGGTAACCCATGGATTTGTGTGGAGAAAAAACTATCTTCAAAGTTTCTTTCTTGTATCCTGATTCGATCCCCGGAGGGGTTTTAGTGGTGGCATTAGATTTTTTATGTTGATCCTCCAAGGTTCTGTTCGGCTTGTGGCTTCCAAGGTCTTGCGGTGGATTTTTGTAGGAGGATGAGGAAGAACATCCAACAACGGGTTGCTCCGGTTCGACAAAGGCCTCTCAAGCCGGGAACTTCTTCAGGCTTGGGGGATGCCTCATGTGCAAAGTTGGGTTCTCTTTTCTATAGGGTTTCACTGGCACCATCCATGGAATCTTCTCCGTAGTCATCTTTGGTGTAGGATCAGGTCCTAGACCTGAGTGTGGTGTGTTGCCCGAGTGTTGTATGATCTGGGTCGGTAAAGGTGGCTCATTTTTTTGGAAAAGGTATAGAGGTCTGCTCCGTGTCAGTGGATGTCGCGTCTCCTTATTTGTTACCATTGGAGCCTGGAGAGTGCAACCCGAGGTTTTTGAATCTAGATCCTTCCCGGGTCGCTTCTTCATCGTTTTCTTCATTGGTCAAAAATGGTACCCTTGAGGTGAGCTCCGTGGTAACCTATGTCCTCCCTAAAAGGATGTCTTCTCCTTGGCCAGAGGTGTGTTTTTCTGCAATGGTTATGAAAATCATGATGAATATGTCTATCTTGGAGTCAATTAATAGTTCTAACGGGTTTCATCTGGATCATCTGAGGGATGGTTTTCATGAGGGGTGGCGAAAGAGATAGAGTCGGCCCCTAGGTCATCACAGAGGTTGATATTGTTATATGGGTTCCAGGATGAATGACCTCCTTCTTCTCCTTCTGAGCAGATGGTAAGACATTTCTCACTGATAGAGGAGATTGATAGTCTATTTAAGAAAAATAATTATCCTTCCTAAAAAGGGTTACTCGTCGGAAGGTTCCCCTCAACTGGTGACTTGTTCAATGGAGAAGGGGGAATGTTGCAAGGAGTTGTTTTTTTTCGTGTCCATGTAATCCTGCCCGAAGGGAAAAAGTGGTTTCCCTATAATTTCGTATGTTAATATATGGAATGCACGGGGTCTGGGGGGCGTGCGAAGTGTGCTTGACTGGCTTCTAAATCAAGGAAGACCGGTTCTATGATGGCGGTGGTCCTGGCACCTAAACCAGAATCCAGTAAGATTGGTGATTTTACAAAGAAGTCCAGGTTTTCATGTCACATTCATGGGCATCCGGTTAACAGAAACATCTAGATCATTTGGATGAAATCTATTCAGGTGGAGGTTGTTCAGGTAATGGATAAGTTCATTTCAGTTAATGTTCAGCTCAGAGGGTTGGAAGTTTTGTTTCCTTTGTTTATGCGAGCAGTGACTTTCTGGAAAGAAAGGCCCTATGGGATTACCTTGGCTCATTTGAGGTAGCTGATTTATCCTGGTTACTCTGAGGAGACTTCAATACCATAGCTGATATCTCATAGAATAAGGGAGGTACTATTATGTCTAATAATGTTATTCTGGATTTAATCAACTGCATTGCCAGCAAAGGACTTTTGGATCTAGGCTTTTAGGGGAACAAATATACAAGGTGTAATAACTATAAAGGCGGTATTAGAATTTGGTGCAGACTGGATAGGTGTCTCTCTAATTTATAGGGTTTCATCTCTTTCCCCATGAGCTCGGTAGTACACCTTCCTCATGCGCTCTCAGATCACTCTCTTCTTCTAGTGGAGATAAATGCTGGAAATGCGGACATCTAGATCTTCAGGTACTCGGAGAATTGGCATAATAGAGAGGGTTTCATGCAGATGATGAAGGAGTCCTGGGAGCAGGAGATGAATGAGAGAGCTAGGGTGGGCCTTTTTAGACCACTCAAATGACTCAAGGATGATATTATCAGCTAGCTTCGAGGTATAACCTCTACTGATGATTTAGTGGAGGCTTTACAGGAGGAAATCGACCATTTCAAAGAGATGCTTTAGCAAAACTGGGATGATGTTGTCTTCATTCGGCTATGTGATAGTCAGGCCTTGCTTGCACAAAAATTATTGGAGGTGGAGAAGGACCTCAGACAGAGATCCAGGGTTAGGTGGCTTAAATAAGGTGATCAGAACAGCGGGTTGTTTCATGTGTTCTTAATGGAGGGACATAGTTTGAAGGTTAATATAAGGTTAGAGGATGGTTCCTTTTCCTCGGATGTCAATGTTGCTGGTAGGATGGCATTGGAGCACTTTGAACGGTTACTGGCGGGTGCCCGGACAAGGCCTCGGGGAGAGGACTCTGATGTGTCAGATCAGGATGTTTTTAAGGAGATGATCCCCAAGGAAATTGAAGGGGAGGATAATGAGTCTCAGGCTTTTGTTCCTTCTGGTGAGGAGGTTTGGGAGGTGGTTAACTATCTACCTCTGGAGGGTGCTCCTGTTCCAGATGGTTTCCCGTGTGCCTTCTATGTTGCTGCATTGAGCTTTGGGGCCCAATGGTCTCAGAGGAAGTGCACGATTTTTTTCGAGGAGGTCCTCTCAATAGGGGGACGTGTGCCTCTCAGGTGGTTATTATTCTAAAAGTTAAAAACCCAACTAAATATGATCATTGTCTTCCAATATTCCTATGTAATGTTTCGTATAAAATCCTTGCAAGTCTCATGGCGAGGAGGCTGAACAAGATGATTCCGAAGATTATTTCTCAGGAGCATCATGGTTTTGTGCGAGGTAGAGGTATTTAAGGGGTGATGGGAGTGGCTCAAGAGCTATTGAAGGATGTGAACAAGAAAGTGGTTGGTTCAAATGTTATTATTCAGGTGGATATTGAAAAAGCGTATGATAAACTGGAATGGAATTTCATTCTTAGGGTGATGAGGAATCTTGGGTTTAATGAGTTTGTTTGTGATCTATGTTTCTGATGTTTCTCCTATCCTTGGATCAAAATTTCTTTAATGGGGAAAGGGTTTGGATTCTTCAAGAATGTACGGGGGGTGAGTCAAGGGGACCCTTTATCACCCACCTTATTAAACATTGCCCAAGAGACCTCGTCCTTGAACCTTTGTAGGAACATTATGGAGAAGAAGATGCTCTTATATATTTCTAAGTCTTTAGATGGTTATTCTTCTCACATCATGTTTGCTGATGACATTATGGTCTTTCCCAATGGCAGGAGGTCGTCCTTGGTCTCTTTCATGAGGCTCATGGAGTTTTTTGATAGACTAAGTGGCCAAA
Organism: Viscum album; assembly: GCA_963277665.1. Lineage (NCBI taxonomy): Eukaryota > Viridiplantae > Streptophyta > Magnoliopsida > Santalales > Viscaceae > Viscum > Viscum album. The sequence goes on from OY728139.1 coordinate 224,342,118, forward strand.
GTATCAATTCAAGGAAGAGCAAGGTATTTATATCTAATAAATGTTCCAAAAGGAGGGGGAGGAACATCCAAGACATCATTGGAATCCATCAGAGACAGTTTCCCATGGTTTATCTTCGGGTGCATATCTCTATTGGTTAGGTGAAAAGTGTCTTCTTAGAGGAACTTCTTAGAAAAATTGTTGTAAGGATTTACAATTGGAAGAATAGGTTCCTCTCTTTCAGGGGTCGGGTCGTGCTACTGAATAGTATTATTTCCTCAATACCCATGAATATTCTGTCTATTATTTCTCCTCTGAAGATGGTAATCTATTCTATGGAGGTTATCATGAATATGTTTTTTTTGGGATGATAATGATGAAAAAAGGGTGCATTGGTAATTGTGGACTCGAATGGAGTAGCTGGTTGAGGAGGGAGGGGTGAATCTTAGAGACTTATATTCTACCATGCAATCCATGCAGGCTCAGTTGGCTTGGGGTTTCCTTATCAAGAATTCAATGTGGGAAAAAACATTAAGAATAAAATATGGTGCTCACTGGAAAGACTTGAATAGATCCAAACTGTCCAGACTGGGACGGACAGTGGTATCACATCTGGATGTGCTGTAGGACTCCTCTAGATGGGTTTTGGGATGTGGGGATGTTAATTTTTGGAGGGAAAACTGGCTTGGTGGTAAAATATTCTTTCTGTGGTGTCCTAGTTTGGCGATGTCTGTGAGGGAGGCTTGGCGGAACCCCATGCTGTTAGAGGCTATTCTCAACGATGACTAGAAGGAAATCTCCATCGGCATTGTTTTCTCTGAGGAGGCTGAAATTTTATGCTTTACTGCTTCTAGTACATGGCTGTTCAAAGGTCTGGATTACCGTGATCTTATTCGACAGAGAGGGAGCCGGGATGAGTGGAATGTTTTCCTGTGGTGTAAAGATATTCCTACGAAGATTAGTTTCCACGTATGGAGAGAACGGAACTAGGCACTTCCAGTAGAGGACAATATTCAGAGGAAAGGGATCCAGCTGGCTTCGAGATTCTTTTTTTGGACCTCACCAAAGTTGGAATCACAAATGCACCTATTTATCAAGATCTATTGGGAAGTCTACCTCTGGAAGTCAGTTGAGAGATGGGGTCAGTTATCTTCGGCTTGCGCTTCCATGCAAGAGTTTTTTGATTCCTGGTTTGCAGGTGCAGAACTGCAGGGTATGGGGAGCAAGGTCCGCTGCATTATTCTCACAGCCATTTTCTAGACGTTGTGGGAGGCTTGGAATAAAGCTAGATTAGAAGGAAGAACCTCGGTCCCTATTCTCCAAATGATAATGGGAGGGCTGCTGTATGAGTTAGGGTCTCTGGTAAAGGGTGGGTTAAATTCAAATATCATTTGTAGTCTTCTCAATAGGCATGTTTCTGGTCATGCTATCTAGAGAATTTGGGTGTGTTGGCATCCTCCATGTACCAGGATGAAGCTTAATGTAGATGGTTCCTTTTTAAATGGGTAGATGCATGGGGGGTATCATGCGGGATAATAATGGATCTATGTTGGTGGATTTTAGTATCTTTTATGGTCCGGGTAATTCACTAGGTGCAGAAATGCGATCTCTGCACTCTGGCCTAATGCTTTGTAAGAGGGTCGGTTGGGTGGCTTCAGAGGTGGATTCGGATTCTAAGATTCTGGTTCGGTCTTTACAGGGGGCAGGTGTGATTCCTTGGGACTTTCCCTATTTGGTTCATGGTTGTGCTTCTGAAATTGAACGTGGAGGTTTGGTTTGTCATATTCCCTAGAGAGGCAAATTTTGAGGCGGATTCTCTTTCTCGCGGTAGTTTCCATGGAGACCCGTTGATGATTTTCGATACTATGGGATCCCTTCCTCAACAATGTGTTGGTATTGTTCTGGGGGATGCTCTTGGGCTCCACCATTATAGACCACTGTGATTAATTTCATTATGTAAAGTATTAAATTAATAAAAAATAAATTTCAATCAGTCATAGGGTATGGGATCTTACTTATTTTATGTTTCTCTTAGTGTGTATGAGGACACCATTTCCTAGAAATATGTAAAAAATGCGACATTATAATAAATACCTTATTTTATTGTTCCATACTAAGTATCATTTATATCTAATCAATATATGTACTTTTTCATAGTCCATGCAGCCTCTTGGATTGTCACGACCCCTCACTATAGGGCCCATGCCGCGACTCCCCAAGCCTACCTCCAATAGGCCAGGGGCTACTGACAAGCACCGAGTAGGAATATCACTAACATGGGAGGAATTTCCAATGTACTTTTACACACGTAAACATATCCAAGCCCACAAAAGTTGTAAAAACCACTATGGAATAAAACACATGCATACTATTAAACCCATCTAATAAATTACAATGAAAGTAATGTGATGAAAGTAAAACTGGTCCAAAATAAAGGCTCACAAACATAAGAGTCTAAAACTACAAAGTCCAGCCTGTAAGAAAAAAGCGGTACTAGAATTACTACTCATAGTCATAGGAACACCTCGGCCTATACAGAACATAGAATGCTCTGTCCGGTCTTGGTCCACCCTAGACTCCGTCAAAAGGTTGCTCGTCTTCACAAGAAACGAAACGTGCGGGAAAAGCCCATGCAGGGGTGAGTATAACAATACTCAGTAGAGGACCCTGAAAACCATAAAGCAATAGACAAAGGAAAGGTACAGTCATCTATACATAGTATCTATCTAATGAACATATAATTGGAGAAACACGATCCATATATACTCAAAACACAGACCCATAGTCTAGAGACGAGTCACACAACTGCATATCTCCCCTAGGGATTTGGTTCACGGTTTCATGAAGCACTCATATGTGATAACTCACTCCATGATTCTATTGTCTCATATAACGTCCTTCCAAGAAATATTGTTCCTTGAGAAAATACATGAGATATATATACACTCATTTTGGGAGAAAACACTTCTGAGTGGGGAAAGATCATGATACAAAGATGATGATCACTTCCAGGGCCTTGGCAGATACCGCGGCTCATCTGGATTCAACTTCTATGTAGAGGATCAGTATCCTGTAGGATTAGTCACGTCAATAACTAATTGTACCTAAGGTCAAGAATGGATAGAGGATCTCCTTATGGACATCTTAATGGGATACCCAACTCTATCTCAGAATGTTCTACTGAAGGGATCATAATCCTAAGAATGGAAATGATACCAGACCTTCATATGAATGAGAAAAAGGGGATCTAACCCAAACAAAACTTGTCTCAGGAATGATGTACTAGAGTATCAATCTATGTACAAAGAATTACATGGCATGTAAAAGTGTCACGAGATGTGTCTTATGGCCCCAGGTACTTCCTGTGTACAATGCCCATGTCGTAAGGCTTGTCATATAAAACGCAACTACACGGTGTGTAAGAAGGATCACACTCAGTGTCATGGTATCTGGGGTCCGCTCCATGTATTATGGCCATGTGCCCGTACAGGTCCTCAACCCATATATTCCTACTTGGGTAATCAGCACATGGGGTGACCCACGTTACTGGCCTCAAATGTACATGTGGGGGAGTACATGGTGTGTAATCGACCCTTGTCTGTTTATCATCCGAGATACACGTAGAGACCTATGTAAAGACTCAAATTCCATGTGATAGTGGTCACCTGTCATGTCTATGCTTCCTGTCTTCTGGGACTCCAGCCACCACTAGGTGTGGTCCACACACCGTGTCTCCCCATAGGCATGTTGTGTTCTTCATCGCATGCATCGCACAAACCCTAGCTTCCACTGGTGGTCCATACAGCGTGTTCTTTGGGATACACATAATGTGCTTCAGAAATTTCAAGAATCGTGAACCTCTATATTCATGCCTCAGGTACTCCTCTGGTCTTCACTCTATCTATATGATTGCAACAAAAGTCCAGATTCTAGGTTTCCCATATGCCGTAAAGTTTTTTCCATTGTTTTCAGGCTTCTGATCAGACCTGAAAATAAGTTTCAATCCACCCTCACAAATAACACTTGAAGAACAATTTCTCTTGAATTGTGTTGATTCACCTCCTTCCATATTCCTCACATTTCTGTTGAGTCATCGTGATGTCAGATCTCCAATTTGGGATCATTGCATTGCGAATTTAGCATGCAAATATCATGTGTTCATAACCCCGTAAAGAATGAGAAGAACGTAGGGTTAAGAGGAGGATCAAATCAATAGAAAAAATAGTAACACACCTCCGATTTCAATCATCACATCATAAATTCTCTATCATTATAAATATTAAACATAGTGAATATAATCTTAAAATTATTGAAAATAAATTTCCCATATCAAACCCCAAAAAACGGAAAATAATGCGTACTTGTAAGAACACACGATTTGTGGATCAACCAGTTTGTGGGTTGATCCACGTTCATTATTTAATCGAAGAACGAGAAAGAAATAATTAGAAATAAAAACCCCTACCCTGATTTGGTTGAAGAACAATCATCGTGTCTTATTCGGTAGCGAGGTTCATCTAATCTGAGATTCCTCGATCGATCAGGTCGTCATCATCTACCAACGGGTTCTCCTCCAAAGCTCCAATGAAAAATCCTCAATTTTTAGGGTCATACATATATCCTTGTGAACATTAAATAAGAAGGTATTAATAGGGTAAAACTAGGTTTCTGCATTTAAGGAAACATTTAAAATAAAACAAAATATTAATTTATTATATTTCGATTAGAACATCGAACTACTACCTTTTTCATTTGACCTGAACCAGTGTATGTTATGCCCCGCCTAAGGTAAAGTGGATGCTATGAATGCAATGGTGCCATCGGATTTTTGATTTGGGCAAAAAGGTTGAATGTAATTCCCCTTTTTTAGGAAAACATCTTGCACGTTCGGATTAAAAGTTTAATTTATTTCAACCATTTATTCCGGGCACACCGGGCCTTAAAATCGCATTCCTTTCAAAAGTATGGTCCTGAAATAATTCCATATAATATTTAAAATTAATACACATAAATTTTGAGACAGTAAATTCTTCCTACCTTAGAGCTTTGCATCCTCGAAAAGCTAAAATAAGAGGGTATTGAAAATGATGTAGGTATTGGGCACGGATCTGAGCCTACCGCTCCCATGTGCTCTCCTGAAGATTCACGTACTTCCACTAGATGAAAAACAATGGAATCGATCACCCATAAAGGATCATCTCATGTCGTTCCTTGATCACCATCGGGTACTCAGCAAACTTCACTACATCCTCGATTTTTAAATCTCCCCAGTCGATGATGTGTGATGGGTCATGAATGTACCTCCTCACCTACGACATGTGGAATACATCATGTACCTAGTGCAAATGTGGTGGTAGAGCTAGGTGGTACGCTGCCTCACTAACTTTGTGAAGTATCTGTAAAGGTTTGATGAGCCTCGGAGACAGCTTACCGCCTTGGCCATATCCCTATAACCCTTGTCGTGGTGCCACCTTAAAGAAGACATGGTCTCCCTCCTCGAACTCCAGAGGTCTTTATCACCTATCAGCGTAACACTTCTGCTAGCTCAGTGCCGTCTTTATCTGATCCTGTATGATCTGCATCTTTTTGGTGGTAGCTCACACCATCTCTGGACACATGAGTGTTGACTCTCTGAGGTCGGTCCGGCAAAGCGGTGACTGATAGGGTCTCCCATATAAATCCTCAAACTATTCCATTACAATGGTGGATAGGTAGCTATTATTATTTGCAAACTCCATCAGTGGTAGTTGGTCTTCCCAACTATGTCCAAAGTCCAAGATACAGTCTTGCAATATATTTTCTAAAACATGAATAGTCCTCTCTGTCTTACCATCTGTTTGGGGATGGAATGTTGTGCTCATGTGTAGATGAGTCCCAAAAGCCTACTAAAATCCCTTACACCACTAGGATTTGAAGTGAGCATCTTTATCTAAGACTAATTTCAAATGGACACCATGAATCAAAACTATCCCCTGCATGTAGAGGCATCCTAGTCTCTCTATGGAACTCAACTCCCTAATGCCCAAGAAGTTGGCCGACTTGGTGAGTCAGTCAATGATCACCTAGATGGAATCATTCCCATTAGATTTATGTGGTAAGCCTATAATGAAGTCCATAGATATATCATCCCACATCCACTCTGGAACTTCCATGGTTGAACTAACCCTGCTCAGACTTGGAGCTCAGTCTTCACCTACTGTCATGTAAGGCGTTGAGATATGTACTTTGATACTTCCATCTTCATATCTGACCACTAGAACTAATGCCAGATGTCCTAATAAAATGTTTCCACTCCAGGATGTACCTCCAAGGGGGTGTATTAAAATCCCTCAGGACCTGCTCCTATAATGCCACTGGTAAAATATTGTGTCCTCTGAAAAGAACAATGTGCTCCCCACCCTGTGAATATACATCAAGAGAATGTCTTGTAGACAACAGAGCTCGTAAAGACTCACAGTTGACATCCCCTAGTTGTGCCTCCCATACATGATATAATAGAGGAGGGGTGGAAACCATAGACTAATGGTAAGCTTCATCCACTCTATCCATGATAGATAACTATGATGAGGCCAACTGTTTTATCACCTCACTCAACAATTGCGAGCTCAATCTCTTTCTAAGAGTATCTTCCTCCTTTTTCCCCTTCCCATGAGTATAGATGATCTATAAATCATATACCTGGAGGAAATATAGCTGATGACTTTGACTGAAATTCAGATCCTTCGATAAGAATATGTATTTGAGGCTCTTGTGGTAAGATTAAATGATAAACTGCTCGCCCATAAGGTAGTGTTTCCACATCTTCAATGCGAAGACCAACTCTTCCAACTTGAGTTCATGGGTCGCAAAGTTCTACTCATGTGGCCTAATCTTGAATGAACCATTAGAAATCACTGCCTATATCTTCATCAAGACACAGCCAAGCCCAGTCCCTGATGCGTCACAAAAAACTATGTACTTGAAACCTTCTTCTGTAAATCTCAAAATCAGGGATCTCAACAAACTCTCTCTCAACTGCTAAAAATCCCACTAAAACATCTGCGTACATAAGAAGGGTTTCCCCTTCCTAGTCCAAGATTTCATGGTTGCTGATATCATGGAGAAATCAAGAATCAATCTCCAGTAATATCATGCCAGCCCAAGGAAGCCACGTACCTCCGTCATGCTCCAAGGTGGTTCCCATGCTAACACTGCATCCACCTTGGCAGGGTCCAAAGCTACTCCATCTATTAAGATGACATGTCCCAAAAAGTGGAATTCCTAAATCTAGAATTAGCACTTTGAAAGTTTCCCATAAATTTGGTGCTCTCATAGTATGTCTAAAACTATCCGCAGGTGTCTTGTGTGCTCCTCATCTGAAGCCGAGTACCCAAGGATGTCGTCGATTAATACCACTATGAACTAGTCTAACTACTGCTGGAATATCTGGTTCATAAGTCCCATAAACACTACATGGGAATTCATCACATCGAAAGGCATCACCGAGTACTCATAGTGACAATAGAAGCATCTGAATTCCATCTTCAGTATATCCACGTCTCGTACTCATAACTGGTGGTAACCTGATTGAAGGACAACCTTCGAGAACCATTGTGCCCCACTTAGTGGATTGAAGAATTCATCGATCCTCGGTAGTGGATACTTATTCCTCACCATAACCTGAGTTAGGTGCCTATAATCCATGCACAACCTCAAACTCACATCTGCCTTCTTGGAAAACAAAACTGGGGATGCCTAGGGGGAAACATTGGGTCTTACGAAACCCTTTCAATGCAAATCCTCCAACAACAACTTCATCTTGAAAGCTCTATAAGAGTTTTTATAAGGCCCCAACCATAAAAATTACTTAATCATGGGTTATTTCAAGAATTCACACTGAGTATCTATTCTGGTTTAGAGTTTTATAGAATTAGATCATAAATCATGCACTACATTCCACATTTAAAAAAGGTGGTTACATCAAATACAGTATTAATTTTCTTCCACCAAAGGAAACATATTTAAAATAAAACATGGTTTCCTTCATGACACTTCTTAGACACTATCATTACATCATGTACTTTTCCCTTAACCTGTGAAAAACATTTCAAAAACATAGGATGAGAAAAAAAACTCAGTACGGGATATAAAAATAAGGAAGGAAAACATTAGTCCTTGTATACATAAGAATCAATGAAATAATACTTTACTCATAAAACATAAGCACTTTAACATACCTCATGAAATCATAATATTTATGAATAACTAAAATAAATCATAAGACATAATGGTAACTTGAGGCATTCATAACATTCTTATATAGGGAGTAACCCTCATGGTTACGTTTGGAATACCCATCATAGTATATTCCCTAAATCTCTTCGGAGAAACCTTAGCGTTTAACTCCTTCGCGTTACCCAACGCATTGGAGAGCTATCTTGGGCTCACCTGCCCTTAGTTTATTACAGAACCACCCGACTTCATAAACAATACACAAGAACCATAACATAATTGTATCACATAAAACATGTATAAAGGAAACATAACATTTCCACATTTCAATAACTATATAACTTCTTAAGATATTGAAATAATTAATCCATTCTAAAAACTATTTTCAATACCAAAATAAAAGAAAAGTAAAACATGGTATTTATTTTCATTTAAAAAAGTTATGGCTTGTAGAGAAATTGGAAACTCAAATAATTTTCACGGTGGCAGAGAAGTCATTGTCGCAGCATACGTAAGACAAAAACATTCCTTTTGTCGTTTAGTAAAACGATTCATGTAAAAAGATTCATTTTGAATGAAATTAAAAGTCAAAAGGGTCTATGGTACAACTAATAAAAGATGGTCTTATATAAATGGAATTATTCCTCAACGAAAGGAGATTGAGACGAAGTCCCTTACCTCAAGTCTGACTTGTTCTCGTTCGTTCTCTATATTCCGGAATAATAAACATAGGTCAATTTATAATTTCTTATGTACTTCCTTTAATGTTTATTATTCAATTAATATCACATACTATCATGTTATAATAATTAGTTAATTAGGTGAGTTCATATTATACATTTTGTCGATGTTTGGTACGTGAGTCAAAAATAAACTTGTTTTAAAAGAATTGCCCATGTAGTTATAAGTAAATCATCTCCAAAATGTTATTAATGATTTAAATATCATATATATCCAGTATATATTCATCTTATACTATTACATAACATTTTAAGATAAAAAAAATGAAATTCACTATTCATGGAGACGGTAGGCCTTACGTACGCATGAACGCTACTTACATTTCTTTGTCATATTAAAGAAATTAAAACTAAATGAGGCATATATATATTATAATTATTGTATAATATATATGTTATATAGGTAACATAAGTTCATTAATTAAATTCTTCATAAATTCCTTGTTGGACGTGAACGAGTCACATCACTTGAGGGGCGGTAGTCTACACGTCCTCATATTAAAATTATCACTGTTCCACAATAGGAAAAGCATAACGATGCGATTTAAAAATAAAATTCAGAATAATATAAAAAAATTAATACCATATATATCATATATAAATATAGTGATATCATAATTTCCACCATGAAAGGTGTTAAAATAAGATTGAATAATCATCGTTTCGTGAGGCAGTAATTCGCCACCCACAGAAACAGGATGTTCTTTAACCATTAGACGAAGGTGTGTGTAAGTGTAGGTATAATACTTATCATAAAAAAAATCCTAGTATATTGATGATATTGTTGTTATTATGGGATAAAATAATAAGAAGATAGTGGTGAGTAAAGAAGGAAAATAAAAGGAAGAAACTCGAAATAATACATTACCGCTAAATCGGGTAACTCTTTTTGATTTGACCCAAAGGCTTCCTTGGAAAGGCTTATACCCACAGTGAGGCTTCTAGGAGTAACATAGAGATGTGGAGAGATAATATGAGCAGATTTTGGAGGATCCAAGGGCTTGAGAGGTGTGGTATAGGGGGTAGAGTTGGGGGCCTTTTATAAGAGGGAGGAGGGTCACTTTTGGAAAGCCTTGAAATTTTACTTTATTATAAAATGATTTTTGGATTTTAAAGGTCTCACAATGATATATTTTGAGGAGAAGGTGATAAGGGTTCGAAATTCACCCATCCAATAAGTTTTCGACAAGTTATGTCTTAGATTTTACCTTATTTTATTATTTTATTTAAATCGTTCATTAATGATGTAATCACCGAATCATCATGGTGTCATAAATAAATTTATTTATTTAATATCAAAAAATTATAAGAAAAATCCATGATGTAGGAAATATTTTTAGATTTCCAATGAATATTTATAGTCTAAGTGACCATTTATGTATAAAAATTCAAATTGTTTTACTTAAGATATAAAAACCTTTGTTATATTTCTCTTCTTTTCAAAAAAATGTCATAAATGTCACTATTACACCCATGTGACTGCATGGGCCCTCAAGTTCAGTAAAAATATTCCCATGGTCGGACATGATGCAAAAAAAAATTGGACACATGTTGGTGTCATTTTATATTATTATGATATTATTTTATTACCCTTAACTACCCGATTACTAATTAATCACGATAATTAAAGATAATTATTGTCGTTACTATTCATAATATCCAAAAAAAGATCTTAATTAAATAATTTGGAACTTTTAATTACAAATATGGAATCTATTTTACCAAATTCCAAACACAGAAAGTTCAGTAATTAATTTAAAAATAATTCCCATTGTCGAAACAAATAGCACGTTTTTAAGAAACAATATCTATCAAAAGATTAACAATTGTTTATGTCCAATTTCAAAGTGAAATTAATTATAATGACCACCATTGGATTAAATGGTAAAAATATATTATAATTAAACTTTAAAACTAATTAAAAATCTAATCTATCCATATAATTAAATTATATGTTAAAGCAGTTTTCAAGTAAAATGCAGAATTTTTCGCTATTCATTAAAAAATGAACACTGTCAGAAAAATACCAAAAATTTATAAAAAGTAAATTACAATGTCTCAATTATAAATAATAAGTTCATTTTGACAAATAGAGCTTATAAAATTGTCAAAAGTTATATTTAATAATGGTTTTCCATCACAAGGTGGTAAAACAATCTTTTAAAAATATTAGAGTATTCTATGCTTAAGATTAGATTTATTCTCATTTTATGCCTCAAAACACTATATAATTCATAAATAGATATAGATATGAAAAAATATTATTCTTTACTTACTTGGGATGTTACATATTTCCCCCCTTTAGGATATTGCATCCCTGCAATTTATTTATTTATTGAATAAGTTGGGGTATTTATACATCATTGCATTTTCAGATTCCCATGTTGCCTCTTCAACTATATAGTTTTTTCATAGAACCTTTACTTGATGAATCACATTATTCCGCAACACTTTCTCCCTGTGGTCAAGAATCTAGACCGATTGTTCCTCATAAGATAGATTCTCTTCCAGCAGAACTACCTCAGGAATCACAACATGAGATGAATCTGCCATGTACGTCCTTAACATTGAAACATGAAAAACATTATGTACCTGAGATAAAATCGGAGGTAAACCCACTCAGTATGGAACTGATCCAACTCTATCCAGAATTTTATATGGTCCAATGAACCTTGGACTCAACTTTCCTTTCTTAACAAATCGCATCACACTTTTCCATGGTGAAACTTTGAGGAAGACATGATCACCTACCTCAAAAGAGAGATCCTTCCTCCTATTGTCCGCATAACTTTTCTACCCGCTCTGAGCTGTTCTCATGTGTTTTTGTATCTGCTGAACTTTTTCTACCATTTCTTCTACCAATTCCGGTCCCATCAACTTCCATTCACCTACTTCATCCCAAAAAGCTGGAGTTCGACAATGCTTCCCATATAATGCCTCAAATGGTTCCATCTGTATACTGGAATAAAAACTGTTATTATAAGAAAACTCAACCAATGAAAGATGTTGGTCCCATCTTCCCAGATAATCCATCGAACAAGAACTTAACATATCCTCCAAAGTCTGAATTTTTCATTCTAACTTCCCATCTAATTGAGGATGAAAAGATGTATAAAAATTTAATTCAGTACCTAACGACTTCTGAAGGCCTTTCCAAAAGTTATAAGTGAACCTGGGATCACGATCAGATACAATGGAAAGTGGAACTCCATGTAACCTGAATATCACTTTAAGATACAATATAGAAAGTTGATCTAGGGAAAAATTATCTCATATAACAAGAAAATTAGAAGATTTAGTCAAATGATCAACAATAACCCAGATTGCATTATTTCCTAGAGGTGTCTTCGGTAATCCCACAACGAAGTCCATTGATATATTCTCTCATTTCCACTCTTGCACTGGTAAAGGATGAAGCATCCCTTTTGGTAACTATCACTCTGCTTTAACCTATTTCCAAGTCAAGCACCTCACAGTAAAATCAGCAATATCTCTTCTCATTCCATCCCACCTGTAATTCTCTCAAAGATCTATGTACATCTTAGTACTTCCAGGATGAACTGAAAATGGAGAACTATGAGCTTCACATAACAACTCTCTCTTAAAATGTGAGTCACAAGACACACACAATCTCTTACCAAATCTCAAAACACGATCATTATCAATGTTGAATTCGGGTAACATACCCTTTTGAACCATATCTACCTTTTTCTGAAACTCACTGTCTTTCTTCAGTGCTTGCTTAATTCTGTTTGATAGAGAAGATTTCACTGATACCTGAAACAAAACAGAATAATTTCCTGAACCAACAACATCCAAGCCAAAATTCATCAAATCTTTAACCAAAGTATCACATTCCAAATGTAACATGGTTAATGAAGCATTACGTTTTCGACTCAAAGTATCTTCCACTTTATTTTTATTTCCTGGGTGGTAGTGAATCATGCAATCATAATCGTTGACTAATTCTATCCATCTCCTATGTCTCATGTTCACTTTTTTATGAGTGAATATATACTTTACACTTTTGTGATCAGAATATATTTCAAAATTTACACCATAAAAATGATGCCTCCAAATTTTTAAAGAGAAAACAACAACAACTAATTCCAAATCATGTGTAGGGTAATTTATCTCATGATTTTTCAACTGACATGAAGCATAAGCAATTACCTGATCATTCTGTATTAGGACGCAACCAAGTCCTTTCAATGAAGCATCACTGTAGATAACTAACTCACCATTCCTGGAAGGTGGAGCCAATACTAGAGCATTCATCAATCTTTTTTTCAATTCCTGAAAACAATCATCACATTCTTTTGTCCAGATGAACATAACACCCTTCCGAGTTAGCTTAGTCAATGGGATGGAAAACCGTGAAATTTTTTTAACAAACCTTCTGTAATAGCCTTCCAAACCAAGAAAACATAAAATCTCAGTTATATTTGTGGGTCTTGGCCATTCTTCAATAACCTTGGTTTTTTTAGGATCAACAGTTATTCCATCTTTAGAAACAATGTGACCAAGGAAAGGAATTTATTGAAACCAAAACTCACACTTGCTGAATTTCCCATACAATTTCTTTTCTTTTATGGTTTCCAAAATAACCATTAAATTACTTTCATTCTCCTCTTTAATTTTAGAAAACACCAAAATATCATCAATGAAATCAACCAAAAACTTATCCAAGAACTCATGGAAAATTCTATTCATAAGGTCCATGAATACATCAGGTGCATTGGTTAACCCAAAAGGCATAACTAAACATTCATAATGGCCATATCTTATACGAAACACGGTCTTTGGAATACCTACTTCCTTTACCTTCAAATGATGGTACCCTGATCTCTAGACAAACATTGAAAAAAACTGATCTCCCTGGATCAGACCAAACAAATCATCGATATGAGGCAAAGGATATTTGTTCTTAACAGTGATGTTATTCAAGGCTCTATAATCAATGAAAAGACTCATTGAACCATCTTTCTTTTTCACAAATAAGACAGGATCACCCCATGGTGATGTGCTAGGTCAAATGAAACCTTTCTCTAATAAATCATGCAATTGCTCCATCAACTCTAAAAGTTCATTTTGAGCCATTAGATAAGGGGGTTTTGAAATTGTCTTAGCATCAGGAACTAATTCAACAGTAAATTCAACTTTCTGATCTAGTATTATTCTAGAAAACTCATCAGAAAAAACATCTGGATACTCATTTACCACTGGCACATCATTAATCTGAACGTTTCCTTTTTTTTCAACAATATGTGAAAGCGAACATTAATTTCAATATTTTACAAGTTTCTCAGCCTCTTGATATGTTATCAACAGAAAGGGTTAATTCTTGTACACAAAGTGAATGCCTTTCCAAAAAAAACTTTCATAGCTCTACAGTCAATCTTATCATGGTAAACAGAGAGCCAATACATACTTAGGATAACATAAAACTCTTCTAGAGGTAAACCAATAAGGTTTTCAAGTAGATTCTTTCCACGGATAAGTATAGGAAGATTCTTATAAATTCTTCTTACCTCAACATTTACCCCATGTGTTTTTACCACAAGTTCAAGAGTCCTTTCTTGAGATTGAATTCCCAATTTACTAGAAAATTTTCCAGAGATGAAAGAATGTGTAGACCCCAAATCAAACAACACATTAGTTTCATCTAAAAAAACAAAGAAAGTACATGATACCACTTCATTTGATGGACCAACATCTTCTGAGTTAGTTGCAGAGTATTTCACCACACCTTTCTGCTTGTAGTATGACTACTTTCCGTATATCGAGCTCTTTTTTGAACACCCATTTGAATAATCACCCATCTCATCACACTTGAAACATTTCACTAACTGTAAATCAGATTTGGTCTTACCATTACCATGGTCATTTCTAGTGAAATCATGATCCTTATGTCCCATCTTACCACATCAAAAGCACTTTAGAAAATTCAAAAGACATTCCCAGCATGCATTTTACCACATTTATCACAAACTGCAAACATAGTTTTCTTACCATAAAACCTTTTTGAAGGATTCTTCCCTTTCTCCTGCCACCTCAGTCTCATCTTCTGGTGGTTGTAAAAGAACACTTGATCATCGGAAAACTCCATTCCCACCATCTCAACACATAGAACAATATTTTCATAACTTTTTAACTCATGAGAAGCTAATGCCCTTCGATATTTTGGCTTTAATCCTGAGTAAAAAAACAATTGATTTTACTATCAAGGTCTCGGATAAAATTTGGAGAATACGTTGCCAATCAAGTGGACATTTCTTAATAAGAATCCACTGAGTCGTCCTCTTCCCGCAATTCCAAGAATTGTTTTTCCATACTAAGTCGAACAGCCTGAGGAAAATATTTCTCAAGAAACAAACCTTTGAATTCATTCTAGTCAAGAACATCAATCTCATCAGCATCCCTAATATTTTTAACCATCTACCACCACTAATCTGTTTCACCATCCAAAAAATAAATAGCAAGACTAAGCTTTTGATTGTATGAACACCCCATGACATAGAAAATATTCTCCAGTACTTTAATCCACCCTTCCGCTAGCACAGGGTCAGATGATCCTGTGAATTATGGGGGATGTTGCCTCATGAAATGTTCCTCCACTGACATGTTCCTCTGCAGTTGATCTGGCTGATCCCATGCATGGATACCACCACCATTTATCGCTTGAGTCAACGGCGCCATTACTGAAACAAACTGTTCAGTTCCAATTCTGACCATCTTAGGTTGCTGGTTTGGAAGGTCATTTCCTTCTGTATTCCTTCCTAGAAGTGCTTCCATGTTTCCTCTGTGAAAAACCATTCTGAACAAACATGTCTTAGATGAAGAAACAAGGTAATCTTCAAATTCTATATCATTTCAATTTTACCATTATGTATAAAAAATATTTTTTGATAATCATTTAATAGAATTCTAACTCCTAACATTAGCTAAACCGACCACTGATACTAACCACAAGGCCCCATCCTTGAACAATACTTCATAATGGGTTATTTCAAGAATTCACATTGAGGATCTTTTCAGTTTTAGATTTTTCGATAATTAGATCATGAATCATGAATTGCATTCCACATTTAAACACAGTGGTTACATCAAAGACAGTTTTCATTTTTTCCACCAAGGGAAACATATTTAAAATAAAACATGGTTTCTTTCATGACACTTCCTCGACATTATCATCACATCATGTACTTTTCCCTTGACCTGTTAAAAACATTTCAAAAACTTGGGATGAGTATAAAAATATCAGTAAGGGATATAAAAATATGGAAGGAAAATATTAGTCCTTGTATACATAAGAATCAATGAAATCATACATTACAAATAAAACATAAGCACAATAACATACCTCATGAAATCATAAGATTTATGAATAACGCATTGAAATAATAAGACATAAAGGTAACTTGAGGCATTCAAAACATTCTTACGTAGGGAGTAACCCTCATGGTTACGTTTGGAATATCCATCACAGTGTATTCCGTAAATCTCTTTGGAGAAACCTTAGAGTTTAACTCCTTCACGTTACCCAATGTATTGGAGAGCTATCTCGGGATCAGACGCCCACAGTTAATCACGGAACCACCCGACTTCATAAACAATGCACAAGAACCATAACATAATCGTATCACATAAAACATGCATGCAGGAAACATAACATTTCCACATTGAAATAAAAACATAAATTTTTAAGATATTGAAATAATAAATCCATTATAAAAACCATTTTCAATACCAAAATAAAATAAAAGTAAAACATGGTATTTATTTTTCACTTAAAAATCTTATCTCTTGTAGAGAAAGATGAAACTCAAATAATGGTCACGATGACAGAGAAGTCGTTGTCGCCGCATACGTAAGACAGAGACATTCCTTCTATCATTTAGTAAAATGATTCATGTAAAAATATTCCATTTGAATGAAATTAAAATTCAAAAGGGTTTATTATACAACTAATAAAAGAAGGTTGCATATAAATTGAAGTATGCCTCAACAAAAGGAGATTGAGACGAATTCCTTACCTCAAGTCCGACTTGTTCTTGTTCGTTCTTTATATTCCTAAATAATTAACATAGGTCAATTTATAATTTCTCAAGGACTTACTTTAAAGTTTATTATTAAATTCATATAAAATATTATCATGTTATAATAAATAGTTAATAATGTGAGTTCATATCATACGTTTTGTCGATGTTCGGTACATAAGTCAAAAATGAACTTGTTTGAAAAGAATTGCCCATGTAGTTATAAGTACATCATCACCAAAATGGTATTAATGATTTAAATATCATATATATCCAGTATATATTCATTTTATACTATTCCAAAACATTTGGAGATAAAAAATCAAATTCACCATTCATGGAGAAGGTAGGTCGTACCTACGCATGAAGGCTACTTTCATTTCTTTTTCATATTAAAAGAATTAAAAATAAATGAGAAATATATATATTATAATTCTAGTATAATATATATGTTATATTGGTAACATAAGTTCATTAATTACATTCTTTATAAATTCTATGTTTGACATGAACGAGTCACATCACTTGAGGGGGCGGTAGTCCACACTTCCTCAGATGAAATTATCGCAGTTCCGCAACATGAAAAGCATAATGATGTGATTTTAAAATTAAATTCAGAATAATATAGAAAAAATAAATACCATATATATCATATATAAATATATTGACATCATAATTTTCAACATGAAAGGTGTTAAAAGAATATTGAACAATCATCGTTTCGTGAGGCAGTAATTCACCACCCATAGAAATAGTATGTTCTTTAACCATTTGACGGACGTGTGTGTAAGTGTAGGTATAATCCTTATCATAAAAACATCCTATTATATTTAATATACTAGTATTATTATGGGATAATATAATAAGAATATATTGGTGAGTGAATAAGGAAAATAAAATGAAGAAACTCGAGCAAAGACATTACCCCTAAATCAGGTAACTCTTTTTAAATTGATCCAAAGGCTTGCTTGGGAAGAAATATACCCAAAGTGAGGCTTATAAGATTAAGAGAGAGATTTTGAGAGATAATATGATCCAAGTTTGGATGATCCAAGGGCTTGAGAGGGGTGGGTAAGGGGGAAGAGGTGGGGGCCTTTTATAAGAGGGAGGAGGGTCACTTTTTGAAAGTCTTGAAATGTTACACTATTATAAAATGATTTTCGGATTTTAAAGGTCCCAAAATGATATATTTTGAGGATAAGGTGAGAGGGGTTCGAAATAAACCCATACAATAAGTTTTAAAAAAATTTAAGTCTTATATTTTACCTTATCTTCTTATTTTATTTAATTCATTCATTAATGAGGTAATCACTGTATCATCATGGTGTCATAAATAAAATTATTTATTTAATGTCTAAAAATTATAAAAAAAATACCATGATGTAGGAAATCTTATTAGATTTCCAATTACTATTTATAGTCTAATATAACATTTATTTAAACAAAATTAAAAAAAATTTACTTAGGATATACAAACCTTTTTTATATTTCTCTTCTTTAATTAAAAAATGTCATAAATGTCACTATTACACCCATGTGACTCCATGGGCCCTCAAGTACGGTAAAAATATTTCCATGGTCTGCCATGACTCAAAAAAGATGATTTGGACACATGTTGGGGTAATTTTATATTATTATGATATTATTTTATTACCCTTAACTACCCAATTACTAATTAATCACGATAATTAAATATAATTATCATCGTTACTATTCATAATATCAAAAAAAAAGTCGTAATTACATAATTTGGACCTTCTGATTACAAATATGGAATCCATTTTACCAAATTCCAAACACAGAAATTTCAGTAATTAATTTAAAAATAATTCTCGTTGTTGAAACAAATAGCGTGTTTTTAAGAAAAAATATCTATCAAAAGATTGACAATTGTTTATGTCCAGTTTCAAAGTGAAATTAATTATAATGACCACCATTGGATTAAATGCTAAACATATATTATAATTACAGTTTAAAACAAATTAAAAAGATAATCTAACCATATAATTAAATTAGATATTAAAGCAGTTTTGAAGTAAAATGCCGTATTTTTCACTATTCATTAAAAAATGAACATTGTCATAAAAATACCAAGAATTTATCCAAAGTAAATTTCAATGTCTCAAATCTAAATAATAAGTTTATTTTGACAAATAGAGCTTATAAAATTTTCAAATGTTAGATTTCAAAATAGTTTTCCATCAAAAGGCGGTAAAACAATCTTTTAAAAATATTAGAGTATTCTATGATTACGATTGGATTTATTCTCATTTTAAGCCTCTAAAACACTATCTAATTCATAAATAGTCATAGATATAAAAATTTATTATTCTTTACATACTTGGGATGTTACAGTTTTCCATTATGATGGTGAGAAAATTGGTGTCGTCTCGGGGTCTAAGTCGATGTAGAAGTCAATCTCTCGGTGGAGAGGTAGTCCAAGAACATCTTCAGGAAAGATGTCCCCATACGCCACCACTACTACTAGGAACTGAAAGCTAACAACATATAATTCCTAAGGGTAAGACTATCCAACTCATGAGTGATCGAATGCACCCACTTATGCATGATCCCATTCTATGCTTCATTCAATTCTTTTTCACAGAAAAAGGAAAACCTCTTCCCATTGTTGCGTTCACACCACACTCTTCACCTAAAGCAGTCAGTCTGGGCCTAGACTGAAGATAGATAGTCCATACTGAGAATGAAATTGTAAAGCCTTGATGCTTCCACCAAGAGGTTCCAACAAAAACTCTCACCTCTAAGGTTAAAATCACACTGTCTGAAATGGTTATGGATCATTGAGTCTCCTCCCATAGGTTTCTCCAAGTGTAAGGGTCAAGTCAACAACTATATCGGAATCACAAGGTTTCACACAAGAAAAGTGGTGGAGAAGGATGGAATAGAACCTAGGTCTATAAGTTTGGCATCTAAGGTAGAGAAGACACAGATCGTACCTCAGATCATCCTTGGAGTCCCCGGGTCATACGCTTTGACCGCATGCAGTTGTGCTTGCCCCTATCTTCTAGCTTCCTAAGCTATGTGCGGACCTCCTGGGGGTGGTGGTGTATGTAGGTCATGAATCTTCCACCACCTACCGCTCTCCATGTACCTCTGTCACACATGTTTCTTGGTGATTTCGTCTTCTCCAATCTCTACCTCTGCCTCGGTGGTACATCCACTGCTTCCCTATCAGGAGCTCAACCGGTTGGACAATCTCTTGTGATATGTACCCTACCCTTGCCTGAGTAACATCACCTCTCTCTAGGCTGACTGGATCTATCCTGAGAGCCATGGATTATAGATCCTCTGTCCTGGATCCTCTTGTGATGTCTCCCACATCCTGATCCCTGTGGCTGATGTTGGCTCCCTGCTGCCAAGGTCTCCACACCTGTATTCCAGCTGTTGACTATCTCCGGCTATCTCTTCTCTTCCAAGAAGCTCTCCATCACCAATGCCCACTCGATCACTCAATCATATGTTGAAATTAATATAGGCATGACACTAGCTCGGATTTCCATTTTCATAGCTCGCATGAAGGTCTGAGCTCTTAAGTAATGATCCCTGATCATATTCATCGAGTACCTAGTGGGGTTGGAAAACCACGATGAATAGTTATATACCTTCAAACTGCCCTACTAAAGCTGAAGAAGCACCTAGATACACACTTCTCTCAGCATAACCGGATAGAACTCCTCCATGAAGAGTCACTAAAACTCTATCCATGAAAGATTCCCCTCATCGTGAGTCTGTGTGGTGAAACTCCACAATTTTCCCACTGAACCCTGAAGAAAGGCTCATGCCCAAGATCACCATCTGGTCCATGGGTGTATTCACTAGAGGGAAAACAATGGTCACCTCCTCAAGCTAGTCTTTTGCTGCCTAAGGGTGGGGCTCGCCTCAAAACTTGAGGGTTCTTTTTCTCTGGAACTCAGGGAGCGTGCTCAGCCTATGCCCCTCGTCTATTAGTACAGTAGGTACCACTGACTGCTGCACTAGTGACAGGATGGTAGGTGCACCACATGAAAGTAATTCCTGGGAACTGGTCCATGTATCAAAGTCTCTTCACTAAGGGGTTCATCCTCGTGATTGAGCTGCGGAATCCTAGCGGGTATGCATCACTGAGGTATCTTGTAATGAAACATGATGTTCGGTGGTTAACGAGTATATCTGGATGGATGACACAAAGGAAATGGAAAACACATCTCGTTCTTATATGATACATGTACCATTATTTTAAATCCCCACAACTAGTGTTTTCATTTACCGAGTCGAAGAGCAGCTTATCAGAGTCCTGGTGTATGGATACGTCGGTCGCCCGCACCGACACTCGAGTCTCTGGCCTGAAATTTGAGCTCAAAGAACATAACATTTTTTCCCAAACAGATATCAATGGATCATGGCCCTAAGCTAAAACTGACCACCTCTGATACCACTCTATCAAGACCCATCATAGTGGGGCATGTGCCCCGAATCCCCATGCCCGCCTTCAATAAGCTTGAGGCTGGTGACTAGCACCGAGTAGGAATGTCACTAACATGGGAGGCATTTTCTAAGTACCTATACACATGCACACATCTACAAGCCCACAAATGCTGTAAAAACCATTAAGGAAAAAATTTCCTGAATACAACTAAACCCAACCAAAAGAGTACAACTGATGTAAACTGTAGAAAGTAAAACTAGGCCATAATACAAGCCCACAAAAACAAGAGTCTGAAACCTAAAAAGTCCAACCTGTAAGACCAAATAGGTACTGGGACTTCTTCTCATAGTTGTAGGAACACCTCAGCCTATAGGGAACATAGAAATCTCAGTCCTTTCCTGGTTCTCCCTGGACACCATAAAAATGCTGCTCGTCTGCACAAGACACGACATGTGTGGGAAAAGCCCGTGTAGGGGTGATTAAAACAATACTCAGTAAAAACCCCCAAACCACAAATAAATAAACAAATGATAGGTACATTTATCTCCACACAGTATATGTCTACTTAACATACAATAGGAGAAAAAGAATAATGATATACTCAAAACCTGGACCTGTAGTCTAGAGACAAGTCACACAACCACATACCACCCCTAGGGATTTGGTTTGAAGGTTCCACAAAGCACTCATCTAGGAGAACTCACTCCATGAGTCTGGTGTCTCTGATAACGTCCATCCAAGAAATAATCTTTTTCTGGAGAATCCGTGAGATGTTAATACACTAATTTTGGTAGAACACGCCCCTGAGTGGGGAAAGATCGTGATACACATGGGAGGATCACTACTAGGGCCTTGGAAGATACCGCGACTCATCTATATTCAAATACTATGTATAGGATCGAAAGCTTGTAGGATTATTCATGACAATACCTAACACTACCTAGGGTCAATAATGGATAGAAGATCTTGCCTCGAGCCTCTCAAAGGGATACCTGACTCTATTTTTGAATTTCTTGCTGAAAGGATCATACTCTTGTGACTAGAAATGATACCCAACATTCAAAAGAATGAGAAAAAGGGTAACTAAGCCAAACAAAACCTATCTAACGAACGGTGGACAAAAAGATCAATCCATGTACTGAGAAGTACCTAGTGTGTAGAAGTGTAAAAGGCCATGTCTTCTGACCCCATGTACTACCTGTGTACAATGGCATGAGTCATAAGTTTTGTCATGTAAAACACAACTACACGGTGTGTAGGAAGGATCACACATCGTGTTAAGGAATCTGGGGTCTGCTATGTGTATGCTATCCATGTGCCCATATATCGCCTCAACCCATGTATTCCAACCCGTTTAATAGGCACACGGGGTGACCCAAGTTACAGGCATCGTATGGTTGGGCGGTGGAGTACATGGCGTGTACTCCACCATTTGTCCATGTATCATCCATGATACACGCTGAGCCCCATTTAAGGACCCACACGCTGTGTGACAGTGGCCACACGTCATGTCTACTATTCCTGTCGCCCGGGACTCCACCCACCGGTGGGTGGGGTCCACATGTCGTGTCTCCCCAAAGGAACGTCATGTTCTTCATCGCGTAAAACACGCAAACCCTAGCCGTTGTCATTGGTCCACACGAAATGTTCATGAAGACACACGCCATATGTTCTGTTAATTTCCAGAATGTCAAACCTGCTCTGCCGTGCCTCGGGTACTTATCTGCTCTTTTATCCTACCATCTTATCGCAATGAAACTCCAGATTCTAGGTCTCCCAGACACCGTAAAGCTGTTTCCATTGTTTTCAGGCTTTCGATCGGCCCCAAAAACAAGTTTCGATTGACCTGCATGAAGAACAATCGAAGAACTATTCCTACCAAACCATTTCAATTCACCTACCTCCATCATTGTCGCACCTCCATAGAGTCATTGTGATGTTGGTTCTCCGATTTGGGATCATTTCATTGAGAAACAGACACGAAACAATCGGATGTTTATAACCTCGCGAAGAATGCAAAGAACGCAGGTTTAAGAAGAGGAAGACATCAAAGAACAAATGAGGAACTCACATCTTCCATTGTTCACCACGATATCGATTATCTCTTGTTAGATGTATTAAATAGTGTGAATAGTATCCAAAAAATATAACAAATCAGTTTCCTGAATCAAACCCCAAAGGAAACGGAAAATAACACCCCCCCCCATAAGAACGCATAATCTGCGGATCAACCTGTTCATTGGATGATATGTGTTCATCATTTAATTGAAGAATAGGGAATAAATAAATAATAATAACAACCCCTACCTATATTCGGATGAATAATGATCACCACAGCATGTTCGTTAGTGATGTTCATTGAATCTAATATGTGTCGATCGATCACGTTGTCGTCGTCCACCAACCGGTTCTCCTCCAAAGGTCCAATGAAAATCCTCAATTCGAGGGGTTTTATTGCTAACCCTATGAATATTCCATAAGAAGGTATTAATAGATGTTTATTAGGTATATGCGTTTAAGGAAAAATTTTAGAAAAAATTAATTTATTTTATTTCAACTAAAACTTCCAAAAAAACTATCTTTTTCAGTTTACACTTGCTGGTCAATGTTAGGCCCTGCCTAAGGTAAAGACACTTCTCTGAATGCAATGGCACCCTCAGATTTCTGATCCAGGAACTCATTTGAATTTAATTACACTTTTTCATGAAAATATCTTTCACACGCTATTTAAAAGTTTAATTTATTTCAAAAATTTGTCTTGGCACTCTGGGTCATGGAATCGCATGCCGTCAAAAAGTATGGTATCGAAATAATTCTATATAATATTTAAAAATAATAAATAGAAAATATCGAACATTACATGGATATATCATGAATGATCGTGATCACTATAATATAGACTACATCGCCTATGTCCTTCATAGAGAAAAAATTTTTAATCACTCCTTAATAGATTGGAAGACTGGTACGTCATTTCCAATAAGAAATATGTCATCAACATATACTATTAGGATAATGAATGTACTCCCATTAAACCTCTTGTAAACACTTATCTTACATTTATTCTTGATGAAATTAAATTCTTTTATGAATTTATCAAATTAAGTTTTCTATGAACTTGATGCTTGATTCAATCCATAAATGTATCTTTGTATCTTTAAACACCTTTTGGTATCACCTAGAATCAAAAACCCTTCTAGTTGTGTCATATAGACATCTTCATTAAAGTTCTCCTTAAGGAATATAGTTTTCACATCCATCGGAAAAATTTCATAGTCATGGTAATCTCTTATAGCTTGTGTGATTTTGATGGATTTTAACATTTAATCATGGGAAATGGATTCTTCATAATAATTTCATTGATGTTATTGAACCCTTAATCTATTGGGAATTCTTTATATGTAGTTACTTTACCTTCAATGTACAACTTCCTCTTGAATACAAATTTTCCTCCTATAAGATTTACAACAAAATGAGCACCAACCAAAACCCAAATTTGTTTCTAATACATGGAATCAATTTCAAAATTCATAGATTATTTCTATATTGTAGCTTCTAAGCTCTCTGCAGCCTCATAGTAGGATAGAGGATCAAAATTCCCAACCAATAATGAGTAATAATATTTGGTGACAAGAAAAATATATCTCTATGTTTCTCTTAAATCATATGATCCTATATAGTAATTGGGTTTTAGGATTTACTTATTCCACTAGGACCAGTAGAATCTGTTACTATACCAACTTTTATGTATCTTGATAATCAACTTCATCTAAGCCCATCTTTATCCTACTATACCTTTTGAGGATGTTCTACCTCTCAAGGATGATAGCTTGTTTGGTGATAATCACTTTCATGTCTGGGGGTTGTACTGGATATATCCCTTTGTTTCTTTGGGATACCCTATAAAGATACACCTCATACCCAAGGGTTCTATTTTGTTTCTTGAATATTTATAACAAACTCCTCACAAACCCGTATATGTGTATGTGAAAAAAGGTGTTTCTTTCCACTCCACAGCTAGAAGGGATTTCTTTTCACAGCTTTAATCAGTACTCAGTTTAATGTTTATGTTCGAGTATTGAATGCATATATAAAAAAGGATAATGTTAGATCTACTTGACTCTTCATCGAACATACCATGTCCAACAAGGTACAATTATTCCTTTCACTAACACCATTCCACTATGGTGTATACAGTGGTTTGAGTTGATATAGAATCCCAAACTCCCATAGAAATTTGATGAACTATTGGTTAATATATTCACAATCTAGATCTGATAGAAACTTATTTATCTATTTACTAAGTTGATTTTTTAATTAATTCATGAATTCCTTGAATTTATCAAAGTATGTGCACTTATACATCATCAAGTAGATATATCAAAATCTACAAAATTCATCACTAAAAGAATGAATTATGAATATCCATATCTAGATTCTAATAGAAATAGTAAACACACATCAATGTGTACCAATCCTATAAGTTATGGTACCCTTTCACCCTATCCAATGAATGGTGGTTTGGTCATTTTTCCTTGTTAAAAATAATGACATATATAAAGTGTTTTTAGCTCAGAAGACTCTAAATAATAATCTTGATAGAGTTTTGTCAAATTCTTCTCATTTTCATGACCATGATGGTGATTTCATAGCTGGGTATTATAAGAGTCATGTGACATGATTCCTTATCAATTTCCAAAAAAAATTCATAATTTAATAATAAAGGACATTATTTAAATGCTTCAAACCATAACATATTATGTCTTTATAAAAAGACTTCACTTATTTACAAATTTAAAAATATACTCATATGTATCTAAACATGACATATAAATTATGTTCTTCATAACTATAGGTAAATAGTAAAAATATCTTAAATCCAAAATCATTATTGTTGGAAATTAAATGTTGTAGTCACCAATGGCCAAAGTATCCATCCATGCGCCATTATCATCTTGCAGATTCACCTATTCTCTATAAATATATAAGAATATACTTGGTTCCTACATTTGGATATTTATTTGAGAACCAAAATCTTTATAAAATACCCAATATGTATATATGGAAATATTTCAATCAATAACAAACACATATTTATCATCCCATTAATTCTGGGTGAAGTTTCCTCTTCCAGTGGCCTGACATTCCAAGTGAAAAACACAATTCCATCATTTCATTTCCATGCCTCTAGATCTTCCCCTTCTTGGAAGGACGGTGCTTGGGAGCTTTAGACTATTTATAGATCTTGTTCCCCTTTTTTGTTTTCTTTCTATTCTAATTACCCATAGGGATCATTGGATTGTCACTTCTCTTGTCCTTATCGACTTGGTGAATAAACATCAGACATTTCCATAGACGCTTCTTATTATTTCTCATATTATAATTCATAATAAAGTTGAATAAGGTCTTGGGATGTGATGAATTTAAGAGATATATTCACAACTCATCTATTTATTTAATCCCTATTGTGCCCATGAATTCAATGTAGCCAATAATATTTACTACATGAGGCCCAGTAGGTGTAGAATCTCAAAACTTCTTTGTGAACAAAGAATTAGAGATCTCATACCTCTCTTGTGTCTCCTTCTCTTGATTAATATTCTGATGGTGAGACATCATGCTATAGGAATCCATATCCTCATATTGTTTTAAAACCTCATTAGACATGGAATATACCATGAATCACTAAATATATGTAGCATCATTAAGATGTTTCTCATAGAGAGATAGATCTTAATCACTTTTCTCATTTCTAGCTACAACAGGTAAAGGTTTTTCCAACACATTCAATTTCCTTTCATGGAGCTGGTTGACTCGTATGCACCTTCACCACCCCTGGAAATTATTGCTGATAAGAAGTTTTTTCTCTCAGGTATGGATTGCACTAATATGTTTGATTTAATTTTATTATTATTTATACAAAATAAGATAAGCATAATTAGAGTACATTATCTGATAAAATTTAGAAAAATAAATAAATATTATTTTTATTAGTCTCCCGCTATTTTATCAAAACCTAATAGTCATCACCATTATATTTAGAATACCTTGATTCTTTTATATTATAGTGTAAAGGATCCATATTCCCTTTTTCATTACCCTATCTTTTGTTAGTGAAGCATCTTGAATGGTTTTAGGTTGGAATTCTAAATCCCAACTTCATTAACTCATAGTTCCTTGATCCGTTGAGTTGAATCCCCAATCCTAAAATTATTAATTTGGATTTACTCAACCTTTACCTATCATTTTCAATAATTCCTACATTGGTAGTCAACCCTTGATGAGAACCAAGTTAGGTCAACCCAAAAACTCTTGTTAAAATTCCCCGATAATTTAAATCACCTTAACTTTGGTTGGTCAAGAACATTGAAATATGGATCGATTCTAACCAAAGTAATGGAAGGCTATACTAACTTAATAGTGTATTGTGGTATATTGTCCTTTTATTCATAAATTTTCAATTATTGTCTTTACCACATGCTTGTTATTATTATGTGGGATTAATTAAGTGATTAACCATGTCTTATATAATATTTACAAATAAGATAGATTATTTTAGGTCTATAGTTCATTCTTGTTAGTTAATTAATTATATGATCATGAAAAAACATCCATAATGAAATAATCATGCAACTAACAAAAATAAAATAAAGGGTATGATCATGATCTTATACTAATGGTTATTTTATCTAGCAGTTGACAAAAATAATTTTTGGCCTACAAGATAAATACCTTTAAACAACTAAGGTTCTTGTTTATAGCTTTCCACATTTCCACCTTTTTATCTCCTTGGATTGTTTCCATCTTGGATCCAAACATAAACAACCTCAACTATCCTGGGAGCTCCATCTAATACATATTACTTTTACGCACGTGTAGGTGAGGGTAAATGGGGTTTAAATAAAAGAAATCATGGGCATCCATGCCCTACATAATAATTAGGCGAGAAGGCACACAGGCTAATAATTTAATTTTATAATAAATTAAATTAAACTAATCCGATAAAAAGGTCTGCTTTAACTCATGATCGTCTACATGAATGAAAAAAATTGTGCATTTAATTAAACTATAATTCAATTATTAATAGTTTATATTTTAAATAAATTATGCGCAAATCTATTAATTATTATCTTTAATTAATCAATACTTTTATCTTAATCCTTATCTTCATTTCTAAGAGATTATCATCCCTTATAATTTCAAAAAAATTAAATAAATTCATTTAAAATTAACCTTGTAAAAAAATTTACCTTAAAGAAAACATAGTTAATACCTGTACAAATCTAACCAACATGTTTTATACCTGTATACTATTTTACTCTTGTGACATATGGAATACACAACATTTCACGTACTTACATGATTTGTACTTCACATATGATTACACAGACTATATGATTTTTCGATCTATGTTATGATTCAATGCACATAGTGTAAAAACATGTAATATGACTCATACATGGTTTCAAGATCTGAAAATTACACAAATATTAATTAATCATTTATATATATATATGTATATATATATATATTGAAACCTATCACATGGCATGTCCCATATTTACGACCACAGGAAAGCACATGCTTCAAGGTTTATATTGTATAATAAATAAATATTAAATCAATGTAATTAGTAAAAGTACAAGACATATATATCCAATCTACATTGGGTGTACATATCTCACCGTCTGTCCTAGGCACACTCCCAGGGACTCGACATGTGAAGTGTACATCAAAAATTTAGGAGTAAATGGAATTTCTAATGGACCACACACTATGTGGACTATGTGATACACGGTCACTGGTTAGGTGGGCTGTGTATGGCATACATGACTCTTCTCTAACCCAAACGTACTACAGGTCATGTACGTGGGATACACGGCATATATTATATGTAACAGTGAACCATTTAATTCTATTCAACATGTGATGTGCATTAATTGTGTAATTAATGCGTTAATTAAGGAATAATTTTTAATTGATTTTTAAATCAATCTTGATGTATTGAAAATGTCTACATGGAATGTAACTTTGGTTACACGGTGTGTAGTTTACTGTTTTTTGACCAGAAACCTTAGCACATCCATATTAGTTTCTCGATTTTCTTTTTATCATAAAATTATTCATTTCCATTAGATCTGTGAGAAATGATGGAGGAAGAAACATATCTCGTAATTAAGATTAAAATAATTATTAAACATGAATTTAAAAAATAAATTACATACATGTAAATCACCAATAATTTATAAATAATTATAAATAATTATATTTCCCTGATGATACCACTTGTAGGTTCTGATTGCAGCGGAAGCGTGCGAGGGGTGGGGCCCAACATTAATTTTTTCCACAATCAATGATCAATCAGAGAACTATATGATGATGAATGTCATGATCAATATAATTGAGTCAATGAAATAGAAAAATATGAATTATAATGGAACTGGGAGAGTGTATATCAATACATATTGTTTACAATTAGTTTAATTAGATATAGAATTACCTATTAGGAATTATTTCTTCATTGAGGAGTCTAGAGATATATATGGTGTGTAACGTCATTTTGTTGTAGAAACCAAAGGAATATTTCCTCAAGAGGTGATCCACATGTATTCCAGAAGTATCCAGACATCATTGAATGAGTCTCTAGGAATTAGCATGAAAGATCGTTGTTCTTGCATCGTCCTCCATAATCCCCTCGAGAATGGCTTCTAAAAAAATATCCTTGATCTGTTGGAGGATGATTGATCATTGTTCTTAGGAGTATTCTTATAGAAAGAATCTCCCAAGTATTGAAGGTATTCTCCAATTTTTTTGTGCTCAAACAAATAGGTTAATGAGAAAAATTACATAATTGAGTATTTATATTTCTATAGTTAAAATAAAATAATTCACAAGTTCACTTATTATTTATTTAATCCTATAAAAACCCCATGTCATGGAATAATAGTAATATTATAGTTTTTTAATATTCACTAAACTTGTGAATTGTAATTAAATATTATTTCGTTAAATAATATTATATATTATTATTTCACGCAGGACCATAAAACTCGATCCTCCATTCCTCCACAATAGTTATTGGGCCTTGAATAATTAAAAAAATTTATTAAATAAATATCACTAAATTATTTGACAATAATTATATAAATATTATATTTACTAAAGAAATAAATATTTAAATTTGAAAAACCATACATGAATAATTATTAAACCACGTATCAGAATAACATTTATTAATCCTATTAAATAATAAATAATAATAAATTATTTATCTGAGATTCTGGATACACTTAGTGTATGACCCTCTTGCCTCTTCTTTAGTGGAATTAGGCGAAATATCGAAAATTCCATGGTTATCATCTATCTACATGTTGAGGAACCCATAGTGAAAGAAGTTAATGATGCAACGACATCTCACCTCATAAGAACACTTACAGTGTATTATAATCCCTTTATCACAATATCTCTAATCGAGCAGGTTGCAAGATAGTTCCATTAACCTCTATTCTCGATATCTCTTTCTTTATCTTTCTAGAAATAGATCATTCCTATTAATAATTATGGAAATGGATTTATTTAGGCTATATCATTTCCATCAAAGTTTCTGAGATATTAACTACCATTAAAGAATATAAGGGGTAAATTCTATCTCATATTATTCATTAATGCAATAATTCTCGTGATGCACAAAACATATCCTAGATCATTGTGAACATCTTTTTCCATGGTTTTAATTAATAAATATAATTTAAAGACTCATAACACTAATTAATAATAAACTAAAATTACAAGGACCAATACACGGTTCTATAGATAGGGACATCAAATGACTCATAGAAATGTGGATTTCTAACTAGAGATCCTCGTTCTAATAATATCCAATTGGATATTACCAAAGTCTTACAACATGATAAGGTTCCTCAATTCCCTATGATTCTCTACCCGATATAGCATGTGTCATTTGTGTCCCTCAAATTATTTCACCTGGATTTAAAAAATATATTCAAGAAGAGCGTCATTTTAATTCTAATTTCTCATCATAGTGGGGAACTACTAAAACCTTTTAGTGTGACATTCACTCTAAATACATTATCACTTATGATGCTATGTAGATGAAAATCATAATGTGAGAATTCGTTTATTAATATTCAAATTCATGAATACAAGTTTATCATTAAGTAAAAAGAAGTTGGTTATAGTGAAATAACTCCAACAGTGTCTCGATGAACAATTATTGCCACTATGGCCACTTATAATATCCCCCCTCCCATATATATTCTTGGCCATGCCCATGATGCCACTACACTAGAACTTGTGGTATGGTCTTTCCCTAGAGATAATTCTCACTAAATTCTACAATCTGTATCGGATTCTCCTCAATGAATTCTTCTACACCAATCTCTACATCATCAACATCGAGTACATGAAAATATTTTTAAATATATATTCAAATATGTGATATATTAAACATATTTTTCATGGAACTATAACTCAATGGATTTTTTAATTAGTATGAATCTAAACCAACCCTTTCCACTATCTCAAATAGCCTGAAAAAACCTTGGTACTAGCATTCCCTATTCTTTAATACTATATTTCCACAACTAAGGCAACACCCAAAGGAAAACATGACGGCCCACCTAAAACACCAACGGTCATCTCACCTAGTTTGTGTAAGATTTAGACCAACATTATGTGGTCACAAATTGATTTTTGATAATCTGAACCTACTCATACATTTCCTACATGAGACTAGGTCCAAAAAGTTCCGACTCACCTTCCTCCAACAATAAAAAGTAGTGAACAACATGGCATACCGCACAATGACTCAAAATATTCCATTTTAATAGATTCATATAAGATGTTATTTTGAGTGAACTCCACTAGTTATAAACCATTATCTCATGAAATAATCAAATCTAAAACATAGGGTAGTAACATATCCTCTAAAATTGGAATAGTCCATTTACATTGGTCGTTAGATTGTGGATGTAGGATGTGATTAGAAGATCCTACCATCCCATAGCCTTCTCAATACCCATATATAATGAAGAATTAAAATGAGTATCTCTATCAGAAATGATATTGTTTGAGACATCATTCAAACAGACCATCCCATGCATGTAACAACTACACATATCATCAAATTGAATGTCTACCTAGTAGGAGAGAAGTGTGAAACCTTCACTACTCAATCCATGATCACCCATACTAAATCATTCTTATGAGGGGTATTAGTTAATCCTATCCTAAAATCCATAATGGCATCATACCATTTCTATTATAGGATTTGCAGAGGCTACAACAACCCAACATGCCTATAATGCATAAATTTCACCTACTAGCAGGTGAAACACCACTGCATAAATCTCAATACATATTTCTCCATTCATGGATGCCAATAAAATCTATAAATATTGTGACACCCAATAGTTCATTGGTATGTTTTATTTTTGTTTAATTTTTTCCCTTGGATTTAGAGGTTTCATGTTCTGTATATTAGATATGTGAGTTTTGGGAAGAGGTTATCCCTAGCGCATCATTTGATAACTATTTTTCAAAACCACATGGACATTAAGGGAAAAATATGAAAGGGTGTGCATGGGGACATTTAGGGATCCACACTTATTAGGCATGGTTTTAGAAAACATGTGGTAAACTAGGTTTACTAATTTCGATTTTGTGTTTTGTTGGAAAGTGGCACCCACGTGGTTGGAGAATGATTTTTCATAACTGTGTGGCCACAATTTAAGTCTATTTTTGGGGGGAAAGTGGGACCCAAATAATTAGTGCATCATTTAAATAACCATGCATAAAAACCATGATAAGCTAACTAAATCATTAAAAATAAAAAAAAAATCCATTTTTCATTTGTCTTGTTTTTATGTTTTTGGGGCCCCTTTTCTCCCTCCAGCATGTGAATCCATCCTATCTTATCCTTGGAGATAATCCTCCTCAATTTATGCATTTATCTTCAATTCTAAGAGTTTATTTTTGAGATAGTGTGGTTTATTCTTGATTTCTTACTTCTTACCCCACCTTAATCCTTGTCCTTACATTTTCTTGGGGATATCAAGACCTTGGGTTGGTTTTGGCCAAACCTATGGTTATTGAGAAAGGTTTTGGTTATATTTCATAGGATTAAGATTTCAAGGCTTTGAAAAGAATATGATTTTGGTATCTCTATTTAAGGTAATTTTCCTTGGAATACATTTTAAATTTATAATATCATTTGGTTTTTATTAGTTAAATTTCCATTATAGTGATTTGTTCTTCTTTTTTATTCCATGTTTTTTGAGATCCATGGTTTGGTTTGAAAATTTGGCATTTAAATAGTATTTTTTCAAATCGGTGTCGATTTTATGCTTACTAAATGTTTGATAAAATTAATTAAAGTGTATTTCAAGTTTAAATGCATTTATAAAATTGTTTTAGATATGGGTTTTCCTTGGGATGAGTGTTTCGATAAAATGGTAATGTTTCATGTATGGGTATGTTTATGTTATTTATTGATTGATATAGGCACTTATTTGTGATGTGTTGGTATAGGGTAGCACAAGGGTTGATCATGTGTGAGTGTGGTGGTTTCCCAAGTGATCATGTGGTCCATGGAGTTATTATCCTGAGAGTATCATTTTCTTTCATGGGACCATGAGAGCCTTTGGTTAGGAAAACCATGTGAGCTTCCATGTTGTCTATTGATAGACCATGTGATCTCTTAAAATTAGTCCTCTGGAAGACTTTATGATATTTCATTTCTTATATATCAGACATAAATGTTTACTCACTCATGTTAGACCTTATATTTATAGCCCCTAGGTGAACATACTTATGAAAAAAAATTATATGCATGTTTTGTTTTATTAGTTCTATTTGATGTGTTAAAATTTTTCATGCATCTTTATTCATTTCCCATTTATATGGTTAATTGATTATGGTTTTATGTTCTCTATGTTTATAACTATTTGGGTTATGTTTCATCATGTTTTTCTTTGTGTCCTTGTTTATTTATTTGATTCATATTTGGAAAAAAAATTTCGAATACCATTCTTTTAATTAAAAAGGGAAACCAACGGGTTTTTTAATGTTTCTGTCAAAATAATATATTTTTGAAGTGTTTTAATTTGGAAATGGTTTTCAAATTTTTTTTGTATTCATGGGTAAAATCCTTAAATAGATTCATCATGGTATCATATTGGGATTCATGGTTGACACCCTACATGGGTCCTTTTTGGTGTTTCCATATTTCAATTTTTATGACATAAGTAAAGGCAAGGTCACCATAGTCAAGGGGGTCTATTCTTGATTACCGATGTCTAGTGTTTTGTGGAGGATTTCTGGTCTCATAAGGATGAATTAATGTATGTTATTTTTTACCGATTAGGTTTCATTGGGACCTTGTTTGGAATTTCACCCCTCTCCTCATGTTTGGGTTGTTATTTTGAGATACCATGTGTATGTCTTGTTGTGGTATGATTATATTTGATGTATGTAGTTTTTTATGGTATATTCTTCTAATTTTCTATTGAATCAGAGGTTATTTGTTTGTTCATCCATTTTTATGAATGATTCATTATATTTTACTAGTTGATAAATCATTTCTAAGTGATAGTTGGTTATGCTTGAGGCCTTTCTCCAGCCCATGGAAATCAGGATCTTTTTTGGGATGTGAGGAGGGCCGACTCGGATGATGGGTTAGGTAGACCCATGTTAGATTCTTATAAAAATTTATGAGGGGATTTTTATTTGGTAGTTAGTGGTAGCTTTGATAGAGGACCATTAGGACTCAATAAGTAGGAATGTGGGAGTTCTTGGATATCCCTCCTTCATATCGAAACTTGAGTTTCCATGCGTGGTTTGGGATTATGATTATGTTTTGAGCCCATTTATGGGTTGATTTATGATTTTTTTCACTACTTATTGGTTGAAGTTTCTGGTTATTCCGATTTTAGGGATACCTTATTGTGATTTTTTATGTTTTGATGCTGGACTGTGTTTTATGAGGCTTTTGCTTTTGTATTATAGACAATACCTATCGAAAGGACCTCATAAAGGCATAGATATGGTGTGGTGGAGATTAACCTATAATAAAACATTATTTTTGGTATTTCTTTAGTGTAGTTAGTCATTCTTATGATTCAAAAATTTGTTCAAATGGGAATTCATATGCAAAAAGAAACCGTAGACCGTGCATAATTGTTTTTAGCTTGAATTCATCAATTTTTCATGGTTTCAAGGGACCCAATGAGCCCAAGGAGTCATTAGATCATATCAAATGAATCATTAATTTCATAAAGTCCTCTGAAATATATAATGTGATATTTTTTTACATGTACCAGATTGACCAGGTATGAAGTGATGGGATTCTATGCTGCTTTTAGTAAAGAACAATAATCTTACATGAACCACTTTAAAAGTGGTTTTTAATCAACATTTATATCAAGAGACCATAGGAGTGGATAATGACCATGAGTTTCTAAAGCTGGAGTAGCGTGATCATTAAATGGTAGAGTATGCTTCTAGATTTACTATGTTTGTCTATGTATCTTGGGATATCATCACATATTATTACGTTAAGTGTCAGTATTTTTTGATGGGATTGAATCCAGAGAACATATATGTTATCATTTTTCTATGTTTACCATCCACCTCAAAGGTGGTTCATAAGGAAGTTATGTAATAGTAATATTTTACTATATAGTAAAGTATCAATGGTGTTCCATTTTGGGGTGGAATATGGAGTCCTTCTTTAATATAGAATCAAAATTGGGATGATTCTTAGAGAGGTAGTGGAAAGAGAGATGGGTAGACTTTTGGATCTATTCCTTGGGTTACAGTAGGGTGTAGACCAATTGTCCATTATTATTGTGGGATGACTGGACACATAAGGATTCATTTCTCAAAGACTCTAATTTTGTTCCACTTGTGTGGGAATTCGGGCGATATTTAGCTCTTTTTTCCATTGGATTCACATTAGAGCAGTGCTGGATCTTTAATTTCAAATGGATTGAAGGTGCAGCAAGTAGATTATAAGGGTGGTGGTTTTTATCCCCGTGGTTGGTGGATTCTCACCATTGGAATAATTCTATGTTTGAGTCTGACAAAAGGTGACTCTACATAGAATATTTCATCTAATAGAACTCGTATTACATCTAGATACCATTAAAGGTACTGCATTTATTGCTTCATATATGGAGTCAATTTTATTCAACACATGTGAATCTCATTATTTTATTTAAATTAAATTGATTGATTCCTTAGGTATGTGGGACGAGTTGATGGCTTGTTTCATGGATTTTCAAACCCAGTTGTGTTGGAAGAAGTGTCAATGTTTTAAGCACCCGGAGTACCATGTTTTATTATTGGAAATAGAGGTTGTTTCGGACATCCTTGTTTTGGACATGGACATTTTTGACCTTGTGATTGGCATGTATTAGTTAATTGGATTTAAAAAACTATTTAAAAATTAAAATCATATTTTTTATTTCATTAATAATAATGGGAGAACCCACATCTTCCTTGAAAGTGTGATTCTTTGTCAGGGGGTAGGATCAGTTTCTTCTCAATTTGGGTTGGTCTCATTTCAATTTTCTAGGTTGTTCCTTGAGGCTATTGAGTAGAATTCTTCCCTTGAAC
Source organism: Viscum album (assembly GCA_963277665.1). Classification (NCBI taxonomy): domain Eukaryota; kingdom Viridiplantae; phylum Streptophyta; class Magnoliopsida; order Santalales; family Viscaceae; genus Viscum; species Viscum album. Next base: position 224,379,149 of record OY728139.1, read on the forward strand.
TTCCTATGGTCATGGAAAGGTACCCATATATTTTTCTAGAGTATTTTCCAGGCTTTCCACACATTTTAGAGGTCTATTTTACTATCGACCCACTCCTTAAGATGAACTTGATTTACCTTCCATCTTATCAAATGGCTTCTTCCAAGATGACGGAGATGAAAGTTTGGCTATAGGAGCTTGTTGAAAACTGTTCTATTTAGTCCAAGATGTATTGGTAGTCTTCTCTACTACTCGTTTTAAATAAGGATATCGGTGGACTCTGACATTTCATGATTACCATAATCTTAACTAGTTTATAGTGAAGATGCATTATTTGTTTCCTAGAATTGAGGACCTATTTTACCATCTCATACGGTCCCATTAGTTTTCAAGTATTGACGTAAAATCAAGGTATGATATTTTGAAATTCTAGGAAGATAATTTTCCAAGTAATGATTTAAAAATTTTATATAAACATTTTGTGTATCTTATTATTCAATTCAGTATTACCAATTCTCTGGATATTTTCATGGATCTAATTAAATAGATCTTCCATCACTTTTAGGAATCTATCATGGTTGTAATCGTAGATGATATATTAGTGTATTAAAATATATATGAGGAATTTTATGACTATATATAGGTTGTTTTGGGGATTTTTAGTGAGCATCATCTGTATTTTAATTTTCCCAAGTACGAGTTTTGGATTTTGGATTTGATGTTTTTGGGTCACGTGATTTCTTGGGAAGGAATTTTATTGGATCTAGAGAAGGTTCGAGTAGCCCAAGAATATTTGTCAAATTTATAGATTTCTAGTATTGGATATGTATTTTATAAGTTTTTTCTTTGAATTCTCCAGGATAACTTCCCCATTTATGGATTGGACCTAGAAAATGGTGAAGTTTTAGTGGGATGGAAAGTGTCAGAATTCTTTTGAGTGGATTCAAACTTGCTTGAAATCGTCTCATAATTTTATTATACCTAAGATTTTTATAATATATGTAGTTTATTTTGATTATATAGTTGTGGGTTTGGGGTGTGTGATTATGCAAGATAATTTTGAGGTGGCTAATGGATCATTAGAACTTTTCCCTCATGAGAAACTTTACCCCAATCATGACCTGGAGTTCGAATGTTTCGTTTATGTGTTGAGGATTTGTTGAAATTGCCTCTTGTAGTATCATTTTATAGTGTATTCTGATCATAGGATCCTGAATTACATTTTCACTCAAAGGGACATGAATCTTAGCCAGAGGCGCCAGGTGGAGTACTTACAAACTATTGGTTTCAAGAATTTGTATACACCATATAAAGAAGATGTGGTCACTGATGTGCTGAGTAGAAATATGCTAGTGAAACTCATTCTAAAATCTATTTATGAGTTTTGTATGATGAACTTGTTTGATGATCTGAGACTGGTCATTTATGAGGATGGAGGGAAGGTATTCTTATATAGTGTAAAGGTTACTCCCTATCTCAATGATCATGTTGGGAATGGGAAATCAACCGACCCCGAGTGCTACTAGACTACAATATATTTAAATATCGGGGATACCTAAAGTGTTATTCCTCAATATCCTAATGGATATCCTCTTTTTTAGTATCATCTATTTTTTCCTTTGATCATGAGGTCGTAGGTGATGCATGAGATAAACAATTCTTGATGGGTTTTTTACCAAGGGGAGACAAAAATGTTTCATACCATGAGGGGATGATATTAGTGTCCCGAGATAAGATGTAACATTGAAAACATTGTGTCCATATGCTTAACCAACCATAAGATCAAATATGAGAATCACAGACCAATTACATTGTTTTATCCACTCCATATGCTAGTGTGGATGTTAGATGAGATAGTTATGGATTTTATGATCAAAATACCTCATACATAGAGTTGGAAGAATTCTATAAGTGTTTTTGTTGATCATGTGATTAAATAATCCCATTTTGAACCCATTAGGGTGACGAAAAAGGTAGAGGACCACATATGCATATATGTTCGAGTGATTTTTCAGATACATGGAGATCTATTAGCAATAGTGTCAGACCGGGATTCCTACTTAACCTCTAGATTATAGAAGGGAATCCAAGAGTCTTTGGGAACCCAATTTTGGTTGAGCACCATAAATCCCCTATAGAAGGATGACCAGCCTAATTGGACCATCCAAAGACTAGATGAAATGTTGTGGGTGTGTGTAATTTAATTTTATGGTTTGTGGCAATGACACCTTCCATTGTCCTTATTTTCGTATAGAAATATCTATGAATCATTGATCATGATAGATATTTTTGTGGCATTGTATGGGTGTCTGTACCAATATTTTTTATGATAAGTAGAGGTGGGAGAGAATTCCATTGTTGTACTAGTCTATGTCCAAGAGACAACTGAGAATGTTGGTTGATTTAGAAATTGTTAGCGACTACTCAGAGTATCCATAAGTCAAATGATGACCATAATTATCATCCATTGGACTTTCAGGTATGTGGTTATGTGATTCTCAAGGTATCAATTTAGCTGTTTTTTAATTTTTTGGGAAATTAGGGGAAGTTGGTGTCATGTTTTGTCATGTAATTCCATGTTATAGAGAATCTTGGGAAGGCGGACTACCAGTTAGAACTAATATCATAAATAACCATCATTCATGATGTTTTCAAAATCTCCCAGATAAAGAAATACAACCCAAACCCAACTCATTTGTGGGAGTGGAAGGATTTGCAGTTAAATCTTGACGCCACCATAGTGAAGCATCCCTTTCAAATCATGGATGTGGAAAATATTTTTTCCCATGGGAAGGTGATATCATTAGTTTGTGTGCTCCAGAATTGTTGTAGTGATATCCATAAGACATGGGATTTAGAAGGTTTTTTATGGAGAATTGGCCCTACCTTTTATGTTTCAGGGGATCCTAGGGACTTTTAGTCGGTGAAAAGTTACAAGGTGTGGAGTTTTAGACATCTGTTGGGTCACTGGTGTGTTTTATTTTGGTTTTATGTTTTTCCTTCTTGGTTTTACATTTCTTCTATGATGAGAGTTAGAGATGGGATTTTTGGGATGGGGTTGTACCATAAAGAAGGTTTGATCATAGTTTTATCATCTCATGTTTTTTCTAATGGATAACGATCAAAGGGTGTATAGGGAGAGATAGACGGTGACACATGGATTGGGAATAGTTTTCCAAATTGTGTGGTACCTCAAGTGTATCTGTGTGTTTTTCTTTTTGGTGCATAGTGTCTACTATATATTTGGTACAATGTTTTAATAAATGTGTGGCGAAACCATTTTGCCAATTTTTTTTGGATAGTGGCACCTTTACGGTTGATGTGTTGTCTTCTTAACCATGAAACAAATTTTTTTAACCTATCTAGCTCATTAAAAACAAGAAAATTATCGATTTTACCCTGTTAGGTTTTTCAATTTCTATGGTTTTTTTCCTCCTCTAACATGTGAATCCCTCATTCCATGGTCGTGGAGCTCTCCCATTATTCTTTAATGCATTCCTCTTGTATTCTTGGAGTTTAATCTTGGGGTAAGGTAGTTTATTCTGGATTTATTCTTCATTTTCTTTCTTCAAGTCATGTTCATAGCTTTTCTTGGGGATGTGGAAACTTAGGGGTGGTATTGGAAAATATATTTTTGTTGATGGGGGTTTTGGTTTGATTTCATGAGGCTTAGGTGGGTGATGATTGTTTATACTTATTTCTAGTGGTCTTCAATGATGATGCTGAGCTTTGGAATGAATAAAAGGCAGGTGACTCTATTTTAGGTTGTTTTCCAGGTCATAACATTACATTTATAGCCATATTTGGTTTTTATTTTTTAAATTATTATTATAATGATTTATACATAGTGTTTATTCTGTGTTTGATCGGTTCCATGGTTTGATTAGGTAATTTGGTATTGGAAGAAGAGTTTTCAAAATGTGTGTGGCTTGTATTACCACCAGGTGATTCATACAATGTCTCAAATAGGTTTTATGTGTTTAAATGGATTTCAAAGATGGTTTTAGAAATGGATTTTTTATAGTATGGGTGGTTTGATCAAATGGTAATGTTCTTTTGATGGATTGGATTATGTTATAACTTGATTGAAATGATAATTTACGTATGATTTCTTATCATGGAGTGGAAAATGGGTTGATTATGGTGTGAGATTTGTGGTTGTATGAGTGACCATATGGGCCTCGAAGGGAGGATCATTCGATCCCCAATTTGTTTTCTAAGGGTCCATGAGATAATTTGGGTAGGAATACCATGTGATCATCCATGTTGTTTGACAAAATGTCATGTGTGATCTTGGAATTGGGGCCCAATGAGAATATTTGAGATTATATTTATTATCTATCTAGAATACATGTTTACTAACTCATGTGATACCTTATAGTTAGATCTCTTTCATGTAATTAGTCATGTTGGTTTGGTTTATGTTGTTATTCCATTGGATTGGTTCCATTTTACATGATTTCAAAGAGTTATGAGCATTTTTTCATTTACTATTAATATGGTTAATTGATGATGATGGTATGAAATCATAGTCTATGACTCCTTAGTTTATGTTTTATAATGCTATTCCTTATGCCCTCATTTATTAATTTGATACATGTTTAGAAATTTTATTTATAAAACCGTGGTTTTCATCAAAAATGGTAACAAATGGGATTTTTTTGGTTTTTGTGGAAATGGTATAATTTCATAATTTTTTTGTTTTGAATTATATTTCAATATTTTTATTGGTTTCATGGGTAAAATCCTTAAATAGATTCTTGGTTTTATCCTACTATTCTTCATTCCTCATAAGCTTCTTAGGCCATTTTTTGGTGTTTGTAGACATCATTTTACAGGACATAGGTAAAGGGAAGGGAACCATATTCCAGGGTGGCTCTTGTTAATTATTATTTTCTAGTGTTTTGTGGAGGATATGTAGTCTTGAAAATATGGGATCATGGGGATTATTTTTTTGTATTTTGTACCTATTGGGTTGTATTGATACCTTTTTTGGAATTTCATCCCTCTCCAGGAGTTTCGGTTGTTTATTTTGAGACACCATGGATTTGTCTTGTTGTGGTATGATTATATTTGATGCATGTTAGTGCTTATGGTATGTGCTTCCCTTATACTATTGAATCATATGATTCGGGTATTGGATATCCCTTTTTATGGATGGTTCATTGTGGTTTAGCTATCTAAAAATAATTCCCATGTGACAGTGGGTTATGCCTGATGCTTTTCACCATCCCATAGATATCGGGAATGATCATTGGGCTGTATGGATGGTTGACTCAGGTGATAGGTTATGTTGAATTGTTTTGGTGAATTATATAGATCACGATTCATTTTTTCCATCCCTAGATGTACCACCCATCTAGAAGCATGAAACTCTCTTATCATATCCTCACACACGCCTGTAGAAACCCATAATTCTCCATGCATAAAAAGAATATTATCATTACAAAGAGAACATCCTGGCGGCGGCTCCCACCATATAATACTTCTCTCAGAACTAATCCCCCCAGATCAAAAATATTATTGGCCTGGATCTGATCAATAATCTTGGGTTTTATCGATAATGAAGTCAGATCAACTTATCCTTGGGACTCGTAAACATCTACAAGAATGTATTCAATGAGATCCATAATTCTTCGTTCTTCACAAGTCTCTCTCACTAAAACTATCTACGTATTCTTACATTAGGCATTGAAAATTATGTAGCCCTTTTCTGGTGTATAATCCGACTAAAATTCAAAATACTACAGATACTCAACCCACATCCTCTGGAAAATGTTCATGTCCCGCTAAGAAAATATGTACTTCTTGATCTTGTGGTTCTTGTATATCATAAACCTCTTTCCCGAAAGATTGTTTCTCCAGAATATCTGGGATCGTACTGCTAAAGCTAAATCTATATCCTGAGATGGATAATTCCTATCATGTGGTCTCAGCAGTTTGGATCCATAAAAAACCACTCGGTCCTATTGCATCAGAACTACACCAAATTTTGTTATGTATGTGTCACAGTTCAATTTATTTTCCTTACCCAATATAGGTTAGGTGACGATCAATGATGAGTTCGACCATACCTTTATCTCCAAAATATCTATTCTAAGCATCTAACCTAACAAACATTACCCATTTCATGATCAATCTACAAAATGGTGATACTGAATGGGGGAAGACCTGGATAAAATGCTGATAATAACCTACTAAAACTAGAAAAATATTAATCTCAAAGATAGTATTGGGTTTTTCTTAGGGTACCATGACTGAAACCTTCACTAGGACCACTAAATCTATTGTCTATGAGATGACATGACCCAGGAAGTTCACTTTATCAATATTGAAACTTAATTTGGTTAGTTTGTCGTAAAGCTGATGCTCTCTCAATATACTCAGGATGACATCATGATGTTGTCCATGATCATCTATTTTTTGGTAGTAAACTAATATGTAACTGAAAGAACCACCAACAATAAAGTAGTCCAAAAAAGGATGAAATATCTAATTTATCAATGACATAAATACTGTTGATGCATTCTCCACACCAAACGGTATCACTATGATCTCATACAATCCAAACCATCTCCTAAAATACGTTTGAGGTATATATGATGGTATCACCCTCAATTGGTGGTATTCATATCTTAAATCAATCTTGGAGAAGATCTTATCACCTCTCAGCTGGTTGAAGATATCATCGATGTGACGGAGGTGATATTAGTTTTTTTACTCTCAATTGGTTCAATCTTTGATAATTAACACATAGGTGCAAATACGCATCAGCCATCAAGGAAAAAAGAAATAGAGAACACCATGAAGATGAACTATAAAATATAAAACCTTTAGTTTCTAGATCTTCCAACTAAATTTTCAATTCCTGAATATTTTTTGGTTCCATCCAGTAAGGTGGGATACAAAATGGCTCTTCTCTCGACACCAACTCGATCATGAAGTCGATCTCCAACTCAAGTGGTAATACATAGATGTTGTTAGAAATGACATCTTAAAAACATTCTACCACTACAGAAAAATAATCTTGTTGCATTCCACCATCATTTAGTGAAAGACCTGCTACTTGAGTTGTGAGACAACACAATCTTCACTGAATTGGTCTTTATTGACTATATGGAAGATCCCACTCATCTTTGTGAAAATAGATACCACCTTACAAAGAAGAAAATGTAACTCTCTTATGGTAATAGTCAGTATGTGCCGAGTATAAAACTAACTAATCTATACCAATAATCAAATTAAAACCTATCATTTCCATTGTAAATGGTTCCCAAAAGAAATTGTAATACCCAATTTTAAAAGAGGAAACATTGAATAATTTGATATTCTCCAACCAAAATCACAGTGGTGTATCAATTATAAAGAAACCACCATGATTTATATGAACAATAAAAAAAAGTTTGAAAAAATAATAGATATAAAGGAATTTGATTCTCCTATATCATAAAAAACATAAGAAAGTGTGGATGATATAATAATTTTACCTCTTAGTATAGAAGTGTTTCCATACAAACAAATTTGAGAAGACTTCAAAGAATGAATATAACTTTACCCTATTCCATGGGCTCCAATCTGTCTCCCGTCGGCTATTCAATATACCTAGTACTTCCAGTCCTTCTTTGGGGAACCACATCCTCTGCCTCAACCTGAATGTTCTATGGAACTCCATCTATTAGTCTGTATAGGGGTAGTTGTGTTGTTACAATAATCTAGTACCTACCTTGATCCCCTTCCACTACTCTTCTAATGCATGCCACTATATACCACTATAGATGACCCAACCTACAACAAGAAAAACACTCTAAATTTGGGTATAAACACAGAGGATTCTTGTGAAACTACATTCCGCAATGATAACATTATAACAGAACATGGTCCTGAGATGGATTCCCACTACCTTAGCTACACTACCCACTGTTTCCTTGATTAGAGCTATCATAGTGGTGGTTCTTTCCACGAGAATAAGAACTCCAGGTTCTCTATGCTAAATTGCATGGCCACTACTCGAGGCCTCCCTAAAATTACCTTCCCTGATGATATCCTTGCCCATCACATCAAAAAAATAAATTGAAACAAAAAATGTTCACCTATGGCCTAATCTCATTGAAAATACCATCCTAGACACACCTTAACCTAAAAATATCATAAGCTACTATAGATGGAAAAAATAAGTTCAATTAATTGGAACATCAAATTTAGTCTATCACTGACATTCTATCTTATTTCAGGTGCATGAACTCATGAGTCTTCTCATCCCTTAACATTTATGGATAGAATTGACTTAAAACATAGCCTTAAATTCCTTCAAAGATAAATCCTCTTTATAACCAAATTTATCTATAGTGTCCCACCAATTCTTGACTGGTATATTAATTACTTTTGTGGAAACATTTACCTTCGAATCCATGGGACTCTCAACATTCTTGAAGATCATCGAGACTGACTTGATCCTGAAATCCACAACCTGGGGACCTCCCTACCTAGTGAACATAGGTGGATGCTGCACTTGAAATTCTCTTGTTAGCTTATTCCTCAAAGGTAGTGTGGAAATAATATCCCTTCCCATGGACCACATGATCCCTGAGGATCTGTTTTAGAGATAAAAATATATGTGATCCTTATCATCTATAGGAAACTCTGATTCTACCGCAATAGGAGTGTGTTGATTTCTGCTCACCTGACACTCAATTAAATGAAGAGGGGGATTCTTTTTCCATAAAAGGCAAATTCAATCCTTAAAAAACTAGATAACAACAACTTCAACCATATTAGATGAAAAAATATAGAAATATTAACTCATGATCTCTCAAAACATAGATTATTATAGAATTAGAAAGACATAACATTTATTTAATTTTCATTTATCAAATATAACGGGTATCTCATATCATAATTTATACAAGAAAATATATCACGTAAAATAGATATGTCCCTATCATGAAAAATGCATGTCAATATATATACCTATGTGTCTATCACGATTCATGCATTCTCATATCATTCCATATGAGGCCGTGAGTATAAATATGAATAAATAATAACATTACACAACATGTGAGCCACCTAGGGTTAAATAACATTAACTATAAGAAAACAACATCATGAACAACACTCCCACGCATGGGTACTTGGATTTTCCCCAATACATGGGTTAGATACTCTCATTCACATTCTCAATAACAAGCCCGGACATATACTTGTCTTTTTTATACCCCTACCAAATAGTAAAGGAACAATATAGAATAACATGTTACCTATAATATTGAAATGTAACACCCCTCAATTATATAACCCTTCCACAAGGAAAATTTAGGTTGGTTACAATACCTCAAGCATGCCTCCCCATGTGATAGAGGTTGTTGACTAGCAGTTGGGGAGTAGATAACATAGTTTGGGAACTATACCTACTTGTATAGAGTTATAACCAAAAAAAATAAACAAATATTAGGGAAATAAAAATAGTGGAAATAGTACATCATACAACTGGGAGATAAAGGATGAACCAAGTAATCCAAATAATAATAAACCATATAATTTTAGGATATAATGTGTATAAATGTAAAACTAAAATTAATATAGAGAAAATACAATGCTGACACAAATAAACTCATAAGACACTGGTTATGAACATCATTTTGACCCTAACTCCAAGCTCCACTCCATCCATTAAGAAACAATCAATCAACAATATCCTTTATACTGATCCAAACATGCATCTATGTAATCTGTTTAGGTACTAAATGGAATCCTGAATAGGGTATGAGTAAAAATTAGTAGGACAACACCACCGTGTCTAAACAAAATTATTCATATATTAAGTGTATGTAAGAAAACAATAATCAAGATTATTAATAAATAAAAATAATACATTACAATAATCTAATTTCTTGGGAAACATGTCAAAATTATCTACGATCTTGTATTATAGCCATGACAATCATAAAAACACATCAATTGAAAGATCACATGACTGGGAAAATACATTTATATTATCATTACAGCATAATTGGGAAAATCCCTTTATATAAGCATTTCCTTTTTCACAAGGAAAATGAATTTATATAAGAATTTCCTCGTCCCCTAGAAGACCCCTTTATATAATCATTTTATTGTCATTGGAAAAATCCATTTATATAAACTTGTCATCATCTCCAGGAAACTCCCTTTATATAAGAATTTTCACATCATTAGTAAAACTTCTTTATATAAGTATTTCATCATGAATCACAACACAAGTCATAATAATAGGAATAACACATCATAATATCATAAGACACAATGGTGAATTCACCAAATTACCATTTTTCTTTCAACTACCCATTCATTCGTTGAATTATATCTTAATCTGTTTACATGTTTGTTTACACTCCCATTTCATATCAAATTATCACTAGTCATTCACGAATTAAGTAATCCATTTTCCAAGGTGAATCTATCATAAGAAATCACCTAATATTTCATGTCCTACTAATTCACATTTTATTCAATTAGCCAGATTATTATTGTTGTAGGGTGGGATCGCCATATAGGTAGATAGAAGCCATGTCTCAACACCAATGGATCCAAATCAATCTAAAGATCATTCCAAACACATGATTATCATCACACATTATTATTTTTGTTAATTCAAACGTTGTATCGGTGAAAACACATAATATTTCACATACTTGAACAAATATAAACTCACCATAGGGCATTATTCCAAACAACCATCCATTATCTAGAAATTCAACAAACACTCTCAAATAGAAATTCTGATGAGGAATGAAGGAAAAGGATATCACAAAATAAACCAAGATCAGAAAAGATCATAACCCAATTTAATAGCAGTAAAAGTATTACACCAAGATAATGGAGAGCAAGTGAAAGAGAGGGAAAACCAAATAAAATCAACTCACAAGAGATTAAATGCTTGATTGAGATATATGGATAGAAATGAATGGATCCTATATCACCTAGAGTCGCACTAGGGTTTGAGTGGAGGAGTTTCATGGTGGTTAAAATAAAATCATATGAACAACATGGTTCAAAACCACTATTCCCGATAAGTTCATGATTTGAAACTCATTCACAAAATGAATTTATAAATTTAAAAAATACACTAAAAACATCTCCTCAGTTTAAAGTAACCTCGTTCGACTATTTCATGGTGTGAACTAGTTTCATAGCATATAAACATTTATGATTTGAACCATTTCATGGATTCTTCCAAAAAACAGTTTCACATTGTGTAAAATGTTAATGATGTGAATGCTTCTGGAAGATAGCTCTCATCATAGATTTTCCCAAAATATCCAGAACCACCTTAAAAATCCCCCCAAACCATGGAGAACCTTTATAAGTTCCTAAAATGCATATTATCGTACTCCATTAATTAAAAAACATATATACGAGAACATTCAGCCATTTTTCTCCATAAAACAATCTCAGTTAGAAAAAAGGGACTCCATAACCAAGGTTTAAAGAAGAAAGAAAAACCCAACTACAAGTGGTTCATCCAAAACTCACAGACATGAATTCCTAGAAAATGATGGGATCATACATACATGGATTATCTATGCTTACTAATCTTTTTTTTGATGTAAATTATTTTATTTTAACGGTTATGCCAAAGATCATTAATTTAATGCAACGATTATGACCTTATGGGTAAAAGAAAATGTTATTCGGAAAATATCATGGGTTCTCATGTTTTCTAAGAAATCCTACTAATTATGATATTACTTTTATGTTTTATTATAGAGTGTTTTGTAAAAAACATTTTGAAATAATGAAGATTTTATGAGTAAGTAAATGATTATTTGAGCTAAAAGTATATTATGCTAAAGGAAAATTCTTTTTTAATTTTATTAGGATTTTAAAAGGGACTAACATATTTATGTCTTCCCTTTATATCTCTCTTACAGATATTTTTTTCTCATAAATTGTTTTTATATATTTTAATAGGTTTTAATGATGAGTAGGAAAAAAGAATAAGTCATGTTGAAAATCATAATGATTCTTCATAAAAAGAAAACATGTTTCTTATTAAAAGTTATGTATTATTATAAAAAGAGACACAAAGAGAAAGTTTCAATCATGTATTCTATGAGTTTGTTACTTAAGAGTTCTTATCTAATTCTATAAATATCTAATCCTAAAATGATCCTTAAATTGAATGAAATTTAAAACATTTATAAAAATGAGATTATGAGTTGAATAAGGATCTGGTCTCCATAGTTCATATCAAATATCAATTTTGGTAATTTTTGAGTTTAGGATAATGAAATTAAATACCCTTAATAGATTATAATTTATGTTTATAATATAAATTTAATAGTATCTTGTTTCCCCATCTAAACTCTGTCTATTTGGAATAGTTTTATGTATAGGAAATTATAACGATGAAGTAAGAAGGCACATAGTGGTTTATATCCCTCTAAATTAACATCATGGAATGGCGGAAATTTGAACTGAGAAATGTGTTATATTGATGGATCATTTAACGCATGAAACAAATATTAGTTATTTAAATGTTATAGAGAAATCATATTTACAAGATGTGAACATCTCGAAAGATTAAAATTTAATAAAATAGCACCCTTATGCATTCGGTGGAACCACATATCTAGTGGTATCAAAAGGATGAATCAATGCACTATAAAATATATTTAAATTCATGGGATCTTGAGAACAAAAAAATTAAACTCTTTCTATTCATCATTTCGAAGGAAAATCTGATTGATTATGGTTTTTTTTTAAGAATATTAGAGAGAGAGATGAGCAAAATTCCATGGGACGAGATATATTTAAGAGTGTTTTTATGAATAAATACTTCCCAAATATTTTTCAAATCATGTTTGAGAAACCACTCATAGAATTCAGGGATTATGTGAAGATTTAATATCCATGTATGAATAACTTTTTATAGTATTGTTCAGGTGTGTATCAGATGTTATTTAGCACGTTGATAGTAAAATTAATTAGTTTTACTCAGCATTGAGTCCATAATATCAAAGGGAATTATTTTTCCATGAATTTAAAAGTTATTGGAATCTTTTTCAATATAATAGAAAGTTTGATGTTGATTTTACTGATGATCATGTTTCCTATAAAAATTAATAAAAGAAAAGTTTCATATGATAGGTAATTCGAAGTATACATTAAAGAAATATGGAGGTAAGAAAATCAAGTTCTAATATTGTGATATGTGTGGGAAAAATCACCTTTGATAATTTATTATGAAATATAAAATTTGTTTTTTATGTTTAATATTTATACATACTTATAAAAATAATGAAAAGATGTGGGTGAGATTTTTTAACTAAAACAATTTAGGAAATTATGATAATGTGTGTCTAATCTTAGTTACACATGGTTAAAATAATCAAAATAAAAATCAAAAAGGTGTGTAAAATCATTATCTTCTAGGGTTTATTTTGGTCTATCAAATGAATTGGTGAAAGGTATGTTACATGCTTATTTGAATTATGTCAGTGCCTTGTTTAACTACAGATCATTGCATTTCTTGGAATTTTCAATATTTTTATATAAAATAGAGATATGACCTCATTAATTAAGATATAACATTTTGTGATAACTTATGGTAGAAATTTTTTATAAACCAAGATTTATATGAATCTCCCTACTTGTATTTGTTAGTTGGTATTTCCTACAAATCTTGTAGAATGTGTTAAAATAGATTTTATATTATTTTAGTTAAAGGTTAGATTTTATTTTACAATAAAAAAATAGACATAAAAACCTATAAAGTTTTATTCAATGATTTAATACCTTTGACATCATACTAAGAAGAAATGAAATTGATTAGATATTGTAGTAAAAGTTACTTGGCTCATGTTGTATAAAAGTAATGGGTTATTCAAATTAGTGATGTCCCAATAGAGAAGGAACTTATGAATTTATTTATAATTATATTCCAAGTTTTATTCTTGATCAGAATATTGAGTTTATTATTGACTTATTTCTAGATATAAATCCAGTTTAAAATACCCCTTATCTAATGGCTTAATTTGAGCTTTTGGAATTAAAAAATCATTTTCTAGAGTTACTTGATAAAGGGTTCATTCGTCCTATCATTTCACCATGGGCTGCTTATATTTTATTTTTTAAATGGAAAGATAGTTCTATGATGATTTCTATTGATTATAAAACTTTAAATAACATCACTATAAAGAAAATTTAGCCTTTTTGATCTCAATGATTTTTTTGATCATCACCAAGGAGCACGGTGCTTTTTTAAAAATTAACCTCCGGTTAGGGAATCAACAGTTGAAGTTGAAGGATGAATTTATGATAAATATGAAATTTGGGACTATATATGGGCATTACGAGTTTTTGGTTATTCAATTTATGTTTTCTAATGAACTAACTATATTCATAATTCTTATGAATAGAGTTTTCCATAACTATTTAGATAAGTTTTCGGATTTTTTTATTAATGATATATTGGTATATTCTAAAATTCATGAGGATGATGAGATAATAATATGGTATTTTTTCAAACCTCAAAATAAAATAATCTATATATAAAATATTGTAAGTATGGATTTTGGTTTCATTGAATGTATTTTCATAGACATATTGTTTTTAAAGATCGTATAATGGGAAACCCTTCTAAAACTAATGTTTTTAAATAATATCCAATACTGAAAAATGTCACAGAGATATATAATTTTCCTAGATCTATGGGTTCCTACCAGTGGTTTGTTGAATACGTTTCATTGTTTTCTATACCACTTACTAAGTTAACATGAAAATGATTTAAATTAATATGGATGAAAGAGTGTAATGATTTTTATTACAAACCAAATAGAATATTATTGAATTTTCTTATTTTGAACCTTCCCTTTACATATAGAAAATTTTTCACCTATAGTGATGCTTTATTAAATGGAATTGGTTGTTTCATGATATAGAATGATCAGTTAATTAATTACATATCCCATAAATTGAAGCCTCTTGAGTTATATTATCCTACACATTATTTGGAATTTTACATAGTGTTATTTTACTTAAAAAATATGTAGGTGTTATTTATAGGGAGTAAATTTTTAAATTTATTAGGATCATATAATTTTGATTTTATATTCACTCCAGAAGAGTTAAACATGATGAAGAGAATATTTCTCTAATGGATAAAGTATTATGACTACATGATTCATTACCTTCCTAGAAAATAAAAAAAGTAGTTGATTCTTTGAGTTATAAATATAATGATACATTAACCATAATACATTTGGCATATGACCCTTTGGTTAAGGATATGATTAATTTTTCCCTAGAATTTATTCATATAGGAATTTCTTCTATTTTGTCTTAGGTTTCAGTATAATCATATATATTAAAAAGAATTAATAAATCTCAGAAATAGGATTATGTTTCAAATAAAATGGTTAAATCTATTAAAAAGTGTAAATTACCAAAAATAAATGTTATTGAAGAATGTGTTATTAGATTTTGAAAAAAATTATGAATGCCTTATTATTATCAATTAATGAAAATATTGTTTAGTAAATAAAATAGTTCTTTATTTTTTATCTTTGTATCACTAAGATGTATAGAAAACATTGAGAGTATTACTATTGGGATAGAATAAAAAGATATATTTATAACTTTAACATGAAATTATTGACTTGTTAGTAGGTTAAATAAGAATGTAAATTACAAAAGTTTATTCTTTAGCCGTCTCCACTGTCAGAGTATAAATGGTAAAATATCTCCAGGGATTTCATGGTGGGATTATCAAATAAATCTCAAAGTAATATTGTGACTTTGGTTATTATTGAATGATTAACTAAATCTACACATTTCCTTCCCATTCAAGATACTTTTTTATTTAGTTAATTTGTTTCAACAATATCTCTTGGACATACTTATTTAACATTTAGTAACTCTCTCCAGTGTTTCTTAATTTGATCTCAGGATCACTTATAATTTTGGGAAAGAACTTTGGGAGTCAGTGGGTATGGAAAAAAATTTATGTAAAACTTTTCATCCTCAATCTGGTAGGAATACCAAGGGAATAATTAAAACCATGTAAGATATGATTCAATATTATTAAATGGACTAATAGGGAATTTGGGATCAACATCTACCATTAGATGAGTTTTCCTATAAGAAAAGTTTTCATTCCAGTATTCAGATGGCACTTTTAGAGGATTTATATGGGAAGTAGTGTCGGTCAACAACTTGTTGAGATGATGTAGGTTAATATATGTTGATGAGTGCGTAGTTGGTAGATGGAATGTATAATATGGTGAATATAATCAAGATTAGTATGACAAAAAACTCTATATAGGCAGAAAAGTTATGTGGTTAATTAAAGGAATGATTATTCTTTTGAGGTTGGTGATAATCATTTCATTAAAGTATATCAAAGGAAATGTTTTATGGTTTTTGGGGAAAAGGTTAAGAAAAACATACGAATAATTGGGCCATATTAGATCTTCGATAAATTTGGATCTATTTCTAACCTAGTGTCATTTTCTATAATTTTATGTCAATTATATAATGTATTTCTTGTTTTTTTGCAAAGAAAATGTATGCCACATGCATCTAATGTTTGGACTCCTAAAGTAGTTCAATTGGAAGAGAACCCTATATATGAGGAAACAAATATTGATATTCTTTTCCATAGAGATTTGGTATTATTGAATAATGTGATTCATTGTATTCAGGTTTGTTTGAAATACTATATGATTGAAGAAGTAACATGGGAATCAAAAAATGTTATGAGGGATAGATATCCCTAATTGTTTAAGAAATGAATAAAAATTGTGGGGATGAAATTTAAAAAAATGAGGATGAATTTAATAAACTAGTTAAATTTGATAATAAATTTCATTCTTTACTAGTATTCATTACTTATATTTTATATTTTAATATTCATTCTAAGAAAATTAAGGAATTTTTCAATCAAAAAATAAATAGTTTTATTTTTATATCCCTTATAAGTTTTTATTTAAAAGTATGATTTATAACTTTTATAATTAAAATTTAAAAACATTATTTTTTTTTTAAATTTTCATATCAAAATTAATTTTGTGTAATTTTGTTTATTTTTCTAAAAATATTGATTTTTTAAGGAATGGTGAAAAATACCATTTTTTGTAAAACTGACATTTCATTACATTAAATTATGTGATTTAAATATACAATTATTATTTATATTTTACTTAAAAGTAATATAATTTTAATTTTTTTGTATATAATTTAATTAATTACATTTGAATCGCCTGTATACATAATATTTTTATAAGTTTGTTTTTTCCTTAAAAATTTGTTTTTCTAAACAACTGTTTTTCATCATGTTTTAATGGTTTAATGTTAAATTAAATTATTCTATTTATATAAATTGAATATTAAAAAGGTGATACCTTATTTTTTATTTGGATTTATAAATTTTTTAAATATTTCCCTTTTAATCCCTTCAGTATGAATATTATCGATAGTAAATATTTAACAACTCTATAAGGGTAAATCTGGTAATTAAGGTTAAAAATATGACTAGGACTAAAAAAATGATCCTAACACTTTCCTTTTTCATATTGGATGAGTAAAGTTCAGAAATATCCACTTTGAAACCCTGTAATTGTGCTTCCATATTTCGTTTATTTTCGCCTTTATAAAATTTAAGTTAAAGATAATATCAATAATGTCACTTTCGTAATTTTAATAATTATAAAGTTTTTTGATCGGGATAAAATAAAACTTACGTTTAGTTAAAAATTTTAGATTTAAAATATAAATGATTTTATTTTATCGTGTATATTCATTTCTAATTTTTAGGGATAAAATAATTATTGTAAATTCTTTAGTAATGCAGAAAAGGTATTTATTAAATTAATCAAAAAATATAATAAATGATCTTAAAAATATTAAAATTAATACAATTTAAATGAATTGTTATGTTTCTTGATTTTCTAGATAAATTTATCATGTTAGGTTTGTTTTGAAATATTATATTTAAATTTATTTATTTTTACATGTAGTTTTCAAATTAAAAATAAAGGAATAGTTCTTAAAATAAAATTAATGATATTTTATAATAAATAATATTTGACAAAAGGATTTAAAATTCAAAAATGTACAATATTCATCCAAGTAATATTTATAAGGATGAAAATATCACCCATGGTCTATTTAATTTCCAATTTCCAATTTATCATAAATATATTGACCCCTGAGGATTAAAAAACATTATTATCAAAGTAATCATCCAAAGGGTTTAACAAGTGTAAAAATAAAATGATAAGGGTGAAAACATCAACCAATCTGGTCTATTTTTTTATTATATACAAGGATTTAATCACATAATCATAATATAATTAAAATATATAATTTTTCATCCAATTTAAAATTAAAATTAATATATATTAATTTAATAGTTTAGGAAATTCCAAGAGTTCCCCTCCCTTTTATTATAAAAGGGCATCAACTCTCCACTATTATTCACACATCAAAATATTTTTTTTCTTTAGACAATACCTATCCAAATAACTTCATTAAAACCCCCTAATAACATTACATAGTCCATTATTTGATCATCATCCCTACCCAGGAAGGCATTAGATATACAACTAAATAGGTAATTCGAAGATGAAGAATAGTACTTAACGATGAATTTTCATTTTATTTTTTATTCATCCTCCAAATATTCTTCAACCATGATACAATAACATAAATACCGTAAAATATTTATATTTTATTATATTAATGTAAAAATCTATATCCATATCATCTTTCATCAAATAGAAAACAAAATAATCATTCGTGTGTACGATGGACAACCGTCTCGTGAACAAAAATAAATCACTTTCCATAACCACATCTAATGAATATATATAATGATGGATTGATGTACATATATTATATTAATGAAATATATATCATATTTAATATTAATATATCATATGTTTTCTTACCTTTCCATTCATTAAAAATGATAAGATCGTTCGGGCTTATGTGTCAATTATCACCTCCATGAAACAATGTGATTTTTTCACTATTTCATCACATGGTTGGTGTATATAAGTTTATTTAAATACAAATATGGTATTTATGACATATTAGTAACTATAAAAATCAAAAATCACACTTACCTTCTTTCTATCATGACTTTTTAAAAATGGAAAGGTTTTCATGTGTATGTAGGACATGTTGTCTCTATAATTGTGATGAAATTCAATATTCATAACCATTTTTTTGATTGGTTTTAAAATCATAATATTTGTATAAAATTTATAATTATTTAGTTTTTTTCTTTATATGATTTAATAATGACTCTTTTGACCATAGTTAACCTACTAGTGTCATTTTGAATATTTGTGTTAAATATAGTCAAAAGATCTGATGAGAACATAATTGATTGAATATTACATGGTAATAAATAAAACAAAAAATAAAAAAAATTAAATGGTGTGTTTAAAAAATAAATAATTAACACAACTTTATTATTCAGTATGATAAATAATGTACGTGATAGGTCGGGCTCGAGTTAAGTGACACTCTACATAAAAACATAGTTTTAAATGTTTTGGATATTTATTTTACAAATATTTTTTTCCAAGGTCCATAATATTAAAATTATTTTATAGGTATATTTATATAAACATAAATGATTTATAATGGAAATATAATGTCTCTTTTTTACTTTATTTAAAACAATTCAAAAGGAATCATTTATATATTTTATAAATAATGTTTTAAATTTCCACACAAAAAGTCAAAAGGAATGTTTTATTTCAATGTAAATGGAATGAGAGGATTTTACTATATTCATAAACATTATTTTATTTGAATCTTCATTTAAATGTTTAAATTTTTATTTTCAAATTATATCATTTTCACTCTATTTTTTTTTGGTTTTTTAAGGTATCAAAATAAAAATATATTTTTATTATTTTATGAGAGGACTGTAAATAAATTTTTATGGGTTTAAAAGTATATTTTTATGAGTATAATGATGTAAATCAAATATTATATGTATTTATACATGTTATAGTCCTTGGAAATTGTTTATAATATGGCGTGCTCGATATAACACACTAATACATTGGGTACTGATGATGTTCTTCAGAGAATTATTTTGGAAGTGAATTCTAATAATTATTATGAAAATAAGTATTCATAAAAGGGTTATACGAAGTTGATGTCCAGAGGAACCAGAATAAATTTTTTTGTTTGTTAATGATTTTTTATGGTAATCATTTTATTTTAAAATGTACACTTGAGATCTTTTTTTATGCAATGATTATTCCCTTTTCGGTAAAAATGAGTTTTTTTAGAAAAAACATTTATGGGTTCTTAGGTTTTCTAATAAACCATCATGATTATGATTTTGAAATTATTTTTTATTAAAATGTTTTTTATAAAAAAATGTGTAATGAATAAAATTTCATGAGTAATTAAACATATATTTGATCTCAAAGTATATTATGCTAAAGGGAAACTCATTTTTTATGATATTGTGATTTTACAATAAAATAACAGGTTTCTTTCATCCTTTATTATATCTGTTACTATGATTTTCTAGGTTCCTCCCATGTTTTTGAAAAAACATTCATTTGTTTTAGAAAATTTTAGAAGTAAAGAAGAAGTGAACTTGAAAATCGTAAATATTTTTCATGAAAAGAAAACCTGTTTATTTTTAAAATTATTTTATTCAGGTAAAAAATGGATTCAAAGAGGAAGTGACCAACATGTACTATATCGGGTTTTTATATAATATTTATGACCTAATTATCTAAAAATCTAATCCTGAAATGATAATATAAATGAATGCAAGTGAGGTCTTATCAAAAATGGGATTATAATTTTAATAGGGATTGGTTCTTTATAACTAATTCATTGGAGGGTGATATAGGACCCCAACCATCATCATCTATACATATGTGCTCCATAAGAAAATTAATAATTTCCCATATCCTAAAGAACCCATAAGAATAAAATGAATTTAATTCTACACATTATAACGATACCATAGAAATAAAATGACTTCATATCCTTTTCAAATGGATTCACAAAAGGAAATAATCCATAATATTATAAATAATCATAACATGATAAACCCACAGAACATAAATGAGTATCCAATGATATGATGTAACTTTATAAGTAAATAATATTCAATCAAGTTAATAAATCATTTGGCAGTGCCATCATATAAATAAAATATATATAGTTAACATAATAATTATACCTAATAAATTGAAGTATTGAATCTAGGTGAACACATTGAAATGATAGGAATTAAGAATAGGGAATTTATAGAGGAAAGGCACTGGATGAAAATTATGATAATACATTGTAAACTAATTATAAAAGACATATGTAATGATGGTTCATTTCTCCAAAATATAGGGAACATGTACAATGCATCTAGGTAAATAATTTAGATAGTTTAATTTGAAAAGAATATCCAATAATCATAAGATATGTCAAAGAAAAATGACTTAGATGAAAATTAATTTTATGGAGTTTTGAAAAAATCACTTTAGAAATAAGAAATATCCAAGATATTTTTAAATAATTTTAAAATTTTTATTTTTTGAATCTAGGAGAAAAATAACCCTGAAAATGTATATAGAATGTTCCAAATAAAATGAGAAAGTTGGCATAAGGGTTTATTCCCATGAGAAAATTGAAAATATTTGGAAAAATTTACCTTTAAAAAATAATCATCAATAAAGGACTCCTTTAAATATCATATATTTTTACAAAAGAATTTTTTTCTGTAAAATATTTTGAAAATTGTTTTATTAAAAACACATATCATAAAAAGTAAATTGGATTTTACTTTTTAAAAGAGTTAAATGGATTTATGAAAATCAATGAAATAATCCTTATTATCTTACCTAAAGAGAGAGGAGAACATTGGATAGATGTAAAATATATACTTTAGATAAATATCCAATTAAAAGATGGATGTTTGTTCTTGATAACATTATAATTTTTCCTGAGATAACAATCATGTAGGAAGATTTGAATCAAAAGGGACATTATACCCAGAAATATGAAAATTAAAATCTTATAAAATGATAAATTAGTTAATAAATAGAATATTTAAGGTCAAAGTTTAAAAGAACCCATATAACTCAAATAAAGAGATTTGAATTACTGAAGTCCCCTATAGACAACATAGTTCATAAAGTAAGAAAATTTATAAAAATGGGTTTTATGAAGTGAAAATATAAATATCAATAATTTAGTATAAGATAACACATAATACCACTTATATGAAATATTTTCAAGAAAAACATTTATAACACCATGAAAATGAGTTCAATTAATAAAAACCATTAAAACTTGAGTAGCATTTAAATCAAACCATCTTGATTTTAATGGTTTACACTAGTTTTGTTGAAGAGATGTCGATATTTATTATTCTTCCAATTTTAAACATTCCAAAATAATTAATTTTATCATAATAGATGATTTATATTAATTTTTTATGTTTTCATTTTCTTTCATGAGTACTTTAGTCTTTATCATAGATGATGAAATCGACAACGAGCATTTTTTATTGATTTTTATCCTATCAAGGGGGTCTTAATTATTTATAGTACATAAATTGATGTATAAATTCTATAAATAATAATAAAAATAATTATTTACATATTTATATAATATTATACCATTAATTATATTTTCTTAATCACCTATGATATAATTTACTAGCATTATTCAAGTATGTGGTTAAGTCGACCCAAACATTAACATACCTTTATTAATGAATGATTACGAGGGGATTAATTTAAAATATACTTATATCAGTAGCAGAATTATAAGATTCCAATTTTTCCTATGAGATACGAATCATTTTAATTCAATTTTAAATCCATGTTTTTCACCATATATGATAACCTCATTAGATCACTGGGGTTTAGGGGGATTGGGGGCTCATTCAAAGTTTGAAGCCAGAATTTTAGAGAAAAAATTTGGTTCATATGGATAGTAGAAACTATGTGACCTAGGATACTTGGTTACTACAAAAAATTTCATTCATTTCAAAGGGTTGCAGGGGGCTGCACAATTTGAGGAAATGGTGTAGCCTTGACCAAACACCAGTGGGGGATCACATGTTATTTTTAAAAGAGGACAAACACATGCTGGGTGAATATTTTGTATGACTTTGTTCCATAACCGTGTGAGGGTTGATAAGGGACAGAGGTATATATAATGGTTTAAACACATTTTTTCAAAATGATGCACATTGACCATGAAGAAGTCATGGAGAGCCAGTGAGGGGCCCAACTTTGGCTCATGGTTTTCCGAAACGTGCAGCCAAACAACAGGACCTGGTAATTTGATTATAAATTACCATTTCAAACTTAAAATTTGTTATAACCTATTTATATTTTCCTTTTATCTTATCATATGGCCTCTTTGGAATTTGGAAGAGCTTATTCAAGCCTTCTCCTAGGAATTCATCTAAATCATTCGTGCGACATTTGATTTAAGTGTCAATAATCTTATTGGATCTGCATCGATAACTTCTTCATTCATCTTGTACCATTTTTCATGTATTTGTATCAATGGAGAGATTTTAATGCAAAACAGTGTGCCTTTTTTTCAATGTAATCATATGTTCTTCCAATTTCATCCAATCTGGATTGAGTTAAGAGTCAATACTTGATGATTGTTCTACCATGAGTATATGGTAGGGGTTATATACCATTCCCTCAATATTTAGAGTTTTATTTTCCTTGTTTTCAGTGTTTCAAATGCCTAAAAGTCTGGTTATTCCCATAACATTAATTGAGTTTTTTATATAATTATTTGGGTCATATTGAGGATTCCCACTAGTACTTCTATGATGGTTCAATGTCATTAAAATTAACCATGGAAACCCATGGGGTTTTCTTTTCAATATTCTTCCATGTTGGGCTTCTGTGTGGTCGCAAATTTTAGTTGGAGCCTTAATGAAAATTTAATTAATTTTTTGTGGTTTTGAGAACCACATTTAACATTCCCACTTTTAAATGAAAGGAATAAATTTAATTTAATTGATAAGAGAAGGTTTTCTTCTCTTTTTCATGTGATTTTTTATCGCTCAAATAGATAAATGTTTTTATGATAAATATCAGTTGGTTTGAAGAAATCATTGGGTTTGACAGATAATGATTAATGAATTTATTATAGCATTAAATTACTAGGACATTTATACTCTATGGATCATGATTCCATATAATTCAATGGATATTTTTACTCCATGGATATGGATTATAATAGTGGATTATTGGGACATTTCTACTCCTAGGATCCTGATTCCATAACATTCCAGGGGAATTGTTATCCCATTGATCTACGTTTCTTGGGATGTCATTGTACATTCTATTTGGATATTCTCCTTAGAATCCTCCCAAGTCATTTTCAAGTTTTTATAGAGATACTTCATGGACTCGATGTAGATGACTTGATCTTTTAAACCTTGGATCCAGCTCTTTGGGTTCGGACACTGGATAATATATCATAGTCATTGTGGATGTTATTCACTTGATTACACAGAGTGGTTGTTGTGGATAATCTTTCTATTCTTTTTAATTACCCTTGATTATAGTATCTTGACTATTTTTCATAGGGATACATGTTTGGATGAATAATATCACATCTTCATTTTACAAATTATTTCCATTACTATTAAACCTATGATATATTAAAAAATAAGTAGGATTGTATAGATAGAACCTATTTCATATATACATTGTTGGTGGTGGCCTACTAAGTGTTATCTCACACCATGATTAGGCCATCATTGGGTACCTGAATAGACTTTATGGATGCAGGTAGGGACCGGGGCCACTTTCCACTATTCAAAGCTTGATTTGATCATTAATTAAGAGAATTGGATCACATTACTAGTCTATTATCATAATACTAACTGAAACTTGTTCCTTTTCTGTCTTCTTTTATTTTGATACATGTATTGTATTGTATTTTTATTGACATGTTTTATGTTCCATTTTTTATAGAGACATGAAATGATCATCAAATAGTATATGAAACTAGTTTTATATTTCTTATTATTATCGTATTTATTATTTTATCATATATTTTTATTTATATTATGATTGTACTATTAATATATAGGTTAAAATATTTCATTTCACTCTGAGATGAGGGCATGGTCTCCCTACAGATATTCATTGGCCCCTCGCTGCTAATCAACAGCCCCTGACATACGAGGAGGCATGTTTAAGGCCATATGATCCACTAAATTGGGGCATCATTTTGTTTATCTTGGATAAGTATGTTATAATAATAATATCAATTATTGTTTATTTTTTGATATTCCAAAATTATAAATAAGTTAGAGAATAAGTGATGGATATGTAAAATATTTATAGTATGAATAAATTATTTTCCTCATAGATTGATTATTTAAGATGTTTAATTTTTATAATTATTTTTTACTCTTCATAGAATAAAAATCATATTTATCTTATATAACTATTCTTATAACAATCCTCCAATAGTGATATGGAAAAATGAACAACATCTCTTTGTAGAGGTAGTAGTCTGCATATACACACAGTTGATGTTTTGATTTTGTATAATGGATGTAATGGAATGAATATTTGTTTTTTAATTAAAATAATTTCATTTTAAGATATGAATTATACTTATTTCATTATATTACTAATTTTTTAGAGGTTTATTATAGTAAAACTTATAAAGGAATTACTAAGAAAAAGTGGATACTCATGTCGAGGACATGAATTTTCACTAGCAATTCTATTTTAAAATAAATTTATTATGATAACTAATATTGACCAATGATTTTATGATCTGGTATAGTATTATAATTGGATAAATTTTTCATATTTTCAAGGATAAATTCTCAGGGAATTTGATTCTTGAAGTGGTGGAAGTGTTACTTTTTTATAAGTGAAGAAAAGGGTAGTTTATAAAGTAACGATTACATTTTTAAAAATGTAATGTAATTATTCAATTTTAAATGGATAAAAAAAAATTAGGGGAAGTTTTTTTTGGTTTTATATTATTCTCATAGAATCAGTTTAGAAACAAACATGAGTGTTTTTTGGGTTTTTTAAACCTATTAACATTAACCCTTATTCTCTTTTACCTTGGAAAAAAAATTTAACCATTGTAATTAATTTTCTCAGCGAAAATTGAAATTGATATTACAACCTAATTTTAAACATATTATTTAAAATTTCAAAAATAATATTATGAAAAAATATTTCTAAATATTTGAAACGTTAATTTTAATATAAATAAACATAATTGAGTAAAATTATTTTTGAAAAAAAATCTAATGTTTAAAATTATAAATAACATAAATATTTAATTATTAATAATATTATTAAAATAAATTATGTTTTTATAAAACAAATAAAAGGTATGAAGCTTTTATGGAATGAAAAAAAACATAATTTCAACTTGAAAATGCCTTATTGAAAGAAAAACAACAAAATAGTTTTTATTAAAGTAGCATTTTATATTAGTTCTAAAAATGTTATAAATGGGTTTTATAAGTTCAAAAAACATTTTAGAAATTAATAATATTAATCCTTGGATATATATTTGATAACCCTAAATAATTTGTTATATTTTATGTTATTTTTATATAATGATAAAGTCATAAAAATTACATGTTCTGTGCAAAGAAAATTTGTAAACATAAACCAAACATTTTTCAAAAAAACAAAAAAAAAATAATACTAAGTCAATTTTGGTTAAAAGAATTAAAAATTAAAGTTTATTCTATCAAATTAATGTGATAACATTTTTCAATTTTATATTTTTAATTAAACCATAAAATATAAAGAAAACTATTTTTATTGAAAATAACCCTTTTTAATATTAAATAATATTAATCATTTTTAATCCAAAGGTAATAATTTTTAATTAATTACTTTATAAGAGTTTTTTTCAATATTTTTTTAATAATATTCATTTAATATATTGTTACATGTTTACATTTGTTTTTTTGTAACATATGTTATATAACATAATATATATTTTGAAGGATCTAAAATCTCAGGTGGTTAAAGTTTCCATATACAGAATTAAGGCATGATTACCTATGAATCAAGGCAATTGAAAATCCATGAATACAATTATCCAAATCATGAGCATGTGTTATATTACATAATATTTAATTTGGAAATATATATATAGAACATGTATGGTTAATGATGCAATATGTATATAGTTCATAATACTTTGAAGTATATATTTTCTCAGAAATAGATCGACATGTCGGAAAGAAGATGGTTGGAACTCATAAAGCACTATGATTGATTAATAAGATATCAAACTATGAATGAAAATAAGGTGCATGGTTAATTGAGTAGGAGGGACTATGGAATTTTGACCATTATGAGGACTAACAGGGATCCTAAATATAAAGTTATGGTAAATATGGATACATTAATTTTTAGTTAAGGGTGTCCATAAATCCTTTTAAAATAAATTTATAAAGCATACATACTAGAAAATATAGATAAATCTTCGTAAAATGGGGTCAACTTAAAATTGAATATTAAATTAGTATAGTATGGGAAATTTATAGACTTTATCTATAGAGATAAAGTGTTTATTTTTGGATAGTGGTTATGTTTTCCATAAATACTAGAGTTTAAGAGAGAACTTCTAGATGAATTACCTATCTCAAATCTCACAATCCAACATGGTAACATATTGATGTATAAATATTTAAGAAAACTTTTTTAATGGTATAGTATGAAGAATAAAATTTCAGGATATGTTTCACGATATTTAGTATGCCAATGGATAAAGGCTATAATAAAACATCTTATGGGAGCTATGAGACATATTTCTATACCTATATAGAAGTAATAAAATATTACAATGTACTTTTTCATTGGAAATTCATGGATTCCAATGAAAATGATGTTATATGTGTCATTGTCTATTTCATTACTATGTATTCTCATTTCATATTGATAATAAATAATATAAACCTTGAGAACCTTTCCATGGTATATATTAATTAAATTGGAAGTCTTGATGGAGAACCTCTATCAATTGTATCTGATCATGACCCTTGTATCACATTGAAATTCTATAAGAGTATTGAAAGGGATCTCAACACTGAGATACATTTAATAACCACCCACCATTACAAAATTAATGGATAGTATGTGAAGAATATGCAGACGTTGGATGACATTTTGAGATTATATTCTCTTGACTTCCAAAGTACATGGCATCAATACCTACCATGGGTGGAATTTGAATATAATAATAGCTTCAATTTGAGCAACCAGATTGCACCATACAAAGCATTATATTGGAAGAGGTTTTGTACACCAACATTTTGGGTAGAATTTGGATAAATAAACCTAGTTATCCAATATATTTTAGAGTAAATCACAATTAAATTTTGGAATATTATGGATCATATTGGATCTTCCCAAAATATAAAAAACATATATGAGAATAATCAAAGGAAATAATCAGAATTTCAATTGGGTTATCTTGTATTCATAAAGTGTTAACCAGGGAAGGGATTTGTAATATTTGTTAAAAATGTTAATTTAATCCCATGATACATTGAGCCTTTAGAAATACTAGAATGAATTAAATTAGTAGCATGCCAATTGGAAAAGTCTCCCAACCTTTATAAAACAAATGAGATATTCCATGTTTCATTATTGAGGAAATACCAGTAAGATCCAATTCATATACTCACTTATGAATGAATATATTTGGAACCTAACTTTTTCTTATAATGAAGTGAATTTCCATAATCTTGACACTATATAAAACATGTTAAAGAATCAGATAAATCAACTCATAAAATTCCTTTGGTGAAATCACAAACAAGAGGGGGAAACATGGGAGCCTAGAGAATCTATGAGTAAGAGATACGCATAATTTTATAGTATTAATATATATCCAATTTCATGTAAATATTTATTTCTTAGGGGCAATTCAATACCCAATACCCTACTACAGTATGTAAACATTGAATCCTGAAACTAATGCATAATGTACACTCTAAAGAACCATCATTCATGATTTTATTTAAAAGTTAAATTTTATGATTTTAATTTGACAAAATTAACTTCATTTTTGAATTCCTTATATCATAATTATACTAACATGATTTTTTGGGACTTTTCTGATGTAATTTATTTTTTGGTGGAATGTAAAAAATACTAATTTTGTAATAACAATCTCTTTTGTGAAATTATCATAATAAAATAATTAAATATATGTTTTAAAACGTTTTTATTATAAATATATATACTTATAATCTAAAATAATTCATTTCAAATTACTATGTTGTATTTATAAAACCCATTTATATCTTTTTTGAAACTGAAGAAATATTTTAGTATAAAAATCATTTTCTATTGACCGAAATTACAAAATTATTTTTCTCACATATAAGAATATTAATTATAAAATTGTATTTAATATTTAAGATAAAAAAATTATATTGTTTACTAAATTAAATTTCAGTTTTAGTTTTAAAAATAATTTTACTATGATTAATGTTAATTATTGTGATAATGGTAAAATTTATTTTCTCAAAGAATTTTTTTATCAATATTCTGTAATTTTTATCTAATAAAATAAATTACTAAATTAACAATCATGGTTATAATAGAATTTTTAAATATATATATATATAATAATAATAATTCATTTATTAGTCAATACTAAATATTATTAAGGACGCATCATTTTGAAAACACCATTTTTCTACAAAAAAACATTCTTTCAATATATAAAATTTTTTCATTTAAATTTTGATTTAATAATATTTATATATTTAATTATATTACATATTTTATACATTTATTTCATCAAACCCAAATTTTTTATTGGGTTTTACCTTATATTTTATAAAAATATAAATTATATCATTAAAAACATGTTACCACGGTAAAAAACAAAGTGAAAAAAATGTAAAAAACTAATAGTAAATAGCTATAAACATTTTTAAAAACTGTGTTCAAATACCTTAATAAGACATTAAATGAAAATTTAAACCCAAAAATTCATCATTTACATCCTTTTTATATGTTGAATTTTGAATAGTGTTATAATTTCCTTGAAATGTAAAGGGTATTCACCAAAGTCCCTTTTTCTTTACTTATAAAAGATACACACTTCCTCCAATTCATACCAAACATAACCCTTATAATTTATTTTTTAAAATATAAAATTTTATCTTCATAGATCCCTCTCACAATTAATTTGGCCTATGTTAATAAATATTTATCTGAAGGATTATATTTCAAAAGATATTTCTAAGAGAAAACTCAATCACATGATGTAAGTTTTACCTTCTTTTGAATCCTTTCTTCCTAATATTACTATTAATAACATATTATATCAACAAAATATAATTAAATATGTATAATTATTATAAATATATGTTATAATATGAATGATAAAATAAATATTTATTCCCCCAAAACCATTAAGGAAAAAATTAAGTGTCATTAGTGTGTATGTGCATATTACCGCCTCCATAAATCGACGACTTCCATTTTTGTGCCACCTAACATGGTTGGTTTTAATAATAGGATTGATGAATAAATATTATGTATAAAATAAACTATGATTAATAAATGTAAAATTATCCTATACCTTGATTCCCTCTCATTCTTTGAGAAATGAAAAATGTTAATCTTGCATTGTGCAGACTACCGCCTGTACGAAGTAATATATCATTTTTTTCATCAAGTTTCATTATTATTTATTAAAAAATATGAAATTATGACATGAAACATTGTAATTATGTAAATAATATCAATAATATCCTATAATAATGATATTACCTTCAAAATAAACTATTTTCATAATTGTAATCATCCATTGATTATATTATACTCATGTTTGTATCGGTCTAACCACCTACTTGAACGATGATATAAACTATATTATGGATTTCTATAGGTAATTAAATACTAATATTATTAGGTTTAAATAATAAAATGAGAATTTTTAAATGGTTATTTAAATTTTATATTAATTATTACACTTATTTTTAAAATATCATCCCCAGTCATTAAAATTACCAAAATAAGTCGACACCAATTCCACTTTCACACAAAATAACTAAAACTATAATGGAACAAGATAATTTATTTATAAATTAATAAAAGTTATATATTAATGTAAACTATTTTATCTAGTAATTATTATAATTTTTATAGGAATAAATATCAACATCTCTAATATGAAAATAGATTAAAGTGATCAAGATTACTCACATCCGATATTGAAGATCGATCATAAAAAACTAATATACATGTAGATAGTGATTATAAATGAAGATGAAAATAATTTTATAATTGTAAATTATTTTATTAATTAATTGATTAAGATATTTATTTTTTTATATAGTATTTTAGCACACATTCAGCTAAGTGGGATTAAATGTAAGGTTTTGTTGTCTCAAATTCCTCTCTTTGAGATATGTTTTTAATTATACACCTAATTTATCTTATGTTGTTTATATACTACCTATTTGAGACATTATATAAATGAATACATTTTATTGAAGGTATTTTAATATAAATTTTATTCCATGTCTTTCATGTGGTTTTGATTGAATTGTAACCCAAGTCATATTTTTTTTCCATCGCAATATTCATTCCCTGGGACTCATGATACATTCACCTCTATGTCTTTTTTTTGGAAAATTGACATGGAAGAATTTTTAAAAAATTAAAAATGAATTTAATGGGATTTTAAAGTCTCTATTTTTATCCCCTATCATATTAATTTGATTCAGGAGTTATGAAAACCATTATAAAACCCAATATTTTTCATGGTGGGAAAACAGTCCTAAGTTTTGGTAAAGTTAAATTGCGTCTAGTTTCTTAAAAATTAAATTATTTTATAGATAATGGAAATAATATATTTTTGTGGAATAGATTCTCCTAGGGTTAATAAAACAAAAATGGTTAGCCGAGCATTGAATCAATCATCACAATGATACATGATGAGTTGGCCTATGAATTCACATATATGAAGACACTCCTGATGAATATGCTTCGAAAAAATCACATCCTCTTTATGAACCATGATAAAATATTTTTCCTATCATTTAATTGGTCTCATAACAGTGAAAACAGTTAAACCTAATTATTTTATTTCATGGATAACTTAATTCTTTTACCCTCACTACTATATTTATTTAATAAAGGTACATCCTATTACTTTGACAATACCTCAAAACTTCTAAGTTCACTAACGGGTGTTCACCTAAACATACATATTATTGAATTTAATGGGGGGTATTTTTCATATATTTTTTATTATATAGATATTCATTTTTTTATTTAACCATAGGTATATTTTTTATTTGTATGAAATGCCTTGTTGACTCTTATAGTGAATTCGTTGGACATAATCTATGGGTAGGTGGGGCCTGAAATTATATAGCTCCTTGATGCATTGAAAGGTATCCTGAGAAAAACCATATTAGGTTTTGGTATATAATTATCCCAATATCAGTATAGTTTCTTCTCTCCAGTCATTTGTAGTATGTTTTGATGTTGGACATTATGCATTCTATTTGTATGTGATCAATGATTATTATTATACATGCTTTCATTTATTTTCATGGGTGTAACATTTCATCAGTTTTAGTTTATTATAGATTTATATTGTTTATTTATCCTACCATATTACCTATTCCATTTTTTTTATGATATATTTTATTTTATTCTACTCTATACTAGGAATTTGATAAAACCCTTATTTGTATTCCATACACCAAAAAACCTAGTGGAGAACTATGTGTAATCTCCAATAATATAATATAAGGGATAGTAATGTTATAATAATGTGTTCATATGGTATATTATGTTCTCAAATGTAATGTATATATATATATATTCTTCCCAAACTAATAATATATTTAATCATATGTGAAATCTTCTATTTTATACCAATAAATGTAATATAACTACCATCACTAGGTTTCTAGAGTCTAGGTTGTTACATAGAAGGTAATGATAACTACTGTATTATAATGATGAATAAATTGGGAATTTAGTAATATTTTTATAGTTATATTATTTGAATCAAAGTTTCTAGTTTGTGTCTTAATGTTAGAAGTGGTTATTAAAAAGTGGTAGTAATTATTTGGAAGTTATTTTGGGTAATAATAGTGTTAGTTAAGAATAATCCCTTAGTTTGGGATTGTGTGTAACTATTAATCATATTATATTTTTTGATATTTATTATAAACCACCAACCAGGTCATTTAACCTTTCCATCACCCATATGGTTTTGGGTCCTCAATGTTCTTCCTAACATCCAAGTTATTAAAGGAATTGATTAATGAAAGATATTTATTCCTCACTGACCATTCAGATGTATCAATGGTTGTGATGTATTTAGGACATAGGTATAGATATATAAGCTATAAAATCATGGGTTTATAGTATTTTTATGATGGTTAACTTGTGTATGTTATTGTGGTGTTCATGTATGGTGGGTTCATATTTGGTAGGAGGATGGAATGAGGTTAATGCCCTCAATATTTGTGATACCCTACTATGATGAGGATTTATTTTGTAGTTTTTATGTTCTTGTAGTGTGTGGTTTGTGGTTTTGAAATGTGAATTTGTGGTTATTCATTAAAATAGAATGGATTAAAGCATAAGGATTAATTCATAAGGCTGTGTGACTAGTTTTTTTAGTGGGGGAGTGGTTGTGGGGTACCTAAAATATATATATTATTATTTATATTTTAAAACTATACATGGATGTAATAATAGATGAAAAATTCATAGAATGTTCAAGTGATAGTTAACAAGGTGTAGTCTTGTGTTGGTTGTCTTATTTCTTCATTAAGCCATTAATATAAATCATCCACATTTCAATGAGAGGACATGGGGAGGATTATACTGAGTATAGTTATATTATCACCCCTACATATATAACTATTTTTATATTTTTCTATGATGGAGATGGTGATATAAATGTACTACACCAGATCATAGAATTCATGATTTGAGTTGTTGTTATTGGAATAATTTTTGCAGGTCTTTTGTATATTTTATTTGAAGATCGAGTCATATAAGACATTACCTGAATTTCTGGGATATTGTTTTTATGTTACATGTTATGAATTTTATTATGAATGATATATTCATTAAATAGCCTATATCCTATTTTATGATATGGGAATGTCATAAATCATGATTTTTATACTTCTATCATAACATATTATACCATAAGACTCTATAATATCATAGTGTACTGCTTCATATTATATGGTCCCCCTTGTATCCTATGATTATCTATGTAGTCAAATGTTAATTTGTTAATGGTTAAATATTACACATGTTAACTTTTATTAAATAAATTAAGCATTTCACAAGATGAAATTATTGGTTGAATTTTTTAGAAAAATATTATAAAAAATGATAACTATTTTCAATTACTATTAACATGTGAGAAAATTCATTCATACTCACAGAGTTTCTTTAAAGGTTTATAAAATGAGGAAATCATCATGTGATGCTGATAAAACATGTTAACTTACAGTTCTTGTCAATTCACCATGTCCCTAATCTTACTTATTTTTCTTTTATTAGCTTCCATGAGATAAAATCATGTAATGTATTAGAAACGTATCATACCCATGTGATGTGTGATTTAGTAAAAACCTTGAATGCATCATAGAGAAGGGAGTCTGATGGATTCCTTTGATTAATTTTAATCAATATTTTTAATTAAGATACTGGAAGTGGTTATCTTCAGTGTAAGTAATGCAAAAAAATCATTTCTTTATGCATGGTTTAGGTATCAAGCATGGTTGTTCAGGGGTTTAAGGGTTTATAATTATTTCTACTACATTGATTAAGTGTGAATCTATCTCCAAAAACCCATCAATGGTATTAAATCCATTTCATGATCATTGATTCACAAAATCATACTTTGAAAATGAATAACATGTATATCACATAGATTTCATATTTCATGTCCTTAAAAATGGTATGAATTTTGAACTAAGACTGAAATTTTAATATATAATAACATAATTAGTAATATTTGTTTTGTACTGAAGCTTTCATTATGTTATGTAATAACATAATTTGTGGTTGTGTTTGTGTCATATGATATAGGATGTCATTTGTGTTAATATAGTGTAATCATTTATGTTTCTTTATTTTATATCATGCAATATGTGAAATTATAATGGATGAATGTATCACACAATTCAGGAAAAAGATAATCATATCATAATAGTGACACGATGTATATCATAATATATGAATCCCATGTAATTGGGGGATATATCTCAACTACTATTAACAATCACAAAGTATGATTGATAATGTTTAATTCATATTTTATGATATATCTTATATAATTTAATGTGATATCTTAGAATAATTTAATATTTCAATATTTTAATTATGAATTGGTTAAAATATTTTATAAACTATTTTTAAATTATGGAAAAAATTATTTTAGAATATTATTTTAAGTTATTATTTTTTATATATTAATGACTTTAAAAAAATTATAATTAATAAATAATTTTTATGAAAATTTTATTAAAGAAATATTCAACAACATTAAATGTTAATATCAAATATTGTATTCAATATATATTGCCTGAATTATAATTTGATATAAATGGTTTTGTCACGACCCGTCCTCAGGGCTCGTGCCGTGACTACCCCAAGCTCGCCTTCTATAGGCCAGGGGCTGGTGACTAGCACCAAAGGCGTAAATCCAGATAAAAGGTGAAGGAATTGCCTTTTTTTAATGTAAAAAAAACACAATAGATTATGCAAGTGAAGTAATCACTAAGTAAAACTAGGTACAAGGTATGTGCTGAAAAGTAAATGGGCCAGTATAAAAACCCAACTGAAAGTACAGTACAACTGAAAGAAAAGTACAACAGCAGTAAGTAAGACAACAACACTGAGTCGTCCTCCAAAAATCCCACTTGAAGGGTGGGTACATATAGTCTCCTCAGCTTCTTGGGTCCGGCTGTCCACTCTGTGTACGTTCCGCCAAGTGGTCCACCTCCGGGAACCGTCCACCTCCACAAGCCTCCACCTCGATCAGTGTTGTCTGTTGTCTGCATCCAACACCACATAGTGCGAGCATAGCCGTGCAGGGGTGAGTATAAGATACTCAGTAGGGTCCCTGAGACCCCCGAAGGTCTCTAAGAATCCACGAAGGATAAACCACAAGGGAAAGATACAATCATGAAGTATCAACTGACTCTACTTGGGTATATGCCCATACGTATACCTAAGTCATCAATTACAGTTCACCTCCAACTCTCGAGCCCAGTCTCAACCAGTCCACACATGAAAACACATCCCAGTCCACACAGGAAAACACAACTCAGTCCACACAGGAAAACAAAACTCAGTCCATACAGGAAATCACACTCCAGTCCATACAGGAAATCACAACACAATCCACACAAGAAAGCACAACCCATTCCACATAGGAAACCACAACCCAGTCTACACAGGAAAGCAAGTCAAACACATCGTTGATGAAGATTGAAGTCAAGACTCAGCTCACACAGGTATACATCTTTCGTATAGCATTAGAGATGATCAGATGTAGTCACTGATTCATCTAAGTTGTTGGACCCACATAGGATACATGACTAGCTAAGATTTCGGACCCACATAGGATACAAGACCACCTACTCTGTCGGACCCACTCAGGATACAAGTACAGAGGATATAATGCCGGACCCACGTAGGATACGAGAACAGTAGTCATCGCTGTCGGACCCTACAGAGGATCCCAGAATAGTCGTCATCACAATTGAAGCCACAGAGGATCCAAGTACAGTCGTCCTCACTGCCGAACCCAGGGAGGATCCAAGTACAGTCGTCCTCGCTGCCGAACCCAAGGAGGATCCAAGTACATTCGTCCTCGCTGCCGAACCCACGAAGGATCCAAGTACAGCCTTCCTCACTGCCGAACCCACGGAGGATCCAAGTACATTCTTCCTCACTTATGGTCCCATGGAGTATCCAAGTACATTCGTCCTCACTGCCGAACCCACGGAGGATCCAAGAACAGTCGTCATCGTCGCCGTCGCAGCCAGCTCTAGGGTTCCCGTACATAGCACGCTCGATTCCAGGAGGGTCCGATCCTCGATCCAAGGTTCGATACATCAACTGTCATGAATTCCAGAGTTTATGTATCCCAAAGTTCTATCTCGTCAAAAGAAACCCAATGCGACAGAAGACACATCAATCGGACGCCCGGTCTGAGAGTTGTTGGCTTTTCTGTCCTAGGGGCCCAGATAGTTTTTAAGCTAAAACCAATGCAACCGCACTCCAACTATGTCCAAACCTCAAGTGGAGTAATACAAAATAATCGCCTCAACAAAAGAATTCCAATGCAATTGACGACACATCAATTGGACGTCCGGTCCTTAAGATATAAGTGTTTATGCTCTAAGGGCCCCGTTGGTTTCGGGTTCGAACCAACCAGGACATACACAAACATTGTCAAAATCTCGAGTGTAATATACCGAAATTACCATATCAGTCCAAGGATTCCTATGCAACTAAAGGTGAATCGATCGGAGGTTCGTAACTCAAGTTATGGGCAAAAGAACGAAAATGTTCCGAAGTGGGGGTCTGGGCCTAGTCCGACTCGGCCCAACCCCCCCGGGTGGCCCGAACCGGGTCGACCCAACCAGGGAGGGCGCGGCCCGGCTTGGCGGGGTGCGGCCCAGCCCGGTGGGTCACGGCCCGGCCTGGCCGGCCCGGCCCCACTGGGGGGCACGCTGGCTTGGCCAGCGAGCTGAGAGGGGGGGGGACCCCCCCCCCCCCCCTTGTTCCGCGGACGTGGCACCAGGCTGGCACCATGATTTACTCCAGTATCCCATGTGGGCGCGGGATCCGGGCCTCTCCGCTGCGGTTTCAGCAGCGGCGGGCTTCCACCGGCGGCGTACTGGGGCGCCACTACCTCCGGGCGGCAGGCCGGTGTCGACTGCCGGCCCCTGGAGTCATTCTAGTGGTCAAATTTTGCTCTGGTCTACGTTTGTGGTCGCCTCGGGACCCGTACATCACTAAGAAGGCCTCCAATCTCCATTTCGGTCTCGATTCGTCATCGCCAATTATTCCGCACATCGAGAACAATGTAGCGGTGGGTTCGGGCTTGTTCGTTAACCCACACCCACCGTGTTAGAGGTGCAAATGTCGCCCAACAATATAATCACCAAGTACGAGGGTATAATTCTCATAAAAGAAATAATATACAATTTTTCCCTTACCTCAACAATTGATGTCGAACGTCGGCGTCATAGGGAAGAGTATAATAGGCGTCGTCGGAGCGCACCGAAGAGGAAGCGGTGTCTCTTATGTTTCCACGGAGAATATTAAGGGTGGCGCATCGTCAATCTCCGAGGAACCGGAGTTCTTCGCTATTCTTCGTCGGATGTCGGCGTTCTTCTTCGTTCTTCTTCGGAGACCGGCATTCTTCTAAAAGCTCCAAATATCTCCCGATCTCTCTCTAACAACGAAGGCTCTTCCCCAAATTAAATAATAGGTGCCTCCTATTATTTAATTAAACACGCAAAGAAACTGCCAGAATTAAATCACCACATTTAATAATGTGTTGACCGCTGATTTAATGGAAGGCAGAGGGAAGATCCCCATTAAAACACGTGTTGGAAAATAATAAAAAAGGGTTTCCAAATTAATGAGGGGTTCTTAATGAGATTAGAGGAAATTAAATGGTGGGGCTCATGTGGGCTCCACCACTCTAACATACACACATGGGTAGTTATGTGGCTATGTGCCCCACCCTTAACAACCCATGGGAGGGAATAACCACCTTATAAAAGAAAAATTGTTCCAACAATTTTTTTTTACTTCTTAAATAAACCCCAAAAAATAACTTCTCCTCTCCCGCGAACGCAACTACGGTAAGGATCCTATTAAAAATTTACTGGCGTTGTGAGTTCATTGGTGACCTCAAATTTCAGTTCCGAGAACCGGTTCAAAAGATAGAAAAACCTTCTCTTTCGTTCACTGAAAGTACCCAAGCTAAACTTCAGAAATTGATTCCAGGGACAACGGGCTCGAAATCAAGCACCGTCAGAAGCCACATACTCGTAAAATTTGAAAGTATTTTAAAAATATTATTTGAAATTTTCGGGTCTTTACATTACTCCCACCTCAGGGAATTACATCCCCATAAAGCTACATCATAAACTAGGGAAACAAAAAAGGGTACTGAGCATGCATCTGAGTCTCCCGCTGTCATGTTCTCTCCTAGAGATTTCTGTGCTACCAATGAATGCGCACAAGAGGAATCGAACGTCCACGTAGGACCCGCTCCTGTCGATCCTTGATCTCCACCAGGGCCTCCGCAAAAGTCGTCATCGATGTCCAGCTCCTAGTGGTCGATGATGACAGATAGGTCATGCACACATCTTCTCAGCTAAGATATGTGGATGATGTCGTGCACCCAGTGCATCTGAGGTGGAAAGGCTAGATGAAACATGGAGATAACTTTCCGCCTTGGCCAAATCTC
This sequence comes from Viscum album, assembly GCA_963277665.1. Classification (NCBI taxonomy): domain Eukaryota; kingdom Viridiplantae; phylum Streptophyta; class Magnoliopsida; order Santalales; family Viscaceae; genus Viscum; species Viscum album. The sequence continues at coordinate 224,418,635 of OY728139.1, forward strand.
CACAGACCCCATCGAGGTGAGACCCGTAAGAAGATGTGGTCGTCACGCACGAACTCCAGTGGTATCGTCCCCTACCAGCATAGGACTTCTGCCTACTCTGTGCAGTCTTAATCTGCTCCTGGATGATCTGAACCTTCTCCATCATATCCCAAACCATCTTTTGGTTATACAAGTGTTGATTCCATCATTATCTACAAAGGATATCTGCAACGCGGCCTGCTATTGTCTCGCTACTCATAACAGCTGAGTTCCTGATCTATTACTAGGAGAATCTTCGACAACGATCCCCTCCCCAGGAGTATAAACTATCTCGAAGTCATAGTCCCGGAGGAATTCAAGCAGTCACTGCTGCCTCAGGTTCATGTCCTTCTGAGAGAAGATACACCTGAGAATATTGAGTTGGAGCAAACTGTAAACTGTTCGCTCAACGAACAATGGGTGAGACTAGCCCATGGTAAGAACTCATCTCCACCCTTCTTTGTCTACATTCTACCAAAGAGCTGATGAGACTTATCCTCTACCGAAAAGTTAAAACTGGTCTCACCCCTGGATGAACCACATTATTTTCCTAATACAGTCAATCCTGACTTGAACGGTACAATTTCATGTCATAGAAGACGTCGTAAGGCCACGACGCTACTACTACGAGATCCAACCGTTAATCTAACCTCCAAGGGTTGAGTTACACACTCGGCATCAGTGTGTGGTTACTAGGTCTCCTCCAGTTGGAATATCACCAGTGAGGGTCAAGTCCATGGTTTTAACCATAACCTCTCAGCATCAACCATACAAAAAGTATAGGAATGCAAACATCACAATAACATGTGTCTTTTATTACTACAGCTCAAAGTACAAAGACACAAAGCATCCACAAAAATGACATTAACAAGCTAGAAGAAACATGAAAAAAGGTCTCCATGCCTGGAGCTAGCCCCGCTCCTTCTCGTATGCTCCGGGAGCTCTATGGTCATAGGCCTCAGCCGCCTGAAGTTGAGCTCTCCCATGTCCAGTAGTTCCCTACGGTTGAGGTGGTCCTCACGGTGGTGGCGGTGGTAGGGCCTTGAAATCTCGTCCACCACCTACTGCTTGGCCAGCACCTCTGCCACATCTGCCAACTCCCGGCAGACCACCACGGTCGAACCTCTACCTGGGAGGTCTATCTATCTCATGCTTCTCATCTGCAGGGTGGTTCGGGAAGTCTCGAGCCATGTGACCCTACCCGCCGCATGCATAGCACTGCCTGCTCCTCATATGGCTAGCTATGTGCCATGTTACCCGCACAGCCGAACCTGTATCTTGAGGTCGCTCATCTGATAGCCTAGTCCGCTTGGACCCCTGCGTCTGCTGTCTGCTGCCGGTTGTAGAAATCTCCGCTACGTGTCGTTCTGTGGAGGGTCTCGCCACTGGTGACTGCTCAACGAGGAATCTCTCCACTAGGAGGGCTCTCTCGAGCACCCCTGATTGCGTCAGGATGTTAAGGGAGATCATCAAAGCCCTGATCTCATGTCTGAGTCCCTGCTCAAAGGTCTGGGCCTGGAAGAATGGGTCTCATACCATTTCCGTGGAGTAGCGCTAGAGGTCGGTAAACCTCGCCGAGTACTGGGCTACTATCATGTTTCTAGGCCGCAGCTATAGTAACTTCTGGATGTGCACCGCACTGAGGGTGGCTGGAAAAAACTCCGAGCGGAAGAGGCTCTCAAAGTCTGTCTAATGTAGAGATGCCTCATCGTGCACCTGGAGCATTAGGCTCCACCATCTACCTGCTACTACGTGCAGGAGACTCGCGGCAAGGATCACCATAAGTTCTGTTGGTGTCCCTACCAATCTGAAGACTCTCACGATAGCCTCTAGCCAAACCTTGGCTTCCTAAGGATCTGTCTCTCCACAGAACCTGGGTGGCATCTTTCACTGAAACTCATGCAATGCACTCAGGCGGCGTGCACTCTCCGCTGCTGGGGCAGGTCGTATCGGTGGCCCAGCGGGTAGTGGTACCGCTGGTGCCTCCACTGTAATGGGGCCCTTCACCAAAGCCCCATCGCTCGGTGGGCTTCCATCCCACGCGTAACTAGGAACCCTAGCAGGCTGTCTTCGTGGGGCCATCCTAAAAAGAAACAGGTGCGCCATGGTAAAACAGTATACCCGGTGAGCTGACTCAAAGTAATCACAAAGAAAACAATGAAAGGAAACACACATGCAATCAGTGTTTTCATGAACTGAGTCGGAAATCAGAGGTCAGGGTCCTGGTGTATGGATATGTCAGCCGCCGCAACAACACTAGACTCCCTGGACTAAAAACCACACTCAATACTCTTAACACTACAGTTTCACAGAGAGAAAATATCAGAGTCCAGAGTTCTATGGTAGAACCGAATCCTTTAATACCAATTTGTCACGACCCGTCCTCGGGGCCCATGCCGTGACTACCCCAAGCCCACTTTCCATAGGCCAAGGGCTGGCGACTAGCACCAAAGGTGTAAATCCTGATAAAAGGGGAAGGCATTTCCTTTTTTAAAGTGAAAAAAACACAACATAGTACGAAAATGAAGTAAGCACTAAGTAAAACTGGGTACAAGGTAAGTGCTAAAAAGTAAATGGGACAGTATACACACCCAACTGAAAGTACAGTACAACTAAAAGGAAAGTACAATAGCAATAAGTAAGAGAGCAAAACAGAGTCGTCCTCTGGAAATCCCACCTGAAGGGTGGGTATAGATAGTCTCCTCAGCTCCTCAGGTCCGGCCGTCCACTCCGTGTACGTTCCGCCAAGTGGTTCACCTCCGGGTACCATCCAGCTCCATAAGCCTCCATCTCGATCAGTGTTGTTCGTCGTCTGCATCCAACACAATGTAGAGTGGGCATAGCCCGTGCAGGGCTGAGTATACGATACTCAGTAGGGTCCCCAAGACCCCCGAAGGTCTCTCAGAATCCATGAAGGATAAACCACAAGGGAAAGATACAATCACGAAGTATCAACCGACTCTACTTAGGTATATGCCCATACATATACCTAAGTCATCAATTATAGTTCACCTACAACTCTCGATCCCAAGATCAACCTGTCCACATAGGAAAACACAACCTAGTCCACATAAGAAAACACAACTCAGTCCACACAGGAAAACACAACTCAGTCCATATAGGAAATCACAACCCAGCCCATACAGGAAACTACAACCCAGTCCACAGAGGAAAGCACAACCTAGTCCACACAGGAAAGCACAACCGAGTCCACACAGGAAAGCAAGTCAAACTCATTGTTGATGAAGATTGAAGTCAAGAATCAACTCACACAGGTATACATCTTTCGTATAGCGTTAAAGATTATCAGATGTAGTCACTGTTTCGTCTATGTTGTTGGACCCACATAGGATACAAGAATAGCTAAGTTGTCGGACACACATAAGATACAAGACCAGTGTAACACCCCGAGCTTCCACGATATGCCTCTCTTTCAATAATGCAATAGCTTGCATTGTACGCAAGTTCGAGTTCTAAAACACCGCGACTAATCAAAGTAGCCGTTATGAATAGTAATAACCACTTTTTAAAATTATAGAAATTTTATATTTCAAAATGGACTTCATTTTTGTATTCTGAATATCGAAATTATCCTAAGTTGAATTTTTTGTAATTTTCTGAGAACTTCCAATTTTTATGAATAGTGAAAAATACTTAAAAACAACTTTTTTAATCAAAGTATTTTATAGTGATAAATTATACTATTGAGTGGTTTTAAAGTATAATTAGAATATATTTTTACTATTTTATCCAATGGTGATCATTAGAATTAATTTCACTTTGAAATTGGACATAAACAATTGTCAATCTTTTGATATATATTGTTTCATAAAAACACGCGATTTGTTGGGACAGCGGAAATTAATTATAAAATTAATTAATGAAACTAATATGTTTCGAATTTTGTAAAATAGACATCATTTTTGAAATTGGAATATCAAATATATCTTAGGGTGAATTTTTGGGATTTTTCTGAAAAACTTCAATTTTCGATGAATAGTGAAACCACTAAGTGGTACTTATAAAAACTGATTTTTCGTTTAAATGAAATTTTACCACTTCTGTGTTTTGAATTTCAAAAATCCGACATACATGGTTGTCATTAAGAAGTAAAATGTGGTTCAATGAGATTAAAATATTTTCTGGTGAATAGTAACTTTTAAGTTCTTAATCGCGATTAGAGGTAATTAGTGTAGGTTAATGTAAAAATAATGTTTAATAATATGAGATGAGCTTGACACATGTCCTACCCTAATTTGATGTGCCATGGCCGACCAAGACATTCCATGGGTCAACTTGGGGACCCCATGGAGCCACTTTAGTTGGAAAATGACATAAATACCTTTTATTTTATGTTAAAGTAAAAAATGACACAAACATGAAATGTTTTACTAAAACAATTTTTAAATGGGGTTATACAAGTCATATTTTTGACTATAAATATTCATTAGAAGTCTAAAAAGATTTCATACATCATGATAATTTTTTAATTATTTTTAGACATTAAATAAATTAAATTATTTATGACACCACGATGATGGAGCGATTAGCTCATTAATTAAAGATTTAAATAAAATGAAAAGATAATGTAAACACCAAGGCTTAAACTTGTCCAAAGCCTATTGTATGGGTATATTTAGAACCCTTATCACCTTATCCTAGAATTATATAAGTGTGGGACCATTAGAATCCGAAAAGCATTGTATAATAAAGTAATATTTCATTACTTTCCAAGAGTGCCCCTCCTCTCCACTTATAAAAGGCCCCCACCACTACCACCTTACTCAATCTTTCAAGCCATTTGGCTCGGCCAACCCCTGCCCATATACTCTCCCAACTTCCCTCTCTTACTCCTAGAAGCCTCACTTTGGGCAGATCTCTTCCCAAGGAAGCCTTTGGCTCAAATCAAAAAGAGTTACCCGATTTTAAGGCAATGTCTTCTCTTGTGTTCTTTTATTTTATTTTTCTTCTCCAACCCCCTAAACTCTTTTTATTCATTTCTATTGTAACAACACCAGTATCCTAAATATACTAGGATGTTGTTATGAGAAATATTCTTGCTACACTTACACACACCTACATCTAATGGTTAAAGAACATACATTTTCTGTGGATGGCGAATTTCTGCCTCACGAAACGATAATTGTTCAACACTCATATAACACCTTAAAAGGTGGCCATTAAGATGTCACTATATTTATATATGATATATAATATGTTTATGTTTTACTTAAGCTTCTGTATTTTTCATTTATTTCATACCTTTATGGTTTCCATTATGGGTAAATGCGATATTTTCATTTTAGGAAGTGCGGACTACTGCCCCCTCAAAGTGATGTGAATCGTTAATGCCATATGTGGGATGTATAAAGGATGGAGTAAATGATATTATATATGATATTATACTGGAACTATATTATAACTTTATATAATTATTATTTCATTCCATTAAATACGAAATATAAATGAAAGTAGCGTCCATGCATACGTACGGCTTGCCGTCTCCATGAACGGTGCATTTCATTTCTTACCTCTAAATGTTATGTAATATTATAAATGAATGTATATACTAGATATATATGATGTATATAATATATACATCATGAATATAATTATAGATATAATGGATATATTACCACATGAACAAAGTGTAATTATAAGAAGGTTATTTTTGACTCAAGTATCTAAGATTGTCAAAACGACCGTTATTAACATAAATAATTACATAATGTTCATAACATGGTAATAAGTGATATAAAATGAATAATGAACTTGAAAAAGGTTCTTAAGAAGGTAGAGATTATCTCTAGTTTATTATTCTGGAGATCAAAGAACGGTCGAGTGAATTCGGACACGAGGTAAGGGAACTTCTTAACCCAATTTCTATTCTTCGGGTTAATATCCTACTTTCAAATTATGTCATGATATTATTATGTACTATCTTGTATTTGTACTTTATTTATGTGTACTTATAGTTAATACACATAATAGATGTACTTTATTTAAAAAAATGATCTTTTTAAGGGTCTTCGTCTCAATCTCCTTTCATTGAGGCATATTTTGTTTTATAAACAACTTTCATTTATACGGTGTATAAACCCCTTTGACTTTTATGTTTATTCAAAAGGAATCTTTTTTATACGAAGCGTTTTACTAAATGAAAAAAAGGAATGTTTTTCTTGTTGTACGTATGCGGCGAAAATGACTACCCCGCCGCCATGACCATTATTTGAGTTTCGGCTTCCTCTAAAAGCCATAACTTTTTTTAAAATGAAAAATAAACAAAAGTTTTAATTATCTTTTATTTTGGTATTGAAAATGGTTTTGAAAGTGAATTTACTATATCAATGTGTTTTATTGATATCTTGTGATTGAAATGTGGATATGTTATGTTTAATTTATGCATGTTTTATGTGATACGATTATGTTATATTATATGTTTAAACCTATTCATATGAGGAATGCATTGGACTTAATAAGTGGCGGGTGGAGCCCGCTATAGCTCCTCGATGTATCGGTAGGTCTCATGAGACAAACTAGTGTCTTGGCACGAGGCCTTGACAAAATCTTATTTGTGGTCTTGGCACGAGGCCTTGGCTACGTGGTTATGATAGTTTGGCATTATGCATTCCATCATTATGAAATTGGTTATTGATATTGCATGTGATTATTCGACCAGTAGAATATCCATGTGAAGAAGTAAATGGAATTATCTCATTTTACTTTTTACATATTATGTTGATGTTCAAGTTTAAAAGGCTTTTGTTTTAGTTATACATTGCCTTAAATGTTTATGTTTATTTATGAAAGCTTCCACAATATTGTTATCCTTACTGAGCATCTGAGCTCACCCCTTTCAATGTTTTAATATTTTCCAGGATGTGAAGAATTATTTCATGAATGACCTCCAAGGATAGTCAGAAGAGGATATGAGTGTGGAATATGAAGACTTTGTTATTAGTTTTTCACTTTATAATGTAATGTAGAGTTTATGAATGTATCTAGTGTTTCCAAGGCTACTAAACTAATCGGTCTTTCGAGACTTGATCTTTTGTGATCATGCCAATGATACGAAGTAATGCACCGACTCTGGGTAGCTGGGTTCGGGGCGTTACAGTTGGTATCAGAGGCAGTCTAATACTAACCTTGGAAGCTAGATTTAGATAAACTCTGATTAGAGAACATAGCCCAAATATAGACTTTGAGGATTAGTATAGAAGAACTTCCTAGAATTTTGTTGCTGTTGAGATTTCGTGAGTTTTCCGAACAATACATCCCTGTCTGGATACGAGCAGGTAGAGGCGGATCTGGCACAGATGTACCTATGGGTAGAACCCGAAAACACTGCTTTGAGCTAGACTCGAACGGGAACTAGTGCACAACAACGGGCCTTGCTGCACTCTTGGTTACGACACTCCCGGGGGATATGCTTAAGATAATTCTCGTTTTCTTTACAAACCACTATGAAGGGTTATGAGTATATACATCCTCAAAGAAAACCTTTTATGATTATGGATTATATCCATAAATAGTCCAATTTATGTTAAGTATTTTATAAGTATGGAATTATGTATTTTGATTCATAAACTAATCTAGTTTATGCCATTGTTTAAAAATGGCGCCTAGTGGAAGGAATGGAAACTGTATCAATGCACGCACTCCGTGTAGGGATTTCCCTCCTTCTCAAGATAATTATTGTGGATCTGGAGATACAACTGGTGTTGATCAACTTATTACCATACTGGGACAACTCACTCAGGTTATGAATAATAACCTTACTCGTATGGAGCACCCTGATCCGAAACGTGGAGGATCAATGTTAGACCGCTTCATGAGGAAACAACCACCAACATTTAATGGGGGTACAAATCCATTAGTAGCTGAGCAATGGATAAACTCCTTAGAGGAAATATTCCACGCCTTAGGGAGTAGTGAAAGGGAAAAGGTTATCATGGCAGTATACCGCCTCACTGGAGATGCCGATCAATGGTGGTCGCTGATTCAAAACACAACGGAAGATGAAGAAGTATCAAGTACGGAATGAAGGGAGTTTAAGGAAATTTTCTTAGAAAAATACTTTCCACATGACAATCGAGCAGATATGGAAAGGCAATTTCTGAGTCTGAGATAAAAGGAGGATGAGAATGTCGCAAAGTATGAGGATAACTTTACAAGGTTAGCGAGACATGTTGCAGATTATATACATAACCCAAGAAGTAAGATTGATCGTTTATTTGATGGGTTAAAACCATTTCTCCGTCGAGCTTTAGTATCACAATATTTCTCAACATACGAAGATATAGTCTCGTGTGCTATCAAGAAAGAAAAGGAATTATCTAAGTCTTATGACAATAAAGTAAAGCAAGAGAAGAAGAGAACGGTGGAACAAGAGACGGATAAAGGGAAAAAGGGAAAGAAGGATTTTCAATTATGTGATAATTGTGGGAAGAATCACCCCAGTACTTGCCTAAAAGGAATGGAAGTTTGTTCCAAATGTGGAGAAAAAGGTCACCAGGCGCGTGATTGCATGGGAAGGAAAGAGGCTATCAATGTTGAATGCTACAATTGTAGAGAAATGGGGCATTATGCAAATGAATGTACTAAGCGTCAGGGAAACTTACCTCAGAAAAGGCCAAGGGATCAAGGCCAGTCTTATGCTGTGACTACAGTTGAAGCGGAATAATTAATGTATTGTTGCTTTTGGACTCAAGGATTATATTCTGGTTATAAGAATAATTTGATATATATAAGGATTGTACTGCAGTACGTGTTCTTTTCTGGGAAACATACCTCACCACCGTGTCTTCATCCGCGGTGGGCTTCCACCGGCGGCTCGCCGGGGCGCCGCCGCCTCCGGGTGGCTGGCCGGTTTCGACTGGCGGCCTCCACCACTGGGGACATCCATGGGCCACCAGAGTCATTTTGATGGTCCGATTTTGCTCCCGTCTACACCTGCGGTTGCCTCGGGACCGGTACATCACTGTGAAGGAATCTAATCTCTATTTTGGTCCCGCATCATCATCGCCAATTATTACGCACAACAAGAAAAAATTAGCGGTGGGTTCGGGCTTGTTCGTTAACCTGCACCCACTGTGTTAGAGTTGCAAACGTCGCCCAACAATCTAATGACCAAGAACGAGGGTATAATTCTCATAAAAGAAAAAATATACAATTTTTCCCCTACCTCAACAATTGATTTCGAACGTCGTCGTCGAGGGGAATAAAATCGTAGGCATCATCGGAGCACGCCGAGGAGGAAGTGGTGTCTCCTCTCTTGCTGCAGAGAAGAGTAAGGGTGGCGCGTCGTCGATCTCCGAGGAACCAACGTTCTTCATCGTTCTTCGTTAGAGGCCGACATTCTTCATCGTTTTTGTTAGAGACCAGCATTCTTCCAAAAGCTACAGAGATCTCCTGATGTCTCTCACACAACGAAGGATCTTCCCCATATTAAATAATAGGTTCCTCCTATTATTTAATTACACACGCAAAGAAACTCCTAGAATTAAATCAACACATTTAATAACGTGTTGACCATTTATTTAAAGGAAGGGAGAGGGAACATCCCCATTAATACATGTGTTGGAAAAATAATAAAAAACGGGTTTCCAAATTAATGAGGGGTTATTAATGAGATTAGAGGAAATTAAATGGTGGGGCTCGTGTGGCCTCTACCTCTCTAACATCCAAACTGGTGTAGTTAAGTGGTTGTGGGCCCCACCCTTAACTACCCATGGGAGGGAATAACCACCTTATAAAATAAAAATTGTTCCGAAAGTTTTTATTTACTTCTTATATAAACCCCCAAAAATAACTTCTCCTCCCGCGCGAATGAAACTATGGTAAGGATCCTGTTAACCAATTACCGGCGTTGCAAGTTCATCGGTGCCCTCAGATTTCAATTCCGTGCACCGGTTCAAAAGATAGAAAAACCCGCTCGTTCTTTCACTGAACTTACCCGAGCTAAACTTCAGAAATTGATTCCGGGCCTCGGAATCAAGCGCCGTCAGAAGCCGCATACTCGTAAAATTCCAAAGTATTTAAAAACAATTCCTTGAAAGGTTTATAATGAAATTATTAGTGTAATTTATAATTTATTTATATGTTATTAAAATAATTAATAATTAAAAGTATTTATATTTATTATTAAAAATTATTTATAATATTTAATTTGAATTAATCAAATGAAATACATTATTAGAGGAAATTATTTAAATTGTATCAAAAGTTTTTTTGATATTTGATTGATTAAGGATTAGTTAATATTAAATGTGTGTTATATTGAATGCTTTATGTATATTTTTTATATTCTATATATCATTTATTTATGTTAAATTCCATAGAAAAGGAAATTATGAAGGATTTTATATTGGAAATATACATAAAAATTTTATATTAATTTAATTATTTAATACCCATAATGAATTCTAAAATTATAAAGTATTTATAATTATTTTATTTATTTAGTGTTCATAAACAATTTATCTCATGTTCAATTATATTAATTTTCCATTTATTTATTTTATTCCATTATTTATTCATGAATATAATTGTTATATTATGAATATATGTATGATTAAATTTAATGTGTTGAATTTCTTATATAAATCATCTTACATGCATATAATAAGTTACAAGCTAGGTTTGACAATTGATTTAGATTTCTCCAACATTGACGTAGAATTTTACTAGGTTATAAGATTGAATAAATATGTTAACTATAGTTTATATATATCTGGAGTTATAATATTGATGGAATTGTGTTCTATCATGAGTAAATTATCCTTTTGTAGAATTAAATTGGGTTATACTACCTAATATCCTATAGGATTATTAATTTTCTAGATAAGTGAGTGTTGGTTATTTTTCACTCCATGCATAATATTTTGGGAATTGTTAATTTCATATGATTCTGATACATTACATGAAAGGGTTTCATATACCTAATGCATGGGATTCATATGGATATTAAATCATATATTTTTATTTTTATTTGGGTTAATAATAGAAGCCATGAGTCTAGTAAAGAGTAACACATCAACATGGTTTGAACATATTAATTTGGTGTAAGGAATAGATTTCCAAACTATGCATACATGTAAATGGGAATAACATGGGATAATATTTTGAGATTAAATCCATTTCAAAATTACAAAGTGTTATATTCCTTTCAAATCATATAGGATTCAATATATCGATCTTTCATTATGGGTGACCAAAATGGTTAGGTTCCCATGAGTTATCTTGTATAAGGAAAGTTAGTAATGAGGTGGTATTAACCATTAGGTGACTCATTTTTTAAATTTGATTTTGGTTAATTTATCTAGGAAACCATAAAAATTAGGATACCATATAAATCAAGTAGAGTTAATCCTTATGCTCAATTGGGAAAGAATTTTTCCACTAAACTGTCCATGTGTTATATATATGATATATTTGATTTAATTGTCAACAAGAAATAATCATGGCTTATTTACATACTCAACTAGAAAATCCATGATGAAATATGGATCTTGGTCTACTAAAAAATATGATGTAATCTAAACGGGGATACCATTTGTGTGGGATCAAAATTAATAAAATTCCTTAGTAAATTATTATAAAATATGATAATCATATTATTAAGGATTCTATTGTTGATAGATAGAATCATCATCACTGAATGAAATATTGAGATCAATTCTTTAAAATAAGAATCTCAATGTGATAATATTCATAAACTAGTAAAAAACATAAAAAATCATATTAATAATGTATAAAAATATGTGTGTTAAAAAAATACTTCATTATTAACCAAGTATTTATGTTTTTAAATAAGTTAATATAGATTCTTAGGAGTATAAAATGATTAAATCAAGGTTTCAAAATGTATTCTACGCATGATGGCCTATGGAACATAATTATCTACTCATATATTCAATGTGATCGAGTTTACCAAATGACTTATAGAGATTTAAGGTTTCAATTAAGTCTTGTTCTGATTATTGAATCCATCCTACAATAATTATTGGAAATGATTTGATAATGTTAACTAGTTGTAAAAAAATTTACCCTACATTATCAAAGTGTTGATACCTAATGAAATATGGAATGGTATGTACAATTCATAGTGTTTTTTTGAGGTTAATAGTGGTTAAGAGTAAAAACCAGAAAAAAGTTGTTTTGATATTTAATAAATGTTTCTTCATAACATATAGCCAATCCCATTAAAAGCAAAAGGAATTAATGAAGTAAGTACATTACTTCTATATATTATAATTATCCTGGATACCCAAAATAGTTTTGAAACTCCATGGAAATCACTCAATAGTTATCAGTGTTATAGAAATAAATACTTCAATTTTAATGTGTATAAAATACTAAATATATGTTTTACAAGTGTTGTAAGTATAAATACGTTCAAAAAAGGAATTGTTTGATAAATCTTGTAGTTTTGGTTTAAAAGTTGAAATAAATGGTAATTTCAGAAATTTCAATTTAAAGGACTATATCAATCTATTATAGACTTGATTAAAGGATGTATATATCCATCTCATATATATTCTATTATAAGAGAAGTTGTTTGTTAAACAAGAGTTTCTATGAGCAATATGAGATGATGGTTTTAATTCATATGATTTATGATTCATTAGAATCAATAACATGCATAAAATAAAAAAAGGATAAAAACATATCAATGAAAAAAAAAATTATCCAAATGTTTTTTAAATATGATGGATTTGATCCCACCAACATCAGTGGAATATTATTGACCCTACATGGGTCATTATTGAGTGATTCCATAAGAGGGGGAGGTTGAATTAGGTATGAAATTACTTTTTTCCTCTCTAAAACCTCAAATCATCATTTCCAAAAGTAATCTTTGAATCACTATTAGTATGTCCACACTTATGTTCTTCCTTTAATAAATATCTAATTGACTAATTTTTTATCTTTTCTATAATTAGATTATATGAGTGGTCACATAACTCACATGAACTGATTGAAATCCTACAGATAATATAAAGCCTGTATAAAATACATAATAATTGTATTTGGTTCACCCATACTAGGATAATCCTAGGAGAATACACCAGTTCCTACTGATGTACCATAATACACTAAGCACATATTTATGTAAAAGTTTCATAGCAGGCTCACTATCCCTTCCTATTTCACAACCAATTCCATTGGTCACTCCCCTTACATGATTTTGGGTCAGATCACTGCCTATATAGGGTCACTCCCATTAAAAAAAATCTATGTTAGGACACACCAAACCAATGGTTCACTCAATTTTTTCCCCCTTTTCTCACTACACTAGGTGGTAAATCTCTTTAGCACACAGGCTAAATAAATTCATCTTATTCTCTTGATTATTGAACTGACTATGGGTAGGTCTTATTGATCTTCGCACTTCTATTTAAAAAAATGGATATAAAATACATCATATAATTTAATTAACTCACCTAATGATCTCTATTTAGTTTTCATGGAATAGATCCTCTATTTTGAAAGCACTTCAATGAGTTCCAACACACTTCAAGTATCATACACTTATTGTGAATGTTGAATAATAACTTTCATGCAACTTATTATTCTGATAAGTGTATCCTTGAAAGTGTCTGGATACAATCCTTTTTTAAGTTAGATCATTACCATTAGAATATCCTTCATATAATATAAATATTTTTAAAAACTATTTGTTCATTGAATTCATTTATTCACAAGATTCACTCATAGGACACATTGTTTCATGTAACACTATTGCATAAAATTGCATTGGATAAATCATTTAATTTATCTCTATTAAAAATATTACTCTTCCAATAATCATTTAATTCTTCTCTGGGTCTTAGGTATTTATGGGAAAATACCAACCCTTCACACAATCGTGAAATCCATCATTCATGAAAACACACTTCACATAAGTTATGATAACTTTATACATTAATGTGACACTTCTATGAAAAACTCTATATTTATGAATCACCCTAATTTTAATAAATAATTTAAAACTACAACTTTATGTGAGAAATTTAAATTTTCTATAAAATATGGAACCCCCTTGTCACCATCTTTATTCAACTTTCCATTGCTATCCAAAATCCCTCTATTTCGGTAATTTTTTACACAAACATATGAAACTTTAGGAACTCCGTACTTTCATTAGTGTCTTCATGCCTCTACATGCGATTCATTATTTTATCCATTTTCCCAAGAAAAAATTCCAACATTACTCAAAAAATTTCAGAAGCATTTCTTAATAAATATATGAATGACTTCAGAGACCTAAAACATCATCACATACATTACATGATACAGCTCTATCACGGTGATGATATTTCATTGGAAAGACTTCACATGTTTTTGGCCACTATATCTTCCTCACATATATATATTAATCAACATTATATTCCAAAACTTACTATTTTATTATCTCTAAGGTATCATCATAAATATTTATCAAACTTCAATGTTGAATAGCCATGATAGACATTGAAATATTTTTCTACCCTTTATAAAATATCCCATTTAAGTCCACATACAATATATAACCAATTCTTATATTTAATGTTATCATTCACCTCATTATAAAACACATCTCTTCACTCAACTTTTGAAATGGTGGAAAAAATCTAACACGCATAAAATCACTATGTCATGTTTTTCAATAAAACTGACATTGTCAAAGAATCCAATTTAATGTCATGAATTATCATTGGCTACCAATAAACACTCCTTTTTTTTTAACAAAACTACCATTAACTCAAATATCCTTCATTATCCAATATCTAGTCTATTCCCCCTTTTACGGCTGTGAAGATTTAAAAATTCATAATACATATATATCATCATTTGATATCAATCCCAAATAAGACCTTATATAATAAGTAATATTTAAAATCTCTTAGAAATTTTTACCTTGAGAAACAAGGGATTCACATTCAGATCTATTATAATTATTGCATGTATTATTGATGTTAAATAACAAAGTATTTATTCATTTGATTCCAATAATACCATCTGTTATTTCATTGATCTTTATCACCTTTATCAAGTATGTGAATGGAGGTATTTTAACTTCTTCTCCTCTATAAACTCTTGAACATATGTTAAAGATAGACTGTGATCCACATATGATATGAAATGAAAAACAGATTTCAATTTTTAGCCCCACTTTTAAGTGCAACAAATTAACTTCTCAACCTGTGTAATTTATCCATATTTAAATACATGTTGGATAAATTTGTCAATATTAAAAATGTCGTCCCCATGTAATAACAATATCAAAATATTTTTATTGGATAAATATTCTACTTAGAAAATAACCATAAACAAAATCAATAAGCCAAAAAAGTCAAAATTTAGTAAATGAAACAAGAGATAAATTTAATAATATCATTGGTTTCCATGTATCTCAATTACATACATATATCTCAAGAAGCCATTTTAATTTATCTTCTACTAAGTTATTATTCCTTTTATCTTAATCACACTTTCAAATAACCATTGGTGAATAAACATGCACCAATTAGTGTGTAATACATGACATAATTCTCTAAATATCATCTATGGACACCAAACTAATACAAATTAATGAAAAGGATACCACTTGTTAAAACTAGTCTCTAATCTCATACAATGAGTGTCTTTCTTTAGTTTTTAAAGATACCACCTTTGAAATATTCATATAAAAACATCCCTTGAAGGTCTCAAATACCTAACCAAAAAAATACATTCTGTATGAGATTATTCCACATGTAGTGGCTCTAAATATCCTAATAATAGTTAGATTATATCATATGTTAGATAAAATATATATATCATGAGAAATTGGTTTTTTATTCTCCAATCTTTTATCTTCATGGATAGATGCCAATGGATTATTACGTACACTCAAACTCTTCAAATGAACCATGATACAACTGGTGATACCTCTTATAATTATTGATTATTATTTTTTTCATATTATTATAGTTTCAAATTCAACATGATGTTAATTAAATGTAATTATATCATTCTAGCACTTTTAAATTCGAGAAATTCCTTGATAGAACGTTCATATTTTAAAAAAAATATCCCCGTGGATTGTATCTCACCCAAATCAATTTACAATTAGAAAATAGTTATAGAATTTAATTACATGGGGAGAGGGGACATTCCAATTTCCTCTGGGGAGAAATGTGGTTGTTCATATTGATCTAATCCTTTTATTTTAAACTTTACTTCATCCCATTTTAGATTATCTTAAAGAAAATACATAATTTATGGGCCTGAATCCACATGTATCAACCCTTTTCATGTTTTTTAAGATCTATGTTCTCAGAGGAGTTTCAGAAACTGTTTTAAGAAGTTTAGTTAAGTAAAAGATGGAAAGGGGATTAAACATCATGTAACTATATTATATGATGTGAAACCCTATTTCATGGGTTGTCCCTGAATGCATCATGACATGCATACTTTTACAAGGCATTAATGAGGGATTCAAAGTGTGGAATACTTCAGGGTATTAAAAAATAAAGTGTTATGGTGACACGTTTTCTATCAGAAATCATCCCAGATGCATTATACAACATGAAAGGGGATTACATGTCTTGAAATTCCCCAATTCTCTATGTTTTTAAAATATTTCAGTAGATTTTTCCCCCAAATATATGGAATTAAAGGATATCCCTCGAATATAGGAGACTAGGAGACCACTTATTCAATGTTTTGAAGATTCCTTCTATAATAATTGTTACATATCTCCCTCCTTCGATCTTTAGAGATCCATCTTCAATATGAGGTATGATCTACCTCTGTTCTTGTGGTTATTCAATTTTTTTCCTCTCATTTTTCATTAATAGGTTCTATTGTATGATTTACATGTTTCTAATATATTTTCTTCAGTTTTTGGTTGTTGCGGTTGTGTTTCGATTTCCCTAGGTGGATACAGTAGTTGTAGGAGAGGTGGTCATGATCCTTTTCTTTGATATGTTCTCGTGTAAAAAACGACAATAAACTTTTAAGGTTGAAGATTTGATGCTTCTGAATGTATTTCTTTGAAACTGTAAAATTATAATGATTTATCCCCTTGGATCACAATGAAATTGACCTATTTAAATATTTGAATCAGATTTAAGAATTGTTATTCATCACATAGAATTATTGTTTTTTTATTTTGTGATAACGGATTACCTCTTGATTTTCTAGATAGTGTGATATTTATGCATTACATGATTTAACATGTCATTCTTGATGAACATTGGTATATAACATAAATAAATAATTTATTTATAATTAATTGTCTAAAAGATAAAGAAGCGTGTTTAATGATTTTGGTTTTCATTATTTCAAAGAGATGATGGTCCAATTGATGAAAATATTAATGTATAATGGAATTTGTTATTGAACCTGAAGAGAGTTGATGCTTTTTGATTAATTAATTAAAGGAATTATAAAATAATTTTTTAATTACTTTTTGATAGCTTGTGATAGCTTTTGATTTAGGTCACCCATAGTTGGAACCTTTGAATAATGGATTGATGAATTCAAGGTGGTATAAGAACCAGTTTTCTAGTAAAAGATAATGAATTTGTAGAGCCTGAGTTTCCTACATGCTTGTATAGGCCAAGTGTCTTATGGTTTTGAGTCTTGAGATATTATTGCGAGTGTGTAGGCTGAACTCCTTACTTTGGGGCTGAGATCCCATTGCTTTGATTGTTCCTATTACATGGGATGTACTCTGGATATGAGATTTGTGTTATATGGGGTGGGTAGAACATGATGTGACATGATCCGGGAATGGTTGATCGTCAACGTCTATTATGGTGTGTGGGGCAGGGTGTCCCAGTTTTTTGGTAGCAATTAATGCTTGGAGTGGTGAGATGCATTAGTTTTTGCATGTGGTGTTGGGTAGGACACGGGAGATGATGGAATGGGTTGAAGTTGAGCTTACTCGTTGATATGAAAGTAGGATTCTTGTTGAGTATATTGTTTATCTATCTGCTTTACTTACACCACATTTTGAGGCAAATGGTTTTTCTTATTCTCCTTCCAAGATAGGTGAATATGTGAAGGGTATGTCGTGTGCTTTCTGTGATTAGCTTCTCATGGTAGTATGGGTCTACACTCCTACTATAGGTGGAAAACACTAGACATGTAGTTCATCCATTCCCATTGTTGATCCCCTTTTGTTTGGTATCTTAGAATATTTTCCTGAAATACCTAGAAATATAGAATGTGGTGATGTCATTAAAAAAATGAAAAACATTTTACCCCATGGGGATGAAAATTAATAGGATGCAATGTTGATGTTATAATTCTGAGAAACTGTGGACTTGGTTGGGTTATTCATGGAGGGCATGAGACTTTTTTATGATACTAATGAAATGCAATATGATGAATGATAATGTCTGATTAATGGTTGAAGAATTAATTAATGTAAATTGAAACTGATAAAAATGGATAAAGTAACTTAATTTATCTCTTTAAATGGTTGTGTGTGTATGATATCTAGTATTAGTAGTGTTAGCCAGGAGTTAGAGATACATTAGCTGAATTTGAGTCTAACACTATGATATCCCATAGTGTGGTGTTGTGCTATGTTACATCATGAACTTTTTGTGTTTAGATACTCTAATCCACCCTTTCAGTTTGGGAAATGGACACCCCAGCAATTCTGATCCCTGAGGGTGTTTTCCCCAACATCTTAATGGGAGGATGGATGGATGACTACCCCCTTTGGTCCCAATCTCTTATCTTGTTAGTCACTTTTAATGGTGTGTGTGGTGGTTAGTATTCCTCATATATGTGTGTTGATTGCTATAATGGATTGTGGTTATTCACACCTATATATTATGGATATAGTTTTCAAAAGTATATTATAGGTATGATGTGTATGGGTTGTGATGGCTTGGGGATCCTTACTCCGTGTATGGGTTGTAATGTCTTGAGGTATAATACTCGATGTATGATCCAATTAATGTGGGTTTTGGTGGCTCTTGGAAACTACATGGTTACTTTAGTTAAAGGGACGTGGTGTTGTGATGCATGAGGTGCATGTTGCCACATGTGGTGCGTGTTGTGGTGCTTCAACTAGGTGTCTTTGGGCTAACCTTTTACGAGATAGATTCTCGGGACGTGCAACATTAGAGAAAAGTGGAAAACTAGAGGGGATGTGGTAGTTTTATACCCATGGAATTTTTAATTATAAGATATTATCTTATATGTGATACTTGGTGACAGTATATATGGTGAGGCTATGAACATAGTATACATGTTTTAGTGATGAGTCATTTTTACTTTTTGTTCACAGTTCTTTAGCATGCCTTCTTTACATTTTCATAAGAGGATCTAGGGAGGATCCTATAGAGTATACTATTATACTCACACTATATATATCCAAACTATTTTTTAGGTCAGTTGTAGTATGTCAGATATTAGGGTGGTTACTAGTAGCTTGGGTTTTACATGAGTTTATTGGTCTTCAAGGTCACAGTCATTTTACGTTCTTTTGGTACTTTTAGTTTTCCCTTTCAATTTTAGGAGTTCTTTCATGACATTAAAAACATGTACATGGGTTTCTATTACACTATATTCTGAATAAGAGTTGGTTGGTCTTTTTCTTATCCCTCTATTTCTCATGTGTTCTCTTAGAGGGTAATGCCACCTATTTGTGTGTTTATTATACCCTCAGTGCTAGTCTCCAACCTAGGGCCTATTAGAGGTGGTACTTGAGTGTCACTATATCGTTTCTCCCATAACTGAACTAGTAAGGGTACACGTTTTTGGGAGCGTTCATCATAGAGTTATATTATAGGTCTAGTTGAAGGATGGGATGGATTTAGAGTTATGAATCGGTGAGGTTTCATGTGTTAGTAGGGAAACAATGTCAGATAAGTTTTTTAGGCACTGAAAACACAAGATATCAGTCGAGACATGGGTTTTTAGGGTCCTCTGTGATCTAATGAAAAGATCATTAAGCTTATAGGGCTATTAAATGAAGTGATACTGGTTTTAGGGTAGAGACATAGGAAAGGATCATAAATCATTCTTCTTTGTGCCTGTGTTTTAATGGGTAGAACATGGGATAGGTTTACCTCAAAATGAATACAAGGAAACAATGAATTAATGTTAAATTCATCCGTATACCAACCTTAGGGGATCTAATAATTTTTTCTTTTGTAGGTATGGCTCCAGGTTGATATCCTCATCAGGTTCCTGCAGAAGATGTTCAGTAGGTTGTGCCTTTAGATCATTGCAGAGTACAGTTTGAAAACGATTACACTTAGAGGAGGAAACTCTGAGATTTTTAGTGCGAGAGTATATTGAATTACAAGGGCTCCATTTATATTCAGTCACCATAGAATTATTTGAGGAGGTTGAGATATTCTCCAGTTCAATCCATGATCGAAAGGAACACTTTACCTCATTGGTTATGATGATTATTTGTGGGGTAGTGAGGTGGTGGTGGTTCTTATCCAATAGAGATCGCGAGGAGTCGGTCGTCTTGTGGGAGGAGTTCTGAGACCAGTTCAGAGCCATGTTTCTTTCTTTGTCCATGAAGGTGGCTATTCACCAGGAGATTCTTACCTATCAGAAGTGATGCTCCAATGTCCAAGTGTTCCGGATCTTTTTTAGGAACCTTTTGTGGAATGTTTCATACCTGTATCCAGATGAGGAGGCCATGGAGGGGAATTTTGGGGATGCTTTGTGTCCAGAGATCTATATCCAAGTGACCCCATATTTTTTGAATACATATATTGAGGTGGTGATAAGATAATATGACATCGAGAGAATTTTATCCATAATTATATCTTTATGATATGAGAGTATTCCTTATTCCATATAGAGTAAAGTTGTTGTTCGGGGTTTCTATTTGTTAGGGAAAAAGAAATTTTAGTCAACCAGTTGTAGGTACCAGCCCTAAATGTCTCATTTCACTAGGGGAAGTGGCTCTCAGGCCTATACTAAGGGATCATGTGCCTGTTTTTATTTTGTAGGATGAGGTAATCGGTGGAATGAGTGCCCTAACATTCTGAGTAGTCTGCATGCGCCAGGTGTTCCACTCTAGGTTCCTCTGCTGATGTAGTTCCATCTAAGGTAGTAGTAGCAAGTTTTTCTGTTTTGGGATCAACTAAGAGTATATTGGATAGATAGAGTTGGAGAGGTTGTAGAGAAGGTCATGGTCAGCTTCATGATTTAGTGTTTCCAGCGTCGGGCGAGCCAGACATCTTTTGAGGTACCCTTTTCCTGTTTTCTACTTGGTTGCATTATTTGTTTGATTCAGGAGAGATTAACTACTTTATATCACCTAAACTTCTCCATGATTTGGTAGTAGAGTTGGAGATACTTCTAGTGAACTTGGCTTTGACCACTCCAATTGACGTTCAAGCTGACGTGTTTAAAGTATGTAGATACTGGGAGCAAGTGCTAAGAAAACACCGCACTTGGGGAGATTTTATGTGTTTAAAAATACAAACATATGATGTCATCCAGGGCATGGAGTGGTTTGATTTTGGGTGGTCTATCGTGGATTTATTCCAGAGGTAGTTGGTGTTCTTGGATGCTGATATAGATATGGTATTTGTTGTAGTGAGTGGGACCCTCAGATGGGTTAAAGGCATGTCCCTTCCTTGTCATCCTTGATGGCTGAGATGATGCTAAGATCATCAGCATGTTAGCTATTGGAGTTTCCCATGGTAATATAAGAGTACCCTAATGTCTTTCTAGATGAGGTTGTATAATTACACCCTTGATGGGATATTGAGTTTGGAATCGAGCTACAGCTAGGCGTGTCTCCATATTAAGGTCTCCATATAGGATGGCACCTTCAAAGCTATGAGAGATAAATATACAGCTTGATGGGCTGTTGCGGTTTGTTCGACTGAGTGTGACACTGTGGGGTGCACCAATTTTTTTTCTCAAGAATGATAATGTCATTTTGCAGATGTGTATCTATTGTAATCTCATAAACCAAGTGATAGTGAAGAACCATTATCCTCTTTCATAGATTAATGATGTATTTCATCAACTGAAGAGAAAATGTCAGTTCTTGAAGATTAATTTGTAGTTTGGATATCATTAGATGTGTGTAAAGTATGAGGATATTTTGGAGATTTTTTTTTGTTTTCATCATGGGATTATGAGTTTTTTGGGATGTTTTTCAGTGTGAAAAATGATTCAGATGTGTTCATGGGGTTGATGAACATGGTATTCAATGATTTCCTAGATATGGTCATGCTGGTTTTTATCGGTGAAATCCTTGGGTACTCTATGTTCAATTAGTATCATAAAATACATCTACATTACATTTCATAATTCATCATCAGTAGAATCTATTTGGGAAGTTGTTGAAATGAACGTTTTGGGATCAAGAAGTCTCTTTCTTCGGAATTGTTGTTTACAAGTAGGTTATAGTTGTGGATCCATAGAAGACATAAGTAGTTGTGTCTTTGGAATCCCCCATGATAAAGGTAGAATCATTAAGATTAATTGGTCTTTCTTCCTTTATTAGATGGTTTCAATCTGATTTTTCTTGGGCTATGACTCCTCTGACAGTATTGACTAGAAAGGATCAAGAGTTCATATGGACTGATCAGTGTCGGTGGATTTTGATTATCTGAAGGAGAATTTAGTCAGTGCTCCAATTATTTTTCTACCAACAGAAGGAGTTTAGTTAAAGGTTTTCTGTGATTCTTTACATCTTGGGGTGTGTTGTGTTCTTATGTAGTAGAGATAAGTTTTTTCTTATGGTTCATTAATTTTGCATCCCCATGAATGTAATTGTTCCACCCAAGATCTCAAGTTGGCAGAATTTCCATTTTCTCTGAGGTTTTGGAGACATTATCTCATTAGTGAGTGCTTTTTGGAAATCACTGATCACAAAATCCTAAGGTATGTTTTCTCCAAGTACGACTTGACCTTGTTCTGGCATTGGTGGATGAAATTTTTTTATAATTACAACTTCTATATTTCATATACACCTATGAAGGAGAATGTTGTAGCTGATATGTTTAGTAGGAAATCATTCTGTGATGCAGTATGGGAATCAAGTTATCCATGGAGAGTGATAGAAAAAAATTCAACATTACATATGGATATGTGAGAAGCCGGTGGGAAATGTTGACTTCTCTATATGACAATGAAATCATCTCTAATGTATCAGGTAGAGGAATCCTAGTTGGGGATCCCGAGGTGGAGGTTTGGAGAGACTGTGTTGTTTATGGTGAGGCCTCTGATGGCTGGTCTGAGGATGAACAACACCAAGTGTTGTTTCAAGGAATAATTTACATTCTTTTGACTGTTTTTCAGATGGTTCTCAAAGAGTTCAATATTTCACATTTAGTGGTACATCCTGGTGTGAAAAAATTGTATCGAGCCTTGAGATACCAATTTTTGTGGCCTAGTTTGAAGAATACATTTATATATTTTGTGTCTTGATGTTTTTTCTACTATAAGGTCAAGATCGAGCATCGTGTTTTGGGTGGTTTTCTCCATCAGTTAGATGTTCCCCAATGGAAGTGGGAAGACATCTTGATGGACTTTGTTACCAGTTTTCCTTCAGATCAGGGATGATAGTACTCTATATGGGTGGTATTGGATCATTTGGTGAAATCGTTCCACTTTATAGTGATCAAGGAGTCAAGATTATTGGAGGTTTTGTCAAGGTAGTATCTAGAGGAGGTGGTGAGACACCATGGAGTCTCGAGGATGTTCATTTCCAATCAAGATCATTTTTCATCCTTAAGGTATGGAGAGGTATCCAGCATGCTTTTGGTTCTGATCTATGCCTTAAAACATCTTTTCATCCATAGATGGATGGTCAGACAGAGCTGACCATTTATACTATTTATGACATGTTGTGCTATTGGGTCATGGATTTTGGATGTTTGTTGATAAAGCACATACCCTTGGTAGAGATTTCTTTCAAAAACAGTTTTCACTCCACCATTGTCATGGAACTTTTTGAAGTCTTGTATGGATGAATTTTACATTCTCCATTGTGTTGTACTAGGGTTGATGATTTAGTGATTCTCAAACTGAAACTAGTATAGAATATGATAGATATGGTTCTGGTGATTCATGAGAGGTTGAAGAAAGTACAGGATCTCTAGAAATCCAATTCAAAACATAGGAGGAGACATGTGGAGTTTGGAATTTGGGATCACATTTTTTTTAGGTGACTCTCCATCATAGACATCAAAGGTTTGGTCATGAGAGTAATCTCTCTTCCCAGTTTGTTGGGTCTTTCAAGGAGTTGTCTCATATCGAAGTCATGGTGTATCGGGTACCACTTCCCCCACAGATGATCCATATACATGATTTTTTTCACATTTCGTAGCTTTATCGTTATCATCAAAATGACTCTCACATCACCTATTGGGGTGAGATTGATGTTGGTGGTGATGTGACCTTCATGGAGTAGCCTATAGAAATCCTGGACTACCAGGAGAAGTTATTTCACTAGAATTTTATATCCTTGGTTCCTGTCTTATGACGGCATGGTGACATGGAGGAGAGTACCTTTTAACAAGAGTCATAGATACATGATCAGTACCTTGAGTTGTTTTGTGGTTATCTCTTCTCTTGTAAAATTGTTCATTTGGTGGGGGTAGACCCTTTATGTTTATGAGATGTATTTCCCTCTTTTATTGTTGTTTCATTATCTCTTTTGAGAGGTATCCCCCCCCAGGTTGGTTTTTAGGATTTGGTTGTGATTATTGAATTGTTTTTCACTTGTTCTTCTAGTGAGGTTGTGAGCTCCTATGATGGTGAAATCTTTGAGAGGTATCTCACAGTGTGGATTTTTGGATGAACCATTTCTATTTCCCGTTAGGGTTTGTTTTGGATTCTCTAGGATGATAATTTTTTAATAGATATCTAATATAGGGGCCCAAATCCATGTGGATCGACCCATTCATGTTATTTAAGATCTAAGTGCTCATAGGAGGCTCATAAGAAGTTTAGAGTTTTTCAGTTAAGTAAAAGATGAAAAGGGGGTATTACAGATCATGTAATTGTATTACATGTTGTGAAGCCCTATTTCATTATTTTCCTAGAATGCTTCATGTAATACAGACTTTTACATGGCATGAAATAGGGATTCACATCATGAAATACTTTGGCGTCTGAAAAATAAAATAACACATTGAGGTGACATGTTTTTTGGAGAAAATTGACCCTGAGACATTACATGATGAGAAATGGTATTACATGTCATGTAATGGCCTACTATTTTATGTTTTTAAAATGTTTCATCCGCTCAGGTATTCACAAACCTGTTACTGTAGCATCTCTACCTCAACTCTAAGTTACCCGGTGAACCCTTTTTCGATGCTTTAGGGATTTCTTTGACAAGGATCAATCCCTAGATCCATCCTTTGATCCATAGTGATCTATCTAAATATACGGTATTATCTACCTCTATTATTGTGGTTCATTGATATGGTTCTTTATGTTTCTCCTTTCCATGTGATGGTATGTGATCTTTACATTTCTAATGTAATTTATTTTTTTTTTGGTTGGTACGGTTGTGATATGGTGTCCTCAGGTGGATCAAGTTCTTGTAGAAGAGATTATTGTCATCCGTTTCATTGTTATGTTCTCATGCAAAAAATGAGAATGAAATTTTGTATTAAGGTATTCAATTATTCTCAATTTATTTACGTGATATTGTGTAGTTAGAATGATTTAGCCCCTTAAATTGTAATGAATGTATCCTAATTAAATATTTCACCCAGATTAAGGTATTTTTATCGATTTCATAGAGATGATTTTTCTTTATACTATGATAATTGTTTTCCACTTGATTTTCTCGATAGTGTGATATCATGAATTGCTTGATTTCTCATGTCATTCTTGATGGAAATTGTTAAAGAATGTAAATACTAAATTAATTGATAATTAATTGGATAAAATATAAAGAGCCATGTTTAATGAATCTAGTTTTTTTAAAATTTTATGATTATAAAATTGATGCAGATATGCATGTATAATGTAATTGGATAGTAAACCTAAAGAATGTTTATTCTTTTTGATAAATGAATTAAATTCATGATAAACTAATTGGCTAATTCATTTGGGATATCTTGTTGTCTAGGATACTCATATTTGGAACCTATGAATAAGAAATCGGTTAATTCAAGATGGAATAAGAACTGTTTGTGTGATAAAAGATAATTATATTGTAGGGTAGGTTTTTCTCAATTCATTGTAAAGACTAAGTGCCTTATGCTTTGGATCCATGGGAGATAGTTGTGTGTGAAGGTTGAATGCCTTGCTTTGGGGATGATATATCATTGCTATGTTTTTTCCAGCTACTTGTGATGTGATCTGGATTTGATACTTGTGGTATATGGGGCGGGGAGGCACAGATGTAATGTGAACATGGGATGGATAATCCTGGAGGGCTATTGTGGTACGTAGGGCCGGGAGTCCAAATTTTTGTGGCATCAATTGACTCATGTAGTGACGAGATGTATCAGTTTATGCATGTGGTGTCATGGAGGACACAAAAGACGACAGAATGGATTTAATATGGTCTTACCCATTGATATAAAAGATGGATGCTTATTTAATATGTTGTTTTCTTATCTTCTTTACTATCCCCACTGATTGAGGAAGATGGATTTTCCTACTCTTCTTCCAAGGGGGTGAAGATGCATCAGATATTCCATGTGCTTTCCATGTTTAGCTTCTCGTGGTTGGATGGGTCTACACTCGTATTATAAGAGGAAAACACTCTATGGGAAGTTCATCTATTCATTGTGGGGATCCCCTTGGGATTAGTATTTTAGAATATTTTCCTAGAATATGTGGAAAAATAAAAAGTGGTAATGTTATTAAATAATTGAATAAATTTTTAACCGATGGGGTTAGAGATTTCTGGGATAAAATAATGAAGATATAATTCTAAGAAACTGTAGACTCATGTTTTTTATTCCTGGAGGGTATGGGACTTTGTTTTGGAACTAATGAAATATAATTTAGAAAATGATAATGGTTAACTAAAGGAAAAATAATATTTAACATAAATTGAAACTGATTAAACTGGATAAAGTAACTCAATGTATCTCTTTAAATGGTTGCGTGTTTAAATGATATCTAGTCTTAACAGTGGCAGTTGGGAGTCTGAGAGACGTTAGCTACAGTTTATTCCAAGAATATATTATGCCCATAGTGTGGTGGTGAGATATATTATATCATGTACTTTTTGTTCTTTGATACGCTATTCCACCCTTTCGATTAGGTAAACTAACACACTATGGATTCTAAGCCCTAGGGGTGTTTTTCCCAGAATCCTGGTGGGAGGATGAATAGTTGACTACCCCCTTTGGCACTACTCTCTTCTCTTGGTGGTTACTTGTTCTAGTATGAATGGTAGTTAGTTTTTCCCATATATGTGTGTTGAGGTCTATAATGGCATGTGGTTATTCACACCCATATATTCCAGATATAGTTTCTTAAAGGCTACAATAGGCATAATGTTCATGGACTGTGATGGCATGAGGATCCTTACCCGGTGTATGGGATATAATGTCTTGAGGTATAATACTCAATGTACGATACATGTTATGCGGGCTGTGGTGGCTCCAAAAAACTACCTGGTTACTTTGGTTACATGGATTTGGTGGTGTGATGCACGAGTTTCATGTTGATTCATGAGGTGCATGTTGTGGTGCTTCGCCCAGGTGTCTACGGGAAATCCTTTTTGGAGAGAGATTCTCAGGATGTGAGACATTAGGGAAAAGTGGTAAACCAGTGGGGAAGTGGTAGCAGGGTACCCTTGATATTCATTATTATATAATATGATCTTGTATGGGACACTTTTTTAGAGTATCCATGGTGAGGATGGGAACATACTCTACCTATTTAAGAGATGAGTTAAACTCATTTGTTGTTCATTGTGATTTATTAAGTCTTATTTAATTTTTCAACAGAGGCTTTAGGGAGGATCCCACTAACTATACTGTTATACTCACCCTACGTATATATAAACTAGTTTTCGGGCTAGTTGGAGTAGGTTGGAGATTAGGATGGTTACTACTAGCTCGGGGGTTGCGAGATTTGTTTGGGCTCCGTGGTCCCTATCATTTTACTTACATTTGGTACTTTCTATATTCCTTTTCAGTTTTAGTTCTTTCATGAAATTACATACATGTACTTGGGTTTCTTTTATACTGTAGTCTAAACAATAGTTGGTTGGTGTATTTCATATCACTCTCATTTATATGTGTTCTCTTGGAGGGTAACACCTCCCTTCTGTGTGTTTACATTACCATCATTTCTAGTCATCAACCCAGGGCCTACTAGTGGTGATACTCAGGTTTCATTATCTCTCTTCTCCCATTTACATCCCAGTAGGGATACACTTTGTGGGGAGGGTCGTAGCATACAACCTCAACAACCTTTACTTATTCATAATCACTCTACTTGTTAATACTCTTTAATTCCTGGTTAGTGTCTATCCTTTGAGTGATTTTACTTTGAAAAACATCAATTTAGGTGTTGTCTTTGTATTTAACCTTTGTTTTCTTGAGACTTTTCTATTCTTCATGGCCCAAATAACATGGTTTTTAACCTTTGGTACTTTACCCAACAAGGATATCATAATACATCACTGATTTTACTTTTATTCTATAATGATTATATCTTCCTTGTTTATCCACTACAACAAAACTGGGTTTATCCAACCCTTGGTCTTTAATAGCACTCAATAAAAAAGTTGTTAAATACCATCTTTATTTGTGATAAATAAAGTTATGTTAAAAGGATAATTTAACAGTTTTTTTTAGTGATGTTAATGGGGGCCTTTAATTGTGATAAAAAAGAATTGTTAAAGGGATACCATTATCAGTGCATTTTTACTAGCACTAATAAATGACTTATTTTATCAGCGCTTGTAAAAATGTACTAATAAGGGGGGTATCAGCTCTTTTTTAGAAGCACCGATAAAGCCCCCCCCCCCATTTATTAGAAATTTTATACAAGAACTGATAAATGTATACTTCAATAAAATTATATTTCATTAAAAATAATATATTTATATATTTATATAATTATGTCGATATAAATATAATATTTATTTTTTGAAATATGTTTCAGATATGGTAAATAGTCATGTACACTTAAAATATAATATGTTTATTTAAAATGGAATATAAAGTAACTAAAAAATATTTTTAATAAATAATTTTATTATTATTACCATGTAATAGTCATTTAAAATCAATTTGATGATAAAAAAATCAAAAAATTAATAAAAGGTCTAAAATAAGTTGAAAACATAACTGAAACATTAAACAGCCATAACTGTTGATTTGGGTGTCTGTTGGGGCTATACCACATATCAAGTTAAATCTTGAAATTAGATCTACAACTTCATGATTAAAAAGACCATGGTCAGTATTTTTTCAATGCCAAAAAAAATACATAAGTCCTTGAAAAGTAAGTTTTTAGTTGGGGTACCCTAACTTTATAACTTTATATAGAATATTAAGCCTCATTTTTTGGGTTCTTTCTTTTATTTTTCATTGGAGACTGAATTTATTCTCATGTCCTACATTCATAATGATATTTTGGATTCTAAATTTTATAATTTTTCATAACTTAATTTTATTTATAATCAAATATATAACAATATATACATTTATAAATAAATTAATTAAACACATTAACATATAATAATTGTTTATTATTATATAAACATATATATAAACATAAATAAAAATATATGTAAAAAAATGTAACTCAATATATATAAATATATAGATATATCATAAAATGTGAAACAGAACAATATAGGGGAGTGGAAAAGGATTTGATATATATGCTGGAGGTTTAGAGTTCGAAACTCACTAGAGGTAGGGGTGCAGATGTGAGAGGCTAGGATTATCTAAATAGATGATAAGGGAGTGGGGGAGTGTTGATAAAGGGGTGGATGGGTGAGAAGCACTAATTAAGGCGTGGGTTGGTGGGGTGAGGAAAAAAATTTATATAACCTTTATAAGTGGAGCATTTTCTTGGAATTTTTTATCACTATTAAAGTCCCCCTTTAATAGTGCTAAAAAGTGTTGTTAAAGGACCATTTTAACAGTGCTCTTTTAGCATTATTAAAGGGGGAATTTAAGAGAGTGTTATTAGCACTAATAAAATGTTTAGTCTTTTAACCACACTTCGTTTATCAGTTCCTTTTTAGCACTAATAAATCTCCTTTCTATCACTGTTAAAGACTGGTTTTGTAGTTATAATCCCTACTTGAATCACTAGATTTTATAATCTAGGATTTTTTATGATTCTTATTTCACATTAGTGACTTTTGGATTCATTTTATTTTTTCCAATATGCTTATTTCCCTTCATAAAACTCTTATGTTAAATACTAGATTTGGAATTACTATTTAATCCACTCTCAATATAGTGATATTATTTATCCATCCCATGAAATCAGTTTGTTGAAGGAATAGATCTAAAATTTAATGCATCCTACTTTTCTTCAATCATTCTACTTGATATTATTACAAAACTCATCCTTTTATCCTTGAAACTTATAGGGACCTTGAACATGTGGGTATAATGTATATTATTTTACATTTCTTGAAAACTAATGTGGTTATCTTTATTTATTTATGTTTCAGGTAGTTTATATAATCACATAGGCATTTTTTGTTTTTTTTCACATTAACATTCATTTGATCATCCATTTCATTTTTCATCCATAGTGGATCTTTATTTTCATTCTCATTTATTTTACTTATAGTTACTGGAACACTCTTATTTTTCTCTAGATTTTATTTGTTCCTCTCTATGTGGGCTTGTGTGAGCTAGTTATAGTTGGTTTTTAGTGGTCATTTTTTTGAGCACCATTATTTTTTTATAAATTAATAAATCTCTTCCATAGCACAATAAACATTATTTCAATTTAAACCTTCTTTCTATTTATTGTATAAATAGATGATCTCCTTGAAAAACCTTTACTTTCGTTATTTTTATAATTTATAATCATTTGAACATGGTTAGATTAAATAAAGAATATTATTTAAAATTCATGCCACAAATATCCATTACTTTTGGGAGATGTTTTTACATCATATTTATTTCTTCCCTTGTATCCCTATGCAATCTAGGAAAACAGTCATGGTATGTCCCATGATTCCATGGTAGTTTCATTACTTCACATGAGAGTCCTCTCTTTTGAATTTATAATAAACATTTTATTCTCAAATTTGTGGACTCCACTTATTAAAGATTATATGGGAAGAATCCTTTACCTTTGAATAAAAAAATTTATCCTCTCCTTGACATCCTAGATCTTTCTATTATTATCCTTTAGTTGGGGAATCAATTAACTAAAAATAAAGCTAGATTCCTTTCAAAATTATAACCTCTATCTATTTTTTTTGTTATAGAGGTATAATTAAAATTTTATCTCATTAACCATGGAAATTATTCTTTCTAAATCATGATAATGTTCTTCCAGTAAGTCACTTTTACCCTTCATCTTTTCACCCATTTTCATAATTCCTCTATTTGAGGTCACCATCACATGATTCAACCTATACTTCTCCTGAATAAATTCTTAAATATGTGAAACAATATCATCTTTCATTTCATTAAAGTTTTTAATTTATCTTAAAATGAGTCTATTCTATTTTAAAGAATATTCATGATTTTTTTCTTTTGAGGAAATATCTTTCAACTAATCAGATTGAACATCATTCTTTTTCTCTAGACCAATAACCACATTAATTAGATTTTTATCCATATTATTTGTTTTTTAACCGTTTTATTTATCACTTCAACATGAATTTATTTATGTATTGTATTATTTCCAAACTACATGTTTTCTTCTTGTAGTTTCTAATGTAGATCCTCTAAAATTCGAATAACTGCATTTTTTGGACTACTTGATTTTACATCATTATCAGTAGATTCAATATCACTTAGTAAATTGTGACACTTAGTCAATCATTTAATATTATTGAATGTAATAAAATATGTATAATAAAATTCACAAATAAATTCCTCTTTAAAGATATTGTAATCATTCATATTAATTACACATTTACCAAAAAAATATTACATTAAATGAAATTCAATTATAACTAAATTCTAATAACTTATTGGATAATTTTAGATTAAAATATTCCAATAAAATAAATCTCACTTTTATACCACTTATTTCCCCTAAAGGGGTATTTAGTTTGAGATGTATGAAGAGGGAGGCAATTAGTGTATGAAACGCATTCGCTCTTCCCCACTTAAACCTCAAAATCAAACCACCCGAATAGATCTTAAACTCGTTGTTAGTAGGATTAAATTTATTTTCATCTTTAAATAAAAATTTAATTAATGAGTCAAATATCTAAAACTTAATCAAACTAGATCAATGATCCCTTAAACAATTTGCATAGATTAATGTTTTCAAGAGAATATAATGTATGAACACAAGGAATAATAATTTTAATTGGTTCACCCAATTTGAGATAATATATATAGAATAAATTAGTGTATTTCAATGTACCAAAATCTACTAAGGACATGGTTTTGTATAATGTTCAGTACAGAATCTCTATTCTTTATAAGTTCACTACCAATTCTTGGAGTCACTATTTTTCATACCCTTAGTTGGGCCTTAGTGTGATATTACCCTGAGAGGGGGGATGTGATTTAGGGTATGAAATTCCTTATCCAATTAAAACTCCTTTTCCTTTAAATCTCGTTTTCCTAAATGTATCTTAGCATCTCAACCTTGTGGTTCACTTGCTATGTAATATTTTATAACTATTGATATGAAATAATAACATGAGAAACCCTATCTTATAATTTATATGATTCCTTTTACACTATTTTCCCATATAATTGAAAGGTATAATTGACCTAACCATAAAATTATCATAATAAATTCATATGTGGGATATAAGACTATAAAACATTCATCATATAATAATCCATGGAAAGGAATTGACGTTTATAAACATCTCATAATTTTTTTCAAGAATTACCCAATGAAAATAAAAAGGTTTCATAAAAATGTTCTCATAATAATCACAAACCATATAGATAAATAGTAAATATGGTATCCTTGGAGAGTATCCCCATTAAATTATATATAACATTTAGTTATATAATCATAAATGAAAATTTTCTTTGAAAGATATCTAGAAATTTTTTCCGAAAATACCCTTTCCACTTTGAAATTACTTTTTAAAAAATTAAATATTTTCAAATTGTTAAATAAACAATTATTTTAATATAACCTTTTATGATTTTGAAGGAATCGTAAAATAATTGAGTGATCATGAATGTGGTAAATTCCATTCATGTTGTATAAATTAAAACAAATATTCCTTTTATATTTTTTATAAAAAAGTCCAAAGTACCTCATTCATAAAATAATAAAAAAAATATTTTAAAAAACTCATAAAAAGTAAATAATGGGAATAATTTACATTAAACATTAATATGATAATAGTAAAACATTCATAGAAATATTTCTAGAAAACATGTTTATGGAAGAAAAGGATTTTGGAGAAGGATAAAAATAAAGTTTGTTTTCTTTAAAAATATTATTTCAGTCTCATGAGTACATAGAGAGTGGAAAATTAAAGGAAAAAATTTTATATATATAAATATCTATATGGTAAGAAAATTAAATGGGTTCTTGAGAGATAATCCAAAAAATTCTATAATTGAAAACTTGATCGTAAACAATCCTGATAAACACTGAGATTGTAAGATAAATCTCATAACACTTTGGTAAATTTTGAATCGAAACATAATGATAGAGACAACCATATTCGAATATTTAAATAACCATAAATTTCATTATAATACTCATAAAATAATATTATGGTCTATATATACCACATAAACTAAACAAGTGGTAAATATGGCATGTGTCTCTCACTTGTAAAAGTGACATAAAAATATTTTATATTAATTGCTATAAACTTCTATATAATAAAGTTAAATTTATTATAATTATATAAAAAATTAATTTACATACTTATAATATCATATAAAATACACTTATAATATTTTAATACCAATTTATTAGTAACTCATTAAAATAATAATTTTTTAGTGTTCAATGTTTAGTTTTTCATCAGAATTTTGGTTCGGTAGTTCTGGGAATTTTACAAAAGTCATGGTTCCATCATCTTAAAAATATTAATAATCATATAAGTATAATATATATTAATTATATGTATATATTCACCCATATAAATTAAATATAGAAAATTTTAATATACTGTTCATGGTGACGGTATGTCGTACGTAGGCATGGATGTTGATTTCTATTTTTGAAAGATTGAAAGAAAATAAAGGAAAATAATAAGTAAACATAAAATAATTATTATTATATCACATATATCATATAAATTCATTACATATATCCTTTTTTCCATCCATGTAAAGTAGAAATGAAAAATAAATCACATCGCTCCATGAAGGTGGTAGTCTATACTTACGCTCGAGTGATGTTATCGTTATCCAGCAGATTAGAAGATAAGGATGTAGATTTGACACTATAATTCCATGATAATAAATATTTAATTAATATAATTTACAAAAATTAAATCAATTTTAATTAGTATCCATGAAATATTTTGAGGAAAATGAATTGTATCGCTATGTGGAGGTGGAAGTCGACATGTACACGCGAACGACCCTTTCAATTCAAATTTGATGTAATAAAGGGAGAATATTAGTGGTGTAATAATCATAATAAAAATTATGTTTATTTATAATACTGAATTTATTATTTTATTATAAATACCATTTATTTATATTAGATATAAGAAGAAATAAATTGAAAGAGGTCAGGTAATATGATTAACTCTTCTTAGGTAAGCCTCATTTAGATCCATTCTATATAGGCCTTGGAATGGTATATTATGAATAAAAAACATATATTCATGTATAGGGAATTTTATAAGATAATTAGGTATGTTTCTTGGATCTGGATGGATAAAATTGGTGTAAAGAAAGTATATAAGGGGTGTCCTTTTATAAGGGTGGGAAAAGACACAATTGGAATTAATAAAAGGATTAAAATATAATTGAGTTGTTCTTGAGAAAAATAATTATAAATGGCCATAGATTCAAATAAAAATAGTATAATCTATAAATATAATCATAAAATGAAATTTATCAAGGTTTTTGTGTCATTTAAAACTTCAACTTGTGGTATATACCATTGGTTAACCAAATTCAATCATAACCATGGAAATGACTATTTAATATTGAAGGGTTATAATTTTAATTATAATGAAATAATTGGATCATAAATTACCAAAGGATAAAATTCTAGGACATTTATCATCTTAATTTTCCTATTTTATGATTTTTATGATATCTAAATAATTTAATAAAATATTTTTATCAACAACTTCAATTAATGTCATTTTAAGAACTATACACAAAATTTGACTTTGAAACAAACTTGATAATAATTAAATTTGAATAAAAACATTTCACATATCCATAATAAGGTATTATTATATAATAATTAGTTGAATATAAAAATTTAACCATATTTTAATATTTTTAATAATTATAAAACCATTTATTTTATTTTTATATTAATTGAATTAATACTATATAAGTGTTTCACAAGAATTTAAGGTTATTATTTAGTCTCTAAAAATTATAAATAAATTACCATAAAAAATATTATTTATATTTAAAATAAAAATCTATAACTTATCTTATCCTCTTTTTATCCTCATGTAAAAAATTAGAGATATTAAATTCAAGAGATTGAAATTTTTATTTATTCTTTTCTTAAATTAATATAAAGGTTATAATCAAATAAAAATGGCACCAAGTGGAAATATATTTAGTTCTTGGATAGAAATGCCAGAAATAAACATATTTAATAGGTAAATTTTAAGTTTTGGGTCTATTTTAAGACCATCTCTCATGGTTTTAACACCATTTTACCAATTTTACCCTAACTGATTAATAAATATTTATCACAGTAGTTGTTCATAATGAAAAATAATAAAAGCACCATGTTTACTAAAATTTGAACGTTATGATTCGAAATATTGTATAAAATTTTCAAGAAACAATTTCTATAATTATAATAAATCATTTTTAATATAAATGAATAAAACACATTGAAAATATTTTTTAGAAAAATACATTTTTATACATAAAAATTAACCTATATCAAAATCATGAATAATTTTGATTCCAATGGAATTGATTATATTATTAAGAATAAAATGGATTATATTTTGATTTAATACAAAATCCAAAACATAATGGACGTTTCAAATTAATTAATTTAATGAAAATAAGTAACAGTAATTAAAAAATCGTTATTTTTCACTATTTAGTTAAAAAACAACCATTTCAATAAAAACCCAAAATTTCAACCTATGTTAATTATAATATGCTGATTTGAAAAAACAATTATATTATATAAAATACAATTTATAAAAGTGGAATAAATTAAATATAATTATTGTTCACAAAATTCAATAAAATCATTTTTGAAAAAAAATCCTTATTGTAGCATAAAATAACTACTAAAAATCTAGTGTTTATTTCCTAGAAGTAATAAATACATTTTTTTTGAGTAGAACCATTATAAAAATATTTAATAACATAATTATTGATATTTATATATTCCAATTCAATGACTATGTTATAGTGGGAGCATTTATAAAAGAATTTTTTTATAATATATGTAAATTTTAACAGAGCTCAATGTTGCGTGTTAAGAAAGATATCCAGCTTGTTATTCTTTTCTCTTAAATTTTCGAGGTTCTACATTCCCCCCCCCACCCTTAAATCACTACAAATTATAAATAAATTTCAAAGATAAAAAATCAGTTCTTATTTCAAATAATCATTTAGATTCAAAAATATCAACTTTTTATCCTTATAAAACAATAGAAACATTAATGTCAACAGAGTGACATTTTAGAATTTTCATTACATAAAATAATATAAATTTCATTATCAAGGGTAATGGAATTTAAATTTAAAATCTTAAAATTGTGTAATTTTATGGTAGAATGTATTCGATCAAATTAAATAATAAAAATTTTGTTATTTATTTTGAGACCTTATCTCATGGTTTTAACCCTATTTTACCCATTTTTCCCTTACTAGGGTGATAAATATTTATCAATATTAATATTCATAATGACCAAAAAGGGACTTATTTACCAAATTTTAATAACGTGATACCAAAAATTGTATTCATTTCTCGATATTTAATCTTCAGAAGTTTCTAAAATCAATTTTAACAATAATGTTTAAAACACAATGTAAAACAGTTTTAAAAAAATGTTTTTTAAGCATAATAATTCACTAATATAAAAACAACTAATATTACTCACTTGAAATAAATTAATTCCATTTTTACGAATCAAGTGTATCATATTTTACTTTAATAACAAATAAAAATTATAATGGTTCTTTTAAATTAGATGATTCAATGAATATAAATGATAGTATTTTAAAAATCGATATATATCACTATTCACTAAAAAATCAATAATTTCAAAAAAAATACTTGTATTTCACCCGAAGTTAATTATCATATCATGATTTGAAAAAATGTTTTATAAATAAATTTTCTAAATGTACAATAAATTAGTTATAATTTCCTTGTAAAAAATCAAATAAAAATAATTTTGGAAAAAAATTCATTTTTGAAGCATAAAACGACTTTACTAAAAATTGAGTGATTATTTCCTATAAATTGATCAATATATTTTTATTGAGTATGACCATTATAATTATATTTCATAATTTTGTTAGTCGTATTTATACCATATAATTCAACATCTATGTTATAATGGTTACATTTAAATGATAATATATTTATAATATATCGTAATTCGCTTAGATCTAAGTGTTACATGTTAAAAAAGATATATATATATATATATATATTATTCTTTTAAACTAAATTTTTAGGGTATAAAATTATCCACCAATTAAATAAGTTTTATCCTAATAGTTTTATCTCAGTCATCGAAGGTTCGATATTTAAAAATACCTTTATTCCAAACCTTCATTGTGTAGAGTGACAATAAAAATTATTTTAAAAAGAAAAGGTGGAAACCATAAAGGTCCTTGAAAATAAAATATAATTTTGATTCCAAATAAGGATAATATTTGGTTGTATGTTAAATTATATACATGGAGGGGAAAACTATTATCCAAGGACTAATATGTAATGATATGTAACATGGTCATGAGAAATATAACGACCAAAAACCAAAAATATTTGAAGGGTGAAAAGATCATTTATTCCATAAAAAAGAAGACCGAAGGATAATAATTTTATATTAAAATTTGTTTCCTAAATTTTAGTGTTTATTTTATTAATAAGATAGAGAACAATAGAAATTTTACTTTTATAAGCATAATTTCATCCTTTTGTTATGCTTTGATTAATTTCTATTATTCCAATAAATGAATATTCAAAATGAATTTTTCGTTCCTAGGAACTAAATTTACCATTTAATGGATCAAAGGATTCATAAAAGAATTAAAATTAATTAATTCTTTCTCAAAATATTTAAAAAAATAAAAATTGTAAGAAACAAGTTATCTAATATGGATAAATATAATATATTAATCCCTAAAACCTCAACAGTAGACCCCAAAGGTCAACATAATCCACTCATCAAATAGATATTCTTAAGAATCCCCCAAAATATTTTAGACTAAATCAAAACCAAAAAACAAATGATTTGTTCAAGAATTATTCACCTAACAAAATAAATTAGCTTGTATTGTAAAATACCTAATAGGTGAATACCTCAGTCATATATTCTCTTAAAAAATGGTAATAACTAGAGTCACCATAAGACCTCAATAAAAATATATATTCTCCAATAATTAACAAAATTCTTCTCCTCAAATAAAATCCCAGACTATTGTATATATTCTATAAATCCAGAAAAACAATGAATTTTATCAAAGATGAACTAAATAACTTAGTCATCAAAACACGAACTAATTTCAAGGTTGTAAGGACCCACCTGGTGTAATGAACCACTGAGAGGGTGGTGAATCATTAGTACCCATTTTTATTCTTTTATGTTCTCTTAATGTTTAGAACAACCTTTGTCTCATGTTAAAGATACAATTCCCTACTGAGAAACAAACAAGCACACATCTAACGGAACACAACAATTTACAAGGTTCACTATTAAATAAGAATAGCTACGTCCTTAGTATGGTTGGAAACAATCCAGCACCATAAAATCCACTAAGAAAACAATCCTTGGATTACAACAAGTAGGATATACCATTACACTCATGAAGCACTGTGAAACAATCACTCCAATGTGTGTGCACCCTCTTAGCATAATAGGGCAAAGTCTCTTTTCTTGTAACAACTTATGTTACCTGCACTACCTTTCAAATACACAAGTGTAAGCATATTCAGAACAAATCTTCACTTCCTTACCCAGAAGAAAGGAAAGGAATCCATGGAATTGAGATAGATCAATTACAGTCTGAACTTCCCATTCTGAATCTCCACTCCAAATTTCCCAATCTGATTCTTTAATACGAGTCTTCATCAGTCTGAGAAACTCAATACGGTGACAACCAGTACTGATTCCATTCCAAATCTCCACTCCAAATTCTTCACTCTGAACTTTCTTCTTCACTCTGATTATTCAATCTGAGTCTTCCTCAGTGTGAGAAACTCAAAACGGTGATAGCCAATACTGATTCCCCATTCCGAAAATCCACTCCGAATACTTCACTCTAAATTCTGCAATCAGAGAAACTCAATACGGTGTCAACCAGTATCAAGTTTTCATTACGATTGAAATTGAAATGAAACTATGTCGACCAAACACTTCTTCCTCTCTCTAGATTACCAGAGCTTCTCCCTCTACTTTTTCATCACTCCCTTACTTAGCACCTGGATCTCCTTTTATAGGTGCTCCAAAGTATGCTTAGGTGGGAAATCAAAATATTTTCCCGCTCACTTAAATTCACCCAAATCTTAATTTTTCCTAAAATATTGGAGTAATTAAGACTTTCTCAATGCTTCTAGAATCTTCTCGAATCTTCTTCCCCTTCACTTGATTTAGAGCTTTGGACTTTTCTGGATCCGACCAAGTTTCTATGTATCACATTCTTGGATCCACTCATTTGCCTTCTCGGCATCACTTTCTTGGATTCGCCCTTCTCGATTCGTCGGCATCACATTATCAGATCCACTCTTCTTGAGTCTTTGGAATCACTTTCTCGGATCCACCCTTCTTGAATCTTCGGCATCACTTCCAATTCTTTGTATGACTCTTCATCACTTCTCGGTATGTCTTTTCGTTACAAATTCCCCAATTCTTGGTACGACATTCTAGTTCTCAGTACGGCTCTTCAATTCTCGGCATGACTCTGCAATTCTGGATATGAACTTCAGGTTAAGGAAGTCAACTCTGAACTTCTCGCTACAAACTTCTTCTTCAGTATGTCAACTACGTACT
Organism: Viscum album; assembly: GCA_963277665.1. Lineage (NCBI taxonomy): Eukaryota > Viridiplantae > Streptophyta > Magnoliopsida > Santalales > Viscaceae > Viscum > Viscum album. Next base: position 224,459,094 of record OY728139.1, read on the forward strand.
TTCCACTATGAACTTATTCTTTAGCAAGTCAACTCCAAAATTTCCGCTACGAACTTCTTCTTCAACAAGTCGACTCCGAACATTCGGCTATGAACTTATTCTTTAGCAAGTCAACTCTGATCTTCTGGTAATGAACATCTGACTCCAGAAGTCGACTCTGGACTTCTATTCAAGAAGTAGACTCCGCAAATTCTATTCATGAAGTAGAATCCGTAAATTCAGTTCCTCGTTGCGACATCACCAGTTCTCGGAACAACTCTTCCTGATTCTCGGAATGACTTCTCGTACCAAATTTTGCTTGCATCATGAGTACTTGAATATACTCACAATTTAGAGTTACAAAATATCAAAGCATCATCACAATTAATGTCTTCACATCACCTATAATCCATCTTTCAAGAATATGAAAATACCCAGTTCCGATCTTCTCAATTTCCAGACATCGAATTCCAGAATCCGAACTCTTCGAAGAGCATGTTCTGAATGTTCAATATTCTTGGTTCTGAACTTCTCAATCTCCATACATTGAATGTTCAATTTACTCAGTTCCGAATTTTTCATTCTCCAGACTCCGAATGTTCAATATACTTGGTTCCGAATATTCAAACTTCCAGCTTCTGAATTCTTAGAAATTCAAGGTGTCATTCCTCTATGAAAACTTCCTCAAGATCAACAAAAGACAATCCATGCAAACCATCTCTTCCTTCAGCTTGGTCCTAAAAATCTCCCCCTTGTATTTTGTTGTCAACCAAGTTTTCATAAATCACCAAACGTTGTAACTTCAATGAAGGGATTACTTACCAATAATTCTAAGCATACGTGAGCTAACACGTTGTAGGAAACAAGAATCATTGACAGCAAAACCATGTTGTCCATAGGTAGTGAAAATGACATCTTCAACTTCATACATCTTCAGCTTCATACATCCTGTAAACAACTTCATTTTCTTTCCTACAACCACTCAAACAAATAGTTAGAATAGTTCACATACACAAAAAATTATGAGTTCATAACTTACCCACAACTCTCTCTTTAAACAAATAGATTAATGATACAAACAACATATCCCCCTTTATAAAACAATCATAAGGTAAGAAGAGAGAGGGGACCGAACAACATACCTTATCCTTGAAGAGAAAGAGGTTAGACACCCATGTTCAACCTGAATCTTGAGAAAGATTCCATCGGCAATGGTTTCGTGAAAATATCAGCAACTTGTTCAGCAGATGAAACATATTCATGTTTCATTTCATTCTATTGCACATGTTATTTGATGAAATGATATTTGATGTCAATATGCTTCGATCGTGAATGTTGGACTGGATTCTTGGTAATATTAATTGTGCTTTGATTATCACATCCCATGAGCAAGGGAAACATCACTTCAACTAACAAATCTTCCAACTGTGTTTTCATCTAGATAAGTTGAGTAGTAGCCATGGTTGCAGGAACACATTCAGCTTCAGCTATACTGAGTGTCACAGAATTTTGCCTCTTCGAGTGCTAGCCAACACAACTTTTTCCCATAAAGAACACTCTACCAGATGTGGATCTTCTATCATCAACATTTCCAGCCCAATTTTCATCTGAATTGCCAAAAAAATCAATGTTATTTGAACCACTATACTTGATTCCGAATTCTGTTGTGCCTTCTATGTATCTGAGAATTCTTTTTCCAGCAACAAGATGTGGTTCTTTAGGATCACTCTGGAATCTTTCACATTAGGTAACAAAAAAAACAATATCTGTCCTTGATGTAGTCAAGTATAATAAACTTCCAATCAGCTTTCGATATTCTTTCTGATCAACTTCTTTTCCTTCATCATCATTTCTTAGCTTTGTTCCCACTGAGATAGGATTTGATACAGGTTTTGAGTTTTCCATCCCAAACTTCATAAGATGTTCCTTACCATATTTTTCTTGGGAGAGAAAAATGAATTCTTTTTGTTGCAAAATTTGTAACCCAACAAAGTATCTCATCCCACCTAACATGGACATCTCAAAGTCATTCTTCATTTCATCAGCAAACCTTTCACAGCTTCTTTCATCATTTCTAGCAAAAATAATGTCGTCAACATAGAAAATCACAATGAGAGAAAGATGTTGTCTTTCCATGATGTACAGATTACTATCAACTCTTCCTTTCTTAATGTTCATCTCTTTTAAGCATGTATCCAGTTTTGAGTACCATTCTCTTGGAGCTTGCATTAGCCCATACAAGGCTTTCTTCAACCTTCACACATAACTTTCATTCTTCCCAACAACAAACCCACATGGTTTCTCAATATAAACTTCTTATTTGAGATCACCATTAAGAAATTCGGATTTAACATCCATTTGAAATATTTTTTAGCCTTATTGTGCAGCAATAGCAAGAAAGATTCTGATAGTTTCTAATCTGGATACCGGAGAAAAAGTTACTTCAAAGTGAATTCCTTCAATCTGAGAGTATCCTTTACAAACCAATCTTTCTTTATTTCTAATAACCTCACCTTCTTCATTCAACTTGTTCCGGAAGACCCATTTGGTGCCAATAATGTTCTTACTTTCAGGCTTGGGTATGAGTTCCCATGTGTCATTCTTTTCAAACTAATTCAATTATTCATTCATGGATTGATCCCATTCTGGATTCTCAAAGGCTTCTTTAACATCATTTGGTTCCACTTTGGAATACAAGGAAGTATGTGATATAGAATTACTTTTTCTTCTTGTTTGAACCGTGTGACATTGATCACCAATAATATTCTGATCTTTCACTTGTTTCATCATCCTTGGATATGTTTTTCATGTGCCTTCCTCGTCACTTGATATGGCTGAATCCGATTCTTCATCTTGATTAGGATTACAATTCATTTCATCCTTATCAGAATCGTTAACTTCATCTTCCTCGTCTTCCTTGTCTGTCTAGACATGCTTATCTTCTCTCGGAGTTTCAATGACTTTTACATCAACTACATCCACAATTCTTCCTGTTTATTTGTTAAAGCATCTATAACCTCTTCATTATGGTACATATCCAAGAAAAATTCTGTCTTCTCCTTTCTACTCGAATTTTGAACTTCTTTCACTAATTTCTTCTCCTTTAGCTTCTGATAATTAAGAAATTTTTGTTGAGCTGGTAACAGCACAAGACATCATTTTTCAAGATGTCCAAGTTGTTCACATCTTTCTCAAATAGTCTCTAGATGCTGAAACCTATTTCCTGTCTTGACTTCATTCTTCTCACCTTTCTTCAAGAACACCTTTTCACTCTTCTTCCTTTGAGGAGATTGAATCCCCCTCAATCTTTGCCTTTCATAACCTGTGGGGTGGTGGTAATGATGTTTATTGAACCAGCACATATTTTTTGTATGCCCGAATCCACCACAATACCAACAGTACCCATAGAAGGAGTACCTTCCTCTAAAGCTTTTTTTCTGATACTTCTTTGATGCTCTTTCTTCATCCCCACCAACCATTCTTTTGTTAGCAAGATTTCTCTTTGGAAATTCTTTCTTCTCTGATTTTGGTTTTTTTTCACCAATGTTAGACTTAGGTTTCCTTGAAACTTCAGAGTTCCCAGTAATGCTGGAATTGACCACATAAGAAACTTTCTCAGCTTTCTTCTTCACAACAACCACTTTATTCTTCTGTTTAATTTTCTCAGAATGTTTTTATTGAGAACCTTCACCAACATCAGTTGTTGAGTTTTGAAAACAAATGTTTTTTTATTCAACTTCTGAGAGCTTCTTTTGAACAAGCTCTAATTATTCCTCTTCTGCCTTCATCTTTACTCTCATGTGCTCATTTTTGTTTTTCTCATATTCAAGAGACTTCTTCAAGTCTTTAAGATCTTTCTCAAGTTCATCTTTATCATTGGCTTGATTGGATGCTAAGGAACATTCATCTTCCAACTTTTTGTTAATCTTCTCAAGCCTTATGATGTTTCTTAAACATTCCTTCACTTCTTCTTTTAGATGCATCTCAAGCTAATTTTCTTCTTCTTCTGAGCAGCTGCTTCTGAAATCTTCATAATTCACTGTTGCAACGAATGTATTTTCCAAACCATGCTCAACTGATTTTTCGGATTCAGCATCACTTTCTTCATCTTCTTCATTTACGGATAAAAAACTTTTTCTCTTTGATTTGAAGAACTTCTTTTCTCTCCATGACTTTCCTTTACCACCCTGCTTCTTCTTTAACTTTCTTAGATTTCTTTGTTCTTCATCACTATCTTCTTCGTTCTCCCTTCGAGGACAGTTAGCCGCAAAGTGGCCAATGCCTCCACATTCAAAACACTTCAAGGGAAGTTTTCCTTTGTATTTATTTGTGCCTCTATTAACATTTTTTTAAAAACAAGGATAAAATATCATTAAGATTTTTACATACCTTGCTTTCAGAGTTAGAGTCACCACCATCTTCTTAAATCAATATCTTCTTATACTTTTCCTTCTTCATGGATTTGAAAGATAATTCTCGGTCATCCTTTTTCTTTGTCTTCATAGCCTTTTCCCTTATCATCTCGTAAGTAATGAGTGTGCTATGCAAATCATCAAGAGATAGAGTCTCTGAGTCTCTGTATTCTAAGGAAGATACCTTCACAATGAATTTATTAGGAAGAATCCTCAAGATAGTATCCACCATAGTAGTCTTTTAGCTCTTCTCCAAGACATCTGATGGTACTAACAACATCACTTACCCTGGTGAAGAAATCCCCAACAGATTCATGCTCTCCCATCTTCAAGTCTTCATACTTCAATCTCCAGATTTGGAGTTTTTCCTCCTTGACTTTTCTATAGCCTTCGTATATGTTTTTCAGTTTGTCCCATATACCGTTGGCTATGGCCACTCCTTTTACTCTCAAGAATTCAATTTCAGAAAGTGAAGAAAATATATCATTCTTGGCTCTTCCATCATTCTCATGAAACTTCTTGTCAACAGGTGTAAGTGGAACATTGTCTTCAATGGGGGAAACCCAACTGTTGAAGCTTCAAGAACTTCATAACTAATAGACATGAGATACGGTAGCATTATATACTTCCATATGTGATATTTCTTCCCATAAAATATTGGAATGCCTATACTGTTCACACAATTTAGATTCTCCATCAGCAAGGAAAACAAAGGAAACCTCCCTTTGATACCACTTGTAACGACCCACTTGGAGTAATGAACCACTGAGAGGGGGGTGAATCAGTGGTACCCTTGTTTCTTATTTTAAGTTCCCTTCATGTTGAGAACAAACCTTTGTCTCCTGTTAAAGATATAATTCTTTGCTGAGAAAAAAAAAGCACACATCCAAAGGAACACAACAATTTACAAGGTTCACTATTCAATAAGAGTAGTTACGTCCTTGGTATGGTTGGAAATAATCCAGCACCATAAAATACAGTAAGAAAAAAATCCTTGGATTATAACGGGTAGGATATACCCTTACACTCGTGAAGCACTGTGAAACAATCAATCCAGTGCATGTGCACCCTCTTAGCATAATAGGGCAAAGTCTCTTATCTTGTAATAACGTATGTTACCTGCACTTCCTTTAAAATACACAAGTGCAAGCAAGTTCAGCACAAATATTCACGTCCTTACCCAGAAGAAAGGAAAGGACTCCTTGGACTTGAGATAAATCAATTACAGTCCGAACATCCCATTCCGAATCTCCACTCTGAATTTCCCAATCCAATTCTTCAATATGAGTCTTCCTCAGTCTGAGAAACCCAATACGGTGACAGCCAGTACTGATTCCATTCTGAATCTCCAGTCCGAATTCTTCACTCTAATCTTTCTTCTTCACTCTGATTCTTCAATCTGAGTCTTCCTCAGTCTGAGAAACTCAATACGTTGACAACCAGTACTGATTCCCCATTCCGAATATCCACTCCGAATACTTCACTCTGAATTCCTCAATTAGAGAAACTCAATACGGTGTCAACCAGTATCAAATTCTCATTACGATTGAAACTGAAATGAAACTCTGTCAACCAAACACTTCTTCCTCTCTCTATATTACTAGAGCATCTCCCTCTAAATTTTCATCGCTCCCTTACTTAGCACCTGGATCTCCTTTTATAGGTGCTCCAAAGTATGCTTAGGCGGGAAACCGAAATATTTTCCTGCTCACTTAAATTCACCCAAATCTTAATTTCTCCAGAAATATCGTATTAATTAAGACTTTTTCAATGCTTCCAGAATCTTCTCGAATCTTATTCCCCTTCACTTGATTTAGAGCTTTGGCCTTTTCCGGATCCGGCCATGTTTCATGGTATAACATTCTCGGATCCACTCATCTGTCTTCTCGGCATCACTCTCTCGGATTCACCCTTCTTGATTCTTCGGCATCAATTTATCAGATCCACTCTTCTTGAGTCTTCGGCATCACTTTCTGGGATCCACCCTTCTTGAATCTTTGGAATCACTTCCAATTCTTGGCATGACTCTTCATCACTTCTCGGTATGTCTTTTCGTTACGACTTCACAAATTCTCGGTACTGAATTCTGGTTCTCGGTTCGGCTCTTCGATTCTCAGCATGACTCTACACTTCTGGCTACGAATGTCAGGTTTCAGGAATTCGACTCCAAACTTCTTCCTACGAACTTCTTCTTCACCAAGTCGAATTTGAAATTTCCGCTACGAACTTCTTCTTTAGTAAGTCGACTCCAAACTTTCTACTACGAACTTCTTCTTCAACAATTCGACTCCAAACATTCCTCTACGAACTTCTTCATTAGCAAGTCGACTCCGAACTTCTGGTAACGAACTTCTGACTCCAGAAGTCGACTCCAAACTTATGTTCAGGAAGTAGACTCCACAAATTCTGTTCAGTAAGTAGACTCCGTAAATTCTGTTCCTTGTTGCGACATCACCGGTTCTCAGAACATCTCTTCATGATTCTGGGAATGACATCTTGTACCAAATTTCGCATGCATCGTGAGTACTTTCATATACTCACAAATTAGAGTTACAAAACTACAAATAATCATCACAATTAATGTCTTCACTTCTCCTATCATCTAGCTTTCAATAATATGCAAATACCCGGTTCTGAAATTCTCAATTTATAGACTTCGAATTCCAGACTCTGAATTCTTCAAACACCAGGTTCAGAATGTTCAATATTCTTGGTTCTGAACTTCTCAATATCCAGACTCCGAATTTTCAATGTAATCAGTTCCTAATTTCTCAATCTCCAAACTCTGAATGTTCAATATACTCGGTTCATAATCTTCAAACTTCTAGCTTCTGAATTCTTATAAATTCAAGGTGTCTTTCCTTTATGAAAACTTCCTCGAGATCAACAAAAGAAAATCCATGCAGTCCATATATTCCTTCAGCTTGGTCCTAACAAAGGTTAAAAATGCTATCACATTTAACTCATAAATTTCAATCATATCTTTATTATAAATAACAATTATTAACTCAAAATTAGGCACATATTAAGGATTATATTTCCCCTAATCATCTGTTCTTCAAAAATATCACATTACCTCTAATAACTTTTCTTGGTTATATTTACCATTCAACATATGCTTTCAAAACCCTAAAATAAAAACTATTATGGAAAAATCTATGATGCTTCATGATTCTTATAACCATTATTTCATTAATAGAAAACTTCTACAACATAATTCCTAAATTGGAATACATAAACAATTTAATTACTCAACTCCATTGATCGACATAACAATGGCATGTCCTTACTCTATAAGTTATCCCATGTATTGGGGAATTGACTCAAAAAATTCACAAGATCCCCACACATAAGAAATATAATTATCCAGTAATTTATCCCTTTATAAACTTTAATTCCGCATAGAAAACATCATCCAATTCTATTGAGATATTCTCATGGATGATCCTTCCCACATTATTGGCATGATTAAAATTGAATTTTATTTCATCTATGTTCATTAGCAAATGAACATTCATAAAATTCCATATTCCTCTTATTTTATGAGTTAGGAAACTCACCAAAATTTATGTTTTTTAATCATATATCACAATTGATTATTAGGCATAATCAATAGGTTTCACCTTCTAGTTCATATTTTATTTATTTTCCCAGCAGTAAAATCATTCCATTATCAGTCACATTCATCATTAACAAAGATCCTCCAAGGTCTATCAGTTTTTAAAAATCCAAAACCCAAGTGTGAACAAAAATAATCAATGCAATATAATCTGATAAAATCACTTATTGAATTTCTAAATCATGACACCTTGTTTCCCATCTAAGACACCTTAGTCTTTACCTATTACATACTTGGTTATAATCTATTAAAATCCATAATAATGGATTATAAATAAAATGTGATTTAACCCTAGTGTGTCCCACTAGATGTGTCAAACTAAGTGCACAGTAAGGGCACACTCACCATGCACCCAAATAATGGAAAAGATACACTCAGCCAACACTTTCTGGGTTTATTACCACTACAAGAATCTGTAAAAAAACCACTCCAACTGATAGTATCTAGATAGATATATTTTTCTAGAAAACCCAGATAATATCTATCATACTAGAGCATTAGTATGTTATCCTGTACTTAGGCATATCCCCAGGGTTTTCACAAAATTTATCTAATATTAATCTATAAAGATTAACTAAACTCTTCTATGATACCAACTATAGTGACCAAAACAACTAATACATATATATTACGTCATTTATAATAATAATAAATACATAAAATTACAACCTATACATACATAATAAATTTATATTGACCTTGGATATTACATACATAATCCTGCTATTTCAGGAAATATCTTCAACATTTATCCTAGAGAATGATTCTTAGGTATACCCTAATTAAAACATTTCTTCCTAACATGGGGAAGGAATAACACAATTAAGGGTGACCATGGATTCACAATAAGGTAACATATAGAAGATATTAATAAATGATCATACATGAGTATATGATAAAAATAGGTTCATGAGATTGTGATTATAAATTAAAACGGTCATACCCAACATGTCATAGATCATAAACATGATTCATGGCATAAACATTTATCATAATAATATAAAATATTCATGACAAGTTAGAATCAATAATAATCAGTCATGATCTACAATATCATAACATATACATTTCGTAAAAACAAAATTTTATAACATTTTGAACATATATATATATATAAAGGGTCACTAATTATGTTAAGGACATTAAATCGGGCACTTATATAAACTTATGTACATGAAAATAGTTCCATGACTAATATTATGGGAATCAACACTACATCCATGCATAATAATATAGACATTAAAACTAGGTATATGCATAATCTTATGGAGATGAAAACAATGTACATGCATAAAATTATGAAATTGAAATTAGGTTCATGCATAACATATTTATCTCATATGTTATCCATATACACCCAATGAATTATAGGTCTATATAATTATATTCTCACCCATCACATAACCATAATTCATTCATATGTGTTCCATAAGATCATAAATCATTCATTATATATCATAAATTGTATAATAGAAATGATTTTAATAAAAATATCATCATCAAAATAATAAAAAATCTAGTTAAAGTATGAGGATGTTATTATCGGATCACATCACTAAGAAATTATACATAACATCAAAGGATGTTATATTATATAAAAATGTCTTTAAAATGTCACATAGTATATTTCTTGCCGAAAATACCCTTTTTACATTTAAATAAATTGTTTGAAATCTAAAAAAATCTAAAAATTGTATGTATAAAATTTTATTTGAAAAGAACCTTGGAAGCATGTAAATTAATATTCAAAAAATTGAGTGTCCATGATATAAGGAAATATCATTCATGTTTTATATGTTCATATAAATATTATATTCTAATTTTTATTAAAAAAAATCTAAAGTACCTTGTTTGGAGAATGATAAGAATATTCCTTTTAAACTATATTATAAAAAGTAACATATGGTGAAAATTAATTTAAAAAATCATTGTATAATAGTAAAAATATTCTTGAAAACATTTTTAGAAAACATAGACATGGAAGAAAAAGGATTTTTGACAGAAGAGATAAATAATGATATATTTCCCTAAAAAATGTTCTTTAAGTCTCTTGACTACAAAAAGGGGATAAAATAAAAGTAAGAAACATAGGTTCCAAAAATAAATAGATTACAATAAAAATTATAATATTATTGAGAGGTATATCATTAAATTCACTCATCGAGAACAAAATAATGAATAATCAAGGTAAACAATGAGATTGTTACATAAAATCCTTACCATTATGGTAACTTTTGAATCATAAGCCCCATGAAATAAATAAACTTATATGGATATGTATAGATCATTATTTTCATGATAATAATCTTAAAATACATTCATGGGAAGTATATAACCTCATAAAAGATGCAAGTGGTGAATATGGCATGTGTCTTGTTGAAATAAAAGTGAGACGAAGATCTCTTACCTTATGTTGGAATTGCTTCAAAAGCGCTTTAACTTCTTATGTAATAAATTAAAATTTATTATAATTATATAAAATAATCATTTAAAAAACTTACAATATCATATATAAACAACTTATACCATTTTAACACCCATTTATTAATAAAAATTTATTAAAATCATTGTTTCCGAGTGTTCACTATTTCATTTTTTATGAAAAATTTAGTTCGATTATTACAATCCTAGTACATATATAATGGTTTTATCATATATATAATATTAAAACAGATATAAATATCATATATATATATTCATTATTAAAAGGTATATCTATAAAAATTAATTATTGGATAATTATAAAAACATTTAACAAAAACGTGTTATCATAATTTAGTTAGTTATTTTCATTCCAAAAAATACAACGCCTATGTGTTAATTACCATAAAAATTAAATTATTATTATATTATTTTTTGATATAATTCAAAGTTTTGTACAACTTAATATTTCAAAAAAAACTTGTTGTTGTGTGTCGAGTACACTATCGGAAAAAGCATCCACTTTAATTTAAAAATAATATCTTATTCATAAATATTAATAGATATGAAAATGTATTAGTCAATAAATATCTGGGTTGTTATATCTTTCTCCCCTTTTCAAAATTGTGTTTTCACAATTTTAAAATTGGCCATAGAAAATTCATTAAAAACCCCCACATCGGAAAAAGACTCAGTAAAACTATCACTGTAAAAGAATGAAAGAAAAGTAAAAAGGTCACCTAAAATATCATATTCTAGGGTTTCCTATAGGAAAAAATGGACATGGATGATAAAACTAACTCTCAATGACTAATAGAGAGTGATAGAGAACACATTCATTGTAAGGTTTTCCATCACCAAACCAAAATTGTGTGATGGTTCAAAAGACCATTGAGAAATGTAAACAAAATAATGTTTTTTCTAAGATCCTTTTCATAAAGTTGAGGAATTTATATATGAGCTTAACTATGAACATAAGGTAATATACATACTTTTTAAGTAGAGTTTCATCCTTTAATAAATTTATCCCACAAACTCATCTTTTCTCCAAAATATGATTATTCAAGATGGCTTGGTCACATCTGAAGCGCTATAATAAACTTCTAGTGAATCAAATAATTAGCAAAAGATGAACTATATATTTCCCCTTTCTTTAGACATTAACTAATACCAAAATGGTTAGTATGAGATCAGATAATACCCAAAAAGGATAATCCTTTATAAAAATAAATACTACTCTTAATATCCAAAATTGAACAAACAAAACCCAAAGCTCAACAAAGTCCATTCAATAAACAATTGTCCTTAAATTTTTTTAAAATAATAAAAATGAGGTTTGAAACCCAAAATTCAGAAGGATTTGATCACATCATCTTCCCCAAAAAATATTAACTTTTATCCCGAAATATCATCAGCTAATCTTAAAGTCTCATACTGAAAAATAATTAAACTAATCACGTATGCTCAAGGATAGGTCAATAATTTTCATAAATAACCAAAATCTCTATAAGTTTTCAATAAAAACATAGATTCTTCAAAAATAAAATTCCACTGTTACTCCTCAAATTAATTCTCAGGGTATTCTATATTAATTAAGCATATATTTTTCCCAAAATAGGGAACATCTTCCAAAATAAAATTTATCTCGTAATCAAAAAATCATTTTCCTATACTAAATGTATCCCTTTTATAAAACATAATGTTGGACTACTCATGTATTAATCTTGTTTTAATGATCACAAATCTTATTCATCCTAGTTAACTCTTATAAATTATATCCAATCATGTTTATTTATGTTTCAAATTCTATTATTCTTTATAATGTTTAAGCTCAATCCATTTCATGCATATCACTGTTTAAGTCTGAATACATTTATTTTTCAATGTACAAGACACTATGAAGTAGAAACCATAAACCAGACATCGTGAAGCAAGACACCATGAAGCCAGACACCGTAAACCAGAAACCATTAAGCAAGACACCATAATGCTAGACACCGTAAACCAGACACTGTGAAGAAAGACACCGTGAAGAAAGACACCATGAATCTAGACACCGTAAACTAGACAACGTGAAGCAAGAAACCTAGAAGCAAGACACTGTGAAACCAGAAACCGTGAAGTAAGACACTGTGAAGCAAGACACCATGAAGCCAGACACCGTAAACCAAACACCGTGAACAAGACACCGTGACCAAGACACCATAAATGAGACATCGTGACACTCAGACAACATGATCAGTCTAGAAACCGTCTGAAGGAGACACCATTTTCTTAACTTACTATGACACCATTTCTTAAACTATTTTTTCATCCTTCAATTCAATTTATAATGGTCATATTTGATCCCTTTAATGAACTGACATAATTAATGTCTCTTTGTAGACATATCATCTGATAGTATGAGGTAAGAGGTGTAGAAAACATGGAACCTATCGGCTAAAACTCATGCATTCGAAGATAAAGAGTGAAGTGTTCCCAAGAACAACAGAGAGAGATATTGAACGAACAAAATCATGTGAGCACGACCGCAAAGAACATATTACAAGATTTTCAAAAGGTAGCATTGTTACATGCATTCAATCCAACTCTAATGAAGAACATACGAAGTACACTGTAATCCAGAGAATATATTCGCATTATCAAAACTCGTGAAGAACACAAGCTGAATCGTGACACTATGTTTTTAACTCAACTTCCAAAGAAGGACTCAAAGCTTCATCTGCTTCAATCCAAAGAAGTCTAGAGCTGCATTGACATCACACCGGAGCATTCTAACCTCATCTTTATATTCTTGATCGACTGCGATAATCTTTTTATTTACATTATGTGCGGTGTCTGCCCCTGTCTGCATTGACACACACTGACTCTTGAGCTGAACTAGAGGATACTGAAATCCTTACACCAAACTCTTTATTTTTTTTTTACCCACAAAAACTGTGGAAGACGTCCCTGTGTGACCTGGACAGTCTGTGTACTATTGTTAACCCTGATCTAGGGTGTGGATCAATGTTTATTTATATAGACTACTTGGTGGGAGGTGATCACCAAGTGGAGTGGATTAGGTCTCGGCTTGAGACTGAACCACTTGTTTCATATCTGCTGTGCTGTTTAAATTTAGTCTTCTCTGTTTTACTGCTTTATTTCATAATCCAAAAATCACCAATTTCACTTTGATAGTTAGTCTTGGAAAGAAGTTATAAATGATTTGTCATGGTAGGATAAATTAAAAAGTAATATTAATAATACAAATCAAGATTTATGAGAATTAATCAATGTTCTAAGAAGATGTTTAAAAAGTTAAACTCTTATAACAGTATATCCTTGATTAACTGGGTTGTATATATTTTTGGGGAAACCATCTCTTTCGAAAATAATATTCTTTTAAAAAAAAATTTTATAGTTACTCAATTCACCTCTCCCCTCTTGAGTAAACTACTCCGACCAACATTTGGTATCAGAGGTTGCTTTATTAGGACTCTGTGTAATCTTACTCAACTGTGATTATAGTTGTACTTTACATATCTGTAAAATTTTGTTAATTCTAAATTTCTAGCTCTCTTAAAGTAATACGTTAGTATGGATAATAGATTGGAAGGTGTTGCAACCAACAAACCACCATTCTTTAATGGAACCAACTATGATCAATGGAAAATTAAAATGAAAATGCATCTAGAGAGTATGAGTTTTGAAATTTTTTCATCCATTATAGATGAATTCAAACTTCATGTGACTGATAGAATTACATGGGATGAACCTACCAAACTTTCCTATAATAAAAATTGAAAATCCATGAATGCTTTGTACTTTTCATTAAGAGATGAATAATTTATTAGGATATCTGCTTGTAAAACTACCCATGAGATTTGGGATACCTTGTCTGTCTCACATGAAGGCACATCTAGTGTAAAAGAAATGAGACTTAATACTTATACTATAAAATATGATAATTTTAAAATGAAACCTGATGAGGCTATTTCTAACATGTATCTTAGGTTCAATGAGATTTTCAACACAATGATTTATCTTGGAAGAGAAGTCACTACCGAAGAATATATTATGATAATCCTTAGATGTCTACCTCATAGATGGAGGGGAACCTCTGTCTCTATTATAGAATCATGCAACATCAGTAAGATACCTGTAAAATAACTCATTGGGAAACTGATGATGTGTGAGGAAGAGATGAAAGTCAACAAAGAAGAGGAGGATTAACCAAAGAGGAAATCTGTAGCATTCAAGACCACCTCATCGAAGCACAAAGACAAAGGGAAACTGGAAGTTTCTTTAGAAAGTTCCACCACTGAAAAATCATCACCAGACAGTGACAAGGATATGGCTCAACTGTCCAGAAGATTAAAACAATTTTACAAAAAGAAGAACTTTTTCAGAAATCTGAACTTCAAGGGAAAGTATGATCTAAAAATAAACTGGAAAAAGGACTGAAAAAAGTGATAAACTGATGAAATTGTATGCTATGAATGTAAGCGCAAAAAACATATAAAGGATGACTTTCCAAAGATCAAGTATGAGAAGAAATATGAGGAAAAGGATAATAAGTACAAAAAGACAATGAAATAAACCTGGAGTGCCTCTGAGGATAGTCCAAGCGACTCAGAGACATCACATGATGAACAGTCTAACGAAGCCAATATGTGTTTTATGAAAAACACATCTAAGGTAATACTAAATTCGTCGGAACATAATTCATACTATTCTAAAGAGGAAAGTGACTCTGAAAATATGACTAATGAATAAATGTTTTAATACTGTAACATGCTTGAAGAGACATGCAGGGAATTAATAGATAAATATAAATCATTGAAGAAACAGTATGCTCTCACTATAAATGTTAAATCTGAACTTACTACTGAAAGGGAGAAAAATGATCAACTGCTCAAAGAAAAAAATGAATTAAAAATGTCTAATGAGCAATTAAAAAGTGACTTAGAAAAGTTTAATAATGGTAAAAATACCCTTATCCAAATTCTAAGAAAACAAATTTCCCCTAAATACAATACCGGCATTGGTTATTAACCTGGTAAAAGAAACCTTGGTAGAACGAATTTTGTTTCAAAGTCTAGGACATATAGTTTTGTTCCTAGTTCTGGACACAACTCAACTAGCTCAATTCATGATACATATCCTACTGTTTCAATTTTTTGTGGACCAAATACAGTTTATTTTTCAAATACTCTATATAATGCTTATAGGAAACCTATGAGACAAATATGGGTTCATAAAGCACTTATTACTAATGTTACTAGACCTAAACGAGTATGGGTACCAAAATCTGTCTTTTCTTGATCATGTGATAGGAAATCTGCTTAAAGAGCTCCTACAAAAATCTATGGTACTTGGATAGTGGATGTTCAAGGCACATGACCGGAGAATACTCATGCTTCAAGAACCTGATAAAAGTAGATTGAGGACATGTCACATTTGGTGACAATTACAATGGGAAAATCATTGGCTTAGTCCAGATTGGTAACAGTGATTCGATTTTAATCTCTAAAGTACTGTTTTTTCATGTCTTAAAATATAATCTGCTTAGTATCTCACAATTATGTGATGATGGATATCTTCTTAAATTTGAAAATGATTCATGTAATGTCTTTAATTCTAAAGATGAATTAGTATTTTCTGCATCAAGTAATAAAAACGTTTATTCTGTTAATTTAGATTCATTAGCTTCTCAAAATTCTTTATGATTAAGTTTATTTAATAAAGAATCTTGGCTGTGGAATAGAAGACAAGGACACTGTAATGTTCACTCCCTTAGAAAGATAACTATAAAAGGCCTAGTTAAAGACTTACCCAAACTTGAGTTTCCACATGACAAATTATGTAATCCTTGTCAAAAGGGAAAACAACATAAAATCTATTTCAACACAAAGAATGAAGTTTCTACTTCTCAACCTCTCGAATTGGTTCACATGGATTCTTTTGGACCATCGAGAGTTTCTAGTTTAAATGGGAAGCAATATGTTTATGTTTTTGTAGATGATTTTTTTAGATATACCTGGATCTTTTTCATGGCATAAAAAAGTGAAGCCTGCTCTTATTTTACTAAGTATGCCAAGTCTGTAGAAATCCTTAGTGGCCTCAAAATTAAATCTTTAAGAAGTGATCAGGGTCGTGAGTTTGAAATCAGGAGTTTGAAACCTTTTTCTCACAAAATGGTTATAGTCACAATTTCTATGCCCCTAGGACACCTCAGCAGAATAGTGTTGTAGAAAGAATAAATATAACCCTACAAGAAATTACTAGGACAATGCTTAGTGAATATGACTTACCTATTTACGTTTGGGCTGAAGCTGTTAATATGGAATACTACATAATCAATAGAGTCTTGATTAGAAAAATTCACAAAAAGACCCCGTATGAACTCTGGAAGAATAGGAAGCCTAAGGTCAATTACTTTAGAGTTTTTGGTTGCAAAGTATTTATTCTCAACACTAAGGATAATATTGAAAAATTTGCATCTGAAAGTGATGAAGGAATTTCCCTAGGTTACTCAATATTAAGTAAAGTTTATTGAGTATCCAATAAGATAACTAAATGTGTGGAAGAATCTGTTTATATCGTGTTTGATGAAACAGATCCACATGATCCTAGAATCATCCTTGAAAATCTGGAGGATGATGTATCAAATATGAACATCAATTCAAAATCCTCAAATTCTTCTTTGAAAGAATATGTGAAAACATAAAATTCTAGAAATTCCCTACGATAGAGTCATAATGAACATGAATTTGATGATGAACCTAGAATCACTTGTACCTCTTTTTCTATAAAGGTTATAACCCTTAAAAACCATCCCTTAGATTCTATTGTAGGATACTTAGAGAAAGTAACACAGACTAGAGCTTCTCTTAGAAATCAGGTTGAACATCAAGCCTTCTTGTCACAACTTGAACCTAAAAACATTGATGATTCCATAAATGATGAATTTTGGTTAATGGATATGAAATAAGAACTTAATCAGTTTGAAAGAAACAAAGTTTTGAACCTTGTTGAAAGTCCCAAGGATACATTCATCATAGGCACTCAATGGGTGTTTAGAAATAAGGTAGATGAATCTGGAAATACAGTTAGGAATAAGGCTAGATTAGTTGCACAAGGCAATAGTCAAGAAGAAGGAATTGACTATGAGGAGACCTTTGCACTAGTAGCCATACTTGAATCCATTAGAATCCTACTTGCCTATGTTGCACATCTGAATTTCAAACTATATCAAATGGATGTTAAGAGTGCATTCTTAAATGGGTATATAGCTGAGGATGTCTTTGTTGAACAAACCTAGGATTTAAAAAAACTCATTTTCCCAATCATATTTTTAAACTATCAAAAGAATTATGTGGTTTAAAGCAAGCTCCAAGATCTTGTTATGACAGATTGAGTACACTTCTCATTTCCAAAGGTTTTACAAAAGTAATAGATGATCCTACCCTCTTTATGAAATGAATTTCTAATGATGTTTTAGTTGTTAAAATCTATGTAGATGATATTATTTTTGGATCTTCAAAAAATTCATTATCTATTGATTTTTCTAAAATGATGAAAAATGAATTTGAAATGAGTTTAATGGGTGAAATAAAATTATTTCTTGGATTTCGAATATTTCAAAATAATGATGGAATTGTTTTAACTCAAAGTAAATACACTAGATATCTTCTAAAATGTTTTGTATTGGATAGCACTAAAAGTAATGACACTCCCATGAGTACCACCTGTATGTTGGATCTTGATGAAGATGGAAAATATGTTGATCAAACCACTTATAAAGGAATGATTGGAAGTTTACTCTACATAACTGCTATCTGTCTGGACATTATGTTTAGTGTGTGTATTTTTGCTCATTTTTTATCAAACCATAAAGAATCTCATTTAAATTATGTAAATATAATTTTCAAATACCACAAGAAGACACCCAATCTCGGACTGTTCTATCCTAAAAGACAATCATTTGAACTAGTTTGTTATTCTGATGCTGACTTTGGTGGAAGTAAGTTAGATAGAAATTTCACCTCTTGAACATGTCACCTTTTAGGAAAGTCACTAGTATCATGGTGTGTAAGGAACAAAATTATGTTGCATTATCTACTGTAGAAGATGAATACATAGCTGCTGGTAGTAGTTGTGCACAAATTTTGTGGATGAAACACACATTACTAGATTATGGATATCAATTCAGACATGTACCAATAAATTGTGACAACACAGGTGCTATTAACATCTCAAAAAATATTGTTTCACATTCTAGGATGAAACATATTTATGTAAGACATCACTTTTTTAGATATCATTATCAAAAAGGTTATATCACCTTGGAATTCATTTGTACTTAATATCAACTTGCTGATATATTCACTAAACCATTAAATTTTGAGAGAATAGACTACATCATACATGATCTTGGCATGGTAAATCTCAAATAGATATCTTACTTGTCTTACTGTACGAAATTTTACTATGTTATACTTTACTGTTTCAGGATTACGGTTTCTCAGTTACTATCTCTTATGTTTACGGTCTCACTGTGATGACTACTCATTGTCTCACCGTGACGACCACTCACTGTCTCACCCTGACGACCACTCACTGCCTCAGCGTAATGTCTACTCACGGTCTCACCGTGAAAATTATTTATGTTTTTCTTTAAACCCATATCACGGTAATTATTATTTCACCTCTTTTATTTTCCTATGTTTTTATTTTTGTGACGTTTGGAATTCTTAAATGATAAAACAAAAAGTTTCACTCGGTTCTTCACTCATCCTTTCTCCTATTCACTCATTTTGAACCCTTTCAACCTTGCAACTCTCTCTCACTCTATGTCTCTCGAACCTTTAGGGGATGCCAAGAATGAAACTCCTGTCATCATCCACACCTGAGAAGCACATCCCGAAGAAGAAGAGGATTGCACCTAAGCTAACACCTGATGGACCTTCAAATCCGAATCTAGTAAATCGCAGTGTTGTACCTGAGATTTTTTTTTTCCTGAATGGATTCAATCTAGAAATTATCTGGTCTTGAAAGTATTAAAAGAACAAGGCTGGTTATAGTGGTTCACAAGGGAGAATAGACCCATCTATCCTAGGTTAGTGTCTTAGGTCAACTAGTACATATTGTTCTCTTTTGATTCTGGTGAATGTTATGTTGAGAGGAGCTGGGTTAATGGACAAAGATACTCCCTCTCTTCGAGGTTATGGGTTGCATTCCTTAGAATACCTCATGAAGGTATATGTGAGGATTATCATAGAGGACCTCCACCTTCAACCGATTTCTTTGATCTAGAAGATGCTATGAGAACCCTAACCAGAAATGGCACCAAGTGAAAGGCCATCACTGCTGAACTAGAAAGAGAAACATGTCTTATGTTTATGTTTTTTCAAAATCTAGTTAGTGCAAGAAAAGGTGATTTTTCTGTGTTTAAATATCAAGATGTGTTTTTGATTCACCTTATAAAAAATGGAGATAAGATCAACCCGTGCAAGTACATCATTCACTATACGTGTGTGTTGATCAAAGTAACATCCAAGTCCACTTCTCTATTCTACTCTCTACTGATATCAGCCATGCTTTTTGAAAAAGGCGTGGTTGGACCAAATAAAGAAGTGATTATGGATTGTGAGTACATTCTCTCTTAAGACACCATCAAGAGAATGAAGATAAATTGGAATCCTTGGAAAAAGGAATGAGTGGAAGACAATGATAAGGTTTATGAGAAGTTTAATCCTATGGATTATCCATCAAGGCCAAAAGAAATTTCTGATCCAAGTTTGGAAGCAGATGAACTTGTTGAGTATTTAGAAGAAGAGGAAGAAGAGGTTGATGTAACACATAGGGAATCAGTTACTGTTGAGGAAGAAAGTCCTATTGTTCCTCATGTTGTTCTTGAAGAATAATTCCACGCCCCTAGAGACGATGTCAATATAGAAATCCAACCTAAGGCTGAAAAAGAATCAGTTTTCATAGAATCTGGGAAGCAATCCATGGAAGGGCCTACAGTATAAGAAATCCCTATTGTATAAGAAGAGAATATGGAGGAACTCCCTGTGGAACAATCTGTTCCTGAAATTATACCCTCTGCTAAAGAAAGGATGGAGTTGGCCTTTCAGTTTTCTAGAAAAGAAATGAATGTGGAACTTAGAGCTGATTCTGTGGATTTAGACCAAGATCCTAAGCCTCTCAGTCTTGAGAAGGAAGCACATGTTGATGAGGAGAAAAGCCCAAATCATGAATTTGATGAAGCCTCACATCCAACTGAGTCAAGTCTTGTGGACACTCAGTACAAATTTCTTAGCTTTTATGATGTGAATGAGTCTCACCAGGTTACTACAACCGGGCTTGATCTTTCTTCCCAATTTCAGTTGAAATCATTCAAAAACTTCGTACCTGAGAAGGAACCTGAACCTGAACCTGACCCTGTACCAATTTCTACACCTAAACCATTATCTAAACAGTCTTCCTTTGTCAGTAAGGATTATCTGAAGGAATTCGGAGATACTCTTTTATCTAGCATTGAGAAACTTATGAACACCCAACCTCGTCCTGTGAAAAATTTAAGTGAGAGATATGACTCACTATTTTTGGAAAATATTATTTGGAAAATACAACCTAAGATCATCCATGAGATTCAAGAAGTACGAGTTGAAAATAAGCTGCTCAGTAATGAAGTCACAACCCTAAGAAGCATGGTTTAAGACATGCAGAATTAGCTACATTCGATATCAGAGCTTGTTACTGCTCCTCTAGCACACACTATTTCTCAAATCCCTCGAGATGTTGTGTCTAAGATTCAGCCTTATCTAGAATCCTTCGATTAAAAGGTTGCGTAAAGGCACAAACAGATGTTTAAGGATATGAGAGAACTTGTCATGAACCTTAATAAACTCACTAATGAGTACACTGGTTGTCTTGAAAAGGTACTAAATCAGCTCAAATCTCTAACAAGAGTCGTCAAAGCCTCTAATACATTTTTTCAATCCTCTACACCTTCCTTGGACAGTACTTTTCTCATATCTATAGTCAAAGAAGAGCTTCAAAATGTTTTCAGTGGCTTTAACATGGCTTTTTTATCTAGATTTTTCAAGAACAGTGACAGAGTTCTTGACCTTGTACAAATGCACTCTAAGATTGCAAATGATGCCCCGCAAGAGATTTCTAAGAATGTAGATTTGTATTTCAACCAAACATTCTCCAAGAATGATATGACCAACCACTTCAAATACCTTGTGGAGAATCTGTGAATTCCACCTGTGACTCAAGCCTTCAAAAACCAAGTCCAGAAGCTAACCGAGTTTACCTGATTATTGGAGAGGTTTATGGAAAACAAAGATGACTTTGAAAAAGACATGCATTATGGTAGAGAGATTATTGCAGACTTCATAAAACTCTTGAGACCTTATCTTCATGTCAAAAGTACAAAAATTGTTGCTCTAGCGGCTGCAGCTCTTAGACATGGGCTGCCTACCTTCACCTTTGTCGTAGCTTCAACCACCATGTCTTTTGGCCAAGCTCTCAGTCAGATCAGGCCTATGATTATTGATTAGCAACTGCCTAGATCTTATACTGATCCTACCTTGGCTCCCTCGGTCTTTTAATGTCTCCCTTTACCCTCTTTATCTACCATGTCTCTTCCTTCTTCAACCTCAACTAGTTCCCTATGAATTCTTCTTTTGCTGCTGATAAAGGAAAAGAGAAGGCTTGTATCTGAAGAAGACCAGTTCCTACTTCTTTTTTATGGGAATGCCACTGATTTTGTATTTCTCATTTATTTTGTACTAAACAATGTTCACTCTTAATGAAATGTTCCCTGTTTTCCCTCTCTTCTTTCAACTTTTTGATAATCCCAAAATGGGGAGAAGTTTCAGAATAAAGTTTCTATATGTTATTTTCTCTATAGTTGCATCCAATTTACACTATAACTGTAAATGATTTGTGATCATCAAAAAGGGGGAGATTGTTGGACTCCTCATGTATTAAACATGTTTTAATGATCACAAATCTTATTCAACCTTGTTAACTCCTATAAATTATATCCAATCATGTGTATTTATGTTTCAAGTTCTCTCATGTTTTATAATGGTTAAGCTCAATCCATTTCATGCATATCATTGTTTAAGTCTGAATACAGTTAGTTGCCAAAGTACAAGACACTGTGAAGCAGACACCGTAAACCAGATACCGTGAAGCAAGACACCGTGAAGCCAGACACCGTAAACTAGACACCATGAAGAAAGACACCGTGAAGCTAGAAACCATAAACTAGACACTGTGAAGAAAGACACCATGAAGCAAGACACCGTGAAGCCAGACACCCTATTCCAGACACCATGAAACAAGAAACCGTGAAGTAACACACTATGAAACCAGACACCATGAAGCAAGACACCATAAATAAAGACACCGTGTATCCAGACACTCTAAACCAGACACCATGAACAAGAAACTGTGACCAAGACACTGTAAATGAGACACCATTACACTCAGACATCGTGATCATTCTTGACACCGTGTGAAGGAGACACTGTTTTCTTAACTTATTGTGACACTGTTTCATAAAATATTTTGTGGTCTTTCAATTTAATTTCTTACGGTCATATTTGATTCCCTTAATGCACTGACATAATTAATGTTTCTTTGTAGAAATATCATCGGACTGTATGAGTTATGAGGTGCATAACACATGGAACATGTCGGCTAAAACTCATGCATTCGAAGATAAAGATCGAAGTGTGCCCAAGAACAACAGAGAGCGATACTGAATGAAAAACAATCCTGTGAGCACGACCGTGAAGAACATATTGGAAGATTTTCAAAAGGAATCATTGTCACATTCATTAAATCCAACTCTGCTGATGAACATACAAAGTAAACTGGAATCCAAAGAACATCTTTGCATTATCAAAACTCGTGAAGAACACAAACTGAATCGCGACACTCTATTTTTTCACACATCTTCCAAAGAAGGACTCAAAGCTTCATCTCCTTCAATCCAAAAAAGTCCAAAGCTGCATTAACTTCACATAAGATCATTCTATCCTCATCTCTATATTATTTCTCGACTGCGATCATCTTTTTATTTACATTATGAGCAGTGTGTGCCCCTGTCTACATTGACACACACTAACTCCTGAGCTAAACTGGAGGATGCTGAAATCCTTACACCAAACTCTTTATTTTTGTTTACCCATGAAAACTGTGGAAGGGGTTCTTGTGTGGACTGGTTATTATTTTTTTTTACCCATGAAAACTATAGAAGAGGTCCCTGTGTGACCTGGGAAGTCTTTGTACTGTTTTTAACCCCAATCCAGGGTGTGGATCAAAGTTTATTTATATAAACTTCTTGGTGTCAAGTGATCACCAAGTAGAGTGGATTAGGTCTCGACTTGAGACTGAACCACTTGTTTCATATCCGTTGTGCTGTATAAATTTAGTCTTCTCTATTTTCATGATTTATTGCATAATCTAGAAATCTTCAATTTCACTTTGATAGTTAGTCTTGGAAAGTAGTTATAACTGATTTCTCTTAGTAAGATAACTTCAAAAGTAATATTAATAATACAAATCAAGATTACTAAGAATTAATCAATCTTCTAAGAAGCTTTTTAAAAAGTCAAACTTATATAACAGTATAACCTTGATTAACTGGGTTGTATCTATTTTTTTGGAAACCATCTATTTCGCAAATAATATTCTTTTAACAGAAATTTTTTATAGTTACTCAATTCACCCCTCCCCTCATGAGTAAACTACTCCGACCAGTACATAATTTCCCAAAATCAACATATTCTTGATCCATAAAATAATTATATAGAAAATAATAAGTCATAATAACCAAGGACTTCATGTACTCAACTGGTAGGCAATAAATCTCAGTCACACTTTGGTTATTGGTATGATTCCCGCAACTTTGTCGGACATGAAAGATTGTCACAAGGACTGTGAGTTTTCCTTTTTCAAAAACAATATAATTATAATAAAATTATCAATATGAGAAAAATCCTCAAGAAACCATAACATGTTTTAACCTCAAAGGATATTTCATACCTCACATTTTTTCATCCCAATGGCTAATAACCCATAATTTCCTCAAAGGTGAATGTCTCCAAAATTACTATTAATCGCCTTGAAATAACATAATCTTAATATGGGGTTTCTAATTCATTGAACATATAATATAAATTATTGTTATAAACCCATTATTATATCCCTAACCCGTTAGAAAACTTCTTATTCTCCGAAGTTGTATAAACATTTCCTCTAATACCAACTATAAGGCTCAATCCTTAAATATTGCATAATCATGAGTTAAATAAAGAATTATCTTTTACGATATTTTCAGTTTATATTTTTACTGAATTAGGTCCTAACTTTTAAATTACATCACAAATTTTACAACGTAGAAACTTACACTCTATCCAATTTTATCACAACAATAGAACTCATTAAATAAAACAAGAATTCTTTTTTGGATATAAATATTCTTGAATTATTTATTTCTCTTACCCTTCCATATACCCTGTGAAAAAAAATTCAAAAACCTGGGATGAGCATAAAAATATCAATAAGTGATATAAAATTAAGGAATAAAACATTAGTCCAAGAATACATACAAATAAAGAAATCGTACTTTTCAATCATACAACATAAAATCTTTAACATACCTCCTCAAATCATAAGATTTATGATTAACTCCAAGATATCATTAATCATAAAGGTAAATTTTGGAATCTATAACATACTTACATTGTAGCTATCACAGCTATATAGGGAGTTACGCTTGGAATACTCATCACACTATATTCCCTAAATCTCTTCGGAGAAACATTAAAATTTACCTCTGTCACATTACCCAAAACATTAGAGAGCTATCTCAGGTTCAACTTCCCTCAGTTTATCACTGAACCACCCATATATGTAAATAATTCCCATGAACCATAACATAATCATAACACAAAAAACAAACATAAAGGAAAGATAACATTTCAACATTCCAATCACAATATAAAATTTCAAGATGTGGACATAATAAATGCTTTTAAAAAACAATTTTAAATACAAAAATACATGAAAAGGGTATTTGGTATTTATTTTACTTTTAAAAATTTTACATCTTATTAAGGAAGCCAGATATCAAATAATTCTCGTGGAGGCAGAAAAGTCGTTTTCATCGCATACGTTAAAAAGAAACATTCTTTTTTTCATTTAGTAAAACACTTTTTAGAAAAAAAGTATTCCCATTAAATTAAATTAAAAGTAAAATGGGTTTATACATCGTATAAAATAGATTCATGTATAAATAAAAACATGCATCAATGAAAAGAGATTAAGACGATGTCTATTAGAAAGATTGTATCCTTGTATTAAGGATAAATCAATGACATAATTATGTGTGACAAATATAACTAATCCCAATATAATTGGATTTTAAGTGTAAAATAATCTGAGGTTATTCACACATATTTTTGTAAAAACAAAACCAATTACATGGATATTTAAATCAATGAATGGAGATTGAGCAAAGATTTCCCGTACAAAGCTCGTATTAATGATGTAAGAATTTATCAATGGGGTGATTATGTGTTGAAAAAGTATATTCACACAAAGGTAAGTGAAAATTAATAAATAAATAAATAAATAGTGATTACACACATAATTGTGGGATAATATAATCAACGATGTATACGTAAAAACCCAAAGGGTGGAAATTGAGTTTAGAAATTCCCTAACGAAAATTTGGCAGCCTAACGGTGTCACTCCAAATTTGAAAAATTAGTTGATCGGATATAAAAGGGTCTCTTATCACTTTTACATAATATTTACAACAATAAAGATATATAATAATGTATCCCAACAAAATATAATGTAAATTAAATTATATAACATAAAATGAGGTGTTGACTAAAAGAGGAGGGTGATAGGTTCTCTTACCTTGAGTCCAACTTGTCTCGTTCGTTCTTTATAATCTTGAATAATAAACTTAAGTTAAATTATATTTTCTAAAGAAATTTTTTCACGTTTATTATTCCTTTAATATCACTTATTACCTTGAAATAACAATCATATAATTATTCAAGTTCATATCGGTTGTTTTTTCGATATTCGGTACTTGAGTCAAAAATAAACTTTGTATAACTACAAATTGTCCATTTGTTCAAAATTCCATTATCTCCAGAATCATATTCATGATTTAAATATCATATATATCCATTATATATGTTTTTAGTTCTAGTATATATGTAATTATCATAGTCCATAACATTTGGAGATAATAAATGAAACACACCGTTCATGGAGACGGTAATTTGTACGTACGCATGAATGCTACATTCATTTCATTGTAATATTAATGAAATGAAAAATCAATGATATGTAGGTATTTTTTAATTACATTAAAATATAATATGTTATATATTTTAAATAATTTCATTAAATCCATCCTTTATATGTTCCATGTATGGCATGAACGAGTCAAATCACTTTGAGGGGGCGGTAGTCCGAACTTCCTCAAATGAAATTATCATATTTACACATTATTTAAATCATAAATAAACGCTGTAAATGAAAAATAAAGAATCATAGAGAAAATATAAATTTAATATATATCACATATAAATTCAGTTCCTTCATAATGGACACCACGAGAGGTGGTAGAGGAAAATTGAACAATCCTTGTTTCGTGAGGTAGTAGTTCTCCGTTCAAAGAAACAGTATGGTCATATCCATTAGATTTAGTTGTGCCTAAGTGTAGAGAGAATACTTCTCATAAATAAATCCTAGAATATTGAGTATAATGTTTTTTTATGTAATCAAATAATAAAAAGAGCTTATGGGGTGGAAAAGGAAACTAAAAGAAAAGAACATGAGAGAAAATGTTACCTTTAAATCGAGTAAATTTTTTCCAAATAAAGGCATCTAAAAGTAAGGGAAGGATGTTGAAAGATTATTTGGGAATATTTTTTTCATGCCAAGGGTCTTGAGAGGTGTGATTAAATGGGTAGGGTTGATGCCCTTATATAAGAGGGAGGAGGGTCACTTATTGAAACTATTGAAGTATTATTTTATTATAAAATGATTTTCTATTTCAAAAGGTCCCAAAGTCATTTCATTCAAATATAAGATTTTTTAGGTTGAAAAATGCTCAACCAATAGGTTTTAGAAAAGTATAGGTCACAAATTTAACCTTATCTTCTATCTTTAACCCTATGATAACTAATCTAACTCTTAGCACGTCTTCTTGTATATTCATACTATATGGTCAATATATTTACTATAAAAGGTCAATAGAACCTCAAGTGGTTCATTAATGACATGTTAAACATTATATAAGTCATTTGGCCGATTATTAGACTTTTTGGACTATTATATCATTTAATAAAATAGAATATTGTTTTAAACTCATTTTTGTAAATTTTTATACTATTCATATAATGTCTTTTTAAAAATCCAAAAAAAACATGAATATTTCTAAAAAACATTATTAATTCAAAGGTAACAATTCATAATCCTCCATAAAATTCGTGTATAGCATAAAAAGTTTTAAAATAAATTTATTTTAATATTTATAACCTCTTTTATTTAAATCATTCATTAATAAGATAATCACTACATCATCATTGTGTCTTAAATATATTTTCTTATTTGATGTCTAAAAATCATAAATAAATTACCATGATATATGAAATATTATTACAATTCCAATTAATTTTTTTAGTCAAAGATATCCCTTATATTTCCTCATAAAAAAATTATTTTTGAAAAAAAGGCATGTTTATGTTATATTTTTATTTACTTTAAATTAATTCTTATAAAATGTCATTTTCACATCAATGTGGATCCATGTGGTCACAAAATCGACCCAAAGATACCCATGGTCATACATATCTCTTCCAATAGTATTAGGACACATGTTAGGGTAGTTTAATATTATTATAATATTGTTTTTTTCTCTTATTTAATAGATTTACCCATTAACCATGGTAAATAAAATAATTACTAAAGTTACAATTCATAATGTCTACAAAAAAGAAACTATTTAAAAACATTAAACCTCATAATTCAAAATATTGAATCTATTTTTCCAAATTCGAAATACAAAAGTTTCAGTAATTAATTTAAAATTAATTCTCATTGTCAAAACCAAAAAGTGGGTTTTTAAGAAGTAATAACTATCAAAAGATTAACTTGTGTTTTTATTCAATTTAATTCATAAATAACTCCAAATGACCAAAATTGGATTAAAATTATTAAAATATAATCATATTACACTTTTAAACTGATTAAAAGTACAATACAACTATATAAATAAATTATATGAAGGGGAAGTTTTGAATTAAAATGCAGTATTTTTCACTATTCATTAAAAAAATAAACTCAATCAAGAAATTACAAAAAATTCATCCAAAGTAAATTCTGATGTCTTGATTCTAAATAATAATTTTATCTTGTCAAATATAAAATATAAAAGTTACAAAATCTAGACTTAAAAAGGGTTCTCCATCAAAAGGCAGTAAAACAACCTTTTAAAGATATTAGAGTATTTCATGCTTAAAATCGAATTAATTCTGATTTTAAGCCTCTAGAATTTATGGGATAATTATAAAAACCATTAACAAACATGTGTAATTATAATTTAGTTATTTATGTTCACTTCTGGTAATACAGTGGCTATGTATTAACTACCATTTAGAAGAATATTATTATTATATTATTTTTCAGCATAACATAATGTTCTATAAAATGTATGATTTTAAAGAAACACATTGTTGCGTGTCGAGTACGCTATTAGAAAAATAATATAATTTAATGTAAAAATATTATCTTATTCAAAAATGTTAATGGATAAGAAAACGTATTATTCTATAAATACTTGGGTCGTTACAGTGCATGTTTTCCTAAACACTTAAACTAGGTATGCACTATTAGGTGGTATCCTAATGTGATTCATCTTACACCCTACATGGGCCCCTAGAAACACATGTATACTTAATGGATTTATGTATAGGTAAAGTATCATCTTCAGGATCTAGATCATAGTACTGTTTTACGTGGATATTAGAATGGGGCTTGAGGTTTTGCTTAATTAGAGTTGTGTTTAGTATTCTTTTTGACTCACCATGATTATAAATGTAGTTACTATGGTCTGTGATTGGAAGAACCATGGATATTGTATTTTATGACCTAACATAGAATACATTCTTTTCTTGTTTTGTTTTGAGTGGCTACAAGTGATTATCTAGAATATTGTCTCGTATACTTTTTATTGTAGTTGTTTTTAAATTTCCTCACCTATTTATTTGTAACACCCCAAGCTTCCACAGTACTCTTCTCTTTGAATAATACAATAGCATATTTTGTACGCAACACTGAGTTCAAATGCACCACGACTCACCAAACTAGCCGTTAAAAGCGGTTCTAAATAGTGTTAACTTAATTTTATATTTTTTATTATCCTTATAATTTTAGAATCCATATTATGAGTTTCTAAGACATAATTTAAGAACAAATTCATTTTTTCAGATAAAAGAAGTATTTTTCAAAAAATGAAATTTTACCGCCTTTTATTGGAGAAGCCTTTTTAAATAAAATATTTGTAACTTTTATATATTTAATTTTACAAAATTAACTTCTTCTTTAAAATCGGGACATAACAATTTAGTTTCAATAATTTTTTTATGTTTTTCTGATAACTTTCAAATTTGGGTGAATAGTGAAAAATACTATATTTTAACAGAAAAAAACTTTTTTAATCAAAATAATTTATATTGTTAAATTATAAATATTAATGGTTTGGAAGTATATATAGATTAAATTTTTACCATTTAATCCAATTATGGTTATTGTAAGTAATTTCACTTTGAAATTGACATAAACAAGTGTCAAACTTTTGATAATTATTATTTCTTGAAAATATGCCTTTTGGTTTTGATAGCGGATATTAATTTAATAAATGAAACTTTTATGTTTTTAATTTGGTAAAATAGACTTCATTTTTGTATTTGGAATATTGAAATTAGCTTAGGGTAAAATTTTGGTACTTTTCTGATAACTTTCATATTTTGATGAATAGTCAAAATTACTAAATTTTAATTAAAAATAACTTTTTAAATCAAAATAATTAATAGGGATAAATTATAAATTTGAGTGATTTTAAAGTATAATTATATTATAATTTTACCATTTAATCCAATGTTGGTCATTGGACATAATTTCATATTTGAACTGGACATAAGAAAGTGTCAATCTTTTGATAGTTATTATTTGTTAAAAACACACTTTTTGTTTCGACCATGGGAATTAATTTTAAATTAATTTCTGACACTTCTGTGTTTTGAATTTGGAAAAATGGATTCCATATTTGGAATCAAGATTTCCAAATTGTGTAAATAGGTAACGTTCATTTTTAGACATTTTGAATAATTACTTCAGTAAATATTTTATTTACCATGGTTAAAGGGTAAATCTGATAAATAAGGGTAAACAAATAATATTATAATAATAATAAATTACCCTAAAACGTGTCCTAAACTTATTGGTGGATACATTTCCGACCATGGGAATATTTGGGTCTATTTTGGGACCCCATGGAGCCACTTGTAGGTGATAGGGACACTTTATATTAATTAAGTTAATGTAAATACAAAAATGACATAAGCATATATCTTTTAGAAAAACAATTTTTACATAGGGTTATATATGTTTTATTTTCTATTATAAATATTAATTAGAAATATAAAAAAATTTCATACATAATTTTATTTAATTTATAATTTTTAGACATTAAATAATTTAATTTATTTATGACACAACGACGATGCAGTAATTATCGTATTAATGAAAGATTCAGATAATTGATATTATAAATACCCAAATAAATGTAATTTGACACTTTTTATAAATTATAATAATTTTCTAGTATACTATGAAATATTAGGATTTTTATATTAATTTTTTTCGAAGTAATAATGCTGTTATGAATTTATCAAAAACAAAATACCCAATAGTGTCAAAATTGACGTAAAAGAGTTTTTAAAACAAATATTATATTATTAATTTATATTCAATTCCTAAAAATCTAAGGTTCTTCCAAGAGACATATATCATGATATTTGTATCATTAATGGACCACTTGGGGGTCAATTTGATATATATAGTAATTTTATTAACTATATAATATAAAAATACAAGGTGACATGGTAAGTGTCAAACTAATTAACTAAGAGTTAAAACTAAAATATAAGGTTAATATAATGACCCAAACCTGTATAAATTCTATTGGTTGAGTGGTTTTCGACCCATCCCCACCTTAACCTTTAAATAATACACTTTTTATCCATTAGAATCCGAAAATGAATTTATTATAAAATAATATTTCTAAATTTTAATAAGGTGCCCCTCCTCCCCCTTATAAAAGGACACCACTTATAACCAATTCTTCACACTTTCAAAGCCTTTTGGTTCGGAAAACCCTTGCCCAGATATTCTCTCAACTTCCCTCACTTAAACCTCTAGGCCTTAGTTTGATCATAAATCCAACCTATGGATCCATTTTGATCAAATCAAAAGGAAGAACCCGAAGAAGAGGTAATGTTTTCACCACCCTTTTTCATGTTCATTTCTTCTTCAACTTCTTATTTCTTTGTTATTCCCATTATAAAATAATAAATCCAGTATCCCCTATATAATGTGATATTATTATAAATATGGTACAACCATATTCAGTATTCTATCCATCCTTTTAATGACATGTCACCATACGTGCGTATGTATGGATTACCGTCTCCACGTCGTGGTGTAATTGTTATTCAATATATTATTATTTGGATGGGTATAATAATGATGTGTAATTTAGGTAAATAATAAATATAACATGATAATTATTCTTTATATATTATATACCATCCAATTATATATTATTTTAATATCAAAAGAAGGATATTGTCGCTCGTGCGTACGTACGGACTACCATCTCCACAAACGCGATGAGATTTATTCCCCATCGTATCCATTCAAGAATAATTCTCATTTGATGATTAAAAGTAATGTTTATGAACTTTATATCATTCTGTATATGAATAAGATACAACATATCCATAAAAAACATGACTTATGTAACAAAACATATAAAAGAAAACGAGTAAGTTAACACCCGAAACGACGATAATACTAAAGTATTATTAACAAAGCCTTACTAGAAGATCATATATGATACCATAATTATGTATATGGTTCTTGTATAATTTAATAACAATGTTTTAACTATTATACAGGAGGTTAACATACCATCGACTAAGTAAAAGTACAAGGTAAGTGTTATTTCACAATCTCTTCATTATCCGAGGTTGTTTATACGTAATTATCTATTGGGACCTCTTTATCATCCACATCCATGTTTCTTGAAAATGTATTTCAAAACATTCTTTCTATTTTATTGAATATGGGTTAAATTAATGTATACCTTTTTTGACTTTTTATAAGAGGTTTATAAAGGAATCTTTCCGTCATTTTCCAAACAACATCCGTTTTAACCTTTTCGACATAATTAAGGTAAGAATGTCTTTTTTAACTTATACAAAGGGTGCGGATAATTTATTCCATTATAAAATATTAGAAGCTTCCACTACATTCATATAACGATATTTTCAATGTAAATGTTTTATTTTATAATTATATGACTTTTAAATGATTTCAAAAAAATAGATATTTCTCTCAAATAGTTTTGATTTCATCTATGTCAACATCCATTGATGGGTTTTAAGCTTATTTGAAGTTGATTAGTTATGATACAAAACTTCCATATTGTATTGAAGGTTTTGTGATATGTTTAACTGTGGATGTGTTATTTTTATACCATTCATGGCTTATGGATAATGTATTGACATTTCATATGGTAGTTTTAATATGAATTTTTATGTTATGTTTAAACCTAATCATATGAGGAATGCATTGGACTTAGTAAATGATGGGTGGACCCTGCTATAGCTCCTCGATGCATCGGTAGGTCTTATGAGACAAACTAGTGACTTGGCACGAGGCCTTGAAAAAATCTTATTTATAGTCTTGGCATGAGGTCTTGGCTACGTGGTTATGATAGTCTGACATTATGAATTCCATCATTATGAAAGTGGTTATTGATATTGCATGTGATTATTCGACTAGTAGAATATCCATGTGAATAAGTAAATGGAATTATTTCATTTTATCTTTTCCATATTATACTAAAGTTCATGTTTAAAAGGCTTTTGTTTTAGCTATACATTTCCTTAAATGTTTCTTCTTATTTATGAATGTTTCCACTATATTGTTATCCTTACTAAGCATCTGAGCTCACCCCTTTCAATGTTTTATTTTTTCCAGGATGTGAAGAAGTAATTTATGAATGATCTCCAGGGATAATATGACGGGATATGAAGACAAGATGTTGTTGTAGTAGTTTTCACTTTATGATGTAATGTGAACTTTATGAATGTATCTAGTTATGCCAAGGCTACTAAACTAATCGGTATTTCGAGACTTCATCTTTCTCGTGATCATGCCAATGTTATGTAATAATGCACCGACTCTGGGAAACTGGGGTCGGGGCGTTACAGTTGGTATTAGAGGAAGTTTATTAAAATCCTTGGAAGCTATATTTAGATAAAATCTAATTAAATCTCATAGACCTAAGATGGACTTTGAGGATTAATATATAAGAACTTCTGAGAATTTTGGTATTGTAGTGATTTTGTGAGTTTTCCGAGCAACAAATCCCTGTCTGGATACGAGCAGGTAGAGGCGGCTCTGGCATAGATGTACCTAGGGGTAAAACTCGAAAACACCTCTTTGAGCTAGACTCGAACGGGAACTGGTGCATGACAACGTTCCTTGGTGCACTCTTGGTTACAACACTCCCTGGGGATATGCTTAGGATAATTCTCATTTTCTTTACAAACCATTATGAAGGGTTTATGATTATATACTTCCTCAAAGAAAACATTTTTATGATTATGGATTATATCCATAAACTGTTCAATTTATGTTAAGTGTTTTAAAAGTATGTAATTATGTATTTTGATTCATAAACTGATCTAGTTTATGACATTTTTTAGAAATGGCGCCCAATAGAAGGAATGAGAACCCCAACAAAACGCATGATCCAAAGAGTAAGAAGGATCATATATTCCATGGTCTTAAGCCATAATTTAGAAGGGAAGTAGTATCCCACGTATTATCTTCATATGAAGAAATAGTATCATGTGTTGATAAGATAAGTAAAGAATTCTCGGAGTCCTATGGCTTTGAAGGGAAGCCAGAGAAGGAAAGGATGGTAGAGAGAAAGGCAAATAAAAGGAAGAAGGTAAAGAAGGATTTTCCCATATGTGATAAATGTGGAAAGTATCACCTTGGAAAATGCTTGAAGGGAATGGGAGTATGTTATAAGTGTGGAGAATAAGGACACCAAATACGTGACTGAAAGGGTAATAAAAATGTTTCAAATGTACAATGTTTCATCTGTAATAAGTTTGGACACTATGGGAACCAATGTCCCAGTCATCGGACTTTTCTGAAAATGATTCTATTGGATAATAATCAAGTTATGATACTACCACATATGAAGAGGAATGACTAGTGTTCATATGTTGTTATTTTGGAATTATTTCATTGAAGTGTTGTATCAACGATGTACTGGAAATAATAAGGATTGTACTGCAGTACTATTTCATTGAGGATTTGAGATTTTATGGTACTAAGAAAAGTGACTCTATAGTAAGTTAAAATTTTGGGAAACTACATGGTTGAAAAAAATATAAACCTTAATATGGTCTTAATATTTAGGTACTAGTTTTGGAATAAGATATTGTTGACTTGGTATATTATATTGGATATTCTTGACTGCCTTGAAACTGATTAACGATTTGTATATTCCATCATTGTTGGAGTTTATAACATTTTCGGATGGATGAAGTATATCCAGTATTCTATAAGGAATGAGGGAGAATTAATGTCATCAATAAGGTTTTATGGTAATTCAGGATGTTTCAGTGTTTTAAAAGAATACATGATGAAGGTATTCGCATGCTATTACGGGGTAAAAAGGATCTTTATTGTGTTTACCTTCCTAATAAATTTTGGACTGTGAGTTTGGACATAAGTATTTTGGATAATTCTAGTTTGAGATTATTTTTGGATTACCATAAAAGGACAACCCAGAGTTTGGGCGGCAACCCATCGTGTCCGGAAAGGCCGCGAGACTTGAACCCACAACCGAAGGGCTACAAGGGTGTATCACCTACCACTGGCCCACGTGATGTCCTAGATTGAATAATGTAGTCTTTTTAAAAAAAAATCTGGTAGATGAATTATAAATTCATTTTTTTAACCCTATACGAATAGGATAGATAGAATATTATTTTTAAGTTATATTATCTTTTATAGTGAAATATGAGTTTGTTCTAGAAATTAGTTAGAGGATGGGACTCTACTTGTCAAGTATATATTTTTCATCTTCTCTTATTCAATGAAGAAATTAATTATTATACTTTAGTGAAGGGATATTAAAACAAAAAAAATGTGTTATCCTAATACCATATGTTTTGTTGAACCGATGGTATTTTAAATCATCATAGATTGATGAATTTAAGGCCCTAAATTTTACACTTGTTTGTGATTAATGACCTCAATCACTACCTATAAATATTTACATGTTTCCTCCAATTATATGTCTCTAATTTCCATTAATTTTATCCTAATCGAGATAGTGATTTGTTGGTGACCCTTTAATTTCCCTTTCCTCTCATTAAGACTAAATATTATTAACCCAATTTTCGATGTGGGTTTTCCCACAAAATATTTTCGATTTTCAACATTTTATTTTCAAAAAATATTTTCAAATTGCGAAAATGCAATTTATTAAAGGAGGGGAGAATGTAACACCCCATGCTTCCACGGTACGCTTCTCTTTGAATAATACAATACTGTGTATTGTACGCAGCCCTGAGTTCAAATGCACCACGACTCACCAAACTAGCTGTTCAAAAGGGGTTATGAATAGTATTAACTAAATATTAAATTTTACATTATCCTTATAATTTTTGAATCCATATTACTAGTTTTTAATACATAATTTAAGAAAAAATTCATTTTTTTCAAATAAAAGAAGTATTTTTCAAAAAATGAAATTTTACTGCCTTTTAATGGAGAAGCATTTTTAAATCCAATATTTGAAAATTTTATATATTAAATTTCACAAAATGATCTTCTTCTTTATAATAGAGACATAATAATTTAGTTTCAATAATGTTTTGGTGTTTTTCTGATAACTTTCAAATTTGGGTGAATAGTGAAAAATACTATAATTTAACTAAAAACAAGTTTTTTAATAAAAATAATTTATATTGTTAAATTATACATTTTATTGGTTTGGAAGTATATATAGATTAAATTTTTACCATTTAATCCAGTGATTGTTATTGTATGTAATTTCACTTTGAAATTGACATAAACAAGTGTCAAACTTTTGATAGTTATTATTTCTTAAAAATATGCCTTTTGGTTTTGACAGCGGAAATTAATTTAATAAATGAAACATTTTCGTTTTTAATTTGGTAAAATAGACTTCATTTTTGGATTTTAAATATCTAAATTATCTAAGGGTGATATTTTGGTACTTTTCGGATAACTTTCATATTTTGATGAATAGTGAAAATTACTAAATTTTAATTAAAAACAACGTTTTTAATCGAAATAATTAATAGAGATAAATTATTAATTTGAGTGATTTTAAAGTATAGTTAGATTATAATTTTACCATTTAATCCAATGTTGGTCATTATACATAATTTTAATATTTAAACTGGACATAAGAAAGTGTCAATCTTTTGATAGTTATTATTTGTAAAAAACACGCTTTTTGTTTCAATAATGGGAATTAATTTTAAACTAATTTCTTCCACTTATGTGTTTTGTATTTGGAAAAATAGATTCCATATTTTGAATCAGGATTTCCAATTTGTGTAAATAGGTAACTTTAATTTTTAGACATTTTGAATAATTACTTCGGTAAATATTTTATTTACCATGGTTAACGGGTAAATCTGGTAAATAAGGGTAAATAAATAATATTATCATAATAATAAATTACCATAAAACATTTATTATCCTTATTGGGGGATACATGTCCGACCATGGGCATCTTTGGGTCAATTTGGGGACCCCATGGAGCCACTTTTAGGTGATAGGGACATTTTATATTAATTAAGTTAAAGTAAATACAAAAATGACATAAGCATATATCATTTAGAAAAACAATTTTTACATATGGTTATATATGTTGTATTTTAGACTATAAATATTAATTATAAATATAAAACCATATCCTACATAATGGTATTTTATTTATAATTTTTAGACATTAAATAAGTTAATTTATTTATGACGCAATGATGATGTAGTAATTACCGTATTAATGAAAGATTAAGATAATTGATATTATAAATACCCAAATAAATGTAATTTGAGACTTTTTATAAATTAAAATAATTTTCTAGGTTACTATGACATATTAGGATTGTTTATACAAATTGTTTTCGAAGTAATAATGCTGTTATGAATTTATCAAGAACAAAATACCCAATAGTGTCAAAATTGACATAAAAGAGTTTTTCAAAAATATATTATATTATTAATTTATATTCAATTCCTAAAAATCTAAGTTTCAGCCAGGGGACTTATATCATGATATTTGTATCATTAATGGATCCATTAGAAACTGAATATGAATTTATTATAAAATAATATTTCTAGATTTTCCTAAGGTGCCCCTCCTCCCCATTATAAAATTGCACAACTTCTAACCAATTCTTCACACTTTCAAAACATTTTGGTTCGGCCAACCCCTGCCCAAATACTCGCTCAAATTCCCTCACTTCAACCTAGAGGCCTTAGTTTGATCATAAAGCCATCCTAAAGAGTCCGTTTGATCAAATCAAAAGGAAGAACCCGAAGAAGAAGTAATGTTTTCACCACCATTTTTCAAGTTCATTTCTTCTTCAACTTATTCTTTATTTTTTATTCCCATTATAAAATATTAAATCCAGTATCTCCTATATACTGTGATATTATTATAATTATGGTACAACCATATTATGTATTCACTTCGTCCTTTGAATGACATGTCACCATACGTTCGTACGTACGGCTTACCATCTCCACGTCGTGGTGTAATTGTTATTCAATATATTATTATTTGGATGGGTATAATAATGACGTGTAATTCATGTAAATAATATATATAACATGATAATGATTCTGTATAAATGATATACCATCCAATTATATATTATTTTAATATCAAAAGAATGATATTGTCGCTCGTGCGTACATACGGACTACCGTCTCCATGAACGCAAAGAGATTCATTCCCCATCGTATCCATTCAAGACTAATTCTCATTTTAAGATTAAAAGTAATGTTTAAGTACTTTATATCATTATGGATATGAATAAGATACAACCTATCCATAAAAAACATGATTTATGTAACAAAACATATAAAAGAAAATGAGTAAGTTAACACCCGAAACGACGATAATACTAAAGTATTATTTACAAAGCATTATTAGAAGATCATATATGATATCATAATTATGTATATGGTTATTTTATAATTTAATTATAATTTTTTAACTATTATAAAGGAGGTTAAAATACCATCAACTAAGGAAAAGTACAAGGTAAGTGTTATTTCACAATCTCTTCATTATCCGAGGTTTTTTATACGTAATTATCTACTGGGACCTCTTTATCATCCACACCCATTTTTCTTAAAAATGTATTTCAAAACATTCTTGATATTTTACAGAATATGGTCTAAAGTCATTTATACCCTTGTTTGACTTTTTATAAGAAGTTTATAAAGGAATCTTTCCGTCGTTTTCCAAACAAGGTCCATTTAGCCTTTTCGACAGAATTAAGGTAAGAATGTCTTTTTTTAACTTATGCGGAGGGTTCGGCTATTTTCCGCCATTATAAAATCTTATAAGCTTACCTTAAAAGCTTATAAGGATATTTTCAAAATAAATGTTTTATTTTATAATTATGTGTCTTTTAAATGATTTCAAAAAAATAGATATTTCTCTCAAATAGTTTTGATTTCGTCTATGTCAACATGCTTTGATGGATTTTAAGCTTATTTGAAGTTTATTTATTATGATACTAAACTTCCATATTGTATTGAAGGTTTTGTGATATTTTTGACTGTGGATGTGTTATTTTTATACCATTCATGGTTTATGGAAATGTATTGACATTTTGTATGCTAGTTTTAATATGAATATTTATGTTATGTTTAAACCTAATCATATGAGGAATAAATTGGACTTAATAAGTGATGGGTGGAGCCCACTATAGCTCCTCGATGCATCGGTTGGTCTCATGAGAAAAACTAGTGTCTTGGAACGAGGCCTTGACAAAATCTTATTTGTAGTCTTGGCACGAGGCCATGGCTATGTGGTTATGATATTCTGGAATTATGCATTCCATCATTATGAAAGTGGTTATTGATATTTCATGTGATTATTTGACTATTAGAATATCTATGTGAATAAGTAAATGGAATTATTTATTTTATCTTTTCCATATTATGCTGAAGTTCAAGTTTAAAAGGCTTTTTTTAGCTATACATTGCCTTAATTGTTTATGCTTATTTATGAATGTTTCCGCTATATTGTTATCCTTACTGAGCATCTGAGCTCACCCCTTTCAATGTTTTATTTTTCCCAGGATGTGAAGAAGTAATTTATGAATGACCTGCAGGGATAATATGAGGGGATATGAAGACAAGATGTTGTTGTAGTAGTTTTCACTTTATGATATAATGTAAACTTTATGAATGTGTCTAGTTCTTCCAAGGATAATAAACTAATCATTATTTCAAGACTTGATCTTTCTTGTGATCATGCCAATGTTATGTAATAATGCACCGACTCTGGGCAACTGGGGTCGGGGCGTTACATTATTTATATTGAATGTGCTTTCACATTGCAGGTCTGGTTCTAGTCTAACAAGTCATTTATTTACACTACATGTAATCTTATTATTCTCCAACAAGTTTATTATCTATTCTATGATGGTATATTCTCTCCATGATAGATGTTTACGCCCTCACTGCTAGTCAAAAGCCATTGGAATTCTGGGAGATGCGCCTAAGGCCAGTGGCACCCAACCCATTACCACTTTTTGGGTGGATGTTCAGTTTGGGGATGCTACAAGTTGTATCATAGGAGTATATTTTACCTTTTTTATTGTTATTACTATTTGGGGTTATGGAAAATTATAGATTTGTAGTTGTCGGAACTAGATTTAGAACTCTTTCTTGGGTGCCTACATCCCCATGTGCGGGGGGTGGATTGAGTTACCTTTTCTGGGTTATGATATTTTTCTTTCGTTAAGATTACAGTTTATGTGGTTTCCACCTTGTTGGATCACAAGGTTTGTGATGATTATTGGTTGTGATATATGAACCTTAACTCGATGCGGTAAGTGAGAATTGGACCTTGACCTGGTAAGTCAATATGTGGTTATTAAATTTTCATAGGCACGTTGTTAAGGTATTTCAATTTCTTATATGCATGTATGCCTTGTGATGTGATAATAGCACATGAATAATATAAAATTCCATGTGGAAATTTGAGATGTCATTATTTAAATGATTTTGAAATGTGAACTAAGATAGGATAGGCTTTATATATATCTAAAATTTCATGTGGCATGAGGAATGGTCCAAGAGAAGGCGAGTACTATGAATGAGGTTATTTTGGTCAACAAGATTAGGCGACTAGGACTTCAGTTTGAGGTAACATGGTTGCTTAGATGAGAGCAGCCTAGGAATTTTGTGATACATGGCTCTCTTGAGGATGGGTAATAAGGCCTCAAGTAAGGGATGCCATGGGCATGGTTACAGTGGGGGATAATAAGGGTAGTTTTTATATAAATCCTTTTTACTGCTTTCCATATCTACGTTGAATATATTTTCATATATATATATATATATATATATATGGGTTGTATGACAATTTTATGGTATTTATTGGGTTTCTCCTATCTCTCTATGGAGCATCGGGGGGGTGATGGTATAGTGTCATAGGAGTAAAATCAGGTTTAGACTCATAAGGGGAAGGAAAAGTATAATTCGCAAGTACAGGATTTGGGAAGGATCAGGTTCAAGATATAGTTCATGTATGATAGCTTCGAGGATTAAAAACATCCATCCTATGGCTTGACGAGTTTCTTCAGAATAGTCTGGTATGTGTTTTTCGAAGGATCGACAGAGGTTCTCAAGGAGTAGAGCCATCGATGGGGTATCTAATGTGGGAGTTCCAATCGCAGCACCCTCCAATTTTTCAGGGTGAGTGTAGTATATAAGAAGATGAGAATTAAATAGATATCATGAAGATAATCTTTGAGCAGCTGAAGATACCTTCATGGAGGAGCTGGAAGATTGGGATATTTATGCTTAGGGGGCCAGCTAATCACTGGTGGTATGTATAGGTTCAGGCTCATAGACATGAGGTACTGTCTTGAAAGGACATCAAGTACAGGTTATTTGATCACTTTTCCCAAGAGATGCTGACTTTAGAGAGAGCTCATGAGTTCCTGAGCCTTCAATGGGGTGACATGTCTTGCATAGACTATGGAACTATTTTCACTGAGTTGTCTCTTTTTGCACTAGGTAGGGTAAGTGATGACACCTCAAGAGAGAGTCTCCTAGAATATGGCTTACGGAACACCATATGGGTGTATGTAAACATGATTAGGTTGGCCTCATTCTCCTAGGTATTGAATCATGCACTCATATCCAAGTGAAACCTGACGGATACATCTCACTTGAGTCGGTAGGTGGCTTTATGTGGTTGTTCAAATGGAAAGAAATAATATTTGGATGAGTTTCAGTATGAAGGTTAGGCCAAGGACCCAGCTAGAGCACCTCGTGGTAGCTTAGTAGTGCTTTGATTTCAGTGTGGGTAGTCAGGTCATGTATGGACTCAATTTGATCGACCTCCAAAGGATTCTTAGGTATGTGGATAGATGGGGAATCTTGATTGGTTCTATAGCTAGCCTTCTCAAAAAAAATATCATGAAGGTACCAAGTAAAGAACAAGATTCATAGATTGGTTATGGATCGGTACCTCATGAGGGTAGTTGACGATCAACTACACTCGGAGGATGTGGCAGAGACATTGAGAAGCAATTGTGGGGTCAGTGGCCAGGGACTGGTGTAGCATCGTAGGGAGGGAATTCTTTAGGGATCCTTGTGTCATTCCATGTGTATGTTGTCGATATTATAGAGGATGAGTATACTGGAGATCTGATGATGAAATAGAGGTATTTCATGGGTGTGTTCATAGTTTGTTTTTTATTTTATTAGGAATGGCCTATTGAGGAATGTCTGTTTTGAGTGCACAAGGTGGAAAGGTTATATAGGGACTGACTGAGTGCTGGTCAGTGGGTTGGAACCACCTCAGGTGTGTGAATGTATATATATAATGTTCTTGGAAATAGGATCATCATTGGATGCATGTTTTGAGGTTCTTAGGCATAAAGGCATCTGAGGGATGCAGGTTACATGAGGTGTCTTGGGAATCAGGTCATTGGGGATATAGTTTTTGATTGACATGCAAGGCACTGAGTTTATTTTGAGAATCCATGGGATGTGGTAACTAATTATTCAAGGGATGCCATGGGATCAAGGTGGGCACTGATGTGGTGTGGGATATGATTGGGTTTTGGGAACGATGTAGGAGAACCTTATGAGGTTCTGGGGTGACAATGCATCACTGGAGGACCATGGGTCCAGAAATAGGTTAATGAAAATTTTACTGATTTGTGCTTTGGGATGGGATAGATTGAGTTAGGTAATTATTAAGGTGGGGATCCCCTTTCAGGATTTGGCCAGAACCCTTGAGACCAATGTATTTTGGGTTATTTGTACCAATATGTGGGTGATCAGGCCCATCTCCAGGTTTAGTTTGATATCATAGGGATGATCTATGTTAACATGGGGAGATTGTTATGACCTGTGTTATTTGAAATGGGAAAAATCCCCACCTGGTTTTA
The DNA here is from genome assembly GCA_963277665.1 of Viscum album. Lineage (NCBI taxonomy): Eukaryota > Viridiplantae > Streptophyta > Magnoliopsida > Santalales > Viscaceae > Viscum > Viscum album. Next base: position 224,502,626 of record OY728139.1, read on the forward strand.
ATTTTTCTACTAGTTAATATGCTAATTTTTTATTCATTGATTGAAACTCAAATTTGAGAGTTCTAAGGGACTTATGTGGTGTTTTTGGTTTAGTTTGGAGGCTAGGAGAGTGCCTCCGGTGTTCAGAAGGGTTTTAGAAGCATCTATGGCCCGAATTCCATGTTTTTTAGAAAATAGCTATAGGAACAAGGTTTAGGGAAGTTGTGCGAGTCATGGCACACAGCTGTGCGACCATGAGTGAAAATTTACAGAGGGTTGCTGCACAGTTTTCACAAAGTATGGAAAACTATAAGGGGTGGCCATATCGGTATGGAAATACTAGGTAGTGGATTTTTCATGGTTTTCACAGGTCTTGGGAAACCATGTGGCATGTACATGTTTATTTTTTTTAATTTTTCTTTGCTTTATTTTTCTCTCCTCTCTCCCTCTTTCTTCCTTCTTGGTCATGCACAGAAGGGGGAGCCGCCCCTTTCTCCTCCTTCCATCGAATTGATCTCGTCTCTCCATCTGAAATCCATTCTTTGATCCTTTTAAGGCTATAGGATCACCTTGGTAAGGATAAAATAATGCATACCTCTTCTTCTTTGATCCTTCATCTTACGGACCACTATTTCCATCGGAGACAATATCAGGGTTTTAGATGAAAACTCATATCTACATCGATCAGCTTTGAATCAGACTTCGATAATAGGCTTTCTTATTTCTACGAGTATAATTTAGTTAATACATACCATGTTTGGAGTTTTTATGGAAATTTGGGTGGCTCATTCTAATGATCATTTTTGGTTATTTTGAGTGAGACCTCATTATACCTATTGCTTCATATCAAAATGATTGTGTGCCATGTGGGATGTTATTGGACTTTCCCAATACCTTTTTCACTTCAGCATGGCTGGGATAGAGGTTTTTTCCCAATAGGGTATTTGGGATCGGGGTACAAAAATTGTCTAAATTGAAATTTTTTTAAATTGATTTATTTATTTTAATCAAGATTGGTTAAATGAATTTGAGGCATTCAAGACCTCCATATTAAATTATTATGATGTTTAAGATATGAAATTCAATTTTATAAATTTAATTGAATATTTAAAATGTGTTGTTTAAAATGTATTTATGTAATTACTTGAATTTCATGATATGGGACCCAAGGGGTTAGGAAAGGTGTGGCCTGAGATGAGGATGGAATGGCATGGCCATAGGGATTGGATGATGCTGATCACTGGTTGGGATTTGACCAGATTTTCTTGAGTTGTTTTGACCATAGGGTTGGGTGTCATGGATGTCAATTAGATGTTTTGTGACTGTTAGGTTGTGCATGGACTAAGATACTTTGATAGAATGGCCATCAGATTTGAGTGACATTGTTTCTTGGTAATGAGGTTCGAGAGATTGGGTGGCTTAGATCCTTGATTATGTGATTTCCACTCCCCCGTGATGGAAAAAGTGTTGATTGAGTCATGTGCACATAGGTTGACTCTGTTATGAGGTTGTTTTGAAAACTCATGTGGGTATAGGACCTCAATAGTTGCATCTTAGGTTTTTATTGTTTGGCGCCTCTTTCCATAGAATACTATGTGGAAGGAAATTAGCCTTTTGTTGATAGAAATGAGGTTATTAGGTTAGGGTCTGATGCTCATCATGATTGAGATCGTGGGCCTATATACTTATTTAAGGATAGGAATCATTTTTCCTCCAGTGGTTGTTCCATGGGTCGATGTGCTCTTGACTAGGGGTATGTGGTAATAGGATATTATTTCATAGGTGTGCCTTTGGGATGTCAGTACAGTGAGACACAAGGTGTCATGAGGCATGTGGTTCCAGGATATATTGTCGAGGTGGAACCTAAGGGTTAACCTAGGATTTTTGACTACAGGGGTACCTTGGGAAATGGGCGGAAGACTCTCTTTTCTTCTGATTTTTTGGTGTTGGTCGAAGAAGGTGACACTCCATGGTGGCTGTTGGGCACCAGTGGAGGCTGTGTTTGTGGTTGCACCATACTGATTACTTTTTTTAGAGGTTCATGTTTCTTTAAATGCATATACTAGGAACATACCATTGGAGGGTATCCTTCTAAGATTTATTTCAGACCCTAAATTATCCCTTCTAGATGTGTGTTGTCTCTAAGGATTTACATAAATGTAAAGGATCGTCTTCAGGAGCTAGATCATAGTGTCGTTTAGCATAGAGATTGGCATGGGCCTTAAGTTCATGCCTTGCTAGAGTTTGGTTCAATATTATTTTAGTTTCAGCATGATTTTATATGTAGCTATTGTGGTATTCCATGGGTAACACCTTGGATATTGTATTTTACAACTTGGCATGGGTTTCATGCTTTGCTTGTACTGTTTTGAGTGGCTATAAGTGATTTTCTGGCGTGATGTTTTGTTTACTTTATAATGTTGTTGTTTCTATATTTCCACCATTCTTTATTAATATTGAATGTGATTCTACATTGGGGTTCTATTTCAAGTATGATGAGTCATTTGTTTCTAATGCATGTTTTAATATTATGCTTGAACTAGTATATTATCTATTCCTAGAGGGTATATTTTCCCCAAGATACATGTTTTACCCTCTGTTATAGTTGTTAGCCTTTTCCATTCGGGGAGGAGTGCCTAAGGCCAGTGGCACTCGGATCATTCTCACTATTTGGGGGGTTGTTCGGGTCAAAGATGTTATAAAAAGTGTTTCTATAGATGAAAACATGGAATACCCTATGACTAAAGCCATGACATAGCAAATATATGAATATGATGTGAGGTCTAGTGGACTAAAGGTCGTAGGTAGTTGGCTCTAGTCCGAGTGGTATTTTGGAGTTGGTGTCCAAGGAACAACTTTTTGTACTTTGATTACTTAAATATTTGATGTATTTAATATTAACAAAATATCGTATTACATATATTTTGTTGTTATTAATGACTCTAATCTAATAATGTCTAAGAGTATGTGTTTCATCGATAAGATCATATGAGTTCCCCGATATAATGAGAAACATGTTGTGCTATGATGATATTCTCAAAAAATGTTTTTCGGTTGGATAACGTACTATGATGGGACACATAGTTCTTATACTATCAGGTATGAGTAATCATAAGAAGATGAGTCCTTTTTCTCATGGATTTTTCACTTGTTAATATCAAAGATGGATGATTAAGATAACTGACCCACCAATAAGAATTCTGCAGGTTTTGGTGTCATCAGATTTACCTATCTATGAGCCTGTTTGATGGTCCGTATACTTTAAGATTATTATTAATGCATGTTACAACTCATGTACTTAGATGTATTTTTTAAACCATGAAAATAGTAGTTCATGTAGAAGTTTGATATGTTGGGTGCCTCATGAGTGACATGTCATTAATGGATAAGTCTGGGAAGTATTTTTCCCTTCCATATTTGTGGAAGCTGATATCTAGGCCCTTTGATTGGAATAATACCATCACATTAAATTCCATGACCATGGTGTAACAATGTGTTTATTTCAGATAGTCAAATAAATACATATTGATCATATATGTTGGTGAAACAGATGTAAAACCTACATGATGAGAAATTGTGACAAAGGGATTACATTTCACAGTGAGTGTTTGTATGTTGTTGTCGACGTTGCGACATTAATTTATATCTCTTGGGCACCGTGACCCATTTCTTGATACTAATCATGGACTTTATGAATTCTTACCTAATAATAACAAGATATAATTTGAGAGGGTCACAAAATAAGTATTTCTATTGATCTTGATTAAATTTGTTTGAGTTTAATTAATGGAATAAATATTAACCTAAAGTATGAGGAATATTTTTACTCAAGTTATTTTGATTGCATAAATTAAATAAATATTTATTCATTGGAATGTGAATAAAATAAATATTTTATTTATTCATTATTTTAATAAATATTTATTCTATAAATTGTGAATAAAATATTTATTTTTGAATAAATTATTTATTCTATTATTCAATAATTGTTGGAGGCATTCGAATATACTAATACTAATTCTGGTGACAAATATTAATTAGAAAGACTATTACATAATATTTTTCGTTGTGCAAGTTTCATTCCACCACAAAATAGGTAAAATATAATTATTATTATATCGAACAAGTTTTACTAAAGATAATAAATATTATTTAGTGGCAAGTATGAAAATAAAAAATACTTTCACTTAAATCTTAACTCTATAAATAGATGGATTTTTCTATTGTGTAGTGTATCCTAAAGTGAGAATAAATAATTTTTTTGCACAATGAATTTTCTCTCAACTCCTTGTTCTCTCTCCATCTCGAGAATGAGTAGTTTAAGATATATTTCTTCAAAGATGAATAATGATCGATCAATAATAAACAATGAAAGACATTTGGCTCACTGTCCTAGTACTTGGATATCAAGTGGTTTTGATCGGATATCATAGGAGTATGTATGGATCACCGCTAGAGGGATTCTATCCATGGATCCTCAAAGTGCAATGAAGGTAATCTAAAAGGGTCTTTTTGAATGATCTGCATTCACCAATGAATAAAGTTCTTATTCCTAGTAATTTATTTCCTAAAATATTAAATAAATTAATTATCAATTTGATGTGATAGTTCCTCACTCTTGGTTTCAAGAAGTTATTAATAAAATGAATATTAATATATCACCCACCATTGTACACTTAATCTATGCCTCGAACCGTCAAGTGGTATCAGATCGGGCATGTTTAAAATTGTAATTATATATTTGATTGTTGATATATGTGAAATTTTGGTTAGATTTTAATTTCAAGTTATTATTTCTTTAATACAATTTTAATTAACATGTTATTGACATATTAATAATGTTCATTCAGTGTTTCATTTTCATAAAAGTTTAAGAACAAGTAAATAATTACTAGATATTTCATCACAACATGAAAATTCATTGGCTTATAAAACTGGATTACATGGTGTGTGGCCGGAGCACACGCTGTAAACCCAAACGTGTTGTATCTAGATGTTCCAAGAAACTAGTTACACATGGTACTTTTATTGCACACCATGTGTTGAGCGGGCCAACCTGGAACATGGAAAGTGGATAAAAGTTGTGTAACTAGAATTTACACACCATGTATTCTTGTCGAGTCAATGCACTGAATCCCCAAGCATATGACTTGGATATATGGAAACTGAGATACACGGTGTGTTGTTGTACGTACATGCTGTGCAGTCTCCCATTAGTTGGAAAAAATTAAAATTAAATTAATTTTCAAATTACAGCATTAAAACCTTATTTTTTTATTGTCACACATTTGTGTGTTTGACAACATGATAATGATTTTAGAGAATTTAAAATTCTCAATCAATTTATTGTAATTAATATGTCATTATTTGTTCTGTCATTTTATTTTCCATGAATTCCATTAATGATGCGTACATCTAAATAAATTCAATTTTAATTAAGAGTGAAAGATATTTAATAAATTAATTTATTAATTAATTAATGTAAGAATTTTTATCATAAATAATAAAAAATGAATAAAGAAATAAATTCTAGCCATTTACTTTTGCGTATTTTTGCAAGGTATGATTGTCCATGAGTTTGACCAAGATGTGTGTATGTGTTGGATGTTCTAATTTTATTAAATGAATGAGTTTTAAATTATTTAATATTAAATTAAATTATGGCCTAAGATTCATCCCTCTCTCTATTATTATGTAGGACCTGCATGTCTAAAGATATTTCTGTAATCCCATTTGTCCAATCCTTTGGTTCCCCTCACCTACGTGTGAGCATTAAATATTTTTAATTAATGAAGCGTCCTATTGTTCATGGAGGTGTTTCAAGATGGAACTATAATGATGTCATCCTAGGTGATACACAGGTTGATAGGTAGAATGTCATAACTCATGCGAGGACTGGAAAAAGAAGTTATTTCCCCCATGTCAAAGGATGATTTAATGTTTTCTCATCAAATAAACTGTTAGATTAAGCTCATGAATTGTCCATTTAATTATTTATTTATTTCAATCAAAATAATTATTTTTTTACGGATGCAAGGTTGTGGTCACTTAAATAAATTAATTAATGTGAAAATATGAAAATTAAATAAATGAATTATGAAATAATTTTTTTACAACAATGTTAATTAATTAAGTAACATGAACTTAATGAATATTGTGATAAAAGGATTATATTACATAGTGAAAATTCATGTGTGGATTTTGACATTGTGACATTATGTTATTTCTCTTAGTTTCCTTGACCCGTTGTGAGATAGTAATCTTCAACTTTAGGAATGTCTGCCTAAAACCAACGATAAATAATCCTAGAGGGTCATGCACTAAGTGATATTGTTGGTCTCAATTAAATTTTATTTGAGTTTAATTAATGGATGAAATATTATTCACATGTATGAGGAATAATTTTATTCAAGTTATATTGATTTCCCAAACTTAATAAATATATATTCTCTAGGATGTGAATAATATATTTATTTTATTTATGGAATATTTTTATGAATATTAATTAACTACATTATCAAAAAAATATTTTTTTAGGAATAAAATATGTATTAGATTATTAAATATATTATGGTGGATTTCTAATGGACCAAGACTAAGTCTGGTGATAAATATTAATTAAAAAGACAGTTACATAATATTTATTATTGTGCAAGTTGGGGAACACCAAAAAATAGTAATAATATAATCATCATTATGTGGAATGGGGTTTATTAAAGTTAATATATGTTATTTAATAGACAATATAAAATTAAATAATATTATGCTTAAATTATAACTCTATAAAATGATGGTTGTGTCTATTCTATAGAGTATCTGAAATTTTGAATACAGAATTGTTTCACACAACAAATTCTCTCTCAACTCCTCTTTCTTTTCCCCTCTCATGAATGATAATTTTATATGATATTTCTTCAGGATTGAAGAACGAGAGATCAAGAATAAACAATGAAGGAAATTCGACACTCTGTACTATCACCCAGAGATCGATTGGTACCACAAGATGTATTATATCCTTGGATCCTCACAATTCAATGAAGGTAATATGAAAGGTTTTTTTGGACGATCAACATTCACCAACGAAGAAAGTTCGTTCTGATCATATGATCTCCGAGAAACACCAATCGATCTCCGAGTGCTATTGTGGTGATTCGAATTTCTTTTATTCTTATTTATTGATTTTTATTCTTCAGTATTGAATAAATATCTCTTAAACTTTTCATTCTTTATAGGGAGAGATAAGGAGGTGTTGAAAGAGAATTAGTTGTGTGCAAAAATTCTCAATTTTAATTTTTGGATACTCTATATAGTAGACATGGCCATTTATTTATGGAGTTAGGACTTAAGTTAAAATATTATTTAATTGCATGTTGGCCATTTAATAACATTTATTATATTTAATAAACCACATCCCACATAATTATAATTATATTGTTACTTTTTTACAGTGTGTGACAACTAGCGAAATAATAAATATTATGTAACAGTGTTATTAATATATATTTTTCAATGGACTTGGTATTTGTCCATTAAAACTCCTCCAACATTTTTTGAATAACTACATAAATATTTTATTCATAAATAAATATTTCTTTCACAATCTAGTGAATAAATATTTATAAAAATATTCATTAAATAAAATAAATATATTATTCACATGTTGGTGAATAAATATATGTTTAATTCATGCAATCAATACAACTAGAATAATATTATTCTTTATACTTAATAATGATAATTATTCCATAAATAAAATTCAAATAGAATTTAATAGAGATAAATAGAAACACTTACTGTGTGATCTTCTAGGGTTATTTCTCATTGGTATTAGCCACCTTTTCATAATGTCCAAGATTACTGTCTAGAAATGGGTCAAGGTACTTAAGAGAAAGAAATTAAATTATTTAAAGTAGTGGTTCAATAAATGATTATCTGGGAATAACCTAGGTTAGGTAGCGTATATTCTAGTGATCAGGATCCATTATGATTAATCTAAGAGGTTTCTTGACCAAATTCAAAGTACATGCATTGACAAGATACTGAATAGATACAGTATGGAATAATCCAAGAGGGTATTGTTGCCAAAGTCTCATGGAAGTTATCTTTCTAGAAAAATGTGTCTTCATACACATGAGGAATGAAATAGGGTGACAATGATTCCATACGCATCAGTGATTGGGTCGGTTCTGTATGGTATACTATGTACTAGGTTAGATGTCACATACACATTAATTGGGGTAGGAAGATATCATGTTTATCTAGGTGATGCCATTAGATGGCAATCAATACTATCCTTAAGTATTATATGTTTACAAAGGACATGTTACTGGTTTATGGATGAGATGAGGAACTAGTAATTATTTGATATGAATATGTTATTTTCCAATCTAATATAGATTACATGATGTAATAAATGGGATAGATATTTACTCTAAATTTAGGTGTTTTGAGTTTGAAGAGATCAAAGAAAGTTGTGGTTATAGATTCTACAGTAAAGTATATGCATATTATGGCATCTGAGATAGCTAAAAAGATTTATGGATGTGAAAATTCATCCAAGTTATTCATGAGGTTCCTAGAAGTAAATACCCTATGACACTCTATTATGATAAAACTAAAGTGTTGGATCTTGAAAAATATCCAAGGTCACATCAGCGATTGAAACTCATACTTCAAAAGTATCATATCTTGAAGGATTTTTTTCAGAGAGGTGAAGTATTCATAATAATTATTTCCATGGAAGACAACGTAGAAGACCCCTTGACTGAAGCCATGACTCAGCAGAAACACGAATATCAAGTGATATCTATCGGACTGATGGTTGTAGGCAATTGGCTCTAGTCCAAGTGGGAGTTTGTTTAAGTTGGCGTCCTAGGACCAACTTTTTGTACTTTGATTACTTTAATATTCCAGGTATTTAAAATTAATAATGCTTATCATTAAATATTGTTTTTTGTAATGAATTAATATAATGTAATAATGTCTAAGAGTATATGTTTCATCGATAAGGCCATAGAAACTACCAGTAATGATGAGAACATTTTCATGCTATGTCGATATTCTCAAATAATGATATGGGGATGGATGACATAATTTCATGGGAAACATAGTACATATACATTCATGTGGGAGTACTCATAAAAAGGTGACACTTTTTCTCATGAATTTTTTACATGGTTATCTCTATTATGGGAGATTATTATAACAAACCCTCCAGAATGAAGTCTGCATGTTTTGGTTTAATCAGATATTTCTATCTATGAGTGTGTGTTATGGTCCTTATAATTTCAAATTATAATTAATGAATGTTACAACTCACGTAATTAGATTTATTTTGTAAATCATGACAATAATAGTTCATGGTGAAGTTGGATACATTGGGTGTGTCACAAGGAACTTGTCATTAATGAAAAAGTCAAGGATTTTTTCCTTCCATCTTTATGGAAGCTAATATCTTGGCCCTTTTATTGGAATAAAATCATCACATTAAATTCCATGGGCATGGTGTAAGGATGTGTTTATTTCATATATTCAAAGAAAAACATATCAAGAATATAGGTTAGTGACATGTATGTTCAACCTACTTGATGAGATATTGTGACAAAGGGATTACATTGCACAGTGAGTTTGTGTATGTGGTTGGCATCATTACAACATTTAGTTCATTGTCTTATGTGCCTTGATCCATTCCTAGAAAGTAATCTTGGACTTTAAGGAAGCCCACATAATTCTAATGAGAAATATTCCTATAGAGTCACACACTAAGTGTTTTTATTCTCCTTGATTAAATTCTATTTAAGTTTAATTAATGGAATAAATATTACTCTAATGTTTGAGGAATAATTTTATTTATGTTTTATTGATTTCATAAATTAAATAAATATTTATTCATCGCCATGTGAATAAAATATTTATTTTATTTTTTTAATATTTTAATTCATATTTATTCACTAGATTGTGAATAAAATATTTATTTGTGAATAAAATATTCATTCAGTTATTCAATAAATAATGGAGGAGTTTGAATGGACCAAGACCAAGCCTGATGACAAATATTAATTAGAAAGACCGTTACATAATATTTTTTATTGTGAAATTTGGTGCACCCAAAAAAATAAAAATAATATAATTATTATAATGTGGAATTATGTTTATTAAAGGTAATATATATTAGTTAATTTAAAATAAGAAATTAAATAATATTTTAACATAAATCCCAACTCTATAAATAGATGTCTATGTTTATTTTTTAGAGTATCCAAAATCGAGAATAAATATTTTTTGCGCACATTGAATTTTATCCCAACTACTCTTTATCTCTCCCTCTCAATAATAATATGTTTAAGAGATAATTATTCAGGACCAAAGAACGAGAAATCAAGAATGAACAAAGAAATACATTCGACTCATCGTGCTAGTACACAGATATCTACTGGTGCTGCCCGAAGATCACAGGAGCATATACAGATCACCTCTATAGGGATTCTACCCTTGGATACTCACAATGCAATGAAGGTAATCTGAAAGCGTCTTTTTAGATGATCAACATTCACCCATGAAGAAAGTTCTTAAGCCCATGAATTTATTTCTTCATATATTAAATAAAATAATAATAAATTTTACTTGAAAGATCATTACTCTTGGTTTCAGGAAATGATTATTAAAATAAATTTTAATATATCTTCCACCATTGCACGCTTCTGCTACTCCCAAAAACATCAAGTGGTATCAGAGTGGTCACATTTAAACTTATAAGTATTTATTTGATTGTTTATATATACGGATTTGTTTTCATATTTTCATTTATTTTTATTCATTCTTTAATCAAATTTGAATTTACATTTTATCAGCATATTAATCATCTTCTTTCAGTGTTTCATTTTCTTAAAGGTTTAATAAAAAATGAAGAATAATTAGAGATGTCATTGGGAAGTTCCAAATAATTGGATAATAAAACTGGGTCACACGGTGTGCAGCCAGAGCAATCAGGATATTCCCAAATTCATTGTATCTAGATTTTCTAAGAAATTAATTGCACGTAGTTCTTATATTTCATATCGCGCGTTGATTGGGCCAACTTGGCACATGTCAAGCGGATATAAGTTGTGTATCTGGAATGTACACCCCATGTAGTCTGGTTGATTCAACGCATCAAATCCCATATAGTATGACTTGGATATACAGAAACTGAGATACATGGAGTGTAGTTGTATGTACACACATTTTACTCTCCAATTAGTGGACAAAATTAAAATTAAATTAAATTTTAAATTACATCATTTAAACCTTATTTTTTTATTGGCACGCCGTTTTTTGTTTGATAATTTAATAATGGTTTTAAATAATTTTAAATTATTAATTAATTTATTGTAATTAATATGCCATTATTGATTATATTAAATATTTTCCATTAATTCCATTAATTATGGGTATCTACAAATAAAACTAAATATCATTAAGATGAAAGGGAATTAATTAATTAATTTATTAATTAAATAATTCAGGTTGTTTGTCTTAAATAATAAAATAATTAATAAAGAAATGAAAGCTAGAAATTTACTTTCTCATATTCCTTATAGGTATGAACATTTATGAACTTGACCAAGACCTGTTTATGAGTTTGATATTTTAATTTAATTTATTGTATGAGTTTCAAGGTATTTGATATTAAATTAAATTATGGCATGCAAATCATCCCTCCAACAATTATTATGTAGGACTTGTATGTCCAGAGATATTTGTGTAATCCCCTTTAACCAATCATTTAGTTCCCCTCACCTGCATGTGAGTAATAAATATTTGTATTTAATGAAGCATCCCAAGGTGCATTGAGGCACTTCAAGATAGAACCAAAATGATGCCAACCCAGGTGATAAACAAGTTGATAGGTAGAATGTTTTAACTCATTCCAAGACTGAAAATATGATTTATTTCCCGTTGTTGATCATATTATTAATAAGAAGATGTTATCTTTCATAATAAAGGGTGACATTACCAATGTAATCTCTCCTAATGAAGCTATTGGGATACGGAAGAATTTTGCTGATGTTGTGAATAACACATCTCGGCCTTCCTTCTATGACTTTGATTCTCCTCCACCTGGGAGAGTGATAAGTAAGGGGAGGATTTATCATGTTTTGGATAATCAAGAAGTAGTTGAGGAGAGAATCAACCTCTTCCATTATTCAATTATCACAAGAGTCGTCATCCCTAAGGTTGAGTGGCTGTGGATATTACAGGATCTGAAAAAAGGGTTCAATAGGACTGGGAATTTGATGATTGCATAATGATTGCATTAGGAAAGGGATACTATCATGTGGTATTCCACTCAGATGAAGGTAAGTGGAAAGCATGGAGTAAAGGTATTGTCTCTTAAACCCCTATTTTTCTGAATGTGTAGGAATGGGATCGAAAAATTGATCTTATGAATGCTCATAATACCCAAACACACTTATGGAGCAGAATCTAAAAATTAAATTGGATTTTTTGGTAACCAAGGATTCAATGGGATATTTTCATTTCACAGTAGGAAATCTCATTCTAATGGATTGGCAGACAGACAATCCTTGGTTTGGGCATTATGCCAGGATTTTGGTGGACGTTGACATGTCATGTACACTGGTTGAGGAGGTGGTCCTTGATGACAACATGAAGCTTGAAATATTATATGAGAGGAATCCAAAAAAAATCTTAAGCTACTTGTTCTCTGGACAACTGACTACTGAATGAAAGAGAGATAAAGAACATCACTTCTTCAAGGTGATGAATCATGATGATAAAACATGTATTAGAAGGAAACGAAAAGAGAAACTCCCTCTGGAACCCCAATAGAATAGTGAGTCTGGAAAAGAGATTGGGCCTAGAAAAAACGGGAATCTACACATGGGGGGGCCTTATTTTACAGCAATGGGGAAGTACAAGAACCCCAATGGGAAATCTCATGGGTCTATCTTTCCTGATGGGGGTCTGGTTGATGAAATTTAGGCGATGGACTCTTCCCCCTGTAGTGTAATTTTTTCTGTGGTGGATAAGTAGGTTGTGAAGTCGGTTGAACCCCCTATGTGTGATGTCACTACTCATGTGGGGAAGGCAACACCTGAATAGATGGGAGTTGAGGCCTGTTTTTTTACTCAGGTTGGTTTACCTAAGAAAATTTCTCAAGGTATTGGTATTGACGTGTGCACTTATCACCATACAGTTTATTATCCTGGAGGGAACCTCACACTTATTTTCCCCTCGAAGGCTGCTCAAAGAAATCTTGATATGGGATGTGATCCCCCTCTTAAATGCATGAACACCTTCACGCCCCTGAGTAGCAGACTCGAGTCATATGAGGTTGATGAAACTCAACACACAGAGTTAGTCACAACCAATCCAAGGGATGCTTCTTCTGCACCTAATGGTGGACCAGATGAGCTGAATGTTACCAATGATACACCTAATGTCCATTCTCAATGCACTAGTAATGAGAAGGGAGCCAGCGGGGAAAACAAGTGGAAGAATCTCAGCACACATAATCAGTCACAACCAACCAAGGGGATACTACTGCTACTCCCAGTGGTGGACCGGATGTGCTTCCAGTTACCATTGATACACCTAATGTGCATTCTCCGGGCACTGGTATTGAGAAGGGAGCCATTAGGGAAAAATAGGTGATCGATGTAGATAATATCATCACTGAATCTAGACATGGTAGTCATTATAAGAGGGGGCAGGGAGGCTAGGGTAATAAAGGGTAAATCCAAACCTCATTGGAGAGAATGGGGGCCTCTAACAAGGGGAAAGGCCCATCAAAATGAGGATTCTATATTGGAATTATCAAGGGATAGGAAACTCCCACACGACCAGGGACCTTTGACATTATATTATGGCCTACAAACCGATATTCATCAGTATTACTGAACCTAAAAACCTACATGAAAACTAGAAGGGATTCAAATGGGGTTCTCTTGGATACAATTTTATCTCAAGCAATCAATAGGTATCTTCTATATACAACCTTTCGGTTTTAAGGCATGATATCATTCAGATTAATTTTTATGATAGTGGGCCTCAAAGCATTCTTATTAATTGTAGCATTGCTGGATAGAATATATCAATATCATTCGTTTATGCTTCCACCTATTTCATTAGGAGGAGGGAATTGTGGGATGAGATCAAATCCACCTCTAGGAGGATGTATCCAAAATGGATGCATATTGGTGATTTCAACACTATTTTGAATCCTGAGGAAAAAAATGGAAGTAACCTTAGTAGGATTTCTAATTTTAAATTTTCTGAGTGCATTGACTTCTGCAATCTAGATAATGTTCCCATTGATGTTTCTGATTTCACATGTTTAGATATTCATGGGAGTGCAAACAAGAAATCAATATTGATAGATTGTCTATCTACATTGATGACCACGATGATGCCCATGGAGTCTCTGGATTCCCACTTCCCAAACATCACTCTGATTACAACCCACTTGGTGTTTATTGTAACATTCAGCTAACAAGGTCATCCCCTATTCCATTAAATTCAATAATGGAAATTTTGTGATTCCAGGATTCAGGTAAATTGTCTTGGATGCATGGAAGTTTTAAGCCATTAAGAGCCTTCTCTAAAGACTTACTGTGAAACTTAAGAATCATAAGGGGTTGCTATGGGAATGGAGCATAAAATAATTTTCTAAAATTAATAAGGATATCAATAACTATAGATAAGAGCTATAAAATATTCAGATCCATTATGAGCATCAACCTGACCTATATAGAGAAGAAATTATAGATCATAAAAATCTTGATGATCTCTTAATGATGAAGGAAATATTAGTCAATAATCAACTGAATGTGATGTGGTTAAAAGATGGGAACATAAACTCTATGTTTTTTAACATATTGCATATGGAAAAGATGGTATGTGAATGGAAAAAGGTCATCAGCATTGGTGTCCATCTTTACACTGATAAAAATGAGATTGCTCTAGCTATTGTTGAGTACTTTAAAAGAATCTACTCTGATAATGGATCATCTTGTACTCATCTCATGGTGAACAACATAAGTCCGAACATTGAGGAGAACTCAAATCTACTCCTAATTGCTCCTCCATGAAAAGAGGAGATCAGATCTTCTCTCCTCTCTCTCAATCTTGTGAGTTCCCAAGGCCATGATGAATTCACTAATGAAAATATTATGTTTTACTTGGAAATTTTACAGGATGACATTGAGCAGGCCATTAAGGACATCTTCTATCACTCATACCTACCCCATGGAATAAAATCATACTTAATTACTCTCATCCAAAAGAAAGAGAATGCACTGGAAATTAAGTACATCAAACCAGTTTCACTTGGGAACACAATACCCAAACTTATCATTATGATTTTCATGAGTAGGATGGGTGGACTGGTTGATGGAATGATCACCACAAACCATTTTGGATTTTTCCTAGAGAGAAACATTCGAAAGTGTATCTTCATGGCCTCAGAAAGCATCAATATATTGAGAAGGAAGATAAAGGAAGGGAACTTTTCCCTTAAAATTGATATTTTCAAGGATTTTGATACTCTTAAATAGATCGTTCTCCTTGATGTTCTTTGAATATCTGGTTTTTCTAATGGGTTTGTGAATCTGATTCGCATAATAGTTGGATCTTCAACGATGTAAATTCTTATTAATGGTGCCCCGATAGGATTA
Organism: Viscum album; assembly: GCA_963277665.1. NCBI lineage: Eukaryota > Viridiplantae > Streptophyta > Magnoliopsida > Santalales > Viscaceae > Viscum > Viscum album. The sequence continues at coordinate 224,518,282 of OY728139.1, forward strand.
TTTCCTTACACCAGGGGAGTATAACAAGGTGATCCACTATCTGGGATTTTATTTTCCATTGTAGAGGACTACCTCAGTAGATGTATAGATGATCTTGATTACATTGGATTTTACACACAGATTAGTGATGTTGTGAATGAGCATGCCCCATATCACCTCATGTACACTGATGACATCTTATTGCTTGAACAAGCATCAATGGGAAACATATCCTCCACAATGGCCATCTTCAATCATTATGAGGAGGTGGCTGGCCAGGCCATAAGTTGGGACAAGTATTCTATTGTTTCGGAAATGAAATATCAGTTTCGAAAATAATAGGATCATCAGGTATCTTGGGGTGATGAGGGGATCACTGCCTTTCCAATATCATGGGGTCCCACTATTCTCGGGAAAGGTGAAAAGATAGTATCTAGATGGTATTTATGCTAGTATCATACATCAACTGGCCAGCTGGAAAGAGAAGGCTATGTACCTAGCTGGGAGGGTTTGCCTCATAAACATAGTGATCACATCTATGTTTTTCTATTTCTTATCCCTATATAGATGGACTATAGGACTTCTCAAAGAGCTTCAAAGCATGCTGCAGAAGTTCATATGGATAGGTTCAACACCTGAAAGAATGTTTGTTACAGTTTCTCGGAAAGAATACATCAAGCATGTGGAGATGGGTGGCTTAGGAATAGAGTATCTTTGTGCCTTCAATGATGGTTTTATTGGAAAATCCATATGGAGTCTAATTTCAAATGATGTATACGATGAATTCCTTTCAAATAGATTTACAAAGAGGGTTCTCAATGGAAAAAAATAATACCTTGCCTCATCAATTTGGGTATCTCTCAAACATGCCTATGTTAGGATCATGTAGGATACAAAATTGTTTGTATATAGGGAATCCTCTATTAATTTTTTGAGAACAAAGTGGCTCGAACAACACCTATATGATCTGAATGTTCTACCTAAAGAATCCCCTCTCTCTATTTTGGGATTCCAATCACATATTCACTCACCTAACTCTTTAATTTCTACTCATGTGGTGACTGAAGTTAACAGCCATACATTTATAGACTATGAAACTTTGATTTGGACCCATAGTAGAATTGGATAGTTTAATTGTAGGGACTTTTATAGGCTTCTAGGTGGGGCCTTGTTCATCCATCAGCTTGGAACATGAACATTAGAGCCAAATATATATGTCCTCCCAGATTATTTCTGATCAAGAGAATCTGGAAAAATATAATTCCCACATCCGATCATCTCAAATGTTCTGGCATTGATATGGCTACTATATGTTCCCTTTTCATGTCAGTTGAGGATTCGATATGGAACATCTTCTTGGAATGTGACCAGGCCAAGAAGTTACGGCCGTATATGGGCTCTCTATTTGGGATGGCTTTTAACACATACATACCGCTTACTGTCCTTCTTTCTATTCAATCTCATGTTCAATGTAGTGAGAAAATCCACAATTTTTTACTGGTTTCTATTGCTTCCATCATTGCATCTATTTTTAAAGCCTGAAATGCTAATCTATTTGGCGATGCATGCAATTTTTTCTGGAAAGGTATGGTGGCCATTAACAAGGAAGTGTATGTTGCTTCACTTTTCCAAGATGATGTTATGTCTAATATTGTTTCTGACTTACAAACTATGAGAATGCTTGGCGTTTCGGGTCTTCCACACAATCCTCGGATGTTGAAGCATATTTGATGGATATGACCTATTGTGCCTTGCCTCAAGGTGAACATTTATGGAGCTTCGTAAGGTGCAATAGGTCTGTCGGGATGTGTGGGAGTGTTCTAAACCTACTATGGGTTTGTGAAGGAATGTTTTTATCACTTAATTGGAGTGGGAAATGCCTTCGAAGCTGAAATCTAGGCAATGATCTATGATGTCACGTACATTGTCCAGTTTAATTAGAAATGGATATGGATTGAATTTTATTATCAGAGTGTGGTTAATTCTTTAGGAGAAATCACACATAATGTTCCTTGGAGTGTTCTATCTTTGTGGTTTTACTATCTCAACATGCTCGCTCAAATTCACATAGTTGTTTCTCATGTCTGTTAGGAGTCCAATCAGGTGGCGGATGCCTTGGTAAAAAGGGGACTCATTAAAGTTGATGTGATGTGGTCTTTCACAGCCCAAAACTATTGTTCCCCGCTGGTGGATGCAGATAGATGTGGTGTGATGCACACTCATTTCTGTAAAAACCCCTTGTATTCTTGACTCTCTATCACTTTTTATTTATTATTTCTTATGGCCGACTTCCACCGGTTACTGGACTTTTACTAATTGTTTATTTCTATCTATATAATTATTTATTTTATGGATACAAGTTCAGGATCATATAAATAAATAAATTAATGTAAAAATATGGATATTAAATAGATTAATTATGTGTAAAAATATTTACACCATGTTTAATTTATTAAGTAACATACACATAATATTAACAATACATGTAAAGGATAAAACAAGATAAAATTTATTCATACTAAATTAAAATTACTCAATTAAAAATTAAGTCAGACTGGGACTTCCATTGCATGATTGGGGTGGGTACTCATACTTCATAACTTTTACTAATTATTTTAGAAGATATGGATATGTCTACATAATGAGGTATAAGTCGTATTCTTTTAAAAAAAATTCTAGGAATACAAGAATGATGTTGAGAACCATCTTGGTAAGAATATTAAGAAACTTTGTTCAGACCATGGTGGGTAATATCTTAGTCAATAATTATTTGATTATCGACAGGAGTTCCGGATTTTATATCACTACACTCTTCCTTATACACCTCTGTGGAATGTTGTATGTGAATGGAGGAACTATGCTTTGTTGGACATCGTAATATCAATGACGAGTCTTTCAATACTTTAATTGTCTTTCTGAGGATACGCATTACAAATAGTATCATATGTACTAAAACAAGTGCCAACTAAAGAAACAGATGATATACCATACCAATTTTGGAATGGAGAGAAACCTATGTTGTCTTACGTATATGTGTGTGGTTGTGAAGCATTTTTTAAGGCCTTTTCGAGTAACATGCTTGCACCTTGTGGCACAAATTAAATCGTTATAGTAAATCCCAATGAAACAAACGAATATTTGCAATACAATCCTTTAACCAAAAATGTTTTGGTTGAAAAACATCCCACATTTCTTAGGGAGGATCTTACCTCTAAAATAGATAGTGGGAGAAAGAGAGACTTTGATGAAGTCCATAATCAAGATTCCAAGATTTGGAACAGGAAAAAATTCCACAAATCCCCAAGGAAGAATAAATTGTTACAGAGAACCAATTACTATGTAGGAGTAGTAAATAGGTAAGAGAACCAGAATTTTATGGTTTTCCAGTCATTGAGGATGGTGACTCATTATTAGTTGATAACAATGCTCCTCTAACCTACATGGAGGCAGTAAGTGGAACAGATGCTGTCAAGTGGAAAGAAGCCATGAATTCTAAAATGGATTCCATGTACAAAAACAAAGTATAGATTTCGGTAGCAACTATAGTAGATGTAAATCCCATTGGTTTAAAATGCATATTCAAGAAGAAACCGGACATCTAAGGACAATTGAGTGCCTATAAGGTGATATTGGTTAAAAAAGGATCTAAATACCATCAAGGAATTAACTACGCAGAAACCTTTTCACTAGTTGCAATGCTGAAATCCATTAGAATTCTACTCTCCATTATAGTTTTCCTTTATAATGAAATTTGGAAAATGGATTTCAAAATATTATTCCTTAAGGGGAACCTTAAGGAAGAAGTATATATGACATAGCTTGAAGGGTTTGTGACTTTAAAGGATTCCAAAAAGATATACAAGTTGTAAGGATCCATTTATGGATTAAATCAAGCATCTATATCTTGGAACACTCATCTTTCATAGGCCATAATGGAATTTGGTTTCATAAAGTATTATTGTGATTCGTGTGTCTATAAATGGTTTAGTGGGATTGAATCCATTTTTTTAGTAGTATATGTTAATGACATATTACTCAATTGTAATGAAATAATAGTCTTATAGTCTATTAAGGCATGGTTAAATAAATTATTCTCTTCAAAGGACATGAGAGAGGCGCCATATATTCTTGGGTTCAGGATCCATCAATATATATCTAAGAGGATTTCCAATCAATTTCAAAGTACATACATTGAAATGATATTGAATAGATTCGGTATGGAATAGTCTAAGTCGGGTATTGTTTCTAGCATCACATGGCATTCATCATTCCATGAAAATGTGTCCTCAGACACATGAGGAAAGAAACTGAATTATAAGGATTCCATAATTCATTAGTGATTGAATGATTCATTTATGTTATGTTATGTACTATGCTAGATGTCGCATACTCATTAAGTTATGTAGGAAGATATCAAGCTGATCTAGGTGACCACCATTGGTTAATAGTCTAGACTATCCTTGAGTATTTGATACGTACTAAAGATATATTCATGGTTTATAGAGAAGATATAGAAATAACCATTAGTAGATATACATATTATAGTTTCCAAACTAATAAAGATTACATGAAGTCACAAATGGGATAAATCTTCACTTTTAATGGGGGGAATTGTGAGCTAGAAGAGCTCAAAGAAGGCTGTGGTTGCAGATTTTGTAGCATATCCAAGTATATTATTGATTCTAAGATAGCTAAAGAAGTAGTACGGATACGTAACTTCTTCCAAGAGCTTGATGTGGTACCTAGAAGTAAATATCCTATCACACTCTACTGTAATAATACTATAGAGATAATTCTTGAAAAAGAGTCAAGGTAGCATCATCAGACGAAACACATTCTTCGGAAGTATCATCCCTTGAGGAATTTTTCTTAGAGAGGTGAATTTGTAGTGAGTAGTATTTCCTTGGAAGACAAAATGGTGGACCCCATGAATAAAGCCTCAACTCAGTAGAGACATGACTATCGTGTGATGTACAGTGAACTAAAGTTCATAAGAAGTTGTCTCTATTCCAAGTGGGAGTTTGTTGGAGTTGGTGTCCTAGGAAAAACTGTATATAAATTTATTACATGAATATTTGATGTATTTAATATTAATAAAACTTATTATTACATATAGTTTTTTGTTCTACATGAATCTAATGTAATAATGTTTTAGAGTATACACCGCATTGATAAGGTCATAGTACTTAGCTGCTATGATGAGAAACATGATGTGCTATGATGATATTCTCAAATAAAGTAATGCAATTGGATAATGTACTATGATGGAACACATAGTACATAGACTGTCAGGTGTGAGTACTCATAATAAGATGAGTCTTCTTCTCATGAAGTTCATACTTGGTAATATCCAAGATGAGAGATTATGAGAACAAACCCGCCAGTAGGAATTCTTCATGTTTTGGTGTCATCAGATATTCCTATCTACGAGCATGTGTGATGGTCCTTAGACATTAAGATTATTATTAATACATGCTAAAACTTACGTACTTAGATGTATTTTGTAAACCATGACAATAATTGTTCAAGATGAAGTTGGATATGTTGGGAGAGTCATGAGAAGGACCTTCTCGAGTGATCATGTTGTTCCAGGCTAATTATAAAATATTTCCCTCTAAATATGGGTGTTTAAAGGATTAGTCTAGAGAGGATCAGACCCGATCACACACATTTCATACCAAAATCTACAAATCTATTTAAACAAACATTAAATGAGATCTTTGATAAATAATTTCATTACACATGCGAACCAATCCATATTTTAGCCCGCATAATATTAAAAGTAAAAAAAAATAAATAGAAAAATATATATCATTAAAACTACACCATTATTTAGTAAAAATAAATAAAAAATAATGTTCAACATGGATTTAAATCACATAAAAACTACAGTATTCTATGTATGTAAATTCAACATGAAAATAGGTTGATATATCAAACTAAATCATCAAAAATCAATACATGATTAAGTATATTATCAACTTAAATATGTTTAAAATAAGGATTTAAATAGTTTAATTTTTATCGTTTTCCTTTCTGAAAAGATTTGAACATATTTCATAGTGTCTTATATAAAAATAATCTCTTTCTACACATGAAAAACAATATAAAAGATAGTAAAAAAAATTTAAACAACTAAATTTTTTTTTAAAAACTGTTTTGTACCATTTAAAAATTAAACCAAACTAAGATAATAAATAAATTAACAAACTTCAAAGCTTATATGTACCAATAAAACATTAAATAACTTTTAAATCCAATACAAATGATATATTAGGATTAAAAAATGATTTTTTTAACTTCAGATAATCCACTTAACTTAGGTTAGACTCACATTGTAAGGCCCAATGTCTTTATACATTAATATACCGAATAGAAAAATATTAATCAAGTGCAACCAAAATCGCAACAATATAAATGTGTTCAAAATTACTTTCATGCTCCCTTCACCTTGTTTAATTATTGTGTTAATCATTAGTTCCTCGTTTGATCAAATCAATTTTCATCAATTTTGACTTTAGTAATTTACAAAAAAATAAAAATACCTTGTCTAACTCATTAAAATAAAAAATCCACTTCCTCTCATGTTTTTCATTATTGGGTAGGATAAAAAAATGATTATATTTAATGATTCTCCCATTACAAATTTCATTAGGAAAAGCAACATTTTCATTTAATATTTTAATTGGGCCATTTCAAACTAAAAAAATCTCTTTACATCATTGGTACATCCCAATAATCACATATCATAATTCACATCCACATCATTTTCATAGTTAATCATGTTCTAATATCCAATATCACAAATCATAAGAATCGTATTTTCAATGTCATCCTCCTTATAATTCACATCCACATATTCATTTATAATATCAACATTTTGAGCCATAGGTTTCTCTACAAATTGTTCGTTCACTCTAATAACATTACCACCTAGAGATTTCTCATTAAATTGAATAGATGAACTCTCTATTTCACTTATTGCATCAAATAATTTATAAATTTAAAACATCAATGATTTTTTCATTTCATTCATTATTTCTTTGATTTTTCAGTTTTGAGATCTAGAATTTTGAATTATTTTTATTGTAGTACATATAAGTTATAAATTATAATTCAAATAATTATAATTCATTTGGAATTATAACATATTGTGAAAAATTATTTTAATTTACATTTTTTGTGATCAAATGTAATGATTAATGGTAACTAAAATAATTTTCCACATGTTTTAAAAAAATGAAAAAAACAATTATTCTTTAAAACCAAATGCATTTTAGTTCCACTTCAATTTAAAAAGCATATAATTTTCATTTTCATCATCTAAAAAATATTTTTATATTTATATAATCTAATATATTTTTTAATACATGTTAGGTGTTCATTTTGACATAATATTAGAATTTTATGTACGATTATGAAGATAAAATAGCGTGTGAATCAAAATTTATTAGGAATATAAAATATCATGTGAATAAAAATTTATTATTTGGGGTTTGGGGTAGAGGTCGTGGGGTCATGTCCCGGGGTTGGTTTTATTTCGTTGTGTGTTTTTTAAATAAAAAAGTTTTAGTAAACCAATCAAAAAATATGTAATATAAAAATAAATGAAATATAAATGTGATACTAATCAGCTATTTGCAAATCTAAAATTGAAAATGAGACGGACAAGAAAATAATGAATCCATGATTCATATAATTTATAAAACATAAAAAAACAATTAATAAAAAAGTAATGATTAAAAATGATGATAAGAAAACACTGATTACCTGTGAAAAAAAAATCAAAAATCCCAATTGAGATGCCCAGATTGCAATTGAGAGGAGTATGAAACCAATAAATCTGTAATTCAGATAATTTATGAAAATTAAAAATAACGATTAATAAAAATAAAAATGATAATTAAAAATTGATTATCAAAAAACCCCTAATTTCCTATGAACAAATCATAAATTGTAATGTACAAATCACAATTGATATGAGAAAGACATCGGTGAATCTTCAATTTAGATAATTTATGAAAATTAAAAACAATAATTAATAAAAATAAAAGAATAAAAATTCAAATTAAAAATTTATTATAATAAATCCCTAATTATATTCAGACAAATCAAATATTTCAATTGAGTTGGAAAAATTGGAATTGAGATGTGTAATGTAAGAAATAATCTATAATTATTATAATTTATGCAAATTAAACAAAACTATTAAAAAAATTAAAAAATTGATAAATGAATTATAAAAAAAACAAAAATGATAGAGGGAGTGAGTCTCGATTGGTAGTCGTAAGGTGATCCCTGTCCTAGGAGATTGGGGGAGGGGAAAGAGTAGGTTAGTGTGGAGGTCAGGTGGGTGAGGCTACAGCAGTAGGAGTGTGCGAGGGAGCCGCGTCGCATGAGACCAGGAGTGGAGTGGCTCGAAATCATTAGGAGAGTAGTGTGGGGTGTCATGAATGAGAACAGAAGGGGAGCATATGGGAGACATTAATGGGAGAACGGCATAGGCGAGCAAGTAGTATCATTGAATCAGAGATATAAAGGTTGTTTATGGATATAGCTCAATTTTTCCCCAATTGATGGTGTTTTCCAAGCCAACTAGCTCATGGTGCTCACCTCTGGCCCGACCTTTGTCATGAGTGAAATGTAATTAAAGAATAAGTTGATGAAGGATTTTCCTCCTCCATACTTATGAAAGCTGATATCTGGGCAATTTTATTGGAATATAATTGTCGCATTAAATTCTACACCCATTGTGTAATGACATGTTTATTTAAGATAGTCAAAGGAAAACATACCAAGAATATAGGTAAGTGACACGGATATGAATCCAGCTTGATGAGATATTGTGAAAAAGGGATCATTGACCTCCTAATTTTAATGATCTTTAAATAATGTAGTTATTAATACTAATGAATTTCATGTTTAATTGTAGTCAATCTGTATTCTGATAATAGGTGATAAATATGTAAGTATGAGATACCATTGGTCATGAAACACTGCTCATACAAAAAATTTCTCAGTTTGAGATACTGCTAGGACTTCACACCATCAAACTGTCATACCACTGAATAAAAGACTTGAAGAAGTATGAGACACCGTTGGTCGACACACCGTCCGGAGTTCACGCTGTCAGAATGAAAAAATGGAAAAGTATGAGATATCACCAGATGAGACATTGTCAATATCATGCCATCAGACTCATACCCCTTACACTAAAATATTTATGTCTCAGACACTATTATAGATTACATATATGAACCATACATTGTTACCTATGACACTACCAGTATCACACTACTAGCTTTCTGAAATACTGACAATGTCTAATACATCACCCGAACAAGATACCTCTATAAAAACATACCATAAATATCATACCACCAGTAACATACCGCAAGAAAATGAGCTACTCTTAAACATGAGCCACCACCAGAACATGAGACACCACCAGATATTAATACATTTTCACTGTTTATATTACATTAATTATTCTGTTTTTATTTATATAATTCAAATTACTATATTTATTATAGTTATTGATATTTACTATTTTAATTATTATTCCATAAATTTTCAATATGAAACATATCATAATGAGGAGTAATAGGAAGAAGCTTCGAGTATTCTCCCTGCTGCTATTGTTGATAAACATTGCAGCAAAATTAATCATTGATAAGTAAAAAAGAGATAAAACATATGTAATAAATAGTAGAGAAGCCAAAAGCACAAAAAGTATCTATCTGAACATATTATAAATAAAAAAGAAAACTTACTATGAAATATTGATGAGGAAGATAAACATAATCAGTGCTTTATTCTAGTTAGAATATAAGAGTTTGAGACACTCTTTTTTCTAAATATTTCAAGATAACTCGACTCAATCCTTATTGATAATTCAAATCAAGATCCAAAAGTTTCATTGAAACAAACTGAGCATTTCTAAAAATCTACTCCTTCATTACACATTTTTTTATATATTATTTTATTTGGGAAGTGTGTGTTATATTCTATTTTATATACCCACACTATCTTTTAATCTAAATAGTAATATACAAGATATCCTATCAAACTTTATTCTTATTTTTTTCCATGGATAATCATGGTAAAGGTCTATGTGTTTCATGTTTCTCTTTACTCCCATGAATAACTATAGAAGAGGTCATGTGTGACATGGAAAATGTTATCTATTTTAAAACCTCGTCTAAATTGTAGATCATTTTTTATTTTGTTTATACTTTTTAGTGGTGGGTGATCACCAAGTTGAGAGGACTATGTCTCGACTTAAGATAGAACCTCTTGTATTAATTTCTCTCAGTTGTGTGTTTTCAACTTTGTTTTACATTAAAATTGAAAACTATTTAAACTGTAAAAAAAATATACTTTGATAGTTTATATTAATTTGAGTTCAAATAGTAATTTTATCTAGAAATTTGTTTTCAAATGATTTAATAATATTGTATTTATTATTCATCTGATACCTATTCAGTTTTTACAGAAATATTTAGAATGATTGAGATATATATCATATAACTTATTATGATAATATGGGATGTTTTTTAACATTTGGGGGACTTAAATATAATCCTTTTTAGACATAATTTTTATTGGGTGCTCATTTCACCCCACCCCCTTGAGATACTCACTCTGACCAATATTTGGTATCAAAGTAGTTAAAATTGTTTCCAAATACTTTTTAACTATGATTTTAGTTGAGCGTTAAAGAACTAAAAATTTCTATTAGCTCTAATTTTTTAGTTCTTTATATATATCTATATCTTCTACTCTTTTAGTATGGATAATCATTAAAAATGTTCTGGTACCAACAGACCACCCTTCTTCAATGGGACTAATTATTCCCAATGGAAAATAAAAATGAAAATTCATATTAATAGTATTGGTTTTGATATTTGGTCTTCCATAGTATATGAGTATAAAAGTCATACTACTGCTAGAAATACTCTGTACGATGCAACTAAGGCTTCTTATAATAATAATTTCAAATCCATGAATGCCTTATATTATGCCTTAGGTGATGAAGATTTTAACAAAATTTCTACATGTAAAACAACTTTTGACATTTGGGATACTCTAGTTGTCTCACAAGAAGGAACTAAAAATGTTAATGAAATGAGGATTAATACTTACACTATTAAATAAAATAATTTTAAAATGAAATTTGATGAGCATATTTCTAATATATATCTCATGTTTAATGAGCTTTTTAATACCATGATCTCACTGGGAAAGATTGTATTTGACGAGGACCAGATAATGAGATTGCTCGCATGTCTACCTAAAATATAGTGAGGCACTTCAGTGTCAATTATAGAATCTTGTGATATCTGTAAGTTGACAGTCATTGGACTGTCAGGTAATCTTGTGATGTATGAATAAGAAATTAAAGTAAACCATGGGGAGGATGAGGAACTATTGATAAATTTATTATCTTTAAATACTACTTCCACTAGACTATAGAAGAAAAAATAAAAAGAAAAGGTACAAGCAGTTGATTCAAGTGATGGTGAAACTGATTCTGACAGGGATGAGAAAATGTCTCACCTAGCTAGAATATTTAAGAAGTTCTATAAAAAGAATTTTTTTTTCAAAAAACCAACCTATAATGGAAAATATGATAGCATTGGTAATTGGAAGGAAAATGATGACAATTTAGAGGAAGTTGTCTATTATGGATGCAAAAGGAAAGTTCATGTAATATCTAACAGTCCTATAATGAAATATAATATGAAATATAAAGATAAGGACAGAAGATATAAAAATTATATGGAATCTTCCTAGAGTGCGTCTGAATAGAGTTCAAGTGACTCATATTATCCATCTTAAGAAAACTCAGATTGTGAAAATGTGCTTTATTACGAAAGTCAATGAGGTTTCTTCTTTACCCATTGTTTCTAATGTTCTACATATGCATGAGTATGATGAATATGATGAATCTGAAAATTAAAATCATGATAATGAAAATATGGAAAACAAATAATTATTTAACTACTACAATATGTTTGAAGACACCTTTAATGAGTTAAAATATATATATATATATAATTTTTTGAAATGACAGCATTCTCTAACTGTAAATTGTAGGTCTGATTTTTCTGTAGAAAAAGATAAGAATATCCAAATACTCAAAGAAAACAATGAACTTAATCTTTTAAATGATAATTTTAAGAAATAAATTGAAAAGTTTACAAATGGTATAGATACATTAGCACAAATCTTGGGAAAAAAGTTGCTCCAAAATATGTTACTGGAATAGGTTATGAACCTAGACATAAGAGAATAATTAAAAATAATATCCTAAAATATAGACATGAAAACTCTACTACCAAAAACCTTTCAAAAGGACCCAACAAAGTGTTTATTTCTAAGAGGCTGTAATCTGTTTATGGGAAATCCATGCGGAAAATATTGGTTCCCAAATATTTTATTACAAACATTTTTGGACACAAACAGATTTGGGTACCAAAGAAATTTCATGTTTAAAAACTATTTTGTAGTAAAATTGATTGATTATATCTAGTAGAAGTTTATTGTAATTGCGAAATGATTACTCAAGACACATGACGTGATATTATTCCTACTTCAAGGTTCCAATCCATGTTGATAGTGTCCTTGTCACATTTGGTGACAATGAAAAGGTAAAAATCATCTACCTAGGCCAGATTGGTAATAAAAGTTCGGTTTTAATTTCCAAAGTTTTATATATTGATGGTTTAAAATATAATCTTCTTAGAAGTTATTAGTTGTGTGATAATGGTTTCCATGTTAGGTTTTTGAATGATTCTTGAAATTTTTTTAATTCTGAAAATTCATTAATCATTACTTCGTTAATAAATTACTATTCTTATATTGAAGATTTATATTCTTTAGTTTCTCATAATGTTCAATGCATGAGTGTTTTTTATAAGGAATATTGGAATTGTAATTTGAGACTAGTCCATTACAACATTCACTCACTCATAAAGCTAAATAGATAAGGGTTAGCTGGGATCTACTTAAACTAGAGTTCCCAACTGATAATGTTTATAACCCCTGTCAAAAAGGTGAAAAACACAAAATCTATTTTAAACTAAAGAAATAAGTGAAAACAACTCAACCTCTCGAGTTGGTTCACATGGACTTTTTGGACCTCCTAGAGTTTCTAGTATAAATGGGAAGCACTATTTTTATGTTCTTGTAGATGAATACTCTAGGTATAATTATGTATATATTCAAGCTCTCAAAAGTAAATCATTTTCCTAATTTACCATGTTTGATAAATTGATAGAAAATATTAATAGAATTAGGATTAAAACCATAAGAAGTGACTATGGTCGTGAGTTTTAAAATCACGAATTAGAATCATTTTTCTCAAAAAATGTTTACAATCTTAACTTTTCTTCTCTTATTACCCCTTAGTAGAATAGATTTATTGAAATAGGAAATCGAATATTACAAGACATAGCTCAGACTATGCTAAATGAGTATATCCTACCTATCTATTTGTGGGTAGAAGCTATCAATACATCCTTCTATATCCTAAATAGAGTTTCGATTATACCTACTCTTAAGAATACCCCTTATGAGTTATGGAAAAATAGGAAACATAAGGTTAATTATTTAAGAGTTATTTGTTTCCAATTCTTTATTCTTAACACTAAGGTTAATATTGACAAGTTTTCCTCCAAGAGTGATAAGAAAACTTTTCTTGGTTACTTACTTTCTATTAAATCATACAGAGATTTCAATAAGAAGACCAAGATTGTGGAAGAATTATTTCATCTTAAATTTGATGAAACTAATCTACATGAGCTAAGTACTATTTTAAAAACCTTAATGATGACCAGCCTCCTCTAAACCTAAATTCCAAACCTTCGGATTCTCTTATGAAACAAGCTGAAGAATCATCTAGTTCTAATGAATTTCCATAACTTCCACCTAAAAATACATGAGTAACCAGACATACATTATCTTGAAGTATTAGAACTCTCAAGAATCATCTTTTAGATGTTGTTGAATGAGATCTAAATAGAGGACCCAAATCTAGATCTTCTGATAAAAATCTGGTTGAACATCAAGCTTTCTTATCTCACCTTAAACCTAAGAACATCAGTGAACAAATCGATGATGTGTTTTGGGTGATAGAAATGCAAGAAGAGTCAAATGAATTTGGAAGAAACAATGTGTGGGAACTTATAGAATGATCCAAGGACACCATGACTATTGGAACTAAATGGGTATTTGGGAATAAAGTGGATGAGTTAGGTAATATAGTTATAAAAAAATCTAGACTTGTTATATAAGGTTATAGTCATGAAGAAGGAATTGACATGGTGGAATCCTTTGCACTTGTAGCCAGACTTGAGTCAATAAGAATATCGTTAGCCTATACAGCTCATCTCTATTTTAAAAATTATAAATTGTATGTCAATATTTCTTTCTTAAATGGGTTTATGGTTGATGTTTTTTTTGTAAAACAACCCCTTAGTTTTTAAAATCCTCAATCTACTAATCCTGTTTTTAAATTAACTAAAGATTTATATGGTTTAAAACAATATTCCAAAGCTTGATATCACAAGCTCAACAATTTTCTAATTTCAAAAGGATTCTCAAAAGTAATAAATGATCCTACCATTTTCATAAAATGAATTTCAATTAATGTATTTTTAGTAAAAACATTTTTTGAAGATATTATATTTGGATCTTTAAAAAATTATATTTGCGCTAATTTTTCTAAAATGATGAAAAATTAAATTTAAATGAGATTAATGGGTGAATTCATGTTCTTTCTTGGATTTAAGATTTTTCAAAACAAAGAAGTAATTATTTTGACCAATGTAAATATAAAAAATATATTTTAAAAAAATTTAATTTGGATAGCACTAAAAGTAGTAGAACTCTTATAAGTAGCACATGTAAATTAGATATTGATGAAACTAGGAAACTGGTAAACCAACCAGTTATGGAGGTATGATTGGAAGTATTCTATACATGACTATTGGTCAATCAGACATTATGTTTAGTGTATCTATGTGTTCCCATTTTCATGAAAATCCAAAAAAGTTGCACTTACTTTCTATTAAAATTATTTTCAAATACCTAGAATATAAAAATGATTTAGGATTGTTTTACCCTCAAGGACAATAATTAGATTTAGTAAGTAAATCTGATGCTGATTTTAGTGGATAAAAGTTAGATAGAAAAAGATCCTACAGAACATGTACCTTTTTGGAAAAGTCTCTAGTATCATGGTGTAGTAAAAATAAAATTTATGTTACATAATCTATTTTTGAACCTGAATAAATAGCTACAGGTAGCTATTGTGCAAAAAAAAATTAGATGAGAACCACTCTACAAGACTATGGATATCCATTATGACATGTACCTATAAATTATGACAATATAAGTGTGATAAAAATATCTAAAAATCATGTTTCTCATTCCAAAACAAAACATATTGATATAAGTCATCACTTTATGATAGATAATTTCTAAAAAGGATATATCACTCTTGAATTTATTGATAGTGTAATTATCTAGATAATATATTAACAAAACCTTTGAATTCATAGAGAATGAATTATATAAAACTTGAATTAGGAATGAAAAATTTCGGTTACGTTTTATGTTGATTTTCACATAATTGGTTATCATATTGTTGGTTTTCATACTATTGTTTTTCACACCATTGGATTTAATATAACAGGTTTCCATACTATTGGTTTTATTACAATTGATTTGTCATGTCATTGATTCTATGACTTTTCAAAATTGTTATTTTTTTCAATATTGAGTATCCTTGATTTATTTCTTTGTTTAGTTTATTTATTGAAACAAGGTGTTTTTTTATATCTCAATTTTAATTATTATTTAATGTATAATTTCTATTTTACAATACCTAAAATTCCAAATGATATGAATACGGCATATGTATTTTCCCAAAAAATTTTGAGCCCGCATAATATTTCTTGTATTTCTCTTGAGTTGAACGCAACACTTTTCCTTCTTCATTTCAAACCGTCGACTTACATTTTTTTAGTCTACTGAGCTAACATAGATTCCAATAATGAATTCAAATATATTGTCTTCTCAGTTTAAATTGAAATCTTAAAAGAAATAGAAGAATGAACCAAAAACACTCCCTTTGGTTGCTCCAGTTACCCCGAGATTTCTAGCTATGTAATTATTGCAGAAAAGGAAGTAGGTTTGAAGTGGCTTATATCGAGTAATTATCTTGTACTAAATGTTCTCCAAAACCAAGGTTGGTTGGAATGGTTCTTATCAAATGAGATACCCTTTTACATGAAACTGATATATGAGTTATATCAGCATGTGCAGTTTGCATTCAATCACGATGGTGCAGATTGATTGAAATGGTTTTTAAGGGGTTAGAAATTTGGATTCTCTTCATGATAGTGGGATAAGTGTTCGAATATACCACATGATATTTTTTTGATGATAATTAAGGTATAATTCTTTAATCTAGTGACCTATTTATTTATAAGGAATCCCTTATTTTGTTAATAGGATATAATTTAGAAAGAACACTTATTGATTATGAGCTTGATGGAGATTGTAGGATGCTTTTCCAATTTTTAAAGCATATTCTTTGTCCAGGGAAATGGTATTTTTTGGCTTTTACATACCATGATGTGTATCTTATATCCCTTATGATATAATGGCATAATATTAATCTTTTTAGATATCTAATGGTACATATATGGGACATGAACAAATCATCCTATAGATATAATTTGTTGATCTACCCAAAGATGATTTCTACTATGTTGAGGGAAAAGTGCCTAGTTATTGATGATGATGAATCAGTAATTAATTGTGGTGTTTTATGTATAACAAGTTCAACTTGTTCCAGAATTAATATAAGATGGAATCTATGGTAGATACAATGGGTTGTAGATTCTGAAATGATGTATACATATTAAAATCCAGTTGATCATCCTAGAATACCTAAGGATGAAGTTGATACTAGTTTGGAACCTGATGAGGTTGTGATATACTATGGTAAAAAAAGAAAGAATATATTTTTGGTGAGGAAGAAAGAGAAAAATATATTTATATATGGAGTGATCCTGATCTATCTCCCAAAGCTTCTCCCACTTCCTATAGAGATCCCAGTCCACCTAAGAGGTTCCTAAAAGAGCGAAACTCATCAAAAGTGATGAATAAGAGACTGGGGTCTCTGGATAAGATCAATATAAAAGGTCAAAGTCAACTGAAGCTGATGATTTTGACGATTTGGAAGAGGAAAAAGAATAAAGTGATGGTATTGAAATGAAGGAAATAGATAATGAAAGGTACTCTGAATCCAATACTAACAGTGGTGAATCAAGAAGAAGGCTATTGAGATTTCTTCTAAGATTAAATATTTATTTTTTGAGGGGGGTCATTCCCTATTATTGAATATTTTTCGTAAGATGCCAGTTTGTAATTTTGGTAAGGCCAATTCAATTACCACTGGTCATGATGTTTTATATTATTCTGTGGATGAACAATTGAGATTTATAACTACTATTGATGCTCACTTGGATATTGAGATGAAAGGTGCACCCACTGTTAATGCACAGTTGGAAGCCGCACCTACCAGTATTGGATACACTGTGGCTACTCAAAGTTCAAAAAATCAGAGAAATCAGGGTGTTTCAATTATTTCTGCTAGTGTAGTTCCTTCTACCAGAGTTTCTATTTCTGAGAGATGGATTGATCATATGTAAGTGGAGTAGGAAAAATTATCTGATGTTGATGTAATCCCTATGAGAGTTGACAAACCTAAAGTCAACATGAAAGGCGATCCTAAAGGATCCTTAATATCCCAGGTTAATCTTGATGGTCTGTTTGAGAAGTTTAGTTATGTGTGACCTATTGTACCAAAACCTCCTCTAGTTATTCCTTTGGATGTTATCACTAAACTAATTTAAAAGTTTTTTTTGAGAAAGTTTTATGGATGAGTTTCACAGGTGTGTATGAAATCAAACACCACTTTTACAAAATCTTAGTAAAATAGATGAAAGGTATTTATTTGTGTTGTTTATCTAGAATATCCAACCAAAAATGATGCATCATATCCCTGAGGTGGAATTTGAAAGTGGATTAGAAATGAGCATAATTCTCTCAAGTTTTTGGTTGAGGAAATCAAATATATGTTTTGGACTTCATTGGATGGTATTCTTAAAATTCATGGGGATTCCTCTTCAGATACTTATATTTTTGTTCTTCCTCCTCATTTGGTTGATGCTAATATCATCTGTTCAGTTTCTATAGAAGAATTTATAACTTCCTCCAATTGTCCATCTATGTAGAACCTATAATTCCTTTAAAAATTCTCCATAAATTTGATCAGGGAACATGGCATTACCACATGATGATCAAAAAGTATACTAACGGTATAAATTTTGAAAGATAGATTATTACTAAGTCTATCAATTTATGTCTATCAAGAATCTATAGAAAACATGATATGGATTCCCATGTTAAGTACTTGGTTGATAATATTAGAGTTCCTCTGTTGACTCAAGCCTTCTAAGATTAAGATAGGAAACTCCAAAAACTCACTCCTTCTCTTCAAGCCTTTATATAGAATAAGGATGAGTTTAAAAAGGCTATGAAAAATGGTTGTCATGTTATTATGGATTTTATCAATATCCTAAAGTCGTATCAACATGTTCAGACTTCTACAGTTGTAGCTCTAGATTTCTTTCCTATTCATTCAACCTCTACTGGACTCACTATTTGCCCGATGTAACCTTAACCTCATCCACTCTACCATTCTTCCATGGTCACTAATCCTTTTTCACCTTTACCTTATCACCTTCAACTTTTTCCAATGTCTCTTGTTGAAGCTCTCAGATATCTCAGGCCTGTTATGGTTATAGAAGTCCATTCTCAAACTTTTGTTGGACTTTCCTCTGGTGTCCCAAATATTCTTCCTTGGTCCAATCTAGCTAACTCAGGTTTAGAAAAAGATCAATATCTGTCTAATAAAAAATAACTGATGGACCCTTCTTCAAACCCTTGATCCTTTTACTTTTTTGGATTAGACTCTTACCTCTTTGATGAGATATGGATTTTAATATCATTTTTTTCATCCCATTTCATATCTTTATTACCACTTATTTTGACTATTTGATTGTTATATTCCACTTAATGTGTTTATTGTTCTCTACTGTATATTTTTGATAATCCCAAAAGGGGGGAATTTTTAAGGCTTCTATATTCCTTATCTTTGATATTATCTACTTTATACCTTTCTATATTTTCAATATTTTATTATTATATCTCAAATACCATCTCCACAAACTTTGAAACATAATTTCTTTTAGATATCATGTTTACTCTTATACAATAACAATAATGACTTATTTTTACTTCTATAGTATTCTTTTTATGCCATGATTTGTGATCTTCAAAAAGGGGGAGATTATTGACCACCTAGTTTTAATGATCCCAAAATCATGTATTTAATACTACTAATGAATTTCATGTTTACCTGTAAGAAACCTGTACTTTGAGAACATGTCATAAATTTGTAATTATGAGATACCGTTGGTCATGACACACCACTCAAACAAAAATTCCATAGTTTAAGATACTTCTAGGACTTCACATTATCAGATTGTCATACCACTAGACTGAAGACTTCACAATGTATGAGACACTGTTGGTCGACACACCACTAGGTTGTCATGTTGTCAGAATGAAAAAATGGAAATGTATGAGATATCTTCATATGAGACACCATCAATAACATGTCTTCAGAATCATACTGCTAACACTGAAATATTTAAGTCTGAGACATTGTTAGAGCATACACCACCAAACCATACACCATTACTTGTGACAACCCCAGTATCACACTTCCATCTTTTTGAAATATTTATGAAGTATAATACATTTCCAAAAAACATACCTCAAGAGCAACATACCATCAATATCATATCGCCAGTATCATACCTCCAGAACATGAGCCACTTCTAGAACATGAGCCACTACAAGAACTGGAGACATCACCAGAGCTTAATACACCGTCACTTTTTATATTACTTTACTTATTTTTTTAATTATATAATTTTAATAGATATATTTATTGAATTTAAAGATATTTATTATTTTAATTATTTTTAATTTGAGGTACAACATTTGTAATGTCAGAATGTAGAGTACGATGATGAAAATACAGATATTCTCATCGCTACTATTGTTTATAAAAAACATCGCTCACTTCATCATTGATAAGTGGAAAAGATAGAGAATGCATTAATGAAATAGTAGAGAAGCCTGAAGTACCAAAAGTATTTATCTAAACCTATTTCAAATAAAAATAGCTAACTTACTATGAAATCTTGATGAGGAATATAAACTTCTTCATTACTTTATTCAAGTCAGAAAATATGAGTTTGTGATACTCTATTTTTCTAAAGATTTTAAGAGAACTCAACTCAAGCCTTATTGTAGTATCAAATCGAGAGTCAAAAGATGAATTGTAAAAAACTGATCATATTTAAACAATATACACCCCAATTTCCCATTTCTATTTATATATTATTACATTTTAGGACTGTGTTCCATACTCTGTTTTATGTACACACAATGTCTCCTGAACAAAATTGTAATATACAAGATATATTCTCAAAATTTATTCTTAATTTTTTCTTCCACGGATAAGAGTGGTAGATGTCCCTGTGTAGAATTCTTATCTTTACTCCCATTAATAACTGTGGAAGAGGACGCGGAAGGTGTTATATTTTGAAAAACCTGCCAAGGATGGGGATTATCTATATATTCTATATAAACTGCTTGGTGGGGGTGATCACCAAGTTGAGAGGACAAATTCTCGACTTGAAGCTGAACCACTGGTATTCATTTCTCTCCACTGAGTGTTTTCAAATTTATTTTACTTTAAAAATGAAAATTGATTTAACTGTATTGAAAATTTATACTTTGATAGTTTATCTTAATTTTTGTTCATATAGTATTTTGATTGAGTAAATTGATTTCAAGGGATTCAATAATATTGTATATATTATTCATCTGAGATATAATCAATCATTAGAAAAATATTCAGAATGATTAAGATATATATCATACTACTTATCTTGAAAATAAATACTTTATTTGAATATTTGGGGTATTTCAAAATAACCCATTTTAGACAAAAAAAAGTATTGGGTGCTCAATTGAAACTCCTATAGAGATACTCACTCTAGACAATAAGGATTATATTTTACAGTGAGCTTTTTTATGTGGTTTTCTATGTTTCTACATTAATTTCCTTATATTGGGTGTCCTGGCCCATTGTTAGACTATAATCTTGGACTTTAGGCGAACCCTCCAAAAGCCAATGATAAATAATCCTATAGGGTCAAACACAAAGTGATTCTGTTGATCGTGATTAAATTATTTTTGAGTTTTATTATGGAATAAGTATTATTCTTAAGTCCGAGGAATAATTCTATTCAATTTATATTGATCAAATAAATTGAATAAATATTTATTCACTAGAATGTGAATAAAATATTTATTTTATTTACTGAATATTTTAATAAATATTTATTCTCTAGATTGTGGATAAAATATTTATTTATGAATAAAATATTTATTTTGTTATTTAATAAATTATGGAGGAGTTTGAACAAAGAAACACTGAGTCTGGTGAAAAATATTAATTAACAAGACTGTTACATAATATTTGTTATTCTGTAAGTTGGCGTGCACCATAAAATTGTAATAATATAATTATTATTATGTGGAATGAGGTTTGTTATAGTTAATAAATGTTATTTAATGGATTATATAAATTAAATAATATTTTAACTTAAATAGTAACTCTATAAATATTTTGATATATATATTGGAAATAGTATACAATACAGGGAATAGATAATTATTATTCAAATCGAATCTCTCTCAACTCCTCTTTCTTTCTCCCTATCAAGAACAAGAAGTTTGTGTGATATTTTTTAAGACTAAAGAAAGGGTGATAAAGAAAAAAAAAATAAAAGACATGTTATTTTCTATGTTAGCACTCAGATTTTGAGTGGTGATTCTTGGAGATCATATGAGCACGTGTGGATAACCACTAGAGATATTTTATCCTTGGATCCTCACTGAGCAAAAAGGGTGACCTAAAAGGGACTTTCCAGACAATAAACATTCACCAATGAAGAAATTTTATAAGATCGTGTATTTATTTATTCATGTATTAAATAATTAATTATAAATTTTACATGCAATATGTTCTCTCTTGGTTTCCAGCAATGATTATTAAAATAAATTTTAATATATCACCCACCTCTCCACACTTCCACTAAACCCAGAACCATCATCAATGTAAGAACCTAGTTATTATTTGAGGTATGAATAATGAATTGCCCATAAATTCCTTTCTTAATCAATTAAATATGATCTAATGAGGATGCTTGTTGAGTTCATGGGGTGATTGGGGTGTCAGGGGATCGTTGGAAGCCTAAAACCCATATTTTTGTGAGTTTTGGGCCCACCGATTGGTTAGGATAAATAGTGTGGGGCAGGCTACATAGTTAATCTTACACTGTGAGAGGAGGAAGTGGAGGAAATGTAGGTAGCATCTTCTACATGGTTTCAATAAACTATGTGTTACATTCCACAAGGTTGTGTGGTAGGATGAGAAAATTTGTAGACCATTAAAAATATTTACAACATGATTACTGCATAGTTAGACATACCATGCGGTATAATTGTGCGATCCCCCTGGCTTCTTGCCGATACCATGTGAAACAACACATGGTTAGAAAAAATGTGTGCCTTAACTATGTGGCCCAGTTCGTAGGGTAAAATGCCGTTTTTCCCCTGAAATGTTTATAACCAAAATGTTCGGTTTCTCCCTTCTCACGTTGGACAGTAGATCATGAGATCCCCCCTTTAGGCTTCTTAGGTAGGCTTTTTTCATCATTTTCCATCCGACCTTAATTTTCACCATCCTTCATCTCCATGGATCTTCACCTGTAAGGCCTACATTTCGTTTTAGCCATATTTGATTCTTCTGATGATTGTGTGTGCTACTTGTTTTTAGGTTTATATGCCCTAATACCTCATTCTTAGTATTTTCTTAAAATTACTCCCACACTAGGGAAAATTTTTTTCATGATACTAAATGAGCTATCTATCATGAGTATAAGGTAGGTGGTCATGTGATTTTCATTGAAGTTCAAGTTGTTTATATATGTCAGAGTGTTGTGCACCAATTTTATGGGGTGTCACCTTGATTTATAAATTATGCCTCTTATTTTCTATCCATGTTTAGGTAATTAAATAATCTATTCAAAGATTTTTTTAGGTTTAATACTTGTAATATGGGCCACCCCATGGGTGAATTCCCAATTTGACCCTTTTATGGTCTTCTGGCCTAGGAGGCCTATGAGGCACGATTTTGATCCCCATTATTGGGTTGTTAAAAATGAATTTATTATTAAATTGAATTTCAATAGTGATAAATTGTAATAGAAATTATTTAGGGTATGGTATGTTTAGACATGGCCCTTGGCCCCTGTAAATTAATATGCCTGTTTAAGAGTATTTGGACTGTTTGGTTCGAACTATGAACAAGACCATGAGAGTTAGGTTATGTTCAAGACTTGTAATAGTTTATATTGCATTATAGACTTGTTATATATATCATTATCAGGTGAGTAATGTTAGGCCAATACTTAGAGTTTGGTCCTAGTTGAGACACCCTTAGTAGTGTATTGTATATTAGATGCTTTTGGTGTTGACCCTAGCATGTCTAATGATTTTTTAACTTGAACATGTTATGGATAAATGGTAGATAGAATTGGGTGTATCATGGATTCTATTCTAATTACATGGATGTTATTATATGTCTATTTTGAATTGTTCCCTTAAGTGAACCTTTTATTCCCTTATAATTCCTCATACAGGCTCAATGGGTTTGTTTTTTATTGTAAAGTCACGATTGAACCATGGATTCCCTGGATGGGTTCCAATAAGCTATGTACAAAATTCTGAGTGAATCATGGATCAATATGGGATTCCATGGGCAGGACCAAGAGGCCTGGAATTATATCATGAGTGATTATTGGGGATCCATTTAGGACCACATAGGACCGGCTCAGTTGACATGGACTTACCACACCGAGAGTGATATCGGGCTCCTGTGAGGTTCACAGGGACGGGCTTGTAGGGTGTTGGTAGATTGGAACCTAGGGTGATACCTGAATTCTAGATTAGGAATGATGGGGATGGGATTGGGGTATATTTTAATTTGAAAAGATTTGTGATGTGTCTTCCAATCCAAAGAACAAGCTTGGACTGAGTCATCTCTTCTTCTTTCTTAGATATCTTTTCTAATGCATCTGTTGTGCTACTACTATGAGGGGGTTCGTTGGGATTTGGTCGGGTCTCAAGACTTGTAGATTTCAATGTAATTGAATAGATTATTAAACATGAAATGGAAACTTGTTCTTTTAGGACTGATTACTTTGAGTACTTCCTAGATTACTGTTTCACTATTTTACACTGCCTATTATATATATTCACTAACATATTGATGCATACCTTGGGTTGTTTCCTACTAGGATTATTCTTTCACCCTATTTCAGTTATGCTTTGGGCTAGAAAACATTATATGTTTGTAGGTGTCAATAAGGGAAATCTCTCTCTTTTAGGTACAAGATATTTTGCTTAGGAGAAGGATAGAATGAGACCAAAGCGAGGCTTGCGATGCTAATGGAATACTTTCATGTTTTTTGTACTTCTAGATTTTTTATTATAACTCATAGCCTTGTGAATTTTTTGGATGTATTATATAACATGTAACTTGTACAATAATCTATTGTATGATATAGATTTGGGATATTTATACTATCGATCTTCCTTTGTGTAATTCTATTTCATGGTATTACTGATTCCTCTATTGAGTTATTATTGTATTTAGTTATGTTACACTCTTGTAGTGAGGGAATAGTCTTCACACCATCACACCTAGGCCCTCGCTGCTAGTCAGTAGCCTCTGGTTATTGGAGGGATGCACTTGAGGCCATGTGGTCAATCAGGCTCGAAGCACTGTTTAGTGGCATCTAGTTTCATGATGTTACAAAGTGGTATCAGAGGGGTGTTTTCTAGTTTTGTTTAACTATTTGGCATTGATTAGATGTGATAGGAAGAAATTGGGATTTGGTAATAAGATATTCTCAGGAGTAGCTACCCTGCATAGAGGGAAATTCCAAATTTCCTCAAATTGAGTTGGAAATTTTGGATTTTGATTTATTACAACTGACTCGATTTCACTGTTGGGTGACGCACTTATGATGTGCTATTATTATTAATTTGAATGTGGTTTTATTGTGTATTTACCCAATTAGATGTGGGTATTTCATCTCATTCATCATATAGGTACTTGTAATTAATAACATGCCACACATTATTGGAATCCAATTAAGAGCATTACCAATTGCATGCGGTTGTGATCTGTGATGCGATAGATATTCATGTTGTTGTGATTGGTGTATTGGATTCTCTATGGTTCAAATTAGGTAGATTCCATGCTTTTTTCCCTAAGGTTTATGGGCCCTCTTGGATTAGAATTTTGTGGATCATGTTGTGGCCTTAAATTGAATTTTGTTACAATGTACTATACATGGATTCCAATACATGATTTGTGGGTATTATGGGCCCCCAAATATTCTAATTTGACATATCATTTGGGATACCCCTTGGGAGGTAAATGTGTTAAATTTGAAATGCTTTTTTATAGTGATATTTACAAGACCCGACATTAGTAGTGGGATTTTGGTAGTGTTTCTCATTGCTTACACCTAGACCTGGCCCATATGGTATATATAGGGGTCGGTTCTTGGAGGAAGGTTTTGAAATTTCCTATTTTGTTTGGTTGTTTTGAGTTATGACTTATTTTAATCTAGGACTAAGTTGTATGCTTGACCTTCTATAGTCATGCTACGATGATAACCTCTAGCTGTATTCCAGGAGGGTGGTAAATATGATACCCTAGAGGTGGTAGGCCTTGGGATACCATTTGATCCTCTAGTTAGACTAGTTGTGGAACAAAATATTATACCAGATTCAGGTGTTGATGCAAAGTTCTACGAAGGCATTATGAGGTTCATGAAAACCCTTCATGGAATACCACATCCTTCCACATCTATGGTAGAGCTGACATGGGTGTTCCAATAGCAGTATCCGCCCACATTTTCTAGGGATGTTAGACCACATGCAGGAGATTCATGGCTAGAATCCATGTTGTTTATCATCAAGCATTTATAGATGCCTCCTGAGAGGATTGTAAATATAAAAACGTATATGATGTGTGATTATTCCAAAAGATGGTGGGATGTGATTACTCTGGCGAGGAAGTATCAGGATATGGCATGAGGATAATTTTAGATATTCTTCATGGACTATTATTATCCTGAGACGCTGAGGGCGGATTAAACCAAAAAATATATTCATCTATAGTAGGGAACTCTACCATTGTTGGAATAATCAGCTCATTTCACTGAGCTCTAGAAATTCGCACCTATTTTGATGGGTGATTATATATCAAAGGATAAGAAATTTGAGGATGGTCTCAGATATGACATCTGATCATAGGTAAATTTCTTCAGTTTGACTGTTGTTTCTACTATATTTATTAACGTACTTCTCATAAATCATAACCTTAGGGGATCTAGAGGTGTGAGGCAGGGCGGTTCGACACCAAGATCTAGTACTGTCTTGACTGGAAATAGGAAGCATCATTTTGAGTTTCCTCATGGAGATGTGAGTAGTCAGAACATATCCTATGGTATCTAGGTGAGGTGTTACTGGTGTGGTAGGCTGAGGAATGCAAGGCCATAGTGTCTGAAAGAACCAGTTCAGTGATCATCTTGCAGTAATATGGAATATCTTCAGCAATAATACAGATTATTCTCACTAGATGCTAGTGGGAGAGGGTCTACAACATCTCCAAATTTAAGAAAGAGGTCTGTATCGTCACACCGGTTAGCGAACAGGAAGGTTTCGGGATGTTCTGGCTAAGGTGCTGGTCATGGACATAGTAGCCAGACACAATTTTTTCAGAGACAAGATGGTGGATAATCTCATGGTAGTTAGGAAATGTCTTAGGGTTGTAGTATGGGCTAGAACTATGTGGTGCAACAGACCTAGCCAGAACAGGATCCCAGACCATCTACTTTCAGAGGTACTATTCTATCATCCTCTATTTTAGCTTCTGCACTTTTTGATATATGTTCTTCACATAGTTTCATATATGGGACCATTTTGTAGATCCTTGGGCTCTATCTTTTTACTTATAATGAAATTATGATGCTAGAGACTTTGTTTGGAGTTATAAAAGTAGTTGTGCATTAGTGCAAGGATTTCCTTTTGATGTTGGTCGATGTCACTTATCATGGGATCTCTATGTACTATAGATGAATGGTTTTGATGTCATTATTGGTATGGACTGTTCGGTTCCCTTTCGAGCCTTTGTTGATTTCTATCACCGTACGGTGAATTTCACATCACTATAGGGCATATTGTTTCTACACAATGGTGAATGGGATTTCTAGGCACACAGAGCTGGACCTGAGCCTTGTGGGTTGGGCGAGATGACATAGCAGATTATGAGTTTGTATATGGATGACTAGGGAACAAGTAAGATGGATTTCCCTCTAGTTATTGATAATTTCAAGTATGTTTTCCCATTAAAATTATTAGGTTACCAATAATGAGAGAAGTGGATTTCTCTATTGAGGTATTCCTAGGAGCTATATCAGTATCCATTCATTCATACAGGATGTCTATGGTAGAGTTGCAGGAGCTCAAGAGTCAGTTAGAGGATTTATAGGCAAAGGGTTTCATCTGACCCTGTACTTCTCTATGGATTTATCTCGTCCTTTTGTGATAACGTTGTATTGTAGCATCTTACTTTTCATGGATCATCAAATTTTGAACTAGTTGATGGTTAAAAACTAATATCCTCTTCCGCAAATAGATTATCTCTTCGACCAGCTCCATGGGGAACAGTTTTTCATAAACATTGATATGATATCAGTTTATCATTATGTGTTTTCTAGATCATTAGAAATTCATCACGCAACATTTCAAATCATGTATGGTTTGTATAAGAATCTATTTATTTCATTCGGTCTCAAGAACGTGCCAATGGTTTTCAAGGAATTAATGAATGGTGTATTCAATCCTTATCTAGACTTTCTTTTTGTGGTATTCATGGATGATATCTTGGTGTATTATTATAATCGGTATGACCATGCCACACATCTTGTGATCATATTGAGTACACTAAGAGAGAATCAGTTATATGTTAATCTGAAAAAGTTCTGCTTCTAGATGGATCAGATTAACTTATTAGGTCACAACATCTTAGAGATCGGAGTATTAGTGGACCTAGAGAAGGTGAAAGTAGTCATTTCCTGGGAGCATCCCAATAATGTCTTTGAGGTTCATAGTTTCTTAGGATTGTCTAGTTACTATAGGAATTTCATATAGGGATTATCACATTTAGCAGTTCCATTGACGAGATTGAAAAAAATATGTGTTAAGTATGTATGGAAAGATTCATGTTATATGTTCTTTCAGGATATGAAAGTGATATTGAGATTAGTGATGATACTAATTTTTTCTAAATCCATGGAAGAGATAAACAATGTATTGTGATGCATCAGGTATCAAGCTTGGGGTAGTTCTTATGCAATAAGATCAATTTTTTAAGTACATGTCTTGGAAGTTGAGGCCACATGAGAGGAATTACCTGACACAAAATTTCGATTTGGTTGTGGTTGTTCTTACACTATGTTTTTGGAGAAATTTCTTACTAGGAGAGTGTTTTGTGGTGTACATGAACCATAAAATCTTTATGTATATTTTTACTCAGTGTAATTGGAATCTGAGACAAAGTAGTTGGGTGGAATCCCTTCAGTATTTTCAATTTGATATTCCCTATATGCATGGTAAAGGCAACACAATGGTGATTCTTTCAGCATGAGGACTCAAGTATGGGAAGTGTGATATTCTA
Organism: Viscum album; assembly: GCA_963277665.1. Taxonomy (NCBI): domain Eukaryota; kingdom Viridiplantae; phylum Streptophyta; class Magnoliopsida; order Santalales; family Viscaceae; genus Viscum; species Viscum album. Next base: position 224,547,299 of record OY728139.1, read on the forward strand.
GTAGTGAGTGTAATCTTATGTATTTATTCTTGGAGATTCACTTAGAGGTGCATGACAATCAAGGCCAACGTTTTCTTTCAACCTTAGCTATTACCTCTCCCCTAATGGATAGAGTGAGGATAAAAAATCTATCTAATTATGAAGTCGTAGTTATGAAGGAAAGTAATATAGGTGAGGAACCTCCTCCTAGTTGGACAGTAGGTGAGGTTGATGTTATGAATTTACATAGACACGTATGGTTTTCTGCATACATGCATGAGGAGCTGATATAATAATTTCATGCCTCTATATGGGAAGTGTATCCTGATGTCACCAAGACATATAGATAATTACATCATTAGTATTGGTGGTCCGGTATGAAAAGGTATGTAGTTGGTTTTGTAATGAGGTTCTCCACCTATCAGCAGGTGAAAGTGGGACACCAGCGACTAGCCAGTATTTTGTAGCAGTTACACATTCTTGAGTGGAAATGGAATAATGTCACGATGGATTTCATTATGGGTTTACCAAGCCTATCTAGAGGTAACTATGTCATTTGTGTTGTTATTAACATTCTCATGAAGGTTTTATATTTCTTTCCTATCAAATAAACCTTCAGTGTTGATGAGATTCGAAGGTTTTACACCCATGAGATTGTGCATTTACACAGGGTTTTTCATTCTATGATTTCAGATTGGGAAACCAAGTTTACTTCTCATTTATGGAAAATGGTACAGAGGAAGTTGGGTAAACAAGTGAATATAATCACATATTACCACCCCCAGACAGATGTCCAGTCAGATCACACGATTCATGTTCATGAGGATATCTCTCAGGCTTGCGTCTAGGATTTTAGGGGTTCATGGGAGAAGCATATACCTCTGGTGTCATTCTCCTATAATAATAGCTTCAAGGTTACTATTCAGATGGCGTTTTATGAGGCTTTATATAGTAGGCCATGCCCATCACACCTATGTTGGGAGGTGGTTGGAGAAGAAGCTATTCTAGGACAATATCTTGTCCAGGATACAACTAAACAAGTTCAGTTGATTCAGAAGAGGATAGCTACATTGTTGTCTCATCAGAAATTGTACGCTGATCACCATATATAACTGTTGGATTTCGAGGTTGGGGATTGTATTTTTTTTCTTGTTACGTCAAGGTTGGGGTATAAGAGGATCATGAGATAGGTTTAGCTTTCACTAAGATATGTCAGGCCATTTGAGACTCTCGAGAGGTTCAGGCCAGTTTCCTATTGGTTGTAGTTTTCTCAAAGGAATTGGGCTATGCATGACATCTTCAATGATTCATAGTTGTGAAACTACTATTCAAACCCATCTCACTATTTTCATCCGAAGGGTCTTGAATTATAGTAAGATGGATCCTTTTTTAGGAGAATCCAATACATATTTTGGATCTTAGCACAAAGGTTATATGGGGCCATTTCGATCCTTTAGTACGGGTGATATAGAATCCCGACCAAGTGCAGGATGAGACCTAGGGGAGGGAGGCTGATTTTAGATTACAGTGGTCGGAGTTGTTTTTAGATACTTCTACACCACCCTTGGAAAGGAAATTCATGTACGAGTTGCTTTAAGGGAGAATTTTTTAAGAACCAGGTTCTCCTTTGAGTTAAGAATCCTATTTTTTTCCTCAATTCATTACTTAATTACATAAATATGGCCTAATGACGATGCCCATTTCAGTCATTGGATGATCAGGGGTGTATGAGGCTTGTTGGAAGCCCGAGACACATCTTTTTATGAGTTATGGACATGTCTCCTGGTTAGGAGAAATTTTTTGGGGAATCCCACGTGGTTAATCTTACCATGTGAGAGGCAGTGGAGGCAATTTATTCAGAATAGTTTGAGGAAACTATGTGGCAGGTTTGAAAAAGTTGCAGATCTTTGACATATAGTACCACATTGTTAGACATACCATTCGGTATAACCATGGAAACCCCCTAGCTTCTTGTAGAGACTATTCAAAATGGTTCATAGTTAGAAAAATTGTATGCCTTAACTATGAAACCTAGTTAGTAGGTTAAAATGATGGGTTTTTTTCGAAAATTATTATAACCTAAATTTTCGGTTTCTCCCCTCTCACATTGGACAACAGCTCGTGGGAGACCTCCTTTAGGTGACTAATGTAGGATTTTCTCTAGGTTCTCCATCCAACCACTGTTTTAACTGATGTTCACCTCCTTGGATATGCACTGGTAAGGCCTATATTCCTTTTTATCCATATTTTATTCTTCTGGAAATCATTTGATCTATTTGATATTAGGCTCGTATGCCCTAATATCTTGTCCTTATTTCTTCCTTCATACTTCTCCCAAACTATGGAGAATCAGAGCTTGATACTGGATCATCTATCTAGAATGAGTCTATGGTAGGTGGTCATGTGCTTTTTGTTGAATTTCAAGCAGTTTCTATATGTCAGAGTTCCACGCATTCATTTTTGGGTTGTCTCCTTGATTTATAAATTATGCATGTAATTTACTATCATAGTTTGGGTAATTAAATAGTATATTCAAAGAATTTTTTAGGTTTAATACCTAGAATAAGGTCCACCCCATGGGTGAGTACTTAGTTTGACCCTTTTATGGTTGTTTGGCCTAGGATGCCTATGTGGCATGCTTTTGATACCCATTCTAGGTTTTCAAAATTGAATTGATTACTAAAAGGAATTTCAGTGGTTCTGAATTTTAATTTAAATAATTAAGGGTATGGGATGTTTAGACTTGTCCCTAGACGCATGGAAATGTTTATGCTTGTTTAAGAGTATTTGGACTATTTAGTTCAAACTATGAACCTTCCCACATGAGTTAGGATATGTTCGAGCATTATAATTGTTTAGATTACATGATAGTCTTATTATATGAATAATTCACATGTGAGTACTACTTTTACAAGACTTATAGGTTGGTAATAGTTGACACACCCTTTGTGGTGGAATGTATATGAGATGCTTTTGGTGTTTACCCTATCAAGTCAAGTGATTTGTTAACTTGAACTTTTTATGGGTAAATGGTAGATAGTATTGGGTAAATCATGGATTCTATTATAATTCCATGGAAGTGATTATATTTCTATTTTACCTTGGTCCATTGAGTGAACCATGGATTCATTTGGAATTCCTTGTATGGGCTCAATGGGTTTGTTTTTTATTGTAAAGTCGTGAGTGAACCAAAGACACCATGGACGAGCTCCTATAAGCTATGTACTAAATTTTGAGTGAATAATATATCCTTATGGTATTATATGGATGGGATCAATAGTTATGGAATTACATCATGAGCGATACTTGGGGGTCCCTATAGGACAACTTGGGATGGGCTCAGTTGACATGGACATACCACACCAAGAGTGATATCTAGTTCCAGTGAGATTCATCGGACTGGCTTATAGGGTGTTGGTAGATTGGCACCTAAAGTGATTCCTGAATTCCAGATTAGAAATGCTAGAGTAGATCTTAGGTTATATTGTACATTTGAAATGGTTTGTGATGTGTCTACTAAGTCAAAGAAAAATCATAGATTCGGCGATTTTTTCTTCTTTATTAGATATCCTTCTAAGGCATTTGTTGTTCTTACTGTTATGTGGGGGATCGTCGGTCTTCGGTCGGATCTCAAGAATTGTAGATTTCAATGCAATTGAATGGATAATTGAACTTGAAATGGAAATATATTTTTATAGGACTATTTACAATGAGTACATCCTTGCTTACTCCTTCACTATTTTACCCTGTCTGATATATATATTCCCTAATAGATTGGAATAGAACTTGGGTGGTTGCATATTGGGATTAGTCTCACACCCTATTTTGGTTAGGATTTGGGCCTGAACTGATTATAGGGTTTGAAGTGTTGATAAGGGAAAGTTACCTCTTAAATGTACATGATATTCTATTTAGGAGTAAGAGAACATGTGATCAAGATTAGTCTTGACATTTTGCTGGAATACATTCATCCTTTTGGTACATTTGGATTTTGTATTGTGACTCATAACCTTGTGACTTGTTTTGTTTCTTTATAGAACATGTAACTTGTGGAATAATCTGTAGTCTGATATGGATTTTGGATATTTATACTGTCTATATTCTGTTTTATACTTCTGTTACATGGTGTTACAACTTCTTCTATTTAATTATTATTTTATTCTATTGTGTTGCACTCTGATAATGAGTTCATAGTCTCCCTACAACCACACCAAGGCCCTAGCTGGTATTCAACAGCCTCTAGCGTTATGGGACATGCGCATGAAGCCATGTGGCCAACCAGGATCAGAGAACTATTGGGTGGAATCTGGGTTGGAGATGTTACAATCAAATACACCTACTCTCAAAATATTTGATTGGGGACTAAGAAATTTAAATAAATAACATTGATCTAAAAACTCTAACTCATCTTGAATTAAAAAGATGAATCAAGAGATTGACACATTCTAATCAGTGATTCTCTGTTCTCAGAATGGGTGAAAAAGAAGCCAATGAAATGATAGATAAAATGAATATCAATTAAAAATTATATTTTAATATTCAATTATTTAGAGAGATGTATAGTTTAAAATTTAAATATTAATACTCAGGTATGAATCACCCTGACTTCCTTCTAGATTCACCCAAAAGATATCTTAGTCTAACATGATCGCAAAGAAGAAGCAGACTCCAATCTTCATCTTCAACCGGATGATCAGAAGTTCTTCTAGAAAACATTCTAGTACACACTCCATATGATCTACACTATAAAATAGTGTCTTTTATTCCTATATTCTCCCACTGTATGGAATATAATACTTTTTTATTATTCTTTATAATATCACATTCACAAGAACCGACTTAAATATGTCATGTTCAAAATAAATTTTTAGTCCCTACTCTCCTATAAAAGTTTTTGTGAACATATAAAATTACCTCGTCCATCAGATACTGACAGTGAACAATCAGAAAAAATATTCCAACTATTACTCCATAGTCAACCATGTTCATCATAACTTCTATTACTTTTTTTTACAACAGTTATCAATAGATCTCATCATGATCAAATTTCAAAAATGGTGGCATCAACTCAATCTTAGGGAGACACCCATCTAATCACTAAAAATATATACACAATATTCTCTATAAGAACTTTTTTCAGGAATTCCTTTGAGAAAATCAGATGAATTCAATCCTAAAATTTCAACTATAGCATTCAAAAGACTTCAGGTCCCTCCATCATTATAGACCATCATGAAAAAAATATTTGAAATTAATTTATTTTCTTGAAGTTAAAAATTATTGATCAGGTTTCAAGATTCATGGATCATCATGATGTTTTGATTCGTTGATCATGAAGAAAGATGATGGAGAAAGAAAAATTGGAAGAAAATGGGATTTATTTCACAATGAAAAAATCTTACAAAACTTCTCTCTACACCTATCCATCTCTCACATGGATATCTCAAGGAACTATTTACTGGATTCACAAAGCACCTCTTGGATCAGATTAATGATGAATGAAACTCCCCAAGGCTTCATTATAAGGCCCTAGTGGGAGGTTTCAGGTTTGACACAACTCCTACCAATCCCCCACCTACCAAGGACTTATCCCCTAGATTCCACCTACCATGGACTTCTCCCATGGAATCCACCTACCAAGCTTTTTTTTGGAGTTGGTGCACCAGCCACCATTGACAGTAATGGTGGGAAGTAGCTGGATATTTCCATCAATTCTTCTCCTCCAACTACAATCCTTTAGATCATCTAAAATCGTCGAGAATCTTTCGAGAAACCATATTTTTTAATATATCTCATGTTTTATCCTTTGTGTAGATCTTCACAAGTTGAATTAGTTTTTGATCCATCACTTTGCATATCCAATAATAGTGAATGTCGATGTTCTTTGTCCGGGAACGGTACATGGAGTTATTTCTCAAGTAAAAATCACTTTGAATATCATAATGAACCATGTACAACTTCTATTTAAATCCATGATCATAGCGGGAATTCTTTTCCATGAAATCTTCTTTCCATCTTCTGATGTAGCAATGTACTCTTCTTCCTTTGTTGAAAAAGTGATGCACTTCTACAAACTTTGACTGCAATAATAGAGCTCCTCCAACAAAAGTATAGATGTATCCTAATGTAGAATTCCTACTATTAGGATCTATAGTGATATCTACATCTGTATAGACCTTCAAGAGTGGTTTATCTCTGCCATAGCACAAACATAGCTTTGAAATACCTTTAAGATGACTCAAAATCCAATTAACTACATCTCAGTGTTTCTTCTCGTGATTGGAAAGAAATCAGTCCATGATCACCACTACATGAGCAATGTATAGCATCACACTCACCATAGCATACATCAAGCTTTGAACTTTTGAAGAGTATGGTATCATCTCCATCACCTCAATTTCTTTCTTCGAATATGGGCATGAACTCTTTCTCAACATCAAATGGCTGGGAAGAGTAATTCCCACTGGTTTGTATTTTTTCGTGTTTAAATGTATCAGAACATGGTCAACATACTTCTCCTAAGATAGTCATAACTACCTCCTATTTCATTCATGAATTATCTACATTACAAAAATCTTTTTAACTTCTCACAAGTCTTTCATATAAAAAAATTTGGATAACTCTTTCTTTAATTTTCTAATCATCATTACATACTTATCAATGATCAACATGTCATAAATATAAAGTAGAAGAGGAACAAAGACACCATCCTAAAATCTCTGGATGTAAACACATTGGTCTGCCTGTTTCCGCTTGTATCCATGACTCACTATGAATGAGTCAAACTTCTTGTATCATTGTCTAAGATCTTGTTTATGTCCATACAAGTACTTCTTCAATTTACAGATGAGGTTTTCTAGTCAAAAAACCCCGAAACCTTTAGTTTCATTCTTTTTTATCTCCTTAGAGAGGTCACCATGAAGAAAAGTTATCTTCACTTCCATATATTCAAGCTCCACTTCCATGCTAGCCACCCATCTTAAAATGACTTGGATAGAAGATATCTTCCCCATGGGTGGAAATATCTCATCAAAGTAAAGTTGTTCATTCTAAAGGAATCCCTTGAAAACTAATAGAGCATTGTTCTTGAACTACTTTTTTCTTCCATACTTCCTCAGCCTGAACACCCATTTATTCTTTAGTGCCTTCTTACCATTGGGTGGTTCCAACAAATCGTATGTTTGGTTATTCATAAAGTAATCCATATCATCCTCTATTTCATGCATCCACTTGAGCTTTTCAAGATGAGACACTACTTCCCAGTATCCTTATGGATCCCCCTCATAAATCAGAAACTCGTACATTGACTCTGAATATGTTTTCGACCAAATATTTCCTCGTGAATCTTTTCAAACTTGTGAAATGTTAGGTTTGGGGGGAACAAAATCACCTAACTCTTTTTATGGTTCTTCAACTTCTTGTACAGAGGATTGAGTCTCCCCTTTCTCAATATCCACACCACCTACCTACTGGTCTGCGGATGGTGAGTTTTCTTGTTCCTCCTCCTCTTTATTGACAGGTGGTCCTAGTATAGGTTTTTTATCATGAATTGATTCCTCAACACTTTCCCTTCAAGATATTCTAGTATTTTTAATGTCCTCAATTGTCTAGTTCCCATATAATGCAACATATCTTCTTTTGATGACCTTCTTCTCCTATAGGTCCCAAAGCATGTATCCAAACTCCTCATCTCCCAAGCCGATGAATATGAATGGATTAGTCTCTCATCAAGAATCTAAAGGTTCTTCTTAAATACATGTAAAAATTCACAACATCCAAATACTCATAAATAAGAGTAAGAAGAATATTTACTAGACCATATCTTCTGTGAAATATAAAATTTGAGTGGGTCCAAGAGTGATCTTTCGATGAGGTAACAAGGAACCTGAATTTTTTTCCCAAGAATGGCTTAGGAAACATAGTCCAACTCATCATGCTTCTAACCTTCTCCATGTTGGTTCTGTTCATTCTTTCTATAACTCTATGTGTTGTGGGGTTCGTGGTTCCATCCCCTCAAATCATATTCCCTTACTCCTACAATAGGCATCAAATTATATAGATGTATACTCTTCTATGTTGTAATAATGAAGACATTTCTTCTTCCTTCTAGTGTTACGCACCACCATGGTGTGGAACATCTTGAAGTATTCTAGTACTTCGTCATTTATCTTCAATGAGAACACCCACACCCATCACGATTCATCATCAATAAAGGATAGGAAATATTTTTTACCTCTTAGTGAATCCACCTCCATAGGTTTGCATACATCAGAGTGCACCATATCCCACAACTCTATTATCCTTGAAGAAAAAGTATTAGATGAGACTCTATGTTACTTATCAAACAGTAATTATTTACAAGGATTAAGCGATGAATCCATGTTAATACTGATGTACTTTTTTTTGGGTGGATAACCCAATTTCACTCATGTGGTCGAGTTTCCTATACCACATATTAGATGACCTCTCTCCTTCCACTATGTTGAGGTTGTCTGCACATATCATTACATGATTTTTGTACAATGTACCTCATTTTTGTCCTTAGTTGATGATGATTTCTCCTTTTTCGTCTTCCAAGCTCAATTTGTGATGATGTTTTTCATAGAAATTCTGATAAAAGGAAATACCAAATAATAGGTTCAATAGAATGCTTGGAACATGCCGATATCCCTTAGGGTGATTTTTTATCAAATGTTTGTCTTGACTTGGATATCATACATGCCAAATACCTCTACTAAACTCATATTTCCCATATTGATTGCACCAATGTCACCATCTTGATAAGTCAGGAAATACTGACGATGCAGAGTGATGTGGTATGATGTTTTAGTATCGACCACCCATTCTGTGTCTTGGCCTAATGTATGAAAACATGTGTCTTCTTCCTCTTTGTAGAAAAGAACAACTTCTATGGTGGTGTACACATGTGGGTATCCATTTTTTCTTTTAGATTTCTACTTTGACACTTATCTTGAATATATTTTTAGTAGTTCTTCTTCATGTGTACATTCATGCCATATTGGTAGCAGTTATATGATGTTCTTCTTCCATCAATGAACTTTCATTGGTTTGGCCTCTATTTTTGGCCCATTGACATCCCTCGTGGATAGACCCTCCATTGAATTTCAATTATAAAATATTAGGTATAGAATCAAGAAAAATTGAGCTCACTGTTGTGTCTGGAATTATAGGAAATTGTGGAATCGACTCCTGGGTTATCGAAATCGAACAACAGTTGATCAATATTTGACCAAAATAGTGTCAACGGCCAAGATCAACTGATTATGTGGTGATAACATAGAAATAACGTGGAGAACCTGAGTAGCCACCAGAAACTCACCAGAAATTTTTTTGGTGTCAAAACAGTATCTTATTCTCCTGCAAGGGGGGTACTATAGCACCCAAGTATTGACTTAACATTGACCGATCCCATGAAGCTCTTCTTAGCTCCATTTTTTATATCGTTTGCACTATTGGAATTGGGACACCAAAAAAATTTATAATATGACTTCAAAACACAATTGTAGTCAACTAGAATTTTTTTATCACTGGAAAAACTCCACCACTCCCCATTATTTCACCAAACCTCCTTTGATACCACTATTAGGATTCACTTATCATGAAGAGATATAATAGTTGAAGGAAAATGGGAAGAAAATGATCTTTATTTCATATGGAACAATTCATACAAAACTGGCCTCTACACCTCTTTATCTCTCACATGGACATCTCAGAGATCTCTATTCTAGTTGCACTAAGCTCTTTTGGGATTGGATTGATGATGAAGAAATCTCTCTAATGATTCTTTATATAGTCATGGTGGGAGGTGTCATGTTTGGCATAACTCCACCCAATCCCCCACCTAATAAGGACTCCTCCCATGGTTGCCACCTATCATGGACCTCTCCCATAGCTTCCACTTACAATGATATTAGGTGGAGTTTGTGCACCAGCCACCTTTGAGAGTAATGGTGGGTAGTAGATGGATAATTCCACCACATGTTTCTTATTTCTTGATGAAAAATTCAACCTAGATGTCTCAATTCTAAAGATTGTTGTACAATTTCGGGAGGTGACCTATGTTTAGTTCTTGGATTTTTATCCTCAGTAAGATAAAATTAGGCATCCAAAACGTCAGGAAAATGAAGTAAATTCATCTTCTAACTTTTTCTCAACACCAAGCTTCCCCATAATCAAATTCAATAATAATTCATAGAATCTTATTCTCCTGATCCTTCCACCATAAACAAATTTTGATAAGATAGTCTTCTTCGAAAAGTTTCATCAGGTTTCATGGCTCTGCTTCTACATTGTGTTATTCATTCTAGTTCTTAGTGTTGGTGGCTCTAAATATCTCTAAGCTCGAATGAACATCAATTAATTTAGGATCCTCATAATCGGATCTAGATTTTTTGGTGACATTTTAAAACTCCAATCAACATCAAAGGTAGTGACGACCTACATCTTAATCAACATCAATGACATCAGCTTAACCTTCAGAGTTCTTCCTCAAACCATGACTCAAATTCAACAGTTGTGGCTTAGAAATCTCATATTCCCTTCCAACAAGGCTCATCTTCAAATAATTTTTAGGCATACTCATGAATCTTTTTTCTTCCCATTGCTTGTAGGGGGATCAGGTATGTGATTTCCAAATCTTAAATATTTGGATACATGTTTTGAATGATAAAAAATTTGAGTACATGATTTTGTTGCCTAATCGGCTACGTGAACCCCTTGGAATTGGTTGCATGAATCCATTTTTGAAATTGTCTATGTTTACCATGAAAATAATGGCTACATGGGGTTTCTTTTGAAATTGGTTACATGGGATTTTTTTGAACTTCTACAACAAATGGTATGATGAATAAAAAAAGTATACTAATTTTTTTTAAATGAATCAGATATTAAAATAATTATTTTTATAAAATAATTAATAGATTAATTAATTATCAAAATAATAAAAATAGTAAAAATTATAAATGGGTTAAATTAATATTCAATGTAACTAATTATTAAATATTTAATGAAATTAAATTAAATAAAAAACTAAAACTAAGTAATTAAATAAAGATAAAATGAATTAATAGAATAAAAAATTAAATAAAGTCTATAAAATTAATATATTAAAATAATCATCATAATTTAATCATAAATTCAAATTTTTAATAAAATTATAATTAAATCACAAAAAAAGTAATTAAATAGAAAATTAATAGCATAATTAATTTGTACCCAAATGAAAAACAAAATTAAATTAATTAATTAATACATAACTTTATCAAATATAACACAATTAAGTTATTAAAATAATGCAAAAAAATGGTACCCAAATAAAGCTACATCAAATTCCACCAAATGAGGCTTTTATTTTTCCACAAGAAAAAAATGATCTAGATTTAATGCAATGAAACAAATATTAAATTTGAAATGCTGGATGGGCATAAAAAATTGGTTTTCAAAATGATTTCCACTATGGATTTTCATCAAGTAGTGAGTACATTTTCCCCCATGAAATTAAATAATTCTAGAGTAAAACTGATTCTTATTTTACAAAGTTGGTTGACCATAAATGTTTGAAAATTGATGAAACCCAATTCAACTTGCATTCAATTAAAAATATGAAATTATATTTTCCTCCAAGGGAATGGACTCACATAATTAGAAAAAAAATAATTTAGACACTCCATTTTGATTATAAAAAATAATAATTTAAATGGAAATATAAATAACTCATCCATCATCTTAAAGAATAAAAGAAAAAGTTCAACCTAGATTAATATTTTCATTTCAAAATTAATTATAATACTTACATTATGAGTTTTAATACAAATTCAAAAATTGAATTGTAGTGATAATTGTATAACATTAAAATAATATTTTACCAAAATCATTCACTTTGCAAGAGGAAAATGGAAATTTCTTTAACCAACTATATCCAAGGATTATTAGACAATTAACCACCTTAAAGTGGCTAAAAAAACATCAAACATAATAAAACATTTGACCACTATAAATGATTCATTGAAACTTTTGAAAATATAAAATATTAAAAGTTTTATAGGTTTCAATGGGTTCACATTGTGGTATAAATTAAAATATTTAAATACCCTTTCTCCCACACTAAAACTCAACATTGTACCCAATGTTAAATGCATGCAGGAGAGATATGTTTATTCAATTTTAATGTTCAAAAGGGATTTCGAAATTAAATAAAAAAGAATCATGTTTCATGGGTTACAAGAAATATAAATGTAGTTTTTTCACACAACATATAAATAACAAATCATAACATGCATAACAGTTTCATATTGGTTACCACTTAAATCAATCAACTAAAAAATAAAGTATAGAAACTAACATATGTTCAATAATGTGTTCAAAAATACTTCCTAAATAGACTAAAATTTTATATACTAATACATAATAAAAACATCCAAACTAATACAAACAACCATATAGTTTAGTACTAATTTTTAGTATGAAATTACTCTAAAATTTCAATTTTTCTTTTATATAGTTAAATTCAAAGCAAAAGTAATAGGTGGATTGTAAAAATCATAAAAATGAGATGATTTAAAATGAAAATATCCCATTAATTATAATCTATTTTCAAATTTAAATCCAATAAAATCCCCCTATTATCTATCAAAAAGTACCTTTGGTTAGAATGAAATCTTTAAAAAATGGAAAACAAAAAAACATTTAAGTCCCAAAATTTCAACTCAAGAAAAATGAACCCAAATTTTAAGAAAATAATATGGGTGTTGATGTTTCATTAGGTTTTTGATTATTTTAATCAATTCATATTGTATAAGTTATGCAACGATGTGAAGATAAAGTGGAGGGAATGCCAAATTTGATTTTCGATTGTGAAAACAAGAACATAATCTTTCCATTATGATCATTTTATTCACAAAAAAAATACTTAGAAACAAAAAGAAAAACCTATCAGTATAAAATTTTAGCATCTTCGCCCCCACATATTTCAAATGTAAACAAAAAGAAAAGGAAGAAACGAAATGTATTATTAAAAGGAACTTAGCTTCCATCAAAAGGAACTCCTCCTATAGGGATTCCTTATAATATCCTATAACAAGTTTTATTAAATTTCAATTAACATTGAATTGAACATCCTTTCCAGGATATTGAATTTTTAAAACACAAAAATAGAAAATATCTGTAACAATAAAAGGACCATCCCATTTGGAATGAAATTTACCTAGGAAAATCTTTATCCTGGAGTTGTACATTAGTACTTTATCTCCAATATGAAATTATTTTCAATAAATATTTCATCGTTTTATTATATAAATGTGTTCCTTGGTACATCAGAATGAAATTTGTCATCTAAAATCTATAAAATAGATTTCTCATGAATAAATGATACACCACTCTAACATCAAAATTTCTATTTTTAATATAATCAAACCACTTATACAAATTTTATACCACAATAAGGATGTAAACATATCTAAATTAACATAGAAAAATTCCATAAAAATCATTCCCCAAATAAAAAATATCTCACAAAATAAAACAAAACGTGTTGTGGAATCTCAGGTCATTGAAAAATGTGTCATTTCAATTGAAAATCACTACAAGTTCTACAAAACTTATGAGAATTTTTGAAAATGGTAGACCAAAATAGACCTGAATCAATCTCTTTTATAGTAGTCTGTTTTTTCTAAAGTGTCCATAACATCTTAATCTATGGAAAAATTCAGAACTAAAGAAATTTTAGAATTCAGGGTACATCTCCTAATAATTCAATCACATACCAAATTCCACAAGTAAGGATTATACCACACATATCTTATTAACTCATAAATCAGTTTATAAAACTTTTCCTTTGATATCCAGTGAGGAATAGTTCAGTAGGTATGTAATTTATAATGTTTTAAAACCATGGTCTCTTGCCAACAATAGTGGAATATATTTTCTCCTAATGGAAAAATTATCTAAGCGGTTCAACAAAATATTTATCTTGATAAAATTCAGTGGGTTTCCTGTATAATTGATTATCTATGGTGTTCTAAATTCATTTCTTATCTTTCATCTCTATGTCAAATTCTGGAAGCAATAAGATGTATATAACCAATATATGGTTTGATTCTTTTTTATTCATGAGGTTTTGAATATCATAATTATCAGTGAAAACAAAAAATTTAGATACCAATATATATCTTCTAAACTTATCAAGGATGAAAAAATGGCTAATAATTCCTTTTCTGTTGTGGAATAATTGGACTCGGTAGAATCTAGAGTCTTAAAAGTATTAGCAATAACATGTGATTTACCCTCCAATCTATGTCCAAGAAAATTCCCAAAATATAATTTGTAATTATTGTCCATTAGCTCAAAAGGAACGTCCTTATTGGTTAGTTGAAATATTGGTGGTGGTACAAGTTTCTATTTGAGTTCATTAAAGGCATACTTATATTTCTAATGAAAGGAAAAAAGAATTTCTTTCTGAATAAGTCATGTAAAAAGAAGAGTAATTATGCTAAAGTCCTTTATAAACATTCTATAAAACCTAGAATGACCAAAAAATATATAGTATATGGCATAGTCTTAGGAAAAGGAATTGAATATGTGGTATAATACTTAGACTTTTCTACCTGAATTCCTTTTTTAGAAACTTCATGACCAAACACAATTCCAATCTCATCCATAAAATGGAATTTTTAAAATTTTAGAATAAGGTTTTACTCATTAAAAACTCTAATTGCATCCCCTAACCATATCATAAAACTCTTAAAATATTTATTATATATTATAAGTTCATCCATAAAAAACTTCACGTATTCCGCAAGAAATTCAGAAAAAATGATAAGCATGTATCTTTGGAAGGATGAAAGATAATTACATAGCCTGAATGGAATTTTTTAATAAGAAAAGGTACCAAAAGTTCATGTGATTTTTTTTATCAAGGCCTTATAGAGATATGTGAATCTTTAATTATCCAAAAAAACCTTCTAGGATGAAATAATGGGATTTACCAGCTATCCTTTCAAGGATTTGATCAAGAAAATGGAGGGGAAAGTGGTTCTTCCTAGTCACTAAGTTTATCCTCATGTAATCAATGTATACCCTCCACTTATTGGGTAACCTATAATAAACTAACTCTACAAATATTTTCTTATTAACTATTAATCCTCCCTTTTTGGTACAATTTCAACTGGAATTACCCTTCGAATATCAGAAATGGGGTAAATTATACCTGCAACCAATAAAGTAGTCACTTTCTTCTTAACCACTTATTGAAGGGTATGATTCAATCTCCTTTTAAATTTTCTAACAGGTTTGGAATTGTCCTCTAGAATAATCCTATTCATATTCACTAGAGAAAACAATTCCATGATAATCACTTAAATTCCAACCTATATCTTTCCAATTCTTTCTAAGTACCTATAAAATTTGATTTTCCTGCTCACTGTATAGCCCACTTGCAATTATAATAGGAATTTTTTATTTTATTCTTAGTAGTAATATATCAAATTTTTATGAAAAGGTTTAAGTTCATGAGTGGGTGATATTTTTTCTTTTGGAAAAATTTGTTTTGTAGGTTCTTTATATTAATTTTCATCCCCTACATCTTCCCTAAGAATAGAATAATTACAAACTCCTAGACAATAAGTGAAATTATTTTCATGCAGAAAATATTTTTCATCCTCAGAATAAATTTCATGATCATGTTCAAATACATGATATTACTTTTCAATGAAATATTGAGAATAATTTAATTCAATTTCATCAATTTCACATTCAATTTTACAAACAATTGTATAATTCCCAGAAACATTGCATGTTCCAAAAGATTTAGAAAAAACCACATCCTTTATAATATAATTTTCAACAAAAACATAGTCCTTTTCATGCTCAAAAAATATAAAATAACATGAAATTATTCAAAAACTGATTCAATTTCATATTAAAAACTATAAAATATTCTATAATTTCTAGTTCTAGATGATTAATTTTTACCAAAAAGTTCATTTTTCACATAATATAAAGGTTGGATATATGGAATAATACTGGGAATCAACTATGTGGAAACCCAATAAATCATGATAACTTGGTGTGTATAATGGTCTTACAAAGGGTGTTTCATTGATTCAATGATATGAAAATTAACCATATTATCTCAAAACTATAAAGACATATTTCCTTTAACAACATTGACTATTTCATTGTTAGTTTTCAATAAGGTTATTCCAAGAATAAAAGGTTCATGTACACTAAATGTAAAATAATCCATGTCTAAAAAATAAAAAACACTACAGAATATAATATATTTTACCCTTACTAAAAAATATTCAATTACTCTGAATGGATTAGATAAAATTTTATTAACCGGTTTGATGAAAATACTAGACTGCTTAATCTATTTAAACTACATAGATGAAAATATAGAATAAGGAATAACAATGATGGAGGCTCCCAAATCTGACATAGTATCTTCAAACTGATGATATCCAATGACACAAGGAATATAAAATGTACCTAAATATTTTCATTTAATTGTGATGGAATTTTGGATCATGGAAGAAAAATTTCTTCCCAAATTTATTTTCTTATCACCCTTGAACTTCCCCTTGTGTATTAACATATCCTTAAGAAATTTATCATAATGATGGATATGATTTACAACATCCATAAAATGGATGTTAAACTGGAATTTTCTAAAAAATTTAAGTACTTACTTGTCCATTTTGGTTTCAACATTATTCATTATAAGAGGGTTGCTCAAAACCTAAGGTGGTGGAACCCAAAACATTTTCAAGTCATTATCAATTTTTTTATTTTCCTTTTATAAGATTCCATTAGGTTTATAAAATCCCTATAGGTTCTTTAATGATAGACTTATTTATTTATATTTGATTTTCCTTGATCAACTGGAGTGTGGATATCATGTTCTTTAACAAGTTTAGTATGAGGTTAAATAATTTTAGCAGGTTCTACAACAGTTTCGGTAGGTTCCAAAATAGTTTTGACAAGTATTTTTGTTACATATTTATTTTATTATCCATTAGTATTATAAGTAAAAAAATAATTTTTAGGTGTTTTTTAATTATGTTAAGATTAAGGGTTTTTAATATCAATTCCACTTCTCAAAATTATTTCACTTATATTCTGCATTCCTCTTTGGTTAACTTCAGATTATGATGAAAAATTTCCATTTCAAACCACTTATTTTGGTTTTCCACAAGACCCATTTGAGTAAAAATATTTTATAGAAATAGTTTATGTTGTTTAGAAATGTATTGTTTATTGTTAACCATTTATATAATATGTGATTCATTCTTTGAATACTTTTTTGTTTTTAGTTATCTAGATTCTGGAGGATTGAAAATTTCCACCATCTTGATTTCCATATTGGTATTTACTGTACCTATAATGATGATAGAAATTTGGGTGCTAGAAATTAATGTTTTATTGATCATTGATCCTAAACGTATTTCTATGTTGGTCATTACTTCATTTTTTGAAAAAAAAAATTAATTTAAATGGACTTAGTTGGGAATTCTAGTTTACGAATTGGTTGTTCGGGTTGTTTTGGACATGCTTTATTGGAATAATCCTAATAGATGATTAAGGTCCTTGAAATTTCAAACATTGTTCATTAAAATGATCAGTAAAAAAAATTCCAAAATACATTTCAATGGGATAAACTGGTTATGGTTTGGACTGTGAAGTGGTGGAGTTAGAAAACATCTACTTCACCATGCTTCCAAGTTCACTCAATTGACTCTAAATTTGATTATTATAAGTAGATACTTCCATAATTGGTTTAACATTTATCAGTAACCTAGTACCCAATTTTTTTAAATTATAGTCTATATTATAAATTAGATTACTGACATCTATTAGTGGTGAGGGTAGCTGGAGCACGACTTTTTAACCCTATATTAATATTCATAAATATTCCCCCATTGGAGATAGTTAATCCCACATATATCTTTTCTTAGTGAGGTAGTCCTGTAGGCTTGGAAAAAAATTCTAAGTATATTTTATTTAGTTTGTTCGAGTTCCCTAGAACAGTAAATTATAAATAGTAAAATCACTCCCTTTCCACTCCATCCAAATAAAATGGAAAATATCTCATATTAATTATAATCTCACTTAATCCTTAGGGTTTCATTGTGATACACATCATGTGGAAATCATGTAAGAGATAATATTGATCCTCTCCTAAGAAACTATGGAATTTTTTTAATTGGTGAATCACCCCTAATTTAATAATGAAACTATGAAGGATTTTAAGATATCCAACAGATTTGTTTATACTCATAATTCAAAGTATATACCTACTTAAGTGTTCTCTGGTCATCCATGTTTTCTATGTTTTTAATGTTTTCATTTTTTTATAAAAAATAATTTTTGTGGTTCTTTTTGGGTTATTTCATTTTTTTATAAGCCTTAAAATTTTATGACCAATTCTTATTGATTTTATACTATTTTATTTCCTATATTATAATTTTTTTATAAATATTCTATGTTATTATTAGATATACAACATATTCTTTACTTTTATCATGATATTTTTAATTTTTTGGTTTTTTAAGCTGGATATGTTTTTTTAATCCCTTAGAGGATTACCTAGATATAGTGCCAGTTAAAAATGAGTTTTTTAATATATTTTTAAACCAAACTTAATAATTAAAACCTAATATTTGAAATATAGGGTCAACCAAGGTTGTATTTTAATGATACTATCTCTAAATATTTTCTTTTTCACTTTTTTATATTTTTCTAGTTTAATATTTTTTATTATTTATGAAGGAATTACCTATGTTTTAAAAAGATACTGTTGTTAATTTGAAATCACTATGGAATAGAAATAGTTGAATAATCATGGTAGATATATATATAATATAGAAAATAAATAATAAAAATAGTAGAAATGATAGGAAGAGAGCAGTATCGTGTTCTAGCAATCCTCAAGAATCATCCTCTATTCATTGTTTAAATTGATTAAAAAAATTACTCTCTTAACACATGTTATATGAACACAATAAATTTATATCATTTACTTCATAAAATGGAGGATAATATCCAAGATCTTATTTTCTAATATCCTTATAATAGGATTCAATCAATATACACAATAATCGCCGAGTACATTGACACAATCGAATCTCCTTGAGCTCACAGTCTTCAATCAAGGACAGAGAAATTTAAACAAAGAGGATTGAGCTCAAAATACTACTTAGCTTCAATTAAATTTCCACATCACGAAATTCTAACATTATAATCAGTGATGAGATACTATAAAAATAGAATAAAAATAAGTGGACATAATGAAAAAAAATCAAACACCAATCAAAAATAATATTTTAATATTCAGTTATCTGGAGGTAAATATAGATAAAAATGAAATATTAATACTCATATAGAAACAACCACATGTTTATTATAGATTTACCTATAAAGAAACATAGCTATACATGATCATGGATAAGGGTAAAACTACAATCTTTATCTTTAACCATATTATTGGATGTTTTTCCAAAAAATCATTCAGTATACACTCCTAATGCTTCACTTTGTAAAATAGTGTTGTTTTTTCTTATCTTATCTTGTTGTCTAGAATATAATCCTTTTTATAATTATTTTTAATCTCAAAAATCATAAGCACTCACCTAAATCTTTCATGTTTAATATAATGTTCTACTTCATACCCTTCTATCATAATTGTTGTGACTTTAGTATATTCCCTCTCTCTATCAAACACTAACACTACATAATAAACAAAAATCCTCGAACTAACACTCCTCAATCAACCATGGTCATCACAGATACCATTCATTTTTTTACACATGCAATATCAACCATTATCTTCTATATAAAATTTCAAAATTGGTGTCATCAACTCTAGAACCGGAAAACACCCATGTGATCACTAAAAATATCAACATAATCTTCTCCTTTAGAACTTTTTTTAATATTTCCTCGATCACGTCAAATGTGTTCAATCAAAAAGTTTAAACCATACAATTAAAAAACCATGAGGCCAATCCATCATTTCATACCTATATTCAAAAAAAATAGTTCATATTCATTCATCTTCACTAAATTCCAAATTATTGATCATGTTTTAAGCTTCTTTGATCAGCATGGCTCTCCTTGATGAAAACATAAATATGTATTTTTTAATTAAAAAACGCCATTTGAAAATATGGTGAGGAAGCCTTAGTTTGGTACTTAGATGATAATCCTCATTTGGATGAAATCAAGCATCAAAAAATTTGGTAAAATGAAGTAAATGTTTCTTCAAACCTTTTCAGCACATCAAGAATACACAGAATCAAATTCAATTTTTATTTCTAAACTCTTTTTCACTTGATACTCCCACAAAAAATCAATACTAGTAAGATAATATTCTTTGAATAGATTTATCTCATAAAATGGTTCATCTTCATCATCATGAGATTCGTTTGGGTTCTTGTTGGTGGTTCTAAATGTTCCCAAGATCAAACAAACATCACTTACTTCGACATCATTGGTGTCGGTTTTGGATTCGATAATGACTTTTTACTCCAAAGAAAATGGAAAACTCATAAGGAAAACATGGTCATTTGTGCAAATAAATCCACAATATTAGTCAACAGTGGTATATCCTCTTATAATTTTACTCAATGACTTCATGGGTTAACATCAGCGGCAACAGCTAGGAGCTTGGTTTTGGCTTCACTGAAATTCATCAGTGGAGTCTCAATTAGTGTCATATTCAAGGATTCTTCCTCATGAGCTCGATCAAAATTAAAGGTGGTTGTGAACCACATATTTATCAACAAAGACAATTTCATATTGGCCTCTATAGTTCTTCCTCAAACCATGACTCATATTCAATGGTGTCAGCTCAAAAATCTCAACTTCCCTTATATACAAGCTCAACTTCAGAAGATTTTCGGTCTTATTCAGGAATCCTCTTTCTTCCCATTTCATTAAAGAGAATGACATATGTTAATTTCAAGCACCCAAATATTTGGATATGTGGTTATAATGATGAGAAATGGGGTATGTGATGGGGCTACGCAATCGGCTATGCGAACCGCCTTAGAATTGGCTATGTCAAACCATTTTGGAAACTGGCTACATAGAGTACTATAAACACTAGATACATGGCGTTGCTTTTGAAATTGGATACATGGTCAGTTTTTGAATTCCTAAAAAAATATTGCAGTAGAAAGAATACATTATAAAAACAATGAAATAAATATCTAATGAAAATGAAATAAAAAATGAATTTCATTTGGTTTTTAATTATTAATGAAACTAAATATTTAAATAATATAGAAAACAAACTATTTTTTATGAATAAAATATAAAAAATAAAAAACAATTTGTATAAAATATATAATTGATTAATTAATTATCTAAAAAAATAAATAATAAAATTATAGATGAGTTAAATTAAAATTAAATTATCTAATTATTAAATATTTAATTAAAATATATTAAATTCTAAGCAATAATTAATTAATTAAATGAAATATATATATATATATAATGAATTCAAAGAACAAGTAATTAAACAAAAACACAAAAATTAATAATTTAAAATAACTTTGAAATTTAAATTACAAAATCTAAATTTGAAAACAAATTATAAGAAAAAAATAAAAAAAAATATTAATTAAAAATAAAATTAAAAGGTTAATTACATTACAACTAAATTAACAACAAAAGTAAATTAATCAACTAAAAAATATATTTAAAAAATAAAACCTAGATAAATTAAAGAAATTATGTGAAAAAATTGTGTCAAAATAAAGTCACATTATTTATCTTTTATTTTTGGTCTTTATAGTTGTAACCTTGGTAAATTTCTGTCACCTCGGTAAATGTGAAATGAGTAAAATATGGTTAAAACTTTGGGATAAGGCTTTAAATTTTCTCTGAAACATGACTTTATCTTATTGTGGGAGTGTAGTTCGACCATATACATATAAGTTAAGAATATATAGCTCCTTGGTGCCATTTTTCCTTGATTATGACCATTGTATTATTTTGAGAAAAAAATAAATACAAAATGTCACTCTCTTGACATTAATATCTCAAAACTTTTACTATATAGAAAAAAATAGTTATGTTTGGTTCTAAATTTTCATTATAAATATTAATTAGTTTTTTATCGTGGTATTTTTTTTAAAATTATTTATTGAATAATTACCTTAAATTTGTATACAGTGCTCATATAGTATTTATTCAATTAATTAAAAAATATGATAAATTATTTTAAAAATATTAAAACTAACACAATATGAATTATTATGTTAAGTGATTTTTTTTATAAATATAACCTTATAGTGATGTTTAAAAATTCTATATTCGAATTCCATTTCAATAAAGTTTCCTTCAAAGTCAAATTATTTAAATTGTTCTTATAATGACATTAATAATATTTTGTGAAAAAATTTATTTTACTAAATTTTTTAAAAATTACAAAGATATTGAAAGAGTTCAAGTAGGATAATATATGGAAAGAAATTTCATATTTTTTTCAATTAAGAGCCAATTTTTAGCTTATAAGTAAAATTATTACACTTTAATTTTAAGGAAGGTTTATACCAAAAGATATGGTTTAAAATGATATCTACACCTTTAAAGTATTTATTTTAGTATTAAATTAATAAAAAAATTCCTTATCTTATCATTCATGTAATTTTGGAACCATTTTACATGATTTAGACACAAATTATTTTATAAAAATGGCATTAATACTATTTTATAATAAATTATATTTTATTACATGATATAAAATGAATAAAAAAATTTATATTCAGACTAGTTAATGGGATATGGATTAAAATATCAATTTTATACCATTTATGAGACAATTTTCCATTTATGGTATCATTCTTAACCCTTAATGAGTGGAAAACATTGATATTGTGGTAATTTTGAAAAGGGTTAACAGGGGTTAAAACAAAAAGATAATGGTGGAAACCTCATCTAAACCCTTCCAAATTTAATTTGATGATATTATTTCAAATCATCTTCACTATATATTTTAAAAACATCAATTTTTTATCCACTTGAAATTGACAATTAATTTATATTAATTTAATACTTTAATTAATTCCAATAGTGGCCCTCTCCTCAATTATAAAAGTGAACCTCTTCTACCCTCTTTTTCACACCATTTGATCCATCTAGATTAAACATAACCTTCCCAAATATATTAAAGTTACTTATCATTTAATTATATATTCTTATATTCTTAAAATATAATTCCAAGGGTTATTGATATTAAATCTTAAGGAAGCCTATCGAAGAAGTGGTAATCGTCTTACCAAACCATTTCCAATTTATTTCTTCTTATAATTTCCCTAAATATTTGGTATTAATCATAAAATAATAATTTTACTATTATAAATATACTTAAATATAATTATTATTATTATAGAACCACCAATATCGAATGTCTAATCAATCAAATGGAAAGTGAAAGTATTGCTCATGGGTATGTGTGGACTACCACCTCTATGTAACGATACAATGCTTTTTTCATCACCCTATTTCATGGATGGGTATTATGATGGATTTAATGTTTATTAATGAAATTTATGAAATTATTATTATTTAATGATAAAATCATATCTATATTCTTTCCTTCCAGTCTGTTTCAAAATGATAATGTTTCTCGTGCATACATGTAGACTATAACCTCCATTAGGCGATGTGATTCATTTTTCATTTCCATTTTACTTGAATGGTAATAAGGATATATTTAATGAATATAAATTTTATATATTATATAATAATTAATTTTATAATGCTTCATTATTATTTACTTTTGTTTTTTAAATCCATTGAAAAATGAAAAACAACATTCATGCATATGTACGACATGTTGTTTCCATGAACGATGTAATGAAATTATCTATATCTACACTTTTATGGATGAATCTATATATATATATATTTAATTTATATGATATTTATGTCATGATTCACCTTATATTGATTATGGAACCACGATAAATGTATAAATACTGAGAATTTTTAATCATAAACTTGATCATGATCAATCTTGGTAAACAATCAGATTGTAACATAAATCCCTTACTTCAAGTTTGAATTTATTAGAAAGTTATCTAAAAAACAATATAATATATTTATATTTTCTATAATTCTATACCTGAATAATTTATATTCTTATAATATCATATATTATCCACTTATAACATTTAAAAACTCATTTTTTAATAATTCCTTATTAGAATCAACATTCTGAGTGTTAACTATTTCGTTTTTCATGGGAATTATAGTTCACTAGTTCTAATCCATGTAATGTGATCATGCTTCCATCATATGAATAATTTTAATAATTATGTAAATATAACATAAATTCATTATATAAATATATACATTTTTAGTTACTCGTAAAAGGTAGAGATAGAAAATCTATTACATCGTTCATGGAGATGGTAAGTAGTAGTACACATAAAAGTTTTTTCACATTCCAGGGATGAAAAAAAGGTAAATTTTACTTAAGATTTAAAAAATAAATATTATTTAACAAATATCATATATATTCATTAAATTTATCCTTATTACCATCCCTATAAATTGGAATAAAAAATTCACACCGCTTCATAAATGTGATAGTTCACTCGTATGGATGAGCGATGTTATCATTTTCCAAGATATTGTAAGGTAAGAAATTGAATATGATATTATAATTTATGAAACATAATAATGTCATAAATATTATTTACAAACATTAAAATTACCATAATACCCATCCATTAAGTATAGTGTTGAGAAAATTAATTGTATCACTGTATGGATGTGTTAGTCTACATATATGAAAAACCAATACTTTCACATCCCATTCAAAATATAATAGGGAGTATAATGGTGGTTTAATGATAATAATAAAATTAAATTATATTTAAGATACCAAATGTATTATTTTTATAATTGATACCATATGTTTAGAGAATGTATTAGAAGAAATAAATTGAAATATATTGGGTAAGGTGATTATATCTTCTTTGGGATACCATATTTAGATCCTTTCTTAAGGACCATAGGAATGGTATTCTAAGAATACCAAAACCTATAAGTTTTATATAGGTAAGTTTAGAAGAAACATTTATAGGGTTTGGTCAAGATATATGGCTTAATGTGCTATAAATAAACGAGATAATGAGTGTAATTTTATAAAGGAGGGAAATGAAACACGTGGAATTACTAAAGAGACTGAAATATAATTAATTTATTTTCAATCCAAATGCTTAAAAATGGACATATTTTAAAATAAAAAGAGTATAAGTTATAAATATTCTTATCCAATGAAATTTATATATGTTTTGGAGTCATTTTAAACAATTTCTTTCTATTTAACCCCTTGTTTAACAAATTTTAACCATAACTGTGGTAATGACTTTTTATGTTTTAAAGGGTCATAATTTTACTTATAATGTATAAATAGGTAAATAAATTGAAAATAGATTTAATTTTAGTCTATTTTAATACTACATGTCATATTTTAATTTTATTATTATTTTAAAATAATTTAATAAAATATTATTTTTCATAAAAGATCATTAATTTCAATTTTGACACTATTTATTTCCTTTGACATTAAAGTCATCAAGATAGTTGTGGAATTAAAATATAAACCTTTAAAATATCCCTAATTTTTCATATTTATCCAAAATAGTCATTGAAAACAATAATTGATCCAATTTGTATTACTTAAAAAAAATTTATTTTATTTTTTATTAAATAGATTAATATTATGTCAGTATTGGTTAATTATTTAAGGTAATTATTCAACCACTAAAAATTAAAAATAAATTAAATTGATGAAATAAATAATCATTATTTTATGTAAACATTTAGAAAAAAACATATCCTCTTTCTATCATTGTGATTAAAATTTTGATTTATAAAATTCAATAGAATGACATTTTCTATTTATCCTTTTGTTAAATCGATATAAGGGTCACAATCAATGATAAATTTAAAAAATTTAATATATTTTCAAAAATTGGATTGTTTTAGTGAAAATAAACTCATCCGAAAGGATAAAAGAAAATGGTAGCAAAATTTTAAACCTTTATCCCAAATTTTTAACTCTGTTTTACTTGTTTTACCCATATCAAAGTGAAAAAAATTTAACAAGGTTACAATTCAGAATAACCAAAATGATAGGGAAATATTTACAAAAATTGATAATACTAAGTAAATATATATAAAATATTACTTTAGTGATAATATTCAATCATTAACTAACCACGAAAAATGCAATGACAACTATTTTTAGGAAAACAAATGTGTTTTTATGCATTTAACTGGATTTATTCTTTTTCAATTTATAGTAAAACGCATAAAATTCATGTAAAAAAATTTTACTGATAAAATAATAAAATATTTTTAATAACATAACTATTCAGTATTGATTTATTTAATTAATTACAATTAAAACTCATTGTGCACATAAAAATATTTTTTAGAATAAATATGTTTTTAAGCCCAAAAATGAACTTATACCAAAATCAAGTTTAATTATGATTAATAAGTAATAAATTAGATAATATAAAGTTATGGGATTTTTATGTAACTTAATATAAAATTAAAATCATAATGGTACCTTTCAATTAAAATAAATTTCATGTTTTTCAAAAAACGGTATTTTTTACTATTCATGGAAAAAAATCAATCTTTTCAAAAAAAAATCCAAAAATTACATTGTAATTTGTTTATTATGATTTAAAAAATTATTTCCTTAAAATAAAATTCACATTTATTAAGTTTTATAAATTCATTATAATTTACTTGTACAAAATGAAATAAATATCAAAATTAAAAAAAATTCCTTTTGAAGCATAAAAACGCTTTTCTAAAAACTGAGTTCTTATTTAATAAGAATTAATCAATACATTTGTATCGAGTACAAAAATTTTAAATATGTTTAATAATTTTGTTACTCGTATTCATACCCACCAATTCATTATCCATGTTATAAAGGTCACATTAAAATAATAATATTTTATAATATATCTCAATTCACATAAAGCTCGTTGTTGCCAATTAAGAAAATAATTGACCTTATTGTTTTTTTAAAATAAATTTTTGGGTTGTTAGATTCTACCCCATTAAATAAATTTCACCTTCACAATTTTACTTCAATAATAAATGGTTCAATATTTTAAAATACCTTTATTGAAACCCCACATCATACAGAGGGATAATAAAACGTCTTTTAAAAAGGGAATGTGTGAAACATAAAAGTTACCTGAAATAAAACTTAATAATGTTCTTATATAAGGAGAACATTTGTTGAAAGTTAAATTATAATCATATAGGAGGAAAATAGCATCCAAGTGATAATAAATAGTTATAGACAACATGGTCATGAGAAAGTAAACGACCACAAGACAATAAATCTATGACGGATGAAAAGTCCATCAATTCATCAAAAATAAAGGTAAAATTATTTTTTTTTATTTCAAGATATATTTAATAAAGATGAGGGATACATTTTATGTCAAGTTAAAGAACAAGATAATATATACTTACTTTATTTATTTACATTACATAATCACAATTTGATCATTTTTTTGTGTTTTAATTAATCTATACTTCATCTATTACTTCCAAAAATTGAATATTCAATATGAATTTTTCATTCATGAAGAACGTAAATTAACTATTAACATATCATAAAATTTATAAAATAATGATAATTCATTCTTTTATCTAGAGTTATCATCATACCCAAAAAAAAATTCACATGTTATCTGATATGGATAAATACAATAAATTAATCTCTTAAACCTCAACAATAGCACTCAAATTAAAACTTAATCCATTACATAAATATTTAACTTTAAGTCTCCTCCAAAATATGTATTAAAAAATTAAATACCAATAAATATGAAAGATTTTATCACACATACACACACACATATATAGTTCAACATTAACATTAATCCCCAAAAACATGAAGTACCATATAATATCATATCCCAAACGAGTGAATATATTGTTTATCTTAAATCATACAAATAACTTAAATCACCATAAATCCCTAATGTAAATATATATGATTCCAAAATTTAACACTATTCTTATTCCTAAAATTAAATCATAAACTACTAAATATATCCATAAATTTAAAAAAAAAATCATCAAAGATGGAAAAAAATTATTTTTCATCAAGTCACTATCCAATTTCAAGGATTCCAATACTATACCATTTACTTCATTAATTTCAATCATCTCTTTATCCCAAATAAACATTATTAGATCAATATAAAACATATATGAAGGGTTAACTTTCTCTTAATAATCTTTTCTCCAAAAATATCACCTTACCACTAAATCACTTTCGTAGTTATCAGTACCAACATATGTTTTCCAAATCATTAAAGAAAAACTACTATGAAATAATCATAGATGTTTTATGAGTCTTATAACCAGAATATCACTAATATAACAATTTTACAACACAGTTCCTGAATCCCAATACATACACAATTTAATATTTTTACTTCAATTATAGGAAATAAATAAGTCCTTTCTTGGTTTAGGAGTTAACCCACGTATTTGGGAATTGACTCAAATAATTCCTATGTTCCCCACACATAATACATTGAATTACTCAATAATTATTCATTATATGACCTTAATTTATATATAGAAAACATCTTCCCCTTCCTTTGATACATTATATTGGGTACTCCTTAAAACATTGTTTACATGAATAAAATTGAACTTTTTCTCCTCAATGTATATTACCACATGAAATTTCATAAAATTTCATTTTCATCTTTTTTTACATGTTATGAAAATCACTAAAGTTTACATTGTTAATAATATATCATGATAGATGATTAGGCGTAATCACATGGTTTCTCCTTTTAGTTCTTATTTCATTTATATGATCATGAATAAAATCATTTCATTTTCAGTCACATTCACCATTAACATGAATCCTCCATGTTCCATACATTTTATAAATCCAAAAAACATAGTGGGAACAAAAATAATCATAATGAAAGGTTATGAAAAATATTTTATATAATGTCTAAATTAAGAAACCTTCTTTCCAATATATGACACCTTAGGTTTAACCTAGGTTATTTTTGGTTATTCAAATCCATCATAATGGTTCATAAATAAAATTTGAATTAACTTTAGAATATCCCCCATGATTGTTAAACTAGGTGCATGGTAAGGTGAAACTCATTGTTCACCAGAATGATGGATAATATATACTCGACGAACACTTTTTAGAGTTATTACCACTATATGCATCTATTCCAAAACCACATCCACTTGTTTTATCTAGATATGGGTGTTTTTTTGGGAAAACCACACTCTTTTCTTTACCATAACATAGGAAGTTCTCCTGTATATATTATAATCCTAAGGGTTCTCACTAATGTTTTCTTATCCTAGTTTCCAAAGGCAACTAAACCTTTATCTAAAACCAACTGTAGTATCTCATACTTTTCGTATATAAATATCATATCTTAATATACTATTATTTAAAACATAAAATTATGATCCTTTAATGAACCATAAAAGATTACTATCTTTGGAAACTATGATACATGAAAAATGGATTATAAAATTTTTACATCATCTCAAACTTAGTTCTTCATAATTAGAACCCTCTTAAAAACATAATATTTAAAATATATATTCAAATTTGGGGAAAAATAAAACACAATATATAGTGATCACGAAATATTAGTGTTGGTATACAAATAATATTTCAATCACTGATCCTATATGATCATAATATAAGAGTAAATATATGAAATAGTGATCATAAATTACAATTTCCATACCCAATATGTCATATAACATATAAATGATTCATAGTATAATAAATTGTCATAATAATAGAAAATATTCATAAGTATGTGGAATCATCAATAATTATTCATGATTCATGATTCATGATAGTGTAACATAGATATGTGAATGTGTCAAAAACATAATCCTATATCACTGTAAACATGTTTAATAGAAATAAGATCACTCATTAAGTTAAGGACAATAAACTAAACCCTCACATCAACTAATGGACATGAATCCAAGTAAATAAAAAATAGAATGGAAATTAAAACATGGTCCATTTCAAATATTATGTATATGAAAACCGGTTAGACACATAATCTTTTGGACATGAAAACTAGTTCCACGTATAAAATAATGAACAAGAAATCAGGTTCACGCATAACATATTTCTATCAAGTGTTATCCATATTTACAAAATTCATTAGAGGGCTATAATGTACCCACCCATCATATAATCTTATCCATTCATATGTACACCCCAAGATCAAGAAAACATTTAATATTTCGACATAACTTAACCCATATGAATGAAAATGAATATCATAAAGTTATCTTATTCATAATAATAAATAATCCATATAAATAATAAGGATAGAATCATAGAACCATATCCCCAATGAAATATAAGTAACATAAAAGGTTGTAATAATAGATTAAAATTCCTTTAAAATATCACATGGAACATTTCTTTATGAAAATACCATTTTCATTTTGAAATAGCTTATTTAAAAAAATTATTAAATATTATTAAAAAATGAATTATTTTGGAATCTTGTAAAGTAATATTTAGCTCATTGATTTTTAATTATGGAGGGAAAAGTTTTTCATACTGTGTATGTAAAAGTAAACACTCTATTCACATTTTTAGTAACAAGTAAAATGTATCTCATTTGAAAAAAAACAATAACATTCCTTTTAAAAAATATAAAAAGTAAAAAGTGGGTAAAAATATCTTTAAAAATTCATATTATAATTGTAAAAAAAATCTGGAAATTGGTTTTAGAAAATAAGGTTATGGCAGGAAAATGATTTTTGGCTGAAGAGGGAAATATAGTTGATTTTCCATAAAAACATTCTTTTAGTATATTGAGTTATTAAATATGGGAATATGAAATGAAAGAATTTAATATCTATAAATATCTATATGATAATAAAATTAAAATTATTATTGAGAGATAGATCATAAAACTTTATCATTGGAAACATGATCATAGACAATCTCGATAAATAATGATATTATAACATAAATACCTTAACACTTTGTTAAATTTAGAATCAAAACCTCATAAAAGTGGGAACCTTAGACGGATATTTAAATCCAAAAAAAATTTATTATGTGAATCAAAAAATATACTCATGGACATTACATCAAAGAAATAATTGGTGAATATGTAATCTGTCACACATAAATAAAAGTGAGACGAAAATTTGGTAACTCTTATTTGACTTACTTCCGATGTGAATTTACCACATACATAATAAATTTAAATTTATTATAATTATGTAAAAGAGTCATTTAAATTATTATAATATCATATATAATTTTATTATAATATTTCAACACCCATTTATTAAAAAGTCATCTTTTATGTGTGTTAAATGTTTCATTTTTTCATGTGAATTTTGGTTCATTGGTTCTGATCCTTGTAAATTGATCACGATTGCATCATATCTATAATTTCAATGATTATATAAATATAATATATTTCAATATATAAGTATTTATAGTCATCCATAAAATTTATAGATAGAAAAATGAATTACATTGTTTATGGAGATGGTAGGTGTTACGTATGCAAGAACGTTGTTCTCACCTTTTAAAGGATGGAATGAAAGAAAGCTAAATAATAATCTACATTTAAATAATAAATATTATATAATATATATCATATATAATATTTAAATATATCCTTATTACCATCCATGTAAATTATAATCAAAAAAATGAATCACATCGCTTTGTGCAGGTAATAGTCCACACGTACACACGAGTGACATTATCATTTTCCAATGGAATGGAAGTTAAGAAAGTATATAAGATATTATAATTAAAAAATCATAACAATATAATAAATATTATTTATAAAAATTAATAAAATAATAATAACTATCTATGAAGGGTATTGTTGAAAAAATTGAATTGTATTGTTATGTGGTGGTGGTTGTCCACATGTACGCATGAGTGATACTTTCAATTCCCATTCGATGGAAAAAGGCAGGACAATGTTTATTTCATGTTCATAATAAAATATATGTTTATTTTAGACACTTAAGGTATTATTTTATGGTTAAAAACATTTATTTAGAGGATATATAATAATAAATAAATTTAAATAGTTTGTCTAAGATGATTACCTCTTCTTTGGGTGACCTTATTTAGATCCATTCATAGGGACCCTTAGAATTGTATTTTAAGAAGAAAAAACCTCGATTTTTTGTATAAGTAATTTTAGAAAATAATTTTATAGGGTTAGGATGATATATATTTCTCAATGTGGTGTAAGTAAAATAGAGAATATGTGTCCTTTTATACTGGAGGGAAAAGACACACTTTGAATTACTAAAACTATTAAAGTATAATTAATTAATTTTATGAAAAATGCTTCAAAATAGAAATAGATTAAATAAAAATATTTTATAGTCAAAAAATACTAATAAAATGAAATTTAGACATGTTTTTAATTTTAAACCTTATATTATTGTTTAACCCCTTCATTAAGTAATTTCTATCTTTATAATGATAATGACTTTTTTAATCTTAAAAGGGTTATAATTTTACTTATAAGGTAAAATTTGGATAATAAATGGAAAAGGGATGAAATTTTAGGCCAATTTTAATTCTACATTTCCTAATGAAATATGTTTATGATTTCTAAAAAATTTAATAAAATATTATTTTTTATAAAATATCATTAATGTCATTTTGACACTTTTCATTTTCATTAACATTAAAGTCTTAAATGCAGTTATGGAATTCTGATATAAACCATTAAAATATCCCTAAAATGTTATATTTATCTAAAAATAATAATTTAATCTGAGAATTTCCCCAAATTTTATTACTTATGATATTTTTAATGTCATTTATTTTATTTTATTAATAATTGAATAAATACTCGGTCGGTGTTGCATACGAGTCTAAGGTAATTATTCAATCAATAAAAATTATAAAAAAAATAATGAAAAAAAGAAATTCTTATTTAAAATAAAAATTTATAACTTAAATTGTTCTCTTTTAATACTTATGATAAAATTTTAGTGTTATAAAAGTCAAGAGAGTTACATTTTGTATTTATCCTTTTATTAAATTAATTTGACAATTATAATGAAAGGAAAATGACTAAAAGATGATATATTTTATAATATTAGATTATTATATGGAACACACTCATATAATAGTATAATTTAATGTTTTACAGAAATTTTAAAGCCTTAACCCGGTGTTTTAAACATGTTTTACGCATTTTACTCTTACCGAAGCGACAAAACTTTACCAAGGTTACTATTCGTAATGAAAAAAATGAAAGGGAATTATTTAATAATTTTGATTCTAATGATTCTAAATACGGGATTAATTTGTTAATATTCAATTTACAGAAGTTTTAAAACTCGTTTTTAGATAAATTCATAAAACGCAGCAAAGACAATTTTAGAAAAGAAGTTTTCAGCATAAAACTAGATTTATTTTTATTCCATAACTAGTAAAAACAAAAATTAATGTAAGAGACTTTTATTAATTAAATAATTCATAAATTTTATTAAATTTACTATTAATAAGTTATTTTTTGAAATTAATTAAAATAAAAATACATTATTTACATAAAAACATTTCGAGAAAAAATGAGTTTTTAATCCCAAAAAAGGAACTTATACCAAAATAAAGTTTATTGATGATTACAATGTAATTAAATACATTTTATAAAATTAGAATTATACCTATTTTACTTTAATATAAAACTCAATATATAATGTTATATTTCAATGAAAATAAATTGATGTTTTTCCAAAAATCGGTTGTTTCACTATTTATTGAAAAATCCATCTTTTCAAAAAAACCCAGATTTTCACCCAAAGATAATTTTGGTATTTTGATTTCAAAAAATATAATCTTATTATCAAATTAAATTTCTAAAATTGTTATAAATTTATTATAATTTCAATTCATAAATTCCAATAAAAATCAATTTTGAATAAAATACCTTTTCAAAGAATAAAATTGATTTACTAAAAATTGAGTGGTTATTTCCTAAGAATTAATCAATAAATTTGTATTATATAGTACCATTATACATATATTTTAGAATTTGGTTACCCATATTAGTATCTTTCAATTAAAGAATTATATTGTAATAGTAAAATTTAAATAATCATATTTTTATAATATATCTCAGTTTAAATAATGATTAGTGTTACATGTTAGGAAAAATATCAAGATTATTATTATTTTAAAATTAATTATTTGTGTGTTACACTATCCCCCACCCATAAATAAATTGTTACCTCGCAATTTTACCTTAGTCATAAAATGTTCAATATTTTAAAATACCTATATTCAAAACTGACATCATATAGAGGGATAATAAAACTAATTTTAAAATGGGAAAGTGGAAAATATAAAGGTTACCTGAAATAGCACATAATCGTGTTCCTATATAAGGATAACATTTTTGGAAACTTAAATTATATTTATAGAGGAAGAAAATAGAATCCAAGTAATAATAGAGAGTAATAGAGAACACATTCATGAGAATATTAATAACTATACACCCACAAATATATAATCGGTGAAAAGACAATTGATTCATCAAAAATGACGTTAAAAGAAAAAAAAATTGATTTCAATATCCTTTTCCTAAAGTTGAGAAATTATTTTATTTCCAAGATATATAACATTCTAAAATGTACTTACTGGATTTATTTCTATTTCATAAGAATTATTTCATCCTTTGTTTGTGCTTTGATGAATTTCCACTTCATCTCTTACTTCCATGAAATGAATATTTAAGATGCATTTTTTCATTCTTAAATCAATAAATTTAAGTTTTCACAAATCATAAGATCAATAAAATAATTATAATTCATTCATTATATATCTATTTTAGCACATGTTATCCAATATTGATAAATACAACATATTAATCACTAAAACCTCAAAAATAACACCAAAATTACAACTTATTCCATTATATAAATAGTAAAGATTAAGATTCCTCTAAAATATTTCTAACCAAACTGAAAACCCATAAATACAAAAAAAATCCACACACACACACACACATATATATATATATATTAGATCAACTTTAACATTTATCCCAAGAGAATTTGAAGTATGTCATAATGTCACATACCAAACATGTAAATACCTTGATTCTCTTAAAACATGAAAATAATATGAATCACCATAAAACCCCATGAAAAAAGTATATGCTTCCAAAAATTAACACTTTCCTTATTCCTAAAATAATATAATATAATATTGATTATATTCTAGAAATCTAAACATACAATAATGTTTATCCAAGAGGAACTAATTCACTTTATCATCAAATCTCTGATCAATTTTTTGGCTACTAATAATTTACCATTTACTTAAATAATTTTAACCATCTATTTATCCCATCTAAACATTATTAACACAACATATATTACATATTAAGGGCTATCTTACCATTAATCATGTTTTCTACAAAAATATCACTTTACCACTGAATCACTTTTCTGGTTTATATGTTCTATTAAATATATGTTTTAAAAACATTAAATAAAAACTACTATCGAAAAATACTTTGATGTTTCAGGATTCTTATACCCAAAATATCATTGATACAGCCCTTGTAAAAAAAAATTATTGAATCTTAATATATAAAAACTTCAATCCTTTCACTTAAACGATTAGAATAACATAGGACCTTACTTGGACTAAGAGTTAATCCTTGGATTAGGGAAATGACTAAATTAATCCCCAAGTTCCCCACACATAAGACACTAAATTTCTTGGTAAACTGTTTCTCTCTAACCTTCATTTCTAAATAGAAACCATCTTCTATATCCTTTGATACATTCTTTTGGGTTATCCTTCCCACATTATTGACATGAATAAAATTAATACTTCCTTCTTCTATGGTCATTACCACATAAAATTTCAAACAAAATCAATCTTCATCTTATTTTATTCATTAGGAAACTCACTACTATTTAAATTATTAATCATATATCTCTATAGTTGATTAGTCATAAAGACATGGTTTCACCTTCCAACTAATATTTCATATATTTTCTCATGATGATAGTCATTCTGTTGTCCACCACATTCACCCTTAAAATAAATCCTCATGGGGATAGCCATTTTATAAAATAAAAATCCATTGTTTGAGAAACAATAATCATAGTGATAGATTAAGAAAATAATTTATAGATTTTATAAATCATGACACTTTATTTCCAATCTAGGACTCCTTAGTTTTAACCTATTAATACTTATTTATTAAAATAATTTATAATGGTTCATAAATAAAATATAAATACGCCCAATCAAATTGTATGGGAGTGTCAAACCAGGTTCATAGTAAGGGAACACTCAACATGTACCAAAATGATGTTAGAGATATACTCCAACAACTATTTTCTAGGTTATTACCCCTAAATACATCTATTTAAGAACCATATCCACTGGTAGTATCCATAAATGGATGTTATTTTTGGAAAACCACACTCCTTTATTTACCATAAAAAAATATTTTCTCTTATATATAAGATTATACTAAGGTTCCTCACTGAAATTTCACTTCATACATTCAAAAGGTAACTAAACATTTCTTTGATACCAATTATGACCCATACCTTTCATACAAAACATATCACATATTTTTACATTAATATTCAATACAAAACAATATGATCCATTCCAGAACCATAAAGTATTAGTTTCTTTGGAAACTTGTATACATAAACAATTGGTTCATAAAAAATCTACATTGTCTCCCACATAGTTCTTCATAACTAGCACCCTTTTTAGAAACATCTTACTTAAAACATTTTCATATCCTAAGGAAAATAAAACATAATAAAGGGTGACCTCATATTCTCCGTAAGGGTAAACATTAGACATATTGATCAATTATTATACATGAGAATTTGATAAGCATAAGAGTGTGGTAATATGATTTTTAATTAAAAATTTCATACCCAATCTATCTTAGATCATAAACATGAATCATGGAATAAAACATTGTAATAATAATATACAATAATCATAAGAGTGAAGAATTGTCAATAATTAGTTATGAGACATGATATTATAACATAGACATATGAATGTAGAAAAAATAATCTTGTAACATTGTGAACATGTATAAATAGACACATATTCACTATTTAATTTAAGGACGTGAAATCGTGGACTTATATAGACTTATGGAATTCAAACCAGGTCCATGAATTATCTTATGAATAAGAAAACTATATTCACACATAAACTTACGGACATGAAAACTATGTCCATGTATAATCTTATAGACATTAAATCAGGTCCACACATAAAATTGTGAATATAAAATTAGGTTCATGTATAACATATTTACATCAAAAGTTATTCATATTTACCCAATTAATTGGAGGGATATAACAGAAAAATACATCACATTATCATAATCCATTAATATGTAATCTATAATATCAAGAAAACATTTAACATTTCATCATTACATAACCTGTGGAAAATAAAATGGGTTTCATAAACATATAGTAATCATAAAAATAAAATATATTTAGAAATAATAAGTATGGTATCATATAATCATATCCCCAATGAAACATAAGTAACATCAAATGATGTAGTAATAGATGAAAAATCATTTAAAGGATCACCTGTAAAATTTCTTGAGGAAAATACCGTTTTAATTATGAAACCAATTATTTAAAATATAAAAATTTAAAAAATATTAAGGAAAACTTTCCTTGAAAAATAAAGTTGTAAACTTTTAAAGTAAGCTTCAAATCATTTTTTGGTTATGATATAGGGAAATTTCTTTCATTTCACGTTTTTTCAACAAAGATTCCTTTCATATATTAGGTAAAATATCAAAAGTACCTCATTGAGAAAGTGATAATAAGATTCCTTTTTAAAAAAAAATTAAATATTAAAACATGAGTAAAATGAATTTAAACAATCATAGTATAATATTGAAAATATTCTTAAAACCATTATTAGAAAACAAGGATATGGAAGAAAAAATATTTTCGACTGAAGAGATAAATAAAGTTGTGTTTCCTTAAAAAAAATATTTTTGGAAACATGAGTTTTTAAAGAGAGTAAAATTATAAGAAAACTTTTAATTTATATAAATAACTATATGATAATAAAATTCATGGTATTATTCAGTTATAGTTTATACAATTTTATCATCAAAAACTTAATCATATAGAATGACATTGTAACATAAATCTCTTTCCACTTTGGTAAATTTTGAATTAAAACCTCATGAAATATATAACGTTAAATGGATAATTGAATCAACATAATTTTTATTAAAATCATTAAAAAATATATTCTTGGGTACTATACACACTATATAAAAGAAACAGGTTGTGAATATGCCATATGTCCTATATAAATAATAGTGAGATAAAAATCCATTACATCAATGTTTCCTTCCATAAAAAGGTATTTAGACTAATATATAATAAATTAAAATTTATTATAATTCCTATACCATATTCATGTAAATAGTCATAATATAAAATATTATCCACTTATAAAATTTCATCACTCATTTGTTAATAAATCTTTGTTTCTGAGTGTTATATGTTTTGTTTTTAGTGAAAATTTTTGGTTCGGTGGTTCTAGTCCTTTTAAATTTATAATTATTTCATAATCTCCAGAATGTTAATAATGATATATATATCATACATATTAATTATATATATATAATCATCCATAAAATTTATAGATAGAAAAATAAATTACATCATTCCTAGAGATGGTAGGTCATATGTACGAAGAGAATTGGTTTCACTTTTTGAAATATGGAACAAAAAAAGATAAATAAAAATAAACCATTAAAAATAATTATTATATCATATATATATAATATATATTTAATAAATATATCCTTATTATCATCCATGTGAATAAGAATTGAAAAAATGAAGTGCATCGCTTTGTAGAGACGGTATTCCACACATATGTGTGAGTGATGTTATCGTCTTCCAATGGGTTGGAGCGTAATAAGGAAGATAGGATAATATAATTAAATAACCATAATAATTTGATAAAAATAATTTACAAAAATTAAAACAATCATAATACCCATCTATGATGGATAGTGTTTAAAAAATGGATCGTATCACTACGTGGTGGTGGTAGTCCACATGTTTGCACGAGCAATACTTTCCATTCCCATTTAATGGTAAAGAAGGGTGACAATGATTTTTTCATGATCATAATAACATTTAAGTATATTTAGGATACTGAAGTAATTATTTTATGATTAATACCATATATTTAGAGGATTTATAGGAAGAAATAAATTGAAATAGGTCAAGTAAGATGATTACCACTTCTTCGGGATACCTTCATTAGGTTTATTCTTAAGGAACCTTATAGTGGTATTTTAAGAACACAAAAACATATAATTTATGGATATGGAATTTTATAACAGAATTTTCTGGGGGGGGGGTTCCTGATAAATGGAATAAAGTGGTGTAATGAATAGATATAATGGTTGTCCTTTTATAAGGGAGAGAAAGGCCACTCTTGGAATTTAAAAAAAAAGATTAAAATATAATTTATTAATTCTCTAAAAAAATTCTTCCAAATGGATGGAGATTTAAATAAATAGAATCTAAGGTCTAAATATCATCATCAAATGAAATTTATATAGGTTTTTGGTGTCTCTTTAAGTCTTATCTTTTGGTTTAACCCCTTTAGTAACCAATTTTAACCTTAAAATCGGTAATGAATTTTTTAATATTAAAGGGTTATAATTATACATTTAAGTTAACAATTACATAATACATGGAAAAGGTACAAAATTTTATACTATTTCTCATCCTAATTTCCCTATTTTAATATTTTTTTATTTTTAAATAATTTAATAAAATATTATTTTCTATAAAATATCATTAATATAATTTTTGACATTATTCATTAGTTTGACTTTAAAATCATCAATATTGTTATAGAATTCAAAAAAACCCTTTCAAACATACCAAAAATGTTATATATATCCGAAAAATCCATGTTACAAAATAATTAACTAAAATTGAATTAACTTTAACATTTCTAAAATAATTTTTTATTAATTGAATAAATATTGTCATCGTGTTGTGTAAGAATTTTAGATAATTATTCAGTCACTAAAAATTATAAATAAATCAACAAGATGAAAAAAAAATTGAATAAATATTTATAAAATAACTTATACTATTTTTATCCTTATGATAAAAATTTAGAGTTATAAAATTCATGAGAGTGACATTTTGTGTTTATATCCATCTGTTAAATTAATATAAGGGTCAAAATAAAACAAAAAGAGTTCCATGTTTCCATATTTTTAAAATTGGAGGACTATGACCCAAATTCACTCATTTAATAGGGTAAAGTAATGTGTATGGGACATTTTAATTCCCTATCTTAAAATCATAACACTTTTCTACCTGTAATAATTTTTTTGATGTGAAAAACATTTATGAAGGTTGTTATTCATAATGAACAAAAATTAAAGGGAGTTATGTACCAAATTTCATCTTAAGGATTTAAAATATTGAATTCATTTTCCAACATATAATTTCTAGAAGTTGTATAATTCCAATTTAAAATATGTTTTCCAAACAC